>CM042816.1:15119123-19919123 GCA_009982885.2 Hyles vespertilio
TATCACACTTAATTTATAACAATCACATCCAACATCACACATACCACACATTCTAGTTTGAACAAAACCTTTGGAACGCAAACCCTGATCTTACAAAATATGGCGCGCGACTTTCTACGGAATACTGGAAATCAATAAAATATTGAATTGTTTTGATATATTCTCCATTATCAAATGGCACCTAATTATTCTTTATGATATGTTTTCTCTCTCTAATACTTTATTTATCATTTTTTCATAGAATTAACACAGAAATATTTAATGAAAACCGACAAACAATGATCGTGATTTACTTTCGTGTCTAAAAAACTTCGAATCACGCGTCGAATATGGCTTATTTTTAGATTATAATTGATAATTATTAATGTAAAGGTATCTTTTAATAAACTATATAAGCACAATAAGAGAGTTAAAAATCAATATTTACATTTTTAAAAACTCCGCGCACGCAACTCGTTGTTCTCTAACAACACACTAGTTTGCCTGTTTTTTTTTAAATATGCCTAAATATGCCTATTGCTAATGTCTTTTTGACCAATGTTACATTAAAGGTACTTTATTCAAGCATTATATACAGGGAGCGCAAAAAAAATGGCGCACTTGCTCAGTCGGGTACAAGGGCATAATATTAATATCGTAATAAAAAATAATATTTGGAAAATACCTATCCGTTTTGAAGTTATGACCGTTAAAGTTTTCAGTTTAATCACCACTTTTTTCGCATAAAACCAGTTGGAATAGATGAAGAACAAAATTTAAACACATACGTATTTTTTCGTTTCGTCATTAATTGAACGGTTTAACGAAATATACACACGAAAACCATTTTTAACAGCATCACAAACTTTCTTAGACATTGCTTTAACCGTTGTTTTTACACATGGGTAAGGTCATGAACTCTTAGCTGCTTAGATTATATACTCGTCTAGATTGAGCAATGTCAACAAACGAGCGCTAAAAAGTGTCCTCACTTTCGTTGATATGTGTGAGTACGGGTCGTGTAATTATTGTAATCCAACTGTCAAGGTGTGTGTGTTTAGGGATGCCTACTCCAGATTATTAACTTAACTTTTCCCCATTATTTGATATACAAAATAGGTTAAATAAAATATTTTTTCTTTATTTAAAGTAATCATACTATTAATTATATTTATAACGCATTTTAGTAAAAACAATAAAGATCTAAACCCATCTCCTAGTGTTTGTTTCCGAATAGAATTAACTCTTTGGATTTATTGCCTGGGCATAAATACAGAAATCAGATAACATCTGATTTCTGTATTTATGTAAAATATAAATCATCATAAGTAAATGTTCGGAACAACAACTGAAGTCATGTGAGGCTACGAATGGTTTCTTTTCGTTTCCGCTGTGTAATGTCTCTCCAGCAATTGCAGTACGGAATCCGTAGGACGTCTAAAAATATTATTAGGACCTTGAATAAGTTCTCGCTGTTCTTCAAAGATGACAATAGCAGTACCCCGTTTATGAAATTTGAATAGTACATGCAAGGCAAAGAATTAATAAAATTACTATGAAGTGCATGTCGTCGTGGGTTTCATTAATATCGTGTAGGTAAGTTTTATTTACTCATTCAATAAATAATGCCATTCTTCTTGTTGTTATTCTGATCGAAATATTATGTAATGATATTTGTGTTTTATAGTTTCTCCCAGAGTTTCAACAATTTTCCTAGTAATAATTGACAACACTGGCCAATGAAACTCATCTTCAAAATAATGAATTAAAAGTTCATGTTTCTTCAAATAATAGTGGTTTAACAATAATGTTACCGATAGAAAGTGATACTGGTATTATATACAGTTTCCCACACAATTGCGATACAATTCGACAGCACAAACCGGCATAATAATTATTTTTCGGGAGCACGTTATCCATATGTAGTTCAAATGACACTGACGTACGTGAGAAGCGAGTCTACCAAATTTGGTAGACTTTTTTTGAGCCGCGCAGTGAGGTGTGATATGTCATCTAGACGAGTATATAATCTAAGTCTTAGCTGTATAATTTATCCTTCTCTAACTTCAAAAAGGATATTTTTTGTTTCATTTCAAATAAATCAATCAGTTAAACAGGGACGTACTCAGATTTAAGCGTCAATAAATTAACAACATAATAACTTTAGGTGCAGTTGCATCGTGTATGGATTGACTATTATTTTGTTTGTCATTATTTTCCTAGTGTCACAAATCCGAACTGAAAGACACCAAGAAATCACAGTGGTCATCGCTTAAATCATGTAAGATTGCGAATTTAATTCTAATTAGAAAAGTTTTCGTAATACCTACATAACATTTAAATTATCTAAATTATTAATATTCATTGTAAAAATAATCTGATGACACTGATAAATAAAAAATAATATTTTTAAAATGATGGCACAATTCGGCCCTATTAGTCAAAGGAAGCCGCCGGTCATAGTGTACTTCGTCGGATCCAACGCGGCTCGATTATTCTTCCTTTGAGGTTGCCGCCGCCCTTTGTGAGCGCGAGCCGAAAGGCGGCAATGTCTTTGTCGGTAACTTTTAGCATTTTGCAAAAGAAGACCGACATCTTGAGGTGTGTTCACACTACACACTTGATATAACTTAATTGATTAAGTACCTATTCCGATATAAAGTTACGTTAAAAAAAAGATCTTATTGGACTGATAGAATGGTCCTTACTTGCTCAAGAGCTTATAATATTATTTAAATATGTCATCAACCGATCCAGTCAGTTACAATTGCCTATTTAATTTTGCTTATTATTGTATTTAACATTACTTTAATGTGTTTTGAAAATAATGTTACTTTAAAGTAATAAAATTTCTTCTAAATTCTATACCTAGAGAAATGTCGTCTACCATTACAGCATAGAATTTACATATGAGACTTCTGTGAGATAAAATTAGTGAAATCAATAAACACTAACCACTAATTTACTGCACTGGAGACCCCGTGCCCTGCAGTGGCACGTATATGAGCTGATACAGTACTAATACTAATTGTTCACTTGAATTATTATGAACTCAAATAGGAAAGCTTTGTATCTAATGTGAACAGCCTTTATCTTTCAAAAATCAAAATAATAATTTATTTTTTATTAGTTGGATTCGGATTGCGATCGCGTGTGCATGTATTAGTCGTGTGCATATTATTGTAAATTCGTTTTCAGTTATTTTGAGTAAATTTTATTAATTTCGCTATGCTTTGAACATTACCAATTTGATAGCTTTTGATGTAACTTGTGTTATGTGAAATGTAAAGAAAAAAGTGATTTGTGCTACCAAACTGTGACAGTGTTTTCGTGCGGGTTTTGGCGGATCCTGCGCTTCCATCCTTGCCTATCAAGGCCATTACGGTTTACATTACAAGGTCAGTTAACTATTTTAGTGGTCATTAATGACAACTAACCAGACCATATGAGTCACCGACGGCCTCCGTGGAACAGTTGGTAAGAACTGCCTGTGAAATGAGAGACCGCGGGTTTGGTTTCTGCCCCGAGACAAATAATTTCCATGAACCATAATTATTTTTCTAATCCTCGCGACACAAGATTTGTATCTTAGTGTGGGGTTAGTACCCATGTATGTGACTGTTGATAGTATTAATTTAATATCCTTTTTATGTACCCTGAACGTTATGTACACAATCGCACGACTTATAAGTAAATAATGAGCTATGCTTATTTATTGTTGAGTGTCTACGGTTCAGTTGTAAGGTTCAATCACTTTAGCGTAATGTGTTAAGGGTTAACATATGTAAGGCTAGTTTTTTTTTTCTCGGCATCTTTCTTAATATTCGCTAGCGCCATGCAAATCCGTATTAATTAAGATGCCTTCACCATATACTATAATGTATATTAGCAGGTGCGCCGTTTTTCTTGTCCACCCTGTATATATGTTTTCATAACGCTTTTTGTAATATATTTTGAGTTTAGAACGCTTTTTCATTACTAGTGTATTTTTTCTATAAAAATGACAGCTTACGTCAAAATTGGAGGTCGGGACGTTTGAGTATTTTAAAAATTGACATTTGTCCGTTGACAGGTGGACGTGCAAGTCATTGGTACGGAAAATGCTGACCAAAAAAGTGTAATTGGCCGCCATTTTAAATCCCATTCTTTATTTGTTCCGATAGTAGTTAAAAGTAAACAGATGAATTGATTACCTTCACCCACCTTCACCTCTTGGGCCCATTTGCACTAACTTTGACGATAACTTTAACTTTGACAATGTCAACGCCATACATTTGAGACATATTCATGGATGTAGTATATAAACAGGATTGCGCACGAAGAATATGGTGTCATCCTGAAATAAGACATGTGCATGTAGCATAAGGTTTAATCTACTATGGTAAATGACATGGAAGAAGGCCGAAACCGAGTGAGACAGTATGAGGGGGTTTTATCCTTTTTCATTTGCAAGCCAGACCAAAAAAAATATTTTATCTAGTAGATTATTTACATTCGCGAAAATGTAATTAGTTCGATAAAAAAATAAAACGACAGAATATCTATAGTAACATATAGAAAATATTATTATTAACTTTATTTACGGCCCAATAAACGAATCATGCATTACAATGGAAGGTTAAATGCATGATAGGAGAATTTGTAATGATAACTCTGGCCACTTGATATAAAAATAAAATATGTCATGGCTTATACGAATGTCACAGGGATGTACAATATTCAAATTATTTTCGTATATTTATTAACGGAAATTGGTTAAAAAGTGTTGCAAAATGATTTGTATAAGTGAATATAGTAGGGTTTGTTGTATATCGATTGCAAAAGTGATGTGGTTTCATGAGATTTACTCATTTTGTTTACAAACATTCGCTACGGGGTGACCATAATAGAACCCGCCTTAGAACTTTTCTGATCGACAATTCAAAGTGTCAGATGAATTATTGAATAACTTTTAATCTGCTTGAATATTAAAAGGCAGTTCTTTTTTCTTTACAATGTTATTATAAAGTAAGTGTTTAATTATACACGTTAATTTGCATCCTACTATGTTTTAAGTGAAAATAAACATGATAAAAGTTTTTCTAATACAATGATCATGAATTAAGTATGATTAAAAATATTTATTTCTTGCGATAGTTTTTATTTACTGAGTGATGTAAGATTTCGACACGAACGTATTACACTAACTGGTCCACTGTCTGCTACATTTTCACGCCTAAGCACTGAACCGATTTTGATAGAATTTGATACAGAGATAGATTAGACCTTGGGTAAGGGCAAAAGGTTACCTTTTATTATATAGACAACGCTTGAAGGGGTTGAACAAAGAGATGGCAGTATGTATGGAAAATCTAAACTGTTGAAGTTACAGATGTCAAACTTTACTCATTTATGAACAAAAATAACTGCACACTTTATGTTCTTAAAGTTAACCATAAAGGGGTTGAAATGTTACATAAAAATTTAAGCCGTTACAGTTATGGAAACCTTATCCAAATGAAAAATAATGGCGTGAAATATATTAGAAAAATAGTATTATGGGGTCGAAATAAGGGATGAAATATTATACATAAAATCAAAAAATTTTTTTGTTGTAAATATCACTAATAAAATGGCAGAAAGGAAAGAACACTTTTTGTTATTGATCCGATTGGTCTGAAATTCGAAATTTAAACCTCCCCTTTAAATTGAGATTCAGAATTATAGTTATCGCCGCCATTTTGAACTTTGTTAATGATTCGATTAAGATATTTGTTAGGTATGAGATGGTAGGACAACTACGTTGCCGTTAGGTTTTACAAGATTAGGTATGAATAATAACGTGTAACTGGTATTAAAGGTCAGCGATGCTCCTAGCTAGTGGTCCTGGCCTGTCCTAAAATAGGTGCTACGAGTATACGACCTCGGCCCCCGAACTACTGCAATCACTACCAACTTTCCCCTCCGTGGCTGTAGTATCCATCTCTATATTCCATACTTTCCTTTCCAACAACATCTTCTAGCCGCAAACTCTATTTCCTTTCCCCAGTTGAAGACGGACAGCAGCGTCATCAACGCGAACCCTCCTGCGCTCGCGAACCCGCCTGCCAAGCGTGGTTAGTATTGGCATAAACAATAAAAAGCCTAATAGTTGTTAAAACCAGGACCAGGACTCCAGTCCCCGCAGCCCCGCTATTTCCTGGTTATGGTAGCGGCCACGGTAACGGCGGGGCAGAGGGTGGTAAGAATCTCTGGTCGACCCCAGCTACCACCCCCGACGACGACTGGCACTATAACACACAACATACGCACTTTGTGAACAGACGAGAAGATTGTTAACTGAATGATTTTGAACTTTTTTGCTAGGTCCTAATAGTCCAATATTTTGGTTTAGTCAAATATTTTTTTACACGGTTTGACAACATCACCGTTTGTTACCTCAAAAACAAAATGCTTTATTCGACTTTATATTAGCCAATTTGATTAAAATCCTGTATATCCCAAAAAATATGGTCACCCTATAGGAACGGGACACACCCCCCCTTCCTACACCTCTCGCTCGGCTCGTTTTTCCGATGACAGTGCGCAGTCCTGTTTATATACTACGTCCATGGACATATTTGACATTGCTAATGTATTTAGGATTGACATATTGAAAGTTATAATTTTAGTCATCGTTGGTTTGAGCAATTGGGGCTTAGGCCTTGATATTGACGGTTTTATACTGTTACACATATTTATGTTCATATGAAATGAAAGTTTAACATCTAAAGCTCAGCGTCGAGAATCCAACAGCGCTTGATAAAATGCGTCGCGTTTCAAAATCTCCTTCGTGTGAACTAACTAATAGATTTGCATTTGTTTCATTGCAACATTTATATAACGGGCGTTGAAATAGCACTCGTGCGAATAGGTCCTTAGAATTGCACTTGAATAAATAATAACATTCACATACATAGTCCTGACCCCACACTAAGATCGAGTCTTGTGTCGTGGGTATCAGGAACTACGAGAGACTTTTCGGTCTCACAAACACCCAGACCCGAAAGAAATATTTGTGGGCCGCTTCAACATCTCTTTCGCTGCGGGGATCAAACCCGCGGTCGCTCGATTCACTGGCGGCGTTTAACCTCCTGCGCCACGGAGGCTGTCAAATTAGAGGTACCATTTTGGATTTGTGGATATATCCATAGTGGGTACCATTCGCATAAGTAGGAACTATCCGAACATATTTGAGCAAGGAATTAAAAAATATAATCATTGATAAATCGAGAATATCACTTTTAGATGCTTACGAATGGTGACATTATACTTCATAATCTGTGGGTGACATTGACAAGTGACATATGACGTAAAACACTTTCTCCCCGCACACCGCAGCAGGTAGATTTTTGTATGAAAATGAGAAGTTTTAAAACTTGATGTTCAATCATATTTCATCATTTAGTGCCTGTGTAATATACGAAAATGAAGTGCAACACATTTTATTTGTTAGCTCTGGTCTTTCTATTTGTGTTAGACAACGCTAATTGTAAGTTTACACATTTTTACGTATATGTTTGGCCAAGGTGAAGTGAGAGTTGTTCAACAATAGTTGTTATGCCATTCATTACATGTATCGTCACTTGTTGGAGTGCTTCACTAAAGAAAATATATCATCTTTCCAATTATTTTCATAATAAATGATTTTTCTGGATAGTGCATACCGACCAAATGTGAAAATCTAAGTACTTAATATAATTTCAGTGATGGTGTGTGTTTTAAATTTTATACCTGATAAACAAAAATATGTGAATAAGCATGTAAAACTGGTTTATTTCAGGTTTGAACAAAAGATGCATCGGCTGTAGATCTCGTGGGGAGCTTGGTTCTTGTGGAGACCCTTTCCATTAATGTTACAGAGCCAGAGGCAGAATATGGGATTCATGTCATTGCCTGCCCCTCTGGTTGGTGCGGGAAATTGATTCAGGGCACAACAGGAACATTCAGAAATGATGGTATGTAGGCAGTAATAATTTTATTTTTACTTTATCTTGTTGAGTGATATTACTTAATACTCATAAAGAGTTGAAAAGGATTTTTGGTATTAATAAAATATTGTACAACTATACCTGTATGCTATATTCTTAATTAAGCTATGTAATCATAGTTAATAATCTCTTTTTTGGATGTTTGTTTCATAGAGGTTTCCATAATCTATTTATGAGTTTATATAATCTAAGCCAAGAAAGCATGTCCCAAAAATGGAAGATGTCAGGCTGGTATCTGGTAAAATATAATATTGGTAGACCAAGTTATGTTTCATTGACATCCTTTTATATTGTGTATATGGTTGATTAAGACTCCTCATGCAAACGACAATCCCTTTATTAATTAGTTTATGAAGAAGTGTAGTTTGAGAGATTTTTTGTAAAAATATATTTAATAATAGGATAGGAACAAAATTGTAATTCTGTCACATCCATATTTTAATCTAACAGAAGATCTCAAAGATAATCTAGAAATATTTAAATCATGTTTAAACAATCTATAACTTGGAATTTTAAAATAATAAGTACATCAAAACATCATACATGCTCATTATATTTTAAAATTGATTAATATTTTTTCAGATTATGGTGCTGTAACAGAAAGAATGTGTCTTCAAAGACCACCAAGTGATTACGAAGAGAGGTGTGCATACACCATGTGGAACCGCAAAAAAGTTTACATGTGCTTCTGTAACGGAGATCTTTGCAACTCTTCAGTGACAAACACTGCATTCCCATTAACAATATTAAGTTTACTAGCTCTGTATAAATATATTGCTTGATGAAAAGTACATTGGGCATAAAAGGGCAACCAAGGTAAATATTATGAATAGATGCTTGTAGGAAATTCAAATTTGAAATTTGTGAGAATGCCTTACATTTATAAAAATAATCAACAAACACTTGCAGATGTTTCTAGGCGTTTAACTTTATGGACTAAATTATACAGGAATTTGTTATTCATCTTATTATGTCTATCTACTAGTATTAAGTTACCAATTTTATGTATCCGTCCACAAATGGTATAAAAGATCTGTAATATAGTGGTATGTAGTGTATACTATGGTAGTGTTTAAGATAATATAAACATTCCACTTTATTGTTGGTTCTATACAAACTACATACTTAAATATTTTTAAAAGCAAACATTGAGTGCTGCATAGTTTTTACTATGTGTAATATACTAATATATATATGTCAAATTACCTGCAGGGGTGATTTTCTTATTGTGTTCATATTTTGATATTCTATATGCTTATAAAATAATGTGTTCTTCCTTCTATCCTGTGATAATTTTCCTCTGAATGAAAGAATGACCTTATCTTCATGGAAATTAAACATAAAAGTGACTTCTTTGTCGTGTACTTTAATACAATTATTGTGCCAAGTGATATCTGCATAATTCTATATTACCTGTGGAACTTGTTCTGTATTATTAAGAATTTTTTTTTTATTAATACAGGTGTATACATTTCGTTATGTAGTGGCCTTTTAGAATTTCAATAATGCCCAGAAAAAATAATGGATATAGCACTGTATTTTAGTTAAAATTTTTGATAATACCTAAAAAAATGTGTTCAAAGGAAAGTGCTTCATAATAATACTCATTTTTTAAATTTATTGATGTTTTAGTATTAAAGTATAACTACATTGGTGGTTAAACATAATGATTGCTCAAGTACTTTTCTCTTTTATCACTTTAATTAAACATTTCGAATGAGGCGAGTTCATAGTTGCTAAATGACCAGAGCAGTTCTCATTAGTGTTGAGAAATGTCATTTCAACTACATTCATTTTTTGTCAATGATAATATTATTGTTACCAATATATGTGCAATTGAAGACAAGCTGTGTATTTACATCGAAATAGTATATTTAACATGTGTCAAACAATTACGATCTGGTGATATGTATATAGTGTAGCTGTTGTTAAATTTACATGAATTTGTTAATTATATTAGATGAATATTTTTGTACTTATGATGTATATTTGGATGTAATGTCTATTCCATATTTATTCTAAGCATTGCATATGCTTCTAAAAGCAATTTACAATGTAAGAATCTAAGAATAAATTTGTGAAACATTATTGAACAATGTAAGAATAAATTAAACTAAAGTATTTATTATACATTTTATTATCTTTATAATCGTATGACTCCTGAATATTTTATAGATAATTGTATACAAATATATGATCACAATCTATCAATTGTTTTAATTGTCGTTGGAGATGGCTATGGTCGGCTGTACGGCCAAGTGTGACGTATGCTGCCAACTATATGTGGTTTTAGGCCATTCTGTAAACGTAGTTTTTGGTTGGCTAGCAAAGACGGGATATGAGGTATTTCGTGGAAGTATAGATTGCCGTGTTGTTTAGCTTTGTGTACTGCCGCGATAGCTTCGGTACCCTCCAGTAGATATGGATCCATTACTTTAGAGTCTGAAAAGGAAGCATTGTTTGTAAATGTTATTACATTATTAGTTGTCAGACGCTGGACAGTATTCAGTCCACGTTAATATTGATTAGGCGATAAGTCAAACAATAGCCAGTAAAAGAGCCGAAGGATTCTTCCAGCTATCTATCTGAGATATCCATGGATTCAGCAACATGATATTCGTATAGGTTATCTATGATTGGCTGCTGGTTTGACTCAGACCTGCTTCTTTCCACACAATGCCATTCTATAATTTAAAAGCAGTCGATAATCAACAAGAATAGACACATATCTTCTAAGAGTTGGTAATGTGTCCTGGTTTTAATATCCGCTGTCCATATAGACTACAAGCCGTGGCAAAAAGTGATGGGTCAAATGAAACCACGAGGAGACCTATTTAGTAAGATACAGGCGCTTAAAATAATAATATTTAGCACTATGCCGTCACTTGTAAGCTGTCCGTCTGGATGAGATGAGACTTCAAAAGTACCTACGGGAGAGGGTGATATTTTGGTCATATATTTTTGTACGGCATTTTATCCATCGATAGACCATTAAAAATAATAAGAAAACCGTAGTGCCGTACAAAAATAGTGCGCCACAAATCAGCAGAACGTTAGATATTCCGGAAATTTTCTTTGGTAAATTTGGTCATTTGATTTTAATACGGCATCGTTTCCATACTATTTCAATACCTCTTCTAATCCATTATTCCGCAACGCCGGCGCCGTACAAAAACTATGCGACAAGGGAAAAAAATCGGCGGTTGCAACCCACTCCCTTCAGTGGTCCGGGAGGTGATTTGAAAAAGTACGGCATCGGTTTCATAACATTATGTAGCACTCAAAAGAACTATTTAAAAACATGCCGTCAAAAAATATAGTCATTTGAATGTATAAAATCAATAATATCTAAATTATGATAAATCTAACCCTGAAAGCTGTAAGGTCATTTGATCCTGTACGGCAAACTACTTTTTCACATTATATTGCTAAATACAATTGTTATAAACATTGCCATTCAATAAAAAATGTTCTAAAGAAATTGAGAGGAAAAACAAATACGACTTTTTATATTACTTGTAAAGTTTAAACTATCGTAGGTTAATGAAATACAGCACTTTCTGAATATTATTGTGTGTTTAAATAGAACCTAGGTAAATGAATCGAGAAAAAATGATGCCGTACATTTTAATGTAGATCATAACTTTTTGCTGACTAAATGACACTACCATTTCAGGGTTAACTTTATGGTCATCTGATACTGTACGGCATTAACATATTATCGAAGATAACAAGTGTTAATATGTATAATCATTATGCCGTCTATTTAAAGCGAAACTGAGGGTATATTATATCCAAAAATTTAAAACTATCGATCTCAGTATTCATATTCTTGAATAATTTTCGATAATTTGATTTAATTTTGTACTTTATACATGGACATATATTTTTTTATATTTTGTAGTCTAAGCGACTTCAGACACATGCAACAGAAAAAGTTGCAAAAAAAAGCGTAAATTTTTTTTTTTGTTATTTTTTTTCTATGGCCATATTTGGGTGGTAAATACTTTTTTTTCCTAAAATAATAGTGTTATACCCCTTTTATTTATAAATACTCTAAGGTATAAAATAGTTTAAATTATTATTTTAGCAAAACTATGGATTTACCACCCAAAAATGACGTATATTTAAAAAATCATAAAAAATAATTGTCGCGTTTTCTATGCGAAATTTTTTAATTGTATTGTGTTAGTAGCCACTAAAACTACCACCCGGCTTCGTTTTCGGTAGCAGTCTTGAAGATACCCGGTTATATACAAAAATGAAAAACAAATAGGAACCGTCAACTACCCTAACTTTGATATTTATGCCTTTTAACGGGAAATAAAGTCTAAAATATGATCGATTTTTTATGATATTTACACATAGTATCGTAAAAGTCGCGGGTTCGAATCCCATAGCACACCTCTGCTTTTTCGGCGTCATGATGTGTATTGATAGTCAATCACCACGCACTAAAACGGTGAAGGAAAACTCACGAAGAAGAAGAAACCTGCATCTATAGCGAATTTATAAGAATTTCTATGGTATGTAATCTTCCAAGACACTAAGCCAGCGTGGTTGACTATATGGCCTAATCACTCTCAATCATTCTCTTGATTGTGGAGGAGGCCCGTTGCCCTGCCGGGGGACGGAATATGGGCTGATACCGATAATAAAAATCCCAAAGAATGTTGTAATTTTTAAATATTTTACTCCCTTTTTTTGTACATATATAGTTATCGAATTTTTTAAAGTTAGGACAAATTCATGATCTCATTTCTGTGACATTCTAAAATGTACTTTTTTATCAAGGTAATACGACACAATTGCGTGATATATTTTGTGAGAATTTGAGGAGGTGAAATTGCTAGGCAATGTCTGGACACCATATTGCACAATTTCAATAAATAATAATAAATTATTAGGGTGGTTCTCCTTAGTGACACAAAACAATGAAACAAAATATGTAACATCTTATTTCTTTTCCAAAGTATGTATAATAAAATATTAAAAAAAGCAACTAATGTAGGTAGTGAACAAATAAATATTCTTAAAATTATAGCAATAGTACGAGTACCAACACGTACTAGGTCAGCATAGTGGACTATACGGCCTAATCACTCTCAATCGCACTCTAGATTCTACAATCGAGTTTCCGATTACAGGGCACGGGCCTATTCTACAGTAGGCTCGTGCCCTGCAGTGGGAGGTACTCGTATATGGGCTGATACGGAGTACGAATTTAATAACTTTTCATTAAATTTTCATGCGACCACTTAACAATATATTCCATATCACAACTTTTTATCAATATGAACATTGAGATTTGTATGGAATTGACTTTTTATGGACTATGCAATAAAAACAAATAAATAATCTAAATGCCGTCCAAAAATTTTCATACTAAATATCAACTTATGTGTACGTGGATTTTTCGAGAGTGTTTTTCGCCCTACAGAAGTTTAGACCAAAAAAAATTTACGCCATGTGAAAAAATGTATCTATGCCTAAATACTTTCAAAATAAATTAATTTCATGTTGCGTCAAATCACCCCCCTGATCACTGAAGGGAAGTAGGTTACAACCGCCGATTTTTCTTCCTTGTCGCATGGTTTTTGTACGGCGTTGCGGAATAATGGATAAGAAGAGGTATTGAAATTGTATGGAAACGATGCCGTATAAAATCAAATGACCAAATTTACCAAGAAAATTGCCGGAATATCTAACATTCTGCTGAATTTGTGGCGCACTATTTTTGTACGGCACTACGTGTTTTCTTATTATTTTTCATGGATCTATCGATGGTAGAAATGCCGTACAAAAATATATGACCAAAATATACACCCTCTCCCTGTACTTTTGAAGTCACATCTGCACCCAGACGGACAGCTTACAAGTGACGGCATAGTTCTAAATATTATTATTTTAAGCCCCTGTATCTTACTAAATAGGTCTCCTTGTGGTTCATTTGAACCCATCACTTTTTGCCACGGGCTTGTAGTCTAATAAACAATGGTAATGCTTCACTCGTAAAGGCTGTCCCATAAATGATGCCAAAATTTCACGTTTTAATACGGGCGTCCGATATTTCCGAAAACGGGGCGGGTTTGAAGGCGGCAGGAATAATCCTCTGGCCACAAAGACTCTGATCCGGTGAATCTACCTTGTACGGAGACGGCGGCAGTATGGGTATTAGTTTCTTCTAGAAATAAAAGCAAAAACACAGATAGTAGTAAGAATGCTGAACTAGGCCCCATAGGTAAGGGCGTGCTGAGAGCTGACTAGAAAGCCGCTATCCGTTTGTGTATTTCACTGAAAAATTTGTAGTCTGTGATTATTCGCTATTATGTGTGAATGGCCTGATTTTGTTTACTATACAATAAAGAATGTATAACATAATGGTTTCTTAGATTTACGCGAATGTTACACATTGAAATGCAAAACACGATTAGTTATTAATTAACTTTTAATTTAATAATTCAAAATTAAGGGTAGTTAAATTGTAACAGTCACTGAGCGGATGACTAATACCTCAGTCCGCCCCGTGACCACGAAAGTAACTGAAACGTCGGGAATTCAAAAAATGTAAAAATTAAACCAAATCCGCGATAAAATCCGTAAATAATAGTTTTATTTCAATGTATAACATAGTTTGTGACTTTTAAACGTAAGTTTCATGCATGACTATCGTATAATTTCTAGGTAGTAGCTAAATTAATACCTAATACAAAAAATCGGTCGTGAAACATTCACACTTATAAGTATTTGCGGGAATTGAACCCGCGACCTCTTTAGTCTCAGTTGTCGTCTCAATAGCGCCACCGGGTTTATTGATTAACAAACTAACCTCGATAAACATTGTCGTTCCATCCCATGACTGTAATGGAAGTTTGTCGCGGTATTGTCTTCGTTAGTAAACGGGATCGCTGGTCGCATTCGAGGATAGCCACCTCCGAAGAGTGAGATGTTCCTGAGTGCCCTGTAAAATAACATTTTTACGTATTATTTTTATTTAACACCGTATAGTCGCGTACATAGCCCTGACCCCATACTAAGATCGAGTCTTCGGTCTTACAAACACCCTACCGCGCGGATCGAACCCGCGGCCTCACGTTTCACTGACGGCGTTTAATCGCCTGCACCACGGAGCCTGTCAAACAATAAACCATTTGAAGTAAGGATTTATAAGCATATTAAAATACCTATATCAAAAGAATTTCACACATAATAATGACCTAATGGTAAGATACAAGTCTTGTGTCGCGACCTGCGAGTCTCAGAGACTACGAGAGACTTTTTGGTCTTATATTGTAGACACTATTTATGGGTCACAGAAAATTTCTCACGGTCTCATAGCAATGTTGGAATTCGTTAACCCGCGCCTGACAGCAGACCGTTTAATCAATAGTTCCATGGAGGCTGGACCGCACTCAGTCATTAGTCTCGGGGCGGGGATCGAATCCGGGATCTCTCGTTTCTCAATCGGCTTCTAAACCAACAGCGCCACGGAGCTTTCTACAGTGATTACTATTATAACTTCAATATTTCTAAATCGTGTAGATAAAGTTAGTATCTACGTTTACCTAACCTTAGTTTTAAATAGATAGGTTATCATGTACCTACTCTGAACCGTCGCAATTACTTACTTTGCAAATTCCTATGGGAGAATGATTGCGCCGGGTTGTGATAGGGCTGCCTTTTCATTACGGAGATGGGGTCACCGACCCCATGGGTGTAGCTCCGCGCTGGAGTGATCACGCTTACGTGAGAACTGAACTGAGTGCCCGCTGTGGCTTGTGCTGCCATCTGCGCTACCAGCAGGAGCAAACTCGCTGATTTCTCAAAAGTCTTGCGTTTTGCAATCTGGAAAAATAAATAAAAAGAAACACTATAAATTACTTCAATTTCATTGGTGATAAGTGTCATATGTGAGGGGCCACCTAGATAGGTACCATTACAATGTATATTTCTCCCGCCAAACAGCAGTGGAAATGCACTGTTGTGTTTCCGTTAGAAGGACATCGTCGCCACAGTAATTACTGGACAAAGATGAGACTTAACATCTTATGTCTCAGGATGAAGATAAGTAGTTAGTTTTGTCTTGTCTTGTATCAGCCCATATACGTCCCACTGCAGGGTACGAGTCTACTCTATAATCGAGAATACGATTGAGAGTGGTTAGGCCATATAGTCCACCACATTGGCGTCATATTTCATAATATACGTCATATTTCATAATTCATATTGATAGTTGATTCTGTTCTGATCAGTTCTGTAATTTCCAGTTCTGTTTTATATTAAGTAGATATGTTTAATCTTAATCGCTATTCCTTGAAAACTTATAAACATTAATCGTTGAAATGTAGTAGATCGGTTTGCGTTATTTCTACATAGGTATTTAGGTACTAGGAATGCATCCTAAGAACTATATTCGTCGACATTTTATGATCAAATCGATCGACTTAAATGTAGTGTTTAGTATATTAGCCCATATACGTCCCACTGCAGGGCACGGGCCTCCTCAAAAATCGACAGTACGATTGAGAGTGGTTAGGCCATATAGTCCACCACGCTGGCCTAGTGCGGGTTGGCGGACTTACATACCATAGATTTTTTTTTATAAATCGCTATGGTATCCAGGTTTCCTCACGATGTTTTCCTTCACCGTTTTAGTGCGTGGTGATGACTTTCAATACACACATGACTCCGAAAAGTCAGAGGTGTGCCCTGGGATTTGAACCCGCGGCCACCGTTGTAGTGTTTAATTGATGTTTTTTATTTGATAATATTACCACACACGGACCATCGTAGGATGTCGTAGGTACGTCACTCACTTCCAGAACTAATATTGACTAATTACACAATTGTTAGTTTATTCGGAATCAACCTTAAATATTTTCAATTTTAAATTAGCTTTCTGCTGACTGCGAAAGTGCTAAAGCATTTGCCTAAAACATCTTGAGTTTTAACTCGAGAATATAGGAAATAACTCAAGGTGCCGTAAAGAACTGATTAATTAACCTTCAACACAAAGCATTGTTTACAACGAGACAGAAAAATTCCAAAAGCATCATAGTGATAGGCGTACCCAATACAGACAACAATGTACACTAAAAGTTAGATTACTGTCGGTCAATTTAGTTCCCCAGCATGCTCTCACGCGGGTTGCAACATTTGCACAGTGCACTCTCATCACAAACGGAACTGCTGGAATGGCGAAACGTCCAGCTAATCGTGTTAGAACATTCAATAATATTTAAACGTATGGTAAACGTCGAGAGCGTTTTAGCTAAGGGTGGCGAAACATAATGATCAACTATGCACGAAGTAGATGACTGACAGCCGTAATGTAGCTTGTAAGGGAACAGAATTTGATGGCAGATATTGTGTTACTCTTTGGCGTGGAAAATGATGAGTATTGTAAATTAGTTAGGCTTTAAAGGATGTGTATTTCCCGTAAATATTTACTGTCCCTAAAACATTCTAAAGGCTTTTTACTTTTATAATAAGTGATGCATTTTTCAATTCGCAATTATTTTATAAAAAAGCAGAACCTATGTAGTTTGAATGTTCTGCAGTATAAACACGAATGTGTCAATTTGATATCTGTTGTAATTACGCTATCCAATATCTACATCTGAGTGGTGAGTCTATTTCTTGACGTTCGAATCACGAGGTGTAATCATGAATTGCTCGGACTAAGCTAATAACATGGATGAATGTATCATTCGAACCTATTTGAATACACGCTGGAACGTGGGTATCATTATGGTATTAATATTTGATACCTATGTACCAAGATGATTCTTATCTAAATAAATAAGTTAAAATAGATATCTATAACATTTGAGAAACGGTACTATTATATCATCTTTCTTTGACCTTATTTTATTAAAACCAATTATATTTCAATTAAGTCTCTGCTATCAGTCATAGATTTGATAATGAACTTCATTATGTACGAGTCATCGCTAGCTATCAGATTCCGATAAAGAAAGTCAAACCACTGATGGCTCTCATTAATGACTTTTGGTTTTCTTTGTTTTTCTATCTATTACCGCATAACGGAACTGATTATCTCGACATACTTTAATTGCTTCCCGATGGAACTCAATTGCACAATACTACACTTGTAAATATTTGGTTTTCTCTTATAATGATTATATACCTAATATTAATTTATTAATTGAACCATTTTTCAATTAACTTCATGTGTAATAATTGTGGTAATAACATATGTTCTACTTTTTACCATAACAATAGGTTCAATGGCAAGTGTGAGTGGTGTTGAAACGTGCAACAAGTCCGTGACCTTACAAAAGTAACAAATGGATCTAATAAATGTCTTAACTATCAAGTCATATGGGCTCAATTCTTCACCAAGGTGAGCTCGGAATCATTTCAATGCTGTAATCTCAAACTGGAAGACAAAGCTTATGCGGATACGGATCATGAATGAAATTTTAACGGCAATGCAAGTTTGATCACGATTAAGGATGTGCTTGTGAAATATGCGAGATAAAGAGTTCCAATAATAGAAATCATGTTTGTAATTAAATTTCGAAATAAAAGGGTGTTTTTATGAAGATATTCATCGATGAATTCCAGTCTAATATTTTTTTTATTAATATTAACGGGTAAATTAACAGTTATTTGAGAAATTGTTACTTAATTATAGTGTTTGCTCAATGCCTTCGTTACGAGAGCATTACTATTTTTTCATGTAAAATAGTCTTTAATGGACGTATGAGAGACGCCGAAGAGCTTGTTCCAATTTCCAGGTAATTCGATAGCGTAATGGTTTCTTAGATTTACGCGAATGTTACACATTGAAATAAAACTATTATTTACGGATTTTATCGCGAATTTAGTTTAATTTTAAACATTTTTAACTTCCCGACGTTTCGTCAGTCGTTCAGTCCGCCCCGTAACCACGAAAGCTGTAAAGTGATCGAAACGTCGGGAAGTTAAAAATGTAAAAAATTAAACTAAATTCGCGATAAAATCCGTAAATAATAGTTTTATTTCAATTCGATAGCGCTTAGTTAGAGAGACCTAAATCCTGACCTGCACTAGATTGTTATAGGCTGATGAGGATGAGAAAAAAATTGAATATGTTTTCAGTTTTACAATGTAAAAATGAAATCGAGAATAATTGAACATAGGCCTTAATTTGAATCGACTAGAGTTTAATGTCGTTTCCTACGGCGCAGTTAAAAATTGGCTTTCTTGGCAGCCCTATTCTTAAAGCAAGATTGCTTTAAATAATACTCCTACACATCATAGTACATCATTGTTCAGAGCATCAGTAGATCTAATTAGTTTTTTTTTAAAAGACTCGTGATTGTAGATAAAACGTATCTTAATGACTGATCAATAGGTTTGTTTACGATCGTTTATTTCAAAAGAATTTCTTATATTCGCAGTTTAATTGATCGGGAGTTACATTGAATTTTACCATTCAGTAATTGGAATAAAGTGGAGCGCTTCGTGAATTTGTCACGACTTTTATGACTATGCTTTGAGATTGGTCACGATATTAACTAGTCAAGTTCTGGGCTTACGGAATTAGTAGCAAGCTTTATTTGCATTTTGAAACTTGTTCCATCTGAAACAATGTATGTTAAGACATTATTACCTGCGCCAGTAAACATAGTGTTGCAAAATAAATATGTATACTGGGTATATCAAGACTGCTACCGAAAACGAAGCCGGGTGGTAGTTTTAGTGACTACAAACACAATGCAACTAAAATTTTCGACATTTTTTTATGATTTTTTAAATATCGTAATTTTTGGGTGGTAAATCCATAGTTTTTGCTAAAATAATAATTTTTAACTCTTTTATACTTTAGAGTCCTTATAATTAAAAGGGTATACACTATTATTTTAGGAAAAAAATGAATCTACCATCCAAATACGACCATAGGAAAAAAAAATAGTCGCTTTTTTTTCAAAATTTTCTGTTGCAATGTGTCTGAAGTCACTAAAACTACCACCCGGCATCGTTTTTGGTAGCAATCTTGAGATACCCTGTACCTATATCTTGTGGAAATGTAATTTGAATTTTCTAAGACACGCGTAAGATCAAATAGGACGTGATCAGCGATCACGATCTATCAAACTTTATAATCATAACTCACACAACTGAAATACTAAAAAGTAGCATAAAATAAAATGATTGTAAAGTTTCGAAAGGATAATACTTCACATATTCCGGATTCCTTATAACTAATCAATATGACTTAAAACTGATCAAATGAATGCTTCAAAGAATTATATCATCATCATCAGCCTATTCGCGTCCACTGCTGGACATAGGCCTATGGCACGCCACTGGGCTCGATCTTCAACCCATCGTCTCCAACCGCTACCAGCCATCTTTCGGATATCATCACTCCACCTCATTTGAGGGCGTCCTACACTACGCTTGCCTAGGCGCGGTCTCCACTCGAGAACACGTCTAGCCCAATGGTTGTCGGTTCTCCCACAAATGTGACCAGCCCACTGCCACTTCAACTTGCTGATCCGCTCGGCTATGTCGGTCACCTTGGTTCTCTGTCGGATAACCTCATTCCTGATTCTATCCTTCAGGGAAACACCGAGCATAGCCCGCTCTATTGCTCGTTGAGCGACTTTGAATTGGTGAACCAGTCCTACCGTCAGTGTCCACGTCTCGGCACCGTATGTCATTAGGGTAGGATGCTGCCCAGCCCAGCTGGATTCTTCTTCGAGCCTCATTCTCAAAGTTGTTTCTACCTAATTGCAGTTTCTGCCCGAGGTAGATATATTTTGAAACAACCTCAAGAGAAGCTCCGTGCACAACGATCGGTTCCGGATCAATATGTTTATTAAACATTATTTTGGTTTTATCCAAATTCATCCGGAGACCGATGCGAGCTGAAGAGTCAGCTAAGCTGGTCAACATATGGTGCAAATCCTGCACGGATTCAGCCATTATGACGATATCGTCCGCAAATCTCAAGTGTGAAATATATTCGCCATTGATGTTGATGCCGCGACCTTTCCAGTTTAGGGTCTTGAACATATCTTCCAATGCATTTGAGAACAATTTGGGGGAAATTAAGTCCCCTTGTCTCACACCTCGATGCAAAGGGATATGTTCAGACTGCTTATTCTGTACTTGGACGGACATAGTGGCAGCTTCGTAAAATGATTTCAACACTTGGATGTATCGCCAGTCAACTTGGCAACGTTGCAAGGATTCCAGAACAGACCAGATCTCAATAGAGTCAAAGGCCTTCTCATAGTCCACAAACGCCAGACATAGGGGCAGATTATACTCCTCTGTCTTCTGTATAATCTGCCGTACTGTATGTATGTGGTCTATGGTGCCATATCCTCTTCGAAACCCGGCCTGCTCCGGGGGCTGAAACTCGTAGAGTCTACGCGCGAGACGGTTTGTGATGACCCTCGAAAACAACTTATAGAAATGGCTCAAGAGGGAGATCGGTCGATAGTTCTTCAAGAGGGACTTGTCTCCTTTTTTGAAGAACAATACAACGACACTCTTGCTCCATGTCTTAGGAGTTCTCCCCGAAAAAAGACGGAATTAAAAATCCGCTGAAGCTGGCTAAGTACAGGTGTTCCTCCTGCCTTCAGCAGTTCAGACGTAATGCCATCCTCATCAGGGGCTTTTTCCATTTTTAAGTTACCTGAGAGCCATGAAAATCTCGTCTAGGCTGATTTCTGGCAACTCGTCCGAGTAGTGGCGTGTAAGAGTGGCTCGTCGAACCTCAAAATCGGGTTCTGGACGGGGCATGTGAGATACGTAGAGTCTCCCGTAATAGTCCTGAACTTCCGACAGAATCTCCGGCTTAGAAGCGACGATTTTTCCGGATGATGTAGTCAGATTGGTGATATGACTTCGGCCCAGCTGCTGAACGAAGACTTTCGACTCCCGATTTAGCTCAACCGCCTCCATTACAGAATGCGTATTGAACCATCGAAGGTCGCGTCTAACCAACTTGGTTATTTTTCGGTTCAGTGACCGCTGGTCTGCTGAAGTAACAGCCACATCATCGCGTCGCTTCTGCATAAGCTGCAGAGTCTCTGCTGAAAGTTTGGACCCCTTTCGGATCCTCCGCATCTCACAGAATTTGGTCCCTTCCTCCCTGAGGATTTCCACCACTTGGTTAAGTTCTTGATACACATCAGCGCAAACTGTAGTTTCCAAAGCAGCGAATCGGTTCTCCAGGTTCAACTGGAACGTTTCAGACCCAGCCACGGTACGGAACAAGTTTGGTCGGAGCGTAGACCTCATAAGACGGGCACGCTCAAAGCTACAATTGATAGTTAGAGTGCCTCGGACGAGACAGTGATCACTTCCGGTTTTAAACCTGGAGATCACTGAGACATCTCTAAATATCCGCTTCTTGTCCGTCATTATGAAGTCAATCTCGTTTTTCGTCATACCGTCGGACTTTGCCACGTCCACTTCCGTTTGGGCTGTTACTTAAAGAATGAGTTCATTAAGAAAAGCCCTTCTTTATTCAGGAAGTTGACCAGCATTTGCCCCCTATGGTTTCTGTTTCCATATCCATGTGATCCTACTGCCGATTCACCGCTTGCATGTACTCCTACTTTAGCATTGAGGTCCCCCATGACAACGTTAAAGTGAGCCTTTGTGGTGTTATGCAAAGCCTTTGAAATGTCCTCATACATTTTTTCCACTTCATCATCCGAATGTGTCGAAGTCGGTGCATATACCGGATAACCTTGAGGTTGTACCTCTCGGTGAGTTTGATCACAAGGTATGCTACCCTGGACGACACACTGGAGATTTCTAAAACGTTGTCAGAGAGGGCCTTGTGGACCAAAAACCCTACGCCACCTTGAGAGGGTTGGTCTCCTTCTCTGAAATACATAAGATGGCCGGAATCTAATGTGATGGTATCCTCGCCCTCTCTTCGGACTTCACATAATCCCAAAACGTGCCATCTTATACATTTCAGCTCCTCTTCTAGTACTGCCAGATGTTCATCGAGCCGTAGCGTGCGTCCGTTGTACGTAGCCAGAGTCAGTTGGTGTTGGCGGCCTGCCGTAGCCCGGGGCTTTTAGCACCCCCTACCCCGCCGTAACCGTGGCCGCCGCCTTGGCCAGCAATAGCGGGGCGACCGGGAACTAGGGGCCGTTTTATTGTGTGCCGTGTTAGTGGTACTAGCCATGAGAGGGTTTGCCCATAATCGCCACGCTGGGCAGGCAGGTTGGCGATCGCAGGACGCAACTTCTCGCACCAGTGACGCTGCTGCCCGTCACTGGTCTGTGGTATTCAGCTACGTCAATATGGCATGGATATACCGCCATGCATCGGTCGCCAGAGCCTCGTTGGTTAGTCGGCAGGATGCACGGCGAGCAGGTGAGGTTGACTTGGAGCACTTAGTTGTCATTCGTTCCCCCTTACACCCCCCTTAAAGAATTACATATATAGATAAAACTGCAGGTCGTCATTCGTTCCGCGTCGTGTTTTTAAGTTCAGCACAGTCGTTTGGCAGCATGTTAAATTAAGATTTCATACATCGTTATTGGATCTGATGTGCGCCTCGCCTTGTACCTACTGACAAATTCTTGGTTTGTACACATAATGTCTAATTATAAAGCCTATTTTTTACCTTTTTTAACTTAAATTAAATGCAGCAGAAGAAGCTTCCGGGATTGCATAAATTAACGATGATATATTAAAATGCTTAATGACACATTGGTTGAATATCAACTACATAGTTTATATGAGATCCGTTTTATTTATGTATTTATAAGAATTATATTATTGTTCTATAAAAGGTCTTAAAACTTTTTATGTCACGAAAAGGTATCGGAGACCATATGCATTTTGATCCCTACTGTTTTACATCTATTTCTTGATAAATTTTGTATTAAGTTTTATTTGAAATTTATTTCCAGCTAAATGAGAAAAATAACTTGTGCGTAGGTGGTAGTCAGCCTTTAGTCTATTTGTTACATTTATCAACAACGTAGTGTAAATTGAAATTTCAAGTCTAAAAGCCATCCCATACACCTACGACTCACTTAAGTGCGATATTCTTCGAAAACCTTGAACATCTGACGTGTATGTTTTGTTGGTATGTTTGGTCTCAATATGTGTATGTCGATTTATTTATAGTTAAAAAGAAATAGCAATTTGTCCAGCATTGGAAGCAAAATATGGGATCCCTAGGGAGAAAAGCCTATGTTTAGCAGTGGATTTCTTGTGTATAAAGCTGTAGAAGACGATGATGTGGTCAGACATAGATATTTATTTATTTCTATTTCCAATCTTTTATTAGATGATGTAAATATAAAATTAAGAAGCAATAAAATACACTCCTTGTGTTAATGGTTTATTTCACACTAATAGCTTTTATGATTGATTATATAATTATTGCCGTAATAGAGAAATTCTAGAGAGAAAGTAAAAACAAACGGTTCAAGGGTTGTAGAGAAAGTATTGCAAATTGCTTTTAGATGTCTCACAATGGAAAAATAATGCGTTGTGACATTCAGATGCACTTCATGCGTATGCAAAGTTGAAATCGCAATCAGTATAGTATAATTTATCTTCTATTTCGATTTACTTCGTAACTCTCTCGTGTTTCTAACCACGGATGGAGGCTATGAAAACTCAAAATGACACACACAATGACAACAACAACTAAAACTATCTAAAAATAAAATTGAATAACTTGAAAGGAAATTAGTGGCTTCTCGCACTGGGATAGCGCCATATAGTGGATAGTCACCGCGGGGTTTCAGTTGACATGTTGGCGTAGGGTATATTTAAGCAGCTGAGACGGAATAACTCCCTTTATCATGATATCATATAAGCATGCCCATACCCCTTATTGACTTCTTTTGGCGTAAAGAATACGTTTTAGGTATTTCATATCGAAAATTAAATGTTGTATTAAATACTAAATATTAGAAGTTTACGTAAATAATACGTCGTATTTGTTTCGATTTTCTACGAATGAAATAAACTGTGCATCGAATAGTGTGTCAATATATCAAACCAGTTCAACGACAGAATCTACATAATAATGTCAAATGCGCACAACATTCACACTTTTGAGAAAACACGAAATGATATATTGGCGGATTGTTACCAAATTTTATCTGTTCTCATTCACCGGAACGTTCTAGAAATTCAATCAGTGCGACGATCTTGACGTAATAATGGCCTTGTGGGATAGGATCTGATGCTTACAGTTATCCTGATCGACATTTGCCTTGTTAACTAACAGACAGAAATAAACATTGCAGAACTCATTAAGAATTCTTGTTTTTAGTAGTTTCATTAGTGGAGACAACGATTTCTATTTCGCCATTTTTTCTTAACATTCGTAGACAGTTCTGAAACTTATTTCAGTTACCCAATGTTTTGTTTCTTTCAAAGGAACTTGAATTTAGTTTAGAAAATTTTCTTTTATCTAATGATCTTTTAGAAGTTCTTTTGAATGGTTAATTTCTGCTATCAGCGCTTAGGAACGTGTTGTAGCTGTGAAGAAGAAACGGCGGCGTGGCGCAAGAAATTCCCTCAGCAACACGAACTGTCTTCTTTTTCTCATAGCCATATAAAATTATAATGTTGTTCATGTCACAAGTCACAGTCATTTCGGTGTATAATATTATAATGTCAATTATTGCAATCTGAAAAGCATTTAGCAATGGGAATAATCTCAAGCAATTTTGTCTTTTAAACTTATGTCTGAGATTCTGTAAGATGCCTTCTTGCATAGCTTAATTTAAATACATTTTAAAATACTACTAACTAGACTACTTACTAATTGGAAGCTCCCTTAAATTATTTGGAGATGTGAAGTAATTTTACATTACGAAGGTCAAGATCTAATCTAAGTACCCAATTGAGACAAATTATGATTTGTTTATGCACGAACTTCATTAAGCACAAACGTGAATCCTTATGATCTCATTTCAGTTGAGCTATTCATCAAGTATGCAGTAACATTACGTATTATCATGATATCAAATCTCTATTACCTATATCATGTTCATAGATGTGTTTAGCTTCTATAATATGAATCTATTGAGTCACACAATACTAGCTTTAGATTTCACTCAGGTATTATTACTTATGTTCATTTGAAAATTTCCGGCTGAGAAGTGTTGCAGTTTCTATTGTGGGTATTGTGCAATCCGCTGACCCATCCTATAGTCAGGAAGGTGCAAATAATAATTAACATAGCAATAGAACCTGATAGTATATACCGGGTATATCAAGACTGCTACCGAAAACGAAGCCGGGTGGTAGTTTTAGTGAATACAAACACAATGTAACTAAAAATTTCGCAAGGAAACGCGACAACTTTTTTTTATTATGTTTTAAATATCGTCGAATTTAGGTGGTACATTCATAGTTTTTGCTAAAATAATAATTTAAAGCCTTGCGTACCATAGCGTCTTTAAAAATAAAAGGGTGTACACTATTATTTAAGAAAAATCTATGTATTTACCACCCTAATAAGACGATAGAAAAAAAAATAACAAAATTTAGTTGCATTGTGTCTGAAGTCCCTAAAATTACTACCCGGCTTCGTTTTCGGTAGCACTCTTGATATACCCGGTATTCCTATTTATTTTTCTGACGTTGTTTGGTTTAAGCAAGATTATTAGATTTCTTGTTAGATTAATGGCTTTATTGAGGTTCTGTTTACAATTCTAGTTTATGAAACGTGTGTTTCAAATTCAATAAACAGATACCTGTAAAGACTCAGGATTTTTCTTTCAAAAATGATGAGCATCATATACAAAGATGGAAAATGAAAGCGAAAATTTTAAAAAAGTCGAATCAATATCTTTTAGTAAGTTAGAAATAAACAATAGGTACTGTAAATACAACTTTATTATCTAGGTAGTTATAGATAATTATCATAAATCATGAAACTCTAATAATATGTGAGCACACCTTTAATTTAAATATTTTATCAGTGGAGGCAATTTGTTAATGCATAAACGAAAAAAGGATGTCGCCTGAGTGAATAGATTAAAAAACTTTTTGTGGAAATTTAATAATGCCTTGTCGTAAATGCATGTATTATGATGTATGCACGATTGATTCCAGTTGATCTTGCACTTTCGCTATATTAAACAGGTATTTAAGGAGGTGTCCCATAACATTTTCATTTTATTGAAGTAACATTGATCCTCACCTTTTGCTCCCAAGCATGTTACACAAAACTGTTATTATGTGCAATCTGTAAGTAACATTTTTTACATCTGAATTTTTGAGCATAAACACAGTGTCAATTGAAGAAATTTAATAATAGTACCGGTGAACTGTACCTTTCTATCTTTCTACCCAGCGTTATATCAACTGATATCAGTTTCTTCAGTGTAATCAACGTGGACTTATGTGGTTTTGTGATAGGCGACCGAACTGATCATCTAAGTGATTGTACCAGCTTCAACAAAAATCCTTACAAACAGTTTCTTACCAAGTTATCAATTCGATTTGCTGATACATATAATTTACAAGTCAGACGCGTATCGTTCATATTCGTTAATACCGCGAATATGTATTTTCATTCCTTGCAAAATCTAACTCGTACATTATATACACTTTGAAAATATTCCTACAATCAGCCAAACCAGCAAGTAATTTGGAACAATCCATCGTTTATTATGGAAGTCAGTTATAACGGTATTTTGAAATCATAATGGACAACTCATTAGGAAAACATACAAATAAATTAAAACAGGTTGTCAGTTTAGATACAAATATTTTCGGTGGTTAAGAGCGTATACACCTTGCGCGTAAAGTCAACTATAGGTATTTCTTCGTTAATTTCACGCACACATAAGCGACCAAAGCTGTGTGCGTAGAGCTGCCGCGTCGGCTCGCTATACAATCGGCTCAAACAACTTTGATCCGTGCGCTTCAAATATTCAATTGAAATGTAACTGTAATATAATATCATAAAATATTTTATTTGCATTATAAGTAGATAAATATTACTATGCAAGCAAAGAATAATACAAATTTTGGATACTAATCATATTTTCGTTATTATTACATTGTTAAGTTGCATTCAAATCAGTGTTCAATCAGTATACACTACGGACGTTTTATTAATCATTTCGTGTTCGAACACATAAATAGTGTTGGGCCTTACAACCCCTTACAATTACGAAATATATTTAATTTTATATTACAATACATAACATAATTTAGCCTCGGAATTACATCCCATTATATTACCTGCAGGGATCGAAACCGGTTGCAAATAACGGTACCGGTATCGACCAATTTCGGTTACCTTTAAGATTTGGGGACCCGTTATGACGGTAACCAATGCAAATTATAAAGGTTACCCTTATATACGGGAACCTTGACGGCATTGGAGAATAGTTACTCATTTCCATATTGCATACCAAGTGAGACATATACTTGGCGTGTTTTTTACCCAATATCCCTGGAATCGGTTCACTTTACTTGCGATGTAATAGTGTTGAAAATAAAAGGAAATGAGTAAAGGCAAGGATTTGGTGTAATGTACTGTATAGTAAAGACATTTTTATATCTCAGTATATTTAATTCAATAAATAAATAGATAGATACCTAAATGCACATAAATAATATTATTTAGTACAAGAACCCTATATTTTTAAATTATAAAACATTAAAATAAGATAAGCCACGTCCCGAGCAAATGACCTTGAGCATTTATGTCTTTCTAATGCCTACTATACACGACGTCGTATTCGGTTGCGTCCGCCGACGTATAAAGGAGGTGATTTGTGCGTCTGTTATAGGTATTTAACGTCCACAGATGCGTCCGCCTCGAATCCGATTGTTGTCGGTTTTTGTGGCACGGATCAAAGGGTTTTGTTGCGAACGTCCGACTTCTGTCCACAAGTCTTCGCTTTTTTTACCATCGCACCACACTTTACCGCAGTAGAGTTCATTCGAGGGGGTTAACGTCACTCGCGTCCGTAGGCTTTGATTTGACCCTAGATTCCCTACACTTGACCCCTGGGTAGTGCCAAATGAGTGATACAGTTCGTTGTGGTAGGACTTAAGTGTCCGCCCGGGTACCGACCACCGTCCACAAAGGCGTAAAAGCCGTCATAGTGAGATCACTATATGGAGATCCATAAGAGGATCGCGTTCCGGGATCAGCTCATGGTTTTCCGTTTTTTTCGATGGGCTTGAGTCCAGGCATGAGGTTGTACCGTGTGGGTATTTTCGGTCGTTTGTCGAAAGGAGGAATATTGATCCGCCGGCCAGGGAGACCCGTAGAAACGGTTGACCGCTGGCCGCCCGCGGTATAGTACAGGGGCTAACCACCTTGTATGGGTCCATCATGCCGGTTGGTGACCGGAAGTGGGGTCTCGACGGACCATCCCGGGAGGGTACGGGGGCCCTTCCGTCCGGCGGATCAATTCGCTTCCTGCCGACCCTTTCGTGCCGGTGCCCATTCGGCCTTCTTAGTGCCCGAACTTAAGCTCTTCGTTGCCTCTGCACCAATCCCATCCTTTCAACCATGACAGTGCAATTAAACAGAGCAGGTCCTTCAGCGGTGCATAACGCCACCACTGCGTTCACTATGGAGTTAACTAATATCCGCGGACCCCATACGAACCTCAATGCCGTCCATCACTATCTCGAGACGGCCCAGCCTGCTTTGTTCTTCCTAACGGAGACGCAGATTCGTTGTCCGTCCGATGATTCTTACCTGTTGTATCCCGGTTATTCGCTTGAAGTAAACTTCAAGCCTAAAGCCGGGGTATGCTTGTGTGTTCGGTCGGACATCTGCTGTCGCCGTTTGCACTGCATGGAGGACCCCTCGTTCTCCACTCTGTGAGTGCACGTGGATCTAGGTTCCCTGAGCCGCATCTACGTGTGCCTTCACAGCTCTCACCACGGGGACGATGAGGCGACTCGACTGTTCAGGTATCTTAGCAAGGCAGCTAATAACGCGCAGGCGCAGTTCCCGTTAGCCGAAATGGTGGTCTTGGGGGATTTCAATGCTCATCATGAACTGTGGCTGGGATCCTCCAAGACTGATCATGCTGACAGAGCTGCCCATGCATTCGCTCTGACTCATGACGTGACACAACTGCTGAATCAGCCCACCAGGATCCCGGATGTGGCGAGTCATGCGCCTTCTCTGCTGGAACTTCTGCTGGCGAGTCACCCAGCCGGGTATCGTGTGACCGTTAGTGTGCCTCTGGGCACTTCTGATAACTGCCTGGTTGGGTCGTCATTGCCGTTCGCATCACCACCATGTTCCGTGCAGGTTAAGCGGAGGCTCTGGCATTACTCGTGGCAGATTGGGATGGTATGCGGGAATATTTCGCATTCATCTCTTGGAGACGGCGCTGCTTTGAGGGTAAAGATCCCTCAGCAAGTGTCAACGCTATTGCTGACGAGATCAGACTTGGAATGGAATATTACATTCCTTCCTTTGAGATCGCCAGTAAGGGCCGTGGACGCTCCTGGTTCGATCGTGCATGCGCCGATGCTGTCGGTGACAAACAGGCGGCGTACCGCGCTTGGATCAGGAGTCGCGCCATGAAGGATCCCAATATCAGTTCCCTTAAAGAAGCCTACAACCATGGCTTGCAAGAAGGCCTACGTTAGGGCGGATGCCCAGCGCGTTAGCAGGATTGGGCGTGCGTTGGCCAATCACCCAACTAGCAGTCGTGCTTATTGGAGTTTGGCCGGGGCCGTTCAATCTAACTTCTGCCGTCCAGCGTTGCCACCGCTGAGTTACCCAGAAGGGTCGCTGGCCCACAAGCCGCAAGAGAAGGCTGCCTTGCTGGCAAATCTCTTTGCGGCTAATTCCCTTCAGAGCACTCACCGTGATACCGCCTGTATCACGGTGAGTGCTCTGAAGAATTGTTCAACTTGATCCCCTCCTCTCCATTCCTAACCAGAACCACGCGTACTGACTTGCGAAGCCATGGCTTGACGGTCCACACCATCCCGGCGCGAACCAAACGGTTCTCAAATGTTTTTTTATGCCGCACCATCAGGCTGTGGAATTGTTTGCCTTCTTGCGTGTTCCCTCCTTCCTACAATCCTGGGTCCTTCCGCCATAGTGTGAAGAGGCACCTTAGCAGGCCGGCATAATTGTTTCCATTGGCATGGGACTGCCGTCCGATGCCAATGAATACTCTGCCTGGGCGGCATTAGCACTTACCACCAGGTGCAATGCCGCCACTATGCCAGGCCATTATAAAAAAAAACATATTGTCGTATATCAACGAGTGATCCTCCAGGTAGCGGACCAATTGAGCGTTTATGATCCGCTCCATGAGCTTACACATCACTGAGGTGATAGCGATAGGGCGGTGATTGGTGGGGTCCGACGGATCACCCTTTTTTGGGATCGGCTGCACATTGGCCTCCCTCCAAGATTCCGGTATCTTGGATCTTGGATCTTGGAATCTTGGATCTTGTGCCGGCACAACACCTGTGCGGTAGGACGCTCGGTAGAGGCGAGTCAGTGCAGGAGACAACTTGGCTGCACAAGCTCTTAAAACCACGGCTAGTATCATATCCCATCCAGACCACTGGCTTTCCAAACATCGAGAGACCGTAACTCACGCTGCACATCACACTGCCTGATACGAATATCTGCACATTGAGAAACCGCAATCAGGCAACGTGAGCAGTGTCTGGGAACCACGGTCTTCGACGCGGGAATTAGCCGCAAAGAGATTTGCCAGCAAGGCAGCCTTCTCTTGCGGCTTGTGGGCCAGCGACCCTTCTGGGTACCTCAGCGGTGGCAACGCTGGACGGCAGAAGTTAGATTGAACGGCCCCGGCCAAACTCCAATAAGCACGACTGCTAGTTGGGTGATTGGCCAACGCACGCCCAATCCTGCTAACGCGCTGGGCATCCGCCCTAACGTAGGCCTTCTTGCAAGCCATGGTTGTGGGCTTCTTTGAGGGAACTGATATTGGGATCCTTCATGGCGCGACTCCTGATCCAAGCGCGGTACGCCGCCTGTTTGTCACCAACAGCATCGGCGCATGCACGATCGAACCAGGAGCGTCCACGGTCCTTACTGGCGATCTCAAAGGAAGGAATATAATATTCCATTCCAAGTCTGATCTCGTCAGCAATAGCGTTGACACTTGCTGAGGGATCTTTACCCTCAAAGCAGCGCCGCCTCCAAGAGATGAATGCGAAATATTCCCGCATACCATCCCAATCGGCCACGAGTAATGCCAGACCCTCCGCTTAACCTGCACGGAACGTGGTGGTGATGCGAACGGTAATGACGACCCAACCAGGCAGTTATCAGAAGTGCCCAGAGGCGCACTAACGGTCACACGATACCCGGCGGGGTGACCTGCCAGCAGAAGTTCCAGCAGAGAAGGCGCATGACTCGCCACATCCGGGATCCTAGTGGGCTGATTCAGCAGTTGTGTCACGTCATGAGTCAGAGCGAATGCATGGGCAGCTCTGTCAGTATGATCAGTCTTGGAGGATCCCAGCCACAGTTCATGATGAGCATTGAAATCCCCTAAGACCACCATTTCGGCTAACGGGAACTGCGCCTGCGCGTCATTAGCTCGCCGCCTGTGAAACGAGAGGCCGCGGGTTCGATCCCCGCACCGAGAGAAATGTTTGTGCGGCCCACAAATATTTCTGTCAGGTCTGGGTGTTTGTGAGACCGAAAAGTCTCTCGTAGTTCCTGATACCCACGACACAAGACTCGATCTTACTGTGGGGTCAAGGACTATGTATGTGACTGTTGGGTGTTATTTATTTATTTATTAGCTGCCTGGCTAAGATACCTGAACAGCCGAGTCGCCTCATCGTCCCCGTGGTGAGAGCTGTAAAGGCACAGGTAGATGCGGCTCAGGGAACCTAGATCCACGTGCACCCACAGAGCGGAGAACGAGGGGTCCTCCATGCAGTGCTAACGGCGACAGCAGATGTCCGACCGAACACACAAGCATACCCCGGCTTTAGGCTTTAGTTTACTTCAAGCGAATAACTGGGATACAACAGGTAAGAATCATCGGCCGGACAACGAATCTGCGTCTCCGTTAGAAAGAACAAAGCAGGCTGGGCCGTCTCGAGATGGTGATGGACGGCATTGAGGTTCGTATGGGGTCCGCGGATATTAGTTAACTCCATAGTGAACGCAGTGGTGGCGTTATGCACCGCTGAAGGACCTGCTCTGTTTAATTGCACTGTCATGGTTGAAAGGATGGGATTGGTGCAGAGGCAACGAAGGGCTTGAGTTCGGGCACTAAGAAGACCGAATGGGCACCGGCACGAAAGGGTCGGCAGGAAGCAAATTGATCCGCCGGACGGAAGGGCCCCCGTACCCTCCCGGGATGGGCCGCCGAGACCCCACTTCCGGTCACCAACCGGCATGATGGACCCACCCAAGATTATGCGTGGCATGGTGAGGCAGCCTCTTGAGGTGGTTAGCCCCTGTACTATACCGCGGGCGGCCAGCGGTCAACCGTTTCTACGGGTCTCCCTGGCCGGCGGATCAACATTCCTCCTTTCGACAAACGACCGAAAACGGTAAAACCCACACGGTACAACCTTATGCCTGGGATCAAGCCCATCGAAAAAAACGGAAAACCATGAGCTGATCCCGGAACGCGATCCCCTTATGGAGATCACTATGACGGCCTTTACGCCTTTGTGGACGGTGGTCGCTACCCGGGCGGACACTTAAGTCCTACCACCACGAATTGTATCACTCATTTGGCACTACCCAGGAGTCAAGTGTAGGGAATTTAGGGTCAAAGCCTACGGACGCGAGTGACGTTAACCCCCTCGAATGAACTCTAATGCGGTAAAGTGTGGTGCGATGGTAAAAAAAGGGAAGACTTGTGGACAGAAGTCGGATGTTCGCAACAAAACCCTTTGATCCGTGCCACAAAAACCGACAACAATCGGATTCGAGGCGGACGCATCTGTGGACGTTAAATACCTATAACAGACGCACAAATCACCTCCTTTATACGTCGGCGGACGCAACCGAATACGACGTCGTGTATAGTAGGCATTAGAAAGACATAATTGCTCAAGGTCATTTGCTCGGGACGTGGCTTATCTTATTTTTTTCAAAGTATATAGGTAATCCGATTCCAAACCAAACAAATAATTCAACACTCTCGTGCGACGTGCGTACTGAATTAAATATCAATTAAGAGTCTGAAAATTCAAAAATCGCAAAGAACGCGTTTGCGTCGAATTAGTGCAAGTTACAATATGCACCACCAACCGGGGCGACGGCCTTGAGGTCGTGTTTGGTCGACACACGGCGCATCGACGCTTTGACTTTTGCCGACGACGCTTGAAACATAGAGGTAATTCTTATTTCGGTTACCGGTATGATACCGGTTAAATTCTAGGAATCTAATAAAATCGGCGTATAGGGGTTACCTTTAAAAATACCGGTATTTTTTTTTCGGTTGATACCAAAAAATACCGGTATTTCCGGAACCGTTTTCGGTCCCTGATTACCTGAAACATAATTTATACTCACTACAAAATCATTGTAGGTAATAAAAATAATTAAATATTTTACTACCAAAGTACTAAGATGTGGTAATCGCATTCCGCGCGTGGCTATTTTTACTACGCGCGGCATAATCGACTGCAGCCAGGCCGGAGCGACGAGCGATACGTCCTCCCTCTAGAAAACGCGGCGATCTGATTTGATCCACGTCGGACAGCGTGTTTTATAGTGGTTTTTAAAATATTTGTAGATAATATGAAAACTAATTTTGTTGAAATATAAAAATGGTAATTTATTGATAAGATGTTCTTCTATTGTAATATGCAATTGCTATAAAAAATTATGTACGATAAGTTGGTGAAAAAAAAAAAAATTCTTGACGAGAGATTCTGAATAATTTCGCATTGTTTGAATTTTTATTTTTCAGGAACTAAACACAAAAAGATTATTTTTCTCAGCAAAATCCCTCCATAAGGGTCTTATTAGTCTGATATTATTTTTATTTTCATCTTATATTTAGTGGTTTCGGATATCTTAAGCTTCTAAATTGCCATTTAAAGCCTAAATAACGAAACTTGTGTTCAGTAATCCGTATAGTACTCACAAATTATCCATCAATCTATAATGTTTTCCACCAAAATCCCTAGATGACAACCTTTTCTAAAATTAGTAATAATTATTTTTCCTTTAAATTGTTTATTGGTGGCTATTAACTCATTTGAAAAGTCCTGTTTTTAATCCAAAAAGCGCGTGCAGGGTATAAACGCTCTTAAAAAACCTTTCAAGCGATGTTAACATTGTCATAAACGTTAAAAGGAAAGGTTTTTAAAGACAAAATAAATAAAGCAAAACAGACATTAGTAACATAATAGGGGAGGATGGGGGAATTGCGGACGCTGAAGGGAAATAACGCACAACATTCGTACTATTAGTAATAATCAGTCTGTCTTTATTAATTATTAATCTTTAGTTATACATCTACAAAAACAATTATACTTATTAAACGAGATCAATCAACAAATAGAATATTTTTAGCAAAAACAAAATCTTGTCTGTCCGTAATTACCCGTAGCGCTCGGGGTAAATTCGGACTGACCCTGGGTTAATTACGGACAGCATGGGGTATTGACGGACTAGGTCCAAATCATAGACAAAAATCACAAGTAAAGCCTCTAGAAGAACTTCCTGCAGTGCAGTTCTCATGAGCCCACTTGTTACACTTTGAACACATAATCCAGTCTTCGGCGGGTGGATCACTGTACTTTTCCTGACAATAAATGCAAAAGTAATCAACATTTCCTTCACTTTCAAAATTATTCAGATTTTTTAACCCCTTTGATCCTTTTCCTGTAGATTGTTTTGACTTTTTTAGCTTATTAGATGTAGTTTTATTTTCATTTTCTGGAGCTTTTCTTTTCTTGTCTAATTTCTTTTGTTCCTTTTCTTCTAGATTCTTTTTTTTCCGGTGTGCTGGTAAAAATGATGGAATGCTTTTTGTTTACTGACCGTTTGCTACGATGAATTTGTAATGTTGGGACCTTTATTAAATCACTAAGCGGTACTGATGAAGATTGACTTGTTTGACTTGTCGTACTTTGGTTTAAATCAGCTTCACTTATAGCATTATTCTCATTTATTTCGTCTTGGTCAGGTACATTAGGAACGGATTCATCGATAATGTTTATGTTACTAGAGGGCTGAGATTCTTGTTGAGATCTTATTTCACTAGGAATGCTGTTATTAGCTGCATCACTAATTTGAGATTCGCTATGAAACTCTCTTTGGCTGTTATGATCAGGACCCACATGGCTGGTATCACATGGAGTTTCTGGTGTAATTATATCACCGAAACTTTCAAAAGTGCCCTTAAATTTATCTTGATCAACTGGGAAAATTCCAGCACTCTTGAAGCCATTTATAGCTTTATCAATAGACGAGCATCGGTTAAAAGCTTTTGTATAAAGACCAACAATATCAAATGCTGTAATTTTTGCTCCAGGATGGTTAACCATATAGGTTTCACATTCTCTGTTGTATGCTGTTTTTAGTGGTCCATGAAAGGTCAAGTCTAATGGCTGCATTCTATGCGATGTATGTGGAGGCAATGTCAAAACATGGATAAAATTTTTACGACAAAACTCGTAAGCTTTCAGACTAATATGGCTCTCGTGGTTGTCTAGAACTAACAAAATGGGATTATCAGCCGATGGTTTAGCGAATTCTTTAAAATGCTGGAGCCAATCAACAAATATCGATTCATTGATCCAACCAGAGTCTGAAACACAAGCTACCATGTTGCTATTACTATCTTTCATAAGCTGAGCATTCATCCTTTTTCTTTTAAAGATAAAAAATGGTGGAATGTACGAGCCTCCAGCATTAAAACAGTTCACAACTGTAGTTAAAGAACCACGTTCTGTACTGGTACATTTTCCAAACTGTTTTAGTCCCTTTGGTGCAAGAATTCTGGAATTGCGTTGTACCGTACTAATCCCAGTTTCATCTATATTGTAAATTGAATCAGATTTAAATTTGTATTTAATCATGAGAACTTTCAGATTCACAAAAAATATATCGGTTCCTTCTTCATTAAATGCGGTAATTCTATTTATGGAAGTAGCTTCAGGCCTTCGAAGTGATATATTTGGATGTCTAGCCAAAAAATTGTAATACCAATCCATTCCTGCCATACCAGTTTCTTTATTGAAATTATGTTTTATGTTGTTTGCGGTAGCAAAATCGAAAGCTATCTTTCTCAGAGTAGGTATTGTTATCCCAAAGAAAGCCTTACATGACTTTAAAATAAAATCAACCAGTTCGTTTTCTTGTATTTCATTAAAAACAGATTTATTACCTCTCTTTGGTATTGTAGAAACACTGCCTTTTTTTACTTGATCAAACAAAGTAGCTCTGGGAATACCATATTTTTCTTCCGCCTGACGAAAAGTTATCTTCTGGTCTTTTATTTCTTGCACAGCTTTTTGTAATGATTCGATGGTGTATGATTGTTTTGTTTTTCTTATATATTTCCGAGGCATCTAAAAATGAGCAGTTATTGATTAATTTCATAATAGTTTATCGAATTAGGGGTAATTGCGGACGTCCGTATTTACCCGCAAGCCGTGTCCGCAATTAACCCAACTGGGTATTTTTAAATCAAAGAGAGAAATTTGTAGGTTATGAAAACGTTCCATAAAAACAAACATTGGCGATTCAAACTCCATTGACAAAGCTATCCATAGAAAATATCACTTTTTACCATCACTTAGTATACAGACCTGTCCCTCGAATTAAAAACACTAAAAATTAGATCAATATACACTTTTTTATTTTATTTTACCTACCTTTCAAACTATGCGCAGCCGGCTGTCGTAAGTTTTTGCGTGGCACTAAAATAGCGGAAAGAAACAGATGACAGCACCGGGCTGCCGCGGGGGGAAGGGAATGAGTAGATACTTGCTAGTCCGTATTTACCCCGCGTCCGCAATTCCCCCATCCTCCCCTACACAGTAAAATTATCTTCTCTTGCCCATCTAGCATGACCTCTTTTAGGAATACAATTAAATTAAAACGCTCAGGGGGTCTCGATTCCGCTTTATTTAACATTCCGTTTGCTACTTCTAGATAGCGAAAGTTTTATAATAGTTACAGCTGGACTATACGTTGGACGTGTCTAAAATAAATCCATATTAAGCGTTAAATAAAGAGAACAACGTTAGGGATTTTCCAACGTAATTGTTATGTTTGATGTCTCTACACTGTCTTAATCGCATATACAATTGCGTTTTGAATATTAAAAATATTCTTAAAGATACATTTCGTAATTATTATCAGTATGGTTTGTACTCTGTTGGAGAAGCTGTTGTATTTTAAAAATAAACCACACTTCAATGTTATAAGTTTCTAAATAAGTGTTTGTTTCTTTTTTTTCTCGCCAGCTAAAGCGAAGCAATATAATTACCTACGGCCCATTATGAGTTAACTATTAAACTGCTCAAATTGTTTATTAGCGTAATTATAAGCTTTGTTGTGCAGTACTAATGGCTTGGCCAAGGCGCAGTTACATCCTAGATAGCTTGACAAGCACTAATAGGAGGTGTCGTAAATCAGTCAGTGTGTCTTGCAAGCCTATTACATGGCTACCAGCCTAAGTACAGCCTGTTACTGGCTGTATGAAGGATCAGTAATATTCTGACCAATTATGGCTAATCAATCGGTATTTGTATTTTAGTGAAATCATGGTTTTCCTTCTTCATAGATTTTACCCAAAAGGCCATTCAGATAATCCAATTCTTACAATATTACAAACCGTTTAACAAACGATTGCCATATGATGTAGAAATAAACATATGCGTTACATCAACACAAGATTTATGCTATGTAGAATTGGGTATTGAACGTTCGCTTTAATCACATCCGTAAAATATTGACACGGCAATATTTGAGATTTATTAGCAATTTATTTATTAACTCGATACATTCTTTAATTTCATCATTTCAATTCAATTTTAGATAACAAATATTTAATGGTCAAATCTAAATACCTATTCTGATTGTACGCTGAGAGCAGCTGTTGCTAAGGTAAACAAGTTATCTATTAGAGATCTACATAATCGCTTAAACTAAGTAAAGCAGAAGTTTTCCCAGCAATCATGTTTTAGGTATATAGATTGATAATGTCAACAGACATTTCATTTTTTTTTTTTTTTTATTATGGCCTGGCATAGTGGCGGCATTGCACCTGATGGAAAGTGCCAATGCCGCCCAGGCAGAGTATCCATTGGCATCGGACGGCAGTCCCATGCCAATGGAATCAATTATGCCGGCCTGCTTAGGTGCCTCTTCACACCACGGCGGAAGGACCCAGGATTGTAGGAAGGAGGGAACACGTGCGCCGGCAAACAATTCCACAGCCTGACGGTGCGGCACAGAAACGAATTTGAGAACCGTTTGGTTCGCGCCGGGATGGTGTGGACCGTCAAGCTATGGCTTCGCAAGCCAGCACGCGTGGTTCTGGTTAGGAATGGAGAGGAGGGGAGCAAGTTGAACAATTCCTCAGAGCACTCACCGTGATACAGGCGGTAGAACACGCTTAGAGAGGCGACATCTCTCCGGAGTTGTAGCGACTCCAAGTTGCTCGTAACGTCTGCATCATTCACAATGCGGATGGCCCGCCGCTGCAATCCATCCAAGGCATCGAGCAGGTACTGGGCGGATACATCCCAAAGGTGCGAGCAGTACTCCATACCCGGCCGGACCTGCGCTTTATATAAGCGGCAAAGCTGACCGGGCGTGAAAAACCGACTCACCCTGTTCAGGACTCCAACCCTGCGTGATGTGGCAGATATTACGCCCTCGATGTGATTCCTTGGATTGAGATCACAGCGGATATCCACACCAAGGATACACAGGTCATTCCGCACTGAGAGGGGAGTACCCTGAAGAATGGGGAGGGGAGAGAACGGGGATTTTTTGCACGTGAACGTACACACCTGGGTTTTCTTGGCATTGAACTCAACCATATTCCTGGAACCCCACGTAGAAATGAGATCCAAGGTCCGGTTGAGCTCAATGACAAGATCTTCGCGTCCCTTCACAGTTTCGACACGGCAACCTGGAGGCCCGCAGTGGTATCGCCCATGAACCGTGCTGTCATCTGCATAGCAATGAATGTTGCCAAGCGACAACATGTCATTGATATGCAGAATAAACAAGGTGGGCGACAGCACCGAGCCCTGAGGAACTCCGGCATTTACCGACATGAGCGCCGAAGCGTGTCCGTCTACGACTACACGTATTCTACGCCCATGCAGAAAGCCAGAAATCCACGAACACAGGTTGCCGGGTAGACCGTATGCCGGAAGCTTGGACAGAAGACCACGGTGCCAGACCCTATCAAATGCCTTGGCAATGTCGAGGCTCACAGCAAGAGCCTCGCCACGCCGGTCTATCGCCTCACCCCAGCGATGCAGGACAAACGCTAGAAGATCACCCGTCGATCGATTATGGCGGAATCCGTATTGTCGGTCACTGATCAACGAGTGATCCTCCAGGTAGCGGCCCAATTGAGCGTTTATGATCCGCTCCATGACCTTACACATCACTGAGGTGATAGCGATAGGGCGGTAATTGGTAGGGTCCGATCGATCACCCTTTTTGGGGATCGGTTGCACATTGGCCTCCCTCCAAGATTCCGGCACAACACCTGTGCGGTAGGACGCTCGGTAGAGGCGAGTCAGTGCTGGAGACAACTCGGCTGCACAAGCCCTTAAAACCACCCATATCCCATCCGGACCACTGGCTTTCCGCACATCGAGAGACCGTAACTCACGCCGCACATCACACTGCCTGATGCGAATATCTGCCATTGAGAAACCGCAATCAGGCAGTGTAGGCAGCGATTGGGAACCACGGTCTTCGAGGCGGGAATTAGCCGCAAAGAGATTTGCCAGCAAGGCAGCCTTCTCTTGCGGCTTGTGGGCCAGCGACCCTTCTGGGTACCTCAGCGGCGGCAACGCTGGACGGCAGAAGTTAGATTGGACGGCCCTGGCTAACCTCCAATAAGCACGACTGCTAGTTGGGTGATCGGCCAACGCACGCCCAATCCTGCTAACGCGCTGGGCATCCGCCCTAACGTAGGCCTTCTTGCAGGCCTTGGAGGCACGGTTATAGGCTTCTTTGAGGGAACTGATATTGGGATCCTTCATGGCGCGACCCCTGATCCAAGCGCGATACGCCGCCTGTTTGTCACCGACAGCATCGGCGCATGCACGATTGAACCAGGAGCGTCCACGGCCCTTACTGGCGATCTCAGAGGAAGGAATGTAATATTCCATTCCAAGTCTGATCTCGTCAGCAATAGCGTTGGCACTCGCTGAGGGATCTTTACCCTCAAAGCAGCGCTGCCTCCAAGAGATGGATGCAAAATATTCCCGCATACCATCCCAATCTGCCGACGAGTAATGCCAGACCCTTCGCCTAACCTGCACGGGACGTGGAGGTGATGCGATCGGTACTGACGACCCAACCAGGCAGTGATCGGAAGTGCCCAGAGGCGCACTAACGGTCACATGATACCCGGCTGGGTGACTCGCCAGCAGAAGGTCCAGCAAAGAAGGCGCATGACTCGCCACATCCGGGATCCTGGTGGGCTGGTTCACCAGTTGTGTCAAGTCATGAGTCAGAGCGAATGCATGGGCAGCTCTGCCAGCATGATCAGTCTTGGAGGAGCCCAGCCACAGTTCGTGATGAGCATTGAAATCCCCCAAGACCACCATTTCTGCCGACGGGAACTGCGCCTGCGCGTCATCAGCCGCCTGGCTAAGATACCTGAACAGCCGAGTCGTCTCATCGTCCCCGTTGTGAGACCTGTAAAGGCACACGTAGATGCGGCTCAGGGAACCTAGATCCACGTGCACCCACAGAGCGGAGAAGGAGGGGTCCTCCATGCAGTGCAAACGGCGACAGCAGATGTCCGACCGAACATACAAGCATACCCCGGCTTTAGGCTTGAAGTTTACTTCAAGCGAATAACCGGGATACAACAGGTAAGAATTATCGGTCGGACAACGAATCTGCGTCTCCGTTAGGAAGAGCAAAGCAGGCCGGGCCGTCTCAAGATGGTGGTGGACGGCATTGAGGTTCGTATGGAGTCCACGGATGTTAGTGAACTCCATAGTGAACGCGGTGGTGGGGTTAAGCACCGCTGAAGGACCTGCTCTGTTTAGTTGCACTGTCATGGTAGAAAGGATGGGATTGGTGAAGAGGCAACGAGGATCTTAGGTTCGGGCACTAAGAAGGCCGAATGGGCACCGGCACGAAAGGGTCGGCAGGAAGCGAATTGATCCGCCGGACGGAAGGGCCCCCGTACCCTCCCGGGATGGGCCGCCGGGACCCCACTTCCGGTCACCAACCGGCACGACGTACCCACCCAAGATTATGCGCGGCATGGTGAGGCAGCCTCTCGAGGTGGTTAGCACCGATTGGGCCCCTGTACTATACCGCGGGCGGCCAGCGGACAACCGTTTCTACGGGTCTCCCTGGCCGGCGGATCAACTCTCCTCCCTTCGACAGAGGACCGAAAATACCCACACGGTACAACCTCATGCCCGGACTTAAGATCCTCGAAGAAACCGGAAAACCACTGGCTGATCCCGGAACGCGATCCCCTTACGGAGATCACTATGGCGGTCTTTACGCCTCGTGGACGGTGGTCGCTACCCGGGCGGACACATAAGTCCTACCACCACTATGTCACTCATTTGGCACTACCCAGGGGTCACGTGTAGGGAATCTAGAGTCAAAGCCTACGGACGCGAGTGACGTTAACCCCCAAGTTAACCCCAATTTATATTCAAATTTCGGTGATATTCATTATTGGATTAATGTTAATTGATTCGAAGTCATGTGATATAGACTGAGTGATGCAGTATTCTGTGGTGATACTAAAACATATAACAAACGAGTGCACTACATTTAATTGGCTTGCATATCCGAGGAAGTGGAGCAATGGCTGTTCGTGATCCACGTCACAGATCCACAATGGGAACTATATTGCCAGATGCGGTTCGATTTATTGCGCAAGCGAATTGGCCTTCACACCATCGCCTAATCCCGTTCTAATTGTCAGCGCATGCATTTCTTTAACCACCTACATTACCACGCATTACATTGCGACATGAAAAAACGATTTGTATCTTATATTTCACAACACTTTTCACTGCGTTTTAATAAGGCTGATGTCTAAATCATATTTAAAGTATTTAGCAGGCAGCAATTGACGGTGTTAAAACCTTGATTAATATAGTTACTTTAGCCGAGATTGCACACTTCATATGATGAATAGCGAAATGTGTGAAACTGACACCAGTAAGGGAACGCTATCCTGCGTTAGTAAGTAGTTACTTTAGCGTGTATTCTGTCTTCATCATTATACACGAGCTAAATGTAGAGTTCTTAAACTGCACTTCAATTTGAAAAAGCGATATGTTTATTAGTATTTAATATTTATGATTCTTCTAAACCAAGTATATTATTTTACTTAACAGGTTGTTACATTAGAAGCTTACTGTTGCATTCTAATTAATACGTTTGTCTAAGAAATACAATTTAAGACTAAACGTAATCTTCGGTTTGAAATACATGTCGTTTTTCATACTTATGTGAAGTAAGTAATATGTGTTTAACGATATCCTAATAAAATATTTATTTTTATGTGTGTATTTAAAGTGCGTCTATTTAACCTAAATCCAATTCTGTAGAATTTTAAGTTCGCCAGGAAATATAGTGAGATTTGGTAAGAACTAAAAATAGTAAAAGAAACTTAAAATTTCACTTTGAGGTTCTGTGATAAATATTCGTTGTACTGCATTCCCCAAATAATTTGGTTTACTCGTATTAACATAAGTTTTCAATTTGTGTTTCATTTTTTGTCCAAATTACTACTAACGGTACACATACGAAGTTCCATGTTTGTATTACCTATTGTAGATATAATTTACGATTTCATCATAAAGTGCTTTATTAAACATGACTAACACGAAATAAATAATAAACTTGATTTATTTATCGCATCGTTAAAAAGCTAAAATTAGCTTCCTTGTAAATAATGCCATCAATACTAATCGATCTCCATAAACAAGAAAAGCGAGGATAACGTTTAATTGCTCTCGGATATCATTATAAGAGGGGCTGATCACGTTGTGCGTGCTTCAAAAATTCAGTAGTTATCAAGAGCTATTTCTGATGGTTATCTAACCAGCTCATGGTCAGGTCACGTCACGAAAAATCGGGTGGATCCTAAAGCATGCCAAATACTTTTATGTGCTCAAATGAACGATCTTGTTCGGCATGTTCATCAAATGTTATGATGATGGCCCTGTAATTTGACTAGTAATAATAGTGATTTGATCATCATTATCAATAAAAATCAAAGGAGTCCTTTTCAGATGCGTAATAAGAAAACATTAACGTAAATAATTTGGCAGTTCTATCTACATTTAAACTGCGGAATTCAATTCTTCGTTTCCAAGAAAAAAAAAAGTTAGAGCAACTTCAGTAAGTTATAAAATTTCGGCAAAATTCCTGGTGTAAACAACGATACAGTTTTATAATTTGTCTACTTTAACACGATTTGTGAATGGCGTCTGATACATAGAATGAAAGGTAACTGGCCAGTCACCTATTTAGATGGGACCGCAATTAGATACATCTAGACAAAAACCTAAATCGGTTCTATACTTAGTTAGGGACAAAAACATGCCTCATAATTTTAATAGCCCTCTTTCATAAAGTAAGCGAAGAGCATCCAGTAATATGGCATATAATATTTATTTTGATCTTTTGCCAACTTTTCACCACACCTTCAGACGGTTCGTGGAAAATTACTTTATTGCAAAGCATCCAAATATTTGGCTGTCTGTTTGACATCAACCTTTTGGGAGCAGGCCTTTGAGTCTACTGCATTGGTCTTAACTTCCTGCAAATCTTTTTTTTTTATTGCTGTGAATGGCGAGATGAGCATGCCGTTCGCCTGATGCTAAGCGATGCGACCGCTCATGAACAGTAGCAAAATCAAACAACACCTTGAATTATAAAGCAATGCTTGGCATTCCACTGCGCTCGCCATCCTGACACATAAGATGTTAAGTCTCAATATGTCCAGTGGTTACTCTGGCTACAATGTCCTTCAATCCGAAACACAACAGTGCATTTAAACTGCTGTATGACGGGAGAAATAGACATTGCGGCCCACCCAGGCAGCCTCTCATATAGGTATAAGAGACCTACCACCAGTAAACTTCACATAAGTATTTATTTATTTTATTCTTTTTTGTACACCAAGTAATACTTAAGCTAAAACTTATTTTTAACATAAGCGTACAAATGGCAGTCGTATCGCTCAAAGCAATCTCTTACCGACTACCATGGGATGGACATAAGTGAAAGAAAATGAAGATAGGGCAGAACAAGTGTACTTTTAAAATATAGCTTGAATGATAGAAAATAGGAAATAATGAAAATATTTAGCTTGATAGATAGAAGGATACAAATATATAAAATTAAACAACATGCCTACATGTATTTACTTAAAAATAAACTTACACATAAATATATAAAAACCAAATATTATATTTGAGATACATAAGCAATCAACCATTAGTTTTTAAAGAGACAAGTAGTGTGCTTTTAACATTCTTTTGAAGGACAACAGTGTTCTTGCCCGTCTCACAGCAATAGGAAGTGCATTTCATAATCGGACCGCTTGGACAGTGAACGATTTGTCTATAAAAGTTGTTGAGTGCACGGGCATTCTCAGTTTTAGGTTCTCCGACGATCTCAAGGATCTCGAATGTGAATCATGCAGAAATATAAAACGGTCTTTAAGATAAGAAGGAGTGAGAGGATTAAACAAGATGTTATATAGAAGAAAAAGAATATGTGTATCCCGATGAAGTCGTACGGGTAACCACTTGAGCTTAACACGAAACTCGGAAACATGGTCATATTTGCGAAGACCGAATATGGGGCCCTACTATATAAATCCGAAACGAAGTTCGAAACTTCGTGACGTTTTTCGTTTCGAAACCTACTCTATAACACGAAGTTCGAATCTTCGGATCGAAGAAAGAATTATTCCAATATATCGGCAATACGAACATTTGCAGAGTAGGTACATACGTATCGTCACAAACTTCGTTCGTCCGAAGTTTCAAACTTCGTTTCGGATGAATATAGTAAATAAAATGTAAATGTTCGGATTGCCGATATATGCGAATCATTCATTCTTCGATCCGAAGTTTCGAATTTCGTGTTACAGAGTAGGTTTCGAAACGAAAAATGTCACGAAGATTCGTACTTCGGATTTATATAGTAGGGCCCATGAACCGAATGCAAACATTTTGGAGACGCTGAAGTTTATTAACGGTCGATGCCAATAATCAATCGAAAAAAATTGATTGTAGTCAATCTGGATTGTTTTCTACTTTTAGATTTGTCATTTACCATGCCAAAGTTTTTCACTACTGAGATTGATTATTGGCAATATAGTATCAGAAAAAAGATTGAGTTGTCAATCTCAAACGGCAAATTTTGGATTGGGATTGGTTATTGGCAGCGGCTGTTCGTTGGTCCTCGGTGAGATCGGTATAGCTGACATCGGCATAATCAAGGATGGGAAGAAGAAGTGTTTGTGCAAGCGAAATCTTCGTAGTAACGGGTAAGAAATTGTGTAACCTTCGCAAACACCGTGCTGAAGCAAATACCTACCTATCTATAAGTACCTACCTACATGTTCTCATAATTGTTTTGTATGCATTTGTATGCATTTTTGGTTCTCTTTCAATGTCCAAGGGATGGGATAGATAGAATATATGCCATATAAGAGGTCAGCAGGGCATGCCTTGAGTCATGGAATAGAATAGAATGAGACTAGATAGGACGAGAAAAGTAGAATTTCTATATAAAACAGTTAATAACTACGCGAAATAATATGTGTCTTATGTGGACTAGATTCAAAAAATATCTGCACCTGAGCGAAGACGGATCGGGCCGCTAGTATTGCATAAGTCTAAATAAGTTTTTCATCGAGATTAAAAAATACAACTAACAACCTACGTGACCCGAATGTGTACGGCTTTTTGCAAACATCAGTAAAATCACGTAAACCAATAAAATAGGCCTTCCTTGTCAACAAATCAAGGGTGTCAATTATGTAATCTAATGGCTTACCGCTGTAGCTTGGGTACTCGAGTTTGTTTGCTGTTGATGTCCACTTTCGATTAAATAGTTCGTCATGTTTGCAGTTCAATTAGCATGGCTTTAATTATGACCTTCAATATATGAAGGGTAAGGATAGACATTAATAATTAGTTAATTACTTATAGATAGAAGACAATTAAGACTAACTTTAATAAGTCTATTGCAAATAAACAGAAACGGCCATGCCTTAAAAAAAAATAGTTTCTTTCATCTAGCATTTAGACTGTTCTACAGAATGACTAAAGTATCATCAGTTTCACTTTTAGACGTTAAAATGTTTTTACAAAATAATAAATGGATGTATTTTAGATTAGGTAAATCACAAAAGAACATAATAGAAGCACAATTTTTGCGAAGAAACCTTGGGAAATTGAATAATGTTCATTGTAATTCAAAGTAGCTCAGCTTTTGTCATGAGAAAATCATGATTTCAAATTATCTCAATGTTCCATGTCTTCATTCGTCACAAATTGTGATATATTGCCCACAAAAAAGATTAAAGGATGCTATTGTGAGATACACTTTTATGGAGCATAAGACGTGATTGTTGTGTATACCATAACTGAATCCATACTTGGCGCGTGCTTTAGATACAGTCGGTAACTAAATTCATATCAGATTGCGTAGGTATATTGTACACATTTATGATATGGTTAGTTCCGTTTTGGTAAATTTATTTTGCTAGTATCTTAATTTATTTATAGCCAAGTCCTAATCTTCTGTGAAAAATCTTTGATGTTTTACTTCGGTGTATATTTGATCGAAGATATTTCATATCTAAGGTCAACACTTTATATCTACAAGTGTATTGCAAACATCTATCTCAATTATTTTCTTATGATTAAGAAAATAGCTTTGCAAATAATGTGTAAGCTTCTATTGCATACAAATGTGTTTATTCAATGCACTTCCTCTTTGCGCGATAAGTAAATAGGAAATATTGATTCTCTACTTCAAATGCTTAAGTACAAGGTTTCAATAGCTCTTAATTCAGTCATTAAATGTATCGTGTCTGTCTGTATTGAATTTGAATATAATTTGTTCGAAGAATCATCATATATATGCAGTTGAAAAAACCTCATCTTTTTTGTGTTGGACTTGCGCGTTCTAATTCTTCAGTAAGAACATCTTAAGATACACGATTTACTTAGTTTAGATGTAAGTACCATAAAGCTATCTGTATTCAATCTTTCCAGCAGTATGAATGGGCTAGCTTTTTAGTGCCGCGGTTGTGTCGGTCAATGAAATTGCATACCTAAATTCACGCCTTTGTCTCAAAAGAGGTAGGCAGAGGTGCCACGCCGGGATACCCACGTTTGGCTTTGTGGTTATGCATTCTTTAGTCATGCAAACGTTTGGGTAGATTAAAAATATAAGCTTTATATTTTGAAATTAGTTCCCCAAAACATGGCTGTAGTTTTATTCTGAAAAAATGTTTCAAATACGGTCTATTTTTACACGCTTTATATTAGCTTCACTTGTATGTTTGTTTGTATGTTTGTATGTTTGTAACCGACTCCTTAAGACGCGATTTTGACCCACTTTAAACGGACAGATTTCATTCAAATTTTGCACACCTGTAAAAGACCGATGACAATACAATAATTCGATTAAAATATATGATTATCCTGATTAGATTCGCCAGGATTCATTAATTTCGTTCCGGATCCTTTGCATGAGAGTAAGAGAGAGGGCTAGTGCGCGAACTACGCATGCGCGTAGGGACTCTTATGGTAATTGCGTCTTGTTTCGTATACATACATAGATGTCGGCCTAAAACCTACCATCGACAGTTGATAAGACAGACATTTGAAAATAAGAAAAAACGCTCTTATAAATAAACCAAACTAAAAAGTAGAAAATAAATTTTTAAAAATTTGAATTAGGAATATTGTATATAAGAAAAAAATATTTTTTATTGTAAAAAAAGCGTGGGGTGCTTTTTACATCCATCCATCCATCCATCAGCCAAAGGAAGTCCACTGCTGAACATAGGCCTCCCCCAATGATTTCCACAGAGACCTGTTGGAGGCAGCCTGCATCCAGCGACGTCCCGCGACCTTTACCAGGTCGTCGGACCATCTTGTGGGTGGACGTCCTACGCTGCGCTTTCCGATACGCGGCCTCCATTCGAGCACTTTCCGACCCCATCGGTCATCAGATCTCCGCGCTATGTGCCCTGCCCATTGCCACTTCAACTTGCTAATCCGGTGGGCTATGTCGGTTATTTTAGTTCTCCTACGGATCTCCTCATTTCTGATTCGATCTCGTAGGGAAACCCCGAGCATAGCCCTCTTCATAGCTCGTTGAGTGACTTTGAGCTTCCTAATAAGGCCCATAGTGAGAGGCCACGTCTCGGTGCCGTAAGTCATCACTGGCAACACACAACTATCGAAGACTTTCGATTTAAGGCACTGAGGTATTTTGGACGAGAAAACGTCGCGTAGTTTCCCGAACGCTGCCCAACCGAGTTGGATTCGACGATTGACCTCTCTCTCGAAGTTGGACCTGCCTAACCGGACCACTTGTCCTAAATAGACATATTCGTCAACAACTTCAAGAGTCGAGCCCCCAACACCGATGGGGGTGGGCACAACATGGACATTCGACATGATCTTCGTTTTGTCCATGTTCATTTTAAGACCCACCTGTTGGGAGACTCGATTGATTGCTTTTTACGATATTATCAAAATGATAATCCTTCTACTTATATCTGTCGATAAAATAATTATATCTATTGAAAGGTTAATCTTTTCACTGCCAATATTATCAAGCTGTATGATATACATGCTCCCATTCGTGCTATAAAAATAAAGCATCTTCCATCACCCTGGCTCACTGATGATATCAAAGTCTTTATGAAGAAAAAGGTCGCAGCAAAAGCTAAGTTCAAGCGTCGACCTACGTCTCAAAATTGGGACCAATATGTGGCTCTCCGAAATCACTGCAACAAGATGTGTAGGAATGCTCAACGCCGACATGTTCACAAATCTGTAGAAAATAAGGATCCAGCTAAGGTTTGGAAGTTTCTTCGTTCTATGGAAGTTGGAAAATCTCGCTCAGATTCTATTCCTCATACTTTAAATTTAGATTCATTGAATGCACATTTCGCTGCTTTGCCTACATTTGATAGGTCTACTAAAAATAAAACAATCCATGATCTTTCTTCTATTCCATCTCCTAAATATCCTCAATTTGTCTTTAGTCAATTCTCTGATTGTGATGTTAAAAAGAGCATATTATCGATCTCTTCCAATGGATCTGGGAATGACTGCGTTAGTAGCAGTATGATTTTGCCTGTCCTTGACGAAATTGTCCACATCCTCTGTCATATTCTTAACTTTTCCTTATCCAACTCCGTCTTTCCATGTTTATGGAAGGAGGCCGAAATAATTCCTCTTCCCAAAAAACCTAATCCCGCATCTTACACTGAATACCGGCCAATATCCATTCTCCCTTTCCTTTCTAAGGTCCTTGAGAATTTCGTCCACCAACAATTATGCTCTATGCAGTCGGGATTTCGTCATGGATATGGTACCACTACTGCGCTTGTTCACATCACGGATGACATCAGAGCTGCGATGGAGAATGGCAAGCTAACAGTTCTAGCTTTGCTAGACTTTAGCAATGCTTTCAACACCGTTGACTTTGATGTCTTGCTAACTACACTATGCACTACTATTAACATATCTCCAACAGTAATTGATTGGTTTCGTAGTTACCTGACGGGTCGTCGCCAGCGCATACGTGTTGAAGACTCAGTGTCTTCTTGGTGTGACACACTTACTGGTGTCCCTCAGGGCGGCGTTTTATCTCCCTTACTCTTCGCTGTTTTTATTAATTCTATATAAAAAAATCTAATTTCTTCCTACCACTTGTATGCAGATGATTTACAAATATATTATCATGCTCCTGTAGACAGAGTGATGGAGGCTATTAACACCATCGACAAGGATCTTGTGGGTATCAGCAGTTGGAGTAAGTCTCACGGGCTATTAGTCCACCCTACTAAGACTCAAGTCATTGTTGTTGGCAGCCCCAGGATGATATCAAAATTAGATATGGATCAATTACCTCAGATTCTGTTTGATGGTTGCGCTATTCCATTTAGTGACACTGTCAAGAATTTGGGAATTCTGATTGACAAAACTTATCCTGGGGTCCCCAATTGCAACAAGTTAGTTGTAAATTGTTTGCTGCAGCGGGGTCCTTGCGGAGATTGCGGAATCTTCTTCCGATTCCCACGAAGATTGCACTGGTTCAATCTCTTCTTTTTCCTCTCCTTGATTATGCTGATGCTAGCTATCTTGACCTCACCGAAGCCCAGATTGAAAAGATTGAGAGACTTCAGAATGTCTGCATTAGGTTCATATTTGGTCTTCGCAAATATGACCATGTCTCCGAATTTCGAGTCAAACTCAAGTGGCTATCAATACGTTTTCGCCGAAATACTCGAATTCTCTCACTCTTATATGGTATCTTGTTCCATCCCTACACCCCCCATTACCTTAAGAACCGCTTTAATTTCCTTAGTCACACTCATGCGCGATCTCTTAGATCAACAGAGAATTTAACGCTAGAGATTCCCAAGCACAGCACATAATTTCTTGACAAGTCCTTTACCATCCATGCTGCTCGCTTGTGGAACGTATTACCACTGTCAATTAGACAAGCCAAGACGCTACCAAGTTTTAAAAGACTTGTTACGGAACATTACTTATCACTACAGTAATCTTTATTCCTGTCATAATTGTCATCTTCACCGTTTACTTTATATATAGTATATTAATATATATATATGTATGTATTTATGTATTTATAATTTAGGTATATAAGTATGTTATATTTAAGAGCGTATACACCTTGCGCGCAAAGTCAACTATAGGTATTTCCTCGTTAATTTCACGCACACATAAGCGACCAAAGCTGTGTGCGTAGAGCTGCCGCGTCGGCTCGCTATACAATCGGCTCAAACAACTTTGATCCGTGCGCTTCAAATATTCAATTGAAATGTAACTGTAATATAATATCATAAAATATTTTATTTGCATTATAAGTAGACAAATATTACTAATATATATCTACTAATATATTACTAATATTACTAATATTACTGTGCAAGCAAAGAATAATACTAATTTTGGATACTAATCATATTTTCGTTATTATTACATTGTTAAGTTGCATTCAAATCAGTGTTCAATCAGTATACACTACGGACGTTTTATTAATCATTTCGTGTTCGAACACATAAATAGTGTTAGGGGCCTTACAACCCCTTACAATTACGAAATATATTCAATTTTATATTACAATACATAACATAATTTAGCCTCGGAATTACATCCCATTATATTACCTGAAACATAATTTATACTCACTACAAAATCATTGTAGGTAATAAAAATAATTAAATATTTTACTACCAAAGTACTAAGATGTGGTAATCGCATTCCGCGCGTGGCTATTTTTAGTACGCGCGGCATAATCGACTGCAGCCAGGCCGGAGCGACGAGCGATACGTCCTCCCTCTAGAAGGCCTTGCGGCGGTCTGATTTGATCCACGTCGGACAGCGTGTTTTATAGTGGTTTTTAAAATATTTGTAGAAAACATGAAAACTAATTTTGTTGAAATATAAAAATGGTAATTTATTGATATGATGTTCTTCTATTGTAATATGCAATTGCTATAAAAAATTATGTACGATAAGTTGGTGAAAAAAAATATGTTCTTGACGAGAGTTTCTGAATAATTTCGCATTGTTTAAATTTTTATTTTTCAGGAACTAAACACAAAAATATATTTTTTCTCAGCAAAATCCCTCCATAAGGGTCTTATTAGTCTGATAATATTTTTATTTTCATCTTATATTTAGTGGTTTCGGATATCTTAAGCTTCTAAATTACCATTTAAAGCCTAAATAACGAAACTTGTGTTCAGTAATCCGTATAGTACTCACAAATTATCCATCAATCTATAATGTTTTCCACCAAAATCCCTAGATGACAACCTTTTCTAAAATTAGTAATAATTATTTTTCCTTTAAATTGTTTATTGGTGGCTATTAACTCATTTGAAAAGTCCTGTTTTTAAGCCAAAAAGCGCGTGCAGGGTATAAACGCTCTTAAAACATAATATATAACATGTACATCTAGTATAATTTTCTTTTATCTCGTCCTCTGTACTGCCCCATTAGATCTTTATTATATTAATTCCAGTCCATCCAAAGGTTGCCTGGAAGAGATCGCAGCTAGCGATAAGGCCGCCAATTGTTACCATGTCTTTAGTTTTAAGTATTTAATGTGTTATTTTTCCTATTTTATGGTGTACAATAAACTATATATAAATAAATAAATAAAACATGCACCCCACGCTTTTTTTACAATAATTTTTTTTTTCTTATATCCAGTATTTAAAGCCAACCAGAGGTATAACACAGAAAACTGGGTTCGATATTTCATGCCAGGCGAATCAATAATATCTGCATTGCTTGAGATCTTTTTGACCGAATCTAATAGGATACAAAATCAAACAAATCGAATCTTTGGAATAAAATGCTACGTAATAAATAAATAGCGTGAAATATAAATACCACGCAGGGGGTCTTCAATTTCACCTTAAAGAATATTGGTAATTTCGAAAACTTTGAATATTAAATTAAGATTTCTAATAGTTAAATATTTTAAATATTTATGACTATAATATGCAGTCAATGCGGATGCAGGCTGCTTCTTTTATAAAAAAACGATAACGATACATATATCGTCGTGTTTAGGTGTTATATCCATAGTTGTAGCTAAAATTATATTTTAAACCCTTGCGTATCACAGGGTTTTTTTTTTTAATAAAAGGGTGTACACTATTATTTTAGGAAAAACTACGTATTTATCACCCAAATACGACGATAGGAAAATAATAACATAACAAAATCGTTGCTTTTTTTTGCAAGATTTTCAGTTACCTACTGAAACTGAAGTCACAAAAACTACAATACGGCTTTTTTCTCGGTAGCAGTCTTGATATATCCCTGAAGAAATATCATAGTTTTAAAGCATCTAATAAAATTCACTTTTATAACCATGCAACGCCTTCGCTTCTGGTAAGGCAATTGGTGATTAGGTACTACTTATTGAATAGGTCGTATCAATAAGTATCATCTTTGCTACATTTTCTTAAATCATTTTGTTTAAGTTAGTAGGACGATCAAATTATTTAAAATAAGGAGAAATTGCATCATAATAAAAAACCTAAATAATGAGTATACATGGAAATATACCTATTCTATGCCCAATAGTCACATTCACTTTTCTGTCCTATATTGAGATTTGACGCCTCTTATCACTATTTGCAAATGATTTGAGTACCACAAGATTAATATTAAACTTTAGTCAGATTGTCCGATTAGTATATAAAGAATTAAGTCTCACTTTTAATTTTGACAACGTCCGTGGCGTTGTTTGTTACACGCCGGCTGTAAAACGCAGATTCGATCCCCGCACTCATGCAAATATTTCTGTGCTCCACAATTATTAATCGAATTCATTTGTTATAAATAACTTTAGATCCTGTACTGAGTAATAGAAACGTATCTAACAGCTGTGTGTACAAAATAAATTTATACGAGTTGCGCTAGTGACTTCATAGTTAATGTAATTCCTAGATATACCTTACTTGAATAACTTAAACAGATAAGTATTAAATAATATGTAATCTGTATTCATCGCCACATCTTGAAAAGTATTTTATACCGTCTGATTCTTTGTTATGGTAACGGTATAGGCATACAATAATTACTGAGTTGCGACAGGAGTTCTATTAGTATTTGTAAAAAAACATTCTTGAGGCGGCACATGAACTATGGGAAAGTGCGTGGTGGAGTGGACGCGGCTACTCACATGCTTACATGGTGGTCGCGGATTTAATTCCCAGAGCTGAATGCGTACTTCTGACTTTTCGGAGACATATTATGTGTATTGATAGTGAATCGCCACACACTACTCCTATAAAGGTGACTGAAAACATCAAGAGAAAACCTGCGGGGTAGGTATTATGGCGATTTGTAAGATTTTTTATGATATGTGAAGTCCGCCAATTCGCCCTAGGTCAGTGCGGTGTAATATGGCCTAACTCCTCTCAATCGTACTATTGATTGTAGAGGAGCCCTGCAGTAGTACATATATGCGCTGTATTATACATATATACATATATGACTAACATAAAGGATGTTGCCTTTCTATATGCTCTGAGAGACTAATATTCAGATACAATAAATCAAAATTATTTTAAATACCTAATATTAAAGTATGCAAATAATATTAGAATATTAAAATACAGGATGTTATAACGATAAAAGAACAAGATGCAATTTGTCTTTATTGAAAGAATCACATCGTGTCGACATTAATAATAACAGATCTTTTCACGTTATAATTAGCTGGTGTGAGTTATTATATTTCGCGTTAAAAATTATGCATTTATGTAAAACTGGTTTATTTTAGTAAAAATATCCAAATTGACCTTTTTATTTTCGGTATGTTTTGTTGTTTATATAATATTCATATAATAATATCCTATATATTTATTATTTCCGTACATAAATAAATAGTAAAGATGATTAAACTGATATCAGTTTGTATCTATAATAGGCGTGACGACAGTATCAAAATATCAAATATTTTATGATGTTAGGGGGAAAAACTTATTAGAAGGGTTTAAAACGATGTTTTAGTTTTAATCCAGAATTGGAGATTAATAAGATTTTCAATAAAATAAAAGTACAAAATATAGCAATCAGCCATTTTGACAGAAACGCTAGCCACGACGCATGACGTCACACCTATGTAAACCTGCCGTAAACATTACCAATTTCTTTAGAAATGTGGAATGTGAACTTTACCGGATCCATTTATAGACTTTAGAATTCATTTTTATCAAACGAAATATGTTTTGTTTCGATAACTTTCTTCGCTGCGCATAGACACAATGACATGTTTACCTAGTGGTGACGTTATAACGGATGCCATGACGCCTACTAGTTTTATCTGTGCACTATTGAAAGATTATTAGAAAAATGGCTTAAAACTGTGTTAAACCTTTGTTAATTCTTGAAATATAGATTATTTCGAATATAATAAATGTGTATCTATATTATAAAACATGATTTTAAAATAATTCGTCATGCCTATTATTTTATTTTATCTTAATAGCGTTATTAAATCGTAACATATCTAGACAAGCACTTATATGGACATCGAGAGCAAAAGCAACATCGTTAAGATACACGTACAATTAATTCTGATAACCCTTTTCAAGAACAAAGCAATGTCAATATGCTTATAGTATCTACAGGGTTCACCTAGTTTAAGCATCCCATTCGCTTAATATCGTAACTTAGTCGACAAAAGAACGACAGAGCGACGTCTCAGAAAAAATAGTTGAAAGAAAGAATTTTATAAACCTTTGTTTAAGTACTCAATTTATATCTAAAATATAGATAAACATTTCAGCGGTGTAATAGACAAATATTTATTTAAACTCGTCTGAACATGTAGAAAGACCGAGATAAATTGGAACCATAAGTATAAAAGCATGAAATTGTGGTAATAGCATTTTGACCGTAAGTGCATTAAGAAATTATATGAAAAGCCAGGGCAAGCAAAAGGATGCTGTATATTTTTTTTAAAGCGTAATTTATATTTGAACTTGTCTTTACAAGAATTTATGCCATTACGTAGGTTCTTGTTGTAATTTTGATACACATAGAAGTGGACTATTTATAGTTATCTTTATATGAAGTTAGTTAATTTATAACTTGGTCCTGTTTTAAGGAAACACGTCTTGAATATATATTTCCCAAATATATAATCATAATATTAATTAAAGAAGGGCTTAGTGCAACAAATTATTAAATAACAAATTTGAAACATGCCTTAGAGTGAAATTAAATTCTATACAGTTTGAAGGGGAAAATATGTAATAGAAACATGATTTAATTTTTATGAATATAATATGTATTGAAGAAATACAACATGTCTAATCAATAAGTACCTAACTGATAGCTAATGTTTGTATTTTTACATCATGAGTTATTTGTATTTGTACATTCCCATTCTTCTAAAATAACACATTTTAATCAGTTAATTTTCTATGTATTATGTATAAAATTTCAAATGACATGATTTCATCAGTTCGTTTAATTCAATAAATCAAAATAAAAAAGATAATGGAATCAGAATTGCTCACCATTGTGACAACTCCAGAAAAATAGTTCAAGAAGAGCTTGAAAAACACTTTCACGAGCACTATAAAAAGGTTTATCGTTCAGAAAATAAAATATTTTGTTTAAAGTATTTTTTGTTTTGCCGCCAAAAATCGGGAGCGCGCAGTAGTCAGGCGCGAGTGATGCCCAAGTGCGAGTTTCGTTTGTGTCCACACGGCACCAGCCGTTCACTAACCAACAAATCGAGCTCTTTCTCCTGAGAGAATGAATGCACGTGATGCGCCTTATGAAAGCACTGGCCGTGGGAGGTTGGATGTTTCCTTGCAATTACAACCGCTAGTAACTTAGATCTACTGACCGGGGACACCCGTATTCAAAACATCTAAATTATTGGAAAAATAAATTTTAAAATTAATTTAAATCTATTATTTTTCATATCAAGGAAATCTCATAAAACGAATAAAAGCCCATCTTGGCGAGCTTTTTGGTTTAAATTCTACGTATCCATCCAAAAAAATAAATAAATAATTTTTTTTCAGCTTTAAACTCAATTGAATGTTGTCTTCATTGGCCCATATTGTACGGTGAAGAAATAGATATCAAAGGTCCTAAGTCTAAGCTGCTAAGTCCTACTTTTATTATTTTGTTTCGATAAAATTTTCAGTAGAAAGATAAAACAAAAAATGAATGTTATATGGACGATAAAAACATTAAACGATAATGACCGTTTAATCAATTGTCTCCTGTAAATAGTAACTGTAATAAAATACTGAATAAAATGTTACCAAGGCAGCTATGATTTGCTTTCTTAAATAAGGGCGCCATGCCAGCCCTTTTATATTAATTAATCATAGAAATTACATTTTTCGAAATTTAATATTACATCATAAAACAGACAGATGATGGATGTCATAAAACCAGGTGCAAAAAGTAAAACCCTCGACGACATGGCGAGTGGGTAGCGTAATTCATGTCACATGTCGTGGTACTATACACAATTTGTAGTATATAGAGAGTTGTTTACATATGAAGAATGTAGCAGCGTCTTCGCATAATGACTTTAGAACTACTTCACTTTCGCTGGCTATGAATAGGTGCATTATATTATATACTTAATCTTTTTATCAGATTACACATCCTAATTTTCATCCACTCGCGGTCGCTATCTGGGATCAGACAGTAATTATGCGTCCTAATTCTAACAATCAAGGTTCGCTACTACTATTGTGAATATTAATTTTATATGTCGTTGGCTTTATTATTAGACATCGTAACTACATTTAATCAAATTTTACAAGTGGATAAAAAACCTGTCTGCTGTAAAAATTCTAAGATTTTTTTAAGAATTAAGAATGTCTTAGACGAAACCCTTCCTATCATTTCCCACATTCTAAACCACTCCATCTCCACTGGGATTTTTCCCACTGCTTGGAAAGAAGCTCATATTATCCCGATTCCCAAAAGATCCAATGCCTCTCTACTTTCTGAGTTTCGTCCTATTTCCATACTTCCTTTCCTATCCAAAGTCCTAGAACGTTTGATCCATACCCAACTCAATGATTTCCTTTAAAGGCATAACCTTCTAAATCCTCTCCAATCTGGGTTTCGTCCTGGACATAGTACGACTACCACTTTGACCCACATCACGGATGGCATCAGATCAGGCATGGAAGGAGGCAAGCTGACTGTGCTAGCTCTGCTGGACTTCAGCAATGCCTTTAATACTGTCGACTATGACGTATTACTTACTATGCTCCGTTCTCTTAACATATCTCCAATGGCAGTTGTGGTGAGGCAGGCGCAAAAGCTGTCGTCATTTAAAAACTGATTAAACAGCACTACCTTTCCCTTTAAAGCAGACTTCACTATTACTTCCTTTCATTAAATCATTTGAAATTGTAGTATATTATAATTTATGTATGATTTTGTATTATTTATTTTTATGTATGTATGTATATACCGGGTATCTCAAGACTGCTACCGAAAACGAAGCCGGGTGGTAGTTTTAGTGGCTACAAACACAATGCAATTAAAAATTTCGCTTAGAAACGCGACAATTATTTTTTATGATTTTTTAAATATCGTCATTTTTGGGTGGTAAATCCATAGATTTTGCTAAAATAATAATTTAAACTCTCTTATATCTTAGAGTATTTATAAATTAAAGGGTATACACTATTATTTTAGGAAAAAATGTATTTACCACCAAAATATGGCAATAGGAAAAAAATTTAAAAAAAAAATTGTCGCTTTTTTTTGCAACTTTTTCTGTTGCATTGTGTTTGAAGTCGCTTAAACTACCACCCGGCTTCGTTTTCGGTAGCAGTCTTGATATACCCTGTATGTGTATATATACGGATATGTATATGTATATTAGTAGTTATGTTTAATTAGTATTATTTAGCTTCAAGTAATTCTTTATTTGTTACACTGCCCTCTCTCCTTCATTTAAATCCATCCCATGGTTGTCTGTAAGATATTGCTGTTGAGCGATAAGACCGCCATTTGTACTCTTTGTTACTGTTATTTCTGTTTAGCTATGTTGTTGTTAAGTTTGTGTACAATAAAGATTTAAATAAATAAATAAATGTTCTTAATTTATTACTTTCTTCCGTTTTTATTTTATTCTTCTGCAGACTTTATTCAAATCTGTGTCGGTTATTTTCCAATTCGTGATTACCCACTCTCCAATGATCATAGAAACACAGAATAGCACAAACGGTGTATCACCGCTTCTATTGGTTTAATAAAGCTCTACTAAGCCTTGATGAGAACTTTTCCCTCTTTTTCTTTCTGTTTCTGTGCATTTCTCATTCTTCTTGTGAGAATTAACTAAGCTATAGTTATGTACTTCCTTTTAAACTCGGCTTACATTGCACATTTCTTTTATAGTCCTTTCTGGTTTCTATATTTCCATTTAGTGTCTTCTGTCTTTTTCCCAGAATTAAATTTGCATTTCTGTGTTATATCTTTTCAGTCGTACTTCTTCGCATAACGATGTTAAAGTTCCAATAGTTACGAGCTTTGATAATATTGCGCCATCGACATGATTCTACAATATTTTGTCACTCATCATCTATATTTACTTTAAATAAAATACAACACTCATTTTTTTGAGATTTAAATGAATATCACTACATAGTATAAAACAAAGTCACTTTCTCTGTCCCTATGTCCCTTTGTGTGCTTAAATCTTTAAAACTACGCAACGGCTTTTGATGAGGTTTTTTTATAGATGGAGTGATTCATCATCATCATCATCATATCAGCTACAGGAAGTCCACTGCTGAACATAGGCCTCCCCCAATGATCTCCACAATGACCTGTTGGAAGCGGCCTGCATCCAGCGACTTCCTGCGACCTTAGTCAGATCGTCCGTCCACCTTGTAGGAGTGATTCAAGAGGAATTATATTTAATTCCTCTTATCTAATTATATTAATCATTATAATATGTGTAATACGTACATATTATTGTACATAAACCTATTTGTACCCGGGCGAAGCTGGGCCGGGCCGCTAGTTACAATAAAAAAATGAAAAACTAATTGTTGTTCACTCCCCCAGTCTTTTAGCGAATTTCCAAATGAAGGTATAATATACTGGCTAAATCCTCAAAATGAGGGTTACAAGGTGTACTGACAATTTAATGGTGGAAATCATCCTGATATTTCACCCTATAACCGGCCCAGGGGGTTAATTTATACTCCGACACGAAGTTCGGACGTTAAACGTCAACATGTAAGATACAAGTTTTTTGTTTCTAAATATCTATCAATACTATTCTTTATCAAACTTCGAACTTAGTCTAAGATTACGACGTACGTACAGGATTCGAAGATTTTGTAAAACAGTATTCATACAGTTTTACGTGCGATATTCGAATATTCGTCGTCGTGTCGGAGTATAGAGTAAGTCCCCTGAATCCTTTAAAGTATTTGGGAAATCTAAGTGTCTCTCATTCTGTTTCGTTGAATCCCGTTTATATGGCCATGGTGAAGGTGTCCTTGGGGGATCAGCCAATATACGTCCCACTGCGGGGCACGGGCCTCCTCTACAATCGAGAATACTATTGCGAGTAGTTAGGCCATATAGTCCACCACGCTGGCCTAGTGCGGGTTGGCGGGCTTACATATCATAGAAATTTGTATAAATCGCTATGGTATGCAGGTTTCCTCACGATGTTTTCCTTCTCCGTTTTAGTATCTAAACATAAGTACTATACATTGTCTGTAGATTCAAATTTATATTTGCTTATTATATTATATAATGTATCTGTTTACAGAGAAACATAATGATATTTAACTTTTTTCTTAAATTATGTCAATGTTTGAGCCAGACATACAATAGCTGGAAGTGCATTCCACAGTTGAACAGATTGGACCGTAAACGAATTTTCCATGAAAGTCGCGCGCGACTCGCGGCGAGCATTTTCAATCTTAATTTCAGATTATCCAACGATCTAAAGGATTTTGAATGGGACTCAAGGTGAAATAATGCAGGGATTAGAGAATGGAACAAGATATTATTCAGAAGAGAAAGAATCTGTTCTCGGGGCGATCCGAAGACGTCGGTAACCATTTGAGCTTAGCTTGGAACTCAAAAATATGACTGATTACATTTACATATATCAAACATAAATCTATACTAATATGTAAAGCTGAAGAGTTTGTTTGTCACTCGTCGTTTTTGTACTTCATATTGAAAAAATATTTTTGTGTTGTATAGGTCTTTATAGAGGATTGCTATAGGCTATGACCTAAAGGAGGGAAGTAGTAGTAGTCGGATTGGTCGATATTATAACTGTTAGTCGAAATTAAACATTTTGGCCACGATTTTGAAAAGTGTCTAATACAAACATTTGGAATACACTCAAGTTATTACGTCAGTCCTCGATGAGATCAAGATAGCTGACATCGGCACAATCAAGGATGGGCAGTAGGAGAGTTGTGCAAGAGAATTTTTCTTGGTAATGGGTAGAAAATTGTGTAACCTAAAACCATAGCAAAGATCTGGTGGAGGTAAACACCTTATAGTTAAATTCCCGAAGTTTCGGAACCCAGATGAAAGACTTGTTCATATGAAGGTCAATGTTTTTGACGGTAACGCTATATGAAACAGTCACAAAATCACAGAAAGCGGATATAACTTAGTATCAATCAAGTTTTAATATCATCATGGGGCTGTCGACAACAATAAGAATTGAATAGACCCAATGGATTGTTTAGTGACCTTCAGTCTAATAATTCTTAATTTCCATGGCACTTTAGCCTACCAGTTATTGAGAATGCTTCTTATTAGCCCAGCTATGAGCTTTTTTTTAGCAGTGTTCATATATTGTATCTCAGATGATAGCTGGTGATCTAATTAAATATTTCCTTACAATATGACCATAGAGAATAATGATAGATAAATAAATAAAGCCAAAATATGTCTACGCCAAAATATGAAAAAGCAAAATGACACATCGTTTGACGTATTTTATTACTTATGTTTTAATTTACCGTTTATACTATTTTTAATAGATGTTTGATTTTATAGATAATGTTAGAAACGAATTGCTAGAAGAATTTATCGAAATACTTGACGTAATTTCGCTGGGAAGTTCAAGTTTGTATGAACGAATAACCGAAAACTTAATTTTAGTTTTAAGAACAAAATTCAGAAAACCTAGATGTGGCGATAACTTGTTGGTATGAAATAAACAAACTCTACATTATATACCTGAAAAAATTGCTTGTGTTTAATATATTCCTACAACAAGTACTATTATGGAAGAACAAACGCAACCCGAAGCTATTGAAGAGGCACAAGGTCCGATTGAAGGAGAACCTGAAGTAGTTGAAGATGAAGCTGTAGCGCACGAGGAGGTTGGCGGCGAAGGTTTGGAAGAGGCGGAGAGTGAGCATGTCGAAGGGGAACAAACAGAAGGTGAAACTGTAGAGGGTGAAGACAAAGAAAAAGTACTTGGAAAAGGTGAAGAGCTCGTAGGTGAGGGAGTAGAAGAAGAACAACAAGTTGAGCAGAAGGAGGAAGAAAAAGCTGCAGAAGAACAAGTGGCTGAAGAAGAAGCATATGTTGAAGAGCCTCCACCGGACCCTGCAGCGCCATATGACTTGACCGACTCTAAAGAAGCTCTTAAAGAACCTTTTCAGCTACGGCCAGATCAACTAGCAGAAGTTGAACAACTGTGGGAACTATATCAAAACTACACTCCAGCATACACAGACATTAAAGGACATATAACTGAGAAAGAACTGATATACATGCTAAAGTGTCTCCTTATTATGACGCATACACCGGAACAATTACAGGAATTAATAGCATATTGCGTGAGGCCACCGCATCCCGAAGGGCACATAACTTTTGACCAATTTGTCAAAATGGTAACTATAAGACAAAGAGATTTTATTCCTGAAGATGAACTTAGGGCTGCCTTGCGAATTTTTGATCCTGATAGGACAGGCACTGTTGACAGAGAAAACTTAAGAGAAGTACTAACAAAACAAGGTCATAAGATGCCGCAGAAGCTGATAGATAACCTTATAAAAGAAGTAGATATGGCGAACGACGGCACCATAGGAATTGACGATGTTGTTGGTACGATGGGTATTGACCTCAACAAGGACGATTTGCAGATGTTGAGAGATGCTGTTTACGGTTCCGGCCAGCCACCACCACCAGACGATGAAGGATAAAGCGAAATACTTTTTTAAATTCAAATCTGTACTTGAATCATTTATCATCATTTTAAAAAATTATAAATAAATGTTAATGGGCTTTAAACTATTATACCCTAAGGAGATTTGTGACGTTATTTATATTATTTGAAATATGTTTTATATATATAATATAAATAATAAACCGATAGGAACTTATATTAAAAATCCCTTAAAAATGAGAAAAGCCTAACAACAATACACCCATTTCCAAATTCATAGCTTTAGCCAGCGCCGGATCTAGATATTTTTTGAGGCGGGGTAAAAACTGAAGAATGCCGCCCCTGCCTGCCTATATTTTTATCATTATCAGCATCATCATTTTTAGCAACCAGACGCCGACTGATGACACAGGCCTTCGGGAAAGAATGCCATTTTACCACCATGGTAAGCATTTTTTCCCTTTATATTAGCTTCACTTGTATGTATGGACTTTCGAGTGCTAACGTCACTCGCGTACGTAGGCTTTGACTCTAGTTTCAATTTTCACATAGTTCGTTGTGGTACGACTTAAGTGTCCGCCAAGGTAGTCCACCGTCCTCGGGGTGTAAAGACCGTCATAGTGATTCCCGTAAGGGGTCCACGTTCCGGGATCAGTCCGTGTTATAACTGTTTTTCCAGGTTTTTAGTCCGGGCATGAGCTTGTACCATGTGGGTAAAATACCCACACAGTCACAGTCGAAGGGAAGAGTGTTGGCCCGCCGGCCAAGGGGATTCGTAGAAACGATTGTCCGCTGGCCGCCCACGGTACAGTACAGGAGCCCAATCGTGGCTAACCTCCACGAGAGCCTCACCATACCGCGCATAATCTTGGGTGGGTTCGTCTTGCCGGTTGGTGACCGGATGTGGGGTCCCGGCAGCCCATCCCGTTAGGGCACGGGGCCCTTCTGTCTGGCGGATCAATTCGCCACCTGCTGGCCCTTTCGTGTCGATGCTCAATCGGCCTTCTTAATGACCGGACTTAGGCTCCTCGATGCGTCTTCACCTAAGCCATGCCTTCAAGCTCATGATAGGACAATTAAACAGAGCAGGTCCTTCAGCGGTGCATAACCACACCACCGCGTTCACTATGGAGTTCACCAAGATCCGCGGACTCCATACGAACCTCAATGCCGTCCACCACCATCTCGAGATGGCCCGGCCAGCTTCGCTCTTCTTGACGGAGACGCAGATTCGTTAACCGGCTGAAAATTACTATCTGCTGTACCCCGGTTATTCGCTTGAAGAAAACTTCAAGCCTAAAGCCGGGGTATGCTTGTATGTTCGGTCGGACATCTGATGCCACCGTTTGCACTGCATGGAAGACCCCTCCTTCTCCGCTTTGTGGGTGCACGTGGATCTTGGTTCCCTGGGCCGCATCTACGTGTGCCCTTACAGGTCTCACAACGAGGTCGTAACTTAAACTTAACCAGGTGGCTGATGACGCGCGGGTGCGGTCCCCGTCGGCTGAAATGGTGGTCTTGGGGGATTTTAATGCACATCACAAACTGTGGCTGGGCTCCTCCAAGACTGATCATGCTGGTTCCTCTGGCCTCTGGCCAGTTCCAATCACTGCCTAGTTGGGTCGTCAGAATCGTTCGCTACGTTCATCGGCAGATTGGTATCGTATGCGGGAATATTTCGCATCCATCTCTTGGAGGCAGCGCTGCTTTGAGTTTTGAACGCTATTGCTGACAAGATCAGGCTTGGAATGGAATACTACATTCCTTCCTCTGAGATCTCCATTAAGAGCCGTGGACGCTCCTGGTTCAATCGTGCATGCGCCGATGCTGTCGGTGACAAACAGGCGTCATATTGCGCATGGATCAGGGGTCGCGCCATGAAGAATCAATATCAGTTCCCTCAAAGAAGCCTACAACCGAGCCACCAAGGCCTGCAAGAAGGCCTACGTTAGAGCGGATGCCTAGCGCATTAGGGGTGATTACGATTGCAACAAACACAAGCCGCAAGAGAAGGCTGCCTTACTGGCAAATTTCTGTGCGGCTTATCCCCACCTCGAGCACCGTGGTTCCCAGGCGCTGCCTACACTGCCTGATTGCGGTTTCTTAATGGTGGATATCCGCATTAGGTAGTGTGATGGGCGGCGTGGGCTACGGTGTTTCGATGTTCGAAAAGCCAGTGACTCGGATGGAATTCCGGCGGTAGTTTTAAGAGCTTTTGCAGCCGAGTTGACTCCAGCACTGACTCGCCGCTACCGAGCGTCCTACTACGCAGGTGTTGTGCCTAAATCTTGGATGCCTGAATTTTGGAGGCCAATGTACAACTGATCCCAAAAAGGGTGATCATTTAGACCCTACCAACTATCGCCCTATCGCTATTACCTCAGTCATGAATTGATCTGCTACCTGGAGGATCACTCGTTGTTCAGATGTCTCTTGATGTGAGTCTTGACATAGCCAAGGCTTTTGATAGAGTGTGGCATCGTGGTTCTCTTTCCAAACTTCTGGCATACGGGCTGCCCGACAACCTGTGTTCGTGGGTTTCCGGCTTTCTGCATGGGCGTAGAATACGTGTCGTCGTCGACCGGATACGCTTTGGCGCTCATGTCGGTAAATTCCGGAGTTCCTCAGGGCTCGGTGCTGTCGCCCACCCTGTTTATTCTACATACTAGCTGTGCCCGCGACTTCGTCCGCGTGGAATTTAACAAAAAAGTTAATTATTTTTTTTTGTTTTTTGCATTTTTATTTTAATTATCGACCTTTGTAACGAAACCATCTCGCGATTTAATTCTACGGTGGCCCCATCTCTTAGCTAGCGGCAATAAACTCCCGTTACACATTTATTTTCAGTTTTTTGTATTAGCTTTATTGAAAAATTTCTTTACATACAATATTTTATAAATGTGTCTAAAATAAATGTAGCCTAAGTTACTCCTTGTTATATCAGCTACCTGACAAAAAAAGTCCCGTCAAAATCGGTCCAGCCATTTCAGAGATTAGCCGGAACAAACAGACAGACAGACAGACAAAAAATTTTAATATACAGGGTATATCAAGACTGCTACCGAAAACGAAGCCGGGTGGTAGTTTAAGCGACTTCAGACACAATGCAACAGAAAAAGTGGCAATAAAAAGCGACAAATTTTTTTTTGTTATTTTTTTTCTATGGCCATATTTGGGTGGTAAATACGTTTTTTCCTAAAATAATAGTGTATACCCTTTTATTTATAAATACTCTAAGGTATAAAAGAGTTTAAATTATTATTTTAGCAAAAACTAAGGATTTACCACCCAAAAGTGACGATATTTAAAAAATCATAAAAATAATTGTCGCGTTTCTATGCGAAATTTTTAATTGCATTGTGTTTGTAGCCACTAAAACTACCACCCGGCTTCGTTTTCGGTAGCAGTCTTGATATACCCTGTATAACGATATGTAGCTGGACATTTTTTTTTTATTTTCACTTTTAAAACAGACACTTCAATTTTTTTTATTTATATGTATAGATTAATGAGGTGTTGTCGCTAGGCAACATTCATTGCTATGCAGATGACAGCCCGGTTCATGGGCCATACCACTATGGGCCTCTGGATTGCCGGGTCGACACTGTGGTACTTCGTTCGGTTAAACTAACTAGTTAAAACAAATTAAATATTTAAAATCAAACGTAGCTGTTGAGATCGATGAAGGAGTTTTCAAATATAGCTTCATCTCTATTTCACGCACCCCTATCGCAAAGCGATAGCGCGCGAAAGAAAAATTTAGTTCTGCAGTGTCCGTGTAAGTGGTCTTACGTTATTAATGAGTTGTGTAATTGTCTTCCAAGTTTCAAAATGCCGCCCTCTGAACTTGCCGCCCCACAGTGGGTCGAAATGGCAATTTTTGTGACATAGGTTTTTTTTCGGATTTTCCAAATTATTTTGACGCCGACGGTTCGATATTATCATTCCTTACCATATTCATTCTTTGTACATTTTTGTTTAACCCTATAACTTTGGCTAAAAAAAATATTTTAGATTTTTGATATATGGAACGTACTATAAAAACCTAAATTTCTACGAAATCCTGCTAATTTCCCAAAAGTTTCAGTAAATTTGACACAAATAAGATTAATTAATCTAATAAATTAACAAGGAAAACTTGTATATATGCCGTGCCAGATTTAAAAAAAAAACACAAATTATGGAAATAACGCCAATTAAAAAATAATAATAAAAAAGGCAGTGGACGAGTTAAACAGCGGTTTGGTAGAAACTGTCCATACGGTGGGATCTAAGTATTTTAGACCTCGCCGTAGAGATAGACCACAAAAACTCTCGATCCAGACTCTTGACCTCATGGCCGAACGTCGATCTTTGACGCTGCAGTCTTCCGTTGACGCCGAAACATATCGGCGGCTCAATAGACGGATCTGGAAGTCCTTGCGACACGATGTCCGTGCTCACAATACTGTGAGCATTAAGGAGACAATTGAGCGGAACGGAGGCTCCAAAGTGTTTGCAAGAGACTTGTCTATTGGCCAAAGCCAGTTGTCTAGGCTGAAAACGGACGATGGCCGCGTGGTATCGACGAGGGCAGAGATATTAAGAGAGATCGAGAGGTTCTACGGACAGCTTTACACCTCGGTTGCCAAACCTACTGTTAGCTCGGCCGAAGACCCGAGAGCCGAGTTGATCCGACACTTTAGCGATGATATCCCGGACATCAGCCTGTGTGAGATTGAGATGGCCCTCAAACAACTTAAAAACAACAAGGCGCCGGGTGAGGATGGAATCACTTCAGAGCTTCTGAAAGCGGGTGGAACGCCGATACTGAAAGTCCTTCAGAGGCTCTTCAATTCCGTTCTCCTCGAGGGCTCAACGCCAGAGCCATGGAACAGGAGCGTGGTGGTACTGTTCTTCAAAAAAGGTGATAACACCTTGCTGAAGAACTACAGGCCCATCTCGCTCCTGAGCCATGTCTATAAGTTGTTTTCGAGGGTCATCACAAATCGTCTCGAACGTAGGTTTGATGACTTCCAGCCTCCCGAACAAGCCGGTTTCCGAAAAGGCTTTAGTACCATGGACCATATTCATACGCTACGGCAGGTTATACAAAAAACTGAGGAATATAACTTGCCGCTTTGTTTAGCGTTTGTGGACTATGAGAAAGCCTTTGATTCGATCGAGACCTGGGCTGTGCTACAGTCTCTTCAGCGGTGCCACATAGACTATCGGTACATCGAAGTGTTGAAGTGTATATACAACAACGCCACCATGTCGGTCCGAGTACAAGATCAGAGCACGAAGGCTATTCCACTACAGAGAGGCGTGAGACAGGGAGATTTCATATCTCCGAAACTGTTCACTGCCGCGCTGGAAAAACGCCTTCAAGCTCTTGCAGTGGAAAGGATTCGGCATCAACATCAACGGCGAGTATATTACTCACCTTCGATTTGCCGACGATATGTAGTCTTGGCAGAATCGCTGGAAGACCTTAGCACTATGCTCGAAGACCTTAATCGAGTCTCCCAACAGGTGGGTCTTAAAATGAACATGGATAAAACGAAGATCATGTCGAATATCCATGTTGTGCCCACCCCATTGGAGTTGGGGGATCGACTCTCGAAGTTGTAGACGAATATGTCTATTTAGGACAAGTGGTCGGGTTAGGCAGGTCCAACTTCGAGAGAGAGGTCAATCGTCGAATCCAACTCGGTTGGGCAGCGTTCGGGAAACTTCGCGACGTCTTCTCGTCCAAAATACCTCAGTGCCTAAAATCGAAAGTCTTCGATAGTTGTGTGTTACCAGTGATGACATACGGCACCGAGACGTGGCCTCTCACTGTGGGCCTCATTAAAAGGCTCAAAGTCACTCAACGAGCCATGGAGAGGGCTATGCTCGGAGTTTCCCTACGAGATCGAACCAAAAATGAGGAGATCCGTAGGAGAACCAAGGTTACCGATATAGCCCATAGGATTGGCAAGTTGAAGTGGCAGTGGGCCGGGCACATAGCTCGTAGAACCGATGGCCGTTGGGGCCGAAAGGTTCTCAAGTGGAGGCCACGTACAGGCAAGCGAAATGTCGGACGCCCGCCTACAAGGTGGACGGACGATCTGACTAAGGTCGCAGGAAGTCGCTGGATGCAGGCCGCTTCCAACAGGTCATTGTGGAGATCCTTTGGGGAGGCCTATGTTCAGCAGTGGACTTCCTGTGGCTGATATGATGATGATGATGAATAAAAGAGGCTAGTATAAAGCCTATAACCCATATACTACTCACTATCACTACTGTTTTGTAGATCTTCTAAAATATTCTCTACATTAATAAATTCTAAGTCTTCTGGTTTGATGGCAAATGCAGAAGCTCTTTGGCTTTTGTTGAGAGAACCATAACATGTTTTTTTGTCATGCGTGATCTAAGACTTGTGATCTTTGGATCAGATGACAAAAGGAGATTATGTAAGATGTCCTCATTCGAAGATATCCTACAAATTTTTCGGGAATGATTTTCCCTACATTTTCGGAAGTCTTTGTTCCGTGCTTCTGCGGCTTCTTCCGACAGCTTCCCAATGGGTATAGCCCCAAAATGTTTAATTATGTCAGCCCCATGAACTAATAATTTATGTACACTGGAAGGCATATAATACCACGGATATAAATCAACATATAGTTTTGCGGTTTCGGTAGAAAATAAAGCGAATTTAGTAATATCAACACGCTCTCCAGACGCAATGGTTTGTAGAATGATATAAAAATTCTCTATCCATTTAGGAGAATCCATCAAAGCCCCATTTGCTGATAAGCTTCAGGTCAGTTGCAGAATCTAAATCGAACTCAATTGTATCCAAAAGCCTTGAGGCAGTCAAGTTGAGCAGATCTTGCAATTTAACAGATGCCGTGCAATCACTAAATGTCATATCCTCCTTTCTTGGGAAACATTTCAATTTTGCTTCTTTTAATTTATAATACGAAGGATACAATTGAAAGCCTTTTTAACCGACTTCAAAAAAGACTCTCAATTCGACTGTATGTTGCTTTTTTTTTTATGTTTGTTACCTCGTTTCTCTGTACTGCGTGAACCGATTTCGACCATTCTTTCTTTGATTGAAAGCTGATGCTTGTCATTTGGTCCCATAAAAATATGGTGAAAATCTGAGCAATATCTTCGGACCTGGAGAGGGGAACTCCTTAAAATTAAGTAGGATTCCAATGGTTCTTTTTGCATTAGGTTCATTATAAAAGTTAATTTACAGTGAGAGAGGAATAAAGGGTGGGGGGAGGGGGGGGTAGGTGATAAAATTAAAATACACGTAAATTCTAATATCTTCGGCAGCTTTTAACCGATTTTAGTGATTTCTTTTTCATTGGAAAGAATATATTGACAGGTCGATCTCAGGAACACAACATGGAGATCTGATGATCATTTTCGGACCTCGATAGGGTTGCCACCTTTTTTCTTGCAGATAAAGTACATTGGTTACTAGAGGTAGAAAAGAAAAAGTACATAGTAATAAAATAAAGTACAATTCATTTTTTACTATTATTATGGTTAAATACATATTTTTGTTACTTTTTGCGATTTGTATCTTTTATTTTTCTCTTTTTCCCGTATCTTATTTTTTTAAATAATTTTTTCTGTGTTATATACTTATTCACTATCTATTTGATCGGTTTCACTATCGAAATTACATTTTGTAGGTGTATGTGGAGTATACTTGTGCACGATTCATAGCATTTAAAGCATAAAATATCTATAAAACTTTGAATCTTATTTTTATTACATCTAAACCGCTCCGCGCGAAATAATCAAGAAATTGTGACAAAAAATAACAGTGACATTGTTGACATTTGAGGTTTAGTTGCGGAAAAAACGAGACCCCTGAACCGTCGGACGAACCGCACTGCGGCTCGTCAAAGAAACATAAAAGGGTGCCGAAAACCGTCGGCGAGCCGCAATGCGGTTCTTGTTTACATTATAACGCTATTACACTAAAATGAACCCTAATGGCAGGAGGTTGCTTTTTGCTTGAAGTTTTTTTGTGTTCCTGACGGTTTTACGACATGACAGTTTTTCTGTCAAAAAAAAAAAAACAAATGACAGTCTAGGGGATAATGAAAAAGTATGTATGACTAAACTTTTCAGTCCCATAGAAACCAAATCATGCTAAATAAAGTATTTTCGTGTACTTTTTGTTCACATAAAGTACAGAGTACAATTACCTGAAATAACGTACAATACTTTATTATAAAGTACGGGTGGCAACCCTAGACCTGGAGTGTAGAACTCTTCAAACTTTAGTAGGATTCCAATGGTTCTTTTTGCATTGGGTTCAGTTACTGAACCCAATGCAAAAAGAACCACACACACACGCTTTTATACTGACCGTCAGTATAAAAGCTAAGCTACAGTGGTGGTGGGAAAAGGGGGTAGGGGCAAAGGGAGGGGGGGGGGGGAGAAAAAAATAATAAACATATGAATACTCCAATATCTTTGGCAGCTTTTAGCCGATTTTAGCGATTTCATTATCATCGGAAAGAACATATTCCTTGTGGGGACCATATCTTCTTCATTTTGATTCCTATCAACACTAAAAAGATAAAAATAACCAACATTTTTAATAAAAAAAGAAAAACCGACTTCAAAACAAAAAACTTTGCAGTAGTACTTATTATTTAGTTATTTTTTTGGTTTTTAGCGGTTTTTTGTTTTGAAGTCGGTTTTTCTTTTTTTCGCTTGCTGATTCACTTAGGTTTATATATTGTGCCTTCGACAAATTTAGGGAAATAAGTAGCGCCAACGTATTATCAGCAGTGTATGGAACATATTTTTTGCATTCAAGCAATTATTTACTTTTGTTATATCTTCTGGATTTTTAAGTAAATGGTTTATTATATTAGCGATGGCTTCTTGTCCATTACATTTCAGTGTATTTGATGTAGCTGCAATTAATTCTTCCTGAGACAAATTATTTTGAATTTGGTCTACTCGTCTTCATTTTTGTCTGTTGGACAAATCATCGAATGATTTTCTGGGACTAATCAAAGCTGTAGAAGCTTTCGATGTGGATGGAGACAGATTCTCAAGACTAAAGTCCTCTTCATGTCTTTCGTGTTCTTCATGTACTTCATGTTCTTCGTGTCTTTCATTTAATTTTAGTCCTTAAGGCCAAATTATTTCACTTTCTAGCCAATCACCATTTTTTTAAATAAAGTTAGAGAATATACGATTGCATTTTTGCCATCTAGCAGTTATAGAAGAACAGAATTTTACACAAAACTTTTGAAGCACTACACTATTTTCTTCAGTCCCGTTTATTTTCTGTTGCAGAAATCAGAAAGTTTTTTGCTATCTGATAGAGATCCAAGCTGGTCTCTTAAAACAACAAACAAATCGAGATTAGTAACTAGACCCTCCATGATACCGAAACAAGGATTCAAAATAAAATGGTATGGATCGTAGTACGGAATGTACATTAAGAATGAATTCAAAATATAAGTAATTTTATACCCTGGGTAATCAACAAATTTTATTGCCCTAGATGCTCTCATTAATGATAGAACTAAGTAAAAGGACAAAACATGTTTTCAATCGATATCACGAGAATGTTTGTTTTGTTTTAGTTAATTAAAGACAATAAACAAACAGTAGTTGTAAAACAATTAACTAAATGCACCTGTAATCTCCAGATGTCATCAGTGTTAATGACTGAAGGTAATCCTTTGCCATCTGGTGGTCCATTTGCATTATGATTTATTACTGTGTTTACATTAATTGTGTAACCACATGTTGGGTACAACAACCAATTATGCCAATAAATATTTACTTATTTACTTCTATTGTGTTATTCTATTAGATTTTTATACAGGGTGTACAAGAAAACGGCGCACCTGCCAATATACATTATAGTATATGGTGAAGGCATCTTAATTAAGACGGATTTGCATGGCGCTAGCGAATATAAAGACAGATGCCGAGAAAAAAAAAAACTAACTTTACATATTCTACCCCTTAACACATTACGCTAAAGTGATTGAACCTTACAACTGAACGGTAGAGACCCAAAAATAAATAAGCAGAGCTCATTATTTACTTATAAGCAGGGCTGTCTTTGCCTATGATGGGGCCCTGGGCACACAAGAATATGGGGCCCTTATGAAAAATAAAGAAAAAAAAAATCTAACATTTATCTACTATGGTCATTTCACATCGAAGTTATGTATAAATCTTGTCGGAATTGTCCCTCTCAAAGGGATGTAATGCAAGAAACTGTGTATGATGTCTCTAGATCCGTGGTTTCTAACCTGGGGGTAATTACCCCCGCGGGGGTAAAACCTGTATTTTGCGGGGGTAACAATGAGCTGGTTATCGTCTTAAGTGAAACAAAACCTAATATACCAAACTTGTAAATCCTAAGCAGTACCTCGTGGTACTGTGGTGGTATAAGAATTGTAAAATAATAGAAATTTCAAAAGCATAATTATTGGTATGTGCAATTGGTTTAAGTTTAATAAAGTCTACGTATAAGGTATTAACACGTCTTGTTTGAGATCATCCTTGGGAGGAAGGGTAAAATCAGTCATCCTAGAGGACAGGGAGGGGTAAAATCAGTCACCCTTATATCATAGGGGTAACAGACCCAAAAAGGTTAGGAACCACGGCTCTAGATCTTTCTAGGTTAGCTCATTACACAGGCTCACTAAAATGTTTTTATTAGTGAGTATTGATTACCACTAAAATGGTTAATAATTTTCTAAAACGATATATTATTTGCGATTTTTTTTTTTTTATTTATATGGTATTAATCGTTATCAAAATAATTTCGTTTATAATCGACTTAAAAAAAGAAGGAGATTATGTATTCGATGTGCATGTGTGTAATTTTGTCAGAGTTGCACAGTTTTGGGATATGTTAGTCTATACCAGCGCGTGAAAAAGAATTTCAAATTAAAAAATATATGCATGTTTGTACGTTTGTCCACGCATATCTCAAAAAGTATAAGTTGAATTTCAAAAAATATTTTTGCTTTCGATTAGATGTAGTCCAACTTAGGAGTTGTATGAGTTTCATCAAAATCGGTTACTTCGTTTTTGAGATAAAGCAGGGGTGTCCAACTTTTTTCAGTTCGCGACGTGCATACATGTTGACTATTTTGTCTCAGCGTCCTAACCTAGATAGGTAAGGGTAATAAGTTTCGATTACTACAACAGAAATTAAAAAAATAAGAAATAGAAAATAATTTAAAAGAATTAAACCGTCTTCAAAATGTAATAAAAGAGATAAATAAAATTAATCTTTTAATAGATCTAAAATACCTAAATGGGCCAACCGTTTTTTGAGGTCGACACTAGCCTTAAAATAAAAATATTTGTGGGCCGCACAAACATTTCTCTCGGTGCGGGGATCAAACCCGTGGCCTCTCGTTTCACAGGCGTCGTAACGTCTAACTGACTGCGCCACGGAGGCTGTCACAAGTTTTGATATAATTATATGTTGCTGATTTGGACTGGATTCATCGTTCAAAAAGAATCTATACACGGGCGGAGCCAGTTGGGTCCAAGTGTAGAAATAAATAGTTATTGACATTAACTTATCCATAAGATATCTCCTCTAAAATATTGGTACCGTGGTAATTATTTTCACAAATTTTAAAATTAATTTACATATTTATTTACTTGTCTTACTGGTTATTTTGAAACTGATCATCGGAAATCTAATTTACATTTGATCGCACTCCATAGATCATATTTTGTAAACATCATACAACAGCATATAATCTCAACATTGAAAATAATAAAGATTTTCCACTTTCAAACCACAGCAAACCCAAGGACGTGGTAATTGAGAAAAAATGGAAATATGGTTTAAACGATTGTGAAGCAGTACATCTGGAAGTGCGTGGTGGCCTGTTGGTAAACGGACTAGACGCGGCTGCCCACATGTTCACGGTGGTCGCGGGTTCGAATCCCGGGGCACACCTCTGACTTTTCGGAGTCATGTGTGTATTGATAATCAATCACCACGCACTAAAACGGTGAAGGAAAACATCGTGAGGAAACCTGCATACCATAGCGATTTATAAGAATTTCTATGGTATGTAAGTCCGCCAACCTGCACTAGGCCAGCGTGGTGGACTATATGGCCTAACCACTCTCAATCGTATTTTCGATTGTAGAGTAGGCCCGTGCCCTGCAGTGGGACGTATATGGGCTGATACAGACAGACATCTGGTTTACAGAAACCACGCTTTACAGACGTAAAAATAGTAAGTAATATCTTAGGAATTATTTCGATTATTTCATATTGAACTGTTTTTTTTTAAGTGTAATTAATGTCTGTCAGTAGCGTAGGTAACTTTAAACTATCTGAGGTGCGTGGCAAAATCAGCAGATGGGGCCCTCCCTTACTATAAAACCTTAACTTTATAAATTCTATAAATAATTATCCAACTACATTCCTTCTCTGCTTACGGCATCTCGGGCCGAGGACCCCTTCGGACCTGATGAGGCCTTTCAAGCTCGGGGGCCCCTTACCTTGGTGTTATACATATTTTGACAGCCTCCGTGGCGCAGTTGGTTAGACGCCGCCTGTGAAACGAGAGGCCGCGGGTTCGATCCCCGCATCGAGAGAAATGTTTGTGTGGCCCACAAATATTTCTTCCGGGTCTGGGTGTTTGTGAGACCGAAAAGTCTCTCGTAGTTCCTGATACCCACGACACAAGACTCGATCTTAGTGTGGGGTCAGGACTATGTATGTGACTGTTGGGTGTTATTTATTTATTTATTTTTATGATGCAAACATAGTACCTATATAGTATAATTAGTATTTCTGTGACAGAGAACACATTTATAACATTTCACTTTTAGTTTGGAGGGATCTCTTTTAGGATGTGGAGTTATACCGGGTATCTCAAGACTGCTACCGAAAACGAAGCCGGGTGGTAGTTTTAGTGGCTACAAACACAATGCAATTAAAAATTTCGCCTAGAAACGCGACAATTTTTTTTTTATGATTTTTTAAATATCGTCATTTTTGGGTGGTAAATCCATAGTTTTTGCTAAAATAATAATTTAAACTCTTTTATACCTTACAGTATTTATAAATAAAAGGGTATATACTATTATTTTAGGAAAAAATGTATTTACCACCCAAATATGGCCATAGGAAAAAAATAACAAAAAAAAATTTGTCGCTTTTTTTTGCAACTTTTCTGTTGCATTGTGTCTGAAGTCGCTTAAACTACCACCCGGCTTCGTTTTCGGTAGCAGTCTTGATATACCCTGTATAATCACTAATCTATTGAAACAGATGATTACTATTTCTTTCAATTTTGTAATTATACGTACATAGGTGATAGGAGTCGTGAAATGAGTGAGGATGTCTTTTTTTACACTTTCTCTTCTTCGGGGCCCCCCTGAGGATGGGGGCCCTGGGCACGGGCCCCGTGTGCCCTTAGTGTAAAGACGGTACTGCTTATAAGTCGTGCGATTGTTTACATCACGCTCAGGGTACATATAAAATATATTAAATTAATACTGTCAACAGTCACATACATGGGTACTAACCCACACTAAGATAAAAATCTTGTGTCGCGGGTATTTGAAAAATAATTATGGTTCAGGGAAATTATTTGTCTCGGGGTAGGAACCGAACCCGCGGTTCTCATTTCACAGGCGGTTCTTACCAACTGCGCCACGGAGGCCGTCGGTGACTCATATGGGCTGGTTAGTTGTCATTAATTTTCAGCCTCCGTGGCGCAGGCGGTTAGACGCCGCCTGTGAAACGAGAGGCCGCGGGTTCGATCCCCGCACCGAGAGTAACGTTTGTGCGGCCCACAAATATTTCTCTCGGGTCTGGGTGTTTGTGAGACCGAAAAGTCTCTCGTAGTTCCTGATACCCACGACACAAGACTCGATCTTAATGTGGGGTCAGGACTATGTATGTGACTGTTGGGTGTTATTATTATTATTATAATTAAGTACATATATTTCATTTATTTTAAATTTCTTTTTTTTACCTTTTTATATATATAATATTAGTATACAAAATACATATAAAAATATAAAAAGTTATCCAACGATGGCGAGGCTCGAGACCCAAGCCACCGGTGGTTAGGAGCCCAAAGTGAGGAATCGCCTCACAATACGTGCCGTGTCAAGCAATACTGCCTTCTGAATCTGACCCAACAGCCGATTGAGAGCCTCTGTAGATGTTGGTCGAGGCTCTTTGGTATCAACCCATGAGCAGAAACGACAATCGGGACAATAATTGTTGAGTCGACATCCCACATGTCGGTAACCTCGTGTGCCAAATCTAAATATTTAGACATTTTGTCTTTTTCAGCTTTGACAAGGTTATCGTCATGCGGGATGGTGACGTCAACAAGTATAGCCCGGCGCGCTAATCGATCTATTATGACAATATCAGGCTTATTTTTTTTTTTTTTTTTTTTTTTTAACGAGAGTAAAGCTCCTTTAGCCTTCCTTCCGACACTCGGGGGAGATCGGAAGGGGCGTGTCGGGGTCTCCGGCCTTCCAGCCTGTTATCAGGCTGGGTCCCTACCGAGATCTAAAAAGATCTTTTGCCGGCATACCGACTAAAACCTCTCGGTGGCCATCACGCGCGTTATGGGTGACAGGCGATGTGGACAGGCGAATGGCGCCCATTTAACTCGCCGTGTCACCCGGCGCACTGCCAAATATGGCTCCTCACATGTTGGGAGGGCGCAGATGCCCCCTCTTTCCCTACTTCGGACGCCCATGGTGAGATGGGCGTCCGCGACAGACACGAGGCCACACGTTCTGCCGCCCATCTCGGGGTCACTCCCGACGTGAGCACACAGCCCCCGCTGTGTGCTTAGCGACCCCGATGACCCCTTTTAGTCGCCTCTTACGACAGGCAGGGGATACCGTGGTGGAATTCTGGCGCCCCTTGACCACTGGGCGGGGCGCCGGGTCAGCCATTGTCATTCACCCGGCGCCTCCTTCTCGGTTGGCGGCGGCGGGTGGGATCGTTCCGCTCACGATCCCGCCCCGCGCTCTCCTTCTGTGAGATGATGATCTCACAGAAGGTAAGCATGGCCTGCCATGACCTCCTACTCTCAACCATGGAAGGAATCACGGCTGAGAGTGAGAGGTCCTCTCCGATGGCTGCTCGGAGAGCTGCGCGCTCCTCTTCCCAAGCTGAACACTCCGAGAGAGTGTGCTGGGCTGTGTCTTCCGGGCAGTTGTCACAATGGTGACACACGGCGGACTCTTCCCTTCTTGCCACCCGCCACAGGTATCTGCCGAAACAGCCATGCCCCGACAAAACCTGTGTCAGGCGGAACGTCATCTCGCCGTGGCGCCTGCCCAGCCACTGGTCTAGGACAGGACGCACTGCCGCGATGGTCCAAACACCAGCACTAGGATCGTTCAGCCTGGTGCGCCATTCCTCCACTGCAGCCGTGCGGAAGGAGGCCCGAACGGCCTCGACTTCTCTAAAGGCTGGTAGCTCCCCACGACGGGACGCCTCCTCCCGCCAGTGGTAGGCTGACGAGAGGGCTCTGGCGTCAATGTCCCAGGGAAGGAAACCAGCCAGTACGCAGGCCGCCTCATGGGAAATCGTGCGATAGCCCCTGACCATTCGCTGCGCCACCGCTCGCTGCGCTGGACGCAGGAGGAAAACACAGCGCCTGTCCAGGGACTCGGCCCAAACGGGGCAACCGTAAAGTGCCATGGATCGCACGACTCCCGCGTACAATCTTCGGCAGGGGATGCCGGGACCTTCGAGGTTGGGCAGCAGGCTTGACAACGCGCCTGCCGCCCGAACCAGCTTCGGCTTTAGCTGGGTGAAGTGGGCGCGGAAGTTCCACCGGCTGTCCAGCACGACTCCCAAGTACTTCATCGTGGAGCCGATGGAAATAGCCACGCCCTCAATCGCCAATTGGGCCCCTGCCGGTGGCCCCTTCCGAGGTCTGTGGAAGCAGATGGCCTCGGACTTATGGAGGGCCACGGCCAGGCCCAGTCGCCTTATCCTCCTCACCACGTTGCTTGTTCCCAACGTGGCGAGTGAGGCAGCCTCCTCGAAGGTACCGCCACACGCGGTGACCAGCGTGTCATCGGCGTAGCAGATGACGTCGACACCCCGGAGATTGGCACCACGGAGCACCCAGTCGTAGCCGATATTCCACAGGAGAGGTCCGAGGACTGACCCCTGCGGAACGCCGCACGACATGGCTCTACGGTGCCACCCGTCCGCGCCCGGGTACACTACGTATCTGTCGGACAGATACGAGTGCACCAGGCGCCGAAGATACGGGGGCACCACGTGGTACCGCAATGCCTCTTCAATGCAGGGCCAGGGCAAGGTGTTGAATGCGTTGGCGATGTCTAGTGACACCGCCACGACGCATTTGCCCCGGGCCACTGCCTCCTCCGCTAATGCCTTCACCCGCAGAATCGCGAGGCTTATTGGCTAGAATAGTCCTATCTGTGATAATAGATCGATCCCAATACAGCGTTGCATGACCATTTTCGAGAACTGGTTGGGGCACATACTGGTAATATGGCACTCCATTAGTCACAAGTCCATATCGAAGGGCAATTTGCTGGTGTATGATCTTGGCTACTAGGTTATGTCTATGCAAATACTCGCCGTTAGCAAGATACGAACAGCCGGAGATAACATGCCTGATAGACTCGCCAGGACGATGGCATGCCCGACAGATGTCGACCGTACCGTCCTTCAGGATGTATTTCCTATAGTTGTTCGTCTTAATAACTTCGTCCATAATTGCAAAGACAAAACCCTCGGTTTCCCCAAAGAGGTTACCGAAGCGTAGCCAAGACACCGACGCTAGTCGGTCCACATCAGGCTCATGAAGGGCTCGATAGAACCGACCGTGCAGCTCTTTGCTCTTCCATATGTCCTCGCGATCCCTAATGCCCATCACCAGAGGTTTTCGCCAGTTCTCAATCGCCAAAGAGAGCGGGGTAAATCCTTTATCTACCATAACTACAACCCTATGCATATCCACGTCACTGTGAAGGAAATAATCCCTGAGATTGCACACCTCGCGATTATGCAAGTCCTTAGCATTAAGAATGCCTCGGCCCCCACATCTCCGCGGGATGTACAATCTCATCACTGATGAACGTGGATGATACATACGATGTGCAGTTAGGAGAGTTCGGACTTTACGATCCAGGGCGTCCAATTCGGTCTGAGTCCATTTGAGTATGCCAAAAGAGTACATGAGTACAGGCATAACCCAACCGTTAAAAGCGCGAATCTTGTTTCCACCTGACAAAAAACTGTTAAGTACTTTTGCCAGGCGGCTGAAGAAACGCTCTTTCAACGATTGTTTTACATCTGCACCCATGATACCTAGAGCCTCAGGCATACCCAAATATTTGTATGTTTCCGTCACAGAGAGATGTCTGAGTCTTACAGTCTCTGAGACTTGTATGTCATCAGAGACCGCAACCTCCCCTCGCTTCACATGGATAACCGCACATTTATCTACACCAAACTCCATATTGATTGAGTTGCTAAATCTTTCAGTTATTTTTAACAACTCAACCAATTCGGTTTGTTTTGATGCAAATAACTTGAGGTCATCCATGTAGAGCAAGTGAGAAATAGGCTCAGACCCTCTCCGCAGACGGTAGCCTAACCCTGAATCCAACAACAGAGTGCTGAGGGGATTCAGGGCCATGCAAAACCACAGTGGACTCAGACTGTCGCCCTGGAATATACCCCGCTTAATTCTAATCGGCTCATCGCAATCAGGAGGAGCCGTACTACCTGGATATCTCAGGACAGTGGTCCACTGCCCCATACAAGACCCAAGGAAGTTGCACAAATTTGTATTAATTTTATACAAATTCAACACCCTCATGAGCCATGTATGGGGCACCGAATTATAGGCCTTTTTATAATCTATCCAGGCAGCTGATAAATTCCTCCGGTTGGGACGAGCCTGTTGGCAAATGGTCATGTTAATGAGAAGGAGCTCCTTAGTACCACGGGACCCATTCATGCAACCTGTTTGGCCGGGAAAAAGAATTTGGTTAGAAGTGATGTGGTCTGTAATTTTGGATCTAATTATTGAGGTCAAAATTTTATAAATAGTTGGAAGGCATGTAATGGGTCTGTAATTCTTTGGTTCCGTGGTACAACCGGACTTAAAGAGGAGGTGAGTGACACCTGTTGTCATAAATGCTGGGAGGGATTCCGCCTCAAGCGCATCCTGGAACTGCGCTGCCAATCGAACATGCGAACTTGGAAACCATTTTAACCAGAAGTTGTGCAGACCGTCCGGACCCGGTGACTTCCAGTTTTGGGTCCGTCGTATTGCAGTTTGCACATCTTCTAGACTGATTAAAATGGTCTCCATAGCCGGTATTGCCCCACAAGCTCGATCTACAACACTAAACCAGGAGGCTTCAGTGTGAGAGACAGGCGACGACCAGATATTCGTCCAGTACTCACGCATTTCGTGAGCACCAGGCAGCCGCCCATCCACCACACCTTGAGAAGAATTCTCCCAACATCTATAAACCCTCTTTTGGTCACTTTGGAACATACGATTCTGTTGGAAACGATCCCATCGCCTCCTGTAGCGACGAATGCGGTTTGCCCACGCATAGACTTTTGTTTATAGAAATCTATGCGTTCTGTGACGCAAAGCCTATAATTCTGAGGACTTATATTGGTCCCCGAGAAAGCCTGCGTCACAAAACGCATAATCCTTGGTCTGCTATTTCCTTCTGAGAAGGAAATTAGCTTGCCGATGAGAGTTCGGGCTCTGTTGATACGGTCCTCGATCCTAAGCTGCCAGGCAGGCACAGTCACAACACCTCGAGTAGCTCTATATTCTTTTGGGAATTGAACATTAGCCACTTGACATGCTGCGACGGCCGCGCAGTAAAGGATCGAGTGCGTATCAACAAGATCCCGACTGGACTCCAAGTATGTAGGTAACATGGAGTCCAAAGCTCCCATCAGCGCCAAATTTCTTCTATGCGTTGGCAAACGCGGCAGTCGCGGTCTACAAGACGCCGATAAGGACACAAACTCCGAAATCGCACGTTCCAAAGCCCCTCTCAGATGCTGTTTATCTTGGGGACTTACATTGTCATCCAAATTGTCCGTCAGCTCGAAATCAGAAACAGGTGTTGGTGTTGGGCTTGCTGCTTGATCTCCACTGACGGGCGAGATATCGTCGTCTTGGACAACACACAAGTCTGTGCGCACCCGCTCAAGCGTGTCATCATCCAACAACTTACGCCGCTGAATAAATCGCACTTGATCCGACAGTCGTTGGGACGATACATCAACCATTGGTTATTATTATTATTATTTCTCTTTATTTTAAATCTTTTTTTTTACATTTTTATATATATAGTATAAAAACAAAATACATATAAAAATATAAAAATTCATCCAACAATGGCGAGGCTCGAGACCCAAGCCACCGGTGGTTAGGACCCCAAAGTGAGGAACCTCCTCACTATACGTGCCGTGTCAAGCAATACTGCCTTCTGTATCTGACTCCTGACCCAAACGCCGATTGAGAGCCTCTGTAGATGTTGGTCGAGGCTCTTTGGTATCAACCCATGAGCAGAAACGACAATCGGGACAATAATTGTTGAGTCGACATCCCACATGTCGGTAACCTCGTGTGCCAAATCTAAATATTTAGACATTTTGTCTTTTTCGGCTTTGACAAGGTTATCGTCATGCGGAATGGTGACGTCAACAAGTATAGCCCGGCGCGCCAATCGATCTATTATCACAATGTCAGGCTTATTGGCTAGAATAGTCCTGTCTGTGATAATAGATCGATCCCAATACAGCGTTGCATGACCATTTTCGAGAACTGGTTGGGGCACATACTGGTAATATGGCACTTCAGGAGTCACAAGTCCATATCGAAGGGCAATTTGCTGGTGTATGATCTTGGTTACTAGGTTATGTCTATGCAAATACTCGCCGTTAGCAAGATACGAACAACCGGAAATAACATGCCTGATAGACTCACCAGGACGGTGGCATGCCCGACAGATGTCGACCGTACCGTCCTTCAGGATGTATTTCCTATAGTTGTTCGTCTTAATAACTTCGTCCATAATTGCAAAGACAAAACCCTCGGTTTCCCCAAAGAGGTTACCGAAGCGCAGCCAAGACACAGACGCTAGTCGGTCCACATCAGGCCCATGAAGGGCTCGATAGAACCGACCGTGCAGCTCTTTGCTCTTCCATATGTCCTCGCGATCTTTAATGCCTACCACCAGAGGTTTCCGCCAGTTCTCAATCGCCAAAGAGAGCGGGGTAAATCCTTTATCTACCATAACTACAACCCTATGCATATCCACATCACTGTGAAGGAAATAATCCCTGAGATTGCACACCTCGCGATTATGCAAGTCCTTAGCATTAAGAATACCTCGGCCCCCACTTCTCCGCGGGATGTACAATCTCATCACTGATGATCGTGGATGATGCATACGATGTGCAGTTAGGAGAGTTCGGACTTTACGATCCAGGGCGTCCAATTCAGTCTGAGTCCATTTGAGTATGCCAAAAGAGTATATGAGTACAGGCATAACCCAACCGTTAAAAGCGCGAATCTTGTTTCCACCGGACAAAAAACTGTTAAGTACTTTTGTCAGGCGGCTAAAAAAACGCTCTTTCAACGATCGTTTTACATCTGCACCCATGATACCTAGAGCCTCAGGCATACCCAAATATTTGTAGGTTTCCGTCACAGAGAGGGATCTGAGCCTTACAGTCTCTGAGACTAGTATGTCATCAGAGACCGCAACCTCCCCTCGCTTCACATGGATAACCGCACATTTATCTACACCAAAATCCATATTGATTGAATTGCTAAATCTTTCCGTTATTTTAACAACTCAATCAATTCGGTTTGTTTCGATGCAAATAACTTGAGGTCATCCATATAGAGCAAGTGAGATATAGGCTCAGAGCCTCTCCGTAGACGGTAGCCTAACCCTGAATCCAACAACAGAGTGCTGAGGGGATTCAGGGCCATGCAAAACCACAGTGGACTCAGACTGTCGCCCTGAAATATACCCCGCTTGATTCTAATCGGTTCGTCACAATCAGGAGGAACCGTACCACCTGGATATCTTAGGACAGTGGTCCACTGCCCCATACAAGACCCAAGGAAGTTGCATAAATTTGTATTAATTTTATACAAATTTAACACCCTCATGAGCCATGTATGAGGCACCGAATCATAGGCCTTTTTATAATCTATCCAGGCAGCCGATAAATTCCGTCGGTTGTGACGAGCCTGTTGGCAAATGGTCATGTTAATGAGAAGGAGCTCCTTAGTACCACGGGACCCATTCATGCAACCTGTTTGGCCGGGAAAAAGAATTTGGTTAGAAGTGATGTGGTCTGTAATTTTGGATCTAATTATTGAGGTCAAAATTTTATAAATAGTTGGAAGGCATGTAATGGGTCTGTAATTCTTTGGTTCCGTGGTACAACCGGACTTAAAGAGGAGGTGAGTGACACCTGTTGTCATAAATGCTGGGAGGGATTCCGCCTCAAGCGCATCCTGGAACTGCGCTGCCAATCGAACATGCGAACTTGGAAACCATTTTAACCAGAAGTTGTGCAGACCGTCCGGACCCGGTGACTTCCAGTTTTGCGTCTGTCTAATTGCAGTTAGCACATCTTCTGGATTGATTAAAATGGTTTCCATAGCCGGTATTGCCTCGCAAGCTCGATCTACAACACTTAACCAGGAGGCTTCAGTGTGAGAGACAGGCGACGACCAGATATTCGTCCAGTATTCACGCATTTCGTGAGCACTGGGAAGCCGCCCATCCACCACACCTTGTGGAGGATTCTCCCAACATCTATAAACCCTCTTTTGGTCAGTTTGGAACTTGCGATTTTGTTGGAAACGATCCCATCGCCTCCTGTAGCGACGAATGCGGTTCGCCCACGCATAGACTTTTTGTTTGAAGAAGTCTATGCGTTCTGTGACGCAAAGCCTATAATTTCGAGGACTTGTGTTGGTCCCCGAAAAAGCCTGCGTCACAAAACGCATAATCTTCGGCCTGCTGTTTCCTTCTTTAAAAGAAATTAGCTTGCCGATGAGAGTTCGGGCCCTGTTGATACGATCCTCTATCCTCCGCTGCCAGGCAGGCACAGTCACAACACCTCGAGTAGCTCTATATTCTTTTGGGAATTGAACATTAGCCACTCGACATGCTGCGACGGCCGCGCAGTAAAGGATCGAGTGCGTATCAACAAGATCCCGACTGGACTCCAAGTATGTAGGTAACATGGAGTCCAAAGCTCCCATCAGCGCCAAATTTCTTCTATGCGTTGGCAAACGTGGCAGACGCGGTCTACAAGACGCCGATAAAGACGCAAACTCCAAAATCGCACACTCCAAAGCTCCTCTCAGTTGCTGTTTATCTTGGGGACTTACGTTGTCATCCAAATTGTCCGTCAGCTCGAAATCAGCAACAGGTGTTGGTGTTGGGCCTGCCGCTTGATCTCCACTGACGGGCGATACATGGTCTTCCTGGACAAAACATAAGTCTGTGCGCAACCGCTCAAGTGTGTCATCATCCAACAACTTACGCCGCTGAATAAATCGCACTTGATCCGACAGTCGTTGGGATGATACATCAACCGTTGGTTCCAAAGCCTGAAACAGAGACAGCATTTTGACACGATAGGCAGTGAGGTTAATTCCTCCATTTGTTGCCCCAAAGTAGGCCCGCATGACATTCTCATTGATTTCACGTGTCCATCTCATGCGGCGCACTACTCCACCGGTAGCGGGGACCGTAGGCGGGACACTCGGCCCCACAGGTCCCAAGCCCACCGCTGGAGGGGGTCGTCCTCTTCGCTGCGCAGGTCTTGGTGGCGGCGGAGACGACTGCAGCTCGCCGTGTTGGCTCGACGCGTCGTTGTCCGGTGTCACTTCGAATACGTCCGAAGCCGACGCCCACGACGCGGAGCTCGACGAGCTGGGAGATGTTAAATGTGCGTTCCGTTTCTTCCTGGCTTTATTATGGAACATCCTTTTGGTCTTTTATTAACATGTTTTGTAAAATAATTTGACATTGTCACACACTGTCATTCTATTATTTTTTATTATGCTGTTTATTTACACTATTTCTTCTATAAAACATTATGTGATTGTAGAAAAGAATAATTTTGGTTACTATTTAGATATAAATTGTGAATATTCTGTATATATTTGATATTAAACATAAAATATATATATTTTTCAAAAGGATGATCTTTAGGTGTTGCCAGAGTTATTATTATTATTATTATTGTTATTATTATTAATGACCACAAAAATAGTTAACTGACCTTGTAATGTAAACTGTAATGACATTGATAGGCAAGGATAGAACCGCAGGACCCATCAAACCCCGCACGAAAACACTGTCACAATTTGGTAGCACAAATAACTTTTTCTTTTACATTTCACATAACACAAGTTACATCAAAAGCTATCAAATTGGGTAATGTTCAAAGCGTAGTCACGCCATCTATTAGTCAGTAGCAAATTATGTTCATCTATACGCCACCTAGTGGTCAGTAGCAATGGTCATCAATTATAAGAATAATTAATCCTGGCGAATCTAATCAGGATAATTATATATTTTAATCGAATTATTGTATTGTCATCGGTCTTTGACAGGTGTGCAAAATTTGAATGAAATCTGGCCGTTTAAAGTGGGTCAAAATCGCGCCCAAAGAAGTCGGTTACAAACAAACATACAAGTGAAGCTAATATAAAGCGTGTAAAAATAAATTGTTATTTTGATTTTTGAAAGATAAAGGCCTGTTCACATTAGATACAAAGCTTTCCTATTTGAGTTCATAATAATTCATCTGAACAATTAGTATTAGTACTGTATCAGCCCATATACGTGCCACTGCAGGGCACGGGTCTCCAGTGTAGTAAATTAGCAGTTAGTGTTTATTGATTACACTGATTTTATCTCACAGACGTCTCATATGCAAATTCTATGCTATAATGGTAGACGACATTTCTCTAGGTATAAGAATTTAGAAGAACTTTTACCACTTTAAAGTAACATTATTTTCAAAATACATTAAAGTAATGTTAAATACCGTGGCGCAGTTGGTTAGACGCCGCCTGTGAAACGAGAGGCCGCGGGTTCGATCCCCACACAGAGAGAAATGTTTGTGCGGCCCACAAATATTTCATCCGGTTCTGGGTGTTGGTGAGACCGAAAAGTCTCTCGTAGTTCCTGATACCCACGACACAAGACTCGATCTTAGTGTGGGGTCAATACTATGTATGTGACGGTTGGGTGTTATTTATTTATTTATTTAAATACAATAATAAGCAAAGTATATAGACAATTTGTAACTGACTGGATCAGTAGATGATATATTTACATAATATTATAATCTCTTGAGCAAATAAGGACCATTCTATCAGTCCAATAAGATATTTTTTGTTTTAACGTAACTTTTATGTCGGAGTACTTAATCATATTTAGTTATATCAAGTGTGTAGTGTGAGCACACCTCAAGATGTCGGGCTTCTTTTGCAAAATGCTAAAAGTTACCGACAAAGAAATTGCCGCCTTTCAGCTTGCACTCACAATCGGCGGCGGCAACCTCAAAGGAAGAATAATCGAGCCACGTTGGATCCGACCGATCCGACGAAATACACTATGACCGGCGGCTTCCTAATAGGGCCAAATTGGGCCATCATTTTAAAAATCTTATTTTTAAGTAATCAGTGTCATCAGATTATTTTTTCAATGAATATTAATTATTTAGATAATTTAAATGTTATGTAGGTATTACCAAAACTTTTCTAATTATAATTAAATTCGCAATCTTACATGATTTAAGCAATATTTAAGCGATGACCAGTGTGATTTCTTGGTATCTTTCAGTTTGGATTTGTGACACTAAGGAAAGTAATGACAAACAAATAGTCAATCCATACACGATGCAATTGCACCTAAAATTAATATGTTGTCAATTTATTGACGCTTAAATCTAAGTACGTCCCTGTTTATATGATTTATTTATTTGAAATGAAACAAAAAATATCCTTTTTTGAAGTAAGAGAAAGATCAATTATACCGCTCAGAGTTCACGACCTTGCCCATATGTAAACAACGGTTAAAGCGAAGTTTAAGAAAGTTTTGATGCTGTTAAAAATGGTTATCGTTGTATATTTCATTAACCGTTCAATTAACGACGAAACGAAAAAATACGTATGTGTTTAAATCTTGTTCTTCATTCATTCCAACTGGTTTAATGCGAAAAAGTGGTGATTAAACTTAAAACTTTAAACGGTCATAATTTCAAAACGGATAGGTATTTTCCAAATATTATTATTTTATTATGATATTAATATTATGCCCTTGTATCCCACTGAGCAAGTGCGCCATTTATTTGCGCTCCCTGTATAATAGTTTGTATATCCACAATGTTTTTGTCTTACTATCTTGTGGTTAAATTGACTTATAATATCAATTACAAAATTAGAAATAGTACTATTTTTACCATTTTTCCGATCCCTATAACTGGAAAAGTTGCAAGTCAATGCAGACATTCGAAATGTACAAGTAAAGTAGAGCAGGCCAGGATTCAGAAAAATAAGGTTTCAACGCAAGATCTAAGACTTCGTAGAAATTTAGGTTTTTATAGTGCGTTCCATACATTAAAATCCTAAAATATATTTTTTTGCCGAAATTATAGGGTTAAGCAAAAAAATACAAAGAATGAATAGTGTAAGGAATGATAATATCAAAACGTAGGCGTCAAAAAAAATTGGAAAATCCGAAAAAAATTCCTATGTCACAAAAATAGCCGTTTCGACCCACCGTGCGCCCGGGGCACAGACCCCGTCTTGCCCTCCTCTAGATCCGGGCCTGGCTTTAGCCTATTTCGTGGAATTTATATTTAGCGTATAAACTCAATCATTTAGCTAATTTAGTTTGGATATTATATCTTAACCCTTTGACGTAAATGGGACACCAGTGTCCCTGAATTTCAACTCAAGTTTTAATTGATGTAGTAAATAATTTTACACAAAAAATAATATTCATAGAATGTTTTTGAATCAAACTTCTTATATTTGAAGTTTGGCAGCAATACGCCTAAAAAAAGAAACAAATAATTCCGCATTACTTACATGTTTTGGTGCGATTGGTAAATATTTTTCAAAAATTTATTAAAATTTATTTTTTGACAGTTTTGACAACTTTTTCATTTTATTGTGATAAATGGGTTAGGCACTCTTTATAGGTCTTTAATTATTTATTGTAATTTTGCATAATAAAGCAATAAAAATATGTCATATATTACTGGGGACATAGTTGTCCCAATATGCACTAAGGGTCGACAATCTCTAATATTGCGAATATTATATTTTATGTTCCTTCTGCAATAATTATAATATTTTTTTAGCTTTTCATTATTTTAGGCTCGGAAGGGCACTAGAATATTTCGTTTGAATAAAAATCAAGTGGGGGCTGATAATAGTGACGATGAATATGCACTAGTCTTGGATGAATTAGAGCAGGCAATCATTCTCTAAGATAACTAAAGTTAGGATTGAGCCTGATGAGCCGGTGCACCAGGTATCACTTCAGATTCAGATTTAATTCCAGGCTCTATGATATCCTGATTCACAATTGAGTGGTGTAGTTGCAACAGTCAGAACTGGTGAAACCCATAGATATTTTTGAGGCAACTTTGAATTTCAAAGCTTTGCTTGGAGAAATTATATTACCGGAATCTTTGTACGATGCTTATACTAATGGTTCAGTGTCTACATATCTTCAAGAAATCTTAGATTTTATTGGTACGAACTATAAGATATCATGTGTTATTGAGAAATTATTGGTAGGCGGAGTAGCCGCCTGATATGGGTGTACCTTATTTAGCCATAATTATCAAACAAATAAGAAGAAATTTACATTTTTGCAATAAGTCGGAGCGAGCACCACGCTCATCGCCAGATTTTGATAGGGCATATAAAATTCTGACATGTGATATTCATCACAGTGAAGTGATTCCACTTCAATTCATCTTTCCAATCACCCCCGGTAATAGAAAATTGGTTCTTTAGAGAACTGCCCTAACAATGTGTGTGCTCTATGCAATATGTTTAAAAAGAGTCAATATATAAATGAAACCTGTTGTTATATGTTCATAAATCTATAAAGAATCTAAATTTACATACACCATAAAATCAATTCACTGTCGCCAGTTAACGCAAATTGGGACATATTTGTCCCAGCGATTTTTGGATAGTCAGCTAAATCTTTTGATATTTTTACAAGGAATAGCCTTATAATATACCTCAACAGACAACTTTAAAAAGTTATTAGCATAAAAACTTTTACACATCAGTTTTATACGTGAAAGGGTTAACTCATAACTGTATTAAGCGTTATTTGGAATGCTATACGTCAACTGTCAAGCAAAGCAAGTGCCAAGTACATAAATAGTCATGCGCAAAATGAATCACTGTAAAGAAAAGAGAGATATATATCTTTTGAGTCAAAAGATATATATCATTCTTTTATATCTTTATATCTTTATCTCACAATGATCAATGAGCTAAAGAATGAGTTGATTAAAATTGAGTTATGAGTCTTTCTTTATATCTATATCTAAGATTGACATTTTGGTGGAATATATCTTTATATCTGTATCTCTTAATGATTCATGAGCTAAAAGATGAGTTTAAATTAGTTGATTAGAAATTTAGTTATGAGTCTTCCACAATATCTTTATCTAAAATTAACATTTGGGTGGACGTTCAAGAGGCTATATTCGAGTAAAAATTGCTTTGTGGTTTAGATATAGTATTGTTACAGTGAGATAAAGAGATTAATTATTTTCTGCTGATATCTATCAACAGAAATAATTGTGTCTAGAAATATAAATAAGGAGTAGTGAAATATGTAAAAATTCATGGACATTTAAACATTGCATAAACTGGATAGTTTTGTAATAAAAACTTTTGTGCTATGGTCACCACTGGTACAAGATATTTCACGGAAACAAAATACAAATCCGATAAAAAAAATGAATACAATATATCTTTGCTAATTTGAAAACATGCAAGCGAAATTAGGCCTTAATTCATTGCAAATAGCTTTGTTTTCGCTTACACTCCATTTACTACTGTGATCGTATTCCACGATCGTACGCATGGCGCATGTATTACATTGTGAACATAAATATTCTCTTTTCCGCTCACACAAATATAAAAGTCTATATCTGTTTCTTTCTAATCTTTGCAGTGAAATTGAACCAATAATGATCTTTACGCGTATGGATATAATGAGTTAGTTTGAGTGCAAGGGATATAAAGATACAATCGCTCCGTACGTCGGATATATATCTTTTTAGTAAATCACTCCTGAGTTACACATGTTCTAACATAAACTATTGACGTTTGACATTTCAGCACAGGCCGCTGTGATTTGGGAATACGACGCCGACTTTGTTTTAAACATTTTATTTCTAGGTTTATTTTAGTATTTTGAAGTAAAATTGAGTTTTATTTCATTAATAATGGATTATAAAGGAGTTTTGTTAGCTTTAATACCAATGTTTTGCGAAAGTAAGTATACTCTATTTTATAATAGTTTTTTTTATTGCAATAGTGCATTTACACTGCTGTTTGGCAGGAGAAATATACATTGCGGTGGTACCTACCCAGGCGGCCTCTCACATGTGATCCATCACCAGTAAAGTATAGCATAGTGATGTGGGTGTGGCTCACACAATTTAACGTCTTTTTGTTATATTTTTGACAATGCATAACTTAGAGGACATGCGGATCGTTACAAATCACACATTCAATTCAGTGGTACAATTTTATCGATCTATTGTGCTACATCATAATACAAAAGATTAAATTCAGTGATACATTTCTCAACAATTAATATAATAGTGCAAAGTAAATTTGAAAAATAGTTACATAGTGAGTTCAGAGTTGAGGTTTTAGAGCTATAGAGCATTGTATTATTACTATTATTAATGTATTTGGAATTTTTTAAAGGTTTTGCAATTTGGTGCTACCAGTGCACAGCTGCCACACCAGGATGCATGGAGCCCTTCAACTGGCGTGGAGTTGGTTATCTTGGAAACCCGTGTCCCGATAGTGAAGATATTTGTGTAAAACTAATTGAAAGGAAAGGAGGTAATTATTATATTTTATCTATAGTCTATATTTATAAATGAATTGCCAAATGTTTGAAAGCACATCACTCGAGACTGGCTGGACAGATTTTTCTAATTTTGGCCTTAAAATATTTGTAGAAGTCCAAGAAAGGTTTAGGTGGTGAGAAAAATGGAAAAATTGGGAGTTGAATACTAAAAACACCAGCCAATTTAGGATGAGTTTTGTTTAGTTGATGGGAGAAGTAAAAGACGGTCCAGCTTCCGTAACCAATCTACGTAAAATGATCATTGATGGCTGATGAAATAGAACAAATTTAAAAAAATGTGTACATTGTTTATATAATATCTTGACGCGGCATGTTTTGGGTAATTTTGTTATATGTCAAATAAAATGATGTCCATATCTACAAAAATTGTCCATAGTTTTTTAATTGATTGCCACAGTTTTCCATTCGAAAGAAAAACGAAAAATGTTGTTTAGTATAATGCAATAAAAATATATTCAAATCTAACACTTTAGATAGTATTTAGGACAAAAAAAATATGGCGATATGAAGGTTGCCGGGTACTATTTTAAATTAAAAACAAAATATTTTCTGATAAGAGAGATAATACGTTTTGGAATCGAGATTGTCGATTTCTATTGGGACATAAATGTTGAGGATTAATTTGTGTAATATTCAACTAAATTAAGACAATTGTTTTAAATTTCTAGCCCAAGAAGTGATTACGAGAGATTGTCTGAGTAATTTTAAAGCATTCAGAACTGATATACCAGCTGATACTTATGAAGGGTGCAGGCCGGCAGCTAAAGATTTAAACTTGGGGCACTATGTAAATAATTCCATCAAGGAGCTAGATATCAAAAGGTAATATTTTTATAATTCTCATGATAATGCAATGTTTTAAGTTGATATAAGCTACAATTCTATTTCATTAGATGTAGTCAGTTGGCAGCCAATAAATTTTGCACTTAAATTCAATTAAATATGTCCTAATTGTGTACAAACCACAATCCTAAAAAAGTAGCTTGTAATCAAAAAAGCAAGTTTGTTACTATTGGCCTTATCATAGATAGTTTGAAAGCCATATCATCAAATGTATTCCTCTTTCGGACAACTTTTGAATTAAATTGAGAGTGAAAGACAAAAATTGACATCTCAAATTGGTTTTAAAGCTGTATAAGATGTCTGTGATTTCTTAAGGCATAAATACATGTTTTGAATTCTGTAAGTCTCACAGATTACCTTTGCCACAAAAGTTGTTTAAATGTTATATTATTAACCAAAATATTTAGGTTTTATGGTTCAAATAGTGTTATTTATTTTTATGGTGTAATCTCTACAGTTATATAATCTATTCTTTCAGGAATTGGTATGATGAGACAATATGGTGTTTCTGTTTCCTCGACCACCGTTGTAACGGTGCTGCAACAACATCAGTATCATTGCTGATATTTTCAAGCATAATTTTACTGATTTGCAAAACAATTTTCTGATAGTTTTGCTTTAACCATTGGAATTTTTCAATACAGAAGTGTAATTCAATCGGCAGCTAATGTGAGTACTGCAGTTAGATCTAACCTACATAATAAATGACCGTGACATTTAGTTAACCATATACCTGGTATATCCGGACTGCGACCGAAACGAAGCCATGTGGTTGGTTTAGAGACATCAAACAAAATACAAATCAACATTATGCAAGGCAGTGAAAATCATTTTGTTATATTTTCTATCGTCGTATTTGGCTGAAAAATACATAGCTTTTCCGAATACATAATATAATATGGTAAGAATGTAATAGTAGTATAAAATAGCAGTCATCAATCTGCCACTTGGCTTTGTTTTCGTTTGCAGTCGTATACCCTACATGTAGAGATTATTTACTGATTTTTAGAAGAAATGTATACATGATTAAGCAGTGGTAGCATGGAAACATGAGCTATTTACTATTTTTATAGTCCATAACTACTTGCAGCATAGTTCTTTACACTTAACATCACATATTAATAACAAACATAACATTTTTCTTTCTTCTATACACTGCTATTTATACAACAGGTTTTAAAATCAATGGACTATTCAGAAGTGTTCAGATTTACACAAATTTTCAGAAACATCTTTTTGTAGATGTTCAAATGCAGTATATCATAAAAGTTGATAACTTAAGAAGGCAGCTATCTATCACATTTAAAATAATAAGTCAAAACTGATATGGTGTTTTAAAAGCTAAATAAAATAATCAGGCACAGGTAAAATGAGAGTGATAATAAACAATTGGCAAGCTTTTAAAGATAAGTGATTGTAGCTATATTATATATTTACTTAGATGTCTTTACAATAAACATCCCAGATCTGTTAGGTTATAAGTATATTATGTTAATATTACATATTGTCTGTCCATTAGTATGTATAAACTATTTTTTAACAAATAAATGACAAGTGCCTTACATTAAACATACCTCTTAAAGTTATAAGACTGTAATAAAACAAAAATGTTATATCAATGATTTTTTTTATTCAAGATATAAAATTGGGGTTTTTTGTCCATATAGACATGCCAACCCCATATATCAATGATTGTGATGACAAATATTTTTATTTGCATTTTAATAATTTAGTTATATATGAATTTGTATTAAGTATATGTGTATGTGTTAAGAATTTATTTTTTTACTGAAAACTGTAAAAGCACAAATAATGCTTAACACTTTTTCAATTATTTACACTGATATGTATTCATAAATTGTCAGATTGTGGTAGTAACACACTTCTGGAATTGATTGAATCTTATTTGTTTATCATAATATGTTGTATCATAATGGCTTTTAGTTAAAACATTCCACACATTTGGTATATACACAATATATTTTTTATGTAATAAATTGTAGGCCTGATTAAAGGATACAATAATATATTCTTTGTATTAATTTAACCAATGAAATTCACCATAGCACTTAAGTTGTATGTTTTAATATGTTTATTAAATGCATTCCGGTGTGTGTTATCAAATGTTTTATTATGGTTGCCTTGTATTCCTATGGTTAAAATTATATTTAAATACACACATCCATAAGCTCACGCCTTTTTTCCCAGAGGGGGAAGGTGTTGCCTTGTCTGTTCTGTCCCATGTTCCACAAAATCAGTAAATCTTACAAGGGTTGTTTTATACATTTCTATACAAAATACAAAGTTTCCACTCACATAAAACCTATGGGTTAAGCAAATTCAAAACCATCATTAAATTAGTTGTGCATTAACCTTAAGTACCTATTATAAAACTCAAAACACCTAGATACGCCCGAATACTGGAACACAAATATTATGTTGCATTTAACTACGTAAATCCCGCTTGAATGTACTGACTAAGTGGACCGTGCGCTGTTAAGAGCAACTTATTATTTGAATGGCGTTGGAGTATTCGGACTTTAATCCTGTAACTTTTAATTTGAGTAGCTGTTATCTGGCTCCAGATTGACATAATTTATACAGGGTATATCAACACTGCTACCGAAAACGCCGGGTGTGAAAACGCAGTTTTAGTGACTTCCGACACAATGTAACTAATTTTTGTGTTATAAATTGTGATGAATGTTTTTTGTTATTTTTTTTGTATCTCCTTATTAGGGTGGTAAATACATTGTTTTTTCTTAAATAACAGTCTACACCTTTTTATTTTTAAAGACGCTATGGTACGCAAGTCTTTAATTTATTATTTTAGCTATAACTATGGATTTACCACCCGAATTCGACGATATACAAAAATAATAATAAAAATTTGTCGCGTTTCTTGGCGAAATTTTTAGTTATATTGTTTTTGTAATCACTAAAACTACCACTCGGCTTCGTTTCCGGTAGCAGTCTTGATATACCCGGTATATTAATTGTTGATAAAATTTATAAGTAGGTAGGTACAATAATTTGAATGTCGATAAAGTAAAGTAAAAATGTGTGTGTGTTCACAAATCACGGCTGTAACAAACATAAATAAGTAATAGAATTCAAGTATAGAAATCGTACCCAGTGTACTGATAAAAACTATATGACACCCGACCCCCTGGCTTGAAAGCTGATTCCGCCTTTGGTAATGTGCCGGGTAGGTCGTTTCCCTGCAACATTGTTGAGGAGTGCTATGGCTGGCACATGCGTCATGCTGCTGCATGCAATTACAAAAGTAAAGCCGGTAGGAATCGGCATGTATAGAGGCTTCGCCACTGTAACAACGTTTAATTTGCTAAAACAAGGTACTGAATTACGAGTCAAATAAAGACAAACATAGAATAAAGACTATACTATACTACTACGTGAGTATCTACTTTATTTAAAGGTAAGCAAATTGCAACTATGAGACTTGTGATCAAGCTGAAAATTTTCAGTGAAGTGTGCGCATCCATTTGCCACATATCGTATACAGAGAAACGCGGTGGAGATTCTTCAATCATTTTCAGCATTCTTTTGGCTTTGTCGCGTAAGGGTCCTGAAACATAGTAATTTAAAATCGCATTATTTAATTATCATGGACGGCTAAGTTAAGTGGTGTGGATTCATATTAAACTACTGATTTTATAAAACAAAGATATGTAGTTTGCAGTGTCCACATCCAGCTCTGTAAACCGACTCTCTTGCTTCTGCGATAGTATCCAACAGGGATCGAAACCGGTTGCACATAACGGTACCGGTATCGACCAATTTCGGTTACCTTTAAGATTTGGGGACCCGTTATGACGGTAACCAATGCAAATTATAAAGGTTACCCTTATATACGGGAACCGATTTAATACCGATAACCTAAAAAAGACCTTGACGGCAAAAGAGAGCGCATTGGAGAATAGTTACTCATTTCCATATTGCGTGTGTGTAACATATACTTGGCGTGTTGTTTACCCAATATCCTTGGAATCGGTTCATTTTACTTGCGATGTAATAGTGTTGAAAATAAAAGGAAATGAGTAAAGGCTACTGGTGGTAGGTCTCTCATATGTGAGAGGCCATCTGGGTAGGTACCACCGCAATGTCTATTTCTCCCGTGAAACAACACTGCGTAAGTGCACTGTTGTGTTTCGGATTGAAGGACATTGTAGCCAGAGTAACTACTGGACATATTGAGACTTAACATCTTATGTCTCAGGATGGCGAGCGCAGTGGAATGTTGCTACTGTTTATGAGCGGTCGTATCGCTTACCATCAGGCGAACGGCTTGCTCGTCTCGTCATTCATAGCAATAAAAAAAAAAAAAAGGCAAGGATTTGGTGTAATGTACTGTATAGTAAAGACATTTTTATATCTCAGTATATTTAATTCAATAAATAAATAGATAGATACCTAAATTCACATAAATAATATTATTTAGTAAAAACCCTTTATTTTTAAATTATAAAACATTAAAATAAGATAAGCCACGTCACAGAATACTAACAGAAGTCAAGCTTGTGTATGTCCTTCACTTTTATTGCCACACTCACACTACGCTCGGCGTTCGCGCAAGGGTTGTTAACACTGGCTTATGCGAAAACACGTATCGTGTTAATAGCACTCGTATAGTTTGATTGAATTTTTAAATAAAATATATAAAACACAATTAATTTTATTTATGAACTCGCTGAGAATGTGTATGTCATTATTCAAGTTTTTTTTATTGTTTTTGTATAATATATGTTTTTTTAAATGAAATTTATATTCAATTATTATAATCTGGTGTTTTATATACAATTGTAATAACTTTTATTCATTTGCTCCATCTTTGCACAAAACATCTCACTATTTGCGTGCCCGAAGCGGGTGACACTCAAGCTCGCAGTGGTCTCGACTGGTTTGAAATATCGTGTCAGTGAACGCTGTCTATGTGTGCGTTGATTTAGCGCGCTTTGTATGGAGCTTGACTTCTGTTAGTTTAGTATTCTGTGGCCACGTCCCGAGCAAATGACCTTGAGCATTTATGTCTTTCTAATGCCTACTATACACGACGTCGTATTCGGTTGCGTCCGCCGACGTATAAAGGAGGTGATTTGTGCGTCTGTTATACAGGGTATATCAAGACTGCTACCGAAAACGAAGCCGGGTGGTAGTTTAAGCGACTTCAGACACAATGCAATAGAAAAAGTTGCAAAAAATAGCAACAATTTTTTTTGGATTTTTTTTCCTGTAACCATATTTGGGTGGTAAATAAACTTTTCCTAAAATAATAGTGTATATCCTTTAATTTATAAATAATCTAAGGTATAAAAGTATTTAAATTGTTATTTTAGCAAGAACTATGGATTTACCACCCAAAAATGACGATATTTAAAAAATCATCAAAAATAATTGTCGCGTTTCTTTGCGAAATTTTTAGTTGCATTGTGTTTGTAGCAGGGACCGAAACCGGTATCGAAAATACCGGTATTTTTTGGTATCAACCGAAAAAAATAATACCGGTATTTTTAATGGTAACCGGTATCCGCCAATTTTATTCGATTCCTAGAATTTAACCGGTATCATACCGGTAACCGAAATAAGGGTTACCTTTATGTTTCATGCGAAGTTCCTTATAAGTCAAAGCGGGGGCAGTGCCTGTGTGTGGTTATACCGCCGTTTGTCTTTACTAACATTATGGCACTATACCACACAATTATCTTTACTCATTTCATGAATTTTTCAACAGAATTACCCACCAAAATTAAAATGAACCGTATCCAGCGATATTGTGTAAACAACACGACAAGTATGATTTTTATTTGTTATGCAATAACAACGCATTTTCTTTTGCATTCAAGGTCTTTTAGGTTACCGGTATTAAAACGGTTCCCGTATATAAGGGTAACCTTTATATTGCGTCATAGCGGTTACCGAAATCTTAAAGGTAACCGAAATTCGTCGATACCGGTACCGTTATGTCGAATGGGTTTCGGTCCCTGGTTTGTAGTCATTAAAAGTACCACCCGGCTTCGTTTTCGGTAGCAGTCTTGAGATACCCGGTAGTTATTTAACGTCCACAGATGCGTCCGCCTCGAATCCGATTGTTGTCGGTTTTTGTGGCACGGATCAAAGGGTTTTGTTGCGAACGTCCGACTTCTGTCCACAAGTCTTCGCTTATTTTACCATCGCACCACACTTTACCGCAGTAGAGTTCATTTGAGGGGGTTAACGTCACTCGCGTCCGTAGGCTTTGACCCTAGATTCCCTACACTTGACCCCTGGGTAGTGCCAAATGAGTGATACAGTTCGTGGTGGTAGAACTTAAGTGTCCGCCCGGGTAGCGACCACCGTCCACAAAGGCGTAAAGGCCGTCATAGTGATCTCCATAAGGGGATCGCGTTCCGGGATCAGCTCATGGTTTTCCGTTTTTTTCGAGGGGCTTGAGTCCAGGCATTAGGTTGTACCGTGTGGGTATTTTCGGTCGTTTGTCGAAAGGAGGAATGTTGATCCGCCGGCCAGGCAGACCCGTAGAAACGGTTGACCGCTGGCCGCCCGCGGTATAGTACAGGGGCTAACCACCTCAAGAGGCTGCCTTACCATGCCGCGCATAATCTTGGGTGTGTCCATCATGGCGGTTGGTGACCGGAAGTGGGGTCTCGGCGGCCCATCCCGGGAGGGTACGGGGGCCCTTCCGTCCGGCGGATCAATTCGCTTCCTGCCGACCCTTTCGTGCCGGTGCCCATTCGGCCTTCTTAGTGTCCGAACTTAAGCCCTTCGTTGCCTCTGCACCAATCCCATCCTTTCAACCATGGCAATGCAATTAAACAGAGCAGGTCCTTCAGCGGTGCATAACCCCACCACTGCGTTCACTATGGAGTTAACTAATATCCGCGGACCCCATACGAACCTCAATGCCGTCCATAACCATCTCGAGACGGCCCAGCCTGCTTTGTTCTTCCTAACGGAGATGCAGATTCGTTGTCCGGCCGATGATTCTTACCTGTTGTATCCCGGTTATTCGCTTGAAGTAAACTTCAAGCCTAAAGCCGGGGTATGCTTGTGTGTTCGGTCCGACATCTGCTGTCGCCGTTTGCACTGCATGGAGGACCCCTCGTTCTCCGCTCTGTGGGTGCACGTGGATCTAGGTTCCCTGAGCCGCATCTACGTGTGCCTTTACAGCTCTCACCACGGGACGATGAGGCGACTCGACTGTTCAGGTATCTTAGCCAGCCGAAGCTTAGTTAGCCGAAATGGTGGTCTTGGGGGATTTCAATGCGCATCATGAACTGTGGCTGGGATCCTCCAAGACTGATCATGCTGTCAGAGCTGCCCATGCATTCGCTCTGACTCATGACGTGACACAACTGCTGAATCAGCCCACCAGGATCCCGGATGTGGCGAGTCATGCGCCTTCTCTGCTGGAACTTCTGCTGGTGAGTCACCCAGCCGGGTATCGTGTGACCGTTAGTGTGCCTCTGGGCACTTCTGATAACTGCCTGGTTGGGTCGTCATTACCGTTCGCATCACCACCACGTTCCGTGCAGGTTAAGCGGAGGGTCTGGCATTACCCGTGGCAGATTGGGATGGTATGCGGGAATATTTCGCATTCATCTCTTCGAGGCGGCGCTGCTTTGAGGGTAAAGATCCCTCAGCAAGTGTCAACGCTATTGCTGACGAGATCAGACTTGGAATGGAATATTACATTCCTTCCTTTGAGATCGCCAGTAAGGGCCGTGGACGCTCCTGGTTCGATCGTGCATGCGCCGATGCTGTCGGTGACAAACAGGCGGCGTACCGCGCTTGGATCAGGAGTCGCGCCATGAAGGATCCCAATATCAGTTCCCTCAAAGAAGCCTACAACCATGGCTTGCAAGAAGGCCTACGTTAGGGCGGATGCCCAGCGCGTTAGCAGGATTGGGCGTGCGTTGGCCAATCACCCAACTAGCAGTCGTGCTTATTGGAGTTTGGCCGGGGCCGTTCAATCTAAATTCTGCCGTCCAGCGTTACCACCGCTGAGGTACCCAGAAGGGTCGCTGGCCCACAAGCCGCAAGAGACTGCTGCCTTGCTGGCAAATCTCTTTGCGGCTAATTCCCTTCAGAGCACTTACCGTGATACCGCCTGTATCACGTTGAGTGCTCTGAAGAATTGTTCAACTTGATCCCCTCCTCTCCATTCCTAACCAGAACTACGCGTGCTGGCTTGCGAAGCCATGGCTTGACGGTCCACACCATCCCGGCGCGAACCAAACGGTTCTCAAATTCTTTTTTATGCCGCACCATCAGGCTGTGGAATTGTTTGCCTTCTTGCGTGTTCCCTCCTTCCTAAAATCCTGGATCCTTCCGCCGTAGTGTGAAGAGGCACCTTAGCAGGCCAGCATAATTGTTTCCATTAAAACCACGGCTGGTATCATATCCCATCCAGACCACTGGCTTTCCAAACATCGAGAGACCGTAACTCACGCTGCACATCACACTGCCTGATGCGAATATCCGCACATTGAGAACCCGCAATCAGGCAGTGTGAGCAGTGTCTGGGAACCACGGTCTTTGACACGGGAATTAGCCGCAAAGAGATTTGCCAGCAAGGCAGCCTTCTCTTGCGGCTTGTGGGTGCCACCTCAGCGGTGGCAACGCTGGACGGCAGAAGTTAGATTGAACGGCCCCGGCCAAACTCCAATAAGCACGACTGCTAGTTGGGTGATTGGCCAACGCACGCCCAATCCTGCTAACGCGCTGGGCATCCGCCCTAACGTAGGCCTTCTTGCAAGCCATGGTTGTAGGCTTCTTTGAGGGAACTGATATTGGGATCCTTCATGGCGCGACTCCTGATCCAAGCGCGGTACGCCGCCTGTTTGTCACCGACAGCATCGGCGCATGCACGATCGAACCAGGAGCGTCCACGGCCCTTACTGGCGATCTCAAAGGAAGGAATATAATATTCCATTCCAAGTCTGATCTCGTCAGCAATAGCGTTGACACTTGCTGAGGGATCTTTACCCTCAAAGCAGCGCCGCCTCGAAGAGATGAATGCGAAATATTCCCGCATACCATCCCAATCTGCCACGAGTAATGCCAGACCCTCCGCTTAACCTGCACGGAACGTGGTGGTGATGCGAACGGTAATGACGACCCAACCAGGCAGTTATCAGAAGTGCCCAGAGGCACACTAACGGTCACACGATACCCGGCTGGGTGACTCACCAGCAGAAGTTCCAGCAGAGAAGGCGCATGACTCGCCACATCCGGGATCCTGGTGGGCTGATTCAGCAGTTGTGTCACGTCATGAGTCAGAGCGAATGCATGGGCAGCTCTGTCAGCATGATCAGTCTTGGAGGATCCCAGCCACAGTTCATGATGAGCATTGAAATCCCCCAAGACCACCATTTCGGCTAACGGGAACTGCGCCTGCGCGTCATTAGCTGCCTGGCTAAGATACCTGAACAGTCGAGTCGCCTCATCGTCCCCGTGGTGAGAGCTGTAAAGGCACACGTAGATGCGGCTCAGGGAACCTAGATCCACGTGCACCCACAGAGCGGAGAACGAGGGGTCCTCCATGCAGTGCAAACGGCGACAGCAGATGTCGGACCGAACACACAAGCATACCCCGGCTTTAGGCTTGAAGTTTACTTCAAGCGAATAACCGGGATACAACAGGTAAGAATCATCGGCCGGACAACGAATCTGCATCTCCGTTAGGAAGAACAAAGCAGGCTGGGCCGTCTCGAGATGGTTATGGACGGCATTGAGGTTCGTATGGGGTCCGCGGATATTAGTTAACTCCATAGTGAACGCAGTGGTGGGGTTATGCACCGCTGAAGGACCTGCTCTGTTTAATTGCATTGCCATGGTTGAAAGGATGGGATTGGTGCAGAGGCAACGAAGGGCTTAATTTCGGGCACTAAGAACGCCGAATGGGCACCGGCACGAAAGGGTCGGCAGGAAGCGAATTGATCCGCCGGACGGAAGGGCCCCCGTACCCTCCCGGGATGGGCCGCCGAGACCCCACTTCCGGTCACCAACCGCCATGATGGACACACCCAAGATTATGCGCGGCATGGTAAGGCAGCCTCTTGAGGTGGTTAGCCCTTGTACTATACCGCGGGCGGCCAGCGGTCAACCGTTTCTACGGGTCTCCCTAGCCGGCGGATCAACATTCCTCCTTTCGACAAACGACCGAACAAACCCACACGGTACAACCTCATGCCTGGACTCAAGCCCCTCGAAAAAAACGGAAAACCATGAGCTGATCCCGGAACGCGATCCCCTTATGGAGATCACTATGACGGCCTTTACGCCTCGTGGACGGTGGTCGCTACCCGGGCGGACACTTAAGTCCTACTACCACGAACTGTATCACTCATTTGGCACTACCTAGGGGTCAAGTGTAGGGAATCTTGGGTCTACGGACGCGAGTGACGTTAACCCCCTCGAATGAACTCTACTGCGGTAAAGTGTGGTGCGATGGTAAAAAAAAGCGAAGACTTGTGGACTGAAGTCGGACGTTCGCAACAAAACCCTTTGATCCGTGCCACAAAAACCGACAACAATCGGATTCGAGGCGGACGCATCTGTGGACGTTAAATACCTATAACAGATGCACAAATCACCTCCTTTATACGACGCGTCGGCGGACGCAACCGAATACGACGTCGTGTATAGTAGGCATTGGAAAGACATAAATGCTCAAGGTCATTTGCTCGGGACGAGGCTTATCTTATTTTTTTTCAAAGTACATAAGTAATCCGATTCCAAACCAAACAAATAATTCAACACTCTCGTGCGACGTGCGCACTGAATGAAATATCAATTAAGAGTCTCAAAATTCAAAAATCGCAAAGAACGCGTTTGCGTCGAATTAGTGCAAGTTACAATATGCACCAACCGAGGCGACGGCCTTGAGGTCGTGTTTGGTCGACGCACGGAGCATCGACGCTTTGACTTTTGCCGACGACGCTTGAAACATAGAGGTAATCCTTATTTCGGTTACCGTTATGATACCGGTTAAATTCTAGGAATCTAATAAAATCGGCGTATAGGGGTTACCTTTAAAAATACCGGTATTTTTTTTCGGTTGATACCAAAAAATACCGGTATTTCTGGAACCGTTTTCGGTCCCTGGTATCCAACGCACACACATAATTAAATACCTTGGAATTAATCTGGATGAGAGATTAACTTTTGAGACACACGTTAACAATCTATCAAATAGAATTCGTAAGCTGTCTGGAATCATTACTAAACTTAGAAATAGTACAGACCTTGAAACCTTAAAACTAGTTTATTTTGCAATATGCCAGTCCTTAATTACCTACTGCATCACCATATGGGGCAGTTGCAGCAAAGCATTCTTTTAAATCTCGAGAGAGCCCAACGTGCATTTCTAAAAAGAATGTTAAACAAGCCTTTCAGATATCCCACAGACCTTTTATATAGTGAAGCCAAAGTTCTCCGAGTTCGCCAACTTTACATCCTACACGCAACCCTTCAAACTCACCGGTCTTATTACAAAAAGCGAAATAAACCTTGGTTTAAACCTAGTCTAGCAAAAGCAGTCTAATCTGCAGAACCATGGTTTAATTTTACTGGTATTACAAAACATAAATAAACCATGGTTTCTTTGGTTCATTCTTTTGAACCGTAGTTTATACACCAACCACAGATTAATACAAATAATATTCGTTCAACATGATATCATTCCATCGCAACGTTCCATATCCACAGAAAATAATACGTTTTAATAAAATTTTCATGATTAAATAATGTTTAGGCGTATTGAACCTATTGAGGGTTGGACATTTTCTGAATATCAATGTCCAATCGGAAAGGCGTCGCTTGATGAAATCTACGCTCCGACCTACTCGCGCCCATATCCAAAACCCCGAGAGCTTTCAACTCGAGCTAACAAATCGCTTTGATTGTCTAGGAGAAAACCTTGCAGTGGACGAGCTAAACAGCGGTTTGGTAGAAGCTGTCCATACGGTGGGATCTAAGTATTTTAGACCTCGCCGTAGAGATAGACCACAAAAACTCTCGATCCACACTCTTGACCTCATGGCCGAACGTCGATCTTTAGCGCTGCAGTCTTCCGTTGACGCCGAAGCATATCGGCGGCTCAATAGACAAATCTGGAAGTCCTTGCGACACGATGTCCGTGCTCACAATACTGTGAGCATTAAGGAGACAATTGAGCGAAACGGAGGCTCCAAAGTGTTTGCAAGAGACTTGTCTATTGGGCAAAGCCAGTTGTCTAGGCTGAAGACGGAAGACGGTCGCGTGGTATCGACGAGGGTAGAGGTATTAAGGGAGATCGAGAGGTTCTACGGACAGCTTAACACCTCGGTTGCCGAACCTGCTGTTAGCTCGGCCGAAGACCCGAGAGCCGAGTTGATCCGACACTTTAGCGATGATATCCCGGACATCAGCCTGTGTGAGATTGAGATGGCCCTGAAGCAACTTAAAAACAACAAGGCGCCGGGCGAGGACGGAATAACTTCAGAGATTCTGAAAGCGGGCGGAACGCCGGTACTGAAAGTCCTTCAGAGGCTCTTCAATTCCGTTCTCCTCGAGGGCTCAACGCCAGAGGCATGGAGCAGGAGCGTGGTGGTACTGTTCTTCAAAAAAGGTGATAACACTTTGCTGAAGAATTACAGGCCCATCTCGCTCCTGAGCCATGTCTATAAGTTGTTTTCGAGGGTCATCACAAATCGTCTCGAACGCAGGTTTGATGACTTCCAGCCTCCCGAACAAGCCGGTTTCCGAAAAGGCTTTAGTACCATAGACCACATCCATACGCTTCGGCAAGTTATACAAAAAACCGAGGAATATAACTTGCCGCTTTGTTTAGCGTTTGTGGACTATGAGAAAGCCTTTGATTCGATCGAGACTTGGGCTGTGCTACAGTCTCTCCAGCGGTGCCATATCGACTATCGGTACATCGAAGTGTTGAAGTGTATATACAACAACGCCACCATGTCGGTCCGAGTACAAGATCAGAGTACGAAGGCTATTCCACTACAGAGAGGCGTGAGACAGGGAGATGTCATATCTCCGAAACTGTTCACTGCCGCGCTGGAAAATGCCTTTAAGCTCTTGCAATGGAAAGGATTCGGCATCAACATCAACGGCGAGTATATCACTCACCTTCGGTTTGCCGACGATATTGTAGTCTTGGCAGAATCGCTGGAAGACCTTAGCACTATGCTCGAAGACCTCAATCGAGTCTCCCAACAGGTGGGTCTTAAAATGAACATGGACAAAACGAAGATCATGTCGAATGTCCATGTTGTGCCCACCCCCATCGGTGTTGGGGGCTCGACTCTTGAAGTTGTTGACGAATATGTCTATTTAGGACAAGTGGTCCGGTTAGGCAGGTCCAACTTCGAGAGAGAGGTCAATCGTCGAATCCAACTCGGTTGGGCAGCGTTCGGGAAACTACGCGACGTCTTCTCGTCCAAAATACCTCAGTGCCTTAAATCGAAAGTCTTCGATAGTTGTGTGTTGCCAGTGATGACTTACGGCACCGAGACGTGGCCTCTCACTATGGGCCTTATTAGGAAGCTCAAAGTCACTCAACGAGCTATGGAGAGGGCTATGCTCGGGGTTTCCCTACGAGATCGAATCAGAAATGAGGAGATCCGTAGGAGAACTAAAATAACCGACATAGCCCACCGGATTAGCAAGTTGAAGTGGCAATGGGCAGGGCACATAGCGCGGAGATCTGATGACCGATGGGGTCGGAAAGTGCTCGAATGGAGGCCACGTAGCGGAAAGCGCAGCGTAGGACGTCCACCCACAAGATGGTCCGACGACCTGGTAAAGGTCGCGGGACGTCGCTGGATGCAGGCTGCCTCCAACAGGTCTCTGTGGAAATCATTGGGGGAGGCCTATGTTCAGCAGTGGACTTCCTTTGGCTGATGGATGGAATAAAATTTTCATGATTAAATAATGTTTAGGCGTATTGAACCTATTGAGGGTTGGACATTTTGCTAGAATGTCAAGATTGGTTGGTATATCGATTATAATTTAATTTTTTTTTTCATTTGGTTCATGTTATATTAGCTAGTCACATCCAAACACGTGTGATGGAACGTAACATTCTGGCGCGTTACAAGAAACCATAACAATAAACAAAACTATCGCGAGTTAAAATAAGTTCATTTAGCATTTACTATTTAGTCAACGAAGTATGTGAAGTGAAGTGATATAAAATAATTGTCGCTTAGGTAATTACATAGTAATCTAATTTAATAATATCGTGTTGTGGTGGACCTACAAAATGAAAAATGGTCCATGAATTTGAGTAGTGAGAAAAAAGTGAGTAAACCAACATTATTATATGGATGATTACATTGCAAAATGTTTGGTAAACCTATCCTTATGCGTATATTTTTATCGGAAAAAATTAAACAGGGTAGACGTATTTTGTTGGGCCGATATGACGTTTTTAATCGCTCAAAGGCTTCAAAATCCTTAATAACGAACAAATTCATCATATTAATATCAATTTTAGAGTAAAAGTAACATTATACGATGAAATAGACACTAAATCCAAAAGAAATAGTTGAAAGTTTACGATTTAGACCACCGTTAAACTAGGGGGCGGTCAGGTTTAGCGATAAACCATAAAAAAGGCCATGGTTTATCGTTAAACCACTTTTTGTAATATGAATTTCATATAAACCATAGTTTATTGCGATTTAAACTAAAGTTTTTAGATAAACCACGTTTTGTAATAAGGCGGACAAAGTCGTTTTACAATCGGATTCCTTCACAAACCTACGTAAAAAACGTGTCTTTCGTTTGCCCTCCCATCCCGCTAAAACAAACTTCGCCAAAAGATTTCCATACATATCTCATCCTGTAGTTTATAACTCGGTCAATGCACGCTGTGATATAAAAATTGCACAATCAAAAAAGCTAAATAAACAATAACAGACTGTTACTCCATCTCGACTACAACGAAACTGAAAATATTCTCTGCTCTTACATAAATCCTCATGATCTATCAGTTAAATTAAAAACCTCTCACATCGAATAAATATCTACCTACATCCTTATTATTCCACCATAATTAAAGATATTATGCTGTACCGGTAAATAACGATAAAATATATTATACACTAGTTACTTATACATACATAATACTAGGTATCAATGCTCACTCGAACGCTCCCACATACAAATTACAAACACACGTAACACACACACACACAGACATACATATTTTTTTTCTACTGTGTTTTATTGTGTGGGGGTGTGAATTGTATCGCTGCTCGTGTCGTGTGTGGTTATGTGGGGTGAGAAATAGCCGGCAAGGGGATAGGGACTCGCTATTTGATACGACGATCTTTCCCTTGTCGGTTTTACGTGTAGGTGTAGGGGGATCTTCCAGAGGGGCAAGACTACGGCATAGCAATGCTTTCGTCTACCCCTCGTCGGCCCCCCTTGGAGTAGTAAGGATTGTATGTGTGAGTTAGTGAGGTGTATTTTATGTGTGGTCGAAGAGTTATTTTTGCTTAGACTATATACAGTGTTATGTTTAAATAAGTTTTTCACAATTCTTTTATTGCACAGTGGTACATGAAGTAGATGATTAAATAGAGATATTAATCCAACAGAGGATCTAATAAGGTTTTGTTTTTCTTTTTGCTAATTCTGATTGGGAGTCATATATAAGATATCCAATAGATTGACGTTATGTATTACAGTTTGTTGGTGTTTTGTGAAGTTATACAATGGAAATAACAAGACTCATCAACTAAAATCAAAGGCAAATGTTATTTAACAATAATTGTAAGTTTAATCTATGTAGTAATTATAAAGTTAAAACAACTGTTGTAGGGTTAAAGAATTAAAGATACCTTAGAACTAAGTACAATGTTATACGATTATGATTATAAAGCTAGGATGTTTAGTGTTGCTATATGCTATGTCTTATAATTACAACAGAGTTAGAAAAGCTGTTGAGTTTGATTATGTTCATAAGAACAACAATTTCACATGATTTGATTTATATACATTGATTGTTAAAGAGTATTATCATTATAGGTTATACATTATTATTTGTTGAATTCCTTAAGATTAGTGTAAATATAGGTGACTAAATCTAGGTATGAGCAGAAAGCTTTTACATTTTGATGATTTCCATGATAACATATGAAGACGTATCATGACGGCCACAAATTGCCTCATGTGTCAGACGCCTAGTGCCGAACCTGGGACAGTTTTCTATCAGATGTTCCGGGCCTTAGATTATATACTCGTCTAGATTGAGCAATGTTAACAAACGATGCGCTAAAAGTGTCCTCACTTTCGTTGATATGTGTGAGTACCGGTCGTGTAATTATTGTAATCCAACTGTCAAGGTGTGTGTGTTTAGGGATGCCTACTCCAGATTATTAACTTTTCCCCATTATTTGATGAACAAATAGGTTAAATAAAATATTTTTTCTTTATTTAAAGTAATCATACTATTAATTATATTTATAACGCATTTTAGTAAAAACAATAAAGATCTAAACCCATCTCCTCGTGTTTGTTTCCGAATAGAATTAACTCTTTGGATTTATTGCCTGGGCTGTTATCTGATTTCTGTATTTATGTAAAATATAAATCATCATAAGTAAAATGTTCGGAACACACAACTGAAGTCATGTGAGGCTACGAAGGGTCTTCTTTTCGTTTCCGCTGTGTAATGTCTCTCCAGCAATTTGCTAGTACGGAAACCGTAAGAAGTCTAAAAATATTATTAGGACCTTGAATAAGTTCTCGCTGTTTCTTCAAAGATGACAATAGCAGTACCGTGTTTGTGAAATTTTGAATGGTAATACACATGCAAGGCAAAGAATTAATAAATTATTATGAAGTGCATGTCGTCGTGGGTTTCATTAATATCGTGTAGGTAAGTATTATTTCTGTACAGAAGTATTATTTACTCATTAAATAAATAATGCCATTCTTCTTGTTGTTATTCTGATCGAAATATTATGTAATGATATTTGTGTTTTGTAGTTTCTCCCATAGTTTCAACAAATCTTCCTAGTAATAAATTGACAACACTGGCCAATGAAACTCATCTTCAAAATAATGAATTAAAAGTTCATGTTTTCTTCAAATAATAGTGGTATAACAATAATGTTACCGATAGAAAGTGATATTGGTATTATTATACAGTTTTCCCACACAATAGGCTATTTGACTGTATAAAAAATATTGACTTATTTGTTTCCATCCGTGTACATAATTTAATTTTAAAACATATTTCATTATCATACATTAAAAATATTGTATATTTTGGCTAAAAAACACAATTATAATTTAATTTATTTTGAGTTCGCGCCACGTGATCGTAAACGATTTTGATTGGCTATGACGTCATGCGTTTGTATGAACTACTCACATACAGGAAATGAATGGGATTGATAACGGCATAGATGCAAATTGAATATTAAAATACCTTCAAAACGAGTTATTTGACATTAATACCCGTGAATTAATAATATTATCATGTCCAATGTAATAAAATGTGAAGAAAGAAATATAATTCTATTTTTTTGACAAAAACTCATTGAGGTATACAACTGGAGGGGATCTAGACCAAATAATTTGGAACATTTGCAAGGGTACATGTACCCTTACGCTGACAGTCGGCTATGACAGTTGTCATTTATGCTATTTATTCTAATTGCTTTAAAAATACCGTACTCCCAACTGAAGACATGTATAGGTCTACCAGAATCTCATGGCATAAAATTAAAAAAAAACATAATTATTTTTATGTGGCAATACCATCGGTCAACAGCTGATTCAAAACTTGAGTTATGTCATTCGAAGTGAATATTTTAAGATTTCTATCCTTTCTTAGCGAAAATGTACAAATTATTTCTACAATCACAAGTGCGACACATTGTTTACAAAGTTTATCGCCAGATCCGTGAATAATTCGGACAAATTTAAACAAAATCGTCGATTTTAAAATCGACGTCGTTTCAACAAGTAAGTTGGAGTGAATAGTTTTGATACTTCATTTTTTCTTTGGTTAGTGTTAGATATGTGCATGTGTTTTATCGTATATACTTTGATATCATTTTTTGAAACTAAACAGAAATGCATTAAATACCTATTTACAGGAGTTTCCAGAGATTTTAGATAAGGAACGGTTTATTATTATTCCTTTATCTTCATCGTCTTCATCAGAATATGTACAGGAAGAGTATTTAGAAGTAAGCTCTGACTAAAGTGTTAATGAAATAAAGAAGACTGAAAATAAAATTGTACGTTTTTATTTTACAATGTTGTATCTTTCGTATAACATTTATCGAATCTCATATTTTTTTTTTTTTATTGCAGTGAATGGCGAGACGAGCAAGCCGTTCGCCTGATGTTAAGCGATACGACCGCTCATAAACAGTAGCAATATTCCACTGCGCTCGCCATCCTGAGACATAAGATGTTAAGTCTCAATATGTCCAGTAGTTGCTCTGGCTACAATGTCCTTCAATCCGAAACACAACAGTGCATTTAAGCAGTGTTGTTTCACGGAAGAAATAGACATTGCGGTGGTACCTACCCAGATAGCCTCTCACATATGAGAGATCTACCACCAGTAAATAAAACCGACTAATAATCAAACTACTTACAATTTGGAAGTTGAAAGTTGTTTGATTAAGTGAGAACTAATAAAAAGAGAGAATTAAAACGAAACTGGTGGCTCGGTATCACCATTTTTATCTACGTTTTGAAAGTACTCCCTCCGCTCCCTCTATATTATAAATACTCGTAAGGCACGTATGTATATTATAATTTAAAACTAAAAAAAAACTTATTTGCCTATTTAATTGGCTATTAATCTAAAAGTACAATTTTGAAGTAATTTTAATGTTTAAATAACCTATATATTTTTACTTAAAACATTATGTACTTTATTTAAAATAATGTCAATTTGAAATAATAAATTATTACAATTATTGAAAGTATTAAAATATGTTCATCCAATTACCCCAGTGTTGCAATGCGTAAATTCAAATTTCCCAAAATGCCATGAGATTCTGGTAGACCTATAATAACCATTCCAGTTCACTTGAAAAAAATATAGAATTTAATTCCATACGTAAATTAACGATAATTTGAATAAAGTAGCAAAAATATTAATAAATTAGATTATGTACCAAAGCCGTTTTGACAAATGTCATATTTTAACAAAATTATAGAATAAGATTAATGTTACGGACAAATAGGTAAATATAGAAAAATTCGTTTATTTATTTTATTTAATATATTTATTATTAGATACATTGGATATTGTAAATATATTTTTTCACTATCCATATTTTTGACACAAAAGTATTTTTTAGTAGGATAACTCAATACGCTATTTGACTATTTTCTGAAAACCATACCACATTATGAAGTGGAGTCTATAGACCTTAAAAATAAAGGTTATTTTTAATTACTATATCTATATCATTTAAAAATAAATTTACAAAATACACTGAATAATTACATTGTCAAAACGCTCTATCTGGCAATGTGGCGTTCAGTTCGTAAACATCCATTCCAGAGATTCGTTCGCATGTCACCCATTCTCTAATCAACCATAGATCAATCAATCAATCAATAGTCCGAATGAGGTTTTGTCAAAAAAAAAATAGTTTTTTTTTCTTTCTTCACATTTTATTACATTGGACATGATAATATTATTAATTCACGGGTACAAATGACAAATAACGCGTTTTAAAGGTATTTTTAATATTTAATTTGCATCTATGCCGTTATCAATCCCATTCATTTCCTGTACGTGAGTAGTTCATACTAATGCATGACGTCATAGCCAATCAAAATCGTTTACGATCACGTGGCGCGAACTCAAAATAAATTAAATTATTATTGTGGTTTTTTAGACAAAATATACAATATTTTTAATGTATGATAATGAAATATGTTTAAAATTAAATTATTTACACGGATGGAAACAAATAAGTCATTATTTTTATACAGTCAAATAGCCTATAGGTTAAGGCTAATAGGTTTTGTTGTTTTTAAAATCTTTATAATAATGTAGCTTTATAAGTTATTAAAAATGCATGATTATATTGGGCTTTTATATTTCGTTTTACTTTATTCTGAAACATTAGGTAACAAATGTAACAAATATATGAAGTGTCGTATCTGCAGCAATGCCGACTTGATCTATAATATAATCCGCTCCAGTTGTAATACCTCAATGCAAAAACTCATTCGGACGATTGACTGATTGATTGATCTATGGATGATTTAAGAATGAGTGATATATGCGAACGAATCTGTGGAACGGATGTTTACGAACTAAACGCCACATTGTCAGACAGAGCGTTTTGACAGTGTAATTTTTCAGTGTATTTTGTAAATTTATTTTCAAATGATATAGATATAGTAATTAAAAATAACCTTCATTTGTAAGGTCTATAGACCCCGCTTCATAATGTGGTATGGTTTTCAGAAATTAGTCAAATAGCCTATTGCGATACAATTCGACAGCACAAACCGGCATAATTAATTATTTTTCGGGAGCACGTTATCCATATGTAATTCAAATGACACTGACGTACGTGAGAAGCGAGTCTACCAAATTTGGTAGACTTTATTTGAGCCGCGCGGTGAGGTGTGATGTGTCATCTAGACGAGTATATAATCTAAGGTCTTATCTAGTGTAACATTGATATCGATGGGGTATCTCAAGACTGCTACCGAAAACGAAGCCGGGTGGTAGTTTTAGTGAGTACAAACACAATGCAACTAAAATTTTCGCAAAAAAAACGCGACAATTTTTTTTTATAATTTTTTAAATATCGTCATTTTTGCGTGGGAAATCCATAGTTTTTGCTAAAATAATAATTTAAACTCTTTTATACCTTAGAGTCTTTATAAATAAAAGGGTATATACAATTATTTTGGGAAAAAATGTATTTACCACCCAAATACGACCATATAAAAAAAATAACAAAAAAAATGTCGCTTTTTTTTTCCAACATTTTCAGTGAAGTCGCTTAAACTACTACCCGGCTTCGTTTTCAGTAGCAGTCTTGATATACCCTGTATGTATAGATGTAAAACACTACAATGTACTCACAGACAAACCAAGTAATTGGTTTTGTGAGACTAAATGTAATATTTTTGTTATTTTGTCTTAGTATAATAAATAAATTTAAAAAAAAACTGCTGCTTAAGAGGCGTTAGGTACCCTGAGTAATTGGCATGTGGGTAATGTCCTATGAACGCATAAATCCAAAGTAAAAATATAAATACGTACCTTCTTGATATCGCATAAAAACTCCGATGGATAATCGTTTTGTTTCTTTCACCTCTCGGAAAAATACTTCAAAGCGCAAGCTTAATAAACCATTGTTATAAAATGAGCTAAGGAATATGTCACGACAATTACTATTTCTGATACTTCCAAGATCTAAAATAGTTAAAAGAATAAGAACAATGAAAATGTCAATAAAAGGATAAAGGGCACTATGCACCTAGGGCAGGTAAATGAAACACATGATGTGTATATTACTTACATACAAAAATAATAGAATATTATTTTTAGTCCGCCAACCCGCACTAGGCCAGCGTGGTGGACTATATGGCCTAACCACACTCTCAATCGTATTCTCGATTGTAGAGGAGGCCCGTGCCCTGCAGTGGGACGTATATGGGCTGATACAGATACAGATACAGATTATTTTTAGCAATATGTATGAAAATTAAAATTTTGTTTTAATAACAAGTATTTAAAAATGAGTGCTTTACTTCAGTTTGCCTCTTGTCACCTTACTTCCGACTTCCAAAAATTTGATTCTTAATAGCAACATTGTATCGAATGCTCTTATAATACTGCATGCTTATTTCAAAATCATCAGTTGCGATTCCTCACTAGGAATTTGATTTACCAAAAATCCATGTATATATGCAGTTTTAGTTTTCATCTAAATTGGGCTCGTGACTCCTTTCAGCATTTTTAGATCTACCTCATAGTGTTGGATTTGGCTACCTACACTTGAAAAATTAAGCCTGCGACAGTATGCGGTCTTAAAATAGGAATAATTTTATACTTACATTAAATTGGACACCATACAGAACAAATTCAAATGTTATTATGCACTGCGCAACCAATTTAACGCAGTATACGCCAACCTAGAACATAAATGCAATTTAATTGTTATGGGTTTTATAAAATACCAAATTTTTTATTGCCCAACTATTTTTTTTTTAAATTAACCCTATTTACCTCAAATTTGTATACGTCTTGCAAGTTTTTAAATCCATCAAATATTTCTTTCAAATAAATCTGTGTATCACATGTAGCGAAATCGTGTGTTTGTGCCGCCATATACCTCAACCAACGTTTAGTAGGAATTACACGAAAGAAAACTTTAGGCAACTGTTTAGGTTGGTCTGGGTCTAAATGATTGCTTATTATGGAATTAAGAAAGCGTAAACGTATCAGAAAGAAAATAACACAATTTGAACAGTTGGCGATTTCCATCATAATTGTGATTTGGTTATTTAGAATACCGATGAAAAAAAAATCTAGGTAATTGTAAATTATAAATACAAGGAATGCCACAAACATCGCTATGAAAAATAACATTGTAACCATATTTAATGTGCGTAACATAGAAAGTATAGCAGGGTTGTGTTCAATTTTCATTAGACGATCGAGACTGCAGTTTTATGAAAAACATCATATTTGTATCCCTGTTTAGAAACCGTATATGGATCATGTCACTGACGTATACTAGTAAATCTCCAAACATTCCGGCAGAGGCTATATAGAAAACGGCAGCGTTGCTCTCATATTTGCGATAATAAGATTTGACTATAAAAACATATAAAGTCACTGTTACTATTATACAAAGTATGGTGTACAATTTTTGATAAATTGTTGGTGATGTCACAAATCTGTCTTTATTATATACCCGACATGAACCCAGTGCCATCTGAATATAGAACACCAGCCTGTAACATTTCACGAATTCTTCTTTTAGTATGTCTTTTGAGATGTATTCTGGTGTATTCATGTTCCTTAAATTCATATTAATGTTTTCATCAGAATACATTTTACTTTTATTAAACTTCTTATTGAGATACATGGTCACAAGCTATGGGATTTTTTTATGTTTACTGAAAATAATAAGGTAGGAATTAGTCTTTTAAACTTGGGCAATGATAGTCACAGACTAACAATGAAAGCAATTTAGCAAGCTGCAAACGCTGACGACAAACGAATGAAGTAATAATCTAATGAATTGCGTTTTAAGTTATTGCACTACGTTTCGGGGTCAGTTTTAATATAACTGAGTTTATCTAATATATCCTCAGGATTTGCCTGGAAATAATCATAAATATTTTTATTAGTTTAATGTTAGGGAGAGCCCCTGTGAAAATTAAATGGATGGCTTATTTATATGAAAATAAGCTACAAAATGAAATAATAACTCAAAGTTGTTTGCAAAAGTAATGAACAAAATTAAAATCGATTTTCGCTAATAAAAGCGGTCTAGTTCGAACATGCTTTTTCTTTAGTTTTAGAGATTTTTTACAGGAAGGTATATACAAAGTAAGCTATCAAATTATTATAGATAAGTCCTTAGTATATACGAATTTAAATATATAAACAAGGTAAATATACTATGAACAACCCGGCTATTTGATAAATTATGTGATTACAAACTAATGGGTTTTAGTAATAATTGTAACTGGCTGAATTCTTCATGGCGGTTAAAAAAATATGTTACATCAGGAAATAAACTCCATTTCCATTAAAGTAATAGCTTTTTTTTTATAGAAACCAACTTACATATTATTGTGTATTTGAATAATTGCAATTTTCCACTTATGCACTTGTCCATGTTATTATTAAATCATCCTCCATCATTACTCATAGCAAAATTTCAATTATAGTTGGAACTATTAACCATCAATGGTTTTTAATTCAGTTTCAGCAAAGGTAGAGTGATTCCAGTGGAACGTTTGTATATTTAATACACGGTGTCCCACTGAGTGGCCACATAGAGGGGAAGTATATATATGGAAGATAGAAAAATTTACTGATACGGGATGGGAGGTAACGGGACCGGAACGGACGGAAAGGGACGGGATCGATCAGATCATGGTGGAAAGAAAAGGGTTGGATAGGGTAGCTACGCCGAGTTTAGGTATACAAAAGTTTGTGCGAAAAATAACATCTAAGTCTCTGGTTTAGAGTGAAATCAAAATAATATTTGCAACCAGGGTAAGCTGGGACCTGCCCTGTGGCAAGGGGGCGAAAAGAATTCCACCACGGTGTTCCCTGCCTGTCGTAGAAGGCGACTAAACGGGACCACTGGGATTATTGGGTGCTTATGGGGGGCACCTCACTTTAAAGTAACCCCAAGGCGAACGCCCGAACAGGGCTAATGGGGACGCGTACGTGTCGCCCTGTTATGGACGGAAGGGGGACTGTAGGTCTCCGAACTGCATAGGTTGACTGCGGAATAGTACCAGGCGAATCACGCTAGCAGACACCGCAGTCATCCTAATATGCGCGAAGAGGGCCATCGAGGGGTTTTGGTCGGTATGCCGGCGTAGGATAGTAGCGTCTGGGACCCAGCTTGGCATTAACATCTCAAAGCCGGGCTGGAAGGCCGGTGACCCCGACACATCCTTCCTACATCCCTCCCCCGGGGCTGTGGGGGGAGGACCATAACCAGTTTTTGCCATCGTTAAAAAAATGGTAAGCTGGGACGGGCCGCTATAATATGTGAAGGGTGACCCCAAAACGCGACTTTTGAATAGACCTTTACAACAGATTTTCATAGATCGTGGGTCGATAAAAAGTACTCGCTATAAGGGCGGATGCGAATCCTAACCCCCTAGACTAATAGACTACAAGCCCGTGGCAAAAAGTGATGGGTCAAATGAACCACAAGGAGACCTATTTAGTAAGATACAGGGGCTTAAAATAATAATATTTAGCACTATGCCGTCACTTGTAAGCTGTCCGTCTGGATGCAGATGAGACTTCAAAAGTACAGGGAGAGGGTGTATATTTTGGTCATATATTTTTGTACGGCATTTCTACCATCGATAGATCCATGAAAAATAATAAGAAAACACGTAGTGCCGTACAAAAATAGTGCGCCACAAATTCAGCAGAATGTTAGATATTCCGGCAATTTTCTTGGTAAATTTGGTCATTTGATTTTATACGGCATCGTTTCCATACAATTTCAATACCTCTTCTAATCCATTATTCCGCAACGCCGTACAAAAACCATGCGACAAGGAAGAAAAATCGGCGGTTGTAACCCACTTCCCTTCAATGGTCAGGGGGGTGATTTGACGCAACATGAAATTAATTTATTTTGAAAGTATTTTAGGCATAGATAACATTTTTTCACATGCCGTAAATTTTTTTTGGTCCAAACTTCTGTAGGGCGAAAAACACTCTCGAAAAATCCACGTACACATAAGTTGATATTTAGTATGAAAATTTTTGGACGGCATTTAGATTATTTATTTGTTTTTATTGCAATAGTCCATAAAAAGTCAATTCCATACAAATCTCAATGTTCATATTGATAAAAATGTGATATGGAATATATTGTTAAGTGGTCGCCATGAAAAAATTAATGAAAAGTTATTAAAATCGTACTCCGTATCAGCCCATATACGAGTACCTCCCACTGCAGGGCACGAGCCTACTGTAGAATAGGTCCGTGCCCTGTAATCGTAATCTCGATTGTAGAATCTAGAGTGCGATTGAGAGTGATTAGGCCGTATAGTCCACTATGCTGACCTAGTACGTGTTGGTACTCGTACTATTGCTATAATTTTAAGAATAGGTTATTTGTTCACTACCTACATTAGTTGCTTTTTTTACTATTTTATTATACATACTTTGGAAAAGAAATAAGATGTTACGTATTTTGTTTCATTGTTTTATGTCACTAAGGAGACCACCCTAATCATTTATTATTATTTATTGAAATTGTGCAATATGGTGTCCAGACATTGCCTAGCAAATTACACCTCCTCAAATTCTCACAAATTATATCACGCAAATTGTGTCGTATTATCTTGATAAAAAAAGTACATTTTAGAATGTCACAGAAATGAGATCATGAATTTGTCTAACTTTTAAAATTTTTCGATAACTATATGTACAAAAAAACACGGAGTAAAATATTTAAAAATAACAACATTCTTTGGGATTTTTTATTATCGGTATCAGCCCATATTCCGTCCTCCCGGCAGGGCACGGGCCTTCTCCACAATCGAGAGAATGATTGAGAGTGATTAGGCCATATAGTCAACCACGCTGGCTTAGTGTGTGTTGGAAGACTTACATACCATAGAAATTCTTATAAATCGCTATAGTATGCAGGTTTCTTCATGATGTTTTCCTTCACCGTTTTAGTGCGTGGTGATTGACTATCAATACACACATGACTCCGAAAAAGCAGAGGTGTGCTATGGGATTCGAACCCGCGACTTTTACGATAATATGTGTAAATATCATAAAAATCGATCGTATTTTAGACTTTATTTCCCGTTAAAGGGCATAAATATCAAAGTTAGGGCAGTTGACGGTTCCTATTTGTTTTTCATTTTTGTATATATATCAATAAACATCAGAAAATAAGATAATTACAAATATATATGTCCATGTATAAAGTACATTACATCGAAAATTATTCAAGAATATGAATACTGAGATCGATAGTTTTAAATTTTTTGATATAATATACCCTCAGTTTCGCTTTAAATAGACGGCATAATGATTAATACATATTAACCTCATATTAACACTTGTTCTCTTCGAAAATACATATGTTAATGCCGTACAGTATCAGATGACCATAAAATGAAACCGATGCCGTACTTTTTCAAATCACCTCCCGGACCACTGAAGGGGAGTGGGTTGCAACCGCCGATTTTTTTCCCTTGTAGCATAGTTTTTGTACGGCGTTGCGGAATAATGGATTAGAATAGGTATTTAAATTGTATGGAAACGATGCCGTATAAAATCAAATGACCAAATTTACCAAGAAAATTTCCGGAATATCTAACATTCTGCTGAATTTGTGGCGCACTATTTTTGTACGGCACTACGTGTTTTCTTATTATTTTTCATGGATCTATCGATGGTAGAAATGCCGTACAAAAATATATGACCAAAATATACACCCTCTCCCTGTACTTTTGAAGTCTCATCTGCATCCAGACGGACAGCTTACAAGTGACGGCATAGTGCTAAATATTATTATTTTAAGCCCCTGTATCTTACTAAATAGGTCTCCTCGTGGTTCATTTGACCCATCACTTTTTGCCACGGGCTTGTAGTCTATAAACATAAAGCTCCAAAACAAATATTTAGAATCGCATAAACATTTGACTGAGTCATCTGTGCGCACATTAAACCAACTGGGCTACAAAACTTGCTCAATATCTCACACACTCACCGAATACAACAATGAGGTTGCTATTACATGGCTCTACCTTGCAATAATTTGTCGTAGCAATAGAACAGAACTAGTTCTGTGGTTAAAACTGTCGGCATCAGTCAGCATAATATATGATTTTATAAGAATTTTTACTACTATCGTACTCGATTATGTACAGATTCTTGTTACCTTCACCCGTCTATTATTGTCATTTCAGTTGAATAGCAGAAAAAAATCATCTTGGCGCCCACTGCATGTGGTAAGACTTGATTTAAAAGGTATTCGGGTTCGCTGTTCACGCTGCGAGGATCGTGCGCCGTTGGGTCGTTGGGAGCGACTACGTGATGGGAGGCACAACGCATTCCCTCCGTCATTGACCAGTCAAGGACCAGCGAAAGGCTTTAGTCGGAAAGTAGGTGTAGGATTTTGGTAAGGGACCTAACCTATCTGTATCATTTGCGTGGTGCGGACTGAACTATCCATCTGCAGGAGTCATAGGCCGGAGTGGAAAAGTACTTCAACATAAACCATCCGACCTTCCCAAAGGCACCGGATGAGCTTCAGACGGTTTCTTCTTGATATAATAATCTAATTAGGTATGTATATTACTGGTGGTTGGTCTATCATATGTGAGAGGCCATCTGGGTAGGTACCACCGCAATGTCTATTTCTCCCGCCTAACAGCAGTGTAAATGCACTGTTGTGTTTCGGACTAAATTATATTTTAGCCAGACTAACTACTACTACTAGACGTATAGAGACTTAACATCTTTTGTCTGAGGATGGCGAGCGCAGTGGAATGCCAAGGATTGCTTTGTAATTCAAGGTGTTTTTTGCTTTTGTTACTGTTCATGAGTGGTCGTATCTCACCATCAGGCAAACGGTATGGTCGTCTCGCCATTCATTGCAATAAAATATATTAATACTAGAGGTCCGTCCAAGCTTCGCAGTCCATATTTTATTTAAACTCAACATGGCTGCCATCTTCTATACTGAAAGAAAGAAAGTAAAGAAAGAAAGAAATACGATTTATTTGTCACAGTCGCAACATACACAGTCATTGTTAATATAAAACACAGAATAAAAATACAAAAAAAGACTGGTCGCGGCTGTGACTGGTAGGTGTCCACTCAGCTCATGCTATGATGTGGTAAAAACCACAACATAACGCTGATTTTCAGTGGACACCTTAAATGACGTCCGCGCGTCAAGCCAGCCAATAACAATAATACATTAAAAATAAAATAAAAAATAAAAGAAAATACAAAAGTGAGTAGACAGATCATAAAAAGTGCAATATTTAAATAAGTGTAAAAAAGTGCAAAACAATTATGCAATCGATGTAAACGCCTCATGTGCACACAGATCTGCGTTGGTAATAAAAAATATTGTTCCGTTTTTAATTTGTTGCGACGTGCACGCCGTCGCTGGCGCACATTATGCAGTACACGCGGCGTGCGCATGGGCTACAATAATTTGAACAAAAACAGATATATTAAAGTGGGTTTCACGCCAAAAATTACGTGCATAGTAAACGCATAATAGCAATGGTTGCCAATGTTACGGGAAACCACGCCAATCGGGATGATAATTATTCGCTGCCCACTGCTTGGAGGTTGAGATTAGCCATATATAAAAAACGCATAGGTCATAAAACAGATGTGAGTATAAGATTAAAACGTTTTCATTTTTTTGTTCGATTAGTAAATGTTTTTTTAATTGCAATTTAAATGTATGTTTTGTTTTGAGGGACCTTATATATGGAGGCAGCAAAACATTCCAGCAGCGACTGGCCGCAAATTTTAAGCAGCCCCTAAATGCAGCAGTATTATGTTGAGGCACAGATCACTTCCAATAGATACCGCATTACGATAGTTTTGTTTTGAACCGAAAACGCCAACGAAGGGAACTGCGCGGGGGGTGGGCGGGTTGCAGCGCGGTCACGTGGACTGCACTGGAGAGATGAGGCATAAGTCGATAAATAAAAAGTCGGTTTTACGGGCGAAGATTTTACGTGACAACGTCTTTTTCTCGGTAGAATATTTATTGATATGAATATAATTAAATTGCACAATAGGAACAAGGAATTGAATGAAAATAAGAATTGCACAAATTTTAACTATAGAAATATATTTTGTTTACTAAAACATTGTACATGTAATGACGAATCTAAGCACTCCATATTTTCACTACAGACACAGCTGACGATACTTTAACCACACGTGTGAACTTGTATTGTGACGCTTTCTTGTTTTTCCAACGCCAAGAACGTTCGAGAAAGACAAAGACAGAGACACAAGCATGCGCCGATTCAATGCGCCTAATTCTCTAGTGCTGCGCGCGCACCGTTACGTTACCGGGCGTTACACTTTTTCATAAGTGACTCCCAGCCGCAACCTAATTTAAGACGTTGTCACGTCAATAAGAAAAATCGTATTTTGCCTGCTCTCGATTGTCGAGCTCGTCAAGACGATTCCTCTGACTCCAAACACGGGGGGTTTACTTTAAGAAATGACGGAGTTATGCCTGGACAAATATTTTAGGGGAGAGAGGGAGGAATTTGGGGATTTGGTTGGGGCCAATCTGTAGAGCTCACCGAGCCGGTTCCAAAGATACCAAACTCGGTGGGTCTACGATCTATATTGGCCGAGATAGGATTGGGGGGGGTGAGGTAAATTTTCGGGGTGGGGGTAAGGGAGGGGGGGGAGGAAGGTTTCGTGGGGAGGCTAACTTAAATTAATTTTTTGGAGGTAAAATATTTTTTTTGGGGGGGTAATTTTTTGCGTAATTTGGGATTTCTGGCGGGGTCAATTTGTAGCCCTCACCAAGACGGTTCCGAGGATACCAAACTCGGTGGGTCTACGACCTATGTTGGCCGAGATAGGATTGGGGGGTGAGGTAAATTTTCGGGGTGGGGGTAGGGGAGGGGGGGGGTAGGTTTCGTGGGGAGGCTAATAGGCACTATTTCGGAATAAGGGTGGGGGAAGGCAGGGGGGGGGGGGCTATGGGACAATTTTGTAAAAAGTGGGTGAAACTGAAAAATAATTCTCTAGTGCTGCGCGCGCACCGTTACGTTACCGGGCGTTACACTTTTTCATAAGTGACTCCCAGCCGCAACCTAATTTAAGACGTTGTCACGTCAAAAAATGTATCGATAGTTCGATTTGCCAGTAAGTTCATGTGTTATGATCGCTTCTATAACTTAATTACCAACTTGTTAAATGTTTGATATTATTTTTTCACCGGCCTGATCTGATAAATTATACCAACCGGCAACCGCTAACTACGAATAAAATATGATTAAGATTTATACTTTAGTATGTAACGGTTTTATTTCTATTATTCACCGTGTATTTTTGTATACCATAATGGCGAAATACCCAAATTAAGTGTTGATATAAAAGATCAGATAAAAATATGAAATAGTAAATAACTAAACCTCACGCCCTAAAGGGCTTCAATAACTTATTCCGTTTCTTGAGTTCTGACGGCGGCTGTAGTATATGTAATATCGACAAGTGACGATGAAACCCACATGACGAACTATGAATGTTTTTGAGACGATATATACAACGTATGTTAAAATTAGTGCAATAGCTTGTGCTACTGATTCTCAATAAACTTAGTATACTAAAACTTATGATAAATACCCTCCCATTATATTTGAAAACGTATACAACTAGAGGGAAAAAAGGAAATTTAATTACGCCAATGATAAAAATAAATAAAAAAATATTGTAAAAGTACCTTGTTAACAAATTTAACTATTTCAAATTGCATAAAATAACGTAATTATGGTAATTTGCAATATTTATTTAAATCAATATATATTTTGTGACATTGTCATTTAATAAAATTCATTTACATTATTGTTTTACAATATCGATATTTCTGGGAATTATATTACAAACATGCGTCAAACACTAGAAGAACGCGTGATTTCGCCAAAAGAGATGGCTTATTACGGTTATTGCTATGCGAAAAAGAGACGGCTGATTCTCCATCCGAACTTGACTGTTTGACATTGATACATTAACCAGTATAAATTGAGCTCGCTCGGGACCAAATTAATTTAAAGAATATTAGTTATCGATGAAAACTTATTGCGTTTTTTTAGATACTTTATTTTTTTGAGTTTTTTTGCACACCATTTTATTGAACAAATCATTATTAACTGTAATATTATGTTTCCAAAATGTGATTTTCGCTAACGTGGGACGACATGTGCGGGTCCACTACTTGGACGACACTAATGACGCGACATTTGGCATCGGTTTATATCTATCTGATAACTTATATGTGTTGGGCGCAACCGCTGCCTTGCATTAGGTATCTATTGGGAGTGATCTGTGTGTTGAGGCGTCGAGAGCGGATGAGTTGTCGAACGAGCATAGTAGCTGTAGCTGTACTGTTTGTCCAATCTCGTCCTGTATACTTCTGATCCATTTTATGCACTTATATTCTATTCCATATCATTTCTCCAGATTAACCCAGATAAGCCTACTGTCCTATATATAGGACAGTGAGAATTAAAAAAAAATATTGAATTAACCATTTGAATGGTTGATTTCATTTGTTGTTATTCGAAACAAGGAGACATTTTTTATTATAAATAAATCGGCCAGGAGCATTATGTATAAATTGTACGATACATTATGTTTTCATGCGGTGGCCAAGTCGATCCATTTATTTAACATGTTAAGAATTTTTAATATTGATATGATAATAACTTACGTAATAACTTTATACAGAAGGTCCCTTAAGCAAGGACTAAATAAATTAATCGACTTGGTATTACATGCATCTCATAACTTTTTGCGGCAGAAAACCTGAGCTGCGAGACTTGGATTTTTTTACAGGATGTTTTCCATCCCATCCATCAGCCAAAGGAAGTCCACTGCTGAACATAGGCCTCCCCCAATGATTTCCACAGAGACCTGTTGGAGGCAGCCTGCATCCAGCGACGTCCCGCGACCTTTACCAGGTCGTCGGACCATCTTGTGGGTGGACGTCCTACGCTGCGCTTTCCGATACGCGGCCTTCATTCGAGCACTTTCCGACCCCATCGGTCATCAGATCTCCGCGCTATGTGCACTGCCCATTGCCACTTCAACTTGCTTATCCGGTGGGCTATGTCGGTTATTTTAGCTCTCCTACGGATCTCCTCATTTCTGATTCGATCTCGTAGGGAAACCCCGAGCATAGCCCTCTCCATAGCTCGTTGAGTGACTTTCAGCTTCCTAATAAGGCCCATAGTGGGAGGCCACGTCTCGGTGCCGTAAGTCATCACTGGCAACACACAACTATCGAAGACTACAATATCGTCGGCAAACCGAAGGTGAGTGATATACTCGCCGTTGATGTTGATGCCGAATCCTTTCCACTGCAAGAGCTTGAAGGCATTTTCCAGCGCGGCAGTGAACAGTTTAGGAGATATGACATCTCGCTGTCTCACGCCTCTCTGTAGTGGAATAGCCTTCGTACTCTGATCTTGTACTCGGACCGACATGGTGGCGTTGTTGTATATACACTTCAACACTTCGATGTACCGATAGTCGATATGGCACCGCTGGAGAGACTGTAGCACAGCCCAAGTCTCGATCGAATCAAAGGCTTTATCATAGTCCACAAACGCTAAACAAAGCGGCAAGTTATATTCCTCGGTTTTTTGTATAACTTGCCGAAGCGTATGGATGTGGTCTATGGTACTAAAGCCTTTTCGGAAACCGGCTTGTTCGGGAGGCTGGAAGTCATCAAACCTGCGTTCGAGACGGTTTGTGATGACCCTCGAAAACAACTTATAGACATGGCTCAGGAGCGAGATGGGCCTATAATTCTTCAGCAAAGTGTTATCACCTTTTTTGAAGAACAGTACCACCACGCTCCCGCTCCATGCCTCTGGCGTTGAGCCCTCGAGGAGAACGGAATTGAAGAGCCTCTGAAGGACTTTCAGTATCGGCGTTCCGCCCGCTTTCAGAAGCTCTGAAGTTATTCCGTCCTCGCCCGGCGTCTTGTTGTTTTTAAGTTGCTTCAGGGCCATCTCAATCTCACACAGGCTGATGTCCGGGATATCATCGCTAAAGTGTCGGATCAACTCGGCTCTCGGGTCTTCGGCCGAGCTAACAGCAGGTTCGGCAACCGAGGTGTAAAGCTGTCCGTAGAACCTCTCGATCTCCCTTAATACCTCTGCCCTCGTCGATACCACGCAGCCGTCTTCCGTCTTCAGCCTAGACAACTGGCTTTGCCCAATAGACAAGTCTCTTGCAAACACTTTGGAGTCTCCGTTCCGCTCAATTGTCTCCTTAATGCTCACAGTATTGTGAGCATGGACATCGTGTCGCAAGGACTTCCAGATCCGTCTATTGAGCCGCCGATATGCTTCGGCGTCAACGGAAGACTGCAGCGCTAAAGATCGACGTTCGGCCATGAGGTCAAGAGTGTGGATCGAGAGTTTTTGTGGTCTATCTCTACGGCGAGGTCTAAAATACTTAGATCCCACAGACAGCTTCTACCAAACCGCTGTTTAGCTCGTCCACTGCAAGGTTTTCTCCTAGACAATCAAAGCGATTTGTCAGCTCGAGTTGAAAGCTCTCGGGGTTTTGGATATGGACGCGAGTAGGTCGGAGCGTAGACTTCATCAAGCGACGCCTTTCCGATTGGACATTGATATTCAGTGTGCCCCTAACCATTCGGTGATCACTGCCGGTTTTCAACCTGTTGATCACAGAGACATCTCTGAATATCCGTCTATTCGTCGTCAAGATGAAATCTGTCTCGTTTCTCGTAGAACCGTCAGGACTCAGCCAGGTCCATTTCCTGTGAGGCGGCTTCTGGAAAAAAGAGTTCATCGCAAAGAGTCCCTCTTTCTCCAGAAAGTCGGCCAGCCTCTGACCCCTGAGGTTCCGTTGCCCATGTCCAAATTGTCCCACTTTCAACTCTGCATCGCTTCCCTTGCCCAACTTTGCGTTGAAGTCTCCCATAACAACATTGAAGTAGGTTTTGGAAGTATGTATGGCCTGGCTCTAAAAAGGCTCTAATATTGGTTACAGCGCCATCTAGATTCGAGGAGCCAAACTGCTAAATCTGCAATCAATTTAGTACGCTACTGTAAAGTAAGCAGTGTAACTACTCACCACTAGAGGGCACTAAAAGTGGAGACCATATACTAGAAAACTAAAACGGAAATACAAAATGGAAGAGGTTATGGCTGCACTTCGCAAGATTCAAAATGATATAGAAGAACAAAAAACAATGATTACAAGGAGCAACGAAGAAGTAACGGCGAAAGTAACGCAAAACATAAATAAAATATTAGATCAGAAATTCAAAACTTTGGAAGAAAATCGGAAAAATCTCGAGGAAAGAATAGAAAACCAAGAAAAAAGGTTAAATCTGCTGGAAAAGCAAGCAAGGCAAAAAAACGTTGTTTTCTTTGGCATAGAAGAAAACGAGCGGTCTTACGCAGAACTAGAAAGCAACGTAATTGATTTCATAAATAAATACTTCTCATTGAGTGTAAACTGCCATGACATGGAGGCTGTCAGAAGAATAGGCAAAAGAACTGACAAGTCCCGACCGATTGCGGTGTCATTCTCCACGTTGGGTTGTAAAATTAAAATAATGCAACAAAAAAGAGCTCCAAATAATACAGACTACTATGTCACAGAAGATTACCCTTATCATGTTTTAGAAAAAGAAAAATGCTTCAAGAGCAAGTAAAAATAGAAAGGGAGAAAGGGAATAAAGCGGTCATTAAATATGATAAGCTGGTAATACTGAAAAATAAAACAACAGATGCTGACTCGACTGAAAACAGAAAAGATACCTTTCTATCTCCCCAAAATATGTGGAAAACTCCCAGGAAAAGACTTCATGTTCCAGCACCCAAGCAGCTAAGAAAAATAAAACCTTACAAACCCGCAAATCGCATCAACGTTCGTCTAGCATCTCTGAAGGAGTGATTAAACCAGGCATACTTAACTTTTTAACAAATAAGAAACATATTCACAACGAAGAAGAAAAACAGAAAAGTAGCAGCAACAACATCTAGCAACTAACAGTACCTCTCTCTGCTGCAAATATACATAAACAACAAGAATTTAACAGGAATGAATTGCTACATCTTCCAAGCCGATGTGATGGGAGACTTCAACGCAAAAATAGGAGAGCCCCAAAGTGGCGAGCATCTGGTGATGAAACAAAACGGATATGGAGAGAGAAACATCAGAGGTCAACGTCTTGTAGATTTCGCTTTGGAATATAAGTTAGCGATAATTAACACCTTTTACAAGAAAAAAACCAAAAAGAAAATGGACCTGGCGTTCTCCAAGTGGCCAATATAAAAACGAAATTGACTTGATACTCGCAAGTCAACCACAAATGTTTCATAATATAGAAACATTAAGTATTTATAAGTTATCCATCGGATCATCGACCACTAAGAGCACAGATCATTCTCACAAAGCCATTAAAAAGTAGAGCCAAGTACAGTAACAACCAATATAGTACTCTAAAAACAGAAGAAGAAATACAAAAATACAGAGAATTGATTAAAAATCAACTGCCAGCTCTGCACGAAACGACTTCCAACTGTACAGTACAAGAATTTTACAACAAACTTATCAATATTATTCAGCATAGCCTCCGAAACGTAAGAAAATATCACCAAAAAACTGAATCGCAAAAAGTATTGACAGAACGCACAAAAAATCTAATACAAAGAAGGCAGGAGTTACAGAAAACGAGCAATAAAACACGTTCAATGAAGAATGAACTTAAAGCATTGTATAAACTAATCAGCAAATACATAAAACAAGATTACGACAATCATAGAAAAACTACACTTCAAAGACATTTAGAACAAAGAGGAAGCTTAAAAAAAGGATACAAAGAACTAAAACCAAATAAAGATTGGATTGAAAGCTTAACAGGCACAGACAAAACGAAATACAGTCAAAAAGACATCTTAAATATTGCAACAAACTTTTATAAAAAATTATATTGCGCTGAAAGTGAAACCATCTCAAAGACCTCTAGTATTGAATCCCTATATGTAAAACCCTACGAAAATATTGCCCCAATAGAGTGCAAAGAAGTCGCAGAGACTATAAAGAAATTAAAGCCCGATAAAAGCCCTGGCTCTGACGGTGTAACCAACGATGCTATTAAGACGGCACAGAGCGTACTAACTGAACCAATTACTAAACTGTTTAATATGATAATCGAATCACTTGAAATACCTTCGCAGTGGTCAAACTCTAATATCATATTGTTATATAAAAAGGGAGATCCTAATGACATTGGAAATTATAGGCCCATAAGCCTATTGCCAACAGTATATAAAATCTTCTCTTCAATAATAAACGAAAGAATAGGAAAATCGTTAGAAAAAGAACAACCCGTGGAACAGGCCGGCTTTAGAAAGGGTTTCTGCACCATAGATCATATAAATACACTAGAAATAATAATCGAGAAATACCAAGAGTTTCAAAGGCCCCTATACGTCGCATACATTGATTACCAAAAAGCGTTCGATACCGTCTCACATAACAGCATATGGCTATCTTTAGAAGCCCAAAAAGTGGAGAAAGTATATACAACGTTGATGCGACCGATGGGCGTTTCTTTAAACTGCATATACTAGGTACCAATTTGAAGCTCTGTACTAAAAATCAATTAAATAGGAGCAGTAGTTCAGTCATAAATGATTTTTTAAGTTTTTGCCCCATTTGAACACGATGTAGCTTTTCTAACAAGCTGATTACGTCTAACGCATGGTCATTCACCTTAAAACGATAGATCGTACTAAAATGTGCGCGTTGTTGCCGCTCTTACACAAGGCACACAATAATAAGTACACGACAATAACACGCGCCGCGCGCGACGTTGCCAATTTGTTATCTATTTGTATCTACAGGTCAATGAAATTTATTTACACAGGATGGTTGCGTTTTACTCTTATTTGGAAACTATTTAGTTTGTTTGAAACAACAAAATCTCATTTTTGGTATTATACATTTTTGTGCCGTGCCAAATTAATACCAAGGACGTATAGCATACATAGTGTAATTTAGTGACCATCGGTCGCATCAACCTTGTATAGATGTTATAAAAAATATATATAAAAGTTGCACAAGTAGAGTAAAGCTAGAGACCACGGGACCAAGATTCCCTGTCAAAAGAAAGAAGTCTTCCTTGTTTTTACTGGTGGTAGGTCTCTCATATGTGAGAGGCCATCTGGGTAGGTACCACCGCAATGTCTATTTCTCCCGTGAAACAACACTGCTTAAATGCACTGTTGTGTTTCGGATTGAAGGACATTGTAGCCAGAGCAACTACTGGACATATTGAGACTTAACATCTTATGTCTCAGGATGGCGAGCGCAGTGGAATATTGCTACTGTTCATGAGCGGTCGTATCGCTTACCATCAGGCGAACGGCTTGCTCGTCTCGCCATTCAATGCAATAAAAAAAAAAAAAAAAAAAAAAAAAAAGAGGCTTACGCCAAGGAGACCCACTATCACCAAAGATATTTATTGCATATTAGAAAATATCCTTAGCACATTGGATTGGAGTAATAAAGGCTTATATGTAAATGGCAAATATTTGAACCACCTTCGTTTCGCAGACGACTTAGTGCTGTTCTCCGAGTCCAGTTCTCAACTTCAAGACATGATTGTAGATCTTTGTACGGCTAGCAAACAGGTGGGGCCTTGAAATAAAAATCTCCAAAACAAAACTGATGTCAAATCACATAAAAAAAGACATAAAATTCGAAAGTTAAATACTTGAATACGTTGAGCAATACATTTACCTAGGGAAACAAATCAGTTTCAGTAAAATCAGTAATGAGCTTGAAGTTCAAAGGAGAATTAAAAATACATGGAATAAATACTGGAGTTTAAAAGAATTATTTAAAAGCAATATGCCTGTAAACCTTAAAAGGAAAGTAATGGACTCGTGTCTCATTCCATGCTTAACTTACGCATGTCAGACATGGAAGTTTACAAATAAAGTTAAAAAGAAGGTTATAACTTGCCAAAGAGGAATGGAAAGAAGTATGCTCAGCATAAGAAAAATACAAAAAATCAGACACGGCGACATACGATCTAGAACAAAAGCAATAGATGCACTTAATCACGCACGAAAATTAAAATGGAAATGGGCTGGACATATCGCGCGGCTCAATGATGGCAGATGGACACACAAAGTGACTACTTGGAAAGGACCTGACGGCAAACGCAATATAGGGAGACCTTGCGCTCGCTGGGAAGATGATATCCGCAAAATAGCTGGGCCAAATGTTGGAAGAGGCCTTTACCTGAGAGGGGTTCCTAAAATAAAAATATTTTTTTATTTTTTTAATACAAATTAGAAAGTAGTAAAGAATAAGTTTTGTTAAATGGTTTTGAATATTTACTACTAGATTATAGGCAATAAGGATTATTTGTTATTATTTTATTTTTAAGAATTATACTAGAAACTAAATTAAGCAAATGTACCTACTCTATTTAAGCTACTAGGAAATAAAAGGCTTTTTATTTTATTATTATTATTATATATGGCCCGACTTATGTCCTCATACATTTCCTCCACTTCTTCATCTGGGTGTGTCGAGATCGGCGCGTATACCTGTATGACCTTCAACGAATATCTTTTAGATATTCTGAGTATAAGGTATACTACCCTGCTCGACACACTTTCAATGGATACGATGTTGTTGATGAGAGACTTGTGGACGAGAAATCCGACACCTCCTCGGGACTGTTGGTCGTCCCCCCAGTAGAAGAGCAGGTTCCCAGACATCAGGGTTATCGTAGCCTCCCCGATTCTTCGGACTTCCGATAACCCCAGAATGTCCCAGTGTAACCTGCTCAATTCTTCTTCCAGTTCGACAATCTTCTCGTCTGTCCTCAATGTGCGTATGTTGTGTGTTACCAGGGCCAGTCGTCGTCGGGGGTGGTAGCCGGGGCCAACCCGGGGATTCTTAGCACCCCCTACCCCACCGTAACCTTGACCGCTACCATAGCCAGGAATAGTGGGGCTGCCGGGGACTGGGGGCCTGGTCTCAATTTGTGTCGCCATTAAGGGGGGTATTTGCCAATACTCGCCACGCAGGATGTTTTTGATGGGATATAATATCAATGATATAACTGCATTTCATAGAAATATTCCACTTCAAAGTACGCAATAAAAGTGCGCCCCAGACAAGGCGCATGAAAGGTAGGTATAAAATTGTATGTTAGATACAGTTAAGTTTTATATTTCATATTTTTCTTACTTGAGATAACCTGTTTATTATTTTCTAAAACTCGTTCCTCAGTATAATTCTTCGGAAAGTGGAAATAATTAGGGATAAAAGTAGTGTCCAATATATAGGACGGTAGGATAATACGGGGTAACTTTGTGTTCACACCATTACAGGCGCATCTCATAATTGTCGCATGGATTATGATGTTGAAATCTTTTCTGAGGATGGAAAAAAATACTGAGAGGTAACTCAATATACAGGGTATATCAAGACTGCTACCGAAAACGAAGCCGGGTGGTAGTTAAAGCGACTTCAGACACAATGCAACAGAAAAAGTTGCAAAAAAAAGCGAATTTTTTTTTTATTTTTTTCCTATGACCATATTTGGGTGGTAAATACATTTTTTACTAAAATAATAGTGTATATCCTATTATTTATAAATAATCTAAGGTATAAAAGTGTTGAAATTATGATTTTAGCAAAAACTATGGATTTACCACCCAAAAATGACGATATTAAAAAATCGTAAAAATCATTGTCGCGTTTCTTTGCGAAATTTTTAGTTGCATTGTGTTTGTAGTCACTAATACTACCACCCAGCTTCGTTTTCGGTAGCAGTCTTGAGATACCCGGTATATACGATCACTTTTGACTAACATTATTGAGCAAAGCTCGGTCATCCAGGTACTCATAATAAAATATAAATTGCCAAGAAAATTAAACCTTGATAATTTGTAAGCAAACAAATATGAGTTTTTAAAAAATAATGGTGGAATTAGGCACCCTGATTTTAAATTAAATACTAGCTTATAATACTCATCAATAACAAAAATGATGCCGGTAGGAATTGGATGTATGGAGGCTTCGCCACTGTAACAAGGTTTAAGTTGCTTAAACAAGGTACCTACTGAATTACAATGTGATTACGAGTCAAATAAAGACGAATATAGAATAAAGACTATACTATACTACTACGTCAGTATCTACTTTATTTAAAGGTAAGCAAATTGTAACAAGGTGACTATAAGACTTGTGATCAAGCTGAAAATTTTCAGTGAAGTGTGCGCATCCATTTGCCACATGTCGTATACAGAGAAACGCGGTAGAGATTCTTCAATCATTTTCAGCATTCTTTTGGCTTTGTCGCGTAAGGGTCCTGAAACATAGTAATTTAAAATCCCATTATTTAATTATCATGGACGGCTAAGTTAAGAGCGTAATACCTTCCGCGCACTTATTGGCTTAAAAACAGGACTTTTCAAACGAGTTAATAGCCACCAATAAACAATTTAAAGGAAAAATAATTAGTACTAATTTTAGAAAAAGTTGTCATCAAGGGATTTGGTGAAAAACATTACAGATTGATGGATAATTTGTGAGTACTATAAGGATTATTGAACACAAGTTTCGTTATTTAGCCTTAAAATGGCAATTTAGAAGCTTAAGATATCCGAAATCACTAAATATAAGAGGAAAATAAAAATATTATCGGACTAATAAGACCCTTATGGAGGGATTTTGCTGAAAAAAAATAATCTTTTTGTGTTTATTTAATGAAAAATAAAAATTTAAACAATGCGAAATTATTCAGAAACTCTCGTCAAGAACATATTTTTTTTCACCAACTTATCGTACATAATTTTTTATAGCAATTGCATATTATAAAGAAGAACATCTTATCAATAAATTACCTTTTTATATTTCAACAAAATTAGTTTTCATGTTTTCTACAAATCTTTCAAAAACCACTATAAAACACGCTGTCCGACCTGCATCAAATCAGACCGCCGCAAGACCTTCTAGAGGGAGAACGTATCGCTCGTCGCTCCCGCCTGGTTGCAGTCGATTTTTGCCGTGCGTAGTAAAAATAGCCACGCGTGGACTGTGATTGCCACATCTTAGTACTTTGGTAGTAAAATATAGTTTTTTTTATTGCCTACAATGATTTTGTAGTAAGTGTAGTGAGAAATAAATTATGTTTCAGATAATATAATGGGATGTAATTCCGAGGCTAAATTATGTTATGTATTGTAATATAAAATTAAATATATTTCGTAATTTTAAGGGGTTGTAAGGCCCCTAACTCTATTCATGTGTTCGAACACGAAATGATTAATAAAACGTTCGTAGTGTCTACTGATTGAACATTGATTTGAATGCAACTTACCAATGTAATTATAACGAAAATATGATTGTATTGTTCATTGCTTGCACAGTAATATTTGTCTACTTATAATGCAAATAAAATATTTTATTATATTATATTACCAATATATAAATCGTTAGTTACATTTCAATTCAATATTAGAATTTTGAAGCGCACGGATCAAAGTTGGTTCAGCTGACTGTATAGCGAGCCGACGCGGCAGCTTTACGCACACAGCTTTGGTCGCTTATGTGTGCGTGAAATTAACGAAAAAATACCTATAGTTGACTTTGCGCGCAAGGTGTAAACGCTCTTAAGTGGTGTGGATTCATATTAAACCACTGATTTCATAAAGCATGGATATGTAATAGCATGGAAATCTAATTGCATGTCAAGTTACTTGCGTTTGGGAAATGCGGCAAGTTTCAAGAGTTTTAGGAAGGTTGTATATAGTGAAACATTTGTCTAGGTAGGTACTTATTTCTAAGGCCTTTAATTTCCTTTTCAAGAATGACCAAAAGTAAAAGATAAAAGGATAAGACTGTCCCGCCCTCACACCCGCCAATGCAACTACTGTAAGCCAGGATCAACAATGGCACGCAATGTAATGACACCGAGCATTGAAGCTCGGCGAGTCGAAAAAATCCTTTTCAAAATAAGCCAAGATAACAAAAAGATTCATTTTTCTTGACAGTTGTATTATTAAATTTGATTCGTGGCGGCGATTTTAAGATCCCTTTAAGAAGTAATTGGAACGTTTTATGTGGTGCGAACTTTAAACGATTTCGGTCACCTCATTCAGATATTAATTTTAAACACGTGTCAGCCATACTTTCTAGTCCCTACCTACTATTAGACTGTATAAGTAACAGGTCATCGTCAGCATAGCCCGTTAGTGGGCATCTTAATGGTAAGGGAATAAACAGAAGTACATGCCAAAATTCCACAGATATGGACCTAGAACCGAACCCTGTTGGCAGCCCATCCTAAGTAGCTTCAACATGGCATGGTGGCCATGTTTTAATTTAGTTGTTCCATAAAAGAAATACGCGAATTCCTGAAGCAACCTCGTATTTTCAATTAAAGAAAATGATATTAATAATAGATGGCGCCACCGTAGAATTAGATCGCGGTATGGTTTCGTTACAAAGGTTGATAATCTATATATTAATACGTGATGCAGAAACTTTGGACCCCTTTTTACGAAAATTGCGCGGACGCAGGAGCATAAAATTTGGCACACTTATAGTTTATGTGTAGGAGAAGTGCAGAACGCCAATATTTTTCGATAATAATGCTTATAAAGTACATTAAATAAAAAAATAAAACATTACACACACTACGATGCGTTTCACACACACATACATACACAAGTATTTGTAAACGCATTCATACTCTGGTGTCAAATTGTTTCTTTTCTTTTTCATTTTGTTCTTCTGACATAGACATATAAAAAAAAGGTTTTATTTGCCTCATTTAATATAAAAATAGATTTTAATAATAATGCATAAAAAGTACATTAAATCAATAAATAAAACATTACACAAACCAGCATGCATTTGACATACGCATTTGTACACGTATACATACTCTGGTCCAAAGAATAGACCACTCTCTGGTCAAATTGTTACTTTTGTTTATTATAGACATAGTTCAATCTCAAACAGAAAAGTTTTATTTGACGAATACTACGTGAAATACTGAGCGCTTATACAAATTGTGTAGCAGTAAGATACATTGAAATGGATACGGGCTATCATTATATGCATAAAGAAAGTTCTGTAGCAGCAATCTGCAATAACAACATTCAGGTACAAAAAAAAAATATAATTTGCTCTTGCTGGTTCAAAGCAATTATTGTAGTTTACGATTTCAGTAATTGCATATACTTCAGGATAAATAAGTGATTTTGAGAGATACGTACATTTAAATGTGCACGAATTATCAGAATAACAACATCATTATACAGGTAAAAACTTTTCCCCTTCTTGATTTGGTCGAATTTCGAACACTAGGCGACCACTAGTTAAAATAAAAATGCAAAAACCAAAAAAAAAACTAAATAAACCAATTAACTTTTTTGTTAAATTCCACGCGGACGAAGTCGCGGGAACAGCTTAATTAATATCTCCATAAACTTAAAAAAAAATAACGTGACCCACTTTCCTTACATTTCGTATTTCTATTCTGCTATACAACTTTTCTTTATTTTACCCACCGAGGCTTTCTATCCGTGAAATATCTTAGTCATACTATTACTTTTGAACACAACAATATCTCGGACATCAATTTTAAGACCAATCTGTAGTGCGATTCACGTAACTTTTTGACGCGCCGATTAAGTTGCGGTGCGGTTTACGCTTTGGTACAAAATGGTATTCTTGTAAGTGTTTAGCTGCGCGTGAACTGCGCGTGAGCTGCGCGTCAACTGTACGTCAGACGTATGAAATTTGTTTGACATTGACATATACGCGCAGCAGTAGAATACACTAAAGCGCTCGCGTGACGCGAACTTGACGCGAGCGTATTACGAGAATACGAAAAGGGCTGTTTTGATCGAAACTTAACCGCAACTGCACTGCAGCTGAACTTATTATAATACGTGAATCGCCCTACAGACCAGCATCTAAAAAGTTCACAATGGCAGCTAAAATGTTCAATTCCGACTATATTATCTATTGGGGACCTATCTGATCAATAACTAAAAGTTCAAAATGGCCACCACTGTTTTAAAGTCTGACTATTCTTTTAGGGATAGAAAACTAAAACAAATATTAAAATTCACAATTCTTTGGAATTAATGCAATAAGTATCAGTGGCGTGCCTAGGGTTGTGGACTAGGGCAAGCCCAATATTTTTTTAGTAACAATATACCTATATTGGTTCAAGAGCAAAATGGTATTAAGAAAGAAGAACGTGTTCATCATGCGACAGAGGGCGAGCCTATGCGATGTAATTAAATAAAAATAGACTTCAGATTGGAATCCGAGACATCAACTTTGCGCCATCGAGGCAGTCCTAGACCTACCACACGATCTATTATAAGATTAGGATAAAATAATAACTATCTTTATCACCGTTATGAAAAAATCTATTACAACAAGTTGTTTCGAAAAAATCTAATAGATGGCGAGATTTCCATCTATTTAATATTGCTAAAATACTGAAGGGCCCATCATTAGTTTTAAATAGATGAATAAAACAAATGTGTAAGTTAAATTACTTTTGGGCATGCATACGTAACTTTATATAATGTAATTATTTTGTAAATTAATGAACGGCACTACAATAGCACAAGTACGGCGTCGTGTTTAACTTCGCGGCCACAAATTATTGTTAATATATTAATGTTATGTTTTTGTGTATGCATGTGATTTTTTGATTCATCATGAGCTCTGAAAGGAAGCTAAGGAATATCTGAAAAACACTACGATTACTGTCTACGCGAGCATAATGTTTTGAAATCTCATCACATATTATGTATATGACGCATAAAGAGGTTTCTATACGCTGTTTACCGGAATTATGAAAATATATTAATGCATTCACATGTTTTTGTCAATTACTATATTACCAGTTAAATTATTTAAATCACTATAGCCGGAACAATTCCAAAAATTTAAGTACATCGTTGGAAAAAAATATACAACACCGACAGTATAACTTATTAGTATGAGAACATCCAGCAATCTATGTAGTTATGTGCACTGATCTATAAAATTGTATTCTATAGTTTTCACTACTTTGAGACTACTTTACTACTTTTTTTTGAGAAATACACAACAAATCAGGCGTAGGTTTTCGACCAGATACGAGTAGTTGTTTGTCTACGAAATGTAATGAATTTACCTTTTCCTCGCCGATCAACACTTGTACACACTTCAAACCATCACAAGGCACATTTTCACCCATTATTATACATAATAAACGTAAAATACTATAATGAAACAAAAACTAAACGTATATGTTCAGTTGTTACTGGTTAATCGTCCGCTCGAAAGACATAATAATAAGCGTGAAGCTAGCCACAGGTCCTAAATTATGGACAATTCCAAATTAAGTATTCTAATTCTAATATATTAATAAAAATATTTAAAACATCATAATACGGTCTCAAAAAATACCTATTTATTTTATATATTATCCAATATAACTTGTAGCAAAACATAAATATTTTTCGATAAATTTGGATCTTAATATGACATGTCAAGTGCACAACTTCACTCCGCGAAGCCGGGCATTTTGCTTGGTACAAATTGCATAAAAAAATAGCTATATGTATAGGTACGTAGTGTCATGGTAATAGCATTTCACCCAGAGGTGCGACTGAGAGGGCAATATACGCCAGAAGCCAGGTAAAAGCACACGAGAGAGAAAAAGATAGATAATACTTTGGTGTGTTCCCTCTTTTTAAGATATTACGTCACGCGTTGATTTTGAATGAAATAATTTTATATTAGTTTTAGACTGCGGCGCGGCGCTCGCTTAGGCGAGTTGCCGGGCGCGGCGCGGGTGCTCTCTCGTGGCGCGGGGTCCATTATGGCGCGGTAAATTTAAAAATGATAGACGTTTTGCATTAAACGAATATATTTTATTTAAAGTACTGATATGTCTTTAGGAGAGAATATGCGTATTAAGTAAGGCAAGCCGGGCTTTTGGGCTTGTATGGAAGTACCGCCACTGATAAGTATAAAGATTGCCCATCTCAACTCTTCACAAAAAATTCACTCTTCGCCCCTTCAAGGCCAATAAAGAAACTATGCATGACGTTATTTTTCATTATTGCGATTTAAACGAAATTATGATATTTTTACATAAATACAAAAACCCCTTTAGAAAAAAGACAAAAATAAAGCCTACATACTTCAAGATAATTGAACATCATAACGGTGATTTTCTTTAATCTGTCCAGTAGTGGTCCGTTTTTCTCTTTAGGTTATATTGTTTAGTACCACCGTAGAGCATTATCACTACGCGGTACTGTTATCCATAATGTAGGTAACATACTTAGGAATAAGTTTTCAGCATAACCTTCTTTCCTGATAGCTATGACTCAGTTAAGGACATCGACTATCAAGCCCCTACCAAATATTGTGTTTCGTGTTCTTTAAATTCTGACGATAAACCAGATGGTACTATTGGCCGTAAAAACATTCCAGATAGATCCTTCAAGATGATCCTCAAAAAAACTTATAAAAAAATCGTTTTTGTATATTTTTTTCAGCAAGTATATATATTTTTTTAGTATAACAATATATTTTATTGAACTTATCACATAGCCTTAAACATAATTTCAACATGTACAACGTGATAATTCAATATGTTACAAGCATTATTTCACTGATTTTCATAAAAAACGTGATATACCGGGTATCTCAAGACTGCTACCGAAAACGAAACCGGGTGGTAGTTTTAGTGAGTACAAACACAATGCAACTAAAATTTTCGCAAACAAACGCGACAATTACTTTTTATGATTTTTTAAATATCGTCATTTTTGGGTGGTAAATCCGTAGTTTTTGCTAAAATAATAATTTAAACACTTTTATACCTTAGATTATTTATAAAGAAAAGGATATACATTATTATTTTAGGACAAAATGGGCTTACCACCCAAATATGGTCATAAGAAAAAAATAACAAAAAAAAGTTGTCGCTCTTTTTTGCAACTTTTTCTGTTGCATTGTGTCTGAAGTCACTTAAACTACCACCCGGCTTCGTTTTCGGTAGCAGTCTTGATATACCCTGTATCTACCTCTTTTTATCAAGTCCAAATTTATGCCAATAACAACAAAAACTGTGCTCCAATTGCCTATTTTTTAGAAAGCTAACGTATTAGTTAACGCGTTGAAATTATTGTAAACCGTCTGTAAAATTATTCATATTTTAGATTTTATAATTTTTTTAAAGTTAAAAAGTCCGTTCCTATAAAATTGCGGTTTTTGAAATATCACGTCGTCGAATCGAAGAGGCGATTATGTACTCTTTGTTTAATAATATCACTCGCTTTCGTAGTGAGTGGAGTTTTCAAGAATTTTAAAGTAGGTATGTGAAGTCTGTCAGACACAATGGACTTTCTGGTGGAAGCTGGTAGTAAAAATATTTAAGAAGTGTTCAACATAGGTGAAAAGTCATGTTGTTTTGAGGCAGAAAAAGCACCTAACTAATTAGAAGGCTTATAGACTATAGTACAGGGGCGCCTTCAAATTTGCCGTAAAGTGCAGTGCAGCACTGCGGCCTAGAAGGCGTTAGGTGCCCTAAGTAAATGGCATATAGGTAATATCCTATGAACGCATAAATCCAAAGTAACAATATAAATACGTACCTTCTTGATATCGCATCAAAACTCCAATGGATAATCGTTTTGTTTCTTTCACCTCTCGGAAAAATATTTCAAAGCGCAAGCTTAATAAAACCATCGTTATAAAATGCGCTAAGGAATATGTCACGACAGTTATTATTTCTGATACTTTCAAGATCTAAAAAAGTTTAAAAAATATAGAAAAATGAACTTGTTTACTCAATTATGTCGTGTCAATAAAAGGATAAAAGGCACTGTGCACCTAGGGCAGCTAAATGAAACACATCATGTGTATATTACTTATACACGAACATAATAGAATATTATTTTAAGCAAATTGTATGAAAAGTTCAAATTTTGTTTTTATAACAAATATTTAAAAATGAGTTAGTCAGTTTGCCTCTTTTCACCTTACCTCCGACTTCCGAGAATTTGATTCTTAAAAGCAACATTGTATCGAATGCTCTTATAATACAGCATGCTTATTATTTTTCAAAATCATCAGTTGCGATTCCTCACTAGGAATTTGATTTACCAAAAATCCATGTATATATGCAGTTTTAGTTTTCATCAAAACTGGGCTCGTGACTCCTTTTACCATTTTTAAATCTACCTGGTTACTATAGTTTTGGATTTGGCTACCTACACTTGAAAAATGAGTCCTGCGACAGTATGCAATCTTAAACTATGAATAATTTTATACTTACATTAAATTGGATACCATACAGAACAAATTCAAATGTTACTATGCACTGCGCAACTAATTTAACGCAGTATACGCCAACCTAGAACATAAATGCAATTTAATTGTTATGGGTTTTATAAAATACCAATTTTTTTATTCCCCAACTATTTTATTAATTAAATTAACCCAATTTACCTGAAGTTTGTATACGTCTTGCAAGTTTTTAAATCCATCAAATATTTCTTTCAAATAAATCTGCGTATCACATGTAGCGAAATCGTGTGTTTGTGTCGCCATATACCTCAACCAACGTTTAGTAGGAATTACACGAAAGAAAACTTTAGGCAACTGTTTAGGTTGGTCTGGGTCTAAATGATTGCTTATTATGGAATTAAGAAAGCGTAAACGTATCAGGAAGAAAATAACACAATTTGAACAGTTGGCGATTTCCATCATAATTATGATTTGGTTATTTAGAATACCGATGAAAAAAAATCTAGGTAATTGTAAATTATTGATACAAGGAATGCCACAAACATCGCTATGAAAAATAACATTGTAACCATATTTAATGTGCGTAACATAGAAAGTATAGCAGGGTTGTGTTCAATTTTCATTAGACGATCAAGACTTTGCAGTTTTATGAAAAACATCATATTTGTATCCCCGTTTAGAAACCGTATATGGATCATGTTACTGATGTATACTAGTAAATCTCCAAACATAGTGGCAGAGACTAAATAGAAAATGATAGCGTTGCTCTCATATTTGTAAGAAAAATTTTTGATTAAATATACATATAAAGTCATTGTTACTATTATACAAAGTATGGTGTACAATTTTTGATAAATTGTTGGTGATGTCACAAATCTGTCTTTATTATGTACCCGACATGAACCCAGTGCCATCTGAATATAGAACACCAGCCTGTAACATTTCACGAATTCTTCTTCTAGTATGTCTTTTGAGATGTATTCTGGTGTATTCATGTTCCTTAAATTCACATTAATGATTTCAGTTTTATCAGAATACTTTTTACTTTTATTAAACTTCTTATTGGGATGCATGGTCACAAGCTATGGGATATTTTTATGTTGACTGAAAAAAAATAAGGTATTAGTCTTTTAATCTTGGGCAATAATAGTCACAGACTAACAGTGAAAGCAATTTAGCAAGCTGCAAACGCTCACGACAAACGAATGAAGTAATTATCTAATGACTTTCGTTCTAAATTATTGGACTACGTTTCGGGGTCACTTTTAATATTAATGTGTTTATCTAATATATCCTCAGGAATTGCCTGGAAATAATCATAACTTTTTATAGTTTAATGTTAGGGAGAGCCCCTGTGAAATTAACGTGGTAGGCTTATTTTATGAAAATAAGCTACAAAAAGGAAAAAATTTACTCAAAGTTGTTTGCAAAAGCTATGAACAAAATCAAAATCGATTTTCTCTTATAAAAGCGGTCTACTTTAAATATGTTTTTTCTTTAATTTTATAGATTTTCTGCAGGAAGGTACAAAGTAATTTATCAAATTAATATACATAGGTAAGTCCTTAGTATATACGAATTTAAATATATAAACAAGGTAATATTTTAACAACCCAGCTATTTGATAGAAAATACTATTAATAAGTTTACAAATAAATTATGTGATTACAAACTAATGGGTTTTAGTAATAATGGTAACTGATTGCTCATGAATTCTTCATTGCGGTTAAAAAATTACCTATGTTACATGAGTAAATAAACACTTCCATTAAATTAAAAGCTTTTTTTATAGAAAACAATTTACATATTATTGTGTATTTGAATAATTGCAATATTCAACTTATGCACTCGTCCTTACCATTATTAAATCATACTCCATCATTACTCATAGAAAAAAATCAATTATCTTGGTTTCAATTAAACATCTGATGGCACCTATGTGTGATAATTTACCACTATCGCTTCATTTTGTTATTTTTCACCAGTAGACTGACTCACTTGAATGCACAATCTTTACAAAGTACCTATAACATGAACTCGCTTCCGGTGTCTGTGCCTTTAGATCTTTGAAACTATTAACCATCAATGGTTTTTAATTTAGTTTTCAGCAAAGCTAGAGTCATTCCAATGAAGGTTTGTATGTTTGTGCATATACACGGTGTCCCACGGAGTGGCCACATAGAGGGTAAGTATTTTAAATATTGTAGATAAACAATTTTACTGATACGGGATGGGAGGTGACCGGGCCGGACGAAAAGGACCAAGATTGATCGGCTCATTGTGGAAAGGAAAGGCATGGGTAGGATAGCTACGTCAAGTTTAGGTATACAAAAGTATGTACGAAAAATAACATCTGAGTATCTGGTTTAGAGTGAAATCAAAATAATATTTGCAACCAGGTGAAGCTGGGACGGGCCGCTATAATATGTAAAGGCTGACCCCAATACGTAACTTTTGAATAGACCTCTACAACAGATTTTCTTTGTTCGTGGGTCTACTACAAGTACTCGCTATAAGTAAGGATGCGAACATTTTAGGACCAGCTATCTCCGGTAAACTTATCTTTTTTAATTACATCTACATACACATATTCCGAACTCCTAACACCAAGTCTAAACATACAGCTCCAAACTTCATCAGAGCAACAAAATATGTTAACGCTGCAATAGATCTCTTAGACCTTGATTTATTTTACACAAAACCGCATATTTTTAAAATATATTAGCGAATCATTAGTTCTCTGATTGTTATAGCCGCAAGCCGTATTGCGTAAACGTACACATATCCTGATTGGTTATTTTTATATTTAGTATTTTAATTCGTGCTTTAGACTTGATTGGTTTTATTAAGTGTTTGATCGGTAATTTTAAGTGTTTTCATTGTAATCTCGATTTTCTTTTTTTTTGTGATGTTTTTTTTTCCAATTTTCTTTATAATTAATGTACACACCTATGTAAATTACCGTGTAATGTTGGAACTAGGGCATTTTCTGTATATATTTTATATGTATATTTAACTGTGGAATCATATAATTGGTGCTTTGTTTTTGTTTTGGAGTATATTTCTTAACACTGTTTGTTCCCAAATAAAATAAAATAAAATAAAATAAAACAAATACTTAGAATCGCATGGACATTTGACTGGGTCATCAGTGCGGAAATCAAACCAACTGGGCTCGAAGAACGAAATACAACAATGAGGTAATTATTTCTTGGCCATTGATTCTGTTGTCTTAACGAATATGGCTCTAACCTACAAGAATTTGTCGTAGCAATAGAACAGAACTAGTTCTGTGGCTAAAACCACAGAACAGTTGAATATGGTTAGAAAGGCAATAGCCGTCAAATTGTATGAAAACCAGCGTCGTCGTTTTCGAAATACAAAACCTCTACAAATCCAATATAGAAAGCTTGTAATAGTTGATTTAAAATATCGTTAAAATTATGGAAATAGATTTTTGTTATAAGACCGGAATTTATTTTATCGATGTGCTTAATGCTTAAGGGCGTGGGTGGTGGCCTGTTGGTAAACGGACTAGATGCGACTGCCAACATGTTTACGGTGGTTGTGGGTTCGAATCCCAGGGCACACCTCTTACTTTTCGGAGTCATGTGTGTATTGATAGTTAATTACCACGCACTAAAACGGTGAAGGCCAACATCGTGAGGAACCCTGCAAAACATGCGATTTATAAAAATTTCAACGGTATGTAAGTCCGCCAACCCGCACTAGGCCAGCGGACTATGGTGGACTATATGACCTAACCACTCTCAATCGCACTGTCGATTGTAGAGGTGGCCCGTGCCCTGCAGTGGGACGTATATGGGCTGATACAGAATACAGATATGCTTAATGGTTTTTCCTGATACAGTTATTTAATTAGTATTATGTTGATAGACGGAAAATAAATAAGACTACATATCTAATATTGAAAGTTAATTTTATTTTGTATACTACTTTTATATGTAGAGGATTTTCAAGATTTTCAGCTGTGTGTGAGATATTAACATTTTTATTATTGGAAAAGCACGAATATGCATTTATTACAATCAAATTATGATTTTTGCACGTCAATAGCTTCAGTTACTTTGAGTTTTCATGCAATAATTCATTATTTCAACCCTTAGAGTATTTATATATAGAGGGAGCGCTGGTACAGTCAACGACAAAAGTCGCTGAGCATATTCAAAACGCCAAAAGTCTTGCACACATGAAGCAACAAGTGCACACATGAAGTGGTTGACCAGGTTCGGCCACAAAAATTCGTGAACACCTTAAGGTTACAAAAGTTTCTGAGCAACAAAAGCAACAAAATTCCTAAACACACTAATATTACATAATTCAACGAACACTTGTAAAAAACATGTTTGCCGTAGATGTGTTCATCTACTTTTGTTGCTTTGTAATACAACTTATATTTTTTGCTTTTCTCTGCATTATTGACTTATTTTGTGTTTTTGTGAAATAATATATATTTAAGTTTAAGTGTTGTTCTTGTTCGTCTGTTATAATACGTGCCTAATGTTATTCATACCGTGCTGTTGATGATGCAAATATTATAATAAAAACTTACATAAAATAAGAAAATATAAATTAATCACTGTACTACTTGTACTTGTGTGTACGATTTCGGAAATAATTTAAAAAAGTAAATACAAAGATAATAATAACATTTATTGATCGAAAAAATGGATTCAAAATATATCTAAAAAGGGTAGAAATATTTAAAATCTTGTGTGGCCTCCATTTGCTTCGATGACGGCCTGTAGTCGGCATTGCATAGAATTTACCACATTTGCACATACATCTCCTCCTCTGAATATATCCCATATGCGTTCCACGTGCCTTATAATGCCTTCCTTCGTACGTGGCGTGTCGGGCTCCCAGGCTTGGAGAATGAGACCCCATAGATTTTCTATGGGGTTCAAGTCTGGACTCTTCGGCGGGAACGGCATCTCTATAACAGCATTTTCATTATTGCAGAACCATGCTCGACATCTTCTAGCTTTGTGCACGGGGCTGTTGTCGTGGACGAGGTGTATTGGCTCCGATACGTGCATTCTGGCCGTAGGATGTAGCAGGTTCTCCAACAGATCTATATAGCCTTCGCTATTCAATACTGTTGTGTATTTAATATGTATTCAATACTGTTGTATTTAATACTGTTGTGTTTCGGATTGAAGGACATTGTAGCCAGAGCAACTACTGGACATATTGAGACTTAACATCTTATGTCTCAGGATGGCGAGCGCAGTGGAATATTGCTACTGTTCATGAGCGGTCGTATCGCTTACCATCAGGCGAACGGCTTGCTCGCCTCGCCATTAAATGCAATAAAAAAAAAAAATTCAAGCGGCCGGTCACTTGTCAGCTCACCGGGGCTCGATGCACTCATCCAGCCCCAAAAACCAACGCTAATACGGCCGCTCGATCGATTAGCTCTGATATTTCTCGGGTTATGTCTCTCACCAGCTAATGCCAAAGAGTGCATCTTCCATCTTCCGATGATTGGAACGTTTTTTCGTCCGCGAAAACGACTTGTGAGAAATCGAAATTCAGAAATCTTTCGGCAAATTGCAGGCGTTCCTAATTGCTGTTAATATGTATTTTTGATCTTAAAAAAGAACGTAATTTGACTGAAGTATTAGTTTTTCTAACGAAGGGAAGATATATAAATAGTAGGTTGCAATCATAAAAATCAAAACTGCAAGTCGTCTACATACTGAAACACAAATTTACTCGTCTTTACCAGAAATTTATTGCTAAATAATTAATTAAATTTTTACTAATATAGGAGCGCTACCAACATGAGCGTGGAGACCGAATCCAGAAATTCCGTAACGAAAATAACCTAAGTCCGACCGAAATTTAAATTTAATATTTTTATTTTGATTCAAATATGTGCCAGTACTTTTAAATACTAATTGCAAAGCTATTGCGTTATTAATTGTAATCTAATCTCTTTCGATATTTAGTTTTGCCATCTATCGATGAATAGCAGAACTTTTAATGACTTTGTGAAATATCACGCTTGTTTCTTTAGTTCAGCAACTCGCCTCTAGGTGGCATTAGTTGCATCGGCGTTACTGCGCATGCGTAATCCCCTCTTCGCCCCGCAATCTGGTGACTAATGCCTGCTTAGAGTTTCGGCGTTACCTCCTCTTGTATTTACTTCATGGTACGACTCTACGAAGCTCGCACGTACAACAGTGAATATCTGTAAATTAATATCAAAGAAAAACAAAGGAAAAAAAATACTGAATAAATAATAAAAATAATATTTATTTATTTATTTTTATTTATTTATACAGGGTATATCAAGACTGCTACCGAAAACGAAGCCGGGTGGTAGTCTAAGCGACTTCAGACACAATGCAACAGAAAAAGTTGCAAAAAAAAGCGACAATTTTTTTGACGTGACAACGTCTTAAATTAGGTTGCGGCTGGGAGTCACTTATGAAAAAGTGTAACGCCCGGTAACGTAACGGTGCGCGCGCAGCACTAGAGAATTATTTTTCAGTTTCACCCACTTTTTCCAAAATTGTCCCATAGCCCCCCCCCTGCCTTCCCCCACCCTTATTCCGAAATAGTGCCTATTAGCCTCCCCACGAAACCTACCCCCCCCCCTCCCCTACCCCCACCCCGAAAATTTACCTCACCCCCCAATCCTATCTCGGCCAACATAGGTCGTAGACCCACCGAGTTTGGTATCCTCGGAACCGTCTTGGTGAGGGCTACAAATTGACCCCGCCAGAAATCCCAAATTACGCAAAAAATTACCCCCCCAAAAAAAAATATTTTACCTCCAAAAAATTAATTTAAGTTAGCCTCACCACGAAACCTTCCTCCCCCCCCCCCCTCCCTTACCCCCACCCCGAAAATTTACCTCACCCCCCCCAATCCTATCTCGGCCAATATAGATCGTAGACCCACCGAGTTTGGTATCTTTGGAACCGGCTCGGTGAGCTCTACAGATTGGCCCCAACCAAATCCCCAAATTCCTCCCTCTCTCCCCTAAAATATTTGTCCAGGCATAACTCCATCATTTCTTAAAGTAAACCCCCCGTGTTTGGAGTCAGAGGAATCGTCTTGACGAGCTCGACAATCGAGAGCAGGCAAAATACGATTTTTCTTATTGACGTGACAACGTCTTAAATTAGGTTGCGGCTGGGAGTCACTTATGAAAAAGTGTAACGCCCGGTAACGTAACGGTGCGCGCGCAGCACTAGAGAATTAGGCGCATTGAATCGGCGCATGCTTGTGTCTCTGTCTTTGTCTTTCTCGAACGTTCTTGGCGTTGGAAAAACAAGAAAGCGTCACAATACAAGTTCACACGTGTGGTTAAAGTATCGTCAGCTGTGTCTGTAGTGAAAATATGGAGTGCTTAGATTCGTCATTACATGTACAATGTTTTAGTAAACAAAATATATTTCTATAGTTAAAATTTGTGCAATTCTTATTTTCATTCAATTCCTTGTTCCTATTGTGCAATTTAATTATATTCATATCAATAAATATTCTACCGAGAAAAAGACGTTGTCACGTAAAATCTTCGCCCGTAAAACCGACTTTACAGGCAACCATTTTTTTTTATTTGTTATCTTTTTCCTATGGCCTATATTTGGGTGGTAAATACATTTTTTCCTAAAATAATAGTGTATACCCTTTTATTTATAAATACTCTACGGTATAAAAGAGTTTAAATTATTATTTTAGCAAAAACTATGGATTTACCACCCAAAAATGACGATATTTAAAAAATCATAAAAATTAATTGTCGCGTTTCTATGCGAAATTTTAATTGCATTGTGTTTGTAGCCACTAAAACTACCACCCGGCTTCGTTTTCGGTAGCAGTCTTGAGATACCCGGTATATGCTTTATTGTACACCAAAATGTAAGACACATACAAGTACTTAAAAACTAAAGGCATGGTTACAATAGGCGGCCTTATCGCTAGCTGCGATCTCTTCCAGGCAACCTTTGGATGGACTGGATTATTGTGAAATTGAAATAAAGGGTAGTGCAAATAGCGAGAGAATAATAATAATAAACAATAATAATTGATGTACATGCTATATTATATTAATTTACATAATATAAATAAATACAAACATACATACTAATATATATCGAGCTAACTATAATGATGATTTAAGTAGAGGAGCAAAATATATATACAGGGTATATCAAGACTGCTACCGAAAACGAAGCCGGGTGGTAGTTTAAACGACTTCAGACACAATGCAACAGAAAAAGTTGCAAAAAAAAGCGACAAATTTTTTTTTGTTATTTTTTTCCTATGGCTATATTTGGGTGGTAAATACATTTTTTCCTAAAATAATAGTGTATACCCTTTTATTTATAACTAATGTAAGGTATAAAAGAGTTTAAATTATTATTTTAGCAAAAACTATGGATTTACCACCCAAAAATTACGATATTTAAGAAATCATAAAAAATAATTGTCGCGTTTCTATGCGAAATTTTTAATTGCATTGTATTTGTAGCCACTAAAACTACCACCCGGCTTCGTTTTCGGTAGCAGTCTTGAGATACCCAGTATACAGGGTATATCAAGACTGCTACCGAAAACGAAGCCGGGTGGTTGTTTAAGCGACTCCAGACACAATGCAATAGAAAATTTTGCAAAAAAAAAGCGACAATTTTTTTTTTGTATTTTTTTTCCTATGGCCATATTTGGGTGGTCAATACATTTTTTTCCTAAAATAATAGTGTATACCCTTTTATTTATAAATACTCTAAGGTATAAACAGTTAAAATTATTATTTTAGCAAAAGCTATGGATTTACCACTCAAAAATGACGATATTTAAAAAATCATTAAAAATTAATGTCGCGTTTCTTTGCGAAATATTTAGTTCCATTGTGTTTGTAGTCACTAAAACTACCACCCGGCTTCGTTTTCGGTAGCAGTCTTGATATACCCGGTATATATAACAGGATGATACGTTACTGCAGTGAGAGATAACAAGTCTCTTAAAACTTGGTAATGTCTTAGCTTGTCTGACAGACAATGGTAATTCGTTCCACAAGCGAGCAGCATGAACTGTAAAGGACTTGCTTAGAAATGATGTGCTGTGTTTGGGAATCTCTAGGATCAAATTCTCTGTTGATCTAAGAGTTCGCGCATGATTTTGACCGAGGAATTTAAAACGGTTTTTAAGATAGTGGGGGCTGGAGGGATTGTACAAGATACCGTATAAAAGGGAAAGAATTCGAGTATTACGGCGAAAACGTATTGATAGCCACTTGAGTTTGATACGATATTCGGAAACATGGTCATATTTGCGAAGACCAAATATGAATCTAATGCAGAAATTCTGAAGTCTCTCAAGTTTTTCCATTGGGGCTTCGGTGAGGTCGAGGTAGCTAGCATCAGCATAATCAAGGAGGGGGAAAAGAAGAGATTGAACCAGAGCAATTTTCGTGGAAATCGGTAGAAAATTCCGCAATCTCCGCAAGGACCCCGCTGCAGCAAACAATTTTCGACTTACTTGTTGCAATGGGGACCCCAGGATAGGTTTTTGTCGATGATTACACCCAAATTCTTAACAGTATCACTGAATGGAATAGCACAACCATCAAACAGAATTTGGGGTAATTGATCCGTATCTAATTTAGATATCAACCTGGAGCTGCCAACAACAATGACTTGGGACTTAGCAGGGTTGACTAATAGCCCGTGAGACTTACTCCATCTGCTAATACTCTCGAGATCCTTGTTTATAGAGTTAATAGCCTCTGTCACCCTGTCTACAGAAGCATGATAATATATTTGTAAATCATCTGCATACAGATGGTAGGAAGAAATTCGCACCACGAAGACACTGAGTCTTCAACACGAATGCGCTGGCGTCGACCCGTCAGGTAACTACGAAACCAGTTCAATTACCGTTGGAGATATGTTAATAGAGCACAGTGTGGTCAGCAAGACATCAAAGTCAACGGTGTTGAAAGCATTGCTAAAGTCTAGCAGGGCTAGTACCGTTAGCTTGCCATTCTTCATCGCAGCTCTGATGTCATCCGTAATATGAATTAGTGCAGTAGTGGTGCCATATCCATGACGAAATCCAGATTGGAAGGGATTAAGGAGATTGTTAGAAGTTAGAAAGGAGCATAATTGTTGATGAACAAGATTCTCTAGGACTTTAGAAAGGAAGGGGAGAATGGATATAGGGCGATATTCAGAGAAAGATACAGGATTAGGTTTTTTGGGAAGAGGAATTACTTCGGCCTCCTTCCATAAGGAAGGGAAAACGGAGTTGGATAAGGAAAAATTAAGGATCTGACAAAGGATATGGAGAATTTCATCTAGGATAGGCAAAATCATACTGCGACCAATGCAATCATTTCCAGATGCATTGGAGGAGATAGATAAAATGCTCTTTTTAACATCACAATCAGAGAATTGGCTAAAGACAAATTGGGGATAGTTAGGAGTTGGAATAGAAGAAAGGTCTTGAATTGTTTTATTTTTAATAGCCCTATCAAATTTGGGCAAAGCAGTGAAATGAGTATTGAGCGAATCTAAATTTAAACTATTAGGAATAGAATCTGAACGAGATTTTCCAACTCCCATAGAACGAAGAAATTTCCAGACCTTAGCTGGATCGTTGTTTTCTACAGATTTGTGAACATGTCGACGTTGTGCATTCCTACACATCTTGTTGCAGTGATTTCGGAGAGCAACGTATTTGTCCCAATTCTGAGATGTAGGTCGACGCTTAAACTTAGCCTTAGCTGCGACCTTTTTCGTTATTACGGCTTTAATATCGTCGGTGAGCCAGGGTGACGGAAGATGTTTTATCCTAACATCACGAATGGGGGCATGGACATCAAGTCTGATGATATTGGTGGTGAAAAGATGAACTTTGTCATCAACCAAACTCGAGTTGAGTAGAGGACCCCAGTCAATATTGCTAGCATCCCTACGAAGATTTGCAGAATTGATTTCACGAAAACAACGCTGCATGACCAGTTTGTGTCTTAGTTTGGGAAGGCGGACTTTATAAGAAAGATAGATGAGATCATGGCATGAGAAAGAATCGGCAGAGCACTGTCCATGTTTTTCGACAAGATGAGGAGAAGATACAATCATAAGATCGAGAAGAGAAGGAATAGAATTAGGGAAATGATGAGTAGGATTTAGAGGTAGGACAGATAAGTTGCTAGAATTTAAAATAGTATAAAGAGAGCAAGAGCGGTGGTCATTCTTAATAAGACACGTATTGAAATCTCCCATGATTATGGTGTGACTGTACGAAGGAGTGAGGTTAATAAGGATAGATTCTAAAGAAGAGAAGTAATCGATACGTAAAGACGGACAATAATATACACCGAGAAGTATTTTCGAATGATGGAGTTCAACCTCGAGGAATAAATGCTCACCACCATTACAAGGTGGTGGTTGTGGCGACGCATGAACCAAAGTGAATGAGATGCCTGTTCTCAAGTAAATGGCGACGCCACCACCACGACCAACCGAGCGATCATTCCTCAGAAGTTGAAAACCAGGTAGAGAATAAGAACTAGATGGAAGGCAAGGCTTAAGCCAGGATTCGGAAACGAGAATAGCGTGGAGATTCGTACAGTCGAAGCTAGCTAGCATATCGGGGAAATGAGCCGGAATACTCTGAGCGTTGATATGCACGACATTAAAATTCTTTGGAACAACAGAGAACTGAGAAGAAATTGTGTCAACAAGCGACGGAATACTGACGTAACTACTGTTATCACTGTTATCATCTGCAGAAAAGAAATCACCAGAGTCACTTAGACTATCAGACATAAAACTACTTAAACAATAAAAATAATAAATAATGAACCAAATAATAATTTATATAAATATTGCCTTAGTAGGCGCTAATAAAATCCACCTGCCGGTTGTGTAGAAGTTTATCACAATTGTAAAAAGTAACAAGGACAATTTTAAGCTTGAAAATACAAAAAAAAAACAAAATCTAACTTCTAATATTTGAAATCAAAATAATCAATAAAACATAAATAAGTAGAAAAAAAAAGGAACTGACTATTACTAAAATGATTTTATAAAAATATACATCGCTAATTCCAGGTAATGCAAAACAAAAACAAAAAAAAAACAAAACATTCAAGCATTTTGGTATTTAAATTTCTGAACGAAACTTAATCTGTCATATATGACGTAAGATAAAATGTCAACAAAAATTATTAGGTTATGTTGTGGTTATGTTTCGGAATGTAGGTGGATAAAAACATTAAAGCTAGAATGTAAACAACATTATTACGGGTAGAAAACTGAAATACAAATTGAGTGGAAGTATAAAACATTAATGAACTAAATGGAAAACATAAAATACTACATAAAACAATGACATTAAACAATACAATTGAAAATATTACCTGGATAACATGAAAACAAAACAATTATTAATAAAATAAGTGCATACTACTTCTTTGTGGTGACTGCTCGTCTAGTCTTGGGCACTGTTATGGTCTTCTTCACCGGAGTCGGCTTTCCAGCCGTGTCAACATTGATCTGGCTTAGCAGACTGAGCGACACAATGCGATGCCGAACACCAGAGCTTAAGACAAAGATGTTACCCTCCCGAGTCCAAGAATTGGTAACGCCAAACTTTTCCCGGGCTGCCATGAAGATATCATGCCTGGACTTCGTGAGGTACTCGGATAGAGTGATGCCAGACCCTTTTAATTTGGTTTTGGTGAACCAAATCTTGTCCCTGGTAGCGATGTCTTGCAGCTTCACAAGCATGGGCCTAGGCTTTTTAGAAGAAGAAGGCCGACCCAACCTGTGGCAACGCTGGATATCGCTGATTTTGAAGTCATCCAATGCCAAATGTTGCTTCACAACATCTACAAGAAGTTCTGCAGAGTTCTCTTCGGCTACTTCAGTCACACCATGGAAGAGAAGGATTTTACGGCGCCGCTGCATCTGAATGTTGTCGACAGTGTGAGATAGTGCTTCGATTTGTTTTTGGAGAAGCCCCAGGGCCTGGGTAATAAAGGCCCTATATCTAGTAAATTCACTTGCCAAATCAGAGGACCCCGTTGCAACAGCTGAAGACTTTTGGAGGTCAGTTTCAAACGCCGTCATTCTTCGGTGGAACTCATCCTTCATCTCTTCGATTGTGGCCTTCAAAGTGGACTCCATAATGCACAAACAATTAGTGGTGAAGTGTAGAAGTGTAGAGGAGGTGGGAGATATGTATGATTTAGAGAGATGTACAGGAGATGACTTATGTATTTATAATTACATAAGTTGATAAAAAAGCTATGCAATTACCGCGGCAGTCTCCGAGTGCCACACGTCTTTTATTTATCGTCTTCTGTTTCACGAAAATGAATTCTTAGAACAAATCGTACTGGATTTTGTAGGAATCCAGTTGTCTCTACCTGTTGCCTTTATCGACTCACTCTTTCAAACCTACAAACGAATGAATTAATATTATAAAGTATATTCAGACACAAAATTATGTTGTTCTCAAGTTGCCGGAGTTATGACATTAGAACATAAGGATAGGTCGTCAACGTAATCCAACGTTACGAGTACTACAATTTAAAATTACTAAAGAATTTGAAGTAATTTTCTTTCTTTAATGCTTATGAAAACTGATTTACGACATTACAAAATCTATAACTACATCAATGTAGCTACTATATACATAGATTTAGTATAAAACATAGATCGGCAATGTGAAAGAGATAATATAATATTTTAACTCATATGTTAAAGCGAGATGCATGATGTGACCATACGTTTACACAGAAGTAGCCTGCAGTGACCCATGACTATATACATGACTACAACACTGTGTGACATGTGACAAATTTCGAAGTTGACATAACAAAAATGTATGCATTGCGTAGGTACTTAGCATTTGCGTGCATTGTATACATACGCGTAATCAGCAAAGTATATTTTTGATTTGTCGTCTATCATATTATCGAATTCTTCAAAATGTCGTAATAATTATAACTGTAATTTTTGGAAATAAAGGTGAAAATTAATTGGGTTTAATAGTGGTATAAAATTCTTCCTCTATTGTTATTCGACCCTTTAGTATTGGAACTGCAAGATAAAATAGCACAAATCTGCATATTTACTTCATTTCGTAGGAGCACCACGCTCCAAGGCATTTCGACAACGACTGATTTGACAGACCATCCGTTCCCCCGTCCGCGGCAGTGATATGCACCACCTTGCGACTAACGCTTGTATTTTCCTTCTAACCATATTCATCTGTTCTGTGGTTAAACTGTCGACATCAGCCGGGATTTATAATTTTATAAGAATTTTTACTACTATTGTACTCAATTATGTAAAGATTCTTGTCACATTCACCCGTCTATTTTTGTCATTTTAGTTGCATGGCAGAAGAATTTCATCTGGGTATGCTTTGCCTGTGGCAAGACGCGATTTAAAAATCTGGGTTTGCTGTGCACGCTGCGAGCGTCATGCGCATTTGTTGGGAGCGACTCTGTAATGGGAGGTGCAATGCATTCCCTCCGTCAATGATCAGGTACGGGACCAAACCTATCCGTATCATTTGCGTGGTGGCTGGTGCAGACTGAACTATCTATGTATCTGCCGGAGTCATAGGCCGGAGTGGAAAAGTGGAGAACTCAACATAAACCATCCGACCGTCCCAATAATAATAATAATAGCTTGTGTATGTGTGTACTACTGGTGGTAGGTCTATCATGTGTGAGAGGCAGGGGCGTGCACTCCTTGTAGGCAGAAATGCAGTGCTTTACTAGCCATTCACAGATATTTTATTATAACGTTCGTACGTTTTAGATGACTTTAATTTATAGTAAATAAATGAATAAACAAAATATAATAACTTAAAAACGCCGAATATTTTATAAATAGCACCTATTTGCAATCACGCAAACATTATGTTTGCCACGCGAAAAGCAAGAGGCGCTGCAAAGCAAATTAATGTACCTAATCAACCAAGTCATGCCGCCGCGTCCCGCATTACATTTGTTTGCATGTGTGTAGTAATTTTGGTGTCCGTGCACAGTCGCAAACGCACACAACCATGAATATTGAAAGCCGCGACTCCTGCGGCAGGCCTCGGGAGTTCGGCAGTTGTCGGGAGTAATCGTAAATGTTCGTTGCCTATAATCCGAGTAAAATTAATAGGCTGGAATCATAGCTGGAATCTAATAAATCACCTATGCACATTATGCATTCTTGGTTAGTAAGGTTTATTTGTTTAAATAGAAATGTTTTGTGTTTCGCGGAGGCCATTTTGCTTTTTTTATAAGTTTTTGCATTGTTTACTATTTTATACTAGTACTAGCGGCCCGACCCAGCTTCGCCTGGGTGCATATATTTTTTGATTCCACTCCACACCAAATACATGTTATTTTTCGTATTAATCTCTTGTATACCTAAACTTGACATAGCTATCCTACTGTCTGGCTCAATCCCGTCCCATCCGTCTGTTCAGTCTCTTCCCGATCCGTCCCGTCCTTTCTCTTTTATTATCCATCCCGTCTTATAACGTGCATTTACATTTCGTCCTATCAAATCTGTCAGCTATCCCAGCCCTCTCCCGTACCTTCCACTCTATTATATCCCGTCTCTCCATATACATGTACATATAAAGATTGCCTTATGAAATTTTGACATTAAAAACTTTAGCGTTTTTTATTGTCCATCCAATATTACGTCCCTTATTTCAGCACCAAAATGCTGTTTTTCCTAATAATATTGCACGCCATTACTTTTTGTTAGTAATAAAGTAATAATAACCATTTAAAAAAAGAATTGGCCAGATTGGTCCAGGCGTTGTTGAGTTATGCGCTTACCAACACTTTTTGTGATTCATTTTTATATTATAGAAGAAGATATTATAGTCCACCCTGCTTGCTTAGTGCGAGTTGGCGGATTTTATTTCACGTAGAAATTAATCCGAAAAGTCAGAGGTGTGCCCTGGGATTTGAACCCGTGACCATCGTTAACTTGTTGGCAGTCGCGTCTATTACGTTACCATATACAAATTAATAAAACCTTCATACTGCCTTACCAGGTGACGTAAGTAATAGAACAAATATTTAAAAATATAAAACTGCATATCGTTTCATTATAATGTCTAGATACGGCATCAACGTACCAATATTTGTTTATTCTTGAGTCTGAAAACAATACTAATGCGAAATTTAAATATGTCCCCCAGCGCATCTAAAAGTATAAATTCAAAAAACAATGTCGTTTATGAAAACGAAAAATTATAATTAGATATATTTTGGTATACTCCGGCAAAACGCTTCGATAGAGTATACTTTGTTTAAAACTGTTGCAATAATCTCAAAAAACAATGGGCGATTTTGGTAGATGTGGACATCGTTTTAATTTACATTTAACAAAATTTTGCGCAAGACGCCGTATCTAGATAATATTATATACACGATGTACACATTTTTTGAATTTTGTTCTATTTCGTCAGCCGTCAATGAAAGACAATGGAAAGATAGATCATTTTACGTTGGGTGGTAGTTGAAGCTGGACCGTCTTTTACGTCTCCCGTCAAATAAACAAAGATCATCCTATACTGGCTGGACGCATCACGCTTGAACGATACCCCAAAAAAAGGTTTTTAGTATCTTCCTCAGAAATTTTTCTATTTTTCTCACCCCTAAACCTTCCCAGGACTTCCACGAATATTTCAAGACCAAAATCAACCAAATTGGTCCAGGCGTTGTTGAATTATGCGGTTACCAACACATTTTGCGATTCATTTTTATATTATAGATGTTTGTAAAAAAAATAGATTTCTTAACGGATTTTTCATTTTAACATTTGAAAGTGTGTACATTTAACAGTTTATTACTAAGTTTCGATATTAATTGTAGTCATTTGCTTTTACTAGTGTGTTTGTTTATTTTTTTAAATGCGAGGTTTGTGTTAAAAATGTATGTTTATCAAATGAATGAATGAGGTGGCCGAAATCTTGCGTTTATTTACATCGGGATAGGTATAGTAATCTCAACTAACCGGAACCTTGAATATGTGAAAATTGAAAGCTGACTAGGTGAGTTGTTTTTATTTTACTTATTAGAATTTCTTCCGCCGCGACGATCGATCGCTGTTTTGTCTGCGTTGCCGTAGAAGATGGACGTGTAGTACAATAGTAGTACATCTAAGACTTGTTATGTTGGCATGGTTTCCGACTTAGAGATCCGTCGCGTGGCTGTGGCTATGCTAAAAACTATAATAGAAAAAGTTTTTGTGACCGAGTACTCCGCCGCATACCCAGTGTCATAATCCTGTGCACGCCGCTGGTGAGAGGCCATCTGGGTAGGTACCATCGCAATGTCTATTTCTCGGTTGTGTACTACTAGACGTATAGAGACTTAACATCTTAAGTCTGAGGATGGCGAGCGCAGTGGAATGCCAAGGATTGCTTTTTAATTCAAGGTGTTTTTTGCTTTTGTTACTGTTCACGAGTGGTCGTATCTCACCATCAGGCAAACGGCATGGTCACGTCGTCTGTTGCCATTCGATACTCTGCCTGGGCAGCATTTGAGCTTACCATCAGACACAGTGCTGACATTATGCTGGGAAAGTGTAAAAAAAGTGTGTTTGTATGTTAGTAAACGACCCCTTGGGGCGCGATTTTGATCCACTTAAAGGTCACATTTCATTCAACTTTGTAAAAAGTATATGACATTACATTATCCAGAAATATCTATTTTTCAGAAATTTATTTTCTTTGAAAATAATTATCGAGTGTGTTATATACGCGCAGCTTTCTTTGTTAAGACAGCCGTAGATAGATGTTTTTAGTCAAAAAGAAAAAATAGTCTAAAAAACTAAAAATACACGCTTTTATATAAAGACCCAACTAAAAGTAAAAATAAATGATAATGAATTTAAGATTCGAAAATGGAGTGTTAGCGGTTCCTACTGTGATGTAGGCTGGTATTAAACAGGGTTTTTGGAAATTAAACCCGAAAAGAGTGAAATAGTGTTATATGGTAAAAGGTGGTACTTTAGTTAATCATTTAGAAACAAAAATTATTGCTTACTCTCTTTTCTTAAACTAAACCCTATAAGGAGGTGAAATAAAAAAAAATTAAAGGTGTATGGAAAATAAAATCGCAGAAGTTAAAACTAACTTGTAAAACAATTCATTAATTTTTGCGCCCGCGAAAATAAATGTTCTGCAGCGTCCATGTAAGTAGTGTTACGTTATTGATGAGTTGTGTGATTGTCTTCCAAGATACTATATGCCGCCCCCTAAACTTGCCGCCCGGGGCACAGACCCCTCTTGCCCCCCCCCTAGATCCGGGCCTGATGGACTGTTACTGATTCTCAACAAACTACTTTCGGCTTTGTAGTATACTAATTATAAAAACCTTGTATAAGTACCGTCATATTTTTAAATTAAATACTAGCTTATAATACTCATCAAATAACAAAATAAAGCTGGTAGGAATCGGCATGTATGGAGGCTTCGCCACTGTAACAAGGTTTAAGTTGCTTAAACAAGGTACCTACTGAGTACGATGTGATTACGAGTCAAATAAACACGAATATAGAATAAAGACTATACGATACCACTACGTGAGTATCTACTTTATTTAAAGGTAAGCAAATTGCAACAAGGTGACTATAAGACTTGTGATCAAGCTGAAAATTTTCAGTGAAGTGTGCGCATCCATTTGCCACATGTCGTATACAGAGAAACGCGGTGGAGATTCTTCAATCATTTTCAGCATTCTTTTGGCTTTGTCCCGCAAGGGTCCTGAAACATAGTAATGTAAATCCTTTATTTATTTGACATGGCCGGCTATGTTCATTGGTGTTGATTTATATTCAACCACTGATTTTATTTATGTTTTTTAACCATTTATTTCTGTTCAAATAGCATGGAAATCTAATTTCATGTCGAGTTACTTGCGTTTGTGCAATGCGGCAAGTTCCAAGAGTTTGGGGGTAAATAAGTTGTTTATTATCTAGGTAGGTAGGTATTTATTTCAAAAGCCTTTGCTTACTCCTTATTCTGTGGCCTTTGATTTCCATTTCAGGAATGGAAAAAAGTAATAGATAAAGGGATTATAAATTATCAAAATATGTACATGAATAAATATAAAGGCGTTGCACATGGCGCATTTTTAACGCGCCGAGCACGCGCTGAAAGTCGCAAGATGACGTGCTTCAAACGTAATTCAGACGCAGGGAGTAAATCTATGTTCACCTTTTTTAGTCATCTACAGTGAGCGCGTCTTAAAATATTCTGTATCAGCCCATATACGTCCCACTGCAGGGCACGGGCCTCCTCTACAATCGAGAGAACGATTGAGAGTGGTAAGTCCATATGGTCCACCACGCTGGCCTAGTGCGGGTTGGCGGATTTACATACCATAGAATTTTTATAAAACGGTATGCAGGTTTACTAACGGTGTTTTCCTTCACCGTTTTAGTGCGTGGTGATTGACTATCAATACACGCATGACTCCGAAAAGTGTTAAAATATGCCGTGTAAAAAGGCCCTTACGGCTCAGTCGGGTGATGACCGGAGAACCAAAACAGAGGTGGCGAGTGTAATCCCAAGAGAAAACGTTTAAGTTATGTGTGTATTAATTGTTATCATCACTCTCTTTCGTGGTAAGTGTTGAAGAATTTTGATAGTATTCGAAGTCTGTCAGACACAACGGACTACCTGGTAGAGTAACAGGCCTAGTTCGCTGGTGATAAAATTATTTGAGAAGTCTTTAACACAGGTATATGTTGCTTCGATCCCATGTAAGTATAAGATACAGGTAGAAAAAGTACCTAATTATTAATAAAGGTGCTTACCAAACTTGCCGCAAAGTGCCACACAGGCACGCGTGTTGGGTGCCCTGAGTAAATATTATGTATGTATGTGTGTATGTATATATATTATATGAACGCGTTAATCCAAAGTAGAAATATAAATACGTACCTTCTTGATATCGCATCAAAACTCCGATGGATAATCGTTTTGTTTCTTTCACCTCTCGGAAAAATACTTCAAAGCGCAAGCTTAATAACACCGTCGTTATAAAATGAGCTAAGGAATATGTCACGACAGGTACTATTTCTGATACTCTCAAGATCTATAAAATATAAAGAAAAAGTAATGTAATAAGCTTGTTTGCTTAGTTATGTCGTGTTAATAATGGGCACTGTGCAACTAAAAGGCGGTAAATGAAAAACCTAATGTAGATATTAGTCATTCACAAAAATATAGGATATTATTTTTAGCCATATATGCATAAAAAATTAAAATGTTGTTTTAAAAACAAAACTTAAAAAATGAATGCTTTCCTTCAGTTTGTCGTAGTTCACCTTACTTCCGACTTCCGACAATTGGCTTCGTCATCAAATCTTACAGCATGCTTAATTTGTTATTTAAATCATCGGTTTTGATTCCTCACCAGGAATATTGATTTACAAAAAATCCAAGTATGCAGTTTTAGTTTTCATCAAAATCGGGCTTGTGACTCCCTTTAACATTTTTAGCTATACCTCATAGTTTTGGATTTGGCCACCTACACTTGAAAAATAAAGACTGTGTATAAATAGGAATAGCCAGATTTTTATACTTACATTATTTTGGACACCATACAGAACAAATTCAAATGTTATTAGCGACTGCACAACTAATTTAACGCAGTATACGCCAACCTAGAACATAAATGCAATTTAATTGTTATGAGTTTTATAAAATACCTACGAATATTGTTTTATTCGCCGACTATTATTTTTTAATTAACCCAATTTACCTGAAATTTGTAAACGTCTTGTAAGTTTTTAAATCCATCAAATATTTCTTTTAAATAAATCTGCGTATCACATGTAGCGAAATCGTGTGTTTGTGCCGCCATATACCTACCTCAACCAACGTTCAGTAGCAATTACACGAAAGAAAACTTTAGGCAACTGTTTTAGGTTGGTCTGGGTCTAAATGATTGCTTATTATGGAATTAAGAAAGCGTAAACGTATCAAGAAGAAAATAATAAAATTTGAACAGTTGGCGATTTCTATCATATTTGTGATTTGGCTATATAGAACGCCGATTATTAAAAATTCTAGGTCATGGCAATTGCAAATTATTAATACAAGAAATGCCACAATCATCACCATGAAAAATAACATTGTAACCATGTTTAATGTGCGTAACATAGAAAGTATAGCAGGGTTGTGTTCAATTTTCATTAGACGATCAAGACTTTGCAGTTTTATGAAAAACATCATATTTGTATCCCCGTTTAGAAACCGTATATGGATCATGTTACTGATGTATACTAGTAAATCTCCAAACACTCCGGCAGAGGCTATATAGAAAACGACAGCGTTGCTCTCATATTTGTAAGAATAATATTTGACTATAAATACATATGAAGTCACTGTTACTATTATACAAAGTATAGTGTATAATTTTTGATAAATTGTTGATGATGTCACAAATCTGTCTTTATTATGTACCCGACATGAACCCAGTGCCATCTGAATATAGAACACCAGCCTGTAACATTTTACGAATTCTTCTTCTAGTATGTCTTTTGAGATGTATTCTGGTGTATTCATTTTCCTAAAATTCATATTAATGATTTCATTTTTTCCAAAATACATTTTACTTTTATTAAACTTCTTATTAGGATGCATGGTCACACGCTATGGGATATTTTTTTATGTTGACTGCATATTTAGTTTTATCTTTAGGCAATGACAGTCACAGACTAACAGAGAAATATATTTAGCTAGCTGCAAACGGTGACGACAAACTAATGAAGTAATAATCTAATGACTTGCGTTTTAAATTATCGGACTACGTTTCGGGGACACCTTTAATATAAATGAGCTTATCTATTATATCCTCAGGAATTGCTTGGAAAAAAGCATAAATATTTTTAGTTTTTAATTTTAGGGAGAGCCCCTGTGAAAATTAAATGTGGATGGCTTATATTATGAAAACAAGTTACAAAAAGAAAAAAAGAAAAAAATGAAGTTTAAAAGAACAAAGTTGTTTGCAAAAGCAAAATTTAATCAATTCAGTGTATAATTTACATGTTTACAAATTTAAATAAAAACGGTCTAGTTTGGAAATGCTTTTTCTTTAATTTTAGAGATTTTCTACAGGAAGATACAATTTATCAAAAATATTATAGGTAAGTGTTTATTATAAACGAGTTTATATATATATAAAAGGTAATATAAGAACAACCCGACTATTTGATACAAATACTATTAACAAGTTGACAAATAAATTATGAGATTACAAACTAATGGTAATACATTTTGGTTATAACTTTAACTGGTTGTTAATGGCGGTTAAAAAATTATGTTACATCAGGAAATAAACTCGTCATTAAAGTAAAAGCTTTTTTTATCGAAACCAATTTACATAATATTATTGTGTATTTGAATAATTCCAATTTTCTTCATATGCACTCATCCTTATTATTATTAAATCATACTCCATCATGGTCAGGGATGCTCCTATCTAGTGGTCATGGCCTGCCCTAGTATAGGTGCTACGAGTACGCAACCTCGGCCCCCGAGCTACTGCAGTCACCTTAACTTCCCGTCCGTGACTGCAGTATCCACTCCCTCAGGCCATACTCTCCTTTCCAATAACATCCTCTACCCACAAATCCTATTTCCTTTCCCCGGTTAACGGCGGGCAGCAGCGTCATTAACGCCAGTCCCCTACTGCGCTCGCCAACCCGCCTGCCAAGCATGGCGAGTATTGGCAAATACCCCCCTTAATGGCGACACATATTGAGACCAGGCCCCCAGTCCCCGGCAGCCCCACTATTCCTGGCTATGGTAGCAGTCATGGTTACGGTGGGGCAGGGGGTGCTAAGAATCCCCGGGTTGGCCCCGGCTACCACCCCCGACGACGACTGGCCCTGGTAACACACAACATTCGCACATTGAGGACAGACGAGAAGATTGTCGAACTGGAAGAAGAATTGAGCGGGTTACACTGGGATATTCTGGGGTTATCGGAAGTCCGAAGAATCGGGGAGGATACGATAACCCTGAAGTCTGGTAACCTGCTCTTCTACCGGGGGGACGACCAACAGTCCCGAGGAGGTGTCGGATTTCTCGTCCACAGGTCTCTCATCAACAACATCGTATCCATCGAAAGTGTGTCGAACAGGGTAGTATACCTTATACTCAGAATATCCAAAAGATATTCGTTGAAGGTCATACAGGTATACGCGCCGACCTCGACACACCCAGATAAAGAAGTAGAGGAGATGTATGAGGACATAAGTCGGGCCATACATACTTCCAAAACCTACTTCAATGTTGTTATGGGGGACTTCAACGCAAAGTTGGGCAAGAGAAGCGATGCAGAGTTGAAAGTGGGGCAATTTGGACATGGGCAACGCAACCCCAGGGGTCAGAGGCTGGCCGACTTTCTGGAGAAAGAGGGACTCTTTGCGATGAACTCTTTCTTCCAGAAGCCGCCTCACAGGAAATGGACCTGGCTGAGTCCTGACGGTTCTACGAGAAACGAGATAGATTTCATCTTGACGACGAATAGACGGATATTCAGAGATGTCTCTGTGATCAACAGGGTGAAAACCGGCAGTGATCACCGAATGGTTAGGGGCACACTGAATATCAATGTCCAATCGGAAAGGCGTCGCTTGATGAAATCTACGCTCCGACCTACTCGCGCCCATATCCAAAACCCCGAGAGCTTTCAACTCGAGCTGACAAATCGCTTTGATTGTCTAGGAGAAAACCTTGCAGTGGACGAGCTAAACAGCGGTTTGGTAGAAGCTGTCCATACGGTGGGATCTAAGTATTTTAGACCTCGCCGTAGAGATAGACCACAAAAACTCTCGATCCACATTCTTGACCTTATGGCCGAACGTCGATCTTTAGCGCTGCAGTCTTCCGTTGACGCCGAAGCATATCGGCGGCTCAATAGACGGATCTGGAAGTCCTTGCGACACGATGTCCGTGCTCACAATACTGTGAGCATTAAGGAGACAATTGAGCGAAACGGAGGCTCCAAAGTGTTTGCAAGAGACTTGTCTATTGGGCAAAGCCAGTTGTCTAGGCTGAAGACGGAAGACGGCCGCGTGGTATCGACGAGGGCAGAGGTATTAAGGGAGATCGAGAGGTTCTACGGACAGCTTTACACCTCGGTTGCCAAACCTGCTGTTAACTCGGCCGAAGACCCGAGAGCCGAGTTGATCCGACACTTTAGCGATGATATCCCGGACATCAGCCTGTGTGAGATTGAGATGGCCCTGAAGCAACTTAAAAACAACAAGGCGCCGGGCGAGGACGGAATAACTTCAGAGCTTCTGAAAGCGGGCGGAACGCCGGTACTGCAGTCCTTCAGAGGCTCTTCAATTCCGTTCTCCTCAAGGGCTCAACGCCAGAGGCATGGAGCAGGAGCGTGGTGGTACTGTTCTTCAAAAAAGGTGATAACACTTTGCTGAAGAATTACAGGCCCATCTCGCTCCCGAGATGTCTATAAGTTGTTTTCGAGGGTCATCACAAATCGTCTCGAACGCAGGTTTGATGACTTCTAGCCTCCCGAACAAGCCGGTTTCCGAAAAGGCTTTAGTACCATAGACCACATCCATACGCTTCGGCAAGTTATACAAAAAACCGAGGAATATAACTTGCCGCTTTGTTTAGCGTTTGTGGACTATGAGAAAGCCTTTGATTCAATCGAGACTTGGGCTGTGCTACAGTCTCTCCAGCGGTGCCATATCGACTATCGGTACATCGAAGTGTTGAAGTGTATATACAACAACGCCACCATGTCGGTCCGAGTACAAGATCAGAGTACGAAGGCTATTCCACTACAGAGAGGCGTGAGACAGGGAGATGTCATATCCCCGAAACTGTTCACTGCCGCGCTGGAAAATGCCTTCAAGCTCTTGCAATGGAAAGGATTCGGCCTCAACATCAACGGCGAGTATATCACTCGCCTTCGGTTTGCCGACGATATTGTAGTCTTGGCAGAATCGCTGGAAGACCTTAGCACTATGCTCGAAGACCTCAATCGAGTCTCCCAACAGGTGGGTCTTAAAATGAACATGGACAAAACGAAGATCATGTCGAATGTCCATATTGTGCCCACCCCCATCGGTGTTGGGGGCTCGACTCTTGAAGTTGTTGACGAATATGTCTATTTAGGACAAGTGGTCCGGTTAGGCAGGTCCAACTTCGAGAGAGAGGTCAATCGTCGAATCCAACTCGGTTGGGCAGCGTTCGGGAAACTACGCGACGTCTTCTCGTCCAAAATACCTCAGTGCCTTAAATCGAAAGTCTTCGATAGTTGTGTGTTGCCAGTGATGACTTACGGCACCGAGACGTGGCCTCTCACTATGGGCCTTATTAGGAAGCTCAAAGTCACTCAACGAGCTATGGAGAGGGCTATGCTCGGGGTTTCCCTACGAGATCGAATCAGAAATGAGGAGATCCGTAGGAGAACTAAAATAACCGACATAGCCCACCGGATTAGCAAGTTGAAGTGGCAATGGGCAGGGCACATAGCGCAGAGATCTGATGACCGGTGGGGTCGGAAAGTGCTCGAATGGAGGCCACGTAGCGGAAAGCGTAGCGTAGGACGTCCACCCACAAGATGGTCCGACGACCTGGTAAAGGTCGCGGGACGTCGCTGGATGCAGGCCGCTTCCAACAGGTCATTGTGGAGATCCTTGGGGGAGGCCTATGTTCAGCAGTGGACTTCCTTTGGCTGATGGATGGGATGGATGGATACTCCATCATTACTCAGCAAAAAAAACAATTATCTTGGTTTCAATTAAACATCTGATGGTACCTATGTGTGATAATTTACCACAATCGCTTCATTTTGTTATTTTTCACCAGTAGGCTGACCTATAACATGAACTCGCTTCCGGTGTCTGTGCATTTAGATCTTTGAAACTATTAACCATCAATGGTTTTTAATTTAGTGTTCAGCAAAGCTACACTGATTCCAGTGAAGGTTTGTATGTTTAGTGCAAATTATAGGTTGTCCCACGGAGTGGCAGGGTAAGTATCTTAAATATTGTAGACTAGCTGTGCCCGCGATTTCGTCCGCGTGAAGTTTAACAAAAAAGTTAATTAGTATTTCTAAGTTATTTTTTTAAATTAAATGAAATTTTCTAAAATAAATGTAGCCTAAGTTACTCCTTATTATATCAGCTACCTGACAAAAAATGTCCCGTCAAAATCGGTCCAGCCGTTTCTGAGATTAGGAACAAACAGACAGACAGACGGACAGACAGACAGACAAAAAAAAACTATGGTCATTTTCGTTATAGGTATCGTGTATATATTAACGAATGTAGTTTGTCATTTTTTTATTTACACTTTACAAACAGACACTTCAATTTTATTTAGGTATATGTATAGATAAACAATTTTACTGATTCGGGATGGGAGGTGACCGGACCGGCCGAAAAGGGACAAGATTGATCGGATCATGGTGGAAAGGAAAGGCCTGAGTAGGATAGCTACGTCAAGTTTAGATATACAAAAGTATGTTCGATTAATAAAAAAATAAAAACCGACTTCAAAACAAAAACCAAAAAATAACAAAATAATAAGTACCACTGCAAAGCATGTAGGACCTATGCCTTATATTAATTTAAATATATATATGTTTGGTACTGGGCGACCCGCCTTCAATATGTTATGCATATATTTTGATTTGTTGGCTAGTCAAGTCATTAAGCAAATTAATGAACAAGCACAAGTTCCATAAAACAATATTATTTTTTGCTTTGCAGTAGTAGTTATTATTTTGTTATTTTTTGGTTTTTAGTGGTTTTTTGTTTGAAGTCGGCTTTTATTTTTTATTAAATTTTTTGTTTATTGTATCTTTTTAGTGTTGATAGGAATTTAAATGAAGAAGATTTGGTCCCCACAAGGAATATGTTCTTCTGATGATAATGAAATCGCTAAAATCGGCTGAATACTGCCGAAGATATTGGAGTATTCATATGTTTATGTTTTTTTTCTCCCCCCCCTCCCTTTGCCCTACCCCCGTTTCCCTCCACCACTGTAGCTTAGCTTTTATACTGAACCCAATGCAAAAAGAACCATTGGAATCCTACTACATTTTGAAGAGTTCTACACTCCAGGTCCGAACATGATCATCAGATCTCCATGTTGTGTTCCTGGGATCAACCTGTCAATACATTCTTTCCAATGAAAAAGAAATCACTAAAATCGGTTAAAAGCTGCCGAAGATATTAGAATTTACGTGTATTTTAATTTTATCACCTACCTCCCTCACCCCCCCCCCTTTTCCCTCTGTCACTGTAACTTAACTTTTATAATGAACCTAATGCAAAAAGAACCATTGGAATCCTACTTAATTTTAAGGAGTTCCCCTCTCCAGGTCCGAAGGTATTCATCAGATTTTCACCATATTTTTATGGGACCAAATGACAAGTACCAGCTTTCAATCAAAGAAAGAATGGTCGAAATCGGTTCACACAGTACAGAGAAACGAGGTAACAAACATTAAAAAAAAGCAACATACAGTCGAATTGAGAATTACCTCCTCCTTTTTTTGAAGTCGGTTAAAAAATAACATCTGAGTATCTGGTTTAGAGTGGAATCAAAATAATATTTGCAACCAGGTGAAGCTGGGACGGGCCGCTATAATATGTAAAGGCTGACCCCAAAACGTAACTTTGAATATATTTATATATTATATCTACAACAGATTTTCTTTGTTCGTGGGTCTACTACAAGTACTTGCTATAAGTAAGGATGCGAACATTTTAGGACCAGCTATCTCCGGTAAACTTATCTTTTTTAATTACATCTAACATACACATATTCCGAACTCCTAACCCCAAGTCTAAACACAGCTCCAAAACAAATACTTAGAATCGCATGGACATTTGACTGGGTCATCAGTGCGGAAATCAAACCAACTGGGCTACATAAACTTACTCAACATCTAACTCACTCACCGAAGAACGAAATACAACAATGAGGTAAATATTTCTTTGCCATTGATTCTGTTGTCTTAACGAATATGGCTTTTTGTAAGGGACCCAACCTATCCGTATCATTTGCGTGGTGGCTGGTGCAGAGTGCAGACTGAACTATCTATGTATCTGCCGGAGTCTTAGGCCGGAGTGGAAAAGTGGAGAACTCAACATAAACCATCCGACCTTCCCAATAATAATAATAGCTTGTGTATATGTGATTACTGGTGGTAGGTCTATCATGTGTGGGAGGCAATCTGGGTAGGTACCACCACAATGTCTAATTCTCCCGCCTAACATCGGTGTAAATGCACTGTTGTGTTTCGGATTGAATTATATTTTAGCCAGATTAACTACTGGACATATAGAGACTTAACATCTTATGTCTCAGGATGACGAGCACAATTGAATGCCAAGCATTGCTTTGTAATTCAATGTGTCTTTTGGTTTTGTTACCGTTCATGAGTGGTCGTTTCTTAATATCTGGCGGACAGTATGCTCGTCTTGCCATTCATTGCAATAAAAAAACATATTAATATGAAACATAAATGTGTGTAATGTATGTAGGATCTACTTGCATAATTTAACAATAGGCTAGGTTCATACATTTTTATTTTTGTTTATAACGAAAGGTTCCGTTACGCATAATCATATTCAGAAAGAATTTTTAAAATCTGTGAAGTAATAAGCAAGTTACAAATACAGGGTATATCAAGACTGCTACCAAAAACGAAGCCGGGTGGTAGTTTAAGCGACTTCAGACACAATGCAACAGAAAAAGTTGCAAAAAAAAGCGACAATTTTTTTTTTGTTATTTTTTTCCTATGGCCATATTTGGGTGGTAAATACATTTTTTCCTAAAATAATAGTATATACCCTTTTATTTATAAATACTCTAAGGTATAAAAGAGTTTAAATTATTATTTTAGCAAAAACTATGGATTTACCACCCAAAAATGACGATATTTAAAAAATCATAAAAAAATTGTCGCGTTTCTAGGCGAAATTTTTAATTGCATTGTGTTTGTAGCCACTAAATCTACCACCCGGCTTCGTTTTCGGTAGCAGTCTTGAGATACCCGGTATATGAAAGTTGGTGGTAGGAGTGATAGAAAAGGATGCAACATGCACGGCGTGACGTCATCTTCCATAAGGTGCACGCGTGCGAAAGAGACAACGAGTGTCCCCACCGTACTATTAAATGTATTAATATCTCAGTCATTTTACATTCAATTTTGATGCTGTTTTCAAATTCGTTTGTTTTTATAAACGATGCTTTTAAAGAATGATTACTTACTGCTCAAATAAAATCTTGGACACAAGCCTATTAGAAAAGCTTAGCTACATCCATTGATATTACATTAATCCAAAATAAATACCTAACATAATATGACAACGATTATAAACCGTTCATTACATGTTCATATCCAGTGTTGTGAATTAATTATTACTCTACAATTACGACAAATTGACCATATCATCGGAAAATGTATACAATATGGATAATTTTCTAAAACCGTGGGTGGATCATTAGAAAATAGTTTATTTCTGTGAGTGTAGAGTCTGAGCAAACAAGTTACGTAGTATCACACAAAATGTACTTTAGAACTACAAATGAAAAGAGATTAGATAAAAATATAATACACTCTTTCTTACCGGTATATAAATTACAAAGAATTTTGGGTTCAGCAAGAGTGAGAATTGATAAAGACAGGTTGATTTCACAAAATACAGTATGGGAAAAACTGTATTCATTATGCTGGATGATGACTTCAACGTTTTCAATTGCTTACTATGCACAGTTTTACTATTATTGTTATTACCACAGAAGTAAGATGTTATACATTGCTTGTACCATTGGGACTACCACTCAGTATGTTTCTTATTTATGTAATATAATTTATGATAAAATGTTGATCAGAACTGCTGACGTCGACATGTACTTATTATTGAATAAAATAAATCGAGAACTGAATTTGATGGAATGCAAATATCTTACGAATATCCAGCGCTATCTTAATTTATTTTTTATGGCTTTAATAGTCGGGCCCTATTCGACTGGCTACATAATTCACGTAGTTTTTAGCGTGGATAAGCCACTCTATCCATTATTCTTGGGCTTTCAAATTCTTATAATTTATATAGATGTACTTTTAGTGGCTTATATAATTTTCTTTTTATGTTTTCGTCTCGGAATTTTAAATGATTTATTAATTGAATATATTACGAGGACAATGCCTGACTATACTGATTCAGGTATTTCTCGTTATGGCTTTTTAAGTAAAGTATTGGAACGAAATTCAATTGAGTACAAGCAAAAATGCAAGAGTCCCCCAACATTTCGACAGTATGTCATTACCCTGAGGTACATCCTAAAATGTTATAAAACTCTAACTGAACTTTTTAGTTTTTGTGTGAGTATTTATCAATAAATTTTACTTAACCAATCATCATTTGTTGTACATGTTTAAATACATACGTCTTGGCTCGCGTCTATATGTGAAATTTTGATTTCATTTGTAGTGCTGCGATAGTTCTACTAGTACAAGTACTCGCACAGTTGCGTTGAGTTGGGGGCCAAGATGGATTGAAACATGTATACAGTTTTGTATTTGTCTGGACTCTGGTTGATGTGGTTCCTCAACAATAGTTTCTATGTTTTAGGTGCTGACGATCGCAGGCACTGTATCAGTTTGGACCTATATAATTATTGGAACTTCCATTATAGCTCTACGCACTCAAGTGGGTGGTCACATAGTTTTACAATACACAAGGCCATTGATTTAAATGCTAAGGATAGGCCCTTCACTAAATTTAGAGTTTCAAAAAATAAATCTTAACTTCATCTTAATAAAACTTTCTGTCAACAAGCAAGCATTTTCAAAATCATGCGAGCGACAAATTATTTCAGTAACGTTCCACTATAGATGTACTGGAACGCACGCTCCACTTCATCATCATCATCATATCAGCCACGCTCCACTTAGGTCGGAACAATTTACGCGATTTCCGGCCTGTCCATATATTTATGTCAATGCACAAGGCATTAATTTTGAATACCATTATAAGAAAATAATCTGAGATTACGCCCAGATTCGAATACTGTATAGAGGTAGAAGGTTATGTGATGAGTAGATATTAATGTTTTTATTGAGGTTCATGTGAATCTGAAATTAATCTGATCTAATCTAAAATTAATTCAGTCAATAGACTACAATATTTCCCAATTACCTATACGAAGTATTATAATAATAATAGGCATATTGACTAATACATACATAAACCCACGCCTTTTTCGAGAAGGCGTAGGCAGAAAGGCAATAAAGGTAAATAAGGATAAGATGTGATAGGGGTCGAGCCTATCGCCATATAAGGCCCAAATCCCTTACTCCGGGTTGATAATGAATAGAAAATTCCAATATCACTTCGCCTGACTCGGGACTTGAACCTGAGACCACAGCTTTGCAATCATACCGCAGTTCAACTGCGCCACCGAAACAGTTATACTGTCTAATAATTATTCTTTAGTTTCAGCTGTATTCCGCCATAAGTGCCGGTACTGTGGGCATGTGGGCATTTTTCTACTTCGCGAATTTGACTGTTCTGGCAATGATAAACGATCTCTTTTTGAAGGAAATTAAAAACACGAAATTATTATGCATTCGGATCATGTCGTATGGACTCGATGGTACCCTCTTTTAATATTATTATTTATTTCAAATTTATTATTTTTATTAATTTATTTTAAATCGTTTTGCACTCTTAATCGCAGATTAGGCCCGTTTCCTGCAGTGGGACGAATATGGGCTGATTTAAATAAAAAGGGTTTATTTTGGTAAATGGTATGACGTGTTTATTTTGTATTATTTCAGATTCTGTAGTGAAAATGGTGAGTGTGATCCTGCGAGAGATCCACCACGCTCAGCCGAGTTTCTCTGTGTACGGTATCTTTACACTGGACACGAGAATCCCCGTGCACTTGCTGAGCATCATCACTGCTAACATCATGATTGTTATTCAGTTTCTTATTAACTGTATGCTTAATTCTTATTAAATGTATTTAACGCTAATTGTGTGTAACGTTGAATTGTAGTGAAATATAATTCTTAAACATCAAACTTTTTTTCTAACACCCAAACACATATTATACAGTATCCACAGGTGCCCATTTATTGTCGTATTTTTCAGCACCTTATTTTATGCCATCCAGAAATAAATCTAACAATACTTAAAGAAACATGTAAATTTAGTTTTACATAATATATGGTATCCTATGTAATGCAAATGTAGAAATAGTTGCAAAATATATTTTCCTGTATTTCAACTTATCTATACATATAAATAAAATTGAAGTGTCTGTTTTAAAGTGAAAATAAACAAAAAATGTCCAACTACATATTGTTATATACACGATACCTGCGCCGAAAATGATATTTAATTTTTTTTTGTCTGTCTGTCTGTCTGTTTGTTCCGGCTAATCTCTGAAATGGCTGGACCGATTTTGACGGGACTTTTTTGTCAGGTAGCTGATATAACAAGGAGTAACTTAGGCTACATTTATTTTAGAAAAATAAAGTAATGTTGCAATGCCCGCGCGCAGCTCACGCGCATGCCACCATTGGGCCGTCACGTCGGGCGCCTCCCACCACTTCTGCCACCAACGAATCAATCTTGTCATTGAGCTCAACCGGACCTTGGATCTCATTTCTACGTGGGGTTCCAGGAATATGGTTGAGTTCAATGCCAAGAAAACCCAGGTGTGTGCGTTCACGTGCAAAAAATCCCCGTTCTCTCCCCTCCCCATTCTTCAGGGTACTCCCCTCTCAGTGCGGAATGACCTGTGTATCCTTGGTGTGGATATCCGCTGTGATCTCAATCCAAGGAATCACATCGAGGGCGTAATATCTGCCACATCACGCAGGGTTGGAGTCCTGAACAGGGTGAGTCGGTTTTTCACGCCCGGTCAGCTTTGCCGCTTATATAAAGCGCAGGTCCGGCCGGGTATGGAGTACTGCTCGCACCTTTGGGATGTATCCGCCCAGTACCTGCTCGATGCCTTGGATGGATTGCAGCGGCGGGCCATCCGCATTGTGAATGATGCAGACGTTACGAGCAACTTGGAGTCGCTACAACTCCGGAGAGATGTCGCCTCTCTAAGCGTGTTCTACCGCCTGTATCACGGTGAGTGCTCTGAGGAATTGTTCAACTTGCTCCCCTCCTCTCCATTCCTAACCAGAACCACGCGTGGCTGGCTTGCGAAGCCATAGCTTGACGGTCCACACCATCCCGGCGCGAACCAAACGGTTCTCAAATTCGTTTCTGTGCCGCACCGTCAGGCTGTGGAATTGTTTGCCGGCGCACGTGTTCCCTCCTTCCTACAATCCTGGGTCCTTCCGCCGTGGTGTGAAGAGGCACCTAAGCAGGCCGGCATAATTGTTTCCATTGGCAAGGGACTGCCTTCCGATGCCAATGGATACTCTGCCTGGGCGGCATTGGCACTTTCCATCAGGTGCAATGCCGCCACTATGCCAGGCCATTATAAAAAAAAAAAAAAAAAACAAGTATTTGTACACGTATACATACTCTTTGGTCAAATTGTTCTTTTGTTTATTATAGACATAGTTGAATTTCAAACAGAAAAGTTTGTTTACTGTTGTTTACTGTGGTTTTATTCAATGTCAAACAGAAAAGTTTTATTTGACGAATACTACGTGAAATACTGAGCGCTTATACAAATTGTGTAGCAGTAAGAGACATTGAAATGGATACGGGCTATCATTATATGCATAAAGAAAGTTCTGTAGCAGCAATATGCAATAACAACATTCAGGTACAAAAAAAAATAATTTGCTATTGCTGGTTCAAAGCAATTATTGTAGTTTACGATTTCAGTAATTGCATATACTTCAGGATAAATAAGTGATTTTGAGAGATACGTACATTTAAATGTGCACGATTTTGTCAGAATAACAACATCATTATACAGGTAAAAACTTTTTCTCTTCTTGATTTGGTCGAATTTCGACCACTAGGCGACCACTAGTTAAAATAAAAATACAAAAACCAAAAAAAAAAAACTAAATAAACTAACTAACTTTTTTGTTAAATTCCACGCAGACGAAGTCGCGGGCACAGCTAGTTTAAATTATAATCTAATGCTCTTATTTCAATAATATATTCTGAAGCGAGAAAATATTATGTTTATGAAAGTTCTTTTATTGACATTTTGAGTTACTTTAATGATGCTACTTCAGCTGAGGAATAGTGCAGTCCAAATTATATAAGTACAGCATTTATTATCGAGACAGGTTTATTTCTCTTAGACCGAAATAAAATATTTTTTGCTAGAATAAGGGGCTACTCTATACAAACGCATTTCGAAAATCCGAGCGTTTGAAGTCATAAGTAAGTTATTACTTATCCACCTCTAAAATCTATACTATTTTATATATATATACAGGGTGGACAAGAAAACGGCGCACCTGCCAATATACATTATAGTATATGGTGAAGGAATCTTAATTAAGACGGATTTGTATGGCGCTAGCGAATATTAAGAAAGATGCCGAGAAAAAAAAACTAACGTTACACATGCTACCCCTTAACATGTTAAGCTAAAGTGATTGAACCTTACAACTGAACGGTAGACATTCAACAATAAATAAGCAGAGCTCATTATTTACTTATAAGTCGATTGTGTACATCACGCTCAGGGTACATAAAAAGATATTAAATTAATACTGCCAACAGTCACATACATGGGTACTAACCCCATACTAAGATACAAATCTTGTGTCGCGGTATTAGAAAAATAATTATGGTTCACGGAAATTATTTGTCTCGGGGCGGGAACCGAACCCGCGGTCTCTCATTTCACAGGCGGTTCTTACCAACTGCGCCACGGAGGCCGTCGGTGACTCATATGGGCTGGTTAGTTGTCATTAATGACCACCAAAATAGTTAATTGACCTTGTAATGTAAACCGTAATGACCTTGATAGGCAAAGCTGGAAGCGCAGGATCCGCCAAAACCCGCACGAAAACACTGTCATAGTTTGGTAGCACAAATCACTTTTTCTTTTACATTTCACATAACACAAGTTACATCAAAAGCTATCAAATTGGGTAATGTTCAAAGCATAGTGAAATTAATAAAATTTACTCAAAATAACTGAAAACGAATTTACAATAATATGCACACGACTAATACATGCACACGCGATCGCAATCCGAATTCAACTAATAAAAAATAAATTATTATTTTGATTCTTGAATGATAAAGGCCTGTTCACATTAGATACAAAGCTTTCCTATTTGAGTTCATAATAATTCATCTGAACAATTAGTATTACTACTGTATCAGACCATATACGTGCCACTGCAGGGCACGGGGTCTCCAGTGCAGTAAATTAGTAGTTAGTGTTTATTGATTTCACTAATTTTATCTCAAATAAGTCTCATATGCAAATTCTATGCTATAATGGTAGACGACATTTCTCTAGGTATAAGAATTTAGAAGAATTTTATCATTTTAAAGTAACATTATTTTCAAAATACATTAAAATAATGTTAAATACAATAATAAGCAAAGTAAATAGGCAATTTGTAATTGACTGGATCGGCTGATGACATATTTAAATAACATTATAAGCTCTTGAGCAAGTATCAGTATCAGTCCAATAAGATCTTTTTTTTAACGTAACTTTTATATCGGAGTACTTAATCCAATTAAGTTATATCAAGTGTGTAGTGTGAACACACCTCAGATGTCGGTCTTCTTTTGCAAAATGCTAACAGTTACCGACAAAGAAATTGCCGCCTTTCGGCACGCACTCACAAACGGCGGCGGCGACCTCAAAGGAAAAATAATCGAGCCGCGTTGGATCCGACAAAGTACACTATGACCGGCGGCTTCCTTTGACTAATAGGGCCGAATTGGGCCATCATTTTAAATATATTATTTTTTATTAATCAGTGTCATCAGATTATTTTTTCAATGAATCTAAATTATTTAGAAAATTTAAATGTTATGTAGGTATTACCAAAACTTTTCTAATTATAATTAAATTCGCAATCTTACATGATTTAAGCGATGACCAGTGTGATTTCTTGGTATCTTTCAGTTTGGATTGTGACACTAAGGAAAATAATGACAAACAAAATAGTCAATCCATTCACGATGCAACTGCACCTAAAGTTATTATGTTGTTAATTTATTGACGCTTAAATCTAAGTACGTCCCTGTTTAACTGATTGATTTATTTGAAATGAAACAAAAAATATCCTTTTTTGAAGTTAGAGAAGGATAAATTATACAGCTAAGAGTTCATGACCTTACTCATGTGGTAAACAGCTGTTAAAGCGAAGTTTAAGAAAGTTTTGATGCTGTTAAAAATGGGTTTCGGTGGTATATTTCGTTAACCGTTCAATTAACGACGAAACGAAAAAATACGTATGTGTTTTAAATCTTGTTCTTCATCCATTCCAACTGATTTTATGCGAAAAAGTGGTGATTAAACTTAAAACTTTAAACGGTCATAACTTCAAAACGGATAGGTATTTTCCAAATATTATTTTTTTATTACGATATTAATATTTTGCCCTTGTACCCAACTGAGCAAGTGCGCCATTTATTTGCGCTCCCTGTATATGCTTACTATAAGTATTATTTGTACTTACTTCAATCGGAACTTAGTCTATGGTAACGACTACTATCTAGGCACATTCGTACAGTTTTACGTACGACATTGGAATTTTCGAACTTCATTTCGGCTCATTAAGTAACCCTTCAGGATATGCACATGCTACAATGTCTAGGGGTTACTTTGTACTCCGACACGGCGACGAATGTTCGAACATCGCAATTAAAACTGTACGAATATGCCTGAATATATCGCAAACTATTCGAATTCTGTATCGTAAGTAATTTTAGACTACATTCGAAGTGAATGATAAGTTTCACAGAGAATAGTATTGATTTTTAGAAGTGGAAAACTTTTATCTTATATCCGTCCATCCATCAGCCAACGGAAGTTCACTGCAGAACAGCCTCCCCCAATGAATTCCACAGAGACCTGTTGGAGGCAGCCTGCATCCAGCGACGTCCCGCGACCTTTACCAGGTCGTCTGACCACCTTGTCGGTGGACGTCCTACGCTACGCTTTCCGCTACGTGGCTTCCAATTATCTTATATGCTGACGTTTATCGTCCCAACATTCGAACTTCGTGTCGGAGTAGCCCCCTTGAGGCGTGATACAATGGCGTGATTCACTATTTGGCACATTCACCAGATGTGAAACAAGTGGGTACGAGTTCGATCCCCGCCCTGATAAGAGTGTGCTTTAAGTGCTTTAGGTTTGGGTGTTTGAGACCGAAAAATCCTTCATAATTACCAATACCTACACACAAGACTCGAAGTTAGTGTGGGGGTCAGGACTATGGAAGTTTATTTATTTCATCCTTTTTTGCACACACAATGATAATAAAAAATACTAAAGGAGGCGGCCTTAAGAGCGTTTACACCTTGCGCGCAAAGTCAACGATAGGTATTTCTTTGTTAATTTCACGCACACATAAGCGACCAAAGCAGTGTGCGTAGAGCTGCCGCGTCGGCTCGCTATTCAGTCAGCTCAACCAACTTTGATCCGTGCGCTTCAAAATTCTAATATTCAATTGAAATGTAACTTACGATTTATATATTGGTAATATAATATCATAAAATATTTTATTTGCATTATAAGTAGACAAATATTACTGTGCAAGCAATGAAGATACTAATCATATTTTCGTTATAATTACATTGTTAAGTTGCATTCAAATGAGTGTTCAATCAGTAGACACTACGGACGTTTTATTAATCATTTCGTGTTCGAACACATTAATAGAGTTAGGGGACTTACAACCCCTTACAATTACGAAATATGTTAAATTTTATATTACAATACATATCATAATTTAGCCTCGGAATTACATCCTATTATATTACCTGAAACATAATTTATACTCACTACAAAATCATTGTAGGTAATAAAAAAATATATATTTTACTACCAAAGTACTAAGATGTGGCAATCGCAGTCCGCGCGTGGCTATTTTTACTACGCACGGCAAAAATCGACTGCAGCCAGGCCGGAGCGACGAGCGATACGTCCTCCCTCTGGAAGGCCTTGCGGGCGGTCTGATTTGATGCAGGTCGGACAGCGTGTTTTATATGTTTGGATTCGTAATGCGAACCACTAGACTTTTCACGCTCCTCTACCTATATATATCTATATAGATCATTGATTCGTTCGCAATTAGAATACGCTTGCCTGATTTGGGATCCCTTCTATGACAAGTATAAGTTGCCCATGGAGCGAGTGCAACGGAAATTCCTTCGTATAGTACATTATAGATGCCATCGTGCACGAGTGCCATATGAACAACTGTTATCCCAATACAATTTACTTCCATTAGAAAAAAGAAGAAAGCTTCTTCAGATGATGACTCTTTACGATTTATGCAACAACAATTTGGATTGTATGGATCTGATAAATAGAGTAGGCTTTGTGGTTCCCCTAGTAAGTCAGCGTCACAGAACAGTTGAATATGGTTAGAAAGGCAATAGCCGTCAAATTGTATGAAAACCAGCGTCGTCGTTTCGGAACACAAAGCCTCAACAAAATCCAATACATAAAGCTGCAATAGTCGATTTAAAGTATCGATAAAATTATGGAAATATGTCTTTGTTATAAGACCGGAATTTATTTTATAGATATGCTTAATAGTTTTTTCTGATACAGTTATTTCATTAGTATTATGTCAATAGGCGGAAAATAAATGAGACGAGTATTAAAAATTCATTTTAATTTGTATACTTTTTACAAATCTATATGTACAGGATTTTTAAGATTTTTAGCTGTGTGTGAGGTATTAACATTTTTACTATTGGAAAGGCATACATATAAGCAATTATAATAATCAAATTACAATTTTTTACGTCAATAGATTCAGTGGTTTTGATTTTTCATACAATATTTAATTATTTCATCGCCATGATACTGTTTTTCCATAAGCGTTGCACGTAATTATTTTTGGTTTGTATATTACTTATGATCCAGATTTTTTATTGTCTTCCGTTTCACGAAAATGAATACTTAGAACAAATCGTACTGGATTTTGTAGGAATCCAGTTGTCTCTACCTATTGCCTTTATCGACTCACTCTTGGAAACGTATAAATGAATAAGTTACTATATTATAATGTATTTTCACACAAAAATATGTTGTTGTCATGTTGGCAGAGGTATGAAATCAGAACATAAGGATAGGTCGTCAACGTTATCAAACGTTACTACAATTTAAATGACTAAAACTGATTTACGAGTATAGGAAATCTATAACTACATCGATATAGTTACTATGTACAAGACTACAACACTACGTGACATGTGCCAATTTTCGCTGTTGACATAACAAAAATGAGTCGTATGCATTGCGTAGGAACTTGGCATTCGCGAGCATTGTATGTACGCGTAATCAGCAATGTATATTTTTGATTTATCGTCTATCATATTATCGAATTCTTCAAAATGTCGTAATTAATAACCGCAATTTTGGAAAATACAGGTGAAAATCAATAAAATCGGGTTGAATATTGGTATGGAATTCCTCCTCTATTGATATTTGATGCTTTACTATTGGAGCTGCAAGATAAAATAGCACAAATCTGCATTTTTACTCTATTTCGCCGGAGCACCTCTCTCCAAGGCATTTCGACAGCGACTAATTTGACAAATCATCCGTTCCGCGGCAGTGATGCTTTTTATGCACCATCTTGCGACGCGTCAAACGCTTTTATTTCCCTTCTAACTATATTCATCTGTTCTGTGGTCAGCGTCGTGGAGTTCGCGACTACCCATTGTTCGCGACTACTACGTGCCGAACGAATGCCGGTAAGCGAGCGCCTCTGCAGCGACTTGCTACAATTTATAATAGTTATTTCACAGATGTTGATGTCTTCGCTGTAACAAAAACGAACTATAAAAATCTTATTTTAAAGACATTAATGCGGACTGATAATTGTTAATTATTCATAAGCAATATATATATGTGTGTGTGTATGTATGTATACTTATAACTTAAGATAAACGTCAGCATATAAGATAATTGGAAGCCACGTAGCGGAAAGCGTAGCGTAGGACGTCCACCGACAAGGTGGTCAGACGACCTGGTAAAGGTCGCGGGACGTCGCTGGATGCAGGCTGCCTCCAACAGGTCTCTGTGGAATTCATTGGGGGAGGCTGTTCTGCAGTGAACTTCCGTTGGCTGATGGATGGATGGATATAAGATAAAAGTTTTCCACTTCTAAAAATCAATACTATTCTCTGTGAAACTTATCATTCACTTCGAATGTAGTCTAAAATTACTTACGATACAGAATTCGAATAGTTTGCGATATATTCAGGCATATTCGTACAGTTTTAATTGCGATGTTCGAACATTCGTCGCCGTGTCGGAGTACAAAGTAACCCCTAGACATTGTAGCATGTGCATATCCTGAAGGGTTACTTAATGAGCCGAAATGAAGTTCGAAAATTCCAATGTCGTACGTAAAACTATACGAATGTGCCTAGATAGTAGTCGTTACCATAGACTAAGTTCCGATTGAAGTAAGTACAAATAATACTTATAGTAAGCATATATATATATAGAAAATAGTATAGATTTGTAGAGGTGGATAAGTAATAACTTACTTATGACTTCAAACGCTCGGATTTCCGAAATGCGTTTGTATAGAGTGGCCCCTTTGTCTAGCAAAAAATATTTTATTTCGGTCTAAGAGAAATAAACCTGTCTCGATAATAAATGCTGTACTTATATAATTTGGACTGCACTATTCCTCACAGGGCCTCCCCAAGTCACGCTTCGCAATGAGTCTATTACACTGCCTAATAGTCATGTGTTAAATTATATATAATATTGATATTTTAGAAGTTTTTGTGACTAACACGAGTGCGCATTGCAATGATTGAAGTTCCAATAACTATATATGTCCAAATTGATACTATGCCTGCAACTGTCATGCCTGACCTGAAATCACATTAAAATAATTGTTAACAAATCACCACATGAACTCGATAACTTGCAACAAGATATAACAGTATATAAAAAATACTAATCTCAGTAATACTAAAAACTTGAGTGAGAACTTTATAACATTTCAAAATGTACCTGAGGCTAATGAAGTGCTGTTAGAAAATACGTGGACTTTTACATTTTTGTTTATATTCTAATAAATGTATTTTTAAATACGTGTCCAGTGCCCCAAGCAGGAACATTTTGAAGTATCGTATAGTAATAGTATCGTGACAACGATTACTATACTATTACTACAACGATACTATACGTCAAAAATATTCCTGCTACCACTTTTCATACATTCAACTATCGCTAGACTATACGATTACCATACTATAGTGTCGTAAACGTTTCCCGCTGCCATAATTTAGTTCCAAATACGCTCACAATGGCGCTGTTCAAATTCCCATTCAAAATTTTACTATTACGGTTACTATACTATAGAGCCAAATGTTCCTGTACCCCAAGCAGGAACATTTTGAAGTATCGTATAGTAATAGTATCGTGACAACGATTACTATACTATTACTACTCCATATCGGTAGCATGAATCGTTTAACCATACTCTCGTGAACTCGATACTATTACGTTACGGTAGTGACAGATAACCTAAGGTAATGAACGAATATTATTGAATGATTCGTGCGGAATTGTCATTCACTACGTGGGTAAATTAATTAATTATTATTATAGAATAACAAAAAAATATAAAACATGCATTAATGTCGCGTAGAAAGGTTATGGAAATAAATTAATAAGCAAATACATATTTATTGCTTTTATTCCGCAATATACAAAAATGACTCCAATTAATTTTGCATTTAGATTTCCGAACGTAGCAATTATTTTTGGTTAGTTGTCACATATTAGCGGTTTTCACTTTTAATCTAATGCAAATTAGTAACTCTCATATTATATAGATTATAGATAAAGATATGTATATATGTTTTATAAAATCCCTCTACATTTTTACGGAGGAGAGCTTCATGAAAGTATTCTCTATATTTTTGCTCGTTAAGTTCCTCGGAAACTATTTCACATATTCAATGCTCACATTTCTCTGCCCTAAGAGCTTGCTCGACTATACATTGAAATAAGCTTATGACATAAAATGAATAAGTAGGTACGCAAAACTAAAATCAAAGTTCCATGTAAATATTTTATTTATAAGTTTTTACAGTTTTAGGTTAGGTATGTTTTAACTACAATAAATTCCACTTTCTATATCCTCATACTTGTTCACAAGATTCCCAAGTTCGTTTCTCCGATTCCAAACAGTCCACAGTCTAAGAAATAATCTTCATATTTGAGTTAGGTATCACAATAAGTAAGCAGTAAGTACGTCCCAGACACAGCAATGTAATTAATCATTTAATTAATACGTGGAAAATGTCGTGGTTGTTACTTTAACTTATATTTTTAACATGTACACTATTAGCTTATATTTTATTGTAATGATGCTTTTTTTCCCAAATAAAGAAAATAAAATAAAATAAATAAATAAAGATGTTCTTCTATTATAATATGCAATTCAAGGGTCTTATTAGTCTGATAATATTTTTATTTTCATCTTATATGTAGTGATTTCGGATATCTTAAGCTTTTAAATTGCCATTTAAAGCCTAAATAACGAAACATGTATTCAGTGATCCTTATAGAACTCACAAATTATCCATCAATCTATAATGTTTTCCAACAAAATCTCTAGATGACAACCTTTTCTAAAATTAGTACTAATTACACAGGTCTGTGAAAAATTTTTTTTTGTCACCTGCATGAGGTATTTTTACTGAATTATATGTTTTAAAGTAGGCTGATTTCAAAAGTGATGACCATTTTTTCCTATCACATAAGGATTTTTTGCAAATTCAAACATAAAAAATTAGTTAAAGCACTCCATTATTTAAAATTTTTAAACAATTAGTATTTTTTTTAAAGCAAACGAATCATTTTTTGATACATGTACTTATTCATGTTCTTTATGAAACCTCTTCTTCTTTTCCTTCATACTTTGACGAGTCCTTTTCCGATTTCCATCTTCAGTTTCTCGCTTAAGCAGCTAACAGTAGTCAGCAAGCATAGTGACATCCCATCGCCCTTGGTACCTTCTCTCGATATCACGGAGATCTTGATGAAATCGCTTCCTCTGCTCTTCACTGTAAGCTCCCAGGTTTTCGGGAAAATAGTCTATGTGAGAGTGTAAGAAATGAACCTTCAAACTCATCTTGCAGCCTTGAGCTTCGTATGCTGCTAGCATCCGTTGCACAATGGTTTTATAGTTAGGATCCTTAGTATTTCCCAAAACTTTCGCACTACGTCCTTGAACGATACCCAAGCTTCTTTTTCCTTCTCATTCAGTTTCCACAAATGAAGGGTCCGTTAAAAGGTTTCTTATGTCGGGGCCGGTGAAAACTCCCTCTTTCAACTTTGCTTCTGACAGCTTCGGGAATTTTGAACATAAATATTTGAAACAGTCTCCATCCTTTTGCAGCGATTGTACAAATTATTTCACCAACCCCAATTTGATATGGAGAGGGGGCAACAAAACCTTCTCTGGTGGCACCAAGGTAGTGTTTATAACATTATTCTCTCCAGGTTTTAAAGTTTCTCGGGATGGCCAATCACTTTTTTCCAGTGCTGTTCTCTGGCTCTACTATCCCACAAGCATAAGAAGCATGAGTATTTGGTATAGCCTGCCTGTTGACCCAAAAGCATTGTCAGTATTTTGAAGTCCCCACAAATCATCCATTGATGGTCTTGATACTTGATTTTTTCCAGGATAATGGCCAAATCGTTATAATCTTCTTTCATACCGGGTATATCAAGACTGCTACCGAAAACGAAGCCGGGTGGTAGTTTTAGTCACTACAAACACAATGCAACTAAAAATCGTGCTGAGAAACGCGACCATGATTTTTAATGATTTTTTTAATTTCATCATTTTTGGGTGGTAAATCCATAGTTTTTGCTAAATTAATAATTTTAACTCTTTTATCCCTTAGAGTATTTATAAATAAAAGGGTACACACTATTATTTTAGGACAAAATGGATTTACCACCCAAATAGGACAAAAGAAAAAAAAATTTTAAAAAAAATTGACACTTTTTTTTGCAACATTTTCTATTGCATTGTGTCTGAAGTCGCTTAAACTACCACCCGGCTTCGTTTTCGGTAGCAGTCTTGATATACCCTGTATACCGGGTATCTCAAGACTGCTACCGAAAACGAAGCCGGGTGGTAGTTTTAGTGGCTACAAACACAATGCAATTAAAATTTCGCCTAGAAACGCGACAATTTTTTTTTTATGATTTTTTAAATATCGTCATTTTGGGTGGTAAATCCATAGTTTTTGCTAAAATAATAATTTAAACTCTTTTATACCTTAGAGTATTTATAAATAAAAGGGTATATACTATTATTTTAGGAAAAAAAATTATTTACCACCCAAATATGGCCATAGGAAAAAAATAACAAAAAAAAAATTGTCGCTTTTTTTTGCAACTTTTTCTGTTGCATTGTGTCTGAAGTCGCTTAAACTACCACCCGGCTTCGTTTTCGGTAGCAGTCTTGATATACCCTGTATGTACGTTATTTGACTTGTCTCAACATGTTAAAACATTCTCAGTCTCCCCAACAGCTCAGATTGTTTTTTTCCATTATCAAATAAAAATCATATAGGTTTATTACCAATGAACATAGATACTGCAATATGCATAAAAACTTATGTGATATAATAATTTGAATGTTTTTTCTGTTTTTGGGAGGTCAAAATCTGTAAGAAAATATAAAAAAATCCCATGCAGTTTTTTGGTCGCAGACCTGTGTTATTTTTCCTTTAAATTGTTTATTGGTGGCTATTAACTCGTTTGAAAAGTCCTGTTTTCAAGCCAAAAAGCGCGCGGAAGGTATAAACGCTCTTAAGCAAATATAGGGACATAGGGACAGAGAAAGCGACTTTGTTTTATACTATGTAGTGATTAACTGGCCCCTATTCCATCGGCTACATACTTCATGTAGCTTATAGCGTGGAGAAACCCTACTACACATTTTTTATGGGCTATCAAATACTTATAATCTATGTCGATATACTTGCCGTGAGTCATCATATATTTTTCCTCTTTTACCGTCTGGGTTTTATAAATGATTTAATTATTGAATACATTATGAGTACTATGCCCGACTACACTGATTCAGGAATTTCCCGTTTTGGTGTTCTGTGCCTCAAGCAGTGCCCCAAGCAGGAACATTGGCTCTATAGTATAGTAATCGTAATAGTAAAATTTTGTATGGGAATTTGAACAGCGCCATTGTGAGCGTATTTGGAACTAAATTATGGCAGCGGGAAACGTTTACGACACTATAGTATGGTAATCGTATAGTCTAGCGATAGTTGAATGTATGAAAAGTGGTAGCAGGAATAATTTTTGACGTATAGTATCGCCGATTTACTATCGAGAAATACGATTGTTTTGTCACCTACATTTTTACCGTGAGAACATTATCGGGAGTGTATTTTTGCATTTTTACACATCGAATTACGGAAAAATATGTTAATTACGGTCATGATTAGTGTCTCCCGATGCCGTAAAAATGTAGAGGTATTTATAAAACATATATACATATCTTTATCTATAATCTATATAATATGAGAGTTACTAATTTGCATTAGATTAAAAGTGAAAACCGCTAATATGTGACAACTAACCAAAAATAATTGCTACGTTCGGAAATCTAAATGCAAAATTAATTGGAGTCATTTTTGTATATTGCGGAATAAAAGCAATAAATATGCATTTGCTTATTAATTTATTTCCATAACCTTTCTACGCGACATTAATGCATGTTTTATATTTTTTGTTATTCTATAATAATAATTAATTAATTACCCACGTAGTGAATGACAATTCCGCACGAATCATTCAATAATATTCGTTCATTACCTTAGGTTATCTGTCACTACCGTAACGTAATAGTATCGAGTTCACGAGAGTATGGTTAAACGATTCATGCTACCGATATGGAGTAGTAATAGTATAGTAATCGTTGTCACGATACTATTACTATACGATACTTCAAAATGTTCCTGCTTGGGGTACAGGAACATTTGGCTCTATAGTATAGTAATCGTAATAGTAAAATTTTGTATGGGAATTTGAACAGCGCCATTGTGAGCGTATTTGGAACTAAATTATGGCAGCGGGAAACGTTTACGACACTATAGTATGGTAATCGTATAGTCTAGCGATAGTTGAATGTATGAAAAGTGGTAGCAGGAATATTTTTTGACGTATAGTATCGTTGTAGTAATAGTATAGTAATCGTTCTCACGATACTATTACTATACGATACTTCAAAATGTTCCTGCTTGGGGCACTGGACACGTATTTAAAAATACATTTATTAGAATATAAACAAAAATGTAAAAGTCCACGTATTTTCCAACAGCACTTCATTAGCCTCAGGTACATTTTGAAATGTTATAAAGTTCTCACTCAAGTTTTTAGTATTACTGAGATTAGTATTTTTTATATACTGTTATATCTTGTTGCAAGTTATCGAGTTCATGTGGTGATTTGTTAACAATTATTTAATGTGATTTCAGGTCAGGCATGACAGTTGCAGGCATAGTATCAATTTGGACATATATAGTTATTGGAACTTCAATCATTGCAATGCGCACTCGTGTTAGTCACAAAAACTTCTAAAATATCAATATTATATATAATTTAACACATGACTATTAGGCAGTGTAATAGACTCATTGCGAAGCGTGACTTGGGGAGGCCCTGTGTCAAAATTATTTGGGGGCCCAATTGAAGCGTTAATTTAATGCACCCATTTTAGTTTCTCCCCAAGAAACTAAAATGGGTGCATTAAATTAAAATAAATATTAATTGATAGTAAGTACGGACCAAACGCAGCTGTTATATGTTCATGGCACTCGCGGGTTTGATTCTCAGAACACACCTCTGGCTTTTCGGAAGTAATGTGTTATGTGTGTATTGATATTCAATAACCACGCATTATAAAAGTGAAAGAAAACATCGTGAGGCATACCATACCATAGTGATTTGTATTAATTTCTAGTTTGTCTTTTTCGCTCCAACTGAAAAACTTTCAAATCTCAAAAATCGTTCGAAAGAGACAAACAATTCGATACCTAAAATAGGTTTTAAATCTGTCCACGAATAAAGCCGCCAGGGTGTAAAGTAAAATGTACTAATAATTCTTTAGTTTCAACTTTACTCAGTCATAAGTTCCTTCACTATCGGTTTGTGGGCATTTTTCTACTTCGCGCAATTGTCGGTTCTGTCAGTTATAAACGAGGTATTTTTGAGAGAAGTGAAAAACACGAAACTGCTTTGTATTCGCATCATGTCTTATGGTCTTGATGGTAATCTATTTTAATGTTACGTTTTATAATTCATCAACTTCATTATATCAGCATGAATTTATCCATAGCTGGACATAGGCTGTCCATTTATAATTACCTCAGTCAAATAGATATGTTTAAATTTGGGACTGTACTAGGTATTTAGGCCCTTAACGCATAAAAACTGTGAAAATTTAAACAAAGTAATCGAGCTTTCAATTAATTTTCATAATAACTTTCGAGAGACTAGAACCACATGATAAGACTATATTATGACCTGGTCCATAATCTAAGAGTTTTTGAAACATCTTTCCAGACAAAAAACGCTTTATAATTAACCTATTATTTCAGATGCCGTGGCTAAGATGGTGAGTGTGATTCTGCGAGAGATCCACCACGCTCAGCCGAGTTTCTCTGTGTACGGTATCTTTACACTGGACACGAGAATTCCTTTGCGCTTGCTGAATATTCTCACCGCTAATATCATGATTGTTATACAATTGTTATACAATTTTCTTATTAAATTATCTAGTATTAGCAAATGGTAAAATATAGTGAATTTTATTTTCATCCTTTTATTACCTATGGTTACACCCAATATGTCTTGAAATAATATATTGCTGATTTCATAAAACCCAAAATCTGAACAGATTTAGATGATTTAAAGTGTTTATCCTTTTTTTTAAATTAACCCCTCTTTCTTTTAGTTTAAAGATCAACGTTACATGATAATGTTACATATGGCACACGACATATACATATTACAACACAGATAATCGGTAATATATGTTCAGTAAAAAACACATATTTCGTATACAAAAAATATATTGAAAATTCCACGATTATTGCAACATTGTCAAAAACATCGACTGTGTCAACAAACACCTCTTTATAAAGCGCTCAAAACATTGTATTCTTATATTAGAGTCAACAATAAATTACAATATAGTACGCCAGTTATATTAATATATTTAAGATAGGGCTTTTTGGATAACAAATGCACAATGTGACATTTAAAAAAAGTCTCATTAAGAAATAGTTGAAAAATCTTACAATTGTTGTTACTACCGTTAACCAATGGTATAAGGTGCCTTGGGATAACACCGTAATAGTAGTGGGTAAGGGGTAAGAACTTAAATTCATATAAAATATAGGAACTTATGTTCTTAACCCTTCCATCCCTGTATGCTACCCCCCCCCCCCCCCCCCCGCTCCTTACATATTATTTTTGCATGCGAACTCAAAAATGTATTTAGTACACGGAGTATAATACGCTATAGCACTTCGATTCTTTGTACTTGGTCACATTCTTGGTAAACTACAAATGCCTCTTCAATATCAGTTGACCCGATTGGTCAAAATATCTTCTATAAAACATATAAATCAACTACATACCCTTGTAGAATTTTAAACGACCAACAAAATCTAACTACCTGTAACTTAGCAAAAAAAGAGTATGATGGGGTGACAATAATTGGCAGTATAGAAAATAATTATGGCAACTCTATTAAAAATCTTTTTGTGTCTGTTGATTCAATTTTAATTGCATGTATTTCTATACATTTTCGTCCGGTTTTTCATTGTTTTGTGATTTAAAAAAAAAGCAGAGATTATTAACATCCATTTATTAAAATATCACGTATTTAACCATTTTCCGACGTAGTATACCGGGTTGCCATATTAATACTAAGTTCGATCTTAGCGCCCTCGTCAAAACTCTTTTTGCCAAGCTACATACATTCATTCATCTAAACGGCAATAAAATATCCATAGATTTACTAAACTACTGGAAATATTTGGTAACTAAATAAGCCTTAGTATGCGAAACGTAGTTCTTCTTTGAAGCCCAGTTTGTCCAGCGCTGGGTTACACGCGAAGTTGATCATGGGCGGTGGGCCACACATCAATACGATGACGTCATCACCAGGCGGGAATAGATGGTCGCGAACCATTTCGTCGTTAATAAAACCGGTGCTGTACTGCCATCCTGAAAGTAAAGAAAATAATTTTAATATTATTATTTAATGTACCACATAATTCAATATGTTTACGAATTCAAAAGAACAAAATTATATTTCAAAATGCATATCACGAAATATTAATCTAAAAATTGTATCCGTACTCACACTGACAAACAATTCGGTATATCGGAAATTTAGATATTAGAATAGAGTTAGTGCAAATTAGTTATTGTTCTCAATAAATATACCGGGTATCTCAAGACTGCTACCGAAAACGAAGCCGGGTGGTAGTTTTAGTGGCTACAAACACAATGCAATTAAAAATTTCACCTAGAAACGCGACAATTTTTTTTATGATTTTTTAAATATCGTCATTTTTGGGTGGTAAATCCATAGTTTTTGCTAAAACAATAATTTAAACTCTTTTATACCTTAGAGTATTTATAAATAAAAGGGTATATACTATTATTTTAGGAAAAAAATGTATTTACCACCCAAATATGGCCATAGGAAAAAAATAACAAAAAAAAAATTGTCGCTTTTTTTTGCAACTTTTTCTGTTGCATTGTGTCTGAAGTCGCTTAAACTACCACCCGGCTTCGTTTTCGGTAGCAGTCTTGATATACCCTGTATTAGTGCATATGCAGTTTATTGCATGCTTGTAAAAATTTATAACAAATGCAACTTAATCATAATTGTCTTCTAGGACCCAATATGTTGATAGATTGATGCAGTTTAATTATTAATAAAAAACATCTGTAAAGTTGTTGATCTATACTAGAACGGACAACAAGAACAAAATCTGTGCGCACGTGCCATGTGCGAAATTATTAGAGGGAGATGAAAGATGGCGTGACTGTGTAGGATCGACAGAAATAGAAACACTTTGTGGGAATTGCAGCTAATAAATGTTAACCTTAATGGTGTACAATATAGATGTACCCCTGTACCCAGTCTTTTTCAGCCCGGGACGCACATAGGTATAACCCCCGGCACGAATTTTGAGCGCTCGGCGACAGAGTGGGGATTGCTTTGCGCATCGTGAACTTAAGGACAAAATAAATGTATACCGATTTATTATTATTAATTTATTCTTAGTTACTTATACATTATAGGTATTTTTTTTTATGGGATGAAAGGAATATTTTATTAGAATTATGAATATATTAAGAGATATATTATGAATGTATTAATATTGAGAGAATCTAAATCTAAAACAAATTGAATTAAAAGTAAGTGAACACCAGTGGAACAATAAAAATAACAATTACTGTAACATCAAAAAAACTATTAATTCCAGCTGTACTTGATATTTAATTGATTGAAAAGCCGTAATGAATTTGTGATGTAAAATTACATTTGTTTCGCAAATGTATTTTCCTTATACAATATAATAAATCGGGGCTAATTAAAATGCAAGCAAGTATAATTTAGTCGTAGTAAAGCACGTGCGGCGAACGCAAAGAATGAATTAGGCATAACAACAATATGGCGTCGATAGTGAACCAATCACTGGCCGATGCGATAATGCCCCCCGCCCGCTTACTTCATCATACCACTAAAGAGACTCAAAAATCGACTTCTGCGCAAGTAACGGCCAGCGCTCAAGATTCGTGCCGGTAGATATACATGTTTACTACTTCAAGCTATCTAGCTGGTTGAAATAGATAGGCAGAATCATACGAATTTGCTAGATAGGCACAAAAATTAAAATTGAGAGAGAATTGCTTTACGGGGCGCTCCTTCACATTTTACAGCGCACAGTTTGGGAATTCCTGATATAGATAATGGAATAAAAAGATTGAGACACAATTGAGTTCCTACTGTAAAGTATCGTTAATAATACCAACCTTCAGTCGCTCTATCGACCGTGTACCACAGTTTAAATTGTTCTGGGTGTTCCCTCTGGTAAGTTTCCAGCTCGTTTCTGAGTAATATATCTTGTTCGCTCTGATTGGCAAACAATAATCTCATCTGTGTATTGTCGCTGGCATGGGTGCATATGTGCCGGATCAGTTGGAGCATTGGAGCGATGCCAGTGCCACCTGTCGGCGAATTACACGAGTGTTAGAGACGATTAGTACTCGGTTCAACGCCCTATCACCTCTGCCAACTATTTTGAATAATACCAGGTACTGTCTTATCATGATTAATAGTTAGCAAAGGTGTCTCGAAATATTTTCATGTTTTATGACGATGTTTTATTAATACATTTTGCATATCCTAAGACTTTATGTAATGTATAGTTTAAACACGAGTCATGAGATTCGCAACTGTAACTATTAATCTGAAGTATGAAGATAAAACATTGTAAACAATATATTGTTTATTCTTCCTTTGTATCTCACGATATAGAAGTTAAGAATTTACTTCTTTCATTTTATTATTGCGGATTTTTTATAATCAAATGTAATTTATTCCTCGAATTTAATACGAAATGAGCTATTTCAAATTGTATCATTAAAATCGATAATTATTTTAAAAAATAAGTCCGGTTTAACTTCTTTCAGGTAGGTATGACAATTGAAAATTCGAGTTAAAGTTTGATGAATAAATGTGTGTAACAAATGAGTCATGAGTAATTGTCGGATAAGAAAATCATCCGGTACAAATAGGAATTGTTAACTGTTACATAATACTCGTAAACGGGCGTAGATACGTTATCAAAATTATGATTTACAAAATTTGCTAATGCGATAAAACAATATCCACGATAAAGACACGGCTGAGTTACCGTGACGTTAAATATGACCTTTATGGTGTATTGCACTTAGTGCAAAATAGTTGTTAGAATCAAATGTTAATATTTTATATCGGTCAGATAGAAACTTTTAGAAACTACTGATTTCAGTTTTTAATTAAATATTTTTTGACTGTTAGTTTCCTTTACTTCTATAAATAAATAAATCTTTTTGTTACCTTTCGCGTCTATACCTAGTGTAAAGTTAAAACACTATAATATTTAACCAAATCGTTCGCTATCTAATAGTAGGCTTTGAAAGTTGCTTGGGTCTTACTAATATAGGACGGCTGTTCTCACAACAATTTATACTAAGTATACTTACATAGTTCCAGGCATGCTTATACCACAGAATACTAAACTAACAGAAGTCAAGCTTCATACAAAGCGCGCTAAATCAACGCACACATAGACAGCGTTCACAGACACGATATTCGAAACCAGTCGAGATCAGTGCGAGCGCGAGTTTCACCCGCTTCGGGCACGCAAATAGTGATATTTTTGTGCAAAGATGGAACAAATGAATAAAAGTTATTACACTTGTATATAAAACACCAGATTATAATAATAGAATATAAATTTCTTTGAAAAAATACATATATTTTACAATAACAATAAAAAAAAAAAAACTTAGAATAATGACATACACATTCTCAACGATTTCATAAATACAATTAAAATTTATTTATTTTATTATTGTGTTTTATATATTTTAAAAAATAATCAACGATACGAGTGGTATTAACACGATACGTGTTTTCGCATGAGCCAGAGTTAACAACCCTTGCGCGAACGCCGAGCGTAGTGTGAGTGACGCAACAAAAGTGAAGTACATACATACACAAGCTTGACTTCTGTTAGTATTCTGTGCCTATACTATATTTGCCGTTATTTCAATACAATAAATAACTAAAAAAATAATTATACCTAGATTGATAAGTACTTTACCTGCGATCATGTTAAGTTTTTTGGCGATAACTTTGACGGGTGGGTCTTTCCTGAGTTTCTTGATAAGGAATGTTCCATTGCCGGCGTATTGTAGGCGACCGGACGGCCCACGTACGTCAATAGTGTCGTTTAACTTCAAGCTTTCTAAATGTTGAGACATTTTACCACCATCCGGGAATTTGGGGTGGACATTTTTGAAGTATACCTGAAAAAAATACCATAATTGTGGTATTAATTGTAACTGAGCCCGTTTATTGGCTTATTTGGATTAACACATTCAATACTTTCAATGCTATAGAGGAGAAAAATATAGATTAATCCTTTATACATGATTCATTTGCCAAGTAGTCATAAATCATCTTTTAATCGTCTTATGAGTTTATTTTTTATTAATGCACTACTTTTCTGTTTTAAAATTATCGATTTATTACGGATATAATTATTAATCCTATCTAGGGATCGATCCCAAAAATAAATCGGTTCAAGAACTTTAATGATTATTCTTTGATCCTATCAGTTTATTTTCGGGACTGAGCCTTACTTCGATCAAATATACACTAGATACAACATGAGCGCTTAGAAAATGGCACCAAAAAAGAGTGCTTTAAGCACTCTTTCGCCTTCCGTCACGCACCGAGCGATGCTTCTAAAACGTCGCAGAACTTTAGACAATATTATGTGAAAAGCTACTTTAAGCTCCAGGAATAAGGTGCCATTTGTGTTAATATATTAGGAATATGTGATCTTTTTGTTTACTTTTTAGTTTCAATGCATCGGTGCCACTTTTTAATATTACATTTACAGGGAACTGTGTATCTAGTGTATATTTGATCGTAGGAGCCTTAGACTGGAATTAGGATAATTTAATTATAAATTATTAGACACTATAACTACATTAAACAGATTAATTGCGATAACTTTTCATTGCATTTTTGTCACCGCAATCATTTTTTATTCTTAATGAAATTATCTGAGTTCTAATACATAAATTAAATTAAACTAATTAATATTCATGGCAAGGACAGCGATAATTTCAAGATCAACCAACTAAGCACACAAATTGTCGAGACTCTCATGCAATCAAATCATTCAATTTAAGCCTTTTTTACACAGTAACAACATACATACGGTGCCAGAAATAACTAGATACATACAATGTTACATAATAATCTTACTAAAAACAGTTACTTTTTGTATTCTGTTATAACCATGATACAAGTAGCCTTCTGAAGGTAATCTTTTCTAGAAAATTCTACGTGACACGATAAAAATTGAAACTTTTAATGAGACTCATTGTTCTACGTTTAACGATAAAAATAATAAACTTAATGATCCTAACAATGATAGGGGTATCACGTACAAAAGATTAAGGCGTACTACAATTAATCTGGTAAATTAAATTATAAATTATAGTCAAAATTGAAAAAAAGTCGTTTCCCCCCTCTATCACAATGAAGCCATTGAAGTTGTTTCACGAAACATTGTTGAAAATAGGTATATGGTAAAAATCATTTTGGCCACCTAATACTTTAGACGATAATTATACCTATCAAACACTATAAATTATATCGATTCACGTAACCCCTAATCTATTAGCTATAAAATCATGATAAGTTAGGAATGTCGAATGGCCGACTGAGATATCCAAATTGCCACAAAAAGTTAGGCCTTATTCCTTATTAATAAATATACAATTGTAAGGAAAAAAGTGCAGAAAATAATAACGTAAGTATAGTCTATGGTTTTATTTCTATTAGTCTTATTTTATTACCGGGAACATCATTAATCAGTGTCCAAAACAGTTCTTGGAAATGGGGAATATGCATGATTTTTTATACGATTCTACTAGTCATTACATTACCAAACATACAAATAACACGTCCAAAATATAAACTATTATGCACAAAATTAAATATTATAATCGCTATAAATTTTGGGCGATATAAACGCAGCCATATTGGCGCGCTTGTTCGTGACGTCACGATTACACAAGTTCGATGTCAACAGCAATGTTTGGTTCAATATTATTATACCAGAAAATAAGGAAAGTGAGTGAATATCGACTTAATTACCATGGAAAAGCACAAAAAACCATATTACAAATATTGTGTCGCTCCTATATCCCCAAAAAAACATAAACACTGCATATGACAAAGTATATTTCCTTATGCCGAAAGGTGAAAATCTAAGAATAAAGTGGTGGTGGTGAGAAGAGACAATGTATCGAGTTTGAGCTGTTAATATTGTTGTGAAGACCATTTCGATGTAAGTTAAGGATATTAAAATTAAGTAAAATACATATAAATTACATATAAATATCATTCTTACGTTTACCTGCCTACTTGTTTGTTGACAAATCTCTACAAAAACATAACCTAGTTTACGAAAAGTCTTAAAGATATTATTAAGAATTCTTATATCCTTATGGTTGTATGAGTATAAGTATTACTGATGAATAAAAACGTCTTTTTTTTATTGCATTTAACTTCTATACGAGCAAGCCGTTCGCCTAATGGTAAGCGATAGGACTGCTCATAAACAGTAGTAAAACCAAACAACACCTTGAATTACAAAGCAATGCTTGGCATTCCATTACGCTCGCTATCCTATGACATAACATGTTAAGTCTCAATATGTCCAGTAGTTACTCTGGCTACAATGTCTTTCAATCCAAAACACAACAGTGCATTTACACTGTTGTTTGACGGGAGAAATAGACATTACGGTGGTACCTACCCAGATGGTATCTCATATATGAGAGACGTACCACCAGTAAAGAAGAATGAATAAGTATTAGAGTAAGAGGCAAGTTCGAGACTAGTTTTATTAATCTTTCTATTATTTCTGGGTTTCACATCAAAAAGGATACAGAAAATTATATAAAATATAAAATAATGGCATAAATTCTCTTCACAATGAATTAATACTGTGAATACATAAAACAATTCACTTGATATAAAAAAAAACAGAGACATAATATAAAAACAGTTATTCCTCAGAAAAGAAACCATACAAATAGCTTGTTGACAGCAGACCTCTCGTGTAAACGTGACGTCACGTTTTCATCCACCAATAGTGTTGCGTTTCGGAAATTTGCGCGGAAAGCCACTTTTTGATAATTAAATTTCACTATAAATTAAAATGAATTTTAAAAATTATTTTATAGTGTGTTTTCGGTAGCAATGAAGATTACAAAAAAATATATTTTGTCCATATTTAAGTTACGTGCATATTCCCCATCGTGAACGGCATTTGATAAATATTTTTTATAGCTATATAATATATCATAAATTTTCGATAGCTATAATATAAAATAGACCGAAATGCGTTTTGTTAGTTCAGAACTCACCTTAATAACTAAGTCAACATATCCCTTTTCCTCGTCACTTGAAACTGGAGTGTACGCTCTGATGACAAGGTCGTCATCTATTTTAGCTGACAAATGTATATGCTGACCAATTGGCAAACCTGAAAATTTACACATTATTTAAGAGAGAATATTATTATATCGGTGGCGTAGTTGTACTAGGTTTCAAAGTACGGTTACAAAGCTGAGGTCTCGGGTTCGAATCCCGGGTTGGGCAGTGATATTAGTTTTTTCTATTTAATATTAGCCCAGTCAGGCTCGCCACCTATCACATCGTGGGACGGAATATACAAGGCGACACCTCTGCTCTACCCCTTCTGGGACAAAGGCGTGAGTTTATGTATGTACGTAAGAATATTATCTTCCAGCAATGAATATTTTCTCAGGGGATCGCTGCACATTTAATAATGTACATTGCAGTATCCGTCTTTTAAAGCCTCTCTAAAAATGCAATGTTTAACAGTATCTGTCTTTTGTTTTGTCTCATATTTTTAAAGGATTTGAAAATGGAACAAATTCAAAGATACGGGCAATATTACACGTAAAGAAAATCGGAAATAGTTCTCGACAGACTTTGTGACGCAGTTGGATAAATGCCGGCTGTGAAACGAGAGGCCGCGGGTTCGATCCCCGGAGCGAGTCACATATTCTGGTCTGGATGTTTGTGAGACAGAAAGCTCTCGTAGTTTCAGATATCCGCGACAATACTCGATCATAGTGTGGAATCAGGACTTTGTATGTGACGTTTGCGTATATGTATGGACATATCTACTAGTATGTTCTACGGATGTTATCATCATGTTAAAAAATGTAAAAATTAAACTAAGCCTGCAATACAATTCGGCGAAAATGTTTTATTTATACAAGAAGCGTGACAAAGTGAATAATTATAATATGCTGGTGTATTTTGGTCACTGCATGTTAACCAAGAAATGTCAAAAAAAGTAGTGAATATTTATCGGAAGACGGTATTAACACCTTGCGAACTAAGTACAGACTACAGGAAAGGTAGGACGCGTTTAGGCGACTGCGCAAGTTTTTTCAAAACTTTTTATGGGTTTAGCTAAGGTTTTAGAGAGCTAGGAAACGTCATGGCAATCTTGTCAAGGGTTGTTAGATCTAAATTGCATTGTTGGCAATATTGGCCTTGGCCGATACAGTGGAATAGAGGTTGATGTAAGAAGCACACCTTATTGCGGAATATTGATAACTTAGTTTTGTCCGAAAAGAAATATTTACAAATATATTGATAGTGAATGATGACTGATGACATAAATATCTTGAGATGTGTGTCGGCGTCATCTGAGTGGTAAATCCTAAGTCTGATACAAATACAAATCATATAAATATTGCTTCATGTCATGCAAGTGTCAATCCTCTGAAGTAGGAAAATACCAGCCAAGCGTGAGTCGCGCATTGAACAAATCATTTTTTATTATTGAGAATATTATACATATTCAATTACTAAACAGTGCTAATGTCGTAATTTAATGCTTACTGTGTATACCCGATTTCTACTTGGGTCTTTGTTTAGTATTCCTTTATGTAGCTTATCATCAATGTAGAATGTTGTATGAATTATTATTTGTTCGATCTTTCTAGTATGGCATTTATGCAAAAATAAATTTCTAAGTTTTATTCTTGAGTTCAAGAAACTAAATGATTATTCTATTTTGTAATACCTACAAGTATCATCATCAGCCTATTCGCGTCCACTGCTGGACATAGGCCTCTCCTATGGCACGCCACTGGGCTCGATCTTCAACCCAATGTCTCCAACCAGCCATCTTTCGGATATCATCACTCCACCTCGTTGGAGGGCGTCCTACACTACGCTTGCCGAGGCGCGGTCTCCACTCGAGAACACGTCTACCCCAACGGTTGTCGGTATAGTTTGTTAAAATATTTTATTTATATTTAACTAATTTTAATGATAAAAAAAATAAGAATAAAAAAATACAAGTAACCAAATACATGGGCATAATCCATTATATTTAAATTAGATTTAAATTAAAACACAATGGAATACACAATTTTATATTATTCATAAGCTATTTAGCCTATTGCATAGTAATGAGTTTTATAAAAATCGTTTTAAGAATGTTTTCCGTGACTTAAATCTAAAGTTATGTAGATTAAAGTTAAGTTAAAATTAAATAGAATAACACTTGTATTGTTACAAACAAGGTGTCAACCAGGGCAACATTTTGGTATTTAAAAATAAATAGGTAAATAGGTATTCTAAATGTAAATAGCTTTAAAACAATGTAACAGTAAGCAGTTTTTGTCATTAAGAGGGTAAAATTAAAATATTTTTATACATATAATTTGTATATTTACTTACCAAGGACATGCTCCGAGGATGGGAGACCAAAACGAAACCGTCTTGTGTCATGGCTAATTACCTCTCTTTCTATGAGTGGAAGAGCATATTTAACATTAGGGTCAACTAAGGTTACTAGTTGCTTTTTACTACTTCCCTTTGAGCATTTTGATTTCTTTCCCCATAAGCAGTTGGCGACAACTGTCACCAAAACTACTGCAGAACCCACACCTACCACGATGGGTAATACCTGAAAGAAAAATACATAAACTTTAAAACAATTATTGGTTTTTTAATATCAATTTATTTTGACCTGCAAAGTTAAATATTTAACAAGTTCATACATTCATTTTAATTTGTTAGTTTATTATGATAGTAGGTACTTAAAGAATATATTTTATAAATTGAATACTTTTAATATCATGTAACTATTGAACAACTGTGTGCCTACGCACTGAGTTTACCTGGGCACCACCAAAATTTTATGAAAAAATATTACCAACATCTGGGTTGGTTTAAATTGCAAAGGTCTTTATGTTAAGGAGGTCGAGCAAAGCCTAATAGTTTTGTATCTCATCTTTATGTGGCGATATGACAAAATTGGTGTTAGCCGAAATGTATAGAAGGTGCGATAGAATCACAGTGTATATTTGTTACTAAGGCCTATGCCAACATCAACTTTTTCATGGCAGAGAATTCGATTGATTTCTTATTAGTATAGGCCTACTGAATAGCTACATGTTTCCTAGCATTGAACTATGAAGTAAAACCCAATTTTTACCCTATTTCTATATTCTTCCAAGTACTGAGAATATGTTCATGCCATAATTATGACCTAAACAATACTAATAGAGGCAGAATTTAGAAACATCACATTTATGGTACAATTCTTGTGTTATTAATATAAATTTAAGGTTATATAAAGTGATAAGCCTCAACCGAATAAAATGAAATTGATCATAGCTTTACTATGTTATACAAAAGAGACTCACAAGGGACATAAGTAGATACTAACAATTTTTGGATGTCTGTTCTCTAACTTTTGGTTTGTCAATATAGCTAAAATTATTGAAGAGTTAGCAACTTAAAAAATAATTAAATAATAATTAGCATGCATATAAGTAACATTTGCAGCTTTAAAGTGTGTCAAAGGTATTGGTACATTAATAAAATAACTCTCCATTTGTCTCGTGAACTCGTTAATGTTTCGATTTCTACTTGAAACAATTAAGCATTTTTGGTAATAATTTATACATACATTTGGATTTTCTAAAATTTCCATTAGAGCCACTTGTAAATTGCTCATTTTGATTACTTTAAACACAACTTCTAAACAAAAATGGAATGTTCACATTAAATGCACTAGACCCGCGAAAAACACTGAACACTGGTTATAGTGTCGACTGTCGAGTTGTGGAGGGTAATTAATTCACAATGAAGTTTTGTCAATGTCAAACAGACTACTTTAGATGTAATTATGAACCTTGGACGTTTGTTATCTTTCGCCATTGACTTATATTGATATCGATGTCTTTCGCCCATACGTTAATACTACGCGTGAAAATAATTATCATAATACTGTATTTAATGACAGTTGATGCACATTTCTTACTAACCGCACTATCTTCACTCATGGTTCCACACGTTCGCACTCACAATCCCTTTTACATCTAATATTCAATTTCTGTGCACATTATCAATACGATTTCATATCAACATGATAAGGAAAAAATGTAATCAACGTAAAATATCCTCACAAAAACGATGTGAATAAATGAATAAACTTACAATTTTTGTATTAATCGCTGGAACCATTTTTTCTTCGAAAATCCAGATAGAGAACACTAAATCACAGCACACATATATAAAACAGCTGGGTAATTGCGTAATAAATAAAATTCCGCAATACCTACTGTGCGCGTTGCCTTCACAGCTGGCGAATGGCGTTCAGCGCGGGAAGAATTTATTTTAGCTCCAGTTACCTTATAGCTACAACATATCTATACGCACCTTTCGCTGTTTTGGGAGATGACAATTGTTCTATAAATAAAACAACATAATATTAATAGCTTAGAATTAATAGTTGAACTACCAAATACCTAACCAATTACAATTTCATTGATTTTTAAAATAAGTATTATTAATCGTTCCGGAAGTTCCTGTTTCAAAAAGTTATTTGGGCAATAATATCGATTACACAATTTTGGCAGTAATATATTATTTTTTTGTAAGTTTTCTGTAAGTCTAGTGTAGAACAACGAACAACATATTTCGTCATCGGAACCTACTAACAATTATATTTTTTGCTATCTACATATTTTTAAAACTGGCGCGTTTCATCATGTGTTTTTTTGGCGAATTAACACTAAAATTTTAAAATATGGTTATTCTCTTAGAGTATAATATATATATAGAGGGAGCACTGGTACTTCAAAAACGTAGATAAAAATGGTGGTGCCGAGCCACCTTTTTTTTGCCCTCCTATTGGCTAATATTTGAACAGGCTGTGCAAGATACAAAAATTAATTGAAAAAATAAATAAAAATAAGTAGTTTAGGTCTATTTAATTCCACTCAAACTCGTTTTAAAAGGATAATAGCTAAATATAATTTCGGCTATCAAAGGAATTTATAGCAATTTATTGCTAAATAATTAATTAATTTTTTACAAAGGACAAGAAAATATCTACGTTTTTCAAAACGCGAATGTATGACAGCGCTCCCTCTTTAAATAAATACTCTAAGGCTTAGAGTATATATATATATATAGAGGGAGCGCTGGTACTTCAAAAACGTAGATAAAAATGGTGGTGCCGGGCCACCTTTTTCTGCCCTTCTATTGGCTAATATTGGAACAGGTTATGCAACTTACATAAATTATTTGAAAAAAAATTAAAAATAAGTAGTTTAGGTATATTTTATTCCACTTAAACTCGTTTTAAAAGGATAATAGCTAAATATAATTTCGGCTAATAAAGGAATTTATAGCAATTTATTGCTAAATAATTAATTCAATTTTCACTAATATAGGTGCGCTACCAACATTACGAACAAGAAAATATCTACGTTTTTCAAACCGCGAATGTATGACAGCGCTCCCTCTATATATAAATACTCTAAGCTCTAAGGTTATTCTATTGAAACTAATATGACAAGCATTTCATTCAAAAAGCTGGTATTAGTTATTAGTTTAATTAAAAAGTAGGCAGAAAGAATGAGCATAAACTGAATTAAGGAAAATGGAAATTAGAATACCGCCACAGACCAAGAAGTAAATATTGCAAAGGCGCACTAGTAAAGACTAAGGTCCTTCATTCAATCAATAAATAATAGGTATTGTAGAACGGTAAATCCCCATTTCATAATCGACTGCACCGTTGATTGCAATATTAATTTAATAAAATAAAATTTTTTTGAATATTGAAATTGACAAAAAGAAACCTATGTCAATAAAAAAAAAACATATGGAGAAATGTCGTAAACAAATATTTTAAAGTGCCTAAGTATGCAGGTAGAGCAGCACAGGAGAGCAAGCTACAACTCATTATTTCCTAGTAAATTAATCGTCAGTTTGCGTTAACTAAAATACGAACTCTTGATTCATTGAAAGGATTTTTTCATACGTCATTTTCAGTGTTAGGAAGTCTACATACTAGAACTAATACGTAATGGTGGCTTCCTCCAATGAGATACCTCGGCCACCTTCAAGGATTTTACACAACGATCGGTAATATTGTTTTTGGAAGCGAACTGCATCCAAAGGCATTCTGCTAGTATTTTTCATTTATTACGTAGCTATTTAAAGTTTTAAACTGACCAGATGACGAAGTTGTTCATGCAATCCTCCACGCCTGCCCGTAATTGCGAGCAAAACCACTCAGAACTTATTGTAACTTAGCAAGTTCTATATTTATCAATAAGCGGGTATTCATTGGGTATTGAAACACATTATTTCATAATATTTTCTATATTTGAAAACAATATGTTTCGTAACAAAATAGTTTTTTCACTTAAAATATATTTAACACTTTATTTACATTAAAATATTTTTAGATATTATGCTACGCGTAATGTCTTATGAGTTAGTCCTAATTATTTCCCTGATACTTTGTGTCACACCAGCTATTAACACAAATGTTCCGAAAAACATTAAAATTACGTCTTTTACTAAAATCCAGTTGTATTTCCCGAAGCCTCTTTCCCATTTGAAAATGAGTTCCATCATGGACGGAGCTATAAGACCAAGGAACGAGTAGAAGAAAGCTCCTTCAAGACCAATGACTTGCTCTAGACGAGGTAGTGTGGCGGCTGCGGCCACTGAAATAAAATAAAATAAAAATATATAAGAATAGGTTTATACTGGTGGGATTGATTTTCCTAGTGAAATAAAGTTATGGTACTTCGAGCATGTAGCTCGTAAAAGCGGTATTCTACTTTGGCTAATATGTATGATGTATTAGATATCCTGCGATTTACGCCTTATGAGACATGGCCGATTTCAAATTCGTATCTAATCTGGTAATTAATTGCCTAGTCATTGTTATTACCAGCAAACTCTATATGCAACGAAAGCGTTCAATTAACATTTTCTAAGACAAGCTCTAATACTCTATTGCTATCTTTGAAGCCCTGCCCGATAGGTACTCTGATTGATGATAGTTTGTAATAATGTGATAGCACACCTAATGGTGACGTGGATAAGAACGTTGTAAAAAAGTAATATAATATTGCTTGGTGTGCGTGATGCTTGTTGGTAATGGACTAGATGCGGCTGCCAACATTGTCACGGCGGTCGCGGGTTAAAATCCCAGGGCACACCTCTGACTTTTCGGAGTCATGTGTGTATTGGCAGTTAATCACCACGCACTATAAAGTATAACGGTGAAGGAAAACATTGTGAGGAAACCTGATTACCATGATTATTTGTGAGAATGTATGTGGTATGTAAAGTCCGCCAATTCGTATTAAGCCACCGTCGTATATCGCCTAACACCTCTCAATCGTATTCTCGATTGTAGAGAATGCAATGGGACGTATGTATATGGGCTGGTACAGAATATAGCCCAAATTATTATACTTTTTCCATGATGAATAATGTAATTTTAATATAGGTAGTAGAAAAGGGCTCAGTAATCGAGGATGCGAACATTTTTGCTCATAAAAGAAGGATTGAGAAGATAGGAAAGTGGAGCCTGGTAATGCTTTATAAAACAAGCGAGCAATGTTTTTTTTTTTATAATGCCCCGGCATAGTGGCGGCATTGCACCTGATGGTAAGTGCTAATGCCACCCAGGCAGAGTATCGACTGGCATCGGACGGCAGTCCCATGCCAATGGAAACAATTATGCCAACCTGCTAAGGTGCCTCTTCACACTACGGCGGAAGGACCCAGGATTGTAGGAAGGAGGGAACACGTGAGAAGGCAAACAATTACACAGCCTGACGGTGCGGCATAAAAAAGAATTTGAGAACCGTTTGGTTCGCGCCGGGATGGTGTGGACCGTCAAGCCATGGCTTCGCAAACCAGCACGCGTGGTTCTGGTTAGGGATGGAGAGGAGGGGATCAAGTTGAACAATTCTTCAGAGCACTCACCGTGATACAGGCGGTAGAACACGCTTAGAGAGGCGACATCCCTCCGGAGTTGTAGCGACTCTAAGTTGCTCGTAACGTCTGCATCATTCACAATGCGGATGGCCCGCTGCTGCAATCCATCCAAGGCATCGAGCAGGTACTGGGCGGATCCATCCCAGAGGTGCGAGCAGTACTCCACACCCGGCCGGACCTGCGCTTTATATAAGCGACAAAGCTGACCGAGCGTGAAAAACCGACGCACCCTGTTCAGGACTCCAACCCTGCGTGATGTGGCAGTTATTACGCCCTCGATGTGATTCCTTGGATTGAGATCACAGCGGATATCCACACCAAGGATACTTGGGTCATTCCGCATTGAGAGGGGAGCATCTTGAAGAATGGGGAGGGGAGAGAACGGGGATATTTTGCACGTGAACGCACACACCTGGGTTTTCTTGGCATCCGGGATCCTGGTGGGCTGGTTCACCAGTTGTGTCAAATCATGAGTCAGAGCGAATGCATGGGCAGCTCTGCCAGCATGATCAGTCTTGGAGGAGCCCAGCCACAGTTCGTGATGAGCATTACCCTGTACTATACCGCAATTGAGCGGAACGGAGGCTCCAAAGTGTTTGCAAGAGACTTGTCTATTGGGCAAAGCCAGTTGTCTAGGCTGAAGTCGGAAGACGGCCGCGTGGTATCTACGAGGGCAGAGGTATTAAGAGAGATCGAGAGGTTCTACGGACAGCTTTACACCTCGGTTGCCGAACCTACTGTTAGCTCGGCCGAAGACCCGAGAGCCGAGTTAATCCGACACTTTAGAGATGATATCCCGGGCATCAGCCTGTTTGAGATTGAGATGGCCCTCAAACAACTTAAAAACAACAAGGCGCCGAGTGAGGACGGAATCACTTCAGAGCTTCTGAAAGCGGGCGGAACGCCGGTACTGAAAGTTCTTCAGAGGCTCTTCAATTCCGTTCTCCTCGAGGGCTCAACGCCGGAGGCATGGAGCAGGAGCGTGGTGGTACTGTTCTTCAAAAAAGGTGATAACACTTTGCTGAAGAACTACAGGCCCATCTCGCTCCTGAGCCATGTCTATAAGTTGTTTTCAAGGGTCATCACAAATCGTCTCGAAGGCAGGTTTGATGACTTCCAGCCTCCCGAACAAGCCGGTTTCCGAAAAGGCTTTAGTACCATAGACCATATTCATACGCTACGGCAGGTTATACAAAAAACCGAGGAGTATAACTTGCCGCTTTGTTTAGCGTTTGTGGACTATGAGAAAGCCTTTGATTCGATCGAGACCTGGGCTGTGCTACAGTCTCTTCAGCGGTGCCACATAGACTATCGGTACATCGAAGTGTTGAGGTGTATATACAACAACGCCACCATGTCGGTCCGAGTACAGGATCAGAGCACGAAGGCTATTCCACTACAGAGAGGCGTGAGCTGTCTCACGCCTCTCTACATCTCCCTGTGGAGATGTCATATCTCCGAAACTGTTCACTGCCGCGCTGGAAAATGCCTTCATGCTCTTGCAGTGGAAAGGATTCGGCATCAACATCAACGGCGAGTATATTACTCACCTTCGATTTGCCGACGATATTGTAGTCTTGGCAGAATCGCTGGAAGACCTTAGCACTATGCTCGAAGACCTTAATGGAGTTTCCCAACAGGTGGGTCTTAAAATGAACATGGATAAAACGAAGATCATGTCGAATATCCATGTTGTGCCCACCCCCATTGGAGTTGGGGGCTCGACTCTCGAAGTTGTAGACGAATATGTCTATTTAGGACAAGTGGTCCGGTTAGGCAGGTCCAACTTCGAGAGAGAGGTCAATCGTCGAATCCAACTCGGTTGGGCAGCGTTCGGAAAACTTCGCGACGTCTTCTCGTCCAAAATACCTCAGTGCCTAAAATCGAAAGTCTTCGATAGTTGTGTGTTACCAGTGATGACATACGGCACTGAGACGTGGCCTCTCACTGTGGGCCTCATTAAAAGGTTCAAAGTCACTCAACGAGCCATGGAGCGGGCTATGCTCGGTGTTTCCCTACGAGATCGAATCAGAAATGAGGAGATCCGTAGGAGAACCAAGGTTACCGACATAGCCCATAGGATTGGCAAGTTGAAGTGGCAGTGGGCCGGGCACATAGCTCGTAGAACTGATGGCCGTTGGGGCCGAAAGGTTCTCGAGTGGAGGCCACGTACAGGCAAGCGAAATGTCGGACGCCCGCCTACAAGGTGGACGGACGATCTGACTAAGGTCGCAGGAAGTCGCTGGATGCAGGCCGCTTCCAACAGGTCATTGTGGAGATCCTTGGGGGAGGCCTATGTTCAGCAGTGGACTTCCTGTGGCTGATATGGTGATGATGATACCGCGGGCGGCCAGCGGACAACCGTTTCTACGGGTCTCCCTGGCCGGCGGATCAACATTCCTCCCTTCGACAAACGACCGAAAATACCCACACGGTACAACCTCGTGCCGGGACTCAAGACCCTCGAAGAAACCGGAAAACCATTGGCTGATCCCGGAACGCGATCCCCTTAAGGAGATCACTATGGCGGTCTTTACGCCTCGTGGACGGTGGTCGCTACCTGGGCGGACACATAAGTCCTACCACCACTAACTGTGTCACTCATTTGGCACTACCCAGGGGTTACGTGTAGGGAATCTAGAGTCAAAGCCTACGGACGCGAGTGACGTTAACGCCCTGTAGTAATATAATTGTTGGTTTTGTAGAGAATTTGAACCTAACGTATTTACCTGTGAGTGTAGCGAATACGGCTCTCATGACACTCTGTGCGAGGTTGTGATATCTTTGTGCGACGTATTCCTTTGTGTTCCTCCATACAATCTCCATAGGAACATAAAACTGCAGCGTGTAAGTGAAGAAGATCGCCAGTATTATAAATACTTTGGCCATCAAGGCAGGTCTGAAAATTCAATGTAAGATATTAGTAATAGCAATACGCTTAGTAATAGCACTGGTCTCTCAATAGGTCTCTATTATGTGAGAGACCACCGCAATGCTCCGCCAAACAGCAGTGTGGATACACTGTTGTGTTTCGTTTGAAGGAAATTGTAGCCAGAGTAACTACATATTGAGACTTAACATCTTATGCTTTGCAATTCAAGGTGTTGTATTTTTATGTTGCTGTTCATGAGCGGTCGTAGCGCTTACTATTAGCCGATCGGCATGCATGTCCCACCATTCAGTGCAATAAAAGAAAATACCTAGGTACAAAGTGGGATTATTTTCAATTTACTTGTTTTCTCTTTCAATTTGGATTTATCAAGAAATCGAGACGCATCCATATTTTCATAGAAAAAATTACTGCGTTTATGACATTTAATTTTGAGAAAAAAACTTACATTTCTCCAGTATCCAGGTTAAGAGTGATGCTTCCTTCGGCTTCGTTTCCATACCGGACGTAGCCCAAGAAACCCATGATCATGTAGAGAAGAACTACCACAGTCATTGTAATGTTAAGAACTCCTGGGCATCCTAGGAAGTGTTGAGGCTTAGCCATAGTGTTCTCTACTGGCAGCACCACACCAATACCTTCCATTGCGAATATAACTGTACTGAAAAAAGTACATATTCTTGATAATTTCATTGATCGTCAATGAAATGATGGGCTATTACAATTACTCCCTTGCACATAATTGTAAGTGCGAAGATGGCGAATGATAACTAATATCCCTTGACGATTGACACAATGATATCAGATTTAACAAAAGCTAAACGCGAAAATCTTGTTGTTTTTAGTACCTTCTGCAAGAGTCTAATAAAATAACACCTATCTACTATGATGTAATTTACGAAAATTCTATTGCATGGAATTTTCAACTCGTTTAAAGATGAAATGTATTATTTAAAATTTCACATAATTTTACGCAAAGCATGTAAATACAGACGTAGGTATTTTTTGTCATTTGTCTGTTTTAAAAAACGATGTGCTCTCTTGCCAAGACTCAAAACAATATGTGCGTCAATTAAATTTTTGGCGCACAATTTTCGTTATACAAATACATACCCGATAAACAAAGGCAAATCTCCAATATTAGCAGTCATCGGCTTTGAGTCTAGGTCCGGGAACTCTGAACAAATGTAGTACAAGCAGATGATAAATGTGAGAACCAAAAGAATATTTGCGAAGCCCGAGAATGGAGCCAGGTATTTGAGGTTCTTGATTTGTGTGAATATTAAGATCGGCACCAGGAACATCAGGCAGTACATAGTTTTGTTAATTTCACTGCCTTCATGGAAATAATCCACGATCTGAAGAAAAAAAAAGACAACGAATTATAATATTGATATTGCTTTTTCTAATCATTGCCGTTTGTAAGTATGATCAATATAACAGATATACTTAATGTTAGTTTCATGAACGTCTTATATATAGTTTTTATGATACTGTATTGTATTTAGTAAGATAAAAAATGAGCATTTTATGACTTGCGCACAGGAATTGAAAGAAAATTTTACAGGTGACTGGAAAATACATAAATTGTTCGTCTTCCGACTGAACTTAATTGTATTATGTACCTATACTTTCATCATCACATTGTGTCAATGAGGAATTTAGATTAATGTGATTTGTTTGATCTCCTTCAGAGCGTATCGTTTTGTACATAGTTCAAAATACATTGGCGTTTCGAAATAGAATATTTACACGCGTCGTTTTAACAGTCAGTGTTTGCTTTCATTGATACGACCATTGCCAATAGAACATACTATTGCTATCGTAAATGACGAATACCTGTTTTACTGAGTCGACTAGTAGTATGACGTATACTGCGCACGCGCCAAGTATGGTGAAAGCCATCGTCCAGTCTATAAATATTCTGGAACAAAAAAGTAAAGGAACTTGTCTTATACTTTTGTTACTTATACTTTAGGATCCAAATGCAGTCTTTAATACTTTTAGTACTTAGATCTAAATTACAAGCAAAAACCTGGTACCTTCAACATTTAATTTGATTTGACCTTTGCCAGATGCCAAGAGCTATAAAGATGGTCTGCAATCTACGAGTTTATGATTATAGATTATTTACTTAATCTAAAACAAATGAACTGAACTTATTTACCCGTGTGATCGTTTAATTTTAAGAAATCATTAACTAGCCATGTTTTCTGTGCTAAAAATAACCAATCAGTGGGAAATAACCGCGGCTTACTGCAAAGTATTCTGATTGGAATCTTTAAGGTTGATATTACCTTGAAAATCTTGATAGTTTCCTCAACGGTTGTGGACCGTGAGCAAACACGGCTTCCATAGTTTCTGCGTAACCTAATGAAGGTACTTTGGCAACTTTAGATACTTCCTGTGAAGTCTTCACCTGGAATCATAGAAAATGTATTGTCAGATATTCTAGCTTCCTAATAGTAAATTGGAACATATATTATCAAAACTTAATAATTATCAATGGTTTTCCTTAGAACTAAAATTAAAATGATTTTTTAAATATTTTATTTTCAATAATAATGAGGTTCACACGTAGAATCTACTAAGAATTTAATAAACTTTTATTATTATTTTTAATGAATTTGTCGCAGTGCATTGAATATTCGGCGTTTGAGAGTATCAATACATAGTATAAAACAAAGTCGCTTTCTCTGTCCCTATGTCCCTTTGTATGCTTAAATATTTAAAACTATGCAACGGATTTTAATGCGTTTTTTTAATAGATAGATTGATTTAAGAGGAAGGTTTATGTGTATAATACGTGGATATTATTGTAGAGAAATCTATATGCACCCGGGCGAAGCTGGGCGGGGCCGCTAGTTATTTCATAAATCTTGAATCTAAATCAAATGGGTGTGTAAAACTTTCGACATAATTATAAGTTGTGTCGCAAAACATGTAAAATATTTTACCAGCAAATAAACGCAATGTGTGCAAATATATCCTAATATGATGGTTCCGAAGATTCCGACAACTGTCCCTGCATTTTTGAAAGCTGCCGGCATGGCTAAAATTCCCGAACCAAGCGACGATTTTAGGAGATTCGCAAATGACCTCAAATCTCTGAAAAATAAATACAAATAAATTGTAAGAAATTATAATTTGCCGTATCATTTTATTGCCTGAGATTGCATGAGAGTTATTAAAAATTATATTGGTTTTATTCTTAAGCGGTTCAGGATAGATAATAATTATTGATTTAAGTAATTTATTGTTTTATCTTATGATCATTATTAGTGATTACTTTATATGTTTTTATTATCCTTAAATCTGATATCAGCCTACAAAGGTGCCTACGTATTTATTTTTTAATTTGGTTATTGTGTAAAGAATGACGATTCTTTTTGATTTTCAATGATTTCACATACTTACGAATTTGGATGTTCCAGTTTTCTGTTCTCAAAGGGGTCGTAGGTGCTCATCTCCAAATCTTCTTCTTTACATTTTGTGTTGATTGTGTTGATAGATATAGTCGACGGATAGATGCCATTTTCAGTTATAATTGCTCTGCAAAAACACAATGAATTAATCTAGATGAAAATGCTTAGTCATTAAACCAGTTGAAGAATATCTTTGCCCGATAATGAGGTTTCTTTATAGGGTTTGTTTATACACTTTGTTATTATTTCCTTTATTTAGAATATTTCGTTTTCAAATTTCTATATAGGTATGCATATTTAAAAAAATATAATTTACACATAAAAAATGTTGACCTGTCGGTAACAAGCTGATTATTTACGATTTATTTATTAAAATGATTGAAATAATTATTGCCGATACTGCATATTTTAATAATACTGTCGTAAATTACGTAATTGAATAAGTAATAATTTTAAATGTTTATTGGTCTCTACTATTTAATCACCTGAAGATGTTTCAATGTATTTTATTTTATTTTAATATTAAAGAAAAATACAATATAATAATGTTTGATATGAATTAAATATAATAAATAACCGATTAGACAACCGGGCTAGGGCCTCTTCTACGAAATAGAGAGTTATCCACCATACTTATTATAGGCTAATGAACCACAGAAAATTACTATAAAAAACTAAAGCGAACAATAAAATGAGACTATTATAGTATGAGCAAATATATAATTGAGGATGGGTATATATGGAAAGAACCAGGTTCATTTCAATAAACTATAAACGTATTTTTGCATATTAAGTCACTGCAATAAAAGGCGAATCACGTAACTAAGTAACGCCTGACATAGGATATTTCCATTATTATTTAAATAGTCTGAGATTCAAATGCTGTTTTTGAAATTACATTTTTTTTTATTGTATTGAATGGCGACATGAGCATGTCGTACGCCTGATGGTAAGCGATGCGACCGCTCATGAACAGTAGCAAAACCAAACAACACCTTGATTTACAAAGCAATGCTTGGCATTCCACTGCGCTCGCCATCCTGAGACACAAGATGTTAAGTCTCAATATATCCAGTAGTTACTCTGGCTACAATGTCCTTCAATCCGAAACACAACAGTGCATTTAAACTGCTGTTTGACGGGAGAAATAGACATTGCGGTGGTACCCACCCAGGCAGCCTCTCACATATGAGAGACCTACCACCAGTACCACATTTCTCTTTTATTGACAGTTTTGGCAACCGAATTCGCATTTATGAATTTAAGCGCGAGTTTTGTATAGATCCTGTTTCTTAATCAGTAATTTAGATGATTAATTAGTAAGCCATTCTCAATAAATTAAGATAAAAATATAAGATAAAATATATTTTCATCGGAAATAAAAAAAGTACCATGGTTCTCTGGTAGAAATCGCTTAGAGCGGCACGCTACTTACACACATACTGATTTTCTATTTTTTTCTGTATATTACTGTTTCTTTGATTGTGTACAATAAAGACTAAATAAATAAACCCGCCAACCTGCACTAGGCCAGCGTAGTGGACTATATGTCCTAACCACTCGCAATCGTATTCTCGATTGTAGAGTAGGCGCTGTGGTGGGACCTATATGGGCTTATTTAAAATAGAAATAAATAAGTCAAAAGATTAAAGTAACTATTGTTACTTATTTTATATTATGTAAATTACATCTATAAGACCTAGTAGATCTATACTAACAGCATAATATGATTTAAGGAAAACTGCTACGATATGCGAGACATCAAAACTGGTCTCACAGCATTACTTAGAGATATTATTTAAATATTTCCTTTTAGATTTTGTTTTTAAGCATACATTATAGCCTGAGTGGCCTGTGCCGGCAACATTTTTTAGTTACGGCTAGTTGGCGGTTTGACTTATTGTAAGTCGGAAAACCTCGTCGATGATAGGTCAGCGGCTCATCATGACTCAAGGAATATTTTTATAACGTTTGAGTGTCGCCGGGTTATTGAGCAGAGCGCTTGCATCCAGTCCTATGAATTCTCTTTGAGCTTAAAAAGTAACAAATATTTTTGATTTCCTTGTCAATCCCACGGGAACACAACATATATCGCGATAAAAAGTATCTTATGTGCTTATCCAGCATGTCAGAAATAATTGTACATGTAGTATACCAAATTTTATCGGAGTCTGTTAAGCCGTTTTTGAGATTACCGTGCACAACCGCACAGACAAACTGGCAAAACTCATTGTTTCGGGTTCTATTACGATCATGCAGTTCTTCCTTAATAGTTTTGCTCAAATGTCTTCAATGTACAGATATGTATTAGTTATTAAGTACGCTTGTGGAATAGAGAATATATGTTTATAAAGAATTTTATTATTGTATATTATATTATATTTAAATAATTTATTCCATTTTTGTATCAATGAATGTCGCGATGTGCAGGTCATTCACTTAATGGTAAGTGAGACGACCGCTCATGGACAGTAGCTAAACTAAAATTTACCGTGAATTACATGCATTTTACTGGTGGTAGGTCTCTCATATGTGAAAGGCTGCCTGGGTGGGTACCACCGCAATGTCCATTTCTCCCGTCAAACAGCAGTTTAAATGCACTGTTGTGTTTCGGATTGAAGGACATTGTAGCCAGAGTAACTACTGGACATATTGAGACTTAACATCTTATGTCTCAGGATGGCGAGCGCAGTGGAATGCCAAGCATTGCTTTGTAACTCAAGGTTTTGTTTGGTTTTGCTACTGTTCATGAGCGGTCGTATCGCTTACCATCAGGCGAACGGCATGCTCGTCTCGCCATTCACTGCAATAAAAAAAAATAATTACATGCTTGACATTCCCCTGTGCTCGCCATCCTAAGACTTAAGTCTCGATATGTCCAGTAGTTACCCTGGCTACAATATCCTTCAAACCGGACCACAACAGTGCATTTACATTGCTGTTTGACGGGAGAAATTGATATTATGTATGTTAACCTACCCAGGCGGCCTCTCGCATATGAGTGACGAAAGTACTACCAGTAAAAGTTTCTTTATATGTGATTAATGTCTATTCGTATTATTTTAATAAAATTAGTTTTCCATCACCTTGATCTTACAATTCTGATTTTTAATGTGTAGGTATGTACAATTGATTCATCAATTCGATCAATTAGCTGACTTTTCGACTTGCTAACAATGACTGATTGTCCATTGTCTAATTATATGTAATTATTAGATTTAATGTTTTGACAAAACAATATCTTGTTTGTATTAACGGTTCTGTAAGTAAGAAGTTCTTTGATTCTATTTTTATTGTTAATTCTTAATATTAATCGGGATTGAAATTTTACTTCTTTAAAATATGATATGTAGAAATCCACTTGATAAAGATCATAACAAAACCGGTCGCGAGTCTTATAAGCGATGTATGATTGGGGGAAGTTTTCGCATTTCTTTTCATTTTCTATGTTATGTTTATACAGGGTATATCAAGACTGCTACCGAAAACGAAGCCGGGTGGTAGTTTAAGCGACTTCAGACACAATGCAACAGAAAAAGTTGCAAAAATAAGAGACAATTTTTTTTTTGAATTTTTTTTCCTTTTGCCATATTTTGGTGGTAAATAATTTTTTCCTAAAATAATAGTGTATACCCATTAATTTATAAATACTCTAAGATATAAGAGAGTTTAAATAATTATTTTAGCAAAAACTATGGATTTACCACCCAAAAATGACAATATTTAAAAAATCATAAAAAATAATTGTCGCGTTTCTATGCGAAAATTTTAGTTGCATTGTGTTTGTAGCCACTAAAACTACCACCCGGCTTCGTTTTCGGTAGCAGTCTTGAGATACCCGGTATATACGCCTTTGTACAGAAATGGAATCACAAAATCAATATAAGTATATCGTGATCAAATGTATAGATTCTCCCAAAACTCACATTGTATTATAGTCGTGATCCCTGAGGGTATCTTACACTACGACTTATGAGAGCCTTTTCGGTCTCACAAACACCCAGACTTAAAAAAAAATATTTGTGGAGCACAAAAACATGACTGTCTTGGTGCGGAGATCGAAACCGCGGCCTCTCCAAGTCGGCGTTTAACCAATAGCACTAAAAGATGTAATCAGATTCCTTCTTTTGGTCCTCCTACTAGTTTGACCGATAAATATAATTTTGATTTTCAAATGGTCATACAATTGATAGGGAAAATTTATACCAACTCGAATAACGCAATCAAATGCATTATTAAAGTATGTGCTGACTACACCACAAAATGGATAATGAAATTGAGCCCATTTCAAATGAGGGAATGGAAATATTATCCTAATACGTGAACAAGTTGATTTTCCTGTTCTTGGTAGGCATAAACACGTTGATGCGATGGTATCTCGCAATCGTTTGCAAAAACCGGTATTTACTGTGTAAGTGGACATATGAGATTATTTATTAACCTGTCGGAAACTTATCCTCAACTGTTTCACTACAGATTATTTTTAGGTACTTTGGTTACAAAAGTGCGTGGTAGCTTGTTGGTAAACAGACAAGGTCCTCTGACTTTTCGGAGTCATGTGTTCTGATAGTCAATGACCAAGCTCTAAAACAGTGAAGGAAAACATCGTGGGGAAACCTGCGTACCATAGCGTTTTATAAGAATTTTAAGTATGTAAAGTCCGCTAATCCGCATTAGGCCCGCTTGGTGGACTATATGGCCTAACCTCTCTCAATAATACTCTCGATTGTAGAGGAGGCCTGTGCCCTGCAGTGGGAATATATGTTTCACTGATACAGGACTACTGTTACCCAGTTGAGGAGGTTACCGATAAGTCATTTTTATTAATACATTTGTAAATATCTTATTCATTAAATACTATTAAAAATAAATGTATTGATGGTCATGTCTGATACCGTAACGTCCAAAACATACATTATAGTTTAATAAAATAAAAAGGCTCGACTGTTATCCTATAGGTAAAAAGAGGTTGCTTTATTCAACCATATGTAGCCGATAACGTTGCATTTTACGAGCAAGATTTCGGTATTTCACTAAATCTGATTATGAATTTCGTCCAATTATTTATTATATTTACGAGATTATATAGCGATATTGACTTCATTGTATAATTAAATATTTTTTTGTTTCTGTCTGGTACCATTTCACCTTATGCATATATCCGCCCGGGTACATCTATGCACTTTTTTTGAAAATATTCATTTAATATCAGAGCGATATTAAATGTAAATAATAATATTGGTATACATGAAGAATAAAAACAGTAACATTTTTAATTGAATAGCTGCAACAACAAGGATTACTTAATTAAAGGTAAATGGGTACAGTATGTATTAAGATATAAAATAAATTCAATTTTACGGCTGCCAGTAAATAAATATCTGAAACTATCTTACGTAATAATGAAAACAAAAAAAATTGAGGTTCAATCCATTCACGACTGTTTCGATGGAGCAGTTCTGAGGTATGAGGTCAGACAAAGTGATATTGGATTTTTCAATTAATTATTTATTTATTTATTTAAACTTTACACAATATGTACAGGCGGACTTAATGCCGTCGGCATTTTCTACCAGTCAACCTTTAGGAGATGCAGAGATGAGATTAAAAGGGTGTTTCGTGGATATAGAAAAAAAAATACACGATTATATACCAAATATACACATACATATACATATATACATACATATACACATACATACGTATATATATATATATATACATACATAACATATATAGATGAATACAATATATAGCTATAAAATATACATGTCATAAATGAAACGAGAACTTAATTTGACTATTTAGTTTACTAATTATCGGCCCGGAATCAGGATTTTATGCCCAATATTCATCACATTGTGGTATGGAGCACATAAGGCGAAATGTGGGTGTCCTGGGAAAAGGCGTGTGTTTATGTATGTATACCCATATGTAAATGGAAAATTATATCAGTTGCAATGCGGTATGGCATGCTATATATGTTTAGGATTATGTTTTTATTACTAAGAACAATGCGATATGAGGCAGTTGAATCGTTTTATCTTCGTAGTAATGAAAAGAGTAAACACAGGTGTTCTTAACTAAATTCTACAGTTAGATGGAAATGAATTATTGAATAGATGTGACGTAAATGTATACAGCATGCAAATATTTTTAAATCCAAGGATTAGATGAGTTTATTTTGAATTCTTCACGTACAATTAATGTAGTGGCGTATTTTATAGCATCATTATTTACTTTGTCTACATTTTAAATTCGAATACCTATAATTAGGTCAATGTGGTGATAATATATTCATCATTTAAAATTGCGAAGTTGGCTTTCTTATAGACGGTTGTGATGTTCGTTTCTAAAATGTTTATAATGAGTTTTTTTTAGAAATATTTTACGTATAATGCTATTAATGTCTTTTTAATATATCACGTGACAGACCAATTTGTCGCATCATAATCTCTAGAAGCGATGTGTCTAGTATTGAGTTAAGAATTCATTTGAAAGTTGTCTGCGTTAAGGAATATTAATGTAGGCTACCTACTTTTCTGCCCTATCTTCTATTTGTTTAAAAAATATCAAATATTGTGGAGAGGCTTGACGTCAGGCAACGAACCGGTCATAAAATTATAAGCAACACTATTCTATAGTGTGCGTGGTGGCCTGTTGGTAAACGGACTAGACGCAACTGCCAGCATGTTCACGATGGTCGCGGGTTCGGATCCCAGGGCACACCTCTGACTTTTCGAAGCCATGTGTGTATTGACAGTCAATCACCACGCACTAAAACGGTGAACGAAAACATCGTGAGGAAAACATAGCGATTTATAAAAAAATCTATGGTATGTAAGTCCACCACGCCAACCCGCACTAGGCCAGCGTGGTGGGCTATATGCCCTAACCACTCTCAATCGTACTTACGATTGTAGAGTAGGCCCGTGCCCTGCAGTGGGACGTATATGGGCTGATACAGATACAGATATTGTTCTGTAACCTATACAAATTTATATTAAACTGATTACTCCTCCTTCTATTGATTTGAACTCCGAAGGAGAATTAAAAAACGACACTCTCGTATTGGTCATAACAAATTATATGTAAAACTATGAAAAAGATGTATAAAAATATATAGTATATACTATTATAAAACACTTCACTCAAGTACAAGAGTACAGGGGGTTTTACTTTACCAAATGGACAAAAAAAGAGCAACATAAATAAACCAGTTAACCCATTTTAGATCAGTATAGTTTAATCAATAAATCCACATAACTCCTTTGTAACTCCGATCCGATATTCATGTTTATATTGCAGAATTTACGACGCAAGATATTAATTCAGCATAACTTCTGGCTACTGGACTATGTAATTCAAATTGCGTTGCTGGATTTACACGAAATAGTTTCATTGAAAACTCACTTTAATTTATTTACATTAAGTATATTTTACATTGTCTTCTAATTATTATAGTGCTAAATTTAATATTGAATACGAATATATGAATCCAATTAGGCATTTACGCGTGAAAAATTACACAGCGTTGATGCAGACCGACAAATTTAAACGCAATGTTTTTACGCCCCCTTATCCTACGAATAGTTTTATTTCTGAATAAATTTAGAAAACCTTGTACATCATAAAAGTCACGTTGTTTTTTTTTCTAATACTATAAAATTTATTGGATTGGCGCGAATGACCTATGCGCCAACATATTATATTATTAGCCGTGCATTTAAAAAAACAAAAGAATAAAACTTTATGCTATTTCGTTTTCATTTCAAAATGTGTATGTTTTCGTAAGTGACAAAGAAGTGATCGTTATATAACTATTAATTAGTAAAGTTTAAAGGAAAATTTGTAACATATTTATAAAATAAAAGCATTACATACGTTGAGCTGAATTCCTTCATGTTGTAGCTATTCGCCATTATCACAGATAAAAAATATTAAAGCGAAATTCGGGACACGTATGACGTTACACTCACAAATTCCACTAATTACTATAATAACTGTTTACGTATATTTTTGGTGTTTATTTTTTTAATTTGATGTATATTTTCGCACGCGACATGTTTGGCGCACGGCGTCTGTGTCAATGGTCGTCTTGTGCGACTAGTATTGTAGTAGTGATCTGTATAAATATAAAACACGAGTGACCGTCTCAGGGACTTGTTTGGCAACAATATTTAGCCCAAGGATCGACACTGTCTGGTATTTGTATGTTGAACTTGAAAACGCACTGGTTTCTTTTTAGCCTGCTCGGATGTCAGGGATTAAGGTCACCCTCACATTGGCGCCGGTTATTTACATCCTCTAAAGTTTAAATTATTGTCACTATCCGGAAGCCTAATAAACTATAGGTGCTTATGAATGAAATCATTACAGGAGACACTTTACGAGTCAATATGGCGGAATTTAATTGATACCTTTCCAATTACATCGATTTACAAAAATATTATTTTCTAGGGCTGACTAGTTTGTTCAACAAGAAATAATAGGGAATATGCACCAGACTTCAAAATAAGTCAAAATATTATTTTTGTAATCTTTATTAATATTGAAATATACCTCAAAGATATTTTTTGAATTTATCAACTCTAAATCGGTAAAATAAATACTTAAAAAATGACATTTCATATTTGCCGCGCATTTTTTCCGAAACGCGATCTATTGCTTGAAAAGGAAAGTTACGACAATGGTTGCGTTCTTAAGAAGTTTTAGCTTGTTGTTTTACGTTTGTCTATGAGTTATTTTGTGATTTCTTTATACTATTAAATAAAATTATTTTGTCACGATATACAGTTCTGTAGCAATTCATCAAAGAAACTTAATCCAAATACTACGTTGTTCATATCGTGACCTTTGACGTCACAGCGAGTTCGCGCCAACATGGCGTTTAAATGCTTCGAAACTGATAGCAGTTTTGATTATTTTTTTGTACTTTTTTGATTGATATTTTCAAAGACTTATATTTTTTTCCGATAATGTAATAACATACAGAATTGATTAAAAATATAAAAAAATGACATGCATATTCCCTATTTAGCAGTCATGAATATACAGGGTATATCAAGACTGCTACCGAAAACGAAGTCGGGTGGTAGTTTAAGCGACTTCAGACACAATGCAACAGAAAAAGTTGCAAAAAAAAGCGTCAATTTTTTTTTGTTATTTTTTTCCTATGACCATATTTGGGTGGTAAATACATTTTTTCCTAAAAAATAGTGTATACCCTTTTATTTATAAATAATCCAAGGTATAAAAGTGTTTAAATTATTATTTTAGCAAAAACTATGGATTTACCACTCAAAAATGACGAAATTTAAAAAAAACATAAAAAATAATTGTCGCGTTTCTTTTCGAAATTGTTGGTTGCATTGTGTTTGTAGTCACTAAAACTACCACCCGGCTTCGTTTTCGGTAGCAGTCTTGAGATACCCGGTATGTATAATTGAAATTTTAAATGACCTGATATTTGTGTCTCTTCTATGACCTATTACTACTTATATATTTATATTTTATACTGGAAGCCTTAAAGATACATATTCTATTTCTCGTGAATCTGCGTAATGTGTTGAATTCAGTGTGTTGCCTAGTTTTCGACATGCAATATTTTTTTCTCAGTATACAATTAGGTCATATTTCAGTAATACAAACCCATGTAATACAACTCAGCGAAGTTTTCCACGCGTTGTAAATTTGAAGACCAGGCAATATAATACTCAATGTTTACAACGAAAAGTAATACGCCTTAATGCACTATAAAGGTGTTAAGTTACACACTTATAGTACTATACACACTTATTTGCAATATTTCGAGTATAATGGGATATTTCTTAGTCAGTGTGGAGCAATTTATGCTTTAATTAATTTTGCCAAATACGTTTTTAGATGGTAGAGTCACTCTATCTTTTAAAATGGTATGAATGTACAGGTTCGCACGAAGTAGCCATAAGTTATTTCTTGCATGATGGTTATTATGACTGGAAAAACTTTCAATCTAATGACATTGATAAGTATTTTACACACGTTGCTGCATAAAACTGAAAACACTTAAGCGCCATTTACACGAGGAGAGATCGGCGAGAATCGTGTGCCATTATCGCATGATATAACTGCCATAAGATTATCGTATTTGACAAATGTTTACACGATGCAACTTCTTTATAACCTTCTTTATGTCTTTGAGGCCAGAAACTCTCCCTGGGTAAATGGTGCTTTAGGTCGGTCCAACACTTGTATCATAATATGATAACTTTATTAGATATTGAACTAGGCGTAATATTCAACTAAAGCTATTTTATTTATTATGATTTTATTTATTTAGTTTTTGCGATAGATTAATTCAGTTATTTGACCACACATATGGTGTGTATTCATCATCAACCTAACTAATGTAGGCTCTTGCAACTACTAACTAACTACTTGCCAACCCTATTCACACATTGTATTAAAAGAGCAATTTCTTTTTACATGATGGCGTGTTGGCAGTACTACACGGACATTAGAGTCAGGGTTGGCTATTCTCACAATAGTGGCGGCGCTGGAAACCGCAGGTAAATCGTTATGGTATCAGCATAATCACAATCATATTTAAATTTGGCACAGACGACACCGTTTCTGCTTTATAAATAGGTGAAGAATAGTTACAGTCTGACAATCTAGCAAATTATTTGGCAGCGTTAGCTATCTTGAGGGTTTTTTGAATTCCTAAAAACGCGACGTATAAAAAGTTATTTTCGAAGTATTTAATGTTTTTTGTTTTGTGTTTATTTGTTTATACAAGCTGGCTTTTAACGAATACTTTGTCCATCAGTCAGTCTTTTGATTATTTCTTACCTTCCCACTGTGGTGCCTATATTATTTATCCGAATTATCGATTTCTAAGATTCCACACGGGTTTTTACCTTCCCCATATACATACATGAATGGAACTCTTATGTCCAGAGAAAAATTATAATTATGTATTAACTGCATTTTTCGGTGTCAACCATAGAAGTCTACAGTTTTGCTTCCTATATCAAAGCATTAGTACGTCTCTGTATTCAAATATTTTACATGCAAATTCAATAGCTAAGGTCTATTAATTATTTGTAAACGATCATACACATCCGTGTATGACCTCATAACAATTATAATGTGTAGGTAGTACGGAGACCTTCCTATTAGTTGGTTAATTTATAAAGGCCAAAACAAAGATGTTATGTTGAAAATAGATGTAGATTAAAGTGTGTTATTTGTTCACATTTTGATAAAGCCGGTGGCGTTTTTTTTAATCAAAATAAGTGGCAAGACTAATGCCGTTTGCCTCCTTTCCACTGCGCTCGCTATCCTGAGACATAAGATGTTAAGTCTCAATATTTACAGTAGTTACTATGGGTACAACGTCCTTCTCGCCGAAACACAACAGTGCACTTACACTGCTGTTTCGCGGGAGAAATAGATATTGCGGTGTTACCTACCAACGCGGCCTCCCACATATGAGAGACCTACCACCAGTGACTTATTTATCAAAGATTTTTTGTCCAAAAACCCTTTGTAATAGCTATTATTACTTTAACGAGTCACGTTCTGCTGTCGTGATTGTTGTGAACATAAATACTCCGTGAAGGCACTCTATTCTTGTCACTGTTAACGCTCAGAGTTATTACTCTTATTTTTAACTCTGCGTATTCATTTTACGTTTTCTGTTGTGTGACAAATATTTTTGTTTTCGACATTTTCTCACAAATAAAGATGGTATTGATGTCTCAATCATGTCATATATACTGACTGTTCATATTATGGCTGTGAGTGGGCGGTATTGATTAATACGAAGAAAACATGATTCTTGTTATTGTTGACAGATATGTTTCATTGCAAAATAAATAATAATGTACGCGAGCCAAACACACGTACTTATGGATGAAATGGCGAAGACAAGGTAGTATAGAAGCTAGTAGTATCTTAAAATCTACATATATTCCTGCAACATAGTCATTGGTTAAACAAGATGTATAGAGCATTTTTTTAAATCTATTTCAACTATTTTTAATAACATACATATTTTGGTATTATTATATTGTATTCTGCATGGAATTTGCTTATCATCAGCAACTGGTTACTGCTTCATATGCCTTCTTCATGAATTTCCAAGTTAAAACATTTTGTTGTGATTTAAATAAATTGCAATACATGCATACGTTTTTAATTACTGGCACGATTTTGGCAACTGAATGCAGGATTTATTTAAAATAGTCTTTTTGCAGACACGTGTAGTTATGTAATACTACAAAACACAGAAAAATGACGAACACCATGTCATCATATGTTTAGGTAAATATTAGTAGTAGTTTTATGTTTAACACAATCGCAGTCGCGATGCGTGTAATTCACATAGCTAATTAAAGATCTCAAAGGCATGTGTAAATTTATCCAATGTGAATTATTTTTTTAGTGTTAACATGAGTCCTATTCAGGCCTTGGAAGGACTGAATGACACAAACACGAAGTGTCATCAAAGTTGCAAGAAAAATATTAATCTTATATTTGTAACAAATTTATTTATTATATGATAAACGCAGGGATTTGAAAATATGTTAATATGAATTTCAAATTAAATTTAAGGCAGAAATTAAATCGTTAAATGCTGTATTTGCTTTTGAACAATTGTTTGTAAAAGATCTGTGTTTATCTCATTTTAATTCCTGGCACATTGATGATTGTAAATACCTATGATTAAGCAGCTTAATCTAAGATTAGAAACATAATATAAATACGAGTATGACGTTTAAATGATTTATATTCTTGCTGATCTCATTGTTACGTTTATAAGGTATTAGATGTACTTACGTTATTTAAACAGCTTAAACACGATCCGGCTCTGCAATGCACCATCCTTTATACCTTCTTGTTTGAATAAATATCTTGAAAATCATTAAAACGTGTGAAAAATACCCTAATATGTATTATATTTTTGAATAGTGATTTCGATTCTAGGGACTCCGGCACGAAGTTCCCATGTTCGGACGTTGAACGTCAACATATAAGATCAAAGTGTTCCACTTTTAAACATCAATAATATTCTCTATGAAACTTATCATTCACTTCGAACTTAGTCTAAAATAAATACGTAAGATACAGGATCCGAATATTTTGTAAAGTATTTAGGCATATTCGTACAGTTTTACATACGATGGTCGAACATTCGTTGTATCGAAGTACAGAGTAGGGATGTTGCGGATGCCGATTTTTTCACATCCGCGGATGCGGATGCGGATGCGGATTTTCAAAGGCTCACATCCGCGGATGCGGATGCGGATGTTTAAGATCTTATATAAATATAGTATATGAATGAATATTAAAATTAATCTATTATTTACGGATTTTATCGCTTACTAATATTTATCGATTTAGCTATGTTAATTTTTTAAATTCCCGATATTTCGATTACTTTAAAGGATTCATGGTTTGGTGGCATTCGGGGCGGAATTTAACTACCCGTAATTTACAATTATTAAATTAAAAAGTTAATTTGAAACGTTAATCTGTTTTTGCATTTCGGTCTACGCAGAAGAAGCTCACTGTGTCTTGATGTCGGGCAGTTGTTCTTTTGGGTTCCGATATAATTAAGTGTAGAATTAGATCCTATGTTTGTGCAAGGTTCTAGCCATCTTCTCTATTGATAATTAAATGCATTACCTTCGTTTTGAGTAGCCCTAAGAGCTCGCAATAGAACACCGTTTCATTTATTAAGTATAACGCCGCGCCGCCTTTTCTGATACAAGGCGGTTAGAAAGAGGTTCGTAAATTAAACCCACGCTGCAAATAATTGTTCGCTAGGATCACTACTTAGTGGAGTGGATAAAAATCTTTCTGCTATCGGAAATAATATCTTTAATTTCTCTCGATAAACACCACTTAAGAGGACATTTAAAATTTTCAAAATTTTTAATGGGGTAAGAAAAAAAATTCTGATGCTACCATTTTCTGGTATTTCTCGACTCGACTCGACATTTTGTATTACATCCGCATCCGCATAAATATCCGCATCGATTATTGCAGATGCGGATGCAGATGTCCAAATCTATGCGGAAGCTCCGCATTTGCGGATGCGGATGCGAATATTCGCAACATCTCTGGTACAGAGTAACCGCCCCTGTAGTTTTAAATTGACCGAAGGATTTCTGCACAAGTTTTTTTCCAGCTCTTTTGTGAAAGTAAATAACATTATTTATATCTATATACATACATTAGTCTTTATAGAATATCTAATGATGCAACATCTCTTTAGGGAAGCCAAAAGACTAAATAATTGCCGTTCTTATCTTATGATGAAGACTTTTATATATGACTAGTTTCAACAGAACATTCACGCGATAGTTACGTGAACCTTGTCTATCTATTGAATTTAAATCGGATGATAGGTATTACTACAAGAAGAAAAAACACATGCTCAAAAATATCTAAATTTATATGACGAGGAATTAAACTTCGCGCCATATACTTTCTGTTCGAAGATTGTCTGATATTCATACTACAATTTAGGAGTATTGTGCAGTAATTTCTCTACTATAATAATGATATATGATAGCGTGTGGCGTTCATATCATAGCAATTAGCTTTAGATTATTTCAGAAAAAATCTGAAATTTTGGGTGTCAATTACTACACTCATAGATTAAGGTAACGTAATAACCAAAAAGAATCTGTTTTATGATAATAAAAATTATATATCACTACTATTCACTTCCTACATCTACATATTTGTCATTAATAATAGCTGCAGTCAGCACATGACGAAGCTCAGCCCCTTTGAATCGAATAAACCTTATTGAAAAACACGTGCGTAAATTACGACTCAATCGAAAAGTATGCCAGAAGGCAGAAATATTACGACCGTCTTAAGGTCAATGACTACGACAATCAATGTCAATTCATACAAATACCTACCAGACGGGCTTAGAGACGCCGATGTTCTTCGTACTAAGAAACACTTATATTATATAAGTCAAGGATGAAATTAGACTGTATACCTACACAGAAATATCCATGCCTGATCTAGGTTTATTTGAACGGGATTAGGTTATTTTAATATTTTCTTCCGCAGTAATATTTCTCATTATATGATGATTCACATTTTTTTATTCGTATCATATTTTTTCTGTTACTTAAATTTAGTTGTTATAAATGAAAGTAAATGGATTGTGATTTATCATAAGTGATCGACATTACGAAACAAAATATATTTCCACAAACAATCTTTCTTTCATCAAAATTAAATAACAGAAAATCAAAAGTTTTAAATCATTTTATTGTAGCTATAAATATGACATATACATAGTTACAAAAATAAATTAAATATTAAATTAAGTATGATATTATGTTAATTTTAATGCATGACATAGTATTAAACGCAACTAATTTTATTTACTTCTAAAATGTACAAACACAGCATGATTCAAAGTTTTAGCAACGTCCAATTTATTTTAAATTCATTGAGTTTTGTTATTCACTTTTTCAATGATGTCCATAATAGTGACAGTGCAACCGGACACCAAACAGCACATTCCAAAGAAGACAATCAAAATATTCTTCCAAAGAATCCAGTTGTATTTCCCGAGGTTATCCCATCGGAACACCGTCTCTATTACTCCAGGAATTATGAGCCCCAAAATGGAGTAAAACAGGGAGCCAACTATATTGATAATTTGTTCAAGCATCGGTAAGGCAATGCCGATTCCACCTGAAAAAGTAAACAAAAAGGTTTTAATAATGCAGGAAAGTAATCACTATTAATTTTAGTCATAAATTAAAACATAAATCACTAATCAGTTAGCAGTATTGGATTGATTAGACGATAATCGCTAATATGCAGATAAGCCTGTAATTATGTCGATAATCTAATTGATGTGATTATTAAATTAAAGTAACTAGTGAAAGTTACTGAATATAGGAAGTATAAACTCACAGTTTAATACCAATCACATAATTAAATAATTCTTTCTTCTAAATGAGTTTTAATGCAGTTTACGAGAAATTAAGAATGTTATTAGTAAATCATTAAGAGATTTCTGTGTCAGAAATAAAGCCACAAAGAACAATGATAATCCTCCATACATTTTTTTGTTGTATTTTTTCTTAAGTGTATTGAGATGAAAAATATTTTAAAATATAGATTTTGATTTTCTTGACAATTATTTCTTAAGGTTTACTATTGTAGCAAGCCTGGGAACAAAGATATTCCACTTTAAAGGTTTACAGATTTTCTTTATCTTGTGAAACCCTGTAGGTAGTTAATTTTATTTTGTTCCATTTATATTGGCGTAAGGCAAATAAAAATGAAAAAATATATTTTTCACGCAATTTAAACATCGATTACTTATTTATTTTACAAATGTAATAGTAATATAATGTCCAATGAAGTAAACGGTAAAGAAAGGACAACTATATATAGGTATTATTAGTTGCACAATAGCGCTTTTGGGCGACAGAAGTAAATTGTTATTACTTAATTCATTAATCAGTGATTATTTTGCTGTTCTTAGTTCTCTGCGCTATTTTTTTAATATTAATTATCTGAGAATTATAATGAAAGAAAGCCAGTCAAGCTTATATTTTAAAAATGGCAACATTGGAATGACATAACGCCTCTCCAATAAAAATAAAGCAAATATCAATAGAGTTGTACGAAAACTGTGTTTTTGTAATTCAGGCTTAGTTTTGCCGTAAACTAGGCACCAAAATTACTGAGAAAATTAATTATTAATATTTTTATAAATTAAATTTATAGACGCTTAAGAATTGCATAACAATGATTTTACCAATGTTCTTTATAGTTCAATGTAATTTTAGGAATGCATATTAATGCCAAATTTTTGCAGCTAATAATGTCTGTTAGCGCATTTTAGTGGCGCTAGTTTATTCCGATAAGATTTGTCGTTACATAAACTTCAACTCATTATTTCTAATATAAGAAGTAAAAAATAATAATGAAAAATTTTAATTAAACTCAGAATATTTCAAATGTCATGTACATAGAATACAATAGCAGTACAGTGATATATAATGTAGGAAAACAAAATGTCTATCACTCCGTGTTTTGCTTTATAATGTAGAGCATATATTATGTTGCTCTTATGGTTGTTTTTCCCCATATTTTCAATATTTTTTATTCATTATTATGTCAATCTGTCTACTACCATTTCATGACTCACCGATGTTTTCTTTTCGAGGAAACGAATAGTGGATTTTGAGGAGCTAATAATGACTGCCTTGGGGACGCAGTTGTGCTACGGTATGAGTGACTGAGGTCTTGTCTTTGAATTCTGGGTCCAGGTAAAGTGATATTGAATTTTTCTATTCATTAGCAGCCTAGATTCAGGAATTTGTACCCGATATGGCTATAGGCTCGCCCCCATTCATTCCATTCCATCCCATGATGTGATACATCATTGCATGGCATAGAACACACGAGGCAAAGCGTGTGTCCTGGTAAGATCTTTCTCTACCTTTGTAGCAGAAAGCCACGAGTTTATGTATACATGTATTAAATGACCGTGCTATATATCTCTCGATCTAGGTAAGATTAAGGCTCCGATATTTTTGGCTAACAAATCCATACGTTATGGGTTGTTGGCACGACAACATATTGCGCCGGTGCAAATATTTCGTAAGCTTGATACGCTGGCGTCATGTCGTTTGCAAAGAAAAATAAAATATGGAAAAATATAAAATATGGAAAAGCAAATCAAAGTGTATCATAAATATTGGATTCGCTGTGTAAACAAACATTAATCTAAACATGAAATACGTTAAACTATCAACAGCGCAGTTTCGAAATGTTCAACAGTTTGTTTTTATGTGACGAAAGAAGCCAATATAATTTCATGATTTATATCTAGCAGGTTATTTGAAAATTAGATATAAACAATGTTACGTCAACTTGTCCAAAAATATGTGCTTAATATTATTCAATGTATTCGATACTTGTTAATTAGCATAAACTCTTATACAGGGTATATCAAGACTGCTACTGCTGCGAAAACAAAGCTGGGTGATAGTTTTAGTGAATTCAGACACAATGCACCTAAATGTTGTTCAAAAAAGTGTGACTAATTTTTTTTGTTATTTTTCTTCTATCGTCGTTTTAGGGTGGTGAATACATAGTGTTTTCTTTATTAATAATGTACCCCCTTTTATTTTTAAAGACGCTATGGTACGCAAGGCTTTAAATTATCATTTTAGCAAAAACTATGGATTTACCACCCAAATTCGACGATATTTAAAAAAGAATTAAAAAAATCGCTTTTCTTTGCGAAATTTTTAGTTGCATTGTATTTGTAGTCACTAAAACAACCACCCGGCTTCATTTTCGGTAGCACTCTTTATATACCCAGTATAAACTTTAATGTTTCTTTGGTGTTATTTTGATTTATGATTTAATGCTTTTATAGGCCTTACGCCTCTCAATCGTACTTTAGATTGTATACAAGGCCGTGCCCTACAGTGGGACGTATCTGGGCTTCAGATACAGACAGGTACAGTTTTTACGATTTTATAAGCGAAAATTATAGTGAAAATAAAGTAAATAAATCACATTACCACAAAAGCATACACACGCAGTTCTCACAAGCACTTGAGCTGTATTTCTGTATTTCTTCTGTATGCGTGGCTCTACGTGCCTTGTAAAAATATCTATTACGACGAAAAAGTGCAGAGGATACGTAAAAAAAATTGACAGTGCAATGAAAGTTTTGGCGCATATAGCTGGCCTGAAAATAAAAATTTTCTTAGTCGAGCAACATAACCTTGAAGGAAATTTGAATAATGAAAATGTAATTAATGAAGATTATTTCAATAACGAAGTGACAGCTTGGCCGTCGCGTTTCATTCAGTGGGTGCGATTGCCGGATGCTCAATACCCCTTTCCTCATTTCCAAATTTTTCTTTCCCTATTTCATTGGCCGGCAATATTTATATTATCAATATATTGGCAATATTTGTATTGTGGGTGTTCATGGGCGACAGTGATCACTTACATTTTTTTGTCGGTTTTATTTAATAATTAAAAAAGGATATATATAAGGTAATTAGGGGCTGACACAGTAATTATAAAAGTAGGTTAGTTATAGCATCATTTTAAATCTTATTTAGACAGTTTTAAAACCTATTCTAGTTTTCGAATGTATTGTCTTGTTCGAACGACTTTTGAATTCAGTTTGAGCGAAAGAGAACATTCTATAACTAATATAGGTTTGAACTGCCTATAAATAAGGCAGTTATTTGTTACATTTAATTAATTGTGTTGAATGTGGTCAATGCATTTTATTGAGCTTTGCTGCTGGTATCATTGAGTCACGTCAGTGGAGTGCTGATTTAACTTGTGTCATTCTAAACCACTATTTTGTCACATAAACCTTCATATGCATGGGTTTCTTAACTTTACCGCATAGGATAGAGGCTATTTTCAATTAGTTTACCGCGCTTTATCCTATAAATTTTAAGTATATCGTTAATGTAGTATAATACTTACCAATCATCAATAGGTAGATTAAGCGTAATAGATCCTCTTAGAACATCGCCGAATCTAAAATATCCGAATAAACCCAACGTGCTATACAGTATCAAGATGGTCGTCATGGCTATAACTAGTACACTAGGACAGCCTAGAAAGTTCTTTGGATTCTTCATAGCGTTTTCCACCGGCATCACTACCCCGATGCCTTCCATTGCAAATATTACTGTTCTGAAATAAACATTTTGTTATTGCAATGTATGGTGAGAAGAGCGTACCATTCGCCTTATGCAATGCTTATGTAAGCGATACGATCGCTGATGGTCAGTATGGAAACTAAACAACACCATCTATGACTTATGGGTTAAGAGCTATGTGTTCTTGGGTTCAATATCCATATCGTGAATTACATAATTACATAATATGAGATTCCTGTGATTAGAATTTGATTTTCGTTAAAGATGCAAAGGAACACAAGGGTTTAATTTATTATTATTTTTGCAAAAACCTCATATTGTTTAATGAAATAATTACTGAGGGAATGGAAAAACGTGCACAAGTGGACGTCATATACACCGACTACAGTAAATGTTTTGATCGGATTCACCACGGTGTACTTTTGCAAAAATTACTGTCAGCAGGTATTCATGGCGATTTATATCGGTGGTTTTCATCTTACATTGAGAAACGATCACAGGCAGTTGTCTTAAACGGCTTTATGTCGAGTTGGACATACATTCCATCAGGAGTTCCACAGGGCTCCTTGTTAGGCCCTCTTTTGTTTAATATATTCATTTCGGATGTTATACATTGTTTTCAGAATTCTAAAATACTTCTGTACGCTGACGACATGAAAATAATTAAATTAATTCATAACACTTCTGACGCCCAACTTTTACAAGCAGATCTTAACAGATACAATAAATACTGCAAAAATAATAAGTTACAATTGAATGTCTCCAAGTGCTACCATATAAGTTTCTCACGTCTACACAAAACAATTCAGACTTCATATACAATAAACAATATTGGTATCAAAAAAGTTACGGAAATACGGGATTTGGGTGTTACTCATGACAATAAACTAATTTTTGACAAACATGTTGATCACATTGTGAAAAAGGCGCCTAAGACACTAGGTTTTATTATCCGCATGTCAGATAGTTTTAAGTCGCTAAAATGCATCAAGATTTTATACTGTTCTTTGGTACGCAGTCAACTTGAATACGCATCACAAGTGTGGAATCCTCAATATGAGATCTACAGGTCTCGTATTGAGTCAGTCCAAAGGAAATTATTAAAATATCTGGATTTCAAGGCGCAACAATGGTCCGATGACTACGCACATCGTTGTAAAAGGTATCATTTTTTGCCTTTGGAAGTTAGGCGTAATATTAATGATATTTGTTTCATTATGAATGTTGCTAACGGGTCTATCGATTGTCCTCCGTTATTGTCAAAGTTAGGATTACGCACGAATCTAACAGGACTTCGTCTGAAGCCTCTGTTATCAATACCTTTTGCGTCAACCAATTATAGGCAAAATTCATTCCTGTTGCGTAGTGCAAATATATTTAATAAGCTTCCACAAAATCTGGGCGTGGATTTGTTTTGCACAAAACCAGAAACCGTAAGGCGAAAATTTAGCAAAATTTTTTTTGAAACAGACAGTGAAGAAACTACCTAGATTTGGGTTATCCATCATAACATATCATTGTAGGCACAATACAGCTTGTGGTTAAGTATTAAGCTATATATATATATATATATATATATTTTTTTTTTCATTGTTATAATATTAAAATTGTTTTATTGTTAAATCTTGCGGCTGTTGTGTAATTTTCCTTATTCCGTTTATCTCTTTTTTACAACCTTTGTTATTTTATAGTACTTAATTGTTTTTTTTTAATTTAATTTATTATTTCACTTTAAACGGTGCTCTAAATTGTTAACTATATGTGGAGACTTGTTATTAGCAATATGGTAACTTTATATTTAAGTTCTACACATATTTGTATTAGTCTGTAAGTCTTCCTAAAATTAAAAAAAAAAAAACTTTTAATTTACCGCGCAAAAACGATAATAATTTTAATAAAAGGGGCGCGTATTTTTTTGTGGTTTTGTATTTGTAGTTACTTAAAATACTAACTGGCAACGTTTTCGGTTGTAGTGTGGTGGTAAGTGTGGTATCTTTTAAAAAGGTGGCTTCATGTTTTTGCTATAATTAACTAAACAGGCACGTTATATGGATGGACAGAATACATCGCACGGCGGACTTCATATTTTACAAGAGTAATTGACTGAAACTCTACTTTGTTGGCAAGTTTTTGGATTACAGCCAGATTTTTTAAGTCATAGATTTTCTGGCACGTGTCGTAGATTTTATATGTCGTAATATCTCTACTATAACAATATATGTGTTTTTATCAGTTACTAGCGGCCCAGCCTGGTTTCGCCCAGGTTCAGGTTCGCCCATACTTTTAAATCTAGGTCATATTAGAAACATGTTATTTCATCCGTCATATAATCTATCTCATTCCATCCTTAAGTTTGAAATCAAATGTTTTGAGGAATTCAAATTCCTCGGTCATCCTTCGGAAACACTGTTCTTTCTCCGTTGTCGATATAAAAAATAGCCTGTGTGTGCATCCAGGGTATCAGGTACCCCCATACCAAATTTAATCAATATTGGTTTGAGCGTGAAGAAGTAACAAACACACAAACTTTTGCCTGTTTATTATTGTAGTATGTCTGTAGAGTAGGATGTTATCTTCTTTAGAATAGTCTGTAAGTTCAGTTCATTCACACACATGGAATATGCATATCGTTTGATCCTAGGAAATTATATCCCTAACCACTTATAAAAATAATTTACTTAATAGTGAATAACAAAGGCTCACTTACGATAGAAAAGCAGGAAATCTTGACAAGTGTCCAACCATTCTTTTATCTGAAATATCTAGCTCCGATCTGAATATGTAGTAAAGGCATATAGCAAATGTGGCGATAAGCAGAATGTTGGCGAGTAAGGAGAAAGGCGCCAGCCACTTCAAATGCCTTATCTGTACCATGAGGCTTAGCGGCACGAGTAAGAACAAACAGTAATACTCCACGGAAATATTCGTTGTTGTGACGTATCGGTCGAATAACTGTAAAATATAAAAGTGATTATGCTACATGTCAAACAAGTCGATTTGGAGATCCTTGGGGGAGGCCTATGTTAATTAGTTGACTTCCTATGGCTGAGATGATGATGATGATGATGATGATGCTTCATAGTATGAAATATCGTTAACAGTGAAAGAGCTTTATGTAGGATTTTAAAGCTACAAGATATAAGTCGGTTTCAAAATTGAACTGAATTGGTCTAACAGCTACTATTTGCTGTTGTGTGTCTCAGTGAATTTTACTAGACATCCAAAAGTAGTGTATGCATCCACTCGGATAGCCACTTTTGCATATTTATGGAGGTGAATATCACGTCATAAAGTCGTCAAGGTGACCCGGTAACAACCAGGATTGTATAAACGAGACAAGAGATACTTTTCTCTCCTAAGTGGAAATTATATTCGGACTGCCTTATACTTATCGTCAGGTGATACATTGCCAATGTACTACTAAAAATTAAATTCAACAAACCTGCTTTATAGAATCCGCGATAAGAACAGTAAATATGCAACACACGCCGATGTATGTGAGAAATAAAGAAAATTCTGCAAACAGGCTGCAAAGGAAATTATAATGTAATTATCGCCTGTATTATCAAGTATGCATACAAAAAATACGCAAATCTTCAAGTTATTCAGCTGTAGTTACAAAACAAAGTAATTAAAATTATAACTTGACACTTTATAAAATATATGCTTTTCAAATTGTTTATCATGAAACCCTTGATAAAGTGCGTGGTGGCTTGTTGGAAAGATGTTCACAGTGGTCGTGGGTTCAAACTCCAAAACACATCTTTGACTTTTCGGAGTCAAGTGTGTATATCAATCTTACTCTCGATTGTAGGCTCGTGGAGGCCCGTGCCATTCGGTAGGACTGATATGGGCCAATTGGTACTTGTTTGTATAAAACACTTGTTCATGATTGTATGTAATAAGATAATAGCATTTGTATTTATCATTACATTGGTCTGGTGGCAGAGTGTGGAATATTACTTTCAATATCCCAGGTTCGATTCTTAAATCTGAAAATCCTCTTTTGTGTGAAATTTACGATTTGGGGCTACAATAGTCGCACGGCATGGAAATAGGCTCACAGCTTGGGCCGAAAATAAGCCAACTCAGGATAGTACTAATGTCTTTTCTGCCTCCCTTTCCAGTGATACCAGCTTGAGTCTATTCTTTCATGAATGTGTAAGTAGTTGTTAAAGAAAATCATATTTACAATGCAGACGATGCCAATGGCCGGAGAGCTTTCGGTCCATTGTCAAATGCCGCTTTACACGTCGCCGAATAACTCAACAAAGGCTTTCTTTCCACCTTGCAGCATCCACGAGACGTCTTCACCTGTAATTTAAAACACCAGTCATTAATTCTATCAGCTAAGCTCGAAATGTTATTTTGTTTCAAAATTATCATAATAACGAACATAGTACTGGATATTTTATTGTAATCTTTTTAAAATATCCTAGCGAAATCGATTATGATCATAAATATGTGTTTATTTTTTTCTACATAAGTACGTCTGTAGATGTATTAGCTAATCTTTTCGGGAAATCCGCATAAGAACTCCATGGTAGATTATTCGTACTAATTTTAATTTAAATAATTGTAGAGATGCCGTACTTAAAAATACTCAAAACTGTATTATTTAACTATCCTAAAAACTGTGATTTTATTATGTTAGTCAGTCAAGGTGTTCTTTATTTATAAAGTTGTAGATTACAGGAGATAATTTTATATCTTTATTTATTTACACTTATTATAATCTTGACCTCAATCTTTCGCTTTATTGCAGTCAACAGTCACAAATACTTACAAATATATGAACGCAGTGTCCACATATGAATGCGATGATTATTGTCCCAATGATGCCGACAAGCCATCCCGCGTTTGCAAACGCTAAAGGAATTGCGAGAAGACCAGACCCGAGCGATGATTTTATTAAATTCGCTAGCGATCTTAAGTCTCTGTAAAATAAATACAGAATGTAATTATCCTATCTGAAACATGGCGTGATTTTAATAAGAAAGAAATAGTATTTGAAAGTGTAAAAAAAATAATTACGAAAGTAAAAGTTGAAACGGATGTAAGGTATTTTAACAGTATGTATTAAGTATTAAGCGTGGGTTGTCTAGTTATTAAGTAAAATCAATATTCAAATAACTAATATTATCTAAGCATGTCGTAATGAAAGTTGTACTCACGAATTAGGCTTCTTAACATCTCGATGTTCATAGGGATTATAATCTTCGTTATTATTATTCACTTTATTGTTCTCAGTCACAATCATATTTAGGTCTTCTATTTATATTTTCTTAAATATTAATTCAGATCATATATTTATAATTCTCAATTATATAGATTGAATTAATAATAATTAATTTATCAGTTTTTCTGGAAAACTGAGCAATACTTTCAAGACATTTTGCACAAACTGTAATTGAAATAGTTAAGGTTTTCTTTTAGCTTTCTGCAGTGCACGTTTAGAGCAATAAATGTATCTAAATGTAATTGTTTTATTGCTATAATCTTACTTATCTATGATAAATTTAGATAAAACTTGAGAGCACAATACATACGTCCTCGGAATGCGGAGAATTAACAGCCTTATACCTCACAAATAATTGTTACTTGATTAATTTTATTGTACTGGATTATTTTGATTTCCATTGATAATTGTTTTTCCATTTACTGAAATATTCACACAACACTGTGGTGTAAAAATATTTTACTAATAAGTTTATATTCTGCGTTTACTTAAAATTTTGTTCATGACACTACTTTCGGGGCTGTCTCATGTATGAAAACACTGTTGTTTATTTCATCTTTATTATAATACTGACAATAATAAATACAATAAACTGCACACAACCGTCACGGATATAATCAATATAACGTCTAAATAATCTGAAGTCGCATTCAGACTTTACAGCGGACAATAGTTTAACATTTGTGTTACTTAAATGACAAATGCCGTTGCCATGTTCTTATGTTTATCCTTCATGCGTCATTTCCACAAAGGATATCTTCACCTTGAACATCATTTCTTAAATTTATTTTCATTCAGTTTTCCGTCCTAATATATCAATGATATCCATTATGGTTACTGTACAACCAGATACCAAGCTGCCCAAGCCGAATATGACGATAAGAGTATTTTTCCATAGTACCCAGTTCCATTTTCCGAGATTGTCCCATCGGAAGACTGTCTCAATAATTCCAGGGATGACGAGTCCAAGAATGGAATAGAACACCGCACCCACGATGTTAATAATTTGTTCTAATAATGGCAGAGCTATTCCAATTCCAACTGCGGAGAAAATGAATCAATCAATATTTATGTTGGCACAATTATCAGCTATTCTTATAGTAACTAGACTTTAATAGACACGACCCGGCTCATTGATGCCTGTACGAAATAGGCTGTTTTATAGTCGATAGTGTTAACAATAATAGTAAGTTTATACATATATGTTCGTTTAATCTCTGGGGAGTTTTACAGCATACTAGCATCACCTGTCTAATGAGGCCAAGAAGTTGTGCGTTTTATTTTTATATTATACATATATTTAGTATATGTTTTTTTATATTAGTATGTAGCTGTATTCCATAATTTCGTTTAAGTCTCTGTATTTTTTTTACAGCTGTAACATTAACTCACTGTGATGGAACTCCTTTAAATAAAGAGAGAAAAAAAAACATTTAATCCTTCTAATATTAATTGTTTGACTACTTCCTAGTATGATATGTTGTATATTTTAACACAGCCTTGAAAGTGAAATATCGTGACATTTAATTTTGTGTAGCTTTTGAAAAGTGATATGACTCGCTTAATCGGGTATTTGTATAAATCCAATCAACTTTAAGTGAAATCGGTGGCATATCTGCCTTCCTCTTCGATGATGCATGCAATCATGAACTTATTAATGAATATTTCTTACCACAACAGCAAACTCCTAGAGTTCTAGCAGAGATCTGAGTAATCTTCTGATATCTGTCATTGATGTAAGGTTGCGTGTACTTGGTGAATATATCTATTACCACGTAGAACTGAAGTGGATAAGTGAAGAAAATCGATAGCGCGATGAATACTTTCGCACATACAGCGGGCCTGAAAAGGGCAAATATGATTTAGACCGTTAATATCATAATAATTATGTTAATTAATAATTTATTAATTATAAGAAAAGAAGATAAGAATAAGAATATGCTTAAATCCAAATCCAACGAAACCTATCTCCGGTTTGACTATCAAACGTATTGTACTAGGTCCTTCCGCAAGGGTACCCCATATATTCGTGATTTCTAGGTAGCAAGTGAAAGTGAAGCCGCTTTGGAATTTGGAATATACCTATATCCTTGTGAAATAACTACAATTACCAATATCAAAGAAAATGTGTAAAAGAGTATTTGACATTCAAAAATTTCAAGTTGAAACTCGACCTTCTTGGTCGAGTTTCAACCCGTGGCCGCCAGAGTTTCGTTATCATACAAAGATGACAGTTTGTCTGCTGTTCCTCTAACATAGGCATCACACGATTAGCTATTATGAAGTTCCGATCATGGTGGCTTTGGAAGAAATCATCTTCGATGTGTCAAGCATGATGAAAGAACTATCAAAAGTGTCTGACTATGAAAGAAACTCCATTTGATACTTTTCTTAATAACACATATAAAATTCAACTTTTGTACTGTAATGCTGGAAAAATAACGTGTTATTAAATATTAAGATATGTTCAAACTTTAATAAAACGCTATTTTGCCAGCGTTATAATTAGTTGGTATACTTGATTTGATGGCACTTTCATCAGACACATTGAAGCTGATAACTTCCAAAGCCACCACGTTCGGATCTCCATAATAGCTGATCGTGTGATGCCTATGGGCTGTGTCAGAGGCATGTGCACTTCACGTGCACGTTTAAGTTTCTGTAATTTTTTTTACAGCTGGAACATTAACTCACTGTGATAGAACTTTATTTTTTAATTTTATTTTATCTGGTTCGCACACAGACAGGTGTTCAAGAATTATTTTTTAAATCAGTTGATTTCCATAGTTCCAGTTGCATTTCCAACCTTTTAGTTTGGGGTTATAAAATATTATGAAAAACAATCCTTTCTTTTAAAAGTGATCCCGCCGCTTACCAGTTCACTATCTTACTGACACTTAAATAAATAAATACACCAATAAAATAAATTTTACATTATACATTAGTCTAATTAAGGACATCAAATCAGCGCTTTTTTTGCTCACCTCGAGGTATATCATGTCCAGCTATGTAATAATTTTCTAAAAATAATATTATTGGGATTGTACGTAATTTACTGACCATTCATCTGTAGGCAGGTTCAAAGTGATTGTTCCTCTTAATACATCGCCGTATTTTAAGTATCCAAATAGTCCCAAAGTACTATATAGGAAGACTATCACAGACATAGCAACCACAAGAACGCTGGGACACCCAAGGAAATTCTGTGGCTTTTTCATCGCGTTCTCTACAGGCATTACCACGCCTATACCTTCCATGGCGAAGATAACTGTCCTGAAAGTCATAGGAAAATTAAGATTATATTTTATAGAAATAACAGATCGACTAAGAGGTTTCGCTATAATTGACAGACGGTTATCAAATCTGTCTTATAAGGGAACCGTCTTTTATTTTCTGTATCAGCTCATATACGTCCCACAGCAGGGTACGAAATCCCTCTACAATCGAGAGTACGATTGATAGTGTTTAGGCCAAATAGTCCACCACTGGCCTAATGCGGATTTGTGGACTTACATACCTTTATAAATTGCTAGGGTGTGTAGGTATCCTAACGATGTTTTCCTTCACCGTTTTTACATATATACATAATCGTCACGCCTGTATCCCATAGGGGTTGGCAGACACTATAGAACGCCACTTTGCTCGATCCTGACATATTACTTTCGCTTCATTCACTTTCATCAACCTTTTCATGCATTCTCGTCGGTTCAGGGTGCTTTTGACCTGACCCTTGTTAAGGGTATCACCGATTTGGATGGTGTATATTCGGTGAGGTCGACCCCTACCGACTCTTCCATCCACACTCGCCTTGTAAATTTGCTTCTTTATTCTCCTTTCATCCACTCTCTCTACATGGCCAAACCATCGTACCATTCCTTTTTTTTTAGATTAGTTTTAATTTTATGGATTTGAAAAATCATGTACATACAATATTACATTTTAACTGAAGCTCATCATGACAACAGTCTCAATATACTTTTATTTAGTATCTTTTAAATTCGTTTAGTTTTTTTTGTGTGTATATTCGTTATGTATACTGGAATCAAGTATGTTATAATCGCTATAATATAATCCACGCGACATCAATTATATTGCAATACAAAAATTGTCCCACGGTTCTCACCGTGGGACAATTTTTGATCTCTCGATCTTGTTAATTATTTTTTGCCGGCCAAAATTACTATGTCGAAACCCGACGTTCATACCAAACCCTGATTGACACATCACATTAGGTTTTTTTCCATTGTGTATTCTATCACCGTTACTTATGTTCGACCTTATGTTCGGAATTTCTGAAACACACTAATTGAGAGAAATGTCATTAAGATTTACAGTGTGCATTTGTGACGTTGCTTAGGATTATGATTTAAGTAACAATCTATTAAGCAGACTTTAAGTCGCTTGTAAAACACAATTACTCTAGACATTAAGTCGAGGTACACATAAATGTAAATTTGTTCAAATAATTATATGCGTCTCGCGTATTAGCTTGAAGATGATTTTATAAACATGTTATTCACGTGCTACATGCGTATTTGAAGGACTAATCCAAACCCGACTATTTATATTTTATGAGATGCTTTTATTATAAGATAAATAATTACTAAATAATTAATATTATTTAAAAATAGAATAAATTAAAGTATTTTATCTTACGGCAAATTAATTATTTTATTATGCTCATATAACAAAAACAATGGCTACGATTAATTATAACAAATTCAAAAATAGGATCAATCTAAAAAAAATACATACATCATAATAATTACGCCTTTGTAAGCCAAATGTAATCGTGACTAAAGGAATATATATTCTGTTTTAGTATTGATTTAATTTTCAAAACATGAGCCAGCTGAAGGTTATTTTAACACATAATAACAATAACGACCTAAACAGAGTATGAAAACCAACTGTTAGTCACTGATAATATGTTAAGTTTTGTAAGCAAATCTAGACATAGATGTTTTTATTTTATAACATTTACAACCTGTTGCAACCAGGTCTTAGGCGATTAATTAAGTTTACATATTATATTATATGCATAAAGTTAATTCACGTTTGAGGAAATTAACTAATTAATTTTAAAAATAAAGACAACGTTGAGGAATTCTTATTGAGTCTATCCATCATTTAAAAGTTAAGATACGAGTGATGCATCGGCATTTCATTGCTATATTTAGAAAAGACCGTAAATAAAACCAAACGAACGAAGAGTAATAGAATATACAGGGTATATCAAGACTGCTACCGAAAACGAAGCCGGGTGGTAGCTTAAGCGACTTCAGACACAATGCAACAGAAAAAGTTGCAAAAAAAAAGCGACAATTTTTTTTTGTTATTTTTTTTCCTATGGCCATATTTGGGTGGTAAATACATTTTTTCCTAAAATAATAGTGTATACCCTTTTATTTATAAATACTCTAAGGTATAAAAGAGTTTAAATTATTATTTTAGCAAAAACTATGGATTTACCACCCAAAAATGACGATATTTAAAAAATCATAAAAAATCATTGTCGCGTTTCTTTGCGAAATTTTTAGTTGCATTGTGTTTGTAGTCACTAAAACTACCACCCGGCTGCGTTTTCGGTAGCAGTCTTGAGATACCCGGTATAAATGTGAATTCATAATCGATAAAGCATGTCGGTCTGACGGTATTCTAATTTCAAATCAAACAAAAGACTTACATTATATAGTAAATTAAAAAGCGTTCTGATATTGATTGTAGTTCCATGCTTGAAAATTTGGTGTCTCCAAAATACATGTCGTTAGGCTTTACAGGAGTATAAAAATTGTTGAATAAAAGGCATTTGTCATCATCATCATCATCATCATATCAGCCACAGGAAGTCCACTGCTGAACATAGGCCTCCCCCAAGGATCTCCACAATGACCTGTTGGAAGCGGCCTGCATCCAGCGACTTCCTGCGACCTTAGTCAGATCGTCCGTCCACCTTGCAGGCGGGCGTCCGACATTTCGCTTGCCTGTACGTGGCTTCCACTCGAGAACCTTTCGGCCCCAACGGCCATCGGTTCTACGAGCTATGTGCCCGGCCCACTGCCACTTCAAATTGCCAATCCTATGGGCTATGTCGGTAACCTTGGTTCTCCTACGGATCTCCTCATTTCTAATTCGATCTCGTAGGGAAACTCCGAGCATAGACCGCTCCATGGCTCGTTGAGTGACTTTGAGCCTTTTAATGAGGCCCACAGTGAGAGGCCACGTCTCGGTGCCGTATGTCATCACTGGTAACACACAACTATCGAAGACTTTCGATTTTAGGCACTGAGGTATTTTGGACGAGAAGACGTCGCGAAGTTTCCCGAACGCTGCCCAACCGAGGCATTTGTAAACACAAATAATTCGAAAACATTACCATAGCCTATCAAAAAATATAAATTATGTACTTACGATATAAAAGCAGGATATCTTGCCGGATCACCTACTATTTTTCTGTCGGCAATTGTGAAACCATCGCCAAAAATATAATACAAGCATATCAAGTATGTGGCTACGAGCAGTACATTCGCCAATAAGGAGAATATCGCCAGAAATTTTAAGTATCTGATTTGACATAATACGGCAAGTGGAAGCAAAAATATAAGGCAGTAATATTCAACGGGCAAAATGACTGATGGTGCGTAGCGATCCACCAACTGCAAGTATAAAATAATATAATTATTTCACTTATGTAATAATTTGATGTATAATTAGATATGTGTCTGAAGTGCTTGTACTGTAACATAAGGTTCTAATGAAATATAAAATAATTATATTGATCGTTAAATATATAATATTACGTACGCACCTGTTTAACTGAATCGGCTATAAGTACACTATATATACAACACACTCCTACATATGTACACAATAGCGCAAATTCTGCAAACACGCTGAAACAAAAATGAAAAAAACGTGAAATATCGAAGTCAAGGTCGTACGAACTTAATATTTACAATGTCAATACCTAGCAGCGCCGGCGTACGGTCGAGCACACTTCGGCCCATTTGCAAACGCTGAACGACACGTTTCAGCATATCCTAACATCGGTTTGTTCTCCATTTTACAACATCCTCGAGATGTTTGTACCTGTGAAAATCGTGATTTTTTATTTGACGACCGAGTGATAATTCATTTGACAATAGCATGCATACTACTTACTAATATGTGGATGCAGTGTCCGCAAATTATGCCAATTAAAATGGTGCCCACTATGCCGATACCCCATCCTGCGTTCGCGAAGGCTAAAGGCCCGGCAAGCAAGCCTGAACCTAGTGAAGCCTTGATTAAGTTTGCAGTGGAGCGTAGATCACTGTAAAAAGTATTTTTAGTAAATGAAAAATATCTGGATGTACGTCATATTCCTGGTCTTTCAATGATTTTCAGAGTGCAAGCTTCATCTTCTGATTTAAACACACAGGAGTAGGTGTTGTTAACTATGAATTTTTTTGAAACAAACTCGACCGCCTTCTTAATAACTGCATTCGATTTATCTAAAATATTCGCAAATACGATCATGTATCTTCTTATCGTTCCCAACTTCAGTGGTTACCCATTCGTCAACGCCGCAGCCTGCGCGCTCTCACTACGCTCTTTTCTATATTAACATCTCCAACTGCACCATCTTACCTGTCACATCACTTTCAATACCTAGGGTCTAACCACGATAGAAATCTCCGCTCGTCTCATAGTCTCCTTCTTCAATGTCCAACCCACAGTTCTGATTTTATACACTCCTCCTTCACGGTGCAATCCATTCTTTTATGGAATTCCCTCCCACTCGAAATTAGAGCGGCCACTAACCGTTATGTGTTTAAGGTAAGAGTTCGGGAACTATTTCTTCAAAGTTGCTAAATTGACAGATTAAGTAAGTTCTATATATTGTTTTATGTATGTATGTTTATATATTTATATATATGTAGATATATATTATGTTGTATGTATAATGTATGTATATTCATTTTGTTAGTCCAGTGTACACTTATTTAAATATTTTATCTTTTTTTTTTCTCCCCTTTCTAAATGTAAATAAAACCTGCTGTACTCCATTTCTGCTTCACCCAAAGGTAGACTGTTAGAGAATGCCCCTGGCATTAAGTCCGCCTGTATACTGTTTGGTATATAAAGTTAATAAAATAAAAAAAAAAAACTATGAGATGTACGACATTTGGTGGCATATTTGTTAGTCTTCACGCCACCCTTGGAGAGCAGTTTTATTAATGCTGTAGATAAAAGTAACTAAAAGGTCATATCACAATCCTAATAATTTTTGTGTTGAAACATTGTTGTTAGATGTGTTATATCCACTATGAATTAGTAATGCTATTGGAATACATTGTATTTACAATTTCTTCTCAACTCAAATCTTATCTTAAATGGAAAAATTGCATACTTAAAATGTAACGTTATTGCAGTACTTAAGAACAGAGAAGGTTGAATTAAAACATGTTCAGGTGTTTATCGATAATGTTAAAGTGTCACGGCATGAGAGTAAACAACTTGACGATAATGTTGATACCACTCAGATGTCATAATGCAAATATTCATAATCATTCGTCTCATTTTCCTATTTAATTAAAATTATTTAACATCAAATTAACTTAGATATATTAGATGGTCTAAAACTTTTAAATTTTCATTCAATGTTAATAATTATTCGTTAGTTTAGTCTAAAATTAAATATTAAACAAAAAACTTACGAATTAGGCTTTTCCACCCGCCTGTGTTCAAACGGATTGTAATCCGCTGATTTTGCAGGCGCAGCTGTCTCGTCGGCGTTCATCTTTCTCAAAGTCCCATTTACGAATGATTACAAAATGATTTTCATTCGAGATACACAAATTATCCACTGAGAAAAATACGTCAAAATATATTTTCATTAAGGGGGCAACTATTAAAAATTAATTTGAAGGCAACACTTATATCTGAACTAAATCTTATTCAATAGGGATTGATTATGGAAATGTTGATGTGTTCATTACTCGAATGTTTATTACATAGTACTGTTAAATATGTTTACTGACGTTGAGATAAAACTACGAAGACTTTGCATACGTCTGTATGCGTACATTTATTTAATGTAACAATGAAGTGGTTCTGGCACACTTCAGAGGCATTATTCAACATCTTATGCTGTATTACAATTATACATCTTTTTTCGTAATATTTATAATTGGTAGCTTATTATTTATTATTATTATTTCTTCTTAACTGGACATAAGAAGGAAAAACATTTAAATATATTACAAGATATAAAAATATATATATATAAATACATTTTTATGTGAACAAGAAATCAAATTAGCAAAGGAAATGCCTGGCGTGCCTTTTATTAACAAAAAATCAGTCACTTCTGCGCGTTGTAGTAAATGATATTCTAGCTAACTATGTAAAATATTTAAACTTCTACATGCATAAGATTAAATTGAATAATAAATTTTAACATCGCATAATACGGAAATAATCATCAAACTAACCGTAGCAAGCAACTTAGTATATTCACTGTTTGTTGATAGCCATATTTTTACAAATTTGTGATTCAATATTATTATGATAACTTGCATACATACAATAAAAATATGTACAAATTGACGTAATTTTCTGGTAGCACCTATAATTTCATATCACAGTTTTTGTTTTACAGTCTAATTACTTAAATATTTCTAACCTGTATAGTGTATATTTTAGGTAAACAAACAATTTTCCCACATATATTGTAAAACCACACACAAAACTTATTTATAAAAAAGTTCACTTCCAATTTATAAAAAAGATACAAGTCTATTCAGATGACACAAAACTAGTGCGGCAATAGTAAAATATAACGCATTTTGGTGTTTCAAAAAGATGCTGGCCTCCAACACACTTTAATATTTAGCGCCTATTTTACTTCGTGATACGTCGTTTTGATTCATCAAGACAATGGTATTATCTAAAAACACATTTGAATACAAACTACGTCATAATGCTAAAAATACCAGTCCTATATTTTCTCTATCAGCCTCACCCTCCGTGGCACAGTTGGTTAGACGGCGGCTGTGAAAAGAGAGACCGTGGTTGGGTTCGATGCCCGCACTGAGACAAATGTTTGTGAGGCCTAAATTTCTGATACCTACGACAAAATACTTAATTGACCTGAATGTTATGAAGAGGAAAGATTGATTATGATTATAAATTGAAAAAATGTAAAAATTAAACCAAATGCGCGATAAAATCCGTAAATAATAGTTTTATTTCAATTTGATTATTTGTTTGTATTGAAAAACTATTGGACGGATTTCTAAAATAAAAAATATCACTAGTATTCTACATTATCCCTGAAGAATATAGGAAGAAAATATATTCAAAAAAGTGTATTTGCACCCGGGCGGAGCCAGGCCTGACCGCTAGTATTAAATATATTTGCCAAATAATATTGCGTTAATACTCATTAAATCATAGTCATTAACCGACTGCTTCTTTAAATTAAATAAATTATAGTTTACATGTAAATTATATAATTGAGGAAATGTGATTGCATTGAAACAGTTGATAGCTGTTACGTATCAAAAGAAAATTACTGAAATCGCTGCGGTAAGCGGTTATACAATTATTGTGGAAAATAAGCATAAGGTAATGAGACTTAAAGAGTAAGCACAAGAATTATATGTTTATTGTGCATATACATAGGTATAATTTTGCAAAACACAACATACGACAAGAGGTATATTATGGAGTTTCATCTATCGGTTATCGGGGTTCAAGTTAACTTCACGTAATCGCGATGTACCTAGATATACTACCTAGATTATTGCCTGGGCAAGATTTATTCGGCGCGGCACCGTATAATTAGTATCCAAATGCAAGCGAAAAACAATAATAATTCATAGATATACCACACAATTTTACTGGTGGAAAGTTTCTCATAAGTGCGTGGTGGCCTGTTGGTAAACGGACTAGACGCGACTGCCAACATGTTCACGGTGGTCGCGGGTTCGAATCCCAGGGCACACCTCTGACTTTTCGGAGTCATGTGTGTATTGATAGTCAATCACCACGCACTAAAACGGTGAAGGAAAACATCGTGAGGAAACCTGCATACCATAGGGATTCATAAGAATTTCTATGGTATGTAAGTCCGCCAACCCGCACTAGGCCAGCGTGGTGGACTATATGGCCTAACCACTCTCAATCGTATTCTCGATTGTAAAGTAGGCCCGTGCCCTGCAGTGGGACGTATATGGGGTGATACAGAAAGTTTCTCATATGTGAGAGGCCGCCTGGGTAGGTACCATCGCAATGTCTATTTCTCCCGCCAAACAGCCGTGTAAATGCACTGTTGTGTTTCGGATTGAAGTCCCGGCATGCAGCTCCATTTATTCGCTGTTGCCCCAGAGCCATCGTCCAACCCTACGCTACCTACCCTAATGCCAGGTCTACTGCTAGGCATTGACCGTATTCCTGGCGAGTGATCAATGACGGTTAAATGACAGGCAGTAGTATCATCAGCACAAGAATCATGTCCCACGCTCATGTAGGGAATATGTTAAGGTTGAAGATGCTGATACTTAAGAATGGGTTACACAAATCTAAGTACTACTCATAAATCAATTTTCTGCAATAAGGTACAATATAACACTATCTCTTGTGGATTTTAGACATTAAAATATTGTTTATTATTCGGTCCAGAAACTATCTTTCAATTTTAATAGCTACTCGTTGCGGTGATTGAACCCGCGGCTTCATATGTATCGCTTACTACGTCATAGTTGTTATCAGAAAAATAAGTTGATTGCGTGATAAGGTATGCGGAAAAATAATGTAACAACATTTTGCTCGTCGTAGTAATAAAAGGCTTGTGACGACTGTTGTTATAAGGTTATTTTTGGAATACCTTAGACAAGTTTTCATGCAATAGGTGTTTTAATAATAAGGTAAATATGTAATGAAAGATTTTTATTCATTCATAACAATGTTCACAACATTCATTCACATTCATATTTAACAATAAAATGGGTTAAGCAAACACAAACAAACACAATAAAACAACAACCATATCAATTAAAACATTTGGGTAGAGAGCTAAAGAGAAAATGAAACATGCACAAACTACACAAAATTATGGCATTAAGAATACCTACTAAGGCGTTATATTTGTATTAACAAGCAGATACATTTAGCTATATATCAATAGCTTATGTACTACTTCAACTTAAACACTACTTAAATAAAATGGTAAATATGAAATATATCCATGGATATGTATGTATATTTACCAAGATGTGGGGTATTTTCCTTGTCACTAGAGTCAGCTAACAAAGTTGAATTTTGTGCACATGGATTTTGTAAAGAAATTGTATTCTTAATACCATTATAGTATTTTATTGTTCGTAAATTTCGTAGCCATTTTGCCTCAACCACCAAGGAATACTTTGCTGTCTAGCGATCGGTTTAGGGGTTGGTCCTCTAGAAGTGATGTAAGGGATGGCGGTTTGTTTGGGAATGTGGATGTAAGTGTGCACTTTCGGAATAATGTTCTTTGTTTGTGATCTATAAGATACTGCACGTTCACTTTGAGGTAAGGGAGTCGATGTGTAGAAAGGTGCAAGTGTCTGGGATAATTTACCAGCAGTTACACCCAATCCAGAGTCATAATAGGCGATATTTTGTTGAGGAAATTTAGATGATTGAGGCTTAGTTAGTTGTGGCTTGGGTTGAAGATATTGAACAGGTGGTTCACATACCGTTCCTTGAATCAAATTTTCAAGTGATCCGGTGTATATTCTAAAATTGATGTCACTATAATCTAATTCGGCTTCAAGAAATACTGGCATGCGGTCAGACATGACCCAAACATTCCTCTCCATATCAATTTTAACATCACTGGGGAATACTAAGCCTACGTCATCCTTGTCAACAATTCCTATGTTTTGTGGCTTGTATGGTAGAGGCGACCTCCAGCAACCAATGGCATTTTGATCAATCAAGCTGAATAATTGAACGCCTGTTTCATCATCCATCACTTTCGCGGTGGTGTGGCTGTCAGGTCCACGAACTCCAACAACAGAAAAATCTTTGTAAGAACCTGTTACTTTAGTTTCATCTCTCAGTATGCGAGTTGATACAGCAAATTCGGTATGACTGGATAAGGGACTGAAGTAAAGTGTTCTGTATCCATCTGGCCCAATAGGAGAAGTTGTGATACCAAAGATGCCTTCAGCACTCCATTGGAAGTTAAGACCAGCGATGTTAAAATCTCCAACAAGAGGGTCGGGCATGAAGTAGCTGTGGCTGAATCTCCAAGACTTGTTCTTTTCCCAGGAATAGGCAATAAGCCCATAGCCGAGTTCGTCTGAGAAGTAAGCGAACGTATCGTCGCAGCTAGATCCGATGTCTAGGGCAATGTTGGCGATGAAAGTTGAGGGTACAATATCTTCGGGACGGAAGACGTATTTACGAATTCTTTGATCAGTGTTGAGGTCGTACACGTTGAGAGTGTACGGGCATAGGTTAGTCACATTGGTATCTGGAAAAAAACAAAAAGCCAAAGTTAAGTGATTGTTAAATGTAATAGATGTATTTGGAAATCTGATCGCGATAAAAGTAAAATCTAGTAGTATAAATAACGAAACTGATTTATTGTGGTAAAATAGGTTAGTAATGGCAATAAATCGTGCAATTTTCCTTTCGTTTACCTGTCGTAACAGTAAAAGTTGGAGATAAATAGTGTGATTGTAACGTTCGAACCGCTTTAGATCATCTGTATGAACTTACCATATCCGTACGTGCCCACATCCAAGACCCAGAGTCGATCGCATTGGTCAGCTTTGATCCTGTAAACAGTGTTTAATCCACGTTGGCAGTTGCCTAATTCGTTGGCTTCAAAACTTGGGTAGGGGTTCAGTTTTGGTGACGGGTCGTATGGAGCGTCCAAAGGTATGTAGTTCAAAGTGGCTGGGATTCCTGGAAAATATAAGAAAACCCGTTATATAGCTGTACACATTCATTCTCAATCGTACTCTCGATTGTAGAGAAGGCCCATGCCGTGCAGTGGGCCGTATATGGGTTGATACAGATACATACATAAATAAAAATTTAGCGTATTTTGTAGTAGTTCATTTAAAAAAAAGATTGATTATTTCAAAATTACAAAACGAAAAGTTGTTAAATACAAATTAAAGCTGACAGAAATACGAGTATATATGTATATTTTTTTACTCTTAACATAAAAATGCTTTAAGTACCTGTTTACCATATATTAAAATAATCTAGCTATGTATTAGTAGGTGTAGTGATGTTGATTATAGAATGGGTGCAAATTATATATTATTGTAGAGTTCAACATTCTACGCGAGGATCACAGTGCATCCGTTTGCATGTCGACAAGTTGAAAGTATTAGTTAATGAGATGGCAGATAAAAACTATATCTATTTTTTATTTCTGGCATTACATACACACAAATAATCTAAACCTCACAGGCCTATTATGTTGTTTCTGTAAGTATGATAAATAACAACAAATATAATATTATTGTTATTGACAATTATGACGACATGAGCAGGTCGTTTGCCATTCTTATCTGCGCTACGCCTGCCCGTAAATAAGAGCAACGACATTCCGATTTTGTTATTACTAACCAATGCATGGCTCAGCGTAGTGCTTTACACTCAAAAATATTAGGTTTTATATCTCGTAACATTTTCATTAGGTTATAATCATATAATATAAACATTCGCCATTGCACGGGAATGGAACCTATGGCTTCTATTTTGACTTACTGTATACATGAGATAATTTATAGAACAATCACAGTCTATTAGTTTAAAACCGTTATATTGTGGGTCGAAAAAAACGGTCATATATTTCTCAAACATATACATATACATATATTTTTATATTGCAATAAATGGCAAGACGAGCCGGCGGCGATTCGCCTGATGGTAAGCGATACGACCGCACATGAACAGTAGCAAAACCAATCAACACCAGAAACAAAGCAACGCTTGGCATTCTACTGCTCTCACCATCCTGAGACATAAGATGATGTCTCAATATGTCCAGTAGTAATTCTGCTGTCTGCCTATAATATCGATTAAAAATTGACATGTATAAATTTAAATTAATTAAAAGTGTAAATTGAATGTAAATGTATGCAAAGTTATGTTAAGTGGTGTGCACATAATTTATTTCACTCGAGCGCTTCATAGCCTAATTGGGAACGCATATCTAGTGCGGCGGCCGAGGTTGTGCAATGTTATGTAGGGTCAGTATCAATACCAGTTTTAGCACCAATGACGCCCGGGGCGAGGTTTTTAGTTCGCCCCTTACCTATCATACAATTCTTTATTGCATAGGTCGGGCAAAACACGAAATTAATAACACAATAGTAAGCTAAAACCGACGCGTAAGCATCTAATCTCTACTTGGATGTTATGTGAATTGTAGGTGTTTTGAAATGGGCCGAGAAAAGGGTTAAATAGAAGTGAAATTGGTCAATGGCGCGCTTGGCGGTCGTTCAACGATTCGTACATATCGACATTGGTCAGTATTTTTTGATGTATTCATATGCCTATAAATATTGCACAATAAATAGTCTGCCATGAATTGTGGGGTAAGAACGAATGCTACATTACCCAATGTCAAACAATCTAGATTAACATTGTGAAGAGATATCACTTTTGTTTGTTCATTTGTATGTAGGGATTCGTAATATACTTTCTAATTCATAATTTAAATGATTACTTTTGGAATTTAAATTAATTAAGGCATTTTTTTAGTTAGAATAGGGTTGCAAAAATATGTTTTCTATTAAAAATAAAAATAATATTATCTTTAAGTGTTAAGATGTATATGGATAGACCGTATTTTTTTATGAATAGCGTCTGGTAAAGTTCATGGTAGAGAAAGTATATGAGAGAACAGGTTAAAAATAATTGGAACCGGGTGAAGACAGGTTGAGCGCCTAGTTAAGTATAGAGTTAAATGTAACGACGTAAGAAGGGAAATCCTCAGTTGCCCAACAATTAGACAATTCATAGTAATTTTCCATAATATATGCGCGCAGACGTTATGGCGTTTATGTGTTTTTATTTTAAATACATAATTTGTTTTATATAAGACAAATACTCTAGTTTTATTAAACGCAAACATTTTTTTGTGTTTTGTATATATCTCCTACTTGTTTACTTATGGCAGCCAAATATCTCATATGTGAGAGGCTGCCTGGGTGGGTACCACCGCAATGTCTATTTCTCCCGTCAAACAGCAGTTTAAATGCACTGTTGTGTTTCGGATTGAAGGACATTGTAGCCAGAGTAACTACTGGACATATTGAGACTTAACATGAGCGGTCGCATCGCTTACCATCAGGCGAACGGCATGCTCGTCTCGCCATTCACTGCAATAAAAAAAAAAAATGAACAATTGATGCTATAATATTTATGATAACATTTTTAAGAAGAATTCAATGAACACCACTAAAACCTTTATATTGTTTTAGCCACGCCATTAATTAATCATGTAATCGAGGAATCGAACACACTATCTCATGGTTTATTAACACTGTCACTAATCCCATTAAATAATTTGAAAAAAAAATATGTAATAATTCAGAGGCCACTGTACACAAAACTCATGATACTTCCTTATGGGGTTCAAATCGAAGGACAATTGTGGCAAGTCGCTTAGGTTTTAGATAGTACCTACCATACAACCAACAAATAAATAATAAATACACTCAATAGTTATTTACTTAGCTTTGAGCTAACAATAAGACATGAGTATTTTATCATGCCAATCAGAAACTTTGGGAGACTTAGCGTTCAAACAACACCCAGAACAAAAAAAAAACATTTTTTGAACGTTACAAACTTGGTACTGGGATTGAAATTGCTACCTCCAGATTCACAGCCACCTTCATACCAACAATGCCACAATGCTGCCAATATTACCTTGATTTTTATAATAAATATATGATTTTTATATAAATTAATAAGTATTTACTAACCTCCGCGCCACCTGGGAACGCTGATGAAAAGTTTGTTCTGCCACCTTTCCACGCCGACCGGGAGTGCGTTTTCAGGCACCAGTGCCCCTGTCCTGATGGCTTGCTGCCTCGAGTACGCGTCTGGATAGTTCCAGTCCATAACGTTCCAAGAAAATAATTCTTCCAATTTGACGGCCGCCGATGCCAACGACATCAGACCAAACAAAAGTAAAACTTTTAGCGCCATTTTCAATTCTGTAAATGATGCAAACGCAAATTGTGATTCCTTAGTTCAAAAGTTTGGTTTAGAATGTGTTAATAATGTCCCGTACAAATTAATGTTATAATACACATTATTCAAGTCACATTTAAAAATGATTGAACATATTTTTAATGCGTTCGGTATTGTCGTCTTTCTTAATGTAATTTAAAAAGGTGAGCAAATATCCTGTATTTTTTCTGGTATAACAATAATTATTTACGCTTTTGATTCTCCTTCTAAAAACTAAAAAAAAACAACACAATTATTTCTTTATCACAGCACAAACGCTATTAAAACTGTATCATAACGCGATCCACTCCGTATCCGACACCGCTTATTTTAGGTGTTAGTAGATAATACGTTAATTAATTAATTACGTACATGTGAGTCCAACTGCCCAATGTGCACGACAGTTGAGATACAACTGATTTGACCGATACAACCCTACTTTATAAATATAAAACATGAGTGCGGACTCCTTCCCCTACCATGTTGATGACGCGCGCCTCGCGCCGAGAAATCCACCGCAGACTCCAACGGAAGAATTTTAAATTTAAACCAAGATCTTTTAATCATTTCTTTGGTATTGAAACTGCATTCCAACTCATTCTTACTCATTACATTATTTGTATTTTACCAAAATACATTAAGTATTGTCATAGGTCGAAACAAGTTACAGCTATACCTTGGTGTATGAATTGCATTATGTATATTGCGTAATACAAATTCAAATAGATTTAGAATTTATTGCTTATTTTTACATACATTTTGTTGCTTAAAGACCTTAATTAATAAGGATTTAAATTGTGAATCTTAAAGGATTTTCCGGTTGCATATTTTCCTGTAGATATTTTGTTTCCAAGTGCTTAGGAGCGTTGACCAGGTTGCACATTAACCTCAAAAATCTTACGGTTGTTAGTTTATTTTTGCATTACTCATTATAAATCTAAGGTTCGTGAACTTGGTGTTTTTATTACATCTGCAATTGGTTGCATAAAATTAAAATGGGTAATAAATAACAAGCTCATTAGATTGCTAGCGATTGACCTTTAGAAATTGTTCTTTATCAAATATCAGGCAAATCCCACTATTTCACACAAGACTCCACTCAGTTTCTCAGATGCTTGATGATGATACTTCAGTGGCTATCCATAATATTGTCGATAATATTTCAATGCAATTTTCATAATATTGTATATTTTTTAATCTAAGTTACATTGTAACAACCACTGGCTATTCTGAATAAATAAAAATAAAATAACCCATACCTAACCAGCAGGTATGTACAACGATGTTTAATGGCGAAGCTGTCTCCGTACCATCAAGGGCAATATGTGGATGATTTTTAAGCTTTAGCTTCAGGGTGGGTTTCAGTTTATATGTACTCTCAAGTCACCTATTCAGATTATGATAAAAGAGTCCCAGACTCCCAGTGCACCTTAATTTTGGAAAATAAGTTTTTTAGAAAACGAAGACCTTTAAAGCATTTAAATGATCAGCAATACTTTTGAGGTTCAACTTTTGCATTTTACAGCTGAACGTATTATCGTGATGAGATTAGAAGTGCATTATTTAATATATATTACGCCTTGTTGTGTTCTTTGCGAAATTTTGAAATATTACTACTTATACTTTCCATACTGACTCAAGCGATTATTTAGAATTTACATACAATATTTTCCTCAAAATAAGACTGGTTTATCCCATTACTGATGTGACCAACGTTCATTTTAGATATTTTTGCACGTTATTCTTTAGTTTCTTTATAATATTACAATGAGTCAAAACTATGTTTTTGCATATATTTCAGATTAGCTCTGTTAATATTTATATATATTTAAATGTAGAAATCAAGTAAGTAAGTATTATAATTAGGCAATCATTCAGGTATTAAAATTCTATAATTTAGAGCTTGTAACTCATGAAGCGCATATTTTTACTTTGACTTTACACGAGATGTACTAAATTTTGTTTATTATTGAAGGATATTCAATCATGTTCTCCACTTGACACTTTATAAGGTGATTTATTAAATTAATAAGCTAGGTGTAGCATGATTCAAATAGCAAGTAATTACACAGTAAGGCTCATGTGCGCCACACACGAAAATCAGCTGAGAATATTTGCGTTGGTCGGGCGCATTGCATTAGTGTTGACCCGTTAATAATGCTGTAGTCTTGCTGTTTTGAACAATATATGTATTGACATAGTTTTATATAATATATAAATGTCAAACATTTGACTAACATCCAAAATTTATTAGTCCATGTGAATATTCATATATGCATGATTAGTAAAATATTTCGTTTTGCCTTTTTAGTTACGGCAGTTAGTTGCATCTATCGGGAGATCGCGAGGCCTTGAATGCATTTTCTTATCCGATCCATTAGGTCCATCGTTGCATTTTAGTCATATTTAATCTTACGTATCTTTATAAAATAAATCATATTTTTTAATTACTTTGGATTTTTCTTGTGACGTTTACGCAACTACACCTGTGCATATAATTGCAATTTGATATTTTGTTTTTGCTTTCAATTAATATTACGCAAGAAATATATTTATTTGTTTTATTCTAATAAATCCCATGTAAAGTAGCGGCAATCAACAAAATATTCAAATAATGGCACTAACGGCCGTTCTCTATATCCTATCTAGCTTTAACAAGAGGTTATAATGGATATCGTTACTATGTCCACTGTATGCTTCAATAAACAAAGATAGACATACAATATTATCTTGCCTAGATATGTATAAATATATGCACCTTATCTAAATATCTCTGTCTTTCTTTACTGAAGCAAAAAATGTATCGAAATTTCGAGAGAAATCTCTTGTTAAAGATAGATTATAGAAACCGGCCGTTAATGTGTCTATTACCCACAGGTATAACAAGGCATCAGGTTAAAATTGCGTTAAAAGATAAAATTAACGGAAAGACGTAAGGCTACATCGATTTACTGCATATTACATACTTATCTGTTGTAGTAAATAGGAGGGTGGGATGTGGAACATTTTACGTATTTTTTCTTTAAGTATTGTATTGAATGCTAAATTTTTTCTGTAAGATCAGGTTTTGCTCTCAATGTCATGTTATGAAATCGATAATAAATGTGTTAGCCCCCTATCCTACTGGCGTTTTACGAGCCTTGGCGTTTACCCAAAGCCTACGCAGCGATGACGCTGCGCAGACGGTAATATAGCGGCAAGCGTTCACGCTGCGATCTCGTTAAGGGATATTTCAAATAAGAGTACATACTATATAAAATAGGATCTATATTTTATTTTTTGCAGCATATTCGTCGAAGGAGCAAAGCCAACAGTATTACTTTTCGTCAGAACTTCCGTAGACAACCGCGACGTCAACATCGATCGCAGCGTCGAAGCTCCAGAGACGGAGAAACGTCATGTTATGGGATATATCAATTCGAAAGTATCTAATATAATTATAATGTTTTATTTTTCTACTATGTAATTTTCGGCGAAGGAGCAAAGCCAACAGTAGTGTTTCCTGTCGGAATTCCGACAACAGCGACGACAATTTCCCGTCTTCATAGCCGATGGAGAAATTCCAAGGCTTGTTAAGCGCCAGTGGGATTATGGCCTTACATATTCGAGGTGTGTAATTAAATATAAGACTTATTCAAACACGCAGTGGTTCACTTTTTAATGAATTGCACTAGGTAGACGTGTACCTGGTGTCTTTCAGTGACCTAAAATTAAGAGCATGAGGAAAATATTTAGTCCGTATTATCATGATACCTAGTCACAAATAAATTTGCAATCGGTAATGCATGTATTTAGTTCGTTTACTTTTATAATTGGCAATATAAATAAATATATAATTAAGAACTATTTCATAAAAAAAACATAAAATTATCATAACTACTTTTTATATGCCTGTGGCCAGACCGCAATGTCGAAACGTGCAGCTAAATATTCATAACCTCTAAAATGGATGCATAACATCGTAGGTCAGGCACGTTTTGCAAAGATGGTAATTTATTTGGAGACTTCTGTGTATGTTGATTTCCGGTAAAGGCAGGTCAGTGCGGTTTGACATCAATTTATGCTCCTTTGGATAACTAATAAACTAGAGCTTTTTTATTGCACTGAATGGCGAGACGAGCATGCAGTTCGCCTGATGGTAAGCGATACGACCGCTCATGAACAGTAGCAAAACCAAATAACACTTTCAACCACAAAGCATTGTTTGGCATTCCACTGCGCTCTCCATCCTGAGCCTAAGATGTAAAGTTTCAATATGTCCAGTAGTTACTCTGGCGACAAAGTCCTTCAATCCGAAGCACAATAGTGCATTTAAACTGCTATTTGATGGGAGAAATAGACATTGCGGTGGTACCTACTCAGGCGGCCCCTCACATATGAGAGACCTACCACCAGTAAAGTATATTAATTGTATTAGTCGAGACATCCATTACTTTACACAATTTTCAAAATTCCGTTATGGTATGCCACATAATTACAGCAATAGATATTATGTCGAATTAACATTTTACTGCATTTTCTATCGAGACCATTGTAGCAACTCTTTCGAGACACTTAAAAACATTTAATCTAGTGTAACAACTAGAACAGTCTATAAATTGCTGGACTCATGTGGATGTGGGACATTTGGTCAGACGATGCGATAGTCGATGGACTAAGGATGTTACAAAGAGATGTCCTACAGCGAAGGAAGGTAGGCAGACCCACTAGATGGATGGATGACACAGGTAAGTTTCAAGGAAAACTGTGGATGAAACAATAACTGGACTAGGAGAAGTGGTGTAATGGAGAAGAAGCCTAGTAGCAGCAGTGGATAAAAGTTGGCTGATATTATGATGATAGTAACTCATTAATGGGGAATATGCAAGGTTTTTTTAATTTTTTTTATCTGGGGGCGCGGCCGAGCCCCCTCCAAGTCTAGCTATAGGCCGTAACATCCTTTTCTCGAAGCAATTCAGACCATTTTCAACCCCCTATAACTTCGTTGTGGCTAAAGCATGAAGCCTGAATTTTCAGTTACTAAGCAGGCATTGTGTAAACACGGTATATTTAAAATTTCATTCAATTTGAACCAGTAGTTTAAGAATTGTAGCATGTCAAACTTTCTTAATTTTGTCACTCACTGACTGACTGACCGATCATCAAAAGTCTAAGGCACTTCTAGCAGACATAGAACCTTCAAATTTATAATACAATTAGTGTTTAGTGCCTAAAGTAAGGGAAAATTCAAACATTTCATAATTTGTGTCTAGTTTTCTAGATAGACCAACTGCGTGAATAACTTTGTAATCCCATATAAATGTATAGGATTACAAAGTTATATTTGCAGTTAATGAATCATTGTACCCGTATATAATGGAATAATAGTTGTAGATAGATATTTATATACATGAGGCATAACAGGAGGGGATATAGAGAGGGAAATGGTGTATTCAGCCCATGAAGCTGTACAACATTCCTCTAGAAAAACATGAAGAAAAACTTGCAAATAAATAGATTAAATAACTCGAAAATATCAATTACAATGAAAGAAAGAACATTAATAATCAAATCCGCTATATTTGTGATAAATTGATACCTACAAAAATAAGAAAAATCCATAAGACAGAGGCTTTAAGAAAAATCGTTAGTGATATTCTAGAAGTAAGAAGTACCGAAAAGGAAAAAAGTAGGACTCTACAAAAAGACGTGAGATCCCATCAAAAACATCCTGTACAAAAATCCAAGTCTCGCAGCTCAGGTTTTCTACCGCAAAAAGTTGTGAGATGCATGTTATACCAAGTCGATTATTTATTTAGTCCTTAAGGGACCTTCTATATAAAGTTATTACATTAGTTATTATCATATCAATATTAAAAATTCTTTACGTTTTAAATAAATAGATCGACTTGGCCAGCAGCATTATGTATAAATTGTACGATACATTATGTTTTCATGCGATGGCCAAGTCGATCCATTTATTTAAAACGTAAAGAATTTTTAATATTGATATGGTAATAACTAACGTAATAACTTTATATAGAAGGTCCCTTAAGGACTAAATAAATAATCGACTTGGTATAACATGCATCTCACAACTTTTTGCGGTAGAAAACCTGAGCTGCGAGACTTGGATTTTTGTACAGGATGTTTTGATGGGATTCAGTTCTACTAGTCATTACATTACCAAATATACAAATAACACGTCCAAAATATAAACTATTATGCAAAAAAAATTATATTAAAATCGCTATCAATTTTGGGCGATCTAAACGCAGCCATTTTGTCGCGCTTATTCGTGACGTTAGTAGTGTTTGGTTCAAAAATTACCAAAAAATAAAGAAAGTGACTGAATCAACTTAATTACCATGGAAAAGCACAAAAAAACATATTACAAATATTTTGTCGTTCCTATGTGCTCAAATAACATAAAATTGCACCTGACAAAGTATATTTCCATAAGCCGAATGTTGTAAATCTGAGGATAAAGTAGTGCAAGGCGATGAGAAGAGACAATGTATCGTGTTTGAACTGTTTATATTGTTGTGAAGACCATTTCGATATAAGTAAGGATATTAAAATTAAGTAAAATACATCTACAAATCGTTCTTACGTTTACCTACCTACTTGTTTTGTTTACAAACCTCTACAAAAACATAACCTAGTTTCCGAAAAGTTCTAAATATACACAGTCAGGTCATAAGTATTGTCACACAGTAAAAACTTTTCTTTTAGAATGCTGGCCACAAAAATGTTTATTGAATTCGAATTTCGAATTGTTCATGAAAATAAAAATGTATACTTTTTAGAATTTTACTCATTTTTAAATATGGAGTGGACGCTTAAAGAAGACAGTGTTGCAGTTATTGCGTTGCATCGTTGCGGTTACGCGCCAATTCAAATTTTTGACATACTGAAAAATTTGAATATAACCAAAAGATTCGTTTATCGTACCATCAAACGATACAATGAAGACTCTAGTGTAGATGACAGGTCAAGAAGTGGTCGCCCTCGGTCTGTTAGGACTCCAGCAGTGATAAAAGCTGTGAAGGCGCGAATTCAAAGAAATCCCAAACGTAAGCAGAAACTGTTGGCCCTTCAGATGGGGTTAAGCAGAACCACGGTAAAAAGGGTGTTAAATGAAGACTTAGGGCTTCGGGCATATCGGAGAAAAACAGGACATCGTTTGAATGCTCGTCTAATGGACCTGAGACTGAAGAGATGCCGCGCTTTGTTGTAGCGGTACGTGGGAAAAAAATATCGGGAAATTATTTTTTCAGATGAAATAATTTTTACCGTAGAAGAGAGCTACAACAAACAAAATGATAAGGTGTACGCACACAGTAGTGAAGAAGCGAGCAACCGTATTCCGCGTGTCCAACGAGGTCATTTTCCATCCTCGCTCATGGTATGGTTGGGAGTTTATTATTGGGGCTTAACAGAGGTACATTTTGTGAGAAAGGTGTAAAAACGAATGCAGTTGTGTATCAAAATACAGTCCTGACGAACCTTGTGGAACCTGTTTCTCATACCATGTTCAATAACAGGCACTGGGAATTCCAACAAGATTCGGCGCCAGCTCATAGAGCGAAGAGCACACAAGACTGGCTGGCGGCGCGTGAAATCGACTTCATTCGGCACGAAGACTGGCCCTCCTCCAGTCCAGATTTGAATCCGTTAGATTACAAGATACGGCAACACTTGGAGGACAAGGCGTGCTCAAAGCCTCATCCCAATTTGGAGTCACTCAAGACATCCTTGATCAAGGCAGCCGCCGATATTGACATGGACCTCGTTCGTGCTGCGATAGACAATTGGCCGTGCAGATTGAAGGCCTGTATTCAAAATCACGGTGGTCATTTTGAATAAACTTTAGTGTCATAAGAATATATAGTTTGTTAAGTTCATTTTGGTATATAAATGGTTACATAATGAATAAACTTGTTTCAATTATTTTATATTAAACATGTGACAGAATTTATGACCTGACTAGGAATTATTGAGAATTCTTATTCGAAATTCTAAATAAATATCCTTATGTATGTATGAGTATACTATTACAGATAATTAAAAACATCTAAATTATTAGAGTAAGAGGCTAGTGCGAGACTAGTTTTATTAATCTTTCTATTATTTCTGGGTTTCAGATTGAGATTAATTATATTAAATACAAAATAATGGCATTAGAACATGGACAAAAAGTGAAGTTACGATTAAAAAAAGGAGTAGTGCCACATATATTCCAGTACCAGAAAAAAGAGAAGTCGAAGAGAAATACGTGGCCATCATAAATCTGTCGATTTTCGGAAGATTATCCGACTGCGCTTTTACGAAAACGGTTTCAGTCATTCTCGTCACAATTAATTAATACTGGGAACACATAAATCTATTAACTTAATATAAAAAAAAACAGCGACACAATACAATAACAATCATTCCTCAGAAAAGAAACCATACAAATAGCTTGTTGACAGCAGACCTCTCGTGTAAAAGTGACGTCACGTTTTCCATCTACCAATAGTGTTGCGTTTCGGAATCGTTCATTATTAAATTAAAATCATCATCATCATATCAGCCACAGGAAGTCTACTGCTGAACATAGGCCTCCCCCAAGGATCTCCACAATGACCTGTTGGAAGCGGCCTGCATCCAGCGACTTCCTGTAACCTTAGTCAGATCGTCCGTCCACCTTGTAGGCGGGCGTCCGACATTTCGCTTGCCTGTACGTGGCCTCCACTCAAGAACCTTTCGGCCCCAACGGCCATCAGTTCTACGAGCTATGTGCCCGGCCCACTGCCAAATCAACTTTTTTTTTTTTAATTTATTTGGGAAAACAAACAGTTACACATTGTTAATAGATAAAGAAAACTTAATTTTACATACAATTAAATGCGCAACCAACTACGTTATCCACAGATGCTTAAATCTAGCGTTAAGTGTATTTATGAATCAATGTAAATTATCAACTAAACAACTACATGATATATATTTATTAACATAATATTCGTGACGTCATGTTAAACATTGAATGGCTATTTAAACAATATGATGTTACTCAATTTCCAAAGTTTCAATGACTTTAATTAAAGAGACTTTGAATTTACTGGGTGATGATGCAAATATATCTATGTTTGGAAAAAGCATATTATAGTTATTCATTAAGCGGCGCAAAGGTGCGCGCACTCCTGCATTGGTACGGCAAGATGAGACTGCAAATATTGGCCGTGTACGCACATCGCGTGCCATTACGGTTCTAGGAACAAAATAACAAATACTATTTATTATATCTAAACAATCATATCTGTTGCTACACAAATCAAAAAGAAATTTTGCTTCAAGATAAATGCGTCTAGACTTTAGGCTCATAAATTTATATTTTTTGGTTAGCGTAATATGGGTAACATATTTATATGATAACATCGGTAATGCAGTGATCTGAGAAATTTGCGTTGGACATTTTCAATAAAATCATCGTACTTCTTGTAGAGGGGATTCCACACCAATACCGCGTATTCCAGCTGAGACCTCACTAAAGATGTATATAAATGAATATAGGTGTCGGGGCGACAAAAATCCACCGCCGACCTCATGACGAAACCGAACATTATGTACGCTTTGTTTACGATATTATCGATGTGTTTATCAAGATGGAGTTTATCGTCTAGTAAAATACCGAGGTCCCGGACCGAAGATACTTTTTGTAAATTAATGAGATTTATCATATAATTATGGGGTATGACATTTTTATTTTTTGTAAAGGTTATTGATAAGCATTTAGTCGTGTTAAGGTGTATTTTGTTTATATTACAATAATGAGAGAATTGAACTTGCCAATCCTATGGGCTATGTCGGTAACCTTGGTTCTACTACAGATCTCCTCATTTCTGATTCCATCTCGTAGGGAAACACCGATCATAGCCCGCCATGGCTCGTTGAATGACTTTGAGCATTTTAATGAGGCCCATAGTGAGAGGCCACGTCGCGGTGCCGTATGTCATCACTGGTAACACACAACTATCGAAGACTTTCGATTTTAGGCACTGAGGTATTTTGGAAGAGAAGACGTCGCGAAGTTTCCCGAACGCTGCCCAACCGAGTTGGATTCGACGATTGACCTCTCTCTCGAAGTTGGACCTGTCTAACCGGACCACTTGTCCTAAATAGACATATTCGTCTACAACTTCGAGAGTCGAGCCCGCAACTCCAATGGGGGCGGGCACAACATGGATATTCGACATTATCTTCGTTTTATCCATGTTCATTTTAAGACCCACCCGTTGGGAGACTCGATTAAGGTCTTCGAGCATAGTGCTAAGGTCTTCCAGCGATTTTGCCAAGACTACAATATCGTCGGCAAATCGAAGGTGAGTAATATACTCGCCGTTGATGTTGATGCCGAATCCTTTCCACTGCAAGAGCTTGAAGGCATTTTCCAGCGCGGCAGTGAACAGTTTCAGAGATATAACATCTCCTTGTCTCACGCCTCTCTGTAGTGGAATAGCCTTCGTGCTCTGATCTTGTACTCGGACCGATATGGTGGCGTTGTTGTATATACACTTCAACGCTTCGATGTACCGATAGTCTATGTGGCACCGCTGAAGAGACTGTAGCACAGCCCAGGTCTCGATCGAATCAAAGGCTTTCTCATAGTCCACAAACGCTAAACAAAGCGGCAAGTTATATTCCTCGTTTTTTTGTATAACCTGCCGTAGCGTATGAATATGGTCTATGGTACTAAAGCCTTTTCGGAAACCGGGTTGTTCGGGAGGCTGGAAGTCATCAAACCTGCGCTCGAGACGATTTGTGATGACCCTCGAAAACAACTTATAGACATGGCTCAGGAGCGAGATGGGCCTGTAGTTCTTAAGCAAAGTGTTATCACCTTTTTTGAAGAACAGTACCACCACGCTCCTGCTCCATGCCTCCGGCGTTGAGCCCTCGAGGAGAACGGAATTGAAGAGCCTCTGAAGGACTTTCAGTATCGGCGTTCCGCTCGCTTTCAGAAGCTCTGAAGTGATTCCATCCTCACCCGGCGCCTTGTTGTTTTTAACTTGTTTGAGGGCCATCTCAATCTCAAACAGGCTGATGTCCGGGATTTAATCGCTAAAGTGTCGGATCAACTCGGCCCTCGGGTCTTCGGCCGAGCTAACAGTAGGTTCGGCAACCGAGGTGTAAAGCTGCCCGTAGAACCTCTAGTTTACAATACAGTGATAATACAGGAGTTGAAATTCAGAGCAGTTCATAAATTATTCATAATAATAATTATATTGTACGGCTGAGTTAAGTGTGGTCGCCCTGACCGCGGAATCGGTATACACTGTTCAGCAAAAGCAATGAAAGGCAATAAAAAAATTAAAAAAGAAAAACAAAGTAATTACTATTATCATTATAAGCAAATTGAGCAGACCAGTCTACACAAGCAGCACCCGTTCACGAGTATAACCCATGTGCCAGCCATCGGTCTCCTCAACCGTGTTATAGGGAAGTGACCGACCCGGCACACGATGCCGCCGCAAGCACAGACCTTTAAGCGAGCATGACGTACTCAAATTGCCTACAACTATGGTGACACAAGTGGGATAATTATTTTAATTATATTTAACAGAGTACACACACATCCGGTTCGGGGACTTATATTATGTTTTATTCCCACGCCTTACTATATTCTAAGTATTCTGAAATTTTATAATATGCTTTATTACACAACTGTCGTTTAATATTAGATTTAAATTTATTTATAGTTAAGGCTTTTATGTGAGTGGGAACTTTATTATAGAAATGTATACAGTAACCAAAATCAAAATCAAAATATTCTTTATTCAAATAGTCTTTCACAAGATCTTTTGAATCGTTCTTTTCTGCTACCACCGCTTCGGAACGTGTTGTAGCTGTGAAGCGGCGCAAGAAACTCCCTCAGCAACACGAACTCTTCTTTTTTTTCTTTCTTTTTCTTTTGTTTTTTTTTTATATCGCCATTTACAAATAAAATGATTCATATCACAAGTTACAATAATGTCAATTTGATGCAAAACATGATAAATTTATTCCCAAGCAGTTTTATCTTCCACATAATCTGAAATTCTATAATATGCCTTTTGACACAGCTTAGCTTTTATTACTTTTTTAAACTTATTAATTGGAAGTTCTCTTAAACTGTTGGGAAGCTTGTTAAAGAAGCGTACACTTTGACCCATAAAATAATTATTTATCTTGTGGAGACGAGTAACGTGTGAGGCAAGATTATGTTTGTTCCTAGTGTTCTTACTATGCATGTCACAATTACGCTTAAATTGAGTTATATTTTTACGAACATATAATAAATTTTCATAAATATATTGAGATGCAACAGTAAGAATATCTACTTCTTTAAACTTTTCTCTCAATGAAACTCGTGGACCAAGTTGATAAATGGCCCTAACAGCTCTTTTTTGTAAAATAAAAATACTATTAATATCCGCAGCATTTACCCTTAAAAGATTTGCTAATTTTCTGGAGCCTGGTCTTATGACTGACTAGATTATTTCTATTTCTAGTATTTCTGTCATGAATATCGCTAACCTTTTGAAATTGTTCTATATTCTTATGAACATACATTAAATTAGCGAATATAAATTCTGATGCTACTGTCATTATATTTATTTCTTTAAATTTTTCTCTCAGAGATTGTCTGGAGCCTAACGAATAAATAGATCTTATGGCTCGTTTTTGAAGAAGAAAGATGGTATTAATGTCAGCAGCACCACCCCACAACAAAATTCCGTAACTCATTAGGCTATGAAAGTAAGCAAAAGAGACCAATCGAGCTGTATCAATGTCAGTCAATTGGCGAATCTTGCCCACTGCAAAAACTGCAGCACTCAGCTTTTTAGCTAACGCTGTTATGTGGGGACCCCATTGAAGTTTAGGATCCAATGTGATTCCCAAAAACTTAGTAGTATCCACAAGGCTCAACACATCCCCGTTCATAAAAATGTTGGCATTCACTTTTTTTACGTTAGGAATTATAAACCGAATACATTTAGTTTTTTGGCTGTTTAACAGTAAATTGTTAACGCCAAACCAATGTACTATTCTTGAGAGAGTGTGCCCCTAACCATTCGGTGATCACTACCGGTTTTCACCCTGTTGATCACAGAGACATCACTGAACATCCGTCTATTCGTCGTCAAGATGAAATCTATCTCATTTCTCGTAGAACCGTCAGGACTCAGCCAGGTCCATTTCCTGCGAGGCGGCTTCTGGAAAAAAGAGTTCATCGCAAAGAGTCCCTCTTTTTCCAGAAAGTCGGCCAGCCTCTGACCCCTGTGGTTCCGTTGCCCATGTCCAAATTGCCCCACTTTCAACTCTGGATCGCTTCTCTTGCCCAACTTTGCGTTGAAGTCCCCCATAACAACATTGAAGTAGGTTTTGGAAGTATGTATGGCCCGACTGATGTCCTCATACATCTCCTCTACTTCATCTAGGCGTGTCGAGGTCAGCGCGTATACCTGTATGACCTTCAACGAATATCTTTTTTAATTTCTGAGTATAAGGTATACTACCCTGCTCGACACACTTTCGATGGATACGATGTTGTTGATGAGAGACCTGTGGACGAGAAATCCGACACCTCCTCGGGACTGTTGGTCGTCCCCCCGGTAGAAGAGCAGGTTACCAGACTTCAGGGTTATCGTATCCTCACCGATTTTTCGGACTTCCGATAACCCCAGAATATCCCAGTGTAACCCGCTCGATTCTTCTTCCAGTTCGACAATCTTCTCGTCTGTCCTCAAAGTGCGTATGTTGTGTGTTACTAGGACCAGTCGTCGTCGGGGGTGGTAGCCGAGGCCAACCCGGGGGTTCTTAGCACCCTCTGCCCCACCGTAACCATGGCTGCTACCATCGCCAGGAATAGTGGGGCTGCCGGGGATTGGGGGCCTGGTCAATTTTTGTGTCGCCATTAAGGGGTATTTGCCAATACTCAAGGGTTGGCGAGCGCAGGAGGGGATTCGCGCTGATGATGCTGCTGTCCATCATCAACGGGGGAAAGGAAATAGGGTTTGTGAGTAGAGGATATAATGGGAAAGGAGAGCATGGCCTGTAGAAGTGGATACTGCAGTCATGGAAGGGAATGTTTGTAGTGACTGCAGTAGCTCGGGGGCCGAGGTCGCGTACTCGTAGCACCTATTCTAGGACAGGCCATGGCCACTAGATAGGAGCATCCCTGACCTAAATAAAAATATATTTTAAAAATTATTGTATGGTGTGTTTTCAGTAGCAATAAAGATTACAAAGTTTTGTCCATATTTAAGTCACGTGCATATTCCCCATTAATCTCATTTTAAAACATTTCATATAGGTTAATAAGTAATTCGTGCTGCGGCCAAAAAATTGCTTGTACCCAAGGTTGCCGGTGCTGTCACTATAGATAAATGTATACGAATGTGTGTATGAGTTGGTTATTAACGCACCCACGATATGTCATGGTATGGCGCAATGCTTTAATAATGTCTCAAGAACACACTTTATAATATTTCTATGGAAAAATTCCATCACTTGAAGGTTATTATTTTTTAAAGAACCACACGGCCACACATGGCCTATAGAAAAGATCTTCCAGCACCAGACATAACAATAAGTTGAAAGTTCAACCCTTCCTAAGATATCAAGTCTGACCTTTCCGAATGCCCAAAGAAAGAGAGCAATGGGATATTTTCATTGCTAACATTTGATATTTTATTAGCCGCCCGCCCTGGATCCGCCCGGGTGCAGATACACTTTTTTGAAAATATTCTAGCCTATATTCATGAGGGATTATTTGTATGATTCTAATGGTGAAATAATTTTTCAAATCCGTCCATTAGTTTCCGAGCTTATTCGATGCAAACAATCAATTACTTTTTTTAGTATTAGTATAAATAATAGATTTTTTTATAATAAACAGATACATGAGGACTCTTATTACAATTTGTTATAACAAATCTATTTGTGTATTGCATATGCAACAAATATAATCAACTATTGAGAGTACTGTATAGTTATTCTGGAAATATGCATAAATTTTCTGGTATAATAATGCGTAATATTACTTAGTAGGAAAGTAAATGTACCAGGGTTACGAAATCTGTCATGTCATGTACCAACATTAACCTAAAATTAGTTTTGCTTGAGACAGGTCTAGGTCATTCTTAGATCTAGGACATTTCGGCTCTGAATACAAAGCATAAATTGTTTCGTTAGTTGCAATTACTAGCCTTCACTTAATTTACGGAAATGCTTTGATAGGGTGTGACGCAGAAAAGCGATTTTGTCGTATCTCAAAAAATGCGTATATGCGTTTATACAGGGTATATCAAGACTGCTACCGAAAACGAAGCCGGGTGGTAGTTTAAGCGACTTCAGACACAATGCAACAGAAAAAGTTACAAAAAAAAAGCGACAATTTTTATTTTGTTATTTTTTTCCTATGACTATATTTGGGTGGTGAATACATTTTTTCCTAAAATAATAGTGTATACCCTTTTATTTATAAATAATCTAAGGTATAAAAGTGTATATATTATTATTTTAGCAAAAGCTTGGATTTAATACCCAAAATTGACGATATTTAAAAAATCATAAAAAATAATTGTCGCGTTTAACACTAAAACTACCACCCGGCTTCGTTTTCGGTAGCAGTCTTGAGATACCCGGTATATTATTTAATTCATTAAAAAAATATCGCATTGAATTTCCTCGTGAAAATGTAAGGTTTCATTTTAAAATGTTATTATTAAAGAAATAGTATTCCTAAGTTTTCTAGTTTAGAGGTTATTCATTTATTAAATATTTTTTTTTGGTTCTGGTGTAAAATTGCTTGTTTCGAGATACGACAAAATCGCTTTCCTGCGTCGATATGCAATATACATGAATACCTATAACTATGGATATTATAAAATAAATATATATTGGGTTAAATTAACATATTACCATTTATTTAAGTTTTTCATCATCATGAAAACATGTGGGTTAAACTGATGCAAATATATTAGTATTAACCGGTACAATGTGCTAAAATATTAGCTAGCTATTATATCAAACTTTATTGGTCCGCTGATATGTCCAATTTCACAATCTTGTCGACATCAACAAAAAACAGAACAACATCCTTTGGAGGTTGGATAATGTTGTAATAATAATAAGATTAAAATGTTAAATATATAAAGATTGAAATAATTAAAAAGAGATGTTGACTGACAGAAGTGTATAATTATTGAAGTACTGAAAACTAAGGCTAGAAAGATAAAAGTATATTATTAAAATTAGAACATAATACATTTTTCTACTATCCAGTGTTTAAATATAAAATAACCACAACGGAGGTTACATTTCTCCAACAGATAACAATATAAATTGTACAAGTACTTTCATAATTGTTCCCTGAATGAATCTCCTTTATTAATATAAACATATATGTATTATGAAATACAATAGATTGTAATTCTAAATATGTATTTGTATTTTTGGAACAACCTTGTCTCATTTCAAAATGTAGATACAAGTCATATTTTTGTTTAATTACATAGACATACTCTTATGTAGTTAGGAACTGGTTTCATGGACAGGAAATTGTAAATGTAATGTAATTGTAAACTAGTGACCAAGCCCAGCTTTGCCTGGGTGCTAATATTTTGAGTCCACAGATACATGTTATTTTTCGTAAACACTTCCGAAAGAAAGAAACAATTTTATTACTTACTAACAATTTTATAGCTTACAGTGATAACAGTTTACATACAGCAGGCAAACAGAAAATACAATAATCGATAAGAAGGAAATAAAAAAAAAATACGAATAACAACACACATTAACACATTGTGTTTTGTACACATTAACTTGAGGTAACTATCTGAACGTCCCTTTTCTTTCCCGCAAAGACCTGTCTTGTTCAATTCCGTGACGTCATTTTTACCACCTGCAAAAACGAATCCTATCAAAAAAATCCTGTAAAAAAATCCAAGTCTCGCAGTTCAGTTTTTCTACCGCAAAAAGTTGTGAGGTCCATGTAAGCAAGGACTAAATAAATTAATCGACTTCGTATTACATGGATCTCACAACGTTTTGCGGTAGAAAAACTGAGCTGTGAGACTTGGATTTTTTTACAGGATGTTTTTGAAGGGATCTCACGTCTTTTTGTAGAGTCCTACTTTTTTCCTTTTCGGTACTTTTTATTTCTAGAATATACCGGGTATCTCAAGACTGCTACCGAAAACGAAGCCGGGTGGTAGTTTTAGTGGCTACAAACACAATGCAATTAAAAATTTCGCATAGAAACGCGACAATTAGTTTTTATGATTTTTTAAATATCGTCATTTTTGGGTGGTAAATCCATAGTTTTTGCTAAAATAATAATTTAAACTCTTTTATACCTTAGAGTATTTATAAATAAAAGGGTATAAACTATTATTTTAGGAAAAAATGTATTTACCACCCAAATATGGCCATAGGAAAAAAATAAAAAAAAAAATTTGTCGCTTTTTTTTTGCAACTTTTTCTGTTGCATTGTGTCTGAAGTCGCTTAGACTGCCACCCGGCTTCGTTTTCGGTAGCAGTCTTGAGATACCCTGTATATAACGATTTTTCTTAAAGCCTCGGTCTTATGGTTTTTTCTTATTTTTGTAGGTATCAATTTATCACAAATATAGCGGATTTGATTATTAGTGTTCTTTCTTTCATGGTTTTTGATATTTAGTTTATTTATTTGCAAGTTTTATTTCGTTATGTTTTTCTAGAGGAATATTGTACAGTTTCATGGGCTGAATACACCGTTTCCCTCTCTATACCCCCTCCTGTTATGCCTCATATATAGATACCTGTCTACAACTATTATTCCATTATATACGGGTACAACGATTCATGAACTGCAAATGTAAATACATTTATATGGGATTACAAAGTTATTCACGCAGTTGGTGTATCTAGAAAACTAGACAGAAATTATGAAATGTTTAAATTTTCCCTTAATTTAGACACTAAATACTAATTATATTCTAAATTTGAAGGTTCTATGTCTGTTAGAAGTGCTTTAGACTTTTGATGATCGGTCAGTCAGTCAGTGAGTGACAAAATTACGAAAGTTTGACAAGTTATAATTCGTACACTACTGGTTCAAATTGAATAAAATTTTAAATATACCGTGTTTACATAATGCCTGCTTAGTAACTGAAAATTCAGGCTTCTTGCTTTAACCACAACGAAGTTATAGGGGGTTGAAAATGGTCTGAATTGCTTCGAGAAAAGGATGGTACGACTGTGCCGCTTTTTGGCTCGACTTGGAGGGGGCACTGCCGTGCCCCCAGATGTGCAACACTTCTACTCAGTTATAAAAATGCCCTTTATATCATTCACTGAAAGTTCCTAGCCCAAAATAAAGCACACAATTATTTTGTTTTTGAATTAAAAAACAATTTGTCTTTAATTCTGACTCTGAATATAGTTTATCGAAACAAAGAGTCTCTCATATATTGATTTTCAGACAAATCAAACCAATCACTAAAAAGTTTCAAATGACAGCTTACATTTTTCATTCTGCCCTTCGATCAAATATACACTAGATACAACATGTGCGCTTAGAAAATGGCACCAAAAAAGAGTGCTTTAAGCACTCTTTCGCCTTCAGTCACGCACCGACCGTTGCTTCTAAAACGTCGCAGAACTTTAGACAATATTATGTGAAAAGCTACTTTAAGCTCCAGGAATAAGGTGGAACTTGGGTTAATATATTTGGAATATGTGATATTTTTGTTAATTTTTTTTTTCATGTCATACATCGGTGCCTCTTTTTAACAGAACTTTTACAGGGAACTGTGTATCTAGTGTATATTTGATCGAAGATTCTGCCTATTAACTATAGAATCAGAACAAAGGAACCGGCATTTTCGGAATAAAAAGTAGCCTATGTGTTAATCCAGGGTGTCAGCTGCCTTCAGACCTTTAAGCGAAATTGGTTCAGCTATTTTTGAGATGATCGTGCACAAAGGCACAGACAAACAGATCTACAAATCAATAAACCGTTGCATTGTGGTCTATAACGTTAATACAGATTATAACTTTTTTAACCATAATACTTTTTCTCATTTATCTTTCATGTACAGACATCGATCGGTTACAAAATTTTAATAATGTCAATGGGTGATACTGATATAAAAATATTAAAGTATAATTTATTTTTATTACTTGAACATTTTCTAGGATAATTAAGCATGTTAATTGCGTTGTTTATACATATTTTTAGGTGTGAATTATTACAATGTCTTAGTAATTATTTACATGAAATTGGATAGAACTTATGTCTTAATAATACAAATATTTAAATATCGGACTATAAGGTGTTGTAACAGTTAACCGACCTACACTTCGCGAAACATAGTGGGGAATGTAGAATGTTAAATAAGTTCTATGAATGGGGCCGCCAAAATATTTTCATTCTTATGCCTACGTCTTTGATATGTAGCTCAATTCGTATTACGAAAGAACGCTGATGTTACAAACTTTGTTGTCATAATTAATAATTATTATACATTTTCTAACACACTATTTTCGTAATGGTTTTAAACTTTTTTACGGATTTTATCGCGAATTTGGTTTAATTTTCACATTTTTTTACTTTGTACTATACCATATTATTTTCGTATCAAGAAAAATATGAAATAAGAATTAAAATTCACACTCATTGCATCACGTGACCGTAAATCTTATATTAGTTAACAGTTAACAAGTAACTAGTTGAAATTATTTACAGATGGTGCGAATGTTTGGGACAGGTTGATTACAGCAGTAAAAATTATGCACTACATGTTATCAAGTAACCGACATTATCAAGCGGATATGCCTAAAACGCATTATGTGATATCAATCAAGCTATGTAAGTGAAAAAACTACGATTGATGAATAGAAATAAATGTATGCTGTAAGTGCGTGAAGATTCAATCGTGTGTAAAAATTGTTCCATAGCAATACTGGAATATCATTGCTAACGTGCGTGATTTGCACACAAGTATACCGAGAATAGCAATTGCAATTCACAATTGCACTAACTAATTATGGTATTATATGTCTTTGCTTAGTTTGTCACGCAGATAACTTGACTGTTACGGGCAATACTATTAATTACATAGATATACTTATAGGAATGTGTAAACAGAAATAACAATCAGTATCTGTATCAACCCATATACGTCCGACTGCATGACACGGGCCTCTTCTGCGATCGAAAACACCTTTAAGAGAGGTTAGGTCATAATCAACCACCCTTGCCTAGTGACTAGACTTTATAAATCTGTTTTTTTTTTCAAATCGCTGTGGTGTATAGAGGGACATACGTAATAGAGTTATAAATAACAAAGCAATGATTGGCATGCCACTATACGCTAGCACAATGCCGTCCTTCCGTTGTAGCTTCGCATGCCAGTACCCATTGTTCAATTAAGGAATGAAAATGAGGAGATCAAATTGGGGAATCTGGAAATTGGGGAAAAGATCTGATGAATATCTTCGGAACTGGAGAGTAGAACTCCTTAAAATTGGGTAGGACTCTAACGGCTATTTTTGCAATGGGTTCAGTTTTAAAGCTTAACTACAGTGCGGGAGGGAATATCGGATAGGGGCGAGGGACGGGGAATAATATACATGTAAATAATTAATATCTTCGGCAGATTTTAACCGATTTTAGTGTTTTTTATTATAGAAAAGAAAATATTGTTGTACATAATATTATTCAATTTCCTTATGGGAACACATCTTCATCATATAAATAGTACAGGCAACGAAGCAACGAGTTACTCTTGTCCGCAATGCATAATTTGCCAGGAGTTTTTTGTTTTCATGAAGAGGTGGCATATGACCCCACTAAGTTAAAAACCCAAAATACTTACAAAAATGGCGTCCGCTAGAGCCGCCATTTTGGAAAACGCGTTTGAAGCCATATCTCCGGAACCGTCCACTTTAGGCCCATCATGCTAAGGACCTTTCTTGTAGATAACTAAATTTCCCACCTTTTTTGTTCAGTAATTTTTTTGTACCATTAACCGTTCGCGATCTGAATCCGGCTTCAAACGCGTTTTCCAAAATGGCGGCTCTAGCGGACGCCATTTTTGTAAGTATTTTGGGTTTTTAACTTAGTGGGGTCATATGCCACCTCTTCATGAAAACAAAAAACTCCTGGCAAATTATGCAGGAAAAAATGCTTCGTTGCCTGTACTAAAATGCCTAAAATAAATCCCATCAAAAAAATCCTGTAAAAAATTCCAAGTCTCGCAGCTCTGGTTTTCTAACGCAAAAAGTTTTGAGATGCATGTAATACCAAGTCAATTAATTTATTTAGTCCTTGCTTAAGGGACCTTCTGTATAAAGTTATTACGTAATTTAGTATCATATCAATATTAAAAATGATTTACGTTGTAAATAAATAGATCGACTTGGCCATCGCATGAAAACATAATGTATTGTACAAATTATACATAATGCTGCTGGCCAAGTCGATCTATTTATTTAAAACGTAAATATTGGATGAATACAGGATGTTTTTGATGGGATCTCACTTCTTTTTGTAGAGTCCTACATTTTTCCTTTTCGGTACTTTTTACTTCTAGAATATCACTAACGATTTTTCTTAAAGCCTCTGTCTTATGGCTTTTTCTTATTTTTGTAGGTATCAATTTATCACAAATATAGCGGGTTTGATTATTAATGTTCTTTCTTTCATGGTAATTGATATTTTGGAGCTATTTAGTCTATTTATTTGCAAGTTTTTCTTCGTCATGTTTTTCTAGAGGAATGTTGTTCAGTTTCATGGGCTGAATACACCCTTTCCCTCTCTATATCCCCTCCTGTTATGCCTCATATATATAGATACCTATCTACAACTATAATTCCATTATATGCGGGTACAACGAATCATTAATTGCAAATGTAACTTTGTAATCCTATACATTGATATGGGATTATAAAGTTATTCACGCAGTTGGCGTATCTAGAAAACTAGACAGAAATTATGAAATATTTAAATTTTCCCTTAATTTAGACACTAAATACTAATTGTATTCTAAATTTGAAGGTTCTATGTCTGCTAGAAGTGCCTTAGACTTTTGATGATCGGTCAGTCAGTCAGTGAGTGACAAAATTACGAAAGTTTGACAAGTTATAATTCTTAAACTACTACTCGTTCAAATTGAATGAAATTTTAAATATACCGTGTTTATACAATGCCTGCTTAGTAACTGAAAATTCAGGCTTCTTGCTCTAACCACAACGAAGTTATAGAGGGTACAAAATGGTCTGAATTGCTTCGAGAAAAGGATGGTACGACAGTGCCGCTTTTTGGCTCGACTTGGAGGGGGCACTGCCGTGCCCCCAGATTCATAAATGACCCCAATATGTTAACAATATGTTAACGTTTCAATTGCATCACCATCAGCCTAGTGCAGTCCAGTGCTGGACATAGGTCTCTCTCAAGGTACGACTAGAGACTGGTCTACTGCTTAATGCATCTAGTCGCTGCCGGCTCTCTTTCTCACTCTCTCTTGTGCAAGGCGTCCCACCATCTAGCCAGAAGACGTCCCAAGCTACGTTTGCATCGTTTGTTTGTAGTTCCAATTGATTTTCTCCAAATTATTAAACACTAGCAGGCAGCAAACTTTTTGAGTTTTGTCCATTTTAGGAACTGAGCTATTTTGCGTGGCAACTGTTTTAAATATTTAACCTCAACGTTACTGATGTACTTTAAGCGTCCCATAATGTTCCTTTAGGTGTGAAAGAGTATCGAATACATTTAAATTCCTTGCACATCTCACGATAAAACTACTTTGTGAAGGGATGAAAAGTAGCCTATGAGTTAATCCAGGGTGTCAGTTACCTTTTTTTTTTATTGCATTGAATGGCGAGACGAGCAAGCCGTTCGCCTGATGGTAAGCGATACGACCGCTCAAAAACAGTAGCTAAATTCCACTGCGCTCGCCATCCTGAGACATAAGATGTTAAGTCTCAATATGTCCAGTAGTTACTCTGGCTACAATGACCTTCAATCCGAAATACAACAGTGCATTTGCACTGCTGTTTCACGGAAGAAATAGACATTGCGGTGGTACCTACCCAGTTGGTCTCTCACATATGAGAGATTTACCACCAGTACCTCCATATCAAACGTCAAAATTGGCACACAAACTTTTACATTTATAATATTAGTAGAATTATTTTAATAGTAAAAGTTCGTAATCATAAAAAATATACAAGGTTCGGAACTTCATTAACTTACAGTACTGTTTGAAATATGTAATTGTAATTACGAAATTTTTGTAATGTAATCAAGGCTTCAATGTATGATCCTCTTATCTTTGCCGACGTTCAATAGTATATTACATTAATGCTCACTACTATTTGTTTAAGTAAAGACACATTCTAAAATAGCATTCGTCTACTGATAATTTTAAGTAGTGACTAAGAAAAAATATTGCGGTTTACTGTTTTCACAACGAATGGCTTTCAGTTCAGGAAATTCAATAAAACTTTTGTATTTGTAGACATCTCCGGATCTAAAATTTCCTCCAGTAAAAATTTAATTGGTTTTCAATTTGATTAAAAAGGAAAAATTTGCAAAACTAAGCAAAATTTGCACTAGTGCATAATTAATACATTGATGGAAAACCATTATGGTTTTGTAAATGAATCATAATGAAATTATGACGAATCATGAAAATCAATGTAATTTGAGCCTCCTTGGCGTAGTTTTGCTTTGACACAGGCTGATGATGTGATCCACATTTTTATCCGTTTCATGTTTGGGTGTCGGTGAGACCAAAAAGAGTTTTTTTTATTATTATTTTTATGGCAGACAGGTAGGCAGAAGAGCTAGCGGCCCGTCTGATGGTAACCGTCTACCGCTGCTCATGGACCTCCGTAGTGCCAGAGGATCAGCACAACAAAGTTGCTGCCTACCTCGATGAGAGTCCTTTCTTTAAACCCCGTTGTAATTTAATAATTTTATGAATTTCGGTAACTCTACGGAAATACGGAATGAACAGCGGATTGCAATCCATAGTTTCTGTAACAAATGTAAATTTATTTCACGGTCTACGCTATAATATAACACCGCGCTGGTCAAGACTGTTGAAATAAATAAAAAAATAATTTATGTTAATTTTATGGTATTGAATTATTATTTATTCTATGGATGCGCTTTAAATTTACATATTTTGACGTAATTATACATTTTAAATCAATAATGACTTGTCAATATTTCATAGTGCTAAAGTAATGCAAATTTGATGCAAAAATTATGAAACTCCATAAAACAATAGTTCTATTTAGAGAAACGTACGTTAAAAAGCTGGGGATATAATGGGTCTCAAGATGTCCTGAAATTCCCAAATGCAAGCGAAACTTTGCAGGTTTTCGCTGCGGCGGAGTCTGCGACAACTCTGAAGATGATGTTCAAGCAGCTAGGTTGTGGAATGACTAGCCTATAAATAACAAATAATGACTATTTAAGTCATTTAACATGTTTAAAACACTGGTCAAGGATACTATACAAGATACTTATGACTTTTTAATGAGGAATTATTTTTTAATTTGTAACCTAGCGGCCCGGCTCAGCTGATCGACTAATTTTATAAATCCAGTCCACATCACAAACATATTATTACGCGTACTAACTATTTTATATTTTAATTTAATGTGGTTGCAGTCCTTTATACTACTTTTTCTTTACATTCGATCACAAACCGTTCAGTTCCGTGTGTGCATTCATGGAGAAAATCCCATTCGAAGTAATGCATTATTTTAAAACATATTTGATTACCATTAATAATGTTATAATGAGATAACCTGTAACATGCTGGATTTAGATCTATTAGATAGAGAAACAATGCTGTCATATATGATTTTTGCGTAACTTCAGCCGTTTACCTTATAAAAGGAATAAATTTTCCTCATCTTTGCAACATTTTTACTATTGGTCATGGCGTGATGTGATATACCCTATGGCTTTCTCTAATGAATGGGCTATCCAACACCAAAATAGTTTTCCAATTCGAACTAGTAATTCTTGAGATTAGTTATAACAAACAAACTATTCAGCTGCAGATATTAGAAGTATAGATGTATATTATTTTGTATTATGTGTATATAATGTGTTAATATTATGTAACTTGTGCTTAAATATAAATGCAATATTGTATATTTATCTATGTGCGGATATTTAGTATTTGTTTATAATATTTATACGAATATTACTTTTCGTTAATATATATTCATTATTTTAAATGGTGTTGCAATGGTGTCAAATGTAAGATTTATTAAATTTTAAAATCCAGAGACTCTTTTCTTTCTGCTCCCGAGAAAGTTAAAGGACCGAAACAGGACACAACATATGAAGGTTGTAAATAATATTAATGCAGTTATTATAAAGTTATTGTTCTTAGGAATATCATGTATCATGAGATTGTTCAAATTTATCTGAATAACCTTCGCTGCAAACGCAATTATAAAAAGTAGTTCATTGTCAAAGTTAAGTATGCATAATGAAAATTCGCATAAGGAATACGAAAGATTAGTACTTTCATAGATTATAATAGTAAAAAATAAGATCCTAGTATCGGTTCCATTTCCAATAATGTACATATACAATTTAGTCACACGCACATACATCATGTGTATTTCATACTAGCGTAGTTGCTTATTGCAAAGATCAAATCGTAAAATATTCGAATTTCAATTATTTACATTGGAAAAGCATTAAGGTAATATTTATTACATATATTGAAAGCAGGAAACAAATGTTTACAATTGATTAATTATAATAATTATTACCCAATATTTTACTTTAGTTAGGCTATTAACGTATTAAAATTACGTTTTTTTTATTACATAGGTCCGCCAAGTGAGAAAGCAGGTCGCCTGATGGTAAGTGACCACTGTCGTCCATGTTTGAACCAACGTAGAGCGAGAAAGAAAACGAATGGGAAGTGGGATTTGGGCATCCAGGAATATCGCACACCAAACGAAACTCGACTGCAAAGTCAGTTTAGGTCGATTTCCTGGGAGACAAAGGTACCGCCTCGGATGAGTCTGCCAATTCAAAAGTCATGACAACAGCGTGGCTCTACCACTTTGAATGTTAAGTTTGGAAAAATATTATGTTTTATAATGCAGTATACGACTAAATACCCTGATAGAAAATGCCTTTGGCATTAAGCCCCGCCTGTATACTACTTTGTATATGAAATATAAATTAAATAAATAATAAAGAAAAACTTGAGAGGTGTCAAGGGACACCCGAATCGAACGATGTTTCTTTTCCATTAATTAGTGAAGAAATTGTAAGAAAATTTTAGTTCTTTTAAGTTATAAAAATAATACCTTTCATAATTAACAAATACCTATATAATGTTATATAAACTTAATCAGTAAGCTAAATTTTAGTAAAAATTGGCAAAGATACATAGTCAAATGAAGGGTTGATGATTGACAGCAGGATAACAAACTAACAGCCTTTAACATATTAATATGTATTTGGATATTTTATTGCCTCTATTAGAGTTAAATAAAATGTATGACATCATTTTCTAATAAAGAAATAAAAAACGATTGTCAAATGTGTTTTGTGGCTAAAGCACGTGTCAATTGTGGCTAAAGCACGAAGCCTGAATTTTCAGTTACTAAACAGGCATTGTGTAAACACGGTAGATTTAAAATTTCATTCAATTTGAACCAGTAGTTTAAGAATTGTAACTAGTCAAACTTTCTCAATTTTGTCACTCACTGACTGACTGACCGATCATCAAAAGTCTAAGGCACTTCTAGTAGACATAGAACCTTCAAATTTAGAATATAATTAGTGTTTAGTGTCTAAAGTAAGGAAAAATTCAAACATTTCATAATTTGTGTCTAGTTTTCTAGATAGACCAACTGCGTGAATAACTTTGTAATCCCGTATAAATGTATAGGATTACAAAGTTACATTTGCAGTTAATGAATCATTGTACCCGTATATAATAGAATAATAGTTGTAGATAGATATATATATGAGGCATAACAGGAGGAGATATAGAGAGGGAAATGGTGTATTCAGCCCATTAAACTGTATAACATTCCTCTAGAAAAACATGACGAAGAAAAACTTGCAAATAAATAGACTAAATAGCTTGAAAATATCAATTACAATGAAAGAAAGAACATTAATAATCAAATCCGCTATATTTGTGATTAATTGATACCTACAAAAATAAAAAAAAAACCATAAGACAGAGGCTTTAAGAAAAATCGTTAGTGATATTCTAGAAGTAAGAAGTACCGAAAAGGAAAAAAGTAAGACTCTACAAAAAGACGTGAGATCCCATCAAAAACATCCTGTAAAAAAATTCCAAGTCTCGCAGCTCAGGTTTTCTACCGCAAAAAGTTGTGAGATGCATGTAATACCAAGTCGATTAATTTATTTAGGGACCTTCTATATAAAGTTATTACGTTAGTTATTACCATATCAATATTAAAAATTCTTTACGTTTTAAATAAATAGATCGACTTGGCCAGCAGCATTATGTATAAATTGTACGATACATTATGTTTTCATGCGATGGCCAAGTCGATCCATTTATTTAAAACGTAAAGAATTTTTAATATTGATATGGTAATAACTAACGTAATAACTTTATATACAGGGTATATCAAGACTGCTACCGAAAACGAAGCCGGGTGGTAGTCTAAGCGACTTCAGACACAATGCAACAGAAAAAGTTGCAAAAAAAAGCGACAATTTTTTTTTGTTATTTTTTTCCTATGGCCATATTTGGGTGGTAAATACATTTTTTCCTAAAATAATAGTGTATACCCTTTTATTTATAAATACTCTAAGGTTTAAAAGAGTTTAAATTATTATTTTAGCAAAAACTATGGATTTACCACCCAAAAATGACGATATTTAAAAAATCATAAAAAGTAATTGTCGCGTTTCTATGCGAAATTTTTAATTGCATTGTGTTTGTAGCCACTAAAACTACCACCCGGCTTCGTTTTCGGTAGCAGTCTTGAGATACCCGGTAGAAGGTCCCTTGAGGACTAAATAAATTAATCGACTTGGTATTACATGCATCTCACAACTTTTTGCAGTAGAAAACCTGAGCTGCGAAACTTGGAATTTTTTTACAGGATGTTCTTGATGGGATTTCACTTTTACGCGTAATAAAAGGCGTGGTTATTTATATACCATATTCGATGCTAGCGCGCTGAACACACAAAAGAACATTGGTAAAATCATTGTTAATGCAATTCTTAAGCGTCTATATATTTCAGGTATAAAAATATTCAAAATTAATTTTCTAAGTAATTTTGGTGCCTAGCTCACGGCGAACCTAAGCCTGAATTACGAAAACACATTTTTCGTTAAACTCTATTGATATTTGCTTCAATTTTATTGGAGAGGCGTTATGTCGTTTCAATGTTGCCATTTTTAAAATATATGCTTGAATGGCTTTCTTGCATTATCAGACAACAGATAATTAATGTAAAAAAATAGTGCAGAGAAGTGAGAACAGCAACATAATCACTGATTAATTAATTAAGGAATAACAATTTGCTTCTGTTGCCCGAAATCGCTATTGTGCAAATAATAATATATAGTTGTCCCCTCTTTCCTTTTTATTTCATTGAACATGATATTACTATTAGATTAATGAAATAAATAAGTACTCGATGTTTAAATTGCGTGTAAAATATATTTTTTTACTTTTATTTGTGGGTCATATCTTTGCCTCACGCCAATATAAATGGAACAAACTAACATTAACTACCCACAGAGTTTGACAAGATATAGAACACAGAACAGTTGAATATGGTTAGAAAGGCAATAGCCGTCACATTGTATGAAAACCAGCGTCGTCGTTTTCGGAACACAAAACCTCAACAAAATCCAATACATAAAGCTTGCAATAGTCGATTTAAAGTATCGATAAAATTATGGAAATATGTCTTTGTTATAAGACCGGAATTTATTTTATAGATATGCTTAATAGTTTTTTCTGATACAGTTACTTCATTAGTATTATGTCAATAGGCGGAAAATAAATGAGACGAGTATTAAAAATTCATTTTAATTTGTATACTATTTTACAAATCTATACAGGGTATATCAAGACTGCTACCGAAAACGAAGCCGGGTGGTAGTTTAAGCGACTTCAGACACAATGCAACAGAAAAAGTTGCAAAAAAAAGCGACAATTTATTTTTTGTAATTTTTTTCTTATGACCATATTTGGGTGGTAAGTACATTTTTTTCCTAAAATAATAGTGTATACCCTTTTATTTATAAATAATCTAAGGCATAAAAGTGTTTAAATTATTATTTTAGCAAAAACTATGGATTTACCACCCAAAAATGAAGATATTTAAAAAATCATAAAAAATAATTGTCGCGTTTCTTTGCGAAATTTTTGGTTGCATTGTGTTTGTAGTCACTAAAACTACCACCCGGCTTCGTTTTCGGTAACAGTCTTGAGATACCCGGTATGTACAGGATTTTTAAGATTTTTAGCTGTGTGTGAGGTATTAACATTTTTACTATTGGAAAGGCATACATACCGGGTATCTCAAGACTGCTACCGAAAACGAAGCCGGGTGGTAGTTTTAGTGGCTACAAACACAATGCAATTAAAAATTTCGCATAGAAACGCGACAATTACTTTTTATGATTTTTTAAATATCGTCATTTTTGGGTGGTAAATCCATAGTTTTTGCTAAAATAATAATTTAAACTCTTTTATACCTTAGAGTATTTATAAATAAAAGGGTATACACTATTATTTTAGGAAAAAATGTATTTACCACCCAAATATGGCCATAGGAAAAAAATAACAAAAAAAAATTGTCGCTTTTTTTTTGCAACTTTTTCTGTTGCATTGTGTCTGAAGTCGCTTAGACTACCACCCGGCTTCGTTTTCGGTAGCAGTCTTGATATACCCTGTATAAGCAATTATTATAATCAAATTACGATTTTTTACGTCAATAGATTCAGTGGTTTTGATTTTTCATACAATATTTAATTATTTCATCGCCATGATACTGTTTTTCCATAAGCGTTGCACGTAATTATTTTTGGTTTGTATATTACTTATGATCCAGATTTTTTTATTGTCTTCCGTTTCACGAAAATGAATACTTAGAACAAATCGTACTGGATTTTGTAGGAATCCAGTTGTCTCTACCTATTGCCTTTATCGACTCACTCTTGGAAACGTATAAATGAATAAGTTACTATATTATAATGTATTTTCACACAAAAATATGTTGTTCTCATGTTGGCAGAGGTATGAAATCAGAACATAAGGATAGGTCGTCAACGTTATCAAACGTTACTACAATTTAAAATGACTAAAAACTGATTTACGAGTATAGGAAATCTATAACTACATCGATATAGTTACTATGTACAAGACTACAACACTACGTGACATGTGCCAATTTTCGCTGTTGACATAACAAAAATGAGTCGTATGCATTGCGTAGGAACTTGGCATTCGCGAGCATTGTATGTACGCGTAATCAGCAATGTATATTTTTGATTTATCGTCTATCATATTATCGAATTCTTCAAAATGTCGTAATTAATAACCGCAATTTTGGAAAATACAGGTGAAAATCAATAAAATCGGGTTGAATATTGGTATGGAATTCCTCCTCTATTGATATTTGATGCTTTACTATTGGAGCTGCAAGATAAAATAGCACAAATCTGCATTTTTACTCTATTTCGCCGGAGCACCCCTCTCCAAGGCATTTCGACAGCGACTAATTTGACAAATCATCCGTTCCGCGGCAGTGATGCTTTTTACGCACCACCTTGCGACGCGTCAAACGCTTTTATTTCCCTTCTAACTATATTCATCTGTTCTGTGATATAGAAAATCTGTAAAACTTTAAAGTGGAATATTTTTTTTCCTAGGCTTGCTACAATAGTAAACCTCAAAATTAGTGTTAAGGAATTCGAAATCTATATTTTAAAACATTTTTCATCTCAATACACACAAAAAAAATTTCAAACAAAAAATATGTATGGAGGATTATCATTCTTTGTTTAATGTATTAATCCAAGCGAAACGATGAAAGCGGGTCAGTGCAGGTAAATTGGTTAAATGTTCAACAATGCAGGTGCGATAGACATTCAATTAACGTCTATTTATAATTCATGAGCTGTGTACACCAGTGAACAGTGATTTTTTTAAAGTTATTGATTACTTGCTGATAGCGAAGTTGTCAGGTAACAATTAATAGATACAATTTATTATTTTACTTTAACTTTTAGCTAAAATATTTCCCTCATACACCACAAAATTGTGTCAGTAATGCAATATTCTGATAAAAATTCTGCAAACTACGGTGACATGGAGTTTAGAGTTGTTTCGACTTATACGTATGAAACGTCAAACGGTACCTATTAGTTTAGTTGGATATCAAACCTTTAATGTCGGAGTTGTGGAAAATAAAGAAACAAAAAACATTTACAGGTGACAGATTTGAAATAAATTTACTTCTATGATTGATAAAAAATAGAGATATCTTTGACTTATATCTATCGCAGCTACAATCTCAGCAATATTTATATTATGTTCTTGTTTTAATGTATGTCAAATAAATATAAATGAGGTAATTAAGTTCCCTGTTTTATTAAGCTTACCTTAACCTTTCTTGTAATGTGTATTAGGAAATGTTAATTACAACTTCTACTCGTGTGGAACAATTAACACTTGTTGTGTAATAATTAATGACAAAAAAAAAACTTGATAAAAAGTGTGCTTCGAAATTTAAAAAAATACCTTTTTTTTATCTTAATTTAAACTTTGTAAATGCTAAAAATGTAATATATCGCTGCAATTATATAACTTAAATCGGATGCTACTATAATCGGAACCTATTACACACATAAATATTTCAAGTTGATGACGTCTATTATTTTTTTTTTATTTTTTTATTGCAATTAATGGCGAGACGAGCAAGCCGTTCGCCTGATGGTAAGCGATACGACCGCTCATAAACAGTAGCAACATTCCACTGCGCTCGCCATCCTGAGACATAAGATGTTAAGTCTCAATATGTCCAGTAGTTGCTCTAGCTACAATGTCCTTCAATCCGAAACACAACAGTGCATTAAGCAGTGTTGTTTCACGGGAGAAATAGACATTGCGGTGGTACCTACCCAGATGGCCGCTCACATATGAGAGACCTACCACCAGTAAAATATTGTCAGAAATTTGGCTTAAAGAATAAACTAAACTAATATTTTGATATGTGAAAGTTGTTGACTGCTTGCATTGACAGTACGATTTACGAGAATTGATATTCTGTTTACATAAATGGTGAAATTGCAACACTAAACGAACACATGTGTCTGAATACAGAAAATGAGCCGTGGTTTTGAAGCAAATTGAAATCGTCTAGTGTAAGTCTCTTATTCTAATGTAAGTCAGTTAACGCGGAACCCGTTCATTTTGGTTTCTTAGGTTCATAATCATTATCATCTCGGCCACAGGAAGTCCACTGGTGAACATAGGTCCCAAGGATCTCCAAATCGACCTGTTGGAAGCGGCCCGCATCCAGCGACTTTATAAATGAAAATGAAAACGAAAATAATTTATTGAATCCATTAAAATGTTCAACATCATTTAGATTCAGTCATTTTTTTATCTACCACCCGGTTCGGAAAGCGGTTTTCACTAGAGAAGAACGGGCAAGAAACTCTAGTGTTGCTCTTTTCAAAACCAGTTTACAATGTAGTGAATTATTACAAAATTTACAAGTTGGTTTAAATCAGAGCACTTTAATAATAATTTGTTGTAAATTTACAATAAATATTTTTGATACGAATATTATTATATTATAATTACTATGGCTGAGTGAAGCGAAGTCGCCCAGAACAAAGAATCACTATATACTCTTTTTCGCTTTATGTAATCCATCAATCAATCAATTACAATGTAAGCGAATCGGATAGACCAGTCTACGCGGGCAGCACCCGTTCACGAGTATGACGCATGTGCCAGACATCGGCCTCCTCAACCATGTTACAGAGAAGTGACCGACCACACGACGCCGCCGCATGCACAGACTTTTTAGCGAGCATGACATACCCAATCACTTATACAGGGAAACAATGGCAAATTTGACAAGTTACTTAATTTAAATGATATTTTACAGAGCACACCAAGACTTCCGCTCCAAGATACTACTGCTTTCTGCCACCATAACTAGATCTTCTGTCCACCTAGAAGGTGGGCATTATATTTACAACTCTTACATATTTGTAAATATTCCTGCAACATAGGGCCCTCGCCCACGGCGACTTTTTGCAGCGATGCTGACGCGCGTAGCATCGATGCAGACGTAAAGCGGTCGCTAGCTGTGTGCCCTCGCCCACGGGACCAGATTCAGTCGTGATACAAACGCGATTCGGTCGCGATGCAGTTACGACACAAAAATACCTTGCATTAGTATAGTTGCAAGATGGACTCCGTTGAAGCAATATTAGTCACGTTGTCTTTGGTGCTGCTTTTACGTAAGCAGCAGAAGTGTAGGCAACGGAAGCAGCGTCAATATTGGGTGCATTTCCCCCCTCCTCTGTTCCTCTCTCCGATGTCTTCCGACGCGGTCGCGCGTTTTATCGATACAATCGAGATGCAGTAGCGCGTTGGCATCGCTACTGTCGCGCGTTTGCTAAATGCACGACCGCACCGCTGCAAAAAGTCGCCGTGGGCGAGGGGCCATAGCTTGGAGTCGCGTTTTGTTCGGAAAGTAATATACATGTTGGATGCAACCCAACGACTTCCTGCAACAGGTGTTTATCTGAAACCTAATAAATCTTTGATTGTTATGTAATACAACAAAATAAATTATTTGTAGGCTATGTAATTAATAATCATGTACCTTCTCAGGATGTATATTGTTTATGTTATAGAATTGTAAGATATTAAATGCACATTAAACATTTGCTTGAATCACAGATCACTCTGTGGCTTGAATCAACCGTCAAAGTCAACTGCATAATAAAATTTGACATGATTGCTACTGATATTACCTTAGATATTGCGCACACTAAAACAAACGTGCAACACTCTCTATAAATATTATAGACCGTCTGTCTATTGATTTCATGATTTGAAACATCTATAATACCTGCTATAATTAAATTTGATGCTCTATTGCCAAACCCAATTAAAGTAATACGTGCAGTTTTATGAGTTGCATAATTCTTATCAACTCAATCACCTTTTGAGACGAATTTGATTACACGAGAAATAAATTAGGTTAATCACATGTTTTTGTTGTTTAGACTTTAGAGTGCGAAGGCACGCTTTTATTACGCAGCATCTTGTCATATTTAATTGACGGTCCACACCATCCCGGCGCGAACCAAACGGTTCTCAAATTCGTTTTTGTGCCGCACCGTCAGGCTGTGGAATTGTTTGCCGGCGCACGTGTTCCCTCCTTCCTACAATCCTGGGTCCTTCCGCCGCGGTGTGAAGAGGCACCTTAGCAGGCCGGAATAATTGTTCCCATTGGCATGGGACTGCCGTCCGATACTCTGCCTGGGCGGCATTGGCACTTTCCATCAGGTGCAATGCCGCCACTATGCCAGGCCAGCGTATAAATAAAAAAAAAATTGTAAATTTTTACCAGGGACCGAAAACAGTGATAAATTATAATTAAATAACGTACTATTATGATTCTCACACGTAATAAAATAACTTGTATAACGATAATAAGCTTGCATTTTTAAACAAATAAAAAACATTCATGCCATGCGATTATGGGCTATAATGTACCTAGCATTGTATAAATGAACAATAGTTTACCCATAATTTAGAATACCATTCTTTTTTTAAAAGTAATACTGGCCAGTAGTTTTAAAACAATTTAAAACATTGTTGGCCAGTAACATCTATGCCACATAATATATATTATTAAGATTCGAAACACGTTTTGTCATTTTTAAATGCTTTGAGTTTTTGAAAAGGCATGAAATATCACTAACTTATTTTAGGTTAAGGATAAAAGGATCAAAGATAAGGTTATCCTTATCTTCCTAATTTATCCAAATTGTGAAACGTAATAAAATCTCTTACAATTTTAAAAGGAAAACTCAGTTACAATTTGTAAACAAATATCATACTTCTATTAAGACAAGTGGCCATTAAATGGCCATCTGTTTTCTAATGGTCAAATTTCTTGTATGCTTTGGATCTCGCCGATCAACCACTGATTAGAGATTTGTGTTTGAGAAAAACCGCATGAATGATAATAATTTCTGGGCGATTAAAGTAAGCTCATTACCAGATCAGCCAGTAATCCGTTTCTTTTGAATCGGCAATAATATATTTAATTAAAGGGAACTGTATAGCGTAAGAAATATTGCAAATACTATCACACACATTTTATTTTTTAAACGCCAGCTTCATTTTGTTTGATATGTTCAGAAGGACAAATAGATGAAATGTTTGGTATAAATTAAAAATGGTTTGTTAATGAATAAAGAGATTTGTAATTATAATAACAATGGATGTCAGTAAAAACCCAAGAGAAATATCTAAGTAGATGCATTTGATAAGGCATACTTTTGGTTTTTGTATTGAAGAATTCGTGGCACACATTCTGATTCCATAATAATAAAAAATATTATGAATGGATTGGATTTAACAGATACATTATTAAGTATCGGCAGGGCCTGGCTCCGCCCGGTTGCAATACTTTTTAAAGAGGATATTGATTTTAATATACTTTCCTCCGAATTCCTTTGCAATTGGTTATAGCTTGATAAAAGTCTTTTTCGATAAAGGGGTTTTGAAACACCAAAAATAACTTTTCAATTAGATCCAATAGTTCCTGAGTTTTGCGCATTCAAACAAAATCTTTAGCTTTCTAATTATTAAGTATAGATTCGTTATGTATGTACATGCAACTTCAAAAATGATTAAGTAATATGTTAATGCATAATGACTAGGTATCTACTTATTTATGGCTGATTTACATTTATCTGTACACAGTGAAACGTAAATTCAATATACGATATATTTTTCGTTTTAAAATCCTTTATAAGTTTCCCGGGACTATTTTTTTGTCTACTGGCTTTAAACTCGCTTACACTTTGTGACTTACATATTGTTGAGTCATAGTTTGCTTTCCCGACACAGCTACCTTTCCGGGTCGGGGATCGAGCACGCAGTGTTACGTTTCAAAGCCGGCTCCTAACCAACTGCGCTATGGATGATTTTTCTTTAAGGACCACACTTAAGATACTTATGATAAAATTATTTAATGATTTAAAAGTCTTATTTTCTCTTGATGCATTAGGACTTGCTTGCCCTTGCACATTGTTTACCAGTCATAATATATTGATGCATTCAGCGGTTCGTTTTTGAAACTCAATAATTATGTTATTATATATATGTACATAGTAACCAGTCAATTAAGAGAACTATGGCGAACATATTATTCAGAAACATGATTATTAAACTACATATTTGTGTAAGATTTTATATAGAAACACGAGTAAAGTCAAACTTTTAATTTCTATTGGTAATTAATTTTGAACCGACGAAAATGGATACAAAAATAAAGATTTTGGACATACATTTCATTTCATCATTATAATATTCCAGTTATGCATCGGCAATATTAGTGTTTAGTAGAATTAAATAATTTGTTTCGTAGAAAAGTTTTCCACAAGGATAAATGGAATCAATGCTTGCCCTTTCTTCACGTCTACATTGTTTTTTTCTTTTAATAATACCCCAATATTGCAAGCCTTTGTTCTCGGTTTATTATTTAAATTGTAGATCGTTTTCCCACTTCATTCAATAATAAGACTGATAGAATTCCATTTTAGGATAATTGGGTTACTTTATAAAAAATACGAGTTAATGCAATAAGTTGAAGACATAATTGGCCGTAGTCACTTTGTCTCATATGTTTACAGTCCAAAATTGCTATTGCGTCGAAGCTGAATTTTGGCAAAAATTTGGATAATGCGGTCGGCAGGTTAATTTAATTAATTTTTGAATGAGTGTGGGTTGACATCAGGTAGTCGACCGGTCGCAAAATTGTGAGCCAAATGTTTTGTAATTGTCTCAAAAATGTTGCGTCAATCCTGCGTGGGGAATAATTAATGTGGATAGAAAAAAAGCTTTGCGACACATAATTATTATAGAAGAAAAATAAATGTGAAAGTATCAATCGAACGTACCATTTTCTTTGACCATCGATTATCATAGAACAATTTGATTTTCGTCTGCTGTGTGCTTTATTGCCATGTGTCACATACTAAACAATCAGTAGCAATCGTATACAATTTCTTGTCTCAGTCGCCATCTTATAGTAGGACTTTTACAGCTACATTTTCAAAGCTGTAACTTTACGTCTACCTCCTGAAAGACAGTGGTAGCGCCCCGGACGAGCTTAACTATTCAGGCTGAGCCATGACTGACAACAGTGTGACTCTAAGCCTCTTCCACACATAAAGAAGTGATTGTAAAGGTTGTAGAGTAACCCAGAAACCTCCTCGGAGTTGACCAAGGATCGGGAGGGTAAAGTATAGTATTCACAAAAGTAAACGAATCCGGCAGAAAATATACCTAGGAAATAAATTGATTGTCGTATATCCATGAAAAATATCTAGTCAAAAAAGGGTCTTGTGCTGAGCTCAACAGGTCACCAGCGCCACTAGTGAAGGAATTCCGGTCCTTCTTTTACTCGTTAGCAAATATGTATCGGCAAGTATTTCGTAATCTTGAAAATAATGTCCTATATCGGACGGACATTGGCCTATAGAGGTAAATGTTCTTGCGTAAAAACAACTGTACAACAATGAATATCGAATTATACACTAATAAAACAGATCTCTATCGCATGATGGTAAATATAGTAGCCTTGTTTGATGTGGTCGGAACAATTGGTCACCCCACCGTTTTCGTGTTTTCATCATTGGTTTGAAGCAATTACATACAAATAAATAATGGGTTTTTTATTACTGATGAACGAATTTTTCGAGGATTTGTCGTTATTGTTAATACTCAGCATCTATTACGTTTGTGTTTTGATATTGTGAATAATCAATGCACATATTTTGCCCGTTTCTTGGAGCGGATTATATCACAAAAGATTAAAAAGTCCTTTCTATATTCACTTAGATATTAGGGAGTATGACTTACAAATGTGTACAATTACAAATCAACAAAAATATAATAATAATAATAATAATATCCTTTATTGCACACACACATATTTTATGGGATAGTACATATTACACTTACAGTTAAAGGCAAAATATTGTAGGTACAAAGGGCGGTCTTATCGCTTTAAGCGATCTCTTCCAGACAACCTTGTGATGGATAGAAATGCAATAATTAATAATAGTGTATAATATGTATAATATGTATGTGTAATATGTATATGTTTATTTTATGTTGAAGGAAAACATCGTGAGGAAAGCTGCATAAGATAGCGATTTGTATGAGTTTCTATGGAATGTAAAGTCTGTCAACCTGCATTAGCCAAGCGTGGTAGACTGTATGGCCTAACTACTCTCAATCGTACTCTCGATTTTAAAGAAAGATCGTGCCCTACAATAAGACGTATACGGGCTGATACAGTACAGTTATTGTATGGTTTTTTATCAAGTGTTTTGAACTAAGGTTATTTTATTTATAATGTGACTGATTATTTTCATAAATAAATTGCCGTGACAATGATGCACATGTACATGAAAGTGGTGGAGCCACACTATAATCACTTTGGATTATTGAGGGAATGGTTCAGCCTGGCTAAGGTGCCTTACAGAAAATAGACGAGAAGTGACAATTTCGATGTGTTTTGTTCGATGAATAAGTTACTGTGACCGAATGAGCTGAAAACCTAACAGGCCTATCATGACTCCATATTTTTTTCCGTTTTACTTATTATTTAGAGAGAGAGGTCGGTAACACACCTGCAATTTCTATAAGTTTACGAGATGACTTAATCACTAATTATAAACAGAGTTAAGCGTTTATACTAGACACGTTAAATAAAAAACCTCATGATATTTCAAGACAGTCAGTTTAAAGAAAATAAAAATACTCTGAAATATGTCCAAATACTTGTATGGGACAAAGTGAAGTACAAACCAATGTAAAAAATAAATACCGTACCGAGCTCAATCGCCAAGATGCTCATTGACGGCGATATATAAATCGTGAGAACGGCCATCACATAGTTAGCTCCACAGTTGTAACTTCTTGAATAAGCCGATAAAGTGAACTGTTAACCCAATGCCAGTAAATTGTCATTGAGGATAATCGAATGATACGAGAAAAACTGGTCAAAGCAATTTTGTAGGTAATTATTTTTTCCAATAAAATTATTTTAGTGGTGATTATCTGCATAATTATAATTTTTATGTTACACGTCAAAAATGTCTATAAAGAATGATTTATTTAACCAATAACGGTTTGGAATTTTCTCAAAGCAAGAACTTTCGACCTTCCTTCCTACTGTAGTTTATAAATCACACTTTAATTGACATTAGTTCGTGTTATTTATTTACCTTCAATGTCATCATCATCATCATCATATCAGCCCACATTAATCCACTGCTGGACATAGGCCTTTTCTTCATTACACCACTTCTACCGGTCCTGTGCTTGTCTCATCCACCGTTTCCCTTGAAAGCTAACGATGACATCCATCCATCTGGCGGGTGGTCTGCCTACCTTTCTCTTGGCCCATCTAGGCCACCACTCCGTAACTGCCTTAGTCCACCGACTATCGCTTTATCTGGCCAAGTGGCCGGCCCACCTCCACTTGAGTCCAGCAATGCGTTAACCGACGTCAAACACTCCTGTTTGCTGTAGGATCTTCTCGTTGCGGACTCTATCTCTGAGCGATATACCTAACATGGATCGTTCCATGGTACGTCGAGCCACTTTTATGTTGTGCACATGTTCTTGTGTGAGCGTCCAAGTTTCGGCTGCATAAGTGAGGGTCGGCAGGACACATTGGTTAGCGCGAATGGAAGACATCCCTAAAGTTTCTGAAGGCAGCCCAACCGAACTGTATACGTCGGGAGACTTCTTTCCTTTGGATATCCTTTTCCAAGGACAAACATTGACCAAGATATATGTAGTCATTCACGACATCTACTGTACAACGTCTCACTGTTACATGGGGTAAATGTAAATAGTGACTCGCTATGATCTTAGTCTTAGTCATGTTCATCCCTAGACCGATCGTCAAGGATGCAGTTTGTCAGTTTTCTAGCATCGTTTGGATACTTGATACATTATCAGCTATTAAAATAAGGTCGTTTGCAAAGCGTAGGTGTGATAAGTATCTACCGTCTATTTTAATACCTGATTCTTCCCAATCCAGTGTCTTTACAACGTCTTCAAGGACATTAGTGAATAGTCTTGGTGATATTGTGTCTCCCTGACGTTCACCTCTTTTTACTGCAATGAAGTCACTTAGTTCGTGCAAGCGTACCTGCATCGTAGCCGACTCATAAATGATTTGAAGGATGTCTAAATATCTGTAATCGACACCGCAACGGATGAGAGACCGAAATACAGCCCAGTGTTCAACGCTGTCGAATGCTTTCTCGTAATCGACAAACGCTAAACACAAGGGCTTGTTGTACTCTCTACATCTCTCTATCAGTTGCTTGATAGTATGTATGTGGTCTATCGTAGAGTATCCACTTCGAAATCCAGCCTGTTCTACTGGCTGGTATTCATCTAGGAATCGTGTGAGTCTCATACAGATAGTTTTAACAAAAAATTTGAATATTTGTGACAGAAGGCTGATTGGTCTGTAATTTTCAAGTTTACTTTTGTCCCCCTTTTTGTGAAGTAAGGTGACGATTACATTTTTCCATTTGCTAGGTACGAAGCCATTGATTAAAACCTGATTGTACAATTTTTTCAAAATTTCTATAATGGCATCCCCACCTTCTTGCAACATTTCCATTGTAATACCATCTTCGCCAGATGTTTTTTCTTTCTTCATTAGTTTTAGCGCAAAAATAACTTCATCTTGTAGGATCGGTGGCAAATTATCCTGTCGGATAAGTTCTGTAGTGACATGTAACTTGGTAGGTCCTGTCGTACCTGGATCTGGATTTTTTATGTGCATACAGTTCGGTGTAAAATTTTTCTACTATGTTTAGCAAATTATCTCTATTTGTTGTAATAATTCCCGATTTATCTGTAAGTCTTTTTATTTCCTGCTTATAGTTACTTACTTTACGTTGAAATACCTTAGGTACCCTATGCTTCTTTATTGTTTCCATTATTATGTTAGTGGAGTAGGTTCTCAGATTTCGGCGTATCGCTTTTTTAATATTCTTATTCGCTTATTGAATTTCGTGTTTTGTGGTAAGATTCTTCTTTCTTCTATTAAATTTAAAGTGCTTTGGGTCAATTTACTCTGTTTTCCATTGATACGTCCTATATGTTCATTTGTTGTACTAGCTTATAAGTTTTGTCCCTTGAGTCCTTCAAACCTATTTTTAAGATCTAACTGATATTCCTTCTGCAACAATAAATAATCTGTGTTATGGTATTTTATTTGGTTGTTTTTGACCATCTTCTCCCTTTCCCTTAAAGGAGGTTAAAACGGAATGTTGCTCTAACTAATCTATGGTCGCTGTGTGTTTTGAAATGGTTCAATAGTGCTACATTTGTGACAATATTGACAATATTTTTGTGAGAGTTAATCACGTAGTCTATTTCGTTTTTTGTTTGACCATCGGGACTTGCCCAGGTCCACTTCCTAACTGCTCGTTTTTTAAAGAAAGTATTCATTGAATATATTAGTGCGTTTCCATAAAATTAACTAGTGTTTGTCCAAGTGTGTTGCGCTGTCCAAGTCCAAACCTTCCCACTGATCTTTCGTTGTCGGTTCCTATTCCTACTTTTGCATTGAAATCTCATCACTGTGGCTAGAAGCTGGAGCATACACCTGTATTAATTTTAATGAATATCTTTTATTTAATTTTATATTTATATAACAAACTCTAGTACTAATACTTTTAAAACTTCGAATATATTTTGCGATGTTTTTATGAACAAGAAAGCCCACCCCACCATATTATACCCCACAAGATCTTCACCTTTCCGACGTACCTCCGATAAACCTACAACATCCCAACTTATTTTGTCAATTTCCTCCAATAACTCAGCCAATCTATTGTCAGTGCTCAATGTCCTTGTATTATAAGTAGCTATGGTCATGGTCACCTCTGACTTTTCGGAGTCTGTCTGTGTCTGTCTGTGCGTATACTGGGTATCTCAAGACTGATACCGAAAATGAAGCCGGGTGGTAGTTTTAGTGACTATAAACACAATGCAACTAAAAATTTCGCAAAGAAACGCGACAATTATTTTTTATGATATTTTAAATATCGTCATTTTTGGGTGGTAAATCCATAGTTTTTGCTAAAATAATAATTTAAACTCTTTTATACCTTCGATTATTTATAAATAAAAGGGTATACACTATTATTTTCGAAAAAAAATGTATTTACCACCCAAATATGGTCATAGGAAAAAAATAACAAAACAAAAAACTGTCGCTTTTTTTGCAACTTTTTCTTTTGCATTGTGTCTGAAGCCGCTTAAACTACCACCCGGCTTCGTTTTTGGTAGCAGTCTTGATATACCCTGTATGATAGTCGATCACCACGCACTAAAACGGTGAAGGAAAAACATCGTGAGGAAACCTGCATACTATAACGATTTATAAGAATTTCTATGGTATGTAAGTCTGCCAACCCGCACTAGGCCAGCGTGGTGGACTATATGGCCTAACCACTCTCAATCGTTTTCTCGATTGTAGAGTAGGCCCGTGCCCTGCAGTGGGACGTGTATGGGCTGATACAGATGGTCATGGTTGTTTGGCAGCCGAATCTCTGCCGGGGATTCTTTGCACCCTCTGCCCCGCCTGAACCGAAACCGCTGCCGTAGTTCGAAATAGCAGGGCTGCCGGGGACTGAGGGCCGTAAATTATTTGTGTGGTTCATAATAATAATAAAGAAGAATTTTGGCCATAAAACACCACGTTGGCCGGTGAGTTTTTCGCCAGAGCCTCGTCCAGTTAGCAGGTGTACCACGTGCAGGTGAGGTTGACTTGGGCTTCAATGTATGATAGTTTATTCATTTATTATTGCACCAATAATAATTTTGAAATTTGATTTTAGATTCTTAACAACAATCGGGTGTTCAATTTGTTTCCATATTAATTAATAGACATCTAAGAAAAAAATTGCGTGGTGCACCAAAATTATATCTTGTACACGTCTGAGTACATTTGTAAGATTTTGTAAAGAATGCTGCAAATTATATAGGCGTTCGACGCAATGATTTAGCCGTATATCTGCCGTGACATGATGTAGCTTACCGATAAGCACAATTAATCTCTGGCCTCACAGGAAAATGCTAATCTTATAGTATTTTTTACGTGAGCTTTTATTTTTAGGTCTCATTGCATTCTTTTGTTTTCGATTCCTATTTAGGAAACCTGTCAATGCGTCGACTTGTCTTGGCCTCTCGTGTCGCGTGCCTAGGACTATTGCGACCACGTTTTGTGGCAATAAAGATGTAGTTTTCTATTATATTTTATGGGTTGTCATAAAAGTACACTTTAATTTCTCTTAAGTTAATTACAAAACTCCAGCGAGCTCAAGAGAAGAGACTGGATGTAGGTCACGAAAGGCAGAAATAAATGGAGGCAACTGGAGGAGGCCTATACCCAAAAGTGGCCACGACAGTAAAACAATTAAATATTAGTTAGTAACCATAGTTATGAATCATTGATTTTATTTCTCTATTTTCATTGTTTAAAATATCTTCTTATTCAACTTTCACGTTATTATAACTACACTTTCCTTGTAATATGTTACTGGCATGGAAATAAGATGTGTAAAGTGTGTAGTCCAGTCTACGCAATTGTGTAGACCTTATTTAATTGGTCCTTTTTAACAATTATACTAAAATTTTTAAAAAGCATTTTTCCAAAATAAATATTCTAGCAAACTTGAAATTATAATTCAACTTCGTTCTTACCGACTACATAATTCCGTTTTTATTACCTACAGCAGCTAGTTAGGTGTGTACCTAAATTACCATGATGTGGTTTTTAATAAATATGGTAGAGCATCAAAAGATATATTATAAGCTGATATGCTGATATGAAACTTCACTGGACTACTTAGTTTTACAGGAAATAAACCTCTTATTAGGTAGAAACTTTTTATAGGAAAACTGTGCAGGTTTTTAGTAATCTAAAATATTATGCATGACCACTAAAAGGATAAGGCGACTCTTATCCTTTCAATGGGAAATATTGAAATCAAAAAGCGTTTTTGCCAATTACTCAGGTAGTTAAGTTTTACCATACAATTTTTTTTCCTAAACTTTCCTTCCCGGAAATCTGGATATTTTTTCCTTTTATCGCGAAAATTAATTATATCACGTAAATAAGTATTTGGTTTGGCATATACGTATGTCCTTTCCCTACGTCATTTTGCTATTGGCACTGGTATTTCCTATTACATCTTGCCTGGAGGCACGGTAAAAACAATCAAAGAGATTTTGAGTTTTAATTTTTTTATGAATAGTCTCAATATAGGTAATTCAAGTAGGTAGGTAATCTTCTTTTATGTTGGTATCACTCTTGACGACCACTCTCGTGGTCATCCCTTCAGTTGTTGGTGGTAAGCATCACAACACTCCGCCACTCTTTTCTGGTGATCGCGTTCCTCGTGCACTCATGTAGTGATGATGAGCCATTTATTGCCGCTTTTATCTGGTCAGGCCATCTCACAGGTAATATAAAGATAATATTTTCTTATCAGGATTGACATAATATTAAGAAAAATAGTTCTTTTAATCAAAAACATTATAAAACCAAAGCTTGTTTTTATCGGTATTCGCCCGAAAGAGTAACTATGATGGCTCGTTTTCTTTGTGTGTGTGATATTCGCCATCTGGCTGAAAACGATTATCCTACCACTAGCTAGTTTTGATATTATTATGTAATATAATATAATACCTATACTAATAACAGGAAAAAGGATTGTTTGCATAGCATAGGCTCTGAAACTAATAAATCGATTTGAAAAATTATTTCACAATTAAAATCCTAAATTATCCATAAATAATATAGGCGATAGAGTATTTTTATAAATTATATTTAAAAACACAATGGTCACATTATCTGAAGCACATTGTGGTCACACTACGAGATTGGCCGTTTAATAGATATCTAAAAATAGCCATAGCCATTGTGATCCCCATCACAGAACATTAAAAGTTTGTTAGTCGATTTTCAATACCTAAATACAGGTGCGAATACCTATTACGTACGTGAACGCACTTGGCAATTGTAATTGCGCCATTGAAAAGTATAATGCAAGACAGATTACATGTAGCAGATCCTACCAATAAAGCTGGTTGCAACAATTTGTTGTTGAAACAAATGTTGGTGTTATCTGTTTCAACCACAGGTTTCAACCTTCTATTGCAATTATTTTCTCTAGTTCCAGGAATGTTTGAGCAAACATTCCTTAAAATAAGTTGCTCTTTTTTTCTATCAGGCGCAAGTTCTTTATTCTAACTATAACGTTGTTAAATAATAATTTAAATATTATACGATCTTATGGCATCTGAATCTGTTATTAATAAAAAAAAAAAGTTTTTCTTTCTTTACATTTTATGAAATTGAACACGTTCACATTATTAGATTATGATTATAAATACTTCTTGTCTATATAATGTATTATATAGGTAATAATATATCAAACAATGCGTTAAATTTATTTAATTTTCAGTTCCAAATTTCACCACACTCAAATAGATTTTACATAACTTATAAGTTGAGTTAATATACCAATAATTTTCTAAATGAAACGATTTATGAACCCATACAATTAATGCGCATTAAGAATTCAGCTTTTCTGTGATTGCCTTGTGTCAATGTTTATAAAGCTGTCTGATGATCTAAATCTTTACATAATCTAAATATTTCGGTTACCTCACACCTGTGTCCATTTGTATATTCATAAAAATAATTATAATCGCGGAAGCTTGTATGTACCAATGTTTGTGACTCTTCCATGCAAAAATATTTATTGGATTTTATTGAAATTTGATATAAGGAGATCTGATTATAAAAAATATAGCGTTCTAGTGGAATAAGCAAGGTATAAATATACACATATTTACTCACATTATATAGACTCACGCCATTTTCCAGAGTGGTGCTACCAGAAAGCCCATGTTTCATCTTGCTTGTTCTGTCTCACAATGTGATCGAGGGCGAGCCTATGGGCACAAATTCCTGATTCCGGATTGATAATATGAATAGAAAAATCGAATGTGACTTTTCCCGACCCGGGATTCAAACCTGAGACCTCAGGTTTGCAATCATACCGTAGTACAACTGGCCACGGAGGCAGTACATATTAGAGATGAAACGGATATCCGGTAACTATCCGGTATCCGGCCTATCCGCCCTATTTTCACTATCCGGTCGGATAACGGATAGTAGTGCACTATCCGGCCGGATACCGGATAGTAGCGCACTATCCGACCGAATACTGAATTATAAAATAAATAAATATGTATACTGGGTATCTCAATACACTATTATTTTAGGAAAAAATGTATTTACCACCCAAATATGGTAATAGGAAAAAAATAACAAAAAAACAATTTACACTCTTTTTACAACTTTTCTGTTGCATTGTGTCTGAAATCGCTTAAACTACCACCCGGCTTCGTTTTCGGTAGCAGTCTTGATATACCCCGTATAACATATCACTAGATAGATATTGAATTCTTTACGTTCTAAACTCATCTATATCGCGATTTTCCGTGGGAATACAAATTTTCCTTTATGCCTGTATCCTTTCTCGTTGTCTAATCTATCTCTGTATCAAATTTCATCAAAATCGGTTCAGTAGTTTAGGCGTGAAAGCGCAGCAGACTGACAGACAGACAGAGTTACTTTCGAATTTATAATATTAGTAATGGATTATTTTACACAAAGCAAAAATGAAAAAAAAAATCATCAAAAACAACAATAGGTTATGGACGGACATCGTTTATTAAATTAAAATAATGACAGAAATTGTTTGTTAAAAAGTTAATTAACTTAGTGTTAGTACTTAGTACTCGAAATTAACTACCGGCAATGAATCAAACTGTATAAGCGGCCGGATATCCGGTAGCCGGATATCCGGCGCTCTGGCCTCGTAGCTAGCCGAATATCCGGTATCCGGCCAAATCACTATCCGTTTCATCCCTAGTACATATTACTCTTTAAAAAACATTGGGATGGCACGGGACGGAAGAGGACAGGATTGCGTATCTTGAATAACGGGACGAGACGGGAAAAGCAGTATCGTGGACAAAGGTCACATTGGGTTTAAACAAAAACAGTACGCGAAATAATATTTAGTTGGTTTGGAATTAACTTAAAAAGTATTTGCTCCCGAGCGAAGCCACGCCCGGCTGCTAGTAAAACATAATAGGGAAATATTTCAGTGAAAGGTAAATGTGTTTTATATTTATTAAGAATGGTGATTTTATTAATTTATACATGCCGCCGTCAAATAAGAAACTTTTATGACACTGCATTACGTTGTTAATTTTTACAATGCTTACAACAACATAAATAAAATTCTAACTATGAGTTGTCAAAATAAAGAATCTGTGCTCAAAGCTAGTTCGGGTTTTTCATGACATGCGCCACTATTTATAGAGACAGCGCGTTTTGTTTCGTTAGTACATTTTAATTTATTTTTTATTGCTAATAAATCACATGAATTTTTCATAGGCAATCCATTTTCGAAGAGTCTTGTTTATGTTTTGCAATGTAAGTAACATGCATTTAAATTGGATTTTAAGCGGCGATAACCATTTTATAATAGAGAGTTATCATTACCACTTCTATGTAGATTTTTTTCAAGTGTAATATAATAAAATGGTTGTTAGCTTTAACATGCTATTTTAGTGCATGTAAATTGCCCATAAATCTATGATACAGGATTTACATACATATTTTTGTACTCAATATTGCCCATACAGTTTGTAATTAATACGGAATAATAAATTTATAATTGTCTTAGTAACCCGACCACGGCGAAGCCAAAGGGATGTTAATAGTGTATACATTGAAGTATTGTAATTGTTTTTGTTTTGGTATTTGGGATATGTTATGGACATTTATCTCTAAAAATAAGACTTTTTTATTATTTGTAAATGTTTTTTTTTTGCTATTAAGTTGGGAGAAATTGAGTACTTAAATATGCTCTCGAAAACATTTGAATACAGGCATAGAATACAATCTATGACGGAATTAAAAACATTCTACAACTTGTTTCGATGGCATTCGGTATTTTGTCATTGTGGATTGAAAAGCAGTATCAGATAAGTAGTTAAGACAGGCAGGTTTTTGATAGTAAGTAAGACATTTGGGAGTGATATCAAGACAGCTTGTCACCATTTTGTGTAGATAACAACGCGATGGTTGGGAGAGCCGCTTCACAGATGAAGGGACATCTATAGCATCAATACGCTACTGTCTATGTAGTGAATTCTTTTGAACCGACAGTAGCTGTTAGTCTCAGATGTATTCTGTTCTCTGACAGCCAAACACGTGCTAAAAAAGGAAAGTTAATTAACCAAGCATGTAAGAAATGCGTAGCTGTGAGATTGGTGATAAGGGATAGAACAGTCTGTTGCATAATTAACTGGAGATAGTTATCACTTTCATTATACTCATATTATATATTGGATACTTGTGTATATATTTAATAATTACCTCAGATTTTAATAAAATGTTTACTGACACCTATGAATAATAGACGTCGCAAATTTTACCGTAATGTTTTGTAAATCCATAAAGCGTGGTCCAAGAGAAAATTAACATTTATTTGTTTAGTTTGTAAATATTTGTAATAAAACGTTAACATTACCATATCGTGTATGATTTGAACGCATGTGATTTACACAAATGTTACTCTTGACTTAACTGCACACCGTACCACTAAATATAGACAAATATGTGGACATACATACAAAACAACATTGTAATTAATGCAAATAGGGTATCTGCAGTTAAAAATAATGATAAAAGTTAGCATAATATTATTTCAAGCTGATAATATCTAATTTCTGCGTCGAAGACAAGCGCTTACCGTTGGTTCACAAAAAGTAATCGCAGATCAAGTTACAATATAGCGCAGTAATTTTAATGGGATCGCATTTGTATGCTGCGATGCAAGCTCGTATAAAGATTTGTAGGAAATATTACAGCCACACAGGACGGTCCTAAATAGAGAATGTTTAACATCGTGTATGATCAGCAGGCAGATTGGGATGGTATGCGGGAATATTTTGCATCCATCTCTTGGAGGCAGCGCTGCTTTGAGGGTAAAGATCCCTCAGCGAGTGCCAACGCTACTGCTGACGAGATCAGACTTGGAATGGAATATTACATTCCTTCCTCTGAGATCGCCAGTAAGGGCCGTGGACGCTCCTGGTTCAATCGTGCATGCGCCGATGCTGTCGGTGACAAACAGGCGGCGTATCGCGCTTGGATCAGGGGTCGCGCCATGAAGGATCCCAATATCAGTTCCCTCAAAGAAGCCTATAACCGTGCCTCCAAGGCCTGCAAGAAGGCCTACGTTAGGGCGGATGCCCAGCGCGTTAGCAGGATTGGGCGTGCGTTGGCCGATCACCCAACTAGCAGTCGTGCTTATTGGAGGTTGGCCAGGGCCGTCCAATCTAACTTCTGCCGTCCAGCGTTGCCGCCGCTGAGGTACCCTGAAGGGTCGCTGGCCCACAAGCCGCAAGAGAAGGCTGCCTTGCTGGCAAATCTCTTTGCGGCTAATTCCCGCCTCGAAGACCGTGGTTCCCAGTCGCTGCCTACACTGCCTGATTGCGGTTTCTCAATGGCAGATATTCGCATCAGGCAGTGTGATGTGCGGCGTGAGTTACGGTCTCTCGATGTGCGGAAAGCCAGTGGTCCGGATGGGATACCAGCGGTGGTTTTAAGGGCTTGTGCAGCCTGAGTTGTCTCCAGCACTGACTCGCCTCTACCGAGCGTCCTACCGCACAGGTGTTGTGCCGGAATCTTGGAGGGAGGCCAATGTGCAACCGATCCCCAAAAAGGGTGATCGATCGGACCCTACCAATTACCGCCCTATCGCTATCACCTCAGTGATGTGTAAGGTCATGGAGCGGATCATAAACGCTCAATTGGTCCGCTACCTGGAGGATCACTCGTTGATCAGTGACCGACAATACGGATTCCGCCATAATCGATCGACGGGTGATCTTCTAGCGTTTGTCCTGCATCGCTGGGGTGAGGCGATAGACCGCCGTGGCGAGGCTCTTGCTGTGAGCCTCGACATTGCCAAGGCGTTTGATAGGGTCTGGCACCGTAGTCTTCTGTCCAAGCTTCCGGCATACGGTCTACCCGGCAACCTGTGTTCGTGGATTTCCGGCTTTCTGCATGGGCGTAGAATACGTGTAGTCGTAGACGGACACGCTTCGGCGCTCATGTCGGTAAATGCCGGAGTTCCTCAGGGCTCGGTGCTGTCGCCCACCTTGTTTATTCTGTATATCAATGACATGTTGTCGCTTGGCAGCATTCATTGCTATGCAGATGACAGCACGGTTCATGGGCGATACCACTGCGGGCCTCCAGGTTGCCGTGTCGAAACTGTGAAGGGACGCAAAATCTTGTCATTGAGCTCAACCGGACCTTGGATCTCATTTCTACATGGGGTTCCAGGAATATGGTTGAGTTCAATGCCAAGAAAACCCAGGTGTGTGCGTTCACGTGCAAAAAATCCCCGTTCTCTCCCCTCCCCATTCTGCAGGGTACTCCCCTCTCAGTGCGGAATGACCTGTGTATCCTTGGTGTGGATATCCGCTGTGATCTCAATCCAAGGAATCACATCGAGGGCGTAATATCTGCCACATCACGCAGGGTTGGAGTCCTGAACAGGGTGCGTCGGTTTTTCACGCCCGGTCAGCTTTGCCGCTTATATAAAGCGCAGGTCCGGCCGGGTATGGAGTACTGCTCGCACCTTTGGGATGGATCCGCCCAGTACCTGCTCGATGCCTTGGATGGATTGCAGCGGCGGGTCATCCGCATTGTGAATGATGCAGACGTTACGAGCAACTTGGAGTCGCTACAACTCCGGAGAGATGTCGCCTCTCTAAGCGTGTTCTACCGCCTGTATCACGGTGAGTGCTCTGAGGAATTGTTCAACTTGCTCCCCTCCTCTCCATTCCTAACCAGAACCACGCGTGCTGGCTTGCGAAGCCATAGCTTGACGGTCCACACCATCCCGGCGCGAACCAAACGGTTCTCAAATTCGTTTCTGTGCCGCACCGTCAGGCTGTGGAATTGTTTGCCGGCGCACGTGTTCCCTCCTTCCTACAATCCTGGGTCCTTCCGCCGTGGTGTGAAGAGGCACCTAAGCAGGCCGGCATAATTGTTTTCATTGGCATGGGACTGCCGTCCGATGCCAATGGATACTCTGCCTGGGCGGCATTGGCACTTTCCATCAGGTGCAATGTCGCCACAATGCCAGGCCATTATAAAAAAAAATAAAAAAAAAATGATCATGTATACTAATTCAATATCGTCGTTGTACTACGGTACGGTTTCAAAGTTGAGGTGTCGGGTTCGAAGTCCCGGTCGGGCAGTGACATTGGATAAGCAATGCAATTATTCATTATCAGCCCGTAGTCAGGAATTTATGCCTCGCACCCTATCACATCGCGGGACGGAACATACATGGCAACATTTGGGTGTCCTGATACCTCTGCTTACCCCTTCTGGGTGAAAGGCGTGAGTTATGTAGTAATGTGTATGATGGTTTCTTAGAATTACGCAAATGTTACTCATTGAAATATAACTATTAATATGTTTCTTTTTCAAAGTCATCCGCTCAGTTACAATACCTCAGTCCGCACCGGAAACACGAAAGCTGTAAAGTAATCGAAACGTAGGGAAGTTAAAAATATAAAAAAAAAATTTTTATTTCAATCCATTAATATCATTACAGTTATCAGCTGAGATTTATTTGACTGCATTTCTTGAGTATCTTGGTTCATGCCTGGAAACTGTAAGAAGTTGTGGGTAGGAACAGAAACCCCTGCCTACCATTCCGGAGATACAGATGGGGCCTACATTGAATATGAAATTTGTTGGTTATCACCAGTCAGCCTCTTAAGCATGTTATATTTGTACTATTCACAGTGAGGAAATAATGAATATCTATTGCGTTATGCACAGATTACAACGTATACCGGGTATATCAAGAGTGCTACCGAAAACGAAGCCGGTTGATAGTTTTAGTGACTACAAACACAATGCAACTGAAAATTTCGCTAAGAAACACGCCAATTTTTTTTCATTATTTTTTAAATATCGTCAAATTCGGGTGGTCCATAGTTTTTGCTAAAATGATAATTTAAAGTCTTGCATACCATAGCGTCTTTACAAATAAAAGGATGTACACTATTGTTTAAGAAAAAACTAGGTATTTACGACGATAGAAAAATAATATTATAAAAAATCATCACAAATTTTTGCACAAAATTTAGTTGCATTGTGTCTGAAGTCACTAAAACTACCACTCAGCTTCGTTTTCGGTAGCAGTCTTGATATACCCTGTAAATGGAAACGTTCTATAAACAACATGAGGTTAAACATTCTTTAAAAAAATCTAAATTATTTTGATCAAAGAAAGAACCATCACTACCTCAGTAGTAAACCAGACCCCATACTAAGATCAAGTCTTGTGTCGCGGGTATCAGAAACTACGAGAATTTTCGGTCCCACTAACACCCAGACCCAAAAAAAAATATTTGCGGTTTACACAAACATTTTTTCAATGCGGGAATTGAACCCGCAGACTTTCACATCATAGCCGGCATCCATCAACTGCGTCACAGAGGCTGTCAATGTAAGAAAAAATAATAGTTTCAAGATTACCGTTGCAATTTGCAAATAAATTACTACATTTACATAATTAATAAGTTCATAAATGCAATAAGAATTTACATTTCCAATGTTTATTATTCATGCGTAGAAATTCAATTCAAAAATATGTTAATTTTTATTGCAACCTGTGCAACGAATACCTGTTATATGTTTAAAAATTCGAAATGAAAGCATTTTATTGCTTACTTTGGCGTGTCATATGCACATATAAATTCTTGTCTATTTGTTGTGTAGTCGCGTGCCCTAATTGAAGAAGTAAAACGTTATTGATTTTCCTAAACAATTCAGAATGTTACCATTAAGATAAGCTGTATAATAAGCTGTCAACACTTATTTATTTCAATTACAACAGCACTATCTAGCTAATTCGATGAATACGTAACATTAATTGTTATTAAATACGATTTTTTTTAATTGACGTGTACCCATTACCTCAACCTTTGATAATAATTATTACAAACATACAATATCTTGCAAAAATGAACTAACTATAAAGAGGACTTGAAGTGACCTCTTGACCTTTTTTCGCAATAAGTTTAAAAATCAATGATCACGCATAACAACTGTGATATATATCACCTATTATACTAAAATATAAATAAAGTAGCTATAAAACAAACCTCAACCGAGTCCATTACTTAATTAGCTTTCGGAAAGGAAGTAAGTATTCGGAATGAATGATTAGAGGTCCGCGGAGGGATTTCTTGACTTTTTCCTATGTAAGTGGCAGAGGTCGGTTTATAGGGTGGCCACGTGCCCGTCAGTGTGGAGCAGATGTGCCGTGACACCTGCCCTTGCCACTTCACCTATCACTGTCTGATGTATACAAATCATAATCTATCCGTCCTTCTCTATATGTGCTTATTTTTATATAATTTATACAAAGTGACGGTAACTAGAATGGACCTCGGACAGTTATAATGACCACTGCCTTCTTCAGCTGTGTTATTAATTGCGTAAGTATACATGTAAAATACATAATGTGCTGAGGAATATCTATATTGAAATAGATATGCTGTTTTTATGTTATGTAAATGCCTTGATACTACAATTCTACACAGTAATCTTTTAAGTATAACGAGAAGTTTTTACACATAAAGAGACAAAGAAATAACGCTTTTGTATTCCGCCATGAGAAAGTGACAACAGTGGCCCTGATGATAAGTGCAGTTCGACTGACACTCTCTCTCTCTCAGTCTCAACTCTGTTACTAGATTTCAATCCACCTGCAAGAGGTGGTAAAATCAGATTAACGCAGTATATATTCCTATCTGTATATACAGGGTATATCAAGACTGCAACCGAAAATGGAGCCGAGTCGTAGTTTTAGTAACTTCATACACAATGCAACCAAAACATTTGAAAAAAAAAAAGCGACGAATTCTTTTCCTATCATCGTATTTGGGTGGTTAAATACATAGTTTCTCCTAAAATAATAATGTACAGCCTTTTATATCTAAAGACGCTATGGTACGTAAAGGTTGGAAAAAGGCAGGCTGAAACGGTATTGCGACACATGCGTTTCTTTGTTTACTCTTCCATAATCGTACAAGGTGTCGCTTTCCTTGGAAATAAAAATCTTCAACCACCAGGAAAAAATCCTAGTGTAGGACTGATTACAACTCTTTTCTCTCTCTTCAGTCACAGGAAGTCGACTGCTGAACATAGGCCTCCTTCAAGGATTTCTACATCCTGTTAGAAGCCGCTTACATCCAGCGATTTCCCGCAAACATAACCAGGTCTTCCGTCCACCTTGGGCGTCATATTTGCAACTGTTTCATACTTGTAAATATTCCTGTAACATAGCTTGGTGTCGTGTTTTGTTCGAAAAAGTAATATTCCGGGAGACTCTCCTTATTTCCTTCTCCCGTAGGTTTCCTTCGTTTTCGTCGAGAGGTCAGCAACGCAGATGCGATCTACGAACCGTATATTGCAAATACAAGTACACAACTGCCTACTCTTGTTATACGATTTTGTTTGTCTTGAATTAGGATTTGGTATCGAAAACTTGTCATTTTGACACTATCCATCATTAGAATGGTACACGATTTTGCTCTTTATGTGGTCTAGAAGAAGGTACTGTGGATCATATTTTTTTTTAACTGCAGAAGTCTCTACTCTTCTTTATATAAGTTTTTTAATTCTAATATCCCTAGACCAGTCAATATGTCTTTCCTTCTTACTCCCACAAATACTTCATTCATTCATACTCTTGTTAAATTTATTGAAGTAAATAATATTAAACTGTAATATTTTGTTGTAATGGTATTTAGTCCAAGGGTTAGTTATTTTTTCTCTTTATGTGAATTATTTCGCTTTGTTTTTAATTAAATGTATAGTTTTTTTGTGTTGTTGTTTTAGTTTCATCAATGTTTTATTATTTTCTCAATATTAATTAAGTTTATAATTTTTTTTTCCGTTTCTTATTTTCACAATTTATACGCTTTTTATTTAATCTGTGCTTTCCAACACTTGACATTGGTAAAATTGTCGAGTCTGCGACAGAGCCATTAAAAACAAAAACTGAACTGAACTGATTTTGCTCTATTTTGTTTGATTAGTGGGTGGTAGCTAGGAATTAAATAAAACCGGGCATCAAGAATATTATTAGGCTATTTGTTTGTATACTCGATCTAAGAAATTAAAAAGTGCCTTCTAAAATAGTATTAGCAATGTCAACACTTGATTTAAAATTTGGAAAATACTTTTTTAATGTTAACTTTTTGCTTTATATTCATCTCTACAGTATGTTAATAAATATTTGAAATTGTTTTAAATATTTACTATCAGATATTTTGCCTTAGTATAAAGCTCTGTTCTTTATTTTTAAACGTTAAAATCTGGCAGAAACAAAGAGCCGACTTGTCGCTACAAAAATTAATAATTGAAAGATAATATAATAAGAGATATTCACGTACTACCAATACCTATATATGTAAACTAAACTAGTATTTATTTTGCATTGCAAATAGGGTGCTATTTATATTTGCATATGACTATAAGGGTACCTCGTTTGCAAGAGGCTGGAAGTGTAAAGTGACGTGCGAGATCAGGCATTGTTGCTAATTTACGCAGACGCACACAATTAAATATTAATTACGTACACTTATCACATTCCAGGGAGGACACCGAAAGCAAGGGTACTGCAAACTCGAAGCGCGACCGGGACGCAGGTGCAACTGTTATTCCATTAAAATTTAATACAGATGTCGCGTGCGCCGCCTTTTTATTTCACGACGCTCCATTATAATTAAAGTATATTATTTTGTCGTAAAACGGAGGCTGTGCACGTTTGCTCGCGACCGCCACGCGCCTTAAACGCTATTGGAAACAACGGGACTTTCGGGATCGTTATGATTATTTCTTTATCGGAAGGCAGCTTAATGAAAATTTAAACAAGTTTCAGATTATACGACACAGATGGTTTGCGTTGCACATATATATGTGTACTTTCTTTGGGTTTAATTAAACGGCTTTAAAATTACTTGAATTAAATTCAGAGTGTTTGTACTCCACAATGCTAATTTTAGTATTATGTAGCTATCAGGCACTACCAACTTGGGTCACATAATAACTTATGTGTATTATTAGGTAAGAATGTACACAATGGCGTGTTGCTGTTAAATACGGCTGCTTTGTATAACAATGTTAATGTCTAAACCACAGTCTAAACTATGGCAGCATTTTTTATCTAAATTATTACGATCAAAGTTACTATAGAACAGTAGAATTACTATAACAATCTGTACTCACAAGCGGACTGACTGTTGATGTGGTTTTTAAGGCTTCATTTCGTTGAAATGAGTGGTGGAATTGTTTTAATAATTTTCAATACTGATCGGTTGAGTTCTTGTACATACAATTGAGTCAGTAAAAAGTATTTCATTCATTAGCAGTAAAAGAAAATATGTCATTGAAAATGTTAAGGACATACTGTTTCAGATAATAACAATAATGAATTATGTTCAGGTTTACTTTTTCCGGCTTTCTGTGTGTGGCCTGAATCGGAGAAACAATAAAATTAATTTTGTACTTAACTTAATGCATTTTATCGGATTTTTTAATTTCGCCGCATTTCACTTCCCGACAGAACTTGAAAACTTAAGAAAAGTTCTTGAAGATTTTTCTTATACGACAAAATATATCAATTTACCAACGCCTATAGCCTAAACTGTAGGATTAGCGTAAGTGTAAGTTTATCTTTAAGAGGATTTTTGTATTGCATATTTATACATAGAAGTCGATATTTAGAAGCGATGCAACTATTTATAATGATTACATTTGTATCTCGGCGAATAGATACCGGCTGTCATTGATTTAAATGTGGAACGTTGAGGCGGCAGCGTTTCCCGCGCTGTAAGACGCTGTACAGCGATGTGCGGGCGCCGCCGGCCACGCTCCGCCCTCCATTGTATCCCCACAATGCGTCGTACTTCACGCTAACGAGCCCGGGCCAAACCAGACACATTTGTAAAAACCGCAATAAGCGTTCCATTTCGGCATATTGTTTTGACATATAATAAATATTTGTAAGATAACACTGCGCCGAGATTGCGCAGCTGATTTTACAATCGATCGATTGGTTGCGCTGCGCCGGGACTATTGTTTCGAGGTCGGTAGGTAGACGGGAGCGAGGGAGCGCACTGAACACTGACCTGTGTTACACATAGTCGCCTTTGGCGGTGCGTTCCAGCTGCGCGTGGGAAACACTTGGTTTTGTATATTCATTTCGAAGATAAAAGTGCTACATTCCATAATAAAAAGTGAAATTGAAAACAGTCGCAATAATATATTTTCACAATATAAAAAGAATGTTCTTGTTCCTTTTTCGAGTAGTTTATGGATACGTTCATGACAATAAAATTAAATTCTCTATTTTTCTACTCTAGTAAGTTAGGATAATGCTACATATTAATGCAGGCATACAAGGAACTTCACAAACGTAGTTAGAACACCCATGGGCGTAAATTAAAGTAAATCAGTGCCCGCATAGCAGCAGTGTGCCGGCAGCGAGAGTATCGTATGGAGCAACATTGCACCGTGCACGTCGGGCAAATTGCAGGGTGCACCCTCTGTTAGCGCCTCGTAGGTGTCAAGATTGCCATAATTTGCGTCCGCGGACACTGGCCCGCAGCGGCTGTCGTCACGTGTTACCATCTAAATACCCCAGTGCTGGCCAAAGGTATTTGCATCACAATAAAAGCGGTGCGATCCGCCCCTATAAAGAATCACAAGGTTTAAATTAAGAAATAAAATGCAACGAAGTACAGCTAATACATGTGATTTTGGAAGACGGTTAAATGTTCTGGGAATAAAATTTTAGATATATTATTTATATATTTCCTTGAAAATTAATTATCATATTCCTAACGGTAATTTGTTCTGCAAGAGTCTTTAGTTGGTTTTTGATTATTTAGCTAGCATGAGTGTAGCGATATTGTTATATTTTGAAATTAATTGGTTCCTTCTAGGATTAAGATTGGAGGTATAAATTATTACATATTTATTGACGGTAACATATGGTTATTCGATAATAATAATAAAAAATGTATCAGCTTATTGGATGACTGTACATAGTAGAGTTCCAGGCAGAATAACTATGTTGGTATGAAGTCATAACTTACAGATATTCCATCATTTAAGCAAGCATTATTTAAATCAAACCAAGAACAAACAAGCACTAGTAAATTATTCAACGATTAAAGAATTCATTGAGAGAGACGGCGATTTCTGTACAAACGGGAAAACAGATTAAATCTCATTCAATCTCGGAACGTGCTTTGGAAGCGAATGTCTCCTGATTTTAAGAAGATTAAAGTCAACTTTGAGACTTCTACAATGGAGCCGCGCCGTTTAAAACTCAAGTCCTCATTTATATTTAAAAAGTTTTGGAAGTGTCTCTTTGAATAATAACTTTTTGCCAGACGTTCGGGAGAATACGCATTAAAACATAGATTTCGTATTATTATAATTATGACTTATGTTTTTGACGTTCACATTCAATTGTATTCCGCGGATGATTTCGAAATATCTACTAACGAGCTCGAACTCATAAAAATATGTCACATGGGACCCCCTTTCGCGTGGAGGTGAGTGTCTTCACACATTAATAAGGCATTTTGACTTTGTGATTTTCCCTTAGCATGAGCTATAAATTGTGGAAACATCAATATTGTATGATGAGATTAATGCCCATGTTCGGAGCACCATTAGGCCTGCATAATCCCATTGTGTTTTTTATTCCGCTTTGATTTCGGCCTCAGTGTTGGTGCCGCCAAATCGACGTCAACTCCACAGAAGAAATGATTAAAGAAGCCACAATGTATTATAATAATTCAGCTCTTTAGAATTTTATTCGATATAAATTATGTTAGATACACAATATTTGCAACGTTTGAGAAGTGTTTTTGTATCTACTGTTCTTAGTCCTGAGTAAGAAGCGAGATTTGAATCTACTGATGTTTTATATTGAATAATACATCGTTGGATTTTTTCCGTATATTTATACCCGTAATGCAATATATTCAGATGCTACTATACATTTGGAAATAACTGATATATCTGACATAATGTATGACTTCGGTAATTTCTCCGTCATGAACATGCACACGACACATGTTTAAGTCATCTAAACTTAACGTTGGAAGTTTGAATTGAATTTATTAAACTTTATTGGTCAACTCATTGCCGTCTAGTCATCACATTGCAAATGCCGTACTGTTGTACATTGAATGCTGTGTAGTTTATTTTCCGCGATCAATACGCGCGAGTCAGTTGTATCAGCGGCTTTCATATTTCAATTCATATATCGGCAGTTGTCAAAACGTCTCGTTTAAGGCGGTTGAGATGCGGCTCGAAGTCTTCGGTAGTGGCCATCCTTCATATCGTGAGTCCATTCACGGGGCGAGCGGCCGTCGTACGACGCTCACACGACTCCACTTAGATTTATGCGCCTGTAATATGGCGGCTTCTGTAAATTTACGAGTTCTCACCAGCGCTGCGAGTCAATCCTTTGAATTTATTAGGTACTCGTCGATATTCAACTGACTTGTGTAAGTTCCCCTTTAAATTTACCGATCTTATTGTTTTATTACTGATTTATGTAGATTGGGTTGTTACGGTGTTTTTTGCGTGGACTAAGCATTGATATATTTGATAAGGGGCATGACATTATTGTACCAATTATGAGCTTTGTAAGGACCAGTATCCCATGACATCTAAATCAAAAGTAATATATTGCATTTCCAATTCTGGGCGGTTACACTATGATTAGAAATGAAGTTAGAATATTCGGATGTCCTATGTAATACTGTACGTATGTGTCTAGGTAGGTCCACAAAATGGTCGAATTTATCGCAACATCATAATCATCGACTAAGTTCGGAGTGAATAATAATTACTATGGAAAATATATAGTTTCTAAAACTTCGGACGTCGAATGTTCAAACTTTAAACATTCGAACTTTGTTTCGGATCACAAAGTAACCCCTTCATGTGGTGATGTTGTCTATTGGTCAATCATTTCTCAACGGTGGGTACTCTATTTTGAACTAAAATTACCATCACCTATTTAACCTAATTTAATACAGGTCGGTTTTGGTGTAAAGTTTTGTATGAAAATAACGCGATTATACAGGAGTTATTTATGCCTCATTCATCGATAAGTTGTATGGCTATAGCAGGTGAAATATAACATATTTTTTAAGAAAGATACGAAATAATAAATGATTAACGCCTTTGTTTTATTAAAATACAATAATATTTAGGTTATACTTGTACATAATGGAGTAGTCCAGTGTTTCGTATTGACACGTATATCTGCTGAGGTTTAGAAGATTGAACAAGGTATAAAACTTATTCGTATGTAATTTGATTTAATCATTTGAATAACTACGATGCGGCGTTTTTAATCTCCCCACAAACATATACAACAATTGACATACCACACGTGACCGCAAGTTTATTGATTCTGTCAGGGGTCTTGTCTTAGTTATTTTAAATAGTCAATAAAGGAATAAAAAAGTTGGCAAGTTCGGTTATTTTACAATCGAATCGTAAATTGAAGCGGGCAATGCGGCCGAAGTATTCAACTTTACCGGTTACACTTGTCGGTGATAAATGTCGTTGCTTGTAGACAAATAGCTGATGCTTTTTAACAAATTGTGGGGAATCGCCGTGTGGCGTGTCGTCTCGAAGGATGCCGCCTGAACCATTTCTCCTATAAGGCAAAAATGTAAACAAGTTGCCACATGTAATGAATATTAATAGACGAAGAATCCCGAGACGGCGCGTAAAAAATTGCCGACTGTCTTTAAGTTATGTGATTCAGTTTTATTCCATAATTACCAGTTTATCATAGCAGTTCTAATATACTTAAGCCTAGATATTTGAAGATGTTACTTACAATTGAATCTCACTCTTTTTTAAAAGCCAAAAACATAATTTATACAAAAATAAACTCATAAAACCTTAATTTACACACATATTCGGGACATACTGGGTATATCAGGACTGCTAGCGAAAACGAGTGTGTGGTAGTTTTAGTGACTTCAGATAGAATGCAACTAAATTTTGTGCAAAAAATTGTGACGATATTTTTTTGTTATTTTTTTTTTCTATCGTCTTATTAGGGTGGTAAATACATAGTTTTTTTCTTAAATAATAGTGTACACTCTTTTATTTTTGAAGATGCTATGGTATGCAAGGCTTTAAATTATTATTTTAGCATAAACGATGGATTTACCACATAAACTCGACGACACTTAAAAAATTGTTGTTGCTAGTATTTTTCCTGACCTATTTTTGTCCATACACAAAATACTAATGGTGAAAATACATTTGCGAGGCGACATGAGGTGCGAGGTGCGTGCGATATGCCGAAGACTGGCACCAGCCGGCGGCATGACATTCTCATGAAGGTTTGTTTAATCAAGAAGCGGTACCGAGCCCGCGGGTGCGCGCAATCCATTCCTGCCGTCTCAATCTCGACTGCCCCCGTACAATCGCATTGTCCTCAGGATAGAGTTTAATGGAATTTCTTCACGGTTATCACCGATTACAATGTCCGTCCAATCGGTAGTTCCCTGTTTGCGATTGCGAACGAAATGCGTGCAACCTGAATTATTTTTGTTCTGTATTAATTGAAATTGTTTCGTTTGTTTGTATATGTATGTACCAATGTTTGGCGGCTTTTTTCTTGTAGAATGCAATAAGAAACCCTAAAGGGGTTTATACAAATTGGAAGCAATTATATTAACTTTATTAGTATTATTCCATATGGACTGCCTCGGTGGCGTGGTTGTACTAAGGTACGGATACAAAGCTGAGGTCTCGGGTTCGAATCCCGGGTTGGGCAAAAGTGATATTGGATTTTTCTATCAGTCAGGAATTTGTGCCCGATATGGCGATAGAATCGCCACTTATCACATTATGGGACGGAACATACAAGGCGAAATGTGGGTATCCTGGCACCTCTGCCTACCCTTACTGGGATATAGGCGTGAGTTTATGTATGTATGCATGTATTCCATATACATTGAACTTGTACGGTCTATTGTTTTCTTAATGTAATATGGTTTTGTAATGTATCAGTAAGTTATTTAATATTATTTTGCTCCTCTAGCGGTGACCTGTTGGTAAATGGACGAGACGCGACTGCCAACATGTAAAAGGTGGTCGCGGGTTCGAATCCCAGAGCACACCTCTGACCTTTCGGAGTCATGTGTGTATTATTGATAGTCAATCACCACGCACTAAAACGGCGAAGGAAAACATCGTGAGGAAACCTGCATACCATAGTGATTTATAAAAAAATCTATGGTACGTAAGTCTGCCAACCCGGACTAGGCCAGCGTGGTGGACTATATGGCCTAACCACTCTCAATCGTACTGTCGATTTTAGAGGAGGCCTGTGCCCTGCAGCGGAACCTATATGGGCTGATACAGATACAGATTCTAGAAGTCTAGATTTCTATAACTTTCTGAAATATCTCTGGACTTTAAATATAACTCTCTTAAGGCAAATACTAAAAGATATTTCAATAATAAAACAATTTCTATATTTTACATAGTATCATTTCCACTTCTATTGAAACTAACATAGTCACGGTATCAAGCGATCCATTGTTCTTTTTCGCGCGGTTATTTCGAAGATTTTGCATTTCGCTCGGAGGGTAGTATAAAATTTGTATAACAAATGAGGGGCGTGGCGGGAATCCGTCACAGTGGCCGCGGACGCCGCGTGGGGTGCTAGATGGGTGGCCGCTTAGGGCATCTCGTTTGAACATCACAAGGAACATAGAATGCTTAGGAAACTCGTTATCTATATTAGATATTAGAAGGGTAGTAAGGCATTCGTAAAAAAAAATTAACCGAATTGCATTTGGCTGATAAAATATGATTTAATAAAACAATACGAATTTTATCACAAAATGTTGTTAATGTTGTTAGTCCTGATCCCACTTTATGATCAATTAAGTCTTGTGTCGTAGGTATCAGAAATTACGAGAGACTTTTCGGTCTTACAAATACCTAGACCCGAGACAAATACTTGTGGGCCTCACAAATATATGTCTCGGTGCGGAGATCGAGCCCGCGGCCTCTCGTTTCACCATCGTCTTCTTACTAACTGCGCCACGGAGGCTGTGGATTTGAATTTAATGCGTGTTTTTAATTTAGGTACGATCAAGTTCCAGATATTTTTAATTCGTAAAATCTTACTTTCGTCGAAGGTAGCAATCCGATGAAACTAAGTCATTTAATTTTATATGTGGCATTAATGGAATACATAAGACCTTTGATAAAGTGCCACAATCTTCCATAAAGCGATACATAAAATCCTAATCACATTGCAGAGTGGTTAAATTTTCACGACGATAATAAAAATAATTTTGGCGCGTGCACTAATTGAGTTTCGGAAAAAAAAACTGTTTCCCAAAAGTAAGCCATTTAAGAAGGTTGTTATTAAGAATTCAAAATAATTGTATTTGCATCAAAAAATATAGCGTGAATTTATTATTTAAAGGAATTTTATAATTTGAAGGCTAATACTCTATCTTATGTGAAATGAAAAGATAAAATACATTTATAATGCATTCTACAGCTCACGTAGAGCATCAGCAGTGATTTTGGTTTCATTATTTTTGAAATCTTTCCTTATGATACAGTAGGATTCGATGTCTGCCCCAATACAAATGTTTATGAGTTTAATAATTATTATTTGTCTCGGGTCTTCATTGCCGTTATGCCTGTTTGGCTTTATTTGGTGTATTTATTATTATTATTATTATCTGCACCTGCCAATATAGAGCCTACTGTAGGGCACGGGTTTCTTTTAAAATCCAAAGTATGATTGAGAGGGTTTAGACCATACTGGCCTAGTGCGCATTTATTTTACAAATTGCTATGGTATGTGGGTTTCCCCACGATTCCAATTTATTAAAATTGCTGAGATGTATTAAGTTATTGTTTTGTAAAAAAATAATAATTATATATTTTTGTCAGCGTGATCGCGTTAATTTAAAGGTTTTGTCCCCTAGCACTACTTAGAGTCATGATTTCGAAAACTTATTTTTAATTTGGAGATATAATAAAGCACATAACAGCTTTTCATCTATATTATATTTTTCCCATTAAATTTAATTGAATTCGGGTACCTTAGACAAGAAGCCCTATCACAGCGTAGGACGGAACAACAGGCAAAATATGGGTATCGTTGTAGCACTTCTGCCTACCCCTTCTAGGAAAAAGGCTTGCGTTTAGAATTTAAAGGCGAATAACACCTATGGATATATAAAGATTTTCTGAACTTTATAAATCATAAATTATTTTTCGTATAAACCATCCTGAGATGTAGGTGCGATAAAACAACCAAGTATAGGTATCTTTAACAACTCCGAGAAGTTATTGAAGTCGTTTTGTTTGCACTTCGCGTAGGATTATAATAATTACTAAAATACTCCTATAGTGGGCTGTGGAGCCAGGCTATTGTTACCGGTAGTTGTTTGTTAAGCCCCAGAAATTGTTAATAACATACATTTGTTAAACGGAGCTCTCCGAGAGGCCAACCGCCAAACCAGCCACCTTAGCCGACGGAACGTAGTATTAAGCTATTACTTATACGACCGACTTGCTTGTTTTTGATCATGTCTGGGTAATATTCTGTTTTATAAGACGAGCAATTTTGATATTTTAATATAAAAATATTTTTGAAAATATTTTAGAAAATACCTATCAGTCAAAGTAATAACCACAACTTTATTATGAAAGTGAAAATGTTTATATTTTCATTTTGACAAAGGTGATTAAAATTAATATCCGGCAGCTGTGGCGCTATGTCAAAAGCGTGATCAAGTTTTTATAAAGTGTAATATTTAGCATATTAAACAGTAAGGAATTATGTGATAATTTGATTAGTTGAAACCAAAATCACTAGGATTCTTTGTGAACCATATGGCCAATGGGAGAGTTAAGTATTGTTTTTCAAGAAAATATTCATAAAAAAATTAATATGTTTTGTTTAAGTGAACTTACAATCACTATTTAATATTTTTCTTTGCTTTGTAGATGGTTTTTTTAGTCTATTTTCAGTGTTAATTGCCTCCAAGTATCAATATTGCTACACCCTAGTATAGACCTATCAAAGGAAATCAACTAAACGTTTGATCCAGATATGCAAATCTCTGTTTGTTTTATCAAAGCAAAAGAGTATTAATTTAGCATCTGATATCTCGGAGATGATCCCAGCCCAATTGGATACCGGGATACGTCGTTCGCTATCCAAATAACCAGGGGCATTTTGTAATGAAGGCAACGATATATTTTTATCAACAGGTTGGGAAAAAAATAATAATGAGATGTTTATGAACTTCAGCACTTAAACAGCTGCAGAAATATTAAGTAGATAAACTTTTACAATATCTCGCTTGATGTTTTAAAAGTATTTACAGTTGAAAACAAAGTCATTTCGTTTTGTTTTTATTCGAAAACATAATTAATTCATGTGCGTAACAAAATTAATGATGAGGTATCTACCAAAATGTTGTATGTATCACGAATACATATTTATGCTTATAGGACACCTTGTTCCACTGTCGCCGCGTATTTCCAGCTGCCCATCGTTATAATGAAATAAATATATGATAATTTTGCTTTCTTTTTCGCTCGAATTTTTACTAAGGGCACACGTGTCCATTTATCATACTAATGGTTTTGTTCCAAGTTTAACAATCGCAATTAGTTCAATTTGTTTTTATGACAATTGCGGAGCAGTTCTCTTTAATCCGGGCACAGAACAAATACATCCCACGATTTATGTTTGTGGTAACATAATTGGCGGTTCCATAACAAAAGGCAGTTAAACTTCAATATGAAAAAGATAAATTTATTATTGCGTTCACGAAAATGAACAAATCCTTGCGCATTTTCCAGTTTTGCTAATTGGTTTCTTGTATGTTTTAACTTAATTTTGAGTCGGAATCTCGGTATTGCAGGAATTTTAGGAAGAACTTGTTGTTTATTCATGTAGTTCATTCAGGATGAGAATTAAAATTCATTAGTCGATATTAGCTGTTGTTAATGCAAATGTCTTCCTTGTTAACGTTTCTCAGTTATGGGCTTGAAGTTGACTAAAAAGTAGAGTTTCTCCTTTATCAATCAAATAGTTTTAAAAAGCCCGTCTTTAATTTAAAAGTAATATGTATATGTGTAAGTCCCTATTAAAACACGTTTTATATGTTGAGTTTTTGTAACTTAATTTTCGATACGTAAAATTGACCTTTTATGACATCAAATAAAAGCTATATATCAATCTTTATGGTTGCTCTAGCTATATATGTAAGTGCTTATGAACAAACCCATCGCATATTGACACCGATACCTTTAGAATTAATAATATATCCCGTCGAAAAACAAACATGCCTGTATAATTATATTTTCATAGATCCACCTATCATTATAGATATTTATTTTCCTAGCACAATGTGTTCAGACTATAATTTTGTATTTGTTATCTAATATTGCGATGTTAAATAATGAAGTAAGTGTTTAAAGTCAGGCGTCGGTAAGTAACATACCGCACTTTATACGGTTTAATGATTTATAGCATCGTGCTATTACAAAAACCAATAACGTATGATTGGTGGATGTTGCCCATTTACAAGATTACCAATATCTGTACGGCGCACGGATGTGGCCGACGTGAAAACAACACGAGCGTGTGAATTTTGACACATTAATAATTTGTTATTTTGATGATGTCGATGAAAGTGTACAGTGATGGCTTGAAATGATAAATTGTATATCAATAAATCTGGTTTTGATGGTAAACGTTTTTGATCGTATCAATTAAGGACTATAGCCTAGTTAGACTGCTTGAACTTGCTAAGATTAAAGTCGCGGGTTTGATAGGCGATATTTAGGGACTCAAAATTTTTCTAGGTAATTACAATTAATATCGATATCATGATTTTCAATCCATCTGACTGTGTGGATGTTTTTGACAAAAATGTTTCTGTGATACACAGAATATGTAAACACTTTGGACCGACATGTTGGGAGGTGGAAAAGTTATTCGTTGTTTTTTATATCCACGAAAAGTGTGTGGCAGTTAAGTGCTTTTGGAATAATATTCAAATCTTCGTTACTTTTGTGGTTGGATTAAGCCAAGTAATATCTATTATATTATCCACATTGGAGGCAAATAACATTATGTTATGAATTATCTTAAACATCTTAATTTTATGCTTACTAATTTTTAGTTTGTTCATGCGGATTGATTTTGTATTTTTTGCGAGGTTCATTAAGTGATTTAATTGGGACCTCATAAACATTTAAACTCCTGGTTTAGTACAACAATAAATTAAATATATAATCTAATAAAAGTGTCAAGTGAATTGAAGCATGGATATCGTATTATGTGTAATAATCAAACAAGATTTAATGTACACACATCACGATTTTTTTTATTTATTATCCACTAAAAAGTCATATTCGTGCTATTAAAACACCACTCAAAACAATGAACACGTTCAAAAAATCTTAATAACCAACTCCAAACGATTCGAACAAACCCGAAAGACGTGAAAATTAAATTGAAATATTTTAACTCCTCCGACATCTTTATAAAACGAGATCGGGAATTATAATAGGGTATTAAATGTCGCAAGAGCATTTAAGGGTTTTTATACGAGGTAAAAAATTAAGAGAACAGTGTCGTATGACGTCGGACGAGGGGGCTGCGCTTACCGTTTATTCAAACGCATGACTTAATAAACAAATGTATTCTTAATATGACATTCTCTTTGTATTTCTTTACTATTTAAATTGTAATATTTAAATTTATAGCACTCCGCTGTCTTCTGTATTTTGACGTTTAATTGCAGTTATATTGGTATCTTTATCCCATATCAATAAAGTATTCAAACATATGTAACGATAAAGTAACTGTAATCAGCAATGCACTTGATATAAACCACAGTGAATTTCTAAGCGAGAGTTCTTAGAGATTCGTAGATACGTTGCTGGCGTCACAAAACAAGGTGCGGATAGGTAGAAAAAAAAATGAGGTGAAGGAAAAGAGTTTTGGCAATATCGTTGACCCTAAAAAATATGGCAAAAGGCTCGTTATAAGTTAGGTTTATTGAGCGAAAGTGGTCCTTTTAAGCCAGCGCACTTCTGCAGAGTTACAATGTGACTCTTCTACTTAAAAATATATCCCAATTTTTATACTTAGTATAGTACTTAAATTTTGGTACTTAGTATAGTATTAGTCCACATGTCAGTATAATAATGCTCATGTTATCCACATTTATATCAGTTTTACTACCATCATAAACATACATAACAATCTCTTAAGCTTTACCTAATTTGTCATAGTATGTTCACCTTTTTCTTTATTATTCGTAACGAAGTATATCAGTTTAACATTATTTTTAGATGTGATGCTAGTTGCTTATTTTTGTTATATTCGTATTATTTGTTACTGTTATCTATTCAACCTCTAAAATATAGTTAAATATTTTAATGCTTTTATGCAAAAGATTTTTTTAACAAATCTAATCATTTGTGCCTGAAATAATTTATTCTCACTGGTGTTCCCATATGAAATGTTTGTGGTTATTTTAGCTGAGCTGGATCCCTCACAATATACCTACACAAAAAACTGTCCATGAACTTGAGATGCGTCATCAGCTGTTCTGGATTTCCCAGGGCGAGAAGCAAATCGATGTACTTTCAAGTTACCCACTGCTAGCCCTTTACTGGCCCTTCCAGTTTAGAATACATTATTATTTACTGTAACACTGTATTATGGTTTTGTTTCGAAGTTACGCGCTCTATAGCCTGTCTCGGCGCAGCAATCAGTAGGGCGCACTGCACTTCTTGGTGACCTTTTTAGGTATTTTTAAACCGACAGGCTACCACGAACTTTTATTGCGTTTTGAGCGTTCAATACTATGGCGAAATGCTTAATCCCTCCAGCGCGATGGCTGTATTTGACAAAACAGTAAACAACAACTCTGTCAAAGTGAATCTCCGTTTTCAAAAAAATACCATCCCTGCATTTAAATTCTACCACCCCGGTAGAGCATTAATTAAATTTTAACCATATAATAGCACAAAAGGCTCCCAGTTGGACTCGTATAAAAGGGTTAAATTATGAAGTAATAAATTTTTACGCTACATTAGCGATTAGCGTCCTACTGTAACAGTAGAAAAGCTGACCTTCGTAATTATACAAATTTTACATGCTCCATTTTAAAAATATATTTTTTGAAGACATTTCAACTAGTCGGACCACCCAGCCTTTAACCTCGAATTAATGATAAGGTCAAGAAATTTGAATTAATAGCGCGTTTCGATCAATTATGTAATGAGTTTTGGTATCTACAAGCGACAACAAACATTTGTTTTGGTTAATTAATATTATTTCACTTGTTTGGTGGTCTAACATGTCTAGTTATTTTATGAAGAGTTCGTTTACGTTAATGTCTTGTAAGGACCCCTCTTCCTTGCTGCAATTGACGGCAGATGCGTATAAAAATGATCAGTAATGATTGGATGCACTTCAATCAAAACTCAAAATATACTTAATATAAAATAATTAAATTGTGTAAACCAAATGTTAAAAGCATTAATTAGTCCTACGTTATAATTGTTTTGACAACAATTGCTATTCGCATTATTAAAAGTCGTCTGTATTTATTGGTATCTTTGTAATATAGGCAAATTAGGGGTTCAAGTTGTTTAAATTAACACACCGAACAAAAATAAATCATAAGCTATTTTTGCTCTTTTGACGTGATGTATTACCCAATACTCTTTTCCTCTTCCCATGCTTTTTCCTTCAACAATGTATTTCGCTTTAAGAGAAGATTTCTATATCAACATTGGTGGACATAATAATATGTGTATTTGCATTTAGAGAAATTTCTAAAGCGATATTGGTAGACTGAAAAAAATATGTTTTACATAATCAACTATAACTTTACAATAAGCACGTCTAATATGTCTATGTTTATAATAAAATAATAATAGGTTAATGTAAATTCATAGCTATATGGTAATCAGTAAAATTATATGAATTTAAAATTCAAGTATTTATATTACAGTGGCTGAGTAGCATGTTTGTAATGACAGTAATAATCGTAAAGTTTTTAGTATGAAACAAGAATCGGACAACACTATCGTACTCGACCAATTATACTTTTATATATTATAAAAACTTGTAATTAACAGACATACTATTGCTTGTAGATAAAGTTACGCAATGTGATTCTAAAAATAGATTTACACATACGGGTCGTTTGATGAGTAAATAAAAATTATATATGTTTTAATAGATTTAAAAAATACATGTAGAGTAATATGGAGGCTTTAATAACTTTTTAACTGTAAGACCTTTTATTGAAATTATAATTTGGCTGTATACGACGATATTGGGTGCTGTAATGTGCTGTACTACCAATACGTTTACAGGGCCCGGACTTGCTTTACAATCGAGAGTACGATTGAGATTGGTTAGGCCTTATAGTTCTCCACGCTGGCCTAGTTGGTTCGCGGACTTTACGCTATAGTATGCAGGTTTTCAGGATGTTTTCCTTCACGTTTATTATTCCGATATATATTTACATGCCTTCGATAAATCAGAGTCAGAGACATAGTGGGTATATGACTAAACATTGTAGAGCTTATGTATGGAAATTAACTGACTGCCCCGGTAGCGTAGTTGTACTAGGGTACGGCTACAAAGCTGAGGTCTCGGGTTCGAATCTCGGGTTGGGCAAAGTTATATGGGTTTTTTCTATTCATTATCAGCCCAAAGTCAGGAGTTTGTGCCCGATATGGCGATAGGCTCACCACCTATCACATCGTGGGACGGAACATACAAGGCGAAATGTGGGTGTTCTGGCACCTCTACCTACCCTTTCTAGAAAAAAAGAGTTAGTTTATGTATGTATATAATAATAATGTATCATTTCATTTAGTAGTAAAATATTATTTAAACTATCTTAGGAACATGGAGGTAAGCTAATTAGGCATTGCCGTGTGTAAAATTTTAATGCCTTTTAAAATAATGTTCTCTGTAAAACGGCTGGTTATTTTATAAGATAATGAAGTTGTAGTTGCCCAAGTATCTATTGTAACGATTACTTTAATATTTTACGTAAAGGATTTACGGTTATGGATGGTTAATTGTTTTTTAATTTGTGTGTCACCGCGGGACGCGCCGCGGATCGTGGGGAGAAGATAATGTTTACAGCATCTTACTAATCACATTACAAACTTTCTAATTTGATATTGGAAATATAATAAACATAAATTACAAGAGACAAATGGTCAATGAAATCAATTATTGATACTCTCGTATTTAGTTTTGAAGTTCCATCGCTGGAGTTATTGCTCTGAGATTAATAATAAAACAAATAATTTAATTTCTCATTTGTATTCATTAAATTATTCTATAATGTGGTGTGGTACAAATACATTTTGTATAATAAAACAAGATTGATGCAAGGGTCATTTTTTTGGAATGGTCTCGTGCGTAACCGCAATCTTTAAAGTACACAAAAGCAAAAGTGCCCTGTAAAAAGTTAATATGGCGATAGGGGCGCGCGTTGCGTAACAATACGTCATTCTATGGGTTTTCTCATGTGTGTAATCTTGTTATATGTCCCCGTGGAGGATTGATAGGCGCATGTGTTGTGAAAACGTCTTCATCTCGCTGTTATTTGCCATTAAATAGGTAATGTATCTATTCTTGTCCTTTTTATATCCTTTTGTAAATGTGGGTCAAGATTCCGAGGAATTTTGGTGACATTATTTGACATGCTGTTGCTTTTTTGGGTAAGTATATCTGAATAGGTCCATTATACTAGTTTATAAATGAAATGTTAATATTATGTAGTTGTAGCATTGAAATTGAAGTGCGTGGTGGCCTGATGATAAACGGACCAGACGCGGCTGCAAACTTGTTCACGGTGGTCGCGGGTTCGATTTCCAGGACTCAACTCTGAGTTTTCGGAGTCATGTGTGTATTGGTAGTCAATTACCACGCACTTTGAAGAACAACATCGTGAACAACAACACGATGAAGAAAAACATCGTGAGGATACCTGCATACTATAGCGACTTATATTAATTTCAATGGTATGTAAAATCTGCCAACCCCCAATAAGTGAGCGTGGTAGACTATAAAGCCTAACCACTCTCAATTGTTCCCTCGATTGTAGATGACTCCCATGCTCTGCAGTGGGACCTTTAGGGATCGATACATCAAAGTATAGTAGCATTAAAAAATAGATTGTAATACATTTATTACTAGGTGCAGTGCATTCACTAGACCATGCTAGATTAAAACAAAAAGCAATAAACAAACAAGCCCTCAGTGTTATTTCATGCACCATTACTAAATTCGTGTATTATTATATTAATTTACATATTAATATGTTTTATGAATCCTTGTATTTTTGTACATTGTTTTTACACTTAATTTGTTCTTTGAAATATTTTTGCTGCTGAAGCACAGCAATAGCAAGATTTAATTATCTCTTTAATTCTAATATGTACACTTTCTTTGTTTCATCCATCCATCAGCCAAACTGTGGAAACCATTGGAGGAGGCCTATGTTCAGCAGTGGACTTCTTTGTTGAAGTAACTTTGCTGGATTGATTGACAGTATTTATAGGTACTTTAGTTCAGTTTGTTTTAACAAAATAATAAAATAAAATTGACACTTTAAAAGTGCCCCAATCATCACTCAGCACAATTTCGTCTATGATATTCGCAATATAAAATGTTATAGGAAGGCAACATCCGTTGGATGCACATCCGGAAAGGTGGTAGCGCGGATAAAGGCTCAGACGTAATTCGTCATATTATTCATAAATAAAAATCAGTGCAAGATGGGCAGATGCGAAAGGATTGCACACATGTCGACGGCAAGGTGTGCATCTGTATGGCTTGTGCCAAACACTTCGCGGCCAATACTCAATCATATACATTTCGCAGATTTTGTTACATATTTCTATTTTGTTATATCTCTAGGGTGTCACATATTTTTGGCCAATGTTTATGATATTTGCTATCTAGAATTGTGGTGGTTTACAAATAACAGTAATGTCTAGATTTGTTTCTAAGTGAGATGGAACAGAAACCTTCCATATACAAACAATTTTGCACAGTTTTACTACGTATTGAATATTTTCTCTGAATATTGTTTAAAGATATTTTTTTTAATAAACTGATACCGACTTACATAAATCAATTAATTATCAAGAACATCACTTTTAAGCTTTAAAATAGTAGAACCAGTTTACTATATAAATAAACCACAAAAAACTCAAAGTAAACTAAGAATGCGATACAAAGTACCGAATAAATCTGGAGCCTTTATCAATGATATGAACGCAAAAATGCAGACAGAACATCGTAACGATTATTGCTCCGATACGAGGAACTTAGGAGCCTTGGAGGTCCACGACGCGTGGCGCGGTACCTTTTAAAGGAGGCCACTGTACCAGGGGGATACCTTATAAAAACGATACGAACTTCGAATGTTCGAATGTTCGACGTCCGGAGCAAGATATAAGAATTCCACTTGTAAAAATCAATACTGTTTTCTATTATAATTATCATTTTCTCCAAATTTAGTCTATGTTTGCGACGTACGATAGAGAATTCAAACACTTTGTGGAGTATCTACGCACATTAGTGAAGTTTTACGCACGGCGTCCGAACATTCGAAATTCGTATCGTTTATGAGAAACCCACCAGTCGAGTAATTAAAGTAACAACTTTATCGATCAAGGACTCAAGGACCACCGGGCTGCGTATCTCAGGACTGCCTTTTATAAATATTAGCCAGTCTAGTAATGGAACCGTCAAGTGATCCCTCCCTGTCCGTATCCCTTGGAAGAGTTTATTACGAGCTCACTAGTAGCATATTCGCGCACGTCGACAAATAAGGAATCCATTAATTTTGCAAGTTAAATTAGACTCGTCTCGTCTGCAGTTTTATATCAACGTCTAATAGTATCTAAAACCACTTAGTAGATTAAATCATTTTGAGTTTGCGGTATAGGTTTAACATTGAAAGTAACAGTACATCCAAATATTACGATAAGTACGTATTTACATAGTCTAGTATAGGTCTATACACCTATAGCAGTCAATTTACTGCGACTAAATATAAAGATATTTTGATTCTCATTGATAAACCGGGTATTAATATAGTTTAAGTGACTATTTACATACGATGCCTTGGTTTTAAGTTAATATTTTGTTTAATCTTTAGGTCATTAGAATCAACATGCAATAAACTAACATTTCTATCACAATCTTGAATATCCATTTATATTTTTTGCTCTTTTCATTGTAAAGTCTCAAAATATGACTTACAAAGGTTGTAATTATTGGTTATAGTTCTGTGGGCTTTATCATAGGGCATTGTGCTAGTGGATGTCTCTATTTTGCGATTTTCTAAGGTGGGATAAATGTTATTTGACGATAGAATAGTGAGCACGCCTGGGGCGTCATTGTGCACAGAACTTTGTGCTCCGATGTATCACTCCCACATTTTTATTATATTATTTTGCAAATTCACTTGCAGGAAGGAGATTTGAGAAGCAATGATCGATGGGGCTAATATTCGTCGACGGAGTGATTGTTCGTATGTGAAAAGTTTATATGACCCTAGAGACTGACTGCGTTTCTTGGTGGTCGATGACACTGTAATGGTCACAATTTTAGATGTCATGTTTATATCGAACTGTACACATTTGATAAAATATATTGGATAGAAGTATCTTATTTATTTATAAAAAATACTAATAGCTACGAAAATTTCACATTAGATACCCAGAAAAAAAAATCAGATTTTTTCCTAACTAATTTCAATAGTTAGTCAAAAATGTTAGTGCCGAATGCCTGTATAGGTATGTCTCAAGTAGTTTCAATTTACCTGTGCCATATAATGTGGTTCATGGTGCTGTATTTCAAACCGTAAACAATGCATAACATAAAAAGCAGGTAAAGTGATTCTCAATGGAACGAAATTATATACGAATCGCTTCTGAGAGGCGACACGAAGTCTATTAAAATCAAGTTTAGCGCCAACGTCAATGGGATGATTGAAAGCTTCTAAACAATTCATTCTTACTGTCTCAATGGCATGGCCCACATTCTCTGTGTAATCTTTTTACTGCACAATGGACGTGACAATGGCAAGCCCTCCATTCAATACTCAGTAATATACTGGCGTTCTTCATTCTAAATTAATGTAACCTTAAGCAGTCTTTGCCGCCCATAGCGCTCTTCAAAATGTTAACCAAAACCACTTGCTTTCACAATAAATAGAACCTTAAGGACTGTAATATAGGAATTTAATTGACTGTCATAGAAAACAGTCATTATTGTAGGTATTTTTGCTTTTCTGTAGCTTTGGTATGTATTGTTTTGTTTGACTTGACCGTAATAAATTCTAATCATAGATTTAGTATAAAACATAGATCGGCAATATGAAAGAGATAGAATAATTTAACTCATATGTTAAAGCGAGATGCATGATGCGACCATACGTTTACACAGAAGTAGCCTGCAGTGACTCAGAGTCGAAATATGTCAAACTAAGCGAGCAACAAAATTCGCTTATTTTCATATTTTATTTAATTTTACAGTAGCTGGTTATATTTATTAAACGTAGTTTATTATAGTGCATTGTGCAGTGCCAAGGTGTGGTTCATGCAGGCGTAAAAATCCGCAATAATTAAAGTTTTCACAGGTACCGGCCACTTTTGTACAATACTATTTTGTGACGATATTATAGAATTAAATGGAATTCCGTGTATACATATCGGTAGAAAAGAATATAGTATTTCATTAAATAAATACGCTGAAAGCATCCATTGCGTATAAAAAATAATATCAAATACGTGAATTTACAATAATTTCAACCAAAAGTTGCTAGGGATTGACTGACAGGTTCGATCAATAAAAGGTTGTCGATAAAATAGTCGATGACAACACATGTTTCCCTACATTTTTATGGAGCTATAGTATGTTGTGATAGTGTGCATTCTTCTTCTTCTTCTACCTGGCGTTATCTCGGCCATATTAGCCCGGCCATTATTATAGTATTCATTCTACAATATTAGTTATTACTTTACATTTTCTCATTTTTTATATTTGTGGAATAATTATTATAATACTTCATGTGTGTGATTTATGAATTAAGAACCTGTTTCAATCTCTGCCAAGAGGCTGTCAATTTATAATAGTAAAACAAGAACATATTCGATATTATTATAAAATATGCGATACAGTATCATCGTCCAAACCTTGAAGCAACATTATTCCATAACATTAGGTATAGGTTTCAAATTTATAATTCTCATAGGAAAAACATTCGTTTAGGTGACGTGATCGAGAAAAGCTTCATAGTTTATTAAACTGTCTCTTTCTTCAGCCACAGGAATGCAACTAATGAACATAGACCTTCCACAATAATGTCTACATCAGTTTGTTGTAAGCTGCCTGCATCCAACGACTTCCTACAAGCTCCTCCGTACACCTCCAACTCGGCCTAGCAGGCGTCCAACACTTCCCAATGTGTTACAAGTCAGTTAATTGACTTGAATAAGCATATTTTTTTAACTCTAGTATACATATAGTAAAAGTGTGTTTCTTAGACTTACGCGAATGTTACTCATTGAAAAAAAACTAATAATCACGGATTTTGTTAGACTCAGTCCACTCTGTGACTACGAAAGCTGTAAAGTAATCGAAACTTCGCAACGGGAAATTAAAAATGAAAAAAATAAACCTAAAACTTTGTAAATTATAAAAGTGTTTTTTGTTTTCAGTTTAATTAGGTGTATGTACTATGTATACATGACAATGAAAAAAATAATTTTGTTCAGGTGAACATAAAGACCCATACAAAATATCTCAAACAAAATGTTTTCAAATAATGACAATTTATCTTTATTTATTTGTGTGTTTATCAATCTGTATTGAAATAAACACATCAATAAGTTTCTGTTAATATATAATAAAATGTTCATATATCCATAACATTTTATTTCACAACTACAGGCCGACAGCTATATCGATATCGATATGACAGTATCGAAAGTGCATGGTACACCACTATATGTCAAGCACACATGTAAACTTCACGCACACAATCTTAAATCAGTTTTGGTCGGGCTCAAAATGACACATTGCCGATCTATGTTCTATACTACATCTATGATTCTAATAGTGGTTTTATGAACTCCGCTCGATTTTCACTTGTTTACAAGAACAGGTATAGTGGCATTTGAATAATGAAAACATTTAAATCAGGTTTGTTTGTTATTGTATATGTTTATAAACATCGTCTTATCAGTATAGTGAAGCAACATTAAACCTATGAGTAATGAGATTGTGCTTATTAAGTCCTAGGTTCTATTCCCACGTTTTTTTTTTTTTTTTTATTGCATTGAATGGCGAGACGAGCAAGCCGTTCGCCTGATGGTAAGCGATACGACCGCTCATGAACAGCAGCAATATTCCACTGCGCTCGCCATCCTGAGACATAAGATGTTAAGTCTCAATATGTCCAGTAGTTGCTCTGGCTACAATGTCCTTCAATCCGAAACACAACAGTGCATTTAAGCAGTGTTGTTTCACGGGAGAAATAGACATTGCGGTGGTACCTACCCAGATGGCCTCTCACATATGAGAGACCTACCACGTACGTTAAAACTGAATATTTTCTTGTAGTCTAGCCTTGTTTTGTTTGGACGACACAACATTGAATTTTTATACGGCGTCAGGACTATGTGTATATTGAGTACATTTATTTATGTCAGTTATTATAAACTTACCTCGAGCATAGCGATTTGTAGTTTTTTTATTTATCAAAACACATTTTGCAATTCTATGAAAGTGTTTGTAATTATAAATTGTAAAACTATAACCTTTTATAATTATGCGTTATCATTTATTTATTTTCAATTGTACTTAAAAATAAACTTTGCTTCTGTGTTTATAATTCCCTACTTCTAAAGGTTTCAAACCCGTATTGCAGGCTAAAAACTAATTTATTACGATCAAAAGCTTTTATTGAATCAGAATATAATTTAAAATCTTTGTTAAACGTCCAGTTAAACGATCAGCTAAACGATCTCACTTTTGCATTTCATCGATAGCGCATATTAGAATTATCTTACGATAATGTTATCTTGCAATAAAGACGCAATCAAGATCTGATTATTATATTTTAGTAAGAATACCTAAATAAAATGTAGATATTCGAATGATAAGGAAGGAAAAGGTTAATTTTATTTCATTCCAAACTTACATTACTTAATTAATCCAACGATGGTCAACATAAATTAGAAATTCAATGGCACGCGTAAGATGTTCCGTTCACAACGCTCGATCACGTTTTGAAAGCATATTCCAGGTATAGAAAGAAAAAAAAATATGATTTAAGGTACAGCAAGGGAGTAAGGGTACCCTATCCAATTTTTTTGGTAAAGGTGCGCCCATATAACGCGGCGCGGTCGCCCAGAGCGCTCATTCATTAGATCGACGTCGACTGAGTCGAACCGTTTCTATTTTTCTATACATCGTGTCTATCGGAAATCACCAACATTATCACAATGCTTAAGAGCGTTCAGTACAAACATTATAACCCTGCGACCTACGCCACAGAAGCGCCTAAAATGGTGCCCATCGCCCCAGCACCGGAGAGACATACCTACACCCTGGATTTGTCACACAAGAAGCAAAATTACAAGAACGGCGCGCAAGTAGCTTCAATTGAAAGAAGAAATGCCAGAGAGAGGAACCGTGTTAAACAAGTGAACGATGGATTCAACGCTTTGAGAAAACGTCTGCCCGCGACTGTAGTAGCCGCATTATCCGGCGACGCGAGAAGAGGTTCGGGAAAGAAGTTAAGTAAAGTCGACACATTGCGAATGGTTGTTGAATATATTAAATACCTGCAAGGATTAATTGAAGAAAGTGACGCGGCTTATGGAGTTCAGAGTCACACGTCAATGGACTATTCGACGCAATACGAAGTTGATGAAGGTGTTTATGGAGGAAATTCTCCTTATGCCGAATCTGCGCCTTCGCCAGTTACATCAGAATGTTCATCGGGAGTATCTTCAGCTTATTCTCAAGGTTACGTGCCAAATTATCACCCCTATGAAGAGCGAGTGAATACTATGGAGGAAGAGGAGTTGTTTGACGGAATCGTGTGGTGACAGTCTTGTGAACAATTGTATAGAAGTCAAAGTTCTAGTCATATTTAATTACAATGATTCTTGTAATTGTGTTAAAAATATTGAATATTGTACATTATGTGCCTTAAACGTAGGGTTGTAATTTAAAAGGCTGTGAAATTAATATATTTTGTTATTAACAAGAGATAATTAGGTTACGTTGACACGTACCATATTAATGTAATTAGTAGTGTTAAGAATTAGATTTAAGCCTAATTTATACAAAAATATAAATTTGACAAATTAATAAAATACTATAATACCTATTTTGTCTCTTTTATTCTTTATCTCTTCTGTTTAAAAGCAAAAGTTGGACAACTAGTGAATATTTTTTTAAATATATATTGAATAATTATAAAAGGCATATTTACACAAATACCTACATTTCTTACACTCTCAAAACACATTAATGTGTATATTTCAAAACAGACTTCTCAAATGTAATAATTTCGTAAAATACATTTGTTTCGTAATATTTTTTTTCATCCCATATGCGTATTCCTTTCAATTACTAGTATGACTTTTGTCTTATCTCTGTATCAGCCCATATATGTACGTCCCACTACAGGGCAAGGGTCTCCTCTACAACCAAGAATACGATTGAGAGTGGTTGGGCCATATAGTCCATCACGCTTACATAAAATTGGCTGACTTATATTCGTATATAAGTCTTATATATAAGAGATATACCTAGTTTATATCATATTACATCTATCTTTATTGCGTACATAATCAAATATCTTATAAGTCACAGTACATGTACGTAACTATAGAAATATTCTTTTTGCGAAAATAAATAGTGAAAGTTACTTGTTTGATTTTATTAATTGATTTCCAATAAAGGGTAAAATGAGTATCTATATTATATACTTAAAAATATGTTTTTGGAGTTAGGAGTCGGTATGTGTTGAGTTTATTTTATGAAGTAAAATAACAAATATCTGAAATGGAACTGTGACACTTCAGCATCCTAACAGCACGCTATCTCAATAATGAACAATCTTAACGAAGTATGAACCTCCGCAAAGATAGCCGGCAAAATAACTTTATCTTTATGTATTAAAAAGTCGTCACTGATACTGGCTCCTCGGGCCTTGATTAAGCCATCGATGTACGGACACCAAGCCGGTACATTGTTATACAAGATTAATGGTGTTCGCTACGATAAGAAGGTGGGAGCTAAATGCATTTACATGTGCGAATAAAAAGAGTCTGATAAAGCGACAAAGATGCTCGCGTCGAATAAAAATTGTGCCACTTATGTACCGCGACATACGTGAGTCTGTTTTGACGAGCTATTCAACTTCGTGTTCTGTGTACGGCAGGACTACTGGAGACAATTTATACGAGTATAAGATGTGTAGTTCATCAAAATATATTAACAAAGCATATTGACATAAATATTATTTTCATTCATTTCCTAATTTTCTATCAACTGACATGAATAGCTTGGGTGTCTAAAACCAAAGTATTAGAATACCTCTAACTTCTTTCGGTAAAAGTTACTGTCATGCAAAAACAGAGACAAATATATTGATGTCCACAATTGCCAATCCTTATCATCAATGTGTAAGACAAACAGATTTATACTGAACCGTAGATTGGACTTTACGATTATGGAAGATACTGATAGAAAACCGATTGTAATTAAACTAACTAACGCCTCCACACTTACCTAATTGCAAGGGATATATTTAGTAGCGATTAAAAAGGCTTTAGTGTACACGTGGGAAAGTCTTGGGAGTTTTTCAACGAGCTCTGCGTGTTTCTCTATTTAAAGGTTGAGATTAAACTGTGCGCATATCGGCGAATAAAGAACACTTTTATTTGCTCTGCTTTGTCTGCGATATATCGGAATGATTTTAGCAAACTCCGGAACTATTAATCTGGTCGCATTGTGTCGGTAATCTTATTATGGGCACGTGAGCTTTGTGGGTTCGTGCTATTTTTGGAAACTTGGCGATAAATATAAAAAAAATGTCGCGACTGTAATAAATTGTAGATCAAATAGCATGTACAAGTTATGTAACTTTAACAAAGAACACTTCAATTTTGTAAGTAAGGAGAAACAATTAACGTAAAATAAAAGATGTAATTGTTTGTTTACGTGGTCCGCTGGTCACGTTTATTGTAAATCTGAGATTAGTGGTTTCACAAGATTGGATCTTTTCATTATTCCACTTCTGAGGTGACTATTGTTTGCGCACAACTAACTTGTACACCGAGACAATACGAAAGCTATTCGTTTTGCTACATTTTTGAACAAATTCAATAGGCGGGCTTATATTTACTTTCGCTTTATTTCCACCCAGCGAGTTTACATTTCAGCTTTTGTATTTGGCATTTTCTTTTTAATGTGATGTTAACATATTTGAATGTAAATTTATAATTTGTTTGATAAGAAATTGTTAGAAGATATGTGTGTACACGATCCACTGTAAGGCACGGGTCTTCTCTAGAATCTAGAAAACGATTAAGAAAGTTTAGGCTATATTATAGCCTAGTGCGGGTTGATGGGCTTTACAAATCAGGGGTGCACACTTATGACTTATTATTCTAACTTTTCTTCTTTTTCCTGGGATTTAAACCCGCGAACACCGTGAGCGTATTGTTAGCCGCGTCTGGTCTGTTACCACCACGCATTTTTTTATTGTTTACTTTTTTCTGTATGCGAATATTTCGGTATTTCAGATTTTTTAAAATAAAAAACAACTGTGTCGACCCTTTATAAAATTACCGCAAAAGCTTTTTTCACAGGGGTTATAGCCGAATATGTTTTGAGATTTCATATTACTTTATATGTTATTCTGGAGGTAAGTGGTGCAGAACAATAACTAATTAAAATTAATAAACATACACACTTCCACAATTACGTAGGTTTATAATATCTCTTAAATCAAAGTTTTATCAGCATATTAATATCAGTATTAAAACGAGCTAGCCAGTACAGGATTGGAAGTCAGAAGAAATAAGGTTAGCGGCAGACAAGTCTATAAATAATTGTCGGATATCGACTTCCTTCGATGGCGCTGGGAGCTGCCGTGATAGATGCGAGTAAGGTCAGGCGCATATCATTTACTCAATGAATGAAGATAAGTGGCGCGATCGCTTCACAATAAAATCAAAAGACATCAAGCTACTATTTCAATATAAAGCATGGTAAATATTTTTCTATGCGTTTTAATTTTTTGTTTGTTTATTATTTGCAAACAAAATTTTTACTGAGTGCGAGCATAATAATTACTCAATACAGTATTTGTAAGACTGCTATAAAATATCTACATATGTAGCTATGCTCCATTCGTAACTGGGACTCCTTCTGGGCCACTTCCTTTCTTTTCACTTTATATAGCAGTATGCTTGTTGGGGTCATCTGGTTTCATTATAGGGAATACTAATACTTGCTTGATGTTTTAGAAGTTGTGTATCTTTGTAATTCGTTGTACATTTCATATAAGATAAATTTAAAGATTTTTTTCTGTAATATTTTAAAATAGCAGTATAAACGTTAAAGTACCTCTATAAATAACATAAATAAAAAAATATTATTAGGTACTTTATTTTAGGTGCTTATAGACAAAAATAACTTGTAATATTTATTTATTTATTATTTATTTAATCCTTTATTGCACAAAAATAAAAATACAGTGAAGAAACAACACAATAATAATAGTACAAGAGGCGGCCTTATCACTCTAGGTAATTTCTTCCAGGCAACCTTTGGATGGATATTGAGATAGGAAAAATGAGCGGGCAGTCTAAGGTATATAAAATAGTAATATATATATATATAAATAATATACATACGTATATACGAATACATACCAACAAAATATATTAAAATACACATACATACAATTTACCATATACATAAATATATAAACCTATCCTAACATTTACCAAAGAGGCTGGACAAGATATTCCTCAGCTATGCTCTAGTTGAGAAAGGAAATGGTCTTTAATCATTTTTTTAATATGTAATATGTATCATGTAATATGTATCATGTTTATTAATTATCTACCCATACAATATTTCGAATACGTGCTTAAAGCGTGGCTTAAGAATAAAAATATTTATTTTTGAATGTATAATGCTCCTAATACGCAGTAAAGATATCAATGGTTTTCATATTTTTGGATATCCATTTTTAAAATGCAAAAAAAGAAAATAGTCTTGTTAGCTAACACATCTGTCGTTTAGTAGCAGTTGCGTATTAAATAATAGCAGATTCTAATTAGTTCGAACAAGATATAATGAAGCCACTTGACCGCAAACATAAAGTATTGTATTACATAACTACGAGCTAAATATGAATCGTGATATTCGATAGTGTTTTACAAATATTATAATTAATGGCTATTCATTCAAAATTGCAAACTGCGTATGAAACGTTACACATTTTTGGAACGCGCTCATTTTTTTTTATTATTTCGATAAAAAAACACACCCTCTTGAAAGTTTGCTCAACTTGCAATCGGAAGATGTACTTTTGTGATGTGCAATTTGAGAATGATTTCCGCATGAAATGCATCGAATAACTAATGTTCATAGTTTGCTACATTTTTTGTTTATTTCCTCCGCCTTTTCCGACACTTTGTTGCGGTTCCATACAAAAATTGTCCGGGCTTATTGAAGAAATATGTTTTTTTATCTTGATTATTATATTTTAAATTATTGTTCGATAACCACGTACTTCAGCGGGTTTGATTTTATTGCTACTTCAAAAATACTTTGTGGTGTGCCGACAAATTTTAGGTTTAAGGACTTCGTAAGTATTTACCGAACGTTACCTTTTTCAATAAAGATTGCGCAAATTATAAATGTTTATTCTTATTAAATCCATGAACTATTGCCGTTTCGCGTATATATTCAGTTAGCATATTTTTATGCTGTGTTATTCCACACAGCATAAAAATATTTGAAATTAGGCCATATTTACGAGTATAAAATATTGTTCAAAAATCAGTATTCAGGAACATTTATTATTATAAGCGCTTTTTTTACTAATTTATGTAGATTCACTATTAAGTTTTTATGTTAAAAAACAAATTTTAATTTATACCTAAATAAATAGTACATCCACGTTATATTAAATGTTGGAAATATATTTATTCATTAAAATTCAATTATGCCTTTATTATAAAATCCTTCCATATTTACCTAACCTGTAATGGAGTGCACCTTGCTCGAATGTGTATCGACAAAAAAATAATTTCTTATGGGGACAGTTAAATTTATCCTCAAAAAACGTCGGCGTGAATCTCATAAAAGGGATTATAGGTTGGGAACGCTTAATGCTCTAGGATTCAATTAGGCGAAATAAGCTTAAATAGGGAATATCCCCTGTTATGACAGCACTCAAATTATCGGAGATATTGCTTCCGTCACTTTAAAAGCACTTACCGAGGTGACAATGTTATTTGAGATTATATTCGGAATTAAGGATCGCTCCTTTACTTTTTGTCTCAATACATAGAATCTGATTTGGGGAAGGTTAGAATGTGAATCATGTACCGGAGGTAGCATGCATCGACAAAGTAAAAAAAATATATTACAGCAAAAATTCACAGTCACTTGCTGTCTATAGCTGACGTTAAAACGCGGTCTAAATAAAGCGGCTGTTAGTACTTTGCGACGACTAATAATTCTGAATCTTTTGGTAAGCTCTAATAGCATCTAAGAATACGTAATTGCCAAGGTATTCTAAGCGTTATTCGCCCTATCATTTAAACTTCATACGGATATACCAAACTATATTATATTACTAATATCTTCGTTATTAATTGTGTCTGTAATGAAATAGATTTAAACGAAAATATGCACCAAAGATAACATACTATATAAAACCAATCTTTTTGTTAATATTCACAATAATCAAATCAGATTCTGAAGTGAGATCACGTACAGGTGAGCGCAGTGTCGGACCTCGGAGTGCCCTCCTGCAAGTTGGATGGACAATCTGATTAAGATTGCAGGAAGTCGCTGGATGCAGGCCATTTTCAGCGGGTCAATATGGAGATCCGTAGGGGAGGCCTATGTTCAGCAGTGGACTTCTAGTGGCTGAAGAAAGAGAGAGGTAGAGAGAAGCAAATCGAAGATCAAATCCACAGCCAGTCTAATCTACATAAATATGTATGGTACTATACATGGAAGCCTAAGGTTTAAGAACGTATAAGAAAATGCGTTCATTAGAACGGTCAAAGGAAATACACGAAGTTAAGAGTCAAGTGTGAAGATAGTGCTATCTCCAGTGCATTGGCGCGTGTATTATTAAGGAATGCGGGCGTCTGAACTCTTAACCCTTATTACTATTCCATAAAGTCTATATTCCCATACACGCTACCGAAGGTTCGTCTACTTGTTATTCTTGTAAATTCATTGTTGCCAGTATTCAGGACGTGACGGACAGTTAGCAGGTATTGAACGTCGAAGTGCAAACTAGATAAATGTGTTGGCATGTTGTTTTTAATCTTAAGCTTAAAATAAAGATCTCGTATTGTTGTGTCACCTGATTGAACGTGATCCGTGGGCCATGCAAAGTGAATAGTAACAAGATTGGCAATAGGCCCTTATCTTACATAATTTGTATAAGTTCAGTTGGGCGAACATTTTTAGCATAGTGTTGCGCCGGATAATTGGAATGGAAAGTCTTTGGGCACATAAATCCTGTGTAGTCTTTATTTGTTGACCAAGTCGTAATGTACTCGTAAAAGCACAGGGTGTTCGTGAAAAAATAATTATCTATAAAGGTATTATATTATGGTGTTTCGAAAAGCATCTAAAATGCTATCTGACAGACAGATTCTATATAATAGTACAAACCGTCTACGATCTTTTGACGTCCGAAAGAGTTGTCAAAATATAAGAAACAGATTTTCCCTTTACATTTAATAATGGTTATTAATGATATAAGATTTAAATTATATCTCAAACAATGCATTAGATTTGTATTTTCTTAATTTAATTTATGGTTCCTAATTTTGCAATAAATTAATAGAAGATAAATGATTTATTTTATAAATAACTAATTTAACTTCAACGAACATTTGAAATATTATTCTGAAATATTGTGTATAATTATCCTTTTTTACTAGTCGTACTATCTCCGTACATTGAAAATAGGCGACATTTAAAAAAATCTTTTTATAGCAAGATATTCCCACGTTGTGTGCAAATAGCTTCCGCGTCAGGTGCCCACGCATCGAAAGGGTTCGTAAATAATTCTCCATTTTCAAAGGGTTCCCATTATTATTGTTATTCTGATTGACAATCGCCCTCTCAAGTGTCAGCGTTTTTTCTGGCAGATATAAAACTAATATTGGTAAGTCCCATCCTCTTCCGCTGGCTTTTTTGTCATTTAGTGCACTGCATTTAATTTCTTGTGTAAAAAGTCACTTTGTTTGAATTGCTTTTAGTCTACAATGTCACATATCAGATTTATTTTTAAAAACAGTGTCTGATTTGTTGCTTTCGATTTATTACTGGTTCAGGCTTTCAACTTGCGAGATAATTTCCTAACCGGGGTAAGTTCTTTTAGTGATAATCATATCAAAATGTTTTACCACCCCGAGGCGAGAATGGAATTTAATTTCAGTATCTAATTAGATACAGCATACACAATAATGCTCGCATCTACGTTTAGTTTCCTAAATTGATTATCAATTAGGTGATTATGCAACATTGCATGTAAGTCGATGTACTAAGGTTGCATTTTCCATGTGTTAGTACTATCTTGTCAGAGTTTGTTCCAGCGAGAAATGTCGTTGTGATGAATGGCTGCGCTTTGATTTAAGAGGGTACAATTTGAATAAAAAGCTTGATATTGTGTTACTTAGAGTAAAATGCAATAAAACTGTATAAGTTACTCAGACATTGTACTAACGTGAATGAAAAAAAAATTAAATAAATAACACCCAGCAGTCACATACATAAAGGTGTCACTATGGAATAAATAAATAAACAGATCAATAGATATGAGCCATAATTGACACGAGGTGCGAAAAAACGATGTTTAATATTAAGATCGAATCGGAACTTGTAAGACAAATCGCTTCAACTGTGTCACCTTTGGGTGCCCGAAGACATGTTTTGAACTCATTCATCCATTTTTTAGCCCAAAAGGTACAATTAACAGTGACAGCGGTCAGGTTCCGTATAAAAAATTACCATGAGATGTGTTTTCTGAAATGTAGAACTGAGTTTTTTCGTTTCGTATGAATGGTCGATGTTGAAGAGTTTTATTGCGTATAGTATTTTGTTCATATCTATATTTTATGAGTTCCAATCTAAATAGTATAGCGGCGTATAAAAGAGAAGATTTACATCGGTTCCCTTTGTGATTCTTGTGGGTGATCTCGTTTGACAAAAGTGTGAACATTTACGTCCATAAAATATTTTGACTTCTCTTTTAGTGGACGTGAGCGAACAGGTTGAGTTTGTTAATAATTTGGAGAAGAATTTATTTTTTTGCTTATATGTATAAATTTGTATAGAGTTTATGTTACTTGGTGACACCATTTACGTTTAAAGTGACAAAGTTGTTTGATTTATTATTGGTCTGTAATGACACACGGAATATAGGTTATTATCAGCGCCGCATAGAGTAGGTCCGAATGTTAAATGCTAACGATTTTTAAATCAATTAATATATTAATTAAATTGATTTTTTGATCGAATTTTTTTGTTTACTCAGCAGTTTCATTTTTGTTTTTTCGATAATGCTTTTAATTGTCATGGTATACCTGCGTTGTCGCAATCACGTAGCTGCGTCGGAAATATTCACTATAACCCTTTCAAAGGGGTTTTAATTATCAGTTGTCTTAAGTTCGTCAAAAATATGTTATTAAAATCTATTAGAATATTTTATACCGCCATCTTACCCTCAACCTTCTGTCAAGTTCCAAGTGCTAATTTAGCTAAAAGTTTGATTACCGGTTATTTCCTCAAATGAAATTAATCACAACAAACGCCCTGAGGGTGGCTTTTTCCATTAGAAATACTTTGGACGTTCCAAAAACTTCTTGCATGATTTGAAATAAAAATTGTTATTTTTACACACTGAAGTATGTTATTTTTCATTCATATCTGTTATGGAATCACAATTGACAAATAACGATAGCATCGATGCGTGGACGGCTGTCAAAAGTTATATTTATATTCTTTTAGAATTCATAGAATGTGTGCGAATTGAGCATCGAGATAGTTTGCGGGTATCGTTTGTTCGCGGACAATACGCACAACCCTTTGGCAACACAATGCGCGTCACTAATCTAGATCATGTGCGCTATTGTGAAGCATTGTGGCGCTCCCGCAGCGGGGACAGAGCCGCGTCTCTGGATATCTCACTCGATGTCGATTTATAAGAAATTACCGCGCCGCGGGTGCCAGGTAGGTGCTCCCACGGCCGCGGCCGCACAATGCAAAAACTTCGCTCTTCAAATTTTACTTACCAAACAGGAAATGAAAAATATTATTTTTTCGCTTCCTATTGCCACTTTGTGGTGTTATTCGGTATTGAATGTTTCGTTTTTGGGCAGCTTCCGAAGGCTTTTTTCCATTGTGTTATTACTTTCTCCGCAATACTAAATTATGGTGTTCGGCGTCATTCAAGGAAGAAGCTCGATGATTAGAGGCCGTTCGCTCAATCATTAACGAATGTGCAACAATTTTGTCAATAATTATGTAAAATATTGGAAGCGGTCTCATGTGTGTTTAACTGCTTATTACTTTGTATCCTCGGGCTCGGACTAACGGTGCGATAACTTACGACATCAATGTATTGGAGTGGTCAAGTTTGCCCGGGGATTTCTTGCGTTCAATTTATACTGAAAATTAATTTTGATTGCGAAATTATTAAGATAAAACGTTAAAAAATGAATCAAAGTTTAAATCTATGTATGGAATAAATTCATATATTAAACTGTTTGCAATAAATTTTGTGTAATATGTGCAAAATATGTCTTTCGCGGATGATATATTGCCTGAGTTTAATACGCGGTGGGTGTAACATTTTTGCATAATTGTGCGTTTAATTACTTCTCTATATCTTGCCTTGTTCCAATTTGCAAGTCGGCGTGTGCCCAAAGGACATCTTCGAGTGTCATCCCAGTGAACACGACTTAATTGGTAAGAATATTTTCATGTCCCTTCGTAACTACCGGCCTTCGTAACAGTATACTGCAATAAAATGATCAAGCGTTTTATGACAGCCACGTTTCGATAATTCGTTGACTTTTTATGATATTCAGTCTCTAATTTATGGTTTAGGTTCATGAGAACGGCCCACGTAGTGCCATATCTGTATCGACTTGTATTATGTATGAAATGGCCGTCTTAAATACTAAATTAATTGTTTGGCAATCTTGAAGCTTGAATTTTTAATAAAACATATTATCGTAGATATAATATAGACAAATACTTGAAAGCTTGACAGGCAGGTTGGAGGTTTTTCGCACTGAAGATGATTCTGCCGTATCCATTTTTGTGATTAATTTAAAATTCTTTTTTAAAAGTTCTAACATAATAACTAACAAGAGAAATCAATTACAATCTTGTTTTATCTATTTTAGTATTTTGTTATGTAAAAGAAAAGAGACAGTGATTTGTATTACATATTCCTAGTAAAAAATAAAAAGAAGAGCTGTGTTGTAACCATTATCATACAAACAATTTAACACGACGTACAATTGAATGGGTACAAAGAAACATGTGTTGCTGCCTCCAAGATTGTGTTTCGATTGTTCTTATCACTGAATCTTTCATTCAATAACTGTAGGGTGTTTCTTACCCGATTTTCAAAACTCTTAAACAAAATTGGTCTGGATATTAAATATTATCCCATTTTAAAGCTCTTTAAGGAAGTGCATAGTTGCCTTTTAGGTTAAGCCCGGTAGTACATTGTCGAGATGGTGATCGTTGATTTAAATCCTAGAGAAAAATACTTAAATTTGAGGCTTGCGAGTAAATCTGCAAACCATCCAGATCTATACAATAGTGTATATTCTTCTAATGGAAAATAAGACATATAACGGCAATAAAGTGATGATATAAAGGCATGATACAGGAAAATATTATTATTTGTGTCGTTATGAAAATAAACGTTTTTCTGACGAGGATTATTAAGTACAAACAAAATATTTTTCCGGCAAAAACACGTAAGTATGGGATCATAGTCTGTAGAAATAGAGTTATATTTTTGTTCACGTAATAAGTAAACTTGAATGAAACACAAAGGCTTGTTTGAGGTCACCGTAGGCGTAACTGATGCTAATCTATCGATGTAAGACAAATCACCTCGACAGCAACGATGTCGCTGAACATTCACCGCTCTATCCTTTGTTATTTATTTGTTTAACTTTCGATTGAGATCTGGACAACACTGATTGTTCTCTTGTCTCGGCGATTTAATATTAAGTGGCCTTATAAAAAATAATAGTTTTTTAGACGTTAAACTATCAGATGAATGTATTGGTAGTGAATTATGCTGACCGGCTTTGATTGCTAAGCCAACAAGATTTATTGAATATTTAAACAATTTTTCGAAAAACCTAATTATGTATGGTATGAATTCCAAATACATTCATATTCTATTGCAGTACAGGATGCACTTAAATTTAGAGCAGAGCAGACTACTATGATGGAAATGTAGGGTTCAATTACATTTCAAAACACTAATGGGACATTATGTGCATATTAAGTTACTTGTTACTTTTTTTTAAAGTAGTTGCTTTATAGGTCGTTATCTAAACTATCTTAGGTATCTATCTAAGATATCTGTCTCGGGTATCTATCCTTCGGTATATCTGCCGTGCGTAACGTTGATGATTCTGCATTGGGGTTACCATTTCGATTTATACAGGAACGCTCTCCTATAAATGTTGAATGTACATTATGGAAATGTAAATTAAACACAAGATTAAAGCAAATTTAAACATGCTATCCTAGAGTTTAGGTATAAATAAAGAACGTGGTATGTTTTCGTCGAATATTTTTTTCTCATATAATTCATTTTTCTGTTTCCCTTGACACATAAAGCACGTGTATAAATCTCGGAGGCTCGGTGCCCTACACTCGATGCCTAGGGGTTGGACGCTTCCTTTTTACTTTACCTTTGTTACGCTTGCCAGGGAATTTATTTCTTATTCGCGCGTTGAGTTGCGCTTCCTGGGCGGTTGGCGGTGGCCGCCGGCGCTCCGGTAAGTCACAGACGAAACCATTGGTCAACTACAAGCAATCTGATTTGTACGCCATACACCTTCATTGCTGGGTGACAAGAGCTACAGTGTCACCTACACTTATTGGACGTTTATTATTCGTATTATTATTCGTCGAAAACCTGAGTCTTATCCTCTTCGGAGATTGTCACAACATTCAATAGTTTATTACCACAGTAAGCAGAAACTCATCTGCGCTAAGGATACAAAATAATGGAATCGAGATTCAGCCGCTTTTTTAATTATTATCTAATTATCCTTTAGTCCTACCCAGAAAGTCTAGTAGATAGCAACCATTTGCAGGTATTTAGTGCAATAAGTTCTTCCCTTTCCATCTACTATTAAATGCAGGCAACAGTCTCTAGGTGGCGTTGCTGGTTATGTTCCGCCATGAACAATTTCTTAAATTTACGGTAGAAACTAATTAATTAATTAAAATGGCGTTTAATGATGCCCTTCATCTAACCATCGTCATCATATTCTTCAGCTACAGGTTATCAACCGCTGACTATAAATGTTTGCACAGTCATTTAAATTTTAAATTTAAAACTTTTTTAACAGTTGTTTATAATTTTTACAAAATTATTACGTTTAATATACCATATACTAAGCATTGGGAAAACCACGACAATTTGTCAACAATGTTATGATATATGACAGCCTCCGTGGCGCAGTTGGTTCAACGCCGGTTTCGAAACACGAGGCCGCGGATTCGATCCCCGCACCGAGACAAATGTTTGTGTGAAACTCAGGTTTGTTTCGAGTCTGGGTATTTGTGAGACCGAAAGTCTCTCGTAGATTCTGATTCTCCCAACACGAGAATCAATCTTAGTGTGGGGTCAGGACTATATTATGTATGACTATGTGACTGTTGGGTGTATTTATTTATTGATCTCAATGGGTAATAGAAAATTGGAGAACGCAGATAATATCTAAAAAAGAACACAAATGCCGCAGGAGACATGAGCTAGGTAAGTGTAAATTACGTTAAGAATAAAAAATAATAATAATACATAAACTCATGCCTTTTTTTCACAAAAGGCAGACGTGCCGTGACACCCACATTTTGTCTTGTATGTAAAATAACAATAATAATAAACTTAGTATTAAGACGAACAACTATAGGAAATACATCCTGAAGGACGGTACGGCCGACATTTGTCGGGCATGCCACCGTCCGGGCGAGTCAATCAGGCATGTTATCTCCGGTTGTTCGTATCTTGCTAACGGCGAGTATTTGCATAGGCATAACCTAGTAGCAAAGATCATACATCAGCAAATTGCACTTCGATATGGACTTGTGACTCTTGAAATGACATATTACCAGTACGTTCCACAACCAGTTCTTGAAAATGGTTATGCAACGCTATACTGGGATCGTTCTATTATCACAGACAGGACTATTCTAGCCAATAAGCCTGATATTGTGATAATAGATCGATTGGCGCGCCGGGCTATACTTGTTGACGTCACCATCCCGCATGACGATAACCTTTTCAAATCTGAAAAAGACAAAATGTCTAAATATTTAGATTTGGCACACGAGGTTACCGATATGTGGGATGTGGACTCAACAGTTATTGTCCCGATTGTTGTTTCTGCACATGGACTGATGCCAAAGAGCTTCGACCAACATCTTCAGAGGCTCTCAATTGGTCGTTGGGTCAAGAGTCAGATCCAAAAGGCGGTGTTGTTGGACACGGCACGCATAGTGAGGAGGTTCCTCACTTTGGATCCCTAACCGCCGGTGGCTTGGGTCTTGAGCCCCGCCACCGAAGGGTCATTACTTTTTTATATTTTTATACGACATATTGTTTTTATATATATATATATGTATATATTTATGATGTGTAAAAATGTAAAAAAGAATATTATGGAAATAAAGAGAAATAAACTTAGTATGCATGTTGCGGTAATATTAGGTTGTGCAGGCTTCAAGCTCGTGTGTGATATAAAGTTGGCAGCGGGTGCATTTGTTATTTCGTGGATTGCTGTGAATTCTTTATTCTTTTGTGTTTAACCGTTTATATATTTCTACGAACATTTGCCCCTTAACTAACTGATTTCATGACCCACCGTTAAGTAAATAGTTTATGTATTATCTGGTTATATTATTCAAAATAATTTTAACCCGCGTACCGTCTTTTCTCATTTTTGTGAGAGCTGTTTTTGGTTATGATACTGAGAGCTTCAGTTGAAAACTTTGATTTGAATACATACTATGAAACGAAAACTTAGATCTCATTCGAGATGAGCTGAGATTTGATAAAACCTGACTTGGGATATAAAAAAATAATAAAGATTTATAGTAATTTTACTGTATTGCGAATAATCGCCCACTACTGGGCTATCTATTTGGGCTGCTCTACAATTTTAGTTCAATTGAGACGGTTGAGTTTTGTAAGTTTTTTTCCGGATATACCTAATAATTTCATAAATTATTGTTACTAAAAGATCTACAAACAATTTTTAGCTATATTATAAAGATAGCTCTTATGTTGCATAGGAATAACGTATAAATATTGACGAAAATATAAAAACTTATTCCAACATTCTCTTTCGGCAAAAAAAAAAACAATCTCTTTGTCGGTATACCACACTGAAAAAATTCTAATGATGCTAATTGGATGCAAATCTAACTCAGATACTAACAAGCGGTGCTTAGCGTGCACTCTAAGCGGTTCTAAGCAATAAATCACAGGAGGATCTTAGAGATAAAATCTTTGCCTCATAAAATGCCGCAAAAAACTTAAGATCCATATCGTGCTATAGGAAATTGGTTCCGTATTGTAAATAGTATTAGAAATGAAACGCAAATGAATTTGACTATTGTCGAATATTGCTCTTAAGTAGGTGATATATTTGGAAGTGACTACTACTGGCAATGAAAATGGCAATTGTTCGCATAAAAGCAAACAGGTCGCCCCATAGTCGCTCAACATTGCTAACAAAATTATTACTTAAAAAAAATTGGATAGGCTTGGGCTTCATTACAATAGATTACTAGTCCTTATGTTTTACAAAAGTTACAATAGACGTGTTTTATCAAAGTGTTTTCAAGACGAGACATTTTTGAGGAAAGCCATTAGATATCCTTTGATTGATGACGAATATCTGTAAGTTTTTATATTGTTCAAGTTAAATTAGTTTTGACTGAATGGACTACAAATATACAATAGATATCGTAGCTTATTTTATCCACGTTTATTATGAAGGAACCCAAAAATATTCTAAATGTGAAGTGAACAGTGGCCCTCCACAACGTGGCCGAAGGCTACCGATTTTTGTACTTATTTATTTTTCTTTTTGCTTTCTATAATTGCCGTAATATTTCAAAAGTTTATTGCCAGATGTGATATATTACCGCTGCATTATAAATACAGTTTAACAACAAAATAGATAATTTATACTTTGCACACTGCTTACTTTAAACACCGTTTCATTTTGCCACAACATAAAATTGTTTCTGTTTTTTCCGTTTTCTCAATACTCAGCCGGTAATAGGAATAATTAATTACATCCATTACAAAGCAGTTCTTAAGATATTACGAAAGAAATTATTGCAATATACCACAAGCATACGCTGGTACCCCCGCTTGATACTTGGACATACTTTTCTCTCTTTTTGTTGACGCTTTTAAAGTTCCATTTACAATTTATTGCTCATTAACATTAGTAATATCTTTTAACAAATTGCTATGAATATCTCGACTTTGTTGAAGGCTAGAAGTGCCAGTTAATTGCAATGTATTTCAATGCTTGTTTGTTGTACAAAAATCGTATATTCTTTATACTTTGCAATTTACATTAATAATGGTCATTAATATTACCTTTATGTATACTTGCACCTATGGTCAATAAACTAATCAGTCGAGCAGAAAGGCACTCTTCAGGGCTTATATATTATAGGTACATGTTTCATTATCATAGGGAACTATAAAGATTTCGTTTCTACTGGTCCTGCTTTAGAGCAAATTTTATGCATATTATTAGCCCATGAAGCTTATCAATATTCATTTTGATTGCTTCTATTTTACCAATGAAATCGAAACTCCTTAGAGCAAAGCTCCTAAATTATCCCCAAACTCCTGATAAGTTTATATATAACTTATTTGCATTTTTACCAATGATAAAGACAACTTTAGCGTGTTAATGATGTCTGATCAAGTCTAAGGGTTAATCTCACTATCATATAAATAATAAAAGACAAAGGCATAAAAGCATAAAAGCATATGCTGGTTTAAAAAAAGAACAAATTTATTTCGACGTTCGCTGCAAATGTTATCATTCCACCTCCTGTATATCCGTACGGCTCAAATTATTCAGCCATAATTATTATTATCCGTTTAAGCCGCATAAATCTCACGTTGTTATTTCGTGTGATTTATAGCCTCACCTTATGGCCACTGCCGTAGGAGACCGTTTCCCACGTTGTCAGTGATTATTATACAGGTTTTATATAGATTGTTTAGAAGAAGAATAGAAGTCTAGAAAATATTTTTGAATACTGAAAATCAAGTCTTATATTTAAAATATTTCAAGCTTGCATACAATTGAGTTTCATAATTAACTTGAAGAAGAGTAGGATGCTAAGCTAAAGGTGAGAATACAAAAATTAAATTATGGAATGTATTCAATAACCGTATATTGTTAACAAGGATAAATTGTATCCACATATTCTGCCGGGTCACAAAACACGGCAGAATATCTTGAAGCAAGGGTGGTCCGAGTTTCGCAACGGGCCGTGTAAAGTGCCAATATATTTATCAATGGACGGTCGAAAACACAAAAGTAACTCTGTAAAATCATTAAAAAGGTATTCATAGATTTTTTGCACATTACTGTCCCGTTGTTAGACGTTGGTCCAGCAACCATATTTGATAAAGACGTCGGGAATCTTATCAAAGGGTAAGTCTTTTTAGAATTGGCGCCACGAAGATTAAGATATCTGCCCTTAATGTGTTAATTAAAAAAACTTTTCGTTCTCTTGCAGGCTTTATCGGCCACTTAAGTAAATTACGATACGTACGCGTTATCGCGATTTTTACACTTTGGAAAGCGTTAAAGTAAATCATAGATATTGCTGTTAAAAGTTTTTAAGCATTCGAATCATACAACGCTTGGTTTAATTTAATGGATTTTGTGTTGAAATAGTGTTGCTTTGGGAAAATGCGCCTTACGTCCCCTTTGAGACTAATTTAATAACCGATAAATGAAGTGAATTTACACTCCATCTCTGCAAGTTTCCGATTAAGTTATAACTAGTGTTAATTAAAGATTTGTAAAATATTATATTAATCTCTACACATGAATGGTACGCGAGAAAATGTTAACATTAAGATTCGTTAATGTATTTTTGCATGGGTTTTATTTGTAATTCATGTAATTACAATAAATTTGAACATTATATACACATACATGCATATTGCTTTAATTATAAATCGTGTGTTAAATAAATTGCTTATATTTAAGGGACTTGAAGGCCTCTTTGTAAAGTTAATACACTTACAACATTTCTGGTAAGGTGGAAAAAAGTGTTGATAGGTATTCGTATTCATCACATGATCACGATATCACAATGCTCTAACTAACCATCCGACATATATATTATTTTTGAAGTTTAATTTAGTAGTTTTTCTACTAACCAATCGACCTATACATAAGCCCGTAAATGTTCATTGTGCATGGCAAACATATGGGCGGATTTCCATAATGTAAGATTTTGATTGTCTCACTTCACAATTATAACCTACTTTCTAAGGCTAAGGCGCACGCGCGACAGATGATTTCGAAAAATAAATAATCACCGACAAAAGCTGCAAAATCAAATGAAACGGGTTAAATTGAACAAAAAGGGAATACTTGTCACGAGCGCATCGTTGTCATACGCGCGCTGCAAATGTTTGCGCAAAAACTTTCTATTTGTGTCGCCCTTTACCTTTGTGCAATTTGAAACTTGGATTTAGCGAAATATGTGGATTTGGGCGCATGCTATCCCAGGTGCAACTTTCGAATATAATTATTGCAAGATGTATCTAATTTGACGAATGAATTGCATGTCGGACGAAATTTCGGACTATTGCTACATTTTCACCTGGGGTTCATTTTGAGTCGTACATATATTGGGCTGCGGCAGCGGTCTTCATTCATAAAGTGAGATAAATAACTTAGTGAACAAAAAAATCTGGAATATGAATATCATATTTCAACATATCATCATGTTCAAACATTGCTGAAAAGATTTTTCGGTAGAAACCACCTGGAGCCAGCAATTTGTGGCAACTTTAATAATGCTATTACCGATAAATTATATGAAAAAATAATGTAACATTTATTATAGATATTACCAAAGCCTTTAATATTTCTGGCATCGACAATACACTTTGATATAGTCACAAATAAGCGGCACCTATTTCCACGTCACAATCACACCAACGTATTTGAATAACAATGAAATGTTTTCAAAAGAGACATCATCATTTTCCAAATATTTCATAAGGCGACGTTTACATTGGTGTTAATGAGGCTACCCCCAATAAAAGTTTTGTTTGGACACATAAATCACCGCTAGACTCGGAAGGGAGACATTTCAATGAACATATAAATATTATGAAATATGTTTATGGAGCTGTAAAATACTTATTTGAAAAATATTTGTACCATGAATGTGTATTTTAGATGTCTTAACGAACGATCGAGGTCTCTTTTATCCGTTTCTTTATCATTTGGTGGACGTTTTAATGTAGCAGAAATATTCGAATTTAGTTTACTTTTTATGTTGTAGAGATCGGGACTATTTGTTGTATTATTGTAAGTTTGAATATAAATATTCAAATTTACAATAATACAACAACAACAATACAAATGAATATAAATATTCAAACTTACATTATATTGTAATTCTTATTCTATTTAATGACATAAATGTCCAAGAAAATTCTCGTATGCTCATGCGAATTGTTAATCATTCACGTTAAGTAATGTTGAGGTATACTTGTCTCTTATATATTGCGCTAATTTATTAATATACATAAAAAACTACGTTTTGTTAACTTATTAAATAACATTTTATTCAGGTTTTTAATTCCTTTACATTACGATAATTACAATGATATCCCATTCAAAATAAATGATATAAAACATGTTTTTTAGACATCGTATCATGACGAATGTGCAAATGTAATTTCAGGCGTCAAGCCTCGTTAATATCAGCAAAACGAGAAAATTAATAACAACATAATTTATGAAAAGTTTTAATTGACTCGTGCTACTTTCGTTGATTCCGCATTTAACATCGAAGCGGACGTTGAAAAAATTGCTACGGACAACGTACAATTACGCTCACAAATGTTTGCATGCACAAATCATTTCTTGACAGTTTCCATTTATACTGACTCAAATTAATATCTCTATTTATGCGGTATTTTCTTTATGTACATTATTTACATTACTCTCCAAAAATTTGTTTGCAATTATAATCAAATTTACTTGCAGAATAGCAATTTTTTAAAATATATTTTATTTTCGAAAAATTCAAACTGTTACTTCTTGAATGCAGGAAATATTGGAAATTATTCATAAGATAAGAACCACAACAGTTATGTTTTTCTCACTGCTTCCAAAATTTCAAAGACAACATAAATTATTTTTTACGCTTCTAAGCGCGGATTTTAATATTAAGATTTACAGCATATTAAATCTAATACTATAAGATTAGACATAGAATATACTATTTCCACGAGAGATTAAAAAAACTTAATTACTAACAAAAGCCATTATATAAAATTGAGGCACAGTGTAAGATCATAAACAGATATAATTTACATTAGTTGTATTAAATTAGAAGTTAATATTATGCGTTTTATTTAAATGTAATTTTTTTGTCATTTATAAATTACTATTCTTGTTTTTAAGACATATTTATGTTTCTATTCATGTATTTTTGGCTTACTATTTTTTTTGTTTGTGTATGAATGATGACTACATTAACTGTTTAATTGGCTTATGTAAACCATATTAGACTTTTGTGTTGTAATTGATAAATGTATTTTTTGGCAACCAAAAATAAATCTGAAATGCGCTAAACAATTGTGTGATGGATGTTACATTTGTATGACAAAGCTGTGGCTTGTGCCACTCTTCATGGCACCTGAGCGAGTGACACCTTGTGCTCCGCAATCCGTTCACATCTGCTCCCACGATACCGGGCTACCTTATTTACTACGCACCATACATTTTATCGTCAAATTAATGTTAATTTTATTAGTTTATATACATATATTTATGTTTTTGGTAACAGTCCCGTTCCCTTTCGAGTTTTTGAATGTATGCATGAGAAAACGTAGCAAGACGCATTGTTTTTTTATCGGTTGAATTGAAACGGTTAATAATAAGAAATGATTTGTTTTAATGGTATTTTTATACGAATATGAAACAGTGACTTCAGCGTACACAAGTTTTTATCTCGGTTTTCTGTTTTTCTACTATTATAGACAATGCGTTTTGTTCGAGCGAAAACGAAAACTCTACCATCAATATTCCAAAATAAGTGCAATAATAATTTGCTAGCGGACCGTTCGAAATAATTTCATATTTTCTTCAAAGGAATCAATTTCACGCAACAAAAAGTATTTAAAACTATTCTCTGAAAATGACATGTTTTGCAAACAATTGTATAGATTTTAACAGCCACTGAATGCGAACAATATGTTCATCGAGTCTTGAGCTGTGATCTTATCGCGGCTATTGTGGCGTAGTTTGGATGCAGATTAATTTAACCGCATTGACAGTTTTATTTTTTGAGATAATTATTTGAGTTCGCCAAGTTGCGCCTACAATGTAGATTGAAATCTCTTTATTTGTTTCCTTGTTTGGGCGTGTTGTGGTTTATTTGGATAGAATAGACTATTCAGAGACTTTGACTTTGGATGATTTGTAAATACAGTCGGTTTAGGAAACTCATAGAATTCTGGAGAAAGTGTTAAAGATTTAACGATAGAGTGCTTCATGATATATTTTTTCATTTAACATATCAAGGGATTAGTGGATACAGTGTTGTATTTATGTACATATGTATCAGTGTAAATTATTAAATTAAAGTTAATTTATTCATCAAAACCTAGTTATTTATAAATGCCTGTACAACTTGACGGATACACCGTGAGTACTTTGGTGTATTATACATTTTTTTTGTTTATTGGTCATGCAGGGAACTAAATAAGTGTTAGTCATTTACCTATGATGATAATAATATCAAACATGAGCACATATTCATTACCTAAACGTGATTATGCATAATGTGCATATATGTAGCTTAGTAATTTCAAGTTTTTCCTAAACATAATACAAGTAAATTTAACGAGGCTATGAATGCGTCAAAAATAATGATAAAAAATACTTTAAGACATGTACCGTAAGTATTTTTAAATTAAATATGTTTAAATACATTTATAAATAATATTATGGTTTTATCTCATTATTAGTAGTATACTCAATTTCTAATATCAGCAGGTACTATAAAATCACATCTCTATCTTGTCGTACAATAAAAGAAAAAGTTTTATATTCCAGATAAGAAATTATAATAAACACACACACACACAATAGATGAATGACTGTCAAATGTTATACATTTCTTTCATATTTCTAAGAATGTCCGCGGATTTCGGTATGTGTTGTGGGTACCGGCGCTTTGTGTGAATTTGTATTATTTGTACTCAACAATGAGCACAATCCTTTCGGTGCACAATGCACGTAACTATTGTCATTCAAACTTTATCACAGCTTAAAAAAATGGAGCCACGACATCTAGATTATCTGCACATATATGCATAATACCAGCTCTTTAATTTAATTGTTTCATTACACTGGCCTTTTCAATTGTAAGGGATTACCGCGTTTAATTGTTGTCTCTTAATGTAATCACCTTTTGTACATGTTAAAATATGTTATTTTGTGTGTGTTTCTGTATCAGCCCATATACGTCCCACTGCAGGGCACGGGCCTCCTCTACAATCGAGAGTACGATTAAGAGTGGTTAGGCCATATAGTCTACCACGCTGGCCTAGTTCGGGTTGGCGGACTTACATACCATAGAAATTTTATAAATCGCTATGGTATGCAGGTTTCCTCACGATGTTTTCCTTCACCATTTTAGTGCGTGGTAATTGACTATCAATACACACATGACTCCGAAAAGTCAGAGGTGTGACCTGGGATTCGAACCCGCGACCACCGTGAACATGTTGGCAGTCGCGTCTAGTCCGTTTACCAACAGGCCACCACGCACTTCGTGTGTGTTTATTGTTAATATTTTAATATGTATGTAATTGGTTTTGACATTTACGCGAATGTTTGGTTTAGTTTTTACTTTTGGTTACTTTCCGCTGTTTCGATTACTTTACAGCTTTCGTGGTCATGGGACGGCGGAAGTGTGTAATTGATTAGTTCAATTGAATTTATATGATCGTACTATTTAAATTAGTAAATAAAAATAAATAGTACACTGCCAATAAGTTACCATCACGTACCTGCAAAACTCGTGGTGGACTTTCAGTCGTGCAGATTTTATCAAGGTTTCTTTAGTGGACGCTTGGAGACTGTCCCGTCCTTACACCCACTTACTTTACTCTGCAACCACCAAATAACTTAATTAATAACACCCAACAGTCACATAGTCCTGACCCCACACTAAGATCGAGTGATGTCGTGTGTATCAGAAACTTTGACAGATTTTTCGGTCTCACGAACCGCCGAACCCAAAACACATACCTTTGGATCTCACAAATATTTGTCTCGGTGAGGGGATTGAACCCGCAGCCTCTCGTTTCACACTCCGTTTCTAACCCACTGCGCCACAGAGGCTGTCACAATTTCGTAATCCAGGACCAAAACTTGCACACATATTACACCGAGCAATAAAACTGAACGATTGTGAACTACAGTATATTACTACTACCCTATTTTTAATTTTTATTTTCGTCATTTGTTATAGGTATAAGCTTTAATTTTAACGATTAGATTAGTAGATTAATTTTAATGTTATATCCTGTTGATACATTGTGTTTTCATACAAGGATAATCTGAACTAGCGTATGGGTATTGTTGTAAAAAATATTTTCAATTTTTAAGTATGTAATTATATACATCAAGTCGCAGAATAATTTATAACGAGTTTTCTATGAAGGTTTCTATTCTTCAATTAAAATTGATATATATCATTTGTTAAGTCAATTACTTCGTAATTTTCCTAAATTCCCGGGTGTAATAGTTCGGCTGTAATTCAATACAGGGTATATCAAGACTGCTACCGAAAACGAAGCTGAGTGGTAGTTTAAGCGATTTCAGACACGATGCAACAGAAAATTTTGCAAAAAAAAGCGTCAATGTTTTTTGTTATTTTTTTCCTATGGCCATATTTGGGTAGTAAATACATTTTTTTTCCTAAAATAATAATGAAATAATAAAATAATCCCTTTTATTTATAAATACTCTAAGGTATAAAACAGTTTAAATTATTATTTTAGCAAAAACCACCAAAAAATGACGATATTTAAAAAATCATTAAAAATTAATGTCGCGTTTATTTGCGAAATTTTTAGTTGCATTGTGTTTGTAGTCACTAAAACTACCACCCGGCTTCGTTTTCGATAGCAGTCTTGATATACCCGGTATATACAATATAAGGTGTAGCATATGAACTTCTAGGCGGCTGTCGACAATCGTTATCCTAAACATGCTTATTTATAATCGTGGCATCGTCCGTGCCGCGGGCGCGCGGCGTCCGATCCTTTGAATGCCGCCATACATCACGGCTCTTAAGTAGACAGTATATCAACCGATATTCAGAGTAATTAGCCCCATGGCGACGGACCTCCTGAATTTATTGTGGTAGGCCGGTAATGCGGCCGACAGCCGTGTTGCCGCCTTTTGTTCTCCGCGCCCGAAATATTCAATTGGGTTATTATTTTGTTCATTATCGAAATCTATTATGAAATAACCGTGTAATCATCGTAACCATCTCGACTACTCGAAGACAGGCGTCATGTAGGAGCAATTCAATTAATTTGTTTTGGAATATTTTTATTACAGCCGAGAGTTAATTGCGTCGGTAGATATCGGGAGTCAGAGTCATTCAGGATGCGGCGCAGTTTATCAGGAAGATAAGTTGACTGACAAAAGAGTTCTGATGTCGCACAAAAAGGTCACTAATCAGTGATGGCCGGCTACCGCAATCCGTCAATTAATTAAGTTACCCTCTAGATATGAAAGGCGGCGATGGGATAGACGACGGGAAAATAGAGCTTCCATTTCACTGCCTGAAGAGTGGGCAAACTAAAATGAATTCAAAACCAGTACTGACAAGGTTTCATTTTGTTGTAATCGTCCAAACCGTGATCAGCTACCGTAGACGACGTCGCACGATAAAGCGAAGTGAGTCTACATCGTAAAACATCATTAGCAAGATAAACTCCCTAAAAGTGGCTTTTATGAAACCAAGATCGCAGGAAGCTCAATAGATACGTATACGCGAGTTAGTGATTAATGCATTGTGTAGCTTTGTGACTCCTGTCTATCTTATAAAATAAGTAGGCATTAGACAGACGAAATAATGTGTGAACATTATTGATGACCAAGTTATTGTTACTGACATTTTATTTGGAATATAATACGAGTGTAGATGGAAAATATCACTTCGTAATATCCTTTATACTTTTAATAACATGAGTTATCATATTTTTATAGTTGAAAATACCACGCATGTCAATTCTAGTTGATATGATGACTGTTTAATTATAAGTTTTTGAAATCAATTCCCATAACAGTAGCTCAAAAGAATTCTAAATGACCCATTAAAAATACGAAAGTTTGAAAAAATATATCGACAAATTAATGTCCATTTATAACACTAGCTTTGAGAAGCGCAGAGGCAATTTTGTATCATTTTAACAATTTGTAACACAAATATTTGTATTGTGTTATAGACGTGTGACATGAAAAAACGTATGGACAAAAGGAAGCCGATGTTAGAAAACTTAATTTTACACCCGAATCAAAACTTCAACCCGTATTGTGTTAGAATGGTGCTAACCAAATGTCTTTTGTTATGACCCCGCCCACACCTATTATCAGATGTTTGTGTGGCATGTCATTTTTTATCAAAACAATAACCTTTTTATAGAAATATCAATGTATGGGTTTACGCGGTGAATAACAAGTGTATTTTAAAAAACTAACCGATCTGAAGTTCAAATCAAATATAATTTACGTGGGCGATTAAATTTGGTTCTCAGAGTTATCTCAGGATGTAAGAGGAAGAACTATTTCTCATAATATTAGATGTTTTATTTATTTGTATTTTTTCGATGTAATGCAACGTCTTATGAATGTCTTTTATATTAAAAAAATGACTGGAAAATTGAACGAAATTGCTGAACGGGTTTGCTGAACTCCATTCTGCATTCAATAATCATTTTTAATGTCTTAAGCAACAATTTGCGACATACATAACTTAAACACCTCACAGACAGAATAGGGTAGATAATTCGATACGGATTATCTGGCTAAACTTGCAGGAAGTGGCTGGATGCAGTCCGCTTCCAACAGGTCGATGTGGAGATCCTTGGGGGAGGCTTATGTTCAGCAGTGGACTTCCTGTAGCTGAAATAATGATGATGAAGATCAGCGATGGATATTTAAATTCAGTTTTTTTAAAGATTATTCATTGATAATCTTGCAATATATTTATTGGTTATGACAAATTCTTTTATTGAGGGAGGGCGTTTATGGTTTTAATACAAGACATTATATATTTATTTATTTTATTCTTAACTGCACAAAAAAGGATAAACATTTAAATATATTTTTAAGTGTTGGCACTCAAAGTCTGTAAGTTGTAAACATATAATCTTTATTTTTTGTTGATGTACACGACTGTTTGTTGTCCAAAATAAAATAAATAAATAAAAAAAATTATAACAAATGAAAAAAAAAGTACAGATGGCGGTCTTATCTCTCTAGGCGATTTCTTACAGACAACCTTTATATACGTTATTTTCATGTCTCATATAGATCAAGGAACTCGCATAGATACTGTTTGATTTAAAAAATAAATTATCAGAATAATTTCCTCAAAGGGTTGAAGTCCGCCAGGCAGCTGATCGTAGAATCATAAACCTTAATCGCTTAAGCTTGGAATAAAACCAGGTAGTACAAGATTTGCATATTTAATACGTATTCAATGTTTGTATAGTTTATTTTTAAGAGCATGCCCGACCTCAAATGGTAGTGTGACAATTCAGCAAAAAGCCTCAAATGCACATTAATATAAATTACAATAAAACTACCCTTGATTATGTTGACCGATATCTCAATAAAAAGAACAAAATTACAGTTATTGCTCCATTTCTGCGACCGTTAAAAAATAATGCCAGTTTATCCACCCACATTGGTTATAAATTAATAGAATCTGCCCTCATGCTTGTGTCATATAATGGTTGATTGGGTTCGTGTGAGGTATTTTTTTATTATTTTTAGGAAATATTTCCTCGGTATCGCGTCCCGCTAATTCCCGGCATCTGGGCAGCGATGATTTATGACCAGTAAAAAGTAATAACAGGATTGACACAACATTCCAGCAGAATCGTGTTGTTTGTCTACGAAATGGACGCTTGCGGATTGTATAATTTATTTTTATTTTCTTTGGCATATTACTGATATTTTGCAATGTGGCGCCTGAAGGGATTTTTTTCCACGAAAGTGGTGCTCAGTTCTTGCAAATTTTAATGATGCGTTTAATTTGAGCGCGTTGAAGTCAAATGGAAGAAATGCAATTTATGTCTTGGATCACATGCGTTCTAGACACACAATTTTGTTTTTGTAATTTTCCATAATTTAGTTATTATAATCCGTCGATGGTTATCTATTATCAGAATTAATAGTGCCACACTCATAAATATTGTTCATTTTATTATTAAAATCAAGAAAGGAAAAAAAAGTGGCTAAAATGCCCGTTTAATATTAAGATCTTTACAAAGTAATGTAAAGCTTTTAAATTTGCTTGAAAGCTTGAACAAAATCCAATTAATTAAACTAGATCTTATAACTACATATGTTAGGTATATAAAGCATATTGGTGAATGTGAAAAAAAATCGGTATAGCTCGGAAGTTGTTTTACAAACTGTAATGAATTGTTTTTTTCACACATCCATCCATAAGCTGAATCCTATTTTCGCTTAGGTCTAGCAGATAGCGGAATATCAGGGAGGTTTAATTAGGAGGATTGTCTAATTACTTTTTATTAGAACGGTGAGTCCAACATACTTAAATAGATCTCTAAAGGGATCTTCTTGTGTAAAAAAAGGCCTGGAGGTGACATTAGTGTCACCTACAACTTAAAGTCTTACTTCCGTTTCAAAAATAGCATAGTGTGTACATAGTGCCAAACCGGACATAAAATAAAGTCTAGTCATATCTAACTCACATTTTTTTATACATTCATAGATACTAACAAGCAAACGTCCCGCCTGATGGTAAGCAGTTACCGCAGTCTATAGACAACAACACACCGAATACATCATCGGAATGCCATCGGAATCTCCCGTTGCCGACCCTGTAAGAACCTTTTCACCTGGGATTTTCCCATCAAAAATTTACACGAGATTGTTTTTTCGATTGCTCGGTCTGGTATTCGAACCTAGTACTTCCCTATTTATAGCTATACACTGCCTTCAGTCAGGACGAAATATTTTATGTCGCAATAGTAAATAGTGAAAACGTTTTATATGTACGTGACATAATTATCTCTCATTCTCCTATTTATTAGGTTTTCAATGAATTGCCCATTGCGATAAGTACGCATTTTGTACTTTTTTATAATGTTAATTCTTTAATGTAATTGTTTCTATATATGGTACAGAAATGGTTAGATAAACAATTAATTAATTAGTTAGAAATTGCAATATTGATTGGTCCATCCATATAATGTTAACTAACTTATTAAAATCAAATACAATGTGTCTGCATTTTTAAACCATTGTTGAAATGCTAAATAGCTTAAGTAAATGGCAAAAGTATTCATTGGCTTTTATTGTTCTACCTATTATTTGTCACTGTTATGATGTTATGATTATCTTCAGCTTTTCCGCTGGTAGAAAATTTAAGTGTGACGATGAAATCGTTTTTGGGAGATCGGGGCAAACTTTTATTTTTGTAATATATTTTATTTGTGTGTTTCAGTAAGTGGAAAAGAAAACATTGAAATATATTCTCAGTCTGGTGTAATTAGCGTCAATAAATAATTTTAATTACTTATCTAAACCTTATAACTATATGTACAATATCATCGACTATCCCGACAACAGAAGCGCATTAATTACAAAGCCTCGGTAATTCAGTAACAGGTAACAATGTACAGTTAGTTTCACAAACTTTTTAATGTCACATTAAACAATCAATTTGAACATAAAAATGGGATTTCATGACACAATCGTTGACTGCACGAAATAAAGTTTTCAATGTCAGTTTTATTCGTATTTATAATCAGATCGTAAAAAACTTCGTTGGGAATCTTCAGACTTCGGTGGATTTGAATTACATTATAATACTAAATTAGGCTCGTACCGCATTACAACTAAATTAAGGCACTATTGGTTTGACTAGATATAAAAGAGTCTTTTCGTATATATTCACATGTTTTTCGGCGGGATTGGTAGGCACACACGTTGTAGCTACTTCCTGTGAACAAAGAAAAAATAATATTAGCATCATGAAACAGATAAATTGGCAGGTTTTAAAATTACAATTCAAATTAATCTTATTAGACATTAAAATACTATTAATATAATTCTTTTTACTGTTAATTATAACGATTCATAATAAGGGATATTATTGTTGGAAAGTGTATAAACTATGCCGATACTTACAATGAGTGCTACTTCTGCTGCCACCACGAAATGACGTCCAGGAGTTCGTCTTCACCCATAGGACCGAGTTGCTGCTGCGTCGTGGCCTCGTACCGGTCCACGGCTGAATATGCTGACGATACTCCCGAAGAACATTCCGAAGGTGCTGGTGAGTCAGCCTTCTCAGAACACGGTGAACCGCTTCCATAAAAGAATCCATCATCCATGTCTATTGAGGTCATCGGCTGCATTGTATTACTGCTCGGAATATTTTCTCTATTTTCTTGGCTCCTTGTAATACCCAAAGCGGCGTCACTGTCTTCCAATAGTTGCTGAAGATATCGTATATATTCGACTACCATTCTTAATGTGTCAACTTTACTTAGCTTCTTTCCAGAGCCACGACGTGCACCACCTGACAAAGCGGCGACCACTGATGCGGGAAGGTGGCGACGCAGCGCATTGAATCCATCATTCACTTGCTTTACACGATTACGTTCTCTGGCATTGCGTCTAGCGATGGACGCGGCTTGCGGTCCGGTGTAAGGGTTCGTCCTGAAGTGAACCTTCTTCCTGTACTGTAGGTTTGGCGGAGTGTCATGTGTCACGTAATTTTTTTCAGGAGCCGGTGCAATAGGTACGTTCCTCTTCTCTACAGGTGTTTTGGTCAACGTAGCGGACGGGTATCCAGAGGAGACGACGACGTAATTAGTTTGACCTTGAACGAGTTGAATTTCTTGCAACATGTTTACGTGTGTACGCGGCGGCGCGTGGAAATCGGACACAACCGGCGCACGCGGCACTCGGACAGGCACTGCGCGAGGAAGCCTCCGTGGGAACTGGCGTGCGATGTGGACGCGGGCGGCGGCGGCGGAGCTTCGCGTACAAGTGACCCGGCGGCGCACGCGCACGCGTTATATCACCTGCGCCGGCTGCAAAAAATATAAATTTTAAAATTCTCTTCCCCTATTATTTTCGATCATCCCTTCCCCCAGTACGTGCGGGTCCGTACCTGGCGTAGTGGTTAGGGGGACGCGGCACGGGCGCGGGGAAGGGTGGCTAACGCGTGCCCAGTTTTTTCTGATGACCACTGAACGCTAACGTACGAGCGAAGTATAAAATTAATAGCTTACCTAGAACTGCGCGACAAGGACTTATTCTTAAGCGGGGGTGACAAGCGTAAATAGCATTTGTTTGTACGTTCCAGCGCAACATTCACTCATGACGTATAAATGATGTTCATTTACATTGTATGCTTCTATTATTTTTCTTGTACATATATGGCTTGAAAAAACACACATAACATTAAATAATTTGTGATTCACGTACATATATTACGGGTTTAGTGGCAATGTATCGATATTGTCACTTAATTGCGGTATCAATTTCGAAATATTTAAAATAAATCAATCGTCTTAAGTATCTGTCTGGCGTTATCTCTCTCGATCATTTTAAGTGTTGCTGGCCAAAGTATTTATAAAGGCAGTCGAATCCGGCGGATAAAAGCGCGTTGCGGTTTATCGACTCTTTATCGATAAAATACATTGACATTTACATTAATGAAACCAGAATTCTAAATTCTCAAACGATGCCACTGTTTCATAAACATAATGAAATTATATCGGCAGGCGCCCGGCGGCAAAACAATGTCATAAATGCGTTTACTTAATGACGGTTGGATTTTAAATTATATCGCATAATCGTCACAAAATAAATAATACTTTTAATTTCAAAAATAATACTGGATTAGGCGGGCAGACTAACTCCTTAAGTTGCAAGCAGTGAACTGCCGAATACAAGCCGCTTTCAATAGGTAGGTTTGGAAAACCATTTCAAGTAGATGAAAATTGTGATAGTATAAATTTCAAATAAATTATGTTGAAAAAGGCTTTGAAAAATTAAGTCCGTTGTTAGGTAGAAATAAAATATATGTACAGCGGCTCTCTATAAATAATATTTACCTCAATTAGTGTTATAGTCTAGGAGTTGCTAGCATTAGCTATCTTAATGTTTAAAGTAAAAAAGTGAAGATGAGAAGAAAAGGTATGATACCTTGTAAAACTTTGAAACTGAAAAACTTACCATAGCTAAATTTTTCTCTTAGGTAGTGCTGTTATCCTGGTAAACCCGGTCAATTACATTACACAATACTCAGCAGCCTCCAATTGTTGTTTAGATGCTGGTTGTGAAACGAGAGGCCTGGGTTCGTTCCCTGCCGCGAGACAAATGTTTGTGAAGCCCACAAGTTTGTGAGACTGAAAAGTCTTTCGTAGTATACCCACAAGACAAGACTTAATTGATATTAATGTGGGTACAGGACTATGAATGTTAAACTAAACTGTTTCTAATATTTTTACAACAGCTTGAAAACAACATGACAACCACGCATTAGAATGCCAAAGACCGTAGACGATCTATAGATTTTGTACTAGTTTGAGGATATGTAGTTTGCTCGCGTCATTGAGGCTGTAAGCACACCGTCACAGTCGCCTGCAGCTTGTTTATGTATCGACTTGAACTCTTAATAGTTATTTATGTAGCGGGTTCATATCGGCATGTAAATTTATCACGATCAAAACTCGACTACTGAAGATCCGTAACTAAATACTGTACAAGTTACAAGCATTATAAATAGCTCATAAAACTCCCCGCGGTTGTGTGTTTAAAATTTTCGATGTATCCATTCGATAATATCTACTCGCACCATAATTTCAGCTTTCTAAATATGCATTTTAACAATTTTTGTGTTATATAAAAATATGTTAATGGTATTTTGAAGTGTGTGAGAGCCGCCGCCGCGGGTGACAGGGTCGGTGTCTCGAACGTACTTATCATCAATTAGACTCGAAGTAACCACGCTATGAATTGCACTGCTTATCTATATGTTTGTTTTATTCGTCGCCTGATCAAAGCCCCGGCGGTCAATACTACGGCGTGACTCGAATAACTATAATTCTATTCGTTTCACTCTACTAATTGAATCGATGTGGTGTTTGAAATGCTAAGTATTTGTTTTCATTAGTTCATTATGTACGTTTATTATTATTAGCGTTTTATTTGAATTCGAACAGGTGATTGTATTCCAAAATACACTCAAATTGATGCTAATAAAATATTATGTGTAATCAAATTATACAGCGTAATGAAAGTATACACAAGCGGAATAAAATGTGGTCTTAAATTCAAGTTTAAATATTAGTTTATATTTACACCTCTTTGTTCAGTAAATTGTATTCAGACATATATTGGGATTAACTGCGTTTGTAGAGATGTTAAAGATACTCCGAAGACAAGATGTCACAATAATAAGAAACCTCTCACCGTATACTGCACAAAACACACTTGTTTTACAATTTATTGGTGACACTTCTCCCATCATCGGAACATAATATTAAAATGCGTGGTAATGTTTACAAATCTCATCACTTTTACGTTATGTTATTGCTGTAAGCTACTACTTCTACAAAAACACACACTGCAAGTTGGTTATAAATTAGCTGAATCTCTTGGTGTATGTTGACGAGTTATATTGAAAGAGGGGAAGATAATCCACTTAGTAGAATATTAAATGACATACTACTCGTACGGAGCACTTTGAGGTCAAATCTAGAATCATAGATTAGAGATTATATACAGAGATCTAGAATGGGAGGTGCTTCTTTGTGATTTAGAAGACAAATTAAGGCAATAGCTTAGATTGCTACAGTTTTAAAATGTAAGTAAAGTTTATAATTGTTATCTCAAATAATCTAAATAATAATAATCTTTACCATTGCTTTAATGAAATCTATAAATTCAAGAGTATTCATCCATTCATCCATCATTCATCCAAGAGTATTAAGCTATGTCCTTGATCTTCTTAACGTAATACAAGAATCCATCAGTAGGCCATGTATGAGCTGATATGGGTAACTATCAATATAATAAATCAGTAACTAACAAAATAGACTAGGGTAACGAGGCACAAGTCATCTTGGGTTTAACCCCGTGATTGTCCGCCGGATATGATCCGTGAGAAGTATTAATGGGTTTCGTAAATAATAGTTTTTTATAATAATCAATATTGGATTACCGTTGGTGAAGCAAGAAAACGCTTTGTTTGTGTTTAAATCCAAATATGTGGTTAATATTAAGACTAAGATATATTGATCTTAAATATTCGGAAAACGGTTTAAAATATTTATGTATTACGATTAGGCCTTCTAACGGTAAATAATCCTCAAAGATTAGTTCTTTGCAAGACATTGTAACTTATTTATAACGTTTACATTAACTTAAAAATCGTATATTTCTTTAATAAAACTGTACAATGTTTTAGTAATATACTTCCATAGAATTTATAATATGGTAGGTCTACAACGGACATAACTTTAAATGGCTTACATGTCATCAATTGTAATATAATAAAGCCATGAATAGGCTTGAAATTAGCCTAATAACAATAATGTTAAGTGACTCGTTATTTCATGTAATGTCCAGTAAGAATGTGGTTGAATTATCGTCATTGTGTGAGGGTTGGGGTGGTCGGCGACTAAATGTTTCTTTGTTCCGCTTTTGAACGTGTTATGTTACGTCAACTTATATGACAATTTGAATATTTTTTTATTTTCTTTATAGCCTTTGCCTTTATTGAGATGTGTAAAAAAATACTTATGTATGATAATTTAGTTTTAATTTTATACAAACTACAAATACTCTACTAACTATATTTTAAATTTTCTAATTAAAAATCTCACATGTAAAAATATCTAAAAAAAAAACTGGCACGTGAATTGAACTGAGAACTTAAAATCACTGACCATGTTCGTCTCCACCAGAACAATGTGTCGATAGCGTCATTTCCAATCAACAATATTTTTCATTTATGTTTTCTACAAACATTTCTGACAAAATTAAAAAAATAAAACTACACCGTCATTTAAAAAATACAAAAACATATTCATCACTCGAAATTACTGCAAATATAAACGTAACGGAAATTGTGTGACATTCCCTCATTATTTGGACAATTGCTCGCATTAAACAATTATTTAGAACAAATAGAGAAACGGGTGAATGTGGGAGACGACGTGTTGTAATGTTGGGAACAGTGTCATCTGCCGCACGCAGTCACGGTTCACTAGTGTGGGATCAGATGAGAGCAATTACTAAATACTATTTACTTTTTTAAATATTCAACACCAACAAAGTAACTACTGTATTCGATGATAGGTGTAGTACGATATGTGTAGGGTTTTGTGGATATCTCTACTTTACTGGTGGTAGGTCTCTCATAATTATGTGCCTATTTCTCCCGCCAAATAGCTGTGTAAATACCCTGTTTTTTTAATTACACTGTGTTTCGGTTAGGACATTGTAGCCAGCGTAACTACTAGACATATTGAGGCTTAACATATTTTGTGTCAGGATGGCGAGCGCTGTGGAATGCCACGCATTAATTTGTAATTGATGGTGTTATTTGGTTTTGCCACTGTTCATGAGCGGTCATATCGTTTACCATCAGGCGACTGGCACGCTCGTCTAGCCGTAATTTGAAAAAAAAAAAAACTCGAGACGACGACAAAATAATGCTAAACTGCTCAAAATTAGAGATACAAGTTTCTGGAGTGCTACGACCTGTCCTTCTTTAAGCAAGGCTTGAAAAGCACTCTCTTAACGGTAGGCATCGAACTGATTGTTCTAGACCCCTGAAATTGCAAAGGTCCATGAGTGGCGGTGACCACTTACCATCAGGCGGGCTGCATGTTCGTTTGCCTGCTAAGGCTAATTAACAAAAAAAAATACTGTTACATCTGAAAAAAAAAATACTGTATTATTTTTTTAACTGTATTATTTTTACAGTTTTTTTACGAATTCCATAACTTTTATCAATGAGATAATATACTAGAGGGGACACTGCAAACAAAATGTTTGTAACAAAATGAAGGGTACATTGTATTTCTGTCTCCGTCACGCCTACGAAGTAGCATATCTTTCCTCTCGCTTCAATGTGTACCCGTGTGCACGCACCATACGCACAGATTTTATTCCCGATGTCCGCTCTAGTATAATACCTCAATGCTTTTTATATAAGTATTCAATACGGTATTCTTAATAGATCAAGAGCCCGTTGCCGCCAGACCTTCGTAATTTTATAAAAGCTGAAAGTTTGTCTGCGCATGCCTCTGACATAGGCATCACACAAGCAGCTATTTTGAAGTTCCTGTCGTGGTTGCTTTGGAAGTTATGAACTTTAATGTTTCTGGCAAGATGAAAGAACCATCAAAAGTGTCTGAATACCAAGGAAATATTTGTTTATAGTTGCCTTAATAACTTATATAAAATTCAGTTTTTATACTATAACGCCAGCAAAATTACATATTATTAAATATTACGCTATCTTCAAACTTTAACATAATGTATTTTTGTCAGCGTTATAGTATAAAAGCTGAATTTTATATATGTTATTAATGTAACTATAAACAAATATTTCATTAGTATTCAGACACTTTGGATGGTTCTTTCATATTGCCAGAAACATTGAAGCTCATAACTTCCAAAGCAACCACGATCGGAACTTCATAAAAGCTGATTGTGCGATGCATATGTTAGAGGTATGCGCACACAAACTTTCAGGTCTTATAAAATCACGAAGGTCTGGCGGCCACGGGCTCTTGGTCTATAATGCCACTACGACTTAACGTATACATAACTTACGTTACTACCAGAATCATAAAGCGATAGAATCAATAAACACTATTGGTTGAAATAGATTATTTTATCGTTATTCCAGATTTTATTAATAGTGTAAAACATTAATGTATTCGTGCCACAAATTCCCAACAAAGAATAGAAATAACATATTTGGATGTCGGAATGAAGCTAATAGGAGCGATCAAAATACCAAAGAACTACTTAAAGTGCTATGTGACGCTGCGAGCTGTGACAAATACCAAATTTTATCGGATCCACTGTGATACATTAATAATTGATTCAAATAAACAATTTTGTAATTCCCAATAGCTAATTAAATAGACTGGATTAGGAGTGATGGCCCGTTGGAAAAGACCAGACACGGTGGTCGCGGGTTCAAATCCTAGGACACACCTGACTTCGGAGTCATGTGTGTCGTGATAGTCAATCACCATGCACTATAACGGTGACGAAAAACATAGGAAGGAAACCTGCATACCATAGCAATTTGTAAAAATAATCTATGGTACTTGTATGTAAAGTCCGCTACTTGGGTAGGTACCCTACCCGCACTAGGCCAGCGTGGTGGACTATATGGCCTAACCCCTTTCAATCGTATTTTTGATTGTAGAGGAGGCCATTGCTTAATACAGGGATGTACATATTATATGGGCTACATAGCGATGGTATTTCATGTTTGCTTACTAAATATAATTCACATGCTATCAATTTGTTATGCGGAAACTTAATCGTTGAAAATAATGAAGAATCTTCACAGAGAAATCATTGTTATCGAAAATATTGGATACTCACTCATGGTGTAACTTTCATTAGTAGCATCCAGTTGCTCGATTTCATTGACTAAAGTTCTATCAATCTCGTATTTAAAAATTACTCAACTTAATAAATCATAAGGGCAAAGCTCGCCGACTGAGATCACACAATGAAACTACCTGATTCCTATAAAATATCGTTTGATTAACGACTTGTTGAGTGACTCCTATTCATGAGAACGTCAAAGGGCGATCATATTAAGTATTAATAAAGAGTTATACATTTCACATCAACCGCGCCTTTACAATGTAAAGCCTGTAAAGAGTTCCAACCAACGAGGTCGTAATATATGACCATGATGATTCGCGCTTTCTTTTTGTTTGGCTTGGAAATATTAAATATTTTTGGTGTTTTCTTTAGCATATATGGAGTGTGGATCATAGTCATTATGTGATTGCATGATAAAATAATGAAATAAATTCTAAAATTATTGTTTGTTGAGATTAATTCATGATGCCCTTGACATTATTTACTGCACGCTGTGTGCTTTGTAAATTATCTTACAAAAGTATCATTGTTTATAATTTGTTATAGTGAAAAAATATATTTTAAGCTTAGAACATAAGAGGACAATAAATAAATAGGACAGTAAATACTACTGTTCTCGGGAGTCAATCTGTAAAAATAGTCATAAATAAATAAATGTTATTTAAAACTATAGTAAAAATGCGATCTGAATTATAATATATTACGAGAAACAATACTATGTTTACATGCAAGGTTGGACAATCCAAGACTCGCGATCCAATTCATTACCGAAAGCTATACTAAATCCGATGACATGATTATTGACACTTACTGAATTAGAAAACTCCATATATTTTGCATATACTGAAATATGAGACGAGCCTTTGTTTACAACAACATAAATAAATTAAACCGCATTTAAAATCCAGGTGATAGTGAAAAGATTTCATTTTTTAAAGCTGTAATATGTTAATTCCGAAGACATCGGAAGTTATTTGGGTGAGTTGGCTTTCATCGGCAGATGTGACAGGTGCTCCTATCAATTTGACCCATCTCTCTTGGTAGAAATTAACGCATAACTGTTCATAATTGGTTATAGTAGTGGAACATTTATGCTAATCTAAATTATGTGTGCCCAGTGTAATAATTACGTTTATCGAAACGCCAGAATAGTCTCGTCTCTCGAGTTAATCATGCACAACTTAATCTGTAATTCACTCCTAATTTTAACATCTATGGTCTCGAATTAACGAAATTAGATGCAAATGCAATTCGTATTATGTTTAGATTCTTTAACCAGTTCTTATGAGTCCCATTGTATCGGCTTTGTTCCACATTACGCTTTGACGACATTGCTCAAATGAGTATTAGTAGGCGGAGTCATTATATTGAGTGTTTGGTCACTAATATCCTCAACCCCTCAAAGGTTTTCTAAATAGATTTCAGAAAGGTACTATTGTTGGACTTAGAAACAAATACAATACAATATCAATACTGGATACCTGGAAACATTTGAGAGTGATTTATTAATAATATAATAATAATCTTTATTGCAGACCCAAGATCCATATTACACGCAAGTAAAACACACAAAATAAAGTAATGCAATAAAACAATTAAAACACATGTCAAACAGAAAATAATACTTATAAATATATATCGCAGTCAGGTGGTTACCTCCACCCAGTGTCTGTATGTTGCAGTCAGCATCAGCCTTTCAGCCAGACTGGTAATAATTGTGTTCTTACACGCGTCAACTCTGGACATAAAACACGCAATGCGTTTTCTGTGTATGGCGTTAAACGTATCCACGCCAGCTTGTGCAAACATTTCAGAAGCGCTACAGTACCGTTTGAGACCCATAAGATGCCTAAAGATGTTGTTATAGGCAACTCTTATACCGTCATACGACTTTTTTGTATAATTAGTCCAGAGCTGACACGTATAAAACGACTGGCAGAACGATTTGAAAAGTGTTATCTTCACATCAGATGATGATTTATAGAACTTCCTTGCAATCATGTTACCTACAATACAAAGAGTTCTCCGCTGACGTTCTACATCTGCATCATCCTTTAAGTTAGATGTAACAATATGGCCAAGGTACTTGAAGCTCTCCACAACTCTCACTGGCTGTCCTCTAAGGCAAATTGCCGGCACGTGGTCTGGCCCCTTTCCCGATCTAAATATTACCATTTCAGTCTTTTTTGAGTTGTAAATTAAATCATGTTTCTCGGCGTAGTTCTCACAAATCTTTAATAGCTTTCTCAGCCCTTTAATTGACGGATTGAGCAACACCATATCATCAGCGTAGCTCAGATTGTTGACAAACCTACCATCCAATCTGAGCCCCACTTCTGTGCTGCTCATTTCGCCAAGTAAATCATTGACATACACATTAAATAGATCGGGAGAAGTAAGCCCACCCTGCCTAACACCACAGGAAAGTTGGAAACTATCTGACAGTTCGGCTCCCCACCTGACGTTGTTGTAAAGAGAGTAAAAAGTCGCGACAATGCTATACATATATAAGGACCCGCGTATAAAAGGTGTACACTGAGACCGTCGTGTCCTGGGGATTTCCCGCGTTTCATATTCTTCAGAACCATTTCTATATCTTCCGACGTTAATACAATTTGGCAATCTTCAGAGACACGAGCTTTGCAATAGTTATTATTAGTATTGTAATTATTCTGGCTATTATGGCTATTATTTACTACTTGAAAATGATTTTTAAATAAATTTGAAATATTTTTTAGATTTTTCTCCCCTTCTCTACTGGAGGCAATACAACATTTACCATCTATTTTTTTTGTTTCCTTCCAAAATTCTGTCAAATTGCGCCTACTGTGACACTTGGCCAGGATGTCCATTTTATTTTTTCCTGATTGGATTGTACATATTTCAGCGCAGCTTTAAACTTCCTACGCGAGGCAGTCATATTGTCGTAGTTATATCCCGAACACGGCCGACCATAGTAGACCCACAATTTGAAACACTTTCTAGCTTTGAAGCTTTGCAAATTTTTAACATGAAAATTCCACCCCACTATTTTCCACTTTTTTCTATTAGGTTTTACATTAGAGCTTTGTACTGATGCTAACTGCAACACAGTCACAATTATTTAAATTATTAAAAGCGCCTTACATCCAGTGACCTCCAGCGACCTTTATCGGGACGTTTATGCACTTTATGTGTGGACATCCAAACATGCACACGCTGGTACCTCCAAAATATCTACAGCGGTTATAAATTCAAAATTAAAATACACTTGTATGTTCGAGTACAGATAACACACGTCCTCACGCGACAGCCAAAATGCAAATACGATGTCTGTACGTTGTAAAACAGAGGGGCTATCGGGACATCCCATCGTGTAATGTCGCCACCTACCGTTGACGTGGACGCTGTCGTCGGATGCAGGAGTGCAAGTCGGACGCTGTGACGTCACTCTCCACGTCCGGCTTGTCAGCAAACCAACACCGATTGTGACTAAGATAAGTTTTAGCCGTGATTCGCTTCGTATTGTAACCAATCGGCGATCGCGACTGATTGACGGGACAGTCGAATTTTGTGATAAACATCTTTTACCACCGTTTACTCTGCTTGATTTATATAGGTCATTGTGAACGTTGTTTATACTTTTTTAAGCGTGTGTTATAAATGCGTAGTGATAAAATAAATGATTAAACGTACAATAAAGTGTCATAACTCATAAGAAAATTATTAATTGAAGACAATATATCTAGGACAAAACAAAACAATAGATTCTCAAACTTAGTTGGATAACCCCATATTTAAGGATTTGAATAGTTTACTAATATGCGGGATATTTTGTATTTTTTCATTCTGATCATGTGTTCGTATCTTTAATGCAGTTATTGGTATTACAGATTTGGATTACACTGACTATATCCCGTCGTACTTTTAGATTTCCTTAACGCCCGGTTCGCTTCACATCTTGAAATCTTCATGGCCCTCCAAAGTTTTCATTTCCCATAAAAGATTTATTTATATATTTGCGCATATCCTACAAAATATTTATTTCAATATTAGCGTATATTTCATATGTTTTACACACGTAGTTAGAATAAAATAACCCATCCAATGGCCAACATGTCCAACTAAACATTGGTCGCAAACCTCAAAAGTGGAGTTTACTCTAGTAAGCTATGTACACAGTAATAAGATGCAATATCAAAATAAAGTTTATCGATGTTCCATTGTGCATCGTAAACTGATTATACTCGTACTCCGTGTTCGATAATTAGTACAAAGTAGCAAAAACCTAATAACCCGATTAATTTACAGCGTCATGAAATACGCTATCCTGTCTAATTTTATCTTACATGCAGAACTATTTGATAATGAGTATGCGTGTATCGTTTAGTACGTTATATATCACGTAACTCTAAAAAAGCGTGGTAAATAAGCCCGAAGAAATTCGGCCCATATACCGACAAACAAGGCTTGTAATTCGTTTATAGTTTTACGACAGTGGCCTTAAATAGATAATTAGTATTGTTTCCTTACATAGGTGTTCCATTGTGTAATATTTTTTGCTTATGGTTTTATTGATGAACAGAATTGCCAAGGGAAGGGCGAAAGATCGTCATCTACGCTGGAGTTGTTAACAGGTGAAGTATAACCAACATAAATAAACTGTCGAATACAGATTGCCAATAAACAAACTCGAAATACGTGTTTGATATTTTGTATTATTCATTACATCACCTGCAGCAGATAGATCGAAAGATTATATTGAACAGCATATACACAAATTTATATTAAATACCTTACACCGCATACCGTTACGTTTGTAATGCTCGTGTTACCATTTTAGAATTAATCATGTATAATGACGATGGTTTAAAATGGAGTAATCATTTATGTATCCCATCCCGAGCATTGCATCGGTTTAATATTTAGGAATACACCTAAGCCAAATTACTTTCAATTTTTATTTCGTTTTATTACAAATGTCGCGAAGTTGATAACAGAATTTAATTGGTCATTAAAAATAAAGCATTTGTTACCTGTTTGTTACATAAAAAGTGAATTAAGAAAAAATATTTTCGCTTATTAAAAGGGAGAATTGATAGGGTCCATTTAGGATCCTACCGGATCGGATATGTTAATCTGATACCAAATACGAAAAATATTAATGGAAACAAAATTCTTGTTAAATGTTCCGTGAAGTACCGTTGGGCGCGTGGCAAACTCGAGCCGAGCGCTTACGAGCATCGCGCGACCACTCGCTCCTTCAGTCCTGCCATCAGTGCGTGTAAACAGAAGGCTCACTGTACAGTACACCCGTACTTTTACTTTCATGCAACACAACTCAGTCTGGAAATATCTGTGTAATATCACAAACATATGAATGAATTTACAATTGTACGTTTGTTATTTCTTAACTGCTGAAGTGGCAGTCTATGTTCTTCATCATCTCAGCCACAGGAAGTCCACTGCTGAAATGCCTCCCCTAATTTTGTCTATGTCCTTAATAACCTAATAAATCCTAGGTCGTACATATAAGAGGGAAGATGACGTTTAATATGTATGAATCATAACATCTTCTATTTTGCTTATAGATTCTATAATGTTTTCAGGCAGAAGTCAACTATTCTGCTAATTTTCGATACGAAAGTATGCATGCTTCACCATCATCTTTATCCTTGGCTTCAGAAAATCGATTACTCAAAATACGCCTCCCTCAAATATCTTAATGTTTTGTCAACTAAAGAACAAAGCACAAAGCGTGCCAAACAAAATGAGTTGTGAACCTTCTGTTTGGTTTGTTGTTGTGGTGGCATAATTATAGCAAGGCGTTATCGAGTAAGAATGTGCACACGCGACATTGGTATTAATTTTAATGAAAGAAGTGTGCGCCCGCGCTCCACCTGCCCGACAAGTCTTCGTACTGAAAACTATGCAGTAACTCGGTGTTTATTTTTTTGACATAATTAAATATATATACGAAATATTTTACGGGTTCAATTCGTATAAAAATGTGTCGAGAGCCATATACTAAAATTACGTTTACCGGGTGCAAATTACTGTAATAATTACGATTTCATTATGAAAATATGGTTTAAACCGCAAACTTGCGCTTAACAAGTTTGCAACGGAAAAATAACTTTTAATAGTGTTAGTCTTGTAGCAGCTCTACGGGTTTTTATTCTTTAAAGTTTTTCCTTTAAAACATCAATATTCTGTCAATCAAATATAGCTTTAATACTTATATGTTACGGTTTAGTTTTGCCCGGAAGCTCTAAACGGAAGAACGATGTAATAAATTTAGTTGTAAAATTTATTGATATTTTACATAGATAAATACTTAATTGTAACAAAGGCAATAAATATTCTTTTGGGAGTTTTCACCGATTTTACAAGCAGAGTATCTGCTTAGAATTATATTTGTCGATTTCATGCTTAATTAGCTAACTGGTAATAAAGACACCTGCTTTGGAAAATGGAGTGTAATTTCCTCAGTCTGGATATGGCCACGATATTATAAAATTTGAATGTTGATTACTTTTACATATTCCGTAACCTACATATATTCGATGTATTACTTCCGTAGATACATCGAGTTCGCCTCGATTAGAACTGTCCCGTGATATTTGGCGGGCAAACCTGTAAATCAAATGCATTTCGAGATATTTCTAATTAAATGTAAAGTAGCGTTGAGTTATTTGAGAATTTAATTAAAACAAATTCCGTGTATTTATTGACTGATATAACGACGTAAAATATTTAAGTGTAAAAGAAAAAATCAAGTTGTAAGTGGGATGAAAATGATCGCAGCTAATATTTTAGTTGTTGTAAATTACAGTGCAGTGTACATCGCAATTAGTCACAGCCTTGCATAAATTAAAAATAGGTTTTTTGACCCATTCTGACTTCACTCAATTAAAGATACCAAGAATACAGCGACATGTAGTTTGTATGTCTGAAAAAAACGGCCTTTTTATTCATTGTCCGCTTGAAGATAATTCTCTTAAGATAAATCGCAGGTAAATAATGTTTTCGCACGTAATAATAATGACATCTGAATTTTCATATTCGAGAATCCCATCTAAAACTCAACATTCAATTATTTCATTGTAATCAATCCACGCGTATTACCCTCATAAAAAATCGGTAAACTTTTCCATCGAGACGTATATGACGAACCGTGTTAACTTTGTAAATCCGTAAAAATATATAACATGTTGTAAATGAATGATGTAAATATTTCAAAGACAGGTGTATCATTGCATCTGCGGAGATGCAAGTGTCGCCAGCGCGCCTCCTCCCTTTACATCTCATGTTTATAAATCAATCTTGCTAGATAATCTAATTACATTGTTTTATATTAATTTTGACGCTGTTTCATTAGACTTGCTTAGACGGTGAAAAACATAATAAAAGTCATTGTAATTGATATTCACGGGTGCCATGATTGCGATTATTTCATAAATTACGATACGAAGATAGAGGTTAGCTGTCACGCACCTGTAATGGCTTATACACCTGCATCTTCTTAATTAATGGCTATAGCTCCATTCATGTATATTTATATTTCGATTTTTTAAATAAACCGATTCGTAAGGAATTTCTTGCATTGCGTTTTATTCCAATTTGCCTAGGAAAAAGGCTGAATTCACTGCCTCGGTGACGTAGTTGCCCTACGGTTATAAAGCTGAAGTCTCGGGTTCGAATCCCTGGTCGGGCAAAGTAATATTTGATTTTTCTATTCATTATATATCAGCTCGGGGTCAGCAATTTGTGTCCGATATCATGATAGGGTCGCTCTCTATCACATTGTGGAATGGAACATAAAAGGCGAAATGTGGGTGTCCTGGCACCTGTGCCAACCCCTTCTGGGAATAAAGACGTGAGTTTGTGTAGTTAATATATGCCTAAAAATATAAAAATTGACGTTTAACGTAATAGATTATGGAAAATCTTTTTCTTCATATATGTAAAAAGACATCTGCGTTTTTCGATGTTTATTGCATCACATAACTTTCCATCATTCAAAAGTTTTCTACCAGAATGGCTGATTGCGATAAGACTGTCTTTTGTATGATTCATACATTCAATTTTCCTGCAATGCTTTACTGAATTTGGCGAGATTAATTTTAATTTCCCTTTTACATGTCTCTTTCAAGCCAACTTCCGCTAATTGTTTCGATAATAAAGACTGAATGCGTTGAACTCACGATATCACAACATTATGAGTCGATAATTTATCGAATTATTTCACGAGTCGATGGGATGTTTATGCAAGAAGGGTAATAGAGGCTTAGTGAGTGGACGGGGACACAGCTGCCTCTGGGCGGGGACAACGGTTCGCAAGCCAACACTTGAATTTTTACAACCTATTTTGAAAACTTAATACGTATCTTTCAAAACGTGCCAATTTTGTGTCAATTAACCGATCTTATCGGACCAAAAACTGCATTTTTGTAATTGTTTTTGCGTCAATACTCAGCTTTCTGAGATTGGTGTATTTTATGAAGTTATTTGAGTTCTAAACGTGTGACTGTCTAGGGCGGAAGATTTTTAATTTGTATAAAATATATGTTTAAAGTAATTATAAGTTCATTATAATTTTTACACAAATAATATTTTTACACCTTTTTATTGATTTTATGTTCAATATTTTACTTCCGGGGTTTTGTAAATTAAGCGATGCCTTTACCTTTAAAGTTAGAAAGAACTATTTTGAAGTGGAGTGAATATCTTGGTACATGAGCGATAATAATTCAGGAAGCGGCGACTTCAAATAAGTCTATTAGCTATGTAAAATTAATTAGTTATGCCTGGCTTTTTATATATTACAATTGTTTTTATGAATATGGTTTCCTTTTATACATTCAAGAAAATTGTGAAGATTCTTTTACGGTACGAGATAAAGCCTTAGAGTTTGCCGGTGTTAGCAACTATCTCAGGAAGGGCGAAGTAATTGAATACATGACGTCAATCCCGTGTCGATTCAAGATTAATTTAAGACTTCGTACAAAACTCAGGTAACTTAAACATATTATATTACGGATGCCAATGTAACTTTGGGAAATTAGCACCTAAGAATCGAAACCACACTTAATTTTGCTATTAATTAATTTGTTATATTATACAAGTATAGTAATATGCTTAACTTGTTACCCTTTAATTGAAATATGGAAAAATAAATGAAAAGACACAAGAGAATAAAAACCTTGTATCTTTGCCTGAAAACATATTACGCAACAAATTGCTGTTACTACCAATATTTATAACCCTAACAAAAAGAAATGAATGAACATAGTACTGCACTACACAGTTAAAGCACACGGTATCGGGAAATAAAAAGAAATAGTATACAAATAAATTGAAAATACACACAGAGTATTACCGTAAAACTTGGCGGCAGATCCAATTCAGATAACATGACAAAAGTTTCAACATGTCCTTAACAGCATTCAATACATGTAAACGTTTATTTTGCCACACAATTTAGAACCGTATCACTGGGGATTAGAGCCTTTCATTCCTGTTTCACTTTGCCCGATGCTCATTTTACTATTGTGGTAAAAGATAAAGAAGTAAACCCGATAGAAATCTTGAGTTGCGCGTTAAAAATCGGACACAACCGGACTAAACATTCTTGTGACTACTGTTTTTTCATTGCGTTGTAAATACTATCAGGTTTGTTTTTTAAACTCTACTATTATTGGATTCAATATTTTTTGATAAAAATCAAATAGTGATAATGACTTCATTACGGAACGAAATATGTTTAATGCGTTTTTTTACGTACGTGGAGGCTTATACAGTTATAATTCAACGTTTAATCATGTCATTAGCGTTCTGATGTGATCTTGTAGTTGACTGAAATAAACTGTTGGTAAGAAATTACATATGTACATAAAGTCACGCCTTTTCCCAGAAGAGAAGGCAGAGGTGCATCCAGGACTTTCACGTTTCACCTTGTATTTTCCATCCCACGATGTGACAGGGGGGCGAGCCTATCGCCAAATTGGGTACAAATTCCTGAATTCAAGCTGATAATGAATAGAAAAATCCAATATCACTTTGACTGACCCGGGATTCGAACTAGAGACTACAGCTTTGCAATTAGGTATTCCCTAGTATAATTGCGCCACTGAGGACAGTATCCTACATACTGATCAACAGGTTTAATATCCGCTATAGTTCCCATGCAAGTAGAGTTCCGTCGCGATTCAGGATCGGATGTCATAAATATATATCTATGGACAGTGTGTATTGAATATGACATCATAATCTAAACTGATAAGAGATGGCTGTCTCTTGTCTAAGGATACTTTATATAGAATAACATAAGGAGATAGATAGACAGTTTATGCAAAATGAACAAAAATCTCACTGTTGTATAAAAAAAGAGAGACATTTATTTATTTATTTATTTATTTTATTTATTTATTTATTTATTTCTTTCTTTGCGTAACCGTGTAATTACATAAACCTAACCCAGTTAGCACCGGCATCCATGGAAAGATTTAACTTGTGTTATGGACACCAGAGCCACCTTACAAACGTAAAATTGTTACAACAAAGACAGTTACTAAATTATAAAGTGAAAACAAGAAAAGAAAAAAGTGTGTGAGAGTGTGAATGTGTGTGTGTGTGCGTGCGTGTATGTGTTTTTGTGTGTGTGTGTGTTTGTATGTGTGTGTGTGCGTGTGGTTGCGCGTGGGCGCATGTGTTAGAGGGAATATGGTAACATAATAAGAATTATGGAATCAGTCTTAGGACATTTTATTAGATTTTCGGTTTGATTATAATCAAGTTGAAGTAGGAAATCAATAACTTTATGTTTGCATTTATACTTAGAAATAGAGTAAATGTCACATGTTTTATTAATTTTGTTATACAAGTAGTTGCTGAGTACTCGAAAATTTCGTTGAGCTGCAGTGGTTCTGTGAGGTATTGTCTTACAGATTCTGTATTGGTTTCGTCTACATGGATTGCCAGTTTCAAATCGTAGATTATTATGTTTCCTAAGGCTGGTAAGGAGTACAAAAAGTTGACGAACTGATAATAACTTGCATTCACCGAATATGTTTGAGTTGGGAATCGAAAAGGTTTAAAAGTCATTACTTTTAGGACAGCCCTTACTGCACACATAATCTTCAATTAATTCAAGTATAATTATATTTTTATTTTGAATTGTTGTGTCATGCATTTTTAATCAAATCAAATTAATTCACATGCGCCTGTGAAACCACACACAATATAATGTGACATTAATTAGTTTAAAAATGAACTCGTTAATCAAATGTTGCGTCTACGAGTGAACTGCACTAACCAGTGTTTCGAAACTGCATTCTACTACGTAACGGTTAAACAAAATACTGTGAAGAAACCTGCATTATATATATAATTTTTTTTGTTATTGCAATGAATGGCGGCACGAGCATGCCGTTCGTCTGATGGTAAGCGGTACGACCGCTCATGAACAGTAGCAAAACCAAACAACACCTTGCATTACAAAGCAATGCTTAGCATTCCACTGCGCTCGCCATCCTGATGTAAAGTCTCAATATGTTCAGAAGTTATTCTGGCTACAATGTTCTTCAATCCGAAACACAACTGTGCATTTTAACTGCTGTTTGACGGGAGAAATAGTCATTGCGGTGGTACCCACCCAGGCGGCCTCTCACATATGAGAGACCCAAAATCAAATTATAAAGTTATAAAATTTCCAGCTTTGTATGCATAACGTATACAAAGCTTTATTTATTTATCAAAATGGCGGGTCACGTTGTCACCGATCATCATTCGTAAACATTTAGAGATGCAGAGTTGCACAAAAAATGACTAAGAAGCTTTGCAAAACGAAAATGACCATTACAATTACATATATCTATGAGGGTGCCATATAAATTTATATTTGAAACCTGGGTTTTAGTTGTTTTATGTATTCAGGCAGCAGTCTCCGAAGCAGCGCAGTTTGCTTCTTTAATATGGAAACTACTAAAGTACTTGTCCTTCCTGTATAAAGTACTAAAATTCATTCAAAGCGAGTATTTACCACAAGGCAATAAGGCACGTAACCGGCGCCTCGCCTACAAATTCGTGAATTTTAAGTTTTGTTATTTGTACTCCACATATGTAATCGTTTATATTAAATCGCAGGTGGAATCCAAGGTTTTATTGTTTATTTGATGGATTGATACATATTTCAGTTCGTGCGTGAAATAATTCTTTATTTGCCGTATCGTGTTTGTAAGCAGACTGGAAAACATATTCTTTGAGAATCTCCTTGAACGATGTTTGCATTATTTACAGTTTTGTAGACTAAAGGCACTTCGCTAATACAAGACAACAGTACTAAGATTAAGTTAAAGATAACCGGTCAATAAAGTAACTTTGACGATACTTCTGTACGTTTCATTAGATAAATAATATTCAGACTACAAATAAATACAATATGGTGTCACAAACAGGATAAAGAACAAAAATACTACGTATTACACTTAAATGAGACAATTTTAAATCAATGTGTAACATAAAATCGTACCATTGACATAAATATCGTCCCTTAGCTTACAACACCGCTCAAGTCGAAAATTGGCGGTTTTCACATTTGAATGCCATTGGATAGAGCTTCTCATTACTAACCATTGGTCACATGATATAGATTTCAGCTAATCAGATGCCGTAATTCGAAAAGTAGTGACACCGCGCAACTCGGATGGCCTCTCAACACCGCACAAGTCGTCAATCTGTCATACTTTTTTCGTAAATTTACTTTGCGCCCCAAGATTACTATATTTTTATGTGAGTTTTATCGCTGAAAGGTCTATTTTTAGAATTTTTACAAGAAGATTGAGAGGTATGCTATACAATAAAGTAATGTTTATTGATTTACTGTTAATATTTATTCACATATAAATGTTTACGTTGAATATATTTTGAAGAAAAATCGAGCCAGGGAAGAAAAAGAAACTGACAAAGATATTGCACAGTCCGGAGTTTGTCACGTTTTTTTTTATTGCAGTGAATGGCGAGACGAGCATGCCGTTCGCCTGATGGTAAGCGATGCGACCGCTCATGAACAGTAGCAAAACGAAACAACACCTTGAATTACAAAGCAATGCTTGGTATTCCACTGCGCTCGCCATCCTGAGACACAAGATGTTAAGTCTCAATATGTCCAGTAGTTACTCTGGCAACAATGTCCTTCAATCCGAAACACAACAGTGCATTTACGCTGCTATTTGACGGGAGTAATAGAATTAGAATTTACACAGAATTGACATTTTGAATCGGTAAAATTGGCCCCGCGTCTTCAAGCCAGTGCTATTAATTATAAACCGAAATTATGCGTCCATAATTTTACATTATATAATTTAGCAACTAAGGAGAATATGTTATTGGTTCGATGAGTCAAATAACACGTGTGATGCCTCTGTTTCTGCTTCATACTTAGTAAACCATCTAGAGAAGGTTTTAAGCTTGAAATTATTGCCTGTTATTTTATATTCCGATGGCTGTGGTGCTCAAAAATCGCAACGTTGTCTTAAGCAATGCTTTATTACGTTTAACGATTGAAAAAAATATTGTGATTACTCAAAAGTGCCTAAAAAAGGCCATACCCACATGGAATGTGATTCCGTACACAGTGCAATAGAGTAAATTACAAGGGAAAGAAATTTACCTTCCACAACAATATGTGGCTATAACTAAAACAGCTAGGAGTGATCCTATGCCGTACGAAGCTCGTTATTTGGATTATACCTTTTTTACCGACTTTTCGAAAGGTTTATTTGTAAATCTATACGGTCTAGTAAAAATATAGGTGACCCAGTCGTCAGAGATTTGCGTATGCTACAATACAGACCAAATGGCACAATTTGGTATAAAATTCGTTTTGATGACGAGCTTAAGCTGTTACCACATCGTGTCACTCTAATTAACAGCATTAAACAAATAAATCACGTACAGAAATTAAATGCAGCTAGAATACCAATTACTAAGCGGAAGTATGAAGATTTACAAGACCTTAAAAGTGTATTACCATCTAGTTGCCACTCTTTTTATGATGACCTTCTGCACAGCAATTGCTAAAGACTGCAACTATTAGGCTACAGATTTTAAGTATTATTTTTTATTTTATAATTTTATTACTATTATATCTTGTTTCTTGAAAGTTTATAAAAGACAATATTTTAAACATTCACCTCTTAAAATAAGAAATATATAATTGCATTGAAGTTCTAAATGTTCGTGTGTCACTAAATAACTTTAAGCAATTGATGTAAACAATATGATTGCTGATTCCTAAGATTTAGATTAAAGATACCGTTTAAAGCAATTGTTAATTATTCTTGAAATATTTCCTAATACAAAAAATTTCTTTGTAAATCATCAATGTATACCTTATTCTCCAACATTTCCATTATTATTTTTTTTCTTTTTCTATAACATCAAGTTAATTTAATATTTATTTTAGCGTGATTGTCACTGTCATCTTTTTGGAACTCCAAATGTACTAAAGGGCCTATACTTAGATTTTAAACCAATGCATCGTATGTATACGTTTCGATAACATCCGAAGTGTTTAATGAACCTATTACCGAAAGCACATAAAAATTGGACACAGTAATTTAAAATAATATTGAGATGCTTCGGGCGAAAATATAAGTGGTGGTCAAGTACAAGTTGCAATAGACTTACAAGCATAGACGAAATCAAAATGTTTATGACGAAGTAATAGTCTATGTTTATAAACATAACTACCGAATAATATAAGTTACACTATCATTGAAGAGAGACTAAGACAAAATATAACAGTAATTTAAAGATAATATTAGTAGGTACAATATAACAGTATGAGACGGATACCAATGATAATAGTGAAGAAGGAAGCTAAGAGATCGCGAAGAACATTTGACAGTGACGATTTCCAAAAAAAGGTATATTTTGTAAGGTAGCAATATTGCAAGAGACGAAGAAAATTTCTCTAATCTATAAGCATAACGCTATAATTAAGATGAAAATGGCCAAACAATAAAATAATTTTGAAGACACTACTGTCTATTTATTAATAAATAAACACAATCGGAGATTATAAATAAAGCCAACAAAGGATAAACAGATTTATTTATCCAAGTATCAATAAGAGTAAAATACAATTTAGTAGCAATAATTCAATGCTTAAAAACATTATTCATTGACGATGACAAATTATGCAACAAAAATATTATGTGATTAAAAATATTTTATAAATGTTCCCATAAGTTACATGGGAGGCGTTGAGGCGTTGTTCTTTATCTAGATTTGAGCAACAAAATTAAATGGCTTAATCCCGGCTCCAGGCCAAAGTAAATATTGGATTAACTTTACGGCAACACCGACTCCCGACACGTCGGGGAACGTAAAGGCACAGTGCGAAAACAACAAACCAAACATACTTAGCTAAAGTAATGATAAATATTGTGGAATAGGATTATTAATTTTTTTTATGAATGTGGTAAAGGAAACAGCATTCTTTAGGACAACACAAACAAATAACATTGTAGACAGACAGCAAGAAGTATACAAAAACTTTTTACTGTTTAATACTAGCTGATCGCGCAGAATAATTAGAAACTAGTAAAGTGGGAATGGAAACATGACACTAACTGTTTTAACTGGTGATAGGTCTCTCATATGTGAGAGGCCATCTGGGTAGGTACCACCGCAATGTCTATTTCTCCCGTGAAACAACACTGCTTAAATGCACTGTTGTGTTTCGGATTGAAGGACATTGTAGCCAGAGCAACTACTGGACATATTGAGACTTAACATCTTATGTCTCAGGATGGCGAGCGCAGTGGAATATTGCTACTGTTCATGAGCGGTCGTATCGCTTACCATCAGGCGAACGGCTTGCTCGTCTCGCCATTCAATGCAAAAAAAAAAAAAAACTAGTTAGTCGTATGTTTTTTTTTTCTCATTTCACTGAATGGCGAGACGAGCATGCCTATCACCTGATGTTAAGCGATACGACAACACATAAGATGTTATGTCTCAATATGTCCAGTAGTTACCTACTCTGGCTACAATGTCCTTCAATCCGAAACACAACAGTGCATTTAAACTGCTGTTTGGCGGGAGAAATAGACATTGTGGTGGTACCTAATCAGGCGGCCTTTCACACATGAGAGACCTACCACCAAGAGGTCTTATGATATTTTGAATAATGTATTTCATAGGATATTGTTAGAATTTATCATGCATAAACCCTGCACAAATACTGATATCGATAACCCTTAACAATAGAGAGCTACCAATTGTTCCGAACGATAAAGGCGTTAACACAAACGCTTTAGGTCGTGATAGATCTCGAGCTATGAAATATAAATCAGGGTATCTATCGTCGGAGCCAACCCATCGTGAGCTTCATGCAACGGATACAATAATTTGCAAACAAAAATAATTAGCTGCTTTGTTGCACTTACCATTACGTAGATGGCAGATAGCACGCTTGTTACTGGTTGTGTAAACCGAACTGTGAACATTATACACTTTGAAGTAATGTTATTGTTAGACGAGACGCTATTCATTCGCCAGTTTTTTATCGAGCTACTACATTCAATTTATTTCGCTACTTTATTGCGCTGATGATAGTAAAACTAATAGCTTTTTGTGAATAGACATTGAGTTAAAATTATCCACAATTTTGACCGTAAATATTGAGAAAAATGTACCAGAGTGGAAGCCACGCACAGGCAAGCGCATTGTTAGCCGCCCCCCTACAAGGTGGGCGGACGATCTGGTTAAGGTTGCAGGAAGTCACTTGATGCAGGCCACTTCCAATATGTCGATGTGGAGATCCTTGGGGGAGGCCTTTGATCAGCAGTGGACTTCTTGTGGCTGAAGAGAGAGAGAGATTCAAGTAAAATCTACAAATAAATTGAATAAGAAAACGTACAAATAAGAACAAGTAGTAGATGTAATATTAATTAATGAAAATACACGGTATCCAGTGTACAGTGTACAAACTAAGCCGACGCCCTAGGGCAGTAATAAAGTAAATGATAACTATAAAACAAACGCTTGTATCCACCGTGGGATTGAAATTGCGAATTTTGATATCTCAATCTGTGTCGGGTCAGAGACGCCGCGGTCACGACACCCTTCGGTGGTCACGAGCGTTGTGTCGGTCGAACGCTTATTAATTATTATCAGAGCAATGAATTAAATGCGTTAAGGATGTTACATCAATATATTCATAGTCCAGCCAATCAAAGTAATTTTTTGCTTTTTTAACAATATTTTTGCTGCTTGCATTTTGTAACATCTGAGAATATTAATAATATGAACTGTGGATACTGCAGCAGTATTAAAAGCTACATTTTCGGGTGTATAGGCGTAAGTTTATTCAACAATTTAATTTGACATAGTATTTTGAATGATTGACCATTTATTTAAACAACATTTACATAATATTTGGTCAATCAATCAATGACTACATATGTTTATTGATATTGCTGACAAATAATTATGGGAATATTTTCAAAACCCGTTACTATGCGGCTAATCCAAAAGAAATTGAATTGATGAGTGATGAATAATGTTCCTTGCTTATAAAATAATTACATCAATTTACTTAAGCAATAAACCTCTAGACCAGAACAAAAATGGTTACATTATATTTGAGACTTGCGTTATTTACAATATATAATATATAATCATATAATCTGCTCACAACTATCGATCTAGCTTTTCCCAATATTTTACGTTGAATTAGAAATTGGTGATAAGTTTAATAAAGTTTTCATTTCCAACATAATATGTTCATAAACTCACGCTTGTTTTTCAGAAGGGGTCGCTAGAGTTGCTACCAGGACACCTGCGTTTCACCTTGTGTCTTCCGTCCCACGATATCATAAGGAGATATCGGGCACAATATTACTTTGCCCTATTTTGCCAATATAACTTATTTCAACTTTTTATTTCCAATTTTTATTATGTGAAGCCAGACTATGAATGTGGCAGCTCACACGCGCAGGGCAAAAGGTCTCGATCAAGAACAACATCAATTTGCCGAAATTAAATACAGGACATACCCGCTCAAGGCTGCGAGGCAATATATTAAACGTTGACTTATCGTTTTGACTTCAATAAGCTCACTTACTTTCAGTTTATGAATTTCCGTTTTCCTGGTCTTTGAATTTTGATACTCGTATCCTAAATAATTAATGCTCCAATGCCTTAAATTTAAGAAAGCTAATTCATTGAACTAAATTATGCGTAGTTATATTTAATGTATAATTTGTATCTCTTTTTTAATGTGAACATAGACAATTAACTAAAGTTATGAATGAAATATTTATACTCGTATTTAAATACCTACTACCTGCCTTTATTATTTATCTGACGAATAGAACATAAAATAAAGGCTTCCCAAATAGTAAATGTTCGTTGTTCCTGAGTTCATCAATCACCAGCAAATAATTTATCATAATCTTTATTTTAAAATAATTCACCAGATTCTGATGTTACAGGTCTTATTTATGATAGCCAAAAGATTTGAAGAAAGTTACACCACTCCTTTTCAAGATTGCAAGTAAATTAATAATACACATTTTACAAGATAATTTATTGAAAACCAGTCATCCAAATTACCAATATTGGACCCAATAAGCACCAGCAATAGGCGGGACACAATAGGGTTGACTGAGATCGTGCGACTTATTTTGGTTTCGGCGACTTAATAAGAAAAGCGACTCGGCGCCAAAGATAGAAAAAAAAACAATAAAATAGGTTAGAGCTAATGAGTCTGTAATGACCTGGGCTCGAGGGTGGCTCGCGGCCGGCGGTCGCAACCCTTACCGGGAAGGGTGCATCCATCATTAACAGGGGTTGTTACTGCAGTATTAATCAAACTTCGGACAATAATTAAGTTTCGTATACGTAATTTAATTCATGTACGCGATGGGAATCTACGCTTGGTTTATGATTTTAAATGTTCATATTTATGAGTTAATATTATATTGTTGTTAGGTAAATTGTCTGTCTGAATATTGAATTACTAAATTGCAACGAAAAATGTATTGTAGGTACATAGACAACAACAAAAGGTCGATGTGGAGATATTAGCCCTCTTAGGGCTTGCTCAGCAGTGGAAATCCTATGTCTGAAGAGAGATATAGAGAGAATAAGATGTACATGAAGACATTTGTCCCTGATGGTTGAATACCAAATGCGCTTATTCGTGACAATATATTATTTACTGATTTAAATTCTGAGTTGCAAACATGGCGATGAAGAAGTTCTTTCATAACGAGTCTCAGGGATGTCCAATATTGGAAATATGAATTCTTTAAAAAAATCTTGGCGACTAGAAGGTAAAAGGCGCCAACAATTTGCTAATGAAGAAAAGAAGAAGAATTTATTGTTGGACAGTGACACAGAAATACAAATAAAATAGATAACACAAGTGAGACACAAACACTAAAAATAATTATCACTGCGCAAACAATGGACCTCGCATTCAGCTAAATGCTTCGGTAATGCATAAGCAGAACCGCAGCGCTGATTTTCAATGCGAGAACCAAGTGACGTTCGGATGCTCAGTCATTAATCTGACTTGATTAAAACGTAAAAAAATAATAATAATAATGTAATAATAATAATAACAATTGGGAAAAGCGACAAAATAACCAAATTAAAGAACACTAAAAACTTAAACAAAACACAAATATAAAATTAAATAGTACTCAATTTCAGGCATGTATGTGTGTATTATAAATGTACCCATGTAAATGTATATGCGTAGTTAGATATTATTTTCTATGCATGTAAGTAGCGCGAAGTTATCTGATATTCAATAAAATAAATAAATAAAATAAATAAATAATTCCAACACTTTGTGGGTATGTAGTGAGCCTCGCTCGCACAGGTGCAACAAACATTGATAAACATCGTACTCGTGGCAATGAAACAAATAAAGCAGTAACAAATAAATAGTTTTTTGTTGGTTACACGTCAATAATGTGTAAATGAAGTGAGGTTTAAAATGCCACGAGACACAGGGAATCGTTAAAATTACATAAAAAGTAACAAAAATTAATAATATTTTAAATAAATTTAAAATTAGTTGATGCCACCATCGACGGATAACAGAACATCATACCACAAATACTGTACGTGCTATAAATTGAAGGTAAATGTATGCTAATAATAATAATTTAACCTATATATATAAAAATAATATCTATAAATAATATGCCTGAAATTGAGTACTATTTAATTTTATATTTGTGTTTTGTTTAAGTTTTTAGTGTTCTTTAATTTGGTTATTTTGTCGCTTTTCCCAATTGTTATTATTATTATTACATTATTATTATCCTGATTGTGACGAGCCGATTAGAATCAAGCGGGGTATATTTCAGGGCGACAGTCTGAGTCCACTGTGGTTTTGCATGGCCCTGAATCCCCTCAGCACTCTGTTGTTGGATTCAGGGTTAGGCTACCGTCTACGGAGAGGCTCTGAGCCTATTTCTCACTTGCTTTATATGGATGACCTCAAGTTATTTGCATCGAAACAAACCGAATTGATTGAGTTGTTAAAAATAACGGATATATTTAGCAAATCAATCAATATGGATTTTGGTGTAGATAAATGTGCGGTTATCCATGTGAAGCGAGGGGAGGTTGCGGTCTCTGATGACATACTAGTCTCAGAGACTGTAAGGCTCAGATCCCTCTCCGTGACGGAAACCTACAAATATTTGGGTATGCCTGAAGCTCTAGGTATCATGGGTGCAGATGTAAAACGATCGTTGAAAGAGCGTTTTTTTAGCCGCCTGACAAAAGTACTTAACAGTTTTTTATCAGGTGGAAACAAGATTCGCGCTTTTAACGGTTGGGTTATGCCTGTACTCATGTACTCTTTTGGCATACTCAAATGGACTCAGACCGAATTGGACGCCCTGGATCGTAAAGTCCGAACTCTCCTGACTGCACATCGTATGCATCATCCACGATCATCAGTGATGAGATTGTACATCCCGCGGAGATGTGGTGGCCGAGGCATTCTTAATGCTAAGGACTTGCATAATCGCGAGGTGTGCAATCTTAGGGATTATTTCCTTCACAGTGATGTTGATATGCATAGGGTTGTAGTTATGGTAGATAAAGGATTTACCCCGCTCTATTTGGCGATTGAGAACTGGCGGAAACCTCTGGTGGTAGGCATTAAGGATCGCGAGGACATATGGAAGAGCAAAGAGCTGCACGGTCGGTTCTATCGAGCCCTTCATGGGCCTGATGTGGACCGACTAGCGTCTGTGTCTTGGCTACGCTTCGGTAACCTCTTTTGGGAAACCGAGGGTTTTGTCTTTGCAATTATGGACGAAGTTATTAAGACGAACAACTATAGGAAATACATCCTGAAGGACGGTACGGTCGACATCTGTCGGGCATGCCACCGTCCTGGCGAGTCTATCAGGCATGTTATCTCCAGTTGTTCGTATCTTGCTAACGGCGAGTATTTGCATAGACATAACCTAGTAGCCAAGATCATACACCAGCAAATTGCCCTTCGATATGGACTTGTGACACCTGAAGTGCCATATTACCAGTATGTGCCCCAACCAGTTCTCGAAAATGGTCATGCAACGCTGTATTGGGATCGATCTATTATCACAGACAGGACTATTCCAGCCAATAAGCCTGACATTGTGATAATAGATCGATTGGCGCGTCGGGCTATACTTGTTGACGTCACCATCCCGCATGACGATAACCTTGTCAAAGCTGAAAAAGACAAAATGTCTAAATATTTAGATTTGGCACACGAGGTTGCCGACATGTGGGATGTCGACTCAACAATTATTGTCCCGATTGTCGTTTCTGCTCATGGGTTGATACCAAAGAGCCTCGACCAACATCTACAGAGGCTCTCAATCGGCTGTTGGGTCAGGAGTCAGATTCAGAAGGCAGTATTGCTTGACACGGCACGTATTGTGAGGCGGTTCCTCACTTTGGGCTCCTAACCACCGGTGGCTTGGGTCTCGAGCCTCGCCATCGTTGGATAACTTTTTATATTTTTATATGTATTTTGTTTTTTAATATATATATATAAAAATGTAAAGAAAAGACTTAAAATAAAGAGAAATAATCATAATTTAACCTAGTACATTTGCTTTTGTGTTGATAATAAATGTTGCCTATAATTAGATTTAAAACCAAATTTATTATTTTTAGAACGTCATGGCGGTGGTATATTGTTCCAACAGCGAGTGGCGGCATATTTAAAGGATCCCCTAAATGCAGAAGTCCTGTATCGAGGAATCGACAGCGGGTTCGTGGAGGAACGCGAGCCATATGAAATGTTGTCCCGCCTCCACATCAACTTATCGTATAAGTAACAAGGTTTTTTTGTCTTTATCGTTCCAAATAGTAATGTGGCCATGTGCTCTTCGAGCTGCCATTTTGAGCATATTTGCTTCATTTATATAAGGTGTGACATGGCTACGACGGGGAATATCGAGGCAAAATCTGGCACAAGCATTCTGCACCCGTTGAATCAATCTGACGGTGCGCTGTAGTAGACAAGGCCCATACACCACATCACAGTAATTTAATCTGGATAAAACTAAACTGTCCACTAGCCTTTTTCTTAAGTCAACATTGAAATACTGCCTGAAACGGTACAACAGCTTAAGTCTGTAGAAGCAGTTTCTTATAACGCTATTGATATGGGCCTCAAATCGAAGCTCCGGATCAATGATTAGTCCCAGATTACGCGCTGTGTCCACCCTTTCAATACTTTCGCCCAAGACGTGTATCTGCGGATTACCCGATAATATATTTTTGACTTGCGCTTTACTTCCCAAAATCATAAACTTCTATTTGGCGGGATTCAGTACAAGAGTGTTACGATTTGACCACGATACCACTTTAGAAATCTCCTCATAAATTTTATTAATAGATGACACCAGTTTGTCATGTTTAAACGACATGTATAACTGGATGTCATCTGCGTACATGTGATATTTGCAATCGAGAAAGCAATGGCTTATATCAGCACTGTATATAATAAACAGTAGAGGGCCAAGAATGGAACCCTGAGGGACTCCGCGCGTCACAGGTCGCGGAGAAGAACAAACCAAAGATCCATCATAATTCTGCAATTCAACATACTGCGAGCGGTCGCTCAGATAGCTACAAAACCATGACACGGTGTCGAGTTCGAATCCATAATATCGCAGCTTGGATAATAAAAGGTTGGTGTTTATAGTATCGAACGCACGTGAAAACTCCAGCAATGTGAGAATGGTCCTCTCCCCACGATCCCGTGCCTCGAGTATGTTATCCACCACATCTAATAAGGCAGTGGTAGTGCCACGTCCCTGTCGTAAACCTGACTGGCGATCCGGAAGTATATTGTGGGCTTCTAAATATTTATGACCTGAGAGTACACATCTCGCTCAAGTATTTTTGATAAACAAGGAAGGATGCTTAAATCGACTTGATTGTCAGTATTAGAGCCATTACAGTATTATTCATGTACGGACTGAGATCAAAATATGGTTTCTATATGAAACCATTCTAATGTTATAGTTATTTGAATAGTTCAAAATTTAATTTTAGTTGTGAGCCAAATAATATTATGATCCTAGTTGATTGAAATAAATGATATACATATTTTTGTTTAGTTAGTTTTCTGCGGGCTTTTGGGCCAGCCAGGAAAATGCGATGTTCAAATCAGTTTGTTTATTATTAAGTTAATGATGGTAAACATGATTTCACGTATTTTTGTTACATCAACTACAAAATAAACAATACCCTAATCTTAACCTTACAATATTTTACCCGGTAACTTGAGGGACGCAAACTGAGTATGATAAAAAATTTCAACAACAACTTTTCAACACTAAATTAAGTTTTTTCAAAAGTAAAATCTCCGCAGACATTACGATCGAGATTTATCACACGCGTCTAAATGATTTTTGAAATTCGAAGCAGGTTGATTTCATGTAATATTGAATATTTGTATGAGTCTGAATCGTATCCGAGGAGATAAAATTGCTTATTTGTGTAAATAGCTTTGCATTTGCTTACACATTGCCTTCAAATGGTGGTTAAGTGCAGTCCGAATTCACAGTAGGTATGTACATATATACATCGTATTATTAACAACAGAATTTAAATTATTATTTTATTGTATATTTCCTGAAAGAGTTAAGTTATATACGCGTTTGACTTGATCATCTAATTTGTATTAGGGTAAAGTGTTAAAATAAATATCTTGCATGAAACAATTTTATTACTGGTGAACGGATGTCAGACATTTTTAAAAGTAATAGTTAAATATAAATAAAAATATTATTGGAATAATTTTTAACCTAAAAGAACAATTAAGTAACAATTAATGCTAGAATAGTCCTTACATAAAATCCACAGCATGTATTTCATAATTTAATTCCAGTTATTTGTTACGATGAGTAATAGAGTATGCACCACTAAATTACGAATATTAAATACATATTGTTACCTTTAAAGCCAGGGGGGTATGTGGGGTGATTGGCAGTGATTCATCCAACTAACCCCAACAGATTGAACATCGATAAATTTAAATTTTATGATACTTTTCAAATGGGGTGGGATATGTACAATAATGCATATTCTTAGCACAACAGAGGGGAACATGGGGTATATACCCCAACTTGTATAGGTTAGCTTAAAAGTTGCGTGATTTCAAATATTCACATAGATACATTGTATCATATTTGCATTCGAATGTATGGGAAATCGGCCAACCACTGCGGGTGAGGAGTTATACCTAAAGGTCTACCCCCGAAAGGTAAAGGTTCGGGTAATCATCTGTCAGCGGCGTGCACAGGATTATGACACTGGGTATGCGGCGGAGTACTCGGTCACAAAAACTTTTTCTTCTATAGATTTTTAGCATAGCCACCGCCACGCGACGGATCTCTAAGTCGGAAACCATGCCAACATAATAAGTTAAGATGTACTACTACTATTCATGTACATTTTCTACGGCAACGCAGACAAAATAGCGATCGATCGTCGCGGCGGAAGAAATTCTAATAAGTAAAATAAAAAAACTCACCTTGTCAACTTCAATTTTCACATATTCAAGGTTCCGGTTAGTTGAGATTACTATACCTATCCCAATGTAAATAAAGGCAAGATTTCGGCCGCCTCGTTCATTCATTTGATAAACATACATTTTTAACACAAACCTCACAATCAAATAACATTTGGAGAAAATAAACAAACACAAATGACCACAATTATATCGAAATTTAGTAATAAACTGTTAAATGTACACACTTTCAAATGTTAAAATGAAAAATCCGTTAAGAAATCTATTTTTTTTACAAACATACTAGTATAAAATAGTAAACAATGCAACAACACATTAAAAAAAGGAAAATGGCCCCCGCGAAACACAAAACATTTCTATTTAAACAAATATAACCCTACAAACCAAAAATGCATAATGTGCATAGGTGATTTATCAGATTTCTGCCTATTAATTTTACTCGGCTTATAGGCAACGAACATTTCCGATTACTCCCGACAACTGCCGAACTTCCGAGGCCTGCCGCAGGAGTCGCGGCTTTCAATATTCATGGGTGTGTGCGTTTGCGACTGTGCACGGACACCAAAATTACTACACACATGCAAACAAATGTCATGCGGGACGCGGCGGCATGACTTGGTTGATTAGGTACATTATTTTGCTTTGCAGTGCCGCTTGCTTTTCGCGTGGCAAACATAATGTTTGCGTGATTGCAAATAGGCGCTATTTATAAAATATTAGGCGTTTTTAAGTTATTATGTTTTGTTTATTCATTTATTTACTATAAATTAAAGTCATCTAAAACGTACGAACGTTATAATAAAATATCTGTGAATGGCAAGTAAAGTACTGCATTTCTGCCTACAAGGAGCGCACGCCCCTGTCATCTGTGCATAATATTATAACTCAGATCATTCAAAAGTCTGCAAAAATAATTACTGGTGACCCCATATAAAACGCAGACATAAGAAGAAATGTCTGAGCAGATTTGAAATGTTATAAAAGTTGAACATTGCTGCTATTTTTCTGCTATCCGTACTGATGAACCTACATTTCGCACGGCACATAAATACTGTCGGTGTGTACCGACTTAAGCATGTGTAAACAAGGAAGTGGCTAACAATCGCGTGCCACTAATCGTAGTGCAGGGGTTGCCAACAATGGATCTCATTGAGATCAGTTCATTGGCAACACCTTAACATGCCGTCCACCCACGCAACTCAGATAACAAGTTGAATACATCTGCCTGTTGATAAAATAATACTTAGGAGAATCGTATAAGTACGGTCAGACAAAAAGTTGCAACTTTTGACAGTTGTTGTTTTCTGGCAATTCAAGCTTTTGGTGTTAATTTAAATGAAGTATGAATATTAAATAATTATTTTATCTTTACTTCATTAAATCAATAGCGTGTGCAATTGTATTCTCTAAATATTTTCAAATTACATATCTCTATTTATTATATATTTTATGTGTACAGTACTGTGAAATAGAACACAAAAACTTGCATAGTACATACAGTAATTACACTTTGATTAAAATCAGAATCCAATCAAAAACAAATGCTGTGTTATCTTGAATAAAATAAATATGATAGTAAATTAAAGATTTTCCCACAGAAATAAACCAGCGATTACATAATCTCCAATTGCTAACAAGTAGCTCCGAAAACTTAATAATTCAATTCCGTTTTAAGTAAACACAGTTGCTCAATTGATACATTCGAAACATCTTGGTTTAAATCTCACAGAAAACTAATGAGATATGTGAAATTTAAATATTTATGCAGTACTTATTCACGTTATTTCTAATAGCGTGAGTATCGTGAGAAAACGCGCAGTCATTAGAAGTTAATCTTGTAATGCGCACTAAATTAATGTATATATATGGGTGATACCCAAACATGGGTTTTACGAGTCTCACGGCAAATGCCTTGATAAAAATTAGAATTGATTAGGTTACACAATCAAACACTTATAGATTTTTATATTATAAAGCACTGTTAGTGTTACTCTTTAGTTTTAAAAGTGGTATATTTTGACTACTGTAGAAATGAGTGTTTATCTTAACCACTTTACTCTAGTCTAACACTAGCTATGGTAAATGAAGATTCTAGACTGTATTACAGAAATTCGTTTTCACTTCGAAAATTAAATTTCCGGTTTATTTTTTATACAAGGCGTGGTCTCAGTAATGCGTTTAACTCATAAAATAACACTTCTTCCTGCATCGTGTAAATAATTATAAATCAACTTGTATCACCGTGTGATCGGCCGTGCTTCTGAATTAAACTTATTGCAAAATAACACAAAACACCAGTTAAAAATCACTACCTGTTTGTTCTTATTTATTGTTTTGCTTATGAATATTCACAAAATAATAGAATTTATTTGAATACTAAACTTATTTTTCATTTAATTATTTTTCATTTACTGGCGGTAGGTCTCTCATATGTGAGAGGCTGCCTGGGTGGGTACCACCGCAATGTCTATTTCTCCCATCAAACAGCAGTTTAAATGCACTGTTGTGTTTCGGATTGAAGGACATTGTAGCCAGAGTAACTACTTGACATATTGAGACTTAACATCTTGTGTCTCAGGATGGCGAGCGCAGTGGAATGCCAAGCATTGCTTTGTAAATCAAGGTGTTGTTTGGTTTTGCTACTGTTCATGAGCGGTCGCATCGCTTACCATCAGGTGAACGGCAAGCTCGTCTCGCCATTAAATGCAAAAAAAAAAAATTACGAAACTTATTTTTCATTTAATGTTGATTTTGCAATCAATATACCATACTCGAATGTACTTACAAAACTGTTGACTATGTACAGGAAATGCAATAATATTTGCTAGATACGTCTGCAAAAAATATTTGAATTAACAAACAAATGGCAAAAAGATATAACATGTAGTGATTTGTATGACAAGTTACAACATTACGTAGAAGGAAAATACATAGATCTTAATATTCTATATTGTGCTAAAACTAACTCCAAAGCAAGTAATACTTCTTTGATCACCATATAATTTTGCTAGAGACGCCTGCCATCAGCCTTTTTAGTGCTCCATAAAAGGGTAACTATTCAAACTACTTAAACTGTTTGTTTAAAGTATTCTAAAGTGGCACAGTTTCTCAAAGGGTTCCGGTGTCATTAAACACACTAGCCGCGCCGACAATTACTTGGGAAGGTTTTCAATTTACTTTATTATTTATTTATTTATGCGTTATCTTCGAATGATGAGCGATGGTTGTTAGAACGACGCGGACAAAGAAAACAATGGAGAAGCAATAGAAATTTATTTGTAATTTATGTTTTGATGTAAGATCATTTTGTAACTATTTGATTTATTATTAACATAGGTATTATTTCATTTAATTTTAATGGCCATCTTCTAAAGTATCTTGGTATAATCTTGTGATTTCATAAAATAAATGTTTCTTTTATTTCTGAAATATACAACTTTTTTTTTTTTTTTTTTTTATTGCTTTGAATGACGAGACGAGCATGCCGTTCGCCTGATGGTAAGCGATGCGACCGCTCATGAACAGTAGCAAAACCAAACAACACCTTGAATTACAAAGCAATGCTTGGCATTCCACTGCGCTCGCCATCCTGAGACATAATATGTTTAGTCTCAATATGTCCAGTAGTTACTCTGGCTACAATGTCCCTCAATCCGAAACACAACAGTGCATTTAAACTGCTGTTTGACGGGAGAAATAGACATTGCGGTGGTACCCACCCAGGCAGCCTCTCACATATGATAGACCTACCACCAGTAACTTTTCACTGAGTGACTCAGTAATGTAATTTATTTACTCGCAAACTTTAAATACTGTTGAATATATTAGTGAAATAATGTTTAAATATGACAGAATATCTAAGCATGTTTATATTCCTAATCTAACAATATATGCCACGATTAAAAGCATTATGTTTATAGTCCCGAATTGCTCCAACATTAAATGGCTCTAATGGGAAACGTTTATCTTAATTTTAGTCTCTCACAAATCGTTTGACGCAACCTTAATGGCTCGTAGCTGCTTATAATATTTGACAAAAAATCACTATTACGTGGAACGATCTAAACATAATACCTGTGTTTATAGCGATAGGAACTATTCATGTTAAATTGTCAAAATTTTTATATTGGCGTCCACTTTCGCAAACAGTGAGAAACATTAAAAAAAGTCAGTCAAACTCGGCAAGCGGATAAAAAAAACGTATATTATTTTGAAAACAAACAAAACATAACAAATAGCCTTCGTGTTTTCATATGCGTTCCAAATTAAATTTAGCCGTGATTAACTCACTCGAGGCGTTTTCTCTGTTCATCAATCAACTCGTAGTCACGATGGGTGGAAGCAAAATTTACTTCCTCGGAGCCGTCTCGGTTACACAAAACATAGTTCCAACTGACTAAAAAGGGACGCCGAAGGTAGATTAGACGCTAAGAAATTACGATTTTCAGAGTTCACACGGACGCCCCCGGCGCGCTGAGCGGCGGTGAGACGGCTGACTTCAGAAGCCTCCAGTAATCAATTTTGTACACAAACGGCGGTTATTAATTGATTTTTTTGTCTAATGACTAAAAATAACATCTGCCAAATCAACACGGCTGGTCGTTAACGAACGTGCCAAAAATTTTATTTTCTTTTGGCGGTAGCTTTCAATCTCACAGATAACATGTAACGAACACGTGTTGGAATCCAAATGGGGCGGACTTAATTTGTTTTCTTGTATCAAATTATTTAAATGTCAACGAAAAAATTTAAATAACACTGTGATGTTTTTATCACCACTTTCAGTGTTACATAATTTATATATGTAATTCTTTTTTGGAGATTTATTATAAATACTCGTATCAATTAGCAAAAGGCAGCGTCTTCTTGGCATGTCATTGCGTGTGGACGGATTTAGCATAAAAGGTTTTGTCACATTAAATGGTAAGTAAAACTTTTACCACCACTTTCATTAGCTATAAAAAAATTTCAAATGACACATGTACACTCAAATATTTCCTTGGACAAAAAATATTCGCCAGTAGTGAGTGGACTGGTAGTGTTGTTTAGGGTCCCCCGTCATGTAACACAGAGGTCGGCAGTTCGATTAACCATCTAAATAATTGAAATAAGACTATTATTTACGGATTTCATCGCGGATTTGGTTATTTTTTTACATTTTTAACTTCCCAACGTTTCGATTACTTTACAGCTTTCGTGGTAACGGGGTGGACTGATTAAAATCTGTTAATAATAGCTTTATTTCAATGTGTAAAATTCGAGTAACTAAGAAACCATCATGTAAATAATTTTCTTTGTTAAAATAAATGTAAGAAGTTGGCAACTGAAAATAAACGACTCGTTGGTGAAATAAAAATAGGCTAGGATGTTAAATAATATTGACCAATTCATTCGTAACCTGTTACGCATAGAGGTTTAAAGCAATATAACATTTTAATTGCCTCGTTTGGGCAGTTTTACCACATTATGATTATAAAGCTGTGGTCCCCGGTTTGAATCCCGGATTGGGCAAAGTTTCAACGGCAAAAAATTCATTAAATTATAACTTAGTACTTATGTACTCAGTTACGTATTTAGTTAGGAGTCGTTTCACAACAATAAATTGCGATTTAAAACTTGTCAACAAACGTAATTTTTCATTAAAATATGCTTACGTTAATTTATGTGATTTTTCACATCCTTAAGTGACCCTAATGCATTTATTTACAAATTTGCATTATCAAATTAACCACGCTCAGTCAGTGTTCCAATGGCGCCCTTGTTTGTTTTGGACCTTCATAAATATTACCAGACGCATTCCAAAACCGCGTGCAGTCCAGATTTATGGCCGAGAATCAACTATTATGATAAATATTCACCATGGGCATTTAATAAAATTAGATTAAACCGATAAGCTGTAAAAACCATTCGGTTCACAGTTCTCCAATTTACATATTTATAATGTGATCGAGTTAAACAATTGAGATTATTCGTGGATATGCAAAACATCTTATTATTCGGTGTATCATAAGTACGTATCGATTTATGGGACTTCGTAGAAGGTAAAATTGTATTCAGAAGGGTCATAACATGATTCTAAATTTGAACTTTGTTGTTGTCATCGTGTTTAGGTAAAAAAATAGTGTTGTTTCAGTTTTAAAACTACTATTGTTCAGTTATCTAATTAGAGAGTAACTAAAAATTTTATAGAGAGAGAAAAAGAGAGATCTAATTAGAGAGTAACTAAACATGGTAGATCAAACGAAGTCGGGTGGTAGTTTAAATGACTACAAATACAATGAAACTAAAAATTTCGCAATACAACAGGTCAATATTTTTGTGTCTTTTTTAGTACTGTATCATCGTGTTTGATTGATAAATCCATAGTGTTTGCTAAAATACTAATTTAAACTATTGCGTACTATAACGCCTTTAAATTTAAAGGGTGTACACTATTATTTTAGAAAAAAAACTATATATTTAATACCCAAAAGAAAAAAAATCGTCACTTTTTTTTGTGAAATTTTTATTTGCATTGATTCTGAAGTCACTAAAATTAAAACTACTACCCGGTTTCGTTCGGTAGCCGTCTTGATATATCCGGTATAAAACCTTATTGGTCTTACAAACGATTATCTAATACCCATTAAGGTAAGCCTAGCCAGCAAGCGAAGGCAGTAGCTGCCTTTATAAAATAATTAGCTATTTCGATTGGCGCATGCGCGTACGTGATCATAATATAAAGCGTGGGAAAATTGTTAGATAATAAAAGATAATGAACGGTAGGACTATTATAATACTATTACAATAGTTAATACATGTTGTACATACAATGTATATGCAATCAAAAGATTTCCGAAACATGCGTATGTATTTTATGGTGTAATTCATATCGAGAATATTTTTAACTGATACGTTAATGTAATTTTATGGTATTCAACATTATAGTGGACAGAGACCCTTATAATAGGTGTAAAGATTTATAACTCATGCTAGGCTAATTTATAATTGAAAAAAAAAAATAACGATTATTAGATCTGATTCAATTTTTAATTCGAATATATTTTTAAATAATCCGATTTACATTAGTTTACTTTCTGTATTGTCTCATGCTATGTTTTCGTACGACATATAACGTTTCCTTAAATCAAAGTCGCGTCGGTGCCCGTAGGATCCCGTTTTGCATCCGTCTGTATATCAAGATTGCTATCGAAGATAGATTTACAAGGGACTGCTTCGATGGGAGAACGTTTCCTTCCAATCGATACGGACAAAATATTTATTTATTTCAACTGTATTAAGTCCGGATTTGCTGATTATTCAATGGCGGTCTAAGTATTCTACCAGTGCTTAACGTAAACAAGCCTCGTAGATTTTTGTTACTTGGATGTGTTGTGTTTGGGTTTCAATTACTAGTGACTTTTTACTGGTGGTAGATCTCTCATATGTTAGAAGCTGCCTTGGTATGTACCACTGCAATATCTATTTTTTCCGCCAAACAATAGTGTAAATGCACTGTTATGTTCCGATTTGAAGGACATTGTAGCCAGAGTAGCTAATGGACATATTGAGACTTAACATCTTATGTCTCGGGGTGGCGAGCACAGTGGAGTGCCAATCATTGCTTTGTAATTCAAGGTGTTCTTTGGCTTTGCTACTACTCATAAGTGACCATCTTGCTTACCATCAGGCGAACGGCATGCTCATCTCGCAATATATGGTAACCCCTTTTAACATTATACCTATTCATGTGTGCAACATAATCGATATAATCCTTTGAGTAATAACAATTTTGATTTGGATGGTTGAAGTTTGAAAAGTAAGCTGAGTTAGATAAATGGTGAGAGATTACTGGACTATGTTTTAAGTTTACTTATGATATAAGATAATGTGTACATTTTTAACATCACTATCTACAAAATGTTCGACATATCGAAACAGCAGTGCTACCGAGTTTAATCAAGTTTTACTGCTTTGGCTGCAAACGACAGTCCTGTCAAATGTATTGCGACGGGTTTCAACTGCACAAAAATGTTTGACTCTGCATTGCCTAACACCCATCAGGTGCTATGGAGAATTCAGTGACATAGCGGTACATGTAAACGGTCACTGGTCAAACATAAATCTGTGATTATCTAGTGGATCTTCTCACTCGACACACAGATCTGATGATTATCGAGAAATGCTGTACTGATTGCTGTCGACATCTACGGATGGGTTGGGCTTAGCCTCGTTTAAGAAAGTTATATGTATACATATTATATTTGTATATATAAACTGACTGGCTCGGTGGCGTAATAGTACTACGGTACGGTTACAAGGCTGAGATCTCGGGTTCGAATTCCGAGTCGGGTAAGGTAATATTGGATTTTTCTATTCATTATCAGTCCAGAGTCAGGTATTTGTACCTCATTTAGCGATAGGGCCGTCCCCTATCACGTTGTGGGACGGAACATACTTGGCGAAATGTGGGTGTCCTGGCACCTCTGATGACCCCTTCTGGGAAAAAAGCGTGAGTTTATGTAATGATGTATATGTTTGAATACATTATTGCCGGGCTCTCACATCTACAAATAAAGGGGTAAATTTTTATTTTTAATGTTGTATCCAGCATTATATGCATCAGCATATTGCATACTTTTGAGATTTGGGTAAAAACTCATATTTACGCCGGCCGTACCGATGATATGCTTCAAAATTAAAATAATTGGTTATATATTTTAAATGCACAATTAGAGGAACACGCACAAAAAATAGGTTTTTTTTAATTTTTTTTTTTGCTGTTTGTTTAAATGGTTGTTTATATATTTCAGCACCTTTAAAAAATTAAATGATGCAAAAATATTTTTGGATATTTAGAGTTTTATCGTTAATTATACGCTCTCAAGTGCTTTTAAGATTTTTTCACTTTCAAGTGGTTTCACAAAATTTTGTTTAATTTCATTTTATGTGACTTAAGATATTTTTATTGTTATTGTTTTTAGAGTACCTGTCTTGTAGGATATAAAATGAGTGGCTTACCTTCCACTGAAGTTGCCAGAGCGGTAACAATGATTGAAAATAGTCAAGGGTAGGATTCAGTAAGTCGCGCATTGGGTGTGTCGGTATCTGTCGTCTTTCTCAACGTTAAACGTTAGAGGAGCATAGGCTCTTATGTGCGGATGCCAGGATAAGGCAGAAAACGGTGGACTAATACCCAGGATGGTCATTTTATACGGCTGAAAACTTTGAGAAATCGTCTTCAAACGGCTATTCAGACCCGAAACATGTCACAAGAAGTCCGTGATGTTAATATCAGTGCGCGTACAGTCAGAACACGTTTAAATAAAGTTGGACTGAAGTCTTACGTTCCGTCAAAAGCTCCAAAACTCGAGGTGGTACATAAAGTAGCCAGATAAGCTTTTGCTCATCAACACCGCGACTGGACAAATGAGTGGAGCCGAGTTTTGTTTAGTGATGAAAGCAGTTTTGTTGTGAATTGCATAGAAGGAAGTGAGAGTATCTGGAGGTATCGAGGAGAACGCTAATCGAGGAAACTTTACTGAAAGAGGTGTCTTATGGCGGAGGGTCAATTTTGGTATGGGGTGGTATATGTTTGGAAGCACGCGCGGAGTTAATACTTATAGAAAATGGGTCTTTAGCTGCACACAGATACGTCGCAGAGATCTTTGAGTCCCATGTATTGTCTTTTGCACCATCCATAGGCGAATATTTTTTATTTATGCATGATAATGCGCGGCCCCACACAGCGCAAATGGTTCGCGACTACTTAAATCAGGCCCAAATCGCGCAAATGGATTGCCCAACAAGATCACCAGACATGAATCCCATAGAGAACGAATGGGACGTTATCGGAAGAAAGATAAATGGAAGAAACCAAGCCCCTAAGATCGTCCAAGGATTAAAATTCATGTTAGTGCAAGAGTGGGAGAATTTGTCGCAAAAAATGATTGATGACGTCATTAAAAGCATGAAGGATCATATCCAGACTCTTGTCTGAGCCCGTGGTAGCAATACGCATTATTAATTTTCTTAAATTATTTCTGTAAGTTTTTAAAATACACGATTACATTTGACAATACATAAATTTCATTTTACTGTATTTCCGTTTAATTGCATTTGCGTAATTAAAGTATTTTTTACTCAATTTTAGTAATTTGTTATAAATTTTGCCTCATTTTGAATATTGAAAAATAAAAACATTCAGTTATTATAATACTTTCTAAGAAATTCAATTTTTAACGCATGTTCCTCTAATTCTGCCGGCGTGTGTATCTAATCAATATTATCATATTTATATAATAAGCCTTTGGGATTTTAGAATTTACGTATAATAATTATTCCAATGATATGAGCGATGAATTCTCCGTCAAAGGAACTAATAGTTATCAATATTACATCTTTAATTCCATTATTTCAATGTTATGTGGAGACATTGCAATCAATGTGATGTGGTAGGTCTTTCCAAACGTTGGTGTAATTTATGTATATCTTAGGGTATTCTTCTATAGTTCTTTTAAGTAAATTAGCATGAAATTATAACTTATTCCATCTTTGAAAAATATGATCTATCGTTCGTCATTGTAGAAATCGATTTCACTGTTAACACTTATAGAATGTCAAATGCGAATATTCGCATAAGCGTAAAATCTATATAACAATTCCGATTCACCCTTTCGTTTTCGCATCGATTCCGACAATGGCGTTTCCGGGTTGCAAATACATCTCAATTGATCCTCGCAGGAAGTTGAAACGGTTCATTAGCTATATATTATTGTGTATTAAAACTGAATGCTTTTCTTGTGCCGACGGTTCCTTTGATATACCAATACAGACGTATTGTGATATTAGGGTTAATGGCCTTGCTTTTATTTCCCTGTCTGTGTTACATCCTACTTTGATTAGTGGATCTATATCCACTAATCAAACCCTATGGTTTAAGGCAGTTTAAGGGCGTTTTATAGCGATTATGCAGATTTCATTAGATGGTATTGGTAGTAACTGCAACATTGCCTGAATATACTTGTAGTAGATTTTATTTTTATTGAATTTTATTTCATCGTGTTGCATAAAGTAGGACGTTCTTCTAAATTGTGAAGAAGGGCGTATACAGGCGAATATGTTACATGGTTCGAAAATTTTATCATTTAATACTTAAAATGTCTCTAGATTATAATTATTATTTCTGTTTCTATTTTGTAATACGTTTTATTAAATGTTAGTTCATTTGTTTTAGATTAAGTTGTGCTTTTGTATTGTTTAATAAGATAAATTGTAATGCTGTCTGTATACTCCTATAAAGGCTCGTCACCTTGCACAATACCTATACATAAAACAAGATGGAATTTTATCGGTGGCGCACCGATGGTGTATCTGTTATGGGCCAAGTGATTAATGCGAGCAGTATTCATAATGCCCGGGCAGTATGAATATTGCCGAGCCATATCGGGCCAAGTGATAAATTACAATCTAAACTCACCTATTTATCACATTGCCCGGGCATTATGAATATGGCTACACGATGATCGGGCAATGTGATTAATAAGTTGAAATAAAACTATTATTTACGGATTTTACTGGTGGTAGGTCTCTCATATACTGGTGGTAGGTCTCTCATATATGAGAGGCCATCTGGGTAGGTACCACCGCAATGTCTATTTCTCCCGTGAAACAACACTGCTTAAATGCACTGTTGTGTTTCGGATTGAAGGACATTGTAGCCAGAGCAACTACTGGACATATTGAGACTTAACATCTTATGTCTCAGGATGGCGAGCGCAGTGGAATATTGCTACTGTTTATGAGCGGTCGTATCGCTTACCATCAGGCGAACGGCTTGCTCGTCTCGCCATTCAATGCAATAAAAAAAAATCGCGAAAAATAATAGTTTTATTTCAATGTGTAACATTCGCGTAAATCTAAGAAACCATTTGATTAATAGGTGATTTTTTTACGTGGTGCGCTGCCGCATTGTCGCATCTGCAATAGACCCATAAATTAGAAAGGTTAAATTGATCTGCTTATGTTTAGTTGTTTTTTAACGTCCGAAACATTATCTTCAGAAGAAAATTAGTGTACCCACTTTATGGATCAGTTAGGTCGACTGTGCCCCAAAACTGACTCGTAACACCCCGACTTTACGTAGTCTTTTGGCTACCAACCCTAGAGTATATTTAAAAAGCCGGAGGCGCGGAGGGAGAGCAGCCCCCGCCCGCTGTAACGAAGGATAAGGCGACCAGCAAGCCGAAGCTGCGGAGGTGAGCATAGGTGCCTATCTTTTGTTACGCAAGGGCAAAGGGGCTGAACTTCCCGTAGCGCCGGAGACCATGCAGAAGCTAATTTGTATTGACAACAAGTGTTTTAAGGGTTAGGTTGCTATAATAGATATTTCTCAGTAATGGTGCGTTACCTTTTCATGGGAGTGGTACCAAGGGAGGTGCGACACTCCCCCTCTCCCTCCACTCCTCCCAACCCACCCCCTCGTGCTGCACTATTCTAAATTCTACCACTTCGGCTCATTTTGATTCGCTTTACATCAGTCTGCCCAATAGGCACTTGGCATTATTCATAATGTCCGGGCAATGTGATAAATTGATTGGTTATAATCACATTGCCCGCTCTTATTGGGCATTATTCATATGGCCCGGGCATTATGAATAATGCCCGATTAATCACTTGGCCCATAACATATCGATTTGATAAATAAATAAATAAATATCACGTGTCAGAATTGAGACCGCAAAAAGCTTTCTAAATGAGGCTTTTAATGGTGTAGTAAATTAGATGAAATTAGCGCATCGTGAGCATGGGCTAATTTCATATTACAATGTCTCTAATTTCATCACTTCACATCATTCGAGATTAGAGCCAAACGACTCGCTAATGCCCAATCAACTCGCAAGTGGTAGCAAAAATCATAAAGACATGTCACACCTACTGTTACGAAATTTATTGACATACTAATTTATTGAGCTCTAAATAATAACTATATTCTCCAGCCACTAAGTCTGACCTTCACGTCATGAACCAATTAAGTGTGAAATATTTTGGTGACTGATTTGCGAAAGATAAGAATCTCGTGATGCTCCCAGGACAAAAAATAGACAGATGCAATAAAACTAATCACGGGCATATATTTCCGCACAGGACGTTTCAATCGCGGGTTGTAATCGTTAATTAAAATGCGGAGGCAACATCGTTCATCTAGTTGTGTCCGCCGACTTTTTGTTGCGCACTGACTAAATTATGTCTTTATATTGACGGTGTTTGTTTATCGGCGACCACCATCTCGAGTGATCGAGTCCCCAGCTCAGTAATTTGTACCTGACCCTGTGTTTTGGAATGAGATCGCGACTGCTCTGATATGCTTGTGGTGCGTTTAGCTGTCAGCGGTGATACACATGACCGCAAAATACGATTAACTTAGTTGTTTGTATTTTTTTTAAACTCTACTGAAATCAATTTCAAAACTATACGATTGAACGATTAACTTAGTTGTATGTAAAAAAAAATCGACTCTTTTCTGTGAAATCAATTTCAAAACTGTTCGATTTACATTAAAAGAGAAAATGAAGAAAGTAAAATATATTTTTTTACAAACACATTAGATTATTGCGATAGATTCTATTACGAGGAAAAAAGTACTAATTAAACGTTACACAGGCGGCAGGCGGCTTCTTTTTAAATTTCAAGCCAAATCTTTCTTTAATAACATAATAATCAACTTAGCTCACGCTTTGTAAGTATGCAATATGGTAGAAAAGTATATATACACAGTATTGTTAAAACAATAGTAATTTTAGCCGACTTAAAAAAAGGAGGAAGTTCGCAATAATTTTCCTTTATGTTCTTTTGTTTATTTTTTTCATACGCAAGTTCTATTAAATGTAAAAAGAAATAACTTGGTTACCTATTCTCTAACACAGTGTGTCACGCACAGCTAACGTGGAATAAAAATGACTTGGCTTCTCAAGAAGGCCGATAATTTTTTCACTTGCTGAACCATATTAGATAACTTCCGCACGCGGTGTGCTTTGCGCGACCCTATCATTAATATTCTGTCAATAAAGACAATAGGGTTAACAAAACATGTGTAAGGGTGTGTTTCATCACCCCACCAATATCAGCTTAGCCACTAGATAACATGAAATAAATAATGATAACACGATTTGGAAGCTAATAAGCCAGCCACTAGATATTTAGAATAGAAATTCATAAATATGGTAATTTTAGAATAATTTTCCTTTATGAAATGTTGTTATGATAATTATGAATTCAATATTAATATATTTCCTATGGGATGTAAAGTCCGCCAACCCGCACTAGGCCAGAGTGATGGACTATATGCCTAGATGCCTAGCAACTCTAAATTGTGCTCTCGATGGTAAAGAAGGCCCGTGCCCTGCAGTGGGACGAGCTGACACTGTAATATATTATATTCTTCTCTTTAATTATACGCTCTGATGTAGTAATAATTGGCCACGCGTAAATAATTGAAAAATGCTACCAACTATCATTTTGATAAAATAACAGTCCATTTAACTATTACCTAACTAAACAAATTGTTGGTATTACTCTTGTATATTTGCACTTATGTCTAGACTATCCTCTAAAAGACAAAGCTTGAAGATAAATAGGTGAGCGAAAACAGCGGTGTTCAAGGGCGGGTCAGGTTACAGGCGCCAGTGAGCAAACTGCAGTATTTGTTTAGGCGAAAAATACGCAGCTTATTTTAATATCTTGCATTGTGCACTTCAGCACGAAGTTTGCTGATTTTTTTAAATATTTATCGTCATGTAATTATTTTTGTCACATATTTTGTGTATTTTATCTTTATGAATGGCGGGTACTGTACTGTATTCTATACCTATTGCAAGGCACGGGCTTCCTGTACAATCGAGAGTGGTTAGGCCATATGTGGACTATATGGCCTAACCACTCTCATGCTGGCCTAATTGGGGTTGGAAGACTTTACATATCATTGATATTTTTTACAAATTCGCTATATCATGCCGGTTTCCTCGCAGTATTTCCTTTACCGTTAAAGTGCGTGGTGATTGACTATCAACACACACATGAACTCGAAAAATCAGAGGTGTGCCCTGGGATTTTAACCTGCGACCATCATATGTATGTTGGCAGCTGCGTCTGTTCTGTTTACCAACGGACCACGACGAACTCATTAATATCAGTAACAATCGTAGATAATTTGTATTGTCATCATATCACGGTCCAATTGCAACGTTCCTGTATCTTCATTAAAACATGAATCAATAAGTACATTAAATCAATATCACCCAACAGTCACATACATAGTCCTGACACCACACTAAGATCATGGCCTTGTGTCGTAGGTATCAGGAACTACGAGAGACTTTTCAGTCTCACAAAGACCCGGAAGAAATATTTGTGGGCCGCACAAACAGTTCACTCGGTGCGGGAATCGAACTCGCGGCCACTTGGTTCACAGGTGGCGTCTAACCGCTTGCTCCACAGGGCTGTCAAAAATACTAAGAAAATCTTGGATTCATTCATTTGATTCTCGCAGAACTAATACGAAAGTAGGACTTTTATTTCAAATTCGATTCACAGCTTCAACTACTAGAAAAATACATGTTATTATGTAAAAACTCATCTCTCCTAGAAATACCATATTAAAAATCCCTCGATTACATATTAATGTCCATTTATATCATTATGATTCATTTCCATAAACAGATCAAGTTTTAATGGATGAAAAACAAAGTAACGATCTTTGCAAATACAGGATATATCAATCATCATAATTAGAATATGGCTGCCCTCTGCTTAACATAGATTGTAATTATGTGGCACTGAGAACTATCCTTGGATTATAAAAAGTAGAAAAATATTGCTATATTTAACACAAAAACCAAAATTGTTACGCTTCAAAATTAGGTTATCCTCAATTTCCCCGATTGTTTCGCCAATTATCGTCATTTCCTACTTTGCGAATATCGTCACTAGAATTGTAAATTAAATTACGAAGAAATAACTAATTAGTAGTAAGTTTGAAGAATTTGTTCAATTCAAAGAAATAAGACCCTAAAATGCTAGAAAAAAGTGGTACTTACTGAAGAAATAAGTCTATAAAATTAGGCCAATAACCGATACTCAAACTTAAGTGCGTGGTGGCCTGTTGGTAAACGGACTAGACGCGGCCGCCAACATGTTCACGGTGGTCGCGGGTTCGAATCCCAGGGCACTCCTCTGACTTTTCGGAGTCATGTGTGTATTGATAATCAATCACCACGCACTAAAAACGGTGAAGGAAAACATCGTGAGGAAACCTGCATAGTGCATACCATAGCGATTTATAAGAATTTCTATGGTATGTAAGTCCGCCAACCCGCACTAGGCCAGCGTGGTGGACTATATGGCCTAACCACTCTCAATCGTATTCTCGATTGTAGAGTAGGCCCGTGCCCTGCAGTGGGACGTATATGGGCTGATACAGAACCGATACTCAAAATGTGTTTCCAATAAATTCGATTGGTGGATAGTCGTAAAACACCAACCAACGTCATAACTGAGTTTACCTTTAAATTTTTACAGAAGCTTTTCTGTTATCCATAATGGCTGTTATATCTTCATGGTTAGGCGAGGCTTCTATGTATATTACACAAAATATTTTAGCTACTTATAGAATCAAATTATCTTCACTTTATTTCAAATAAGTATTAAGAACAATTAAAAATATGTATGATACATAAGTCAGGCACCTAAGACAATCATAATTACAAATAGTTTGTTAATTTCGCATCTTTGTCATTTTTCAATGCAATATGGTAGCACAAAAAAAAACAATCTGCATACTGTAAAATCTTGCTAGATCTGCAAATTATTATTATATAGCATATTGGCCGAATATGTGAGAGAGTGTCAGACCGAAGTACAAAATTCTGGCTAATGTTGATTCAACATAAATAAACCAATTCATTTACTTCTTCACAGCTAATTGTCAATAAATCAATCAGCCTTTGTCCTGACTACATTTGTCATACGTCACGGTGACAAAACATACGTCAGCGTTGGCACACGTGCTTAAGATCATTTGGTAGTGTTGAATTACAATTTGACCGTGAAGTGCCCCTATGAATTGCATCGAAATGCACTCCACCCTTTCATTTTATCACATTGTGCAACCGATACGTCATCTGTCATCGGCTCCAATCCTTTGAGTGTGCCGACATTGCAAATGTGCCAAAATAGACTATAGTGATGTAGGACGTTGAACCTTATTGCAAAGGTTTTGTTATAAAAAAAAGTGATGCTGACATAGACTGAGTTATTTTAAGATTATATTTTACTGTAAAATTATTGTATGATGTATTTATTAAAGATGGGTATATTTAAAATACGGTTTTGTTTTAAAAAAAAATCTTATTTTGTATCGTACAATAAATTGACCTTGCATTCAAACAAAAACTTGAAATCAGAAACTAAGCTCGTGCGATATGACAAATAACACCAGCAATACGTCCAGTACACCTTGCCGTGTCTATTGAAATCATAATAATAATCGTGGCACAATAACCCCTTTTCCATCTGCCGTAGCCTATGTTATATTACAATTCATAATATCTACAATATCTCCAAGTCCAAGGTGCGTTCCGCGATAACATTCGTAGGCCACCGTAACGGAGCGTGCCAAAACTACACACCTTTAAATGAATAATGGGTGATCGCACTTCAGACAAAATCTGGAGATACTGCAGTCTGTGCCACCACCTTGCTGTATTGCGATTGTTCGCGATGAGGATTATATTACATTATCCTTATAAACGTGATCCGTAATTAAGCGCCCACATCGGGACACTTTCCGACAATGCATCGGCAAAAAATATCGCCTCCAGCAGATGCTAACTTAGCAAACAACGCGCCTCCAAGTACCAAATCAATTTTAAAAGTAATTCAATAACATAATGTCGATCGGCGAGTATAAAATATTGCTTCCTTCCACCTTGAGCTAGACACTGCTTATCGTTCCAACTTCGAACACAACGGGGATGCGATACAGTTACGTCAAAAATTATAACACTTTGATATCATTTTTTTCGCCATAACGGCACTGTAGTGTACCGTTCACTAATATAAATACTATAAAAAGGGCTACACTTTTAAAGGGATGTTTTGTTAAGATGACGCGGAAAAAAACGTAAGGTGTTCATACAATTCCGTTATATCAATAAGGATTAGAGGCACGCGTTTGCTTCAATGCGTAGAGATCCGGACTTATTGTCGGGTCTTTGATGTAGCTGCAAAAGACCAACTGGACAATAGATTGGGGACAGTTTAGCAAAACAACGTCCAGCTAAGCATAAATCCTGTCCCATAAGATTACTCCCACCTTAACGGTAACTCACAAAGAGTTCAAGAACCCAACCCATTATCAACATTTAATTATTATCGCTAAAGAATAATGATAATAACTAATTATCAAGCCTAGGGAGCGGAGTGGAAATTGGTATCATCCATCAGATGGTGAAACGCACCGACACTGTTGATCCAATTACGGCCGTCTTATTAATTGAATATAAGAATTCCCATAGTGGAGACCAATTAAATGAGCTTGTTTGATTAAAGTGTAGACTACGTCACTTAACGCATCCTCGCTAGAGGAATTATTTTGTCGGCTAAATTAATGTTGACGATAGTGCCGCCGTTTTTATATGCCAGACGAAGCAACGAAAGAGAAGTGTTATCGGTGCTTTACAACAATATTTTTTTATTACCTCAACACACTTTAGATTCGAAAAACATTTACTAAAGTGTTAATCTTTCACGTGGAAATAGTTTTAGTTGAAAAGTGTTGAGCACGTTGTTGGTTTGGAACGACTGTCTTATCGTTTCTCACGTATACCAACACCATTCAATCATAGAATTAATTTTGATAATTCTGACGCCCCACCGTAGATACAGAAGCCGATGCTTTTAGCCGTTATCAGTGCATTTAATTTATACAGCTCCAGGGGTATTGACAAATGAACTGCCATGCGAAATTGCCGAGGCATTAGTTTTAACCACTTCATTTTATTGACATTCATACGTGTTAATTAATGTACCATTAAATTGGTGTCTTGTTAGGAATAAATTGTGAGCTTTTTATCGTATACTAATAATAGGTTGTAATAAATTTTAAAATAAGTTTTTTGTAATTTGTTTTTATGTGAGGTACGCACCGATATTATGTTTAGATACAGCAGCGAGTTAAAAATGAAAAATGAGGAAATTTACTATCTCTAATTAGCTCCCTTAATATGTCGTGATGTGGTCTTGACGTGCACATTTAACTAAGGCTTTGTTATATGCACGTTGTAAAACTTAGCTACCATCAAGCAACCAAACGTTTCAATATTCACATTCCACGATTTAATCCTAGCCATGAAATTACTTAAATAAATTTTAAATTTTCGTGCACGAACTATTAAACCGAAGCCGAAGTAACAGTGGAATTATGAGTAAAGAAAACAAACAAAAACAGGATTTCGCTGTAATCTCCCATTCTTCCCAGCTTAGTCGACACTTCGTAAGTTTCGTATTTGTTTGAAATCAGTTCACCGCTCAAAAGATACGCCGATAAAATACTCGAGAGTTTCCGGTACGTTGCTTTGTGAATAATTGGTGCGCCATTTATTTCCTTCTCCCGGAATTATATATTTTGTGTGAAATTTTAAAGTCGGATACGAATTTACTGCTTTTATTGTACTAGGGTATAAATCTCCGTAATGGCACGAGCAACAGGCGTGAGTGATTGTAAATACTTCTTATTGTAAGGAGTGGATGTCGCCAATATTCTTTACTATTTGTGTTTTAGATTTATTAGTGGTGTAGTATTGCCGACAGAAATTACAATTACCTTTACAAGATTGTTCGTGTTGTGCAATACATTTATTGGGGCTCTTGTGTGTGCAACTGCTTCTTCCGTTTTGGCACATGCTGCGAATGTTTCACACAAAAAGCTAATGAGAACAGTATCCGTGATATCGATCTATTGTTATACTCCGTCCTTAACAATAGACGTCATAATGGAAACTTGCAAAAAAATCCATTCACTGATTTTCACGCTATTACGTTTTTATGCTTCTCTGTTTATTATTAAACGGATTAGTTTGTGTCGTCTTTGGATGGCGAAAATGCTTTTAGATATAAGTGCATTACTAATATATGATTTCTAAGAATATTTGTATAATGTAATAGAGTTGTATTTATACTTGTGCTTTGCACATATGGAATGTGAATTGTAAGAAAGGATTCTATTTCCGCACAATTGCAAAGGATTGCAACTGCATGTTCCTAGCATAACTGTTTGATGTATAGCATTTAGTATGATTGTGGTTAAATTATATAATAAGGAGATCATCCGATTTTACAACATAAAATCCATTCTTCATCGCGTACCCAATTAACCAAAGGAATAGCGGTTTCGTAGGAAACCCGAAGAAAAAATTGCATAAAAACTCACGTATTGACCGTGACGCAAGAACTGTATAGAAGTTTGCCCATAGAACCCATACCCAACCCGTAGTCCATCTTGTTGACTCCAACGCGTGACGAAATCAAACATGTGGAAAAAACCGAAGGTCCTTAAGTAGATTGGAGAGTTCTATTGTTAATATTGTGTAATGTACCACGACGACACCAAAATGTTTTACAAAAAGTTTCGCCCCACTTCTGGTGGCGTACAAAGATTTTTTTCGAGAAACTTTTGGTCATCGTTGTACAAGTTGCAGGTAGAACCCTTTTTGCACAATTCGCCGTAGCCATCCACAAAGGCAAACTCTTTTTGTCGTCACACTTCAATTTTACGGCTGGTTGCCGACTGAATACATGCGGAAAATGTTGTCTATCAATACACATCAAAATATGAAATATTATGTTACACATGTAACTGTAGCGCGTAATTTGCTGTGAAATAGTCCATTAGGGAGACGAAACTATAAGAAAGAAGCTAGATTGGTCGGTAGCTGACAAAGTACCTTTCGGTGCATGGCAAATTGTAGCAAATGTATCTTCCCTGGATGCGTGATTTTTAAATTCTCTTTTATATATTTATATTAAAAATATGGACTTGTTGAAATATTTGGATGTATTCTATGTTCAACGGTAGACTTTCTGCCGCTAATTATTATAATGTATTGAACAATCAAATCTATTTATTATATTTATTTTATTATCATGTCTAGTTCTTATTTAGGGGTAGTAAGAATACGTGATATATACCATAGTTTCCAATAAGAATTTAAAGAATGTTGGACTCGTCCATGAATGTGGATTGATTGTCCGAAATCAAAGCTGTCCGTCCAATATTAGAGCGAAACGAATCGAATCACAATAGTGGTTAAACGATTATTATAAATAACTCACTTAACTAGCTCTTTTAGATCTCTATACAACAATTTTATTCTCGTTTTGTTTTCTTTTTGATTTTCGATTATATCGGGTCTCTCAATTCAATGTATTACTTATTATATTGCACTTCAGTATGATGCGGAAATAAACGGAAACGTTTAAATTCACTTTATCTTAGTCCTGTTTATTTTCTTTTTGGATGACACAGACATATAGATGTGTATAATGTTACATACACACAGGCATATTATATGTCCATCATATTATTTAACACAGACATCATGTAATGTTTATCATAATAAAGTGACCATATTGGTGATCTAATTTCAAAATTATATTCAACTTAATTCGTATTCTCGTTTTCAGCCACAATTACACCAAATTAATATCCAACCAAACAAGTATTAACATAAAGAGTTGTTGTTTATTAATTTAAACAATTGAAGAAGCCGGTTTTGTTACGGCGGCGCGAGAACAATGAAAGCAAGAGTGTGTAGATGATAAACGTGTTTCGAAACAATTACAAAGCTGTTAGTATATGAAACGATTACTTGGTAATAAAAACGGTTTAGTTTATTCAAGACTAAAATTTCCATTAGGTATATTGCATATTTACTTCACATTTTTGCGTTCGATAACTTCCGAAAAGGTTGTACTTGATTTTTTACACTCTAAAGGCTTGAGCTCAAAATAATTTTCACACGATCAACATGGATTCCGTTTTCGATCAACCAATTTTGGTATATCGGTTGCGGCCACAAATCATTAAAAAAATTGAGTTTTGAAAATTGTCGGCAAAAAGTCGGGCCGATTTAACTTGAGGCGGGGCGCAGTTCGGCTTTGAAATTATGGCAATTTTGACACCTAACGAGTGCTAAGTTTTCACGTGCCCCTGTAATTTGGGGGCGACGTGTTGCTGACGTTCGGGCGAGACTGCGTGAGCTTCAAATACGTGACGCGAAGACTCGCTCCCAGATCATAACTAAGTCTCATGTTTTATAATAATATTCACATTCTGCATAGTCATTCAGATTTAATGATGCTTCCAATATTATCGTATATTCTGCCGTCTAGCGCTCTGTAATTTTTGTAAAAAGGCCACGGCTATTCTGATAGACCACGCCACTAAGAATAGATAGCTTATATTAGAAATTCAGTTTAAATAATGCGTGCTCATTAAATTGAAGATTGCGATATCCATTTAATTTTAATATAAATGAGAACGTGTAATATCAAATGTAGCATATTTCTTTAGACTATAAAGAATATAAGATCTTAATTTCCTTTTTCGATTTTAAAAGATTTTAATAAGTTATAGTAATAATAATAGTATAAAAATAGTATGCTTTGAGTATTTACTAAAACACTATTATACCTTCTAAAAACACTTATTTTTTTAATCAATTCCTCCTTAAAATCAAACGAAAACAATTCTTACACAGCCTTATAAACATTAAAACGGTAAATTTTAAACTAACCGGAAGCTTAGCGTTGGAATTTAACACTCCAAAGCAGTTCTCTAATAGCGGAGTAGCAAAATAAACTTAGATGATTGGAATACACTTTTTATAGATGTAAAAAAACAGTAGCAAAAATGAAGAATTGCTGATTGCTCGGCAGCTATTACCGTACTATGTAATTTAGAGGTAGGGCTATGATTAAACAACTCTGCCTACCTGTTAAATTAAATTAGGCTTTTTAAGGGTGGCGCTGCGATACATTCCCGTTGTGAATATTGCCTTGAATTAACAAAGATAAAAAACATATAGAAAGTATTAATTTCTCTACCTTTAGATTATTAAGGCGTACACGTGCTATTATTAGATTTTTAATGAGAAAGTAATTTAAATGAAATGTTAAGATGGTATTAACATTTTGCAATGTTTATATTTGTGTCGACAAAAATTATCTCCTCAACTTGCGTTTACCGACCGTTATAAATACTCACCTATACATAACTAAGTAGGCCTTACCTAGATTATGGGGGGATAATATTCATATGTAGAAAGATGCCACAAGGAATATTTATTGCTTGGGATATAACCAGTAGTAATATAATGTTCGGGAAATTATAACAATAACGCACTCAAACCAATCAATAATTTAAATTTGCTCGCATGATTGAAATCAAATAAAAAACTTATCAACAAATACAATCTCATTCGCTCGACAAAAAGCTTATAAGAGAGTTCCACTTTAGTCAATGCATTATATATTTTATTTTTTTAAATAATTCTTATCAACCTTTTCTAAATATCTGTCAGAATAACGCAACAATTCATAAGTTCCAAACTTCTGTTCTACCTCCTAATGACCATAACACAGTGCAGGAAATGGTTTTCCTACCGCGAGTAGTTCAGCCCGGGGCGCGGTCGATCGTGGCGCAATCTCGACGCGCGGTAATCGCGCAAATATTTATAGTGTGTCAATACAATATGCCAAAAGCGAACGCTTATTACGCTTTTTACAAATGTGAGTACGCTGCGGGCTTTTAGCGTGGTGCGAGATAAAAGCGAAATTACGCTTGGAAAAATTCAAATCTGAAATTGTTTTACGTGTAAAAAAAATCAAATTTTTAAATATTAATTATGTAGGATTTTAATAATCACGATAATCTAGGCTCTATGAAAACTGACAAGCTCACTGTTCAACTGATGAAAGTGCCCTAGACGCGATAGCCAGTCATTTTTTGTGGAATTCTATATTGCTAAAATTAACTACTCAGTGATTATATCTCTTATAAGAACGTGTTTGATAAAGTTATTTGCATTATTTAGCAATAATATATAATTATTTAGCAATAATAACTGGTGACAAGAATACGTCGTTAAAAATGCTATAGTTAATTGTTGGAATCACTTTGTCTAGGACAAGATGCTACCACCCCGCGATATGATGTTTATCATACTTAACGTACACCTTTTGCCTATCTATCGCTCATTAATAAGATACATTAATTAAACGCTTTTTCTTCATGACTTGGCCCCATCAAATGTCTCGTTAGCGAGAAGATACTGCGTATTGTCCAACACAATAGGAGGAGGAGCGAGCTTCAGGCTCCGTGACTAAACAGTAACAAATACAAAACGCCTTACGCAATGATAAACACGCACATTTTTGTATGAAATTATACGTATACATCAACTGTAATGTAGTTGGATTGACTGAACTAGTTTTTTACTGACTTACAGTCATTACAATATCAGTATCAGCCCATATACATCTCACTGCAGGGCACGGGCCTACTCTACAATCGAGAATACGATTGAGAGTGGTTAGGCCATATAGTCCACCACGCTGGCCTAGTGCGGGTTGGCGGACTTACATACCATAGAAATTCTTATAAATCGCTATGGTATGCAGGTTTCCTCACGATGTTTTCCTTCACCGTTTTAGTGCGTGGTGATTGATTATCAATACACACATGACTTCGAAAAGTCAGAGGTGTGCTCTGGGATTCGAACCCGTGACCACCGTGAATATGTGGGCAGCCGCGTCTAGTCCGTTTACCAACAGGCCACCACGCACTATATACATTACAATATACAAGGTATATATTATGTCAATACTGCGACCGACATGTTCAGAAATAATGCAACTTAAAGAACATTGGTAAAATCATTGTTATGCAATTCTTAAGCGTCTATAAATTAAATTTATAAAAATATTAATAATTAATTTTCTCAGTAATTTTGGTGCCTAGTTTACGGCAAAACTAAGTCTGAATTACAAAAACACAGTTTTCGTACAACTCTATTGATATTTGCTTTATTTTTATTGGAGAGGCGTTATGTCATTCAAATGTTGCCATTTTTAAAATATAAGCTTGACTGGCTTTCTTTCATTATCTTTCTCAGATAATTAATATAAAAAAATAGCGCAGAGAACTAAGAACAGCAAAATAATCACTGATTAATGAATTAAGTAATAACAATTTACTTCTGTCGCCCAAAAGCGCTATTGTGCAACTAATAATACCTATATATAGTTTTCCTTTACCGTTTACTTCATTGGACATTATATTACTATTACATTTGTAAAATAAATAAGTAATCGATGTTTAAATTGCGTGAAAAACATATTTTTTCATTTTTATTTGCCTTACGCCAATATAAATGGAACAAAATAAAATTAACTACCTACAGAGTTTGACAAGATAAAGAAAATCTGTAAACATTTAAAGTGGAATACCTTTGTTCCCAGGCTTGCTACAATAGTAAACCTTAAGAAATAATTGTTAAGAAATTCAAAATCTATATTTAAAATATTTTTCATCTCAATACACTTAAAAAAATTACAACAAAAAATGTATGGATGATTATCATTGTTCTTTTGCAAAATAAACGCGAGGATTTTTTTGTATTTTCTTCCTTTCGTTGTATTTGAGTGGTAAATATATAGTTTTTCCTGAAATGATAATGTACACCCTTTTTTAAGAAGCTATGGTACGCAAGGGTGAAAATTACTATTTTAGCAAAACTTACGGATTTACGACCCAAAAACAATGATATATAAAACAGCCAAAAAAAAATTGACGCCTTTTTACGATTTTTTTTAAAACTACTATACGGCTTCGTTTTCGGTTGCAGTCTTGGTATAGCGGAGAATTTGGACCCAGCGGTTTCTGGCCAGCGCATCTCAGGGATTTGTAAATCTTTGTCAAAGTTCTACTATTTATGCCATATTGATAGATTACTGTTCATCAGAGTTATATTGAGGACAAAATTATAATTGCAGAAATATTGATGAAAATTGAATCCGTAACTAGAGATATTCAGATTGGTCAAGACAGATTTTTCATATTGTTATCAGAAGTCGATTTTAAAGTCGGATACAATTATCCCTTTCTTTGCAGAGTGGATTTCTAAGGATGGATAAAAATAAACATTTAAATCATAGATTACCTCTGTAAAATCATATATTTTGGTTACTACCTCTGATTAACCCATAAGTGTAACGGTACCTTACATCCATAATTACATGTTAAAAAATAAGATTACATGTATAGGTATATTGCTTATTTCGTCAATAAGAGCGCTCATAATATCATTAGATATGTTTTGATATCATTTTTACAGCTCCTGATAGAGATTTTAAGTCGTATAATATTTTTATATTCCTTGAATGTTCCGACTATTGATTCACATGAAACGGTAGCACATTAACATACTGGACTAAGACTTCTTAGTATTAGTTACTATGGATCCTTCACTTAGGAATTTCATGTAGGTGTGAATTGGCCAATGAATTCGTTTCCAAATTAAAAGCAGGAAAAACCATGTAAGCAATAAATAATCACATATTTTTTTCATAGAATTGCTCTAAGTTGTTATTACAAATAAATCATATTATTTATATCATATCGATAAGACACTAGCTACCGAAGAATACCGACCCAAGATAAATACTATTTCCAAATAATAATAAATTAATTGATGTATTGACTTAAACAAGTTCAATATTTTATTAGTGACTTTTGAATGATCAGTCTTGGGTTGTTTTGTTATTAGATTTGCAATGAGTTAAGATCGCTTTAATTTTAATTTGTTTTTTTAATGTTTATTGTCATTATTGCAGGCAAGTTTTTCTCAATAAATAAATTATTACTTTGTTAGTTGCTCAATATCACCTGGATTATTATAGGACACGAGACTACCCATTCAATTTAATATAGAAATGTATTAAAAAATATTATTTATACACATAAAGAATTTACATAGCTTGGGGATAATCCCACGATATGCGGGCTAGTAAACGATATGCATATCATCAATTTATCAATGCGCGCGATCACGATCCAGTATCTCTTTGTATCTGCTCACGCACGAAGCGAAACCAGCGCGATTTTTGAATCTCTCCACGCAATCGATCTCGTTTGCTACCCGACATCTCTTTGTAACGAATCATGATTAATTCCTACCATTTTTTTTTCAATTAACAAACAGGAATCGCGTACTCGTACCGAGTGATATTGCGATAAATCGTCTCGCATCTCGCTTGATGTATCAATGCTACTTAAGCCGCGTTGTGCTTGTCATAATATTATAATCCGTTTGAATATCGCAGCGAGAGATATTTATTTGTGTAAGGTTTATGTAAATAAATATTGGTGTGGAATTTTAATTCTTATGTAAGTTTATGTTGGGTTTGTAGATTTGATGAATTTCTTAGCTTAATTGGTTTTATCTATTTTATGCGTGTATTGATAAGAGTGGTATTAAAATTCTTTACATACCAGAGAAATGATTTAGGTTTTAGTTAAGCAGGCGCCACAAAGACACTGCCTTCGATACCACAGCAGCATACCAGATACCAGAGCCATGAACATAGAATTATTATTTTGTATGGTTGTCGGTACACTGGCAGATACGGTAATCCTCCCAAGAGTTATAGGTTGTTTGACAATCTCACGTACTCAAAGAAACACAATAGCAAAGATTTTTTGTTTTTTTATGACACTACGGTGTCACGCCTTTTGAGTCCACTGACTGAAAGTAATGTAGTTAGATTTACTAACAGCAAGGATCTACCACTTTAAAAAAACACCTCGGTAATCTTTTATACTTCGAGAGAGAGGTCAATCGGCGAATCCAACTCGGTTGGGCAGCGTTCGGGAAACTTCGCGACGTCTTCTCGTCCAAAATACCTCAGTGCCTTAAATCGAAAGTCTTCGATAGTTGTGTGTTACCAGTGATGACATACGGCACCGAGACGTGGCCTCTCACTGTGGGCCTCATTAAAAGGCTCAAAGTCACTCAACGAGCCATGGAGCGGGCTATGCTCGGTGTTTCCCTACGAGATCGAATCAGAAATGAGGAGATCCGTAGGAGAACCAAGGTTACCGACATAGCCCATAGGATTGGCAAGTTGAAGTGGCAGTGGGCCGGGCACATAGCTCGTAGCACCGATGGCCGTTGGGGCTGAAAGGTTCTCGAGTGGAGGCCACGTACAGGCAAGCGAAGTGTTGGACGCCCGCCTACAAGGTGGACGGACGATCTGACTAAGGTCGCAGGAAGTCGCTGGATGCAGGCCGCTTCCAACAGGTCATTGTGGAGATCATTGGGGGAGGCCTATGTTCAGCAGTGGACTTCCTGTGGCTGATATGATGATGATGATGATGAATCTTTTATACTACTGTTACTCTCTCTGTGTGAATGTTTGAATAACCTGTAATATGGATTGAAATAAAACTAGTGTTTACGGATTTTATCGCGGATTTGTTTTTTTTTTTTACATTTTTTAATTTCCCGACGTTTCGATTACTTTACAGATTTCGTGGTCACGGGGTCAATATTAGTTTTATTTCAATGTGTAACATTCGCCTAAATCTAAAAACCATTATGTATTATGGATGTTAAAAATATTAATAACATCCATTTTGACAGGAATAAATAACAAAACTTTATTTAAAAAAAATATGCCGAGAATTGAAGGAATGAATGTATCACTTCAAACGAAAGGTGAGTCATTTTGAATAAATTTACCAATATCGTTAAATAATACTAAAGCATTAAAAGTTCTAAAGCCAAGACAGTTCAATAATATCTTAGTTCTTGTGAATTTATGTCAAAGGCTTTTGCAGGTGCTAATGCTTTGCTCGATGTTAGCCTCATGTCAGTCATCACTTTTGCGCATATTTATAATAAAAAATATGCCTTATTTGTTACAGTTCTACTTTGCGCGCTGTTCTAATTAATAACACTGGTCAACATGAAAATTGCCTTTTACTTGAAACTGCTATACATCTTTAGTATTCGACCCTCTTAATCTAAATATAGAACTTAAAATTAATAGTTAGCTCTTATTATTAATTTATGCTATATTTAAGATAATACCGGGTAACTTGGTGGATGTCACTTTATATTATGAGATTTCAAATAATTTTGTGAGAGTATCCGCGTTAATTCTATTATTATGCTTTCGTTTCATGTGTCTTATAGTATTAGCGTTTCATTTGTTTGTAAAACGCGAAATTTTAAAAGTTATTTCTCATTTTCGACAAATTTCTGTTGCAAAAACTACAATTTGCAAAAACTACGGTTTGTTGGGTCTGCAAATGGGCTACACCAAGTGCTGGTGCTTCTTGTGTGGGTGGGATAGTCGGGCTAGATACATTACTTTAAAAAAGATTGGACTTGAAGACAAAGTCTGTGCCCTGGAGAAAATAACGTTAAATATCCTCCCCTAGTCGATCCTCATAAAAATTTTCTCCCTCCATCGCATATGAAATTGGGATTAATGAAGACCTTGGTTAATCCTCTCAACAAAGGTTGACCAACCTTTGAAGGTTGGTCCACCTTTTTTCGCACCCACTTTGCAAGTAATTGATTACTTGCGAAGTGAATTTCGACATCTATGCGGCGCCAAAATAAAAGGGGGAGTTTTCGTCGGACCTCAAATATGAGAGATTCTTAAGGACCAAAACTTTGATCCGATTTCACAGGGCATCGAAAAAGAGGCATGGGAATCTTTTAGAGCAGTAGTAGTTCATGATTTTTTGGGCAATAGGAGATTTGAAAATTACCACGAGCTTGTGAACAATCTTCTGCAAAAGTATCAGCAAATGGGTCGCAACATGTCCCCAAAAATTCACTTTCTTCATTCTCACCTCGATTTTTTCCTCCTAACTGCGGTGATATGACTGACGAACATGGTGAACGATTTCACCAAGACTTATTGACAGTGGAAAAGAAATACAACGGCCGATAGAATGCGTCAATGCTAGCGGACTACTGCTAGAACTTGGTTTAAGGTTTTCGTAAAGATAATTCCAAAAGGAAAACAAAAAAAAAGAGAAATTATTGAATAGTAAAGGTTAAATACTTGGGAAATATTTTAAAATACTCAGTTTCATGTAAAAAGTTTATGAAAAAGTAAAGAAAATGTCTTTTTTAAAAAGAATCGATTTATATTCTATGAAATTTTACTCTTACGTCATATATTTTGATACCAGTCATAATTTTAAAATAAGAGCTAACTTTCAAATTTGGTTCATATTTTCGTATTCAGTGACCCCAAATTAGTTCAATAATAAAGCATTTATTTTACAGATAAACAAAATGTTAAATTTTGTAGACCAATGTAATCTTTGTATAGTAATTGATTATTTGACATACTATCAAAAATGTATCCACTGAATAAAAATGCAACAACTGGAATTTTAATAGTCGATATTATTTTACCACCGCCAGAATCGCTTAATGAACTTTGCAAATGTTAAGATCGTGATGCCGATCTGGGCAAGCAATTATGCTCACAATTAAATTAAATTACGCCCTGCAGGAATTCGTCTGATGTTTCTAAAATTCTATTCCAACTTCATGTTACAAGGAAAAATAGCACAAATAATAATGTACTGAAAGTGGTTCCTCTTTGTAGTAGCTTTTGTAGGCGTCGGTCGATAAAACAATATGCGAGAGTCGAGCGTTGATCGTCCGAGGGATTACCGTAGATGGAGTGACGGCCGGTCCGCACTCGTCATACGCCTAGTCCATTCGCTTAAATGGTCATAATTGATCAAGTTGATTTTAAAATACATGCGGTCATTAGAACACAGCCCCTCCGGCCTAACGTTACACACAACTCACTCCTTGCAACCGCAATTCCAACTTCAAACACACTAATAGTTTTGTTTACCTAACTTGTCACTGAAAATTAAACGGCGGCATTTAAAACCAGTCCATCTTTGCTTCGGTGGTAAAACAATAAAAAGATGACCGGAGCACAGTTCGCAGCATGTTGAAAGATGTGCGTGACTGAATATTCAAAACTTATAATGTACGGGTCCCTAGTGGTTAAGTACCTCCGTTGTCAGAGGCGATGAAGTGATAAAAATGTTTATTGATGATCTTCGGTTACATTAATTGCCAACAGCGGCGGCGCTTGTGTTATTGCCGAGTGCGATGTCGCTGGGCTGCGCGCGTTTCGCGTCGACTCGAGCGCGAATGACAAAGATCCTGCGGCCGATACGTGCCGCGACGATAGCCGCCTGGCCGGCCAGCTTTGATCTCGCTCATTGTCGAGTTCGAGGACCAATCAAAATATTCGTGGGAAAAATTAACATTCTCATTACATTCTAAAACGAGTACGATATTTTTATACTTATAACATATCTGATGATGATGATAAACATCCAGTCCTACCAGAGTATGCTTAAATGTTAATACTTTATTTTACTAATATAAATGGCTGCGTAAATTTGCGCGAGTTCTCGCGTGTGGCATAGACGCAAGCTACGCGTTTGATTGTTTAAAAATTTAAAGCAGCTCTTAAAAGACCATAACCCGAAGGTAATGACAAAAACTATAGACTAGTTTGTAGATGCTTCACGATCAGTCGATAACTTTTTTCGCTTGCTATTAAATGTTGTCTTTGCAATATATGGATCAGGTATTCGGTGGCCACCCTACGATTTTTATTTTCAACAAGTATCATACCGAAAAAGGCGTTCGCAATGAGAACTCGTGCCGAGGCACGTATGTGTTATAAAATACCCGGTGGGGAATTAATCTTGGCATCTCGATCAAGGTCGGCGTACGGCCGTTTTGCTAGTGCCTGAAAAAAGTATTCCGATTCAGATCATACTTTTAATGAGGTGAGTTTGCGAACAATTCATAAGCTAAAAAATAAATATGTTGACGGGGCGCCTTATTGGTAGTAGTAATTAACATGGCGCATGGCCGGCGCACGGCTTGGCGCATGCACGGCGCGCGGCGCTGCGTCACCGCGCTCGCTGCCCGCCGCCGCGCGGGTCACTCACACTCCGCCGACACGCGGCCTTCGAGAAGGACGCTCGTACAATTCATTGAGCTTTGCTATTTGGCGCCTCATTAATATTTCATAACTTACACATTTGCATGTGATGTATTCCACCGCGCTATAAATACACACTAGCACACTTTGTGCTGTACCATTCACTAAATTCGTTATTTAATGTCTTGTTTTATTCTACATCAAAATTTAGATTTTTGATTTTTATGAATATGTAATTTGGTATCTTTAGAAACAATTATGATAGAAATTCGACATTTATGAGTTAACACATTGACATATTTCGCTATAAATCGGATCTTTCCTTCGTTTTTCGTAGTTAGATGCAAAGGACAATACATTTCCTTTGTGATATTTTACTACTTAAAATCTAATAAGCAAATTATTTGCTTGTGTTGCCAAACGAGCAAAATTTCATTTTATTCATTCATTTCATTTCAATCATTATATCGAAGTGTTCTGCTTGACCTCGTTGCTCTATCATATTTTTTTACTTTCTTGTTAGAATGCTTCCGTTCTTGGTCCCAGAAATTTTCCCTACTATTAGATTACATAATATGGATACCGATTTTTTATTCTACGCTCTTGTAATATTGTATCATATTGCACTAAATTCAAGAACCATTTCAACCCCGACAGAAAATAAAAATTATGCGTTTCAGTACGTTTCAACGTAATTCTACCAGAAAGACTTTAGGTGTTACGAGATTGTGTAGTGTCTTGTTTTAGTTTATCAAATTGCAAATATCTTCCCTCGAAACGAGTTTTATTAACAATTAACTTGTATAATTATTATGGTTTTAGCAGGTGCAACTCCTTTGGTGGAAGAACTAATTGTAGCCGTATCCTACGTCACACATACACATTACACGTTGGTACAGAAAAACGAAATCATCTTATTATTTATAAGGAGTTAATGATAGTCCATACTGCTTAGATACATAGTTACCGGCAAAAAATATGCTAATCTGAAATCGTCGGTCGGATGTCAATAATTGCGTTTAATTCTTGTTTGAATCGTTGCTTTTTGTTTTTGTGTTTATGCATATTATAATGTCGTGTAACTGTTCAGCCGACTTATGAAATAGCCGTATCATCCAAACAAGTTATGATGCGTACTACCGAATAATAAACAAGTTATTATTAGAACTGTACAGGTGATTCTAATCTGAAACATATGTATAACATGAACATATTTAATATTGTATTGTGTGTATTAAAAGTTTACAAAATACATGTTTATTCAAAAATTATATCAAGGCATGATCAAGACAGAAATACTTTTAACAACATCGTACATATGTTAATGCAGAAACTTGCATACCGATCCCAAACGAAATAACAGGACACAAAGTTTGAAACGTGTAAAAGTCACAATTCAACCGCTATTATTTGAAACGAACGTGTTCTTAAAATTGAGATTCCGTAACACGCATCCATAATTAAAAAGCTATAAAAACCGATGTTGCAATTAGAGTTGGCCGGCCCGCTGATCGGCATACTCCGGGGCTCTTTAATCCTAACGCCTTAATAAATAGTGCAGGAGAAACAATTTGCATGTTGATAGGGAGCCAACTAATAGACGTCTAAACGTCACCTGCGCCGACTGGTTCAGTTTTGCATACGCCGACCATACCAACCACTAATACACACTTCACATGACACTGTGACAGCGCGCTAAATGGAGACATACATCGTCCTTTTGATTGGTCGTAAATCTTAGGAGGATTAGCTGAACCGAAATGTTGAAAGCAAGACTATTAATGTTTTCACTATATAGCATTAATATAGATACAAAGAATTGAATTTGATCAGAGAGAAAATACGCAAAAAATTCGATGATACATGCGGACTGTTTCTAACAGAACGCTGTGAAAACCTTTGGAGGCGGCTTATTTCTAACAGTAGAAATTCTAACTAGCATTTTCATGCGCTACAAAGTAATTATGTTCCACCTAAACTTATAAGTAGTGTTAGACTTTTCATACTTTTCTACTTGTTACCGCCGTAACTCACGCAATTTAAATAACATTTTAGATAAAACCATGGATTTGTGGTTGTCTGGAAAATATTTAACTTGAAAAGTATGGAACGTCAAACGGCTAAGACAGTCCTTTGGCTTAGTTATTCAAATAATGTTGTTTGTATTAAATTCAAATTTTTGAATACTAGGAATAAAATATGTCTTTACGGGTTGGGGGTGAAAATCCATATAAATATCAGATCGAATATATTTCGTTGGCACTAGTCTTTCTTTTCCTAATGATTGTCTTAATCCTCAGAGTCACATGACGGGGATTTGTTGTATTATGTTTAATATAAGATGTGAGCCTACCTTTAAAAATACACATGAAATATAATTCGTAATCTAAACGATTTTTTTTCGTAACTAAAAAAAAAAACAACAAAAAAATGTTGGTTGTTCATCACAACGGCTCTACCGCACTCCTGTGCCACTCGGGACTAGATCCTAACATTATCCAGCATCTATTTTTTATGGTTAAATGGGAATACGGGCAACGGGTCTGTAGGTGAGCGTCCCTAGTAAGTGGCTTGCGGAATCCTAATGCATGCAGGTAGTCCCATCTGAAGGAGCGTGTGGGAGCACCGACCCGCATTTTTAATGTCGTTTCTGAAATGATCTTTTAATAGACATGTTTTACTATTATTCTACAAATTGTAGGAATTTTTGATGTTTTTTTGCTTGGCGTGTGGAATATTATGTAAATGTTTTAATAGATTACGGATAGAGGAATTTGACGCTACTGCGTGAGAATTTCGTACTATTTTTAGACGTAATTTTACTGGTTGTAGGTCGCATATGTAAGAGATGCCGGGGTAGGTTCCACCACAATATCTATTTCTTCCGCCAAAAAGCAGCGTAAATATTCCGGTTTGAAGGTCTTTGTAGCCAGAGCTACTATTGGACATATTGAGACTTAACATCTTATGTTTCAAGATGGCGAGCGCAGTGGAATGCTAAGCATTGCTTCGTCATTCAAGGTGTTTGGTTTTGCTACTTTTCATGAGCGGCCGTACCGCTTAACATCAGGCGAATAGTATGATCTTCTTGCCATCAATGGTAATAAACAAAAACACATCTCGCGGCGTAAATACGTACAGTAATAAACATAATACATTTTGTGAAGCGAAAGTGTGTTGGGTCTTCATTCCTTACTCGTCCAAGGTACGAGAACACCTGTTCACGGCCGTCGGTCAGCCCATCGACTGTTTATAGAAGGTATTTGCATATGCATGCCAGATAAAAACACCTAGATCATACGCTAAACACGCATAACTAATTTAGACACGATGTACGTGTACTCTTAAGTAATGTTAATGATAGCCATTTGGAATTTGTGCTGTTTCATTTTTGATGCAAAAAATCCACTTCATTTCAAAGTATTCCATATCCTCCATTAATATATCAAACAAACTGGATATAAAAGGCATCTTTTATTTCTACAAAATTAAGTTAGCCCACATAAAGGAGTTTGTTTAAAACATTAGATGTTTTAAGATGTTATCTTTGGTGTTTGGTGTCAAAACTCTCGCATCATGCCGCACGCATTTACGTAAAATGATATCGATCTTTTCGCTTTGTATTCGGCGATCAGTTCGTAAACAAGAATAGCGGGAGTCCACATAAATCATTTTTTAACTTAAAAAAACTAAATAGAAACGTTTTATACGCCAAACAACGAAGCGATAGTTTGGAATAGGCCAAGTCCAGTAGTGATAGCGTTCGACATTAAATTATTTATGAGATATCTAGATGTATACAAAACTTTTTTCCAATGTTTTCCATATGACCGTGGTAGGCTGTGGAATTCGATTTGATTTACACAAAATTATAGTTTTTTTTACACTGGTACGGCCTAATGATTGTACTGCACCTAGTTATAAGCGCAATGTCGTCCAGTCAGAGTATCGACAGAGTGTGTTACTTTTAATAAGATATACAAAGTCATGAATAAGGCAACAATAGGGTATCCGGCAACATGTAAACAAGGGTATATTTGTATGGGTTAGCTATCTCTGTTGGTTTCATAGTAGTAAAGTGATTTTCCTGGACCTCTACATTTGTAGCTGAGTAATCTATCCTTTCTGTTTTTTTTCTTTCTCTTTCCTCTTTTTAGATTGTTTAGCTGTCATTGAAATAAAATGATTTTTTATTTTTATTTTTATCGCAATTATCGTTAATTTTTTTACATTATTTCACTTCACGAAGGTTTGATTACTTTACAACTTTTGTAGTCACGCGGAGGGCGGTAATTAGTAAAAAATAGTTTTAATGCAATTTGTAAAATTCGCCCAAATCTAAAAAAAATATTATGTATATCACTTAAATTCGCACTAATTTTTTGAGATACATCATAAGTCAATTAAAATTTTAGGTTTAAATTTTGTAAAGCAAGGAATCATTGGTTACTATTTACAAAGACACCTTTAATTTAATATATTTTTTTGTTGATGTCAGATACGGTCTGCATTTTGTTAAAGAATCTCGCAATTCAGAATCACCAAATCCAGGACATATATCTATGCTCTTTTATATTGTGTTGTTAAATTATTACGTTGATTATCGAACCACAGTAATTCAATATTATTATAAAATTATTTAAGCATGACGCTAAACTTTAGTTGGATGCAATCAAATGACACACATTTATAGTTTGTAGCGTGTGTTTAAGTAAACTCAGGCTGTGTCCACAACATGTGAAATGACGAAACACGCGGCAACCTCTCAATCATATCATTACGTACTTGAGGCGATTGAGTTAATTGTCGGCTCACAGGCTTTGTTTACTTTACCACGTATGAGGTTGTCGAGCGTGTCATTTCTCTAAAAATGCCTATCATTTAACATGCAATTATGGTTTTCAACGTGTTTGCCGTGTACTTGTACTGAAATAAAAATATACGGCCAATAACAGGTTACGCAGATAAGTTCGGTACATCGTCCCGTGCGAATGATTTGTGCTTCTCGTTTATGTTTACCATTAAATTATAGATACATTAACAAGAAATGAAGTTAAGTACACCGCAGATATATTTAAGCACCACTTATTGTCATTGTGTGAATATTTGTTGGCATACAAAGTATGTTGGTGTTTCACAGAGCCATTCGTAATTATAAAATGTCTTGTGAATTGTTTTAACAAATTGTCTTTCTTATTTATTTAATGATTTATGTTTTGAGTTGTATCAGTCGCTCGTAATATTTAATTGATACTTTACATCTATGTATTATCAAATGTATAAGCGACATAAGTAACAATGGTATGCTGTAAAATTAAATTCTTTTTATATTGGAAACTGGCTGTCGTAAAATTTACTCCGGTGAAATTAATATCATAACCTAGTTTTCACGTTCTACGACAATGAAAATGTAATAAACATAAATCAAAGTGATGTTTAGAAAAATATTTTTTCGAATAAATCGTGAGCTTTTCTCGCTTCTCTGGATATTTTTTTAAAATAATCTTAATAATTTGATAGGACTTGAGTTTTTACCGCTGCCTCAAGTATACTCATATTACCGGTTTCACTCTTTCAGATTCATTGATGAGAGATATCCGGTTGCTAAACAACAAACTAAGATCTGGTGACTTGAACTTCACGCCCTGCCTATATCAGACACCAGCCTTACATCCAATAAGTATTTGTGTAATGTACAAACATTTTTTCTGCATGAAATAAATAAATAAAGATTACTATTATCTCCATCGACGATAAGCACGGGTTCTAATGAATGTTTTGATTCCTCTGAAAAATCTAAATTCAATGACAAGCTGTATAGATGCACTTAAAGACTTTAGGGGAGAATTTTGTTGCAATACTAGCCCATTAATTTTACATATTTAATTAGCTGGTTACAATAACGGTTATTTATTCTTGTGCTATTTTATAATAGTCCACATATTTAAAAAAAAGTAGCTGTTATGCTCCACGACTGTCTCATTCCTCGGTCACAAAAGCAACTTAAATTACTATTGTTTTTAAAATACCAGACCTAATGCTAAGCTATTACACAAAAACAATTACCAAAGTAGGAGAATTGATGACGCTTCTGTAGAGTTCCCTCAGGCAATTGTGTCTACTACGATAATCTGTTTAGAACATTTTTCTTAAGTAGCGTTAAGCTTGGGTGGTATACTGATTCCTCATTTATAATGGGTTTACTGCGGGATGGAATTAGACTTAGCTTTTGTTATATACGTATTTATTGTATCTACTTACATTATATAGACATTTATCAGGTGAATGTGCATTTACATAAAAATACTAAACTAGAATTGATAATGAAAATAAGGATATGTAAAAAGAGAATCTTGAAAGCTAGAAAAGCTTTTATATTATCATCTGTGAAATATTTTTTATATACATATATTAAAGTTTTTTTTTCTAATTAAAGACTCGCAATATATTTGCTTACATGCTTACTCTTACAGATAATTCTCATGGCTCACAGCTGCAATCTTCCATATGATTTATTTAATATGCAAAATGTACATATTTCTTCTGATACATCACCTAATAACGATGGTTAGTGCAGTATCACCAAGTATTCGTATCAAAGGGATAGGCACGTAAATCTCGGGACTCTTTCGATCTCCTAATTTCGTCTCGCTAGTGTATATTTTTGAACTTAATAATTTTATAAATTGATACTGACCCGAAGAAATTGTAGTGATTAGTTTCGGATCCAATCTCATTATAGCAACCCCTTTAGGGGAAAGGAGACAATTTTCGTACAAAAACTTGTTTTTTTCGTACGCTTTTTGTGTACTTTTATAATTCATTAGTGAAATATCAATTGAAAAGGGTTGAAAATTGAAATTGAAAAGGGAAAGTTTACAACATAAAGAATGAAATAATATTTGACATTGTTCACATTCAAATTCTTTGGCAATAGTAGTTTTATAATTAGTTAGTTTCGTTAGTGGAATTCGTTTTAGGCGTTGTCGATTCCCTGTTTGGTAGAACATTTATTCAAGCACTGATATTTTTTTTTTATACCGGGTATCTCAAGACTGCTACCGAAAACGAAGCCGGGTGGTAGTTTTAGTGACTACAAACACAATGCAACTAAAAATTTCGCAAAGAAACGCGACAATGATTTTTTATGATTTTTTAAATATCGTCAATTTTGGGTGGTAAATCCATAGTTTCTGCTAAAATAATAATTTAAACACTTTTATATCTTAGATTATTTATAAATAAAAGGATATAAACTGTTATTTTAGGAAAAAATGTATTTACCACCCAAATATGGTCATAGGAAAAAATAACAAAAAAAATTTGTCGCTTTTTTTTTTTGCAACTTTTTCTGTTGCATTCTGTCTGAAGTCGCTTTAACTACCACCCGGCTTCGTTTTCGGTAGCAGTCTTGATATACCCTATATAAGTTTTTTCTTCATACTGGATATCTCAAGACTGCTACCGAAAAAGAAGCCGGGTGGGAGATTTAGTGACTACAAACACAATGCAACTAAAAATTTCGCAAAGAAACGCGACAATTATATTTATGATTTTTTAAATATTTATTTATAAACTTTATTGTTCACCAGAAGAAAATAAAATAATAGAAATTAAAACAATATTAAAAATAAGTACAATCGCCGGCCTTATTGCACTAGGCAATCTCTTCCAGGCAACCTTTGGATGGAGATAAGACACAGGAGAGAGAAAGCGCAGTCTAGGGTGTATAATAAATTAAAAACACAAAATAAAAGTAAAACATACATATAAATACATACAGCATATATACATATACAAATAGACATAAAATATAATAAATCCTAATGGAAATAATAAAAGCACATTAATGCGTTTTACTTAAAAGATGACAATGTTCTAGCCCGTCTCACGACATCTGACAGTGAGTTCCACAGTAGAACAGCTTATACGGAGAATAATTTGTCCATAAATGTCGTGGTGTGTACAGGCATTCTCAGTTTCAAGTTCTCCGATGACCTCAGGGATCTTTCATGGGAATCATGAAGAAATATAAAACGGTCTTTGAGATAAGAGGGGGTGAGAGGGTTAAATAATATATTGTATAAGAGCATTCGCAAATATCGTCGTTTTTGGGTGATAAATCCATAGTTTTTGCTAAAATAATAATTAAAACTCTTTTATACCTTAGATTATTTATAAATAAAAGGGGAAACAAATATGGTCATAGGAAAATAAGGATAAAAAAAATGTCGCTTTTTTTTTGCAACTTTCTGTTGCATTGTGTCTGAAGTCGCTTAAACTACCACCCAGCTTCGTTTTAGTAGCGGTCTTGATATACCCTGTATAAGAAAAAACTAAGTATAAAACTTAACTTTTCGATTACTTTTGGCTAAAAATATCTTTACGTAAATTAAACTAACTGAGCATGTACATCCATATCGTGCATTTAATATGTGTTTCAGTGCACATTTTCACCCGCAGCCTCCCGTGGTGGGCCGGCCTGTGCACCATCCATGTTATTTTGCTATACTACACCTGCGTCCGGCCTTATTTCGACCAAAATGCAATAAATAAAGGCCGTATTGATTGCTTTATACTTAATTATTGCTCTATAATTATGATGAAAGCGGTTGCGTAAGTAAACGCCCGATTTATTACTACTTTTTCCCTCTGTACCTCATCTATTACGCTGATTTCAAAGATACCACGGGACATAAAATGCTTATCTTTTCATCGCGATAATTCATGTACATATTTTTGTATATCTTTATGTAAATATTACTTACTAATAAGCCACTTGTGGTTTATGTTGATTTTTCTACATTTGATTAACACTTATAATGATTCGATGTATATCGTTAATATGCGCCGTTAGAATCTAACAGATTGTTATTGCAGAGATTATTGACTTCTGAATAAAAACGTTTTGTATAGGTAATAAAAATAAAATATTTCGCCGCCAGCGGTACTTTTAAATTTGTTTTCTGGATAGCGTAGTTATTCAGTTAAAATATTCCAATTCATCTGATATCACAAACTTGTAAATTATTCGACTCATCGCCGAGCAGACGAAAAATATGTACACGCGAGAACATCCGAAGAATTGCACAAACGTAAAAGAGTATTTTTAATTAATTTACTTACTAATATAATCCCGATCTCTGCTGGGCATTGTAAAATAACAGTGTCCCTAAGGAACACCTGCGTCCGCTGACGGTTCTTTGACACCACCTGATTTATACCATGGTATGACTGGATTAAACAAAGAAGTACTCATACCACTACCCTCGGTTCCTCCCAACTGCAACCCCGATCGATTCGAGTTCTCATTCCTTATACCATCCTCTCATTTCTTTCAAATGAATGGTAAAAAATACTACGGTAGTTAGCCAGAATTTTTCGAAATTTGTGGTAGGGGTTCATTCTCCATGCCCGTAGCTCGGACAGGAAGTGTGAAAAAAATACAGGCCGGGGTTGAAATTTTTGTTCTTATTGGATCTATCCATCAAAAGTAGCGCCACATTAAGGAGTTTTGTGATGGGGAATATGATGTATTGTTAAAAATATGCACGCTATGAAGGATAGAAACAAAAAAATAGAACATAAATAATTTTGCTATCTGTTTATAACCCGATTCTACGATTCTACATAATTTATTTTTAATGTAAGTTTATATTTCTAAAATCAATTATAGCTCCGATAGTCAATACAAAGTTTATATTTACTTCATCCATAATTGCATCGAAATTAGTTACGTATGATATTACTCAGACGAGGAAAGCAATTTATTTAGAATGTCGCGTACAAGCTTATTGTTAATCATTAATATAACGATTCTTTAGTGTAAAATCCACCTATGAGCATGTCACATGGTTTCCTGTCCACTTTGTCATTCAAAAGACACGCGCGGTATATTCTTAAAAAGCTAAAAATATGCCGTGATATAAATGATAATATCTATTTTCAATCAGTTAAATAAATTACCCTTAAATAAAATAACTTTAGAATACTTGGGCCGTATTTAAATTATTGAATACAAATTCCATACATTGCGTCGGTACACAGAGGTGCGGGAACGAACGCGGGCGGCTTATTGGTGAACTCAAAAACCGACATCAATTAAAGGGAGATGAACGCAAGTACTCACAAGTGTAGGATGGCCAGGCCGATTATATTCACCAAGAAACTGTGTTATTTCTCATTCGTAATGTGAATAAAATGTGTACTCTGCGGGAGGCAAGAAATGTTTGTGGCAGAGTAAGATGTAAGTTGATTTGATTCGAAGGAATTCAAAATTTTTGTTTCTCAGTGTGAAATAACATTTGTTGTATTGGTAGTGCAGGTACAATGCTCTTGATTGCTCTTTTTCTGAGTTATGTTGGATGGTATGGCTTCTCTCACCACCTAACACAGCTATTCGTCATAAATGACGTCTGTCATTTATTTTTTCACGCTCATGGACTCTAACTTTTTGCTCGACAGCTCTCATTCATAAAATAAGTAAAACAATAAATAATTAAATAAACCCAACCGGCGTATTGAGATCAATTAAGTCATGTGTTGTGGGTATCAGAAACTACGAGAGAGTTTTAGGTCTTACAAATACCCAAACTCGAGACAAAGGCTTGTGAGACCCACAAATACCTTGATTGCTGAATAACATCGGACCTCTCGTGTCTCAGCTGGCGTTTCACTAACTGCTCCATGGAAGCTGTCAAAATCGAGCAACGCACGACTTCTTGCATATTGCAATTTTCATGGACGTAAGTCCATTTCGATCTTTATCGCTTCTTTGCTTTATAAATGCGTCTAATATAGTTGAGCTCCTGAAATATAGTATTGAAATAAAACTATTATTTACGGATTTTATCGCGGATTTGATTTAATTTTTACATTTTTTGAGTTCCCGACGTTTCGATTACTTTACAGCTTTCGTGGTCACGGGGCGGACTGAGGTATTAGACATCCGCTCTGTGACTGTTACAATTCAACTACCCTTACTTTACAATTATTAATTTAAAAAAATAATTTAAATAGCTAGTCTGTATTTGCGATCCGATCTACGCAGAAGGAGCTCATAGTGTCTTGAGGTCTGGCAGTTGGTCTTTTGGGTTCCGATTTAATTAAATGTAGTATTGGATTCCATGCTTGTGCAAGCTTCAAGCCATCTTCTCTATTGAAATTTAGATGTTTTTTAATTTCAATAGCCTCGCGAAACATCCTGGGCAGGAAACGGTGTTCTTTAGCGAGGACTTGGGGCTGGTCAAAGCGGAGGTAATGCTTGGAGCCTTCTTCTATATGTTCAGCAACTGCAGACTTCGTTGAGCGTCGATGTTTGACGTCAGCTATGTGTTCTTTCACGCGGGTCCCTATGCTTCGTTTTGTTTGACCAATGTAGGAGAGGCCACAGTCGCAATCTATTTTGTAAACGCCCGGTTCTTACAAGGGTATATGGCACTTGACAGGTGGTAGAAATTGGCTAATCTTCTTGGGCGGCTTGAAGTAGGTTTTAATAGAAGCACGCTTCAGGATATAGCCAATCTTGTCCGTGACTCCTTTAATGTATGGCAAGACAACGGAGACTCGTTCATGCCATACATTAATGGCATGAACGAGTCCCCGTTGAAATACAGACTAGCTATTTAAATTAATTTTTTAAATTAATAATTGTAAATTAAGGGTAGTTGAATTGTAACAGTCACAGAGCCGACGTCTAATACCTCAGTCCGCCCCGTGACCACGAAAGCTGTAAAGTAATCGAAACGTCGGGAACTCAAAAAATGTAAAAATTAAATCAAATCCGCGATAAAATCCGTAAATAATCGTTTTATTTCAATGTGTAACATTCGCGTAAATCTACGAAACCATTATGCAAGTCAGTACCATTGAGGTAATATACTAGAGCGGACATCGGGAACAAAATCTGTGCGTATGGTGCGTGCACAAGGGTACATATTGAAAAGAGAGGGAAGATATGTTACTTCGTAGGCGTGAAAGAGACAGAAATAGAATGTACCCTTCATTTTGTTACAAACATTTTGTTTGCAGTGTCCCCTCTAGTATATTATCTCAATGGTCAGTACGGACTGAATTTTGCAAACAAAATACGCCGGTTGGAGAATTTGAAGACTAAGCGCGCAAGATGCATATTATCCCTGAATTTCTTGAAGAGATGCCGTGATCATAATCTCATCCCTACGTGCGTGAAAATATCACCGAAGAAAAGCATACGAGGGAGCGCTAAAATTCTATACCAGGCGAGTAAAATAACTGTTACAAGCTACCATACATGACACACGATCCGACCTACATTTCTTAAATATTAGTGTTGAGAAATTATCCAGTGAACTTAAGACAGTATTATCAGCATTTGATTTTAAACATTGCATCGACACATTAAATAAACGAGAAACATCTAAATATAATGAATGCAAAAATAAACACATTATTAAATATGAAAACTTTCCACCAAATCAACTGCCAAAATTATAACAACTCCGAGTGCAGTCATGGAACGTACCCTGACATAGATAACACTCACTCCCGCGCAGACAAACAACGCGCCGTCATTAATCTGTCAAAACAAACACTGGATGATAACACGGTTCAGGTTTTATCAAGAGGTTTAAATTTTGCCGTAACACCACGTAGGATACCGTATGAAGACATTATTTGTAACGTTGAGAACAGTCTCTTCACGAACAATATGAAAAGGGAAGATTCGGAGGCGATACGTCAAGATATATCATCCTTATTACGTCGTAACAAAGTGCCCAAACCAAATCTCCCAAAACACTTTTATCGCTCTTAAGAACCTGCGATCGATGAAGGAATTCACTGTTCTCTGTGCAGATAAAGGTAATGCGACAGTAGTGATGGATACTTCAGACTACAACCAGAAAATTGAACAACTTTTATCGGATGAAAGTAGTACTTATAAATAGTCAAATCAGACCCGACTAACAAAATATTAAAGGCCACTAGCTCTTTAATAATTAAATACTCCGAAAAGTTAGATCTGAATGTTAAGTCACTCATCCCATCGTGTGCAAAACCTCCAAAATTGTATGGATTGTCAAAAATACACAAGGAAAATGCTCCACTACGTCCCATTGTGAGTTAAATCGACACACCAACTTACAGATTAGCTCAGCACGTAGCAAAAGTGCTTTCACCACTCAGAGGAAACACTAGAGCATCTGTGAAGGATTCATACCAATTTGTCAGTGAAATTAAACATCTACAATTAGCTGACAATGAGACAATGGTTAGTTTTGATGTCCAGTCACTATTCACAAGCTTACCAGTACAAGACTGCATCAAAATTGTCACTAAGAAGTTAGCAGAGAAAGACATCCCTCTAGAATATGCAGAACTACTTAAACATTGCCTCGCATCTGGCTACATGTTGTGGAATAATCATTATTATGTACAAGTGGTTGCTATGGGCTCACCTGTATCTCCAGTAGTCGCCGATATTTTCATGAAGGACTTCGAGGAGACAGCCCTTAGTACAGCCCTAGTCTCACCCAGATTTTACAAGCGGTATGTAGATGATACTTTCACAATTTTACCATCTGACCAAGTAACTGCATTTTTAAATCACCTTAACTCCATCAACAATAAAATTCAATTCACTATGGAGTTAGAACATAATAAATCTCTTGCCTTCTTAGATGTCTTAGTAATCCGTAATCCTGATCAGTCCCTAGGTCACACTGTGTATCGGAAAAAGACCCATACAGATAAATATCTGAATGGTGATTCTCACCACCACCCAAAACAGTTAGCTACCGTGGGTAAATCCTTGTTTAGGAGAGCACGAGGAATCTGTGACGAGGAACACCTGGCGACTGAGCTGCAACACGTCAAGCAAGTACTGCGAGACAACAAGCTCCAAATTCCACGCCGCCGTCACAGAAACCGAGTGAAGCCAGCCACAGTTGAACGAGTCTCCGTTGTCTTGCCATACATTAAAGGAGTCACGGACAAGATTGGCTATATCCTGAAGCGTGCTTCTATTAAAACCTACTTCAAGCCACCCAAGAAGATTAGCCAATTTCTACCACCTGTCAAGTGCCATATACCCTTGCAAGAACCGGGCGTTTACAAAATAGATTGCGACTGTGGCCTCTCCTACATTGGTCAAACAAAACGAAGCATAGGGACCCGCGTGAAAGAACACATAGCTGACGTCAAACATCGACGCTCAACGAAGTCTGCAGTTGCTGAACATATAGAAGAAGGCTCCAAGCATTACGTCCGCTTTGACCAGCCCCAAGTCCTCGCTAAAGAACACCGTTTCCTGCCCAGGATGTTTCGCGAGGCTATTGAAATTAAAAAACATCCAAATTTCAATAGAGAAGATGGTTTGAAGCTTGCACAAGCATGGGATCCAATACTACATTTAATTAAATCGGAACCCAAAAGACCAACTGCCAGACCTCAAGACACTGTGAGCTCCGTCTGCGTAAATCGGATCGCAAATACAGACTAGCTATTTCAATTAATTTTTTAAATTAATAATTGTAAATTAAGGGTAGTTGAATTGTAACAGTCACAGAGCGGACGTCTAATACCTCAGTCCGCCCCGTGACCACGAAAGCTGTAAAGTAATCGAAACGTCGGGAACTCCAAAAATTTAAAAATTAAATCAAATCCGCGATAAAATCCGTAAATAATCGTTTTATTTCAATGTGTAACATTCGCGTAAATCTACGAAACCATTATGAAATATAGTAGTTGAAATCTTAGAATTCGTAATAATTCAATCGCATGGTTACTCATTTCCCCGGTGAGTGAGATCTGACCGTGTGGCGATGTTGACTGCGGCTCTTTGATCGTGTCAGTGTTGGCGCTTGGGCACCCCCATAAGGCGTCTGCCCGTTACACGCAGATAAAAGAGTTGTACATTTGTTTATTGCATGCTCATAAACAGATATTCATAATCGGGTCTTCGGTTCTATATCAACGCTTTCAAACAGAGAGCAACTCAATTACGAAGTTATATAACATTTATTCAAATTATATCAACGCTTCTTTCGCTTTTCGCTTGTCCTACGTCCAGCAGTGGACGCGAATAGGTTGTTGATGATGATGATATCAACGCTTTCAAACAAAGATAGCAACTGAATTACAAGAGTCATTAGATACCTTTAAATATTGTTATATCATCATCATCATCAGCCCGTTGCAGTCAACTACTGGACAATGCACAAGAGAGCCGGCAGCGACTGGATGCATAAAGTAGCCGGCTTGGCTCAGTGGCGTAACTTGGGAGAAGTCTATGTCCAGCAGTGAACTTGTTATATATTAAAGTTATAATATTATAGTGTCCTTAAAGCAGTTTTCAACTTTTGTAATAGAGTTGCTACTTTCCTTACATCAGCCTTACATCGTTACTCTCCTAGGTTTTCTTTCCCACACAAATATTTTCGTTACATAACAAATTCATTATAATAGGAAACTACAATATGAATATCATTAACGTCATAGACATTTAAACACGACATTATACAGTCAGTAAAGACATCGCGATGAAAAATTACGATAATTTCAAATAGATAAAAATGTGTCATAAACAATATACTTACATAAGTATAATTGTTTCCTCTATTGATCTTATTTAATATTTAGATAAAGACAAGAGATGGGAAGTTATTTTTAATTACGTCTTTATTCGTCTGCGAGCGTAACCGAGCCGAAACAATTTTATGTCTCCCATAAGAAAGCTTAATGCGTAATCCAATTCAGATTTCGGAACGTTTAATTGTACCACTGAGCCTGATGAGATCCGAGAGATGAGATTAAAGTAGTCCAAAAGCCGTATTTTAGTTTAATGATGGTTGTCTTAAGCAATCATGAAGACGTTCCTATATTAAGATATAAATACTGCGCTACGGCGGAGTTATGAGAAATTACATGCGTTTGGTCGGTCCTTGTTATGCAGTTTTAGTTATGGTTCTGAAAGGGATTTGCTTCGGATATATTTAAAATACTGTACGTATAGGTGTTATTAATATAATTGAGACATGATATCAGATTGTTATAATTATCATTAGCTTATTTTCTTTCAAATTTTATGTCTTTTATAAAAAAAAAATATAATTAGAATATATTAGTGAATTTGTAAAGTATTAAGTATCTGAAGCTCTCCGTTCAAAAAATTAATCCTTAAACTCTAAAAACAAGTTCGTTCTAACAAGTCCCACCAGTAGTAGGATACCTAATAAACTTTCGCTCTAAGCTTATTTTTTACGCTATTTAAGCGGTTACAGTGGGTGTTCGTGATTAAGAGACAATTCTTTACGCCAATTCAATTAGTACAATTTTATATCTTCATAAAATATATCCTATTCCTTAATTACCACAAATGACTAGACTGTGTTAAAAACAAAGCAGATTTAATCAGATTTAAGCAGTTAATCTTGTTAATTGATTTCAGATCTAATTTATTTACTATATATAGTACTATATAAATAAATTTAAGAAGTCCATTTATGCCGAGTTACTGAAATATAGAAGCAGTTAACTTTTGCTTTTTCTTCCCTAATTTACTGAGGCGAGCGAAACATCGCAAATGCCGCGGCGTCGTTAATTTAATGTGTCCTTTATAGACCAATTATTCTGAATCCTATAGCTTCGGTAAAACTTGGTATTTTATCAAAATAGGAAGTTGTTGAGACATTTGCTATATGGTTTGTATTTGCTGAAAACTTGTACAGAATCCAATATCAGATTTTTTGTAGCCTTTTCATATCAACTTGTGAAATATTATACTCAAATAGATATTTTGACTACACATTGAATTAGTTCAGAGTGCGTTTCATTATTATTTAAATCAACACAAATAAATATAAAATGTAATGCCGTTGTCATTACCAACATAATTTTCAATCCCAATAATTTGATTCAATTCCAACAGTTTAGTAAGAGGTCATCGCTTTCAAGAATCGATGGGTCAATCTGAACGTGAACTTCATTATACAAATTCAATATAACAGAGTCAATAATAAACGAAGGTCAAAGAAATGAAACTCACAAACTTTTAAAAATGACACGAACTTTACGTATAGATTGTGCTTGGGTCTTATAAAATATATTACTATTACCGGAATATGGAATGAGTATACGAATATTAATCATGTTTTATAAGAAGCTAAATAAACTGAATTCAATAGCAACTCGTAACCAATACACTTGTATAGAATTAAGTTGATAATATTTATATTGGAATATATGGAAGTAGACTTAAACGCGTATGGGGAGACATAAGAATGAATCATATTATGTTTTATTGACCCGGAGTTAAGTACGCGTATCTGAGTACCAATAACTTGAAGTTTACAGTGCGTGCGTGAGACATTAAATTAGCTGACTGGCTTTAGTGTGCTTGCCACCGCGACGCAGCTTATAATCCAACTTAACTAATAGGTACTGTTTGACGTTTCATACTTTTCAACTTTGTACAGACATCACTCACACAATTACAACATTGAATTGTGGTTGTACGCGAAAATGTTATTCAAAATGTGTGAGTTACGCCTGATCAATTTGTTTGAAGTTGAAAATTATGAAACGTCAAATGGTATCTATTAATTTCGTTGGATAATAGTGCAGTTATGTGTAATTATGCTTGTATGATAATGACAGTTCGCTTGTAACGTACCTTTTGTACTAGCGTGCGTAATAGCGCCAATATCTATGACTCCTTAACTTCCACTTAAATAATATTTTTGGATTATTCTATTACTCTATGGTATTTGGATAAAATTGTTGATATATTTGAATGAATGATGAATTTTGTTTATGATGAACTAAGCGTAGCAATCGGTAGATTTTTTTTATCTCAATCGTATTTTTTATCTATTAATCGAAAGAGATATTAAGTCTTCCACCAATTTATAAATATTAAGATTCATTCAATAGATTAGTAAGTGATATTAGGTTAGAAATATTTATTTGATAAATTAAATATGATTTTGGCTAGAATCTCGGCAATATAGAGCTTGTATGTAAGTTCACACCTGTCGGAATTTGGAACACTAAGCCCGCCGCAATCAGTACGTGCAATTATTAATTTCGTATGCCCCAAATCCAATATGGCGACTTAAATAACATTAGACACGCTTGTTGAAATGATGATGTTGTTAGCAACATGAGTTTTTATCACTTGTTTGATTTGAATGCGCTGCTTTGAGTAAAAATGTAATTTTGATTTTCTCTTGATTAATGTCGTTTTGGCAAAGTCTTTTAAAAGTGGAAGTCTTGTTGTGTCTTTTGTCCGTCTTAAATATTGGGAGGAAGGTGGTGTCGTCAAGATGTTATCATTAATTAGATTGAAAAGATTTAACTGTAAAGGGGGATTCGAAATCAAGATTGAGGGATCGGTGTCGTAATCCACATTTGCATTTATAAAAGACGTCTTGATTAATGTCTTGTAGATTGTTGCTGTAGTTTGTATTAAACGATAGCGCCATTCCACTTTTGAAGGACTGCAATTTATGAATCTTATTAGCTAAAGATCGACATTAATACTCAAATGACTGCGCTTAAGGTATAAAATTACGCCGAAAATTTCTCGACATTTGTTTCCTGAAAATAAATGGTAAAGTTAGAAAACACTGATACTGTTGTATTATTTTAATAGCATTGCGAAATTATCGCAGTGAATTTGTTTGACAGAATCAATCTGTTTATTTTATCTTGCACTAACTAAATCTATGCTGTAGTGTCGCATCTAATGCTACATGTGCACTAGCATGAAATCTGTCTAAATCCTTGCAATAACTCAGTGTCGCCGTAATGATAGTATTGATTACGTCCGCTGAAATTAACAAGCTTAGTTGTCATTTCGGTGTTTATGCTCCATCGGTCGGGGCGCGTTCGCGATACAAGGTAAGCGATATGTTCTGCAACGCTGATCGCTCGAGGTAATCACCGATCCATTATTCGTGGGAAACCTCTGACACAATCTCGACGCAAGTAACACATATATAAAGAGTGAATTAATGACAGCCGGTGTAAGTTAAATAGACGACGACTTCCGAGCTCGCTTTTGTATTGCTTTTTGGTTGGACAAGATGTTTATAAATAAGCACTTTTGGTGCACAGTAAAGGAAGTTTACTGTGCACCAAAAGTGCACCAACCCGCACTAGGCCAGCGTGGTGGACTATATGGCCTAACCACTCTCAATCGGTAGTCGATTGTAGAGGAGGCCCGTGCCCTGCAGTGGGACGTATATGGGCTGATACAGATACAGAAAGGAAGTTTATATGCTACTTTTAATAAAAACGTATAATGTATTTAGTGTAATTTATGTTGCGATTTGTACGAGCTAGCTACTAAAAAAATAAATAACGATAATTATTCGTTATTTAGTTTTCTTTGTTCACGCGTTTTTCACAAAATTTATGGCAAATATTTAAAACCTACGATAGAGCATGCTTTTCAATGACCAAAGCTAGTTATTATCCTAGTTATTAATAAAATATTCTAATCGTTTTAGGTCTGAAGGGATGAGTGGATGCAATCGTTTGTCATGTGTTGTCATCGCCGTACATCGAGTACACCGGGAATGACGGAGTGTTGACGCGCGATCGATACCGCACGACGGATCGCCTTCCCACATCACTGATTGTTACGTATTACAATCGTTCATTTGACAAGATAAAGCCATATTGACAAATTAATGGAGATCTCGATCTTTGTCATGTCGTCGGAAATTTTCTTTGATACTCAAGGATTTATTAACGTAAACGCATTATAATTTTAAATTATTATGTGACTTGTGAAAAATTAGACTAAAAGAAGTAGGGTTGTTATTTAAAATAACGGTGAAATTTCAACAAAATTAATAAAACTGGATCACGTGGGTGTACGTACAACTCCATCCAATTTTTTTCACCGTATCTATATCGAAGTGAACTCAAACATTTATCTACACATTGATCTTAAATTAAAACTGGTTCATTAATGATCATAACTTTTAATTTATCTCTGGTAGGGACGTGTCGATGCAAATATTATGTGTCCTACGTGCGAAATGTATTTATATTATAACTAAGATCCCGTATCTGATTTACATCTCGGCTAACAGCCCCCGAAGTTACTATAAACAATGAGAAAACAAACGAATGAGAATTTTATTGAACAGGTTTCAGTGAACACTGAAGCATTCTTTCCGCTGTTATTTTAATTTCATCCTCACCACTTGGAAGTTTATTAGCGGCACCAACAACAACAATAAAACAATCAGCCAACACTTAATTGGCCCTTAATTCAACGGACATTGTTTGAAAACTTGTAGTAACAATGTAAGTGTTTGATAATGTTGTTGCCACTTATAATACGGATAAACATTGTTGTATCAAAATTGGCTCCATTACAACGAAGTGGAACAGAGTGCTCCATTAAATATTTATTATGCAAATCTTCTTGCAAATTGTATTCCACATAAGTTTCACACAGAGGTAAATGCTGTTCTACCTTCCGTTCACCCGCAAACACCAATAAGCCCTAGTCATTTATTGTAAAAACTTCATGCCTACGCGTAGACGTCTTGTAAAAGCAATAAATTTCTGTACGTGACATTTCAAAATGATAGGATACATGCAACAGAATTGCCATAAATTACTTAATGTTTTTTACATTTATAATTATGATACGCGTTTTACGTTTTGTGTTCCATTTTAATACGTCTTAAAGATCGTTTCTTAAAGGCATTGGTTATACCAAATTAACCCACTTAATCTAAAGAAAAATAGTGTCGGAACAAATATCTAACAACTATTAATAAATGTTTATAACCCACGCAATTCGTTTATAGTTTTAATCAGTTGTTAGTGGGAGGTCGGCGCCCAACCTGAGGTGTGGACATCTCTAACAAAATCACATTATAACAACGGACCGACTGTTGTGCGCGGTCAAAGAACACGTTGTTTTACTATCTCGTAATACGAGTCAGAATCGAACAAATATCAAACACGAATAATATACAATTTTATTAAAAGCTATCATACATTATACTGTTTAAATATTTATTTATACGTAATGGATGTAAGCCATTTCTTTGATTAGAATTATTAAGTAAACGTCTTTAGCTTCCCACGGCTGATTAACTATGCATGTTGCGTATGAAATAATTTGAAAAATGTATCCCAATTCTCTGCCAACACTAGAGTTAACATCATCGTAGCTTCTGAATGATATGAGTTTGTACAATCGCCTACTGTTTTTTGATACTCGTTGTTTTGTAACACAAAGAGCAGAGCGGCAAACGTTTATCATTTTTATAGGAATCTTGTCGCGTACACTTGTCGGGATCACGCGGTGTTTGGAATTCATTCAATCCATTTTATTTATTGTCGTTCAAAACAAATAAGATCAAAATTCCCGCTGTGGATCACAATTTATGGGTTTGTGAAAGAGAAAGTAAATAATAAAATATATTGTTAAAACATGCTAAGATAACACCAGTCGATACGCCTTATTGATGTGTTAGACAAGGCTTTCTCGTATTTAACGTTAGGCAAACTATTCGACGTTAGTGGTGTTGCAACATGGGAACTATTTATGGGAATATGCGTAGGTTAAGATCAAATTTAAAATTTCTAGATAGAACTCTGAGAGAAAATTACGAATTCTTGTAGTCCACATGCGGTGAATTTGAATATGTAAATATTAAAAGGACATAACGGTGAGCTGGTTCTGTCACTGTAAATGTTTCCAACCTTCCAATGCACATACGCATTGCATTTCAATGCATCTGTTGAGAAACATGTAAGTTAAATAACCATTAATATTAGTTATGAATATTAATATAATTAATTGCGTCTTCGGCATGGTAATTTTAATTCTCATTCCGAAAATAACTATAATATCAAGTTACGATACCAAACTTTGGTATTAATTATCGTATAAACTTCGCTTGCCGCACAGTATCAATGCTTGAACAAAGTATAATGTATGTGCATTTGGTTAGGGACCGCAACACGTGTCAATTTAAGGTGTAAATGACAGTGAGTGTGTAAGTTGAAAACATTTTAATTTTCCTTAACAGGCAGTGTTCGCCGCAGCGAGCCGGCACGCGGCGATATTACAAGAATAGTACAACGAGCTCGGTATTTGCATGTGCTCGTTAACGCATCGCAAGTCTGAATGACATGCGTCCGAAGCGCTGATTGTTCCCTCCTCACCGCCAGTTGATTTTACGAGACAAAATTGATGCGAATGCCAACAGTTCGTGTCTATTTGTATGCACGATAAGTGCGAGAAAACTTAATGTGAAATCTAATTAGACGAGGCGTTATTTGATATTGCCCTTTGAATCAAATATAAATTAAAAATGTATAAAATGATGCTGCGTATTTTTATTATAATTAATTTGGAATTGAATTTTGAGAAGCGTTGAGTCTATGCACGTGCAAGGCCATAAGATTGCGTAAATTTAATGAAATGGGTGTGATTGGACTTTTTATAGTGTCAGAGCGGGAAGCGAACACGTGGAAAATAACTACCATATATGAATTCTCACAACTGACAAACCGTGAGTAAGGCTTCGGTGTATTAAGAAGAAAAAAAGAGGTTGCTAAGGAAAAAAATATTCTTCATCTATTTTTCTTATTCTAGAAACCGCGACTGAAAGTGTTCTGCTCATATTGAGCTAAGCAATTTAGGTAACAGTTAAGATTGGTTTCAACGTAGTGTTATAACTTGAATAGACAATGAGATAAAGAAACTGGCCAACTGAAAGGAGATAATTATTTTGGTACCAAAATCTGAGCATGGGAACATAAGACAAGCTCGGAAGATTTTGCAGCAGATCGTAAATGTAAGGATATCGTGTAGGAAGGACTGTTATCGGCAACGGGAAAAGTAGAAAAAGGTTAATGTAGATTCGGTATTAATAAACGAAAGTAACATGCAGTTAATTAAAATATTTTTTATTTTTCTAATTCATATTATCATCTTCCGACCTCACCAATACAAAAAAGAACAAAAAATTTGAAATCTTAAAATATATTTGAAACGCAATCCTTTCATTTTCTTTAATTAATTTTCACGTACAACATAAGACTTACGCAGGACAGTTACAAGACCCATATCAATCATGAATCTCAAATTGGTAGTAGAAATAAAAAGGCGTACCTAATTACTTAGTCCAATTTCGAACTGTGAATATTCGCCACGGCCATCACTCGTCCAATCACTGGTTTGATTGAATGTCTGTAAACGTCATTTACTACTCGTTATCCACGCTCCGGGCGCGAACACCTCGACATCGGCAGCCAATAAACATTTAATTGCCGCGGCCAGATAATCTTTTGTTTTAGCACCACACTCCCTAGTACCGTGGGAACAAATCCCGCCTACGCAATACAACACTATCGTATGGAAATATCTTCTACCTCCTCTATTTAATTCCGTTGACGTCTCATTTTATTGAAATTATTTGGTTTATAAATTGCTTGTTTTTCTTTGAATATGGATTATTAATTCCCTCACTTATTACAATCTACGCTATGGATCTCTGTATGTGTACGATTTTCATATAAATGGTTCTCAGGCTGTCTAGTGAACATTAACGGTCAATTTAAATTTTTGCATAATTTAATTCAATGGCATTTTAATATTTAGATTGACGTAAAGAATTAGATCCATTTTAAAGGATCAAACTTTTGATTTGATGCAAAGTAAAGTCAAGATTTATACACTAAATAAGAGATGTCAAATTTAGATTGTTTGTTTTTCAGTTGAATTACTTGTAGCATAGACAAACCTATGTCTATGCTTATGGTTATTATATTTGACATTCTTGAATATCGAGTGAGATATTTCCGTAGTTACAACTTATCATAGAACATAGCCCAGATTGTGAGATGAAGCGTGCTCCAGATCAGTTCTTATTTGCGCTGTAAGCCGTATTTGTGTTACTCCAACACAATTTTTTTTTAGTATTTATTTTATTTGTTTACCAACTAGACTTTGCTCAACCATGTGTAAAAATTAAATATTTATATTTTTTAATTTCATTTTTGTAAATTCATGCCTTATCAGTCAACTGATTTTATGTTCCATACATTTCTTGAGACATTTTTGTCTTGTCACTCAAAAATATTTATAATTTAATTTGTCAAAAATATGAAATGTGAATGATACACAAATCGCCAGTATAATTAAATAAATTCCAAAGTGCAGTAAAGCTAAGTCCACACTGTGTGTTGTTGCGTCAGAGTAGCGTACGTAGCGATGCTGCTACATCGTTTCACACCCAAATAATCATAGTACACATAATATACGGTGCGCTGCGTCGACACAACAACGTACATACGACGGACTGGTCCGTCCTGGCGAGAGCATGGAGGAAGGACATTGCGTCGCCAGACAGCTTAATTGTGTTGTACATTGAAAATTGCGTTTCACAGCAAATGCATGCTGTAACTGCGTCACCGCTGCGTCTTTAGTTGTTCTTCTTCTTTCTTCTTTGCGTGGAAATGACACCTCACCCGTGTAGCCGACAACGGGGATAAACTGCGGCTGCTTCTGCCCAAAGAACTGTGTGGACCCAGCCTAAATTATTCTGCATTTAAGAAATAAATGTAATAAATGCAACATAGTTCCGTCACGAGCTGCTTTTCGAAGTAAAGCCATAGCGAAGTTAATAACTACTTTGGATTATTTTAATTCAACCATCAACTAAAAATTAAGAGAAATGAAATGGTATAAACACATCTAGTTTTGCATATTTACTCAAATTAAACATCGATTAATTTTGTTAATAAACTATGAATCATGTATCAAGCCGCGGCAGCTACAGCACGTTTTTGGTAGTAGCGTGTTTAATTTTATTGCTTCAACTTTCAATAACTAAAATTAATTTATATTCCATTCATTTTAATGGATTCACAGTAACTTACTTGCATTCACCAATAAATTGTTAATTTAATAAAAATCTTAATGGAAGGTACGTAATCTGATATATAACATGCGCGTGATTATTTATTTTATGTTATTATATCACGATATTATTTATCGAACACATCATGGAAACTTGCATTATAACATTTGAATCATATTTTTATAAACGGGTTACAAATGTGATATTACCATACGTTATAATTTATTTTGTTATTATACCTTTGAATTAATAAACACTATCAATTATTGAACTAATCAAACTAAAACGGGGCTACTTGCCCAAACGCGTTTTTCTTTAATTGAAAATGTACTCTAAAGGAAAAATTAATTTTATGAGGAAGAAATCAATTACTCCAGTTAAATAGTGCCAGTGAAAGGTTAATGTAACCGTTTTACAGTCAACTTTAATAGCTTTAACTTTTATAGGCCATCTTCAAAAAGTTACGGTGCTCTAAATTAAATTAAGATACGATCACAATTTTCACTTCAGTGCGAATTGCATCTCTCGGAATAATCCGTGATTCTAAATTGAACTAATTTACATACGACTGTATAAATTCTTAAATTTTCCTCTTAGCATGTAACATTTTATTTAATATCAAAGAACAAAAATTAACATCATATTAGCGCCATATCTTAACTCAAGTATGGGGGGGTCTTGACTTAATTCATGGAATAGGTTTACTTGGTATAAACATTTTTGTTTAATATGGATTATTTTTTAATTGTAATAAAATAGATCTATGTGACCTTTAGTGAAAGGATTAATTGGAAGTAACAAGGATAAGTAATTGAAATAAAATAAAAAATATTTAGGCAATCAGTCAAATAAAACCATACAAACTGTCCTGCCTTTTGAAGCAAGTTATTTCAACCTCAGTATATCAAAGACCCCACGAAATGCGTAAATATTCCACGTCGTCAGATGAGTTTTACTTTTTCTCTTCGTGCGGTCGGAATATTAATTCGCTTCATCCCCGCGTGTGAGGGTGCAGACCGCCTACATAGAGCCTCCCTAACGAAATTACACACTCATTAGTTCTACGGAATGTCTGTTTGTTTTTTACTACTGGCGCCGAAAGCTGCGCGTCAAAACTAACAAAATTAGTCACAGACGAAACGGAATTGATTAAGTTTATTGAATCATGGGAAGGATTTTTTTTATCAATAAACGCTATTATGGTGTGTGTGTGGAAGCCACTTTAATGAACTGTTAATTGCGTTAAGTCGGTAATATATAAGTAAATTAGTTAGGATGTCAAGAGAACATTCAATACTAGTAATTTAGATTACTAGAGTAATTACAGTATGCGACAACTCTAGCAGAAAAAGATAATTCAGTCAAGTGTAAAATGCAAAGAACGTTGTAAGTGTACTTATAAAATTGCTTTACAATATAGACAAGTGACGGGTCGTTTTACGTTTGTGACATACCAACAATTAAACAGGTAATTTCTCATTGCGAGACATCGGAGTTGTCGCGAGTGACATTGCCGTTGTCGTTCCAAAGACAGATGAATAAGTGTGTGTTGATTGGAATTTTAATGGGCGTTAATGGGCGGGACAATGATGAAATCGTCCGCTGAAGATTTTATCGTTTCTATGCACTGATAAGGAATTGAAGCCGGCGGTCTCAAAGGCAAATTGTGGACAGACCTGTCGATACTGAAAACCGGTGGTCCCATGTACACTTGTAGGACAAGCCTTTTATAAATGTAGATATCGCGTTTAACGAAAGGGACGTGATAAGATTCGCCTCCGAATTACTACGTAAAAATAACAAATTGAATTCGCTCAAATACGAATGAAACCAAATGATAATTTTAATTGCCAATTTTACACATGTCGGTATTAACTCATTAGCATTTTATTAGTGATTAAATACATTAATTACTTTCAGAGAATTATTTTTACAACTGTTAAATGGATTTTAGTGTATCGTGTTGATTTTTCAATCGAGTATGAAATCTTGGTCAGGCGAAATTACAACGTTTACAAAATTATGTATGATTTTACGGGATTTCCTCTATTGGAATTGCTTTAAAAATACCAAAAGTTCACGTTCATATTTCGAAAAAACCCTTCAATAAATATGTACATTAAGGCACGTCATACACAAATAATGGAAACTGGGTATACTTAAATCAGTGTGGATGGGGTAATGCGTGGGAATGTGTACCAGCCCGCTATTAACCCTTAATTGTGGGTATTTTAGTCCCCCTCATGAGCGACAAGTTTGTGTAAACATTGTAGGGTTGAAGTGTGGCGCTTCCGTGTCATTATTAAACGCTTTATCAAAAACGCAAATCGGTATTGTAGGTAATTTTATCGTGAGAATTTTAAAATAATGCAATATATCACATTCTTATATGCATATATTTAGAAATGTTAAGTTTATTCTTGTATAAGGTACAAATACTTAATGCAACAACTCTATGGTATCTTCTATTATGCTGTGATACAATTTTAAAACGTATGCTGTTATATTTTTCTTATAAGGAAAATTTAAGAAATCTTATTTGACACGTAAGCCCTAATCGGCTTTGCTTAGCTTAGTTTTTTAAAATAAATTAAATTAGCTTTCTGATTCTTTTTCACGTCGATATAATTGTACAGTAAAGTAATTTCACGAGATAAGAAGCCATATGTTAATTCGTACTCATACACATACAGTATTAATGCAGTCAGCTGTTACATTGCTGATGACAAAAACCGGACAAACGAGATTTTTATTAATATGTTCACGTGGTTGCAGTATAAAATGTGTTTATTTATATGATCTGTGGGTCATTAGCCGGCTGGAAAAATGAAAATTTACATTATGTATTCGGAATGAGGGAATTGTGAGGGATATAAATGTTTATCAACCATCTTTATCGTATTACTTTTGTAGAAACTTTGTCATCCGAAATTACATGTGATTTATCGTGGTGGATGGCAGGGGCAATTTTATTTCTTGTAGCTTACTTGCCGCACTTATGTATCTGCATCAGCCTATATACGTCCCACTGCAGGGCATGGGCCTCCTCTACAACCGAGAGTACGATTGAGAGGGTTCAGGCCATATAGTACGCCACATAGGTCTATGGCGGGTTGGCGGGCTTTACATACTGTAGAAATTCTTTGTATTCGCAGTTATGTATCACGCTTTTTGAAATGCGCATTTTTTTTGTTTCGTAAGCCTACTTAGAATTTTTGTAGCAGGCAATATCTGGCTACCAAATAATAAAAAGACTTTATATATTTCGTTTATATCTCCCATCGATCTTCAATTCCACATACGTGAATTCATAACAAAAAATTTTTTTACTACTTGCAGTAAAACCTCATAATTTTACGGTTGCCTGTCTGACAGCCACTTTGTAAGTGACGGTGTATATTACAAATATTCTGTACACTGCACAGCATAAAAATTTACTACGGTGTCAAAACTTCATAATGTGACACTTAATATTAATGAGTACAGGAACTTGACGTCCGTTGGTGCCCTGCCGACCTCCATTGCGCTTTGGGGTTGACACTTGTTCCTGATTTAATGACAGTCATTTCAATCCGTGTGAAAGTTGACAAGTTGGCATTGTATCCTGTTATTATTGAAAATGATAGTGATAGGGAAACGTAGTTGGTTGTCCGGTGGCAAGATGGGTCGATGAACTATTAATCGAGTCAGAAAAGAATGGCTCAGGCTTCAAAAGGATTGACTTTATGCTATAAAGGCATGTTCCCAATATAGATCTAATAAAATATGGTTGTTAATGAGAAATTGCATTACAGTGATTACGAGTCTATGAAATTTGATTGCTGTGAACTATCCTCCAATTATTATCAATTGTAGACATAGAAAATCCACTTCTGAACTTATGCCCTAGGTAAGAATTGCAAAATAGGACAAAGCGAGAAAAAAACCTGTTCCACGCAATACAAAAACATGTCATTCCGTGAGTTTGTTCTTCACGTAATGTAGAACGTCATTGTTCACCCATTTCCTGGACAAATAGTTGTTTTAACACTACATCAAAATAGCATCGATTATGTATGCATGTCACGGAGTATTTAATATGAATACCTGGGCAAATCGGTCGGACCCGCGCACGTCGCTTGCGAATGCACTTAATATTGTGGTTATTAAAGTATTTTTATTTTTAATGTTTATTTGCACCTTTTATGTGAATAATGAATGCTGTTTACGTACGTTTTAATGTAAATTGTTCATTTGTGTCTGATTCCGTGAGTGATATTGATAATCAGGAGAGCGTATTGTTTTTATTTTACTTGTCACGTTTAAGTACAAAACGAGTTGGATATTTATTGTATGATGATCTACATAAATTAGTTTAGCGTAAAAAAAAATTGGTGACATATTGGTCGATACCGAAAAGGGTAAAATTAATGAATAATTATGTACACCCAACAGTCACATTCATAGTCTTGACTCTACACTAAGATCAAGTCTTGTGCCATATGTATCAGGGGCCCTACTATATAAATCCAAAATTCGAATCTTCGTGACGTTTTTCGTTTCGAAACCTACTCTGTAACACGAAGTTCGAATCTTCGGATCGAAGAAAGAATGGGGCCCTACTATATTCATCCGAAACGAAGTTCAAAACTTCGGATGATCGATGTTTATATACAATACGAATGTACCAGCATATACTTATGGTCGTTATTGACTTATGGTCGTAACCATAGACTTATGGTTACGACGTACGTTTTACAAATCCGAACATTTATAGAGTAGGTACATTCGTATCGTCACAAACTTCGTTCGTCCGAAGTTTCAAACTTCGTTTCGGATGAATATACTAGGGCCCCTGGAACTACGAGAGGCTTTTCGATCTCACAAATACCTAGAATCGAAACAAATACCTCTCTTTACACAAATATTTCTCTCGGTGCGGGGATCGAACCCGCGGCCTTTCGTTTCATAGCCGGCGTCTAACCAACTGCGCCACGGAGGCTGTCAATTAACTTTGAGTTATGCACTACCTAAACTAAGTTATCATCTCATAGTATATTTTAATCTGTAAAAGTAGGCATATGAGATGTGATAAACTTTTTTATAACTATAAATAACAATAGTCACGATATTTCTTTAGTCAATTTATAGTCAAATAATTAATACGCGCCCACATACTAGGCGTTTTACCTGCATAACGTGTGGCACGGAAAGCTAACAACGCATCTGAGAACAAAGGTGAGTATCGAAAAAATGTCTGCCTCAGTGGGCAATCGAGACCAAGATCCATCGTATTTGAGGCAAAGGCCACCTTTGAGCTAATTACTTTAACAGGAAAACGGGCCCAAAAAGTACTAATTAATTTAGATTTATTTTACTCCCCTTATCATACATTTCTATTAAATCTAAGGGTACTGTGGTAAAAATATGTTGATGAATACATAAAAAACTATATTTTATATTATTTTGATTTAACATATTTTCATTTAATTTCAGAATCATGGCACGTAATGACCAGCAGTAATTCACCATGTTGAAATCTATGGGTATCTTGTGCCAATAGTTTTAATATCTTGAATGAATTGTTTTTACTGTTCTTTACGAAAATTACAAAAACTGTCAGAAAAAAAATCGGATGTGGAATTAGAAAGGAGATTATTATACCCGTATTGTTACTTATATTTCTTATTTCTATCTGATAACAATTTTATAACCCTTTCGGTTCAAGACACTAAGTAGATGCAAAATTAATTATAATCTTAAGACAATTGGATCTGTAATAAACACTAAATACTAATAAAACAATATGTTGATTTAAATACTGTTACTACTTAAACCCATAATCTGGATAAACATTTTATTTCAATACAAAATTAATGAAATCACCGAATCTAGTAAAACGTTGTGTTGTGCTAATGGGCGCAAGATATTGTAACTAAAACAGACACAACATGCCACCTCTATACCAACATAGAATAGTTTTAATTTAGTTTATTAAAAAAAACAATATTACTGCTACATTAAATTGATTGAAAATCAGACGTGACAAACAAAACAAGCTGTATTTATATACTGGGTATCTCAAGACTGCTACCGAAAACAAAGTCGGCTGGTAGTTTTAGTGAGTACAAACACAATGCAACTAAAAATTTCGCAAAGAAATGCGACAATTATGTTTTATGATTTTTTAAATATCGTCATTTTTGGGTGGTAAATCCATAGCTTTTGCTAAAATAATAATTTAAACGCTTTTATACCTTAGATTACTTATAAATAAAAGGGTATACACTATTATTTTAGGAAAAAATGTATTTACCACCCAAACATGGTCATAGGAAAAAAATAACAAAAAAAAATTGGCGCTTTTTTTTGCAACTTTTTTTGTTGCATTGTGTCTGAAATCGCTTAAACTACCACCCGGCTTAGTTTTCCGTAGCAGTCTTGATATACCCTTTATATAAAAGTGTGTGGTGGCCTGTTGGTAAACGGACTAGACGCGACTGCCAACATATTCACGGTGGTCGCGGGTTCGAATCCCAGGGCACACCTATGACTTTTCGGAGTCATGTGTGTATTGATAATCAAAACGGTGAAGGAAAACATCGTGAGGAAACCTGCATAGCATAGCGATTTATAAAATTTATATTGTATGTAAGGCTGCCAACCCGCACTAGGCCAGCGTGGTGGACTATATGGCCTAACTACTCTCAATCGTACTCTCGATTGTAGAGGAGGCCCGTGTCCTGCAGTGGGACGTATATGGGCTGATACAGAATTTATATACACTGACAACATCCGAATAATGTCACATCATCCTGTGGGAACAACACTTTCTCCCAAGCTGATCCGAAATAAATTTTCGGCTAAGGGTAACAACTTACTCTAATTAGCCGGTACAGAGTTCCAATTAATACGATTCGGGATCGGATATGCTCTGCCCCGCCGCCGTGCTTACTTCAAACCGCACAGATAAAATTTAAATCCTTTAATGAACTCACCGATTGGTTTATATACTCCCGCATTCATAAATTAGCTTTTCTTTTGTTTGGTGACTGTTTAAACGTTTTTCATATTAGATTTATCAAATGACGTTCTAATTTGTGCAAATTTTGTTAGTTGAAAAATATGTTTGGTTCGTAATGTGTAAAAGATTATATATTAAGTAATAATTGCTTTATTCGCCTATGACTCCTAGGTTCCATTCGGGTCATAAAATGTAATCTTTAGAAAAAAAACTTGTCCTAACTTGGATAATTCCTTGCCAGAATTATTGGGGCACAATGAGTAGTTAAATAATTGTGATAACTCTAGGCAACAGTAGAAGACGAAATCCTGAATATAAGAAAAATGATTGTTGGCGTAATTTGTATTTTAATATCTTTGTCTGAATAGAAATGGCTTTGTTTTATTTAATATAATTAGGTTGACCTCCTATTAAATCATTAAACATAACTTAGGAAAGCAGTGGCATTATACACATATTAGGGAGTTAAATACCATGAAAGTAACCTATTGTATATGTAACAAATTACTTAATCATTTATTACTTACAGGTTGAAGTCTTTTTGCAAGAAGGTAACCACAATAACTAAGTATTTCTCATTAGAATTAAATGTCAGTGATCGAAAGCCAAACCAAAAACTACTGGACATTTGAAATTCCGATGTTCCGTTGGTCAATGATAACAAATAAATAACATTTACCCTACTACAATCCTTAAATCTTCAACAAATCACGTAAACTCTTAATTATAAAATACCGTAGATATAAATAATGAAATAGGGTGGATCCTAATGAAGTGGAATCGAAAAATGTAAATTGATTACAAAAAATTAAAGTTATTAGTAATCGAATGTTAGAACAAAACAGAACTCGTTTCGAAACAACGGACCAAAATCGGTGGAATAACGCGACGATCCAATAATGAACCTAATGATACCTTAAAGGAAAAGGTGTTAAAACGTTTATTGGAATACTCCTAAAATATTATTAATAGCTTTTTAACAAGCCGACGTCTCATTTTAGGTGTTAACCTAAAGTTTTTAGGTAAGTTTTTTTGATCGAAAAAAATGTAGTATGCCGAAGTGTTAAGAAGATTGTAATTCAATTTCTTGAATATTTTGAGATAATGGTGGCGTGGAGTGACTTTAATTTGGGTTAACTAACTACACATCATTTTATCGCAAAGTACGGCAATTTATGAAGGTGATGAAAAATAAGGGACGCAATTAATAGCATACTAATATCAAAATGTGTTTATGAAATTGTGTCTCTTTCACACAGTGATGGAGAAACGGATCGGCAAGGTTTTACCGTAGAGAAGGCTCAAAAACTGCAGAGTCAACTACTTTGTTTTTTATTTTGGTAAGAATTCTTATTTTTAAATATTATGACACCGGATAAACATAAAATTTAGTTTTTTATAAAGTTTGGTTGGTGTAGAGTCCTAGATTGTTGGTTTGCTTAAATGTGTTGCATTTTGATATTGTTTTTAATTTATTTAAATATTTTATATAAATCTCGCGTTCATATTTTTTCGGTTAACTTGTAAAGCTCGTTCTACGTATTAATAAAAACAGCAATACATACCGGCATATTACAATTTAATAATAACATTGTAATATTCCCTCACCTGCTATGTTTCACATAAATTACGTTTTCCAAGTTAAAGCGTAGCACGATGAATTTATAATACATTACTCAAATTCCAACCACACAACATACAATTTTTCTTCGTTACAAGAGAAATCGTGCGCAGTACACGTGTAATAGGGGTGGGATCAAAGTGCCAAAACTTAATAACCCCTAATCGACAATTACCTCTACCGCTATAAAAATTCGGCGGGCCGAAGCGACCGTTGGTCTCCGCCCAGAAAATGTTGTGGCAATGTCGATAATTTCGGGCTAGTGTTTCGAACAAACGCTGTCCACCGTTGAATTGTGAGGCCATCGATTTATTATTGAAATCAGCCCGTCGCACAAGCAGGCTTCCTGTTCTCGAAATTGGCTATAAAATTGGCTACCGCTCGTGCCACGCACACGATGTTTAATGATACCAAAAAAGTTAACATGACTACTTTTCAATTATGATCAAAGATTGACATATGGAGGGCGATTTATCTTGCACGAGCTGCTCGCTTTATTTGTCTTGCTACATAACTCATTGTTCGCTGGTACATCGATCGAATAAAGTTTATTAATAAAATTGTACTCTGAACCGTCAAGTAACTTAATAACATTGTATTAAAGTTATTGAATGAAAAATTATATATTTGTTTTGTTATTTGTTTGTTGTGATTGTTAAAGTCTTTTGGGTTCCGTTGTCTTTATTAACCTTCATAAACAAGCTACTAGTATATGTTAACATAAATTTTATCGCAATGAATAACAAACGTAGGTCTTGCATTAAATCAAAAAATTATATAGCCGAATGGAACAAGATAATTAGAATTGTAAGTAAACATGAGATTTTCCTTATGTTACTCATACTTAATGTCCGAGAACTTTCCTGAAAGCTCCGGTGGGGGAGCACGTGCCGGTCACTGCGCACGCGCAGATGTCTCGCGACACCTGCCCTGACGTGCCCACCTCTCTTTCACACCTGCACAACCCCCAATTTCTATCTTACTCTATCAATATTTTTTGATTTCAACAAAGTAAAGTAAAGGCGTTAGCCACGATCAAAGCCACTGCACTTAGCGTTATGTCACCTGTTTCACGATAATGTTCTTAAATAGTTTGAAATCATTAGTATTCTACGCGTAATTCCACCCTACAGGCCTCATGTACCTTGATAGGGCAGCCACCAACAAGTTTGACAGCTCGAGACCACGTCTGCATACTTTTGTGTACAGTACCAGAATGGTTCAACCTTTGTGGAACATTTTTACTACATAAGATGTACTGTAATGCAGGGACAAAACTATTCCAAAGCGATAAACCTATTCCTAGAAAAACACCACAATATGTGAAACGTAGTTTGCGTTTGTATTATAATTATAATAGTTTGTATTTCTGTGGTTAATAAATAACCCGGGATTGTTGTTTATTATACCCGGGTTGATGTGTGTTGATGATGTTGAACATCGCACTTAGTGGTCGAAAGAATCTAAGCAAACTGTGCGAGACAGTATTGGTAATTTTGCTTATCCCTCGGGGATATAAAGTTGAACTTATGTATATTAATACTTCAACAGGTACAAATTATTACAGTGAAGACATTTTGCTGTTAACTAGGTGAAAACGGCAAGAATTGTTTTGTAATTTTTTCATTGATTGAAAAACATGCAATTCTGGTCTCTATGCAATACAATCAGTCAAAACGTTTAAAAATATTTTTTCCACTTCTAATAAAATAAAACTAATCGGATACTGCTTTATTATATCCCAATTTTCATATTTTAATTCAGAATCTCCAATCCTACTGGAATAAATTTCCACAAACACCGCTCATAAACCATTCGCATTAAAATGACGAATAAGCCGTGATGGTATTTGGATTTAAATTTACGCCTTTACCACTGACATAATAACGCTTGGGGCCGGAGCAAATGTAATAAAATGGTTATAGACGATAATGTGACCTTGATTAATGATGCAATATTGACAAAAGCCCAGCATGAACCGGCTCTTGCTGAGAAAATTAGACACAGTGGAACCGTCGTCCGAACAGGGGCGATACCGATTGTTATTAGTGTCATTGGCTGATTGATCCTAACGGGGTCTTTTTCATGTTTTAAAAATAAGCGATTGTCAGTTGGAAATTAATGGTTCTAATCCCGTTGGAGGAAATTTCGCGGCGTGTTTAATAGCTATTGCTTATGCACTGCACGCCTTTAAAGATACGGATTAAAGATAACCAATATGTCATAACGTGTTAAAATTTTAGAAAATGTAACTAAAAATTATTGAAAATTAAAACATATCCCAAACAACAATGTAGATTTAGAAATGTTAAGTGTACGTTTGTAGTAATTCAGGATTTTACGCGTGTAGTCGGAGGTGACAAGGTTGGAAAAATTAATAGCATATGTAAAATACCATTTTCATGGCCCTAGTATGTAGAAAATATAATAGCTGTAAACCTTCAAAATGAATATTATATGGCATCAATAACACTAGTAGTCTTTATTGTTTTTACTTGCATGTCATAAGATATTTTATTATTGTAATATGAGAACAAAAACCACAATCGCGGCATTGTTCTTTGAATATACAAAATCTTTTGTATCCACGCTTCATCACAGTGGTAAATCTCACATTTAATTACCTCAATTTTGGGAACAATCAGGCCATAATATTTTTATTGTAAGTATAATAAGGTAGCTTTATTATGCCCTAAAATTTTACAACATTATTATATTCCGTATAGAATTTTGTAACAAATATTGTGTTCTAATGCAATTTTGTCACACACGCGCAATATTTTTAATTTAATATGACCATATTAAGTTTATGACTGCAATTAATGAGTGTGCTGACGTCAAATTAGATATTTATTAATTGACAGTGTCATTAAATGTTACATTAAATGTTGCCACCATGGAGTTACGTAAAGCTAACGTTTACCTGGGACCACCAGCGAGCCTCGGAAAAATTCGCTCAATCGTTACAATTTAATTGAGTGCATTCTGTTAATTAATACCCTTTGTCCTCCGATTTGTTGTCGTTCTTTCACGAACGATTGCGCAATACACGTGCGACATCTATGTTACAAAATTCTAAGCCTTTCGATACCTATTATCGCTGGACTATCTCATTTTATTTTTTAAATTCCTCGTTCGAGCCAACCTTTTTTGATAAATTTACGTTGCCTAAAAAACCGTAATTAAAATATTTCATTGTAGTTACAGCACAATACTATTCGTAACGTTTATTTCGTCCATTTATCGTGTCTTGATATAAATGTAGGAAAATGTTATCGCCGGTCAGATCTCTCCAGCCACCGGGTAAGTGATGTCTTCATAATGACACGAGGTTAAATATCGTGAGACACATCTAGGTGTACGGACAAACCCGAACGTCACAAAGAGGCTCGGCCCCAAGTATTTTGTCAATGTTAAACTGATTCAATCAGTTTCGTATCAAATGTGTTCACAAAAAACGTTCCCATCCGAAAGGGTTGTAAGAAAACTTTGTAGAGATTGAAAAAATACGACCGGTAAATTAGTTTAAGAAGTTATTAATTTCTATCATTTGATAGTAACAACGGTAATTAATAATGTCAGGAATACGATAACCACTAATAAGGTCCGATACCACACACAACTAGATAATAGGGTAAACAATAAAACGAGAGTTGTACAGTAAGCCAGGCGTATAATTTGAGATTTCGAAATAAGACATCAAATCAATTGTTTTGATGAAAAGGGGTTTGTTTTTATACGATTCAATCATGTTATTATTTTTAATTGAGCGTGTAACATCTGCTATGGGTTACTGCGTTTAGCTGTAACAGGTACACGTCAATATAATAAGAAGCCTGTTTTTACCAACGAATTAGATGACGCTTAATTAGATAATATAAATAGTGTTCTATAACACGTAAACAGTAACTTCGATTCAGTAGTAGGCTGTAAATTGTTAATCCAGTACACAAATACACAAAAATACTTATGCATTTTTGTGACAAATGGTAACTATGCTATACCTAAAGCATGTCGCCGATTTTAATTTCATGCTGCTATATAGATAGATGTCTATCAACATCGCTTTGTAGAAATATGGACTGAAAAGGCAAAACTTGATAAAATTTTAATTAAATGTAATTTTAATATAACTAGTGTTTTTTTATTGCTATGAATGACGAGACGAGCATTCTATTCACTTGATGGTAAGCGATACGACTGCTCATGAACAGTAGCAAAACCAAACAGTGCAGGACCTTGAATTACAAAACATTGCTTGGCATTCCACTGCGCTCGCCATCTTGAAACATAAGATATGTCCAGTAGTACTCTGACTACAATATCCTGCAAACCGAAACATAACAGTACATTTACACTGCTGTTTGGAGGGAGAAATAGACATTGCGGTGGTGCCTACCCAGTGCGGCCTTGCAAATATGAGAGACGTACCCCCATAAAAAAGTGGTGGGGTGAGGTAACCTTTTGCTTCATAATTTTTAGGCTGTAAGGGAAATTACTAAAGTACTCTTTTACTTTTAGATAACGTTGACGTTCTGTTCACATAATTTATCGATAAAATTTAAAAAAATATAGATTCGCAAAGATATATACCAGAAAACCAATTGATAATATTTCATAATAAAGTAGACAAATCAATAGACAAAAAAGCAAATTCAATTTGTAATTTGCTTATAATTTTCTGATTATAATTCTTAAAATAGTAGCCCTTAGTAAATAAGATTAGCAGGCTGACTAAAAGGTGGTCGAAAGCTTCATTCTTAAACGTTTGTGTGGTCTACGTATATTTAGACCACACAAACCTGGGAATATTCCCAGGGTTGCTGTTGGTTAATCAAGACTTGTTTTTTTAGACCACTCATAGTCCTTGTATTAAAACTCAACGTAATTCTATTAACAGCAACCGGTGGTCCAAATAAAATAGACCCATTTTTCTTGACTGGTATGTTGATTATTAAGTTAATTAGATTAAGTACACATTAAGATATCTGCAATATTAATCCCATTATTTCCAGAATACCCCACCCAAGATACTTAGCCGTTATTACTAAAATACGAGAATACAACTTAATAAGTAGATGTAATCGAATTTGTGTAAGTACGTAATTATACGTAATTATAATTTGCATAAACAAAAGCGCCGCTATCTCGACGTTGGTGTCATACTTTATTGATATTTTTATATTCCGCCACCCAAAGAGTAAAAGCGTTGGATAAAATATCAATTAGAGCATATTTTGAATGGCAAAAAATATTTTTACATCTCAATTTCACTAAGTGAATTCGTTCCTTGTATATTGGCGTATGTCATTTGCCGTTTTTGTATTGTGCATGTCGACGGTTTGGGCGGTAAGGTAATGAGGAACGAGAAGTATTTATTACAACGTTGATCTCTTAAGATCAAGCACTGCACATTCTCATTAGCGTACAGATTATTCGCGGTGTCATTGAACTTAAATTGATACGAAATTCTAATGACAAAAATTTAACATCTAACTAGATAGCTTTATTGGCGTCAACTGTTTGATAATGTGTTTAACAAATATTTGAGGACTCGCAATTAGATATTTAGCATCTTATTCTGATTCCTATTCGAATTGTAAAGGCCAAATTTTCTTATGAGATTTTTTTCGCATTTACTTAAGATGACCATCTTATGGGTGGACGTCCTACGCTGCGCTTTCCGATACGCGGCCTCAATTCGAGCACTTTCCGACCCCATCGGTTATCAGATCTCCGCGCTATGTGCCCTGCCCATTGCCACTTCAACTTGCTAATCCGGTGGGCTATGTCGGTTATTTTAGTTCTCCTACGGATCTCCTCATTTCTGATTCGATCTCGTAGGGAAACCCCGAGCATAGCCCTCTCCATAGCTCGTTGAATGACTTTGAGCTTCCTAATAAGGCCCATAGTGAGAGGCCACGTCTCGGTGCCGGTGGTAAAGGTCGCGGGACGTCGCTGGATGCAGGCTGCCTCCAACAGGTCTCTGTGGAAATCATTGGGGGAGGCCTATGTTCAGCAGTGGACTTCCTTTGGTTGATGGATGATGGATGGATGACTTAAGATGATAGCAAAACTATCAATAAATACAATAATAAAATAAATTCTGTAATAAAAAATTACAGAATTCAGCATTAAAATTATTTTTTATAAAATATTATTTATTCACAAGGAGTATTCACCTTCTGATAGCCAATATGATTATTTATAAAACAATCACTGTAAATAGTAGCTTTAAGAATCAATTACCTCTACAAAACGAAAAACTCGATGCAAAAATAAAGTAAAGAAACGCAGTAACTTCTCCTTAAAAGTGGCAAGTGCAGGTCTCAGTGTTTTTAGGCCCCGCGACAATGTCGATGCGTAGTGTAAACAACGGACCGCGGTAACACGTATTTTTTGTATTTTGATTTATTGTTTCATGTTTCAAAAGTTGCTTTTTGTATTGTGCCACACACAGCCGCTGTTCCTTCGAGACATTTAAATTACTCAGCCGCCAGTGAAATATTGGAACGTGAATGTTCCTACATTTGCGTACTCTCGTGGCTAGTTCATCGCCGCGTAGATATTAAACATAAACAGCTTTCAATTTCATAGTTTTGTGTAGTTCATCTCTCGGCGTAATTAATTTATTTTATTACTGCTATTAATTACGTCTAAAAACGTTTAAATAGTGGCCACATTTATGACTGTTATTATTTGATCGTCGGAACTCAAGTTTGATGGAATATTAATTAAGTTTTGCGTACATTTGAATAAAAATTACAAAGTGAGTTTCTTTAAGTTAAAGCCTTTACTGCCTATTTCCGTGCAAACGCAGGAGGACGCCACCACAGCCAAGATTTTATTATAAAGAAATAAACGCCAAACATTTAATGTCGCCCTCATAAAATATTAAAAGACATAATAATAATTCCAGTACATCGGCGTGCCCTCTTCTAATTGGCACCTTATTTAAATTCCTACTGGCGATTATTTTGGAACTGGACTTGCAAATGTTGCATATCTGGTTTCTGTGTAAAATCTACTACTTTATTAAGTGAGGAACTTTTATATTCGCATAATGTAAGCATACTCGCTAAGCGATCCGGTAATTTCATTGGCACTTTATTTCGTTAGCCGTATTAACCGATCCCCGCATGAATAAAAACAGCTCGTGTAATCTCGCTTAAATGCACGTCTTCGCCGATATTACGCGGTATAAAGTTGGGGTTTTATGGGCCGAAAGTGGTATTTCTATTGAAATCTAGTGCACTATAGTATCCAGTTTTAATAAATTCCCATTATCAACATTGTTAAAATAAGATCGCGAATATTTTAATTAGTATTAATTTTATGGATGAATAGTAAATTGAGTGTGGTGTACGTGAACTCCCCGCTGGCCGCGGCGGCGTCACGGGGTGTGCATTACGAGCTATCCAATGGTTTTTACCCATACCCACCGTTCAGTAGATTAAGGGAAATGTGTTATTTATGCATCACTTATAGAAGCGCTCCCCGTCGAGGTATCATGTTAATTGACCGGCATTTCATTAATACTTCATTGTTACAATCTCATTCGTTTTTTCACCTCGCCGCCTGTAATACAACAAGAATGGAAATAGTTAATGGTAATCAAATGGACGTTAAGATTGTTTCGGGGATTGTTATTGAGGTGCCTAATGTTTTTCTTATCTTTAAGACATTTCATTCGGATTTACTCGACGCTGTATTCGAAAAATGTTCTTCAGAGCTGAATAGCAGAGTTCAAAATACGATGTCAAGTTGTAGCTGTCAAAAAATCAATCGGTAATTCGACTTTACATAGAAATTTCCCGGCCCATACATATTGATGCGTTACGCATGGGCTTAAGTATTTCAAATTGTTTAACGTCTTGATCAATGTAAAGACAAAAAGCTACGGCGAAACGCATGTGAACTCCGGTGCCCATTTTATTTGTTTATAGCGTCGTAAAACCTTAGATTGCTAATTAGTTTTATGGACATTTTATTTCAGTGACAAGATCGTGGTGATCTCCGTCCGATTTTACTGTTGCGAGATAGTGTACTAACTATTTTCTTATAAAATGGGTATTAAATTAATAAAGTACTCGAGTGGACAAGTGCAGCGTGTACTTACTTATACGGTGTGCGACGTGGGTGGGACGACTAGCGACATTCACTTAATATTCACTTGGGCATTATCACAATATGTTTAAGATTTTTGAAGTCTTCCTGTCTACTTTTCAATTATGGAGTTCGGGCAAAATTTTATGTAGCGCCATAATTATGAGGTCAGACAGATTTTTTGTTGGTGTTGTTATATCCGTGTGATAATGCTTTAAATATCGATGTACGTATTTGTATGGACAGACTCTCCTATACACTATGTAGAAAGATTTAAAGTTAGATAGAACTATTTTAATCACATTTTACATTGGAATAATAAAATTAAGTCCACGTACATTTTTGGAATGCCTCAAAGTTACAAAGATATTATCCCGATATTACCCCGTGCAATAGGTAGGTAGTGAAGTCGTCACGGCATTCGCCAAGCTTGTTTCTATCCTAACAAAAATACAAGATTTCCGTAACTAAATAACTTATACGAATAAGTACATACGTACCCAATACCCAGGGTATTCTAAAATAAAACAGATGCCACCAAAACCCTTTACACTCGACAAAATACCTTTTATAGGTAGAAAGTAAACATCTTTACTTGGTTAATTCGAAGTAATTTCAAGCATTTTATCATTAACGCTGCAAATAAAAGTCCACAAACGTATCTGATTTATCTTATTCGAGGGATTAGTAAAAACATATTAATTTGCCTTCACATTTCGAGTAATCTCAATAGCCACTTTATAAATGGCCAGTAATTATTTTAAATTACGTGTAGCTTCTCAAAGAGCACAATTTCCTTTTTGTAAATTCAATGAATGAAAGCACGCGGTCTCTCACATCATTGTCAATTGCTTTTATTGCAATTGTCAAATTACAACTTGCCGAATGTTTGCCATGTAATTAGGTGATATCCGCCTCATATCAATTTAGATAATCATCACCATTTACTCGGCAACAACATTGTTATGAGTAATCACGCACATTTGCCATAAGACATAATTTTCATGAACTTTTTCTGATACTGCCTCGGTAGCGCGGTATGATTATGACGCTCAGATCACGGGTTCAAAACCCAGGTCGAGTAAGGTATTATTAGATTTTTCTATTTCTATATCAACCCGGGGTCATGAACTATTGACCTATATGACGAAAGGCTCGCCCAGTACCACATCGTAGGACGGAACACACAAGGCGAAAAGTGGGTGTCCTGGTAACACTTCTGCCTACTATTGCTGGGGAAAAGGCGTGAATTTATGTATGTATGTTGTTCTTATATCTGGGGGCGCGGCCGAGCCCCCTCCAAGTCGAGCTAAAAAGTGGCATGGCCGTAACATCCTTTTCTTGAAGCAATTCAGACCATTTTTAACCCCCTATAACTTCGTTGTGGCTAAAGCATGAAGCCTGAATTTTCAGTTACTAAGCAGGCATTGTGTAAACACGGTATATTTAAAATTTCATTCAATTTGAACCAGTAGTTTAAGAATTATAACTTATCAAACTTTCGTAATTTTGTCACTCACTGACTGACTGACCGATCATCAAAAGTCGAAGGCACTTCTAGCAGACATAGAACCTTCAAATTTAGAATATAATTAGTGTTTAGTGTCTAAAGTAAGGGAAAATTCAAACATTTCATAGTTTGTGTCTAGTTTTCTAGATAGACCAACTGCGTGAATAACTTTGTAATCCCATATAAATATATAGGATTACAAAGTTACATTTGCAGTTAATGAATCATTGTACCCGTATATAATGGAATAATAGTTGTAGATAGATATCTATATATATGAGGCATAACAGGAGGGGATATAGAGAGGGAAATGGTGTATTCAGCCCATGAAACTGTACAACATTCCTCTAGAAAAACATGACGAAGAAAAACTTGCAAATAAATAGACTAAATAGCTCGAAAATATCAATTACAATGAAAGAAAGAACATTAATAATCAATTCCGCTATATTTGTGATAAATTGATATCTACAAAAATAAGAAAAATCCATAAGACAGAGGCTTTAAGAAAAATCGTTAGTGATATTCTAGAAGTAAGAAGTACCGAAAAGGAAAAAAGTAGGACTCTACAAAAAGACGTGAGATCCCATCAAAAACATCCTGTAAAAAAAATCCAAGTCTCGCAGCTCAGGTTTTCTACCGCAAAAAGTTGTGAGATGCATGTAATACCAAGTCGATTAATTTATTTAGTCCTTAAGGGATCTTCTATATAAAGTTATTACGTTAGTTATTACTATATCAATATTAAAAATTCTTTACGTTTTAAATAAATAGATCGACTTGGCCAGCAGCATTATGTATAAATTGTACGATACATTATGTTTTCATGCGATGGCCAAGTCGATCCATTTATTTAAAACGTAAAGAATTTTTAATATTGATACGGTAATAACTAACGCAATAACTTTATATAGAAGGTCCCTTAAGGACTAAATAAATTAATCGACTTGGTATTACATGCATCTCACAACTTTTTGCGGTAGAAAACCTGAGCTGCGAGACTTGGATTTTTTTTACAGGATGTTTTTGATGGGATATTATGTTAGCGCAACTAATAGCCAATACACCTTATTATTATAGCTGGGGAATACGAATAGAGCATTGATCTACTTGATGTAGTTAGACCGTAGCGATCAATATAATTACACCAGTCTGCTCGACTATATGAGGTGAAAATATTTATTGAACCCTTAAAATATCATACTGTAGGAAAAAATAAGGGTAGTGGAGGGAGGAATGATATTTAAGCAAGTGTCAATGGTAGTCAGGCTCTCATTTTGTTGGCATTTCGTCGGTCGGTGAGGCACATTGTTCGATTATAATATTTTTGTCATTTTTATTTGCTTTTGTCTTGTTGTTAGATTTACAATTAGTTTAGTGATAGATAGATAGAGTTAGTTTGGTTTTGATTAATTAGTGGCTATCTAGGATTCATTAAATTCAAATTGTGCAATTGTTAAATATTTTTGTTAATTTATTAAATTAATTTACGATCCGTGTGTAATATTATTTTTTAAAAAAAGTCCTTTTTGATCTAGTTTCCTAGATCAGAAGTGGGATTCTTACTTTTCCGGCCCATTTTTGGCTTGGCATAGTTCGTTATTTTTTTTTCGTTATTTTGACTACCCACGTGTAGGTTATATTTTTCATAGTTATTTCGTTATTGTGATCTCTAAGTTAGTTCATTGAATTACTTTAAATAACTTTAGTGTTTTTCAGAACGTCTGAGCAAGTCAATTATAGTTTGATTAGGTGCTGTGCATAATAATTTATTGTGTTCGTGTATTTTACGGGGTAAGTCCTTTTGATCATACTCAATTATTTTTGTGCAAGGATGTCTGAGGGTGAGCGTAATCGTAGTCGAAGTGGCCTTGATAATAATTCTCGCCGTGACCGCCGCGATAGTAGATCCCGCGAACAATCTATCGATGAGAACAACATGTTGAGACTTGAAATGAAAGCAATGATGTCTCGGCTTAAGGCGTTAGAGGCGAAAACAGGGGCTTTATCCTTACCGGGTCCATCATCAGGCCGTGTGTTAGCACACTCCCGCAACCGCGAAGTCGGAAACTTAATGCGCACTAGTGTCCGCGGTAGGCAAACATCGCGACAACTGCGATCACCGTCGCGAGAACGTGATAGGTCGCGTGACTCTCATTATCGCGCGTCCTGTAGCGTGCGTCAACTATCACCGTTAGGACGTCGTTCAGGTTCACCTTCGCCTGTGACTCGACGTCATACAATAACTCGCCATCGTGACCATCGCCGCAGTTCAAGACCTCATTCGCCGGTGCTGCCGATGCAGTCCGCAGACCATGAAGTAAGAAACACGGGCATACCATCAGATTCGGCACAGGCTAGTGTTACTGATCGCATTGTTAGCGCCATTTGCTCGATAAATGCAGCAGGCAAATCGACTCAACATTACTATATTTCAAACTTTGACCCAAATATACACAACTTTGATGATTGGTGTTTAGAAGTGGACCGCGCAAAAGTTTCAAATAATTGGACTGATTTTGAATGCCTTTCGCGTATAGGAAACTGTTTACTAGGGGATGCGAAATCATGGCTCAACGAGTGGGTCTCCAGTGATCGTAGTTGGACCAATTTTAAGAAGGAGTTTAAAACTCTATGCCCTAAAGTACCCGATTTCGCGGGCATACTGTTCGAAGTTATGACGAAAAACTCTGATAACTATTCGACGTACGCAGAATACGTACGCCGGTCGTTACTACGCTTACGTATAGTGCAAGGACTTAGTGATGAGCTCATATCAGCGATAATAATTCGCGGTATCACTGATCCGAATATCAGAGCCTCAGCAACGAATGCCAAACTACTACCAAATAATTTAGTCGAGTTCTTTTCGATCTACGTTAAACCTATTACGAGTAGCTTTCCCAAACAGTCTTCCACGTGCTCCGATTTGCGAAACGTTACAACAGGTAAACGTCCTATGGAGTATCCACGTAAACGCAATCTCAATGATGTTAGGTGCTTCTCTTGCGGTCAGTTAGGACATAGACAGGCTTCATGTAGCAAGAGACCTAGAGTTGAACAACCGTTAGAGGGTTCATCTAATAGTGAGAGGGCGAAGTTGGCGTCACTCGCGCTTGTACCATCTAGGTCTGAACCATGTACGTACTGTAGGAGACCGGGACATAAAGCTGAAACTTGCTTTGCTAAGCAGCGTGCTGACGCTTCAAACAAGGTCAATGTAAATTTTTGCAGCGAGTCTGTCCAACCAGGGACGTCATAACAGCCGATAGCGGTTCCTCTGTTTCGTTAATCTCATCATCACTGTTAAAACATTTTTTGACAGCCTCCGTAGCGCAGTTGGTTAAATTGTTCGCGCACACCGTCATTTCGGGTTTTGAAAGGGCTAGGTGATCAAGAAATTGAAAGCACTTTTTACGTTACGCTACCTATTGAATTAGACGGCTTGACTCTTGAAGTAGATTTGCATGTGGTGTCTTCTAAATATATGAACGTATCGGTAATAGTAGGTACGGACGTTTTAAACAGGGAGGGTGTTAGATACGTACGTACTAAGGATTGCCAGTTACTTGTAAGAGCTATCGACAACTCGGAGACGGTGATGAATGTTCAATCTGAGACTTCAACACCAATTAATACACCTTTGGTAGATGATGATTTAGAAAAGTTACTGGGGATAATCGGTCAATTCTCTCAGTACTTCATTACCGGGACTGCAACTTCATCTGTAAACACAGGGTGCATGTCAATTAAACTTAAAACCAGCATTCCTGTGTATTACCGACCATACCAGCTATCACACGCTGAAACGCTTCGTGTTCGGGACATAATAAAAGATTTACTTGACAAACGGATAATAGAGGAGTCTGAGTCTGACTACGCGAGTCCAATCCTGCTGGTTAAAAAGAAAGACGGGTCAGATAGGATGTGTGTAGACTTTCGTAAGCTAAACGAGATCACCATCAAAGACAGATTTCCGTTGCCACGTATAGATGATTGCTTAGATCGTTTGGGTAAAAACAAATACTTTACATCCTTAGATATGGCAACTGGCTTTCATCAAATTCCTCTGGATCCTGAGTCAATACCGCTTACGGCATTTGTCACGCCGGAGGGACACTATCAATATCGAAAAATGCCTTACGGTTTGGCGAATGCACCAGTGGTCTATCAGCGTATAATCTCTAAAACCCTTCGCGAGTTCATAAATTCGGGGGACATCCTTGTGTACATCGATGACATCTTGATTATGAGTAGAACCGTCGAACAGGGCTTAATTTTACTTAGTAGGGTTCTTGATACGCTGACAAGGGCTGGTTTCTCTATCAATCTGAAGAAATGCTCATTTTTGGCCACTAACATAGAGTACTTAGGTCGCACAATTAGTGAAGGTCAGGTTAGGCCAAGTCAGGAGAAAGTGCGGGCTTTGATTGACTCACCCGAACCGAAAAATGTGAAACAAGTAAGGCAATTTCTGGGGTTGGCTAGCTATTTTAGGCGATATATAGCTGGATTTGCTCAAAAAGCTTCCTGTATTGCGGCACTTACCAAAAAGGGAGTTAACTTTCATTGGGGTACTGAACAACAGGCCGCTCGCCAACACTTCATAGATTGCCTTACAAGTGAGCCGGTACTTGCCATCTACGATCCTTCATTGCCGATAGAAATGCATACGGATGCAAGTTCCATTGGTTACGGAGCTGTCTTGATGCAAGTCCATGACGGGAATCGCAAGCGAGTGGTATCCTACTTCAGCAGACTCACCCAAGGGGCTGAGAGTGGATACCACTCGTACGAACTTGAGACCTTGGCAGTGGTGAAGGCTCTCGAGTATTTTAGGCACTATCTTGTGGGTGTACACTTCACCGTGGTTACTGACTGCAACGCATTAAAACTTACTCAGCGGAAGAAAGACCTATTGCCCAGGGTGGCCCGGTGGTGGGTATACCTCCAAGACTTCAATTTTAGTCTTGAGTACAGAAAAGGTTGTCTCCTCTCTCATGCGGACTACTTTAGCCGGAATCCGGTTAACGTATGTACCATCAAAAAACCGTCAAATTGGGCACAAGTTGCTCAGGCTGCTGATGAGGAGACGCAGTCACTAAAACAAAGACTGGCGGATGGGCAGCTGGATCCAAGTCGTTATATTGTTAAAAACGACATCCTTTATGTTAAACTCACACCTACTGGTGAAACTCCTAAACTTTGTTGTTTTATCCCAAAAGGACATAGGCTCAGCCTCATGCGCATTTTTCATGATGAACATGATCATCACGGGGTCGATAAAACGGTAGATTTAATCACAAAACATTTTTGGTTTCCGGGGTTAAGAATATTCGCTCAAAAGTATATTTCCCATTGTTTAGTTTGCCTTTCTCACAAAAAAGTGGCGCGGGCCCCTTTACAGCCAATTCATTCATGAGAAAAACCAGACGTACCCTTTGATACCGTGCATATGGATGCTTTAGGCCCTCTGCCAGAATCTGACGGCTACCGTCATGTGCTTATTGTTATAGACGCGTTTTCGAAATTCTGTTTATTGTATCCCATGTATCGACAAGACTCTGACGAACTGAAACGACATTTTACGAACATGATCTCTCTCTTTGGGACTCCAAAATTGATCGTCGCTGATAGGGGACGTATGTTCCAAAGCATCGATTTTCTTAATTGGGTCAAGGATATGGGATGCAATACTCATTTTATAACACCAGAGATGCACCAATCCAACGGACAAGTGGAGCGTTATTGTCGTACCGTGCTCAACATGGTCCGTATTGAGTGCAACCATCGGCAGCAGAGGTGGCCAGCGGTTATGTGGAAGCTACAGCTGACCCTGAATATAACTAAACATAGGACGACGCAATACTCGGCCTTGAACTTGCTTATTGGCATCGAAGCTGCCACACCACTCATACGCAATTTGATACGGGATATAGCTATTGAAGGCTCCAGTGGTAATCGAGAAGCCCTTCGTGACATGAGCCGTCAGAGGGCATCTGAACATCTTCGTGCCAATCAAGCCCGTCAAGACGCCTACGTTAACCAGAATCGTAAGCCAGCGCACAACTTTGCCTTACACTCCCTAGTCTTTGTTCGCAAACAGGCACAGTCAACCGGGAAGCTAGACTCGTGTATGCGAGGACCATATCGAGTAGTAAAGATACTCCCGCATGGTCGCTATGAGCTGCAGCTACTAGCTGGCTCATACGGCAAGTCGACCCAAGCGGCTGCGGAATATATGGTTCCGTGGCGGGGAGAATGGACTCCCGATGTGTGTTCTTTTTTCTTTGATGGTGAGTTTTCCCTTTATTTTTATTTTGCTTGTGATTTGAAATCTTACTGGAGACTTTGTTGAGACTTTAAATCCACTAACTGACAGCCATTATATTTTATTTATTTTGTTGCAATAATTTTTATGATGAGATAAGAATCTTATATCGACTCGTGTTGTTTAAGGTGAGCGTTTGTCTTGGAGTGCATCAGACACGTTATCTTAAGAACCAGGTCCCTGGGCCGGGGATAACCATTAGTCTTGGAGTGCATCGGACGGTGGTTATCCTAGGGGGGACTCTGAACCGAGTTAACCAGTTGTCTTGGAGTGCATCGGACACTGGTTGTCTCGTGGAGCATTTTGGGTTTGGGATAACCGTTTGTCTTGGAGTGTATCGGACAGGTTATCCCAAGGGGACTCTAGACCTGCGATAACTGTTTATCTTGGAGTGCATCGGATACGTTATCTCAGGGGGTTGAGTCTCTTGATATAGGATAGGCGATTGTTTTGGAGAGTACCAGACATGCTATCCTAGATTGCTAGTTGTTCTGGATCTAGGACGTTAATAGATCATGTCATTGTTCGGATTGTGCCATATTTTTTTTTCAACCTTGTCTGTACAGTGTTAGATGGTTGGATTCATATATTAAGATGTTTTACACCTATTTTGCGTAAGCTTTGAAGAGTTAGCCTACTGTGCAATAATTATCTTCATCGACACATTGTTTAGCTGGAAAAGAGATCTGTGGTTTTATTTTCGTGTTACAGAAGCAGATACTGAAGGAGATGAGTTACCTCCTGCTGTCGACCTGCCTCCCGATGTTGAACAACATGTGGAAGAGACCGAGCCGCAACCAGGTTCTTCCGGCATACAGAGACTACCAGAACTAATTACGAACGAAGAAAGTTCCTTGCCCTCTCTGCCAATTCTGGACACGGATTATGACAGTTGAAGATAAAGGAGTCCGGGGACGGTCTCCTGTCAGGAATAGCCGTGTAGGAAAAAATAAGGGTAGTGGAGGGAGGAATGATATTTAAGCAAGTGTCAATGGTAGTCAGGCTCTCATTTTGTTGGCATTTCGTCGGTCGGTGAGGCACATTGTTCGATTATAATATTTTTGTCATTTTTATTTGCTTTTGTCTTGTTGTTAGATTTACAATTAGTTTAGTGATAGATAGATAGAGTTAGTTTGGTTTTGATTAATTAGTGGCTATCTAGGATTCATTAAATTCAAATTGTGCAATTGTTAAATATTTTTGTTAATTTATTAAATTAATTTACGATCCATGTGTAATATTATTTTTTTAAAAAAGTCCTTTTTGATCTAGTTTCCTAGAATACATTATTTAGAGTCAGACACTTTTTTGTTTTTTCAATACCACCCGATTTACAAGGCTGTTTTGTCTAGAGAAGAACGGACAAGAAACTTTAGCGTTGCTCTTTTCAAAATTAGTTTACAATACAGTAATTTTACAGGAGTCGTAGGTTAGTTTAATTGATGGCAGTTAATTTAATAACTTATGATAATAATTGATAAATTATAATATTGGTTAAGTGATTTGTACAGCTATGTGAAATTGCCCAGAACTCGGAATTGGTATACACCATTCTGCCCAAGAAATTAACAATAAATTTACAAATATAAATGTAAATAGAACAATAGCTTTAATTAGATATTTGAAGACACTTTTCTGTAAACATATAGATGTCAATATTATGGAATTCAAATCAATTAAGTACCACATGCTCGCTCAGACATGCAGTCTTGGCATTCAGCTGTTAATCACAAAATTTCGGATTTCATTAACAATCAATCTTGTTACTACGAAATAAGCGATCAGAGTTAACCAAATTTACAGATTGGAGATAACCAGGTGAAATTTAGTAGCCGCGGTTCTCATTAACCGATATTAACGGATAAGGTACGGCCCGGTCAAATTGACACGCCCTTTGTAAATTGTGGTTGTAACGGTTAAATAAGCCAAAAAAATGATAATAATTTTGATGTTTTAATTAATGTGTGATAAAGAACATACAATACAAGCCTACTGAATTTTATCTGAATTAATGCTTATCATAATCGTTATTATCGCTGGATGCATTTGATTTCATAAAGTTATTTTAGATTATAATCTTGAATGTTTTAGCTAAACTTAAAAGCAGGATATTAAAATTAAATTTATATTCAAGAGTGGATTTTCACTCCTCAAAATAATCCAGATGAAAATAGCCTAGTAAATTTAAAATAGAGTCAATAACACTTTCGTGACCCACAACAAATGTCTTGATCCAAAACATTTCAATAAATCCGATAAGAGTAGAATTCCAAGCATATAAAATACATTGAGTTAACGGTACCGTTTATTGCATTATTCAAGAATTAGTTTATGTTATCGTGGGGTTTTTATGCCAAAGGTCCGATAGACGAACAAGTAAGCGCTTGAAGTAATTGTAGGTGATCATCACTGCCCATTAACACCCACGCTGTATGAGGATTGTGGGTGTTTTGTACATCTTATAAATGGATGGATAAAAGAAGGGAGAAGAGCTATGGACGGCAGGTTTATGTGTTCCCAACAATTTGAATCACCAAAAGAAATAAATAAAATTTTATCAGCCTATGTATTGCGTGGTTCTAAAATCCATATATGTGTAAGGGTATATTTTTTTGAGTTTAGTCTGCTGTCAATCAAATTATTGCTCAGTAGTGCGACAATGAACCTCAAATTTTGTCTCAATTTTTTATGTGACTGTTAACGTTCCCGATTCAACTCATTCATGATAAAGTGGTGTCTAAGGGACGGGATAAAAAATGTTTTTTGTCTTACCAGAAATTGCTTCCCATTCATAAAACATATATTCAGGTCACGTGAACGATTTCAGCTTCCGAATACGCGTCTCTATGGTGTCGTACTTTTACTTTTATTAAAAAACAAAGGAGCGTGACGCATCGTCACGTAGCAACAATTTCCCGATCATTACTGAGAACGTGTTATAATCTGTGACGAGCTGTTTGGCGCCAGGATTTTATTGTTCTGCCCCGGAGGGTGAAGTGTGAACGTGGTTAGATTTAATTATTTTTTTATAGTCTCTTCTACAAGGATTTCTTGTAGGGTGGAATAACATCAATTATGTAGTAATTTTGTTTCGTGTTTTATTGCTTTTACGGCTTTCCCTCCGTGGTAGGACTCGTAATTTTAAGGTATGTGTTATGAAATTAATGAATGAAAGTTTTGATACTAATTTGTATATTGTTGTTTTAATTCAAAGTATATATTAGTATTTATTAATCACAATAATGTTTTGTTTATTTTATAACCTTAATAAATATGAAGCATTTCTTGCACTGATATCAGACTATTTATATTTATAAAACGATATAAATTAGTAGCCAATTTACAATTGAAGTTAATAATACTAATTCGTTACAAAATCAAATTGAAAGTGTTTAAAATCAACGAAACTTTTCAATTGGAATATAGTCCGTCTGATCCTGGCTTGTAAGATTTTATAAAAGAGAAAGAAAACCACTAAGACCCAATTAAAAAAAAAATAGAATATACTTCACAAAAATTATCACTGGCTGAAAACAAGCAATCCAACAAAGAAACTTTTTGAATCCAATAAGATTCCACCAACGAGGTTGTATTTCCAATAAATAAATAAATAAATAAATAAAATAGCGTATGTAACACGCTAACCGTTTACAAATGTTCGCGAAGCTATTACTAGGTAAAACCTCCCGCCGTGATTGGAGGGGAGGGCAGTGTACGAGCACAGCCAATGAGAGGCTGCGTTTAACAATAGGCAAGGTTTGCTACGCCTGTAACGGTACTTTGTTTAGCTACTACGCGCTTAGATCATTAGCTTATACATTCTGCAGTTCTGTGATGTGTTGTAACGATCGCTTTACTTGTCCATGCGAATTTCACTTAATAAGGTATGTTTTGTATTGGAATAATAAGGGGTTTTTGTAACTGAATATTTGGTAAATTCTACTTTGAGAATTAACCCGCGAATACGTAGATTAGTTTTATTTTAATTACGTAAATTTAATTATATAAAAAATTCTATCTAGAGTCTTATAAAACGTATGCAAACAGTTTTATAATATACGTGCCAATAAATTTCCACTCCAACGTCATTTGTTAAATACACCAGTCGCAAAACATAATTTATTAAATTAATTAATTAATTCGCCCGGCAATTAAACCAAACTTGTCCATCTTTGAGTTATAGCCGACGGCACTTTGGACCTCAATTAGAGGCACACTTTAAATACGCATAATTGAATGGTGGCTTTTATTTTAAATAATTAAGAATAATCTTGAAAATGTATATAAATGTGAAAATATTCGGGAGTGAGTGTGGATGATGATTCAATTAATTCAATTGTCCGAATTTATTTGTTCACTTTGGTAAAGTGTTTATGTAAATCCGATGGGTATATGATGGTCTTGCTTAAGCGTTAGTGTTATATAATTCGTCCGATTTTCAGCTTAACATATCTATCGAGTACATTACCGTTGTGACACGATTCTTTCTCACGTTTTAATCGGATTCTATTTAAATGGAACTGATATTTGGGATTTTTCTGTGTACGCTTAATAAGCTACTGATGATTATGTGCAGCAATAAAATTCATTCATATATTAATAATTAAGATAGAATTAAACATTGTATATTTTAACTCTTAATACAGGTGATTAATTCTACTTATTTCCAATTAGAATTTAAAGAATACGAGATTACTTCATTTTGTCTCATTTTATAATTACGATAAATTCTTATTTAACGCCACCATTAATTGGTAAAGTTGTAAATGCCATTTAGTGTACAAAAAGTACACCTGAAATCCATACGAATCCGTATAAAGGTTAAACTATAATTAATGAACTACACAAACTAGCTTTAAGATGTGAAAAGTATTCGTTTGATGAAGCTCCGCCATTTGTTTGATAAATGAATAACCGCCGCGGATGATCACGAAATAAAAAAAAACTTACCGTGTGGTGTGCGAACTTTATACTAGGGGAATAAATAAAAACGGCGCGTTGTTTAAATACAGCGGCGGGCAGCGCGCACCGCGGTACAGTCGCGGCCCGCGGTGTCTCCCGCGCCTCCCGCTCGTATTTATTGCAATATTAATATTATTAAAATGACATTTATTGTGTGCTAGCAACTGGCAACGGAGTTTACGCACTGCACCTCTAAATATAAATTAACGCATATCGTTCGTGCGGCTATGCTATTCTTTAAAAATTATGCAATTGAATAAATAATGCAAATTACGCGTATTACAATAATGCATAAATCCTCGTTTTTACCGCTTACGATATTAAAATAAAAAAGGCAATATGAAGTAAAGAAGGCTCATTTAAACCGCAGTTAGGTCTCACGAGATAGGTTTGAGTTGGCCGGCTATCATGTAGGGCCGTTTAATCAAATGCTCGACTGCGATAGGAGGCCCGGGGCGGCGTCGGCGCGACGCACTTGGGCGAGTGTACACGAATGCCTCTGTCGCGTGGTTACGCGCTATTAACCGTGTCGGCCGTCTTGCTACTAGTCAACTCTATCCAATAAATTACACGAATTATACAGTGTGGCGGGCGTACGCGAGCCCGTGATATATTGTGGTATGGCAACCGCGCAGAAGAGCCTTCGTGTCAGCGGACGCGAAATTATACACCCGATCTCGCTGTTTGCGCCCCACACCGCTAATGCGGTGCCCGCTCCGTGCGCCGCGCCGCCGACGTGTGCGTCGCGGTTTATTTGCGATTGTTATTTCGTAAATGATACGCCTCCGAGTCGGAGCTAGAGTTATCGTCGGCAACTAGCGTTATTTTCGCAGAGAAAGCGTCGGACAACGTTTGTTTCGATGACAATCGGAATCTGTCTGTGTCCGTGCGTGTGGTATTATCATTTGTATTGCTTGTACCTCTGACTAAATCCACGTTGTAACTTTAGCTGACTGCATAATTTATTAAATTACGCATTAAAATAACTATTTATACACAGCTTTTGTAGTTATAAAGCGGGTATTAATGGTATTAATAACGCCATTCTGACGTCGTATAGTAATTAGTAAACGGTCGCGGTTATTATAATCACTAATAAATTTTCATTATGACAGTGTAATCACGGTTGTTATGGGGAATGTGCATCGTCGGCAGAAACCTAAGGTTTCCGACACTCACTTTGGACGGTTGGCAGTTCTCATTCCATTAAGCTTAATCCAATTAAATTATCAAGTAATCAAGATTAAAATTACGTTATTGCCATGATTGAGGCGTTTTACGTCAGGTTTGACAGCGGCACTCATGCTCGCCGGCGGTACGAATAAAGCAACAGCTCGTCAATTAAAGACTGAAATGAGTGGCTCTAACTGCGAGTACAAAGCGACTACTGCCTCACACCTGTTTAATATTTATAAAGGGAATTTCAAGCACCAACACAGTTAAGAGAACATACTGATACTATCTGCTGCATAAGGGACGAGGGTATTTTCGATAAACATTCCAAATACTATCATTTTAATGAGATTATTGATAGTATAAACAAGAATACACCAATATATTGAGGAATTTATAAGCACACCTATTAGTAGCATTACCAATACAAATAGTTTGTGTTAATAAAAATGTTGCAAATTTTTCATGATTAGAACCTTGGATTTTTATTCAACCATTATTCCATGCGTAAGAATTGAATTTTCAGCTTTATTTTCTAGATTTCATCTTTCCAAACTATACGTGTGTAACTGATAAAATAAACTTGCCGAATATTTTAAATTCGGCATAAGATATTCTATGAAATTACTCGGCAAATTAGCATCAATTGGAACAATAAAAATATGGAATATTTCTGTCTATCAGATTTTACTTCATTTTCATTGCGATTGGCTTATAGGAATAATTCTATAATTCCGTCATATCAATACTACGCAACTCTTTTCGAAAACACGTAAGACTAAAGTTTTATGAGAAATGCCGAGGGGCGTTTGATCAACGCAGTTCGGTTACACTTTGATTGCGTGTACATAAATCTTCCCACGCACTAGTTTTATTGGGGAAAATCCAAATTAGTGTAAATATAGGTACGATACAGGTTTTATATGCGGTCATCGGTCCATCGATTGCTTTGCTCGTAAAATCGGGATGATAATGACTATTAAGCGCGTAATGAATCGATGCTTAATGAGAAACCGCGAGAGATTTTATTAAATTTTTAATTAATATATATTTGTGTTGCTCGAGGCGTGAAGTGTTTAGTTGGGGTACTAATTGGTCGAGCACACGCTAAATGCATCTCGAGTATTTATGTAAATAAAATCTCATATATTGGAATTTTTACTATTATAATTCACAATTTAATTTTGGTGTGATTGGGGTTCTAATTTAACATATTTGTCTAATAAGAAATTCATTTCTTAGTTATTGTTTTAGTTTTCTTGTAAGAGCTTTTATCCCACAAGTAAGGAAGGCCGACGCATCAAAATATTATTGTTTAATACGTGATAATAGTACGATTTTACAGTCAACATTTTACATAATAATAAGACAAGGGCTTAAAATTCGTAATTCTTTTAAAAATTCTTGTAGAGATTTTTAGCTACGCCGGATCCACTATGTTACTCTCCATTTATAGCAAGCAATAAATCATATATTTAATTCAAGCTGTTAAGAAGATGACCGACAAACAGACCAGTTGGACTTCGGCAAGCGATCACCGCCCAAGAACATCCACAGCTGCCGTTGTCTTGTTAAACAGCCAAATGTAATCTCATTAAAACCCAAATGTAATCTCATTAAAACACGAAGGAAACAAAATATATGTGTCGCATAGCGTTGTTTTTGAGACAATGTATTCAGCCTTTGAAACTGCAAATTCAGGATACAAACAAAAAAAAAACAGTAGTAAAAAGTAGTAATTGCAAAATTAAAACAAAATAAATCAATTGCGGATTGAAGATCAAAATAAAAACTAAAAATATATAAATATATATATATATATATAAATAAGATAATCTAATATAGTGTTTCACCAAAATCATAAATCATTCAAATTAATAGAAACACACGCTTTGAAGCGCCACCTGTAGTTTTTACACTTAAGTTAAATCCACCCCGTTTGTAACCCACCCCTGCACTATTTTAACAACAGGTAGGCACGTGCGCAGGTAACGCCATCTACAATAGCTGCCAACAACAATTCATGGGGTTGGAAATATGTATCGATTTTAGTTCGTACATTTTAAGGGTGGAATGTAGATGTCGGGACTGCGCTTACAATAAGGGTGAAATAATTTGGTATATTTCATCCACAATATAATACATATTGCGCACAATAAATTCAATGATTTATCATTATAAATCTTACCTTAGTAGGAACGTTAATAATTTTGGTTTCTGAAGTAAAATGGAAATAACATTTATGACTGAATACTTTAATTACATACCTCTTTCTTTATATAAAGTAGAAACTTTTATTGGCGGTGGAGCCTTGCCGTAAGTCTAAATCTTCAGTATCCAATCGATAGGCTTGATCATAATGATACCTTTGACATAAAGCAAATTCATTTCTTACTTTCTTTCGTTTCGTCGTTTGATGACAGATTTCTGAAGGCCTTGAATCCGCTAGTAAGTGATTCCTATCTGCGCTAGATAATGACAAAGGAAATCATAATGTCACACACATGTATATTTTGTTTTGGATTCAGCATATGTATATCCGGCATCGATTTTTCTGACTAGGGCAGGGTAATAGTAGAATTGTATAAGCACTATAGTTTTTCAGGTGGTATTACATTGCAGCCAGTGATTAAGGGGCACAATTTTATATAGCAGACTGTCTTATAAACTTATTTACTTATAACTCGTAGCTTTTATCAGTATCTATATAATCTCATATACGTCGCACTGCATGACACGGGTCTTGATGGTGGTATATTACCTAAAGCACTAATCGTAACTATAAATACGCAAAAATCGATCGCTTGTTGCATATTGTGAACAACCTAAGGTTATTATTTGTCAAAAAACTCTATATTCATTACAATAATAAGATCAGGTAAATTACAGTCAAAATCCAAAAATAAATTATCCTTTAAAGTATCATTTAATTAAGATATAAATAATGTTTTATTTCACTTTTACATACATATATGTCTACATAACAGAAATTATAAACAACAAAGCCCTACCAAACGTTCAGACAATCGACTTAACTCAAAACATAAGCACGAAGCGCGAAAAAGTAGTGACAAACTTGAAGGCTTCCGACAGAAAGTCGTGTGCGCGTCGTGTGCCGTCGCACCTGCCCAGCCACTCGGCCGCATTACACCGCTGGGAATCTCACTAATCCGAATTGTAAATTAGTAATAAATAGGTTGATAAGAACATTTTTTGATCAGCGTAAATATTATGTGTAACTCGTTTCTGCGTTCGCGCGCATAGAAATTCCGTTTAACTGTAAGAGAAACTAATTAATATTCTGGAATGGACAACATTTGGGATTGGTTTCAGAATTGCTGTTTATAATTAATTGGCGACCCGAGGTCTCGGGTTCTGTGCCAGGCCTCCGATCTTTAAATTTATGTATTCACAGATAGATATCGCTCACTTTATTCGTGAATGCAAGATAAAGACGTGAATTTGCATATTCAAGAGATGTTCATAAGTATTTCATATCAAATGGATTCTATGAGATCATGTAGCCTTATATCTTTATGGTGTGGACTAAGAATTGATACATCTCAATTGCAGATGGGGCTAATCAGCAGCAGTAAGACAAGCTAATTACCACTTACTATATTTTTTCATAATTATGTTGCACACTTATAAAACATCTAGAATAATATATCAGCCTTAATAAAATTCCAGGCCATAGCTCCTAGAACAAAAAATACCGATAATAACCCTTACCATTGTCACGTCAATCATCGATATTAGCTCTAAAAAGCGGAATAAAAAGAATAAACTGCATTATTTATAACTGGCCTACAATAAGTTAACAGAACCTGTCCAAACATACATTATCACGACTATAACCTTAGAGTTACGATATAGTTGCCATCTCCGCGGCGCACGTGAATCTTGCTATCTACAAATTATGTAAGCAGGTACGTACAGGGTGATTGGTATATGGTTTTTAATATAAACCACATTTTCCTTACCACTTCAGGTAACTAAAAACTGCCTATTAGGTTTTCCAAAAATGACGATTTTTGTATTCAAGGCTTATGATCAACCCGTATTGGTATTAAGTTTTTTTTAGCTCAGGTAAATTCCCGAACTGAAGTTCAGATAAGCGGTAGAAATCGTGAAAATGAAAATCCATTATCCAAAAAAAAAAGATTATTTAAATTTTGTACATTGTCACATGGGCTGGTGAGAAACATGTGGAATCAATTAAATATTACATGTCAATATCAGCCTGTATATAAATATGTGAAGTTTAATTTATGCCGAAATAAATACATTCTAACTGTACCAGCAAGATGACACTGCAGATGTTTGGTGGAATTTGTGGCCACTTAAAAGTAAAATTCTCATATTAAAAGCATTCTTCCACTTTCCACGTCGAACGCGTGTCGCGTATACACTGTAATGAAATCTGTCGCTTCGCATCCATAATTTATAACTAATTATTATTATTAAATAACGGTGCGTGGTTTTATAATTTATTTATGATATAACTATTGATTTGAATCGGTCAACCGTGAATTATGGTTGGTATAATTGTCAGATTTTGTTATACTTCGAATAAATTCGTTTAAGAAACAATTTTTTAGACCTAATGTGATTTATTACAATTTATTCGTGTTTATCAAATAAATACATTTTATTTAATTTAAAAAAGAGAGGTAGTGACTCACGCATGCGATGATTATAAGTTTGCAAAGTTATCCTTGAATCTCAAATACGAAGATAAATAACTCCTTCTAATTTATTTTGTTTAATAAACTGCGGTACATTATGGAGTAGTTTCATTATAACCGTACTTTCAGTATAAAAGATTTCAACGCGAATTACATAGACTCTGAAGCAGTGCATGATAATAAATATCGTCTTTTTGTGAACATTATCCCATACACAGAAAATTTAATTGGACCGAAGGTATCTAACGACTCATTATCATAAAGAGTTAACTGTCGAATAAAACGCAGTGGACAATTCACAGAACTAGAATGACGCTAAAACACACACCTGCTACATTCCACAGTTTACAACCATCTCTTGTACCAAGTATCAAATGGCCGCGATTAAAGACACGTGAAAATAATTAGATCACACCGCGATTGATCTCACCAACTGTCACGTGCCACGACGTGACGCTGACGGGTGTGCTACACCAAACACCGACAATTAATTAGCCGAGACATGACGAACATGATGCTATTACAGATACAATTAGCATACCCGATCAAAATAATGTTACGCTTATGCAATTTCTGTTCGCGTTTTACTTTATTACGCAAAAAGTTTATAACGCTCATTTACCAAAACAAAAGCTCCGAGACATTAATAACACAATATCGTCTCCGATCGTTTTACAGCGCCTATTCTCCCTAACGACTTCTAAATAGACGACGCAAGCGGAGCCCGTCTTCCGAACAAGGTAAAGGACGGGATAATTACGCGCAACGACGTGCAACAATAGCGGCGCGAGCTTACTGCTCTATGGCATAATAAGCGCCGGCGTATTTTGACCAGTGCAACAAGTAGCGGAGTGCGGCGCGGCGTGCGGCGAGCGGCGGCGTGCGGCGGGCGGCCCGTGCGAGTGCGCGCGCGCTCGGCACGCGCCCCACCGCCAGCCGCGCCGACACCCCCCCGCGCGCCCCCCACCGCCGCCGCTGCGCGCGCGCTACTTAGCGTCGGGGGTGCGCGCCACCTCCGCCAATTCAACGGCGACCTCCGCGCGGCACGCACTCGTGCGCATTCGATCTACTCCCGACTATTACGCGATGCTCATGGCGGCGATTCACTCTTATCAGAATCTCGGTGTCGATCAGAAATTGACACACCTCCAGAGTCCTGCTCCAAGGAGGCTGGCACCCGCTCCCGTGGATGCAGGCAGATGCAAGAAGAGATCGTATATTCATCAGCCGTATCCATCTCAGCCGGCTTCCGTGGCCCGCAGGAACGCTCGCGAGAGGAACAGAGTGAAGCAAGTTAATAATGGATTCGCAGCACTTCGCCAGCACATACCGTCGGCGATCTCTGCCGCTCTGGCCGGTGGACGAGGATCCTCAAGGAAATTGAGCAAAGTGGACACTTTAAGGCTGGCAGTGGAATACATTAAAAGCTTGAAGCGCTTATTGGAAGAAAGTGAAGATGGATGTTCTGATACACAATTAGGCATGGCGTTGACGACGAGCGACTCCCAAACCCCACCGTCCTCCGAAGAGTCGCATTCGCCGGCGCCGTCCCTGGTGTCGGAGAGCTCAGCTGGCCCGAACTGTCACGATGCGTATGACTTCTACGAGCCCATGAGCCCCGAAGATGAAGAGCTTCTGGACGTCATATCTCGGTGGCAACAGCAATGATCATCAAGGTAAGCTTTATTACCATACTGCCCTATTTTAATTCTTAATTTAGTGTCGCTTTATCTATTTGACAACAGAACTTAAATCATTTTTTCAATGTACTTGTATCATCAGAAGTTTGATAGTGACATTTCTTATCACATTGTTTGCCCTCGTCGCGCCGTGCCGCACTGGCCGTGAATTCATCGCTCTAACTTATCTATTCGTGATGGAATCATGTGTAGAGAATTAAAAAAACGCATATTTTATTTAAGGACTCGTATTTTGCAAAAGCCAGGTATCACAGTGAACCATGTTTTTTTGCCCGAGCTTGTTAGACACGGTTACCTATAGGGTCGACTCTTTTATGTTGCACAATTTTGAATGAAGGTTCATCCCTAAAGCAAAAAGTAAACAGGTCTACTATTATTGGTGAGCATTGAACCGTAAGATAGACTTTATCTATTCATTGTAAAATTAAAGGACACAATAGCAAGTCGCCGACAATAACGAATCTTAAAATATGTCGTCCCATGAAAGCTTCTCGCTGCTAGGTAGGATTTTTTTTATTAAAACACAGCCTTTTCTATTTCGCGTTTAAAAATAAAATAGGGACCCGCATTCTACCTTCTTATTTTCCTCAATAGCCGAACAGCAATTACTTCTAAACAACCTTGTGGTTCACCCCGCATGTAGTGGGAAAATTGCACATAAAAATGATCTATTCTAATAATAAGTAGACAAAAGGCATGATTTTATGTTGTTCGTGCGAATATATAGTTCAGTTGCTATGGCGCGTCGGTATTCTGCCGTCCGGTTGCCATATGGTCACAATAGATGGATTAGCAACCAGGAGCGCCGTGACTAAAAACTTGAAATTGAACTCGCAAAAAACGGGCCGCCGTAGACTATTAATTTATTGTACCGGAAGACGAAATCTCAAGAGGAAATAGAAGGGCGTCGAGCGAGGCACACGTGTTACAATATTTGCTAAGCACTATACAAACATCTGATGATATGAGTTTGATATTCTCGGGAACACGCGTCATTATACACTCGATCCGATCGCTCGCGTCATCAAAGTACAAGTTATTTTTTGATCGCATCAACAGTGTAAACATGAATTAATAAAATATTTTTCATTTTCCCAGGAACCGTGTGCTGCGGTGATTAAAGTGCGGCCAGTAAGCGGCTTGGTGATTATGAAAAAACGAGTATTCCTCAAGTGAGAGCCGAACGTTGGAGCGCGAGAGACTCTCAGACAACCTCTAATTAACCGCAATCAGTATATTCCTAATGAGAGGGGATAATGGTGGACTATAACGAAGCATCGATGCATTCCTGCGAGCGACTGGACACCGAACGAATGCCCTCACTGCATTTCGTACATCGATGGAATAACACCAAGACTGAAACTAACATTTGTTTATTCCATAGGAATTTAGTATTATCATGAGTGATTGAAACACCGCTGTGCCTTTGTACGTAGCCTTTCAACTACACTTCCACGTAGATATTAAGAATTCAATTATTGTTATCTAGTCATTAGATGTTAAGTTTAGCATTGTATGTAAATATGTCACTGTTCGAATACGATTGAGACAAAGACTTTTAGTGTAAATTGATATATGTAGCACCATAAGCGAGATTCCTAATAACATAAGACTTTATAATAGGTGTTAATAGTTCTTTACAAAATGAACATCAGATAACCTGTTGGTTGCGTTTGTAAATAAATTATATCATCGAAATATTTTCTTTTATTCTAACCCACCTGAAGTATACCAAGAAAATAAATGAAATAATAATAATAATAATAAATATTATATTATAATAAATACCTCAGTGCCTAAAATCGAAAGTCTTCGATAGTTGTGTGTTACCAGTGATGACATACGGCACCGAGACGTGGCCTCTCACTGTGGGCCTCATTAAAAGGCTCAAAGTCACTCAACGAACCATGGAGCGGGCTATGCTCGGTGTTTCCCTACGAGATCGAATCAGAAATGAGGAGATCCGTAGGAGAACCAAGGTTACCGACATAGCCCATAGGATTGGCAAGTTGAAGTGGCAGTGGGCCGGGCACATTGCTCGTAGAACCGATGGCTGTTGGAGCCGAAAGGTTCTCGAGTGGAGGCCACGTACAGGCAAGCGAAGTGTCGGACGCCCGCCTACAAGGTGGACGGACGATCTAAGATCGCAGGAAGTCGCTGGATGCAGGCCGCTTCCAACAAGTCATTGTGGAGATCATTGGGGGAGGCCTATGTTCAGCAGTGGACTTCCTGTGGCTGATATGATGATGATGATGATTATATTATAATAATAATAATCAGAAACGCAGGCACTGAGACTGTAAGGCTATGAAATACTTGAGTACTTTCACATTATTTAACTGAATGCGTGAAGAAAATGTTAAAATAAATATAGTATAAAATTCGGTAGATATTTTTAATTTACATAATAGTCCTATTTTTTTACGTTCACTTAAAGTAATCCTACATAATAATAATTTAACATCTTTACCTGTAGCTATAATCAACATCCCAACAGCAAAAAAGTTGATATTCACAAAATCTGAAAAATCCATCTGTTATTCAAAAGCAGAAGAATAATAACTAAAACCAAATAGATAAATTTTAGAAATACCTACATAAAGTTCATGAAGCTTAAAATGACACCTGATAGTTCATACAGCAACGCTTAAGGCGTTACTCACACCAGTGCTTGTAGCAAGCTTTCCCACATTGCAAACACCATGCAAAAATAAGTATATATTTCAAATAAATAATAACTCTTATTTTTCTAAGTACGTGATGTATGCCCATAACCACATTTACGTTAATGACACGGATGAAACGAAACAAACCAACAAGAAACATTTCCACACGTGTCCGAACTCAAGTTACATTCGCAAAAAGGATATAATAAACCACGCGAAATATACTAAAATGGGGGACCTAAACAAAGCATCGTTGCTTTTAATTTGAAGACAATCGTCGCAACTGTATCACGTAGCAATACCCGCCCAGCGAAATCAAATTGCAATAGTAATTTTTGATAATTGAGGGGAAGCGCGGACCTGTATGGGTGGATGTTTCCGTTGGTATGAATGCTTGTACAATGCATAGGTAACGCGACAAGATCGCGATGTATGAACACCTGTGGAATCGTAGCGTTTAGTTGCTGTTTAATTTTCTTTGTATTAATTGTTCAGTATGCGCGCGGCGCGGCGCATCCGCTTGCAAACTTGCTCCTCATTATCTCGTCCTGTTAGGCGCTGCTCTATAATGTTCTCCAATTTACATGGCCATCACTCCTCACAGTCAACGGCTTGTGTTCTATGTCCTTTTAATTTTGCAATATGAGTAACTGTCTTACATATTTATTGGCATTTGTGCGTTGACTTAAAATCTTAATTAGATGTATTTATCATCATTAATTTTATCATCGTGTATTTTTTAACATTGCGATTCATATAATTTACTTCCATTGTTTATAAAATAATATAATTAAAATAGACTTCATCAGTAACTAGACAATATTCTTTAAATTTTTTTCCCATACTATAAAGTTGTATCCTTCTTTCCCTGACTTGCTAAAAAATATTACAGATACTACAACATCCGATTGGCTAGAAATCTGTATTAATGGAAAATTTTATGCTTGAGAAAACGTTAAAATTGACTGGCGAGTGATACTCAAATCGGGCGGCTCGTAAAAGCTCGGCGTCGTTCGTGCGTTTACGGGGCACGCGTCCGCCGCGCGCGCTGCCGGCAGCTGCGCCTGCGCAACGCTTGCACGCATTACTCTGAGATCAGAGCCAAAATGCAAACCAAATGTATGGTCAAATTATAAAGATAATAAGGAATAAAAAGACGGTAAAAAGAAATGTATGGCAAGTGCCGTAGCTTTGTATTAATTTGAATGCTGTTAGAAAAACAAAAAAATCAATTTCGTTCTAATTCTCAAAACAAGGACTTGTTGAGACCTTTCAATATGTATAAATAAACATCTCTCAAGTGCTGCTTAGCACAAGTTTCGCAAACAACCACATTCATCACATCCAAAAACATGTGTTATTTACAAAAATGCGTTGATCCGTAAAATCTTTGTCACTACCGGTCCAATTTCCAGCAATATTTTAGAGTATCCTCTATAAGTGTTCTTGACCATATCGCAAAAACAATGCAGAAAAACAAAACCCGGAACAGCTGTTCCGCAATACAGTCCCGAGGGCTATGTCCTTGGTTTAAAGTGTGGCCGCAAGTTGCAGTGAACATGTGACCCAAATCCAGGCGCATGCAGTCGGTGTTATTTTCGTATATCAAGTTCAAGTGCCTTAACTCGTAAAAACTATAAAGTGGAAGGCAGCCAAAACTAACAAGAAATGAAGTTATACGTGTTTGCACTTAAGGTTTTATTTTTTCAATATTTATTCATTTAGTTTGACTGTATTGAAAAATAAAATTGCATTGTGTATTTAAATGGTGTATATTGGGTAGTAATAAAGCACTTAATTAGAAAATCATTAAATGAAGAAATTAGTAGGTATAAAAAAAATGTAAAAAGTTTCATAGACACGCCAAACTCAATGAAATCATGGCTATTGTAAATTTTATGTCAATGCACTTTTGAAATACAATAAATATGTATTATTAACTTTATTAATTATTTCGACCACCAGTTATTATTCATTCGGAATGTATTTTAAGTATAAAATATATCATTAATAAATTCCAAATTTAATCGATAATTTCGAGTCTATTGCAATTGTAATAAAATAACGAAACGCCAGAAACATCAAAGTCCCATTCATTAAGTATTCAATTAATCAGCGAGCATAGCGATACCATAAATTCACTAAGCAATAAAACTCATTAATGGCCTTTAATGAATTGGAACTCGGTAGCAGGTAGATTTATCTAAATAATCTGGAATTTCGACCCAAATTCTTATGAAATAACAATTATGTAGGGAAAGATGCGGCACTTGTCACGATGTCTGTCTTTTGAGACGCGGGACCCCCTAAAACTTTGCATTTAACTGCACCCCTTGCCGTGTCAAATATTTCGAATTTTGTGCCTTAACCGTACACAACATGAAGCAAATCGTAAATCACTTATCGAAAATAGAGAAGCGACGAAGCTCAAACATTTGTCTAGCAAATATAGTTTTTATAATATAATTTTATATCAAATGGACCACATGTACTTGGGACAGAAAAACTAAGCGCTCGAAGCTTATAAATTATTGTAAAGCAATGGAGTTGAAATTAAATTTATTACATTTACAATGTGATTTATTTTTATTTCTATGCAAGGCGCATTAGTGCTAGAAATACGGACAAGGATATATTAAGTAGTTTAATGCTAGTTAAAGAGAAAAAGACTGATGGTATAGTTAAAGCCAATATTTTTTTAATAGTTCGCTATCATTAGAAGATAATTAATAAAGTTCATTAAAATGTAGGATAATACCATCATATGAATTGAATAATTTAAGTATTACAAACACACAAATAATCTAATACAGGTTTATGCAAAAGCTATACAAATATATTTTTATAGCACATGGAAGTCTCTATTGTTCGAGGACAAGTTATCGGCTTGAGTCAAAGGGACGTCGTGTCGCGCTATTCAAATAATTAGGGTCGATACCGCCACTGGCTTCGATCGAATTAAACCACATAAAATGGTCGTGAAGAATCGACCGCCACAAAACGTTCAGCCATCAGTGATATATCGTGCTCACGGACCAGCGAGCAACATTTATACTTGTTACCAATAAAGCCTTATAGAACCCTAAGAGTAATGAATACCTTCGCCCTACACATTCCTGAGAAATATACACCATATTTTGGTAATGTCAATTAAGTACTTATCCATCCAAATTCGGAAGATGCGCCCGTCAACAACAAAATGGAAACTTTCAGCTCCTTTGAGATCACTTACGAGTTCAATGACCTAGCCAGGTGCAGAGTGACAGTAAATATTATGACTTATCTATCGGCAAACGGAAGAAATTACCTTACTATTTGTGTCGATATAATGTTCAACTGACCTTTCATAATGTGCTCTAGATTGTGAATAAAGTCAACAATGACTTAATTTTATCGACATCTTTGACAGCTGGCGTGATTTGACAACATCCGGTGTATGTATAGTTATTGATAGTATGATAGTAAACCTGTCAATTATTTTATTTTTCCTTTTATTATAGCACAGTATGGAAATTAAGCGTGATTTCATAACAAACAGACCGACATGTCAATAAAGTTCTCCCATTCTAACTTTGGTTCGGATATCATCTAAAATGCGTTGAATTTGCGCAGAGTGGTCCAGGAAAACGTTAACTAAGTCTAGAGGTAACATGTCATCGAGTTGTTTCACTCTAACGAAGGTGTATTCAAAAAACCCTGTTCGCCTCCGGTGGTCCAACGCTGTCAACTCGTCTACCAAGAGACAGGCACGTCATTATGCAATAATACGGATGTGAATTACTTTCATACTGAATTATAATACTAGCAGTTTGTTTTTCATTCACTTTTGCAAAGTAATTCGTGATTTCACAGGCTGCGTGCGAACTCGGGAGCGTAAAGTGAATCCTGTAAAAGAAGAAAAGATGTGCATTTCGTAACAACTTTATACACCCTTTATTGCATGCCGTGTCATAAATGCAGCGTAATAACAAGTTGTCGACATGCTCTTGTACCTAATTTCCGCTTTCACGGTTATTAGTATAAATGTACGCGAACCGAAATTTGCGAGTGTTCTGCCACTTTGTTCAGTGCGGTTTGAAAACACCGTGATGTTTGAAGGTATATTAAACGCTAATGTGTTGGTACTGAGAAGCATTGATTATAATTCGAAACGCCCACCAGTCTGGCTTTCGCGATGAAACGGCCGATTATAAGGCAAAATATGATACGCAATAATCGTAGGCCAAGCTTTTCCACAATCATGCAACAGTAATATAAGAAGGGACGCACCGTCGCGTGATTGGACAATAGCAGAACAAAAAGTCGGCAGAAAAACCTTTGTAACGTATTGCGGGGGACATTCTCACAGTGGTAATCAAGGTACTCATCTTGATATATTACTTTATAATCATAGCGCAATCGAGTCACATTTATTAGCCGCTAACGAGCCGATAAATTAATCACTAAAGATAGAACCGTTCACAAACAAGTAACATTACAAAAATATCTGTCTAAAAGCAATTTGTTAATGGTCATTTTTAAAAGGTAGCGCCTGCTCGTTACTCGGTTCACTCAATTTAATTTATATTACGCTTCTTTGGATCTTAGATTTGATAAAGAGCCACATTTAATAAAATGTGAAGATTACGTACATGGTATACTAATTTGAACCGGGTTCAATATATCTTTCGCTTTAACTTAGATAATATTATCTGGATCAGAGTTCCCATAAGGCTTTAGTAATATTTAATGTTGTATCTTTTAATTTATCATTTCCAATGAAAGTTGGAAATGGTGATGCTGAGATAGTTCGACGTTAGATAAACAAATGTTTACTTACATTTAATATTATTGTTTATTTTGGCCAAAGCTGTGTACGTCTATAATGGGCATATACGTTTAAATATTCATAAATACTACTACTTAATCAAAATAAGTGTTTTAATGTATTATGCTGCTGGTGTACCATTTGTAAATAAATAAATAAGTTTCGTAAAATTGACGCCAGTTCTCGCTTGACTGCCAAACTGACATAATTACTTAGGGTATTTCTAACCGCGTAATTCTCTATATAGAGCCCATAACAGTAAGATTAAGTATTGGTGACATTGAAAATCCATTTGGAATAGGTCGTTATCCGGAAGGATTCCGACCGCATCAATTTTCTATTCGACTGCGTAAATCAAGGTATGGCACGAGTCATCGGCACTGAACCATGACTCTGATCAAATATAATAATTTTGTTGGAGCTGTAAAATACTTAGTGTAATTGTGACTCAGTGATAATTCTTGCATGAAATGAATCATCGAATTTGCGAACATTTCTTCGATATTTAAGGGGTAATGGACAATCGAGGTAGGAGGCAGACCACCGGCGTCATTTGTAGTCGTAGTGGATGGATCATTATGTGGTTTAGTAAAAAGTTTCAAGCGATGGTGGAATCCGCGTAGTTCCGGTATCAGTAAAGCACGTTTTGGGTTTTTATTTTTATTTTTTAATAGTACATAATCAGTACAAGTTTTTATTAAATTATTTAGAGTCATGTACAAATAAATTTTGATTGTATAGTTATTCAGTCCAGGTGGTATTTGCTTGCATACAATGAATACGTAAGAATTAAAGCAAATTAAAAAAAGAAATTCGGTAGTACCGACCTGTTTGGTTAATGAACGAGTTATTATTCTAAATGAATTACCAAGCAGGAAGCGATTGATACCCCCGTAATCAAGACGCATTTCTCCTTCAGCTGTTTCGAAGCAAGCAGCTCACAAATATAAATAAAAAATGTATGGTCGAAGAACTTAATTGTTAAATTAACTATAACCAATGGAAATGGTTATATTTGTCATTAAGTTTACAGTGGCGGTTAGGTGGTAGACCATAGAGAATTCGGTGCAATCAGTAGCAATGACTTAATGGTCAGAAGTTGCATAACGAATGAGACAATCAAAGCTCGGAGTGTGAACGTCACGGAACTAATCGACCACGAAACTAATACTTTTATTATCCAAAGGGTTTTATTGTTATTGTGAGAAAATACAAATTATTAAATTTGTAAATGAAAAACTAAATTGTATTATTTTATAATTATTATGTTCTGGATTTAAAAATGCTTCTATAAATGATAGAATCCGCTTTAGAGATAAAAAGTTGGAATAAGCGACAGAACCATTACATTGTTGTATCTAAAAGAAAATTGAAGTTAAATTTAGTTTTTGGTGTGAGAAATTACGATTACTTTAATGATTTTCACCTTCAACGGAATTGCTGAATTTTGTGGTTGGCAAATGTTGTCACCGGTCACAGTATGTTTCGATTAATTACCATTAGGTAACAAAAACATAGAAATACATACATATTAACGGATCTATTGTTATTTTACAGATATATACAGTTAAGTAACTTTTTCGGTAAATTTAATGATAATTAAGGTCACTGAAATCATAAATGTAGTAATAAAGCAAAAACTTCGCAATAAGTCTGCAGCATTGCAAGAACCTTGCAACGGTATAGATGTTTGTATTACAGTGAAATGTGACTTTTAATAATCGTAATGACATGCATTAAATATAAACCCGTTTGAATAAATACCAGCGGTGAGATACATTAATGCATTGATACGTTATGTAATATAAACGATGCGCATCATAAATGTAATCAAAACAAATTCAGTACACTTTTTCACGCACAAAGAGGAATGAGTTTTAATTACGTTATTATTTTTAATTCACATAGAGTACTCATGGATAATTTCTCATAAAGGATGCTTCGTGAACGGTGACTCGAATGGTAGCGGTCACGCATGCTCCCCGCGATTAATTCAAACCAATCAGGGACTGATTACACGCATTACGTGCTTATAAAACTAATGGATGCCGCCGCAGTAACTCTTACATTCATAGAGATAAAGGTCAGTATGGCTCTAAGCTCGCTCTTTACTAAATAGCCGCGCCAAGCCGGCCGGCTACTGCTGTAGAATTTACAAGGATTTCACGCAATGTCACTCGTCTCCGAGGGAGGCGTTACGACATAAACTTTATCCCCGGGCGAATAGCTGCAGAATAGGCACGTGAAAATCTATCATTATGTCTTATTATCCGCGCTCTAGAGTTTCGCATTCTAAAGTATCGGTTGTTATTCTTTCAACTGGTTTTACACTCGAAATAGATTGTATTTAGCACGATAAATACGTTGGTTTTATTTTAACGTTTGTATCGTGCAGTTATCTTTCATTATGAAACGCAGTAAATATCGATAGCTCAATTAAAAGATCTAACAGATTCTGTATCAGCTTGCAGCATCCGCTATGCAAAATAAAATTTACATCGTTCGATTCATTTCTTAAACTCATTCGTGGTGAGGATATACATATATATTTTGTTAAAGAGTAGCACAGCATCCGACGAACCAAGATGTATGGCGCGATATTTATCTCTCAGAGTCGCTAACGAACCGGTCACACATAATATGAACATAAACGGCATTAACGAATGCTAACTTTTGTTAGATGTATGTGATAGTACGGGAACATTGGCACTGTTATTTCCATAGTTAAAGTTCGCGTATGAGCGTTGTCAGCGCGCTATAAATACATCGAACATACGAAACCTTTTTACAGCGAATAAAAAGGTATTTATAAAATTATTCCTATTTGATTGCACGCTTTTATGACTTTAAAATAATTTCATTTACTCTCACTTAGTTAACGCTGCTCTAATAAAAGTATGTACATTTAATGGGTTATACGTTGTATGTTCGTGTAGGTGTAAAGTCTGGTCGCGATAAAGTCTGAAAATAGAAATACTTTCGTTAAGGCAGGCTTTCACGGTGCCTGTGCCAATGCAGGGGCGTGCACAAAACACTCCGGAACACGTGCAGGTTCGCACAATGAGAGTTTGCATTTCCGCCCGCCGTGCACTTCCTTTACTCAGATTTTACTTTTATGGGAACGCTTTTATTGCGCGGTCTGGACTCTTTTGTGCGGTGGCCATTGTGGGCAGGACATTCAGCAGCATAACGCATCGTAGGTTTCAATTTCGTTAATGATATCGGAACATTTTAATCGCGCTCGAAATCGAAAGGAAATAATGAGGAACTACACAACTGACGGTTCCTTTTTTGTGTAATTGCCCACTCGATATAGAATTACTGTGGCTTTGCGAAAACATTTTAATCTGGTAATATCGAAAGCATGTTCGGACCGAATTTAACACTTCTAATCTCACTGACCAGGTTCGTGTCGAGATAACAACACCATGAGGGTGTCTCGAATTTATTTGCACTATCTTTCTCGGGATTTGAAACAAAAGTCAAAGGGATTGTTAGCAAGAAACAATACGAGACAAAAAATGGCAACAAGTAAGTAGATCAGATAGTACGTACATTTGTTGGGTGCGGGATGATAAATTGTTTTTGGTTTAATGCGAATTCGGGACGTTTGTCACTAGTGGAAGTGTTCCTTATTCTTGCAATGTAAGGTTGGGTATTCAATGGCGTTTTACATTGCAACTCTGTAGGTGCAATGTTTATTGTGGTCAAGCCTTGATTATTTTTATCTCTGTATCTCTAATGGTGTCAAAACGCATGTCCGGCGCTCTGCGTGATACAGGAAGGTAGCGGGAGGCATTGCCACACAGGTTGACATCTTACTTTTCAATAACATCTCCATAAGGTTCGATATGTGACAAATTAGGGCCGCAACACACGGGAGGTCCAGTTGTGAGAAATAATAAGATATTATGATGACTGGGTGGAATATTTACGACTATTGATGTGGGTTTATGCTCTCGTGATCGGAAGTAATCTATCGGTGCGTGTTGTGGGTGTCCGTGATGTCGTGACGTGACAAAAAATCCGCGGTTATTCAATTCCATCCTAATTGTCAAAAACACCGTTCTCTCAGGGTGTCACGTAATTGATGGCCTTATGCAATTATTAAATTGTATATTATATATTGTTTTTTACACTGCGTACGAATTACCTCATATAATTTTTGAGGGAATTTAATAGTATTTCAACCATAATATAATATAACCATAAATATTTATTATTAGAATTATATAAAAGTTATTTATAGCTTCAGGGTTACATATCATTCTATATGTGTTGTCCTTGAATAATAGCTAGGGACCTACCTATACCCATAGAATACCAGTAGACCATCTTTTAATACATTTTTCTTCCTTGAGACGTTCAAATTTATCCTATACAACGTCAATAAATGAAATAAAATACGAAATTTTGGCAAAAAAATTGTTCGGACTCACAGCAGGGTATGTTTGTGGCTTTGTCGCGCCCACAACTTGACAAAAGGCAAATAAGAGAACAGTGCGTACGTACCTCGAAAAAATATCATCTAAATACCGTCCTATTGATGTTTAAAAGCCGTAGAAAAACGCACATTGTTCGCGGTTTGAATGCGGTGGCGATATTACAATCGTATTATTTCGCGATACGAGTGAACTCGGGACGTTTCGTGAAACCGTTAAAATCGATGAACCATCAGACGTGTGTTATAAATGGCCGTTTCGATTTTTGGTCATCGATAATTTTATTTATGCCCTCCTAAGTATCAAATGACCGGTGTCGGCGAGTCAAAGCGGGTTCATCAGCGGAAAGCGTAACTTTGTTCGTACTTGTTTGCAGACCTCCATCGCAAACAGCACAAAGCAAAAACTATAAGTTCCTCATAAACAGTGAGTTGTTTACATCGACGCGACGCGACGGCTTACTTTTTCATATTGTGAATTTTTTCATTCACCACCGGTAGGAGCCGTGGCCGAATGTAATTCGACCTGATGGTATCTGGACACTTTTTGCTGTTGCGGTCAGAGACAGCTGTCCTATAAGCGCCGTGTTTTGTGCATTGTTTATAGATAACCGCCGTAATGAAGCACGTGATCAAATCCACCCGGCTGCCCCTATTTTATAAGAAAATGTCGTAGTAATTGATAATTTAAGTTAAAAGCTATATATGAAGAAACAATAGATAGTGAGTATAAAGAATGAGGATTACCATATTGAACTTTATTTTGATGCTTTAACAATATATAGTCTCTTGCACATCTTTTTCATAACCGAAGGGTAGAATAAAAAAAACTAAATTATATATTTATCTTTTGAGTTTAATAAATTATTTTCATTTCATATCTATAAAAATTGAGCTTAATAATACATGTATTGAAAAAGAGAGAAAATGGAAATTAAAAAAGTCAAAGACTGAGTACGAGTACACATTATCTGTAGTGATGAAAACATTTTGTATGCGGAATATCAAACAAAACAAAAAGTTGAGTCCATAACAAATTAAGAAAAAAAGCTAATAAGGTGAAAAATATTACGAATTCCATAAAACGCATTAATCCTGATACATTTTCAAATTCTATTAATTTTGACTTCGAAGCCGCGCAAAAAGTTGTATATGAATAAAATCTTAATCAGCGGTCAAGAACAAAAGTCCGAAAAGGCAAATAGTATGAAATTAAAAACAAACAGGGCTCGAAAAAGAGGCGTCGTTTATTAATTATGTGGGCGAGTCCGATACACCTATGGAAGTTGCGGATTGTCAAAATTGACGCATGCATCTCACTAGATGATAGGTTGACCACGATTTTAGTAGATCAAATCTGTTTAAAGATAATTTTAGAAAAAGAAACTTTATTATAATCCAAGAACAAATTCCAATGAGTTATGAGACTATTTCTTTCATTATTTTTCCGCAGCGATTCGTTTTTGTCTTTAATTATTTAGATGACGACGATTTTTTATGTATACAATGCAAATTATACATTGTGTGCTGTAACAATGATGTTTGCTTTCTTCTCTCGTAGTTTTTAAAATAATTATTCATTTCTATTAAAATATACTAATAAGGTATTTTACAATGATAATAAAATTTATGGTCACGAACAAAGTGCTGGGGTTTTAACTATTTTATTATTCCAAATATTAACATGATTACACATTTCTATTAAAATATACAAAAAATGAATTACAGTAATAATACAATTTATGGCCAAGAGCAAAGCGTTTGAGTTTCTTATCCTATTATTTTAGGTAAAGCATTGAGATTAACTTTGCTACATTCAAACTGCAAACATAGTCACTCTACCCCATTACATCGCGTTTTAGAAAAGCGTTATTAATATTTATAGTCATAGTTAAACGCTTTTTTCTTATTTGCTTAACATCGAGGGGGGTACAGGTGCCTGCTTTGTGTTTCGCCGCACACTCCGCACCCGGCCAAAATCTTAGCCCGAAATACGACGAGCTTAATCACCACGCAAAATTTGATTCACAATTTATTACCTTGAAGCCATAAAATTCCGCTTGAAAGCTCAATTTTGTGTAAAATTACTAAACTGCTATTTTTAATGAGCCATTGAGTATTTAGAATACAACATCTCTTAATGATAATGAATATGATTGACTTTTAGACAATATTTTTCTTTATCTAATAAGCTTATATGACAGTAATTTTATGGTAAAACGCTTCTCATACAAGGATGCAATACAGCTGTTTTAAATGGTCTTGAAATCTATGATAGTTAAGTTTCATTTGCGAAACATCGAAAATTAAGCAAGCCACTCGTGCGGCGCTCCACTACCATGAAATAATTAATCTGCTTAAAATGAAGTGTTCTGGTCTCAAACTTCTCATTAAGAACTCAGTTTGGGCTAACAAAAGACACAACACCTATAGGCCAAAAGTTTACATTAGTTTTTTTTTATTGCAGTGAATGGCGAGACGAGCATGCCGTTCGCCTGATGGTAAGCGATGCGACCGCTCATTTTTAGATAGATGTTAGATTTCAAGAATTTCTTATGTATTTGTGTTTTTAAAACATTTACTTTTCGTAAATGTCTTTTATTAAGTTTCCTACTGCGAGCTACTTCGCTTCAACACATAAAATCTGTTAGTCATGATATATGCACACGATTAAAATAATTCTTTTGATTAAGACAACTTTTGGGATTAACAAGTTTGCCCTAAGCTCTACATTTTAAAAATATAATTATGGCGACCCCAAATGCCTTAAGATTTGTCATAGATTTTTAATTCTTACCGATGCGTGGATTATTAATATAATTTAATACAGTTTGGTGATGTTTGTATGAGATTATTCGAACGTTATATTACATAAATGCAATAGATAATGTTTTAAGATAAACCCGCAGCTTTTCTACCGTTTTCACTTATACGATGTTTATGCAAATACGTTGAATGGAATTTATAAATTCATTTTTCAATTATCCGTTATATTTTGTATTAAGACATCATGGATAAGAACTTGGATTAAAAGTACGTGTGTGTTCTTAAAAATAGAAATTGAAAATGTCATTGAATGCGTGTGGCGACATTAAGTACTGCGTTTCAATTAGATTATCTTATTTTTATTATTGGAAGTGTTTTCATACATTCAATTATAGAATAATACAAAGGATTATACAAATTATCGAAAAATGAGTTTTTCAAAAATTCAATTTTATCAGAGTCCGCTTTCTACTTTTATCTATTATTGAATGCCATGGGATGATCATCAAGGTTTTTATTTTTTATTTTTCTCACATAGCTATCTCTAAGTCTTATTCGAAATTAAGTAGAAATTGCAGAAAACGTAAAGGTACGAAAAAAAATCAGGTCCAGAATCTAAACTATTGAACTACATTCGACAGCCTCCGTGGCGCAGGCGGTTAGACACTGCCTGTGAAACGAGAGGCCGCGGGTTCGATCCCCGCACCGAGAGAAATGTTTGTGCGGCCCACAAATATTTCTTCCGGGTCTGGGTGTTTGTGAGACCGAAAAGTCTCTCGTAGTTCCTGATACCCACGACACAAGACTCGATCTTAATGTGGGGTCAGGACTATGTATGTGACTGTTGGGTGTTATTTATTTATTTATTTATTTATTTATTTATTTACATACTATAATACTATATGAACTACATACTATAATTTCTGGCTATGTTCAGTTAAGCAGGGAAAAAAGAATGATAACACAGGATTATAAAAATATGGATGATCACCATATTAAACTAACAAAGAATGAATATAATAGGTAGAAGTTAATTTATAACGCTTTTTTTTCAGTTTTTCTATTACATAATTATTATTATTGCACGTTTCTTCAATTTTTACTCGAACAACTTGTGTGTCTCTATAGGAATAATTTCATGTACCAAATAATTGAGACATTAAGTCCGCACTTATACAACGTAATTGTTTTCTAGATGTTCTGGTGACTCCGTTTCTAAACTATTAGGCGCATCATTAAAGTAATTCAATTAATTTTCTTTTACTCTCATAACTGCCGAAGAGTTTTGATATCCCCTTACCCTCCCGGATTTTATGACGTCAATTAGGCCTATTAGAGATCATTACAGCTATTATTGCTGGAGCAGATTACCTGGGATGAGAATAGAATATAATTCAGGCAGCTTAATAGTCAAAAATATGGGAAAATAACTGCATATAAAACTCGGTCGCATAACATTATAGCTGATAATCCATTTATTAGTGGCCTTATAATAAAATAAATCTTAAAGAAAGAACTACAGGGACTGCACTCAGAGGTTATTAGAATATAGAGGCACTGAAAAGTTGAATACATTTTATGTAAAATGCAATTTAAAAATATTATTTAAATATAATGCTTTTACGTTTGTTTTGATGATATCGTATACACTTGATTACAAGTTGTGGACAAACCTCCACATATCACAAAGGATTTGGTATAATTCCACTAAACAACTCCATAGAAGTTTACAAAAGGATATATTTTCGTTGATGAATAATGTTTGAATAGCAGTTAGACTTTACCACAAATAAATGAAGAAAATAGTTTGCATAATGGTTTCATAGATTTACGCGAATTTTACACATTAACTAATACCTCAGTCCGCCCCGTGACCACGAATGCTGTAAAATAATCGAAGCGACGCGACGGGAAGTTAAAAAATGGTAAAAATGTAACCAAATCCACGGTAAAATCCGTAAATAATAGTTTTATTTCAATAAAGAAAATTGTATCAAATAATATAAGTCAGTTATACACTCGCACTTCAAATATGTCTTACTTTTATATGATTTTGTTTCTACACAGATTGGCGTGATGAACTGTTCCTTAGAATATATTTTGTTTAACGCATATTGTTTGTGAGACCAAAAATATCTCGTAGTCTCTGATACCCACGACACAAGACTAAATTCATCTTAAAACGGGGTCAGGCCTATGTATGTGACTGTTGGGTGTATTATGTTTGAATATTATTATTGTAATCAGCAAAAAATGACAACTACGGTGCATATTCCTCCACAACTAAAAAATACAATATAAAATTTACAGGTCATATTTCATTCAACCCTAGTATATTTCCACTTTATGTGTCAAAATTACTATTAATATCGAGAAAATACAAGTACCGAACAAGTAAGCAAATTCGTGGCAATCGTGTATGATAAATCCCACATGGATAATTATGCAGTTTAAATCAGCAAACAAGCCTTCAACATCTGCCGTGTATTGTTCTTTTGCAAATTTATAAGGCTTCATAGGTGGCAACACGCGTGGTACAACGTTCACCATTAAACTTTTATTTTGCTATTTTAAAACCACACGGTATATATTTTTACGAGTATGACTGTAATTTTCGTATCTTACCTGCTTGTTGTTTTGTCTACATGCCTAGTATAAAATGGTTGTATAACCTCAAATTTATTGGTTAACAAGACCTTCATTAGATCTTATGTATCTTTTATGCCCTTAATCGTATCTACAAGTTTTGATATTTCTAGCAAAGTATTATTAACATAAATGAGCAAAGAATTTCTTTAAATACTCGTATTGTTAGTACAATATGTGATATTTGTTGCAACACCGATTCCGCTCAAAAGAGTTGTACCTACCAAAAACATTTTTATACATACATAAATTCACGCTTTTATCCCATAAGTAATAAGCTAGTGCCCCAGGACTCCCACATGTCGCCTTGTATATATCGAGATTCACCCCACAATGTAATTTCTGACGTCCGGGCTAATATGAATATAAAAATCCAATACCACTTTGCCCGATCAGAGATTCAAACCCGAGACCTCAGCGCTGGAATTGTAAGGTAGTATAACTACGCCACCGAAACAGTCGATTCAGTTACATTCGAGCCAAGTCTATATGTTTTATAGAACGTAAAATATATTAATGAATTAATTGGGAAAAAATCGCACCGTTCAACAGTTTTCGATCAGTGCATGATTAACATCAATTTGGATTCTATTTGTATATTGAAATAAAATGGTTAACATACGCTAGCCACAAAATAAAAGATTATGCACATAACGGATTAGTAGTGCGATTGCAAGATCTCATTTTGTGATAGTAGCCACGGCAGCAAGAATTAACATTCGCTACATAATAACAGAGCCTCTTAATTGGAACCTTTGCCATTGATTTGTTAATATTCTGTTTAATTTTTATTCGGATACACGGCTACATCGAATTGCTTCTGTGCTACAATCTGATATGAAATGCCATCTGTGTACATTGGACCAGCACGCCGGATAGCTTATTAAAATGCACCATCTTTTTATTTTCTCTATAACTTATTTACATCGCAACGTTCGCCTAACGGTGAATATTGAATACAGCGTCGGGATTCCCAAAAACTAAAGGTAATGGTACAATAATTTATATCGTGAACGTTTATACCCTAATTAAGACGTTTGGTGTCCGAATTAAAGTGGTTCCGCCCATAACTACGACCGTGGAACGACGTCCCCGCCACTAAACACAAAGCGGCCGATCTAATATCGTCCAAAAACAAAATTTATATGCTCCATAACCTATTGGGTCAAACAGGGCGCTTAATAGATGTTGATTGGTCCCGGCGAAAGGCTTTAGATGTGAATGCTCGTACACATCTCAATCAAATTTGCATTTCGTCTGTAAACCATCGTCCGCCGGACACTAATGAGGTGTTAGGGCTGTTAGAAAATTAATCGGTAAGATTCCCCGTCCAGATAATCAAGATCTCAACGATTAAACTCTGATAGGGGGAATTTCATTTGACATTTAATGAGTGACTTCCGACTTTGGTTTCTAGCGAGATTGATTTAATTGCTCGTACATTTTCCGAAGATGATGAATAAGATCCTACGCTTTAATAATTTCTTATTTATACCGACGACGGTCCAAGTAGGGCGGCGCGCCGCTCCAGAACCGATGTCAATTGTGCTCATAATTGCACCATTAAGAACTGTGAAAGCCATAAATCTAACGATATCGGCGGCGGTGATACAAAATCAATCGCTGGTAATAATGACTGCTGATCATCGTTAACAAGCGGCACGTGATCATTAGCCCAATCACACACAAAAGCAAGGAGCACCGGTGTCCATACTTCGTAATATCAAACGTCAGATCAATATGGTTATCTCTTCTAATGGGTCCACGATGACTTTCTATAAATTAATAACAACAAGCTCTCGGCGATTGGGCCAGGTTAATGAGGAAGCACATCTTCATCTTCGCGCTCATAATAATAAATGTATGCATGTTTTATTACGGTTGCGTTGTTCCTTTTTTTAATTTCAACTTCTGGTCACGTCCTCATAGTCAAACGTACATGATAAATGTAGCGATCAAATTTGAGAGCACGTCGGGCCTTCTGTAATCAATTCGTATTGGAATTTCTGACCGCTGAGAAGATGAGCATGTGTATTAGGTTTAAATACAACGATTTACGAGTGTTTAGTAGGTCAGTTTTTGTTTCAATCCGCCATAAATATTTTACAACACTATAAACATTTATTGTTGTTATTGCAGAGAATTTCCTGTTGCTCGCCGTCTTTTCAACGCAACAGGAAAGAATTTGTTACACGCAAGTGCATTGTCAGTTATGTAACACCAGGACAACTTTCTCTTGTGTTGCAATTGAATAATTGTTTTCATTGATACAGGAATACTTTGTTAGGAATTCTAAAATTTTCTGGTTCGTTGATACTTTAGAAGCGTGTAAATATTCAGGAATCAATACAATACGAATGATATGATACATACAATACAAAAGTTAATTCTCATGTCATATCATGGTCTATAACATACACCAAATTAAACATACTAGATATAACTGTGATATTATTGTTATTAGCAGCAGATATTGTGGTTAGTATTGTTTTATAACACATTCTCTAGTTTTTTTTATTGAGCCTGTATTAAATTTTGATTTAAGGCGGGTTTTTTTTTCACAGACCGTTACAGTGGCACCTTGGTTAATATAAGTAGAAATTTAGCAAGATCCAGTCGATTTCAAAGGGATGTAGCGACACAGCGAGCTGTCACTTCGCACATCTGTTAGCGATTGTAATGTTTATTTATTATGTGTAACAATGACCACTCGACCTGCAAATTGTCATCTAGTGAACGACTTCTGCTTACCCCACAATGGCACACGCCTGTAACCATCCGTATAATTTATCCTTTTATCTTTCGACAATGGTTGGACATTCATTTTTAATATTGTTTTCTCACCGGAGGGAGCAACTTGGAAGGCGTTATGTTTGCTTTGATACCGCTTTGAATTTATTGATGAATTCAAACATATCTTTAGAATTATGGTATCTATTACTACTGTATAAAGACGCAAATTCTATTCGCATAAAAGCATATAAGGCCTTATAATTCCGGGTTTGCAAGGATGTTAATTGTGAATGAATAGACTTTGTCGCGTGGACAAGTGGAGCATCTTATAAAAGAGCATATTAGTACGACACGACAACTACTTGTGACCGAACTATACATTCATTTTGTTAAGTACGTGCTGTCTTCAATAAAGCGACTGTGTTCCACCGCTTTACATTATTCAGAAAAGTATTTCGAAATAAAATCTTAAGAGTAAAATACTTAAAGTGCAAGGGTGATATGAAATAATTATCCAGCAATTAGCCATTTCAGTGCAAAACAATTAATTTGCCCGAGTGGAAGCGATAAGTTTCTGCATTTAACAAATTGTCCCGATTGAGAATGCGCTCTCACAATGAAATCATAGTAATTAAAAGATTTCTTTTGAAGTTGTGAAATAAATGCAACAAGAAATATTATAGAATTTTATAAACAAGGTTTTTTGAATGTTACGCAATGCCAATTCCAAGATTGGACGAAAACTGAACAATTGAAACAAAAACAAGATCTTTCGATTCATCATAATCGGAATAATATATTGTGGTATAACAGGATGCATGAGAAACATAATTATGAAAGAAAATATAAGGTTGCGCGTGATGGCACATTTGTAATATGGTTGGTATACAATATTATTTATTTATATAATATTATCTAATGCAAATTCGTCATTTTCATTGCTATTTTCTTAGTAGCATTAATGTAGTTGCACATTATAAGACAATACAACTAAGAGTACATTGTACAAACCGTGCGCTTTTCTTTATCTTATAAATAATCTAGTGCGGCCTTTGTATGTGGGTTCATTTCACTATTTTATTTTTTCAACCACACAGCGAACAATTACAAATTGGTATTCCAAGAAAAAGAATACCAACTGTAGGGCGTGCGGATATTTCAAGTGGGCTTCTATTTGGCCTCCGTATCGAAAAGGATTGGCACTTGATAAATGGTGCATCTATAAATTTACAATTCAAACTTCAGTCACAATAAAGGGGTTTAAATTACAAATCATGGGTGCACGCGGAAAGTCGTGGAATGAATTTAAGGCCCGCAATTGCACTATTGATCGTAAACAATAAATCATTCCACGCGTATAAATGTTTAATTTATTATAAAAACGAGGTCTGTTTTAAAATAATTTGCTTTCTTAATATCGCGGAATAAATGGTATTTGTAAGTTTCTCTTCTCATTTCATTCATGGAATCATTATATTGTTATTAAACTCATATTTCATGGTGGCCATTGATATTTAAAATATGCAAAATTGTAGATACAATATTGACTCTTAGTTTGAATTATTAACTTTTTATCTTATTTTAATGCTGATTAGTACCCTGCCTTTGAAAGACAAAAACTGACAACAATGTAAAGTAGAAATTTTAAAGTGCACATAGTTAACTTTCCTGTGTATACCGGGTATCTCAAGACTGCTACCGAAAACGAAGCCGGGAGGTAGTTTTAGTGACAACAAACACAATGCAACCAAAAATTTTGAAAATAAACGCGGCAATTATTTTTTATGATTTTTTTAATATCGTCATTTTTGGGTGGTAAATCCACAGTTTTGCTAAAATAAAAATTTAAACACTTTTATACCTTAGAATATTTATAAATAAAAGGGTATACACTATTATTTTAGGAGAAAATGTATTTACCACCCAAATATGGTCATAGGAAAAAATATTACAAAAAAATTGTCGCTTTTTTTTTGCAACGTTTTCTGTTGCATTATGTCAGAAGTCGCTTATACTACCACCCGGCTTCGTTTTCGGTAGCAGTCTTGATATACCCTGTATATGTACTGATGCTCTTATATTATATATATATATATATATATATATATATATATATTTATGTATGTATATTTGTTATATAGATGTATTGATGTATGTATATTTTTATTATTAATTATTTGTATTTCTTATATTTTTCCTTCTTAACTCCTATTCTTTACACTTTAAGACTGCCCTCTATTTATCCGTTTATAAAATCCATCCCATGGTTGTCTGGAAGACATTGCCTTTGAGCGATAAGACCGCCAATTGTACTTTTATGATTGTGATTTCGTTTTATTTGTATTTTTTTTGTGTGCAATAAAGTGTATAAATAAATAAATAAATAGTTAGCGATTGGAATTGGTAAAAAAATGTCCTTTACATTTTCAAAGTCAAATATCAATTTTGTTACCTAAAAATTATTATACACCCTTCATATTAAAATGTTAAAACATAGCGCATCAGGACCACACATTTAGTATTAAACAGATATTCCTGTACGCACGCGATGAACTCAACACTATTACGTACATAACAATTTACCGTTCAACAATCAACGTACAGATCCTTATCGCAACGGGAATAAAATGTAATGTTATCAGTACAAATTTCTAAGTAACACTTCCTCGGTCGCGCACTGTATCTCCGGTCAATATTGACGAAGCGTGGGCGAAGGAGTGATTTAATGCAATCAATATAGCTCCACAATCGAGACCTCTGGAACCATAGACTTCAATTGAAATAGATGACGTAGGTACCTTCAAATATATGGAAATCAATCGTCACCAATTTCGCAAATAGATTTTTTTACTTCAAATGCATAAGGTATGAAAATTAATCGTGAACAATTTTTCTATATAGAATCTTGTTTTTTTATTACCTACATGCGACAAACTAGCAAACAGCTCACCTGGTGGTAAGTAATCACTGCCGTACATACACATCCATAATTCTTGTATCATTGATATGTTTTCGTCCCATCTAATTGAAAAACGGAGCAGAAAAGAAAAAGGATGGTAAGAAGGAAGGGGTATTAGGCATCTGGAAATTTTAATAACTAGTATCTACTTTCACATCACAAAAATGTTTAGGTATTAAAAGATGTTTTTAAAGAACCGATCAAAAGCTCAACTTTATTTTTTAGTGTTTTTTTTTAAAATATAAAACACCAGAGAAGGATTTAAGCAAACATTGTAGAAGTAAGAAAGTAATTGTCGTTTGGACACGTGAAGCGTACATTGCGGTATCTATTTAGACTTATGTCTGTGCTTGGAACCTACCGCGTGTGAACCGCGCAATCGTATGTATTTCACTAAACGTATTATAAGTTACAATAACATGGACTACTTGTGTTGAATGTCGATAGAGTATTGGAATGTGATCATCGTCCGTTGATTTAAGAGGTGTAAATAATTCACCTAATTTGTGAGTATATTTGGGACCGTCCCATATTTTAGACAATGATGAAAGAAGCCACCGATAATGGTTTTGACTGGCTACAATATTTATTAATTACAAAAAGAAAACAGTGTTCCACCATTGTTTGGAAATGATAAATATTTTAAAATAAATACATATAGGCTACTATGTGAGTATGTATGCTAAACGTGTAAATATCTTATCGATTAAATTGATACCACGTTTTTGATAAAACAATCTTAAGTAGCGACCGTGACCTTTTTATCTGAGGGAACCCTGTCGCCCTCGCCCTATTTATGGTTTTATAAAAGGTGCCTCGCAAACTTTATGAAGCCATTATATTGTTACTCATATTAATATTCCGTGTAAAATGATTACTCGTAACTTACAGAATGTACGTGTTCATCAGAAGGAAAATTTATGATTCTATACAAAGCGAATTTACCTGTTCAAAAGCTATTTCTGCTGTAATTGAACTATCACATTAAATCATATTAAAATGCAGTGTCTTCGTTTAAGTCAAAAACAAAAAAGGAGATCTTTTTGAATATTCAAGGTATACAAATGAGAACGAGAGTCTAGCTTACGAATAAAAACGCATAAAAAGCCACACATGAATAATAAAAAAGAACGGAATCTTAATGTTTAAAAGTAACTTTGTAACAAAACCAGAAACTGCTCAAGCTAACTGCAACAATTGTACTCAACATGCATTACCAACAATGTATGATTTAATTAAAACCAACGACAAACAAGTTGCCATGACAAATGAGAGCGATCACAGCTGATCCTCGAGTATTTGCGAAATAAACAAGCCTACAACACAATCTTTCCCTGACAAAAGCGAGCCTAAAAAAGTACCCTCTGGAACAATACGGTTCTATAAATAGCTGCAAGACATTGAATTGCTAAGGTTAAACGTTTTCGTTGCGTAATTCATATTAATAATACAAAGCCAACTGCTACAAAGAAATGTAAAGCTTCTTATCAAACTTCCTCAACCATAAAGACGACATTCGGAGGAACTGGAAGGGCGGTTACGACGTTGCCGAACCAGACGATGGTTCCTAGAGTTGAAGTCACTTGAATTAATCTCAATTTGTAAGCCGCGTCTTGTCACGGTGTTTGTATAATGAAATGGAGCAAGTCTGTATCATTCATTAGAGTCGGACACTTCTGTACAGTTAATTGTTTGAACTTGCCCGGGCTGCCGTTTAACATCGTCTCGGCTAATCAAGGCTCGGTTAACAACATCCGCCCGGTAAGTGGCCGGCCGATGACTCGACGCATCACTCGATGATGCAATTGTCTCGGGTTCAAACTGTTATGCACAGAATCGCGTCTTCAATTGGTACAACTTCCGATTGGGTGTCAAGGATGCTTCAGATGTTAATGGAACTGAACTTGCATGAATTGAAACTGATTAATTTGAATACGTCTTGCTAAGTCTCGTGGTTTTGTTTGAGGAATCGAATAACAAGCAATTCATGAACTGAATGAAACTGAATCATGCAATTGTACTGAAAGAGACAGCGTTAATGAGAAGCAGTTTGGAAATGTATTTTTGTGTAGTAGGTTTTGTTAAATAGGATAATTAAATCTAATATTATTGTAATATATCTTATACCTAAAGCTCAGTGCTCCATAACTTTCCTAGATTAAGAAATTATAATTTGCTATTGAGTGGTCCTATTTAGTCCTAGAGTAAAACGTGAGTATAAAATCTCTTAATATGACATTTATTTTAATGCTAAAGTAATGCGTAAGCATAACATTTGCTACAATAGTATAGTAATGAAAAAAAAACGGCTTCAGTCTATTAAGGGATCCTGAAAAAACGAAACCATTACTCAAAAGATAAATCAAATAACTGTATCATAAGAACCAAAAGAAGAAAATTCAGAATTGATGGATGGGCCTTGTTTGGTAAAATCTCTAAAATTCCTTTAACTTTTTCAATTCTATAAGGTTTGTAAGGTCACTGAAGCTCAAGTCGTGGTAATGAAGCAAAAATTTGGAAATATCTTTCAACCTAATGGACACAAGTTTTAGCCAAATAAATATTGACTCACAAATGAACAGTTTCGTATGAATGAAAAGCATACAACAGCGCTAGTGACGCGACAAACATGTCCTTATTTCGGTATCGATAATATTGAAACAGCACGTTACTGATAATTAACAAGGTATATTAATAGATTCAAAGCAAAGTTTTATTTGTTTTCCTATGTAAATCGAATTAAAGATTTCGTCTGTTATTTTATAAAAGGTCACACGAACATTAAGTAAAATTGGCTCGTCTTGAAAAAACAACGAAAATAATTTACTTCAAGAAAAGAGTTTACTCATTATTTAAGTCTCAACCTAACGTTACCACTTAGTCCACTCAAAAGCAAAAACAATTCCTGTAGCCTTCCACAGCTTTCAATGTCTGGCTCACTATTCAACAGGCAACTAACTACCAAATTTCCTCCCCTTTATACAAATCGTCATCATCATCACCATCAGCCTATTCGCGTCCACTGCTGGACATAGGCATCTCCTATGACCCACCACAATAATACTTATAATTAACAATAATAAATTAATACAAATAAGACAATGATATTGATGAAACAGCCAACACTACGCAGGAGACAGGTCCGGCCGGGCAAGGCGGTTCGGCGCATCAATTAAACGTCGCGGCATTACAATTCATTCACGATTATTGCCGTAAGTCAGCGGCATGGGTCGGCGATCGGCGCGATTCTGCGCTTCTCTGCCGCCGCGCCGTCGATGACATCCTCTGCGCACGCAAACTGATACGACCCGGTTTTTATTGCTCAAACTTTGCGCACGTCCAGTTATGTAATTATATTATGGGGAATTCAATTTCTTGTCTCCGAGCTTATAGGAAGGTTGATGGTTGAATTTTGAATGTGTATTGTGTTCGCTGTTAGACTTTTATAATTGCGATATTTATACTATTATCAAATCCTGTGAAGCACTGCTGTTTTCTTTTTGTAGCCGTCTTCAAGTTTGTCTTCTATTGTGAGCTGTATATTATTACTGTTATAATGTACTTAATGATTCTTCTGAACTTACACATTATGTTTCCTGTTTACAAACATTTCAAAAAAGTATGATTCCATTCGATTACACCGTTTGTAATCCTTCAGTTCAATGGCTGGAATGTTGTAATCTAAATAATTCAGGCGTGTTTTGTGTTTTTAACCCGCGGTGAGCTTTTGAAGTAACGACAACTAAATTATATAGGTTCCGGTGATCGAAGACCTCCACGTACGTTATGTGAATTCCAATCATTTAGTGGACATCTCCGGTTACCTTAAAGACATTCGACATTTCCAAAATAAGTTTTTATGTATAATTACTTCTGACCAGTAACTCAATACAACCTTAAGTCTGGGAAACTGACTGAAAGAACAATATTGAGAAATTTTAAGAAAATATATTATTAGCTGTGTAATTAATTAAGCATACCTTTAAAACAATTTTGATAGCGTAGAAAAGATCAGTTACCTCCACGGAATTTATGATGGAAATAGATTCCGCTAATGACACATTATATGTGTAGGTGTTCTGGCATAACGATTGTAAGTACAGTTTACTTATGAAAGCCATTTAAAACAGATACGTAAGTGAAAGCGTGTAGGGTGTAAAAAATATTTTTATTTTTCACACTGATATTTAGATTAAATTAAATATTTAATAAGTGCGTGGTGGCCTGTTGGTAAACGGACCAGACGCGGCTGCCAACATGTTCACGGTGGTCGCGGGTTCAAATCCCAGGGCACACCTCTGACTTTTCGGAGTCATGTGTGTATTTGATAGTCAATCACCACGCACTAAAACGGTGAAGGAAAACATCGTGAGGAAACCTGCATACCATAGCGATTCATATGAATTTATATGGTATGTAAGTCCGCCAACCCGCACTAGGTCAGCGTGGTGGACTATATGGCCTAACCACTCTCAATCGTACTCTCGATCGTAGAGTAGGCCCGTGCCCTGCAGTGGGACGTATATGGGCTGATCCAGAAATATTTAATAAGGGCTTTGTGAACGCAAATTTTCTTTGTCATTCCAAAACAATTATTTGAAAATTGTATTTATTTATAATTGCAAGCTTCACAACAACTATTTTTATCCCAAATATTTTTCCTCCACCAAAAATGCTATCAATGTAGATAAGTAAAAAACTGTGGCAGGAAAACGTCATTCAACAGGATATCAAGCAGAGATGTTAAAAAGCGAGTAGCCTTGAGACAGAAATGTTTATGATATTTCCCGTAATTACTGTAACAGTACAAGAACCATTTTAATTGTAGCAACTATCGTTAATTGTTCCATATATTACACCATCCGCGCACTTACACTCAAGAATTGTCGCTAATTTTAATTAAGTATTGCTACGGCATTGGACCACGTAAAAGGTTGCTTACTCTTTAAAATTATTTTATAAATTGGCTATAAATAAGAAGAAATACAAAAATAAGTCATGGCGCACACAATGTTGCCTTATATATGCTAGATTTTATATTTTTATTTTATTAACAGGATCTTTTTTGTGAATTTAGATTTGGCCTACCGATTTTTTTTAATTATTTATATTGAAATCACAAATTACATAATTACAAATTTATGCATAGGTGCCACGAAATCGTATTTCGGTTTGACTGTGGAATGACTTGTGTATTTGAGCCTCACTTTTACTAAATCATTAGATAACAATTTAGAAATTACAGAATGTAAAAACAGAGCAACAATACATTTCATTATTTTCGATGAACATATATTATTATTTACTTTCACGATTTTCTTTTGTTTTTATTTTGACATTGACATTAAGTTTGCCCATACTGAGCGTGGGAACGGTATGCAATGAACGTCGAGTAATTCAACATCATGGTACAGTTTTTCGAGGATTTTCACAGAAAAATCATTTAATTGCGGTCGGAATATATGCTATTTTCAAAGCGACTTGTGAAATATCAAATCGCAGGATAATTACTATTGAATTAAAAATATTCTAAACTTTGCAAAATTCAAGCAGTAGGTAAAACGATTTTCATGCAAACGATACAAACTAGGCTAAAGCCAAATATGCAGAAATTATATTATTGTCTACACAAAATACTGCTGCATTCCAATAAATAAGGGCTTTAACTATTGATTTAATCATTCCCATTATTATTTTTATTAGATCATTAATATTTTTGCACATTGAGTAGCCATGAGAAGTAATTTTAAAGGATCCTCATTTGGACAAGAGCAGTTGATTTGATAATAAATATTCAAAGACCGTATTACGTGAGACCTGCGTCGCCGTCACTTATAACATGTCTCGAAGTTATATTTATGTTAATGAGCGCAGTTTATGCCATTATTACATTAAACGCGAACTAAAAAGTAAAATGAATATGTAAGTGAAGTCTTGTTAAAAACTCATATTTTGAGTTAACCGCTTCCGCGTGGAAGATGCGCCGATCGTTTAACAAAAACGTTATTACGTTGCATAAATTGTATTTTTTAATAAAATCATTTTGACTTTTTTCCCTGATCAAAATTAAATCAGTAGGGCTGGCAACAATATTTTCGTACTAATATGCCGAAATGGTTCTTAGAACTCAAAGTTTTATAGATGCCTATCACCATAATTTTGGCCAATTCGAATATTGCGAGTCACGACATTTGATGACATGCCTATTGATTGTAAAACAATAAATTTTCCCTTAACAGCCTTTCGTCGAAAGGTTAATAATAGAAATTTCGCGTCCCACTCGGCTGACCTATTTATTAGGGAATATCGGACTTTGATATCTATTGAAAATAACTGTTTAATTTTTTAGTGTCTTCTTTAAGGGAGTTCAGAGTGATCCTATAAAATTACCTGCTATTGTACGCTTACGTTAAAAGAAATGATGCATTTGTATTTTGTTAGACAGTTACAATTTTAGCCGTTATAATTGTATAGAATTTCTTTGTGTTCAACAAGAATCAAAAATAAAACAGAGACATGCATGGAGTCTTATTGAATAATATAAAACTATTTCTTTCCTTATTAATACCATTGTGGCAATAAATCGATATTGTTTTGTGAATATCACCAATGCATTGCTGGAAATAAAACAATCACAATGTATGACGCTATGTTTTTCTGGAAAACTATATTGTAATGTAGTATATATTTCTACTTATATGTAAAATTGCCTACGAAAAAGAACGATCCACTAAGTTAAATTATTTTATCTCTTTCCTGGACTTTTAAGATGATTCTTAAGTGAAATCCAAGTACAAGTAACATTCTGTATCTGATACGAATAATTTTTAAAGACAAAAAAAAATTAAAACAAAATCTTAAACTGATTTAGCTAATTGTCACCGAGCTGTAGACAAAGATTTAATTAATGTTTTCTACAGAATCTCCTCAGATTTTGTTCCAAGACAGTCGTACCTGCCCCGACCTCCGCGCGGAGCGATGAGAAAATCTTCAAAAACATAATCTATAATCCATCGACAACACGTGCACGCAGCCATTATTGATTTTGCCGTTTTTTGTACAAAATTGCATGCCTGTCCCCGCTTGACATTGAAAAAATATCCACCGGAGAGTAAGAATGGGCCTTATTATGAGTTTGCGCAATGACATTTGAGTTTTTGTGAGAAGTTCCAAGTCGCGTGGCAACTATTGAGGAATGTCGGGCCTGGGAACTGCAGGTACATGAGATGAACACATGAACTTTATGCACTTGAATATAATTTTTTAATACTTATAATAAAATAACCTTGCGGCGACTCTTTCAAATAATTTTGAAAGAGTCGGAAGTCATATAAAAAAAATGAAGTTAATGTCGGAAAATGTGTCAGTTGCAAACTAATATAAATAATCACACGTAAGCTTATTCTTTATTTTTATGTATCTTTATAATTCCATAATAATATCACACAGTATCATCTATATATATTTAGACTGCATTACATACCATCAAATGTCATGAACATTGCGTCCTTAAATTAAAGCATATTTTATTTCCAACAATTATAATTGCCAGCTTATTCCTTGAATATTGCGTAACACTTGAGTATTAACTCTTATTTATTGCAGTGGTTTAATCACCTCGGTTGATATGTGGAAATCCTCCCGTCGAGATTGTCATCAGCTCGCGGTCGAAAGTGAAATGTTGACATTTACATATACGAATGTTTGTTTTCCTTTAAAAAGGGTAACATACCAACGTGTAACTTTAAACTCTTTTTCCTGCACCTCGTGTTGAAAGGGTCGAAAGTCAGTGACATCCGTCTAAACATATTGTTTACTTTAAAAGTATCTGTTGCTATTGAAATTTGAATGATGTTGATACAAACTGCCTTTTGTGTATATTGTCATATCTATACATATAAATAAAATTGAAGTGTCTGTTTGTAAAGTGAAAATTAAAGAAAATGCCTAACTAGATATCGTTATATACACGATACCTATAACGAAAATGATCTTAGAATTTTTTTGTCTGTCTGTCTGTCTGTTTGTTCCGGCTAATCTCTGAAATGGCTGGACCGATTTTGACGGGACTTTTATTGTCAGGTAGCTGATATAATAAGGAGTAACTTGTGCTACATTTATTTTAGAAAAATAGTTTTTGTTAAATTCCACGCGGACGAAGTCGCGGGTACAGCTAGTGTTATATAAAAATTATGAGATTAAGAGTACCATTTTTTTTAAAATACCTTTAATGAAGTGTCTAAGTAACGCCTGATACGTGCAATGCTACTGATATTACGGGTGGTAGGTCTCTCATATGTGAGAGGCCGCCGGGGTAGGTACCACATCAATGCATATTTCTATTGCAAAACAGCAGTGCATTTACACTGTTATGTTTCGGCTTGAAGGACATTTTAACCACAGTAACTAATGGATATATTGAGACTTAACATCGCATGTCTTAGGATGGCGAGCGCAGAGGAATGCCAAGCTTGCTATCCTTTGTAATTCAAGGTGTTGTTTGGTTTTGCTACTGATCATGAGCAGTTTACCATCATACGAACGGCATGTTCGTCTCGCCATTAAATCCAAAAAAAAAACAAATACAACAAAATATCTCCGAGGGACAGTTATGTGGGTCTAGTCACAACCGGCTATACACAGGCTAAACTCAAAATTTGATACATTTGCCAAAGTCGGTATGAAGAATATTTCACCATTGGTTTCATGGAAATACACACCAAGGACCTCAAAATTCACAACAACTACATTCTGCTAGATAAATGAAGCGACTACAAGAACATCTACGCAGAATAAACATCAATCAATCATACTTGCATGTAATTAAAAGTAAACAAATTACAGACATTATCCAGTTCATACATAAGTAATAATTCTTTCGATCTAAGTGTTTTACATCACAGTTCAGAACAGGGCTGCCGGCGCGTATTTCATTTTATCAACACTTTTCATCGCCGGTGCCCTGAGCTACAATATAATAAGCAGTGTGCACATTACATAACTTGATTTCAACTACTAAATAAATCCGGAATAATAAATCCGGAGGCAAGTTTAATTTATTAATAAACATTGCTTTGTCTTCTGTAAAACTTAATTGTCTATCGGAATAATAAAAACTGGATTGTGCATTGATACTTTAAATTATAAATATTTTTATTTCCTTATTAAGTAGAAACGTTTTTTTTTATTGTAAAGAATGGCGAGACGAACATGTCGTTCACCTGATCGTATATGACCGCTCATGAATAGTGCCAAAACCAAACACCTTGAATTACAAAGCAATCCTTGGCTTTCCCCAGCGCTCGCCATTCTGAGACATAAGATGGTCTCAATATATCCAGTAGTTACTCTGGCTACAAAGTCCTTCACACCGAAACAAAATAGTGCATTTACACTGCTGTTTGGCGGGAGAAACAGACCTTATAGTACCCACCCAGGAAGTCTTTCACTTATGACTAGACCTACCACCGGTAAAAGGAATTAGATGAAGTGTTTATAAAAAGTCAGTTTCACTTTTTGACTACAATTGCAAATGTAACATTCCTCAGAAATGAATCCAACCAAGGGCGTGGAAATAATTACCTCACATCTAGTTGTGAGGGCTATATTAAGAGAGGATATGACACAATATTTGCATTGAACCCTTATAATGTTTTTTAAGGACACCCATGTTTCGTATAGATAAAGGATGCAACACGCCGACCTACAAGATTGATGACACAATAAAATCAACTTTTTATAACTAACATGATTACTTTATAATCTAAAATTCAAGTTTTATCTCTTGGAAAACTTGTATTGGAGATAAACTATCTCAAAGGACACGCTCGTGCTGATTAAGAGTCTATTCCCACACCTCGATGTTAAACTAATAATATAAAAAACATTTTTCTGAATACAGAAGAGGCATTAGTAAAACGAATGATTTAAATTATACAGAAGGAATACAATAGATCTTATTTTAATTTTATTTTATTTTTAAAAAACACACCAACAGCATAATACATTAGTCAACATTTTATAAATTTCGAGACTAGTACATATTCAAATGCATATGCTAATTACAGGCGTAGACAGCTTTGGCCAATCTTCATTTATATCATAATAATAGCTAAACCAATTAATAATTTGAATTCATTTCGACCTCTGTCAATAACTTTTGCTCGTTACTTCACGTCGGCTTTCTATGAGACAGTTTAATTGACGATGTGGCTTCACCTATTTTTTGCCAAATTGGTTAGGTTAGTAACACCAAGGATATGGTAGTTTAAAAACACTGAAAAACTTCGTAAGAGTCCCTGTTCAGCAACAAGGCAATTGTTAGTGCTAGTATAAAACTTGAATTTAATATAATTTTGGTCTAACCTCAAATAAATATGACATTAGAACAAGCTGCAGGCTTTCACAAGAACCAGTGAATATTGATTCTTTGTTCGTTCGACTTCGCTTCACCACGCCATATTAAATATAACGTAAACATGTTAGTATTTACAATGTAACAAATTATTAATGAACTGCTCTAATTTAAAGCACTTGTAATTTTTGTAATAATCACTAAATTGTAAACTGGTTTTGAAAAAAGCAACACTAGAGTTTCTTGCCCGTTGTTCTCGACTAAAAACTGCTTTCCGAATCAGGTTATAAATAAAAAAAAATGACTGAATCTAAATTATGTAGAACATAGTCATGGATTCAATAAATTATTTTCATTTTCATTTTCATTTACAGGTAAAACAATCATATACCAAAGAGTCTCAACCAACACAAAGAGATCACCAAACACCATTAGCAGACAATTGAAGTGTGACGAATCAAAAAGCGTGCATGTACGGATTAAAATTCAGCACCATCAGCTTGCGCCGATAAATACTCAAGATGAATGGAGGAGCGCGTGAGCGTACTATCTGAGCGCTGGCTAGGTGTCTTACAACTTTTTGTTGCTCCAGCTCGATGTCATCGTGTAAGCCACAGGCGTGCTTACATGGCTATTCGTCATTTTTATGACGTAATATGACCGCATTCAGTTATACATTCACGGTGTGTATGAAATTTCAGAGCTGCTGGTTTTCTTACCCTTAGTTTGAAAATAATTTTAAAAAAATCTTTATGATATCTGCTGGTAAAAAAATGTTATAACTTTTAATCAACTAGTATTTTACATTTCAAATAATGAGCCATTTTAAAATAAAAAAAATAATTATTCAGATTAATGAAAGAGTAGGTATAGATTTGTGTATAACTAATAAGTATGTAATATTGATTTAAATAAGTAACATTAATAGGGACATATATTTTATAAATTCATATCCGCCCGCATAGCTATTTCCATAGACAAAGTGCAAATTCCGCCAATTTCCGGTACCAACCATTAACCAGTGTACATCCGATCTAAACACCTTTTGAGACGGCAATTATTATCAGGTATAGTATAGTATTGCCAATATGAAAAAAAAAAACAATCAAATAACTATTAGATAAAAAAAACACATTTATCTAGTCACTTCTATACATTCCAAGTGCAATGAACAACTCATATCACAAAGCAATGTCATTCAAAGATTTCCCGAGCGAACATCTCTCGGACTACTGTACCATCATTTTTTATACGAAGAATATGTTCCTGGTTGACGAGTAATGGAATCCCACTGGCTTTCTCGTCACATACCGCACCATCATAAAATGTAAATGTTTCGGCATCACTCATTGAAAATCTTAAACAATTACAAGTAATGCTTGCATTACAACATTTCAGGACGGCCGATGTGAATAAAAATCCATAAAATATTGGCGATGTTAATAACTTTGTAAAAACAAAACATCTCAATAATCAATAATAACGGTGATTGCTATTAACTCGAAAGAATCGCAATGCAACAAATTCCCAAGCACGACCGAACGATGGACGATGGTAAATATTCAATTTCAGTTGCAGGAAAATAAAATTTAATACGTTCACGCGACAAAAGCTCTTTCGAATGAATACGCCATCTGCGATTATAATTTCGGTCGTTGTCGCCACCTGTATGTCTTAACCGCATGAAAACTCTTTCGTGTGTTGACGGATAAATAAGTATTTATGTTGATGACCAGAATTATGTTTATTTTTCGCATTATGCTCCTAACAAGGCTGGACCTCGCATCTCCAATTACTGAAGCCGAATATAAAGAGGTCAATTGCTTTTTGTGGCAACATTTGTTCAAACATAACATCGTCAACATTTGAGATGAATATTATATTGTGAGGCTTCTTCTTCTAACGTGAGTGGATACAATATTATTTTTATTTTATGCAAAACGATGTGGCTTATGATTTCTCAACCAATTGATACCAAACTTTTAAGGGAATTATTCCGTCTCAGAAAATAATGGCTTAAGATTTGAGAAACCTTCAAAAACATTCAGATCTAAAAATCAATTCCAGGATCGTAAAGCTCGTCTCAAATTTACTGACTTGTTACATACATACATAAACACACGCTAACATAGGCGTGACTTGTTACTGCAGTCATATTAACCAGGTGATGTAATAATAATAACAAATATCAAACATGCAATAAACCTTACAGTAGCAGATCTTTGTAAGTCCATCTACGTCTATCATCGCCTCACTTTCCAAGGCAACGAAGTGTGCATGTAAATGGGATCACTAACGCTAAATTTAACTCGCGCCACGGCGAGACGTGTCGGCGGCTTTGCACAACTCTTCGAAGAAACGATACGCCATTGTTGCCACTTGCATCGTGTAGTGTTACACTTTTTCACGGCACTTCACTAATGTTTCCTTTGACACACTTTTTTGAATTTCGAACACTCGTGCTTATGTACGGAGAATGTAGAGTATATACGATACTTTGAAAGCAGCAGTTTGCATGTAAAAAATAGAATGCTTTAAAACGGAGTCCTTTTTGTGCTTATATTTTTACCAATTATGCTATATTTAAAAAATTGGTTTAGATTGATTTTAATATTTGTACATTTAAGAAATGGAATGTTGAGGGTCTCCGTTTTTTCCTATGTAGATGTGGCATTTGAAACGATTTTATTTACTATACTGATAATTCATCAGGTTGACCAAAGTTATATTTAGATTTGAAATTATATTAGGTATTATTTCCCTTGTACATTTGCCATCAAGTTTACTACAGTCTCTTCGTCGTGCCACCGTATAAATAATGTTTTTGGGATTCCAAATACTACAAAAATATTCTATTGTCTAAAAGCATGTCAGTATTGATGCAAACTTTCGCTACACATCAAACTGTGGGTCGGACCACCAGCGTGTAGGAATAAGACGTCAGTCAGGCAAATTGTAACGGATCAGGCCCGATGAAAGATCGTGAAGGCATTAGCTTTGACCGTTTGAGATCCTTTCAAATAAATCTGAATACGACCCTCTCTTCCGATATTGCAAACGAACAAAACTATATACAGGCTGATGAAAAAGAGAGAAATTTGTATTCCATACAAATATTTTATGAGTAGCAGTATATACGTAAAGCTTTAATATTAGTTAAAAACAAAGCATAAGTTATTCCAACAGAGCAATTCCTTGAAGTTTCTTTTTTGAATAAATAAAGTATCATGCATTAAGATGCGAATAAAATAGTACAACACAACTTTAACTTAAATATTAGTATGTATGAAGGAGTTTACGAGGAGGCAAACGCAAATATCTTAACGTTATTGGAAAAAGTAAATCAATCCTAAAACTTCAACTGTCTTCAATGTTAAATGGCGAATCAGTGAGGCCACCCGTTAAATCAGTTTCCCCGGTGGTCCAATCTTCAAGATGATTAAATTAGGATACGAACTGATATAACATGCGAAATGATATACAATGAACCCAAGCAGGCCGCATAATGAAGCAATCAAATAGTTTCCATTGTACCACAGTCGATCGCGGCCACTCGGCTTCAACGTAAACTTTCGCGTTCGCCTGAGAAAAAATTGATCACAACAGAATTTCAATAATATGAAAATAAAATCTATAGTAAAATCGGATTCGGATTTAGCTTTAATTCTGCAACCAATAGCAATATAATTATTTCCACCAAATATTTGGACTGTATAAATAAAACTCCTGATTTATACAGCAGACTTTTGCGTTTAAGTTAACGTTACGTTTAACAACACCGATTCGTTCGAGTATGTTTTGCATACTGTAGTCCTGTTCGGATACTATGCACAAAAACTTGTTGCATTTTAAAATCCTTTACGAAAGCAAACATTTGACGTTTGGAGGGAAATTGAGCGGAAGACTTTTTGCACGTCACTCCTTGGATTAAGGCACGAGTACACTTAAGTTAATCTGACACTCGGTAGCACTCTGTTTTGGTGACGGTGGACCGGTCGCGCCGAAGATGATTTAAGTCATCATGCTCATTGATTTACTCCGATCGCCAGACCGATATATTTTAATATCGCCGGGCGGCTGTCCGCTTGTAGACGTTACATTCACGGACATTGTCAATAAGGCGCCTTTGTTCGCACAAAAATTTATAAGTTAGACGTTTGTCCATTGAAAGGGCGGCGTTAAAGGTAACACTACAATGCGAGGTATTTTATACCGATCATAATCCTGACGTGTGGTCAAAATGTGTCGAAGCGTTAAAGATTTATATCATCGGCCGGGCTTTTGGACTGTCACCGCGTATTTTTGTGTCTCTTTGAATTTAAACGCTGGTATTTCCATATTTATCTTGAAACAAACTGTGATTATAAAACTAAATATTAAAAAATATATATTTTTAGAATTACGATAATATGTCAAACAACGTAGATTATAAACAGGAATGAAAATTATGTCCTGTGAAATCTAGAAATCTTAGGATGTTCATAATCGTGTTAAACGCATGTGGTTAAAAAAACCATTGATTACATAATGATTACCGCAATCAAACATTCTAACAACGAAACAAGCGACCCAAAACAATTACCGTTCTCATAATTATGACATCAGAGCAACATCGTATCGCAAATTAGCTCCTGCTGTAATTTTTACAAAGACCAATTCACATTCGAGTTAACAACCACAATATCTCTAATCATAAGGCCGATGTACGACACAAAACGTTTAACGATCCAGCATTAAAATCAAAATTTCTGTGTAATTTTCTTCACAATGTTAAAATTTTACTTGCATTCCTGCTGGATACTTCGAGTAATACACGCCTCCAGTAGCGATGTCTTTTTGTTGCTATGTGGTACTAATTTTATTTATTAGCATCTTTTATTGAATGTCAAATTGCGGAATGGTAGTTGTTTGTCGCCTTGCTGGGGGGCTTTATGTCGCCGGTGTGAAGAATCGATTGGTTTTAGAATCTTGAATGTTAGAGTGTAAATAAGCGAGAAATGGTCTTTTTTTTTGTTGCAGTGTTTTGTTTTCAAAACATGTTGCGTGAGATTTCCTATATAGGCTACATCTCAAAGCTTAAGAATCAGTTTTATGCATTGTAATAAACATAATGTATGTTAGGTTATAAATATAATTTTTAACTAAAAAGCCGAAACGCATTTTCGGTATTTCAAATGTCACAAAAACTTTTGTTCTGTAGCCTCGACCCTCGTTATGAATAAAATAATACTTAGCAGTTTTTTTTTAATATATTTGCAACAATATGTGCATTAAGACATTTTTTCCCAGTATTTGACTATAGTCAGTCATCCCAGTTTCAAGGAATTAATTTCTTACGTAAAATTAAATAATCATTCAACTCCCAAGTCGAACAATTCACTTGTTTTGTTTCACTTTGGTTCCAAAAATACATATATTTTTTAATTTCTTGTTCATTCGTTATTATGCGTACATATTGAGATATCTAATTACATACGGCTATTACAATTCCAAATAGGCACATGCCTAACTACCTATGAGTTATTTTGTAAATACCATCAACCAAACCAAATATTTGTACCAATATCAATACACCAACATAATTCCTTATCCTTCTAAATAATGACAATCAAACGTATCTTAAACTTTTGTTTCCTCTCAAGCCAATTTAAAGCCAAGTGCTAACAAGCCGGCTTCTTTATCTCACTATCTAAAAGAACGATATGTTTAACACAGCTATATTGCACCTATCTACACTCGCTGTAGACTCTTTCACACCTTGTATTCGGTCAATAAGTAGATAATGTGCCCCATTAAAGCCCATATCGATTTGGTCAGCGAGTGGCGACTTGGAACAGCCCTTAGGATGTCTGACATACGGGGATTTAGTTCGTGCAACTGTTACACTTATGCTGGCATTTTTTAGATCAGATTTAATTACATATTCTTACAAAAAATATATTACATGAAAATGGTATTAGCAGTGCAGAAAACAATTAGCAGTTGATAGAATTAACGCTGTGAATGTGAAATTTAAAAATAGAAAACAATTCCTGAATATTTTATTTACCCTCATTTTCATTTATAAAGCATCAACAAAAATTACAGACTACTATTTAAAAAAATTTAATAAAATGATATATTAAACTAAAATCTACACAAATCAGTAATTGTAAAGTAAAAAAAAAATAAAAATTGTTGTATAAAGCAATGTTTCCAAGTATTTCGAACTCAGTCCACGTGTGTAGCGTATCTAACATCTGCCTAACCCGTACGTAATCAAAATAAAAATATTATTTTAGTAGATTTATTCGATAGTGGCCGGCACTTCGGCAGATGTGACGGCGCGGCGACCGGCGTTCGTTTCTCGCTCTCTATTTTTCTTCACTCATTGTTTGGGCAGGGGTCTTGAGGGTCAATATCTGTTGCTTCCGTTCATACACTTTTTGTTTTATCTGTAAACATCTTAAATACCCCGCGTCAATCATTTAGAAAGGTTTTAGATTAGCAGAAATGCGATAGATAAAGGCTCTTGATGTGTAAAAGATATGAAATTGATTTTATGGTGAAGATCATGTTTGTACCCATCAGTCCGTCAGCTAAGTCCCGTAGACGCGTTCCAGCGCTGCAAATAAATGTACTTAGGCCTATTGGTAGTTTGCCATCCACTAAGATTATGCGATTTATAATTATTTTCTTACACTTTTAAATATATCAAATTTATACGCCCAACTGCTGGGCTAAGGCGTCGTTTACAAATTAATAAAAGCGTTGTATAAATGCATTGTTCTATGGCTTGTTGATACAATTAATTTCTTTTAACTTCTTGGGAGTACGCTCTGGTATGCACGGTATTCACTTTTTATCTTGCCTTAAAAGGTTGTTCTAGTAATTAATAGTTATTTTAAATAAATAAATAAAAAATATTATCAATTTACAATTTCAATAATAAATAAAACTAGAATAGCATGGCTATCATTTGATGAACTTATCAGTATAAAATGTAAGTTATTCAATAATTAAGGATTCATAAATATTTACCCACCATATTAAAATAATAATGGCGATTATTTGTTCTTATATTCCACGCTGTGGTATTATGCCAGTAACATACAGCTAATGTGCTAAAATAATTATAATGATAAACAAAAAATGGAAGACAATAAATATACATTAATGAATTAAATAAAAATGCCAATGGCTTTAAACATATTCTTCGCATGAATGGTTAACCTTTTGTTTTAGGTACTAACTGGTAAAACAATGAATAATTTAAATTTATTTGCTAGGTAATATATCGATATGCGAAGTAAAGGTCAATTAGTAATTACGTGAGATGTTTTCTAAAAATAAAAGAGTAATGCCAAGTATGATGGAAAATATTTATGACAGTAATGAATAGCAGTGTGTGTGTGCCTACGAGAAGAGCAAAGGCGCAGGGGAGCGTCCGTCTCAGATCGGATTAACACTATTTACTTGTTGTTTCGCGCACACCGTTCTACTTAGTCCTTTTAATGTGTAAATTAATTTAAATCGACCTTTGGAGCATGAAATTCCCAATCCATTACCATCGGGACAGTTTAATGCGCCGCCAGAGATTCTGCACTCCGTAGACACGGCCGACGCCAGCGCCACGTATTCCCAACATACTAGTCACAGGTGGTAAATTCTTGAAACAGAAAAATGGCCTCGGGTACATTTTTCCAGTTTCATTATGTACCGTAACGAGAGGATTTTTCATTTTAATTCACACTTAATTAGACTTGAAAGCCGGTGGCTTATCTCACTTGGTGTTGAGAACTAATTGATAATCAAAATGAATGGACGGCTTTATGTAGGACTAATAGTGGTGCGATCGTGTGAACGAGGTGTAATCAGCGTCCACTTCTCAGTTGTCGCTCAGCGGCGATAATGCTGCGGCTGCCTGGGTGCGCGCGCGCCACGCCGCGACGCGACCAAAGATTACCTTACAATCTCATTATACCGAGTCTGCACGGTACTTAATACCGCGGATAACTAACGTTTTAATTTTCCCGTCAGTTCTCGTTAATACGTGACTTAAATATTTTTTGCCATGACGAAGCGAAAAAAATGTGGCTAATTATATATTTTATATTTAAGTGTCAATCATGATAAGTAAGTGATTTTTGCGCATGTATGAATTGCAGATTAAAGTGGATAAGGCCGGTTCTAGATGCGCTCGCAATTTATTTCAAAAGGATGTAATAATATTTCTCGGAGCAATCTGATTTCCTAATTTGTAATCTTATCACATCTCTCGGTGCCAATTATTTTATTCGCTTTAATGCCTGCGCGTTGTTCGCGAGGATCATTCATAAAGAGTCATTGAAAATCTGAGCCCGACGCCTCGTGGCGACTGAATAAATGGCTGCCGCGACGGCAGATTAAAAAATATTGCCACTTTACTGTGTTAAATAACACAAAAGGATGGCAATATTTTCAAAATAATTACGTCAATAATTGGCACGCAAGCGGAGTGAGAGAGAGGGAGCAATACTCTTAGGAGTTCGTCTCATTATTCCAGTACGGATTTTACCACCAACCGGGACAGATTAATCGTTTTAACTATATCATAACTTTATATTTGACCGTAGAACCGCGCTGTGTCAATTACACGGCAAAAATACAACTGTCTATTATTCATAGCGATCCGCGAGCCCATATGATGCTAAATAAAAAGCTATTATGCGCGTGAGAATGTCCCTTGCTAAATGGCTGATATTAGCACCTGAAATTGAAACTTGGCTTAAAGTAATTGAAATTTCTTATATTAATAACCTTTTATAAGTAGACAATCTTTTACGAGCATTCTCTATATCCTATATATCTTTAACAAGGGGTTAAAATAGCTACCATGAATATGTAGGTACAATTCTGCGCATTTTTTTTTTTATTGCAATGAATGACGAGACGAGCAAGCCGTTCGCCTGATGGTAAGCGATACGACCGCTCATAATCAGTAGCAACATTCCACTGCGCTCGCCATCCTGAGACATAAGATGTTAAGTGTCAATATGTCCAGTAGTTACTCTGGCTACAATGTCCTTCCTGTCACTCCGAAACACAACAGTGCATTTACGCAGTGTTGTTTCACGGGAGAAATAGACATTGCGGTGGTACCTACCCAGATGGCCTCTCACATATGAGAGACCTGCCACCAGTCAATCTTCACCACCAGTCAAGCTTCTTTAAATAAAATAGACATATAACGGGTATATCAAAAGTGCTACCGAAAACGAAGCCGGGTGGTAGTTTTAGTGACTACAAACACAATGTAACTAAAAATTTCGCAAAGAAATGTGACAGTTTTTTTTATTGTTTTTTAAATATCGTCGGGTTTGGGTGGTAAATCCATAGTTTTTGCTAAAATAATAATTTAAAGCCTTGCGTACTATAGCGTGTTTAAAAATAAAAGGGTGCACACTATTATTTAAGAGAAAACTATGTATTTACCACCCTAATACGATGATAGAAAAAAAATAACAAAAAAAAAATCGTCGCAATTTTTTGCACAAAATTTAGTTGCATTGTGTCCGAAGTCACTAAAACTACCACCCAGCTTCGTTTTCGGTAGCAGCCCTGATATACCCTGTATATTTATCTAATCTAGCTATCAATAAATATATACACCATATTATGTCTATCTCTGTTAGCTGTTGATTGTTAGTGGTCAACGTCCATTCGATTATTGAAAAAAAAAAAACGCTGAAGCGTTTACGATGGGGAGGTTGAAGGGCCAAGCCTGCAGCGCGCACTTCTCTTTTATCGAATTAAAGTATGTATTTAATTAGATAAAATATGAAATTAAATTTCTTGATACTATTAAGTACTTGAATAAGCGTCGCGTTAAGAGGATATTCCAGTAGGTTCCAGCTACCCGATCTTCGTACACACGAATTATAACTCGGTAAACTATAGCTAATATGTTTTGTTAATGCAAAACCTATATTGCTGTGAAATTTTATCAAAACACATTCAGTAGCTGTTTCTAAAAGGTTTAACAGACATCCAAACATATATCTATCCCTAAAAAGTAACTTAACTTACTATATCAGTAGGATTTCAATACCCATTGTGATGAAGAATTAGGAAAACAAATTGAGGAAACTTTTAGCGGTTTCCCTTAAATCAACAGCACCTACGTCAATTCTATGGCAGAATGCCAGCAAAGTGCAATAAATATATTAATTTCTCCAAAGAAAGGCTTTAGACATATAACCAACCAAACTATGTATCATGAAATATATATATATATATATATACAGGGTATATCAAGACTGCTACCGAAAACGAAGCCGGGTGGTAGTCAGCGACTTCAGACACAATGCAACAGAAAAAGTTGCAAAAAAAAGCGACAATTTTTTTTTTGTTATTTTTTTCCTATGGCCATATTTGGGTGGTAAATACATTTTTTCCTAAAATAATAGTGTATACCCTTTTATTTATAAATACTAAGAAAGGTAGAAGGTATAAAAGAGTTTAAATTATTATATATTTTAAATTATTATAGCAAAAACTATGGATTTACCACCTAAAAATGACGATATTTAAAAAATCATAAAAAATAATTGTCGCGTTTCTATGCGAAATTTGTAATTGCATTGTGTTTGTAGCCACTAAAACTACCACCCGGCTTCGTTTTCGGTAGCAGTCTTGAGATACCCGGTATATATATTAAGCCTACACGAGGGTGGAAGACAGGCCGGGTAACAAGCTCTTACACACTTCAAGACGGCTTGTACAAAAATAAATTATTCTCTATCTATTTCATCAACAAAAAACATCACAAAATCCATCAGCAACTTAGTGACAAACATTAAGCAAGAATGGGATGCGTTGAAAAGATTCCATTGAAGCCGGCTAGATCATTGTTACAAAGCGTTCGCGTACAAAAGCGTTGAAACGAATCTTATCAAAAATCGCTCGCCATTTATGTTTTTTTCCCGCTTTCATTGTCAGAGAAATCGAATGAATATTATCAGAGATATATCGTTTTAGCGCAGAATTGGGATTCTGAAATGGACTGCGGTCAAATAATATAAACATGGCATTTATCCGGATTCGAGATAGCATCAAGAGCTTTTGTGATATTTGCGATAGGTGTTGTCAAAACATAGGTAAAGAAATACTGGGCCCCTACAGGCCCTTTAAAGCGTAATGTATAAAAAATTGCCGGTGTATACTAGTCTCATTCTGTTAAAAATCAGCTGGTTTTCACTTGTTGTTGATAAACTTTACGATTGTGGTAATTGGACTGCTTTAATTTGAGCTTTCTACAAATATTCTTGTGACTGTTTCATTTATTTGCAAAACTTTCAGAGCACTTTATGCCTAGAAAATTGCTCCTAAGACATTCATTCTAACGCTTGTCAAACCCGCCGTTAAAATAAAAAAATGTGAAAATATTTTTTAAGCATAAGTAATTTTCTACAATATTTCTATTAAAATACAAATCTTTCTTTCTCTTCCTTTTTCTACCTGGCAGTAGCTACGCTGGATCTATGTTTCGCCTTATTACTCTATTTAACTTGAATTTTAAAATTCACGCTTATCCGGCATATAGACATATAAAGAGAGTTCTGAGCCGAGACTCTATCTTCTGAAAGCAAAAATATCGGTTAAAAATTTAAATTTGTTGAAAACCATAAACAACCAAGTTGAAAATCTTATCAGAGTGACAATAAAACCGATTACATTCCACTAATAACGGTCGCCGAACAGTATACAACAGTATAGCTATGTGTTGTGGCCTCAGACCCTCGAATAAGGGGTGAAACACACCTGTCCTGCGCCCTCGCAGACACGTGAACAAAACTTGCACGAGCTAACTAACCAACCTTAACAGATCTCCACCTCACCTACAAACTTATTTAAATTACAGTACTGAATACTGGTTGATAGAGGTCAACTTATACTGTTCATTTAAAAATAGGGTGTCCACAACGTGCTCACGAAATCTGTAGAGCAATGTGCATTGTTATGGATATGGTGCAGTGGTTGTGAATAATACAAATATGTGGGGTGTTTTATTTGTTATTATTATTTCGCCGGTGTCATTGTGTTTGTGTCCACGTATTTGTCATGGCGAAATTTCTCTATTTAACGGCGTAGGGATTATTTGCGCATTAATTTAATGAGTGCGAATTAATCGTATCATATAAAATAATGTATCATTTCTAAGGACCGCCTCCATGTAAAGAACTCCTAGGATAGTTTACGTGTAATTAGAATTTGTTTTTGCCATTGTTTCAACATTTAAATCATTTTTGTTATAATAACCTACTAAAACGTCAACGACATCAAAATATGTATTAATTTTGTATAAATCATTTTTTTTTTTGTTATAGATAACATTCTATTTACAAAATGTAGATTAGATATATCTACATTGCTCTTTGAACTCCTCCATGCCAATTTTGAATACATTTTATTAAGTTCAAGTATATGAATTCGCATCAGTTTTTCTGAACAATACTGTAAATGAACATGTATACTACATATTTCTTCATTACGAAATAGAATAATGACGTTTATCCGACCATATTTTGGTTATTTCAATTTTTACAAACTTATTTGACACCGAAATCACAGTCTTTTATCGTGCAGTATTAAAAAATAAAATTAAAATATTAATATAAATTCCAAATTATACCAAAAATAATAATAATATGTAACATTACATTGGTCAACAATACCGCCAGAATTCGTCAATAGAACCCCAAATGAGTATGCACAAAACACAATAATAGCAATTAAATAATAATAATAGTGTAGGGATTTGCGACAGGGCGCGTGTCGGTCGCGCGCTGACAGGTGTGCCAACCCCAGCGTGGACCAGAGGGGCGGAGGGTGCTTTACTATTCCAATTTCAAACGCTTGACCTCCTATTAAAATAATGTTGCTATTCTAATTAGATTTTTATTTTTAAACATGGAATTGGATTTTCAGTCTTAGATTTGGTAGAGTCGATTTATATGGGAAAGTTTTTAAAACTTCAAAGTTTTATTAAGTTTGAGGAAGTCAATTATTCTGAACATAGGCTTTCATAAAGGATTGTTTTAAGAATGTATTAGGCAGGCATGTTGTCTAGCACAGGCCTTAGTTTTTCGGATTTATAACTATGATTTATACCACTGAGTTTGTTTCGCCGGGTATTCTCAGGAAGGGCCGCGTTGGATCCGGTGGTAACAATAAACCGCTACGCACCGTTGTAATAATATTCATGGTCCATTAATTAATTAATTTAATTTAATTTAATTTGACCAACGTACATATTGTATTTCTTTGAAAAATAAATTACCATAAAGTCATAACTAATACTTTAAATAAAATAAGAATAAAAAGGAAACAAATAAATAAAACTAATGCTAAATAAAAATAAAATTAATTTAAAATAAATAAATTACATAAATTAATTAATTAAACCAAGAAATTAAATAAGTAATACTAAGAAATATATTGTTTATAGAGATTAAGTTCTATGTGTATTGACTTGTCATAAGAGCTTTTAAATTGCCTACGTGACCAATAAATACATTTCATTTCATTTCATATGCAACCCGTCATCAACTCATCATCTGAGTATGCTATCTCTACGCTATTTATTTCGTCATTTATTATTAAGCCTTTTTTATTTTAGGGGAATATTTTATTGCTTAAACATATATCACATTTTATAAATAGGTCTTATTATTTGTATTGTTTGTTTCCAGATTTAAAAAAAACTTTGAAACAAAGTAATGATGTTGTTCTTAAAACATAAACGGTAGATTTACTCAATATTTTAATAAATATAATAACAGTATTTCATTTAAATGGATCGTTTATGAAACAAAAAATGCAATAAGGCAAAGGCCAAACCAAAGAATGGCCTTTCTATCCGCTTATTAGTCCAAAAGTCGTTACGTGATTTACCGACAAAGTTGACGAACAAAAAGCTGTCAGAACATCCGCACAGTTTGCACCAGTATATCTTGAACTCTCTCAACTCTTAATAATGGCAAGTGACATTCAAAAACATAATCTGTGTTTTTAAGTTGTTATAAACAGAGTAATTATAACGAGCCATTCTTTGTTTCAGAGCCTAGTCAGATTTCGCATGAGGTTCCTAGAAGACTCATCAAAATATTGCAGTATAAATACGGGCAATTTGTTTTTGCCTCTAATTAAAATTTATTTTATCTATCCCTATTAAGAAACGTAGTCTTAAGATCCGAATGTTTTGTCTTCTTCACTCAAACTGAATTCAAGAGTAGCTTGAAAGGGACAAAATATTCGATAAGTAAAATAGATTTTAAAACTGAATAAGACCCTATATATTTCTAAAAAAATAATTTGTTTCGAATCCATAGACACCACATCTTTTTCCAAAAATAATACTAATAATATTTTAAACATTATCACCTAAATTCAGAAGAAATCCTAACTCTACTCGTACTATATTTTTAACTATAGAAAACAACACCTCAAAAACATAATACCAGCATAAACCATACGAAAGTGAAAACATAGTAAGCATTCGCATAACTTGTAAAGGTGCATTACATAAAAAAATCTCTAAAACGTTTTATTCATAGTTCGCATTAGCAATTCATGGGTTTCATGTTACTGTCTGTTGACGGAGAAATGTTTATGTACCTGTATTCACTAAGGACTGATATCAGAAACCTTAAAAGATTAATTACATGCACTTGAAGTGTATTTATCTGACCTTAGGTCCCTTACTCTCAGCAGATTATATTTAATCCGCACATGATACGGCCGTGTGTGCACGTAGATAAAAACAATCACAAAACGCAGTTAATTTTATACTTGCATTCGTCAGTTGATTGCTATTTAGATGTGTAAAGATTGCTATCAATTTATTTCTTTATACGATACTATGTTAGATGACTTTAAATAAAAGGCTTTAAATTGCTTTAAAATTGTATCTAAGAAATGGATTTTTCGTGTCCGAGATCGCTTTTATGCTAATTGACTAGAAGGAATAGAAGTTCTGCGATAAGGCAAGAATTTGAAATTCGGCGTTGGTTATTGAGGGTACTCGACCATTTATTTAATGGATATCAATGATTTTCTGAAGGCATATACACATACTCGTAAAATATATTTTTAACTATTTATAGACAATCGTTGAGTGTATGGTGAAATTGTGTATATAATTATACACGTACTAATAAGGTTAATAGGAATCTATTAACCGAAATTCTATATATAATCGATGGTTACAAACTTAGTTAATGATCGCACAGTAATCATTTATCAATCGGGAACCAATGGCAACCCTATCGACTTCCTATAAATGTACATACTTATTTAAAAAGTAAAAAAAAAAACAAACACCAGATAAACAAGATGCCAATACAACGTCTCTTACCAGTTTGCAGCGCATCTTGAAATAAGTGCAAAACACAGCGCGTATTAAGTTTGAAAATAAACTCCTCATGTCATAATTTAAGTAGCGGGGTAGTAAATAAATACGTGTGGCCGTGTGTCCGTGTGTCCCAGCAATCAGTGCAGATATATTAACTGCAAAATTAGCCTGCCGCCGGGGGCGCGACAAACGCACTGCCGTTCCTCCTTGCGCGGCCTTCGTGGGTGGATACACGCTTTATATGGGCATTAATTGGGCCCTTTATAGCCCAACTAATCGCTAGATACAAATAAGCAACCATTGCTCCTCACGCAGCCTGTCTCCTTAGTTCAATAAACTGTCTGTTAGGATTAGCTGTTATGTCCTTCATAAATATTCTATTTTCTGCAATAAGTACGTCTGTAATCTTAATAATTATTAGATTATCTTTTGCTCTCTCCGTGGCTATGATAGGCTTAATAAACGTTCTTATATCTAGTCACTATTACAGTCATTTATGAGACACTCTCGTTTCGATTGTATCAATGACATCGATTCACTTCAACGGCTATCGACACGGGACCCTAGAATTAAATAACTAATTGCCGGCTCCCGTAAAGATTTAAATCTGACTCGTAAAACAAGGTATAAACATAACATGTGCAATTTATTGGTAGGATTTTATAATTAAAATTCATAAATAATTACTGGAGTGCGTACAGGGTGGTTAAACCAAACAACGTACACTGCCGAAAGCAATACGGACGTTGTTGAGGGAAATCATGCTAAGTACGAATTCGCTGAAGGAGCGCGGTAGCACAATAAATTTAAACCTTGCAAATATTTACAACTAATATGCGTAGTACAGGTGAGTGGTGCACATGCGCATGCGCGGCGATCATGCGAGATTAAGTTATCAAGTTACGATTTATATGATCAATAAATGTCAAGGAGAGAGCCGGTTTTGAGAATTTGAGCGGCTGGAGTAAACACCCGGTGGTTGGCAAGAAAGTTATTAAAAAGTAACGTTAGCTCACATCGCCTCGAATCGTTTTCAATTTATTAAAATGATGCCATCCGTGCTCTTACATCAGCTGCTGCGACTTCAGCACATTATTTATGGGTTGTCTTTGCAACTCCACTGAAACATAAATAATGAATCCTCAAATATCTTTCATCATAATATATCAACTAACAGGATCTCGATACTTATAAAATTACAATATTAAAATGAGCCCCTTGTAGGCGGGAATGTTTTAATAGGACTCGCTCTGTAAAGTTGATATCATAATAAGTGTCACATTAACTTTCTATACATTGCTACAGTTCCAGGATGTGAGAAAGTAAGCTGAAGTAAGACACAGAGTTTTTATGCGGTGCCGATGGCCAACAGCCGTGAGAAACCCCCGCCGTTTATTGCACAGCTTCTGTCTCATTGTTTTACCATCAAGATTGATAGCGGAAGCACATATCCCCGCAACATAATACTTTTATTTGTCATTTCCGTCCAAATTATTGGAAAATATCGAGATAAATATTCTTACGTTAAAGATTGATGCATTTATAATTATAAGTTGAAACGATCGCGTATCCGCCTTAACAATGAATTAATTTGCGCCAAAAAGTCGCCTGGACTATTAATCATAACATTCGTTAAGTAGGAAGCAAAGAAACGTGTGAAAAAATGTGCAAGTGTCGTGGGTGTTGTACAAAGGTCGTTATAAATACATTTCGCTGTTGCACGTGGCGGCTTCAGAGGCGGCACATCTCCGAACAAGTATAGTCCCCAAAACTTCTAATGAACCCAAGATTAATGAATTTTGACGGTTTCGAATTCCAAACGTCTTGTAGTCCACATTTGGCAAAAAACAAAATTGCCACTTGAATTTTATTAGGTGTTTCACCTTTAATCATCAAATGCATTTGTTGTCCTTTTTCACTATACCTTTTAATGGTTAAAAACCAAAATGATTATTTTGAATTTGTTTCATTTCAGTAAATGAATACGACAAGGGTCATTTTTATCTCTTCCAAATTAGTTTATGCCTATTCTCGGTATCTGAATAAAGGCTTCATGTACAGGGTGAAGTGTTAAGAACACGATGACTGGTTTATTTCAATATCTAGACTGACATGAGTCGTCGCTCTTATATCCTAATTGCTGGATATTTTAAAGCCTAGCTGGAGTACGTAGGGGCTTTATCTCAATAATTAAAGGCTTATCGTGGAGTCGGAAACGCCGTCAGAACTTTATCGAGCCGCGTCCACACTAGCGTTATCTTCATTACGGCTCTACGCTGCAACTTTAATTCACGTGTCCATTAATTTTAAAAGCTGCCGCTTGCGTTTGTTAAACCAATAATTATCTGTACTGCAATACTTTTGATATTCCATAGCGCTATAAATAATTTGTAAATCAAACGATGTCGAACACGAGTCGGGAATCTCCTGTGAGCTATGTCCAAGTGGCAGATTTAAGACTGGGTGCTCTAAGCCTAATTGCTAGTTTCCATTATGGTATATCAGTTCATTTATATAACTATCCTTAGACGGACATATCTGCCTGCGGAAATAGATAATAATAATAAAATCGAGATTTTATGTTTCCCTATTGCAAATACGTAAGTAAATATAATGTTTTGAAAAAAATTAAGTACTATTAGTCCATTTCAACACGTATAACTAGTAGCTTCTCATAAAAAGACACGCGGTTTCCATTTATTCTTAAAAATAAAAGTGAACTTAAGCCGGTCCATTTCGAATGCCAGCATCAGAACGAATTTACATAATAATAAATTCGCATGCATATGAATTCATGTGACAAAGTTTGCGATTTCTGATTTCATAGCATTCTACTTGAAAACGTCTTCGTTATCCATTGCGCGGATAATCAGCATTCATAATGCCATAATCTCTCTTACATATCACTCCGGCAATATTCCAGGTAAATATTACTTTAACGTTCCTTCGTTAAGCCATTCGGGGATAATCTCCTTCAGCCTGTTGCGTTTGATATAGGAGTACAGGCCGGCTAATGATGATTGGCCTGGCCAGTTGACGGCTCGCCCACGCTAATTTCAGATCAAGACTTCGTAAATACATAGTACAACGCCTCTGGCATCTAGGACTAATAACAATATTAATTTCAACGCAGCACCAGTATACGCAAAAATAATTGTTTTAATTATCAATGACGGAGCGGGTTGCAGCCCACCTACAGTGTTCGTGTATCATTTCCCAATCATTGTGGGGTATGCATAGAGTGCATTAATTGATAAATGAATTCTGAATTTATTCTATCAAATTAAAAAAGAAAATTAAATAAAAATGTAAGACAGCTTAGTGTGAAACGGTTCTAACTAATAAACAGTGCATATGTTATTTATACGCATACTACGCCATTAGATGTGCGCTTGGCTTGTTGCTAAGCCATTTTTTCTTATTAACACAGAGTCCAAGAGCAAGTTTGCATAGCTGTATTAATGAACGCTTATTACAGGCATTTACAATTGCATGAAAGTTGGAAAGCGTAGCTCATACTTGAGTAATCGTGAGCCTTAAGTAGTATCATCATCTGCAAGTTTATAGCCGCAAGGTTAACAAATCTATTTTATAATTCATATTTTCATATAATGTGTCATTATGAGCTTCTTCTAAATTGCCTACATTCAGGTGGAATTGGCGCTAATTTTTATGTTTTATTTGAGAATGCATTCGGGTTATACCCACAAGATTTCTAAAACATTTGAAAAACTTATAAAATATTTTAATACTCTTGTGTTAAATCATAACTAACAATAACTAGGTTATTTAGGCAATAAAGAAAATAGCAGTGTGGACGCTCATTACCCTTCTGGCCATTAAAAGTGCCAATATTAAGTATAAAACAAATATAAGGACAGTGCAAGAAGCTTATACCCAAATGGAGATTGCATTCCGTATAAAACACTGAAGCACAAAAATTTGACCTTGAATGACGTCGCTGTTGCCTGCTATCCTTTTCTTTACAGTAACAATGAATGAACTTCATGTGAACTTCATTCATTGTTACTCTAAAGAAAAGGATAGCAGGCAACAGTGACTTCATTCAAGGTCAAATTTTTGTGCTTCACTTTTATATACGGAATGCAATCTCCACTTGGGTATAAGCTTCTTGGGACAGTGTGTTAATAATAAAAAAAAGCAAAGTAAATGCCAATACTTAAAACCTATATCCTTTTTGTTCTCAAATACGAATAAACAACTAGATGACATCCACATAGAATCAGAGGTTCGTTAAGTAATTTATAGACAGAATAATCGTCCACTATACCCTTATTATCAGCATTATTTGAAGATAATTGAATTTAGTTAAGGGCACAGTTACAGCTTTTATTGCGAGAAAATTAATTACTGCCAAGAAAAAACAATTTCTTTTACTGGTTTACATTTTCATTACCCTTAATCACGGTAGAGTTTATTGTCTATAAAACAGCATAACAACTACTGAAATAATAATTAGGAACACATTTGCCCAACGAGTATCCTCGTGCCATGAAACCATTGCGTTTTAATGGGTCATTTCAACGTTCACTTTATTTTAAGGAACTCAAGTTTAAAGTTTTAAAATTTGGATTTATACTCGAACCTTTTGTGGTCATTTAATTTTTTTATTTTATTTTATAAAGACTTTTACTGGTGTATATAATTGGTGTTATTAAAATTATTTTTATTTTATATCATTATTTATTATTTGCTCCCGAAAGATGAACTACCTATTGCAAAACTCAATGTTCTGCCACCCTTCAATTAGCCGTCTACAATCCTATTGTTATATTTACTTTGAAAAAGTTGCACTCTCAGTACTTCTTTGGTCAAGTTCGGCTTTTATAAGTCACTGTCGCTGTGTATTTTATTGCAAAAATTCAATCGATTCAGCAAAAAACAAGAGGCATAATTCGTGGCCCGCTACTGTTTTGATCGTTGCACATACCCGAACCACCCTTAATTGCTTGTCAACAAATTCTTGAATGGACAGCAGCGCTGGAGACACAAGATTTTTCTTTTTACCCATCCGAAATACTCGATAAACAAGTCATCAAAGTTAGAACCTTGTCACAGTATGCGCATCAATTTATTAATGATGAAGATTCGTTCTGTCAATGCTGAGTGACTGTGATAAGGTTCCAAAATCATTGTAGTAAAGCCATTAATGCTTTTACACCAATTTTATTTTAATAAATTCAATAACTCATCCGGTCCACAATGCTGAAAGTACGTCAGGCCGTCGAACTTATTGGGACATTACACTGATCGATATTTCGCCCGCTTCCGCATTCTGTTTAATTTATATTTTGTTGTAAATCCCGTATCAAGCTCAACTAAAAAAAATATCTTTGGTGGAATATTTTTCCCTTTCTTTAATCCTCTATAACTTAAAAAAATATAACTAAGTTTAAAATTCCTTTGAAATTTAGTCGTATTAATTGGAATATAAGCCTAGTGCACATCAATATATTGTGATCTCTTGTTACTCGATAAAGGCCGCAATACTAATCCTCTTCAGAACTCAAGCCTGTCCATTTGTGACATGAAATAAACGCAATCAAATAAGTAAAATCAAATAGATAACTCCCTTAAGATGAAACATGATATACAATGTGTCATTTTTCTAACATGGTGAGGCTTTGATAGTCATTAAAACACCCGACAGAATAAAATCGCGTCTATAAATATTCGAGATTAAAATACAAATACCCAAGCAGATCTGCGCAAGGCCGAAGTGTGCGTCGTTTCACTAGTTCTTAATTAAACACTGGAGCCGACGTACTGCCGTTTAACTTATTAAGAAATAAATGAAATACATGCCTTACACAAAACGAATGCAAAAAATAACAGATTAATCCCAACATTTGTTGCAAAGTGGAGAATTCCCGTGCTACGACTGTGTGTGACGTGTGCTCCTTTATTTACATAGAAAGAAGTCATTCGCTTCTATGCACCTATCTAACGTAATTGTCAGTGAGTTATGTACGATTCTAATTATTGAAGAGAAATGTGACACTTAAAATACATTTACAGTTGCAGCATAAAAATGTTTTATCTGGCCGAAGAATTTGCATTTAGACCTTCTCTTTTGTACGCGAAAATTACATTGTCGATAATTGTGTACTTGCAAATTGACGGCTTTATTGTACTTGCACAGGATCTCTAAAAGAAGGATAAAAGTTTATTTTGAAGAAAAACGTTGATAGCCGTCATCGGGCGCGTGTCTTTATTTTTATTTAGGAATAATCGGCACCTCAACAAGCGGCGGAACCAGTTGCCGCTGCGTGCCGCGCCGCGTCTGTGCCACGCGCCGACCCACTCCGCCACACTCGCCATCACTCGCACGCACTTTACATACACATAACACCGACACACCGCCGCGCCGCGCCGCCCAGACCTGTCGCATGACTTAACGGATAAACCTTATCCAGCAGATAAAATTTGAAAATGATACTATTTACTATTCAGCAACTGGTCTCGCTGACAGGACCAGTTAAAAATTCTTCGTTGCATTTAAAAATAGCACTTTTAATCTACGGTAAATATCTCAACACTAATAATGTATAATATCTTTCCCGATGCGGACAGAAAAAGTGTCGCATTAATTTATGTCCACGCGTTATGGTAATGGCAAAAATTCTTAATCTCTAATAGGAGAGCATGAAATTGCTTTGACCAAAGTGGATGCAATTGACGACTGTTTTGATATAAACGTTCGAAACAAAGGGGCCATGAATCACTAGCACGTCGACAGATAAATAATCATCACTCAGCTGCAATTCCACGGCTCTAACTTCACAATTAAAATTTCAAATACCAGTTTTGGTGTTGTACGTTTTTGTTCTTAGCCGGCGCAATTTCACGTATCGTTTTTGTGTTCATTGCAACAGAAATAGATCGGGAGTCGGCCTGGCTTCAGAGGAATCCAGCTCGCAACCTTCGATTACCCGCCGAATACCATCAGTTGGCACAGTAACCAGCAGTCGATAACCACTGGCTCCAATTAAGTTTGGTAGCACCTCTGAAAAGCGATCGAGCAAGTTTTTGTCACGAGTCATGTATTGCAGCCGAAGTTTAATTGGCGGATACTCATCATTAAACACTGCAATGTCTTCGTGTGATTAGATCTCCGCCTTCAATTTAATAAATTATTTGTTCCAACAACTACACTCGATGTTAATTTGATTTTATTTTCGTTGTCTCTTTTATTTACAAAGCTAACCGTCATATAAATCAATTACGTCCTTATGTTGAGCACATACATATTTTCACGGTTTGTTTCTTTGTACAATAACTCATGTACTCTCTGATCGATGTTGAAGCGCATCCAATTACATCTCTTGTCATTGAAAAGTTATTTACAATCGCTAGTGTGTATTTATCGCAGCATCACTATAAGATTTCTATTCGTACACAGTATCGACACGACTTAAACCTTCAAACCGACTGGTTTATGTTTGTTTATTCTAAAAATATTTTGATTATTGATAATCCATCCAAGTAAGGGTGCAATTAAAACAAAAGATTCTGAAGACGTTAAAATATGAACATAGATTTGATAATTTGAATGCTTTTTATACTGAAGCTAAGAAAAACACGAACATCTTTTGGCATGATGATCACGACCTCCGTAATGAGCAGTACCAAAGTACGCCGCATTAATGATAGATCATTACAGACTAACGCAGTATTTACATAGTTACGTTAACACGTACAAGTTTTTGCAGTGCATTGTTGAGTTTTTATTGCGCGCGATAGAAACCTGCTGCGGTTGCATTATGTCGATGGCTCCCGAACTGGTCCCAATATCGCTTATAATGTATCGACTTTGTGTTAATCATATCTTTCGCTGAGTATGGCGAACGTGGCAGCTACCGGTCGCGATCCTATTAATAAAGCCCAGCTTGGATCCTACGGAATTCTTGCAACCTGCTATTGTAGTCTAGTGGTTAAGGAATTTGTCTTTTTAATCGTGCTGGCTCACCACTACGCCCGGGGCCTATTATTAGGGTTAATTGGAATTATTAAGTTTTTTTTCACAGCAGCTAGGAGTTTTACCAGATAGTAGTGATGCATAAGAGATAGCTCGGAGAGTGAAGCGCGCTTTTAGATTAATTTATGGTTAGAGTACGTGTTATGGTAATTTTAATAGATTGAACCTCAAGCGTTCACCAATGTTGGCCTTTCGTTGTGTTATTCTATTTGGATTTGGGTCTTAATAGATTTAGTTAACTGAACATGCGGCACATTCAAATCGTTTTTGGACATTCTTTCACTAATAAATGAGTTGCATTCTACTATAGTGTTAAACCATATTTCTTTGATAAAACAAACTACTTAATTATTAGTATTTATCTTTTTCAGAATTAATTTTACTTTTTACCTCACATCAAAAACAATTGAACTACCATAATATTGTTGATCCAACATAGTGAATTGCATAAATAATCAGAAGTCCTCATAATTTTACACACACAACATACTATTATCACGGATTGAAAACACCAATCTTGCATCGAAGGAAATCGATTTTTCTACAAAATTACCTACCCGCTGCCCTTGCATCTCGGTTACTATTATTGCGAGTGGAACATCCGCTAATATATCATTTACATAATAAACGTTAATTAATTGTTAAGTACCGTGACAGAGGCTCGTGAGCGTGGCGCGGCATTTATCATCAAATTGCCAGAGTAGAGAAGCGCGGTGCAATTACAACTCGCTTAAATTAAGTCGCGTGGCGAGCCAGAGTGATGGGTCACTACACTCTCACCTAGGGTTGATACTAAAATATTATCGGTAACTTAAATATTAATTCATGATCAGCTCTTAGGAATGTTTAACTTTATTATAGGTATAGAAAGTTCACTGTTGAACATGCATTTCCCTAGAAGGTTCTCACGGCAAAAATGTCAGAATTCACGCATTATGTGAATTGTATAATTCAATAAAAAAAATATTATCTAGTTTTCAATGTGGTGGTTGTTTAAACATTGATCATCATGAGTTGATAAAATCACTTTGACAAAATTGTATCCTACATTAGTAGGATACCATTTTACTGTAATAATTAATAGGTGGAAGTAGACCTATGCTTCTACTTCCCCACATTTTTATTAAAGTTACAGTTTGATTAACCTGATGATTTGATGACCAGGCACCTATACTGTTTCCATTCGTTTATTTTATTTTTGACACATCGAGTACTGAATCAAATAGTGATGGCCTGATGCGTTATCGAATCAATTTTTTATAACAAACGATTTTATTTTTGAACAAGTTTTAATCGATTTAATACATATTTTATTTTTTGCTCCATGCATTGTTTTATAAAACTTCAGGGATATTTAAGTTACTTGATTTAATAATTATATTAAAATAAACCATTTACTCATGTTAAGTTAATATTCTTATCACTTCCGTCGGCAATAGTAATGTTGTTAAAAACAAATTGTGAAACGGCAACACTGGGCAGACAGGTGACGCGCGCCGCCATTTTGTGGTCACTCACAACGAGACGCCCGCGCCCGTGCTAGTGTTTTCCGTTCGCTGAATTTTAATTCACATTTTTCATACGTCGAGTTGAGTATTTATATTCCTCCGTATTGTTTTACCCGTGAATTCCTACATTTGGTTGAATTGAGAACATCGTACCTGCCTTCATCACTTTCAAAATGCCTAAAGGAAAGGTGCTTAAAGGACAAACAAGGGAGTTTGTGTTGCGACTTCATGAGTACTTTGAAAGGGAAAGCCGTAATGGTGGACCTCTTATACCAGTGACTCAAATCAGAGACCGTGTTTCAGCAGCATTAGGTATTACTGCTCCAACAGTTTCAAAAATGATTAAAGAAGGCTACGGCAGTAGTGGCATGGAACAAAACAAGCCATCTACACCTAAGAAAAAACGTCAGCCCTTTAAAGTGACAGCAATTGACAGTTTTGATGGTGATGCTATTCGTCGTCATATATACGATTATTACCAAAGAAAAGAGATTCCTACTTTACATAACCTAGTACAATCTCTGAAAACTAGTGGCTTGTTCCGTGGTCAAAAGTCTTCTTTGGCGAAGGTATTGAATAGGATTGGATTCCAATACAAAAAATGTGACAAAAGAAAAATATTGATGGAACGCAATGATGTTGCTTTGTATCGATGCGAATTTTTAAGACAAGCTAAAAAAATAGAAGACTGGTCGAATGTTGTTTTCACCGATGAAACTTGGCTCAATGCGAATCACACGGTATCAAAAACTTGGACTGACAACACTGCTAGCTCCTCGACCGCAGTGCCAATGGGAAAAGGTGAAAGAATTATAATTTGTCATGCAGGAACCGCAAAAGGATTTGTGCAAGATGCTATGTTAGCTTTTAAATCAAAGAAAACAGGGGATTACCACGAAGAAATGAATTCCGAAGTATATGAAAAATGGTTTCGGGAAATGTTATTGTCACTCGAACAGCCATCAACAATATTTATAGATAATGCGTCCTATCACTCTCGGCAAATTAACAAAATGCCAACGCAAGCCAGTAAAAAAAATGAAATAATAAACTGGCTCCGTAACAATGGCGAGGAGGTGGACGAGTCCCTATTAAAAGTAGAGTTACTTAAAATATTAAAAATGAGGAAGCAGCCTAAACGATACGTTATAGATGAAATGGCTGCAGAACATGGGCACACCGTCCTTAGAATTCCTCCATATCATTGCCAGTATAATGCCATAGAGCTAATATGGGCGCAAGTGAAAGGATATGCTGCGAGAATAAATACAACTCCTCCTTTCACCGCAAACAAAATGCTGGAGTTGCTTAAAAATGCGTGTGAAAATGTGACGCCTCATAACTGGGCGAGTGTCGTAGATAAGACGAAGAAAGAAATAATGTCTGATTGGGATCGCGATGTCGCATTTGACAACTTACCCATGCACTCATTAATAATTAGTGTTACTGGGGATACGAGTGACGACGACGCCGATTCCGACGAAACAGACGATTGTTTATAAATAAAAATATTAACAAATTACCTTTTAGTTGTTTTAATTATTTAATCCTTAAAGTACTATGAATTCCAACATGGTTTAACTGTTTATTACAAGTAGGTACTAAACATTTATTTTCGTTGTAATCATTGTAATTATTTTAAATTAAACTCTTATTAAAAGTCACTTCAATACGTATACCTTTTTTCATATTAATTAATTTGCAGCAAATACATTCGATCCTAATATTGGGTACTATATTACGTTTAACTGTTTTCATTAGCATTTTAATGTAATTTTATTTCAAATGATTCCGATTGATTGATTCTATTCAAAATCGTTTTTGTTATCTGTGGTCATTCGTTACGAATGGCACAACTCTAAGTGGGCGTTACCCGTCAAGAAAGTATCTACTTTTATTTCAAAATATTGTTCTACTGTAATGTCGTACTTTATAGGCGTGAACTGTCAAAAATAAAATAAACGAATGGAAACAGTATAATTGCTGACAACTTCTATCTTCTGGAATAATTTGTTACTGTAAAAATTAATATTGATTTTTCATTTCTACGATAGTTAATTTGACAACCCTACTTGCAAGCGCTGCTCGGAATAGCAAATGTCGGGATTAAAAGTCAATTAAATTTTGCGCCACTATTTTTATTTTAGACAGTTTCGCTACGTAAACATACAGCAGGGTGAACATAATTTGCAATCGTGTCAATGATTATAGACGCAATATTGAAATGTCGTAAAAATATCTTGAAACACTGTTTTGGGCCTTTTCGTTTAAATCTTATACGAATATGCAAGCAATACGATTAAATATTTTCTCCCGAAAGTTGTATTCAGGTTTTGATACAATACTAATACGATGAATGTAGATTCCAGTTTAAATTTCTAGGACACCAAATTTATTCGATATGGAGTTAAATATAACATTATGTTTACCAAAGGTTATTTGATCTTCATAAGGTGGTATTTAAAATTTGGAAAACAGAAGATTTTATTATATAACAAAATTATTTCCAAATCATATGATGTAACGCTTTTGTATATTTGATAGAAATTTAAATAAAAATAATTACAAAGATTTCTATGGATGAATGCATGTTATATATATGTTTTTATAGTTTGATACATGAGCATGGAGGCTGCAAGCATTGCCATCATGTTATCTATTAAATCTGGAACGAAGGCAGTTTATCATTAACGAAATATAAATATTTATTGATCCGGACTAAACGAACTCCAATTCAGAAGCGATCTTTGTTAAGAGGACTTTACAATAGCTGAATTAAAGTCAGCTTGGTAAGAAAATGGTTTAAAAATTATAGGTAATGTTTATAAAATATTATAAACTACCAGAAGTGGTTTTACATTATTTAATAAAATTAGGTATCCGCTTTGCACAAAGTCACGATCAATAATAATCCAAAGACATTCAAACTACTGTCACATGTGTTTCGTCTTCTCTTGAGAGGGTGCGTGCCAACGAGGTAACATCCACGGAGTTCACATATAACACGGCCTCTCCTGACACCCTGGCGTCCCGACAGGCTTAGTCGTCGTCGACCAAAGATGTAGAAATCAACCGAAGTAATGATCCAACGCCATCGGCAAGTTCCTTTTCTTGCAAAGACGTTGAAACCAGGCGTGGCAAAGGCCTAGTTGTTCAGTCAAACGTTGAGGATGGGCCAGCCCCATTGGAATCTATTTATTTAGATTCAAACACTCATCATCCACACCATGATTAGTCTCTGAAACCAAAGTCCAAATTACTTCAGAGCTCCATTGCTACATGTAACAAAGTAAATTTGTTAGAGATTGTCATAAAAGTCAAACCAGTCAGAAAGTCAAAGTCAAATAAGTTTATACAAGCTAAAACATTCAACATATAAAAGTCTAAACATATGCACATACACAGGTCCTCGGTATGGGCCCCTACCGAGGAAATACTTAAATCTACACTAGGGGTCAGGGTGCATTTAATCCCCCTAGCGACTCTCCGAACACGGAAAGCTTTCACACCGAGGGAAAAGGAGGCTGTACTCCCTCGATGACTCTCCGAACACGGAAAGCTTTCACGCCGAGGGAAAAGGAGGCTGTACTCCCTCGACGACTCTCCGAACACGGAAAGCTTTCACACCGAGGGAAAAGGAGGCTGTACTCCCTCGATGACTCTCCGAACACGGAAAGCTTTCACGCCGAGGGAAAAGGAGGCTGTACTCCCTCGACGACTCTCCGAACACGGAAAGCTTTCACACCGAGGGAAAAGGACACTGTACTCCCTCGATGACTCTTCGCAAAAAGCTTTTAAAAGGAACAAACCAAGGTACCAGCTTCAATCTAAGACAGGTACTTAAAGAGTGAACACACACCTTCAAAGAATATTGCACACGTCTCAGGGGTCCATTCACCTTTCCATGGAATCATATACTGAGCAGCCGCATAAGTAGACTTTCCATATGATCCAGCAAGTAACTTTAACTCATATCGGTGATTAGAGAGGGTTTTCACTACCCTATAGGGCCCCCGCATGCCAGAATCCAATTTACCCTGAGATTGAGCAAACTTGACAACAAACACCAGGTCACCCTTCTGGAATTCACGAGGAGGCTTCCGGCGCTCATTGACCATTATGTCTTGACGAGTCTGATTGTTTTTCAACCGTTCGGCCGTCCTTTGTCTGAGCATTTCCCGTTTTGCTTCCCGGTTGCCTTTGGTTAAATTCAATGCCACATCTCGCACCAACGTTCGGATTGCAGGCGTTGCGCTTTCATGGCCAATTAAAAGGTTAAGAGGAGAAGTCTGCGTAGTTTTCTGCTTTGTTAGGTTAAGAATGAGCTGTAAATGCCATAGTTCTTCAGCCCACTCAGCTTTTTGATGATTGACCGCAATACGAAGCATATTCAAGACCGTACGGATGTAACGTTCAACCTGTCCGTTTGCATGATGCATTTCAGGAGTTATGAAGTGAAGCTGTACACCAAGGACCTTCATCCATGAAGTGAAGCCCGTCGACTCAAACATGCGTCCCCTATCTGATACAACTAACTTAGGAGTACCAAACAACGATAACACAATTTTAAATACTCGTTTCAGTTCATTTAAATCTTGTCGACATATAGGTGTCAAGAGACAATATTTTGTGAACGCATCTACCACAAGCATGACAAACTTATAACCCTTGGACATAGGGAGAGGCCCGAGAACATCAACATGTAAGGTTTCAAAGGGAACTTCGGATTTTTCCCAGGATGTAATTGGCTGTAAAGGTGCTCGCGGTACACGCTTGTGGGCGACACATGTTAAACAATGAGAAGTATATTTAGTGACAAACTTTCTAAGACTAGAGAACCAAAAATGTCTTAAAATTAGATCCACTACCTTATCTGCGCCTACATGGCCATGCTCATCATGAAAGATGCGGAGGAGGCTCAAACGGTTACCTTTAGGTATAAAGCAAAGTAGCCTCGGGTCTTCACCCGTCGGCATATATCGGTAATATAATATGTCATTGTGTACTTCATACCTTGACGCATCCAATTGACCTTGTTCAAGCAATCGAATCATATTTTGAGTCTCCTCATCACCTGCTTGAGCAATTTGAGCCCAATTACGTGGGCGTTCGACATTGTTAACATTACATGGGTTTCTACTTAAATAGTCCACGTGCGGCATCATGGTGCCCTTTCGGTAAAGAATGGTGAAATTAAAATCTTGTAGATAAATCCACCATCTCGCCACACGCGGTAACAAGTCTTTCTTATTTTGGGTGGATTTTAAGGCATTACAATCCGTTACCACCAGAAACTGAATACCAATGAGATAGTGCCTGAAATGCTTTAATGCATTTACTACCGCAAGGGTTTCGAGTTCATAGGAATGGTATTTCGGTTCAGCACCTTTTGTGACCTGACTATAATAGGCCACAACACGCCGACTACCATCCCTATGAACCTGTTGTAGAACCGCACCATACCCAAGACTACTTGCATCCGTATGAACTTCCGTAGGTAAACTTGGATCGAATATCGCAAGTACGGGTGCACCAGTTAAAATTTTAATAATTTCTTGACGTACAGTTTCATGTTCCGCAGTCCAGTGAAACTGCACGTCCTTACAAGTCAGGCGCGCAATGCAAGCAGTTCTGGTGGAATACTCTGGGATGTATTTTCGAAAATACCCCGCCAACCCAAGAAACTGTCTAACCTGTTTAACATTCTGTGGTGCAATGGAATCTGAAAGAGCCTGAACCTTACCAGTAGCGGGTCGCACTTCACCGTTAGATATCACCCGCCCCAGGTATTCTACTTCTGTGCACAAAAAGAAACATTTGTTCAGATTTAACGAGAACCCAGCTTCCGTCAATGTTTGTAGTACTCCCCGCAAAGTTTGCAGTCCCTCTTCAACGGAAGAAGACAAGATCAAACAATCGTCGATGTATACCAGAACTTTCCCATCAGTGATGAATTTCTGCAAAGTTTTACTAATAATGCGCTGGTATACAATCGGCGCGTTTGCTAACCCAAATGGCATTTTTACGTACTCATAATGGGCCTCTGGCGTCACGAAGCCGGTGAGTGGTATGGATTCTTCATCAAGCTTTATTTGATGGAACCCAGTCGCCATGTCCAAAGTCGTAAAGTAGGTGCTTTTACCCAAACGGTCAATGTGGTCATCAATTAGGGGTAGCGGAAATCGATCTTTTACCGTTCGGGCATTTAACGCACGGAAATCGACACACATCCGGTCAGAGCCGTCCTTTTTCTTAACAAGCAACACTGGGCTTGCATAAGGCGACTCTGACTCACGAATGATACCTTCGAAAGTAAATCTTGAATAATTCGACGTACCTTCAACTTTTCGTCATATGACATCTTGTACGGTCTATAATGAACTGGTGTATCGTCCTTTAGACGAATGCTCATGGTACCTGTTGTAACCGTGGAAGTGGCCGTACCTGAAATCATGTGTTCGGAGAACTCGTCCAAGATCCTATTGAGATCAACCAAATGAGGACCGCTTAAACTGGTTTTATACGAGCGTTGTCGGTTATCATGCACAGAAGAAACAGCACATTCAGGAGCCCGTATGATTCTCTGCAAGTCCTTGGTACGTACATATGTGACGCCCTCCCGATTCAGCACATCGGTGCCAATAATGACTGGAGCATTCATACACTCACTAGGGACAACCAAGAAGTCCACATCTAATGAAACGTCTTCCAGCTGAACCACGAGAGAGACGTAAAAATTAACATGCGTAATTAACTTACCTACGCCTTTTATTTGTCGACTGGTGGGTTTCTTGGTACAAGAAAGATGATTTACTACCACTGAAGAGATAAGCGACACCCCTATAGCACCACTATCTATAAGTATGTCAACTGGAATTCCATTGATGACACCAACAACGACGTCTTTTTGTTTTTGAGCTGAGTAACTTGAGCAAAAGTTGACTTTACCTGAATCCGCACGCTTCCTTACAAAGCAATCACGTATGTGATGGCCTTGTTTTTTGCAGTATGCACATGAGACGAATCGATCAATCTTAGCAGCGGTCGGTTTTAGGGCCGGCTCAGTTGCAGAACCAGTGGCAGCAAGTTTCGACTTCTTAGAACATTGCAACTGTTTGTGTCCCAACTTACCACATAAATAACATTTAACGCCTATTCCAATTCCCGGAGTCGGTCGGTTGGTAACTGTCGTTTTCTCGGTACCACTTTGCGCAATCGGATAGCGCATAGCACGAGCATCTGCATTTTCCGATTTTGAGAAGGTAGCCAAATAACCTACCAGGTCCCGCGGAGCTAAATTTGCGTTCATAGCCGCTGCTTTAACTTGGGGATCCGTAACACCCCGAAGCACAATATCGGTGATTAGGTCATCACTAAGGCCCTTAACAACCCACAACTGAAGTAATGATTTTCGTGCATATTCAGCATAAGTACGAAAACCATTAGAATTAGTGGACATTACCTCATACAAGATTGTTGCCCGATCTACCTTTTTGGTACATAAACATCTAAAGTCCTCTTTAAAGTTGGTCCATGAACGGTCGTTGGTAACCCACTCATCCAACCATGACCTTGCATCACCTTTCAAACACTTACCAACACGAGCGAGGCACTCGCGTTCATCCCACCGATTTGCAACCTTGGCCCGATCAACTTCCTCAAACCAGGAATCCACGTCATGTATATTAGGGTTAAAATTAGACACATAATAGCTATGTGTACTTACCGATTTCAATAATTGAATCGCTTCGACAATCTGTTCTGTTCCGCTCGGGTTGCGTGACTCAGTAGAGGCTAATCGACCTGATAAATGCGAATCATACGCTTGCGACTCTAAAGCCTGAAGACGCGACATTATAGTGTGCCAGGATTCATAACCACTAAACTCACGATTATCGTTTCGCCGATTACTATCACAGCGGTAATGGTTGTGGCCACGACTGCGCCCGTAGTCACAACTCCGGCTACGATCGCGACTGCTCTTGCGACTGCTATTATGATCTCGGCGCGTGTGACGTTCACCACAACGTTCATTGCGGCTTCGGCTACGGCTGCGACTACAAGTAAAGTGTCGTTTTCTTACCGGAGGGGTATACCCTCTACTTGAACTGCGCGAACGATGTCTCACCAAGCGTTCGCCGCGCGAGCGGCTGGTAGTAGAATAACACCGGTCACGAGATCGGGATCGACCCATTTTCTACTACAGCAATACAAAACAAGCTTACCAGAGATTATCAATCGCAACCTTGTGTTTCACGGACACTCAAACAAAATAAACCAACTGACTTTTGAAAATTTCAAAGTGGACGTAGTGAGCAATCCCACTTCTGATATAAACTACCAGAAGTGGTTTTACATTATTTAATAAAATTAGGTATCCGCTTTGCACAAAGTCACGATCAATAATAATCCAAAGACATTCAAACTACTGTCACATGTGTTTCGTCTTCTCTTGAGAGGGTGCGTGCCAACGAGGTAACATCCACGGAGTTCACATATAACAATATATTGTTTAAATATTAATTTTTCAAGTAGATAAGAAAATGTATTTTATACATTTTTATAGATATTTAAATAAAATTAATCCAAGTAGACTGTTGTGTTCCGGTTTGAAGAACATTGTAGCCAGAATAACTAGTGGGCATAATGAGATTTAACATGTTATATCTCAGGATAGTGAGCGCAGTGGAATGCCAAGCATTGCTTTGTAATTCATGGTGTTGTTTAGTTTTGCTACTGTTCATGAGCGGTCGTATCGGTTACATTAAGATATATGACATGCTCATCTCGCCACTAACGGCAATTTCAAAAAAGTTATATTTTTAATTAAAACAAATTTGGTAACACGATAAAAATTACCTACATCGACTACGGAATGATTATTTATTAAATAATGATTATAAATTAAAAAAAAATAACTTTACATTAATAAAACTGTCGATGCAAGGAAAGAAGCCTTTCGGTGTTAATTTTTAGTAATTTATTTCTTAATCTCTACGTGTCATGATAATAAAAATATAAATTTCAACAGCACCAATACTCTCATAATTGAGAAACAAAATAAACAACTGAAGTAGTTAACAAATACTATGCTACCTTAATCAACGGATTTTTCAGTACATGTATATAATTTTTAAGTACTAAGTACAATCCAAACACTCAACTTGTCTTTCAATAATATCCAAGCTAAAGTCAAGTCAGCACTCCCCTTTATCAAAAACGAAACACGGAATCAGACACCTCATTACGCGTCGGAATACGTTTAGCGCCCGCGGCGACCGCAACAAGCGCTTAACAAACATCTCTATTAATTCCCACTCTGAAGATTCCACCTAATTATACAGGGCCAATATCAATCACCACGAGTGTCCAAAATAATCGATAACACCGCCAGCTCTATATTTATTAAAAAAAAATCTAAATTAATTGTGTTTTCTCGGAATATTTTAAGTGTTAATTTTTTTTACAAGTTGTGGTTGTATTAGGTAAAAATAATAGTATTTTTGATAGATAAATAGATACAAATCTACAACTTTTAAAAATAGAGACAAAAATATATATTCTTTGCTTCGAAAGTCGTAGGTATTATTACGAAACAAAAATGTAGTAATCGGTATATTACAGTAGAAGCTGTTTAACCTTCTGATATATTTAATGCACTAAGCCCCTAATTTGCGTTAAAAGCAAACCGACCTCTCGTGAAATTATTACCATATAATCACCACAAAGCTACCGCTTCATTGAAGCATATTTTATGACATAATTTGCGCAAATCCCCATATTGTTGGAACTTCGACGTCGGAATCTCCACACAGCGAGATAAATAAGTCATTAAATCGCGAAACGGGCATTAAAAAGCATTTAGTGTCAGATGAAGACGCGGCAAGTCTGACATATCGACATACTATTAGTTCTTAACTCAAATCTCCGCTCTAGATCCTGACGATATTGAAATTTGTTATCGCATTACACTCCGATATACAAAATAACCTTTTTTGTGTTACAATAAAATATTTACATACAAAAGAAACGTTGCCGCCGAATGATAAACGCATCAAAAGAACCCTTAAGGCATTTTACTCGATATCTGTTCGGAACAAATCACTGTTTTATCGTTACTCCGATCGTAAAAAATATTGATATCAACATAAAAAAGTGATCCAAAAACAATAGAATGGATAGATTGAAAGGATTCCTGCGTCAGATAACGAGGCAGTTAGAAAAAAGATATGTATTAATAATAGCTTTAGTGGCCGAGTGTGTGAACCGCTGGTCACTCGCTCCGATGTCATTATACATCCTACAACTTTATCCTCTGACATCGCTCGGGTTGCCTTGGAGAAGTGCCGACTTATTCTCGGAATCCCATAATGCAATGCAAAACTAATGTGAGTTACAAAATTATACTTCGATAAAACAAAAAAATTATGGAATTTATTTAACTTTTATACGACTACACAGTCTCGAGTGGGTGTTGGTATGACATAATACTTGTGTCAATGCCAGTTCTGTCTGTCTATGAACGAGTCCCAAACCAGTAAAGAATTCAAAAAATGACCCTTCAATCTCTATCAAAGTGCGTTCTAATATAAAGATTTAACTCACAACTTTAATCTTCAATAAACAAACATAAGATAGAGTGTATATATATTCGTAGCTCTGACGAGATAGTTGAAAGCAATATAATATTATCCCGATACTAATACACACCTTTATTTGGATCAGACATCATAATGATGATCACAAATATCAATAACATCCGTAGTCCATCCATACATTTTATTCCAATGAATGGCGTGATGAGTAAGCCATTCACCAAAACAAGACGATCTCTTAACTCTCTTGCACTCTGGCTAAGCCAAACAACCTCAAGAATTACAAACCAATACTTAGCATTTCACTGCGCTCGTCATCCTGAGACATAATTAAATCTCAAGATGGCCAGTAGTACTAAAAACCGGAATACAACAGCGCATTTACTCTGCTGTATACCTACCAGCCGACCTACCACCAGTAGAAAGAAATATAATACATCATTAAGATAGCCATAGTCATGATTCCGTTCTTACAAAATTTATCTTTTTTTTATTGCAATGAATGACGAGACGAGCAAGCCGTTCGCCTGATGGTAAGCGATACGACCGATCCTGAGACATAAGATGTTAAGTCTCAATATGTCCAGTAGTTACTCTGGCTACAATGTCCTTCAATCCGAAACACAACAGTGCATTTACGCAGTGTTGTTTCACGGGACAAATAGACATTGCGGTGGTACCTACCCAGATGGCCTCTCACATATGAGAGACCTACCACCAGATCTATCTGAAATTATGTGACCTTTTGTAGCGACATAAAGATATCATGTGCAATTAAAAATGATCTTGTTCACTCAATAACCATTTAAACTGCGTATACTTTGTATTATTAATGAAGTATAAAATATTTTGAAGATAACCATACCCTTTACATATTAAGTCCCATTCATTGTTAACTTATACTTTTTAACACGCGTATAAGAATTCGCACTTTACTTAAAAGGTGACGTGATATTTCTTATCTTTCAGTAACAAGAAGGCAAATGTTCGGCGGACCGGGCAAAGATTTTGAGGGTGTTCACAAGAAAAAAATACAGCAAAAAATCACGAGGACACACCATCAATATTTATTATGTTAAATACATGGTATAATCAGCTATGGCTACACTCAATTAACAATTCTTAATTAGGTTTCTATTAACTTGAATAGCTCAAATTGTTTGCAAGGTGCATAATTAAAATTAAACATTTTTATATCAAAAACTTATCTGCTCTGAAAGTATTTATTGTCTTCTAGAACGTCTACTCTTTTTTATTATTTTTCAATTATTTTGTTCAAATCTTCTAGATTAGGATATTTTGACCTAAAATACTCCAACTATTGAAGTGCGTGGTGGCCTGTTGGTAAACGGACTAGACGCGGCTACCAACATGTTCACGGTGGTCGCGGGTTCGAATCCCAGGGCGCACCTCTGACTTTTCGGAGTTATGTGTGTATTGATAGTGAATCACCCCGCACTAAAACGGTGAAGGAAAACATCGTGAGGAAACCTACATACCATAGCGATTTATAAAAAGTTCTATGGTATGTAAGTCCGCCAACCCGCACTAGGCCAGCGTGGTGAACTATATGGCCTAACCACTCTCAATCGTACTCTCGATTGTAGAGTCGGCCCGTGCCCTGCAGTGGGACGTATATGGGCTGAAACAGAATACAGAATTAAAGCAACGTTTCGCAACTTTAATCGCACAACTTTGTTATTTTGACTTTACTTGTCCAAGTAAGTTGTGTTTACTGGTGGTAGGTCTCTCATATGTGAGAGGCCATCTGGGTAGGTACCACCGCAATGTCTATTTCTCCCGTGAAACAACACTGCTTAAATGCACTGTTGTGTTTCAGATTGAAGGACATTGTAGCCAGAGCAACTACTGGACATATTGAGACGTAACATCTTATGTCTCAGGATGGCGAGCGCAGTGGAATGTTGCTATTGTTTATGAGCGGTCGTATCGCTTACCATCAGGCGAACGGCTTGCTCGTCTCGCCATTCACAGCAATAAAAAAAAAAAAACATGCGGATGAAAAAATTTAATAAGACTTTACTTTATGATCATTATTAAAAATATCTTCACATACAAAGTTTACCTGATGATGCAGAAATTTAAATACCTGACCTGCCTTAATGTTAATTGTTCAGCCACGCGACCGCGGATCATCAACATGTCAATAATTTACAATGGAACGACCCTGTTGTAATCTAATAACTAATTTGCTTGATTGGATTAAGACGTCAAAGCGTGCACTGCGCGCTACGGTCGGCAAAAAAGATCGGATTACAATCAGTAAAACGTAATGGATACTTTTGGGAGTGATGAAAAAATATAATTGGTTGAATTCCTTTAATAGCTTCGATTAAGAATGTTGATTATTAAGTTAACTGGGCACTATTTGTATTTCGCATATATTTGTAAAAAAAATTAAAATTTCACTTACGATATGATTAAAGTACATCTAGGTATTTTGCAAATTAGTAAGTAATTTTAAACTACTCTTCAGTATATTCGCGTATTTAAAATATGGTGTAATAAACAAACATTATTTTAAGATACTGTAAGAAAGGTAAATTATATTAATCTAGAAATAATTTTGCTAACATTACAATTATTTTCTTAAAGGAAATTCCATTCATAAATTTCATAAAACATATTGCACACGCGCGCAAAACAAAGACAAAACGTTTTCCTAAACGATGATTAAAATGGAAACAATCAGCCCAATCGACAATTCGTATGCAACTTATGACATTATAAGCGCAATTAGCGGTGAAATATCATTCATTAGATCTCGTTAAATATTTAAAACAGCAATAGTTTGCTGTTGTAATGACTTCATTAACATCACATTCTCTATTCGCAAGAAAAAAAACAATGTCAATAATGCAAAAACAATATAATTTATAAGTATCGCTTTATCTAGAAACAACTCTATTATTAAGAGTTGAAAATAAATCTTAATCTCTATTGGTGTTATTGATAGTGCCTTTAAAAGAACTCTGTCCATCTCATTCTGATTTTGGAACTTAATAAGGATTGGACAATTTAATGACGTAACGTTCTTTGCCTAACAAAAGAAAAAAAACACATTGCTTTAATTTTAAAATGTATGTAATATATAACTTATTATTAATCCAATTTGAAAAGTAAAGTTTATAATTGGATATTGAGGGAAAACTCCCTTTAACATAAATCACAAAATCATCAAAACTCTGCGGAATCGAATTAATGGCTACCAGATGTAAAATATTTTACATCGATTGGGGCATATTTATGCGAAACCTGTATTAATATATTGCATTCGGCAAATCGGAACTATCTAAAGACGCTTATCGCAAAACAAGAGGCTTATCATTGCTTCCCTTGTTTTGCGGCAGCAATAAATTTTTTAAATGTGCCATAATTCTTTGCTTCCTAAGATCGAGTCGCGATAAGTATTTATTAGAGCATGGGTGGTAGAAACGTGTGCGATATTAATCCCAAAAACAACCAAACCCAAAAAGTTTTTTTTATTCGTTTAGCAAATTTAAAAAGCGTTCCGAAAATCTTCAAGCTTGTTCAGTTCTTATCTCAGTTTGTTTGGTAAATAATGATCGGCGGTAAGAATGTTAACTTGCAACTTAGTTTGCATGCCGACAGATTAGTCGAGAGGCAAATATTAAAAATGGCTCGAAAATGCAAATGAGGCCCGTTTTAAATAGCGAGAGTAATGTAAGTCGGAGGGATGAATATGAGAAGTTTATTTTACGCCGCTCCATATAATCACTGTATTAAGTCGGATTGGCTACATATTGTTGCTATTTGCATAAGGGATTGGCGGTTCGATGGCACGGCGCGGCGTGTGTGGCTCACTGCAGTACTTGTATCCAGGCAAATTGAGATTTCAGCAGTACTCGTTACGGCAATAGCTGCGGGCATCAACAAAGATGTCATCAGGACGTGTAAAAGAAAACGGCAGTTAAACTCTACAAACGTCTGTATCCATCATGTTGATTGTACGATTTCGTGTTTTCTGACAACTGGTGTTTACATGAACTTGTAATTAATAACGTAAATTGTTGTATTTATTTTGTATGTTAAGAACAGGAATTACACATATCCCTTTACTTTGCAATATAAATAGTTACATATGAGCAATAAATGAAAATAATTTTAGTCTTAATATTTTGACATTGCATATCGATTGGACTCAATTAACGACGAAAATCATTGCATTCTCCAGATACTTATGAGATAAATGTGTCTGCCAGTTGCACGGTGTCTCATTATTGCTGCCGACAAAGACTTCACCGGCTAACATTTGTCACGTGAACAGTTGCAAATCGGTATTTTTTTACAATCCACAATTATACACATATGATTTTTGCCCGCTAATTGGTGAAGAACCGTTTTTTGCACTTAGTAGTTGCACTGAGAGAAAAAAAATGCGCCATCTTTAAGAATAAATCGAAGTGGCAAAACTTGTAAAATAAGGTTTTCTTATTACTGCATCAACGTTCCTGGATACCGGTGAAGCATTGTGAGGAATTCGCTTATTAAGTGCAGTTGAGACGTTTATCAATTTTGGAGGGACAGAAGTGAGGCATGCGGCGTCGTGTGGCGCTCGCACCGCCCGCGCTCCCCGCGCCATGCCGTGGCACGTGCTATTTAACATTCTGCATGAGCTTACCAAAATCACCGTTCAACAACTCATGCCCTGTCTTTCACTTAATTGATCGATTCTCCTGAATTAATTCTTGTTTAATACCCTCCATGCACGACTATACGTATACTTGTATACCGATAATCGCTCTTTTCGAAACATATTTCCTGAATTTATGGTAATTACAAAAGCTAAATTATACTTTGTAATTATTGTCCTTGCGGTATAAAGACAGTGTACGCATACAAAATCATAATTTCATGTCCTTGTCTAATTGTTTATTAAAACCAAAAACTGTAGGATAAAATTTATAAGAATATTATTTTTGTGTTGCTGAGTTAGGTCCCTAGGTTTGCAAGTGCGAGTAAAAATAATTGGCGTGTTAATTAAGAGCTCAGTGCTTGTTTTGGAAGCTGGTCCCCCGCGGGCAGCGCTCGTGTTCACTGGACAACTCCACACTCTTAATTATTAATATAAGTCAGAAGAACTTGATTCATAATAGCGTTTTCGCCGCGACGGAAAATATTTAAAGGCCACAAATACTTTGTATGCTTTGTTCAATGAATAAATATGAATCGGTCCCGTTTGTTTGTACGCGTTGCAATGCTTTAGCATCGTGTAGCGGCATTACGCGCATTGTAAAATCTGTAAGACAGTATGTCTTGCAGAGATATCGCCTCCGAGCCACAATGGGATCGAAAACTATTACCGCCTAAGGCACGGACGTATGTAAACGTTCTCACCAGTATATTAGGGCCACTTAATGTGGATTCCCAAAGAAGTTTCCAGTAAATAAGGCTTGTTTACTGCGGCCGTAATGCAGGGACGGTATGCTATTGTAACAGTCTTCGACGACTACACTTTATTGGCTAATTTTATTCAATTAAATTGTTCTCGTTGCGCGCCGACACCCGCGTCGGCTTATTTTAACGCCTCGGAAATTATTGCAATAGATAACATAATACAAGGCGTGCCTTCGACGGGTAGTGATTTAAGCGCGGCTACACCATTTATGTTGTGCTCGCGGACGAGCGAATTTATTGTAACTGCTTTGACATGCGCCGCTCCTGATACAACCATAAACATAAACTAATTCCATCTTGTTTCTATTTCTAACTACCTTTCAACTTCTGCCTGTGCAGGGGTTAAAAATGAACATAATATGTTAATTCTGAGTAATATAAGGAGCGATCAGCTTCCAAACAGTGGGCCGTCAGTCAGCCACATGCTGTGACTATTCTAAGAGGTTTCATCACAATATTGTCGTCGGGACAAAACTATTATGTCTACCCTTTGGTGGATAAAAACTCGGTTTCAACTAAAGCGAGTTCGCGTCATGCTGACATCGCATTTTACAAATCGTTTATAATAGAATTTATTTTAGCCGCGATGCATATGCGCGCCTTGATAACATCGCGCGTTTACGAATGTTGATATACGAACAAATGGATCTACAAAGGGTTGCATTATTGGAACATCGGCAATTAATCGCCATGATAGCTGCGTCATTGAATATAGGCTTTTATTTTTAAGAGAGGTTATGGATTCCAGTGGCAAATAATTCTGTGCTTTATCGTTTCTATTTTACTTTTCGGTCTTTACTTAGTTTGATACAGTCTGCATGTTACAGACATTTTGGTAGGGTACATATTTTTAAATGCCCAAAAATCTACTCCAAAAAGATAATGTAAAATCCGTATCTTTCGGCAACTTTGAATACTACATAATCATACCCATCTAATTAAGAATAAGGAAATGCACAAACAAAAAGTTTGCGGACGAGCAAAATTATAGATTGGAGGTGAGATAAATGTTGCAAACATGTTGTTCCGACATAGCCGCAAACTCCTCAAAGTAAGACCGAAAACAATAAATCGTAACAAAAACAAATAAAATTATATTTAATGGTGTCGTGAGAACTGTCGCCTACCACCCACTGCGGGGCGTTTGTTAAATATTTTAATTGCGCCGCTAAAAAAGAGCCCAAAATTTTATTCCTTGTAAATCAAATGTCCACGGTAGTCCCTGCGTTTTTGTTCAAATATTTTTGAGACAGATACTCGATGTAATGACGGGGAGTATTGTCTTTCTTTCGATGATATTGGAGTTTATAATATTTAATTTAAAGAATATTTGTGGTCTAGCAATTCCTAGGATCGTAAAAGCCGACTTAATATCTGAAATTTTGTCGTCGCTAATCATTTTGTCGAGAATAAAGAAGATAATACTGACTACATAAAGATTTTTGTTGTAAATGATTGCTATATATTTTTGGGAATAGAACTAAAATTCAATTAATGGGAAAAGTTGGCTAATAAAACCAATATTACGAATACGAAGACGATAGTTTATTTTACTGTTGGTAGGTCTCTCATATGTGAGAGGCCACCTGGATATTTCTCCCACCAAACAGCAGTGTAAATGCACTGTTATGTTTCGGTGTGAAGGACAGCACAGTGTGGCCAGTTTGACTCGGTATATTGATAATTAACATCTTATGTCTCAGGATGGCCAGCGTAGTTGAATGCTAAGCATTGTTTTTTAATTCAAGGTGTTGTCTGGTTTAGCTACTGTCCATGAGCGGTTATATCGCTTACCATCAAGATTCAAGTGAACGACACGCTCGTCTTGACATCTATCTATCTATCTATATCAGCCCATATACGTTCCACTGCAGGGCACGGGCCTACTCTACAATCGAGAATACGATTGAGAGTGGTTAGGCCATATAGTCCACCACGCTGGCCTAGTGCGGGTTGGCGGACTTACATACCATAGATTTTTTATAAATCGCTATGGTATGCAGGTTTCCTTACGATGTTTTCCTACACCGTTTTAGTGCGTGGTGATTGATTATTATCGTCTTGACATACATGGCAATTAAAAAGAAAAACACAAGAATACATTTATACACAACAATTATTACATTTACACATAACAATAAATAAAAAGCAAGTAAACCATAAAAATTCTTATAAGAATGCATCATTCATTCACCTTTCATCCCTTTAGGGAACAATGTCCCAAAAAATACGAGCATCCAGCTTAACCACCGAAACGTGAAAGCAAAGCGTACAGCTTAGCATCGATTAGGATCGCTGCCTACTCCCCGTCAGCCCGATGTTTTCGCCTCCAATCTCTTCTAAAACTTGACATCTTTACCGCAAACTGATGCACAGATAACTCCCAACACTTTATACCTTAAAATAACAATCAAACTAGATATGTGGTCTTTATTATGACATCAGATATCTAAAAGGTGAATCCAGGAGATTTGAGGAAGAGAAGATCCTCGAGAAGGTTATTAAATACCAACACAGTATCAAATATATACTACTTAAATCAATAATTGCTGTCTTGGACGGTGAAAAAAATCATCGTTAGGATATACCTACATATTTCTAAAACTTTTAGCATATTTGAGCTTGTGTAAATCAACCAACAGCATAATGACAGCGTGGTGGAATTAAGCCCCTGCCACCGCCCACCGTAATGAAGGCTTGAGAACTAGAGCGATAATCAACTAGAATTTTTTAATCAAACTGTAAATATTGCAAGTATTATTGGGCTTAAATGTATTTAAAATGACAGGGCAGGCTTTCATCATCATTAAGTGTACAGATAAAAAAAACCCTAAGCTTGCATACTTACCGGATAGTAGCCAAAAGGATATCATATTTTTTATGCGACAATTCAGGAATTCCTCATGTAATTTTGTATAATCAAAACACGGAAGCCTCATTCCGTCAGATCGTTCGTCATCCGAAAACCATCAGTCATTCGCAAAGAGATATTCGAAATACTTAAATTTTCGAGTCAATAAACGTCACTGTTTGTTTTTCTAGCAGGAAATCTATTTAGTTTTGTAAAAAGATTTGTAAAAAACAAAAAGGACCGCGTGGGTGGTTGACGACAGTTTAAGTATTGTAACTGGATACGGTGGACCAGTAGTTTGTTTTTCTTACACACTCTAAATTGTCGGAAGCCAATGAGTTGATGATATTATTGCTCCGTAATCGGAACTTTAAGGGCACTTATGGTGAGCCCGATGTTTACTGAAACAGCTACTAATAACTTCATTTAGAGATTTCTTCTTTATTATTCAAGATAATGTTAGGTGGAATTGATTACAACTCACAATGACTTGGGCAATAAAAATTAGTATAATTGTTGGATGTTTAGATGCTTAATGAAGCTATTATAAATATGGCTGGTTGCTTTGTTAATCGAATATACTTTTTTATTAGAGTTTAATTTGATTCTATTGCTGAAACTACAAGTACAAGTGAATATTTTGAAAATGTAATTTCTGGAAAAATAACAATGTATTTTGCAAAACATAGGAGACGTGCCAAACATAGGGGAACAGATTGAAAATAAACATTTGGCTTATTGAATTCGCAGAACTGTTTATCACTGTAATGCCCAAATATAAATGCACATTACTTATCAAGATAAATTATCTCATAATCAAACTAGATATTTGTGCAGGGCAGGCATTCAACAAAAATAAACTAATCCAAGGGCGCGGCGCCAACAATGGCATTAATTGCAGAGATTTTTTCACTAGATCAATAAAATAATCGAGTAGCGTCGTGTCTGTGTGTGTGCGCAACAGGGAACATGGTCACGTGGCAGCCCTCGCCGCCACCCCTATTTATATATGCACTCTCACTCGCACATACCACGTTTATTGCATGATGGAAAGAGAGATAAGAGAAGAGTTTGAAGGTGTGCGTAGCGTGCCCTTAAACATCTGCCAGGATCTGATATTTTTTGGTTGGTTAGGCTTAGGCCGAATAATAATACTAAAGGAGTGATTTCATTGAGTAATCAATAATCTTAATTCTCATTGCAATACGTTTTTAAACAATTATATTGCATGTAAAACAACTTATATAGAAGAAATTAGTAAGTACCTATAAACTATGACGAATAGAACATTTCAGAATATAGGGCTGCCTGAAACATTAAAATCTGCTTAGTAACAGACATCATTCTTTGCAAACAACAAGCTAACACTCAGCATGTAACGGTTTCGCCATTGAAAACGAGAGCAAACAGAACAGAAAAACTCAAAGAAAGGACCTGATCTTGCAACCACACAAAATTAATAACGCCATTTCCTTTTACAATCATCATTCTTAACACCTCATAATAGAGTCGAGAATCGTATAGCAGAGTGAACTCAAAGAGTAGAAGTAAGTTTGTAAACGTGTAAGAAGTTAGCAAGGAGTTCATTGAAAACAAATGCAGGTCGCTCGTAACTCCCGAGGGAAAGGCGGGATTCGTGTCGCATGCAGTGTGAAATAATGAGTATGAAAGGAACCGTCAGCCTGGACCAGAAACTTGATGAATAAAAGCATATCCACTTGCTTTTATTGCTTTAAAATAATATGTAGCACAGCTAGGGTCAACTGGTTTAGTGTAACATTAACAGGGTTTTACGCACACATACAATTACTACTCAGAAACATTATTTATACACATAATAATATACATATGTTGGACCTGGGGTCCTGCATTCGATACAATTGGGCAGAACTGTGTATATTTGATTTTGACTGAATCGAAGTAGTTTGTGTACTAATGATAAAAAATTGTATTTTGTATCATTATCTAAATGTGTTCAGTTTCATCCCATTTAAGTAAGTAAAAGAAAGAGAAGTAATCTACAGATTGCACATCTTTATTCAGTTCTTAATTTGATATGTAGTTTAATATTTATGAAATAAGTCGGACATAAAACCAACCACCAAAACTCAAAACTTAAATTCTTCTTTTGGGGGTGAGTCTCCGTCGCTGTGCTTGTAAATACCCCGAGACGTAATATCGTGCTTCGAATTCATATTCAAATAAAAGCGAGCATTCTTTATGCCTCCCCTTGGCAATGCCTCGTTGCCTAGCCGTCTAGTTGCAGTCTAAGCAGGCCAGACTCCCTTTGTTCATGTGACCTTAGCTTATTTCAAGTTGAAGGTTCCCTTTTATAAGGTTTTTTTATAAAAAAATAATACGTCTGGATCGGGGAAGCCCTCAATAGCCTAACTATTTCAAGGCATCATGTATTGAGATAGGTTATTGCATTAGGAGGTAACTCGGTCGGCTATTCACAACACAGCTGTTGGATGAAAGGTATGAATGCACAGGTTACTTCAGAGTTCAGTTTGTTTATGGTCCGCGTATTAGATATTAAATCTTTTGATCGGGTTACATCGTATGGAGAGTTATATTTCTTGGAGTAAATAAATTTTATACAAAAAGGATATATTTTATACTGAACTTTAGGTTTAAAAACATTATTTTCGCTTATACTCTTTTATTGTGATTGAATGTCTGTATTTCTTTGTTGATATTGGGATAAATTGTGAACGAAATTTCACTTTCCTTCTTTGTTAATTCTATTGACATGACTATGACAGCCTCCGTGGCGCAGGCGGTTAGACACCGCCTGTGAAACGAGAGGCCGCGGGTTCGATCCCCGCACCGAGATAAATGTTTGTGCGGCCCACAAATATTTCTCTCCGGTCTGGGTGTTTGTGAGACCGAAAAGTCTCTCGTAGTTCCTGATACCCACGACACAAGACTCGATCTTAATGTGGGGTCAGGACTATGTATGTGACTGTTGGGTGTTATTTATTATTATTATTATTGGCATGTTATTTCCTGTACATTTAAATGGAAAACAATTTTGAAGTTTATAACTACCATTTTGTCCTGTACTTTCGATTGAAAAACAGATATTTGTTCACAATTATGTTAATTTTAATAAAATGTCCGTAAAAGGATTTTATTGTATTGCACCACCTCATTCACAACTCTTACCTCGGCGCTGATTTCCCCTCGACATCATTGACATATGGCAAAGCTAAATATAGGATCTGGCTGAACCATGACGATGATATTACGTCTCCCACATGTTCACAAGATGCGAGCCTCGCTCCTCGGCGGATTGACGCGAAAAAACACATCTTAAATTACAGGATACACTTTGTATTAAGAAAATTAGACTCCCAAAATGTTGTTTCTTAATCCTCCCATATGAGTTGCTTTTTATATATTATAGTAAACGTACCTACACCCATACAGAAATCCACATAACACAATTACATACACAATATATAGTATATTTTATGCGATTGCTTAATACAAAGGTTATCAAACAAAAAATACGCCTTTTGTAATCATTAAAGTAAATACTAAGATATGACATTGCTCATTTGGTCAGCACAGGCGTCTTGGATTTAACGCGCCTTAAGAATGACAAAGCGCAAAAAATACACGTCCGTATAAAAATATTATAGGTATTCAAAAATGTATTGCAACGGCTGTAATCTATACAGCATTTACATGGAATTATAATTGAATTGCTTACTTGATAAAACACCAATCTAAATAATAGATAGATTATCTAATGTATAAATAATATCTTTATGATATGGACTTTGGCCTTGAAACACAAGTTTTCCAATTTATTACAAAAATAAGGAGATAAAAAATATTTTTAATCCCTATGAATCGCCCAAACTTTACGATTATGTGTAATAAGTAAAATAGGCTCAATGTTTATTGTAATAAAAATAATTTTGAGTATTATCATCGCTCTGTTTTTCTGTAGAGATAGGTAACAATGGTCATAGAATAGTGGCGCATGCCATGACATAAAAGCTAAAGGGCAAGCAGCTGGCGTGGGCGAACACACACACATAAACGCACGCACACACATACATAAAGGGAAATAAACATTATAGTTTGATTTATTACTAATAACCAATTATGTATAAACTAATATCATTAATTGCAGCTTAATTAACATGTCTATCGCGAATGTTTTTGTTCATAAGTGGGACAATAAAAACATATCAAAACAATTACTCGTGTAAGTAATATATTTCAATATGCAGCGATTTTTTTAAAATAAATTATCAATTATACGATACAATTTCTTTGCTTCAGTGTGCCTAGAAAAGGTATATTAAAAACTTACATTATATTATCATTTTTATATTTATTTCTGTGATTACAAAAAATATAAAGCCGAGATATTTCTAGTCATATTAGACAATATAAATTGAATAAAAATTTAAATATTAATGCTTCCACATATTCCCAAAAAATAATCGATTTATCGAAAATAAATAAACCGTTTTCGGTTCAATGCAACGTTATATGAAGCTATGCATTTGTGTGTATGGGTATTTTATTTTATATTTATGTGTGCGTAACACTTACACAGAACACACACATCGACATCTGTTGGGTGCGACACCCCAATGAAAATGATTGTCCTGTTATTATAAAGTCGGGCATCGTTGCTGTTCAGATTTACGCGCCAAAATTATATTCTATGTATTAAATATTTATATTTTCGATATTTTAAGCTAATATTAATTCAAGTTGGAAGGTAAATTTAATTTAATATAAGCGTTAATGCGTCGTTATACCCAAAAATATTAATAAATCACTAACCATTAACTATATAGAAAAATATATACATTTATAATTTGCTCATTAGGATCATTTAAATTCCATCATATCTATATTTTCTCTGAATCTGTCATATTTTATGATGACCATAACTTATCCTCAAATTACCAATATCACCTCGTTTCACTCTAAATGGTAGTCCGATATTATTTTCGAATAACGCTACCTGGCTTGCGTTGAACACACACGCTTCCCCAATCCTCCCTTTTGAAAGAGCATGTGTGCAACTAGTAAACGTAAGTACCCTTGTTGATCCCCCCGCAAACCACCCCAGGTGCGCCCGCGCGGCACGCGCCATTCCCGTCGCGGACGGCGCCCTGACGCCACCTCAACTACAAGAATTCCTAGTACTAGGATACCGTTAGTTACTTCTCACCTACTAGAGCCAATCAACCCACCGGCACCGAATCTAATAAAACACAAACAATCGTAACATGTGAAAAGTTGAAAATCATCGCCGAGATGAGCTCCATTGATGTCGTCGTGTTCCGCAACTCGCCGCTTGGCAAAGCGCAGGTGCTGCAGGAGTCCGTGAATAATTCCGTCAATATAAACAATAATGACGCCAATCAAAACGTCAGACGTGAGATCATTATAGTGAGGAAGAAGCAAAAGATACAATCGCCAAACACGGTTTCAGTGACTTCACTTCTTCGATCATCGGATTCTGTCGCGTCTAATGTGCTCGCTAAAAAACCGCGGCTCCATGAAAATATCGTAGATGACAATGGACGGACGCCGACACCGCTTGCAGTTGCGCGGCGAAATGCGCGGGAACGTAACAGAGTGAGACAAGTCAATGATGGATTCGCAGCCCTAAGAAAACACATACCGGATGAAGTCGCAGCAGCCTTTGAAAGTGCTAATTCCAACAGAGGGCCGAACAAAAAGCTGAGTAAAGTGGAAACTCTACGAATGGCAGTTGAATATATTAGAAATTTAGAAAGTCTGCTCAACATTGGGCACGCGGACAAAGAAAATTCGTCACGGCCCTCTATGGAATCGTTTCCTTCGCCGGCGTCGTCATCACCTAGAGATAACAGTCAAGAAAGAAGTTATTATTCTTTGAATTCTCCTGCTCTTGAAGATGAAGAACTCGATGAAGACGAACTGGATGGATCTATGGTGCAGATTCCGCAGCAGCAGTACGTTGATTTATCGGGACAGGAAGCCTTTCAACTGGTGTCTACTCCACATTTATACGAAGAAGAAGAGGGACTCGGCCAACCTATGACTCCTTCATCAGATCTTCTTGGACACGATGACATAAACTCACATATACTAGAAGGACACTTCCCGTTCCCCAGCTCAGCGGAGCAATTTACAGTGATTCCCGAACAAAGTTATCTCAATGAAAGTGAAGTTGGTGTTAACGAGAATGATTTCGAAATCAAATATGCAGATTCAATAACCCAACAAGTACATCATGATTACACGGACACCGAAATACCTTTAGAAGCCCTCCATCCAGATATAATATTATCTCATCAGTACAAGTTTAAACACGAAGTGGCTTACGCAAAGGCAGACGAGTATTCTGCCATCGAACTAAAGAAAGAATTGCCTGATATACAAGTAACACCTGAGGATAGAGAACAATTTGAAGAGACATTGAAGTGGTGGCAGGAGAAAACTAGACAAGCCCGTCCGTCTCGAAGCAACAATAACAAGAATTAATATTAGCTGATACTTAGACGAATTAATTTAAGGTATACATGTTGTGACGCAACTGAAGTAAAACATACAGCTGTGAATGCCAAAGTAGATGGCTCGGGCGCAAGGTGCGCTGTAACGGTCAGCGATTAACTTTACTTTAAAGAAAATATTCCATGCGCTTAGTTCAAACGAGTTCGTTAATTGATCGAATGTGAGTGCGTTTGAAATAGTTAGGTAATTATTTAAAACTGTAGCATAAAAAGTTGATCGATATTTTCCTAATAATTAGTATGAAAGAAAACACATTTAATGTATCACTTAGCATAATTTAACGTTATGTTCGTGTACCTAGCTGAATGTAATATAATGGATATTTGTACATATTGAAACAGGGCACCTTCTCATATAACGATATACAATTAATTATAGTGCCTTCAATTAAGATGATATTGTGATGTTAGATGTTATTAATTTTGTGATAATAAACATTATCCTTGTAATACGTTTTTATTACTCATCTATTCATATCAATCCCAATTCACACTAATTCAAATAAACTTAATACTTTTTTAAATAGCACAAAAGATCATCCAACTACGATCGCGAAACACAAGTATAAGTCGTTTACACTCATTTAGAATCTTACAATTTAATTTAAATATTAAATCTACATACAATATTCGTATTTAGGTAATATCTAAAATAAAATACCAACATATATTATCTTAAGTAATACTGCCATTTAAACTAATCATGATTTAGCATGTATTTGATAAAACTTAAGACCAACTTGGAATAAGCACAGAATAAAGAATAAGTGACTATAACTTAGCCCAAATATTCGACCGTTAACGGTAAGCCGATAGTGCTATTATGATTGTAATGCGTCGCCGTTAACCCCAGAAAAAAATCTCCCTCGGGTACCAAACACAAACGGGGTACCTAATTACAAATTCGGGGTCGACTTTAGAGATTTCATTCTATGAACTGTTTCGGCTATACGTCACTGTTGCTATATGATACCGATTACCATTCAACGGATTTCTTTAATTGTGTGCTATATTAAATATAGAATACACGTAAAAGGTTTTGATGTATTTGAACAAGACAATTCTACTGAACTGCCATTTAAAATATTTGTAAAATCAATATTGAACTGGTACAATTAATGAAAGCGACATTGTATTTTTAAAGATAAGAATCAAAAGAGCTGTGATAAATGATTCAAATAAGCAGAGATACGTTTTTAATAAGTTGACAATTGAATTTAAATAATAAATGTATATTATAATTGATGATTTTCTTAAACGATTCTAATTTATGTATCTACTTCAGACATTTCCTTGTCTATTTTTGAACTACAAATTTGACAAAAAAGATACACGGAAGCTGTTTCGTACAGGAATGCCATGTATTCTAAAGTTAGTAAACATAAAATGCGCCTATTTCTTGCTTCGTTCCGCACGCTTCCATATTTCCGGACCGGTAACAATTTAAATTTCACCCATATTTTTTTTCATCAAAATATCGTCATATTTTACGGGGTTTGGTTGTGGCACGCTATTTTTACTTCCATTTAAATATTTTCCGCTTCATTCGTCAAGCTCTGTTGTCTATGATTAAAGGACTGATACAGCAACCGATCCAATCTTTGCTGATATTATGTTTAAACGTTAGACCTTAGATACAACGCCTTTTTAAGAAAGCTTGTCATTAACAACATTTTAAGACATTTTTATAGGTGTAAATATTTTATTAAATATATGTCCAAATAGATGAGTTTTCTATTAGTTCATTAAAATTTAACTTCAAAATTTATAATTTATTGATTCACAAAAATTATTGCGTAAGTGTAGTCGAATAATACAACCTTCTTATGCACCATCCTTAAAAATAATCAAAACAACTTTTTTTCCTACTCTTCGAAATATTTATATACCTACTAATACAATGTATAAATATTAAATACAATTATTAGTTTTCATTAGCTGCTGTACAATCATAAAACAACATTATACTGTTCATATACAACTAATTGGTCCTAGTTCAATGTCAAATTCACGGTTTTTTAACTCACTTAAAAGTACTGGTAGCGTTGCTTTAAAATAAGTGGTTATTAGCAGCGATAGCCGTAACGACTGCGGCTTATCTCCACGTAAGGGTTACGTATTTGTACCGAAAGCACTCATTTAGGACCATAATCTGTGTACATTATTAGTGTACTTAAAATCTTTGAGGGTCGGTGTCTGGCAGAACTGGCAATGTAAAGTGGCTTAAATTTCGGAGGCACTTGTTTTAATGCATTCAAGGTAAAGCAGATACTTGTTTTCAATGTTGCCCCATATTTGAGAATAAGTATTATGTGTAGTGTATAATGAAGATGATTTTGAAGCGATGATACACAGTGGCATATTTCATACTAAAACATTTAATAACGGGAGTAGAAATATTAGTGACTGTATTCTTTCTCCAGATATTTAGTAATTAAATAAATAAATACACCCAACAGTCACATACATAGTCCTGACCCCACACTAAGATCAATTAAGTCTTGTGTCGTGGGTATAGGGAACTACGAGAGACTTTTCGGTCACACAAATGCCCAGACCCGAGACAAATACTTGTAGGCCTCACAAACATTTGTCTCAGGGTGGAGATCGAACCCGCGGCCTCGTTTCAAAGGCGGCGTCTAACCAACTGCGCCACAGAGGCTGTCACTTGTGTCACTACAACATAATTTTATAATAATTAGTTTATAATTTAATTAGATTTAGACTAAGAGTTTAGAATTAGACAGCTTTTATGGCGTCACTAAAAATAGACATAAAAGCAGTCTGTAAGCAGACCTTGAAGGCAGGTAATTGCATTGGATGATATTTATTTACATATTATCTTCAAAATTCTCGTGGTAAACTATCGTTCACTCCAATGTTCACATTATTTTCCCTCCACTTTAAAACAAATTAATTTAAACTATAGAATATACCCGCATAACTTTGATATGTCTTTGTCTTGGGACCGAGGTAATAAAAATATGTAGCACAGAAAATAAGCATAACAAATATATTTGTGTCCCAAGACATTTCAATGTGACTTTATTATGTTAAAATAACACATACAAATTACGTCTCAGGTGACGTCATTGTAAAAATTAAAATTATTCTGCATAATAAAAATAATTCATCAAAACAACTTAGATCAGAACAATTTAACTAGCGTACCTGCGGGAGAGACATTATGCACACATATTTATATTCTTAAATTAGTGGAGCACGGAAGTTAAAACACAAGTTTTACATACTTTGGATTTTAATACAATTGGTGTTTTTACTTTAACATACTATTTTTAAATTGTAGGGGGCTAAAAATCATAAACTTCACCTGATGACAAGTGATCACCGCCGCACATGACATATTATTACATCTTAGAGTATTAATAATATAGAGGGAGCGCTGTCATACATTCGCGTTTTGAAAAACGTAGATATTTTCTTGTTCGTAATGTTGGTACCGCTCCTATACTAATGAAAATTGAGTTAATTATTTAGAAATAAATTGCTATAAATTCCTTTCATAACCGAAATTATATTTCGCTATTATCCTTTTAAAACGAGTTTGAGTTTGAGTGGAATTAAATAACACTATACTATTTATTTTTACTTTTCTTTTCCAAGTAATTCATGTATGTTAAATAAACTGTCAAATATCAGCCTATAGGAAGGCAGAAAAAGGCCGGCACCACCAATTTTATCACGTTTTTGAGGTACTAGCTCCCTCTATATTATAGATACCTACTCTAAGAATTACATACATATTATCCTCATATTGGTAGAGTAGGAAAATTAAAACATTTTTTTTTTTCATACTGTCGCTTTCAATACAGTAATTTGTAAAATTGTTGTACTTATAGGAAATAATATATTATTATATTACGAATTATGTTACTTGATGCGTGGGAACGCTTAGTTGATTTGACTCAACAAATATTATAAAGAAGAAATGCAGATCGATTCCATTCGCCGAGAGACCGTTATGACTCGCTACGCCTTTGTTGTCTCCGACATTTTAGTGAGAATTATTCGTCTTGATACTTGCATATGTATAATTTAAAAGAAATATATTATGTTTATTCTATATATAACATTATTGAAGTATTCTATTCATCAAAATAGCATATAATTATACACATAAAAATTCTTAAAATTATGTTTTAAGGTTTTATTCAACAACTAATTTACAAACAACAAACAAATAAAATTACACAACAAATTGTTATTTTGATGGTAGAGCGATCAGTAATTTATAAATATTTAAATAAAAACTTTTTTCTCTCTATAATCAACTATTGTACATCTACATCAATCAATCCCAACAGATAACATGACAAGCAAATCGGTTAAAAATTATATTCAATAAATTTCCTATGTTTAAGAAATTTGTGATTTATTCACAAAAAAAATCCCACAGTACCAACATTAAATTCTCAAAGTACCAAGACGTCTTGGTCGTGTAACAATAAAAGGCAAAGTCAAAGAAGCCACCCTATTGTTGTATAATATTTATTCTTGCGTGGATCTTCGGTGGAGTCTTTCAGCGAGGTCGAACCCATTGTCACAGGGTTCATGGGAACCGGCAAAAAATGGACCTTACCTTTAGGGAAGTACCGAATCCAACGTACAAACTGAATAAGCACTTTTTCAACGCGTATGCGATCCACGTGTTCGAAGATTAGGAAGACGTATATTTTATTTTTAATAATCTCCACGGTTTATGCGAAGACCTTCGGGGTTTGTATAGTAGGTACGAAAACTGGTAGTGTTTGCTTTTGTCCTTGACAAAGGATCACTGTGACTTTGGCTACAGGTAATAAAAATAATAGTAATATCGACCCTGTAATTAACTGATTTTAAATCTACCAAATAACCTTTATTAAAACATACGTTTTTAAAATCGTATTTATCGTGTCACAATTAAAATTAATTATGTATATATCTAATTATATTTCACCCTCACTAACATAGCAAGGCCATATAGTCCACCACGCTGGTCTAGTGCGGATTGGCGGAGTTTACATACCACATAAATCGCCATGATATTCAGATTTCCTCACGATGTTTTCGTACCCTATTATAGTACCACTCTCAATCGTACTCTCGATTGTAGAGGAGGACAGAATCAAGGCGTAAGTTGACAATTAAAATGAACCAGTCAGATGAGATCAGTAGCTTTGAGCCTATGAAACTGATATTACTGTATAAAAACTACCCAGATTTCACATATTACGGGTATACTTTATTAAATTTACTAGAGCACTCAGACAAATAAGGCACTTTTTATAATTATCAAGTTTTTTTTTTAAAAAAGAAACAGCACCAAATAATGGCAAAAATAATATTCAATTATCAGCAGTCTATTTTAGTTCTAGTTTAGTAAAGATTTTCGCGTTGTCAATAACAAGCCAAACTTGACATGTATGATGTAGTCTTTAGATTTGAATACTAAAGCGATGTGGCGCGCAGATAAATCCCACTTTACCACATGAATATCTAAATACAGCTATTTATATTGTATTTGTGATCATTAATCAATATACATTTGACAATCATTCGCAAGATGAAAGGGATTTTATGAATCAAAAATATGAAGAACTTACTGTACTAATTGATTGAAGTAACATATTGAATTTAGAGAACAAAATTAGTTTTAAATACTATATTTTGTATATGTAATAGTTGATGCTAATAATTTCGATAACATTGGTTAATTTTTAGTTTTACTAATACAGTCTGCACTTTTTAGCAAAATTTAATTATGAGGTGTTAAGATTAAAAAAACGAGATTTATTCCTTCAGTTTTAAATATTAATTAAGTGACACTAAACCTAAGTAAAAACCTAAACCTAAGTGCGTGGTGGCCTGTTGGTAAACGGACTAGACGCGACTGCCAACATGTTCATGGTGGTCGCGGGTTCGAATCCCAGGGCACACCTCTGACTTTTCGGAGTCATGTGTGTATTGATAGTCAATCACCACGCACTAAAACGGTGAAGGAAAACATCGTGAGGAAACCTACCATAGCGATTTTTAAAAAAATTCTATGGTATGTAAGTCCGCCAACCTGCACTAGGCCAGCGTGGTGGACTATATGGCCTAACCACTCTCAATCGTACTGTCGATTGTAGAGGAGGCCCGTGCCCTGCAGTGGGGCGTATATGGGCTGATACAGACACTAAACCAACCCACATCAATCTCCTTTTTAGTATTTGACACCGCAATTCGTGACATCCATCCTTACAGCTGTTCCATAAATTGAAGACAGAAAAAAAGAAGACAGTTCGTGTTGCTGAGGGAGTTTCTTGCGCCGCTTCTTCTTCACAGCCACAACACGTTCCGAAGCGGTGGTAGCAGAAAAGGACGATTCAAAAGATCTTGTGAAAGACTATTTGAATAAAGAATATTTTGATTTGATTTTGATTTGATTTGATTTGAAATTAATTAAACTGATACAAAGTAAATTTAAATGTTCTTTGATTGTCCAAACAAACGTATGTGCAAAAAATTACATTAAAATTTGTAATCATTTAAAACATTTTATTTGTTTCGTCATAACAATACTGTTTGTATAAGACAGAGAAATTGCTGAGATCGGGCCAATGTTGTCGACGCCATAAGGTATGCGGACCGATAAACCATATGGCGATTAAGCCAGATTGTACCAAACGATAAATTAAGGCACGATATGCTCAGTTACACATCCTACAAATGGCAAAGTACAAAAAGAAATAAAAATAGCAAATTAGTGATGACTTACGTTCACAAGATAGAAAAAAATATTTAAAATCTTCATTGCCCATTTGGCTAAAACCCGGCAGTGTTGATTTAAAAGAAGGTTTAGATCTCGCACGAAGTAAATACCTAGGTTATGTGATTCTGAAATGTCTAGACCACAACTGGAGTCTAGATTACGGCGCCAAAAAAGCTATAAAATTTAATCTAGTTGCAAAAAGGTGCTAAATTACAATCAAATTATACATTATTTTAGTTATAAATATTAAAATCGAGTAATAAAACAAAATTTAACATTTTTAAGCACGAGTAGTTGTAAAGTTGACATTTTAGTTCCCATTTATGATGGCATAAACCATTTTTCCTATAAAATAAAAACCAGTTTGTAACATAAGCTGTAAATTAATGGTTTTTTTTTACCACGGATCGCTAATCAAAATTAACCAGCCTTAAGTTGTAAGCAAAAGTGAAGTCACGGTCGTTACGGTGGCATATGTTTGTTTGTAATTAGTATAATTCGATTCGAAGACTGTCTGACGTAAAGCAAAACATGTGTTCGTAGTCATGACTAAATATAATTGCAATTATATGTGTACTTTGTAAACTGCTTTCATAATGAGTCATAATGCAATGTTAGCAACATTTATAGCTCATAGTTTATCTAGATTCAAATTAACATTTTGATAGTTTTGCTTGTCTGTTTGCATTATCACTTTGGACGTGTTAGTTCATACAATAACATATTTTATAAACAGTGTCTTTAATAAATAAACAACTTTTTTATTTTGTTCACACACTTTGCAGTTTTACTTTGATTTTCTTATTTATGTTGTATCTTCTACGTTTAAGCTTGATTATTGTTATAACCTTTATACATTTTGTTATTTTGTTAATGTTATGAGTTAAATAATTGGGCAGATATAAGACTAACAAGACTATTTTATATATTTAATCATTGTACGTTTCTATTCAAACCGATTAATTCGAGTTGTTGAATCTTTATAAAAAACCTAGATCATAGTTAATTATATTTTGAATGGTTTTATGTCGAGCACAAAGTTGTAGAATCTATTACGAGGCGAGAAGGCGATAGGTGATTTTTTTACTGAAATAATACGTTTGCGTCGCTACACATAATATAAATTGACGTATTTGCATAATCTCAAAAGAATATGCTTAATTACCAGTTCTGATTTACAGACATATCTATATTGTGGCTTTATATTATTTGAGACAGCCATTTTAAATTATATATTATTATAACTGTGCGCATATTTGATGACAAATCATATTCCTACGTATTGACAAAAATACTTATAATAAAATCTCATTTTAAGAGGGGGGTCTATGTGAAATGGCCTTTTTCACAACGTTTTTTCTTGGTGATCTTTATTATTAGGTCTTCAAAAAAATATATGTTGATCTACACTATATGGAACATGGGCCCTTCTTTTCAGAATTCTTAAAAGTGTATTAAAAGTACTTGAAATAAAATTGCAAAGTGACCTCTATTTTCGCATTTACAACGTTTTTTCTGTTAAACTACGAGCACTAGGATTATTTTATTATTATCAGGATATTAAGAAATGCAAGGCGGATGGGACCTTCTTTTTATTTTTTCTAATTTCTGTCTCATTTATTTTTAACGAATTTTTTTCATATTATCGATACTCTAAATCGCGAGCACGTCCCCGCTGTCGCCCAACAAATCAGTGCGGGACGAACCGCCGTGCTAAACGGACCTATGTCGCTTGTCTTCGCAATATCAACGTAAATTTAATATTGCTATTTCGCTCGACACATTCATTGAGAACGGTTACGGCCGGTCTAACCGTAGTAAATCACTATACTACGTCACTGCAACTGTGGCGCTGTTGCTTGGATACCAAATAAAAACCCGCCGCCGTGTGGCCGCGGGTTCGATCCCGCATCGAAACAAATGTTTTTATTTATAAATTCAACTATCTACTATCTAACCCATTATTTTATATAGGAAACATTTTATTTCTTGCATTTTTGTAACATTTATATTTTACATTTTTGTATTTTAGATTTTTGAATATTACGATTTTTGTTTTATTTATTCTTTACTGCACACAAAAAGTGAAAAAGTATACAATATTTTACATATAAGATTAAAGAGTACAGTTGGCGGTCTTATCGCCCTAGGCGATTTCTTACAGACAACCTTTGGATGGATATAAGAAATTTATTTATTTGTTTATTATGAATAAACCAAAAATTACTCAACCGATCTTAAAATTCTTTTACCATCCGATTCCAACATTATCCTGGAGTAACATAGGCTGTGTATTTGCCTAAAGGGGTTGACATGAGTTAAAATGGAAAATAAAAATCATTGAAGATATTTTTTTGAAAAATATCTTCTACCATATTTTATAAAATTATTATTTATGCTCTTAGTAGAAAGTAACTGTACTATAATAGTAGATTTATTTTGTTAAAGTTAACGATCATAATATTGTACCTACATAGCAAAATATAAGTAGCGTGCGATGTTTTAATATTTCAATTGAATTTCATGCAACTTATGAGAGACCTACCCAACATATAAATAAATGAATTGTAATGTTCCGATCATATTTGAAATAGTAGGTAACATTTAAACACCAAAATAGGCACTAATATAATAGATAGTTACCGGTAATTTGGTCACCGGGAAGTAAGTATTATTGGCCCGAAGGATTGGCCGATCGCTTGATGATTGATGTGGCCGCAGGTTCGATCCCCGCATCGTTACAATTGTTTTTGTTTATAAATTCATCTATATGTCTAACCTATAATATTTTATAAAAGAAACATTTCATTTTTTGCATTTTTTGTAACATGTGTATTTTTACATTTTTGTAGTATAGATTTTTGAATATTTCGATTTTTGTTTATTATGAATAAACAAAAATCCGACGACCTGGTAAAGGTCGCGGGTCGTCGCTGGATGCAGGCTGCCTCCAACAGGTCTCTGTGGAAATCATTGGGGGAGGCCTATGTTCAGCAGTGGACTTCCTTGGCTGATGGATGGATGGATGGATGATGAATAAACCCAAAAATTACTTAACCGACCGACTTAATCTTAAAATTCTTTCACCATTCGAATCCAACATTATCCTGGAGTAACATTGGCTGTATGTTTGGCTAAAGGAGTTGAAATAAGGGTTGAAATGAAAAATAAAAACCATTCGAGATAATTTTTTTTAAATATTTTATTTTCCATTTAAACCCTTATTTCAACCTCTTCAGGTAAATATATAGCTTCTGTTAATCCCGGATAATTACCATTAGAAAATCGAAATATTTTTTTAAATTGGTCCAGTAATTTTTGAGTTTCATTGTAAATAAAAATCCAAAAATATAAATGTATCTATCCTCTTTATAATATTACAAAAGAAAAACAAAAATAAAATATTAAAATCTAAAATGTAATATTGGTATAGATAGATGAAATAAGTAAACACATAAATTGAACTACAAGTGCGGGGACCGAACCCGCGTCTTCTCTTTTAACAGTCAGCGTTCGAGCAATTCTGCCACGATAGCTGTGACGTTTGTAAGTGAATTAATCATACACTACGGTCAACTGCTCCTAACTGTACTTGATGGGAACATCGAGTGAAATAACACTACGAATATATCGTTTTGTCCGCAGCGAAATAATGAATGAATAGGTATAAAGCAGCGCGCTCGCTCGCACGTCGTGAGCTGGCGTGCGCCGGTGCGTGAGATTTGGTGCCGCCCGTTCGAGCAAGGTCATCGGCGTCTACCCTCCTCTTAATAAAAAGTTAAACATATTTTGTTTAATATTCTTAAAAATATATATTTTAGTCCTACATATAGCCTTACCTTCATATCTAAATGCGTTAAATGACTTCGATTGATGATTATTGCGAAACTCCTTACGATATTTATTTCATAATTCACCTGATACATATTCATCATCGGCAGTTTATAGCCCAATAAAAGAATACTTTAGTTGAAATAAATTGTTGCGATGATAAAATGAAGGAAATCATATTAAATCCATATTCAAAATACCAGAATGCTTATCGCTAGATCAATAAAAAATTAATAAAAATAAACAAATTTGAAAAACAAATTGTAATTTTAAATATTTAAACAATACAACACATTTTTATTTAATAACATAATTTAAAGAAATTTGCATGTTTGTTTACATCAGCTCTAACATTAATATTTAAACAATAATTTAAAATCAAATGTTGATTTAATTATTAGGTCACAAATTGTATAGGCGTTTAACAAGGCGAGAGAAAAAAAACGCTGGATGTGCATTTTCATATAAAATAATATGTATTTCACATTAGGAGCATCAAGTGTTTGAGAAAGCTTCACAAGAAGTTCCCCAATTTTAACTATGTCAGTGCAAGAAATATAACTTATGGCTCATTTCAATCAATTGTAAATATTGCTTCTCGATGCAATAACAATAATAATTACGTTCTTATCCAAAGGAGGCGGTTTCGGACAACTGGTAAAATTAATAAAAAATAAATCGACTGTGACTGAATTATGTGAGTTTCGCCTGTACAAAGGTCTTTCGACAGGAAAATTATGAAATGTCAAACGGTGGCTATTAGTTAGTTGGATAATACCTAGTGAGACTGTTTCCAAGATAACTGATACAAGTAGTTACATACTACATTCAGTATACTTCATATGCAGTGGGATTATAATCTCTTCGATCGATACAATCATTCCAGCCTATTCCAAGAATTGTTGTTGTTATTCCAAATTTAAACAATCACTTTCCATTATCTTTATACAAATTGTCAAAAATATCTAGAGGTATTAATTTTATGATTTTATTGTACCCCAGATTACAAATACCCCCTGGATACAACGCTTGTATCGTCAGGTCAACATGCTTATCTGATTTAAACCTTGTTTACATGAATGTCATTATTTACTTCACATTGTTCATTCGCAGTATGCTATCTAATCAAATATCTTAATGTGAAATTAAGCTTACTGACTAATGTCTAATATGTGTGTTGTATTGTGACGCATTTGAAACTACAACTGAAGATACATTTTCCGCGTATTTGAACTGGTCTATTTATTTACATTTATGAGGCAAATAATTAACATTACTTACTGGAATAATGATGAGTATATGACTAAGGAGAGAGCCTTGAAAACAGTTCAGTGTAAATGTCTACATCACTTGAAGTATAACACTTTACTTTTACTGTTCTCTTATATGAAAGAAGCTGCCTGGGTAGGTACCACCGCAATTTCTATTTCTCCCGCCTACTTTGTCCTCGACTATAGTAATCGTCAGGGTTGTTTGTGCCAGTGCATTGGTAGAGACGATTGCAATAAGAACAATCGACATAGAGAAACAACCTTGCCAACATAGTTTATCTTTTTCATTTTTTAATTTATTCTGTAATCCTTCGACAGTAATCCCTTGTACAGGGTTTTGTGAGGTTTTTTAATAAGGACATCTAAATGACTAGACTTACTTTTTAATGTGAGTCAATTTCAGTTATACAATTTTTTTGTTCCTTCAAAGGTGTAATACAAATAATACAAATTAATATAAATTAAGTGTGTATAAAATTTGCACACTTAATTTAAAATTATTGTATATTGTCCGAATTTTTTAAAGCAGCTAGTTGTGTTTATCTGTATGAAAAAGAAACGTCAAGATTCCTTGATGTTAATCAATGAAGCAAAAACAACGACTTTAAAGAGACAGTCGGTGAAGCTACGAGACCCAATTACCAAGTTCGAAAATAGACCCGAGTCATGTGCAACATTTATTAGGGAACTTTTTACCTCATTGTGACAACGCACTGCTCTCCATTTTAAGTGCCTTTAAAAAAGTGCCAAACTATATTCTGACGGATTTTTAAGCTCTCTTTTTGTAAAATGTATTCTTAGTCTTGATTGGAACTTATACTTCAATTTGCTGGTTTATTATTACATATATATTGAAATGAGTATTATGGAGCTCAGAAAATTATTTTCATACTATATACTACAGACTCAGCAGTACACAAAGTAAATGAAATAATTTGTATGTGCCGTTAGCTGTTGGACATTAAAATGATTAGAAAACAGGTATGGAGTCGATATATTAAGATGATGTATATTAGGAAGTGTGGGCCTTAATAGATGGACTTATAGGAGAAAAAAACTAATTGTCTTCCCACACAAAAAAATATGTGTATATATACCGGGTATCTCAAGACTGCTACCGAAAACGAAGCCGGGTGGTAGTTTTAGTGACTACAAACACAATGCAATTAAAAATTTCGCAAAGAAATGCGACAACTATTTTTTATGATTTTTTAAATATCGTCATTTTTGGTTGGTAAATCCATAGTTTTTGCTAAAATAATAATTTAAATACTTTTATACCTTAGGTTATTTATAAATAAAATGGTATACACTGTTATTTTAGGAAAAAATGTATTTACCACCCAAATATGGTAATAGGAAAAAAATAACAAAAAAAAATTGTCGCTTTTTTTTGCAACTTTTTCGTTGCATTGTGTCTGAAGTCGCTTTAACTACCACCCGGCTTCGTTTTCGGTAGCAGTCTTGATATACCCTGTATGAAGAAAAGAATAAATTAAAAATCCAGTTCTATTATCAATATTATTAGTTACACGTTAATAGTTTAAGAACCTTGTCATGTTTATATCGAGTTACAACAAATTGTCCTTAACATTAAGATGTAGGTAACAATTACTACTTTTTTAATATATTTTATTAATTTGCATTATATTTTTTTAATTTCATTAATTTAACTTTTATATTTTATTTAACCTTATTCATAGACGACCTAAAAACCTGTGTTAGTCAACGAATGTTTTGTCCATTTCAAACAACTTTTGAATTCAGTTAGAGCGAAAAAGACATTCGTTATTATTCGAGTACTAAAATAAGTTTATGAATTGTCTATGATTGATTCCGAAACTGTGTACAGGGTGAAGCAGAAATGGAGCAAAGCAGGTTTATTTCATACTAGCAGTCCGGATAAGCTCCATCCGGGTATAAATACACTTTTCAAAATGGCGACCAAAATGTTTATTTCTATTATCAATTTAGAATATCGACCAATAGGACCATGAAAAAGTATAAAATTTCCTTGTATCTGCTAGAGTTTTCACTACTGGCTTCCCTAGTTGTGAATCCTTGTATGATAGAATAATACCTCTCAACTCAATATTTTGCTTTACTGCGGAGGATAGTGGACAATTTGTTTCCAACTCCTTCTATTGTTTTTCTTTCTGATTAATTCCGATGCGAGGCACAGTTATGCTACTGTATAATTGCAAAGCTGTGATCTCGGGTTCGCTTCTCGGTTCGGGCAGTGATATTGGATTTTTCTATTCATAATTATCAATCTAGAGTCAAGAATTTGTACCCAATGTGATGATAGGCTCGCCCAATAATACACCATGCGACGGAAAATACAAGGCGAAACGTGGATGTCCCGGTTGCACCTCTGCCCACCCCTTCTGGAAAAAAAGCCGTACGTTTATGTACGTAAAACAGTATAGAATTATTATTATAATACATTCCATTTAACAAACCCAAGGTCTGACAAATATGCGTTATCATTAAAAATATTTTATAAATCATAGTTTATCTAAGGATCGTTTGCGTCACTCTACTTTTGAGTTAATCATTAAACAAGTAGCGACCATGACACTATCAGCCGCGGAGTAACGCCAAGTATTTACTTTCTTACAATGTGTTTCATTATCAAGTCAATCTTACAGCATTTATATTAATATATAACAGACTTATTTCTCGTATCTCATTTGATTTAATCTGCATGGCGCTGTTGTCATTAAGCAGGGTGTGAAACTACAGACAGGGGGTTCGATCCCCACTTAGATAAATGTTTGAGCGATTTATATCATATCATTAATAAAATAATGTATCAGTAATATGACACAATGGAAAATGTATAAAACGTACTAAATTGGTCAGCAGTATTTTGCGTATAATAATATGTAATTGGTTTTTCTCCGTCTGATATCATCGCTCAATTTGTAAATTCCTATTATTAGAAATCATGTTATTCTTTCTAAACTGCTTTTATGCAGTTTATAAATAAAAATATAAGAAAATAACACTAATCTAAATTAAAAGATTTCGGTCCTACTGTTATAAATGAGATAAATTATTGCAATTTAATGTTGTTCACAAATATCATTTCGTTTCATATCGCCGAAATTACATATTAGATTAAAATATGTTAATTTATTCACATTATATACATTAAAATAAATGATCCAAATCACAAACCCGTAAAGTACAAAACACCGGAATCACGGACAAAATACTAGCACATGCGTATGATACACGTCAAGCTTGCTTCCTTTGACAATCATGTGTCGCGGAAAAGTAAATTATTCAACGAAACATGTGCACCCGGGGTCCACGTTCAATATTCATGGTTCAATTAAATTCAACGAGAAATCCCTTCATTTGAATACTAAAAAAGTAATAAAATATTTTCTAGTAGTATTACAAATATAATATGTCTTGTAAGGATGTATGATGGATGTTTGTTACTCTTTTACGCAAAAACTACTAAATAGATTTTGATAAAACTTTACATTATAGATACATTATACATCAGAATTATATATAGACTATAATTTAAAGGACGATAACCTGACAGAGTTCAAGTCGTGGCGTTAGTTGACAATAAATCTGTTCAAATAACGGATGAAACTGAAATATAAATAATTTAAGAGTAAACATTTCGACACATGACGTAATAGAATAATGCCTAATACATCTCAATGTACTAAAATTATAACCCAGTCCAAGAAATTACCTTATAATTATGAAATACGGTACGATAAAATTATATATGTATGTATTTGAATGTTTAAATACACTGTTGTGTTTCGGATTGAAGGACATTGTAGCCAGAGTAACTAATGGTCATATTGAGACTTAACATCTTATGTCCCAGGATGGCGAGCGCAGTGGAATACCAAGCATTGCTTAGTAATTCATGGTGTTGTTAGGTTTTGCTACTGTCCATGACGACCGCTCATTTTATGTTTTTTTATTGCGTATAGGAATATCGCTTATCATAAGGTGAATTACATGAGCTCGCCTCGCAATTGATTCCAATAAAGACATACTATCACAATATAGTTTATGACATTAAGAAACATTATGTAATGTTGTAACATTACGCGAGATATTTGGATAAAGCGTCTCATTATCTCAGCGCTAAGATAACAATGACTTCTTTCCTTAATTCACATAAAAACGCCACTTGTTATCAATCTTCGTTTCTTTGATAATATAACACATCTGCAAATTTTCTAAGTCACAGTTCCCCAAAATTAATATCAGGGAAAACCACTATCTTTTTAACTATGACGGAATTTAGCGCATAAACAAAGCTTAGAAAATATTTATAACTCGGTTTTACGGTGTTTCGCCATTTTTTTATCATGGGCTTTAAATCTTGTTATCTATGTTGTGTATGTTAAAATAACTGTTTATTTGTTTTTAAATTAATATGTGGTGATTTTTATTGCATATTCTATAACCACGAAATTCTAAATGATATGTTGGACATCTTATAGGGAAAATTCATTTGGTTTCCGGTTTTATTGCCACATCTAAGGCTTCTGAAATGTATATATTGTTTTTTTTTTTTATTGCTGTGAATGGCGAGATGAGCATGCCGTTCGCCTGATGGTAAGCGATGCGACCGCTCATGAACAGTAGCAAAACCAAACAACATCTTGATTGTTTTTCTTGTATCTAAAATAAGCATACAAACTTGTGTTTAACAACCCCCGCATTGCGTTGAATGCAAATGTTTTTTTTTTTGTATTTATGTAATGTCTCCTTTTTTAAATGTTAAGAATTGAGTTGTGGGTCGAATAGTTTAAAGTGACCTTGTGGGTATCAAGGCATCGCATCTTAGCGCCATTCAAGAATTTATACCACTATTGAACTTGACTCACTGTAATTTTAGTGATAAGTATGAACAAGACGAACTCCGCTAAATATATTTTATGGCATTACACATTTTTTCCGTACATAATGATAAAGTTATTTAACCACGTTTCGAAATATTTGTTGTAACACATTGCAGGTGCCCAAAGTAAACTAACAATTTATTACTGCGATACAACAGTTTAATTATTCACAATCTATTCAATAACAATTTCATCGATAGCTGTGGCAAGCGCAATACAAAACAATGACAACAGATAGTATAAATCTTTTAATACAGCATACTAGTAATCATATCTTTATCCTGTTAATTGTGGAAAGTTTCTATTAATTGTTTTCTTTTGAAAACCCGACAACGAACATCGGTTTTATATCAAAAACTCCGACAGTTCTGACATAATAAAAGGATATTCATATTTATTACGCCGTTGTTTATAAGTTCACGGCAATGCAGGGGCAAGCTTTTACTTTCTAGCCGTGTTTTTTTATCTGTTCCACTTCTAATTGACAGCACGTGCATGATTTCCGTTCAGCCACGTGTCCCATTGTGAATTATTAAAATATTCATTCCGCCCTAACTCGACCGTGGCCTAAATTCCAGAATTATTTATATGCATAGCCGAATTCAAATGCACAGAAACCATAGGAAATAAAAATAGAGCCAATTTGTTTGCTCACTTTTTATCTCATTCGATAGGGTTAATACTGATTGTCGTACGGGTTAATACGGGTTTCTTTTGTCTATCTGATTTGAATAAAGCCAATCGCTCATTGCCTGATTCATAGATAATAATAGCATATTATACACAGGCACTGCAACGCCCGGGTCTTCTCAATCAAGAGTTCAATTAATAAGACTAATGTCATAGTCCACCACGCTGTCCTAGTACGTCTGGAATTTAATAAGTCACAAACTTTGAGTTTTTTTTGGGTCAGTACTATACCGGGTATCTCAAGACTGCTACCGAAAACGAAGCCGGGTGGTAGTTTTAGTGACTACAAACATAATGCAACTAAAAATTTCGCAAAGAAACGCGACAATTACATTTTATGATTTTTTAAAAATCGTCAATTTTGGGTGGTAAATCCATAGTTTTTGCTAAAATAATAATTTAAACACTTTTATACCTTAGATTATTTATAAATAAGAGGGTATACACTATTATTTTGGAAAAAAATGTATTTACCACCTAAATATGGCCATAGGAAAAAAATATGAAAAAAATATTGTCGCTTTTTTTGGCAACTTTTTCTGTTGCATTGTGTCTGAAGTCACTTAAACTACCACCCGGCTTCGTTTTCGGTAGCAGTCTTGATATACCCTGTATATGTAAATGTTGGCCGTTGGGTGTTATTTCATTATTTATCATCATCATCATCATAGCCACAGGAAGTCCACTGCTGAATATAGGCCGAAAGGTTCTGGAGTGGAGGCTACGTACAAACAAGCGAAATGTCGGACGCCCGCCAACAAGGTGGACGGACGACCTGGCTAAAGTTGCAGGAAGTCGCTGGATGCAGGCCGCTTCCAATAGGTCAATGTGGAAATCCTTGGGGGAGGCCTATTTAATTATAACATTCATAAATACAAATCGATTGTCACGAAAACAACTAAATAAATTTAATTTATTGACAAGGCCAAATTTTGGACAGGCGAATCGACATAACATCAATCAACCTAGAAATGTGGAATATAAAGTTGTTGTCACATTTTTGATTTGTAACTGCTTGTATTATAATTCTGACATTCCTATTCTTTGCCGTTATTGCTAAAGTTAAAGCATAAATAGAAATTTATTTTTGAAATCGGATCTTCTTCACATAAATTATAATGTTAAGATGTTAATAGACAATGCATATTACATAAAGCAGCCACAAATTTCAGCTATTAATTGTTTTAAAATACATATTCTGTCACACCTAAGCGCATATATCTAGTTACATACATACATTGGATAAAAATGCAAGAATCATTGCTTGGCTGTCTTCGATCGTTTTTTTTTTATTTTAGTTTTTATTGCTTCGTATGACTAGACTAGCATGCCATTTGCCTGATGGTAAGCATTATGACCACTGATGGACAGTAGCATTGTAACCAATGTCCTTCAAACCTTAACACAACAGTGCATTTACACTGTTTTTTGGTGGGAGAAAAGAAATATAATTGTTAACGCACACTAAGAAATAATTAAACAAGCTTCGACCTAGACAGACTTGATGATTCAGACAAATGCAATAAACACGTGTAAACAACTAGACGTAAATATTGATGCTGTAAGGGTTCGCCTCAATTAATCTAATATTCTGCAAAATAGCCATTTCAACTAATAACACTCGCTTACGCCAGTGATAAGGGATAACTCACTGAACTTTGACATTGCTTAGATGATAGCGGAGTATTTAATTAGCTTATTGTTCATCATTCTAGTTTTACATTTCTAGAGCTAAGAAATCAAAACTCATTATTATTGCTGGTACTTGGTAGGACGAGTCATTTGATTTGTGTTCTATTGTGAAAATATTGTACTAATAGATATATATTTACGGTGGTCGCGAGTTCAAGCCCCAGGGCACACGCCTCTGACTTTTCGGAGTCATGTGGGACTGACGACGCACTCTAACGTTGAAGGAAATTTATATACCGTATCGATTTGGAAATAATGACTATAGTATATCAAAATCAAAAAACGCGCACTTGCGCACATGGTGGGCTTAAGCACTCTCAATCGTACTCTCGATTGTAGAGCAGGCTCGTGCCCTGCAACTGAATATGATACAATCCAAAATATATGTAAATAATATATATGTTTGAACCGTAATCAGGAGCCGGTTGTGGTGTCCTAGATATATTTTTGATATCCACTAAAAAGTGATTTTAAATATCAGGCCTATTGCAACGGTAAGGTGCATTTATTCATTTAAAACACTACTACACCACTTTCGGTTCAACTTTCAATTCCCAATTGAGAGCCTTGCCATCTGTCTCGCGTACATTCATTAATAACTTCCTCACACTTTACTTCATAAACACGTCGGGTCTTCATCCGAAAATAACTAAATCCACTCTCCAGATGGTTTCCTCGTTGTTTTTGTGCGTCAAAAAAATGTCGCGTTCCAACGTGGGAACTTCTGGTGCATGGCAATAAGTCACTTGCAGATGTTAGCGAATCATGTCAAGTAACGCACGTGTTATGACGTTTTTTTTTAATTCATAGGTCACGTGCCACTTGCCATCTCAAACTGACTGTGAAATAGCCTGTATAAAATAGTATTGTTTTTATTCTCGCTCGTGCATCGAAGAAGAACGCCCTTTCTTGTTTACAAATAGGTGTCTTTGTATTACTTGAATACGTGTTTTTACGGGTAATTATCTCCCCTTATTAAGTAAAGAAAGGTGTTTTATAACTAGTAAATAGTTTACATGCATTTAATGAAGTTAAATGCTTTTTATAAAGATAATATTTTTATCGCGGCTCAACGAAGTGACTCTTCTCCAACTGAATATATATTATTTTCACAGAACTGCAGATATTTAAGATAAACGTGATAAAATACATGCAATTTGCATTTTATTGCATAGCCAACATGTTCTAGTAATAAAAAAAAACTCATCGCAGTAACAATATAGGCTCTAAACTCTAAAGTCTAAACATTATCCCCAAGGAGTGCCTAAAAAGATAGTATTAATTTTATAAAAAAAAGGTCGGATTCTTGAATTTTTCAATTTTATTTTAAAATATTAAAAAACGTGTTATGTTGTGATTCAAATTAATTGAAACAAATAATCTTGTATCACACTGATATATCACTAACGAGTTCAATGACTCGCAAATATGTGCAGAAGTGTAAAAAATCATAATCTGACCAATAATATATGATAATGACTATAGATAAAACAAATAAAATGTACATTAAAACAGTTCCACTTGAAAGAGCCACCAATTTATATTACATGGTCTAATATGAGATCTTGAATACGATCAACATAGTTTTTGCCGTCCATTCTTTGAGTTTTATTTGCATTATTTATTACTTACATTATTTTTACTACTTTAAAACTAGCCTAACTTCTTCGTTTTTGGACATGAGCATTATTTTAAGTACTCAAAATACAAATATTCATAATTTCCAAATATAAAACAAATTTGACAGTAGGTATGTTTTTCTTTTGTCAACCATTGCAATGTAAAGCTAATAAACCAGCTCACGAATATACTACAGCACGAAGTAGCGGTAAAATACAAATAATTTTACATTAGTAACAATCAGAACTGAATTCGTAACATTTTTCATACAACAGCAGAACCAATGTCCTAAAATAGGACATACTTAATCTCCACAATATTGGAAACGGTTTCGTAATTGCTGATAATGATAAAGATAAACATGACCTTATAATAATCAATTAGTAATCAGTTCGCTTATTTTACTAGGTTAAATAAATCGTTATCTCTAACGATGTCACATCAAATGGAATAATTACACTAATTATGTACAAATTCTACTAATATTTTGAAATACTAACTGTCTTTAAGCGCTTTAGGTATGTTAGAGATATTTCGTATAAAGTTCCTACTCGCAAGAATTCTCATACATTATTGTCATTCTTTTCAGTTTGTATATTCTTTTTCTTGCCATGCCGAAAATATTCTTCTATTTGCAACAGGGTTTTGTTTTTAGTTTCCGGCAAAAAGAAGTAGAGGAAGATAGTACCAAGAGTTGTCGATATTCCATAAAACAAATAAGTTCCATGGTGCCCTATGCTCTGGAACATAGCTGGAGCTGTTTTCACTGTTCCGAAAAATGCTATTGACGTCATCATCACACTAATACCAGATCCCAAACCTTTAGTTTCGACGGCAAACAATTCTCCAACCATGTTCCATGGCAACGGTATGAAGCCCATGTTAGAAACAATTATATAAAATGCGATTAATCCCAACGACACGACGGGTGACGTGTGATGGATCGTGCCGCTTTCAACTAAATACAAATACACTGCCAACCCTATCAAGGATATCGAGGTACACGTACCGCTGAACATTACCATTGGCCTTCTACCTGCTCTTCTTAGCAACACACAAGCTATTGCCAACGAAACACATCTCAATACATCTATACTTAACATAGCTACATATGCGTGTGACTTGCTTGAACTATTTCCAATCAACACCTTCATTATATCCGTAGTGTAAGAACATATCACATTCACTCCAGATAGTTGAGTGACGATAAAAAATACTGTCATAATCGCCAGCGGCTTATAAAACTCAGGTTTCTTTATATTCTTCTTTAACATTTCAATCTTGCTCTTGCTCTTGTCTCTCTTCGTTTGTTCTACTAACATGTTATCCAGTTCAGTCTTCATGGCAGCACTTTTTCCTCTGTACCATTGGAACGACGCAATGCATTCGTCAATTTTGTTTCTAGATGCCAACCAGGCTGGCGATTCTGGTACGTTGAAGAGGATAATACCACCAACCAGTGGGAACAGTCCACATAGCAGAGACGCATAGCTCCAATGAAGAATCGTTCCAAATAAATGTGATAAAAATACACCCACGGCGATACTCAGCGAAAGAGAAGCTAAGAAAAATCCTCTGTAAATTGGTGTACTAATTTCTCCAACGTATACTGGTCCTAATGGACCCAGCCAACCCTGGCACAGCCCGGTGATGAATCTCCCAATCAGAATAAGGGACATGTAATTATTGGCAAAACCAATTATGGCCCAGCCCAGTATGAAGCACAAAGATAAGCCAAGTATCGATCTTCGTCGTCCATGCCTTTCCATCAAATATCCAGACATCAGGTTACCGAAGAACAATGCGAAACAGGATATGGCAGCTGGAAGATGAATTGTTTAAATTAATATAATAATAGATAATAATATAATAAAAACCATGATCAAAATTCTAAAAGCAATATCATATCACGTACCTACCCAAGATACCAATTCAGTTGAGAATTTATGTCTCCCTTTGCCATGTTTCAATTGGGGTATGAGGATGGCGGCAATGCCCGACGTCGCGCCGGCGCCTAAAGTCATCATAAAACACCAAACGCCATAAACGCCTGAAAAACATATATCTTTTGAGCATTTTTATTTTAACATTTTTTAATTCTAAAATTACCGGTTTTGTATAAATAATCATATCGTAAGTGTCATTATGGAAACTTTTCATTTCTTGTAAACTTTAAATTGTTATTTTGCTTAGATTGGTTTTAAATCAAAGTTAATGGAATTACGCATAGAAAAGGAACAAGATTTAGTGTTTTTCGTGTAAATAAAGTACACAAGTCCATGGACACGTGTAACCCGACATTATCAAATAGTAAACAATACGTAACGCATCAATTAATTTAATATGTACTTAGCAACGAGTACTATGATGCCATGCTAACTAAATATTGCGGAATTTAATTACATTACTGTTTCAATGTATGTCGATGCGGAGGAAGTACAATATTTAGTCAAAGTCCTTATTTACTCAGAAAAAGATAATGTGTTTGTATCAATTGTATTCACATTTATTATAGCCAGCTGTTAAATATTTCATAGTTGATTTATGTCTTTGTGAATACCAAGTAATCGTAGAAAGTAGCAAAAGTTAACTGCGTATACTGTATATATTATAAAATAAAATGCCAGTCATTAAACCTATTCTAGGAGCTGCGTATAATTTCAGAAACAATGCGCTCTTTTATTTACATTTTTTGTCCTTAACAAATAGTTTACAGAATGTTACTAACACCTAAAGGAATAAATTCGTAAATATTTTGTCGAAAGTACTACAGCAAACATTAGATAGATCAATTCCTATTCAATTAACGAATTGCAAATGGAATCAACGTTTTCTTTTGTTTTTATTATCGAATACCAAATCAAATTCCGAAAGGCAGTCAATCATTACACATACAAACTTTAGATATTTTAAACCCAAGCAGGTTACTTTAAAAGTGTGAATTGTTCGTTTACACAGATTTAAATGTTCTAATCAATAGATTTGCTTCTATAGAGCCGCTTTAATTGAATTAAAACACTCCGTTAAAAATAATGAGCTTTAAAAACTGTAATGGGCATAAATGGATAATAACAAAACCAAGCGAATAGCTGTCTTAAAATACAGTCTTCAATTACTGAAGTAAAGTGTCGCACAAAATGACAGATTTTATTTTACCAATCTATAAAAAATATTATAACATTATCGACACTGGCACGCGCCTTGAATAGTTTCAGAATGCCAATAATTTTTAAATTGCATGTCACTTTTACTTCGTTTTCCAACGGATTATTTTAAATACTTTTGTACCGACGTTCACATATTTTCACAATTTACAAAACTTCCATTTTTCACACACCTGTCTCCTAAACGGCGATGGGTTATTGGCACTATTATAATCGTCTTTTGTTTCATTGATGTCTTTCTCAACTCCATTTTTGTTGATTTTCTCTAACTCCGGCACTGGAGTATCGTCCATCCCGCAATGATTCCGTGACACTGCATCACACATTGTTCGTGCGATACTTATGAACCACCAAACACTTGGAAAGATTGTACTTTATCTTATCATTACACGCAGACGAAGTTAGCGTGCCACACTGCCAGCAGCGCGCGCATCTTATGCCGAATATAAAATGTATTGTAAACATTTTTATTTAAAGTTAAAGCCGAATATATGGACAAGGTATCTGGTTGTTTCCAAACGAGTTATGTTAATGTTATATGCCTATCAAAACTGATCCGAATGCAGTTTTTGACCCTGATCACTTGAGGAGAATGAGTCAATGCCTACGGAGTTCGGGTACTTTGTGACGTATAAGCCTGCCAAACCAGTTGACGGTTGTTCCATCCACACATACAAATAAAATAAAAACAGTTTTTATTTTTGGTAAAAGGGAATCAGGGAATGTTTGATTTAATTTATGAATTTTATATCCAAAATTACAGAATTAATTAACATTTATTTCAAACAAATTATTAAAAATATTTTTAGGAGCATTTAATATTGGCGTAAAAATATGGAACTAATAATTTGAAATGGAACTTAAACTTTGTTCCCTAAACTATTCTGATAATGACGTAAATAATATATAAATATTAGGAAGTCAAGCGCCTGTTAGAATTCTAAGAGCATTATACAATGAAAATATTGCCATAAAATTTGTAAAGGCCCTGTTTTCAAGAATGTAACTGAAGACAATGGGATAATTTTGAATTATGTTCTACATGGGATATATATAAGGCCTAGTGCCTAATGTTGTATATATCAGTATGCAAATGATCATATTCACTTCTTTTTACATATACATACGTACTTAACTTAAAAGGAAACCGAATTTACCGAAGTAAAGTCTACTTCTTATGAATTGATGTCAATCACGATGCCAGCTGTGAAATTGTTATTAATAATTTTGATATTAAATTAATAAATACAAATTAATTCAATTTTTACTTAAATCCTGTACGCCTAGAATTATGATCCTTGAACTTCATATACATAGTAAATCATACTAATTCATGAGACACAATATAATTTACTTTTCTAGGACGCGTATGTAACAGGTTTGATTAAAATATTACTAATTTATATTACTGTCAGACTTATCGACCTTGACAATTGAATGGATAAAGTACCTCGTATTTCGTTATTGTTTTTTTAAATACTACTACTAGTGGATAATGGAATACTTTCAAAGGGTGCAGGACTAATGACGTGCTAAAGAGAAGCCCTATAACTAGCATTTTTTTATTGCAGTGAATGGTGAGACGAGCAAGCCGTTCGCCTGATGGTAACTGATACGACCGCTCATAAACAGTAACAAAATTTCACTGCGCTCGCCATTCTGAGACATCAGATGTTAAGTCTCAATATGTCCAGTAGTTACTCTGGCTACAATGTCCGTCAATCCGAAATACAACAGTGCATTTCCACTGCTGTTTCACGGGAGAAATAGACATTGCGGTGGTACCTACCCAGATAGCCTCTCACATATGAGTGACCTACCACCAGTAAATTGGGATGACGTGAAACAAAAAGTAGTACTTATAGTGAAATTAAATGGAACAAAAAACTTTAGCTGGGGCTCTACTATATTAATCTGAAAAGAAGTTCGAAACTTCGGACGATCAAAGTTTATATACGAAACGAATGTACCTACTCTGTAAAAGTTCGAATTTGTAAAACGTACATCTTAACCATAAGTCTATGGTTACGACCATAAGTCAATAACGACCATAAGTATAGCTAGGTAGTGGTGGTGATGGAAAAAGGTTGCTATATGCGAGATATAACCAGGCCTTTAAAAATAATAAAAAGTAAAAAAAAATAGTAGGATGAAATCCATTAGAAAAGGAGGGGAAAATTATAAAAATGAAAGGAAAAATAATTTACGGGCGATCTGAGGTCGGGAAGGGGATGGAGGTGAGTTTTTAAGGGTAAAAAACGGTTTTTCTTGATTTCCAGCAAAACTAAAAGTCCTATCGAAAAAAGTCAAATGGCAAAGTTGTAGGTAATAAAAAGATCTAAAACTTTTGTATTCACACTTTTTTCACAGAACCTCAAAATTTATGTGAAAATTCAAAAAACCAACTTTTTGGTTTTTTATTTTTATTTATAAAATTTCAGGATGTCAGGATGTCCCTGCGGGACTCGACCACTACTACCTCGATGCCACTCTATGCTGTTCAGAGGCCTATGGTCTTGCCCGTCTAAATAAGAAGGAGCGCGTATGCGCTTTTATTAGCCTTTTTCAGGCGTTCGCCTCAGTATCACTTTTGGTGAGGGCACCTCCTAAATACATCCAGTGCTCTTAAAGGCCCCAATTACTGGCTTTCTACACCAGGGATAGGGCAGATAGTAATCTGGGCTTGAGTCTACCAGTAAGTGCAATTTGCACCACGTTTATTTTGTAATCAATATAAACACAAACACAATGGAGGAAATACTCGACAGTAATAGGTATTGTACAAAATTTGTAATATTGGCAAGTAAAGCGTAATTAACAAACAATGACAATTTGCCTAACGAGTGTCAAGTATTATCATATGCAACGTAACCCCGGCCCTACTTGGAATATTTGTTCAATTTCATTTTAAACTTTTACTATATAGTAGGGCTACTTTCCGGTGAAGAAACACGAATAATTTGGCACTTATTTTAAGTTTAAATGCAGTGGCGTAACAATAGGGTGGCAGAGTGCGCAAAATGCCACGGGCCGGCCCGGAGGGCCCCGGTCGTACAGGGTCTCAGGCCCGACAGGGCTCTGGCTCGATGGGGCCTCGGGCTAAAGCCCAACAAGGTGAAAGCAGAGAGGAACGTAACATTAATAACGGAATTCGTAATAATAAACAATAATTGACTACATTTTAAACCTGGCAAACATTTCATCATAATATTTGATTTCATTAATTTTTGATAAATATTAAGGTAATATTTTCCAAACAAATTTAAACATGCTTTGTTCTAGAAATTATTTCAGTGGCAGCGAAAAACGAAAGAGAAAGAGAGAGTCTGTAGCAATAAATAAAAATATATCTGAGTTTCGGAACGAGCAATTTATTGATGAGTCTAGGAAATGAATATGGACGAAACTAAAAATTATATAATAGCAAATTCCGACGATAGAGAATATTCAGACTAGGGATGTTGCGGATGCCGATTTTTTCACATCCGCGGATGCGGATGCGGATGCGGATGCGGATGCGGATTTTAAGATCCTATATAGATATTGCATATGAATGAATATTGAAATTAAACTATTATTTACAGATTTTATCGCTTACTATAATTTATCGATATCAGATTTATTTATGTTAATTTTTAATATTTTTTAACTTCCCGTAATTTACAATTACTAAAGTAAAAAGTTAATATAAAACGTTAATCTGTTTTTGCGTTTCGATCTACGCAGAAGAAGCTCACTGTGTCTTGATGTCTGGCAGATTGTCTTTTGGGTTCCGATTTAATTAAGTGTAGAATTCGATCCCATGCTTGTGGAAGGTTCTAGCAATCTTCTCTATTGATGATTATATCCATTACCTTCGTTTTGAGTAGCACCAAGTGCTCGCAAAAGAACACCGTTTCAGTTATTAAGTATAACGCCGTCTTTTCTGATACAAGGCGGTTAGGAAGAGGTGCGTAAAATAAAACCGAGACGCTGCAAATAATTGTTCGCTAGGATCACTACTTAGTGGAGTAGATAAAAATCTTCGTGTTATCGGCAATAATACATATTTTAAATTCCTCCTGATGAACACCACTTAAGAGGATTTTCATCCACATAGACACTTTTTTTTATGTGGTAAGAAATAAATTATGTTTTGAGTACAGCTTCAGTGCTACCATTTTCTGGTATTTCGCGACTCTCATTTTCGCTAGAAGAATCTAACATCATAGCAACAACAAACGCGTCGGATCATGTCAGTATTTCTTTCACTCCCATTGGTCAATAGCCGCGTACTGACTAGCCGCGCAGCCTCGCGCGGCAGCCTCAGACGTTTGCTGCGGGACGGTTGCCTCGCGAGGCAGCCTCGATGTGTACATTTTTTGGATCGAGGCAGCTTCGCGCGGCATGGCCGAGCCAGTTTTGCTCAAGAGAAGTTTTGAGGCAGTACGTTCGGAAAGCTACCGCCACCACTGCCATTCTAATAATTTTACGACTTGTAAAGTAAAGAAAACGGAAACCTAAACGTTTTTGGATGAAACTATTATACCAAAACAGATTAGATTTTTTCTTCAAGTCAGCTATTGGAATGTTCATTTTCTAACTTATTCTCCATGCATCTTCTCCTAATCCTCTATTAGTATAATCGGGACATTGCGCATCCCAAAGTCTTCTATATTCACCGTATAGTTTTATTAATTTAAGGCACTGTTCTTTATCCATGGCGCTAACCTGCGACGAACAAGCGAGGCGAAACACAACCGTCTTGATTGAGCGCGGCAAACGTACCGAGGCGCCTTTGAGCATGGACAAAAACCGACAACGCTGCTCGGCTCGGGCCGCGGCACGCTCGGGCGAGGCGGCGCGGTGTGTGCGTTTGCCTCGGGCGAGGCACGTCCCGACTAGCCGAGCATTTGCTTCGCGCGGCAGGCCTCGCGAGGCTGCTCGGTCAGTCAGTACGCGGCTAATGTCGCGTGCGAACGGCACGCGCCGTTCGCCAGCACTGCCAAATTTCTGTCATGTCTCATCTTGTATTACATCCGCATCCACATAAATATCCGCATCGATTATTGCGGATGCGGATGCAGATGTCCAAATCTATGCGGAAGTTCCGCATTTGCGGATGCGGATGCGAATATTCGCAACAACCCTGATTCAGACCTAAAACCACAACCAAATCCACAAAAAAGTACGAGCTAACATGATATTCAACCATATTTAGGAGCAGAAAATATTAAATCGCTATATATTACAGACAAGTGTAATAAAAAAAAAAGAATGACGCAGTGAAAAGATTTGTGAGTGAGAAAGACACACTATAAGCTCCACATTGTACATTACTACTATACTTAATATGAAAGCCCAATGGTCTCCTCTAAGAGACAGTGACAATAAATAACAAAATAAATAAATATAAACAAACGCGTCTACAACGATTCACTGACTATATAGGTAGTCTTGATGGCGGAATCGCTGGAGGAGTTGCAACAGGTGCTGTACTGCCTGACTTCAGCCTCACAGCGAATTGATTTTAAAATTAACTTCGACAAGCCAAAATAATGATCAACCACCACCCTGATCCAAGAACTGTCGCTGTATGAGGCCACCAGCTCGAAGTTTTTTCCGAATAAACTTACCTGGGGCAGACCCTTTACTAGGTAGAAACAATTTGAGAAGGAGGCTACGAGTCTTCATGTCAACTCTACCAAAAAGCTTGAAAACGACCTACGGTTCTAGGACACTCACAGTACGATTGGTCCACTAGCTTAAGGTCGCTCAGCGAGCCATGGAGTGTGCTATGCTCGGTGTCTCTTTGAAGGATTAGGATCCGTAAGCTTATCCTAAAGAGAACCAAAGTTATAGACATAGCAAACGAGAAATAGCAAGCTGAAGTGGCATTGCAGTGGCCACATCTGTCGAAGAATCGATAACCGTTGGAGTAAAAGTGATCTTGAGACTGCGTCTTGGTTAACGTAGTGTAGGACGCCCTCCAGCTAGATAGAGTGACGCTTTGCAAAAGATTGCTGCCACATGCTGGATATGACAACTCGCCGACAGGGTGAAATGGCGCCATTTGGAGGAGGCCTATGTCCAGGAGCTCACAACAAAATAAATAAAAAAATGTTTTGAGTTAATGACGACTGAAAACAAATTGTAAATGCGATAAACACACGAAACATCGAAAATTAACTTGGATTCATGTCTTTTGTATGAACAATGGTGCTTAAATTGGATACTAGATGAGGAGCAATAATCGATTAAAAAAAAAAAACTTTTTTGAGGACTTACTATATTCACAAAGATACCAATTTAGCTTTTCGTGGCCATAGAGAAATTGGAGATTGCCCATTGCAAGGCACGGCCCTCCCTTACAATCGAAAGTACGAAAGATAGTGGTTAGACCATATAGTCCACCACGCTGGTGCGGGCTGTCGGACTTAACGTACCATAGAAATTCTTACTAATCGTAAGTTTCCTGAATATGTTTTTCTTCATTTTCTTAGTGCGTTGTGGTTGACTATCAATAAACACATGACTCCGAAAAATCAGAGGTGAGCCTTGGGATTCATACCCGCGACCACCAGTAGCATATTGGCGGCCACGTCTTGTCCGTTTACCAAAAGGCCACAATAAAAAAATAATAATTAAAATTTAACTACAATATTAAGTTTTTTTTTTACCTTGATGAAGGGCCCCATTTGATTAATTTTGCCACGGGCCCCCGGCAGGGTAGTTACGCCACTGTTTCAATGGTTTAACGAAATTTAAAAATACTGTATTATTTTCCTATAGCATCAATGACAGTAATTTTGAACGCTGCACTAAACTTTCTTACCATCCATATAAATTAATGCCTAACCTACTCCACTCAATTATTGATTGAACGTAAATTTACAGCCCTTTTCATGGACAGTTTTAAATCCTATTTTAGATTCTACTTAGTTCCCCGACTTATTAACAAATTGCGTACCGATTTCGTTAAAAATATCACAGCGTCGAATATAAAGATTAATGGCTGCCATACATGCTAAGGTTGACCGGAAAGGTCCACCTGTGCAGGTATGCCTGCGCAGGTATACCGAAATGTGTGTGGGAATAGACCTGTGCAGTTTTTTGGGCCTGTGCAGGCGACCGGCGCAGAATCGAAAATCAATTCTTTCGAGTGACACCGTAGGGCGTACCTGTGCGTGTGTGCCTGTACTCCGGTCGCCTGCGCACGTCGCATCAGTTGTTTTCTAGCATGGCCGATTAACGTCTCCGGTCCCTTTAAACATTTGCGATCCTTTATGCTATCTATGCTTATACCATTGTATGACATTAGCACCCCTCGCGCAAACCTTACACACCCCGCGGTCGCCTATCGCTCTGGGGTGGCGTCTGCGCCGCCGGCCGCCATGCTTGTATACAACAACTTCTGTTCACAAGTATTGTGTAATGCCTCGATAGATTTTATTGTATTTTCTTGTAGTGAAGTTGCTACGAGCTACTGTAGTGAACAGAAACTATGTTTTGTGCCATGATTATTGTGCATTGAGTACATGTAATAAACGTGCAGTGTAAATGACGTCAAGGAAACAGTCGTCCTCATTCGATGCCATCGCAAAAAGAACTGAAGACCACTCCGGTACACCGTAACGTTCCCTAATGTAGGCCATACACACTACGGTCTACCGGAGAGGTCATCTGTGCAGGTATACCTGCGCAGGTAGACCGAACACTGATACCGTGTATGGGAACGTTACGGTGTACCGGAGAGGACTTCAGTTCTTTTGCGATGGCATCGAATGAGGACGACTGTTTCCTTGACGTCATTTACACTGCACGTTTATTACATGTACTCAATGCACAATAATCATGGCACAAAACATAGTTTCTGTTCACTACAGTAGCTCGTAGCAACTTCACTACAAGAAAATACAATAAAATCTATCGAGGCATTACACAATACTTGTGAACAGAAGTTGTTGTATACAAGCATGGCGGCCGGCGGCGCAGACGCCACCCCAGAGCGATAGACGACCGCGGGGTGTGTAAGGTTTGCGCGAGGGGTGCTAATGTCATACAATGGTATAAGCATAGATAGCATAAAGGATCGCAAATGTTTAAAGGGACCGGGGACGTTAATCGGCCATGCTAGAAAACAACTGATGCGACGTGCGCAGGCGACCGGAGTACAGGCACACACGTACAGGTACGCCCTACGGTGTCACTCGAAAGAATTGATTTTCGATTCTGCGCCGGTCGCCTGCACAGGCCCAAAAAACTGCACAGGTCTATTCCCACACACATTTCGGTATACCTGCGCAGGCATACCTGCACAGGTGAACCTTTCCGGTCGACCTTAGCATGTATGGCAGCCAATACACGGTATCAGTGTTCGGTCTACCCGCGCAGGTATACCTGCACAGATGACCTCTCCGGTAGACCGTAGTGTGTATGGCCTACATAAGTTGAATTTTTTTTATCTCTCGCAATCAATAAGGTAACATTTCAATATTGCTGTGTTAATTTAAAGATTGATAATTTTAATAAGATTAAATATTTAGTATTATAGAGCTGTTGTTAACTCGTGTCAGCTCTGATATAATATATCAATGTTAGTGGTTTTATTGATGCTGTTCATGTTCATGATTTATGTATATTTTCTTTTGGATCCAATAAATGAATTAAGATATTGAATCTTTAGCAGTAATTTCAGTACTCCATTAATACTGTTATTATTTTTGATATAATTTAGTCATAAATATAACGAAAAAGAGCTTACACCTTTTGAAAACTTTAAAGGTCTTATTCATTAAGAATTTTAAAACCTGTTTAAGCTACTGAATGTTTTGTCTTCTGGACTCAAACCAAATTCAAAAGTCTGATACAATAAGGTTTTTAAACAGTTAGTCTTTAGTATAACCGTGGTATGACCAAATGGTATTATTACGTTACGAATGGTAATCACAAACTGCTACTTTTGCTAAACTTTGTAGCTCTTAACAATAATAGTGTCATAAAAACGAAATAAAAATATTTTTATCGTTTTTTTTTTTTTTGACAAATATTAACCTTATTAAAAATTTTGGACATATTCTGTCGGTAATACTTCCTGCCTTTTAGCATTTATGATCCTATATATATTAAAATAAGTTCACATTTCATTATGTATTAGCTATGTATAACATTATCCGTTGTAAAAATAAATTATTTGTAAAAGATTATACACTCTAAAAGGCAGGGATCTATTCTTTCCACTACAAATACTTTAAAACCCAATCGTTCTGAACCTCTAGTTAAACTCATTCTGATATGAAAATGAAATGAAATGAAAATAATTTATTGAATCCATTAAAATGTTCAACATCATTTAGATTCAGTCATTTTTTTATCTACCACCCGGTTCGGAAAGCGGTTTTCACTAGAGAAGAACGGGCAAGAAACTCTATATATAAGATAACTAGTTCGACTCTCATTATAAGTTGAAATAAAATTATTATTTACGGATTTTCTCACGGATTTGGTCTAATTTTTACATTTTTTGAGTTCCCGACGTTTCGATTACTTTACAGCTTTCGTGGTCACGGGGCGGACTGAGGTATTAGTCATCCGCTCAGTGACTGTTACTTTAACTACCTTTAATTTAGAAATATCAAATTAAAAAGTTAATTAAAATTACTAATCTGTATTCGCGTTTCGATCTAAGCAGAAGGAGCTCACTGTGTCTTAAGGTCTGGCAGTTAGTCTTTTGGGTTCCGATTTAATTAAGTGTAGAATTGGATCCCATGCTTATGCAAGCTTCAATCCATCTTCCCTATTTAAATTTGGATGTTTTTATAATTTCAATAGCCTCGCGAAACATCCTGGGCAGGAAACGGTGTTGTTTCGCGAGGACTTGGGGCTTGTCAAAACGAAGGAAATGCTTGGAGCCTTCTTCTATTTGCTCAGCAACTGCAGACTTCGTTGAGCGTCGATGTTTGACATCAGCTAATGTAGAAGAGGCCACAGTACAGGTGGTAGAAATTAACTAATCTTCTTGGGCGGCATGGAGTATGTTTTGATAAAAGGACGCTTCAGGATATAGCCAATCTTGTGTTGATAAAATCCGTAAATAATAGTTTTATTTCAATGTGTAACATTCGCGTAAATCTAAGAAACCATTATTATAAATTATTAATAAAATACATTTGATTCTTACACTACTATCTTTGTTTTCATTTTTACCAAAAAAAAAACAAGTTTATCGCATCAAATGGAACTAATTCATACGACTACAAATATAATCATAATAAATTACCATAAAACTTAAATGGAAACCTAATGGTTGTTACTCAGACGGTATTTATGAATAAGAGAATAAATAAATAGCACCCATCAGTCACATACCTAGCTCTGACCCCACAATAAGATCGAGTCTCGTGTCATGGGCAACTAAGAGAGACTTTTCGGTCTTACAAACACCCAGACCCGAAAGAAATATTTGTGGGCCGCACAAACATTTCTCTCGGTGCGGGGATCGATCCCGCGGCCTCTCGTTTCTGTCTTACTGACTGAGCCACTGAGGCTGTCGAAATTCTTTAAAATCGCTTATTTTGTCTTTCTTTAGTCAAATTGAGTCATTACACCTTTGAACAATTATGTTCTTTGTATTATCAACCGTATGTGAATATTAATTCATTTGTACATTTCATTATAATTCATATGAAATTGTTGACAGATAAATGGTGTGCAAATTAAGGACTAAATGTATTAATTTCTCGAAAATTCATATTAACCTATTGATATTATACTCCGGTCAACTTAGAAAAAAGTTTTGAATCGCTATACCTCCGAAACAGTGGCTCGTAGGAAAAAACGTAGATATTAATACATTTTTTATAGATAATTTTATGACCTACAATTTTAGTTTGAGGTATTTTTTTTAATGACAAAACCGTTTTGCTAAAAATCTCAAAAACTCTTTTATTTAACATTTAACCTCGAATATATTTTTTTCCACACACGGGAATGATGGGGTACTTTCAGATTTTGTTTTTAATTTTTTTTTTAATAATAATAATAATAAGCCCCCCAAAATCCTACCTTACTTCCGTGTCGAACATCTGACCACGTGGGGGGCGGGCAACGTGTACAACATAAACATACACGGCCAACAAGGCAAAGGTAACCCATAAATATGGAGAGTTCTAGTAAAGATATAAGTATAATGTCGCTGCCTGGGGGTGATCGCCAGGGCACGTCTGGAGCTGGCGCTGGACGTGGCAGCATGCGGCCCGCCAGCGGCCGTCTGTTACATCGGCGGGCAGAGACCGACAAAAATGTTACCGCCGAATCCGACAGTGATAACCGACTGACTGACATAATACCCTCCACTTCTACATCCAACCCTGCCAGAAGTGTTTTGCAGGACATGCTGCCTGCAACCACTCAGGCAGGCCGGGGTAGACAACGGATGAAATGGACGAATGAAGTCAATACAGAATTACTCCGTTGTTACTACCGTGTTACAAACTTGCGTTTTGTACAAAGATACCCGGAACTAAGTTCCCTAACAGAGCAAAGACTGGCAGATCAAATTAGAGTCATACACAGAAATAATAGAATACCACTAGAAGAAAGAGAAAATATAAAGAAAGAAGTTCAGGAGACAATTAGCAGTAATGATAGGCCCATTATTAGTGATGTAGATTTAGTAACAATAGACGATACTCCAGAAAGTACACAAATACAGTTTACTCAGATGCAAAATACAGTAAATAGTAGAAGAATAAATACACAGAGACGCAGAGATAATAGCGTCACTGAATTCATCATTGAAGAGCAATCCGAAATGATGATAGGTACATTAGATGATACACAAAATGAACAAAATATTTTACATAGTCATAGTGATAATGAAAATGATGATTATAATAAACTAAAGAATCAATTCCATGAGCTCTTAATACGTTACGAAGGCATAGAACCAGCAGATAGACCACCAATCCCTAAACTACAAAAAATAAATAAAAAAACATATATTACCATACAAAAAATAAATTTAATAATTGATAACGTACTTGATACTAGAAATGACACTATTACATTAGAACAAATTCTGGACATCATATACTCCGCAGCTATCACTATCACTAACACATTGAATATAGACCCAATACGTCAAGGAAAAAATAAAAATAATAACACTAGAAAACAGCAGCAAAAAGCCCCATGGGAACGTCGTCTGGAAAACCAAATACGTTTATTGAGAAAGGAAATCAGTCAATTAACACTGTATAACTTAGGCAACCTATCCGCAAAGAAACAAAAGAAAATTAATCCTGATGGTAAAAGTAGCGACAGAATAAAAGAAGACCTGGATAAAAAGAAACAACAACTACAAGCAAAAGCAAAAAGACTTAAAAGATATAAAAAATCTAATCAAAGAAAAATCGATAATAGGAAATTCAATAATAGTGAAAAACTATTTTACAGAACACTAAATAATGAAGAAATAGAGGTAGTAGAACCCCCTAAAATGGAGGACTTAGTAAAGTTCTGGAAGAATATTTGGTCAAATCCAGTGGATCATAAGCCTGATGCGGAATGGATAGATGAAGAGTACAGACGAGTAGAAGAAGTAGTACCTATGACTGAAATTGAGATATCTATTGAAGATTTGAAGGAAGCTATAAACAAGACACTAAATTGGAAAACACCGGGCCCAGATAAAATACAGAACTTTTGGTTGAAAAAATTAACATCAACACATAAACACCTAACAGATATATTTAATAAAATTCTGAGAGATCCAAATTTAGTACCAAGAACATTTGCACACGGGATAACGTACCTAACGATAACGAAACCTACACTATGCTTATATTGACTATCAGAAAGCGTTCGACAGCGTACCACACTCCTGGCTACTCCATATTCTAAAAATATATAAAATCGATAACAGAACGATCTCCTTTCTTAACCATATAATGCAGAACTGGTCCACGACACTTAACATCAATACAAAAACCAATAGCTTGAAATCCAACAATATAGCAATAACACGTGGGATTTTCCAGGGTGATTCCTTAAGTCCGCTTTGGTTCTGCCTAGCGCTCAATCCTTTGTCGCACCGTTTAAATTCCAGCCAATATGGTTATAAAATAGATAACTCCAATAAAATCACCCATTTATTATACATGGATGACATAAAACTTTTTGCAGCAACTAGACTAGAACTTGATAGCCTACTTAAAATTACTGAATTATTTAGTACTGACATTAAAATGAGTTTTGGTATTAATAAATGTAAATTAAACAGCATAATAAAAGGCAAATATCATAAACAGGAACCCTACAACCTTGAACTTCAACCCGATACTATAAATTGCTTAGAACCCAACGAATCATATAAATATCTTGGATTCCATCAAACCTATGAAATAGACCATACCAAGATTAAAGGCACACTTAAAAATAAATATAAAAATAGAGTAATCGCTATATTAAAAACGCATTTATCCGCGAGAAACAAAATTAAAGCTGTTAACACCTATGCAATACCTGTCTTAACATTTTCTTTTGGAATTATAAAATGGTCAGATACTGATTTAGATACACTCAATACACTAACAAGGACAACTTTCAATAAATACAATTCTCACCACTTACACGCCGCAGTCGAAAGATTTACTTTAAAGAGACAAAAAGGAGGAAGAGGCCTAGTCGATATTAAAAACCTACATTTTAGACAATTAGATAACCTACGAACCTATTTTCTTAACAGAAGTAACAGTAGCGCCATCCACAAAGCCATCTGTAGTTTAACAACCTCTGCATCACCACTTTATTTAAATAATCCTGATTTTAACCCCGAAAGTAAAATTGACAAAGATGATTCTAAAATAGATCGATGGAATGCAAAATCATTACACGGGAAATACCCTAATCAACTTAAACAAAACCATGTGGACCCCGAAGCATCAAATATGTGGTTAACGAAAGGTAACATATTTGCAGAAACCGAAGGGTTTATGATAGCAATTCAGGATAGAATCATTAAAACCAAAAACTATGAGAAATACATAATCAAAAACCCACAAGTAGTATCCGATAGCTGTAGACTGTGCAATAGACAACCGGAAACTATAGAACACATAACTGCGGGGTGTTCACTACTTGCCACCAAACAATACACAGACAGACATAATAACGTTGCCAAACAGATACATGCATTGCTAGCAAAGAAATACAACCTAATAGATAACATAGAACCCTATTATAAATATAAACCAAAAAGTGTTTTAGAGAATCATCAAGCTAAATTATACTGGGATAGAGAAATAATTACAGATAAGACCACTAATAACAACAGACCCGACATAACATTGATAAAGAAAGACGACAAGACCACATATTTAATTGATATCTCCGTTCCTAATACCGAAAATTTACACCAAAAACATATAGATAAAATCCAGAAGTACCTACCATTAGCTGAAGAAATACAGCAGATGTAGCACCAAAATAGAGTTAGAATAATCCCTATTATAATATCCTCAATAGGAGTTGTCCCGAAATCACTGCATAATAGTTTATCCGAATTAGGCCTACATAAACTTAGCTACATTTCCCCCCAAAAATCAATAATCTTAGACACATGTGCAATAGTACGGCGATTCCTTAATAATACTATGAGTTTCAGCCAACCGAACAATACAATACAATCCAATATACAACAATAATTTTATTAATGTGAAGTAGGTTCTTAGGCAATATGCCCGTTCCTATAACACAAAAAAAAACCAGGCTAGCCTGAGAAAACCAAATGGTTGTATATAAAATAATAATAATAATAATATGTCTAATTTGACCGACTGTAAACATGTGTATCAATAATGATACAAAAATAGTTTTCAGAAAAGGGAATGGTGATATTAGTCTTTGCATCTGATGTTTATTCAGCTAGCTGAAATACTACTAGATGACATATTTTGTTTTTCTTTTTTTAATTTTATTTCCTATTAGGCAGAATAATCTTATTTTTTTAATGGTCTTTTTCATAGACAATTTTAAAGCTTATGGTGATTATCGAATATTTTTTCCCTTTTGGACGAATTTGAATTCAGTTTGAGCAAAGAACACAAAACATTTTTACTGGTGGTAGGTCTCTCATAATAGGTGAGAGGCTGTCTGGGTAGGTACCGCCGCAATGTCTATTTCTCCCACTGAACAGCAGTCTAAATGCACTATTGTATTTCGTTTTAAAGTCATTGCACCTAGAGTAGCCACTGGACATTTTGAGACTTAACATTTTATGTCTTAGGATGGCGAGCGCAGTGGACTACCAAACATTGCTTTCTAATTCAAGGTGTTGTCTGATTTTGCTAATGTGGGTGAGCAGTGGTATCACTTGCCATCAGGCGATCGGCAAGCTCGTCTGGCCATGCATCCCAATAAAAACATATATTCGGTAACCAAAATTGGTTTTAAAACTGTCTTCGTATAAGCACAGGTATAAGGCTATAATATGTAGATATGTATTGCACCATGGACTTATAAGGTTTCATTAACCCAATTTTTTTTTTTTTTTTTTTATTGCCTTGTAGGCAGACGAGCTAGCGGCCCGCCTGATGGTAAGCGGCTACCGCTGCTCATGGACCTCCGTAGTGCCAGGGGACCAGCACAACAAAGTCGCTGCCTACCTCGAGGAAAGTACTCTCCTTAAACCTCGTTTGAAGAAGGACAGGTCATAGCGCTGAGGAAACACCGATGCAGGGAGTTCATTCCAGAGCTTGCACGTACGTGGTAGAAAAGAACGCTGGAAACGTACCGTCCGGGAACGGTACGCGTCCAGGTGGTAGGAATGAACTCTACTGCGGAAACGTGTGGTGCGATGGTACATAGGCGACGGTGGTACCAACTCAAACAACTCCTCGGAGCACTCCCCATGGAACAAACGATAGAACACACAGAGAGATCCGAAGTCTCTCCGCAGTCCTAACGGTTCCAATTTGTCCGTGAGATCGGGATCATTGACTATTCGACAAGCTCGTCGCTGCAAGGAGTCAAGTGGGTCGAGCTGGTATTTTGGGGCACCTGCCCAGAGGTGGGAGCAGTACTCCACGTGGGGCCGTATTTGCGCTTTGTAAAGCGTCAATCTATGACCCGACGTAAAGTACCGCTTGGCTCTGTTCAGGATTCCCAACTTCTTGCTCGCCAGTTTGGCTTTGTCCTCCAAATGACTCCTAAACTCGACCTTGCTTGATATTTCGACGCCAAGGATTCCAATACTCTCGGATCCTTGGAGAGTAACTCCTTGGAATTGCGGCGCCATGACAAAGGGGTCCTTCTTCGCAGTGAACACGCAAACTTGTGTCTTCGAAGGGTTAAATTGAACTAGGTTCAATTCACACCATTCGGAAGCCCGCCCTAGAGAGCTCTCGACTTCAGACACAAGTTGACTCCGACTTTCCATAATGGAATCCCGAGAGTGGCTCCGTTGGCCGATGTACCGCGCGTCACTCGTACTGTCATCTGCATAACAATGCATGCTATCAATGGACAACATGGATATGCAGGATAAAGAGTGTCGGCGATAGCACCGATCCTTGTGGAACACCAGCATTAATGGTCTTGGTCTCGGAGCAACAGCCGTCCACTACGACTCTTATGCTCCGACCATCCAAAAAGCTGGCGATCCATTTGCAGAGCCCCTCAGGAATTCCATACGCAGGTAGCTTCGCCAGAAGGGCGCGATGCCACACTCGGTCGAACGCCTTCGCAATGTCAAGGCCGACCGCAATCGCCTCACCCCCACTCTCCAAAGCCTCCGCCCAACGGTGCGTGAGGTACACAAGAAGATCACCAGCCGAGCGACCGTGACGGAAACCGTACTGGCGGTCACTAATCAACTGGCGATCCTCAAGATACCTCAGGAGCTGAGTATTTATAACTCGCTCCAAGACCTTTAAATATATTGTATCAAACTAAATATATTGTAAATTAATTCAGTAGAATAAAGTTACGAAGTGTTTGTTTGTTGCCGGCCTTACCACTTACGTATCCCAATACATGCGTAATTAATTATTTAAGTATCAGATATGTTTTCACTATCAATCACTGTAGTTTCCGCTGCGCAATATCGCTGTAATTAAAGTAGTTATTTCCTTTGTTACTTACATACAAATAATACAGGGTATATTCAAGATTGTAACCGAAAACGAAGACGGGTGGTAGTTTAAGGGACTACAAACTAAATACAACTAAAAATTTCGCTAAGAAACGCGATTTTTTTTGTGATTTGTTAATAATCATCATGTTTGAGTGGGAAATCCATTGTTTATGCTAAAATTATTTATACCCTTGCGTAACATAGCTTCTCTAAAAAAAAGAGTTAATACTATTATTTTAGAAAACTAATATGTATATACCATTCAAATACGACGATACGAAAAAAAATCCCAAAAAGAAATCGCCGCTTTTTTTGCAATTGTTTTCTTGCATTGTGTCTGAAGTCACTAAAACTACCACCCGGCTTCGTTTTGGCAGTCTTGATATACCTGGACATATTTTGTGATCCACAGGCACTTGTTTGACTTTGAAAAGGCTCAATCTTGGTGTAGGGTCATAACTATGTATGTGAATGTTGGATGTATTATTTATTCATTCACTCACAGAACAGATGAATATGGTTAGAAGGGAAATAGAAGCGTTTGACGCGGAACGGATGATTTGTCAAATCAGTCGTTGTCGAAATGCCTTGGAGTGTGGTGCTCCGCCGAAATAGAGTAAAAATGCAGATTTGTGCTATTTTATCTTGCAGTTCCAATACTAAAGCGTCGAATATCAATAGAGGAAGAATTTTATACCACTATTAATCCCGATTTTTTTTCACTTTCACCTTTATTTCCAAAAATTGCGGTTTAGAATTACGACATTTTGATGACTTCGATAATATGATAGACGACATATCAAAAATATACATTGCTGATTACGCGTACATATTATAATGCACGCGAATGCCAAGTTCCAACGCAATGAATACGGCTCATTTTTGTTATGTCAATTTCGAAATTTCTCACATGTCACGTAGGGTTGTAATCATGAACATAGTAACTTTATCGATGTAGTTATAGATTTCGTATACTCGTAAATTAGTTTTCAGAGGCATTAAACAAATAAAATTAAATCAAATCCTATAGTAATTTTAAATTGTAGTACTCGTTATGTTTGATAACGTTTTCGTCCTATCCTTATGTTCTAATGTCATAACTCCGCAAACTTGAGAACAACATATTTGTGTCTGAATATACTTTATAATATTAATTCATTCGTTTTATAGATTTCCGAGAGTGAGTCTATAAAGGCAATACGTAGAAACAACTGAATTCTTACAAAATCCAGTACGGTCTGTTCTAAGCGTTCATTTTCGTGAAACAGAAGACGATAAAAAAATCTGTATCATGAGTTATATATGAACCAAAAATAATTACGGGCAACGCTTATGGAAAAACTGTATCATGGTGGTGAAATAATGAATTATTGTATGAAAAATCAAAACCTCTGAAGCTATTGACGTTAAGATATCATAATTTTATTGTAATAATTGCATGTCGCAGCATGGTCATGAATACGGATTATTTTAATATTATCATGAGTACGGATGTGAAATAGAAAGCGCCCCACCCGCTAGATCGATGACTTCACTTCAATGTGGTACGGGTGAACTTCAGTGCGCTTCGACAGAATCAGGATGTCATCGCTGGAGAGAATTTTTCAGTTGGTGATAACCGAAGAGTGAAGACGTCTTGGGACTGTCCTACTGCCTAATGTTTGTGTTTATTAAAAATAATATATTAAAAGTGAGTGATTATAATATTTTCCGTGTGTTGTGTTTTTACATAAATCCTCCTCCGACATGCATATATGTGCTTTTCCAATAATAAAAATGTTCTCACATCTCACACACAGCTGAAAATCTTGAAAATCCTGTACATAAAGATTTGTAAAATAGTATACAAATTAAAATTAACTTTCAATATTAGATAGTATAGTCTCATTTATTTTCCGTCTATCAACATAATACGAATTAAATAAATAATAAATATTCCGGCCTTATAACAAAAACATACTTCCATAATTTTATCGATACTTTAAATCGACTATTGCAAGCTTTCTATATTAGATTTGTAGAGGTTTTGTGTTTCGAAAACGACGACGCTGGTTTTCATACAATTTGACGGCTATTGCCTTTCTAACCATATTCAACTGTTCTATGCATTCACTGATAGTCCAATAATTATGTATGTGTTATCAGAAGAATCAAATAATATTATAATATACACCTCACTACCACCCATATGATCCTAACTCCGCAGAAAAAATCGAGTATTATGTCACGTCACAAGTATCTCGGAAACAATAAGAACAAATTACCCTACGGCAAAATAAATGCTTGGGGTCACACAATTTTATCTCAGTGTAGGGTTTTTTTTATTGCAACGAACAACGGCGAGCAGAGTATGCCGTTCGCCCAAAGGTAAGCGATACGACCGCTCATGAACAGTAGCATAACCAAAAAACACCTTGAATTACAAAGCAATGCTTGGCATTCCAGTGCGCTCGCCATCCTGAAACATAAGATGTAAAGTCCCAATATATCCAGTAGTTATTCTGGCTATAATGTCCTTCAATCCGAAACATAACAGTGCATTAAAACTGTTTGGCGGGAGAATAGACATTGCGGTGCTACCTACACAGGTCGCCTCTCACAAATGAAACATCTACCACCAGGGAAGATACCAAAAGGTTATCATATTGAAGCGAGCATAATAATTAACTGTGCCACAGAGCCTGCCCCAAATGTAAACATTAAAGTTGGCCATTAAAATACTACCTATGAAGGATATCCGTAAAATAATATCAATAAAATCAATCCAATGACCAATATTGAACATTAAATGAAGAAGTATCACAGCGAAATCCACAACTAATATAATTAAAAGCATTTTCATGTTATTCTTTAAGTTCATAATATAATGGATTGAATAACAATATTTTATAAACACGACAAATGGTATACAATCTTTTAATGTGTCCTTTATGTAAAAGAGAACGGCACAATTATTCGCATTAAGAATGAAGCAAGGATTAAACCTTATTTTGAAATCGATCTCAGGTAGAAGTTGAAAATTACACCTTGTATGTAAAATTATAATATGTGCAATAAATAATAATTATTCGTGTTAATCAGTATTATACAAATGAAACATAATTATTACCAGTCTTAAACTAAGTATGATAGCTTGTTAAGAGTTCTAACTCTGTAAACAAATTAAATGGTACATTATATTATAATTTTGCAATTGTGAAATTGAATAATGATATTTATTAGAACAAAAACATAAATCCGGCAAACGAGGAAACGGCTGTTTTGATGGCAAGTGATTACCGACGCTCATAAATACACTTGGATCAGAGGACCATTGCTGACCTCTCAAAATGCAAGGGGAAAAGGAAGAAATGCGATGGCAAGAGGACCAGAGGAAACTCACTCATCGAACGAAACAGGACTTACACGAAATCAAAGACATCTGTTGACATCGGTTCTCTGTGAGGTATTGGTATCTCTCCAACTAAGCCAGCTTACTAGTATCGTAGTCCAAGCGTAGTACCACATTAAAAGACAAATTATTGCAAAGACACGAAACTTAGTAGTACAATTATAAAAGCAGACAAAATACCGCACTTCCGATTAACATAAAAAAACGAAGTCATCGCTACCTGAAATGTATGCACTTTACGTCAAGGCCATGAACAATTTTTACGTAACATAATTATCATTCATGCCTATTCTAAGACACATATGTTGAAAAAATGTTACTTAGTTGCGACCGAAGTGCACTTAAAATCTGCGGCGTCCACAATCGTGGTGTCCAATCCACAAGCGTTTAGATTTACGCGAATGTTGCAAATCTAAATAAAACAAAGGAGATCTAGAATCAAAAATGTTTTTCTTTATTGCAATGAATGGCAAGACGAGCATGCCGTTCGCCTGATGGTAAACGATACGACCGCTCATAAACAGTAGCAGAATCAAACAACACCTTGGATTACAAAGCAATACTTGGCATTCCACTGCACTAGCCATCCTGAAACATAAGATGTTAAGTCTCAATATGTCCAGTAGTTACTCTGGCTAAAATGTTCTTCAATCTGAAATACAAGAGTGCATTTACACTACTGTATGACGGGAGATATAGACAATGCGGTGGTACCTACCAAGGCGGCCTCTCACATATGAGAAACCTAATACCACTAAATTATTTCAAATTAAATACATTATAAAATACGCTTCCCTATTAGACCTGTAATTTGTAATTTATTGAAGGTTAGTTTAATGAACTAACCTTAGCTGAAATGCACAACAATTTGGTAAATAAAAATTAACCCATATTTACTATTCTATTGGACGCATGACGTAAGGGGAAACATAAATATTGATAGTGAATTTTAATTTGATTTAAACTCCACTACACAGTACTGTTCTAAAACATAAAAATGTTATTGTAGTTAAAATAAATAGTTGACCTTAGTTCTTGTTGTGATTTTGTATCTGGCCTAGGACTTATTATTCCCCATGAAAAAAGCTAGGGTCGGGCTGTATAGATAGTTTTCTTGTATTTTGCTTCGCTTAGTATTTATTTACGAGACTTTCTAAAAAATATTTGGTTTAATTATTAGGTATAACACTATGGATTATTGAGTTGAAGTGCAGTGAACTTATTGCAATACTATACAACAATAATTTCCAACATTAATTGAGGTCTCCTGAGTACTGAACTGTATCAGCCCATTTATGTATGTATGTCTCACTGTAGGGCAGAGCGTCCCCTACAATCGAGAGTACGATGGTATACTCCACCATGCTGGAGCGTTACTGTATAAAAACGATATGAATTTCGAATGATCGGACGTTGCGCCGTACGTAAAACTACACTAATGTGCCTAGATACTCCACAAAATGTTGGATTCCTCTATCGTACGTCGTAACCATAGACTAAGTTCCGAGAAAATGATAAGTATAATAGAAAATAGAAGTAGTTTTAGAAGTGGAACACTTATATCTTACTCCGGACGTCGAACATGCGAACATTCGAAGTTCGAATCGTTTTTATAGAGTAACCCCCCTGGCCTAGTGCGGGTTGACCAACTTTACCTTCCATAAAAAAGCTTAAAAATCGCTACGGTATAAAGATCGTTATGGCATCTTTAAAATAATAGTGGAATGCAATAACTTAATATAGAACCTTTACATGATAAACTAGCTTGGTGATAAAATAAACAATTACCAAATGTGTTAAAATATATTTAAAACTATATCAAAAAGCCAAGTTAACATAACCTCCAAATCAATAAAACTCGTGAAACCTATATTCTAAGTTCTAAAGTAATTACAACATGCAGATATTTATGCATCCTGCTACTTAAATATGCTTATTGTTTATTTTCATGCAACAAATTTACATATAATGTAATCAAATTAATTATCTTTAGATTATGAAACCAATTTTGATGTTTCTTCTTGTTTAATTATGTTTCTTTGTTCTTGTCCCTTGTAATAATTTAGCTGAATCTATGAGACTGAAAAGTTTGGAGCATTTCAAAGCGATTATTACATATAATTATAGATCTTACAAACAATCAATATCAATATGATTCATACTTTAAAGTTCCACATTTGGTTTTTAGTACTAAAATGATCTTTTTTGATAGTCATTTATACGATAGAAAGACCTTACTATAATATGGATACAGCAAATGGGCTTTTATGATATAAAACAAATTTACGTCTTATGAGGTGCAATTTTCAAGTTGGTCGTTAATTATTTTGGCTAGTAATTATAACAGAAATTGCAGACATCAATTAACAAAATTTTAATGTTTTATTTGACGAAACATCATTGAGGCCTTTATACATTGAACCAGAATGTGCGTCGGAAACATCCTGTAGCACTGAAAACCCACCATGATTCGACATAAGTATTAAACATTAGCAATAAATTAACTATTAATGCGAGAATCGCTGTATTATAACGAGATGTCATAAGTCAATGTATAAAATGTGTCGGTAATTAATTGCTTTCATCAGTCGTGTGTTATTGACGGCTTCGACGAGCAACAGTCATCGCTATTACAGGATAGAGTGCTGAAATTCTGGTATGTACTTGTTTTATTAAATACCAGCGGCCCGACCCGGCTTTACTGGGGTATTTTTTATTTTATTTTTTATTTTTTATTTTATTATTTATTTTCATATTTCTTGAGATACACATTATTTCGCATACTATTTTACATTTGAACTATACGTGACTGCTGTCTATTACTACTTTTTTCATCCTGTCACATCACATTGTCCATTTCGGGTTCCATGACTCAAGGCATGTAGTTGTGTCACATAATATCCCATTTTATTATTCGTCTCTTTTAGTTTGAAAGAGTAGCAAATATACCTATTTGAGTTCCGTACTCGCCCCCAAAGAGCACTAAATTTTCCGGGATAAAACGTAGCTATGTGTTAATCCAAGGTATCCGCTACCTCTATACTGAATTTCATTAAATTTGGTCTGGCCGTTTGAGCGAAAAGAAGTAACAAACACTCAAACTTTACCCTTTATAATATTAGTAGGATATGTTCATACCTTCAGGAACTCGTTAATTTTTGCCGATTTAGAACTTGGGAGTTTAATAGACAATGAATAGTATAAATACTCTAAGAGACAACGCAAATGGTGGTTGAGTTTAAATATTAATGATCAGTTGGAGGGATAGAGACTTTGCTCCATCCTTACTCCATAGTAACGATTAAATATCCTAGGATATTATGCAATTAAACAAATTCGATAGTTGTGTGTTACAAGTGATGACATACGGCACCTAGACGTGGTACTATTACGATATTATAGTCCACCCTATATTGGTTAAAATAGACAATTTTGAATCAATCGCATAATTACACCAAAAAATAACGTGATAATCATGCAGTTGCACCACACCTCAATTTTTTAACCGACTTCAAAAAAAGGAGGAGGTTCTCAATTCGACTGTATGTTGCTTTTTTATGTTTGTTACCGCGTTTCTCTGTACTGTGTCAACCGATTTCGACCATTCTTTATTTGATTGAAAGCTGGTGCTTGTCATTTGGTCCCATAAAAATATGGTGAAAATCTGATGAATATCTTTGGACCTGGAGAGGGGAACTCCTTAAAATTAAGTAGGATTCCAATGGTTCTTTTTGCATTAGGTTAATTATAAAAGTTGTAGACCTATGCCTTATATTAATTTAAATATCTATATGTTTGGTACTGGGCGACCCGCCTTCAATATGTTATGCATATACCTAGTCAGGTCATAAATTCTGTCACATGTTTAATATAAAATAATTGAAACAAGTTTATTCATTATGTAACCATTTATATACCAAAATGAATTTAACAAAACATAGATTCTTATGACACTAAAGTTTATTCAAAATGACCTCCGTGATTTTGAATACAGGCCTTCAATCTGCGCGGCCAGTTGTCTATCACAGCACGAACGAGGTCCATGTCAATATCGGCGGCTGCCTTAATCAAGGATGTCTTGAGTGACTCCAAATTGGGATGAGGCTTTGAGCACGCCTTTTCCTCCAAGTGGTGCCATATCTTGTAATCTAACGGATTCAAATCTGGACTGGAGGAGGGCCAGTCTTCGTGCCGGATGAAGTCGATTTCACGCGCCGCCAGCCAGTCTTGTGTGCTCTTCGCTCTATGAGCTGGCGCCGAATCTTGTTGAAATACCCAGTGCCTGTTATTGAACATGGTATGAGAAACAGGTTCCACAAGGTTCGTCAGGACTGTAATTTGATACACAACTGCATTCGTTTTTACACCTTTCTCACAAAAATGTACCTCTATTAAGCCCCAATAAGAAACTTCCAACCATACCATGAGCGAGGATGGAAAATGACCTCGTTGTACACGCGGAATACGGTTGTTCGCTTCTTCACTACTGTGTGTTTACACCTTATCATTTTGTTTATTGTAGCTCTTTTCTACGGTAAAAAATTTTTCATCTGAAAAAAGAATTTCCCGATATTTTTTTCCCGCGTACCGCTTCAACAAAGCGCGGCATCTCTTCAGTCTCAGATCCATAAGACGAGCATTCAAACGATGTCCTGTTTTTCTTCGATATGCCCGAAGCCCTAAGTCTTCATTTAACACCCTTTTCACCGTGGTTCTGCTTAACCCCATTTGAAGGGCCAACAGAGCCAACAGTTTCTGCTTGCGTTTGGGATTTCTTTGAATTCGCGTCTTCACAGCTTTTATCACTGCTGGAGTCCTAACAGACCGAGGGCGACCACTTCTTGACCTGTCATCTACACTAGAGTCTTCATTGTATCGTTTGATGGTACGATAAACGAATCTTTTGGTTATATTCAAATTTTTCAGTATGTCAAAAATTTGAATTGGCGCGTAACCGCAACGATGTAACGCAATAACTGCAACACGGTCTTCTTTAAGCGTCCACTCCATATTTAAAAATGTGTAAAATTCTAAAAAGTATACATTTTTATTTTCATGAACAATTCGAAATTCGAATTCAATAAACTTTTTTGTGGCCGGCATTCTAAAAGAATAGTTTTTACTGTGTGACAATACTTATGACCTGAATGTGTATTTTGATTTGTTGGCTAGTCAAGTCATTAAGCAAATTAATCAACAAGCACAAGTTCCATGAAATAAATATATTTTTTTTGCTTTGCAGTGGTACTTATTATTTTGTTATTTTTGGTTTTTAGTGGGTTTTTTTTAACAAACTTTTAATAGCTTCGCCTTTATGTTACGGATTCTTAAAAGACTATTTATGAGCACTTCAAAACGTAGGATCGACTTAAAATTTTGCATACTTGTCAAGGACCGATGACTTTCATCCATCCATCCATCAGCCAAAGGATGTCCACTGCTGAACATAGGCCTCCCCCAATGATTTCCACAGAGACCTGTTGAAGGCAGCCTGCATCCAGCGACGTCCAGCGACCTTTACCAGGTCGTCGGACCATCTTGTGGGTGGACGTCCTACGCTGCGCTTTCCGCTACGTGGCCTCCATTCGAGCACTTTCCGACCCCATCGGTCATCAGATCTCCGCGCTATGTGCTCCACCCATTGCCACTTCAACTTGCTAATCCGGTGGGCTATGTCGGTTTTTTTAGAGAGAGAGAGAGAGCGGTCAATCGTCGAATCCAATTCGGTTGGGCAGCGTTCGGGAAACTACGCGACGTCTTCTCGTCCAAAATACCTCAGTGCCTTAAATCGGAAGTCTTCGATAGTTGTGTGTTGCCAGTGATGACTTACGGCACCGTGACGTGGCCTCTCACTATGGGCCTTATTAGGAAGCTCAAAGTCACTCAACGAGCTATGGAGAGGGCTATGCTCGGGGTTTCCCTACGAGATCGAATCAGAAATGAGGAGATCCGTAGGAGAACTAAAATAACCGATGATTTTAATGTAGTTATTTTAAAGTATGTGAGATTATCATTACGAGATCCATCAAAATATATTTAATAAAAAACCTTTTAAATCTACGCACCCTTTGATAAGACTGTAAATAGACGTTTTTTAGTAAAAGTAAAATATAATAGTATAAAAACAAAAACATGCTTTGATAAAAGACCCATCCAAAAAGTACAAATAATTGGTAATGAGTTTAACAATTACTTACAGTCAGGTCATAAGTATTGTCACACAGTAAAAACTTTTCTTTTAGAATGCTGGCCACAAAAAAGTTTATTGAATTCGAATTTCGAATTGTTCATGAAAATAAAAATGTATACTTTTTAGAATTTTACTCATTTTTAGATATGGAGTGGACGCTTAAAGAAGACCGTGTTGCAATTATTGCGTTACATCGTTGCGGTTACGCGCCAATTCAAATTTTGACATACTGAAAAATTTGAATATAACCAAAAGATTCGTTTATCGTACCATCAAACGATACAATGAAGACTTTAGTGTAGAATGACAGGTCAAGAAGTGGTCGCCCTCGGTCTGTTAGGACTCCAGCAGTGATAAAAGCTGTGAAGGCGCGAATTCAAAGAAATCCCAAACGTAAGTAGAAACTGTTGGCCCTTCAGATGGGGTTAAGCAGAACCACGGTGAAAAGGGTGTTAAATGAAGACTTAGGGCTTCGGGCATATCGAAGAAAAACAGGACATCGTTTGAATGCTCGTCTAATGGACCTGAGACTGAAGAGATGCCGCGCTTTGTTGAAGCGGTACGCGGGAAAAAATATCGGGAAATTCTTTTTTTTTCAGATGAAAAAATTTTTACCGTAGAAGAGAGCTACAACAAACAAAATAATAAGGTGTACGCACACAGTAGTGAAGAAGCGAGCAACCGTATTCCGCGTGTCCAACGAGGTCATTTTCCATCCTCGCTCATGGTATGGTTGGGAGTTTCTTATTGGGGCTTAACAGGGGTACATTTTTATGAGAAAGGTGTAAAAACGAATGCAGTTGTGTATCAAATTACAGTCCTGACGAACCTTGTGGAACCTGTTTCTCATAACATGTTCAATAACAGGCACTGGGTATTCCAACAAGATTCGGCGCCAGCTCATAGAGAGAAGAGCACACAAGACTGGCTGGCGGCGCGTGAAATCGACTTCATCCGGCACGAAGACTGGCCCTCCTCCAGTCCAGATTTGAATCCGTTAGATTACAAGATATGGCACCACTTGGAGGAAAAGGCGTGCTCAAAGCCTCATCCCAATTTGGAGTCACTCAAGACATCCTTGATTAAGGCAGCCGCCGATATTGACATGGACCTCTTTCATGCTGCGATAGACAACTAGCCGCGCAGATTGAAGGCCTGTATTCAAAATCACGGAGGTCATTTTGAATAAACTTTAGTGTCATAAGAATCTATGTTTTGTTAAGTTCATTTTGGTATATAAATGGTTACATAATGAATAAACTTGTTTCAATTATTTTATATTAAACATGTGACAGAATTTATGACCTGACTAGGTATTCTCAAGCATGTTTTTTTTATTTTCAAAGTTTTTTTTCATATTGGAACAAAAATCATTACTTTAAGGGAATAGAATAATACGAAAAAGTACTTTTTATTCGTTGTAGTAACAAACAAACCGAGGATTTATAATATAATAATATGTAAGGAGGATCTAAGCTCAATGTGCAGATATAATTTACTAGCAGTCGCGACCGGCTCCGCCCGGGTGCATACACGTTTTAAAATGGCGGTCAAAATGTTTAATTCTGACTATCAGTTTAGAATATCGACCAATCGGACCACGAAAAACGAGCAAAATTTCCTCGTGTTTGCTAGAAATATCACTACTGCTTTCCTCCTATAGGTCATAGCGTGATGATATAGCCTATAGCCTTTCTCGATAAATGTACTACCAAACACTGAAAGAATCATTCAAATCGGACCAGTAGTTCCAGAGATTAGCGCGTTCAAATAACCAAACAAACAAACTCTGCAGCTTTATAATATTAGTATAGATAACCATTGAGGGCAATGATTAAATAGTATAATGAAGTCTTTGCACATATTTATTTATATTTTATCCGTCTAGAAACCTCGAGAGCGTTGCGTCAATAATGAATAAGTCGTAGACGAAAGCGTAGACGTCGTAGAATAATTACACACGCCGGCAGAATTAGAGGAACACGCGTTAAATATTGAATTTCTTAGAAAATATTATAATAACTGAATGTTTTTATTTTTCAATATTCAAAATGAGGCAAAATTTATAACAAATTACTAAAATTGAGTAAAAAATACTTTAATTAATGACGCAAATGCAATTAAACGGAAATACAGTAAAATGAAATTTCTGTATTGTCAAATGTAATCGTGTATTTTAAAAACTTACAGAAATAATTTCAGAAAATTAATAATGCGTATTGCTACCACGGACTCAGATAAGAGTCTGGATATGATCCTTCATGCTTTTAATGATGTCATCAATCATTTTTTGCGACAAATTCTCCCACTCTTGCACTAACATGAATTTTAATCCTTGGACGATCTTAGGGGCTTGGTTTCTTCCATTTATCTTTCTTCCGATATCGTCCCATTCGTTCTCTATGGGATTCATGTCTAGTGATCTTGCTGGGCAATCCATTTCCGCGATTTGGGCCTGATTTAAGTAGGCGCGAACCATTTGCGCTGTGTGGGGCTGCGCATTATCATGCATAAATAAAAAATATTCGCCTATGGATGGTGCAAAAGACAATACATGGGACTCTAAGATCTCTGCGACGTATCTTTGTGCAGCTAAAGACCCATTTTCTATAAGTATTAACTCCGCGCGTGCTTCCAAACATATACCACCCCATACCAAAATTGACCCTCCGCCATAACACACCTCTTTCAGTAAAGTTTCCTCGATTAGCGTTCTCCTCGATACCTCCAGATCCTCTCTCTTCCTTCTATGCAATTCACAACAAAACTGCTTTCATCACTAAACAAAACTCGGCTCCACTCATTTGTCCAGTCGCGGTGTTGATGAGCAAAAGCAGACAGGTACTCTAAAAACAATAACAATAAAAATATCTTAAGTCACATAAAATGAAATTAAACAAAATTTTGTGAAACCACTTGAAAGTGAAAAAATCTTAAAAGCACTTGAGAGCACATAATTCACGATAAAACTCTAAATATCCAAAAATCTTTTTGCATCATTTAATTTTTTAAAGGCGCTGAAATATAAAAACAACCACTTAAACAAACAGCAAACAAATTAAAAAAAAATAACTAATTTTTGTGCGTGTTCCTCTAATTGTGCCGGCGTGTGTATTTTGACGTAAGAAATTTTATTTAATCTTCTAATTATGCATGGAAAATAACAAAATTAAGTTGAACTGCAATTGCACTATTTGGTTGTTCGCTTATTTAATGCATCAATATTATAGGTACTAAGTAACCTGAAAATTGACGGTAATTGTTAGTCGCAGGTTGCAATTTTAGTCAATGCATAATACTCAGACTTTTAAGTTACGATTAATTACTATTCAAATGAATGTAAAATCCAGCTATAGGTTAAATCACACGACGTGATGAATTAAGTCTTGTTGAACCGAATATACGCTTCAGAAAACTTATCGGCCAGAAACAAAAGACTTTTCTTCTTGGCTCGTGATGCCGCAAAATCTAATCACTTTGACTATTGCTGGACTACACATGGCAAAATATACGTACGTGAAAGGACTGGTAGCCGTCACCTTCAAATAAAAAACGAGGCAGATATATCGGCTATCACGAAAACTACATGACTAGATGTTCATGTAAACAACATAATGTTGGTCCTCGGAATTGTTCCACTCCTTTCATGTATTAATCATAGAAACATCAAAAATCATTTAATCTTTAAGCCCGATGCTCTCTGTTTTTCCCATTCGTATTATAAGTCCTACACTAACACTCATATACTATTATCACACTCATTTGCATTACACATTCACACTCAAACATTCATAATAACCCACACATCTACACTAAAAAATGTGTGCTATTCAACCGTTTCAACCTATATTTACCCTACTTTATGCAAAATAGTTAATATTTTATTAACTAAAATTACTGTCTCTTACCCCTATGTTTTGCTATGCAACTCTTATGGATAGTATTCTCAATCTATCTAACGAGCTGGAACTTGTCTCTGTATCGAAGCAATATACGTGTGTTCCAGAGGAGAGTAATCTGTTTTTGAATAAGTCCGTTGATGAACTCAAAATACTTCACACAAATATTCGCAGTTTACATTGTAATTTCAATAATCTGACCGTATTACTCAATAGATTAAATTTGCCTAATATTATTATTCTCTCTGAATGCTGGTCAAAAAAATGTGCAAATATACCCCAACTCACTGGATATAATTCTCACGCTTCATCATTTAAGAACAAAAACGACGGGTTAGTAATCTACATTAAAGATTGTCACAACCCCATTATAGAGGCACCCCCAATTACGGACGCGAATTGTCTTGTGGTCAAGTTCTCTGACCAGGCCACTTTTATATGTATATACCGCTCACCTTCTTACAGAAACCTTACTCCTTTCCTAAACAGCCTGGATGAATTATTGGGAAGTTTATCTTCCTTTAAAACTTGCGCAATAATTGGTGACCTAAATATTAATATTGCTGCTGACAGCACTGATCCGAATTCTGAGGACTATCTTCATCTCTTACGCATTACTGCCTGCCCATTCTTTTCCAACTAGACTTTCCAGCTGCTTAGACCATGTGATACTTCGTTCCCAATCCCCCGCCACTACTCTTGTTCTTGATTCCCCCATAACCGACCATCACCCTGTTATTCTTTTCTGTAATCCTAGCATTACGACAAAAACTTCCCACCGTTCCAATTTTAAACTAGACATTCCAGCAATAATAGAAAATATAAGCAAAATAGATTTTAATTCATTATATATTTCGACTAACCTGAATGCTGCAACAGAGACTTTAGTATCAATAATAAGTTCAACAATCAAATCTCACACCCGTACTTATCATACATCTAGTAAAAATCATATAATTAAACCGTGGATTACCCCGGGCCTCTTGAAATGCATTCGACATAGGGACAGATTATATTTAAAGTGTATGAAGCACCCTGATAGCGATATTAATAAACTAGTATTTCGCCGATACCGCAATCATTGCAACAATATCTTAAAAAAAGTTAAACTTCAATATGAACGTGCAGAGTTTCAAAAGGCCAGGAATAACCCTAAAGCTACGTGGAAACTTATCAAGAAAGTGGCTGATTTGCAAATTAATCGTACACCAGCTCTAGAGCTTTTAAATGCGTGTAGTGATGCGGCCCAGTCTGTTGACTTAATTAATGATTATTTTGCCAATATCGGAAGTCGTCTAGCAAATAACATCTTGAAGTCGGATCAGTACAAAAATCTTTCATTTGACTCTGAACCTTCCACACACGCTTCCCCTTCAAATTCACTTTTTCTAAAACCGGTAGATAGCACCGAGATTGAAGGTCTTATTCTTGGTCTCAAAGACAGTTCTTCGCCTGGGTCGGATGGTATATCCTCCTCCACAATTAAAGCTATTAGACATTCCATCATTCCTATTTTAGTCCATATCTTTAACTTGTGTTTTGCCCAGGGTACCTTCCCGGAAATCTTTAAAATCGCAGTAGTCCATCCCATCTATAAGAACGGAGACAAAGACAGTGTATCTAATTACAGGCCAATTTCCTTGCTTTCTATATTCTCAAAATTACTTGAAAAAACGATCAATAGTAGGTTAACTCAATATTTATCAGATTTGGATATTTTGGCCAAAAATCAATTCGGTTTTCGTAGCGGTAAATCCACCGAGGATGCCGTCTTACACCTAACTAACACAATCATTGATAATGTGGAAAAGAACCTTAAAACCATTGCTATATTTCTGGATCTCTCCAAGGCCTTTGACACTGTCTCTGTTCCCATCCTACTTAAAAAGCTGGAACATATAGGTATACGTGGCACGCCCTTAGATCTATTTAGAAGTTACTTAACGGGCCGAAGGCAATTTGTCAAGGTCAACAACTTTGTAAGCAGAGAAATATCACTTTCCTTTGGTGTTCCACAGGGCAGTGTCTTGGGTCCCACTCTTTTTATTATTTATGTTAATGAATTGTGCAAACTATCATTACCATTTTGTGAAATCATAACTTACGCTGATGACACCGCTTTGCTAATTCACGGAACTGATTGGAATCATGCTCGCTCTAATTCTGAACTGGCCCTCAGCCGAGTCATGAAATGGCTATCGGTTAATCTACTTACATTAAATCTTACTAAAACTAAATTTATTCCTTTCTCCGCCAACAAGACTGGCCAGCCCAAAGTTCCACTCAAAATATACGCGCATTCTTGTCCCAACTTCTCTAACAATTCAACATGCGACTGTACCATGGTGGAGTGTGTCCAGTCCCTTAAGTACCTTGGTGTTACCTTAGATTCCCATTTCTCTTGGAAACACCATATTACTTCTATTGTGTCACGTCTGCGCAAATTAATTTTCGTTTTTCGGAAACTTAGAGACATAATGGATATTAAGAGTTTGCTTTCTATTTATTTGGCATTGGGGCAGTCCTTAATAAGATACTGCATAACTATCTGGGGTGGCGTGCATAAGACTACGCTGATCCGCGTGGAGCGTGCTCAAAGGGCAGTCCTTAAAGTTATTGCAAAAAAACCGATGCGCTTTCCAACGACGACTCTATACTCAACTTGTCAGGTCCTCTCTGTTAGGCAGCTGTATATCCACCAAACTATCTTGCATAAACATAGACATCTATTCTATGACCCGAAAATATATATTGCCAAACGTCGTTCTGATATTATATTTAAAATAAAAGATAATTGCGAAAGTCAACGTGCAAACACACGGCGAATAAAATATCCAGCGATACCCTCTCCATCGGACGGGTGAGCGAGACAATTGCAATTTTTATATTTCTTTCAATCAGCTTGTCAGCTATTGTATATTACCAATAATAGATCTAATTACCTAAAGAACAAAAATAAATATCGTATAACATGAATGTAACTAGATCACCAACTAATAGCGGTGGATCGCAACCAGATTTGTCGAAGTTAAAAGAAATGATGGACACAAAAGTAACACAACGTAAACGTAAACAACCAGGGTCGGATTGCGAATGTAATAAGGAATTCTTGGATTTTCGCAAAGAGATTAAGAATATGTTTGAAGAATCTCTAAAATCGCAAAATGCAAATTTTGCTTCTTTGCATATGGATATTTCACAAATTACAACTAAAGTTGATAACATCCAAGTTACGGCTGATCATCTTGTATTAGAGCATAATAAAATTGCAAATGAAGTGGCAAATCTAAAAACTAAACTTCTTGCCTATGATGACAAAATAAAAGTAATGGAAAATGAGATTAATGGCATAAAATCAGGTACTGCAACACAACAATCAGCTAGTCTGATTTCATCAGAAGAAACTCTTCTTCAGGAAGCACAAGAACGTATAGAAAGAGAGAAAAATTTGATCGTTATTGGTATTAAGGAAATACAAGTTGCAGATACGATGGAAAGGCAAACGCATGACAGAAAAGAAGTTGATAATCTACTAAACTCAATTATGAAAACCGAAGTACATCCAGTAAAAACAAGGAGGCTAGGAAAGTATGAACCTGGTGTAAATCGTCCATTAAAAGTCTACTTTAATTCCAAATCGGAACCAAAAGAAATTCTACGTAACAGAAAATATATCAAGGACAGTGCTATTCAAATTTTTCTTGATAAAACGCCTAGGCAGCAAAAAATTATGAAAGACTTACAAGAAGAACTCTCCAAAAGAGAAGAGCTAGGTGAAAAACACCTTAAGATAAAATACATCAAAGGCATACCTAAAATTGTTTCTGTATCAAAAAACTAGTAAAACGGGACCGGCATCGAAAAATTGAAGAAGAAATAACATACCAAGTTCTAAATAAATACGAAGACTTACAAACGAATAATGATTCATTTATCTTTTTTTACTCTAACATAAGAAGTATTGTGAAGCCTGGAAAATTCGACGAATTAAATTGCATTTTGAAGTCACTGAGCATGAAAGTACAGGTGATCCTTTTGACAGAGACATGGATAAAGCATGAACAAGAAGCACTAAATTTTCAAATACCAAACTACACGCACTATTATAATATAAGACCAAACAGAATCGGAGGGGGAGTTTCAATATATATACATGATAACATAAAACATTGTTTGAGTGGAGAAAAATACTTAAATGGAAATAATTATCTATGGATTCACACTGAGAAATATAACATGGATATAGGACTAATCTATAAGCCAGGAGACACAAATTTTGCGAAGTTTACGGAAGATTTTGAAGTACAGCTACAGCATCGAAAGCGAGCTATCATATTTGGAGATTTTAACATCAATCTACTGGTTAATGACACCAAAACTGAAGCATATAAAGATTTACTACAAGAAAATGGATACTCCATTATTAATAAGATAGACCCTACACACTCAACGCGTACAACGGCAACTAAGAACAGTATTTTAGATCATATATTAACAAATATACATTTCAAAAAGATAAATTTTTGTACAATGGATTCAGCATTAGCAGATCATAAACAATTAATACTAGAAATAAAAAAATATAAACCGGGTTTTCCTGATAAGGTGCTTTATGAGACTATCAATTATACAAAACTTTTTGAACAGAGCGAATCTTTATTAATTAATAAAAATAATGAATATTATGTAATAGAAAAATCAATTAAAGGTCTAATAAAGGAAAATACGATAATAAAGTCAAAAATAAAAAACTTACCTAAAAAAGATTGGATCAACAAAAATATAATAGTAGAGATAAATAAAAGAAATAATTTGTGGCAAAAATTGAAAAAAAGTCCTAACAATAGAAAATTATTGTCCTTATTTAAAAAACAAAGAAATACTACAACTACATTAATTGCTGCAACCAAGAAAAAATATTACTACAGGGAATTTGAAAAATTTAAAAATGACCCAAAACGTATGTGGAATCTTGTTAACACATTATCTAATAATAAAATAAAATCGGAAAATACTCCTCCAAATCTTATTAATGAACATGGTACATTAACTGATAGAAATGAAATATGCACACATTTTAATACATTCTTTGTCACTATAGGTTCTCAATTATTAGCAAATTTTCCAACCAAATATCATATAAATTCTAATTATGTTATGAAAACGACCTTAGTAAATACCCTACAAATACCCTCTAAACTGACAGTTTTGACTTCATGCACAGAACAGGAAATTGCAAAAATAATAGGGGGTTTAGATTCCAATAGTAGTTCAGGGATAGATGGTATAAGTACAAAAGTGGTAAAATGTATAAAATCAAATCTTATACCAGTTCTCACAAATTGTATAAATGTTTGTTTGAAAACGGGCTACTTTCCAGACGAACTAAAAATTGCTAAAGTTACGCCGATATATAAAACTGGATCGAAGACAGATCCCAATAATTACCGACCTGTATCCCTTTTACCTACAATATCCAAAATTTTTGAAAAAGTCATTTATGATCGGGTGAATGAATATCTTAACAAAATAGACTTTCTTTTCAAACGGCAATATGGATTTCGCCGAAAATCAAATACGTTATCGGCTACTATAGACCTAATTACTAAAATAAGGACGAATATCGATATTAAAAACATAGGATTAGGTATCTTCATAGATTTAAAGAAAGCTTTCGACACAGTTAGCCATACACTTTTACTAAAAAAACTAAATCAAATCGGAATAGTAGGTACTGCTTACAAAATTTTGGAATCGTACTTAACAAATCGACAGCAAATAGTAAAAATCGGTAAATATCAAAGTGATTCAAAAGCCATCTCTTGTGGCATTCCACAGGGCTCTATCATGGGACCACTATTATTTTTGATTTACGTAAATGATATATGTCAAATACCGCTAAATGGTGAAATCAGCCTGTATGCAGATGACACATGTATTTTTTACTATGGAAACTCAATTGACGAAATGATAAGGTTGGCTCAGCAGGATCTAAATTTACTACACGAATGGTTTCTAAATAATCTCTTAACTATCAATTTATCAAAAACTAGTTATATGATTTTCAAAGCTAAAAACAAGCGACTACAAGACTATCCTAAACTGGAAATTGACAATATCCAAATAAGAGAATCAACTCAAGAAAAATACTTAGGACTGAATATTGATAGTGGGTTAACATGGAAGGCACATATAAACAGAATAAAATCAACGTTATCGTCATTATTAGGACGCCTATACGGTATAGCTCAGTGTTTGCCAAGAAAAGTTTGCTTCAACGTATATTATTCTATGGTTAAGCCACATTTAGACTATCTTATTGAGGTGTGGGGGACCGCCGCTGCTACAAACTTGAAATGTGTTCAAATAGTACAAAACAAAATCATAAAAAAATTATTTCATTATGACTTTCGTGCACCTTCACGCAAAATTTATTTAGAAACAAAATTAATGAATTTAAAACAAATTTACTTTTTCAACACGTGTATATTAATAAGAAAAATTTTAGACAATAGAATACAGTCAGAAATAATTTTTAAATCCAACGTAGAAGAGGGCTTGCGGCCTCTCCGAAATGCAAACAATATATGTCTAATGAATCCGAGAACGAACTACGGAAAAAAAAATATAAGGTTTGAAGGTGCACAGATGTACAACAAATTACCGATAGAAATAAAAAAAACTGAGAGTTATAACGTCTATAAGAAAAAACTAAAAAAATACACCTTTGAAAATGTCTGAGTACATCTCTGCTACGCTTATCTATTGAACAAGAAAAAAAAAAAAAATAAATATGTCACGCGTTTTTTTGCTTCATTATAATGGTCAACTACTGTTTCTTACGTTTGATTTTTTTTGTATATCCACCCACATAATCTTATAAAAATTGTATTTTTGTTTGAAACGTGTTATATTCAGTAGATATTTATTGAATAATAATTAGTATATTTAGTAACGCTTTTCCAAAACTACTATATATATATACTTTTTTAATGTATAAATTTCTCATTAAGTGAAATTTGTAAATTTCTTTTGAGAAATAAAGTTCTTTAACCTCAAAATAAAACATCGCAAAACATCTTTAGCAAGCCGTCATTTTACACATATAAGCTCCAAATTATACAACACAATAAACCGGGCGATAAATATATATCCTTTAACGAAACATCAACTAAACACTCGACTGGCTTCCTGGCTGAAAACCCTGAGCTACGATGAGACAGAGCAACTTGTAGATTTATAACGTTAAGCTTAACACACAACCATAACAGACACTACTCTCACTTACACATAGGTACTTAATCACACACAAGCACGCACGCACGCATGCACGCACGAATGCACGCACGCACGCACGCAAGCACACACACACAAACTCACACACACACACACACACAATACATCTTTTTACTAATGTATAGGTAGTTTTTATTTCTCTTTTAATTTTTTCCTACTATATTCATATTTTTGTGTTTGTATTGTGTATGGAACCAATTATTCAGTATGGAGATGGGCGTTGGTAGATGCACCGCAGTTATTAAAAACTTTTGCTTCTATCACCGTTACTTCTAAATAATTTGTATGTGTTTCTTGTTCCAAATAAACTTTATTATTATTATTATTATTATTACTTTCTATCGAGCCTAGTGGCATGCCATAGGAGAGGCTTACCCTCCAGCAGTGGAAGTGGAAGGGCCGATGATGATGATGATGAATTTAGTCGCGCGTGCCTATTCAAAATAATGAGACATATTATAAAGGCTAAAATACGATTTAAATAATCAGAGGTCCTATTTCTTATTTATATACTTATGAATGGCATTATTCATAGACTATTTTAAAATCTATTTTAGTTATCGAATATTTTGTATTCTTCGCTCAAAATGAATTCAAAAGTCGTTCGAAAGGAACAAAGCATTTCTTAACTAAAATAGCTTTTAAACTGCCTATGAATGAAAGGCCTATAATATTATATTTTTAATTGTAAATTCTTGACTTACTCCCAATCGGACTACACACAGTAGCAGCGATAAGTGTATCGTGGCAGAAATTAATGGACGACATAAACCTAGTTTTAATTTTATTTCGGTAGATTAGTCATGGACTACATAAACCTAGTCTTAATGCTATTTCGTAATATTAATCAAAATATAATAGGCGCCGTAGCAATCTTCACCAACTTGCCGAGACAACGTTACCCCAGGCACACAGAGCTAACACCAGGACGGATTGTTATAGTTAACTACAGAACTACACCTTTCAACGTATAACCCCTCTTATTGGTACTCTCGATTGCAGAGGAGGCCCGAGCCAGGAGTGCAGTGGGAGGCGTTGTGGGTTGATTAAAAACATGCAATAAAAAATCGTAATCGACATCATCGCAAAAACAATTTATAAGTTCGTGAAAAAAGAAATAAAAAAAAAGTAATATGCGTTTTTGCATTTTGTTTCAGGTTGAGGAGAGGGAACCTTAATGTCATAGTTGTCTAAATACGTTAAGGTAAGATTTGTTAAGATATTAATTTTATGAAACATTGTTATTATAGCTAAAAAGTGGCTGTATAAAAATACGTACAATTGTTGTCTGGTGGAGATTGCCTTAATGCGATAAAATCGCCATTTGCGTGTTGTACAGTCAACGACAAAAGTCGTTGAGCATATTCAAAACGCCAAAAGTCTTGCACACATGAAGCAACAAAAGTGGTTGACCAGGTTCGGCCACAAAAATTCGTGAACACCTTTAAGGTTACAAAAGTTTCTGAGCAACAAGAGCAACAAAATTCCTAAACACGCCAATATTACATAATTCAATGAACACTTGTAAAAAGCAAGTTTGCAGTAGATGTGTTCATCTACTTTTGTTGCTTTGTAATACAATTTATATTTTTTGCTTTTCTCTGCATTGACTTATTTTGTGTTTTTGTGAAATAATATATATTTACGCGAAGTTTAAATGTTGTTCTTGTTCGTCTGTTATAATACGTGCCTAATGTTATTCATACCGTGCTGTTGATGTTGCAAATATTATAATAAAAACTTACATAAAATAAGAAAATTTAAATTACTCTCTGTACTACTTGTACTTGTGTGTACGATTTCGGAAATAATTTAAAAAAGTAAATACAAAGATAATAATAACATTTATTGATCGAAAAAATGAATTCAAAATATATCTAAAAGAGTAGAAATATTTAAAATCTTGTGTGGCCTCCATTTGCTTCGATGACGGCCTGTAGTCGGCATTGAATAGAATTTACCATATTTGCACACACATCTCCTCCTCTGAATGTATCCCATATGCGTTCCACGTGACTTATAATGCCTTCCTTCGTACGTGGCGTGTCGGGCTCCCAGGCTTGGGCAATGAGACCCCATAGATTTTCTATGGGGTTCAAGTCTGGACTCTTCGGCGGGAACGGCATCTCTATAACAGCATTTTCATTATTGCAGAACCATGCTTGACATCTTCTAGCTTTGTGCACGGGGCTGTTGTCGTGGACGAGGTGTATTGGCTCCGATACGTGCATTCTAGCCGTAGGAAGTAGCAGGTTCTCCAACAGATCTATATAGCCTTCGCTATTCAAGCGGCCGGTCATTTCTGTCAGCTCACCGGGACCCGATGCACTCATCCAGCCCCAAAAACCAACGCTAAACGGACGCTCGATCGATTAGCTCTGATATTTCTGGGGTTATATCTCTCACCAGCTAATCGCCAAAGAGTGCATCTTCCATCTTCCTATGATTGGAACGTTTTTTCGTCCGCGAAAACGACTTGTGAGAAAAAAAAAAGCAAAACACCCAACAGTCACATACATACCTACACTACACTACAGACTTTTCGGTCCCACAAACACCCAGACTAGGAACTAATACCTGTGGTTCACAAAAATATTTGATTCGGTGCAGGGATCGAAAACGTAGCTCAGTTTGTTAGATGCCGGCTGTGAAACTGAGGCCGCAGGCTTATTTTCAATTTTATTTATTTTTGTCCCATATACCACAGGTTTTTTTTTTAATCCAGGCATTAAGTTGCAGTTTATTAATGACTATAGACTGCAGTCAATCATATTTTAATGATATATTTTTTTCAGAGAAATACCGTATACCTGTGGACAAGACGGTGGGATTCTGAAGGTTTGATTGAAACATCTAAACGTACTGGTAGACCGAGGAAAACTAGAAGAGTTCAAAATGTTGATATTGTTCGGCGTTTCCAAAGCAGCGGCTTCACTCGTGTATCGACGGTCGCAGCAGACATGGGTCTATCGACACAAACAGTTTGTCGGCGGCTGAAAGGACACGGCTTTCATAATCGAGTTCCAGCGAGAAAACTTATTTTAACAACACAGCACAAACTGGAACGCCTGCAATTTGCCGAAAGATTTCTGAATTTCGATTTCTCACAAGTCGTTTTCGCGGACGAAAAAACGTTCCAATCATAGGAAGATGGAAGATGCACTCTTTGGCGATTAGCTGGTGAGAGATATAACCCCAGAAATATCAGAGCTAATCGATCGAGCGTCCGTATTAGCGTTGGTTTTTGGGGCTGGATGAGTGCATCGGGTCCCGGTGAGCTGACAGAAATGACCGGCCGCTTGAATAGCGAAGGCTATATAGATCTGTTGGAGAACCTGCTACTTCCTACGGCTAGAATGCACGTATCGGAGCCAATACACCTCGTCCACGACAACAGCCCCGTGCACAAAGCTAGAAGATGTCAAGCATGGTTCTGCAATAATGAAAATGCTGTTATAGAGATGCCGTTCCCGCCGAAGAGTCCAGATTTGACCCCATAGAAAATCTATGGGGTCTCATTGTCCAAGCCTGGGAGCCCGACACGCCACGTACGAAGGAAGGCATTATAAGGCACGTGGAACGCATATGGGATACATTCAGAGGAGGAGATGTGTGTGCAAATATGGTAAATTCTATTCAATGCCGACTACAGGCCGTCATCGAAGCAAATGGAGGCCACACAAGATTTTAAATATTTCTACCCTTTTTAGATATATTTTGAATTCATTTTTTCGATCAATAAATGTTATTATTATCTTTGTATTTACTTTTTTAAATTATTTCCGAAATCGTACACACAAGTACAAGTAGTACAGAGAGTAATTTAAATTTTCTTATTTTATGTAAGTTTTTATTATAATATTTGCAACATCAACAGCACGGTATGAATAACATTAGGCACGTATTATAACAGACGAACAAGAATAACATTTAAACTTCGCGTAAATATATATTATTTCACAAAAACACAAAATAAGTCAATGCAGAGAAAAGCAAAAAATATAAATTGTATTACAAAGCAACAAAAGTAGATGAACACATCTACTGCAAACTTGCTTTTTACAAGTGTTCATTGAATTATGTAATATTGGCGTGTTTAGGAATTTTGTTGCTTTTGTTGCTCAGAAACTTTTGTAACCTTAAGGTGTTCACGAATTTTTGTGGCCGAACCTGGTCAACCACTTTTGTTGCTTCATGTGTGCAAGACTTTTGGCGTTTTGAATATGCTCAACGACTTTTGTCGTTGACTGTACTTTGTTGTTTCATTGTCTCGATTAACTGTTATATTTATTATATAATACAATAAAGAATAAATAAATAAATAAAGGACTTCCACAGAGTAGTACTGTAGAGTATTATTTAGCTGCTGATAATTATATCCTGCAGTTCGACAATAAAATATCGTCCTATATACAAATGCTTGTTCACGGTATTTCGAGGGGACACAAGAATAAGAAAAAACGCGTGAAATTTTCCAAAGTTTTACTGGACGCCAAATACATGAACCAGCTCGGTCAGGTCCGGATTGACGAGACATAGAAATTGTATATTCGAATCCACCTATACCTAATTACACAGAGGGGTTGGCAACATTTTGAGTTGAAAGAGCCAAAAATTACAATTTACAACATTTCTATGTTTTTAAAGACCCATAATTTTTTTGACGGCTTACGATGCCTATCGCGGGGGAAGAGTGCGGTAAAAAGCGAGGACAATTTACTGAGAGATAGAAATGGTGCCTCTCATTAATCGATACAAAATGTTTTTTTAGTATTTATTTTTTAAGATAAATTGTATTTGCATATGGAATTACAGAGCCGCAGCTTCACATCCAAAGACTCGCATGTGGCTCGCGAGCCGCAGTTTGCCGAACCCTGACCTATACGAAAAATAGCTTCACAATAAACTAAACCAATAGTTCAACATTATATTTTTTTCAGAAACATGACGTCAATAGTGGACGATACCCCTGACTATCATCTAAACCCTCGACTGCTATTTTATCCTCTAGTCTTCCTAGCATCGGGATTCTGGATATTGCACAGATGGCAACAAAAATCACATGCCTACAAACTTGCGGAGAAAATTCCTGGACCTAAAACAGTACCTTTGTTCGGAAACGCATTAATGGCCATTAAGAAGAAACCTGACGGTAAATTAAATAATTTCATGTGAATATTATGGGGTTATTAATTTAGATGTATAAAAATTAATGGATTTGGCTACAAAACGTCTTAAAGTAAATCCTTTACTATTTCATTTCTCCGCTTTCTTCACGATGAAAATATAATAACGCATGTATTCTTTTGCATAAAACAGCTTGAGTATGTCAAACATTAAACTATGAACACTTAAAAATACTACAGATAATTTAAAAGACTGGGTGGAAATAAAACCTAGAACTCGACTAACAGTTAAAATATCCGACGATGGAATTCCTACGAACTGTAAACTGTATTTAAATATTTACTATCCCCAAATGGTAGAACATAGAAATGATAGTTAAGTTCCATTATTGTATTAAAGTACACCTGATTGTTTCATATAGTATAGGTCATTCTTTTTTTATTTCGAATCTAATTGAACGGTAAAATGTGAGCGTTAAGGGCATTGATTGATGGACACATTCATCATAACAGAGTACGAATGATTTCAAGACGCATTGTAATTTATATTGCCTTAAATAAGGTAGGGGGAGGTCTTTGCCCTGTAGAGATACTGTAATGGCTGATGTATATCTTACCTTTCAGAAATCGTAGAATTAGCGTTAATGTACGCGCAGAAATTCGGCAATGTCGTACGCGTGTGGTTCGGTTCTAAGCTTATAATCTTCTTGACTGATGCTGATGATATAGAAGTCATTTTAAACAGCCACGTCCATATTGACAAGTCATCTGAGTATAGATTCTTCAAACCCTGGCTTGGCGAAGGGTTACTTATCAGTTCAGGTATGTGTACACAATTGATTATTATTTAAACTATTTTTGTTTCTTGAATTCTGATTTCAACGCTAATTGAAAGCACATAACCTCCACATCTGCTTCGACATGGAACAGCAGACATGGAGGTGTCAGCATAGAAGTTAATGGAAGCAAGTCACCGTATAAATGACTGACTAAAATGAATATGAACGACTAACGACTAACTATTTTTAATACAGGCGAAAAATGGCGTTCACATCGCAAAATGATCGCTCCAACATTCCACATCAACATTCTGAAATCATTTGTGAACGTGTTCAACCAAAATAGTAAGAGTGTGGTAGAGAAAATGCGCGCAGAACTAGGAAAAACATTTGATGTACATGACTACATGAGCGGTGTGACTGTCGACATTCTACTGGGTAAATATATTTAAAAAATACAAAAATAAATGGTATTTAATTCAATATAATGAAATGTCTTCATTTCGTTTCAGAGACCGCTATGGGCATCACAAAAAAAACTCAAGATGAATCTGGCTTTGATTATGCTATGGCCGTTATGAAGTAAGCATTTACAATTTTTACATTATTTGACACTGCAGCTAAGTACCTCCTGGGCATATTGAGACTCAACATCTTAAGTCTCAGGATGGCTAATACAGTGGTTTTATTTTGCTCCTGTCCGTATCGCTTACCATCAGGCTAATGGCATGTTCTGTAGGGTACAGGTCTCCTCCACATTTAAAAGTACGAGTGGGAGGGGTAAGCCATAAAGTCCTCGATAAATACGGGATTATAACCACAAAATAATTAAATTTAATGCAATATTTTTCTTCCAGAATGTGCGACATCATACATCAAAGGCATTACAAACTGTGGATGCGCTTCGATGCTATTTTCAAACTAACCTCGTTCTTTAAGAAGCAAATTGACCTTTTGTTTATTATTCATGGTCTTACAAATAAGGTGGGTAAATTCACCCTAATTATTTGCAGGAAGAATTTTGACCAAAATACAATAATATTGTCTTTTTGTAGGTTATAAAAAGCAAGAAAGAGATCTATTGGGAAAATAAAGCAAAAGGCATCATTCCGCCTACTATTGCAGAATTAACTAATGAGCCAGATGATGGTATATTGGCTAACAATGCTAAAACTTTATCCGACGCTGTATTTAAAGGATACCGTGATGACTTGGATTTCAATGATGAAAATGATATTGGTAAGATATTTCCCAAATATATTTGTTGCTAGAAAAACATACCATTAAAAACATGCATTACTGGTGGTCAACAAAAAAATACGCGAAGATAGTCTTGGAAAGTAATAAAAAACGAAGCATGTATTTTATGCAACAAGCATTAACCAGCTTGCTATGGAGGTCTTAGGAAGAAGTCTATATTCAGTAGTGACTATATTCTTTGATTGAAGATGATGATATTTTATTGCAGTGAATGGTGAAACACGCATGCCAATTGCCTGATGCTAAGCAAAGTATCAAGATATTGCATGTTTAATAAGTGTCTACTTCTCCGCAGTGTAAATAAACTGTTGAGCGGAGAAATAGACAATTTTGAGGATTATTTAAATCACGCAATACAATACTAATAATTCTAGGTACTATCAGTCACTACATAATAACTACGTATATCTCGTTCTCAGGTGAAAAGAAACGCCTCGCTTTCTTGGACCTCATGATTGAGTCCGCTCAAAATGGCACAAATCAAATCACTGACCACGAAATCAAGGAGGAAGTTGACACTATTATGTTTGAGGTAATATTTCCATTAATTATAAAATAATGTTTTCATTTGCCAAGCTTTAGTTGCCGTGGCTCTTTATTTTTGATAATATTTAATTTATTTTTTTCTAAGGGTCATGACACAACAGCCGCTGGGTCCAGCTTTGTGTTGTGTCTCTTAGGCATCCACCAGCACATACAAGACAAGGTGTACGACGAGCTGTACGAAATATTCGGAGACTCGGACCGCCCTGCCACTTTCGCCGACACCCTCAACATGAAGTACTTAGAAAGGGTTATTTTGGAATCCTTGAGATTGTACCCACCAGTACCAGCCATCGCAAGACAATTGAAACGTGACGTGAAAATCCGTAAGTCCTAGTGTTAAAGCTTAGACTTAAGGTATTTGACTATTAACGATTTTTAAAATCACAAGATTTTAAGCGAAATAATACCAAAAATTGGTTAAAAAAAACGTTGCTTTCAAAAAAGTATTAAAGTAGCTTGTAACATAAGGCAAATATTAATATTTAAAATTAAAGAGTAGGAGTGTAGTTGGGACATTTTGCATTTATTTTCTGTTACTCCCACTACAAGATTTAAAACTTTTCTAACTTGTTTCATTCTGAATGGATTTATAAATTTCTTTGTTCGTTAGATCATAGCTATGGATACGTTTTAATAAATACAATAAAAAAATGGTTTCAAATACCCTATTCTCTTACATCATTTAAAATAAGTTGATTTCCTAGCCTAAATTGAAATAGAATTGACCGTTTCAAAATTCTGCTTTAAATCTGCAGGAACCAAAAACTACGTTCTGCCCGCTGGCTCTACCGTCGTGGTTGGTACCTTCAAAGTTCATCGCGATCCCAAGTACTACAAGAACCCCGACACATTTGACCCCGATAACTTTCTGCCTGAGAACACACAGAACAGACATTACTACAGCTATATACCTTTCAGCGCAGGGCCTAGAAGTTGTGTCGGTAAGACTCATTTTTTATACCTTCAATGTTAAAACGCAGACATCACTCGAAAAATACCTGCACCAGACCTAGCGTTTTACTAACAAAGTACTGATGTCATGCTGATATTGTTATAACAAAACAATGCTATTCAATAATTTGAAAATTTTCATTTCAGATAGTAAGATTTATATAGTTTATATTTTTAATAAATTGTGAACCCACAGGTCGCAAATATGCTTTACTGAAACTGAAGATTCTTCTCTCCACAATACTGCGCAACTACAAGAGTATATCGGATGTACCGGAGGAGCAATTCTGCCTGCAAGCCGACATCATTCTGAAGCGATCTGATGGATTTAGACTGAGAATTGAACCCAGGAAGAGAGTGCCCTCAACTGCAGTATCAGCATAATAACGATAACATATATATTCCCGTTTATTCCTATTAGTTTATGATCCTAAAAAGCAATACGTACTTTTTAGCAGACTTAACCTATCGGTGTCGATCTTTACTCGATTTTTAAAGCCCAGCTTTTTATCGAAATCGGCTTACAATCTAGTTAATTGCTGTGGACTCGGGTTTAAGAAATAATATATAAATTATCAATTTTAAGCCCGACTTTACGGTGGCGATGAAGATCTTTACACTACCTTCTTAAAAAGTAATCATGCGGTGCAATAATAATTCCTTCTTTATGTATGAGCTACTTTATTCGTGCTATTTTGAGATCATGTTGGCGTATTATGAATGACGGGAAAATATTAATTATGTTAATTATGATGGTAATTACGGAATCCGATTATAAACCCGCAATGTAATTATACAAACTGTGCTGTACGTCTTGAAAAACCAATTATATATTGAATAATTAAAGGTTGTTTAATTTAAACTGTACTTATACCATATTATTAATAAAAAATCTAACTGCCTGATTGATATAGCAAAAACGAAAGGAGCCGCAAGAGACAGAAAGGGGACGGGATAAGATGAGATCGTATGTGAAGGAACTGGACAGAACGAGCAGAGAAGGAAGCGAACCCTAAGTCAGAAACTGCAAAAGTATGGTTGAGTACTCGTTTACAGAAGTTTAAACCGGAACAAGATATTTCTGGTATGGAGAGAAGTCTAACGGTATCTGCACCCAGGCGAATACAGATTCCGACCTCCTCTTGCCTTATTCGTAATTGAATGTACATTTATCAACATAGGGTTTTTAAAATTTAACATTTAAAGTTCTAAAATATCGTTTAGGCAGCCCTATAAAAAATACAAACAGAACAGCGGATACAATAACAGACGATAGATAATACTTCAAGTTCATACTACTAATATATTACATCTCCACTCACCGAAATCACGCTCCTGAAGCTGGCTGGATGACGCTGACCAAACGATTATAATTGTAGCACTCAAATCACTTGTCACTTGCACTATATTGTCCACAACACAAACTAAATTAGTCAAGAATACTCTAGCGCAGCAACGGAGCACGCGCCTGACGGTATGCTTTTGCTAGCATTCACGAGAAACTGAACTACACCAACAAGATGGCATAACAAAATTACAATAACTACCCTCCGTTTCAAATATACTAGATATAAAACATGAGAATTGAAACAAAAGCGACCGATTCGTGTAGTTGTGAGTTAAATCTGGGGGCACGGCCGTGCCCCTTCCAAGTCGAGCTAAAAAGCGGCAAGGTCGTACCATCCTTTTCTCGAAGCAATTCAGACCATTTTCTACCCTTATAACTTCGTTGTGGTTAAAGCAAGAAGCCTGAATTTTCAGTTACTAAGCAGACATTGTGTAAACACGATATATTTAAAATTTCATTTAATTTGAACCAGTAGTTTAAGAATTGTAACTTGTCAAACTTTGTCAATTTTGTCACTCACTGACTGACTGACTGTAGTCCATTGAAATGTTACATGAGCTTTGCATTTTTTAGAGAACGCAATTTTATTTTTGGGATATGTGTGGGCGGTCAATAGAAGCTTAACCTCAAGTTTGTGGGGTTGCCACCCTTGTCCCCCGGCCGCCATCTTGGAAAATGGGGTGAAAAACCTTTTTTCGCATTATCTCGGAAAGTATGCATCTTACGAAAAATTTGTAAATACATAATTTGTAGCTAATTGTATTGCCTACAAATATGTTTATATAACTTTTTGCCCTAAATTAAAAATTGAAGAAGTTATAAGCAAAAAAGAAAGTTAATATATATACAAAAAATCTTTTTTTCTCTATAACTTTTTATGAAAAAAAATCTCACTTTTTTGCTATTTTTTTATTTATATTAACCTATTCTGTGCCACTGATGGGCAAAGGTCCCCCCCAACTCCTTCTACTTATCCCTATCAGTTGCTGATGCCATCCAAGTGCTGTTAAAATGGTCGAGATCGTCGCGCCACCTTTTCCGAAGCCTGCCGCGTGGCCTCTCGCCATCCTTAGGCATCCATTGATTGGCAATCTTTGCCCACCTCTTCGGGTGCATCCGGGTGACGTGGCCCGCCCAATCCCAGTTTAGTTTATCTTATTTATGTGCAACATTCTTGACTCTGGTTATGGAGCGCAAAGTGTTAGTGGGTGCTCTGTCCATGCGTGTTACGCCTAACATCCTGTGCTCCATAGTTTTTGAGAACCTGGACATGGACCTCTGAAGTTCGGTCAAAGACCAGGATTGAGCACTGTATGTGAGAATTGGTATGATAAAAGCCGAAGAGTCTATTTTTAAGAGAAACGGGAAGATTTCCCTTAAGAAATTTCTTCTTCACTTTTTTGCGTATAACTTCTTTAATTTTTAATTTAGGGAAAAATGTTATATAAACATATTTGTAGGCAAAACAATTTGCTACAAATTATGTCCTTACAAATTTTTTGTAAGACGCATAAATTCCGAATTATCGCGAAAAAAGTGTTTTCACCCCTTTTTCCAAGATGGCGGCCGGGGGACAAGGGTGGCGACCCCACAAACTTAAGGTTAAGCTTCTATTGACCCCCAAATAAGTCCCAAAAATAAAATTGCGTCCTTTAAGAAATGCAATATTCGGTCCTTAAATTGTAACATTTCAATGGACTACTGACCGATCATCAAAAGTCTAAGGTACTTCTAGCAGACATAGAACATTCAAATTTAGAATATAATTAGTGTTTAGTATCTAAATCAAGGGAAAACTTAAATATTTCATAATTTCTGTCTAGTTTTCTAAATACACCAACTGCGTGAATAATTGTAGTCCTGTTTGTAATCCCATATAAATGTATAGGATTACAAAGTTACATTTGCAGTTAATGAATCATTGTTCCCGTATATAATAGAATAAAAAAAACTTGAGAGGTGTCAGCGGACACCCGAATGGAACGAAGCTCCTTTCGATTAATTAGTGAAGGAATTGTAATAAAATTTTATTCCTTAAGTTATAAAAATACTATTTTTTTATTATTAACAAATATAATGTAATATAAACTTAATCAGCAGGCTCAATTGTAGTAATAATTGGTAAATATACATAGTTAAATCTAGGGTTGATGATTGACAGCAGTATAACAAACTAAAATTGTAAATAATAAAAGTTATAAAAATAATACCTTTCATTATTAACAAATATAATGTTTGGTCAGGGATGCTCCTATCTAGTGGTCATGGCCTGCCCTAATATAGGTGCTACGAGTACGCGACCTCGGCCCCCGAGCTACTGCAGTCACCTTAACTTCCCGTCCGTGACTGCAGTATCCACTCCCTCAGGCCATACTCTCCTTTCCTATAACATCCTCTACCCACAAATCCTATTTCCTTTCCCCGGTTAGTGGCGGGCAGCAGCGTCATTAACGCCAGTCCCCTACTGCGCTCGCCAACCCACCTGCCAAGCGTGGCGAGTATTGGCAAACACCCCCTTAATGGCGACACAAATTGAGACCAGGCCCCCAGTCCCCGGCAGCCCCACTATTCCTGGCTATGGTAGCGGTCAAGGTTACGGTGGGGCAGGGGGTGCTAGGAATCCCCGGGTTGGCCCCGGCTACCACCCCCGAAGACGACTGGCCCTGGTAACACACAACATACGCACATTGAAGACAGACGAGAAGATTGTCGAACTGGAAGAAGAATTGAGCAGGTTCCACTGGGACATTCTGGGGTTATCGGAAGTCCGAAGAATCGGGGAGGATACGATAACCCTGAAGTCTGGTAACCTGCTCTTCTACCGGGGGGACGACCAACAGTCCCGAGGAGGTGTCGGATTTCTCGTCCACAAGTCTCTCATCAACAACATCGTATCCATCGAAAGTATGTCGAGCAGGGTAGTATACCTTATACTCAGAATATCTAAAAGATATTCGTTGAAGGTCATACAGGTATACGCGCCGACCTCGACACATCCAGATGAAGAAGTGGAGGAAATGTATGAGGACATAAGTCGGGCCATACATACTTCCAAAACCTACTTCAATGTTGTATGGGAGACTTCAACGCAAAGTTGGGCAAGGAAAGCGATGCAGAGTTGAAAGTGGGGCAATTTGGACATGGGCAACGGAACCTCAGGGGTCAGAGGCTGGCCGACTTTCTGGAGAAAGAGGGACTCTTTGCGATGAACTCTTTTTTCCAGAAGCCGCCTCACAGGAAATGGACCTGGCTGAGTCCTGATGGTTCTACGAGAAACGAGATAGATTTCATCTTGACAACGAATAGACGGATATTCAGAGATGTCTCTGTGATCAACAGGGTGAAAACCGGCAGTGATCACCGAATGGTTAGGGGCACACTGAATATCAATGTCCAATCGGAAAGGCATCGCTTGATGAAATCTACGCTCCGACCTACTCGCGCCCATATCCAAAACCCCGAGAGCTTTCAACTCGAGCTGACAAATCGCTTTGATTGTCTAGGAGAAATCCTTGCAGTGGACGAGCTAAACAGTGGTTTGGTAGAAGCTGTCCATACGGTGGGATCTAAGTATTTTAGACCTCGCCGTAGAGATAGACCACAAAAACTCTCGATCCACACTCTTGACCTCATGGCCGAACGTCGATCTTTAGCACTGCAGTCTTCCGTTGACGCCGAAGCATATCGGCGGCTCAATAGACAGATCTGGAAGTCCTTGCGACACGATGTCCGTGCTCACAATACTGTGAGCATTAAGGAGACAATTGAGCGGAACAGAGGGTCCAAAGTGTTTGCAACAGACTTGTCTATTGGGCAAAGCCAGTTGTCTAGGCTGAAGACGGACGACGGCCGCGTGGTATCGACGAGGGCAGAGGTATTAAGGGAGATCGAGAGGTTCTACGGACAGCTTTACACCTCGGTTGCCCAACCTGCTGTTAGCTCGGCCGAAGACCCGAGAGCCCAGTTGATCCGACACTTTAGCGATAATATCCCGAACATCAGCCTGTGTGAGATTGAGATGGCCCTGAAGCAACTTAAAAACAACAAGGCGCCGGGCGAGGACGGAATAACTTCAGAGCTTCTGAAAGCGGGCGGAACGCCGATACTGAAAGTCCTTCAGAGGCTCTTCAATTCCGTTCTCCTCGAGGGCTCAACGCCAGAGGCATGGAGCGGGAGCGTGGTGGTACTGTTCTTCAAAAAAGGTGATAACACTTTGCTGAAGAACTACAGGCCCATCTCGCTCCTGAGCCATGTCTATAAGTTGTTTTCGAGGGTCATCACAAATCGTCTCGAACGCAGGTTTGATTACTTCCAGCCTCCCGAACAAGCCGGTTTCCGAAAAGGCTTTAGTACCGTAGACCACATCCATACGCTTCGGCAAGTTATACAAAAAACCGAGGAATATAACTTGCCGCTTTGTTTAGGGTTTGTGGACTATGAGAAAGCCTTTGATTCGATCGAGACTTGGGCTGTGCTACAGTCTCTCCAGAGGTGCCATATCGACTATCGGTACATCGAAGTGTTGAAATGTATATACAACAACGCCACCATGTCGGTCCGAGTACAAGATCAGAGTACGAAGGCTATTCCACTACAGAGAGGCGTGAGACAGGGAGATGTCATATCTCTGAAACTGTTCACTGCCGCGCTGGAAAATGCCTTCAAACTCTTGCAGTGGAAAGGATTCGGAATCAACATCAACGGCAAGTATATCACTCACCTTCGGTTTGCCGACGATATTGTAGTCTCGGCAGAATCGCTGGAAGACCTTAGCACTATGCTCGAAGACCTCAATCGAGTCTCCCAACAGGTGGGTCTTAAAATGAACATGGACAAAACGAAGATCATGTCGAATGTCCATGTTGTGCCCACCCCCATCGGTGTTGGGGGCTCGACTCTTGAAGTTGTTGACGAATATGTCTATTTAGGACAAGTGGTCCGGTTAGGCAGGTCCAACTTCGAGAGAGAGGTCAATCGTCGAATCCAACTCAGTTGGGCAGCTTTCGGGAAACTACGCGACGTCTTCTCGTCCAAAATACCTCAGTGCCTTAAATCGAAAGTCTTCGATAGTTGTGTGTTGCCAGTGATGACTTATGGCACCGAGACGTGGCCTCTCACTATGGGCCTTATTAGGAAGCTCAAAGTCACTCAACGAGCTATGGAGAGGGCTATGCTCGGGGTTTCCCTACGAGATCGAATCAGAAATGAGGAGATCCGTAGGAGAACTAAAATAACCGACATAGCCCACCGGATTAGCAAGTTGAAGTGGCAATGGGCAGGGCACATAGCGCGGAGATCTGATGACCGATGGGGTCGGAAAGTGCTCGAATGGAGGTAGGACGTCCACCCACAAAATGGTCCGACGACCTGGTAAAGGTCGTGGGACGTCGCTGGATGCAGGCTGCCTCCAACAGGTCTCTGTGGAAATCATTGGGGGAGGCCTATGTTCAGCAGTGGACTTCCTTTGGCTGATGGATGGATGGATGGATGAAATATAATGTTATATAAACTTAATCAGTAAGCTAAATTTTAGTAATAATTGGCAAAGATACATAGTCAAATGAAGGGTTGATGATTGACAGCAGGATAATAAACTAAAATTGTAAATAATAATAGGATCGAAAATCAATGTGTAATACATTGATTTATTGTGTACAAAAAAGTTTCTTTCGAAATGTTCATAACCCTCATAGTTCACGAGATAAAAGCAAAAAACCAATTGCACCCTTATTTCTAAGATGGCGGCCGCGGGACACAACACCCGACCCCGAGAACTCAAATTTAAGTTCACGGCGACGAGTTTTATATATTACAATCATAAGCTGGCACCCTTCCCAAAATGCTTAATTTGCCTTTTCTTGGTCTCTTTTTACTGGACTATAATATAAGTTCTGAAAAGTGTATGAAGATCGAGGGTCCCCTAATATTTCGAGACATAACTCAACAAAGTTAATCAACATACAACTTTTAACAAAATCAATAGCTAAAACTTTTAAAATTCTTTTTTAACATCCTGAAAACCGTATTTTTATTTAACTTTATCATTTACTATGAAAATATGTGAACCATTCTTAACAGGCGGACAATATATGTCTATCTTATATGCTTATTAATAAAGACAAAGCATAAGTGTATAGAAGAACATTGGGTTACGTGCTCCGGTTACATGCAGTCTTAATGTTTTGTAAGTTGCATATTTATTATTCAAATTAAAATTATCTGGGGGCGCGGCCGAGCCCCCTCCAAGTCGAGCTATAGGCCGTAACATCCTTTTCTCGAAGCAATTCAGACCATTTTCAACCCCCTATAACTTCGTTGTGGCTAAAACATGAAGCCTGAATTTTCAGTTATTAAGCAGGCATTGTGTTAACACGGTATATTTAACATTTCATTCAATTTGAACCAGTAGTTTAAGAATTGTAACTAGTCAAACTTTCTTAATTTTGTCACTCACTGACTGATCGATCATCAAAAGTCTAAGGCACTTCTAGCAGACATAGAACCTTTAAATTTAGAATATAATTAGTGTTTAGTGTCTAAAGTAAGGGAAAATTCAAACATTTCATAATTTGTGTCTAGTTTTCTAGATAGGCCAACTGCGTGAATAACTTTGTAATCCCATATAAATGTATAGGATTACAAAGTTACATTTGCAGTTAATGTATCATTGTACCCGTATATAATGGAATAATAGTTGTAGATAGATATCTATATCAGGGATGTTGCGAATATTCGCATCCGCATCCGCAAATGCGGAACTTCCGCATAAATTTGGACATCTGCATCCGCATCCGCATCCGCAATAATCGATGCGGATGTTTTATGCGGATGCGGATGTAATACAAAATGAGACAAGACAGAAATTTGGCGGTGCCGGCTAATGGCGCGTGCCGTTCGGAAGTAGTGTTGCCAGGTGTCCCGCTTTACGCGAGACGTCCCGCTTTTCAGGGGTTTGGTAACGCGTCCCCATTGAACCTTCGGCGGGACGCCAAATGTCCCGCTTTTTGACCACCGTTCTCAGAACGAATAAAAAACGAAATCTTACACACTTTTATTTATAATCCGTACTGTATTTCGCGTTTTCCTACAATTATTTACCTACTTAGTATCTATTTCGATTCTAAAGTAGTTTCACTAATGCTGATTCCAAAAAAATATAGGGCTTTGAATAAGTTCTTGCGGTTTCTTCACGAATTCCTTTCTTATTTTAGATGATAAAACATGTGCAAGGAAATACTGTTAGTGAACTTATGTGTTAGTGAATATTAGCTAGCTCCAATGAAAATTCCTTAGTAACAATTTCAAGTTTCATACGGCTTAGAGAGCATAGCTTAGAGAGATACATGTATATGTAGATGTAATTCAAAATTCATGTGCAAAGACATGTCGGAAAATATAAATTTTCATCTTGGCGATAAAGATCGCTCTGGTAAATCGAATAGTTTTAGTCTGAGAATTTAAGGAATAACTTGATGTACACCCATAGTAAATACTAGAGGAAAAATTAAAATCGTCATGTGTAAATTTTTAAAATATTTGGAGTAAGGTAAGAAACCTCTGCCTATCCCTTCTGGAAAAAAGGCGTGAGTTTATGTATGTATGCATGCTAAGAAACCATGGCGCCTTATGAATTGAAGCCTCGAGAGATATAGTACTTGGTCTGATTGAGCTGTGCTTTCATTATTATACTAATAACCATAAAACGGCTATTATCTTTGAGAGCCTCCAAAGACGCGACGTTTTTCTATGTAATAAGTATATGCTGCTAGAAAGAGGGAGAGTAATAATTTGTGAAAGCAAAAAAAAAAATATTATAGTCTCTTCTTTAATAGGCGTCCCGCTGAAGAACTCAAAATCCCGCTTATTTGAATGTCCTGTCCCGAATTTTCAAAAACTAAACCTGGCAACGCCATTCGGACGTGACATTGACCAATGGGAGCGAAATAAAAAGTCACATGATTCGACGCGTTTGTTGTTGCTATGATAATAGATACTTCTAGTGAAAATGAGAGTCGAGAAATACCAGAAAATGGTAGCACAGAAGCTGTACTCCAAAAAAAAAACTTTCTCACCTCAATAAAAAAAGAGATGTAGATGAAAATTATCTTAAGTGGTGTTTATCGAGAGAAATTAAAGATATTATTGCCGATTGCATAAAGATTTTTATCCACTCAACTAAGTAGTAATCTTAGCGAACAATTATTTGCAGCGTGGGTTTAATTTACCAACCTCTTCCTAAACGCCTTGTTATCAGAAAAGGCGGACCGGCGTTATACTTAATAAATGAAACGGTGTTCTTTTGCGAGCTCTTGGGGCTACTCAAAGCGAAGGTAATGCATATAATAGGCAAGACGAATTATTTTAAAATCATGTTTTATAATATAGATACACATTTATTATATACGAAATAATCTATATTTCAAGAATTAACAAAGGTTTAACATAGTTTTAAGCCATTTTTCTAATAATCTTTCAATAGTGCACAGAAAATCCTAGTAGGTGTCATGGCGTCCGTTATAACGTCACCACTAGGTAAACATGTCATTGTGTCTATGCGCAGCGAAGAAAGTTAACGAAACAAATCATATTTCGTTTGATAAAAATGAATTCTAAAGTCTATAAGTGGTTCCGGTAAAGTTCACATTCCACATTTCTAAAGAAATTGGTAATGTTTATGGCTGGTTTACATAGGCGTGACGTCATGCGTCGTGGCTAGCGTTTCAGTCAAATGGCCGATTGCTATATTTTATACTTTTATTTTATTGAATATCTTGTTAATCTCCAATTCTGGATTAAAACTAAAACAACGTTTTAAATCGTTCTAATATGTTTTTCCCCCTAACATCATAAAATATTTGATATTTTGTTACTGTCGTCACGCCTATTATCAATAGAGAAGAAGGCTAAAACCTTGCACAAGCATGGGCTCGAATTCTACACTTAATTATATCGGAACCCAAAAGACCAACTGCCCGACATCAAGACACAGCTTCTTCTGCGTAGACTGAAATACAAAAACAGATTAACGTTTTAAATTAACTTTTTAATTTAATAATTGTAAATTACGGGTAATTAAATTCCGCCCTGTGACCATGAATCCTTTAAAGTAATCGAAATATGGGGAAGTTAAAAAATATAAAAAATTTACATAGATAAATCGATAAATATTAGTAAGCGATAAAATCCGTAATTATGGTTTAATTTCAATATTCATTCATATACTATATTTATATAAGATGTTAAACATCCGCATCCGCATCCGCATCCGCGGATGTGAAAAAGCGACATCCGCAACATCCCTAATCTATATACATGAGGCATAACAAGAGGGGATATAGAGAGGGAAATGGTGTATTCAGCCCATGAAACTGTACAACATTCCTCTAGAAAAACATGACGAAGAAAAACTTGCAAATAAATAGATTAAATAACTCGAAAATATCAATTACAATGAAAGAAAGAACATTAATAATCAAATCCGCTATATTTGTGATAAATTGATACCTACAAAAATAAGAAAAATCCATAAGACAGAGGCTTTAAGAAAAATCGTTAGTGATATTCTAGAAGTAAGAAGTACCGAAAAGGAAAAAGCAGGACTCTACAAAAAGACGAGAGATCCCATAAAAAACATCCTGTAAAAAAAATCCAAGTCTCGCAGCTCAGGTTTTCTACCGCAAAAAGTTGTGAGATGCATGTAATACCAAGTCGATTAATTTATTTAGTCCTTAAGGGACCTTCTATATAAAGTTATTACCATATCAATATTAAAAATTCTTTACGTTTTAAATAAATAGATCGACTTGGCCAGCAGCATTATGTATAAATTGTACGATACATTATGTTTTCATGCGATGGCATAATTAACATGTTTAGAAATGTAGCATTTAATTTTTGGAAACAATATATTTGTCTATACCTACATATTTAAAGATCAACTTATTATTTGAAGTAACAATTATGTTAATTCAAAAATATGTGTGTTAATAACAACGTATTAGGTTTCTGAGTTCAAGAAGTTACGTGTGTTTATATGTATATATCGACGCAGGAATGCGATTTTGTCGTATCTCGAAACAAGCAATTTTACAACAGAATCAAAAAATAATAATTAAAACGAATAACCACTAAACTAGAAAACTTAGCAATACCATTTCTTTAATAATAAAATTTTAAAATAAAACCTTACATTTTCATGACGAAATTCAATGCGGTATTTTTTTTATAAATTAAATAATAATCAAAACGCATATACGCATTTTTTGAGATACGACAAAATCGCTTTCTTGCGTCGATATGTATTATAAATGTCACAATACGAAATAGAATCTAGGTAAAAAGTTTACTTATTTTCAGGATTATGGCGACGTTATTAAATGGTTCGGCAGGCTATCATGAAAAATCTGGCAAATATTTTGTATGTTTGTTACGCGATTACGCCCGCAATTGTGATTTTGAAAATTTCTTTTTTGTTGGAAAGCATGATATACAGGGTTGGTCCCATATAAAATTGGTGAAGACCTGATGAATATCTTAGGATCTGCCGACCAGAACTCCTCAAAATTAAACGGTCCAGCATTAATTCTTTTTGCGTTAGATTAAGTATAAGTATATTATTACAAAGGGTGGGTAAAATGGGAAAAGGGTGGGGATGGGGGGTGAGGGGGGTAGAAAATAGGTACAATTGTTAATACTCAATATCTCCGGCAGTTCTTAACCGACTTAAAAATAACTTTTTTGTCAAAGAGTATTATATGATAGGTTAGACCAAAAAAAATATTGTGAAGACCTGATGAATATCTTTGGACCTGAAGGGCAGAACTCCTCAAAATTGAACAGTACAGCAATAATTCTTTTTACATTAGGTTCAGTATACGTTTATTACTACTACAAGGGGGGAGGGGATGGATAGGGGCGTGGGAAGGGGGGGGGGGGCGAATATATACAAAGATAAATACTAAATATCTGCGACAATAAATAAATGATTTTAAATAACTTTTCTTCGGAACGAATTATACAATCGAAACGAATTATATAATTAACATAATGTTGGTCACATAAAATATGGTGATGATCTGATGAATAGGTACATATCTGGAGAGCAGACCTCCACAAAACTTTGCAGAAACGCAATGATTTTTCGTCCATTAGGTTAAGTATATGTGTTTTATAACGGGTAACGAATGATTACCACGCATAAGTGTACTCAATATCTCTAGCAGGTTGAGCCGATTTTAGTATTTTCTTTATCATAAAAACGAAATGACAGTGTAGCTTCCTTAAAATCATAAAATATTAATTTTCGTTTTTGAAATCATAAAGGATCACAGTGGTTCATTTTTGTATACATTGATTCCAGTTTTTCATTATATGATTACCTTTGGTATTATTGCAATGCTTATGAAAACTAAAAAGTAATAAATAAAATAATTTAATTAAAAATTAAAAGACCGACTTCAATGTGCACTACAAAGTAATAAATAATATATATTTCATTGTGCTAGCACACATTGATTAATTTTCTTATTGGCTAGACTAGCCAACAAATCTTAAATATGTAATATTTTGAAGGCGAGTCGCCAAATGACGAACACGACGTCCTACACTTAAATTTAATTTGTGTAAAACATCCTAGCGAATAATACGCAATTTTACACGCAATATTAATTTACCTTAATCTATATAAACTCACGCCATTTTCCCAGAAGGGGTATGCAGAGCTTCTCCTGGTATCAACCAGGACACCCACGTTACGCCTTGCGTGTTTTATCCCTCGGTGTGATTGGGGGCGAGAGTCTATAGTCATATCTGGTGCAAATTCCAGTCCCTGTCCTGATAACTACATAATAGAAAAATCGCCCGTCCTAATATATCAGCTCTTAATTAACATTGTTGAGCATCGGACTTATCTACAATCGAGCGAAAAATACAAACTTAACAACCCTTCCCTTTCTTATACATTCCTCACTATGATTCCTATCACTGTTAAAGTAATTGTATACACATATAAATATGCAAGTGACTCCAATAAGTCAATGGTGTACCCTGGAGTTGAAACCCTTGACCACTATATCTTTGATCATATGCAATAAATTAAAATTAGACCACACATATGACACATATTAATTCTATTAAAATTTCAACAAATGTATACGTAGGATCAATATGTTAAATTAATTTGTTTCTAGTATACATATGGACCTAACTGAGCGCCAACGATACATCTACAAGTAGGTAATATTCAACTGTGTTACATTACTTAAATTTGTTCTCGATTGGCACTTGGCGAAAATGCCGCCTTCAAAATATTACGTATTTAAGATTTGTTGGCTAGTCTAGTCAATAAGAAAATTAATCAATGTGTGCTAGCACAATGAAATATACATATATTATTTATTACTTTGTAGTGCATATTGAAGTCGGTCTTTTAATTTTTAATTAAATTATTTTATTTAAATGTTATGTTTTATTATTATACAAATATCCTTTGATTCGTCTTCATAATGTCATCTAGCGAAAATGTATAACTTTTACAACCACAACGTGCGTTTTGTGTCTGCAAGGACAGGTGAAGCAGGTATTCTAAGTAACACCGGACACGATAAGTTCGCCGAGCTTATTTCGCCACTGTTTCCAGCTTTGGGCAACTTCTATAAGAAATTTTGAGCCGAATAACTCACATCAAGAGAATTGCCAGCCCGTGCGAAAAATGACCTCAGACTCACAGTTCATAACAAGACGAAAAAGACGAATAATTAAATAGATGATATAACTGTTTAGCAGTGGCGTGCCTAAAGTTGTGGACTAGGGCAAGCCCAATATTTTTTTTTTTAGTAAGAATATGTATTGGTACAGGAGCAAAATGGTATTAAGAAAGAAGAACGTGTTCATCATGCGATAGGGGGCGAGCCTATGCGATGTAATTAAATAAAAAAATATGTAGAAAACGACCCCAGATTCGAATCCGAGACGTCAACTTTGCGCCATCGAGGCAGTCCTAGACCTACCACACGATCTATATAAGATTAGGATAAAAACCAATAAAATAATAACTATCTTTATCACCGTTATAAAAAAATCTATTACAAGTTGTTTCGAAAAAATCTAATAGATGGCGCGATTTTCACGGCCATCTATTTAATATTGCCAAAATACTGAAGGGCCCATGATTAGTTTTAAATAGATGAGTAAAACAAATGTGTAAGTTAAATTACTTTTGGGCATGCATGCATACGTAACTTTATATTGTGTTTATTTTGTAAATTAATAAACGACACTGCAATAGCACAAGTACGGCGCCGTGTTTAACTTCGCGGCCAGAAATTATTGTTAATACATTCACGTTATGTTTTTGTGTATGCATGTGATTTTTTGATTCATCATGAGCCCTGAAAGGAAGCTAAGGAATATCTGAAAAACACTAAGATTACTGTCTACGCGAGCATAATGTTAAGAAATCTCATTACATATTATGTATATGACGCATAAAGAGGTTTCTATACGCTGTTTACCGGAATTTTGAAAATATATTAATGCAAATGCAAAGTACCAGTTTAATTATTTAAATCACTATAGCCGGAACAATTCCAAAAATGTAAGTACATCGTTCGAAAAAAATATACAACACCGACAGTATAATTTATTACTATGAGAACATCCAGCAATCTATGTAGTTATGTGCACCGATCTATAAAATTTTATTCTATAGTTTTCACTACTTTCGAGAAATAAACAACAAATCAGACGTAGGTTTTCGACCAGATACGAGTAGTTGTTTGTCTACGAAATGTAATGAATTTACCTTTTCCTCGCTGATCAACAATTGCACACACTTCAAACCATCACAAGGCACATTTTCACCCATTATTATACGTAATAAACGTAAAATACTATAATTAAACGAAAATATAACGTAGATGTTCAGTGGTTACTGGTTAATCGTCCGCTCGAAAGACATAATAATAAGCGTGAAGCTAGCCACAGGTCATAAATGATGGACAATTCCAAATTAAGTATTCTAATTATATATTAATAAAAATATTTAGAACATCATAATACGGTCTCAAAAAATATAAATTTATTTTATATATTATCCAATATAACTTGTAGCAAAACATACATATTTTTCGATAAATTTGGATCATAATATGACATGTCAAGTGCACAACTTCACTCCGCGAAGCCGGGCATTTTGCTTGGTACAAATTGCATTAACAATAGCTATATGTATAGGTACGTAGTAGCATTTCACCCATAGGTGCGACTGAGAGGGCAATATACGCCAAAAGCCAGGTAAAAGCACACGAGAGAGAAAAAGATAGATAATACTTTGGTGTGTTCCATCTTTTTAAGATATTGCGTCACGCGTGGACCAGCGTTGATTTTGAATGAAATAATTTTATATTAGTTTTTGACCTCGGCGCTCGCTTAGGCGAGTTGCCGGGTGCGGCCATGCGGCGCTGCGAACGCGGGTGCTCCGTCGCAGGCGCGGGGCTTCATTACGCGCGGTAAATTTAAAAATGATAGACGTTTTGCATAAACGAATGTATTTTATTTAAGGTACTAATTTGCCTTTAGGATTGAGTATATGCGTATTAAGTAAGGCAAGCCGGGCTTTTGGGCTTGTATGGAAGTACCGCCACTGCTGTTTAGGTGAAGGAAAACATCGTGAAGCAGCCTGCATAGCATAGCGATTTGAAAGAATTTCTATGCTATCTAAAGTCCAACCCGTGCTAGGCCAGCATGCTGGACTATATGGCCTAACGACACTCAATCGTACTCTGAATTTTAGAGTTGGACCGTGCCCTGCAGTGGGCCTTATACGTATTGATACAATACAATGTAACTACATTTTTATGTGTTATGTCTATATGTTCTGGTTGGGCTCCAGGCTGATCGTCTTCCTCACAGATGCCGATGACATCGAAATCATTCTCAGCAACCAAGTTCTGCTCGATAAATCATCTGAGTATGAGTTCTTTAAGGGCTGAAACTACGTTAAGCGGGCGCCCGCGACGGGCAACCGTCGCGCGTCTCCTCGCGTGGACACGCGGGCGGGCTCCGTGAGAACGACGTTCCCCGTCAGGCGTCACGGGTACCCGTCGCGGAGACCGGATTTATGCAGTGTCGCTGGTTCAATTTTAAAGGTGTGCATGTACAGTCGTGTCGATGGAGAGCTTAATATATTATTCATAGCAAAACGACGACTAGCAAAAAAAATACGACAGCCAGTTCGCCCGTTTATTGAATCTAGGTTGCTAGGCGGAGAATTTGTTGTAAAGTTCAGTAAATTAAGAGAAAATGAAAACTCATTTTACAAATACTTTAAAGTTTCGATACTTCACTCTAGAACCTTTCGGCCCACTGCCACTTCAACTTGCTAATCCTTTATGACTATGTCGGTAACCATTGTTCTCCTACGGATCTCCTCATTTCTGAGTCGATCTCGTAGGGAAATACCGAGCATAGCCCTCTCCATCGCTCGTTGAGTGACTTTGAGCCTTCTAATGAGGCCCAAAGTGAGAGGCCACGTCTCGGTGCCGTATTTCATCACCGTCATGTTACCGCTGGCGGACACCGCGCGCTGCACCGCGCGTGTCCCCGCGATGGATTCCGACGCACGGAGGCGGGCTCCGCCGTGCGGGTGCGGGACGCGCCTCCCCGTGCCGGACGCCCGCGCGGATCCCCGCGACGGTGCACTTTTGTATGAAACCGCGCGAGTGCCCGCTTAACGCAGTTTCAGCCCTAAATCGTGGCTTGGCGAAGGATTACTTATTAGCACAGGTATGTACTAATGAGGAAAATTTTATCGTGTATAGATCTTGTATAGACCATGGTTGAACATTGTGTTTGTATTCTACTCAATATTTGAATTATATTTATCAAAAGTTATACCCAAAATCTAGTAAACAAAGTGTTTTGTTTATCCATTTACAAGTTACAAACATATTAAATCTTGTAGTGGAAGTATTTTAAGGGAAGCAAAGCAAAACTTGTGACGTCACTAGTCCTAATATTTGCCTCGTGTTATAAGCTACTTCAATACTATTTTGATAGAAATGTTTTATTTTAATGGGATTTGTATGCAAAACAATACAAAAAATCGATCATAGTCAAATATATGTTGGAAAAATATATCATCCGTGACATGATCAGCAGACCAACGATTTCCAGTGCATTATTGCAAACTTATACTATGTCCAGTAATCTAGTCCATATAGCTTCCATTGTGCATTTTACTGTTACAGTGAATAATAACAAATTCGTCAATAGATAGTGTCTCACTAATATAATAATTGCAGGAGATAAATGGCGGTCCGATCGGAAAATGATTGCTCCGACATTCTACGTCAACATTCTAAAATCTTTCATAAATGTATTCAATCAAAACAGCAAAACTCTGGTGGAGAAATTACGGTCAGAAATAGGGAACACTTTTGATATCCATAAATACTTGAGTACTATAACTGTAGAAATTCTCTTGGGTAAGCAACATTTTAAAATAATATTAGGATATATTTTAGAGTAACTAATGTTTTTATTTATTTACAGAAACCGCCATGGGTATTACAACAAAAACTCAAGATGAATCTGGTTTTGATCACGCATTGGCTGTTATATAGTAAATATTTACAAACACAAGAATGATTACTAAAAATTAAATGAACGAAATTAATTTGTATGCTATGAAAATATTTTCAGAATATGCGATATTATTCACCAAAGACATTACAAATTCTGGATGCGTTTTGATGCACTTTTCAAACTAACTCCTATGTACAAACTGCAAAAAGAACTTTTAAAAACTATTCATAGTCTTACTAACAAGGTATTTTTTGTAGGTTTTATTTATTTTCATATAGAAATCACAATACACTAATATTTTTTATTAAAATAGGTGATTAAAATCAAGAAAAAAAAATATATTTGGAGAATAAGGCTAAAGGCATAATCCCACCTACTAGTCATGAACTCACACGAAATTTTGAACCCGATAATGGGGTTTTAGCTAACAATGCTCTCTCTGGCATCGTTTTTCAAGGCTATCGGGACGACTTAGACGTTAATGACGAAAATGATATTGGTAAGTTTTAAATAATATTTAAGAAAATATAAATTAATAAAAGCTTATAAAAAATATAACAAATTATTAATGAACTGCTCTGATTTAAACCACTTATAACTTTTGTTACAATCACTAAATTGTAAACTGGTTTTGAAAAGAAGAACACCAAATTTTCTTGCCCATTCTTCTTTAATGAAACCGCTTATTAAAAAAATACTGAATCTAAATGATCTAGAACATTTTAATGGATGCAATAAATTATTTTGATTTCATTTCATTTGAGTCACTTCCTCTTCATGTTTATAGAAGTTTGAAATTAGAAACTAATGGAGCTGGTTACAGGTGTAAAGAAACACCTCGCGTTTTTAGACCTCATGATTGAGTCCGCTCAGAATGGTACCAATCAAATCAGTGATCGCGAAATCAAGGAACAAGTCGACACTATTATGTTTGAGGTATTTCAAAGTTATTTTATATATAAATACTCAATATTAAATACAATAAATACTTTATATTGCAAGCAATTCATTGTTATTTATTTATATTTCAAAAAAGTTTCTGTCAAATTGAGGACCTCCTCCTCTTTTGAAGTCGACTAAAACTCAATATGGCGATAATTTTCATAGATGGTTGTGAAAATAAGGGTACCATTTCCAGGGACACGACACAACAGCTGCTGGTTGCAGTTTTATTCCGTGTCTCCTAGGTATACACAAGAACATACAAGAAAAAGTATACAGTGAGTTGTATGAGATCTTCGGTGCCTCAGACCGACCCGTGACCTTCGACGACACTCTAAAAATGAAGTACTTGGAGAGAGTTATTCTAGAATCTTTGAGATACCTACCTGTACCAGTAATCGGAAGGAAATTAAAACACGATGTTAAAATTAGTAAGTTCATGTTTTGCAACTTAAATTCAATCAATATGTCAATGTTGCATAAGATCATCGACACAGGGTGTGAGAATTTATGGAATAAATTTTTACTTTATCTCTGCAATGCATGGGTGTTTTTCTGCACATTATTTTATTGCTTATGTGGAAGTATGTTTAAATAAGGCCCTCGTTTTACTTTGCACATTATGTGAGCTAATCGTGTATTTTTAGCAGGGAATATCAAATCTGTATTTCAAAACCACAAGCACCAAGAACTACGTCATCCCCGCTGGAGCGTCAGTCATAATCGCCACATTTAGAGTCCATCGCAACCATAAATATTACAAAAACCCCAACAAGTTCGATCCCGACAACTTAATGCCAGAGAACACACAAAATAGACATTACTACAGCTACATACCCTTCAGTGTAGGACCTAGGAGTTGCGTCGGTACGTAATCACATTATGTATGCAGGATACATGCAATTTCCATTAATTGCTAATTGTTTAATTCTTCTCTCATTAATAAACCTTGAGCAAATACTCTAAAACGATGATTATTGACATGAACTTGAGCTAACCTCGAACACTTGGCGTTAAATAATACTTATTATAAATGTTAATCATAAGAATGATCGTCTTCTTTCAAAGTTTTTATGACGTTGTCGAGCACAAGCGCTATGATCAAATTAAAGGACACGCGTTCAATTACCCTTCTTTATCATTTTAATAGCTTTGTAAGGTCAAGATTGTATTCTTTGTTGGAATTTTTAATAAGTAAATAAATTTTGAAAAAGACTTACAAGGGGACTTAATTAGTTTTTAATTTCAGGTCGTAAATACGCTATGCTGAAGTTAAAAATCTTGCTGGCAACTTTATTACGTAACTACAGGACAAAAAATCTTGCTCCAAGCTGACGTCATCCTGAAGAGAGTAGATTAAGGTTTTAGATTAAGTCTTGAACCCAGAAAAGGAATACCTTCCTTCGCTTAAATAGCAGTGTTAAAAGATGATTTGAAATGTTGGGAGTGAAAGAGTGAGAGAACTATGTTCTGCAATTTAGTTCTTGTTACTAAAGAGAAAGAAAGAATCAAAAATAAACTGAACGGGAGCTGAACCGGGTAGTGGTGAATATCACTGTAAAACTAAATGATTTTATTCATAATACACTATTGGCTTATTTATTAAAATCGAACCATTTTGACATCTATTAATAGAATACGTCGTATTTTCCTATGTATTATAGTTAGTAGTGATTTAAAATATTGTTTACGTTTTGTAGGTTATTTTTTAATAAATACGTGTTCAACTACGTATGAAAAAAATTGTTTTATTCGCTATATTCCAGTTCGTTTTATTACTGAATATCATGCCAGTGATAAACCTGAATAGTTTATACATAAAGTAGTAATTAAATAGTTCGGTAATTACATAAGGCATGCTCATTCTTAAGAGGCTGTTTAAAGCCAGTACATCGCATGTTTATAATTGGAAATATCCTTTACACAGAATAATGATCTCACAGCACTTATCTACTACTTATTTTAAATTTCGTAGTATTGAGAAAATTTTGCTTTTGTAACACGTAAAATCGTTGTTGATAAAAACACAGTGCCCTTTTGGTTGAATAATTTTTGATATTGATGTAATTAATAGTAAGGATTTTTTTCAATAGTACAAGAAAATAAGTTCGGTGAAGTTTTTGACAGTGTGAAATTTTAATACAAAATTTGGATCGGCACAAAGTTTGCGGGACAAAAACAATACTTTAAAATCATGTCCTCGTTACTACAAGACATAGTATGGTGGTATCATACTAACTCTCGTCTTATATTTTATCCACTGCTATTTCTGGTCACCGCTATATGGATCGTGGACAGATGGCACCGCAATTCGAGAATTTACAAACTTGGCAATAAAATACCGGGACCGTTAGCTTTACCAATATTCGGTAACACGTTATTGGCTATAAGAAAGGATCCAAAAAGTAAGCAATCCCCCCATTATCCCTTATTGTTCTGAACACAGCTCAAGTAAAATAAAAAATGGAATAAAGAAACAATCAATTTTATAAATAATAATATAATAATAATAATAACACCCAACAGTCACATACATAGTCCTGACCCCACACTAAGATCGAGTCTTGTGTCGTGGGTATCAGGAACTACGAGAGGCTTTTCGGTCTCACAAACACCCAGACCCGGAAGAAATATTTGTGGGCCGCACAAACATTTCTCTCGGTGCGGGGATCGAACCCGCGGCCTCTCGTTTCACAGGCGGCGTCTAACCAACTGCGCCACGGAGGCTGTCATATAGTATCTGGTATGGCTGTCAAATAGTTACATTATTGTCCAAAAGAATTGTTCATTAGTAAATATACATATCTCATTAAAATACTGTGATCCCATTGCGTTGGTATATCCAATTATCTACGAGAAATATGAGTAAAATACTAAAGTACGCAGCATAAAAACCATTTTACATATGCCATATTATTTTACCTCAAAGATAGAATAAACAACCTTTAAATATTTCAGTGGTTGTGCTATCAGCGTTACAATACGCCAATATTTACGGTAGTGTGGTCCGAGCTTGGTTAGGCACCAAACTCGTCATCTTCCTCTTAGACGCTGATGACATCGAGATCATTCTTGACAGCCAAGTTCACATCGACAAGTCCTCTGATTACAGATTCTTTGAGCCTTGGCTTGGTGAAGGACTACTAATCAGTTCAGGTAAAACTCCTCGAAATTTAAATGTAGATTCAAAACATTTCTGGACTTTATATTTCAATAAATCCCTTGACTTCTCTTTTATAGGCAACAAATGGCGTTCCCATCGCAAAATGATCGCCCCGACATTCCATATAAATATTCTAAAAACATTTGTCGATGTATTTAACCAAAGGAGTAGAAAAGTGGTTGAAAAAATGAGAACGGAAATAGGACACACATTTGACGTGCATGATTATATGAACGATGCTACTGTGGATATTTTATTGGGTAATTAGTACATAATTATATCAGATTTTATTTTTTGTATTCTCAATTATTAATATATAAAAATCTTTGCAGAAACTGCCATGGGTGTTACAAGAAAAACTGAAGATAAATCGAGCTTTGACTATGGAATGGCCGTTATGAAGTAGGTCTTCATTATTACATTGAATATATACGAAGTAGCACAATCAAGTCTCCCATTTCTATGTCCAATGTTATGTTTTCAATAGTTTCAAGTTGAAATCCTATTTGAAGGACAAAAAATATCAATGAGTATATTTTTTAAAATACATGTTACAAAATAATTATCAGCATAATCATTATGTTGATCTTTTGTCAGTTTGTATTTTTATACTCGCACACACAAAGATAATTATACTTATTTAACAGAATGTGTGACATCATACACCAAAGGCACTACAAATTTTGGTTACGTTTGGATGCATTTTTCAAGTGGTCTTCGTATTATAAAAAACAATCGGAGCTCTTGAATATCATCCATGGATTTACAAATAAGGTAAATAAACAAAATAATCCCAATGTTAATGCCAACTTATATAAACATAATTGTTTATAGGTGATTAAACAAAAAAAGGAAATATATTTAGAAAATGAAGCTAAGGGTATATTTGCACCCACTATTGCTGAACTGACACGCACCGATGAAACAAATAGCGGTGTTTTAGCAAATAACATTAAAACAATTTCGGACACGGTTTTCAAAGGATATCGTGATGATTTGGATTTCAACGACGAGAATGACGTTGGTATGTATGAAAAATATATTTTGCTGTGCAATTTATCTATAGTTGAAAATCTTAGAGCAAAATCTGTATCTGTATCTGTATCAGCCCATATACGTCCCAGTGCAGGGCACGGGGTCGGGGTCTAGTTTATTATAGCACGATTTGAGGGGTAAAAATTATTAGAGGTGGTAGGGATTGGGTCCCAGATTATATGTTTATCACTCTTATTAAAAGATAATGCATAGTTTTCGAAAAATTAATTATAATAGTTACTAACCTCAAATCACATATTAGGCAAAACGGAACGTTATTATGAGCGATTGACAAACAAATCGTTAGTAATATTTCAAATAAATAGTCTATGGTGTAAAATGTCGAGAGAAATCGGTGAAATGGAACGTAAAAACTACGCGTTTCAGTCATGTTGTCAGTGTCAACAAAAAATTTTAGGAATGTTTTGTTGATGTTTTTGTTGTTTTTTTGTGGAGTTGTCGCATGCGATAGACCCATAAATTACGAAGATTGAATTGATTTTGCTTATGTTTTGTTGTTTTATAACGTCCTAGATGTTCAGAAGGAAGTTAGTGTACCCACTTTATGGACCAGTTAGGTCGACTGTACCCCAAAACCGACACGGGCCACCCCGACTTCACGTAGACTTTTGGCTACCACCCCTAGAGTGTATATAAAAAGCCGGAGGCGCGGAGGGAGAGCAGCCCCCGCCCGCTGTAACGAAGGATAGGTAATTGGGTGCCTATCCTTTGTTACGCAAGGGCGAAGGGGCTGTACTTCCCGCAGCGCCGGAGACGTTGCAAAAGCAACTTTTGTTTTGACATTTTGAGGTTAGGTTACTTTAATTTGGTTCTCAGAATTATGCCTTATCTTTTCATGGGAGTGGTACCAGGGGACAGGGTACACCTCTCCCCCTCCTCCCCCCTACCCCCCAACCCCCATTTCGTGCTATAATATTCTAAACCTGACCCGGTTGGCGGACTTACATACTATAGAAATTCTTATGAATCCCTATGGTATGCAGGTTTTCTCACGATGTTTTCCTTCACCGTTTTAGTGCGTGGTGATTGACTATCAATACACACATGACTCCGAAAAGTCAGAGGTGTGCCCTGGGATTCGAACCCGCGACCACCATGAGCATGTTGCATCTAGTCCGTTTACCAACAGGGCCACCACGCACTCACTTTAGAGCAAAATAAAAAATAAAAATACAGAATATGAATGTAAAGCTAGTTGTTACTGGCTTTCATAATTGTATGTCTATTTAGATAACATGTTACTTTGTGTTCACATATAACTTATAAGTATGTAATTTTAAACATGTTTTTAGGAGAGAAAAAACGACTGGCTTTCTTAGACCTATTGGTTGGATCAGCCCAAAACGGAACGAATATAATAAGTGATCAAGAAATTAAAGAAGAAGTGGACACTATTATGTTTGAGGTTACGGCACTTTTTATTGCTATGATTTTTATATATATATTTTGTTTTCTCTTGCTAAAAACAACTATATTCCTCCAGGGTCATGACACAACAGCTGCTGCTTCAAGCTTCGTCTTATGTCTCCTAGGCCTGCACCAGAATATACAAGAGAAGGTATATGATGAGCTGTACGAAATCTTTGGTGACTCTGACCGTCCTGCCTCTTTCAACGATACTCTTAACATGAAGTACTTGGAGAGAGTGATTCTAGAAACGTTAAGACTTTACCCTCCAGTACCTGTAATTGCTAGGCAGCTAAAACAAGATGTCAAAATTGGTAATTGTATATTTTCTAGGCAATTCCAAGCCATCTCATTTTGAATATCTGGTTTAACACAAAGACCAAAGTTTGTATGGTCTCGAATATTTTGTTTCTTTTTTCAGTTACCAACAATTACATTCTGCCCGAGGGTTCTACTGTCGTTCTTGGTATGTTCAAGGTACACCGTGACCCCAAACATTACAAAAACCCAGAAGTATTTGACCCTGACAACTTCTTACCTGAGAACACTAGAAACAGACACTACTACAGTTACATACCATTCAGCGCTGGAGCAAGGAGTTGCGTTGGTAAGACAAACAATACCAAATATCCTATTTAATATTGCTGCCATTGACAATACTCAAAACGATATTTCACATCTCATGGAGGTAGGTCGGAAGGGATGTAAAGTTTCTTCATGGATACTACATTCCCATTATACGTTGTTTTCTCTTAATAAAGTCTAAAAAAGTGGGCATGTGGTGGCTTGTTGGTAAACGGATTAGACGCGGCTGCCAAAATATTCATAATGGTCGCGGGTTCAAATCGCCGTGCACACCGCTGACTTTTTGGAGTCATCTACGCACTATAACGGTGAAGGAAAACATCGCGAGGAAACCTGCATACCACAGCTATAGCAATAGCTAAGTATATAACTATGTAATCATTTCTATGGTACGTAAAGTCCGCCAACCCGCACTAGTCCAGCGTAGTGGACTATATGGTCTAACCATTCTACATCAATCGTACTCTCAGCTATAGATTAAGCCCGTGCCCTGCAGTGGGACGTATATGGGCTGGTACAGTACAGTACAGTATAGTAGATTCCTCTAATCATAAATGTATAAGTTATTGCACTCTAAATGCTAAAATTCCAGGTCGCAAATACGCTTTGCTCAAATTAAAGATTCTACTGTCAACAATTCTGAGAAACTACAAGGCCGTTTCTGATGTCCATGAAGATAAATTTGAATTGTTAGCCGACATCATCTTGAAGAGAGCCGACGGGTTTAGATTAAGCATAGAACCCAGAAACAGATTACATTCAAACAAGACAACTATTGTAACATAATACTAATATACATGAGTCTAGTTTTATCATGGTGTACAGTTAGGTTTCATTTTACAGATAATTTCTTAGGAAAAGATTTTTACCTGCGCGTAATTTATCAAATATTTTATGCCACATTAATGTTAAATTAACAACACATATAGAAATAAATTTACTTCTCAAGGATTTTATTGCTGATTTGGGTCTTTTTTTGTTCTTACCGACCTTTTATATGTGTAACATTCACGTCAATCTAAAATCCATTCACGAAACATAATTATTTCATAACTTTCTTAACACAAATGGTTATAAGATTGTGTTTAAAACACAAACAATTAAACTTACATTATAAAGAAGTGCTTAAGAACTGTAACGTGATATTTATGATAGCTCATAATAAAATTGATATCCACACCTAGATTAGAATTTTAACTAATACATGTTTATTACTACCAACTTTAAATTTAGGTATTGTAAATCAAAATGATGCTTAACAAAAATATATTTTGAAATATTAATTAAAAGCAACGCAATTTGTGAGGCTTGAGGAAGTATGCAAACGTGCAGCAAATGGCTTAAAATAAACTCATCAATTTTGTTGTTATGCAATTAGTATCGACCGTTAATAACCTGTATATTGTCTTGATGGCCTTGATAAGAACATTTTTTATTTAAATTTGAACATTTGGACGTGAATCATAACTTATAAAAATAAAAATAAATTAGAGGTCACCAATGTTTTGATTCTGCTTGTCGGAAATACCATTTTGTGCCTACTTCACGTCAATTTAACTTACTTTAATGTTTGAAATAAAACTATTATTTACGGATTTTATCGCGAATTTAGTTTAATTTTTTACATTTTTGACTTCACGACGTTTCTATTACTTTACAGCTTTCTTGGTCACGAGGCGGTCCGCTTACCGTTACTTTAATGTTTTTTCAAGAAATGCATGCTTGATGCATTTCTTTGCGACAACTAATTTCACCTAATTATTTTATTAAATTAATTAAGTAATTAATTTTATTCACGGTGGTCGCGGGTTCGAATCCCAGGACACACTTCTGGCTTTTCGGAGTAATGTGTGTATGGATAGTCAATCATCACGCACTAAAATGGTGAAGGAAAACATCGTGAGGAAACCTGCATACCATAGCGATTTATAAAAATTTATATGGTATGTAAGTCCGCCAACCCGTACTAGGCGAGCGTGGTGGACTATATGGCCTAACCACTCTCAATCGTACTCTCGATTGCAGAGGAGGCCCGTGCCCTGCAGTGGGACGTATATGGGCTGATACAGATACAGAGATTTTATTAAAGTTGTCTTATATTTTGATTTATTATAAAACAAGCGTAAATGTAAAAGTTTTCTGTGGGTGCTTGTATGCAAAGTTACCAATTTGCACCAATTTGACTTTGCAATTGATTTTTTTTATTAAAATTCAAGTAAAGTTGTTATATTCATATTTTCTGTTTTGTAGAACGAAATGGCTCCGCAATACAGGGTGACAAAAAAACTCTGTGCGATCGATTAACGTTTTATCAGGCATCATTAATTTGTGCTATTTAAAAGATCAGTTTTACATAATATGATAAAAATATTGTTAATAAGACAAAATTAAAAAAAAATTACAAACTCACACTACAACTGTTAACAACCGTGTTCGTAACAATCGTAACAAGCAACGCGCAACGTGACATTACATAATTGTCAGGATTTCTGTAATTATTTTGAAAATTTAAAACGTAGCTAAATTGTATTGATGTAATTATAATTTACGATACCTATGTTATCCTTTGGGTGCTAAGAATCCCCGGGTTGGCCCCGGCTACTACCCCCGACGACGACTGGCCCTGTTAACACACAACATACGCACTTTGAGGACAGACGAGAAGATTGTCGAACTGGAAGAAGAATTGAGCGGGTTACACTGGGATATTCTGGGGTTATCGGAAGTCCGAAGAATCGGGGAGGATACGATAACCCTGAAGTCTGGTAACCTGCTCTTCTACCGGGGGGACGACCAACAGTCCCGAGGAGGTGTCGGATTTCTCGTCCACAGGTCTCTCATCAACAACATCGTATCCATCGAAAGTGTGTCGAGCAGGGTAGTATACCTTATACTCAGAATATCAAAAAGATATTGGTTGAAGGTCATACAGGTATACGCGCCGACTTCGACACGCCTAGATGAAGAAGTAGAGGAGATTCTTACCCGAGACGTTTGTTTTATTTTACGGTACTGCCATGCTGCAAATAGTAAAAAGTAAATATTTGCGAAGCCTAGCCGCACTCTTTGGGCCTAATGTAGCATAATGTTAATTATCTGAGAAGCGTCCTCTCACGTTCCTGCCGTCGGACGACTGCATAGTGCCTTTTTTAATTTGAATACAATATTTATTGCGCAACGCAAATGCTCGCTCAGGCGTGACGCGCCGCGACAATTGGTTATACGCATGCGCATTGTGCAAATTAGTCGGTATGGCGTGTGAGGGCGAGATGGAACTTTATCTTATTTGTTTGTTAATTATATATTTATTTATTGTATTTTGTTGATTGTATAGTATTGTGTCATTTGTTTTATTTTAGTTTTTAATTATAAGTACTTGTGATAGTTTATTGTGATTGTTTATTACAACTTTGCCTACACTATTTATTTCTTCCTATTGACGATGTCTTTGTTAATTTGTAATTGTTGATGGGCTAGCTTAGCTTCTGTACGTCGCATTGCCTAAGGTTACATCTGAAAACCAGCGCTGTGTGGTTGCTTCTGTTATCACACAGCATCATGCTGAGATGTTGACCTGTTATCGCGAGTGAGCTGCGCAACATACATACCTATTATTTTTTTCTCCTTATTTTTTATATCTACTCTCTTCTTGTTTAATTTATTGTATTGTTACATTTTTATAATTATTGTACTGTGTTGTATGCGGCTTATTTGCGCGATAATAAAGCATTTTTCTTTCTTTTCTTTCTAGATGTATGAGGACATAAGTCGGGCCATACATACTTCCAAAACCTACTTCAATGTTGTTATGGGAGTCTTCAACGCAAAGTTGGGCAAGGGAAGCGATGCAGAGTTGAAAGTGGGGCAATTTGGACATGGGCAACGGAACCTCAGGGGTCAGAGCCTCTCCGACTTTCTGGAAAAAGAGGGACTCTTCGCGATGAACTCTTTTTTCCAGAAGCCGCCTCACAGGAAATGGACCTGGCTGAGTCCTGACGGTTCTACGAGAAACGAGATAGATTTCATCTTGACAACGAATAAACGGATATTCAGAGATGTCTCTGTGATCAACAGGGTGAAAACCGGCAGTGATCACCGAATGGTTAGGGGCACACTGAATATCAATGTCCAATCGGAAAGGCATCGCTTGATGAAATCTACGCTCCGACCTACTCGCGCCCATATCCAAAACCCCGAGAGCTTTCAACTCGAGCTGACAAATCGCTTTGATTGTCTAGGAGAAAACCTTGCAGTGGACGAACTAAACAGTGGTTTGGTAGAAGCTGTCCATACGGTGGGATCTAAGTATTTTAGACCTCGCCGTAGAGATAGACCACAAAAACTCTCGATCCACACTCTTGACCTCATGGCCGAACGTCGATCTTTGACGCTGCAGTCTTCCGTTGACGCCGAAGCATATCGGCGGCTCAATAGACGGATCTGGAAGTCCTTGCGGCACGATGTACATGCTCACAATACTGTGAGCATTAAGGAGACAATTGAGCGGAACAGAGGCTCCAAAATGTTTGCAAGAGACTTGTCTATTGGGCAAATCCAGTTGTCTAGGCTGAAAACGGACGATGGCCGCGTGGTATCGACGAGGGCAGAGGTATTAAAAGAGATCGAGAGGTTCTATGGACAGCTTTACACCTCGGTTGCCAAACCTACTGTTAGCTCGGCCGAAGACCCGAGAGCCGAGTTGATCCGACACTTTAGCGATGATATCCCGGACATCAGCCTGTTTGGGATTGAGATGGCCCTCAAACAACTTAAAAACAACAAGGCGCCGGGTGAGGATGGAACCACTTCAGAGCTTCTGAAAGCGGGTGGAACGCCGATACTGAAAGTCCTTCAGAGGCTCTTCAATTCCGTTCTCTTCGAGGGCTCAACGCCAGAGGCATGAAGCAGGAGCGTGGTGGTACTGTTCTTCAAAAAAGGTGATAACACTTTGCTGAAGAACTACAGGCCCATCTCGCTCCTGAGTTATGTCTATAAGTTGTTTTCGAGGGTTATGACAAATCGTCTCGAACGCAGGTTTGATGACTTCCAGCCTCCTGAACAAGCCGTTTTCCGAAAAGGCTTTAGTACCATAGACCATATTCATACGCTACGGCAGGTTAAACAAAAAACCGAGGAGTATAACTTGCCGCTTTGTTTAGCGTTTGTGGACTATGAGAAAACCTTTGATTCGATCGAGACCTGGGCTGTGCTACAGTCTCTTCAGCGGTGCCACATAGACTATCGGTACATCGAAGTGTTGAGGTGTATATACAACAACGCCACCACGTCGGTCCAAGTACAAGATCAGAGCACGAAGGCTATTCCACTACAGAGAGGCGTGAGACAGGGAGATGTCATATTTCCGAAACTGTTCACTACCGCGCTGGAAAATGCCTTCAAGCTCTTGCAGTGGAAAGGATTCGGCATCAACATCAACGGTGAGTATATTACTCACCTTCGATTTGCCGACGATATTGTAGTCTTGGCAGAATCGCTGGAAGACCTTAGCACTATGCTCGAAGACCTTAATCGAGTCTCCCAACAGGTGGGTCTTAAAATGAACATGGATAAAACGAAGATCATGTCGAATATCCATGTTGTGCCCACCCCCATTGGAGTTGGGGGCTCGACTCTCGAAGTTGTAGACGAATATGTCTATTTAGGACAAGTGGTCCGGCTAGGCAGGTCCAACTTCGAGAGAGAGGTGAATTGTCGAATCCAACTCGGTTGGGCAGCGTGCGGGAAACTTCGCGACGTCTTCTCGTCCAAAATACCTCAGTGCCTAAAATCGAAAGTCTTCGATAGTTGTGTGTTACCAGTGATGACATACGGCACCGAGACGTGGCCTCTCACTGTGGGCTTCATTAAAAGGCTCAAAGTCACTCAACGAGCCATGGAGCGGGCTATGCTCGGTGTTTCCCTACGCAATCGAATCAGAAATGAGGAGATCCGTAGGGGAACCAAGGTTACCGATATAGCCCATAGGATTGGCAAGTTGAAGTGGCAGTGGGCCGGGCACATAACTCGTAGAACCGATGGCCGTTGGGACCGAAAAGTTCTTGAGTGGAAGCCACGTACAGGCAAGCGAAATGTCGGACGCCCGCCTACAAGGTGGACGGACGATCTGACTAAGGTTGCAGGAAGTTGCTGGATGCAGGCCGCTTCCAACAGGTCATTGTGGAGATCCTTGGGGGAGGCCTATGTTCAGCAGTGGACTTCCTGTGGCTGATATGATGATGATGATGATGTTATCCTTTAATATATTTTTTTCGTATTTTTTGAATAGGTACTTAAATTCAGATACCCATATGCGCGTCTTGGATGGGACTGGGATTTTTGTCATATTGTATATTACTTCTGACTACGAGTATCATAATAAGTAGAAATTGGGGTTATAACATTTTTAATTTAGTAGACAAAATTCGCAGACTTGCACATATTTGACGTGTTTGTTTTTAGACGTAAGTATAAGATCTATTTTAGCATATTATTATTCTTTCTTCCAGCGTAAATATTAATTACTGAACATTAGCAAAATTAATACCTATTTTTGTTGTGGTTGTAACTTGTAGTAGTAAATTGATAAACAGTCGCGTCGTTTGAATTAATTACATCGAAATTTACAAAGCATTTGAGTGAAAAAAATAAAATTATACGAATACTTTAGATAAAGAAATACGCGATAACTACAATTATCATAAAGCGGCATATTGTTTCAGGAAAAATTACGAAGAAATAAACTTTGTGTGTTAGAATTTTTTTTTCATCAGCCTTATTGGAAACCACACCGGCTTAGCTCATAATTTCTTATGGCTGTTGTTTAATAAACATTAAATTATTTTTAATTGTGCAAGGCAAATTATCCATCAGGTAGGTTTTAATTAACCTCTTTTAATAACTTAAGTCTACAAAAGGAACTACTGAAGATTACACATGACCTTACTTGGAAGGTAATTAAAAATTTAGCTGCTTTAATTTTTATTTTCCACAAGTCTTTATCATTAGACTTCGTATGGCCTTCAGCAGACAATGAGAAAATTGTAGGTAATACCACTATATTTAGTAATCGATCTTTTAACATTTATCATGTTTATATATTTACATACCCATCAATATAAAAGAGATGTGTTGACGCCAACAACAGCTTGTATACCGGGTATATTCAGACTGCTACCGAAAACGAAGCCGGGTGGTAGTTTTAGTGACTACTCATACAATACACATGAAAAAAATTAAAACTATCAATTTTTTGTGATGTTATATCATCTTGTTTGGATGGGAAACGAAAAACTATGTATTTACCACCCAAATACTACAAAGGAAAAAAAACGTTGCTTTTTTTGCAAAATTTTTAATTGCTTTATGTCTGTAGTCACTAAAACTATGAAGTAGCTTCGTTTTCAATCACAGTCTAGATATATCATGTATAACATTACATGTGTATGCTTAATAAATGTAGAAATAGATATGACAATGCGATTTAACCTACTATACATTTAAACGGAATAAATGAATACTAAATATATCTTACCCAATCTTAACATGTTATTTGTCACTGCATAATCGAGAGCTTAACAAATTTATCTCTTTAATGACAGTTATGGCTCTGTTAATGAATACATGACGTTTCCGTGTATCTATCACATAACTTAAAATAGACGTTTATGTTCCAAAAATAACAGAATCAATGTAAAATGTTCTAAAAAAGTGACTCTATGAAGAAGAAAATACTAAGACTTAATCTATGTTATAAACTGGTAATTTAATTCTCAGACTGGTAAAGAATTATCGTAGAAAAAACCATATATTTCATACTATTCGTCACGGCTAAGTTCTGATCCAATCCACTGCAGACATGATCATTTTATCTGACAGATGAGTGCCAGATAACTAGCAGGGACCTTATCAGAAACCGTTGTATCAGCCCTAAGTAACTTTACCAATGTGTGCGAACAGAAGTTATAATGTGATTTATGAGAAATGCTTGGAGATATCGCATTGTCGTCGTGTTATAAGCATATAGCATTTTAAAAGGTAGCGTTTGAATTTAGGTACTTTATAAATGAAATTATGAATGTCAATTATATGTTACAACTCAAGATAATTATCTAAAATAGCAAGCGACAAGGCTTCGTACAGAGTCTGATAGAATATATTTTTCCATATTTGAATTTTATAATTATTGTTTTAAATTTGGAAAAAAAAGTAACTAATTAGCCAAGATTTATTAGATGTACGCGAATGTTACACATTGAAATAAAACTATTTCTTACCTAACTTAGCTTAACTATTTGTTTCAGTTAAAGAAATAGGAACAAACAATAACGCAGGTTCTGAACCTTTCCACGCAGTTGTAAGTAAATATAAGTAAGATATCAGTTAGTTATACCATAAGTCACAAAATTATTTTGGAAAATTATTTATAGAATGGGGAAATGTGAAAAGAAAAATACCGTGGTATATTCTTTTTCATTTGTATACTTCAAGCCACATGCCAAAGAAATATAATGTAACCTAACTAAGAAAAACAGGAGATTCATATTTTAATCACAAGTTACGAAGCGCCTTACAAATATATAGCTGCAATATTTATATGATGCGAAATATTGCATAACTCCAAGGCGATATTTCCTTTTAAATCCGTATAATGTGATATACAGTGCATTAAATGTAAACCCACTTGGAACTATAGGTGGGTGATTTAAATACGATAAAGTAAAATACCATAAAAACACCGAAAACCAACCAAATATAAGCAGTTTGATTGCAATATGTGTAACTAATTCAAGTATAAATTGGGATAAAAGTTTAGTAAAGTTCTAATTTTCTTAGTATACATACTAACAATTTACAATATTACACACAAACGTTATCTACCTTCAAACATAAATAAAATACATATCGTGTTAGACCAATTACACTACCGTAACCTGCTTAAAAAAGCGCCTGCAAAAAATATTGTGCGTTTGTGATAAAAATATACATATAGATACACTGGTGGTAGGTCTTAGGAGACTGTCCCGCCCTCACACCCACCACTGTAACTCCTGTAAGCCAGGATCAACAGTGGCACGCAAAGTAATGACACCGAGCATTGAAGCTCAGCGAGTCTCCGGGAATGTCTAACTTGTCTTTAACCCGCAACGAAATTAATCAGAAAGTTAAATGAATAGGAGGAGGTAGGTCGATGGAGGTAGGAGGATGGTGGTAGGTCTCTCATATGTGAGAGGCGGCCTGGGTGGGTACCACCGCAATGTCTATTTCTGCCGTCAAATAGCAGTTTAAATGCACTGTTGTGTTTCGGATTGAAGGACATTGTAGCCAGAGTAACTACTGGACATATTGAGACTTAACATCTTATGTCTCAGGATGGCGAGCGCAGTGGAATGCCAAGCTACTGTTCATGAGCGGTCGCATCGCTTACCATCAGGCGAACGGCATGCTCGTCTCGCCATTCAATGCAATAAAAAAAACATATTATTTATTACTCCTAGGGCAGTTCCGACCAAACATTATTGCACATAAATTATCGAATTATCTGTAATTAATTCTGACACACAAACAAATAATTTGTTTCATATATACATATTGGTTTTGTTAAAAACCAGTTTAATTTGTAAGTGCATCTCTACCTACCTTTTGGACATCATAAGTTACCATTGATTGATAGTCTATCATTGATTTATCGATTCATGTTAAACATAGTAAATCTCCTCCTTTAATAATGTTATTTTATATAACGTTGGACAGCCTTTGTGGTGCAGTTGGTTAGACGCCTCCTGTGAAACGGGATGCCACGGGTTCGATCCCCGTGTTAACTTGAGCAGCCCATAGCTATTTGTGCCATGTCTGAGGGATACTGAGAGACAAGATTTGATCCTAGTGTAGAGTTTTATTTTTATTTTTTTTAATTTATTTATGTATCACCTTAAATATAATACGATAACAGTTTTAAAACTAAGGCGGCATTACACTAAACTATTCTAAATATCACATAGAATAAACAATAAAAATAAAACAAAACATTCAAATTTTACCAATATAACAACAAACATTACATTTTAAATCCTTCAATGCATTTTTGAGCCACTACTGTAAATTTCGGCAGGCTGCAATGACATACCGGGTATATCAAGACTGCTACCGAAAACGAAGCCGGGTGATAGTTTAAGCGACTTCAGACACAATGCAACAGAAAAAGTTGCAAAAAAAAAGCGACAATTTTTTTGTAATTTTTTTTCCTATGGCCATATTTGGGTGGTAAATACATTCATTCCTAAAATAATAGTGTATATCCTTTTATTTATAAATACTCTAAGGTATAAAAGAGTTTAAATTATGATTTTAGCAAAAACTATGAATTTACCACCCAAAATTGACGATATTTAAAAAATCATAAAAAATAATTGTCGCGTTTCTATGCGAAAATTTTAATTGCATTGTGTTTGTAGCCACTAAAACTACCACCCGGCTTCGTTTTCGGTAGCAGTCTTGAGATACCCTGTATATCAACATGTTCCGAGATCAAGTTGAGTAGTCGTATTGCCCGCGCCAAGGGGGAAAACTTTAACATATTCGTTCTAGCCGTTGGGACGCGGAACATGGGCGTGGCGCGGCGAGTGGCGACGCGCTCGCGGGGCACGCACAGCAGCTCCGGGTGGTGCACCCACCCGCGCCACACCGCATACACGTACTTCACTAGGGCGACATTTCTCCTTACATCCAGTCTGCAATATCCCACCATGCCTAACACAAATAGACTCGGGTACATCAGAGGATAGTAAGGACACACACCGTATTGTTTATGGTAAAGAAATCGATCAAATTTGTTTTGCAGTTTTTCCAACATTAAGCTATACTTAGCCTCGTGAGGATTCCATATTATCGAGCTGGTTTCTAGGCGACTACGAACAAGCGCATTAAATAGAATTTTAATGACAGATATAGCGCGGAAACTCTTGCATTGCCTTAAGACAAATCCTACACACATCATTAATATGATTCCGAAACGTTAATTCAGGCACCATCAGAATACCCAGGTCATGTACTGACGTAACGCGCGGTATGACCCTGGAATCCATCGTGTACTGCCAGTTGAGTGGTGCACGCGCGCGGGTATAGCTCATCACCTCGCATTTGGTCACATTAAAATGTAGTTTGTTACACACACTCCACTGCACTACTCTGTCAATATCCCGCTGGAGGCGCCCACAATCAGACACGTTCGCTATCGACAGAATAGGATTAGTTAGGATTATGTATGCGATTATTGAGTGCATTCATTTATAATTTATTTACTTGCACATTGTAACATTTGTACATAGACTGCTCATTTGCAAGGGGGCGTTTTTCCATCACGGTATACCATGCATGACCTAGAAAGCTGACTAAATGAGCCATTGAGATCACTGGGTGCACTTGGAGAGCGCCGTCAAGGATGGCCAAAAGGCGAACGCACTGCCTCATACGAAGACGGTCGAGACCATACGTTTACAAACCACATAGAGTGGTAAAGGAGTGTTGCCGGACGAGCTTTGCTATCAGGGACCGCAGTCACTCTGATGTTCACGAAGAGGGCCATCGAGGGGTTTTGGTCGGTAAGGTACGCTCTTTTAAGGTGTAAAGGGCGTCCATGACAGGGCGAAGGTTCCACAGAACATTTCAAAGTCATTATACGTGAGGGCGCACCGCCTCCGCCATGTGCCCAGTGAATCTTACAACTAGTAGAGGCCAAGGTATACTATAGCGAAATTCTGGCTTTCCCGGACCACAGGGCAAATACCCTTCTTGCCCCGAGAGATTGTGGGAAGGAAACTATAACTAGTTTTACACGTAAAAAATAATTAAATTTAAACCCATAAATATAAATAACACACAATAAATAATACACAACACAGACTAGGAAAATATTACAATAATTTGTACTATGTCCCTTAGCTTGACACAATGTTTATCTTTTACTGACCGCATCATAGCACACAGCACAAAAGCTAGCTTATTAATCAAATCAAACACGCTGATATACAAGCAAATTGTTTATTGATACACTGCATAATCCTTGGATCCAGTAAGCTGAAATTTTGAACATATCACAATATCCAACGGAAGTAACAACTAAAATATAGTAGAGAATTCCTGAAATAAAGAAATTTATTCCACGATTACCTTTTGGTGATATGATATATGAGGTCAAAAACCCTGGAAATCTAAACTGGTCCTTAAGGCGTTTGGGACGTCACGTAACGTTAGGACAATAATCTTATATATATGCGTTTTATTTATTTATATATACATTAAGGTAATTTACTGCGGCCTCCAAATACGACAAACAAATTAAGTGTTCAATAATCAATATCCCAACGCTAATAGACGGCGAATAAAAGTTTTAATTTAATAGCATTTAAACCCATCACTCGGTTATAAAACATTAAATATCATCTTCTTGAATAAAACATTGCAATTAGCCGAACTAATAACCAAGTCTTTATTTTTTATGGAATCCATTTGGGCTTGGTTTTATGATGATAAACACCATTAAGAGAATTTATGTACTTGACCAGAGATCACGGTGTTTAATTTATTTATACACGTGTAATTCTAAATCAAATAATATTTTAGAAAACATAAGTTACAGAAAATTACTTACTTACGGAGCAGTTACTCCGAATCAAACCAACTTTAAAAGTAAAAATCACTGCAATTTAATCTGGTTTTGAAAAGAACAACACTAGAGATTCTTGCCCGTTATTCTCAACTGAAAATTGCTTCCAAACCGGGTGGTAGACATCAATCAATAATACCATGATCGAAGGTGGTAGAACAAAGAAAACTGAATGTAAATTATGCTAAACATTTTTCATTTCATTGTATTTCATTTTAAATATTTAATTACAATAACAAAAATTTATAATTACACATCACACTTTCGATAGTGGATTTCCTTTATACTAATTATTTTATAATTCTTACATTAAGTATATACTTATAGTGTATTCACAATTTAATTTGTATCACCAACAAAATATCTTCCTTGCATTGCCTTAAGAATTATCTATCATAAAGTGAAAAAAAAAACAAATATAAAATAGCACTAAATCAAAAATTCTAAAATGTTTGCTTAGAAAACTAGTTCGTACAATTGGTAGGCATCCTCTAGTTTTCATTTCCTCTACACAGTATGAGTGCAATGCGATCAGGCAAGTTTTTTTTTTTGCTATATTTGTCAAACACCTAAACTTGACCGATAAGGATTATAATAAAGACATATTAGATTATAGGAAACATTTTACTTTATTGGCTCACTTATCATAATACAATCATATGGATCAATCTCCAAATCGGGCGGTGTGATCGCTCTGGTGCTTTTCAGATATTGATATTTAATGGTAATTATGTATCTCATTAAAAATAATGATATTCAAATAGCACATTTTTACTATTGGCCTTCAATTTACACAAACAGTAACGGAAATATTTAAGTTCAAAAAATTCGCGACCAGAGCAATCATAATTGGTGCCAGAGCGATCATAAATGGTGAAATTGTAGGTGAAATCATTGAAACAAAAAAATATAATATTGATAAAATATTATTTATTTAGGCGTTTTATTTATTCAGACATACAAATAAAAAAATACGGAATATTTTATATAAAATAATTGCTAAAATAAAAAATTTACATAATAATACAACTTATGGCTTAATTTCATTTATTTGGACTTAATTAAATCACTTCTAGGTGAATGAGACAAAATTAAAAACCTTTTGAAATCATTAATGATAATATCATTTATTTCAACCAACTTTGGATCATACAATTATTTTACAAAAAAAAAACAAAATTAAAATTATAAACTAAACAATTACACCTCTCATGTCAAAACAATAATTTAACGTCATTCTGTACATGCCTCATACTACAATGGTTCAAATACTGACAGTCAAAACGATTACTAAATGTGTTCAGGATAGAGCTACAGCTGGCCCGCACCCTGCGCACCAGAGATGAGCACCGATCGCGCATAGTAGCAAAAAAGCAATATACGTGCGCCTCTGCGAACATCCCAGATGCGCTACAGAAGCGAGGCAGCCCCAACAACACCCTAAACGCATTGTTATACTGGACAAGTAGAGCACTGTAATGTTTTTGCATGTAATTCGCCAGACACAGACTGCAAGTATAGAAGGACGTACAAAATGCCCTAAATAGGTAGATTTTGACGTCTCTTGAACAACGAATAAATCTGCGAGCTATCATGTTAGCACAAACAGACAACGCCCTTCGCTCCCGATCAATATCTGCATCGTCTTTCAGGTCCGATGTTACAATATGCCCTAGATATTTAAACTTGTCCACAATATTTAGAGGATATCCTTTAAGTTTTATAATTGGTATATTTATTAGACATCTGTCCCGGGCCTGAAATACCATGCATTCACTTATTTTCACGTTGTATATTAAGCCGTGATCGTCAGCGTACTTTTCACACATGCCAAGCAACCTCAACAGACCAGTCACCGAGGCACTGAGCAGAACCATGTCGTCGGCATAACTAATATTATTCAGGCAAACTTCATCAATATGACAACCAACATGGGTGCTGCTAAGCTTCTCGATGAGTTCGTTAATATATAGGTTAAACAGCTTAAGAGAAGTTAGCCCCCCTTGCCTCACTCCGCAAGCCAACATATATGGAGTTGAATAAGCCTCCGACCATCGAACAACGTTAACCTGATTCTGGTACCAGTACTTGAAAACTCGTATTAGCTCATCTGGCATTGATGTATGTACAATGAAGTTTTTGCCACAGAATGTCGTAACAAACCATATCAAACGCCTTTGATAAGTCTAAGAAGCAAGCAAAAATTGGTGTGCTTCGATCAGTATAGTACTTGACAGTCTGCTTCAGACACAGCACAGCTGTTTCAGTAGATAGACCTGACTGAAACCCAAATTGGTTGTCATGTATTTTTATATGTTTATCGAGCTGAGTGTTGAGCAAACTATCAAATACTTTTGCTATAATAGTAGCTAATGATATAGGTCTGTAGTTATTTCTGTCACTAATATCTCCCGTTTTGTTCTTAACGATTGGCACCACCACTGTCTTCATCATTTTTGCCGGTAAATACGAATGCCCCATACACAAGGAGTAAAATATGGCCAAAACTCTGGGCAGATAAGGACCTGCATACTTAAGGTGCTCGATGCTCAGATTGTCGTGGCCAGGAGATTTTCCCCGTGACATAGACGTTATAACACTTTTAATCTCCTTTGCTGTAATTCAGGTGCTAACCTCCCGACCACCACATCCATTACTGCACACAGACTGCGATGGTGCCAACCACAGTTTAATATGGTTAGAAAGGCAATAGCCGTCAAATTGTATGAAAACTAGTGTCGTCGTTTTCGAAACACAAAACCTCTACAAATCTAATATAGAAACCTTGCAATAGTCGATTTAAAGTATCGATAAAATTATGAAAATATGTTTTTGTTATAAGACCGGAATTTATTTTATCGATATGCTTAATTTTTTTTTTCTTGAAACAGTTATTTAATTAGTATTATGTTGGTATAAGGAAAATAAATGAGACTACAATATCTAATCATCATCATCATCTCAGCCACAGGAAGTGCACTGGTGAACATAGGCCTTCCCCAAGGATCTCCACAATGACCTGTTGGAAGCGGCCTGCATCCAGCGACTTCCTGCAACCTTAGCCAGATCGTCCGTCCACCTTGTAGGCGGGCGTCCGACATTTCGCTTGCCTGTACGTGGCCTCCACTCAAGAATATTTCAGCCCCAACGGCCATCGGTTATACGAGCTACAATATCTAATATTGAAAGTTAATTTTAATTTGCATACTATTTTACAAATCTACTCGTATATGTACAGGATTTCCAAGAATTTCAGCTGTGTGTGAGATATTAACATTTTTATTATTGGAAAAGCACATATATGCAATTATTACATTAAAATTATGATTTCTTTTCGTCAATAGCTTCAGTGGTTTTGATTTTTCATACAATAATTCATTATTTCACCCCCATGATACAGTTTTTCCATAATCATTGCCCGTAATTATTTTTGGTTTGTATATTACTTATGATACAGATTTTTTTATCGTCTTCTGTTTCACGAAAATGAATACTTAGAACAAATCGTACTGGATTTTGTAAGAATTCAGTTATCTCTATCTGTTTCCTTTATCTACTCACTCTCGGAAACCTACAAACGAATTAATTAAAAGTATATTCAGACACAAAATATTATATTTTTTTCAAGTTGGCTGAGTTATGACATTAAAATCTAAGGATAGTCGTCAACGTCATCAAATGTTACGAGTACTACAATTTAAAATTACTAAGGGATTTGATTTAATTTTCTTTGTTTAATGCCTATGAAAATTGATTGACGAGTATGCAAAATCTATAACTACATCGATATAGTTACTATGTACATGACTACAACACTTTGCGACATGTGACAAATTTCGATGTTGACATAACAAAACTGAGTCGTATGCATTGCGTAGGAACTTGGAATTCGAGTATATTGTATGTACGCGTAACCAGCAATGAATATTTTTGTTATGTCGTCGATCATATTATCGAATTCTTCAAAATGTCGTAATTATAAACCGCAATTTTCGGAAATAAAGGTGAAAATCAATAAAATTGGGATTAATAGTGGTATAAAATTCTTCCTTTTTGATATTCGACGCTTTAGTATTGGAACTGCAAGATAAAATAGCTGCAAATATGCATTTTTACTCTATTTTGCCGGAGCACCATACTCCAAGGCATTTCGACAACGACTGATTTGACAAATCATCCGTTCCGCGGCAGTGATGATGCACCACCTTGCGACGCGTCAAACGCTTCTATTTCCCTTCTAACCATATTCATCTGTTCTGTGGTGCCAACAAAGACTTTACAGTAAAATGTTCTTTAAACATCTCGGCTATGTCTGTAGGGTTACTGGTGCCGTCGACACTCACAGGTAGGCCCGGTTTACTACACAGTCTATTTGTTGATTTCCAAAAACTGCGAAAATCTTTTTTGGAGTGGTGTGATGCCAACAGATCGAGTTGAATTTGGTGACTATTGTTTTGGCACCAGCGCAAGCGAGATTTAAAGATCCTGCGACTAAATTGCATAGCACTCCAAACCCGACCCTCGCGCGGCTTTCCGTACCATACCCACAAATGAAATTATCTCCTGGCCTCCCTGTGCGCGTCACTCACGTACATATTCCAACCTTTAATAGGTTTCTTTTTCCTACAAATATTTTGATCAAAACTGTTAGAGGCTGCCTGGCATAATACATGAGTAATATCATCATACATTTTGTCAAGAATTTTTCTGTGAAAAATCACTGCATGATCTTAATTCAGTCGGAAAATCAATTAATTTTAGATTATTATTACACAAATTCCTATAAATATCAATATGTTTAGATTTTCTTTCCCCCCACCGTATTTTATTAAAATGTCGATTGTTAATACTTATAGATAATTTAGATTTAATGTTACTCAGCTTACATTGAATAGTAATGGGAAAGTGGTCAGACCACAGAACGTCATAGTCAACATCTGCATTTACAATGGTTTCCATAGCAGAGCAAGTAACTAGGCAATGGTCGAGCCATCGTCTCGACCTATTCGCTTCACTCATAAATGTATAAGTGTCGGGAGTTTAAACCTAATAACTGTACATCGGCACACATCCATTCTGACTCCGCACAGAAATTATCTAACTCATTATAAAATTGTTCATATGGAAGGGCGTTAAAATCCCCGAGTACATAAACTGATTCAATATTATCATTATTAACTATAGCGCTCACCAGGCTAAGACAGTCCGGTTAATACCTACCGTCTTTTATAGTTATAAAATGACTTAGACTCATTCAAATTTATTGGGAGCTTTAAATTGTGGAGAAGAAAGGGTTACCGTTGTGGTTAGCTAAATGACAATGTAATAATATTATCAAGGAAAAAGACGTCAAAATCTGTTAACGGGTTTAGGTTACCCTAAAAAACCGAGGAAAGGTTATAAGTTAAAGGTTATATGTATAGTTCATTGTTTGTCATTGTTACAGTCCGGTACTACTACTCAAAATAGATTTATAACGTACAATTAATGCAAAATATCATTGCTCTGGTCTTTTTGGACAGAGCAATCACAGCCATAGCGATCAGAAAAAGTCACAAAATAATAAATAAAGCTGAATTTAAAAGCAGTAGAAAGTTGTGATTACGTCTCATAAAAAACATCAAAACGATCACTTAATTCACATAACAATAATATTCATAAGCTTATAAAAAATTCGAGAACCAAATCCAGAGCAATCATAGACTTACCATCGTAATATTGGAGCGCGGGAACCTGGTACACAGGTATCCTCCTCGGCGGTTAGTCCACTACCGGCGTTACCCCGTGGGAAGGGAATAGAATAATGGTTTCTTAGATTTACGCGAATGTTACACATTGAAATAAAACTATTATTTACGGATTTTATCGCGAATTTAGTTTAATTTTTTTACATTTTTAACTTCCCGACGTTTCGATCACTTTACAGCTTTCGTGGTCACGGGGCGGACTTTTTTTTTTTTTTTTTTTTTTTTTTTTTTTTTTTTTTTTTTTTCTCGCGGGGAAAATCCCTTTACGGACCATCCCACCCCCGAAGGGGCGAAGGTGTGTCGGACTCACCGGCGCCTTCCGAGCCCAGCGAGATGTTCGAGCGCTGGGTCGGGTCCCTACCACAATACGCGCCGAAATACCGACTAAAAACCCCGCGTCGGCCACCATGGGTGCACTTTAGAGACGGCCCCGGGTTACCGTTGAGCGGACGCGCCAGGACCGCCTCTTTGTGCACCGCCGCTTAGCGACGCGGCAAATGACGCGTGTTGCGTCACGTCTCGGGGGCCGCCAAGGTAGGGACGGCGGCCCCGTGTGGCCTCTGCGGCGCCGGGTTAGTTGTTGTCCCGGCGCCTCCTACGTCTCCTGTGGCGACGAGCGGGATCGGTCTGCTCCCGATCCCGCTCAGCGCTCTCCTTCTGCGACATGACACGTTCGCAGAAGGAGAGCATGGCTCGCCACGAACTCTGGCTGCCGACCATGGCGGCGACCACGGCCGGCAGCGAAAGGTCTCTTCCGACGACCGCGATGAGAGCGCTGCGCTCCTCGTCCCAGGCTGGGCACTCCTCTAGCGTGTGCTGGGCCGTGTCCTCACGGCAGTTGCCACAATGGTGGCACACGGCGGACTCCTCCGCTCCGGCTATGCGACACAGGTACGCACCGAAGCAGCCGTGCCCGGTGAGCACCTGCGTCAGCCGGTATGTCGGCGCGCCGTGGCGCCTGTCCAGCCACTGCTCGAGGACAGGTCGCACTGCCGCGACGGTCCTCGTACCAGCACTAGGGTTCTCCAGCCTGGAACGCCACTCCTCCACAGCAGACCTGCGGAGGGAGGCCAACAAGGCCTCGATCTCTCGGGGGACCAACCTCTGCCCACGCCCGGACGCCTCCTCTCGCCGGAAGAAAGCCGACGAGAGGGTCCTCCCGTCCAGCACCCAGGGCAGAGTTCCCGCCAATACGCAGGCCGCCTCGTGCGAGACCGTGCGGTAGCCCCTGATTATTCGCTGCGCCACCATGCGCTGCGGACGATGCAGCAGGCGGACGCAACGATCGCCCAGGGACCCGGCCCAAACGGGACACCCGTAGAGGGCCATGGACCGCACGACTCCAGCATAAAGGTTTCGGCAAGGGATGCCAGGACCATCAGTGTTGGGCAACAGGCGCCCCAGTGCGCCCGCCGCCCTCACCAGCTTCGGCGACAACTCCTCAAAGTGCGCGCGGAAATCCCATCGACTGTCGAGGACGAGACCGAGGTATTTCATCCTCGAGCCGACGGGAATCCGCACGCTCTCCACCGTGATGTGGGCCCCTGGCGGTGGCCCACACCGAGGTCCGTGGAAACACACGGCCTCGGTCTTGTTGAGGGCCACCGTGAGGCCCAGTCGCCGAATCCTGCCCACCACCAGTCCAGTACCGAACGAGGCGAGCAGGGCGGACCTCTGGAATGTCCTGGCCGTCGCTGTCACCAGTGTGTCGTCCGCGTAGCAGACCACAGCGACGCCCCGAAGGTTGGTACCACGTAGCACCCAGTCGTAGCCGATGTTCCACAGGAGCGGCCCAAGAACCGAGCCCTGTGGAACACCGCACGTCACTTCCCTGCGGTGCCACCCGTCGGCACCCGGATACACCACGTACCTATCAGACAGGTACGAGTGCACCAGACGCCGAAGGTAGGGCGGAACCTCGTGGTACCGCAGTGCTTCTTCGATGCAGGCCCAGGGCATGGTGTTGAACGCGTTGGCGATGTCAAGAGACACCGCCACCACGACTCCACCCCGGGACACCGCACGCTCCGCTTGTGCCTTTACCCGCAGAATCGCGTGGACCGTCGACCGGCCCCGCCGGAACCCGAACTGGCAGTCCGCCAGATCCGGGCCCGTTCCCTCCAAATGCTCGACGAGGCGCGCGTGGACTACGCGCTCAAAGAGCTTGCACACCTCGTCGAGCAACACGATCGGCCGGTAGGCCGAGGGCGAATCTGCGGGTCGCCCCTCCTTGCGGAGCAGGACAAGCTTGCCCGTCTTCCACCGCGACGGGAAGATGCCCTGCTCAAGGCACGCGGAGAAAAGGCCGCGGAGCCTCGTACCCAGCGACCCGACGGCCAGCACCCAGACACGACCGGGCACCCCGTCGAGACCCGGGGCCGAGTTCTTGCTCCGCAGCCGAAGCACTGCCGCCTCTAGCTCTTGCGGCGAAACCTCCGGGATATCCCTTACCGAAACCAACGACGATGGCGCTGGTGGACGTGGCGCCATCGGTGGAGGAGTGAACTCCTCGGTGGCCGGAAACAAGGCCGCGACGACGTCCTCTAAAAGTTCGGTCCGGAGACTCTGTGTCAGAGGGGGCGCCGATGGGCGGAATTTCCTCATCGCCACACGGTACGGACGCCCCCACGGATCTCTGTCCAGAGACCTCCGGAACTCCTCGTTCGCCGCAGCCTTCGCTTGCGCGATGGCCACCCGCAGCGCTCTCTTCGCCTCTCTGTGGAGGTCGAGAAGAAGCCGCTCCTGCTCATCATCGCCGGATCTACGGGTCCGACGACGACGGTGCCTAGCGAGTCGGCGGCGCGCGACCTGGCAAGCCGCGCGCAACTCAGTGAGCTCGGCCGACCACCAGTGCACCTGGCGCTTCACTGGGAGGCGGGTGACCCGGGGCATGGCCGCGTCGCAGACTCGCGACATCGCCACCCCGAACCATTCCGCCTCTTGCTCGACCCGCACCGGCCCGTCCGGCACGGGGAGCCACGCCTGAACAATGACAGCTTCCTTCGCGGCCTCCACATCGAGGCGCTTCGCGGCCCAACGTCGGCCGCCCGTGAATCGGGCAGTCGGACCACCACCGGACTGGCGGGTGGAGACCTGGGAGGATGAGACGCTGAACCGAATGTAGAGATGATCGGACAGCGTCTCCTCCTCAACCAAAACCCTCCAGTCCCGAACACGGCGGGCAAGGGCCGGGGTGGCGAACGTGACGTCCACCACCGAACCGCCGTTGTGCCGCACGCACGTGTTCTCCGACCCCCGATTCAGGACGACCAACCCGATGGAGATCGCCCATTCCTCCAGGGCCTCGCCCCGCGCGTCGGTCACCGACGAACCCCAAGCCGAGGATTTGGCGTTGAAGTCGCCGGCTACAAGCACGGGGCGAGGCTGGCTGTCATGCTGTACCAGGGCCCCCAGGCGCGCGAGGAAAGTCTCGAATTCCGCCTGGGACCTGTTGGGAGAGAAATAGACTCCCACTATCCACACCCCTCCCACCCGGACCGCCACGCATCCCGCACCCTTCGCTACTTTTTCGAAGGGCGGAGAGCCGGCGGCGCCCTGGGTGAAGACGGCCACCGAGCCATCAAGGTCCCCTGCCCAGTCGTCACGGGCAGGGACAGAGTATGGCTCGGCGACCACAGCCACGTGAATCAACCACTGCGCCAGGGACTGTTCGAGCATGTGCTGTGCTCCTTCGCAGTGGTTGATGTTCGCCTGGAGGAAATTAAGATCCATCTAATTATGGGCGATCTCCATCGCCTCAGGGCGGGACGGTGTCGGCCGCGCCGCAACCTCGGCTCCCACACCGCGTTGAGAACGGTGCGGGACCGAGGAGGCAGCGCAAGCCTTGCCGCCCACCCGGTGGTCCGCGGGTTTTCCGGCATCTGCGCAGATTGCGCAGTGCGGATCCGCGGAGCACTCTCGGGCTTTATGGCCGGGTTTACCGCAGCGGTAGCAGAGCCCGCTGCGGTCGCACTCGCCGGTGCATTGCACTCTAACGTGCCCCTTATAGAGGCATCGGTAGCAGCGCAGGGGCCGGGCCTCAAGCAGCCGCACTGCCGCTGCCACCCAACCCACGAGGACGCGCCCCGCCTTCACTATCTTCTCCGCTGCCTTGGCTGGGCAGCGGAGCCACACTGCGCCCAGGCCCGAGCGCCCGTCCCGGATCTCCCCGACCTTGACGTCATCGGAGGAGCACTCGCCGAGACGGGCGACGGCTGCTGCGACTGCCTCGGGGGTGGCTGAGGCGTCCAGCCCCGAGATCCGCAGCTCAGCAGTCTTCACGGGCCGGGAGACGCGTACGTCCTCCTCCGACCCGCGAAGGACCTCCCTCATTTTAACGATGAGGGAGTCGGCCTTCGCCTCCGACTCGGGCCCGGGCACCTCGAAGAGGTAAGCCCCGGTGGCTATTCGCCGCGACTTCAGCCCGGCTGTGATGCCGAGGCTGGCCAGGTCCACCTTTTGCTGGACCTCACGCAGGACCTGTGCGTATGAAATACCCCGCTTCAACGCCTCCGGCGTCACCGTGAGAGTCACGGCGGCTTTACGCGGGAGGCGGAGCTGGGGAGCAGCCCTGCGTGGGGCCTGAGCCGGCTGTTGGGCCGCCCGGGACTTCTTCTTGCCCCTCTTTGCCACCACAGTCCACGGAGTCTCCGTGGATGTGGTGGGTTGTAGGGGCGGGTGTGGCGTCTGCGACCGAGGCGGGGCGCGTTTACGGTTGCCTCGGGCACGTCGTCGCGGTTCTCGTTCAGCCACTTGTGCTTTAACCGGAGCAGCCGCAGTTGGCCGGGCTGTCGTCGCAGTCACTTTCGGCCGCGGAGCTGCTGCAGGACGACCAACAGCCGCAGGGGCAGCCTTTGTTTTTCCCGCTCCCAGGGCAGGCCATGAGTTGGCCGGTATTCCCACGACGGGTGGCTGCGGCGTCGGGGCTGCCTTGGCCCTGGCCCGGTCGGCGGCCAGCGGGGGGCGGAGAACCGGCTCCGGAGGCAGACGCATGGCGATCGCCTCAAGCCTGGCATCAACTTTTGCCATGTGCGACTCCAAAAGTTGCTTCAGCGCAACTACCTCCGGTGTATCTGAGCCCGCCACTGACTCAGCCGCTGGCTGCTGCTGCGTCCGGACCATGGCCATCAGGTCCTGCAACATTTTCCCCTGGGCGGTGAGGGCCGCCTCCAGCGCCGTCACCTTGTCCCGGAGGTTGGCCTTCTCCGCCTCGGCTCGGGCGAGCTCTGCTGATGGTGGCTCCTGCGCTATCTCTAGCAGCTCCAGCGCGCTGTCTTTTATTTCCTTGACGTACGTGCCTTTTAGGTTCTTGGCCGTACGTGCAAGATGTTGGAGCCGCTCTGCCATCTTTTTTAAGGCCTCACTATGAGTGGCTGGGGGAGGGTCCTTTGGTGCCGGCTTAGTCCGAGGGTTCGCCTCCTTAGCCTTCCGCAGTTCGACCTCGTCTGCTTCCAGCATCTCTGCCTCGGTAAGGCTTTCAGCAGCCAGGGCAGCCTCGTAGTCTCTCTGCGCCTTGGCAAGAGCTTCGTCATTGCTTCCTGGCGCTGGTGGGCGCCGCTTCGGTTTTTTGTTGGCAGTGCGGGAGTCTGTCTCGACCGTACTAGCCCCGTCACTGGCCCTGGGCCGCTTTTCTGCTGGGCGAGAGCCTCGTCGTTTTACTCGGCTTCTCCTTGGTTGCGAAGAGTCGCTGCAAGCCCCGGACTCCGAGTCGAAGTCACGGGGCAGCGCGTTCCTCTCTGCAGGAGGTCCCATTGACGAACCTGGTCGACTGGTCGCCGGAGAGATGTCCGACTCTGGCAGCCTATCCACCAATACAGAACATTGTTTACCCCCCACCGTATTTTATTAAAATGTCGATTGTTAATACTTATAGATAATTTAGATTTAATGTTACTCAGCTTACATTGAATAGTAATGGGAAAGTGGTCAGACCACAGAACGTCATAGTCAACATCTGCATTTACAATGGTTTCCATAGCAGAGCAAGTAACTAGGCAATGGTCGAGCCATCGTCTCGACCTATTCGCTTCACTCATAAATGTATAAGTGTCGGGAGTTTAAACCTAATAACTGTACATCGGCACACATCCATTCTGACTCCGCACAGAAATTATCTAACTCATTATAAAATTGTTCATAGGGAAGGGCGTTAAAATCCCCGAGTACATAAACTGATTCAATATTATCATTATTAACTATAGCGCTCACCAGGCTAAGACAGTCCGGTTAATACCTACCGTCTTTTATAGTTATAAAATGACTTAGACTCATTCAAATTTATTGGGAGCTCATCGGTTGCTGATAAATTATCCATTTTTTTCTTTAAATAATATCGTCGAGAGCTCTGCCTACTTTTCTTCCCACGAACCTTTTGCTGGCTTGGAGTCAAATCACTCATTGGTAGTACTGTGCCCCGAGCTTTTTTCCTTGGTAACTCTCTCTTGACTTTACAAGCCATTGCGCGTATAGATCTGCATCATTTTTCATCTTGGCCATTTTACGAGGCTCAGCCAATTTCTTCCTAAGACGCTTTTCTTCAATAGATAATTTATTTCGAGGCATAATTTCAATCTTCAACAATAATTGCCTTTAAATTGTAGAGAAGAAAGGGTTACCGTTGTGGTTAGCTAAATGCCAATGTAATAATATTATCAAGGAAAAAGACGTCAAAATCTGTTAACGGGTTTAGGTTACCCTAAAAAACCGAGGAAAGGTTATAAGGTAAAGGTTATATGTATAGTTCATTGTTTGTCATTGTTACAGTCCGGTACTACTACTTAAAATAGATTTATAACGTACAATTAATGCAAAATATCATTGCTCTGGTCTTTTTGGACAGAGCAATCACAGCCATAGCGATCAGAAAAAGTCACAAAATAATAAATAAAGCTGAATTTAAAAGCAGTAGAAAGTTGTGATAACGTCTCATAAAAAACATCAAAACGATCACTTAATTCACATAACAATAATATTCATAAGCTTATAAAAAAATTCGAGAACCAAATCCAGAGCAATCATAGACTTACCATCGTAATGTTGGAGCGCGGGAACCTGGTACACAGGTATCCTCCTCGGCGGTTAGTCCACTACCGGCGTTACCCCGTGGGAAGGGAATAGAATAATGGTTTCTTAGATTTACGCGAATGTTACACATTGAAATAAAACTATTATTTACGGATTTTATCGCGAATTTAGTTTAATTTTTTTACATTTTTAACTTCCCGACGTTTCGATCACTTTACAGCTTTCGTGGTCACGGGGCGGACTGACCCAACTGAACCGACTGACTGTCCGCCCCGTGACCACGAAAGCTGTAAAGTGATCGAAACGTCGGGAAGTTAAAAATGTAAAAAAATTAAACTAAATTCGCGATAAAATCCGTAAATAATAGTTTTATTTCAAGGGAATAGAATGTCTACAGCCGCTGCCAATAAACAATCCCAATCCAAAATTTGCCGTTTTAGATTGACAGCTCAATCTTTTCTGATACTATATTGCCAATAATCAATCTCAGTAGTGCAAAAACTATGGCAACATGACAAGCGACCAATCGAAAAGTAGAAAGCAATCCAGATTGACTTCAATCAAATTTTTTCGATTGATTATTGGCATCGGCCGTTAAACGCGGAACCAGGGATGAACGCGATGTTTTACCTCAGCGCAGAGCGATGAGATAAATGCCCGGTCACGACTTTAAATTCAAATTGTGGCAAAATTATTGATAATATAACCAAAAATATATATTTTTTTTTTTTATTGCAATGAATGACGAGACGAGCAAGCCGTTCGCCTGATGGTAAGCGATACGACCGCTCATAAACAGTAGCAACATTCCACTGCGCTCGACATCCTGAGACATAAGATGTTAAGTCTCAATATGTCCAGTAGTTACTCTGGCTACAATGTCCTTCAATCCGAAACACAACAGTGCATTTACGCAGTGTTGTTTCACGGGAGAAATAGACATTGCGGTGGTACCTACCCAGATGGCCTCTCACATATGAGAGACCTACCACCAGTAATGTTACCACCAGTTATGTAATCTAAATAAGTTGTTTCATATAAACCTTCTTATTAAAAAAAATAAAGAATATTTTTTTCATTCAATCGGGAGTTGGGTCAACCCAGAGCGATCAGGATTTTATAGTTTAAGATTTTTTTTTAAATATTTATAATAAGCTCATTCATAATGTAAGCCTTGTATCACGTAGACTAGACACCGAACTGTATATAAAAAATATATTTCGAAATCGTTTTTCGAATTTGAAATGGGTTTATTCAGCCCGACACGAAAAAAATTGCCTCTGGAGATCGACCCATATGATGTTTTCAATGTCGTAGTTTAATAAAAATATAAATTATATAAATTAATCAGGTAAACATCTGTATTTATAAACAACATATTCGTATAGAAACACTTTTTAAGTGACTAAACTTGACATTGAAAGTTATTTATAATTACCGGGTATCTCAAGACTGCTACCGAAAACGAAGCCGGGTGGTAGTTTTAGTGACTACAAACACAATGCAATTAAAAATTTCGCCTAGAAACGCGACAAATTTTTTTTATGATTTTTTAAATATCGTCATTTTTGGGTGGTAAATCCATAGTTTTTGCTAAAATAATAATTTAAACTCTTTTATACCTTAGAGTATTTATAAATAAAAGGGTATATACTATTATTTTAGGAAAAAATGTATTTACCACCCAAAAATGGCCATAGGAAAAAAATAACAAAAAAAAATTGACGCTTTTTTTTGCAACTTTTTCTGTTGCCTTGTGTCTGAAGTCGCTTAAACTACCACCCGGCTTTGTTTTCGGTAGCAGTCTTGATATACCCTGTATATAATTTAATCAAATTACGCTAAAAATGTAATACCAAAAAAATAGGAAGTTTTCATTATTAACACCAAACTAATCGAAATTTGATATATAACTGTTGTGGTTGGTTTGTTCACATCTGATATAAAAAAGGATGTCCGACCAAACCTACACAATACATGGACCTTCTTCAATAAAACTTTAAACATCATTGTTTCGAAATCAATTTAATCTAATTTGGTATAATTTAACATAAACTGATCAATTTCTCTTTGGCTAGGCTAGAAATAGACCACGAACACTATGTATGTATAAATTAACTATTTTTTTCTTATAGCTACATTTATATTTTTATCGCCTTACGAGAAAATGCATACTTGATCGTCACGCCTGTATCACATAGGGAAAAGCAGGGACTATTGATCGCCACTTTACTCAGATCTTAGTAAAATAGGATAATTGAACAACATTTATACTTCCAAACCATTCTTCTTTTGCTACAATCACACTGTATTAAAAGTTTATAACTAGCATTATTACAAAAACTTTTAGTTTTTATAACAAAACAATCATTTCGAGTTAGTTCACTGGAATCGAAATACGTCTAGACAAAAAGAAGCCATTACCCTTATATTTATAATAAAAACTCTTTAGACACTAACTACCTGCCTATTTATTTTAGACAGGGTCGATTCGAGTACTAAACATATTAACAAGTACATTAATTATTTTTAAACACAAGTAGCACAAATTAAACATTAATAAAAAGTAACCTTATTTGTCAACAACGTTTGAAATGACACAATTATAAACAATTATTACGGTAATTATTTGAACGAGGAGACAAAAAGTCTAATATTGGGTTCACCTAGCTCTAATAAACAATAATTACAGTTTCCAATTATCATTAGGTTTATTAGCATTGAATTAACATGCAAAAGCAAGAACTCATTACAAACCTACTCTCATTTCCTTTTGTTGTTCATTCTCGTCATTTAACAATGCAAGTAAAATCAATTTGTATGAATTTATACGTTAATTTTACCATCATGAGGCTAAATCTACTGGCAGTAGCGACTATAGAACAATAATCAAATCATTGGTATTTTATATTAAACGTCTCATATATATCTGTGTTAGTAAAAATATAACTATTTACTGCATAGCAACTACTTAACTACATTTGTTGTTATGATAGCGATTTAATAACCACGAATTTAATAATAATTAATTATGCGTTGTGGGAGAAATATAACCTCTCTTGTAATTGTTATTTAAACAGCACTGGAGAGTAGAAAAATGTGTGTTCTAATTTTCATATATTTTTATTTTCTAGCCTCAGTTACTGTTCTTCAATTATACACTCGTGTCAGTCAACATCTTTTTATTTTAAATCTTTATCTACAAAGCATTTTAAGATTTTCTAACTATTATTACATCATCAAATTATTATATCAATCTAACTATTATAGGTTATTACTTAACTTATAACTAAACACTTGCAGTTAAAAATTCAACTATCTGTAAATTAATTATTTGTACACCTATATTTTGAATTGAAATTACAGTGAACATCTCCGTCAAAAGTATAATATTTTCGATACATACATGCACAAACGATAATACAAAATGTGTACCTAAATAAGTTAGAAACACGCATATGGCATCCAAATAGATCTCTGTGAGGTTTTTAAACAATATACAGTTTTCATAAGTATTATCACGCATATTTATAGGTGGTATATTATTGAAATTTTTACGGGTTTTATCTCATATTTGGATAAATTTTCAATTTTTTTAATATCCCTACCCTTCGATTACTGCTTCCGTGGTCATGAGCGGCCTAAGCAAATTAAACCAAATCCGCCATAAAATCCGTAAAAAATAGTTTTATTTTAAAAACAATAGTGGGTAATACATATATTCAAACTGAGAATTTCACAATTAATAAATTATTATGCATGTTTTAAAATATCTAACTTTAGTTCACAATTCAATATTCACGATTAATAATCACGTTATTGCAATACGAACAAGGACAATAACACAATTGAATACAACATTAAGCTACAAATATGGGTGCATTATGTTTCTTAATTAAGAAAATATTTAAAATTGAAAACCACGCAATGTTAGCTATGATTTTTTTTTGCCAATCGGACTAAATGTTGTGCACGCATGTATAAATAATTTGTGAATATTAATAAAATTAATAAATGCATTTACATTATAAACACCAACTCGCCTTAAAAATCGTAATATCTTTGAACTATTCTATACGGGCAGCTTCCGTAATAAAGTTAATCTCGTCTCTACATACTTATTAAGTATGTATAAATTATTATATTATACTAGTTGTCGATCCGTGCTTAACCCAGGTGCAGATTATATTTTTGAGTCTAGTCCACATCAAGAACATACAATTCACGTACTGTTTATATTTACAATCAATGTGACCGTTATCGAATACATTACTTTTCCCATCCCGTCCCGTTTCATCCCGTTCCGTCTCGTTTCTTTCTCATTCTGTCCACTGTTGTTCAGTGCCATTCGAGTTTGGTATAGCAGCAAACATTTTATTTATATATTTACATGTTTATTTCATGTTTCATGAACACTACATTATTTAGGGATGAAAAGCCTGTTTTCTAACCCTGGATTGATATTTCAGCTACCACTATACTAAATTTCATCAAAATCAATAAGAGTAACAAACATCAGCAAACATCCATACATACTAACTTCGCATTCATACCATAAGTAAGGAAATAAGTATCTACAGTAGATTAGATATTTATTAATTATGAAGTAATTTAATCATGCTTATCTTTGATCAGAACAATCTTCATTCAAACTGAATTCCAAAGTGTTTGAAAGGAGCAAAATATTAGAATTTAACTAAAAAAGCTTTATTTATTTCAATAAAAAAGCTTTATAACTATAAATAAGATCATTAAAGATATTTTTATAAACTAAATATACTGCATGCAATGCAATGTTTTAGAACAAATATGAATACTATTAAAAAGGTTATATAGAGGCAACCTAGAAAGATAGATTTAGGCAATAGCGGATTTTTTAGTCTTTTTAACAGGAACAATCCCGTAATACATGATTGTTGCACGAGTTCATCCGTTTACAGCTGTAAAAAAAGGTGTTTTTGGAAATATTTTTCACTACTGCTCTGCTTCTCTTGGTCATAACGTGATGTTATATCGACAATAAATTTCCTCGTAAAGGGGGCTGTTCATCATCACCTTCCAACACCAAATATTTTTTTCAATTACAAAAAAAAAAACAGTTGTTCCTGTGATTAGTGCGTCCAAACGAACAAACATACTCTTCATATTTTATATAAGTATAGATATTCCATTCCATGTAGTACATGGAAACTTATAAAATTATTCAAAATACATTCAACGTATACCTTAAGTAATCCTTAAGTTTATGGTCATAGCACAAACTCAATAATACTAATTAAAATAATGCAAATCGGTCGTAAAAGGCGAATTAATGTAAATAGTGATCGATTGATTGGTATTATTGACAGCGAACTAAATACACACACATACACGTTTACCCGAAGGTTGGGCAAAGGTGCCTCTAGTAGCAATTTATGTCCATTCTAAGATTTTATTTTATTAAATCTTTGGGATACAGAAAGTAACAAATATGAAAAATACAGCAGAATTAAACTAAATACAGTGAAGTTTCCACTTATAACTAATACATAATGAAGAAAGTGAACAAAATAAAGTTTACTTAGAAATACTAACAATAAGATATGGAAAGGAACCAGCCTATCACATCAAATTACTATTCAGGGCACAAGTAATAGTCGAATATTAAACTCATGTACACGATCATTATTTGCCTTTATCATCAGCAATGTGAAGGAAAGGATGAAATGTGAATTCACCACACTCATATTCCTTATATGAAAATTACATTAGATATTAACACATAACTAGTTCACTGAAGTTGATATTATAAGCTAATTTTCTGAACCAATACCTCCTCTCTTAAATATTTCCATCTATCTCCAAACTTAATCGTAAATACAACTAATTTCTACTCTATTTCATACATCGTTCAATGTTAATTTCTAGTCTATGCATTCCTTACACTGGTCACTGTTACCAAAATTTCACAAAAACAATGTTATGCTAATCGATGTTTCTCCACCAACACGTAAAAATTCAATATTTGTTTTTAAAGAGAACTTAAAATTTGAAATGCCTAATAAGGGTAGTTAGTTTCTGTCGAGCACTTTACGGGCCTGATTTTAACTAATTGTTTCCGTGTCTTGACTACGTACTCATATGAAAAAATCAGGGTTTTGCTTTTGGGATTACGGAATAAACTACCAAGACTAAGAACTGTAGATTATACGCCCAGAAAGATAGTATAGTTGTATGTATCTATTGGGCGTAGCAACGTCTCGATAAATTAATAAAACCATTGGAATTGGTGGTATCTTGCTCAAGTAAGTATTAGCATCATTATCATTAGGTCAATCGTCTAACCAAGATCATAGACCTTGCCCTTCGATACGGTCTTGTAACTCCTCGTAAGGTTAGTTTTTACCCCTATCAGTTGCTAATTATGGTCATACAACGCTGCTAAGATCAATCTATCATCACTGATAGGTATTTGTTTTGCATATCGATCCACATATCAACTTCCCGTATGACAGAAAAAGTCGAATTAATGTTCACATATCTGGCACATGAGGTTAGTGAGGTAATTGGGATGTGAACTCGACAATAATTGTCCCGATAATCATTTCTGTCAATGAAAGAGCCGCAAATATCTCCTATCGTTATAATTGGCATACATAACACAAACCGATTTTGAGATGAAGTCCTTCCTGTGTAGTAGTCTATAATCCTGACATTTGATATCCCGAGATCTTATCGAAACGGTCGTTTGTGGCCTGAACATCACGCCGGCAAGATATTTGATTTTAATTTTATACGTATTTTATAAGAACACTCTTAAATATTTACACAAAAGTTTTAAATAAAGATATATAATAAAGGCAGTAGGCTTAAACAACTGTGATGCCTATTTCTAATTTTAAACTGATTCTCCAGCCTTGGTTGTGAATAGTTTAGTTTCCCACATAAATGTACTTTTTTACACATACGCATAAATTAAATGTTCATGACCTATTGGTACGATACATAAAGTACTCTATAGTCCATAATACAACACATATTAAACAACAAAAACTCATTGCGAAGAAACAATAAACGTAGCTCCCTGTCGCCTCGTACAGAACACCTGCAACAATACATGCAAAATACACGGTTATCACAACAAAAGAAAGGTTTTGAAATTCTGTCTTATAAAAAATCAGATGAAAACATAGATGATTCAGAAAGCACTTCAAATTGGGAAGAACTGTTAGTTAAGATTCGTTTCCAGGTTTTCCTATTTAAATTTAGAAACAGTAATAATATTCCTCTATTATGCTCTCACTTTTACAAATATAATAATTCCCACCGCCATAGTAATGTCATGTGTGTGTCATTGTTATTTTATTTTATTGAGCAAAAACAAACAATTGCACTTTGTTTTTCTTCATTATACCGCTGTAGTTAAATCTTGATCAAAGTCTCCTCAAATATTTAGAACTGAACAGGATCCTCATCAATTCGCAACTCCCATAATTTCTATTTTGTTGAATTGTTCGACACCCTGACCGTACTTGCCAACCCATAGTCTATTTTAACAAAAGAACGACAGTCCAATAGCTTATTAGCAAAAAAATAAAATTTTAAGTGGATTTATCAGTGATGCAATAATTACAGTCTAATAGTGAATAAAAACCCTTTTCATTAAACTTTTAAATTAGATTATGGACTAATTTCCACTGCCCTTGATATTGTTACCAAGAATCTGAAAATAACTGTTACTTGTCTTGAGATATTTTTTATGAGAAATATCTTGTTTTAATACAAACGGTTTATTTGACTAAGATTTGATTATTAGCCGACTATAAAAATTGTAATACAATCAAGTTTTGAGTACACTAATACAATAATCCCAAATTCGTATCTGAGTGGGTATATATTATTTATACCGATATTGATTGATAAAGTATATGTTAGTTTGTTACCATTATTTGCGTAGTACCATTGGGTATTATGATAGTTTTTACTTCGTATTGTTACGTGTATTTGCCTACTTAACAAGCTAATTATGGAACTTTTTATGATTAATTACCAGCAGGTTAATAGGGCTTATCTACAGATCAGTTCACACTCAGTCATATTTGTCATTATGATTTTTTGTCACAACACAATACTGAAAAGTCTGATGGCTAAAATTAAATTCTTACCAAATTGAATTCAAATGGGGAGGTTAGAAAAAGAAACGTGATATATTATTGTAGCATCTCCAAAATAATTTCCAACATAGAACTAATTCGGAACAAAAAAGGCCATCTGGATTATTGTAACATCGAATGATATCGGATGCCCGTATAACTATACTAAGTACATACTTAGCGATTAACTCGCCATAAAGAAATAAATGGGTTGCGGCTTCGATCCACAATTGTTTATCGAAGGTTTGCCATCCGGAATGATGATAAAGAGTATCATTCCTATATTGACCATCGTGATATTTTCGTGATCTTTTTACCATGCACAATATAGTCGCGTTTCATCTTTTTATAAAGTTTTCTTTTCATATAAGTGCGGGGTGGTCTGTTAGTAACAAACCAGATGCGGCTAACAATATAATTATGTTTACGGTCATCGCGGGTTCAAATCCCAGGGTACACCTCTGACTTTTAAGAGGCATGGGTGCATTGATAGTAAATAACCACGCAGTATAACGGTGAAGCAAAACAAACGTGAGTAAACCTATACAGGTTTACTCACGTTTGTTTTGCTTCACCGTGTTATAGTATACACCATAGCGAATTGGAAGTATTTCTATGATTTGTAAAAATCTGCCAACGTGCAGTGGCCTATCTTGGTAGACTAGACGGCCTAGCCCCTCTCAATCTTATTGTCTATTGTAGAGTAGATACAGACCGGATACGGATATAGATCTAGTCAGCATACTATGTATAACAAAACTTTAACGGCTTTATTCATAGACAATTTTAAAACCTATTTTAGTTATCGCATCTTTTGTCCCTTTCGAATGACTTTTGAATTCACTTTGAACCAAGGAGACAGTTGAATAGGGCCATGAGTAGGTATCAGTCAATAATGGATGGAGCACGGAACTCCTCTAAAACCGAATGTTCAATTAAAAGGATAAGTGTGTTTAGACGAACTCCACGTACCATTAAAATGAAACTAAACTTGAATCTGTATCAGCCCATATACGTCCCACTGCAGGGCACGGGCCTACTCTACAATCGAGAATACGATTGAGAGTGGTTAGGCCATATAGTCCACCACGCTGGCCTAGTGCGGGTTGGCACTTGAATGAAACTTGAATGATACTTGCCTATTAAAGGATCTGCAATAAGCATGAGGAACCCTGAGAAGATGATGTGTAAGGATAGCGCTGCGGGGAACTTGTCCGGGGCTGCAGTAGCCAGCACCAGAGGAAACAACACTTGCACGGAACACCGCACCAATCCTGATATAGCTGTCACAGCGAACACGAACCATAGCTCCCCTGACGTCACCAGAGCTGGAAAGAAACCAATTAAATTATTTTCGAGTGAAATTTAAGTAACTGAGCGGATGACTAAAATAGTCCGCCCCGTGAGCACGAAAGCTGTAAATAAATTGAATCGTCGCGTCGGGAAGTTTAAAAACTTATAAATTAAAACAAATCCGCGGAACTATTTGTAAAAAAATGTTTTATTTAAATAAATACATGAATAAATAAATACACCCACATAATCCTTACCATAGAAAGATGCAAGTCTTGGGCCATGGGTATCGGGTAACTACAAGAGTCGAGGGGTAGAAGTCTTACCAGTATTTGTTTCGGTGCAGAAATTGAACCTACGACCGCTCGGTTCATAGTCAGTTCTTAACCAAATACGCTACGAAGGCTGAATGTTTAATACTCACTTTATGTTAAATAAACGTACATACATACATACATAAACTCATGCCTTTTTTTCCAGAAAGGGTAGGCAGGGGTGCCACGGCACCCACATTTCGCCTTGTATGTTCCGTTCCGCCACCTATCACGATGTGATAGGTGGCGAGCCTATCGCCATATCGGGCACAAATTCCTGACTCTGGGCTAGTAATGAATGGAAAAATCCAATATCACTTTGCCCAACCCGGTATTCGAACTCGAGCCCTCAGCTGTATAACCGTACCGTAGTACAACTACGACACCAAGGCAGTCAATGTTAAATTAAAAAAGAGCTATACTCGTATAACACACGTCAATCGTTAATGAATAATTATTGCAAAAGAAAATAAAGTTTTAATTTATAACTCCGCTGTGAGTGGTGTTGCGATATATATAATATAATCTCCTGTATAATCTTTATGTCAAAAAAAACCCTATATCATTATTGCAATTGAAAAGCAAAATATAACCTTTGTTTTTATTTATTGAAATAAATGTATGCACATTATTTATTCTAATTAGTAAATAATACAAAACGAGTGGGTGTGAACAAAAGTCAAAAATTGTGCTTACTTTTGGCATATAGGTACATACCATAAAACAAACCATAAATACTTAATACAACGAAAATGTATGCAAATATATAATTTCTCATCAAATTTAAAATTATCATCGGCGATTGCTATTCAAGCTTGCTAAAATTTGCCTAGTGAGAAGTAGTTTAAATTCAAAAAATCCCAGTCCGGTAAATTCATCACAGATTGTCTGGTTATTTATCATATACATAATCATATTATACACATTACAAGTCGGCTGTTGTATAATAAAATATATATATATTCATACATGTGTGTTTTTTTAAATAGTGTCTAAAGTTGCAAGTTTGAGGTATAACAAAAAGAAAACTAAGCAAGAAATAAGAGTTTTTTTATTACAATGAATGGCGAGACGAGCGTGCCATTCGCTTGATGGTAAGCGATACAACCGCTCATGAGCGGTAAGCAAATACCCATGAATTACAATGTTTGGTATTTCACTGCCCTCGCCATCCTGAGACATAAGTTACTCTGACTACAATATCGCTCAATGCGGAACACAATAGTGCATTTACACTGCTGTTTGGTGGGTGAAATAAACATCGCGATGGTACCTACCCAGGCGCCCTTTTGCATATGAGAAACCTACTGTTGTAGATATAATACTTTTGTAAAGTGCCTACATTAGAATAAATTCTTTGAACATAACACCTACCACCAGTAAAATAAGAGTCTCCAAATATTTCAGTGATTATGAAGTCAGTTTTAATCATACATGGGAACAATAGTCAGTTTGTTTCTTACTAGGTAACGCAAAGCACCATTTACACAAGGAGAGTTTCTCGCGCCGAGAATCGTATGACATCAAAAATGATTAAAAAATTACTGTCACAACATTATAGTGTTGAAAAATGTCGGTGCAACTTTCTTATATCCTTACGATAATTGTATTTAGACTAAAACTAAACTCTCCCCGGATTAAAAATAACACTCACCAATTCTAAGGAACACTGTGACACATGTACCCATGAAGAATAGTAATCTACTGTCAACTGCATAGAAGTAAGTAAATATTGCGAGTCCAAACCGAGCTACCAAGTCGGACACTGCGCCGACCATTACACACGTAGCCACTTCCATCTAAAACATAATATTTACAATAAAGTATAGAAAACATAGAATTTTAATTATTTACTTAAATTTTTATTGTACAGAAACCTAAACTAAACCACGATACAGAAACAAAACATCGTTTTAAACATCGAAATCTATATTTAAGTTTCAAATTGTTCACTATGAAAATTGTATATATGCTAATTCATAAAATGAGAAATGAAGATTTGATAAAAAAAAATAAGATTGTCGTAAAAAAGAAGCAAGTAAATGTATTTTGTGCCTTCTCGGATAGCATCTTACATAGTTTTATGGTAATAAATTCCTAAAACACGAGCAATAATATGTTTAAAAGAATCTGAAATGAGAAATTTCATTCATTACAAGATTTAGCTGATGATTTTTTATATAGAATTGTAGCATACAAAACATACCAAAACAGCATTTTACAAAACTCGTTTAATCAGAGCGCCCACTAATTTAGCTTAAGCATTAAAGGAGCCTTGATCTATTCGATTCTTTTCAATAATATAATTTCTTTGACGTCAATACTCGTTACTGTGTTATATTGAAAATATTTCGTGACTAACAGAACAAAATCGAAAGTTCTATGAATGATAATCAGAAAAAGTTACATAAAAAAATATTGTACCTTTGTAAATCCATAAGAAAACAAAAGCGTCGGTTCCATTGCTAAATACGTCACGTCTGATACAAAAGCGAATCCCAGGCCGACAAGCGTGCTGACGAACTTAGGGTCCTTCAATAAATCCAATTCAACGTTATCATATATTATTTTTCTGGAAAAAAAAACATCAATTATAAGAAACAATAAATTTTAATATTTCTTGTATGGCCATGTCATCAGAACAAAGACACAAAAAGATTTTAACGGAATAGGATACCAGATAGATAGATATTTTAATAATTCTGCATTTTGACGCAATAAGAGACATTAGCATCGTTTAATTTATTCAAGATTTGAATAAATTCGTATCTGATAAGCCAAACATTATGGAATAGGTGGTCATAACTCACATTATGTTTTTTTGTATTGATTCTCTTTTCTTGGGCTGCGTGTCCTTGACTTGAATTTCGACGTCATCACCTGGTAACATTTTCACTATTGCTTCATCGTAGGAATCTATACTTAGTTTTTTTACTTTCAGTACGTCACATTTTGGTGGTGGGTCTGTGAATTTGTTAGTATTGTTAGAAATGACAGCGTCGATACTTTGGTGAAAACATTTGAAACAATAATGACATACAAAGGCACCGTAGAAAACAAACAAAAAACATGATCGTAAGGAATATTAATAAGGAATATTAGTAGTCCTATATACCTAGACAAGGAGAACACGAAGTACGATACAAAAATCAAATGAATTCACATGATTTCAGATCTCTTATGCCCTGGTCTGTCGAAGCTACGCACAGCGTTGCGTTGCGCGAAATGCGGTGTCAGACTCGGTTTTGTATGAAAAACATTGACATTGGTATGAAGTTCCGCCGCGGTATGCGTCACCCAACGTCAGCGGTGACGGGTCAACCGGGTGACGGGTAGAATGGTCTTTTGTGCTGTCGCGGTATGCGTCGGTGTAGAGGGGCAAGTGCGGTGAAGCGCAGGGCGGATACACCGCACAACCTGCCGTCATTCTCGTGATTTCGTCGCGGTAAGCTTATTTGCACAAAGGATTTATTTGAGGACAATTTAAGTGCAATAGTTTTATCAGTTTTCGTTTCGTTTAAACTTTTGTTTACGCTGTGGCACTTATATCGACTATGTGCTGCCGCTTACAGTTCACGCACGTTTGCAATGGCAATGGCGTGATGTTACACCACGTAGGAATAAAAAAAACTTTAAAACCTTGCTTTGGTAAAATATACAATTAAAAAATAAAAATAATTAATATTTCATTAGTACAAGATTATAAAATGGAATCAATTACATTTATTTTATTGTTATAAAAATAGCGAACGTAACTGTATGTTAATTGTTCTAAGTACCCCATGCTTTTTAACAAAATATAGCAACGGAATTATTTCCCACCCGATCAGGGTACAATTGGAGACGATTTACTAGTAGGTATCTATATACATTCAGTCTTTATCCTTATCTGCAGGGCACTGTAACAGCCCATATACGTCCCACTGCAGGGCACGGGCCTCCTCTACAATCGAGAATACGATTGAGAGTGGTTAGGCCATACTGTAGTCCACCACGCTGGCTGGCCTTATCCCTATATTTGTATGACATAGAAATACAAACAATACACCCAAAAAAACATCAATCGTTTAGGTGCACCCGCTTTTTATATGAGCCCGAAAAAATAGCTACAAAAATCGGATGATGAGTATTGTATCAGCCCATAAACATACCTACGTCGTATATTATCTTCGTAGTTATTTACATAATTCACCTGCAAGAGATAATAAACTATCGCCGTTCGACACAATTAGCACCATTCTCCTAGCACCTGGAGAGTATCATGTGATGACATGGTGCAATCACATGTATGTAGTACACCAATCTAGGATCTAGTTCTATCTAGTAGTATCTATATACAATGTAATTTGTGCTACTTATACCTACATATATAATTTGAGCTCTATGTTATGAATTCTGTTAAATACTAAAATAAAACTATTATTGTAAAAAGTGTCCATCAGTATTGTTCCAGGTTTTGCTTGTGACGATTTTAGAAGAAAATAATTTAATCGTTATGGAATTTATTTTACCTAATTACGGTACGATCGATAACGATAATTTAAGAAAGGATATCTGCATAAGTCCAGTGAAATATAATTTGATCTAACAATATGTTGATTAGCTAAAAAAAATGTATACAGCACACGAGTATTTCATTAGAATGATATAAACCACTTTATCGTATCAATATTGCGAAAATGGTCTGGTAAACATATACAGGGTATATCAAGACTGCTACCGAAAACGAAACCGGGTGGTAGTTTAAGTAAAGCGACTTCAGACACAATGCAACAGAAAATGTTCCAAAAAAGGTCAATTTTTATTTGTTATTTTTTTTACATTGTCGTATTTGGGTTGTAAATACATATTTTTTCCTAAAATAATAGTGTATTTATTTATAAAGACTCTAAGGTATAAAACAGTTTAAATTATTATTTTAGCATAAACTATGGATTTACCACCCAAAAATGATGATATTTAGAAAATGATAATAAAAAATTGTCGCGTTTCTTTGCAAAATTTTTAGTTGCATTGTGTTTGTAGTCACTAAAACTACCACCCGGCTTCGTTTTCGGTAGCAGTCTTGATATACCAGGTATACCCAGTTTATTTAAATAAGACGCAAACAATTTTTTAAGAAATGATATATATTTTCGAACTCAAATGATCGTTATTTGTTGTCATGGAAATTCAAGAAAACTTCTATGGTATGTAAGTCCGCCAACCCGCACTAGGCCAGCGTGGTGGCCTAACCACTCACAATCGTATTCTCGATTGTAGAGTAGGCCCGTGCCCTGCGGTGGGACGTATATGGGCTGATACAGAATAGTCATTTACATAGTCCTAACCCCACATTAAGATCAAATAAGTCTTGTGTCGTGGGTGTCGGGAACTACGAGAGACTTTTCAGTCTCAGAAACACCCAGACCCGAGACAAATACTTGTGGGCCTCACAAACATTTGTTTCGGTGCGGGGATCGAACCCGCGGCCTCTCGTTTCACAGGCGACGTCTAACCAACTGTGTCAAATTTTTGAAAATCGTATACCTACTGTGAATATTTCAGTAATGGTATTTAGCATTCAAAAAATGTAGAGATAAATATATCTTTGTGATCATTGGTTCGAGCTACATTCCGATACTTGCGTGTAAAATAATTGTTATATCAAGGTCTAATTTAACTCTTGAAGTTGTATCTTCTGCTTTTTATAATCTTTTACAGATGATTGCTCATTACTTTTGTATTCCATTTTCATTATAGTTATTCCGTACAGAAATGTGTAAATGAGGGAGAGATAAAAATAATACAATGAGTTTATGTCAGCCTTATTTCGGAATTTAAGCCTTCTTTCAATTAATTAAATTATCTTTGTATTTTGGCACACCACGTTGGCAATGGGCCAACGTTTTCGCTAGTTTCTACTGATGCATTTTAAAACTATCTGCCGTTCTAGAGCCACAATGCTCAAGACACATATAAGGTTTCTGCTACGGTTTAACGACCGCAGCAATTTAATTACAGCGGGAAAAAATGGGTTTTATCTGACTCATGGAACTATATACTGATAATTATAAATAAATCCCAGCGTATATTGCTATCATCAGGACCTATAAAATATAATCTATTTGCGACGCATCGTTTGCAATAAACCTATTTTAGTAATAAATAAATTACACTGTTTTAACAGCTGTATGTTCTACACGCAAACGCACGATTTAGTAAAAAGTCGTTTTTGAAATGAAATGCGTTTTTGGTCATGTAAACGATTATTGATTAAATAGCTCTTAAGTCAACAGTATCAACTTTGAAGTGCACTATACACTCAAATTCCGTTATGAGCGTTTATACCCTCTGCGCGCTTTTTGGCTAGCAATTACTAGCAATTGCATATTATAATAGAAGAACATCTTATCAATAATTATTACTTGAATTTCTAATGACTTAAATATATTCCAAATCATAGATCAATATAGCAATGACATTTACATTCGAACATTAAAATATTTTAAAAGCTTATAAAGACTGCTATTAGATTAATTATATTACTATAGAAGAATATGCCTTATCTTTGAATTTTTAATATTTTGACTCTGACCAGGTTACTAATGAGATCCAACTCAAAAATTATTATCCCGATTGTCGTTTTTTTTTAAAGGATTGATATTATTGAGCTTCGTTAATATATTCAAAACTTCCCAATTGTCTTTTGGGTCAAGAGCCATAACTTTTTGATACTGCATATATTTTAAAGTTGTTCATTTTGGATCTTTATCCCCCGATAGCTTGGGACTTGATCATCATCATCGAAGAAAGAATCGCTTTTATGTGCTTTTTTAACATCTCAAAAATAAGAGTGAACTGTAAAAAAAATAAAAAAATCATAATGCAGTATTCTACTTACCCGCCTCGATTTCTGAAGACTTAATATAATGCCATTCAACGGGATGCATGACCAGCATTGCGAATATTAAATGCAGGTCTACAGCCATTATCAATGCCAAGGTCCATCTGAACCCATACTCTGACAAGAGGAAGGTGACAAGCATTGGAAAAGTGATTGATGCCATACTGCTCATTGTCTGATTAGCACTCATCATCGCAGTGCGTTTCTTCGTGAAGTAACAGTTGAATGCTGTGAAACTCACTGGAACCATTACCCCGAAACCGGCACCTGGATATTATGAAACAAATATATTATTGTTAGCAAGTTGAAGTGGCAGTGGGCCGGGCACATGGCGCGTAGAGCCGATGGTCGTTGGGGCCGAAAGGTTCTAGAGTTGAGGCCACGTACAGGAAACGAAATGTCGGACGCCCGCCTACAAAGTGGACGGACAACCAGGCTACAGTTGCAGGAAGTCCCTGGATATAGGGAGCTTCCAAAAGAACGATGTGGAGATCCTTGGGGGAGGCCTATGTTCACCACTGAACTTCAGTGGCTGAGATGATGATGATATTATCGTCATCAGCGACCAAATCTGCAGTGCTGGAATTTTGTCTTCTAATAAAGATTTCTAAAGTGAACTATTGGGATTAATGTCCCACCTCTAAGTTAAAGGTACAGGAGTGAATATAAATATATTAATTTAATAGCCCACTAGAGCACTTATACATGGCGAACAATTTCATTAATTAATGTTGAAATGTCACATTATTTATTAGATTGATAAGTCAGTATGGATTATTGAAAAATAGTCCGCATAGTGTACCATGAAATTTCCCAATTGTATAAACAATGATTTCTATAATAATTCCCAATTGTATAAACAACAATGATTTCTAAAACACTGTTTACAATTCATATTTTGGTAACAATATGTCCATTAATTAGCTGTCGTGTTTGTAAATTTCCTCTAAAGTTAAGGTCATCTCGTATTTTTTTTCGTGAAATTCTAGTATGCAAATTAATATCATTGGCACTAGATAAACTTCCGCAAGAATATTTATTTTACTAATAAAACTTCATTAGAGTATTACAGTTCCTAAAAATAGTAATTTTATCGGACATAGATATTATTGTGTCATTCAAGAATATGATAAATTGTTAGTTCATGGTCATTCAAATGTGCAACAATATTTACAAAAATATTTCCATCTTCAATTCTCATTAATATACGGTTAACGTAATTAATTATACAAAACTGGTAATCCATGGGCAACGGTGTTCACTTACCATCAGGTGAACCGCATGCTCGTTTGCCCCCTATAATATAAAAAAAATTATAACATTAACATACATTGGGTATATTAACAAATATTCGCACCTCTTATTACGCCAAATGTGAATACTAGTTGATAGGTTTTCTGTACAAATATAGTAAGAATATCGCCGAGCACAAACAGGCCCGCTCCAACCAAACCAACTTGACGGAACGAGTATCTCTTTAAAGCTATTCCTCCCAAAAAACCTGAAATTGAAAAAAAGTTATGTCAATATAAGTGGAAAACCACTTGATTATTCCAGATTATTACGATTCTGGAAAACTACCGCTGAAGAGGAAGCATTTGCATTTTTGCGAAAAAAGCTTTCAAAAGAAGCTATGTTTTCATGAAATTCGTATTTATAAAATAAAACAAAACTGTATATTCTGTATTCCCGTAAAATATTCTAGTTCAGTTTTACATCAATTCCAATGAAAAAACCTGCCATAATTGTTAATAAATATATCATTGTCACTTGGATAAGGGTCAACAATATCAATCAGAATAGGTCAATGACATTGTACTATGAATGTATTGGTGTTACTTTGAAGTTCAAGATCTCTTTACGAGACTAATGTTCATTTGCATAAAATAATTCACTTTTTGCTTCAATTTAGTTCTCGCACTTAATTAATACTAGCGGCCCGGCCCAGCTTCGCCCGGGTGCATATAGATTTCTCTACAATAATATGCACGTATTATACACATAAACCTTCCTCTTGAATCACTGGTTAGACAGCTAACAAATGTGGATACTGCACGTTTAGTTTACTTTAGTAACTTTCATAGTCTTATGTCTTACGGTATTTTGTTGTGGGGCAGGGCTGCTGATATTGAGAGTATTTTTATTTTGCAGAAACGAGCGATTCGCTCAATATATCAGTTGGATACTAGGGCCTCACTCAGAGATGTTTTCAAGAATATTAATGTCTTGACCGTAGCTAGTCAATATATTTATGACAATATAATGCATATCAGGCATAATATTAATTTATTTAAAAAAAAAAGCGAGATACATTCTTTTAACACTATACTGTTTCCATTCGTTTATTTTATTTTTGACAGTTCACGCCTATAAAGTACGACATTACAGTAGAACAATATTTTGAAATAAAGTAGATACTTTCTTGACGGGTAACGCCCACTTAGAGTTGTGCCATTCGTAACGAATGACCACAGATAACAAAAACGATTTTGAATAGAATCAATCAATCGGAATCATTTGAAATAAAATTACATTAAAATGCTAATGAAAACAGTTAAACGTAATATAGTACCCAATATTAGGATCGCATGTATTTGCTGCAAATTAATTTATATGAATAAAGGTATACGTATTGAAGTGACTTTTAATAAGAGTTTAATTTAAAATAATTACAATGATTACAACGAAAATAAATGTTTAGTACCTACTTGTAATAACAGTTAAACCATGTTGGAATTCATAGTACTTTAAGGATTAAATAATTAAAACAACTAAAAGGTAATTTGTTAATATTTTTATTTATAAACAATCGTCTGTTTCGTCGGAATCGGCGTCGTCGTCACTCGTATCCCCAGTAACACTAATTATTAATGAGTGCATGGGTAAGTTGTCAAATGCGACATCGCGATCCCAATCAGACATTATTTCTTTCTTCGTCTTATCTACGACACTCGCCCAGTTATGAGGCGTCACATTTTCACACGCATTTTTAAGCAACTCCAGCATTTTGTTTGCGGTGAAAGGAGGAGTTGTATTTATTCTCGCAGCATATCCTTTCACTTGCGCCCATATTAGCTCTATGGCATTATACTGGCAATGATATGGAGGAATTCTAAGGACGGTGTGCCCATGTTCTGCAGCCATTTCATCTATAACGTATCGTTTAGGCTGCTTCCTCATTTTTAATATTTTAAGTAACTCTACTTTTAATAGGGACTCGTCCACCTCCTCGCCATTGTTACGGAGCCAGTTTATTATTTCATTTTTTTTACTGGCTTGCGTTGGCATTTTGTTAATTTGCCGAGAGTGATAGGACGCATTATCTATAAATATTGTTGATGGCTGTTCGAGTGACAATAACATTTCCCGAAACCATTTTTCATATACTTCGGAATTCATTTCTTCGTGGTAATCCCCTGTTTTCTTTGATTTAAAAGCTAACATAGCATCTTGCACAAATCCTTTTGCGGTTCCTGCATGACAAATTATAATTCTTTCACCTTTTCCCATTGGCACTGCGGTCGAGGAGCTAGCAGTGTTGTCAGTCCAAGTTTTTGATACCGTGTGATTCGCATTGAGCCAAGTTTCATCGGTGAAAACAACATTCGACCAGTCTTCTATTTTTTTAGCTTGTCTTAAAAATTCGCATCGATACAAAGCAACATCATTGCGTTCCATCAATATTTTTCTTTTGTCACATTTTTGTATTGGAATCCAATCCTATTCAATACCTTCGCCAAAGAAGACTTTTGACCACGGAACAAGCCACTAGTTTTCAGAGATTGTACTAGGTTATGTAAAGTAGGAATCTCTTTTCTTTGGTAATAATCGTATATATGACGACGAATAGCATCACCATCAAAACTGTCAATTGCTGTCACTTTAAAGGGCTGACGTTTTTTCTTAGGTGTAGATGGCTTGTTTTGTTCCATGCCACTACTGCCGTAGCCTTCTTTAATTATTTTTGAAACTGTTGGAGCAGTAATACCTAATGCTGCTGAAACACGGTCTCTGATTTGAGTCACTGGTATAAGAGGTCCACCATTACGGCTTTCCCTTTCAAAGTACTCATGAAGTCGCAACACAAACTCCCTTGTTTGTCCTTTAAGCACCTTTCCTTTAGGCATTTTGAAAGTGATGAAGGCAGGTACGATGTTCTCAATTCAACCAAATGTAGGAATTCACGGGTAAAACAATACGGAGGAATATAAATACTCAACTCGACGTATGAAAAATGTGAATTAAAATTCAGCGAACGGAAAACACTAGCACGGGCGCGGGCGTCTCGTTGTGAGTGACCCAAAGAATAGACCACTAGGAGTGACCACAAAATGGCGGCGCGCGTCACCTGTCTGCCCAGTGTTGCCGTTTCACAATTTGTTTTTAACAACATTACTATTGCCGACGGAAGTGATAAGAATATTAACTTAACATGAGTAAATGGTTTATTTTAATGTAATTATTAAATCAAGTAACTTAAATATCCCTGAAGTTTTATAAAACAATGCATGGAGCAAAAAATAAAATATGTATTAAATCGATTAAAACTTGTTCAAAAATAAAATCGTTTGTTATAAAAATTGATTCGATAACGCATCAGGCCATCACTATTTGATTCAGTACTCGATGTGTCAAAAATAAAATAAACGAATGGAAACAGTATAGAACTAAAAATAAATTGTGTACGCAATTCCATCGTTTGGAAAAAGTACATTCTTCTTTTGTGGGGTTGGGTATTCGCTTCTTTAATAAGATACCTCTGCACTTGCAAGAATTGCCAATAGAAATTTTCAAACAAGAAATCAAAATACAGTTAATACAAAAAGCTTATTACAATGTCACCGAATACATTAATGATAAACATGCCTGGTCGCCATGTCAGAAATACGCTGGTACCCTATAATATTGTTTTCCCACTATTGTAACTTAATAATAATTGTAATGATTAATATATTTATAATGTATGTAATGAATTTAAAAATGATGACGTGTAAAAGTGCCCCTAGTGGCCTATTTACAAAAACTAAATAAATAAAATAAATAAATAAACTCTATCTATTAAAAAAACCGCATCAAAATCCGTTGCGTAGTTTTAAAGATTTAAGCATACAAAGGGCCATAGGGGCTATAGCACAGGGCAAAGCGACTTTGTTTTATACTATGTAGTGATGTTATTGTAAGACTTAATTTTAAAAAAATATTGACAAGAAACTTAATTTAAATATTTTTATCAAGCTAAATTCCAAAGGATTAATGCAATCCAGTTAATTTTTTTATGGTGCGAACCTACACCGAAAATTAGATTTATATTTCCTTCGGTCATTGCAATTTTATTTTATTTTATGCATTTATTTATACAATGCACTTTGAATCCTCGGGTTATGTGTTTTAGGGCCGTTTGTTTTTATGGCTATAAAGCAGCTTTATACCGAGTTATCAATGGCAACAAATGATATGGTATTTTATTTTTTATTTAATGGGACCGGCTAAAGACTAAACAGACCACCTGATGATGAGTGATCACTGCCGCCCATGAACATCCATAACGTTTGGATCACAGATGTGCCGGCCCATCCGAAAAGGATATGAAAGGATATTGGACATCTAGCAATCTCACTAACATATCAGATCCACTAAACTAATGTCAAATTGGATTATAGGTCGTCTTCGGTTTTTTTGGCGTGCTAATGGGTGGTTGTCATGCTCTTGCAAAAATATTAGGAACAGTCTTTCTCTAGTTAACGCATGCTTTGAGATACATTTATAAACTTATACTACTATTTCTATTTCTTAATATAAACAAAAAGCTTACTATTTCTAAACACTATTTCTTAATATAAACAAAAAGCATTTATACTCGTAATCTAATAGTATTAACATGTGCCAATAGAATAAAATATGGAAAGAGAAAATCTGTTGCTAATATTTTGACAACAGCATGACAACCATACATGGATGCTAAAAGACGGTAGCCACCTATACGTACTCAATTGACACTAACCTATCACATCAGCCTTGACATCAGCAAACGACCTACAGATACTGCCTCATTTAAATTGGTTTACTACAGAGGTCAATTGCATGTTGAAAATAAATTCGTAGTAACGATTGAATTAGCAACTCACGTTAATAACCTGAACTGGATTTGTGTTACTAAAATATATTTATCGCTTCGAAAAAATATTTCATCATGCGGGTATCTCTAGAGAACTGCCAAATTCATACCTGTTCTGACATTTCGACGGCAGTGTTAGAATTCCTTTATCAATTTACATACCAAATTATTTAATACAGATTGCTTAATCGCAATTATTTTGAGTAAATAAATTGATATTAATATTCTAAACTATTTTGACCTGCTCTCATCAATCTTTGTTGATTCGTCGCTGCTTTCAGCGACAAATATTTTGCTATTTACAGATGTTGAGTGGTTATTATAAGTAAAAATATTTTTATTAAAACTATACTAACGTTCCTCATGAGTTGCCTCATATGTGACGTGTGTGTCTCGTGACATCAAATTTAAAGAGGTATACCAGTTTCAAAATTGAGGGACCTCATTCGTACTTCATTCATCGTTCTCGCGAGTTAACCGCCAACTTGCGCGTGAGGTTAGTGACTGAGCGAATAATCGACTGTTATTTTTGTATAGAATATTATAGAGTATCGAAATAAAGTAGTGGACAAATAATATATATATATATATATCTGTGAAACTTCCCATGGGTAAATTTTTTTTACAGTGCGTGGTGTCAAAGTTGACCAATAATTAATTTAAAATTCATTTCGTGAGGAATTTGCTCCATTTTCTTGAAAAGTAGACGTATTTAGATATCATTTAACAATTAGTAATTGGAAAAAGTGCATCCAAATAATAAATAACCCAAACCATTTGTCACAATGTTGCAAAGTGTAGGCCAAGGTAGATTTTTTCAAATTTTCATTAAGATATAAGATAGGACTATTTTTTTTTGGTTCCTGTGCCGTCATAGCTTTGTCTATCTCTGGCTACCAGTTTATCGTACAGTTATGGGACACTGTATATACCTAGTCAAGTCATAAATTCTGTCACATGTTTAATACAAAATAATTCAAACAAGTTTATTCATTATGTAACCATTTATATACCAAAATGAACTTAACAAAACATAGATTCTTATGACACTAAAGTTTATTCAAAATGACCTCCGTGATTTTGAATACAGGCCTTCAATCTGCGCGGCCAGTTGTCTATCGCAGCACGAACGAGGTCCATGTCAATATTGGCGGCTGCCTTGATCAAGGATGTCTTGAGTGACTCCAAATTGGGATGAGGCTTTGAGCACGCCTTTTCCTCCAAGTGTTGCCGTATCTTGTAATCTAACGGATTCAAATCTGGACTGGAGGAGGGCCAGTCTTCGTGCCGGATGAAGTCGATTTCACGCGCCGCCAGCCAGTCTTGTGTGCTCTTCGCTCTATGAGCTGGCGCCGAATCTTGTTGGAATTCCCAGTGCCTGTTATTGAACATGGTATGAGAAACAGGTTCCACAAGGTTCGTCAGGACTGTATTTTGATACACAACTGCATTCGCTTTTACACCTTTCTCACAAAAATGTACCTCTGTTAAGCCCCAATAAGAAACTCCCAACCATACCATGAGCGAGGATGGAAAATGACCTCGTTGGACACGCGGAATACGGTTGCTCGCTTCTTCACTACTGTCTAAGTCTTCATTTAACACCCTTTTCACCGTGGTTCTGCTTAACCCCATCTGAAGGGCCAACAGTTTCTGCTTACGTTTGGGATTTCTTTGAATTCGCGCCTTCACATCTTTTATCACTGCTGGAGTCCTAACAGACCGAGGGCGACCACTTCTTGACCTGTCATCTACACTAGAGTCTTCATTGTATCGTTTGATAGTACGATAAACGAATCTTTTGGTTATATTCAAATTTTTCAGAATGTCAAAAATTTGAATTGGCGCGTAACCGCAACGATGCGACGCAATAACTGCAACACGGTCTTCTTTAAGCGTCCACTCCATATTTAAAAATGTTAAATGAGTAAAATTCTAAAAAGTATAAATTTTAATTTTCATGAACAATTCGAAATTCGAATTCAATAAACTTTTTTGTGGCCAGCATTCTAAAAGAAAAGTTTTTACTGTGTGACAATACTTATGACCTGACTGTGTATATACCGGGTATATCAAGACTGCTACCGAAAACGAAGCCGGGTGATAGTTTAAGCGACTTCAGACACAATGCAACAGAAAAAGTTGCAAAAAAAAGCGACAATTTTTTTTTGTTATTTTTTTCCTATGGCCATATTTGGGTGGTAAATACATTTTTTCCTAAAATAATAGTGTATATCCTTTTATTTATAAATACTCTAAGGTATAAAAGAGTTTAAATTATTATTTTAGCAAAAACTATGGATTTACCACTCAAATTGACGTTTTCGGTAGCAGTCTTGAGATACCCTGTATACCGGGTATCTCAAGACTGCTACCGAAAACGAAGCCGGGTGGTAGTTTTAGTGGCTACAAACACAATGCAATTAAAAATTTCGCATAGAAACGCGACAATTATTTTTTATGATTTTTTAAATATCGTCATTTTTGGGTGGTAAATCCTTAGTTTTTGCTAAAATAATAATTTAAACTCATTTATACCTTAGAGTATTTATAAATAAAAGGGTATACACTATTATTTTAGGAAAAAAACGTATTTACCACCCAAATATGGCCATAGAAAAAAATAACAAAAAAAAATTGTCGCTTTTTATTGCCATTTTTTCTGTTGCATTGTGTCTGAAGTCGCTTAAACTACCACCCGGCTTCGTTTTCGGTAGCAGTCTTGATATACCCTGTATGTGGGTGACTTAAATCACCACCATATTTATACACACAACACAAAATATATATTTACTAAAGACACACAACATATAATTATTTATGGATATAAAAATAAATTCTTAAACACACGGACAAACAATTTGATACTATATACATTATTTTTATATATATATGCGCCGACCTATTTACATAGCGGTCCGCTCGCTTTTGTTTTTAAAAATCAGTTGTCAGTTGTGTAACATAAAATTTTGAATCGTTTCTTGGTATCGAAGAGCTGGTAGTCCACATCCCCATAGCTGATCAGTTGTGATCTAACCACGGGACGCAATACTTCTACTGCCTAACTTGTTTCAATCGCTCACGTCTCCAACACCCATATATATCACGCATAATATATATATATATATAATAATAATAATAATAATAACACCCAACAGTCACATACATACTCCTGACCCCACATTAAGATCGAGTCTTGTGTCGTGGGTATCAGGAACTACGAGAGACTTTTCGGTCTCACAAACACCCAGACCCGAGAGAAATATTTGTGGGCCGCACAAACATTTCTCTCGGTGCGGGGATCGAACCCGCGGCCTCTCGTTTCACAGGCGGCGTCTAACCGCCTGCGCCACGGAGGCTGTCGAATATATATATATTATACAGGGCATATCAAGACTGCTACCGAAAACGAAGCCGGGTAGTAGTTTAGGCGACTTCAGACACAATGCAACAGAAAAAGTTGCAAAAAAAGCGTCAATTTTTTTTTTGTTATTTTTTTCCTATGGCCATATTTGGGTGGTAAATACATTTTTTCCTAAAATAATAGTATATACCCTTTTATTTATAAATACTCTAAGGTATAAAAGTGTTTAAATTATTATTTTAGCAAAAACTGTGGATTTACCACCCAAAAATGACGATATTTAAAAAATCATAAAAAAAAATTGTCACGTTTCTAGGCGAAATTTTTAATTGCATTGTGTTTGTAGCCACTAAAACTACCACCCGGCTTCGTTTTCCCCCTTTATATATATACCGGGTATCTCAAGACTGCTACCGAAAACGAAGCCGGGTGGTAGTTTAAGCGACTTCAGACACAATGCAACAGAAAAAGTTGCAAAAAAAAGCGACATTTTTTTTTTGTTATTTTTTTCCGATGGCCATATTTGGGTGGTAAATACATTTTTTTCTAAAATAATAGTATATACCCTTTTATTTATAAATACTCTAAGGTATAAAAGAGTTTAAATTATTATTTTAGCAAAAACTATGGATTTACCACCCAAAAATGACGATATTTAAAAAATCAAAAAAAAAAAATTGTCGCGTTTCTAGGCGAAATTTTTAATTGCATTGTGTTTGTTGCCTCTAAAACTACCACCCGGCTTCGTTTTCGGTAGCAGTCTTGAGATACCCGGTATATATATATATATTATGCGTGATTCACAATTAGAGGTCCAGCAAATACTTTTATTTGATATTAATTTAAACTAGAGTCACTCCTATGTTCTAAAAACAATAATTTATTAATTAAAACAAAAAACAAATTTGGAGTTAAAAATAAAATCTTATATTTTTCGCGAGAATTATAACAATGCACTATGAACCTTATTAGTTTACTTATAGGTTAATTGGGTTTCATGTTTAGTTTATATTATAGCACACAATTGTAAAATCGCGCCTCGCTATAGGACCTCTCGCTCACCTCACTAATTTGAGGCGCGTGAGGTGAAACTCAGTGCGTCGGCCGGTCTTCTGATTCCTCGCTTCAAATGAAGGGTAGCTTATAAGGACCTCATGAGGTAAAATGAGGTCTTCCCTCATCCTCATTTCAATTTTATGAGTTACCCATCACTAAAACATAGCCTATAATATTCAAGAATATCGTAGCTTTCTACTAGTACAAGATTTTCTGAAGTGTATTGATTTTAGTACTTTATCGCTTCGATTTGAATAATATTAGTAGGGACTGGATTATATGCAATAATTCTGTCCCTTCCCCAGTCCCTTAAATTTTGTCCTGTCCCGTTTCATTCTTATTCAAAGCATGTAATCCTCTCCTATCCCGTCCATTTGGAGTTTATAAAATTAACAAATATATTTAAATTGTTTGCTCATACCGAGGGAATACTACCTTTTTCGGGATAAAAGTACTCTTTGTGTTAATTCAGGGTTTCAGCTACCTTCATATCAAAGTTTGTCGAAATCTGTTCAGCAATTTCTGTGAGCATCGTGCACAACCTAATAAACAGGTAAAGTTCTAATAATCATTGTTTTGGGTTCTATTACGTTCATACAATCCCCCTGTAACAGCCTTCCTCAAATATCTTCCATCTACAGACATGAAGTAGCATCAAATGTTGTATATGTAAATAAATATTATACTCGCTAATCATAGTAAAAAGCTCGAAGTATTCATGTATGCATGAAATTGGTAAAAGGTTTATTAAAGTGAAAGAGTAAATTATTGTTTTTTTTATTACATAATATATACATTATACATACATAAACTCACGACTTCTTCCCAGAAGGGGTAGGCAGAGATGCCAGGACACCCACATTACGGCTTGTATGTTCCGTCCCACGAGGTGATAGGAGCCGAGCCTATCGCCATATGGGGCACAGATTCCTGACATCGGGTTGATAATGAATAGAAAAATCCAACGTCACTGCCCGAACCGGGATTAGGACCCTCAACTTTGTAACAATACCGTAGTGCAAGTGTATCTTGGGATTATTCTTGACCGCAATATGTCATGGACGCCGCATCTTGCAGAGTTGAGTCGTAAGCTTTATGCATCTGCTTTTAGTTTAAAAGATTGCGGAACTTTTTGCCTACCGCCACCAAGGTTGCGCTTGCACAAGCTCTTTTATTTCCCATTTTAGATTATGCTGACGCCTCATATCCAGATTTAACCGAAGAACAGCTCAATAGACTCGAACGCCTACAAATTTTTTGTATCAGATTCATTTATGGACTACGTAGTTTGATCACGTGTCCGAATATCGTAAGAAGATGAATTGGTTACCTATCCGATTTCGCCGGAATGCTCATATCCTTTCGCTCTTGTATAATATCCTTTTCAATCCTAGCACTCCTCAATACCTTAAAAATTGCTTTCAATTTTTACATCATACCCATTCCCGACACCTGCGTTCTTCTGAAACTTTGCTACTTAAAACACCTTCCTATTCTTCCCAGCACTTTCATAATTCTTTTACTATAAAAGCTGTTCGCCTTTGGAATGCATTGCCGTTGAAAATCAAACGTGCAAATACCATACAAACTTTTAAAGTTCAAGTACGGAACCACTATCTAAACTACCAGTAAACCTACTTACATTTGTATTGTATGTTTAGATGACACAATTTAATATGTATTAGTCTATTTATATTATTAGTATATAAGTATTCGTATTTTATAAGTTAGGAACTTTATTTGTGTTCTCTTTATTGTGGACCGCCGTCTACCACTATTCCCGATACTATCCATCCCACGGTTGTCTGGCAGATATCGCTTTAAGTGATAAGACCGCCCATTGTAACACTAGTGTTTTTTTTTTTTTATTTCTTATTTGTTGTATTTCCTTGTTTTGGTTACAATAAAGAGTTCTTGTATTGTATTGCAACTACGCCACCGAGGCAGTCAATAAGTATGTTATTATATAATTTATATCTTTTATCGCTAGAGTTTCTTGCCCGTTCTTCTCTGACGAAAACAGCCTTGTGAACCGGGTGATAGTGGAAAAAAACGTGACTGAATCTAAATAATATATGACATTTTATGGATTCAATAAATATTTTCTTATCATTTAATTTCTTTTGAAAAATGTAAAGGCCTTATTATTAACAGTTTTAAAAACTACTTTATCTATCAAATGTTTTGTCTTCTTCGCTCAAAATGAATTCAAAAGTTGTTAGAAAGGGACAAAACATTCAATAGCTACAATAGATTTTAAAATTTTCCAAATACTAAGGCCGTATTACAAATGATCGACAGTGTGAATGTTTTATAATAGAATACTATTATTCCTGCAGCATTATATATTCCAATATTTAAATTATATTTAATTGCCACACGAGGTTAGCATTATGGCATTGATTTTTATTCGTCTAGACAAGGTGTAATGTAAAACAAACATTTGTACATTAATACTTAGAGACCGGAATATATGAATTTGCATATTTGCATATTCAATTATATCGTCTCTCGTGGTCACGTCTCTCTGGGGGAGTGTCTCAAGTCTCTCTAACTCTGCAACTCCTGTAAGCCAGGATCGACAGCGGCACGCATTCTAATGACACCGAGCATTGAAGCTCGTCGAGTCTCCGAGAATGTAATAGGTAAATAAATTAATATATAGTATTGCTATGAATGGCGAGACGAGCATCCCATTCACCTACTGGTAAGCGATACGACCGCTCATGACCAATAGCAAAACTTGGCATTCCACTGCGCTCGCCATCCTGAGACATAAGATGTTAAGTCTCGATATGTCCAGTAATTACTCTGGCTACAATATTCTTCAAACCGAAACACAACAGAGCATTTACTCTGCTGTTTGACGGGAAAAATAGACATTACTGTGGTACCTACCCAGGCGGACTCTCACATATGAGACACCACCAGTACAGATTTTTAAAACGAATATTTTGTCTAAATGGCGCGACGGGTAAGTAAGGCTAAGGAAGTATTTTATCCACCTAGGTAGTGGATAAAAGATAGTTGTAACTTTTTTTTCTTCAAGGCAAGGTCCCAGAGAGAGTATTAAATTTACGCAATACCAGCCAAGAGCGGTATTACAATGGACAATTCAAATAGCAACCGCCGGCTACGATTACAATGTTGCATAAATACCTAGATTCTATTCTCAGTAGACTTCCGTCTAAGTGTTTCTATTGCGGAAACGATATTGTTTCGCTCTTGCAGATTGAATGACGAATATACGACTAAACAATTTACAATACACAACGTACGTCGGGCCGGCTTCTTTACCCAATCAGCGGTTTTGATGAACCGATTCAAACTGTCCACTTGGTGCCATCGTTAATTAGGGACAGTAACTTGAGCCTTAATCGATATTAGTAGGTGAAATTAGAGACTAAATGTGCGTCAATAGATTAAATTAAGCCAAGTACTGTGCGTGGTGAATGCATATATGTAATTGATCATTTTAGTTACTATCGACCTCCTAGCAACACAATTAGTGAAGTAATTGAAATTGAACTATTGAATCGTAGTAATTGAAAAATTACGAATGTTTCATAGACTAGTGAATGAAACTATACTAAAAATTGAATTAATTATTTATATTAAATTGCTATTAAGTTCTTTGATAACCGAAATCATATGTAACTATTATCCTTTTTAAACGAGTTTGAATGGAATTAAATATCTCTGTTGTTGGACAACTTGTCAATTATCAGCCAAGAAGAAAGTAGCACAAGGTGGCTCAGCACCACCTTTTTTATCTACGTTTTTGAAGTACCAGCGCTCCCTCTATATTATAGATACTCTCAGATATGTATATACATAGATAATGGGATTTATCGCATCGCTGACAGTTTCACCGCGGTTCCATATAAGGAACTATTAAAAATTATACGCTTTTTTTCACCACAACTTCATATCGATATATTTTGAATATTTAATCGGCGTATAAATGAGGTGATAAAATGAGTTGTATTAAAACTTCCTATCAAAAAAATATAAATATGGTTTCCCAAAACTAAACAAAAATATACTGCAATAAAAACATAAAGTTTATAACGCCTGTAACAGTGCAAAAAGTGAATTTAATCAGCCATAAACTTTTACTACTGGCTAAAAGATAATCATTATCAAGTTCAAAGAAGCAGAAACTCTTTTGAGTAAATCCTAGACGGTCTCACGACCGATAACAGATTATGTAGTGTTAAACATAATCAATGAACATATTGTGTAATACTTTATACTATATTTCTTACTTTACATTTAGGGTAAACTTCGTTTGGCAATGAAATGTAATTTAAATATTGGAACATAATATAAGGATGTAGAAATGTGTTCATAAGACATTTAAAACTGTGTCAAGTCGATCAATTACATTTACGACCTTATTCATAGACTCTTTATCAACCTGTTTTAGCTATCGAATATTATGTCCTTTCGAACGACTTTTGAACGGGCATTAGACTTCAAAATAAGTAAAAAAAAAATATTTTTTGTATAGAATTATACCTTAAAGATATTTTTTTAAATTCATCAACTCTAATTGGTAAAATAAATGCTTAAAAAATAACATTTAAAATTCGCCGCGCATTTTTTTCGAAATGCGGGGTATTGCTTGAAATGAAGTGACGACAGCATTCACGATCGTATGACGTTTTAGCTTGTTGGGTGTATTATTATACGTTTGCTTATGAGTTATTTTGAGTTTTCTTTGTTATTAAAAAAATTGAATATTTTGTGAAGAAATGGAATTCTGTTGCAATTAATGAAAGAAACTTAATCCAAACATTTCGTTGTTGATATGGAGGACGCTGATGTCACAGAGAGTACGCGCCAAAATGGCGTTAAATGATTCAAAACATTTTTTTTTATTACAATAAGTAGAAGAGCATGCCGTTTGGCTGATGATAACTGATACGAGCGCTCGTGGACAGTAGCAAAACCAACCAACGCTACGAATAACAAAGCAATGCTTGGCATTCCACTGCGCTCGCGCTGAGACATAAGATGATAAGTCTTTATATGTCCAGTAGTTACTCTGGCTACAATTTCCTTTAATCCGAAACACAACAATATATTTAAACTGCTGCTTGGCGGGAGAAATAGACATTGCGGTGGTACCCACCCAGGCGGCCTCTCACATATGACTACCACCAGTAAAGAGATAAGTTTTAATGAAATAAAACTATTATTTACGAATTTTATCGCGAATTTGGTTTTATTTTTACATTTTTGACTTCCCGACGTTTCGATTACTTTACAGCTTTCGTGGTCACGGGGAGGACTGAGGTATTAGTCATCCGCTCTGTGACAGTTACAATTTAACTAACCTTACAATTATTAAATTTAAAAAGTTAATTTAAATAGTTAATTGGTTTTTGCGTTCCGATCTACGCAGAAGGAGCTCACGGTGTCTTGAGGTCTGGTAGTTGATATTTGGGTTCCGATTTAATTAAATGTAGAATTGGATCCCATGATTGAGCAAGCTTCAAGCCATCTTCTCTATTGAAATTTGGATGTTTTTTAATTTCAATAGCCTCGCGAATTTATATCTCACAACTTTTTGCGGTAGAAAAACTAAAGATACGAGACTTGGTTTTTTTTTTTGCAGGATGTTTTTGATGGATTCAAAATTATATTAATTGCTTTAAATAGATATATTTTGAATATATATACATAAAAATACAGACACGTAAATTTATTCAAACAAACTGTCATCCTGCCAGTAAACTTTAAATATTCATTATCATGGACAGATGGAATTAAATAAAAGCCCTGTGGAATAAATAGACTCAGGTCGCCACGGAATTCTTTCTTCGGTCTCCTAAACTCCCCAAACAAATACCTGATCACTGATTGTTTCGATGCGGGGATTGAACCCGCAGCCTCTCGTTTCACAGCCGGCGTCTAACCGACTATGCCACAGAGGCTATTTGATTAAATCATACCCGATAGAATTAGGTTAACTTCAAAGAAATTACATATTTTGTTTATTGTAAAAGAAATCTAAATATTACGCAATAAAATATTACGTAACTGACGTTTTGCAATCTTATAGATATTACAGACAAACTGATTAACACGGTCCTTATCTGTGATACCAGCAGACATCGTGAATGGGAAGAATAACATAAGAACCACCTGATGGAAGTAGACCCACATTGTAGCACACAATAAGACTTATCTTATGTCTCAGGATGTAATGTAAGCTTTGTAATTCATGGTGTTGTTTGATTTTGCTGCACTCTTCATGAGCGGCCGTATCGCTTACCATTAGGCGTGTGGCATGCTCGTCATCACCTCTCAGTGAAATAAAAAAAAACATGGTGCAAACCGAATGCATGTAGGCCGATATGGAAATCTTTGAAGGTGTGTGAAAATTAAGATAAACGTTGTCTTATTATAGAACATCGTTTGAATTTCAAAGTTGGAATGTAACCTTCCTTTAGGCTATATAACATGCTACATAATCATAACACACCCGCAAACCAATAATTACATTGATAGATAATATACCTAATTAATTTTTGAGCCATGACATTTTTGACAAATTTTTTTTTTTTTTTTATTGCATTGAATGGCGAGACGAGCAAGCCGTTCGCCTGATGGTAAGCGATACGACCGCTCATGAACAGTAGCAATATTCCACTGCGCTCGCCATCCTGAGACATAAGATGTTAAGTCTCAATATGTCCAGTAGTTGCTCTGGCTACAATGTCCTTCAATCCGAAACACAACAGTGCATTTAAGCAGTGTTGTTTCACGGGAGAAATAGACATTGCGGTGGTACCTACCCAGATGGCCTCTCACATATGAGAGACCTACCACCAGTATATTTTTATCATCATATATTTTTTTCGGTCTCAATTAATTATATCATTTACGTGGCATATTTCGCCTTAAGAGAAGTTTCAAGATATTTTTGAATAGAACACGCCATTAATTTCGTAGTGCACTGATTCTTATTTGTTCTGGGCGAAATCCGACTCAGCCGGGTTAATACACATATTTGATATTTGTACTGATTTCCAAAAACACAATAATTATATTTTTGCTTATTATGATCAATTATTAATGAACTATAAACCAATATAAACCAATTTTTAAAATTGATAGATTTTTATTACTGTATTGTAAACTTAACAATAAAATCAACGTATTTTACTCCATTTTCCAATCTTCTGTCTGTATTTTTATGTATATATATATGTTCAAAATGTATCTATTTAAAGCTATTAGTATAATTTTGTATCAATATGGTTTATTTATTACCTACCCAAAATAATGTAGTGGTCTATATCTTTTAAATTGTGAGTAACTATTTATTAATAAATGTGTATGTATATCTTCTTCACGCCCGGTCAGCTTTATCGTTTGTATAAAGCGCAGGTCCGGCCGGGTATGGAGTACTGTTCGCACCTCTGGGATGGATCCGCCCAGTACCTGCTCGATGCCTTGGATGGATTGCAGCGGCGGGCAATCCGCATTGTGAATGATGCAGAAATTACGAGCAACTTAGAGTCACTACAACTCCGCAGGGATGTCGCCTCTCTAAGCGTGTTCTACCGTCTGTATCACGGTGAGTGCTCTGAAGAATTGTTCAACTTGATCCCCTCCTCTCCATTCCTTACCAGAACCACGCGTGCAGGCTTGCGAAGCCATGGCTTGACGGTCCACACCATCCCGGCGCGAACCAAACGGTTCTCTAATTCTTTTTTGTGTCGCACCGTCAGGCTGTGGAATTGTTTGCCGTTTCACGTGTTCCCTCCTTCCTACAATCCTGGGTCCTTCCGCCGTAGTATGAAGAGGCACCTTAGCAGGCCGGCATAATTGTTTCCATTGGCATGGGACTGCCGTCCGATGCCAATGGATACTCTGCCTGGACGGCATTTGCGCTTACCATCAGGTGCAATGCCGCCATTATGCCTGGCCAGAGTAAAAAAAAAAACTTTGTCACGGTCGTCACGGGTTCAAACCCTAAGGCACACTTATAACTTTTCGTTGTCATATGTGCATTGGTGCATAATCAACCACCATGCACATGAAACGCGACAATTTTTTTTATCATTTTTTATACTGGGTATATCAAGACTGCTACCGAAAACGAAGCCGGGTGGTAGTTTTATTGAGTACAAACACAATGCAACTAAAATTTTCGTAAAAAACGCGACAATTCTTTTTTATGATTTTTTAAATATCGTAATTTTTGGGTGGTAAATCCATAGTTTTTGCTAAAATAATAATTTTAACTCTTTTATACCTTAGAGTACTTATAAATAAAAGGGTATACACTATTATTTTAGGAAAAAAAATAATTTACCATCCAAATACGACCATAGGAAAAAAAATAACAAAAAAAATCGTGGATGTTTTTTTTTTCAAAATTTTCTGTTGCAATGTGTCTGAAGTCACTAAAACTACCACCCGGCTTCGTTTTCGGTAGCAGTCTTGAGATACCCGGTATATCATCATGTTTGGGTGGTAAATCTATAGCTTTTTCTAAAATAATCATTTAAAGAAGTCTTTATGAATAGAAGGGCATAGACTATCATTTTAGAAAAAAAATGAATTTACAACCCAAATACGATATGAAAAAAAATAACAAAAAAAAATCGTCGCATTTTTGTAACATTTTCTGTTGCATTGTATTTGTAGCCACTAAAAATACCACCCGGACTGTATAATTAAAAACACGTCACAACGTAAACTGTCAAATGTTACACCATTTTCTTTATCATAATATGTCGTGTATCCTTCATTGGAGGTCCTTAAATGCATAAATAAAATAAATTTCTTAACAATTCTAGAGAGACGTATTATTGACATATTACGAGTATTATGAGGAAATTAAAAACACGTCACAACGTAAACTGTCAAATGTTACACCATTTTCTTTATCATAATATGTTGTGTATCCTTCATTGGAGGTCCTTAAATGCATAAATAAAATAAATTTCTTAACAATTCTAGAGAGACGTATTATTGACATATTACGAGTATTATGAGGAAATTAAAAACACGTCACAACGTAAACTGTCAAATGTTACACCATTTTCTTTATCATGATATGTCGTGTATCCTTCATTGGAGGTCCTTAAATGCATAAATAAAATAAATTTCTTAACAATTCTAGAAAGACGTATTATTGACATATTACGAGTATTATGAGGAAATTAAAAACACGTCACAACGTAAACTGTCAAATGTTACACCATTTTCTTTATCATAATATGTTGTGTATCCTTCATTGGAGGTCCTTAAATGCATAAATAAAATAAATTTCTTAACAATTCTAGAGAGACGTATTATTGACATATACGAGTATTATGAGGAAATTAAAAACGCGTCACAACGTAAACTGTCAAATGTTACACAATTTTCTTTATCATAATATGTCGTATATCCTTCATTGGAGGTCCTTAAATGCATAAATAAAATAAATTTCTTAACAATTCTAGAGAGACGTATTATTGACATATTACGAGTATTATGAGGAAATTGAAAACACGTCACAACGTAATCTGTCAAATGTTACACCATTTTCTTTATCATAATATGTCGTGTATCCTTCATTGGAGGTCCTTAAATGCATAAATAAAATAAATTTCTTAACAATTCTAGAGAGACGTATTATTGACATATTACGAGTATTATGAGAAAATTAAAACCACGTCACAACGTAAACTGTCAAATGTTACACCATTTTCTTTATCATAATATGTCGTGTATCCTTCATTGGAGGTCCTTAAATGCATAAATAAAATAATTTCTTAACAATTCTAGAGAGACGTATTATTGACATATTACGAGTATTATGAGGAAATTAAAAACACGTCACAACGTAAACTGTCAAATGTTACACCATTTTCTTTATCATAATATGTCGTGTATCCTTCATTGGAGGTCCTTAAATGCATAAATAAAATAAATTCTTAACAATTCTAGAGAGACGTATTATTGACATATTACGAGTATTATGAGGAAATTAAAAACACGTCACAACGTAAACTGTCAAATGTTACACCATTTTCTTTATCATGATATGTCGTGTATCCTTCATTGGAGGTCCTTAAATGCATAAATAAAATAAATTTCTTAACAATTCTAGAGTGACGTATTATTGACATATTACGAGTATTATGAGGAAATTTATACTATTGATTTTTAGAAATAATATTTACTCGCTGTAACGGTTTCTCAGAAAATTGAGTTCAATGCCATACAGCAGTTCAGCATTCAATAATATTGAAGTGATAAACATAAATATAAGGGACGACGACGCCCATCCTCGAGATAAAGACAATTTATAAGTTCAATGTAATAATGTCGACTCCCTTCGCTGACCATTCTGCCAGTAAAATCCATACAAGCTGTACTTGTTTTCATCATAATCGTCATCATCATCATCATCATCATCAGTATTTGGAAGTGGTAAAGCCACGCTGTTGTAAGTCATGACTCAGCATGAATAGTTAAGTTCGTACGGAGTGGTACCACTGCCTCACATGATATCGACGTAAAGTGACAACTTTGTCGCTTTTGGTTCGATGAATGATATTTCCGGATGCCCAATAAGGGTTATTGGATATCCTCCACCCATGTTTTTTTCCTTCGCTCTCCTTCCGATTTGATGGGCTGGCAACACTTTAATCCAAGAATTGTTGATGTTCATGGTCGGAAGTGATTACTTAACATCACGTGAACTGTTTGCTTGTTTGAAAGGCCTTTTGAATAAAAATGCCACGGTAAGTCCACTGTTGACTATAGACTTCTCTAAGAATTTCCACAACGTCTAATTGTATGTAGAGAATTCCTCATGCCTTTCTTTTTCTTTTCGTAAATGTTGGACCCAAATCAATGACGCACAAATACCGATAGCTTGACGATGGTATATCTATATATATATATATTTTAGTCGTATTGCTGTATATACAGTATTTATAAGGCAGACTTGATGCTAAAGGCATTCGTAGTTTTTACAATATGGGATATCTCTTATTGAATAGGGTGATAAACATACAATAAACATGACAATGGTTTTATAATAGATTTAAATGGATGATAGTGCTTCATAACGTCATTTCTGTTATTATATTCAGATTTTTTATGTTTGCTAGGAGACTGTCCCGCCCTCACACCCACCACTGCAACTCCTGTAAGCCACGATCAACAGTGGCACGCAATGTAATGACACCGAGCCATTGAAGCTCGGCGAGTCTCCGAGAATGTCTAACTTGTCTTTAATCCGCAACGAAATCAAGCAGAAAGTTAAATTAATAGGAGGAGTTGGAAATAAATTATTGTCCACTATGTTTACTAATGTGGTAATTGTACAACAATTTTTTTAATCCATAATGTGTTCGGTAATTGAGCAAGCAGGCAGTTTTTTTTTTATTGCCTTGAATGACGAGACGAGCAAGCCGTTCGCCTGATGGTAAGCGATACGAACGCTCATGAACAGTAGCAACATTCCACTGCGCTTACTTAACATCTTATGTCGCGCCATCCTGAGACATAAGATGTTAAGTCTCAATATGTCCAGTAGTTGCTCTGGCTACAACTGGCTTTGGCTGATGGGTAAAGATCACTACTGCCTATAAACATCAATAACACTTTGATCATGGATGCGTTGCCGGCCAATCTAATCAGGAGGGGAGCGGAAAGGAGCATGGATAGGAAAAATTAAGGTGTATTGGGTATTCAATCTCGATCTCTGTGAGACAGTGGTATCACCTTGAGCATGCCCATTCATGCTGACAAGAACGTGGCTCTACCACTTATAAAATCTTTAATTATATGTGTATTCTTGTATTATATCGAAAACTTCAATAGACTTTTTAGAACCAACACACATCCTAGACTAATATTTATGAATCTCACAAAGATTTATTAAGGTGTGAAGATGAAATCCCTGCCCTGTCGTCTCAGAACCGGTGTCCTCATCAACTACGTCAGAGAGGTACCACAATATTTATATTGACAATCGTATAACTTTGTTATTAAGCGTTTCTCGTCGGAATATTTGAAGAGTATTTTGAAGAATAGGTCAAAAGTTAACTTATGACTTTACAACTTTGACAAGTAAAACATAACAGGAAAATATTCAATTTCATCAAATCGAGGCCTCGAAAAGAAAAAATATATGAAATATATTTGCTAACCTTGGAACCGACCTTTGAACGATTCATGTATCGATGATATGTTTTCCAATATATCAATGAGCTGATTTGATGAAAAAAATATTCATAAAGATTTTCGGAAAATACATAATCCATTTATCAATGCCACATTAATACTAAGTGACATTTAATGATTATTTTACTCTTTTCTAATTACTGTAGAGAATATAATATAATCATGCTGATAAAAAATTGTAAAACAATAGTTTATTTCTTTCGATGACAACTATATTTTACTGGTCCATCATCATAGGTATTATTAACACGCCTGTCTTAGTTTTCAGGAGAGTTTCCCTAACACCCTGCATACTGTGCGACACCACAGTGAAAATATTCTCGGTTGTAGCTTGAATTAAAAAATAAGATTATATCATAATATTTTCCTAAATTTACGTGAATATTCGGGAGCGTTTCCCTAATACCCCGTATACTGTGCGATACCACTATCAAAATTTTCCCGATTGTAGATTGAATAAAAAAAAAGATTTTATCATAATATTTTCTTAGATTTATGCGAATGTTACATTTTAAAATATAGCTATTATAACTTTACATTTTTTATATTTACATAACCACGAAAGCTGTATAGTAATCGAAACGTCGCTCGGGAAGTTAACAAATGTATAAATAAAACTAAATCCGCGCTAACACCCTTAAAAATTAAATTATGTCAGCTTATATTCATTTCAAAGATTATATCAGCTTATAGAACAGTAGTTTACCTGCTATAGAAAGTGCTCCGTTATACACTCCAATTACAAGTGGCAATCCACTGCCGCTGTCTTGTTCTATGAAGAAATTGTGAAATAAGATGCCGAACGCATTGGACGATCCGAAACCCAGCATCTGAAAATAAAAATTACCGATCAAATAAAATTATATTATTATAACAACTATCGAACAAAAATCTTCATGAAAAGGTGATAATAAAAACGTATCGTTTTATTTAAATTTGTGTTATGGAACGTACGTGGACGTTACTCCAAGAGGATAAGCTAACAAGCTTTTATTTCAATATCTAACAAGCTCAAGCAAAGTCGAAAGTGGTATATGAGTGTATGTGGCATTCCTGCCCAACACGCTGCGGATTGTGGCCGAACTGGGCCCTAAGAAAATCTACGCCATCATGACGCCAACGTACTAACTAAAAACGCTCGGTGATCGTCACACGCATTGGGGTCGATACCGGACATCCCAAGGGGAAAAGAGCCCCGATTTACGTCCGCGTAACCGCCCGACAATAACATTAAACCTGCCTACAAATCTAACAAAAACCTAAGTAAGCTAAGTCGCTTCCCTACACGTGGTTCACTTATCACGTGTTGCCGAAGTCATGCCAATAGTATCACATTACAAACAAAACAAATACCTCTTGTTTAGAAATAGAACGATATCGTCCACAATGAACAATCTCGATAAAAAATCCTACATTGAGTAATAAAATTTCGCCACATGATTACACTCGTTATACTATTGTTTGGATACTTGTTTTAATTACTTCGAGCTGTTTAGTGAGACAATTTATTTTTAAAATCTTTTTGCCTAAATTGGCGGAATCATTTTTAATAAATTAATTGTATATTTTAGCCGGAATTTTACAAATATTGTTAGTTGCACTAAATTGTGACACAGCGTTCAACCACAAGCCGATAGATTCATACATATATTCGATGATCAACATAATATTATATCTCCTATTTTAATTTTAAATAAACACACACACACACAAAGGAGGCACCTAATATACCTATTTCACTATTTTGATACCTGTTCTTAATAATATTTTTTAAGTTTTATATTGGCTACTACAATATCACTATGGACAAAAGCTAGACAAATCCATGCTAGGATGTTTAAATTCACTGTTGTGTTTCGGATTGAAGGACATTGTGGCCAGAGTAACTACTGGACATATTGAGACTTTACATCTTATGTCTCAGAATGGTGAGCGCAGTGGAATGCCAAGCATTGCTTTGTAATTCTTGGCATTCAACCAAACAATGCAACCAAACAACACCTTGGTGTTGTTTGGTTTTGCTACTGTTCATGAGCGGTCGTATTGCTTACCATCAGGCGAACGGCATGCTCGTCTCGCCATTCATAGCAATAAAAAAAGGACTTTGTTTACATACCTATAATTGTTAGATGCCTACCGAATTATATAAAATGCAAGGCGCATATAATGCATTATAAATAATAATATATTGACTTTTATACAGATAAGTCAGCAAGTTTTTTTTTTATTTCCGTAATAAATCAATTACCGTAATGTTCCAATAAAACAGTTTTATCTGCGTAATATTAATGATGATTGTTTAATTATGTTGTTTGTGAAACTATAAATTGCACAATAACTGTTTATTAGGATTCGCTTTGATTAAATAAAGATGAAGATTGAAGGCATTAATTTAATTCCACTAAAGCCATTACTATCTTTTGCTGTACAATTGTGATGTGAGATGAGAATTAAATCACAAATATTATGCCGAGCGACAGATTACAAATGCCTAACATAATATAATAAGATTAAAAGCTAATTTAGATATATTTTTGCTTTAGATACATGACATGAATCTTGGGGCCGAATAAGGTCATTTTGAATTGACTGAATTGAAAAAACAAATTTACATTTGTAGCTATTTTTATCTTAGCTCTCTTGTATACTTGTCATATTGATTAACTAGCACGATATCAGTAGTCTAGAATCTAGATTGAATTAGGCAGTAATGATTTATTAATCAAGAAGCTAGTTGATCATATCTTCTTCAAGGATTGTCATCCCGAAAACAGTGTTAACATGGATGGGGAAGATCACGTCATAGATAAGAAATATAACATATTCTTCCTGAAAGTATTAGGTTCATTTGAAATTAACCGCTCGCATGGCATCCACCTAGCGAAACACATAAGCTCTTTAAGCCCAAAGGGATGGGATGAAACAGGTGAGGATACGATTAGGGAATGCAAATCTCGCGAGATTGGGGCTAAAGCGAGATCCCGCGAGTTTATGAATAACAATACTGCGAGATCTCGCCAATTTCGAGATCTCGCGAGATTAGTAGTTTAGTGTGTTGTTTTTGCATATAATCACACTATTATAATAAATTAGGAAAAAAATAATAAATATAAGATAAACATTTATTTTCGCGAATTTTTTAAATAAACTTTGCATCAAACATTGTTTGACGTATCTGTCTATAATTTTTTAATAAACTTCTAAGCAGTAAACTCTGACATACGTATCTATCAAACAACAAATGAAAGAAATCAACAGTCTTATCTTCTAATATCAAACAAAAATCTTTTAATAAGACAACAGTCAGGAGTCCGCCCCGTGACCACGAAAGCTGTAAAGTAATCGAAACGTCGGGAACTCAAAAAATTAAACCAAATCCGCGATAAAATCCGTGAATAATAGTTTTATTTCAATAAAACAACAGTTTTTTTATAACAAACAATAACCCAAAAAATACTCGAATGCAATGGCACTCCATCACGTTAGCTAGCAACAACTATTAGTAAACAAATCAAATGTTTTATGCTCGAGTGCAATCTCGTTAAACTCGCGAGATCTCGCCTTTTTTTCGTCCGAGATCAATCTCGCTAAAAAAGGCCGAGATCTCGCGAGAACGAGATTGCATTCCCTAGATACGATTACATAACTGAGTCATGGGACAGAATAAAACAGGCTGGGATATAACGGGACGGGACGGGAAAAGGAGTATAGAGGACGGCAGTCACATTGAGTTTGTTAAGTTTAAATATAAATAAAACAGTTAATATGTGAAATAATATGTTGCTGATATGAACTGAACTCGAAAAATGTCTGCATATCGTCTTAAGAGCGTTTATACCCTGCACGCGCTTTTTGGCTTAAAAACAGGACTTTTCAAATGAGTTAATAGCCACCAATAAACAATTTAAAGGAAAAATAATTAGTATTAACTTTAGAAAAGGTTGTCATCTAGGGATTTTGGTGGAAAACATTATAGATTGATCGATAATTTGTGAGTACTATAAGGATTACTGAACACAAGTTTCATTATTTAGGCTTTAAATGGCAATTTAGAAGCTTAAGATATCCGAAACCACTAAATATAAGATGAAAATAAAAATATTATCAGACTAATAAGACCCTTATGGAGGGATTTTGCTAAGAAAAATAATCTTTTTGTGTTTAGTTCCTGAAAAATAAAATTTAAACAATGCGAAATTATTCAGAAACTCTCGTCAAGAACATATTTTTTTTTACCAACTTATCGTACATATTTTTTATAGCAATTGCATATTACACTAGAAGAACATCTTATCAATAAATTGCCATTTTTATATTTCAACAAAATTAGTTTTCATGTTTTCTACAAATATTTTAAAAACCACTATAAAACACGCTGTCCGACGTGGATCAAATCAGACCGCCGCAAGGCCTTCTAGAGGAAGGACGTATCGCTCGTCGCTCCGGCCTGGCTGCAGTCGATTATGCCGCGCGTAGTAAAAATAGCCACGCGCGGAATGCGATTACCACATCTTAGTACTTTGGTTGTAAAATACTTAATTATTTTTATTACCTACAATGATTTTGTAGTGAGTATAAATTATGTTTCAGGTAATATAATGGGATGTAATTCCGAGGCTAAATTATGTTATGTATTGTAATATAAAATTAAATATATTTCGTAATTGTAAGGGGTTGTAAGGCCCCTATCACTATTTATGTGTTCGAACACGAAATGATTAATAAAACGTCCGTAGTGTATACTGATTGAACACTGATTTGAATGCAACTTAACAATGTAATAATAACTAAAATATGATTAGTATCCAAAATTTGTATTATTCTTTGCTTGCACATTAATATTTGTCTACTTATAATGCAAATAAAATATTTTTATGATATTATATTACAGTTACATTTCAATTGAATATTTGAAGCGCACGGATCAAAGTTGTTTGAGCCGATTGTATAGCGAGCCGACGCGGCAGCTCTACGCACACAGCTTGGTCGCTTATGTGTGCGTGAAATTAACGAAGAATACCTATAGTTGACTTTGCGCGCAAGGTGTATACGCTCTTAATACCGCTATCAAAATGCAATCATTTAAAACAAAACGAATTTCATTATCATTTAATTATGCAAAATAAAGTAATGGACTATTCTTGTATAAATTTCCACTGTCACATGCTTTAATCCTGATACTACGACATCAACCTTTTGATTATAATATTTTTTTAACTGTATCTGACCATCTGACTCTTTCTGACCATGTTGCCTCCCGATACTAAATGTTCGACCTCCATTCTCCTTAGGGATTAAAAAAAATCATTCGTTAGTCCTAATTGGTCCTAGTCTATTTCTCTGCGTTCCAAGTTAACCGTTGCGTCGCCCAAATTTTATATCTATTCTGATATTTATATGCAAAAGAGGAACTGAAAGTTGTTTTCGCATTTATAGCACTATGAACTGGATACGCTCGGGTGCAGATACATTTTTTAGAAGAAAAAAATCGCCTATATCAGAGGTCGGCAACCTTTTGAATTGGAAGAGCCAAAAATTACAATTATAATTTTTATACATATATACAAGTTTTTAAGGCGCCACATTTTTTTTCTAACGACTTTTACGACGTCTTTCATAATACATTAGCTATGACGATAAGATCGCCTAGTGTCTGTCATATAATTTTAAGATTTCTTAGAGTTCTTTTGTTATGTGGTATTTATTATTGTACATTAAAGGATATATTTCTAAATGAATAAATATAATAATTTTTATCTTTATTGATTTAGTCGGCATTACTTTCCATTTAAATATTTGCGTTCCAATTTATACTGTACTAGCTTTTTCCCGCGACTTCGTCTGTGTGTTTATATTATCATAATACGGACGTAAAAGCAATACATTATATGAAAATGTCATCCCTTATTTCACCCCCTTAGTGCTATATTTCTAAAAGTAGTTCACGCCATTATTTTTCGTTTAAAATAAGTCGTGAAATACGAATTTTGATATCAATAACTTCAGTGTTTCGATTTTGCATACAACACTTCAACCCCTATTTTTACTCATTTAGGGTTAATTATAGAAAAAAAAGTATGCAGTTACTCTTGTTCCTAGATGAGTAACCTAAGTGTCAAGTTTAATATATGCAATTTCAACGGTTACAATTTTCCATACAACAGTTTTTTACCCTTTTCACCCCCTTAGGAGTTGAATTTCCAAAAACCCCTTCTTAGTGCTACTCTAGATCACGATGGGAACCCCTGAGCAAAATTTCCCGGTCCTAGCTCCAGTAGTACCGGCTGTGCGTTGATCCGATAGTTCAGTTCTGCAAAAATTCTACCCTTATTTATACCCATTTAGGGATAATTTTAGAATAATTAAGTATGCAGTTATATTTCTCTTTGATTGGTTAACTAAACTGCAAAGTTTGATAATTGTAACTCTAACGGTTTGGGTTTTTCATACAACCGTTTTTTACTCTTTTCACCCCCTTAGGGGTTGAACATCCAAAAAATCCTTCCTTAATGAGTAGCATTAAGGAAGGATTATACGTCATAATAGGAACTCTTGTATAAAATTTCACATTTGTAGCTCCAGTAGTTTCGGCTGTGCGTTGATTAGATAGTCATAAAATCACCCTACTCTCGCAACACTTCAACCGTTATTTTAACACCTTAAAGGCTAATTTTGGATAAACAAAAGTATGCAGTTTGTTTTCGTTTTAAATGACTAATCAACGTGCCAAGCTTGACGTTTGTAACTTTTACGGTTTTGATTTTCCATACAACAGTTTTTAAACCCTTTTCACCCCCTTAGGGGTTGAATTTCCAAAAATCTCTTCTTAGTGCCACCCTACGTCCAAATAGGAAACCTTATGTATGTATAATAATATGTAGGGCGCTATGCCATAACCCGAAAAAGACATTTTAATGGCAATTCCTCATTCCACTTTTCAAAAATCAAGTACAGAATCAAGAGTGTAACACTTAGCAAAAAAACGGGTCTTTAATTTATTTTCCTTTATATAGCAAGTAAAAGCGACCACTGAGTGTCAAATTCGGAAACATAATTCAAAAAGTTCCTGATACCGATACTGCTTAAAATTCATTAAAACGTTTTTTAGGATTTGTCTTTAACCGATTTTCTGTTTTATCTTAGGCGACAGATTTTCATAAAAAATAAAGTAATTATCATCACATTATACATTTTGTTCACAGAACCGAAAACAAAACAATATTTTTTATAGAACTTCAAGCTCATGTCTCCACGAACTCTGAGCCTGGGTCGCAATTATGTTTATATTTATTGAAATATACATTTTGCCCTACTCAAAAAAGTAGGTTTCATCAAGGCACAAAAATCTTCGCCCCCATACTACCTAAGTCTCATAGTAAAATGGACATTACCCTTTGTAATTCTACACGAAAACTTGAAAATTTGAATATCCAATACCAGGAACCACTGGTTCAAGTTGAAATTTTATTTTTGGTGTTGGATAATCCATTCATCAAGGTTATAAACTATATAACATAACGCTATGAAAAATCTTTCATAAACCATTTCCCGACAAAAGCAATTGCACCCGGGGAAGCCGGGCCGTGCCGAGGTGAGTTTGATTATGTGTTTGCTTACGGTGTTAATCGTTTGTAGTTTTAGCTTGAAACTATATTACACGTGTGACTTTAAAATAACCACTAAGCCTAACCACTCTCAATCGTACTCTCGATTGTAGAGGAGGGCCCGTGCCCGGCAGTGTGACGTATATGGGCTGATACAGATATTAAAATGGTGAAAACACCTATTTAATATTTATCATACATATCACTAATCTTTCTATAGCACCGCAATATAGCAATCGTGGTGCTTTAACATATTCACAATTATTCTATTAAAAACATTTGTGATTAAATTTTTATTACGTATATTTATTGTATTATGTAGTATAATATTGCGTCAAACATATCATGTTACACCTCACGCTTACTTTGATACTACGTGGTGTTAAAACCATAAGCAAATTTAGATAAGCAGGAAAATGTATTAAATTACCAAGTGTGTATTACTGCACGGTGAAATGAGAATTTAGATTATTAATTCAATCGTGTTATGTAACAATAAGGTTTAAAATTGTGACAAAGTTGATAAATTGTTCTGAAGATTAGAATAAAAATCTTCTAAATAAATCAAGTCTTGTCAATTTTGCGCGAATTAAAAGAAAGAATGTGACAATATGATTTAAATATCCAAATAAACCTATCGATTATTGTGTGTCTGGACTCTGGACATGCAACATTAAAAATAATGATGCTTCTAATTTATTATAGACCAAAGGGTAATGTCACTTATCTACCTAACGAAAAAAAATATTGCTGAACTGCACAAGAAACATGTAGCCATAACTGATCTTACTTATAATATTAATGCAAATTAATTTATTTTTATTGATTTCTATAGATAAGATATTAATTATATGTTATTATTAATCCCCACTTAAAGCGTTGATATTCCAAGTTAAGTATTCACCACATCGTCGAAGGAAAAAGAGAGCTGATAAAAAAATCTAAAATTGGTTTACATAAACTACAAACATTTTTCTTTATCGCTGTGAACGGGCTGTATCAAGACTGCAACCGAAAACGAAGTATGCAAAAAAAAAGCGACGATTTTTTAATGTAATTTTGTCCTATCGTCGTATTTGGGTGGTAATACATTAATTTATTTTCTAAAATACTCTGTACACCCTTTTATTTTCAAGACATTATGGTACGCAAGTGTTTTAATTATTATTTTTTCATAAACTATGGATTTAAAACCTAAACAAAATGAGAATTTTAGTTGCATTGTGTCTGGCCAAACCACCGGCTTCGTTTTTGACATCAGGCTTGACACCAAATATTTCACCGCATTGAAAACGTGCCCACCCTACATAAATCATGCTTTTGTAGAAACTGATCATTTATTTTAGCTGTGTACGTATGTTGCATACCAAGCGATTTTAAATGACATTGATAACCTCTTTATTCTTAATTATTGTATTCAATGCCCCCAGAAAATCCCAAAAATCGGCCTTCTAGCACGGCACCCTTTTAGGCACAGACACACACTAGACAGCTAGGTATATATTTACAAATTAACGAAAATGTTTAATAAGAACGTTAAGTCGCCACATTAAAAACTAGATGATAATATTTAATTAAACATTCATTAAAACCGTCTATGTTTGCATTCAGATTTAAAACATTATTTTGGATTTAGAAGAAAAGTATTTCCGTGCGAGACGAAATACTCAAAACGCAATTGTACTGTACTGCATTAGCCCATATACGTTCCACTGCAGGGCACGGGCCTACTCTACAATCAGGTGTATGATTAAAAGAGCTAAGCCATATAGCCCACCACGCTGGCCTGGTGCGTATTGACGAACTTTTACAGGCAATTAGCAATGAATAAATAAACGGGTTGCAATTTTATATAAACTAAAACAAAATATATATAAAAAAATTAATATTATTATTTAAAAAAAACTGCATGAAACAACTATTTTTTACTGTAAATGTAACAATATATTGGGTTATTTGTAACACCAACGATTTTTTTTTAATGTAATACGATTTCCTTAACTTCAGGAAAATCTGTGAATGATTTTCGGAGTTTGATATAATTTAAGTGCATGCAAGTTTTAGATTCTGGCTTGAAAATTTAGCAAGATTATGGCCTTCTATAATAGCTTAACATAACAGTATTATTTGTCATCTATCATGAGTAGTAGTATGGTCTATAGCTGCTGAATATATATTTAAATTCAGTTGAAGACAACGATGAAAATGGACGTTATAACGTTAAACTAGCGCATTCAATAGATGCCTTGTGTTAAAAAATAAAAGGATGAAAACATGTAGTGTTTGTTAAACATAAGTCTGTACACAGTCCAGGTCCATAAGTATTGACACACAGTAAAACTTTTCTTCTAGAATCGCTAGCCACAGAAAGTTTATTGAATTCGAATTTCGAATTATTCATAAAAAATATACAATGTACACTTTTTAGAATTTCACTCATTTTAAATATAGAGTGGGAACGCCTTAAAGAAGGACCGTGCAGTTATTGCGTTGCATCGTTGCGGTACGCGCCAAGTTCAAATTTTTGACATGCTGGAAAAATATGAATATAACCAAAAGATTCGTTTTAGTCGTACCATCAAACGATACAATGAAGAACTCTAGTGTAGATCGACAGGTCAAGAAGTGGTCGCCCTCGGTCTGTTAGGACTCCAGCAGTGATAAAAGCTGTGAAGGCGCGAAATACAAAGAAATCCCAAACGTAAGCAGAACTGTTGGCTCTGTTGGCCCTTCAGATGGGGTTTAAGCAGAACCACGGTGAAAAGGGTGTTAAATGAAGACTTAGGGGCTTCGGTCATATCGAAGAAAAACAGGACATCGTTAAATGGCTCGTCTAATGGACCTGAGACTGAAGAGATGCCGCGCTTTGTTGAAGCGGTACGCGGGAAAATAATATCGGAAATTCTTTTTCAGCTGAAAAAATTTGTACCGTAGAAGAGAGCTACAACAAACAAATGATAAAGTGTACGCACACAGTAGTGAACAAGCAAGCAACCGTATTCCGCGTGTCCAACGAGGTCATTTTCCATCCTCGCTCATGGTATGGTTGGGAGCTTCGTATTGGGGCTTAACAGAGGTACATTTTTGTGAGAAAGGTGTAAAAACGAATGCAGTTTGTATCAAAATACAGTCCTGACGAACCTTGTGGAACCTGTTTCTCATACCATGTTCAATAACAGGCACTAGGTATTCCAACAAGACTGGCTGGCGGCGCGTGAAATCGACTTCATCCGGCTCGAAGACTGGCCCTCCTCCAGTCCAGATTTGAATCCGTTAGATTACACGATATGGCAACACTGGAGGAAAAGGCGTGCTCAAAGCCTCATCCCAATATGGATCACTCAAGACATCCTTACTTAAGGCAGCCGCCGATATTGACATGGATCTCGTTCGTGCCGCGATAGACCAACTGACCGCACAGATTGAAGGCCTGTATTCAAAATCACGGAGATCATTTGAATAAACTTTTGTGTCATAAGAATCTATGTTATGTTAACTTCATTTTGGTATAGAAATGGTTACATAATGAATAAACTTGGTTCAATTACTTTATATTAAACATGTGACAGAATTTATGACCTGACTAGGTATATTACGGTCAGTGATTCGAAGGATTCTTTTATCACCTTTAAATTTGCGTGCAATGAACTAATTGAATAATTTACTTCACGAATTATACACATTAGAGTGAACGATAGATTAGTTCAAGGGAGCAGACTGCCCTCATATTTTTGTAGAAAAATTGTTATAAATATTATACAATAAGATTGTACAAAACTAAATGTAAATAATTTTATTTGAATTAAATTATATAAGTAATAAAATGGACTATCCATTCGTTTGTTTTGACTTTTCTAAGCGCTATGGTATTGCCTAATTGACCAACAAATGAAATTCATTTAATTTCATTTCGACACCTGAATTATGTATCAAATATAAAAGTAGGTATAGTAATACAAATTAAATAAATAAATACACCCAACAGTACATACATAGTAAAAAAAACCAATAGTTACATATTTATCGCGGTGCAGGGATCAAACCGAGAAAAAATAAATAAATATATGACCTTACACTTAGGGTCACAAAAAGTGGTCTGAGATATAATATAGAAGGTATGCGTTCTTCTGATGCATCATCACAAGCGCCTTAACTTTAAGAACGACCTAAACTGTACTCGTGTAAGAGTTAGCGTCTTGCCTGTATTCAAGCGATTCATCTAAGAGGTTTTGTATCGTAGAGATAAAATCGTTACGACAGAAACGTGTATGATGAGAGTTAAATTGATGGACATATGACTGAGCCTCAACATAGCAGAGTTTCGGCTTTGGCCAAAAATGCACTGGACAATATACTCTATTATCAAGGAAGAGTGAGAGTCAAAATTCATAATTCATTGAAGTGGAGGAGACTAATATACAGCAAGAACGAATAATCACATACAAAGTAGGTACAATTATCTGTATTATCTACTATTGATGTGCCTTATTAAAAATAAATAATTAACCCCTCTCAATCGTACTCTGGATTGTAGAGGAGGGCCGTGCCCTGCAGTGGGACTTTTATGAACTGATACAGTACAGTACATTTCATACTAGATTATTGTTTAAGTGCCAAGTTGCGCACTTTCGATCCTTCGGGTTAAACCGGAACGGCAGCGCCTGATTATAATCAATATTCCTCGATTGGCAAAATATAGAGGTAATTTAAAATTAAATAATCCATTGTGAAAATACTAAAGTTGAGAGTTTTACATGATAGTTTTTGATGGAATGTCTATCACGTATGTGTCTATATTTATACTAAGCCGCATAAAGCCAGATTAATAAGTTTATCTTTAATATGCAAAACTATATTTATAACAATTAAAAATAATATTCATCATCTTCAAATTAATCAATTATTTTTGATAATATTAGGTCCTTTTTTTTAAGTGGAATTCTGGATTTGTATATGCAAATAAGATAATTTCATCATCAGAAAATATTTTTTAGAAATTTAATATATGCCTCTATAATCACCTGCCAAATCATACATTGTAGGTATCTAACATTTTAGAGCGTGCAGGATATATTTATGTCAATAAAAAATAAAAATGTACATATTCATATGTTATTTTCTCAGATAGTGCAGTGGGAAGTTGAAGCTGAATTAATACAACACAAGGACGCAATTACTAAAATCAAAACTACTGAAGGAACCGATAGCTATTTATTCGCATTCTTCAGCATTCTTCCGCTGTTTGTTTATTGTTGCGCAATGATATATACTAACTATAGATGGCGATATTGCAAAATTTTTATATATGTGGCCAATAAACAGGTTAGGCACATGCCACAATCGAAATTAGATCGTGGAATCTTAATAATTTTTATTTCCGATAACAATATTTAAATACATTATTTGATAATAAAAGACAAAATAACATTATTAAGTATAGCGGTCGGGCCCGGCTCCGCCCGGGCATACACGTTTTAAAATGGCGGTCAAAATGTTTAATTCTATCAGTTTAGAATATCGACCAATCGGACCACGAAAAACGAACTAAATTTCCTCGTATTTGCTAGAAATATCACTACTGCTTTCCTCCTATAGGTGTAGATCCTATAGGCGTGATGATATATCGGTTAGTAATAATTTCTTTAATTCGTCGAGTCAACATATTTCATCCCTATTATCTTAGTTATAAACCACAATCGAGAATTTTCGTACAAGAATTACTTGAGGTCTCATTGAAATGAAGCTATTCTTTATTTTTTTTTTTATTGCAATGAATGACGAGACGAGCAAGCCGTTCGCCTGATGGTAAGCGATACGACCGCTCATAAACAGTAGCAACATTCCACTGCGCTCGCCATCCTGAGACATAAGATGTTAAGTCTCAATATGTCCAGTAGTTACTCTGGCTACAATGTCCTTCAATCCGAAACACAACAGTGAATTTACGCAGTGTTGTTTCACGGGAGAAATAGACATTGCGGTGGTACCTACCCAGATGGCCTCTCACATATGAGAGACCTACCACCAGTATTCTCGAAAATTCAGCTTGATAGTAATTATTTTTACATTAAGTATTAGTACTACAACTTTTGCGCATTGGACCAAGATGACATACCACGCAATTTGTGGGTAGTAAACTATACAAATGTTAGCTAACCAATAAAAAAAATCTGCTGGTTAGTATATTTTCCATGACCTTCTTAATGATATATGTTGGAGAGGGGGGGACTCTCCTAACAAAACCGCTATATTTGTAGGACGAATATTTTTTTATGGTTATTTAGATAATTATCTTGATAATTAACAAATGAAACAATTCCGTTACTAATAAATTTTAAAAATTCGTCGAATCGGACATGCTTTATCCTTGCTACCCTACTAAGTTACTGTAGGAAAAAGTTGGGCGTCTAGTCGAAAGGAAGCTACTCACGAAAAATCAGCTTGTTAGTAATACATTATGAAAATTGTCTAGGGAACCTGTACTAATAAGGGACAATACTTATTGGGCCCCAAGCCTTGTAAAACGGCTTTGTGAGTTAAATCCTAAATAACCACAATATTGTTTAATAGAAGAAATTTACTAGTGAAAACATGTTCGATAGTAAATTCAAATAAAATTCGATAAAAAATGAATATAATAACACACCTATTATAAAATATTCATGTTTATTTTTATTGTTATTTACATACTTTATTGTATACCACAGTAAAAGACACTTATTACGTAATATATATAACATAAAACTAATGGTTAAAATTGGCGGCCTTATCGTTACCTGCGACCTATTTCAAGCAACTTTTTGATAGATTGGATACATCTTATACGTCATATGTGGTAAAATCAGGTAAATTCATTCAGTAAAGTAAGTATCGCCAACGCTACGCACTAATTTGTTTTCACGTAACTGCAAGCAAAGCATTTATGAGCTTAGTCAGAGATTTATGTTATGTTGAAACATTCCTCTAGAGTCTAGGTATTACATATTTTGAGATACATTTCTTATCAATATTTTATGTTTCATTTTCGTAAAGGGAATCTCTAGATATGGGCTAAATCATCGGCGTCAAGCCCTTCGGTTACTTAATGTTTTATCATGTAAATAAATATTTGATTTTTATGTTGTATATTCGAAATTTGGTGCATTACCTCATCTAGATTAATAAATAAACCATATTTATTAACTCTATTCCGACATTGCGAGGGTTAGGTTGTCAGAGTTGCTTACGCTAAACATTACAGTAAGCGGTTGTCCGTTTTCTTGTGAAATAAAAAATATTGTTCAGTATGGGTATTTATCCGTTTTGTATTAGCTAGAATAGAATTTATATGCAAGAATATTTCAAGAATCATATATTAATAGCAAAATAAACATTGTCGTCTGCATTTGAATAATAATCGAGTTTGGTCTGAATAAACTACTTTTTTGTATATTTTTGTTGCCTAGCTACAACTAGTCAACTGTCATCTTTAAATGACAACTCTAAACGCTAATTCGCTTTGATTCCGTATTAGGTTGTGAATATTATACATTGTTTTTTCTTTTCACAAACATACGTATTGGTTGTAACAGATACCGATACGATGAGCCGGCCTTATATTTGGACTTTGAATCTGCAGCTGATATTGAACGTGTCGGTATAATTTTAAAAAGAGCCCCTTTTCATTATGACAGTCTCGGCACAAACATGGAAACTTCTGTGCATTACGTAGTTTTCTCGAATGGAATTAATCGAACCGATGCACAAACTGTGCGTCGATGAGGCGGATCATAGAACATTTAATTTGAATCATCTTGACTTACGTACTTACAATAGTAATATTATATTACAATACGAGTATACAGGGTATATCAAGACTGCTACCGAAAACGAAGCGGGTGGTAGTTTAAGCGACTTCAGACACAATGCAACAGAAAAAGTTGCAGAAAAAAAAGCGACTCCAATTTTTTTTTTGTTATTTTTTTCTTTTGTTCATATTTGAGTGTGGTAAATACATTTTTCCTAAAATAATAGTGTATACCCTTTTATTTATAAATAATCTAAGGTAGAAAAGTGTTTATAATATTATTTTAGCAAAAACTATGGATTTACCACCCAAAAATGACGTATATTTAAAAAATCATAAAAAATAACTGTCGCGTTTCTTTTGCGAAATTTTTAGTTGTATTGTGTTTTAAGTCACTAAAACTACCACCCGGCTTCGTTTTCGGTTAGCAGTCGTGAGATACACGGTATATACATATAAATATTCTAGTTTTATTGGAACGAAGTTCCTTATCGTGCGGTGTGAAAGGGGGCTTTTCACACCGCGCGAATAAGGAACTTGTTCCAATAAAACTAAGACGGAAAAATTCTCACGAAAAGTTGGCACGACACTTTAAACATTTGACAATCGTTTTTTATTTCTTTATTGAAAATGATGTCATACATTTTATTTAACTCTAATAGAGGCAATAAAATATCCAAATACATATTAATATGTAAAGGCTATAGTAAAAACCTAAGAATACGCTGAAGCCCAAAATTAAGCTGGGAAACGTTGCCAACAATTCCTAATTTTCATCAAATGTCACTAAATCAAATTGGTACAAAAAACATAAATTGCATAAATATGTGAAAAAAAACATAATGATGTGTGATACCCAAATGATCTTTTGGTGGTGACATTTTAATTAAATTACATAATAAAACCGTAATACATTGATTTTCGATCCTCCTTAATAAATTTATTATTATTTACAATTTTAGTTTGTTATCCTGCTGTCAATCATCAATCTTCATTTGACTATGTATCTTTGCCAATTATTACTAAAATTTAGCTTACTGATTAAGTTTATATACTATTATATTTGTTAATAATGAAAGGTATTATTTTTATAACTTTTATTATTTACAATTTTATTTTGTTACCCTGCTGTCAATCATCAACCCTAGATTTGACTATGTATCCATCCATCCATCAGCCAAAGGAAGTCCACTGCTGAACATAGGCCTCCCCCAATGATTTCCACAGAGACCTGTTGGAGGCAGCCTGTGTCCAGCGACGTCCCGCGACCTTTACCAGGTCGTCGGACCATCTTGTTGTGGACGTCCTACGCTGCGCTTTCCGCTACGCGGCCTCCATTCGAGTACTTTCCGACCCCATCGGTCATCAGATCTCCGCGCTATGTGCCCGGCCCATTGCCACTTCAACTTGCTAATCCGGTGGCTATGTCGGTATTTTTAGTTCTCCTACGGATCTCCTCATTTCTGATTCGATCTCGTAGGGAAACCCCGAGCATAGCCCTCTCCATAGCTCGTGAGTGACTTTGAGCTTCCTAATAAGGCCCATGTGAGAGGCCACGTCTCGGTGCCGTAAGTCATCACTGGCAACACACAACCTATCGAAGACTTTCGATTTAAGGCACTGAGGGTATTTTGGACTAGAAGACGTCGCGTAGTTTCCCGAACGCTGGCCCCAACCGAGGTTGGATTCGACGATTGACTCTCTCTCGAAGTTGACCTGCCCTAACCGGACCACTTGTCCTAATGGACATATCGTCAACAACTTCAAGAGTCGAGCCCCCAACACCGATGGGGGGGGCACAACATGGACATTCGACATGATCTTCGTTTGTCCATGTTCATTTTAAGACCCACCTGTTGGGAGACTCGATTGAGGTCTTCGAGGCATAGTGCTAAGGTCTTCCAGCGATTCAGCCAAGACTACAATATCGTCGGGCAAACCGAACTACTGACTATGTATATTATACCAATTATTACTCCATTGAGCCTACTGATTAGTTTATATTACACTTATATTTGTTAATAATAAAAAAAAATAGTATTTTTATACTTAGAATAAAATTTATTACATTCCTTCACTACTTAAGCGAAAGGAACTTCGTTCCATCCGGGTGTCCGCTGACCACCTCTCAAGTTTTTTTTTTTATTTTAATTGCCCAAACCTATAAACTCTGCTAACTTATGATATTGGTTGATTATTTTTTAGGCGTAAAATATCTAAAACACAAATCATGTGAAATAAAATCGCCTGCCTTATCCGAGCAATTCCCTTTATTAGTTAAGTAAATTAGAAAATATAAATAATGTATATTTTCTATATTTATGCATTTTTAACGGGTATAATAACAAGTATAGTATTTTTAATTTTTTACCGGCTATTGTAAAATAACATTGTACAGAATTTATCATAATATCTAGACTAATTGGAATCTCTTAAACAAAATATTACTTAACAAAACACTGACTGTGTACATACAAAATTACTTAATAAAACACTATACTTTCTAAGATACTAATAAATCTAAGAGAAACAATTTTCAATAACCACAACAAAAATTTCGAAAATTTATTAATTTAAACTTTCCATTCAAAAAATATGTTTTAAACCGGCGGCTTAAAGAATTATTGAGACAAAGCTTGGAATCTAATACAAATTCGACTGATGAGAATATTTTTAATATGCTTTAATTAGATAAATGACGAAAACACGAGGTGAACACTGTGTTAATAGTTTTTGAAGGAAAATACTTACGAATGTAAATCCGACTCCGAGACAGACGAAGTAGCCCCAGCCTCCATCCGGGGGAACATATCCCGTTTGGCCATCTTATTCTTCCCACTCTCACTTCCACCCATATGCGCAAAAGCCTCATCCATCTTCACAAAATTTATCTCGACACTTCAAATTATATTTTATTAATATATTGTAGTTCTGTCTAGTCTGTACGACGCAAGTTTACACCCGGAAAGTATTAGTGTTTATATAAAAAAATATATCTATCCTACTTGCATTATATCGCGAAATAGGAGGCAGGCGACACACGTCCTCACCCCACTGTAACCGTCATCACAATAACTGTCTATGTATCAAAAAGATTGTGAATTAAGTACCAATCATTAAGCCACTACTCGTATCACATTCCGTGGCTAGTTGAGAATTATAGGTGATTAAACATTTAATTGAAACAGAATCACAAAATTGCTTCATAATCTTCATTTTAAACCTTAAACTTCGAATTTATTCAAAGAGTGTTTCATCCGCGATAGTTTTGTATAATTTACTTACATAATATAAATACATTGACGTTTCTGTCATAATAAAACTACTAATTTTTAAGAACAATATGTAATACTTAGTAAAGGTGTATAATGCTACATGGTGGATTATAATCCTAAGAATAACAGAAATTTTCTGTTGTGTGTGTTACCGCGGCTAAGTTTTGTTTTTTTTTTAATTTGTAATGTCACCAAGAAGCAATATTGCATAATATTAATGTGAACTTATCACAACAAGAAAATCGCAATCGGGCCAACCTCTGAAAAGAAAGAATTGCAATCAATTAGAATAGTCTTTAATGCCACGTCTATAAAACCTTTTTGTAATTTATGATAAAATTTAGTTATAATATACACAAAAATAGGTAGTTTTCATGAATCCGTTTAATGCAAAACCACAGATTAAATTTCCTCGTTAAAACTTAGCTAGGCTAAAGCTTACTTATGTGGATAATCCGTAGGTATAGATAAGATAGTGAACAGCTCTACAGCAAAGAACATTCGAGTTTGTATTACATTTACAAAAGTAACATGTATTGCATATATTGTTTAGTCAATTTCTAAGATAAGGAAAACAATTAAATACTAATTTGTCGTGCTTACTACTCAATTTAAAATCAAACTCGTAGGTTTTTTTAATTATTGATTACAAGAAGTAAACATTCTAAAATATTTATTCGGTACACTTTTTAGTTACATCCAACTAATTGGAACCTTGACACACATCCTTGATTGGCTCTGCCATAAACTAAATCTAGTACTTGTCGATTTTTGTCAACTGAAGTTACAAACATACATATAATGTTTTAAAAATGGTAAACAAGAAAATAAAATCCTTGTTATATTACGCAATTTGCGTATTCCTAGTTTATTTTATTGACAAAAGGTTCAATAAAAACGTGTCTAACAATTAATAAAAAAACTCACCTAACTAGTTGTCCAGATGGACATAAAAAATGTAAACAATTGATATAAGTATACTACAAACTTTTTAGAAAGTAATTTTGTCCAATTTACAAATTACTATGATTGATATCTAAGCAATTAACATTAGGGTAAATGGAGGTAGAGGAAAGTTTCTTGCTTGTTTAGGTCTGTTAAAACCTAGTATTGAATGTTAAAAGATGCGTTATACGTGTAAGTATAGCGTCCAATGTTCGGTTCAAATAAAAAAATTCTAAAATATCCACAAAAAAAATATTACATGTACAACAATTCTTTTCTGTACCCATTCTGTATCAACCCACATACTTTCCTCTACAGTGTACAGACCTCCTCTACAATCGAGAGTACGATTAAGAAAGGTTTAGCCGTATAGTCCACCACGATGGCCTAGTGCCGTTGGCGGACTTTACTTTATAATAATAATAATATGTTGTAAAAATACACAACATTTCTTCTTTTTTTTTATTGCAATAAATGGCGAGACGTGCATGCCGTTCACCTGATGGGAAGCGATACCACCGGCTCATGAATAGTAGCAAACCAAACAACGCCTTGAATTACAAAGTAATGCTTGGCATTCCACCGGCGCTCACCATCCTGAGACCATGATAGATGTTAATATGTCCAGTAGTTACTTTAGATGGGAACTAGGTCAGTTCTAAATCATAAAAAATCTTTAAAAACATCCAATTATAGACTGATTTTTTAAAATAATGCGAAACAGCCTTGCTGCTAAAATTATTAGCATTTTCAACATCAAATAATTATAGTTTCACAATAATTGACAAGTCTAAACACTATTAAATCTAGGTATACCTAGAAAGCTATCACCTGTCATATATTAATTTAATGACACAGATTTTATTAACTATTATTTATTACTGGTGGTAGGTCTCTCATATGTGAGATGCCACCTGATAGGTACCACAGCAATGGTCTATTTGTCCGTGAAACAGCAATGTAATACACTGTTTATTTCGGATTGAAGGGCATTGTAGCCAGAGTACTACTGGACATATTGATACTTAACATCTTAATGTCTCAGGATGGTGAGCGGCAGTGTAATGCCAAGCATTGCTCTGTAATTCCAAGGTGTTTGTTGGTTTTTCTACTGTTTATGAGCGGTTGTATCGCTTACCATCAGGCTAACGGGTTGCTCGTCTCGCCATTCATGGCAATTTTTTTTTTATTGAAGTAACGTACTTTATTCCGAATTAAAATCGCTTGTGACATCAAACAATAACATCCACTATAAAATGCAACCTAGAGAAAGAATGGTTTATGTAATATTATGTTAAGCTTTAGTGTTTTAATGTCTTCCGCAACATTCAATTTCCGCGTTAATTAACACTTGCGAATTTGCATATTTTGAACAGATTTTTTCCGAACAAGCAGCATGAGCTTTTGTTAACTGTTTAAGTTTGTTTCATCATACACACAAGTACTCTATAAATGGTTAATGATCCACTACTGTTAAAATTATGGTTATTAAATTAAATTGGTCCATTCGATAACTTTTTTGCAAAACATTTTAATTGCCCGTATTTAGCAATCTACATTTTAAAGCCGAGGAAATTAAGGTTATCTAATTTTTGTGAGATTATGTCACTCAAGATCATAGTGTGGTTTTACATTAGAATCTCAATTCTAATAAAATTGTGTTTCTCTGGGATTAAGAGAATAGTTAATATAAACTACACTTCTAATTTCATTGCTTATGGATATCATGATTTCTTATCCCCGAGAGTAACCTTAAACCGCTTATTTTGCTGCAAGGTGTAATTGACGAAATAGCTTCATTCTTTTAAAAAAATCCCTAAATTATTTGGTACTTATTATCAACTGTATAGTGATTCGATTAATTAAGAATGTTTAAAATCAAATAAAAAATTGCTAGAACACATTAATAGATATGTGACATAGTGTGCTTAAAACTATTTATTAATTCATCGAAAACGTGTGGCGAAACTTGAAACTAATATTAAAATTTTATGATATATATTATTTTAAAATATATGGCTCCAATGTATTGTTTACGGACGGATCTCGATGTTGTCTTTATGGCAACACAGGCGATCTCTTGTTTGGCGTGCGTCGTGAGGATCGCAAACCGCGATAATTTTGCGCGATCAGTAACAGCCTTTAATGGTGGGGTCAGTAATTATGTGAGCAGGAGTATCTTACAACACCAAACCAACATTAGTTATCGTTCGCGGAAGTCTGGCTTTTTTTACAATTGCCGGAGAGTAGTGAAAACTTAAAAAAAAAAAGATTTGATTACAAGAATATGGATAATCACTAAAAAAAACATTCTGAAGTGATAGAAATCAATAACTTGCGACTATTACGACATTACGACGATTTTTGGCGAATACAGTAACTTTAAACATTTCGAACATCGGAGCCGTTTAAAATTTTCAGGGTGTCCTATATGACACTTTAAGGTTGAAAAGTTACCGACGATATCCTTCGTTTGCCTATTTTATCCAACGATATGCAAAGTTTCCCGAATATCCTTAAATAACCGTTTTTATACCTTATGTTCAGTCAACATTTCACTCAGAAATACGATTTTATCATAAGACTTTAATACCATCTTATAGTGTATGTTTTCAAGTTAACAAAAACCCTAATTTTGTTTGCCGCATGATCGATATTTATGGAGGAATCCAGTATGAAAGTGAGATAGGCCATTTTAACTTTGATTTACCATAGCTCGGCTCCAAATCATGCCAAGGAAGTCTCAAGTATATCAAATTAAACACAATTAAATTATCTACGAGAGTGTTACAATGGATGTCAAAAAATAACACCACCCAAGTAATTCACGATATCAAAATAAGTAAAAGTTTGCTTATCAACCAGGCATGTGATCAAAAAATAGAGCAAACATCTGAAAAATAGACATTCCAGGCTTTCCAATTCCTGGTTTTGGAATTTCTTAACAATCAATTTTTTCTAAGATACAGACTCTCAAAAAAACACCCATAAACTCGATAAAAAAACATCCTTTAATTTTTGTCAGTAGTGTAGTTGTCCTCTAAAACTGTCTACGTAGATAGTTCCTGGTATCTACATATATCTACAGAATTATAAAATATGTCTGTTATCATTTTATCCAAAAACCAAAACGGATAGTGAATGGATATTCACGAAATAAAATATTTTTTATTTGTGGAGCTCGGAAAAATGACTGTACTGCATCTAAATTGAAAATGCACTGTTATCCAGATTCAGTGCGGGGCGGGTGATGATAGATTTTGACGTTCAATTCGATTAGGCAGTCGTTTTATTAACTCCATAATTTTCATTTTGCTTTTGCTGTTTAAAACCCTTGACCGTGGCAGAATTGCAGGGTTGGTAATAACGCAAAGGCCAAAAATATAAGAACTGAACTGAAATTACCTGTTTATTTGGATTTCACGCGCAGATTTTCTATCTGCTTCAGGCCCCTCGTTTCTTAACATATTCTCATAAAATGATTTAAATATACTTCTGTGGCCATGTTGACTGAAACATGGCCACAGAAGCTTTATTCTGTCGACAAGTACTGACTTGTCGACCGAATAATTTTACAGCAAATACCATTTTTGGATTTATATATAAAACGCTACCTTCTAAACGATATATATGTAGGTACACTTTCATTTGACCACATGCGGATCTAATTACTGGAAATTAGGCCACTGCTGAAACCGTAAACGAATGGGAAACCAACAAAAATAGTTAATCCCTCTCACTATTCTCGTGTGTTTCCTACATTTACTCCGTGGTTATAATGAAAAGGCTCGAACTCACATGATAAGGAAAAGGAAACAAAATCATTGTCATATTAAGTTCTGCATTACATTATTCGACAACTTATCCTTACAGATGATAGAAGTAACTGTATGATGTAATAGTTTCTATATTTTTTATTATTTATCAATTTGTTTAACAATTTGTAACATTGTTATGCACTTATATATTTTTGTCACAATACACCAGTGACTAACCTTTTTCTCTCCTTTCTCTTATCTCCATCCAAGTCTCTGGTAGTTCCTGATACCCACGATACAAGACTCTATCTTAGTGTGGGGTCAGGACTATGTATGTGACTGTTGGGTGTTTTTTTTTTTGTTTACAAACAACTCTACGTGAGCTCTACATCTTCTGTACCCCCTACACGATGAGCCATCGTGACGGGTCACTTTGATGGCACATCGTGTAGAGGGCGTAGTGGCGTATAATGGCTTATGACGCATGCAATGGTCTTGGAATGGCGTGGGTGTCGGTTTTTTCCGGCGCACATCGAAGGGAGTGGGTGATCACTACTGAATGTCGCCCTCGTATAGTTGCGTTCCCATCATTCACATGGCCATTGATGGCCAACTCTCTGGTCCAGCGCTGGCCCATCGTGTAGAGTGGCTTTTTTAAAAACTGCCTGTCTATCTTCTACGCTATCTCGCCAAGAACCACTACCTGTTTTGATAAAATTTAGTTAAATGGTGTTAAGATTACACATACATTTTGTATTACAATTAAGGAAAGTTAAGCCACCACATTTTGCATAACATGGTTACTTTTTGTAAATATATTTCCTAGATAATTAATAGCTAGAGGTAAATCGAATGCTGTGGGATTAAAAACAATGTGTTGCTCTTTTTAACGCTTCTTTAAAACGCTTCCCGTTCCTTTACAACAAAGTACTTTATGTCTTCCCGTTAGACAACCGCCATAGATTAGTATTGTAATGTATATGCAACGGCGGATTCAGGAGGGAGGTCATGGGGGTCATAGATCCCCAAGCATGGGCTGGCTCCAGATTAACAGAATGTATTTACTATCTTGTTAATAAAATCTTGTCGATAAATAATGTAAAAAAGGTGTGTGTGTGTGTTCATAAATCACGGCTGGATCAACTTTAAAAAATCATTATTAGGAATTCGAGTATTGAAATCGTCTTCGATGAAATATACACTAGATACACAATTCCCTGTAAAAGTTCTTTTAAAAAGTGGCACCGATTCATTGAAACAAAAAAGTAAATAACAAAAAGATCACGTATTCCAATTACATCAACACAAATTCCACCTTATTCCTGGAGTCTAAAGTAGCTTTTCTACGAGACGCTCTCGAAAGTAATAAAATTTACGAATTAAGTTAGACAGCCGAATAAAGGCGCAATGGAGTCGAATGATTACATATTTTTCTATGAATTTACAAGAATGTAATAATTACATTATCTAAAATATGTTGTCTGAGTATGTAGAGGATAGGAATATGGAATAGGACTCACACCCACTACGCTCGAATTGTGTTAGGTTTAAAATTTTCTTCGCCTATTTCTAGCAAAATAATTTCACGCTACTTATTCCTTTCTATTGCATTAAGTGGAAATCTATAATAAATGTTTCTGGTGTTAATTTATAATAAGTATACATTAGTTATTACTAATAATTTAAAAAAAATAAAACGATTCCACATATTTTCTGTTCCAAATCATGACACTACTCGTCTTTGTCTATTTAAGCGAGTAGAAAGGGACAAGTGCAAAGCACAGTTTGTTGATTTCAGTTTGCTAAATTTATTAATATTTAATTATTGGTACAATTTCGCATATTTATTAATGTAGAAAGCAAGTACATGGATTATAATTGCCGAAAATATGAAATCCCATGTGTTTTAAAACTTTGTAAGTGCTTTGTTCTTGTATTTTTTCACAGAGCATTTAGGCACTGTCACAAGCAACGGTCGGTGCGTGACTGAAGGGGAAAGAGTGCTTACTCGAGATTTAAGCACTCTTTTTCGGTGCCATTTCTAAGCGCTCATGTTGTATCTAGTGTATATTTGATTGAAGGAAATCATACTCAATGTTCTGACGAGAACAATATGAGCTGGCTTGAAAGCTGGATCCTCCCTTGTGTATATATTACCGGCCATCTGTATAATTCAGGCATTGTATACAATACCTACGCCAGGTGCCGGTGCCAGGAAATGTACAAAATATCCATTATACACATTGCTTAGGCAATGTACAGAATGCCGGATTATTCATTGATGATTGACCATATTTACAAACGCGACGTCAACATCGCGTCAGCACAGCATTACATAGCATCATAAATGAAAGCTTCCTTTTTATTTAAATGACATAATCATATATTATTTGGAGAAAAATAATCCTTATGATCGAGCCCTTTCATTGGTATCATATAATTAGGGGAATTGTATTTTACCATTTAGTGAGTTCGATTCCCGCTTTAGACAGGCGATTAATCAAAATTAAATGCACGGAGCTCAAGTTGTTTTTCAAAATCAAAATGTCTTCTTTCAATAAAATTGATTAAAGTATTTTAGCTTAGAGTATCTATAATATAGAGAGAGCGCTGGTACTTCAAAAACGTAGATAAAAATGGTAGTGCCGGGCCACCTTTTTCTGCCCTTTTATTGGTTGATATTTGACGGGTTGTCTAACATACATGAATTACTTGAAAAGAAAAGTAAAAATAAATAGTTTAGGATTATTGAGTTTCACTTAAAACTCGTGTTAAACGGGTAATAGCTAAATATATTTTCCGCTATCGAAGGAACTTATAGCAATTTATTGCTAAATAATGAATTCAATTTTCACTAACATAGGAGCGCTGCCAACATTACGAACAAGAAAATATCTACGTTTTTTAAGACGCGAATGTATGACAGCGCTCCCTCTATATTATAATAGGTACTCTATATTATAAATAGGTAGGAAATCCAAGTGGGAAAATATTCAGCTATTTTTATTTCTTTTCTGAGACTCTTCTTTACAATTTTTTCATGACCCAGTTTTACAACCTACTGTAGAGGCTTGTAGAGGTTATAGTTGCTATCGGCCACCTTCAAATAGAATTAAAATTAGAACATACTTTCGCGCGATAATACGTTCTTAATTCAATATATAATGATAGCTACCTATTCGCCTTTCATTGTTTTATCAGATTTCTAGTGAAACTAAAATATCAATTTCAAATTAAGAGTTTCGACCTGAAATAATCAAAAATACCAATGCTGTGTTTCTATAAATCAACTGCACGTTTGTGGTTCAACAACATTTTTAGTTCAAACGTTTTTAAAACGCATTATTTAAGGCAAGTCATTTTATATTTTCAGTGATTAAGGGAAAATACTCTTCGACACATGTGGAAATTTTCGAGAAACATACACAAGCTAAAGATTTTGAGAATACTATTTGTGCTACGTTTCGGCATTAGATTCTCTGAACAGTCTATTTCAACCTTCAATTAGCCAACTTGATAGAATACATGTTGCACAAATAGCGATTTGCAGTAGCAACTCATAATCTATAACGGCCGATGCCAATAATCAATCGAAAAAATTAGATTGAAGTAAATCTGGATTGTTCTCTACTTTTCGATGTGTCATTTACCATGTTGCCATAGTTTTTCACTACTGAGATTGATTATAGGCAATATAGTATCAGAAAAAAGATTGAGCTGTCAATCTAAAACGGCAAATTTTGAATTGGGATTCTTTATTGGCAGCGGCTGTTAGTCGTGTACTACTGGCTCGTTGCTTTTCATCAGGCGTCCAGTTGTGTAGTAGTTTTAAGTTTTAGATTTATTTATTTATTTAATTTTAGCAAATCTTACAGACTAATACAATTATGAATACACACTAACAAACAAAATAATGACGACTTAGCTAATAACCTTAGAGTATAAGATACCTCTGCACTTGCAAGAATTGCCAATAGAAATTTTCAAACAAGAAATCAAAATACAGTTAATACAAAAAGCTTATTACAATGTCACCGAATACATTAATGATAAACATGCCTGGTCGCCATGTCAGAAATACGCTGGTACCCTATAATATTGTTTTCCCCACTATTGTAACTTAATAATAATTGTAATGATTAATATATTTATAATGTATGTAATGAATTTAAAAATGATGACGTGTAAAAGTGCCCCTAGTGGCCTATTTACAAAAACTAAATAAATAAAATAAATATATTTATATAGAGGGAGCGCTGCTACTTCAAAAACGTAGATAAAATGGTGGTGCCGGGCCACCTTTTTCTGCCGTCCTATTGGCTAATATTGGAACAGGTTGTGCAACATACATAAATTATTTGAAGAAAAATTTAAAATTAAGTAGTTTAGGTCTATTTCATTCCACTCAAACTCGTTTAAAAACGATAATAGCTAAATATAATTTCGGCTATCGAATTAATTTATAGCAATTTATTCCTAAATAATTAATTCAATTTTACTAATATATAAGCGCTACCAACATTACGAACAAGAAATATCTACGTTTTTCAAAACGCGAATGTATGACAGCGCTCCCTCTATATATAAATACTCTAAGCTAATAACATGCTTCCACATATGAAGCTTGAAGATAGCTTCAACTTTCAACTATTGAGTTTATAATATCAAGTGTCGACTCACAGTATCGACCTAATTCCTATTCGAGGTTAGGTATTGGTACAAGTTTGCAGTCAATACAAACATTATTTTTTATGGGCTTAACGTGTGATGGCTCAGATAAGTGAGGACCGGATTACCAAACCAGATATCACATGTTCAAGGCCGGGTTTACTCGGGGTCCACGTTACTGACAACATGAGAAACCTGTATAGCTTTAACTTAAAGAATTCACAAAACACCTGAAATCTGCTAACCGCATACAGCAACCAAGAGCGTACTTATCTAATCCGGAAAGGGTCGATGCTAGAAAAATATTTAACATGAAAAATATAATCAATTTTAATACCTGCAATATGGCTCTCTATAATACCTAAACTATTTGAGTCACTAGTTTATCCGGCAATAAATACCATGTACATAAATTAATTACGAATAGACAACACGGTTTCCTCAATGGAAGATCTACGACTACTAACCTCATTAGCTACACCGAACGCATTGCTGAGTCAGTGGACAAAGGCATACAAGTAGATGCCATTTACACTGACTTCAGCAAGGCGTTTGACATGGTAGATCACCAAATTTGAAGCGTCGGTTATCCTGTTTTGGTGTTTTTGGGTCACTGTATTCCTGGTTAGAATCATATTTGCGAGAGAGAAGGTTGTTTATAACGGTCAATAACGTCCATTCAACACCGTTCAGTGTAACCAAAGGAGTACCTCAAGGATCTCACTTGGGGCCATTGCTTTTTCTTATATTTATAAATTCCATTGTAGAATGCTTCCCGAATTCTGAAATATACCTGTTCGCCGATGATCTCAAGGTAATTAAACCTATCACCAAAATAGACGACTCGAAATGCTTGCAGGACGATTTAAATCGTCTTATCGAATGGTGTGAAAGCAATGAAAGCTAATAAAATATCACGTATATAGAACGTTTACAAAGAATAAAAATAGAATTGACACGCAATACCAATTAAATAATCACATATTGATTACAGTTAATAGTATTAGAAAATATTATTATTAGAGTATTAGAAATTAGTTTGAAAAGGAAGCTGATAGGAGGATTCAGTTGGGCTGGGCAGCATTTAGGAAGTTGTACCATATATTTTCGTCGGATATACCACAGAGCCTAAAGAGTAAAGTGTTCAACCAGTGCGTCATCCCTGTAATGACGTACGGAGCCGAGACGTGGACACTGACTGTGGGGCTAATCCACAAGTTAAAGGTCGCTCAACGTGGGATGGAAAGAGCTATGCTCGGAGTCCCTCTAAAGGACAAAATTCGAAACGAAGTGATCCGTCAGAGAACCAAGGTAACCGACATAGCTCTGAAAGTTAGTAGGTTGAAGTGGCAATGGGCTGGCCACATATGTCGCAGAACGGATAACCGCTGGAGTAAGCGTGTTCTGGAGTGGAGACCGCGTCTTGGCAAACGTAGCGTGGGACGTCCTCTGGCCAGTTGGCGGTATGACTTGCAGAAGAGGGCCGGCAAGAACTGGATGCGTAAAGCTACAGACCGGGCTCTGTGGTGTACCTTGGGAGAGGCCTATGTCCAGCAGTGGACTGCAATGGGCTGATGATGATGATGAATAGTATTAGAGACTTAGGGGTCCAAATCGATAATGAATTGCATTTTAGAGACCATATTAATAAAATATTTGTAAATCCGCTAAAATGCTAGGCTTTATTATTAGAAATTCCAAGTGTTTTAAAATGTATAAAACAAAATAGTCCTTTACCAATCACTTGTTAGAAGTATTCTTGAATACTGCTCCCAATTTTGGAATCCGTATTAGATATGTTATGGGCCAAGTGATTAATGCGAGCAGTATTCATAATGCCCGGGCAGTATGAATATTGCCGAGCCATATCTGGCCAAGTGATTAATTACAATCTAAACTCACCTATTTATCAATTTGCCCGGGCATTATGAATATGGCTACATGATGATCGGGCAATGTGATTAATAGGTGATTTTTAGGTGTCGCGCTGCCGCATTGTCGCATCTGCGAGAGACCCATAAATTAGAAAGGTTGAATTGATCTGCTTATGTTTAGTTGTTTTTTAACGTCCGAAACATTATCTTCAGAAGAAAATTAGTGTACCCACTTTATGGATCAGTTAGGTCGACTGTGCCCCAAAACCGACTCGGAACACCCCGACTTCACGTAGTCTTTTAGCTACCGACCCTAGAGTGTATATGAAAAGCCGGAGGCGCGAAGGGAGAGCAGCCCCCGCCCGCTGTAACGAAGGATAGGAAACCGTGCGAGCCGCAGCGGCTGAGGCTGCAGCAGCGAGCCGAAGTTGCGGAGGTGAGCATGGTTGCCTACCTTTTGTTACGCAAGGGTGAAGGGGTTGAACTTCCCGTAGCGCCAGAGACCATGCAGAAGCTAATTTGTATTGGCAACAAGTGTTTTAAGGGTTAGGTTGCTATAATAGATATTTCTCAGGAATAGTGCACCTTTTCATGGGAGTGGTACCAGGGGAGGTGCGACACTCCCCCTCCCCCTCCACTCCTCCCAACCCACCCCCTCGTGCTGCCCTATTCTAAATTCTACCACTTCGGCTCATTGTTTTGATTTTGATTCGCTTTACATCACTCTGCCCAATAGGCACTTGGCATTATTCATAATGCCCGGGCAATGTGATAAACTGATTGATAATAATCACATTGCCCGCTCTTATTGGGCATTATTCATATTGCCCGGGCATTATGAATAATGCCTGATTAATCACTTGGCCCATAACAGATATATGGTTCACTCGGATAGAATAGAAAGGATTTAAAAAAAAAAATACACAACTTATCGTACGGTACCCACAAATTGAACGTTTTAAAATCTTATCAGGACAGGTTAGCATATTTTAATATTATGTCACTTGGAGATAGACGGAAACTATAAGATCTTATGTTTTTACACAAGATTTGCAATGGAAAAATTGATTGCCCTGAACTAGTTCAGAAAACAGTAACTATTAACGCTCCATCTAGACTACCAAGACCTAGCTCTTACAAACTGTTCCATTGTAGATCCTGGAAGACTTGGGATGGAACTTGGGACGCAACTCTCCGATGATACGGCTCAAAATGTTGTATAATTTCCTTCCAAAGGACTTTGATATTATGAACTCCCGAAGCCATACTAATTTTAAGCTCCAAGTAACGCAGTACTTAGCTCCCTGGTGGAGAAATAAAGCCAAACAATTTCACACAGAGAGTATAAACTGAAGCTGTTTCTGTTTCTGTTTTTGTTATGTTAATGCGTTTTAAAATTATTTTTCACATTAATACTTTCCCCTAACACAACATACAAATGACTGTAAAATAATTCAATGAGAAAAAATGTAACTTCACTGCACCTGCACTATTTATTTGATTTGTAATTCTTTTTATTGTCTGCTTTTTAGTTGTTTAATGTAGATAGGTCCACCTTTAACTAGATAAACAATACAATTTGATCTGTAAATCACTGTATACTGTAGTTAATTATTGTATCATCTGTTGGTGGATCATGTAAAATTTACAATAAAAAAAAAAGTTGAGTGATGTCAAGGGACACCGGGATGGAACGAAGTTCCTTTCGATTAATTAGTGAAGGAATTGTAATATTTTTTTTTAAGTTATAATACTTAATATTTTTTTATTATTAACAAATATATTGTGACATAAATTTAATCAGTAGGCTCAATTTTAATAATAATTGGCTTGTGCTAACTGAAGTAGGAAACATATGTTTGGGATTCTATTTTATGTAAATGTCTTGAAAAAACTGCATCAATGGTAGTATTATATTTTGTTGTTGATTCTGCTGGATTATTGTTAATTCTTAAATCAAATTCTTCCTCTAGAAACTGTAGCAATGGTTTTGATTTTTCATTACTGAAGTTGATGTTAAAATCACCGGCTAAAATGAGGGATTTTTTTGTTGTATCTGCTAAGCGTTATAATGTAATATAAACTTAATCAGTAGGCTCAATTTTAATAATCATTGGCAAATATACATAGTCAAATCTAGGGTTAATGATTGACAGCAGGGTAAAAAACTAAAATTATAAATAATAATAAATTTATTAAGGAGGATCGAAAATCAATGTATTACGGTTTTATTATGTAATTTTAATTATAAGTCACCATCAAAAGAGTAATTTGGGTATCACCATCATTATGTTTTTTTTTTCCACATATTTATGCAATTTATGTTTCTTTTGTACCAACTTGATTTTTTTTTAGTTTTGATGACATTTGATGAAAATTAGAAATTGTCGCAACGTTTCCCACTTAATTTTGGGATTCAGCGTATTCTTAGTTTTTACTATAGCCTTTAACATATTAATATCTATTTGGATATTTTATTGCCTCTATTAGAGTTAAATAAAATGTACTGTATACTGTATCAGCCCATATACGTCCCACTGCAGGGCACGGGCCTACTCTTCAATCGAGAGTACGATTGAGAGTGGTTAGGCCATACCGGGTATCTCAAGACCGCTACCGAAAACGAAGCCGGGTGGTAGTTTTAGTGACTACAAACACTATGCAACTAAAAATGTCGCATAGAAACGCGACAATTATTTTTTATGATTTTTTAAATATCGTCATTTTTGGGTGGTAAATCCATAGTTTTTGCTAAAATAATAATTTAAACACTCTTATACCTTAGATTATTTATAAATAAAAGGGTATACACTATTATTTTAGGAAAAAATGTATTTACCGCCCAAATATGGTCATAGGAAAAAAATAACAAAAAAAAATTGGTCGCTTTTTTTTGCAACTTTTTTTGTTGCATTGTGTCTGAAGTCGCTTATACTACCACCCGGCTTCGTTTTCGGTAGCAGTCTTGATATACCCTGTATAGTCCACCACGCTGGCCTAGTGCGGGTTGGCGCATTGGCGCAAATAAAATGTATGACATCATTTTCAAATAAAGAAATAAAAAACGATTGTCAAATGTTTTAAAGTCGTTACAACTTTTCGTGAGAATTTTTTCCGTTTAGCCTTCCCTTTCACACCGCGCGATAAGGAAGTACGTTCCAAAAATAAAAAATGGCTGAAAACTAATATTATGGCGGCAATTCTATATTCGTGTGGTTAAAAAAGCAATAACTTTTAGGTGACATGAGAAGTCTCGTGACTATAACCAATCAAATTCAGTACCTAAGTGAAACTGACTATATGACCATCATTATTCACTTGTTTATTTTATGAATTTCTATAACGATAAATGTGGACAATGTGTATGTAAATCCTTAATACAAAGCCCCCCCCCCCTTTTTTTTGAATTAATTAGTATACGTACTACAGATTGGGGAGGCAGGTATAAGGTGTCAGTACATTTTCGTTTTACGATGTATTTACAAATAACGCATTATTATCTACTATTTTTCTAATATGGCGACACTTTCAATAAAACAACATCTCGGTAACCACCTTTATTAACTGTTTAATACCTTCTTATTTTCTCATTCGTTTACAAAATGCCTTGTTACTTTCATTTGCATAATTACTAATGCATATGCAATATGCATTACACAGTGAATGCAATGTCGCATCAATCTTCATTCATAAAGATACATTCAACAGCTCCGAGTGGTAATTAAACAAAATTGTCAACAACGTGTCATACGCTAGGTACCAAAACAAAATAACAAAATTATTGTCATTAAAAATAATATGTCGAGTTTTGCTGTTCAAAATCTACTGTCATGTTAATATCTTGACTGTCCAACAAGCTGTCACGTTAAAAACAAACACTGCTTATGCAATGCAATTGTTTGCAACTTAACTTAAAGTAACAACTTTCATCTCTCTCATACGTTTCTTTAAAATAAAATTTATATCATCACATCACACATACAATAAAAAAAAATTAGAATATTTTGGGAAATGAGTACTTTTTTTAAGTGAACTGTATAATAATCATAAAAGGAAATTTTAAAGGTTTCTGTTTCTTTAAACTTATTCACACTGTAAAAAAAAGATTTTGTTTTATATTATATGGAGCTAAGACACAAAAAAATGTTTACAAACATTAAGCTAATATTCTAGTATTCTAGATAGTCATAAATGCGAATGCTTTCAAAAAGAAAGTCATTTAACGATTAACCTTTTATGCTACCATCAAAATTTATACAAAATATACATCAGTAAGTTACATTTGCCATAAGCTAGTCTACTACAATTGCAAATAATTATCACCATGATTTTGATTATTATGATTTATATGCATATCCGCTAATGAAAATATATTATGTATTTTACAAGATATATTTTTATGTAAATATTCTAATTGTTAATAAGTTACTCAGAAAATACATTATGTATAGTCCAAATTAATTTCGCCAGATCTAACATCATAATGAAAAAAGGTCATGTCTTCATTTGTTTCTAATCGCAATCGATATTCATTCGTTTTTGAATAGGCTCTTGAACCCACACAATAATCAATAATTTGGCATTCAAATATTACCGTTTCGCCGGAGCACCATTTATGTAATGAAAAATAATAAGTTTTGCTTGTGTGCACCAGAGTACTAATTGGTTGTATTATTTTACAATTCTGCACACTCAATAACGTTAGTCACAATTTTATATACGCTCTCTCTCGCTTACTGCTATTATACTACAGTGACATATAACCGAACAACAAAACATAGCCGCTGAAGCATTTATAAACATCACTTGTACTTAGCCAAGTATAGACAACAAGGTTACTACAAATCACATAATTCGTCATTACAAGTTTAAATATTATGATCATTACGTCATACACGTGTTATACGTCTTTTTGTATACAATTTATATACATTTGGCACATACATTTCATAAATTGATTGGAATAATTGTAAAGTACAACAGATGATCCAAAATGGCACTAACATCTAAGAAGTTCACACTCCACAGTAAGTACAATAACTGCTTATTATTTATATGTATATGCATATTTCATTGAACTTTAGTAAGTACATAATAATTGTATGTACATATATTTGGTCAATACATCACACTTCGGAAAGCACACATTGCAAGATACATGTATACCGGGTATCTCAAGACTGCTACCGAAAACGAAGCCGGGTGGTAGTTTTAGTGGCTACAAACACAATGCAATTAAAAATTTCGCATAGAAACGCGACAATTATTTTTTATGATTTTTTAAATATCGTCATTTTTGGGTGGTAAATCCATAGTTTTTGCTAAAATAATAATTTAAACTCTCTTATATCTTAGAGTATTTATAAATTAAAGGGTATACACTATTATTTTAAGAAAAAATGTATTTACCACCAAAATAGGGCAATAGGAAAAAAATTACAAAAAAATTGACGCTTTTTTTTGCAACTTTTTCTGTTGCATTGTGTCTGAAGTCGCTTAAACTACCACCCGGCTTCGTTTTCGGTAGCAGTCTTGATATACCCTGTATACCTACTAATTACAATTTCTGGAAGACAGAAATATGGATTTTTTTTTTCATATTCGCTAAAACAATATACTTTCATTAAACAATCGAAATGCCAATGAGAAAATTAAACGTCGAAACATGACGTTCAATTGGTTTTACCTGAGGCAGCCAATATTAAAATTATTCATGCCATTCTATTCAAGTTATAAAACAACCAATAAATCCTGTCACACATTAAAAGACACTTCAATAATCAGTACAATCAGATTAGCGTATATTTGTTTATCTATAATATGTAAACTTTGGTTATGGTAATATTCAAATAAAAATGTTCAACAATATCCGATTCTGTCTCCAGAATTACACCAAGCTAAGTTTTAGAGATGACAAACATTAATTATCTCATTATACCGATTATTATTATTGATCATTAATCAAGTCATTCATTAAGTATAATAATTAACATTCAAATCTTGTTTATCCCACTTTATAGATCATTATGGAAGCGCAAAAACAATTATTTAAAAATTGTCATGTCATAATATATTGTATTACTCATATAATTTTAACAAGAAAATTAAATTATGAAATCACCGGCAGTAAGACAAGTTTACATTTATAAAAAGTATATTTGGACTCAATTTTTGGAATAATATAACAAGTATATATCTTTATACATACCATATGCTCCTAAAATTATGCTTGCTTCAGTATATAAAACTCAACTTAGGATTAAATAAGATGGCTTAGTTTTGATTTATATTATTTTTAACCATATTTATATTTATACTGATATCTGGTGACTGGGAAATATACTGTTATTATTTTATTTTTGATACGTGGAAAAAAAATGAAATATGTATGTTTAAATGCAATTTTTTTTCGCACAACGTATGTACTGTTTATAACTTCAGAATCTAGACACTTGGTAGAACCTATTTGTTTAGCTACTTACCAAGAATATTATTCGAAGTATGAGTAACTTAACCAACTTACTAAACCATTATTGGTATAACTCGAAGGGCCAATATATATAGAGTCAGTGGCATATCAATAATCATTATATTTTTTAAATGTTTCTATTGGTCATCCTAAAATATTTTCCAAAAAAATATACTGCTATATTGTTTTACGTTGTAAACAACCATCCATCAAATGTACATAGTCACGGGAAACGATACGAGTTATCACTGGCATAGGACACATTTTAAATTAATTACCATCCATACTTTTACTATTAAACTAGCATTAGCAGTTTTAAATGTCACTTGTTCAAATATTATCTCAATACATATACTATTAATTAATGTTTTAGAAAACAATGTTTCAAAAGATAATAATGTACTATACCGTAATCATTCTTTCACGGGAAGACTCAAAGCAAATTTCATCACACTACTTATTTTTAAAAAGCTATAACAATCTATTTAGGTTATTAAATATTGAACATCACTCTTATTTTTTCTATGCAAGGCTTCAGTGTTGAAGAATATTGTACATATTCTAACATGTCATATATTATGTATTATACAACATATTGAACACAAGTAGTTGAATAGTGTATTTTACTAGGAATACAATACAGATAGTGCTTCTCAGATATTTTTCCCAAAAATATTACAATTTATCCTACTAGGAATCTACTCGATTGTCATTTTCAAGTATTGCTAATTGGTTTTATTTAATTTAGAAACATTGTGGACAGTCTAATTTGAATTTCTAACGAGCACTAATATAATTTTGTGTTGAATAATTTGAATACATACTAATAAGTATACTAATTACGTAATACTTGAGATTTTGTCTTTTCTGAAATTTAAGAAAAACTTAAGATGAACAGTTGTCTATAAAAAGATCCAACCCCATTGAAACATGGACTAATTATGTACATTAGTTATATAAATTATTCTTGTCTAAAAATACCTAGAAAAAACACTTCGAAACTACAAACAGCCCTCTAAAAATATTATTAAAATCAATGTCTAAAATGTTACACCCAGTTTAATTTTAGTATAGAAATATATAGGATGTACCTATATCCAATTTCACTGGTATACTAACCCTAATATTTTGCCATAGTGTGCTGTCAATTTTGTCATTTTCAGAGTGCACTAAGTAGGTGCAATCGATAAACACATTGTTTATTTTTTATATAATCTGTTCTTCGTGATATGATATGGATATGGACTTTAAATATATTATGTAGAATATTAAAATATTATATATGTTGGTATTTAACGACTGCAACCCCAGTGCGGAATTGCATTGCATATTTGCATTTGTCGATGAAGTAGCTCTCTGTCGCCTGTGTGTGGGGGGCTACTCTATAAAAACGATACGAGCTTCGAATATTCGGATATTCGATGTCGGGAGAAAAATATAAGATTTCACTTCTAAAAATTAATTATAATTATTATTTTCTCTGAATTTAGTCTATGGTTCTAATAGTTTGGTTAGTTTGGTCTATGGTTGGAATCCATCATTTTGTGGAGTATGTAGGCACATTAGTGAAGTTTTACGTACAGCCGAACATTCGAAATTGGTATCGTTTTTATAGAGCAACCCCGCATATATACCTTGCGTACAGACCTAAGCGCAACTAAAGCTACACAAGACATTTCTAATGAATAGATAACTAGTCAAATAAACATTTAGCTGAATATAACAAGAACGTGGCGTTAACTAGTACCAGGAAGATTTATATTTGGACGACTTTCCTGCGACGAGTGAAGGCGAGCAGGTACTCTACGCCCCATACTAGCACACAGCACATGATCATGGCGTTCTGCACGTGGATACACATCGAGAAACTGCCAGTGTAGTCTCGCACGTAACCTGCAAATGGATGGATAGATTCTTAGATAATATAATAAAATAAGCCTTTATTGCTGGTATTAAACAATGTAAAGTTTTCTTAAACAAAAAGCAACAATGTATATTGCATCAGCAATCGATTTTTTATCGGCAGCTTGTCTTTCGCAAAGGCGTCCTCTAAAACTTCAATTTCCCCCTATACCATTGTGTTATAACTTCTATCCATTTTTCATTTAACATCTTAGATAAAATAATATGAATTAAAGTATTTAAACATTGACTCATTTTGAATGCCAGAACAAAACTTCATGACAGCATTATTATTTTTCAATTATGGCAACACCGTATATTTTTTTTTATTATGTAGGTCAGGGAAACGAGCATATAGGTCACCTGATGATGATGATTACTGCCACCTATGAAAAACCAGAACATTTGTGTAAGTACTCTAACATCCCGACGGAAAGGCTTTTAGAGACTCAATGTTAATTTAATGACAGCCATGTTATTATCAAAATAGGGTATATTTAAAAAAATGACATATACGGCCCGGCAGTTGGTAGACGTTCGACCTATGAAATTGGAAAGAGAGCGGGTAGGAAAAAGTATGTGGAGAGGAAAGGGGTATTGGGCATCTGGCAATCTCAGTCACCGAACGAAACGCGACAGCATAGCTGTGGTACGGCCCGTACGAGCCTGCCAATTCATGCAGTCATGACTGATAAAAACGTGGCACTACCACTGCTTAAAACCTACAATTTTTTCCATCATCATCTCAGCCAAAGGAAGTCCACTGTTGAACATAGGCCTCCCCATAGGATCTCCACATCGACTTGTTTACAACTTTTTTACTAGGAGCATAAATCGAACCCGCGACTTCTCCTTTCACAGCCAACTCTTGTACTGCGCCACAGAATATTATATCATGGAAGATATACTCACCAATAAGAGGTCCAATAGCGACGACAAAAGCGCCCTTGCTGACCATATGCAGGCCGAATGCAGCGGGCAGTTTCTCCAACGGACAGTACTCGGAGATTGTGAGTGTGAAGTTGCTGAGGCACATGCCGCGGAAGAACCCGCAGATGGACAGCCACACCATCAGAGGCACCCACTCCGACTGCTCAGCCAATACTGAGCACACACAATTACTACTCTTAACTACTGGGTATTTGTACTCTTTATTGTATCCTCTTTATTAGTCCACCAACCCGCATTAGGCTCGCCACGCTCGCGTGGTGGACTATATGACCTAACCACTCTCAATCGTACTCTCGATTGTAGAGGAGGCCCCTGCAGTGGGACGTATATGCGCTGATACAGATTTTATACGATAAAAAGAAAAACAAAAAATGTTTTTTTTTTTTAAATACAATGGGGATCTAATTGCACAAGGCAACCTCTTACAGGCAACCCTTGTATGGTTAAAAAAGAAAGAAGAGAGAAAAGGCAGTCTTTAGACCTATATGTACACCGTGACAGAATGGCAAGGGTTTGGCCACCAGCCAGCCGTTTATTTATTGTAGTATTCCGTCCTTCCACCCTTCTATCGGAAACATTTGAAAGGTTGCCAACATGCACGAATTATTCGAAAAAGATAAAATTAAAAAAATATATTTAGGACTATTGAATTTCAATCAAACTCATTTTAAACGGATAACTAACGGATTTTATAGCAATTTGTTGTTAAATAATTAGTTTTATTTTTATGAATATATCAGTACTACAGGCATTACGAACAAAAAATACCTACGTTTTAAAGACTTAAATATATGGACAGCGCTCTTATAGTATAAATGCTCTAGGCGCATATTATATACCATCCATCTTTCTATCAAATCAGAATGATCATTTTTGTGCTCAAGTAGTCTCAAACAATATTTTTTAAAACTTCATACTTCCACAGATGCTATAAGTAATATGCATTTGTTGGGAAACAATATTTTTATTTCATTAATTTTTAGAAAATGCGGACCTAAGATTTTTTTTAAATTATTATTTTGAATCACTACATTCAAAAGCAGATGCACAGTGCACTTAATTACACACGCGCGGGCTTACGGAAGAAAAAGATCGTTATTACTAAAACCTGCTAAACTAATTCTCATAAAAGATAAATTTCTAAAAACTAACCCATGTATTCTAATGTACATTTTATCTAATATGGGTGTAACGGTTTTTGCTGTCCATAATAGCCTCAATGGCTTCTTTATCCACGTACATGATATTGTTATATATTATGTATTATAATATGTACTTATTGATATACAATAAAGAATCGACGGTTAAAATCAAATTTATTCGTAATTGATGACAAATAACCGCGTGACTACAATCATTATGATGTTTATAAATAATTATCGACTATCTCAGTTAACATATGAGAAAGAAAAATATGTATAAAGGGCAGACGAAGGATTTATTTGAACGCTCGATATTCCGATAAGTGAGCGTGTGAATACATGATAGTAATTACTTGTTTGCCCATCACACATACATAATTCATATTATGTAGTGAGTCATCTTTGTCTGTGTATAAAATAAATATTTATGCTCGAAAAAGACGAGACATTATAAGCTTCCAAAACTTAACAAACGTTTTAAAGGATATAATGCATTTGGAGTTTCCGATTATCAAAAATGCACGTAGTAATATATTTTGTAAGGTCAGGTTAAGGAAAACATATGTTCCAAGGCAAAGAAATTAAGCCTTAAAAAGTAAATCACGATGAGTCATCAAGTGGTAATTTTATCAAATCGAAGATTTATAAAACAAATTCGTCTCGCCGCTAAAAAAATTGCGCGTGTTTGGGTCCAGTGTATGATTGATGCTTGTATAATGAGGAAACCGCTCTCATAATTGTAATTGGTTACTAAATATAACTGTTATTTGTATCTACGCGCGGTAATAATATTACGTAACAAATAACACGTGATCTCAGTACTCGAGTTGATGAATAAAAGATTGCATAATGAATGTCATGAATACTAATATGCATTGTGTTAAATGTATAATGAAGCTCACCTGATCTAGTGGCAGCGAGGAAAAATGATGAAATGAAGAATATCATCTTCTTTGATATAGTGGTCCTGTCGAATATCGGTGGCAATATAAGCCGCACCAGAATGTCTGTGATGGCCGTCATAGACAGGCAAAACGCCGTGTCGTTCATATTGTACCCCAAACTTTGTATAAAGAAAGGGGTCAACATCCTAAACTGAAGCTCCCCGCTCCAAAATAGAGAGAGACCGAGTAAAAGATTCAAAAAAGACCAGTCTTTGAGTAGATCCAAGTCCATAAGTGCTATAAATTTTCTAAAGAAGCCCTTCTTTTTTTCCATCTCGGGCTCGGTTTTCTTGATTGCCTTCATTTGTATGGCTTCGTCGTCCGCCGTCTGCAATGAGTAAACACACATGTATAAATTTATATGAAATTCAACGGAAACTTCATACATTTTTCAATACAGTATTATAATCGTTGTATGTCATAAATAATTAAATGTAAATAAAATATTTTGGATCGCCTGTGAAGTTCGACATCAAAATTCCATCTGTAATTTTGATGGTGCGAACATGAAAAAATACATTTCAACTATACACCGTTAATATGCTTTTACCATTCAAGAAACATACATTAAACAAAATTGCTGTCAGATGTGCCGACTGAGTTACTTTTTTCGACATTATTAGTACATATCAAACAAAATCCTTTTTAATCCAGTCAGATAATTGCAACAAAATTGATTTTGTATAGCTGTGAAATCTAATCGACACAAATTGAAATGCTCATAAGGAGATGTATCAACTGAAGGAATTCATTTGAAAAAAAAAAAAAACAACTTCATAACCAATCTGAGTTGCGGTCATGAGACGAGATTTCATACAAAAATCTTGGAGGTGAAACCAAATCAAACATCGCCAACCTTTGTCAGAGTTTTAAAATAACATAAAAAAATATTACTCACATCCAAATACAGCTGGAGATAACTACCAGTGAAGTCCATGTTGGATATATTGGAGATGACAGACACCTTCCTTCTTCTTGCAGCTTCACTCATACTACCGCTAGAGGTGACGCGCGGCATGGCGGCCACGGACGCGGCCGTGGTGAGGCCCGGGTACACGCGACAATTCTTCTCCAACTCAGGCAGTGGTTTGTCACACGTCTTCGCTCGAGGCATGCCTATAGTACGCACTGAAGGATGGTTCATATTTGTATGAGACCGCTGAGGAGTCAGCTTCGGCATCGGATGCGTCACCAGAGGATTGATCTCGAATTTGTCCTCATTCTCTTCATCGCTTTCCATTATGCATTCCATTTCCTGGAATTTTGGTTGTATGTTTAGAAAAAGACGTTTGTTATTGAATGAAAATTTACCATACAATGTAGTTTCAAGTTTGTATTCTAGTCGTTCTTTTATTCTTTCAAGGATAATTATAATTTGTAATCAAATTCAGTTAAGCCGCACATCTAAATTGATTTTTTTTTTAATTAGCGTTATCAAAATGGATTATAATATCTATATGTTCAAGAATCATAATTCAACAATAACAATAAACAAATAATGTAAACCACAATAATGTGACAAAACAATATTTTTTAACCAAATAATTGGCTGCATATTTTAATACTGTCTTAATTTATAATGGTTTCTTAGATTTAAATTGATGTTTTAATTTACTCATTAAGTTCCATACATCAAATTGTATTGGTGTTTAGTTGCCAAACACGAGTAAATGTTATGTTGCATAAATCTAATTAAACGGTTAGCTAAACGCGCGGGTTGAAGGTTCTGTAGCGTGAGGGTCATTGACTTCGGACATTAGATTACAAATGCGTCATCAATCATTGTTAATTATCGTGATATCACTGTCAATGTTTACACATAGATCTATTTTATTTTATATGCATTCGTGACTAATTAAACCTCAAATATTGCACTGCATTTTATGCTGATATTATATTGACTGGTAAATCTGACTAAGGGACTAAATTGTGATTAGTGCATTACTGACTCATAGACTATTGACTGACACACAATGACTACATCTCCTCCGTCTTGAAAATGGTATTAAGGTATGGCCGGCTAACAAAGGGGCGTGCACTCTGAATGCAGAATACCAAATACATGTGCTAATATAGGGGATTTTACACATCGCGGGTTTACCCCGATCGTTTCGCAATAAACTGTATTCGAAAATCCTTACATTTCAAACGTAATATAAACTATATTTTAGGTATACCAAAATAAAGAATATTATACATTCTAGTTACTCAAAATTATGTACAAACATCTACATACTTATTTCAATTTAAAATTACTAATCTTGTTAATGTGAAAGCACTTTTGTGACATGCATATCACAGTCGTTGATAACAACTATAAATAAATTCGGATAATTGTTCCATCTGACCAATCACTCAAGCTGCAAATGTTCAACACCAGTTATCTTTTATAAATATAGTATAAAAAAATGCCGTATAGTCCCAATGGGCCATGATGACATTTCATATATTTATTATGTGTATATTGTATAAAACTGACCTTCACCGGTTGCAATTCGCAATCGACCGGCTCTTCGATGAGATGTCTCTTCACGGGTTGAAGTAAACACGATCCCAACACTGCGTGGAAAGCCAAGGCTCCTAGTATGACCACCGTCCACCGGAACCCATACTCTCCGAGGAGCAACTTGACTAGTTGAGGCATCACCATGAGCCCGAAGCCCGTGCCTGCCATCGACAAGCCAACCGCCTGCCCACGCTTCTTAGAGAAATAGTGATTGAGAGACACGAAAGATGAGGAAGACGCGAGACCCACTCCGAAACCTGAAATTTAATATTTTCATTAGTAAGACCTACTAGTAATGACCAATGGAAATTATTTCTATTTCAAATTAACATCACCACCTTGTTATTTTAAGACCTTGGATGCTCTATATTTCCGCTATTGCTAATTCCCCCCACAGAAACCTGAACATTTACACACACAAAGTTGATTGTTCAGTTTCTTCATTAAATCGGTTCATAAAGAAAAAACTCACTCCTTCATAGATTACACAAAATCATATAAAAATATTAGCCGATCGGGTGGGTGAAACAAAATCGCAAGTCGAAAAATTTGACTTTATTATATAACTTGTTAAATGTTATCATCGACTTCACTTGCCATATTCGAACACTAGTAAGAGCGAAAACGAGTTAACGGTCAAGGTCGATCAACGTCTAGTTTATTTACATTTTATTTATTTATATTAATGAATTTATAACAATTTTACCGTATTTCGAAAAAATATAAAGAATAAGATAACATTGCTTGCAACTAGCATTATCCTGCAAACTAAATGGACTTTCTGTGTTGTTACATCAAAATAATAAATAAACTAAATGTTATATTTTAAATTTTCCATACAAATAACTATAACAACTTCTACTCGAATTCGTGTACAAATACAAAAGTTAGTCCGTACACGAAGTTTTAATGAAAACTCTGTTTAAATTTTATTACAATGTTGTATAGAAACTTTTATTAAAATGTTCATTTTTATGGCCGCTATAAAAATGTAAATTGGATTATCTTATTACACGCTTTCATAGATATTTATATCATCAACACAAATCTCAGTTTTAATAGAAACGTGTAAGAATCCAAATTAGCATCAACAGTAGCACAAAGAAATTAACTTCTTATATGTTATTAATAATTTCGATACATTAATTTAAGAAAATAAAATATTACATCTTAGAGTATTAACAGGTCTGTAGCGGAAAGGAGAAACAACTGACAGTGGATTTTAAGCTTAAATCTGCTCCAAGTTGTAATAGCATTACCGGCAAAAATACCAGTCCTGGAAAACTCGAATACCATTTTCCACGCTCTAAGTCATACGAAATGCCATATAAGTTTTTTAATAATTTATTAATATGTATACCAGTATTATTGAACTAGATTAACAGGTTTCAATGAATTAACATATTATTTTGATTGTGGAGATATAAAAAATAGTTACGATTTCGTGTTGTAACAGGCACTTGTTTGATTGGGATTAGTTTAAAGTGACATAACAAACCTACTTAAATTTTAGAAATAAAACAGCTTGAGGTATTTAACTCTATCAGCCTTAGTCAAAGACAGTTTAAAAGCCTATTTTCGTTTTGAATATGCTTTCTTCTTTGCTCAAGCCGACTTCAGAACTTGTTCGAAAGGGACAAAAAATGTGATAGCTAAAATTTTAAAACTGTATAAATGAGCCCGTTAAAGGTTATATTAATTTGATCGCATCCTACCGGCACTTCTACAGTATTTTTCATAAATGATGACCATTTCCCGTATCATCATTCATACGAATAGAGGAAATGTTAATTTATTCTCAAAATAATGATGCTGTTGATTGGACAAACAGTAATGAATTACAGTCCGCAAGTGACGCAAGAGAGTAATGAATGGCATTTACGGTCCATTTAAGTTACGAGCCATAAATAAAAACGACTGCTGTGTTTTCAATAAAACAACTCATTTACCGTCAAAATAATGGCAAGTGTGATGCTCAGCGATATACTGCATCTGTCAGCCGTCTGACCCGAACATCAATCGTTACTCCATTAATAGCAAACATATCGAATTTTATGAATAAACTTTACACGCTAAACATATATTATTATCCTATAAATTTCAATTCATTGCGATCAACGTAGATATTACATAATGTAAATTTTGGATGGAGATTTTGATTTGCGAATGCAATAAAGTACCAATTGCTCGCCCTATATTACAAACTTTTGCTGTAGGTTTGAAAACGTTGTTGAAAAGTTAAGCCCGTTCCAACACTAGCTAAAGCCCAAAACGCTCTTTGCATAAGAGTCACCCCCGAGTGAAAAATATATTAATATATTTAATTTCATGTTTTCATTCATAACAGACAGTTAATCTTTCCACTCGATTTGAATTTCATAACAAATAATTCACGCAGAAATAATTTGCAATTAAATAAATAACACCCAACAGTCACATACATAGTCCTGACCCCACACTAAGATCGAGTCTTGTGTCGTGGGTATCAGGAACTACGAGAGACTTTTCGGTCTCACAAGCACTCAGACCCGGAAGAAATATTTGTGGGCCGCACAAACATTTCTCTCGGTGCGGGGATCGAACCCGCGGCCTCTCGTTTCACAGGCGGCGTCTAACCAACTGCGCCACGGAGGCTATTCTTCCGTAACCATAAGGAAAACGCTCAACAAGAGGTTCATTGTGAAGGTTTGCCACTTGCTTCACAATCATTATTGTTCGCACAGAACCGCGTTAAATGTACAAAGGTTACTGATATTGGGGAAATGCAAGTCGCAGACCAACATTGCCGTGACAAGGACATTTACTAACCTAAATGAAGGGCTTTTGTGACCGGATAGCGCGCGACCAGTCGCGTTCACCAGCTGTCCGATATTTACATAAAAATGTACATTTTCCATACAAACATAACGGAATTTGAGTGTAGAGTGCACTTTAGAGTTGATACTGTTGACTTAAGAGCTATTTAATCAATAATCGTTTACATGACCAAAAAACGCATTTCATTTCAAAAACGACTTTTTACTAAATCGTGCGTTTGCATGTAGAACATACAGCTGTTAAAACAGTGTAATTTATTTATTACTAAAATAGGTTTATTGCAAACGATGCGTCGCAAATAGATTATATTTTATAGGTCCTGATGATAGCAATATACGCTGGGATTTATTTATAATTATCAGTATATAGTTCCATGAGTCAGATAAAACCCATATTTTCCCGCTGTAATTAAATTGCTGCGGTCGTTAAACCGTAGCAGAAACCTTATATGTGTCTTGAGCATTGTGGCTCTAGAACGGCAGATAGTTTTAAAATGCATCAGTAGAAACTAGCGAGAACGTTGGCCCATTGCTAACGTGGTGTGCCAAAATACAAAGATAATTTAATTAATTGAAAGAAGGCTTAAATTCCGAAATAAGGCTGACATAAACTCATTGTATTATTTTTATCTCTCCCTCATTTACACATTTCTGTACGGAATAACTATAATGAAAATGGAATACAAAAGTAATGAGCAATCATCTGTAAAAGATTATAAAAAGCAGAAGATACAACTTCAAGAGTTAAATTAGACCTTGATATAACAATTATTTTTACACGCAAGTATCGGAATGTAGCTCGAACCAATGATCACAAAGATATATTTATCTCTACATTGTTTGAATGCTAAATACCATTACTGAAATATTTACAGTAGGTATACGGTTTTCAAAAATTTGACACAGAAACGCAATTATAGTCATATTGAAATTTATACATACAGAATTTACAGAATTTTAAGTACCTAATTGTTATGAATAGAACCAAGTTACAATGATATTTCCAATGACCTTTTGAATACTGAAGCTATTTTGTACGATTATACAATATTTCATAGTAGTTAATTTTTATAGTCTGTTTACAATTAAGAGACCTTTGTGATGTGTTGTAATTATTATCTTTGTCTTATCTGATTACTACAGATATAAAAAAAAAACACAAGCAAATGGATGCCATGTTTGATGAAAATATTACAATAATCATGAAACAACTCACCTCCTAAAATACTGTAAGTGGCCAGTATGTGACCCATGCTGTTTGCCGGAGCGGTAAACAGCAAACCCAGAGCGCATATCGTCGATCCGACAAAGCATACTTTTCTATACGAAAATGTTTTAATGACGGGCCCCACGAAGAATCCTGAGAAGTTAACTACGGAGTCCAGTGTACTGGCGATGACTGATGCTCCCGTTGTATGAACTCCGAGATCGTCAAGCAAGTCTTTGAACAGCAATCCGAAAGATGGCTCTAGAGATCTCGTCGAAAACTGTAAATAAAGATAACATGTTACTATTGCGCTAAGATTTATTATTTTAAAAGTAAAAACAATCATTATTTGCATATATTCCAATCAAATCTTTTCCGGACAATTGCTGTCCATTGGGATTTATCACACGTATCCGATATCATTCCATCACTGTTTAAGAGCGTTTATACCCTGCACGCGCTTTTTGGCTTAAAAACAGGACTTTTCAAATGAGTTAATAGCCACCAATAAACAATTTCAAGGTAAATAATTAGTACTAATTTTAGAAAAGGTTGTCATCTAGGGATTTTGGTGAAAAACATTATAGATTGATGGATAATTTGTGAGTACTATAAGGATTACTGAACACAAGTTTCGTTTTTTAGGCTTTAAATGGCAATTTAGAAGCTTAAGATATCCGAAACCACTAAATATAAGATGAAAATAAAAATATTATCAGACTAATAAGATCCTTATGGAGGGATTTTGCTGAGAAAAATAATCTTGTTGTGTTTAGTTCCTGAAAAATAAAAATTTAAACAATGCGAAATTATTCAGAAACTCTCGTCAAGAACATATTTTTTTTACCAACTTATCGTACATAATTTTTTATAACAATTGCATATTACAATAGAAGAACATCTTATCAATAAATTACCATTTTTATATTTCAACAAAATTAGTTTTCATGTTTTCTACAAATATTTTAAAAACCACTATAAAACACGCTGTCCGACGTGGATCAAATCAGACCGCCGCAAGGCCTTCTAGAGGGAGGACGTATCGCTCGTCGCTCCGGCCTGGCTGCAGTCGATTATGCCGCGCGTAGTAAAAATAGCCACGCGCGGAATGCGATTACCACATCTTAGTACTTTGGTAGTAAAATATTTAATTATTTTTATTATCTACAATGATTTTGTAGTGAGTATAAATTATGTTTCAGGTAATATAATGGGATGTAATTCCAAGGCTAAATTATGTTATCTATTGTAATATAAAATTAAATATATTTCGTAATTGTAAGGGGTTGTAAGGCCCCTAACACTATTTATGTTTTCGAACACGAAATGATTAATAAAACGTCCGTAGTGTATACTGATTGAACACTGATTTGAATGCAACTTAACAATGTAATAATAACAAAAATATGATTAGTATCCAAAATTTGTATTATTCTTTGCTTGCACAGTAATATTTGTCTACTTATAATGCAAATAAAATATTTTTATGATATTATATTACAGTTACATTTCAATTGAATATTTGAAGCGCACGGATCAAAGTTGTTTGAGCCGATTGTATAGCGAGCCGACGCGACGCGGCAGCTCTACGCACACAGCTTTGGTCGCTTATGTGTGCGTGAAATTAACGAAGAAATACCTATAGTTGACTTTGCGCGCAAGGTGTATACGCTCTTAAGTTGTGACAACAAAAAGATTCAGTTTGTATATTGGCAATAAATGTTGATATTCTGTAAATTTTACTTTATTGAATACAAGTAATAAAACTAATATAATTAATATTCCTGCAACTAAAACGTGCTAAATTCGATTATGCATTATACACAATTCTTTAAATCGCATACGCATTTTTGAAAGTGTTCGATATATGATAATGAAATAAAAAAAAACAAAGGCATTACGATTCAACACAGAATTATTTACTTAAAAAAAAAGATAAGCCACTTTGGTGCTCAACTGGTGGGTCGTATAATATTATATCGATCGTGGGAATATTAAATACAGATGGCCTGAAACCGCAACACGAAGGGTGAACAGAAAATATGCAAAACCTATTTTCCGTACCGTATTACACCGGAATACGGTAGTTATTTGGAATCAAATTGAATGAACCTACTTTATCCACACGTTGCGTAAACATTATTGAATAAGAGACAAACCCGTTTCTAGGCAAATAAATGGCTATATTACGCGGGGAATACAAAATGCCCATTTTATAGTATTTATTACCCGCATCTCAATCCGAATCGGATGACGAATAGGTGCAATAGTGCAATCAACGGTGACGAAATTTGATCTTAATCATACACGTAAAACTTCAACCAAACGCACTTTTAAAGTATTGAGTATTCTATCCTTGATAAAAATATAATTTCACCAGGTAAACAAATTATATTTTAAAGAAAAGCACCTGAATTTTATAAAATCGTAAAATGATACCATGAATGGTTTCTATGACACAGCCCTTTAAAACGTAACTTTATCCCCATAAGTAAACAATGACACTTAAGCAAAATTATGGGATTACTTAGGGCTTAAATAACTTCGAGCCGTATTTAGGAAAGCTTAATTACGATACATATGGCTTTTAAATTTTCTTTTAAACAACAAATAACATAAGGGCATGACCAAACGACTTCCAAATATGCAATAAGCACTTCTAAATCTAAAGTTTTATGTACTTATCGACAAAATCAAATGTAAATATGTTAATCACAAATATGCGACAAACCCAAACCTGCGGCTTTAGCAAATACATACATATGTGAGATAAGTAAACAGTATTCTACAAAAAATTGGTCATACCAATATACTCGAACGTTTTCAAAATACCAACTGATAATAATTATTCAATGGTGCAAAATTTTAAGAATAAAACATGGTGTTATAATTTATATTAAAGCAAACACGAAAATAAGACAACACACTGCAATTCTGACAAAATTACACTCATACGATGGATGGATGGACATAGAATTGATAATCTCCTTTTTTTGAAGTCGATTAAAAAACATTAATTCCAAAACCCACTCAATTATAATAGGAAATCGAGGCCAAAGATACTTTATTTCATAACATAGTCCATGTGGCGATGAAAGTAGACTTTATATAGCAATACAATTTAGTAATGTGTGACTATTTTATCATATATAGAGTAAGATAATTTTGTTATTAAAAAGTGTATAAGTTATAGATAAAACAGGTGTGGATTTTTGAATGTTTTTGCGATACAATTTGTTAAGTTATACTCGAAGTGTTCTATAAATTAAGTAGGTACACCATGCAAAACCAATGTGGATCTGCGTAATCATTTACATTACACACCAAGACGGGGTCAAGGCCTAAATGCCAGTCAAAAAGTGCTAAATTGATGTCGCCAAAGAAAACATGATATTGAATAATTCTACAATAGGGAATGATGAGTCGGGTGAAATAAAGAAGATTAAAGGGGACGGCGGGCTTCTTCACGGGCTGGGGGTACACCAGGTGAAGCATAATATAGTGAAAGATATACATATATGTTATTTTGAAAAACTGGTTACTAATAAATAAATAATAAATAATCTATAGTGTCACTAAGTATAGTGTGTGTCTAAGGTCTATCGAGAAAAGCTCATTCATGTTACAAAATTAATTCCATAGAAGATGCATACGGAATACGGATAATAATACCAATATGATGAATGGCCAATAATTAATTTCAGTTATTTGTAATTCCGCGCAATTTTTAGCTGAAACTCGAATACTCTGAATTTAAACAGGTGTTACTTTTGTTATAATCACAGAATTGTAAATTGATTTTTAAAAGAGCTCCACGGTAGATTTTCTTGCTCGTTCTTGTCTGATAAAACAAATTTCCGAACCAAGTAGCTGATAAAATACTTAAGCTACATTATGTATAATACTTTATGGATTCCGTTAGTTATTTTCATGTCATTGCAGTAATAGTTGGATATTCAAATATAATGTTAATTAACATAATAAATATTAACACAAAATGTCGAAAATAATATATTTTACACTTAACTTACAACAACAGCTTAGTTTAACCAAAATAGACGCCAGCGTGACGTGGGAGACATTTACAGAAGCGATGAAACGACCCAAACAGCATTTAGGTGAAAGAAGGGAAACTCTATAATTTAAACTTGTTTCTCGAAATGCGACCTCCGCTAAAGTGAGACAATAAAAGCTTGTAAACAACAGCTGATTCACGTAAGCCACGACGAGAACACAAATTAATTGTGTCAGTGATACGAGAGCAAGTAACTAGTTAAGCAATCGTAGCTCTGTCGAGACTGAGTGCAATTACTAAGAGTAAATTGGAATTTGGAATTCCGTTCCAAATGCTTTCGACGCGCAGTATATGTACATCACAGATCACTTCCAATAGATACCGCATTACGATAGTTTTGTTTTGAACCGAAAACGCCAACGAAGGGAACTGCGCGGGGGGTGGGCGGGTTGCAGCGCGGTCACGTGGACTTCACTGGAGAGATGAGGCATAAGTCGATAAATAAAAAAATGTATTGATAGTTCGATTTGCCAGTAAGTTCATGTGTTATGATCGCTTCTATAACTTAATTACCAACTTGTTAAATGTTTGATAATATTTTTTCACCGGCCTGATCTGATAAATTATACCAACCGGCAACCGCTAACTATGAATAAAATACGATTAAGATCTATACTTTAGTATGTAACGGTTTTATTTCTATTATTCATCGTGTATTTTTGTATACCATAATGGCGAAATACCCAAATTAAGTGTTGATATAAAAGAACAGATAAAAATATGAAATAGTAAATAACTAAACCTCACGCCCTAAAGGGCTACAATAACTTATTCCGTTTCTTGAATTCTGACAGCGGCTGTAGTAAATGTAATATCGACAAGTGACTATGAAACCCACTTGACGAACTATGAATGTTTTAAGACGATATATACAACGTATGTTAAAATTAGTGCAATAGCTTGAGCTACTGATTCTCAATAAACTTAGTATAATAAAACTTATGATAAATACCCTCCCATTATATTTGAAAACGTATACAACTAGAGGGAAAAAAGGAAATTTAATCACGCCAAAGATAAATAAAAAAATATTGTAAAAGTACCTTGTTAACAAATTTAACTATTTCAAATTACATGAAATAACGTAATTATGGTTATTTGCAATTTTTATTTAAATCAATATATATTTTGTGACATTGTCATTTCATCATCATCATATCAGCCACAGGAAGTCCACTGCTGAACATAGGCCTCCCCCAATGATCTCCACAATGACCTGTTGGAAGCGGCCTGCATCCAGCGACTTCCTGCGACCTTAGTCAGATCGTCCGTCCACCTTGTAGGCGGGCGTCCAACACTTCGCTTGCCTGTACGTGGCCTCCACTCGAGAACCTTTCGGCCCCAACGGCCATCGGTTCTACGAGCTATGTGCCCGGCCCACTGCCACTTCAACTTGCCAATCCTATGGGCTATGTCGGTAACCTTGGTTCTCCTACGGATCTCCTCATTTCTGATTCGATCTCGTAGGGAAACACCGAGCATAGCCCGCTCCATGGCTCGTTGAGTGACTTTGAGCCTTTTAATGAGGCCCACAGTGAGAGGCCACGTCTCGGTGCCGTATGTCATCACTGGTAACACACAACTATCGAAGACTTTCGATTTTAGGCACTGAGGTATTTTGGACGAGAAGACGTCGCGAAGTTTCCCGAACGCTGCCCAACAGAGTTGGATTCGCCGATTGACCTCTCTCTCGAAGTTGGACCTGCCAAACCGGACCACTTGTCCTAAATAGACATATTCGTCTACAACTTCGAGAGTCGAGCCCCCAACTCCAATGGGGGTGGGCACAACATGGATATTCGACATGATCTTCGTTTTATCCATGTTCATTTTAAGACCCACCTGTTGGGAAACTCGATTAAGGTCTTCAAGCATAGTGCTAAGGTCTTCCAGCGATTCTGCCAAGACTACAATATCGTCGGCAAATCGAAGGTGAGTAATATACTCGCCGTTGATGTTGATGCCGAATCCTTTCCACTGCAAGAGCTTGAAGGCATTTTCCAGCGCGGCAGTGAACAGTTTCGGAGATATGACATCTCCCTGTCTCACGCCTCTCTGTAGTGGAATAGCCTTCGTGCTCTGATCCTGTACTCGGACCGACATGGTGGCGTTGTTGTATATACACCTCAACACTTCGATGTACCGATAGTCTATGTGGCACCGCTGAAGAGACTGTAGCACAGCCCAGGTCTCGATCGAATCAAAGGCTTTCTCATAGTCCACAAACGCTAAACAAAGCGGCAAGTTATACTCCTCGGTTTTTTGTATAACCTGCCGTAGCGTATGAATATGGTCTATGGTACTAAAGCCTTTTCGGAAACCGGCTTGTTCGGGAGGCTGGAAGTCATCAAACCTGCCTTCGAGACGATTCGTGATGACCCTTGAAAACAACTTATAGACATGGCTCAGGAGCGAGATGGGCCTGTAGTTCTTCAGCAAAGTGTTATCACATTTTTTTAAAGAACAGTACCACCACGCTCCTGCTCCATGCCTCCGGCGTTGAGCCCTCGAGGAGAACGGAATTGAAGAGCCTCTGAAGGACTTTCAGTACCGGCGTTCCGCCCGCTTTCAGAAGCTCTGAAGTGATTCCGTCCTCACCCGGCGCCTTGTTGTTTTTAAGTTGTTTGAGGGCCATCTCAATCTCAAACAGGCTGATGTCCGGGCTGACATTGTCATTTAATAAAATTAATTTACATTATTGTTTTACAATATCGATATTTCTGGGAATTATATTATAAACATGCGTCAAACATTAGAAAAACGCGTGATTTCACCAAAAAAAGATGGCTTATTACGGTTATTGCTATGCGAAAAAGACAGCTGATTCTCCATCCGAACTCGACTGTTTGACATTGATACATTAACCAGTATAAATTGATCTCGCTCGGGACCAAATTAATTTAAAGAATATTAGTTATCGATGAAAACTTATTGCGTTTTTTTGGATACTTATTTTTTTGAGTTTTTTGCACACCATTTTATTGAACAAATCATTATTAACTGTAATATTATGTTCCCAAAATGTAATTTTCGCTAACGTGCGACGACATGTGCGGGTCCACTACTTGGACGACACTGATGACGCGACATTTGGCATCGGTTTATATCTATCTGATAGCTTATATGTGTTGGGCGCAACCGCTGCCTTGCATTAGGTATCTATTGGGAGTGATCTGTGATGTACATCTATGTATGTGTCATTAAATTTCATGTAGGTATTATATTGTGACGTCAAACATTTGATTTTGCATTATTATGTAGTCAAGCGTGAGCGAAATAATTGTCAATTTTGGGTCAATCAAGCCCACATGCGGTAATATTATGCATAAAGAAACCACAACACCAGTAAATAAACATGCGTAATACTTTAAATATATAAATATTTAGATGCAAAGAAATAAATATATAGAATGCGATACAGTAAGTAAAAGCCAATAGGGTTACAAAGTGATCCTGTAGATCCGGAACATTACGTCTACACTTTTATAGCTTCATTGCATAATTCTATACTCCATCGGTTTAGGTACTTAAATAAATGTAAACAAACCATAAAAAAGGTTATTTAACATTGCCATTTCTCACTTCAAAATTAATTGAAGACAAAAAAATGTTTTTTTTTTTTTTTTTTTTTATTGCATTGAATGGCGAGACGAGCAAGCCGTTCGCCTGATGGTAAGCGATACGACCGCTCATGAACAGTAGCAATATTCCACTGCGCTCGCCATCCTGAGAAGTGAGACATAAGATGTTAAGTCTCAATATGTCCAGTAGTTGCTCTGGCTACAATGTCCTTCAATCCGAAACACAACAGTGCGTTTAAGCAGTGTTGTTTCACGGGAGAAATAGACATTGCGGTGGGTACCACCGCAATGTCAGATGTCATGTACCCAGATGGCTTCTCACATATGAGAGACCTACCACCAGTATGTTTACGTAAATGTAAAACTACAATACATGTTCAATTTTATTATAACGATTATAATTATGAATGTGTAAGCTTGGAAACAATTAAATTATGTGAGATCATAATTAAATTACCTAAATTAAATTATCTAATTTTATAATGCAGTCTGTCTATAAAAAAAGACCCAAACACTCAGGCATCATATCATATACATGGAGTATAATCGTAAAGTATTAGTGATCAACACTGGTTGTCATGCTGTTTACGTTGTCAAGGACGGTGGTCTATGACAAATAAAAGTGCTGGTTTTTGCATAATGCGGCATAATTTATCCGAATTGTTGCTAGGAAATGAGATATCAGATTATCGTTAGTTAATTTTAAGTAATAATCCACATTGTTAAATAAATCCACAATAACAAAAATTTAAATTAAATTAATAAATATTATTGACATAAGACAAAAATGTTATACAAAAAGGCGACGAAATTTGAATTTTATACCAGCCAATCAAAGCATTAAGCCTCAGCTGCACAAACTAACTTTGCCCATAACTATAACTTTGAAAATGATAATCCCATACATTTGAGATGTATTTGACATTGCTAATGTATCGACATTTTCAAAAGTAAAGATATGGGAAAAGTTAGTTTATGAAATTCAATTTAAGTTTACGAAGCCTAATCTATACAATATACACATGATAAAAATGAAAACGATCGCTGCCTTTATTTGAGGAAGATATATGAGACTAAAATAAGAAAATAAAGTTACACTACTGTCTACTGCTTGTCTTATTTCAATCAGTTCATAAAAAATCATAAAAAATGATATCAATTTAAAGAATCAAGTTGAACGTTCATTCAATAACCATGCTATAACATAAAAAAAGAACTTATAGTGTGGCGTGGAGTAAAAAATCTGCACCCGGCGAAGCAGGTGATAAGTACAATGATAAACGAAGTTAAAAATAATAATGACACAAGGGGTATGTTTACACATTGAATTTGTCAAAGTAACAAGTACTTTGGTACTACCAATTTTATTTGTACTAGACTTTACACGCACACAATGAACTTGATAACGCTTAATTGCTTCACTGAAATCGTAAAAAGTAATAACTACGCCCAACAGTCACAGTCATGGTCCTGATCCCACACTAAGATTGATTATGTCCTGGGTATTAGGAACTACGACAGACTTTTAGGTCTCAGAAACACCTAGACCCGAAACAAATACCTGTGAATCACACAAATATTTGTCTCCCAACGGATATCGAACTCGCAATCGCGTTTTATAACTGACAGAGGCTATTAAATGGACCTAAAGATACTCTATAGGTATATAATATAAAAGCGGAACCTAACTGACTGACGTTTCAACGCACAGCCGAAACTACTGGAGCTAGGAACGTGACATTTTGCAAAGGGGTTCCCATTGTGACGTAGGGTAGCACTAAGACGGGATTTTTGGCTATTCAACCCCTAAGGTGAAAAGGGAAAAACCTGTTGCATGGAAAATGATAACCGTTGATGTTGCTGATATTAAACTTTACACTTTGATTACTCATCTAGAAACAGCAGTAACTGCATATTTATTCCTTTAATAACTCTAAAGGGGCTAAAATAGTAATTGAAATGTTGTATGCAAAATCGGAACCGCTGAAGTTATTCATATGAAAATTTGTATTTCACCACTTATTTTAAACGAAAAATAATAGCGTAAACTAATTTTAGAAATGTAAGTGGGTGAAATAAGGGATGAAAATTTTATATGAACATCAGCACCACTGAAGCCGATTCATATTATCATAATTTATTTTTGTGCAAAGCTTTAGTACAGTATAATGTTGTCGTAGCGATAATGTATTACTTTTAAGTCCGTATTATTATGATATACACGCAGACGAAGTCGCGGGCAAAAGCTAGAACGACATAAAAATGCGAATAATTGTATGCATGTGCACGTGGGGCATCCGTCACAAATTACTTGCTTGCATAACTGATTAAAACTATTATTTTGTGTCAATCATAATTACTATACGTAGAGAAAAAGCGAACCGAGTACTATAATATAAAATCGCAATAGGTATACTTTTATGCTACCATTTAAATCGTTTCTGTTATTCAAATAAAACATTTATATTTGACTACGAATATACTAAAGCTCTAAAATGATGTGTGTGATAAAAGTACGAGTATTTGCTTCTACACCGATTTAAGATGTCAGAATAACGTACAGTATTAACTTAATCGAAGGTCACGCAGATAAGCCATACAGTGAGGTAATCAAAGCGTTTGACATTGAAGACTTTTTATGGCACTTTTGAAATACTTTACATAAACAGAGTTTATCCTGTTTATAATACATCTTGAATGTAGATAACATAGACTACGAACGGAAATATTATTTTACCTGAATATACAAAATTTTGGTAAATAATTTCATGACGCTTTAAAATATTACGCTTAAAACTTAGTTCATGTGGATGAAACGCTTTAGAATTTAATAATACAATTTAAGTATAAAGCCTTTTACCAATTCCTTTGTCTGTGTAAAAACATCAAAACCAGTTATTTTATTTTCACGTATGAACATGTTGCTAATTTTCGAAAACTTATCTTACAAAAAGACTATAACCAAAAAAAGTACCTACCTACCTTATATGAGAATAACATTTAAATGATTAATCAATAATCAACATGGGCAAGATCAAATAAACTACGAGCTCACTAACGCTCTATGACATAAAGAAAGTAGTTTCAGCGTCCTCAATTATAATGACGCGTATATCTGATCTTCAAAGCAACATCAGACACCTGATTTCGGGTGACTAATTAGTTCTCCTACTGTATGTACAGTAGGAGAACTAATTAGTAGAGAGTAGAGTTAGAGTTAAAATAAATATGATAAGTTGCCAGTAATCTAGGTTTTCGCTGTCAATAGGTATGTACCTATTTATTTTAACTCGCTTCATAGCTCCAGTCTGCTTAAAGAGAAAGAATTTCTTAAAAAGAATAATAAATAAAAATAGGAGACAGTGTGAATATAAAGCTAAAGCTAAAGTGCATACATCGTCCAATCTCTCTATAAATAGGATGTACACAAATCCCACGTGACTTGCGAGATCCATGCGACCATTTGTCAAAGCGTGGTAAAGTGCAAAGTTCACGCGATTCATCGGCGATATGTGATTGAGTAAACTCACGCAGACGTATATGACTCGTGTCTTATATGGCACTACATTAAATGTACACAAATACGGATGTTATAATTACATTACCCCCATTCTAGTGGGAAAAGCCGAACGTATTTTTTTTTTATTTTTCTATCAATATGGGTGACAAGCATTGAGATATATTACTACGATATCGATGGTGACGAAGGCTATTTTATTAATCGAAATGCAAAGTATTGTTAAGTTTGAGAGCAATGCATAATTACAAACTTGCACAAACAACAATGCACTTTGCAACAGGAATTGAAAGTAAAAACTGTTCCGAATACAGTCTGTGAAATAATTGATTCGTGTCGCAAAACTTTCTACGTCTGTCATGTCCGCTATCTGGAAATTGATCGCTTTAAAGATTTAGCGCTTCATTCGACTATCATATATTTTCATTACATCATAGAATATCCAAGGATAAAACTGGCTGTTTACATGAACAAAATTTAAACTAGCGTATGAATCTCATTGCGGCAATTCAGCGCCACAATAACATATAATAGTATTTATAGCATCTAGTGAAATGATACAAACGTTGTCTGACTAGGCAAATATTTCTGTAGATTTGTATAAAATAATAAAATAAATTCACCCAACATTCACACACATAATCTCCACACTAAGATCAACTCGTGTGTATCAGAAACTACCAGAGACTTTTCGGTCTCACAAACACCCAGAAAAATGTTGAATATCTGTAATAATGTACTATCAATATGTTGTTTTATTGTTCTCAAACAGTACCCCTTAATTCTTATTTTGTATAGTACTATAATTGCGTGGTGGCCTGTTGGTAAACGGACTAGACGCGACTGCCAACATGTTCACGGTGGTCGCGGGTTCGAATCCCAGGGCACACCTCTGACTTTTCGGAGTCATGTGTGTATTGATATTCAATCACCACGCACTAAAACGGTGAAGGAAAACATCGTGAGGAAACCTGCATACCATAGCGATTTATATAAATTTCTATGGTATGTAAGTCTGCCAACCCGCACTAGGCCAGCGTGGTGGACTATATGGCCTAACCACTCTCAATCGTACTTCCGATTGTAGAGTAGGTCCGTGCCCTGCAGTGGGACGTATATGGGCTGATACAGATAGTACTATAATTACATATTATACATATATAGTGAGTGATCTAGTGAGTGTAAAATGGAAGATTTCGACCCCCTACTGCCAACTTCAATAATGTATTAGTAGATGGAACCAAATTTTGTTTAACTGAGCGCAATAATCATCTTCCACGAAATACAGAGGAAAAACACGCAAATTTATTTACACGGCAAATATCACAAAGGAGTTGTTGTCACTGAGGTACAAAATTTTCCTTCTCACTGATGATGGATGATCATGGATTTCAGTTTCATTAAAACTCAAATAAAGAACATGAATAAATTGAAAAATTGGTTATATACATATTATATTATTATGTATCAGTAACTTATCAATTGGATCTTGATATGAATGTAATCATTAGTGGTTTGAATGCTAATTACAATTTTCTAAAAACAGGTGTGTTTTACCAGAATAAAGGAGAAGGCGCAGCGACATATGAACTTCAGCCTACAAAGCAATAACAAGAAGCGATAGGTCGTTGGAAAGGTCTTTTCAAATGTTACAACTTTTCTTTGGCAATAACTACAAATTCGCTGTATAAAAAAAGAAATACCGATATAATGTGCCTTCATGCGTCTTGTCCTTTGAACGATAAACCTATTATTTTGTAATGATAAATAATTTTTATCATTTAGGACTTATTACAGAATAATAAAATGTTATACATTCAGCTACAGTAGTCGTCATAACAAACTCTAAATAATTATGGATAGAAAAACTTCTTCCAAAGACATGTGAATATCGTGCGATGATACAGATATCGCGTTACAAAAGTATAACTGACATGCGATCTATAATTGCGTGTGGCACGAATGGGAAATTGTTGCAAACAATCTCAAGAGTATTATTTAATTTCTCACAATATTTTATATTATTTCTCCTTTCGTTCATCATCATCATCATATCAGCCACAGGAAGTCCACTGCTGAACATAGGCCTCCCCCAATGATCTCCACAATGACCTGTTGGAAGCGGCCTGCATCCAGCGACTTCCTGCGACCTTAGTCAGATCGTCCGTCCACCTTGTAGGCGGGCGTCCAACACTTCGCTTGCCTGTACGTGGCCTCCACTCGAGAACCTTTCGGCCCCAACGGCCATCGGTTCTACGAGCTATGTGCCCGGCCCACTGCCACTTCAACTTGCCAATCCTATGGGCTATGTCGGTAACCTTAGTTCTTTCGATCTCGTAGGGAAACACCGAGCATAGCCCGCTCCATGGCTCGTTGAGTGACTTTGAGCCTTTTAATGAGGCCCACAGTGAGAGGCCACGTCTCGGTGCCGTATGTCATCACTGGTAACACACAACTATCGAAGACTTTCGATTTTAGGCACTGAGGTATTTTGGACGAGAAGACGTCGCGAAGTTTCCCGAACGCTGCCCAACCGAGTTGGATTCGCCGATTGACCTCTCTCTCGAAGTTGGACCTGCCTAACCGGACCACTTGTCCTAAATAGACATATTCGTCTACAACTTCGAGAGTCGAGCCCCCAACTCCAATGGGGGTGGGCACAACATGGATATTCGACTTGATCTTCGTTTTATCCATGTTCATTTTAAGACCCACCTGTTGGGAAACTCGATTAAGGTCTTCGAGCATAGTGCTGAGGTCTTCAGAAGAGGCAAATCGAAGGTGAGTAATATACTCGCCGTTGATGTTGATGCCGAATCCTTTCCACTGCAAGAGCTTGAAGGCATTTTCCAGCGCGGCAGTGAACAGTTTCGGAGATATGACATCTCCCTGTCTCACGCCTCTCTGTAGTGGAATAGCCTTCGTGCTCTGATCCTGTACTCGGACCGACATGGTGGCGTTGTTGTATATACACCTCAACACTTCGATGTACCGATAGTCTATGTGGCACCGCTGGAGAGACTGTAGCACAGCCCAGGTCTCGATCGAATCAATGGCTTTCTCATAGTCCACAAACGCTAAACAAAGCGGCAAGTTATACTCCTCTTTTTTTGTATAACCTGTCGTAGCGTATGAATATGGTCTATGGTACTAAAGCCTTTTCGGAAACCGGCTTGTTCGGGAGGCTGGAAGTCATCAAACCTGCCTTCGAGACGATTTGTGATGACACTTGAAAACAACTTATAGACATGGCTCAGGAGCGAGATGGGCCTGTAGTTCTTCAGCAAAGTGTTATCACCTTTTTTGAAGAACAGTACCACCACGCTCCTGCTCCATGCCTCCGGCGTTGAGCCCTCGAGGAGAACGGAATTGAAGAGCCTCTGAAGGTCTTTCAGTACCGGCGTTCCGCCCGCTTTCAGAAGCTCTGAAGTGATTCCGTCCTCACCCGGCGCCTTATTGTTTTTAAGTTGTTTGAGGGCCATCTCAATCTCAAACAGGCTGATGTCCGGGATATCATCGCTAAAGTGTCGGATTAACTCGGCTCTCGGGTCTTCGGCCGAGCTAACAGTAGGTTCAGCAACCGAGGTGTAAAGCTGTCCGTAGAACCTCTCGATCTCCCTTAATACCTCTGCCCTCGTCGATACCACGCGGCCGTCTTCCGTCTTCAGCCTAGACAACTGGCTTTGCCCAATAGACAAGTCTCTTGCAAACACTTTGGAGCCTCCGTTCCGCTCAATTGTCTCCTTAATGCTCACAGTATTGTGAGCACAGACATCGTGTCGCAAGGACTTCCAGATACGTCTATTGAGCCGCCGATATGCTTCGGCGTCAACGGAAGACTGCAGCGTCAAAGATCGACGTTCGGCCATGAGGTCAAGAGTGTGGATCGAGAGTTTTTGTGGTCTATCTCTACGGCGAGGTCTAAAATACTTAGATCCCACCGTATGGACAGCTTCTACCAAACCGCTGTTTAACTCGTCCACTGCAAGGTTTTCTTTTAGACAATCAAAGCGATTTGTCAACTCGAGTTGAAAGCTCTCGGGGTTTCGGATATGGGCGCGAGCAGGTCGGAGCGTAGACTTCATCAGGCGGCGCCTTTCTAATTGGACGTTGATATTCAATGTGCCCCTAACCATTCGGTGATCACTACCGGTTTTCACCCTGTTGATCACAGAGACATCACTGAACATCCGTCTATTCGTCGTCAAGATGAAATCTATCTCATTTCTCGTAGAACCGTCAGGACTCAACCAGGTCCATTTCCTGTGAGGCGGCTTCTGGAAAAAAGAGTTCATCGCGAAGAGTCCCTCTTTTTCCAGAAAGTCGGCCAGCCTCTGACCCCTGAGGTTCCGTTGCCCATGTCCAAATTGCCCCACTTTCAACTCTGCATCGCTTCTCTTGCCCAACTTTGCGTTGAAGTCCCCCATAACAACATTGAAGTAGGTTTTGGAAGTATGTATGGCCTGACTAATGTCCTCATACATCTCCTCTACTTCTTCATCTGGGTGTGTCGAGGTCGGCGCGTATACCTGTATGACCTTCAACGAATATCTTTTGGATATTCTGAGTATAAGGTATACTACCCTGCTCGACACACTTTCGATGGATACGATGTTGTTGATGATCTCTCATCAACACCTGTGGACGAGAAATCCGACACCTCCTCGGGACTGTTGGTCGTCCCCCCGGTAGAAGAGCAGGTTACCAGACTTCAGGGTTATCGTATCTTCCCCGATTCTTCGGACTTCCGATAACCCCAGAATATCCCAGTGTAACCTGCTCAATTCTTCTTCCAGTTCGACAATCTTCTCGTCTGTCCTCAAAGTGCGTATGTTGTGTGTTAGCAGGGCCAGTCGTCGTCGGGGGTGGTAGCCGGGGCCAACCCGGGGATTCTTAGCACCCCCTGCCCCACCGTAACCGTGGCTGCTACCATCGCCAGGAATAGTGGGGCTACCGGGGACTGGGGGCCTGATCCATTTTTGTGTCGCCATTGAGGGGTATTTGCCAATACTCGCCACGCTTGGCAGGCGGGTTGGCGAGCGCAGGAGGGGACTCGCGCTGACGACGCTGCTGCCCATCATCAGCGAGGGAAAGGAAATAGGGTTTGTGAGTAGAGGATATAATGGGAAAGGAGAGTATGGCCTGTAGGAGTGGATACTGCAGTCATGGGAGGGAATGTTTGTAGTGACTGCAGTAGCTCGGGGGGCCGAGGTCGCGTACTCGTAGCACCTATTTTAGGACAAGCCATGACCACTAGATAGGAGCACCCCTGACCTTACGTTTCGACCTTTCGTTCATACTATAACAAATTGTAAACAATCATTGTTCAATTAAGACAAACAATAACAAGGGGCGATTTTCAATTATTAATTTTCACAAAATTTGTTTATATACTGAGATGCTGTTGTATAAAAATATTATAAAAATCCATAGTATAATTTATAAACATTTCCTGTTAGGCCATTAGGCCATTGAATTTACAAAACAAAAAAAGTTTAAAGGACTTGGTTTCCGTTTTGAATGTTGTGAGATAGGGACAATGCCTACTATATTAGATATACTTAAGTAGATTCTTCATAATTCATAATGAAATGCATGAAAAATAACAAACTCACATTAACTAAACTGACTCCGAGGCAGACCATCCACGCCCATCCTCCATCGGGCGCGACTTTCCTCGTAGCCGGTACTTTTTGGTCCATTCCTTTACTCTTCTCCACCGTCATTTTCAGCCTTTGTCACCTTCGTTCCTGCAACCAATCGATGTCATAAATATTCATGCCATATTTGCATGTCTCCTATACTCAATTTACATATTAATGGAGATATCTCAAGCTCCCGGGTCAAGTGTACAGGCTCGAATTAATATTTCTACTTGACTCGAGTAATGTAATCACTGCTACTTTGCTTCGCGGTTAGTTAAAGAGAAAGACACAGTTTTAAAGTGATAATCCACTGTAAACTTATTAACTGTTTTTGTTATGTCACCGAAGAATCTGGCATGTGCAGCTGTAAGAAAACCGCAGGCGCACGTGGAGTATATCAAGCGTGAAAGTTTATTTTTAGACCCAGATAATTGTCTATAAAAATTACTTTAACAATGAAAAAAGTACTGAACCTGTGAGAACATTTCTATTTCACATAGTGTATTCAAATCGATCACAGGTAGCAACCAAATTCAGCATTAAATCTATGAGGCCCTACTCCCTACGTGCCTCTACTATATAGTTACGGTTAAGATCGTCTTTGTTACAAATAGCCGATATATCTTTATAACTTTAGATCAATGTGACTGGGACATCACAATCTGACTTTTGGCGCTTTAAAACTCTATTTCTATCTATTGAATGGATTGACGCCAGTGCCCATCAATCAGTTGTGCGGAGCGAAAAAAAATAAACGGCAAAAACTAATTACATTTATCGCATGTCTAATACCCGCTCTAACCCACATCCTTGATCCTATAGTCGATAGCTAATCTCGGATAATTAGAGTTTATTGGCATGTCATTGTTTAGAAACGATCGCTGCTAACGAGTTATCTGTCGCGATAGGATATGTTTTGGTTTGAACAACGTCGCGAGGCGATCTAGTCGGCTGACAGACACATCTTGACGACAAAACAGGCTGAGAGTGTAAGACAGAGACGCAAGATCATGTAAGCAGCACGTGCTTTACCATACATGCGGACACCACGTGTCTTTAATGCCGACTTCTTGTATTTTAAGTAATTTCCATACAAAGGTTGAATGTGTAAAGGCTCTCCGAACACTGCCTTTGAGAACTGTGACGACCTTTGTTTTGATGCCATCTACTTTTCTTATGTTGTGAGTTAATTTAACTTTGGCTTATTAAAGCATGAAGATGTAAGACGCTCTTTGAAATAGATTTTTATCTCAAAATCGCCTTCTAAACAATTTTGTATAGGTTTAATTATACATTATTTTTAAGTATCTTTAAGATTATTTAAATATTTGATCAAACTTACTATCACCTTTTTATTAAAAGTTGCGTTATTGTAATCCGACATCCACGGACCATGTAAAAATAATCATGCAAATTCAAAAAACGGAATACCTATTGTGAACTTCCACTTTTAAAAAGGGGCGGAAACTCACTGCAAAAAGACTAAGCACAAAATAAACTGCTGATGGTAAAACTTGATAATCATTAAAAAAAAAAAAACAAACACAATAAATACCTGAGTCCGTGTGAGGAACACCAAATAAAGTATGACTTACAATTGTCTTGCATATATAAAATAAACAACACCATATCACATGAACAAATATAATATGTGCAAATTAAGAGATAGAATCAAAACAGAATCAAAAGATATTTTGAATAAGTAATTAAAAATTACTATTAGGAAGGCTTTTCATCATAGTAAGCTTAATATTATATTCACTATATAAGGTCTGTTTCAACTAGATCATACAGATCCTGATGAGCATAAAAATCATAGTTACAATTATCTTCGCTGCACACATACATAAAAAGATGGTTAATTACACAAACTCGTAAATATCATTGAAACAATTGCCACAATACTCTGTTATCACGCGATCCTCGAACGAAACCTTGATTTCCGAGTTTAAAAGTCACATTATAAATAGCATTCTACATTTTCCTACACTCAGCTAGGCCGATCTAAAATAGAATCACACAATTTTGATGACCTCGCACTGTTCAGTGTCCCCGAGGATTTCAGCGCGTGAATATTTAATCGTTATTGTCTGTTTGTCCATGATAAACGATTTGCTTATCTGGTGATCATGCACTGATTCCAAAATTCCTAAAATATAACAAAAGCTGTGATCGAATAGTTTGCAACTAACAAAAGGAAACCCGATAGTGATCTGTCCGAATTTAAAACTTTTATTAATTAGCTCCTCGTGATATCCCAATTCTTTCATCTTTATAGGAGAGTACAGTTCATATAACAATAAAATTCGGAGTACTGCCCGATATATTTACATCAAATATCACAATGATAAAGAAAAGGAATTCACATTAGGAGTACGTGAACACTCTTATGTAAGTTAATTCAGAACACGATATTTTCGAATGAATCACGTATTTATTCCAAGATTAATCAAGTTACGTATAACGTGACCACAAAAAAAAATCAGGACGATAACCTACAATGACGTAAAATGTAACAAAAAATACAAAACACAGATTTTGCTTTGACCATAGTATTCTAATACATCTGGAATCTGGGGGCACGGCAGTGCCCCCTCCAAGTCGAGCTAAAAAGCGGCATTGTCGTACCATCCTTTTCTCGAAGCAATTCAGACAATTTTCTACCCTCTATAACTTCGTTGTGGTTAAAGCAAGAAGCCTGAATTTTCAGATACTAAGCAGGCATTGTATAAACTCGGTATATTTAAAATTTCATTCAATTTGAACCAGTAATTTAAGAATTGTAACATGTCAAACTTTAACTAAAGTAAGGAAAAATTCAAACATTTCTTAATTTGTGCCTAGTTTTCTAGATAGACCAACTGCGTGAATAACTTTGTAATCCCAGCGGCGTGCACAGGATTATGACACTGGATATGCGGCGGGTCACAAAAACTTTTTCTTTTATAGTTTTTTAGCATAGCCACAGCCACGCGACGGATCTCTATGTCGGAAACCATGCCAACATAACAAGTCTTAGATGTACTACTATTCATGTCCATCTTCTACGGCAACGCAGACAAAACAGCGATCGATCGTCGCGGCGGAAGAAATTCTAATAAGTAAAATAAAAAAAACTCACCTAGTCAGCTTTCAATTTTCACATATTCAAGGTTCCGGTTAGTTGAGATTACTATACCTATCCCGATGTAAATAAACGCAAGATTTCGGCCACCTCATTCATTCATTTGATAAACATACATTTTTAACACAAACCTCGCAATCAAATAACATTTAAAAAAATAAACAAACACTTACTTAGTAATAAACTGTTAAATGTACACACTTTCAAATGTTAAAATGAAAAATCCGTTAAGAAATCTATTTTTTTTTACAAAAATACTAGTATAAAATAGTAAACCATGCAAAAACTCATAAAAAAAAGCAAAATGGCCCCCGCGAAACACAAAACATTTCTATTTAAACAAATTAAACCTTACCAAAAATGCATAATGTGCATAGGTGATTTATTAGATTCCAGCCTATTAATTTTACTCGGATTATAGGCAACGAACATTTACGATTACTTTCGACAACTGCCGAACTCCCGAGGCCTGCCGCAGGAGTCGCGGCTTTCAATATTCATGGGTGTGTGCGTTTGCGACTGTGCACGGACACGAAAATTACTACACACATGCAAACAAATGTAATGCGGGACGCGGCGGCATGACTTGGTTGATTAGGTACATTAATTTGCTTTGCAGCGCCTCTTGCTTTTCGCGTGGCAACCATAATGTTTGCGTGATTGCAAATAGGTGCTATTTATAAAATATTAGGCGTTTTTAAGTTATTATATTTTGTTTATTCATTTATTTACTATAAATTAAAGTCATCTAAAACGTACGAACGTTATAATAAAATATCTGTGAATAGCAAGTAAAGCACTGCATTTCTGCCTACAAGGAGTGCACGCCCCTGTGTAATCCCATATAAATGTATAGGATTACAAAGTTACATTTGCAGTTAATGTATCATTGTACCCGTATATAATGGAATAATAGTTGTAGATAGGTATCTATATATGTGAGACATAACATGAGGGGGTATATAGACGGAAAGGGTGTATTCAGCCCATGAAACTGCACAACATTTCTCTAGAAAAACATGACGAAGAAAAACTTGCAAATAAATAGACTAAATAGCTCGAAAATATCAATTACCATGAAAGAAAGATCATTAATAATCAAATCCGCTATATTTGTGATAAATAGATACCTACAAAAATAAGAAAAATCCATAAGACCAGAGGCTTTAAGAAAAATCGTTAGTAATATTCTAGAAGTAAAAAGTCATTCATCCATCCATCAGCCAAAACAAGTCCACTGCTGAACATAGGCCTCCCCCAATGATTTCCACAGAGACCTGTTGGAGGCAGCCTGCATCCAGCGAAGTCCCGCGACCTTTACCAGGTCGTCGGACCATCTTGTGGGTGGACGTCCTACGCTGCGCTTTCCGCTACGTGGCCTCCATTCGAGCACTTTCCGACCCCATCGGTCATCAGATCTCCGCGCTATGTGCCCTACCCATTGCCACTTCAACTTGCTAATCCGGTGGGCTATGTCGGTTATTTTAGTTCTCCTACGGATCTCCTCATTTCTGATTCGATCTCGTAGGGAAACCCCGAGCATAGCCCTCTCCATAGTTCGTTGAGTGACTTTGAGCTTCCTAATAAGGCCCATAGTGAGAGGCCACGTCTCGGTGCCGTAAGTCATCACTGGCAACACACAACTATCGAAGACTTTCGATTTAAGGCACTGAGGTATTTTGGACGAGAAGACGTCGCGTAGTTTCCCGAACGCTGCCCAACCGAGTTGGATTCGACGATTGACCTCTCTCTCGAAGTTGGACCTGCCTAACCGGACCACTTGTCCTAAATGGACATATTCGTCAACAACTTCAAAAGTCGAGCCCCCAACACCGATGGGGGTGGGCACAACATGGACATTCGACATGATCTTCGTTTTGTCTATGTTCATTTTAAGACCCACCTGTTGGGAGACTCGATTGAGGTCTTCGAGCATAGTGCTAAGGTCTTCCAGCGATTCTGCCAAGACTACAATATCGTCGGCAAACCGAAGGTGAGTAATATACTCGCCGTTGATGTTGATGCCGAATCCATTGCAAGAGCTTGAAGGCATTTTCCAGCGCGGCAGTGAACAGTTTCGGAGATATGACATCCCCCTGTCTCACGCCTCTCTGTAGTGGAATAGCCTTCGTACTCTGATCTTGTACTCGGACCGACATGGTGGCGTTGTTGTATATACACTTCAACACTTCGATGTACCGATAGTCGATATGGCACCGCTGGAGAGACTGTAGCACAGCCCAAGTCTCGATCGAATCAAAGGCTTTCTCATAGTCCACAAACGCTAAACAAAGCGGCAAGTTATATTCCTCGTTTTTTTGTATAACTTGCCGAAACGTATGGATATGGTCTATGGTACTAAAGCCTTTTCGGAAACCGGCTTGTTCGGGAGGCTGGAAGTCATCAAACCTGCGTTCGAGACGATTTGTGATGACCATCGAAAACAACTTATAGACATGCCTCAGAAGCGAGATGGGCCTGTAGTTCTTCAGCAAAGTGTTATCACCTTTTTTGAAGAACAAGACCACCACGCTCCTGCTCCATGCCTCCGGCGTTGAGCCCTCGAGAAGGACAGAATTGAAGAGCCTCTGAAGGACCTTCAGTATTGGCGTTCCGCCCGCTTTCAGAAGCTCTGAAGTGATTCCGTCCTCGCCCGGCGCCTTGTTGTTTTTAAGTTGCTTCAGGGCCATCTCAATCACACACAGGCTGATGTCCGGGATATCATCGCTAAAGTGTCGGATCAACTCGGCTCTCGGGTCTTCGGCCGAACTAACAGCAGGTTGGGCAACCGAGGTATAAAGTTGTCCGTAGAAAGTTGAAAGTTATTATAATATCAATATTAAAAATTATTTACGTTATAAATAAATATATATCGACTTGGCCAGCAGCATTATGTATAAATTGTACGATACATTATGTTTTCATGCGATGGCCAAGTCGATCTATTTATTTACAACGTAAATCATTTTTAATATTGATATTATAATAACTTACGTAATAACTTTATACAGAAGGTCCCTTAAGCAAGGACTAAATAAATTAATCGACTTGGTATTACATGCATCTTACAACTTTTTGCGGTAGAAAACCTGAGCTGCGAGACTTGGAATTATTTTACAGGATGTTTTTGATGGGATAAATAGATACCAGAAACAAGTTTTTAGAGCATATTTCCTAAAACAAAAAGAGGAAAGCAACTAATCAACGGTTTTAAAATGTAATAAATCAACAACTAAATCTCAGAAAACTAAATTGTGGAACAAAATTTGGCACCAACTGTGAATGTAATACTTTCTTTAACACGTGTGGGAAACATTTCTAACGTTACGTCCGCTTTCATATTTACTGATGCATCTACCTGCGCTATGGCCAAATCTTTGTACCTTTACTACACGCATTCCTCTCCAACTTAAACCAATTTTTTTCATAATCGAATTACGATCTTGGAAATTGCAGTTTATATAAATATTTCAGTACAGATTTTATCAACGCGGCACACTTGTACTTGTCACTCAAAAATCGCGGTCAATGAGCTACTTATATATTCCTATCTACGGGACAATAAACATCAGATACTTATCAAATCACTACTTCGATTAATAAATTTCATTGCACAATCAAAATCACGTGAAGTGATATTGTTTGTTGCCACTACGTTAGGCGGTTACGGGGCGTTCGTTGCAGATAGCAATACCATAATATGTTTTTAAAAACGAATCAAACTTACCACTTGGAGAGAACATTCTGATAATAAAATAAACATAATTGTGTACATGTTTTAATGCGTCATACAGTAGAACAAATAATTTTTAGTCACCAATTATAGCATCAACTGAACTAAAATGTATTGACAGAATTATTTACACGTATTTTTGCATTCGTTGTCAATAACAATTATTATGTAAAATAATAACGAAAAAAAATCCTTAAATTGTAACCCACAATAACTTGGTCAATAAATTAAATAGGTGTTATTTGTACATTAACCGTGACGAATTGCAAATTCCAATTATATTGCATTTAACGACTTCAACGCAAATGAATAAGTATTTGGGATTTTATTTGCTTATCCATGCCCATATGACATTAAATAAAGCTTGTTTATTTTTCGTATTGGTAAAATACCATACATACTCTTATTCTTCAGTAGTTCTATTTAAAATATTCCAAAATTGTTAAGATAAACTTGACGCTAACGCAGTACGTCTGCTTTGCGCGCAGTTAATCTAGGACTCAGTTTCTAGGTAGCTTTCCCTCATTACATGTCATACAGTGACCGACATCACATATAGATGTCAATGAGCATTAAATCTCAAGGTTCGCACCGAACTGGCCTACAAGACTTTAACCACGTCTACCAGGCCGTGTGAATCACCCTTTAAACAGTTATTGATTGATTTCAAGTGATCAATAAATGCGAGTTCTTTCGAATGCAACTGCGATCACAACTAATAATGCTGATATGTCTAGTTTAATTCATAATGTATCAACCCTGTAATGCAGTACCAGTATCAAATGTGGCTTGAGTTCTGGCAAATCATTAAAGGACGGCAATAACGTCACGGAATAGTTATTAAACGTTAACAAACTGCATTAATTAAAATGAGTCGCACAATTTTAATTAAACTTACGTGAGATCAAAGGGGCCACGTAATGTTTCGGAGAATAACCTATAATCTGTCATAATTTACCAGCAGACGTATAGATTTGTATATTAGCAATGATTTGTTATTCATTGGAAGTATCCAGTATCCTGTACTAATAATATACGTTATGAACGTACACTAATTTGGAATCGGAGGATATAGTTGCTGAAAATACTTAGAAATATTAATTGTATTGTTTCGCTTGATAGAAGGAAAAAAACAGTAGTTCATTTATCTATTGAAGAATTAGCGATACTTATTTCGTAAGTATCGACTATAATAACTACGATGGAGTATACAATATACTGGTATACAGTACTTATCTGATTTATAATATTACTCATCTAAATCAGCAGTATGTCGATAACATATAATAATAATATTTATTTCATATATTCACGGCAAGATGGGTAAAAGATATATATTTGAAGTCGCAAGTCTAACCTGCATAATATGAGAGGTCTCTACCGAGCAGTGGGACCCTACAAAATGCGTATGATGATAATGATCAATTTTAATTATCTTTAATTTTGTGTGTATGGATAAGACAGACTAGACTCGGAAAATCATTATTATTTATTACCGATTGCGTGTAGCGGCTACATAAAATATTTTTATGGAAATCCTCTAGATGTATATGTTTCAATATATTTTTATTTAAGTAATACGTTTTACATATTAATATGTATTATTTTATCTCTTTGTCTTATGTTCAATTTAGAAGACATTGATGGCTGTGACACAGTTTATACAAATAGAGCCGTAAACGAACTTAAATTCTTATGAATATTTTGTTTAAATTAACAGTAATGTATGTATATTATAATACAAAACTTAGTACACGCATTGTTTTGCATGATAGAATGAATTGAAATTAAGTGCGGTGAGAATGACTTATTTTATTGCACAACAAAGGACTATTGTCGAATCCTCAGAAAACAACATTGGAAATACGGGCCGCATTTGCATTACCGCCATGACGTCATAATGCGCTTTATTATCAACTGTCCGATCATAACCAACTCACGCATTAAAATGCATTGTTTTACATAATTAATGGATGCAATAAGTGACCTGGAGATTAACTCCCACTTCAATTCATAAATTAACAAGGATGAAATTTCATTTTCGGGACATTAATAATAACAAGCAATTAAAAACCCATGAGAATGATTAGGACAGGTTGTCTCTATGGACGTAACTTTGACCTAAAAAATATTGTATACACTTATGTCTAGAATTTGGCACATAATATAACAATTAGCTCAATTTGTATTAATTGTTGTATCAGCCCATATGCGTCCCACTGCAGGGCACGGGCCTCCTCTACAATCGAAAGTACGATTGAGAGTGGTTAGGCCATATAGTCCACCACGCTGGCCTAGTGCGGGTTGGCGGACTTACATACCATAGAATTTTTATAAATCGCTATGGTATGCAGGTTTCCTCACGATGTTTTCCTTCACCGTTTTTAGTGTGTGGTGATTGACTATCAATACACACATGACTCCGAAAAGTCAGAGGTGTGCCCTGGGATTCGAACCCGCAACCACCGTGAACATGTTGGCAGTCGCGTCTAGTCCGTTTACCAACAGGCCACCACGCACTTACAGGCCACCACGCACTTTGTATTAATACTATATAGAAATGTTGAGTAATGAATATTCGCAAACGGGAAGAACTTTTTACATCATACAGGTTACAAACATTTCAGATTTGGTGGTATGAGTAACAGAAAGGGATGCAGTTATTGTGCTCTGAGGTGATTGTAGTTTTATGGCATGTCTGCGGAGAAGAAAGCGAGTGTCCCCACTAAACTATTAATTTACATATTACTTTTTAATTTGTTATCACTTAATGTTCACTACGAATACACAAAGGAGAAAGCCCATTTTACTATGAAACTAAGTATTGGTGCGAAGATTGTTGTCCCTCGATGAAACCTACTTTTTTGTGTTGAGAAAAACATATTTTTTCAATAAATATAAACATAGTTAGACCCGGAGTTCTTGGAGAAATGAACTGAAGTCCAAAAAAAAATATTTGTTTGTATGGGGCTCTGTGAGCAAAATGTAAAGTTTGATGATGATTACATTATTTTATGAAAATCTGTGGCCCGGGATAAAACAGGGAATGTTTAAGGAGAAACCATAAAAAATGGTATTTTTTACCAATACTATGAATGGGCATTCTTCTTTATAACTATATTTAAAAAAAGTTTAAATGGCAGCTTATTGCAAAAAAACATTTATATTTCCTTCAAATTAATGTTAATAAATGAATAAAGGCTATGTTGCAGTGAGTTGGCTAACACCACATTAAACATTGAAAATATCCCTATTGTAAAGTTAAAGTATGCTGATAACAATTGATACTAAAAATGTATTTACAGTGTATTTTCAAGTTAAGGTTTTGGTAACTTGTTCATTGTGCATGAAATAATTTATGTCATAATATCTTGGCAGGCCACCCTCACAGTGTTTGACCCATTTGTTTATTTTTGGGTTATTTTATAGAAAAAGCAGTTCAAAGTATGACTTTACAAATGAAACTCACGACTTAATATTTTACAAAATAAAGCCCGTGCATGAATACTGTAAAAAGAGGTGACAAATGAGAAACTATATGGAATGTATTCATAAATAAATAAAAAAGCCTCATCATCATCATTATCAGCCTATTTGCATCCACTCCTGGAAATAGGCCTCTCCTATGGCCACTAAAACCAATAAACCAAAAAAAAATGTAGAAAATAATGTGCATTTCAATTATACTAAAACCCACTTCTTAACCAAAACTTTTAACATATTTTAAGGTTTATGGTCTGACTCCTATAATATAGTACTGGACTGGCTTCACCAAAAAATATTTGGTTAATTAAGACATTGTAATATGTATTGTAGTTTGATGAAGGTATCTGCAATGGTTATTATATTTACATACATCAATTTAAATTACTGAACAGTAATTTTGAGACACTTAAAGTAAAATTTGTTTATGCCATATAGATCTACATTTTTTGAATTTTATGCAACTATAGAATATTAAAACAACCTTAAATAAGAAATGTTTTGTAACAACACTTTTTAAATACAAATAATTTAATGATGTATTCATAAAGTTTATTCCTACATCACATATTAGGTACTCATGTCTGTAACATTTAAAGTCAACACAATAAAAAGAATTAGTGTTAATGAGGCCAATTAATTTATTCCTGTTGACAAGCCACCTGATAGTGGATTAACTGAAACAACTTGTTATTTTATGCAAACATAAATAAACTGTGTTATCATTAGGAATATTGCAAAGATATTACTGTGCACCTTATGTGAATGAACATAATAATATTTATCGAAGAGCACAGTAATTTGGAATAGAAATACTATTATTGCATATATTGTGTGATTATAACCTCATTACAAAAAAATATTTATTTATTTTGAATATAGCTATGACTGATTAAAAAATATTAAATGAAAGGAACATCTACAGTTTTCACTGTAGTAAACATATTTAATTAAACTTTCTCTGATTTGAATACAAATAATCACTTTTCAATATGGCATGAAAATAAATAATTACAAAAATAAATTTACAAAAGGTCATCTTTACCAAGCTATAGCTCCTCAAAAATATTTTTTGGAAATTAATATAATGTTTATTAATTTCATTTCAAAATATAAATAAACCTAGGTGAAGCATTTAAATGAGTGTGAAAGACTTATCTACAATCATTATTATAACGAAAAAATATTTTTGTGGCTTATATTTGATAATGAGAAATATCTTTAAAGTTAATGATCTATTGAATAACTAAAATAAGTTTGGTCTATTTGTATATTTTGTGGTAATATCGGACTAGAAAATATATGATTTATAATGAATACTAAATATTTAAAAAAACATGTGAGTATTGGGGCAGAGTTATTCTAAATTAGTAATTTGCTTGCATTGATAAACAGCTTATACAATCCCTGTAGCTATTGTAGCATCAACAATATCCAATTCTAATGAGTTCCTATTTCCTAATTTAACTGGATTTACAAAATATTTAAACTTTCCATTATTTCTATTCTGTTATTAGCACTGCAATAAAATTTGAAACAGCATGACTGCCATGAATATATTATCCTGAGACCACCAGCAATTTATGTTAAGATTTTATTTATAATCAATAATACAAACTTTATAATCTGATTACAGTAACAAAAACATGTTAGCTTTTACTAAAATCTTGTTCCACAGAAGAAAAAAATGGAATCAAATATTTAATTAGAAGTTCAAATAAAACTTCGGGGCATCGTAAACTGAAGTAATTAATGAAAATAATTATGATAAAATATTCGTTTTATATTCTTTCTGATTTTGTTAAATGATATGCATAAATTACTATGAATACATACGGCTATAATTTGAATAAAGCATGGAGAAGTCACATCACGTAGACCATCTGACTACATTTAATTTAATTTAATAAATAAAGGTCATGGTTCAATTTAAAGCTACAAAGTAATAGCTAATGAAATTTATTCTAACTCACCGTTACAAAATATTTTCCATACAGTTTCTTCAAACTTGCAATAACAACATTTAACACTTTCTAAGAGTTACAAAAACAAAGAATTTCACTTATTACTTTTGTTTGCAAAAAAATCGTGACCCACAGAAATAATTTTATTTGTTTTTTTTATTAATTAATTATAGTTTAATTTTATAAAAGTTTCAATATGTAATACTTATTTAAAAAAGAATGCGTACACATCATAACCTAATGTAACACGGGTACAAGTTTTACAATACAAAGTAAAACAAAACAATAGCCCTGGTTGGCCCTGGTAGAGCGCGCCTGTTTCACTCGAATCGGTCAATGCAACGTTTGAGTTTTGACATGTGGGCGTGTGAAGCGCACACTACTACATTAACTGCTATTTGAATAACACTAACAAGGGTGGACCAGGGTGGACTTTAATCGATAATGCTATTCGGCAATAGCGTGATCCAATCGAATAATCGCCTAATTTCAGATTCGACTATGAAACTGTAACTATGAAATAAAAAATGATCCTTTCCTTAGTATTTCATATCAATTATTTTCCAACAAAATTTTAATTTTTATTGATAGTAGTAGCTTGGCAAAAAGTCAGTTTATAGTAATCGAGTTTAATATTAATATGGCAGCCCGATATACCCCATCGGAAAATGTTTAGATACTTGTTATTTTTATTATTTGTTATCACTAGTCTTTCTTTAATTTACATAACAAAACATTTATAAAGCTTACTAAAAAGTATAGAAATACACATAGATGTAGTATAGAACATAGATCGGCAATGTGTCATTTTGAGCGCGACCAAAACTGATTTACGATTGTGTGCGTGAAGTTTACATGTGTGCTTGACATATAGTGGTGTACAATGCACTTTCGATACTATCATATCGATATCGATATAGCTGTCGGCCTATAGTTGTGAAATAAAATGTTATGGATATATGCGACATTTTATTATATATTAACAGAAACTTATTGTTGTGTTTATTTCAAAACAGATTGATAAACACACAAATAAATAAAGATAAATTGTCATATTATTTGGAAACATTTTGTTTGAGATGTTTTGTATGGGTCTTTATGTTCACCTGAACAAAATTATTTTATTCATTGTGATGTATACATAGTACATATACTAATTAAATTGAGAACAAAAAAAACCTTTTATTAAAATAAAACTATAATTTACGAAGTTATTATAGTTTTATTTTAATAATCGGTTTATTTTTTTCATTTTTAATTTCCCGTCGCGAAGTTTCGATTACTTTACACCTTTCGTAGTCACAGGGTGGACTCAGTCTGCAACAAAATCCGTGATTATTAGTTTTTTTTCAATGAGTAACATTCGCGTAAGTCTAAGAAACACATTTTTACTATAAAAATATTATACTATATATATTATTATATATTTATACTAGAGTTAAAAAAAATGCTTATTTAAGTCAATTAATTGACTTGTAACACATTGGGAACGTCGAATTGTTGGACGTCTGCTAGGCCGCGTTGGAGGTGTACGGAGGAGCTTGTAGGAAGTCGTTGGATGCAGGCAGCTTACAACAAACTGATGTAGACATTCTTGTGGAAGGCCTATGTTCATTAGTCGCATTCCTGTGGCTGAAGAAAGAGACAGTTTAATAAACTATGAAGCTTTTCTCGATCACGTCACCTAAACTAATGTTTTTCCTAAGATAATTATAAATTTTAAACCTATACCTAATGTTATGATAAATGAATAATGTTGCTTCAAGGTTTGGACGATCATACTGTGCATAGAAGTATCGCATATTTTATAATAATATCGAATATGTTCTTGTTTTACTATTATAAATTGACAGCCTCTTGGCAGAGACTGAAACAGGTTTTTAATTCATTAATCACACACACATGAAGTGTTATATTAACTATTCCACAAATATAAAAAAATGAGAAAAAGTAAAGTAATAACTAATATTGTAGAATGAATACGATAATAAGGGCCGGGGAATTATGGCCGGGATAACGCCAGGTAGAAGAAGAAGAATGCACACTATCACAACATACTATAGCTCCATAAAAATGTAGGGAAACATGTGTTGTCATCGACTATTTTATCGACAGCCTTTTATTGATCGAACCTGTCAGTCAATCCCTAGCAACTTTTGGTTGAAATTATTGTAAATTCACGTATTTGATATTATTTTTTATACGTAATGGATGCTTTCAGCGTATTTATATAATGAAATACTATATTCTTTTCTACCGATATGTATACACAGATTTCCATTTAATTCTATAATATCGTCACAAAATAGTATTGTGCAAAAGTGGCCGGTACCTGTGAAAACTTTAATTATTTCGGATTTTTACGCCTGCATGAACCACACCTTGGCACTGCACAATGCACTATAATAAACTACGTTTAATAAATATAACCAAGTACTGTAAAATTAAATAAATTATGAAAATAAGCGAATTTTGTTGCTCGCTTAGTTTGACATATTTCGACTCTGGGTCACTGCAGGCTACTTCTGTGTAAACGTATGGTCGCATCATGCATCTCGCTTTAACATATGAGTTAAAATATTCTATCTCTTTCACATTGCCGATCTATGTTTTATACTAAATCTATGGAAATACATAACCACTCCCACGTCCACGTCACTGTCACTTATTTTGACAGAAATCTTCCGATTCCCGCGCTTTCAATATTCATAAACATAAAGCATTATATCCTAGTACCTATTCTAGCTACAGGGAAATAAAAAATACCTTTAAGTATCTTAAACTATGCAGAATTATTAGATGTGACAATTATTGTACAAATATAATTCAAATGTGTTGTAAACAAATAATAAAAAATCTATACAGATCGAATTTCAATGGTTAAACCCATTAAATCATATTACATACCAATAAAATCCATTTGTAAATAAAGTATATACTATAAGCTTTCTTTTGATATCCATATTTTACTAATTAAAGTTATTTTTATCTTATAAAAACCAAAACAATGTACCCATAATCACATAACCAATTTTTGTTACGTTTGCGTTGCTATTATTGCTTAGTGACTCCCGAGTTCCGGGTTACGATTTAATGTTGCCAAGTAAGAACGAGATGTAAGAAAATAACACCTGGATGATCGATGAACTTTGATCGGTATTTTTTTTTGTTTAATTATTTGTTTTAGAAATCATATTTAAATACAAATTACATACTGGTGAAATGATGAAATATGATTTTATAGACTATGTATGTAAGGGGCGTGCGCTCCTTGTAGGCAGAAATGCAGTGCTTTACTTGCCATTCACAGATATTTTAATAAAACATTCCTACGTTTTAGATGACTTTAATTAATAGTAAATAAAAGAATAAATAAAATATCATAATTTAAAAACGCCAAATATTTTATAAATAGCACGTATTTGCAAGCACACAAACATTATGTTTGCCAGGCGTTAAATGACAAGCAAGCGGCGCGGCGCTGCAAAATAATGTATCCACAGACCAAGTAGTACTACAGACGGCCGACTCGCCTATCCCCTAGACTGTCGTTTGTTTTTCTGTCAAAAAACTGTCATGACCTTAGACGGTTCGACAGTCGGAAACGCCAGGCGTGGCTTCAAGCAAAAAGCAACCTACTGTCATTAAAATAGGGTTCATTTTAGTGTGATATAAATTTTTTTGCAAAATAATGCAATTGATGTAATTTTTTTCAAGTTCAGATATTAGTGTTTGTGTAGATTAGAAATAAAACCCTTCAAATTATAAAAACAACTATTTATTTCATTTCATTCAAAGTATTCGTCGAAATATACAAATGTGTTTATTACAAATATGACATCTTAAGTTGAAATAAAGTACACTTTTGCCTTACGTAGCTACAATTTTACCAAGGTTCCCAACTGGGCGTACCTGAATGGGAGGTACCAAAGATACGAATAAATGTAAAGCCTCTTATATTGGATTATATTTACATAAGCATGTGTACTATGTTATAAGTAATAGAAATCTTCCATCATAAATAAAATTAGATATTATTAAAATTCTGACATTTGGTACATTGACTTTACACATTATTCATTTAAATATTTATACGAAACTAATATGAAGGGGTAGTAAATAAACACAAAAAACGAAATCGAACAACCATGAATTTAGATAATAATAAACATTTTCAATTGAATTAATTAGGATGCAACAACAATACATGTAATTTATAAAATTACGAAGTGTCTACTGTTTGTGATTGTTACATTCATAGAAATCATTGTGCATGTGTGCGGAAATCAATTAAAATATTGAATTGTTTTGATATATTTTCAATTTGCAAATGGCACCTATTTATTCTTTATGATATGTTTTCTCTTTCTAACACTTAATTTATCATTTTTTCATAGAATTAACACAGAAATATTTAATGAAAACCGACAAACAACGACCGTGATTTACTTTCGTGTCTAAAAAAACTTCGAATCACGCGTCGAATATGGCTTATTTTTAGATAATTGATAATTATTAATGTAAAGGTATCTTTTAATAAACTATATAACAACAATAAGAGAGTTAAAAATCAATATTTACATTTTTAAAAAATCCTGCGCACCACTCGTCGTTGTTCTTAAACAACACACGAGTTTGCCTGTTTTTTTTTTTTAAATATGCCTATTGCTAATGTCTTTTTGGCCAATGTTACATTAAAGGTAATTTATTCAAGCATTATATATATTTTTTTCATAACGCTTTTTATAATATATTTTGAATTTAGGACGCTTTTTTATTACTAGTGTATTTTCCTATAAAAATGACAGCTTACGTCAAAATTGGAGGTCGGGACGTTTGAGTGGATAAGCATTATTCAACGAACACGATGACTTTTTTAAATAGTGTTGTCGTGGTCTATTCTTTGGTGTTGCCATTATACAAGGGTGCGCACTTTTTTTGCCAAGCTATATGGGTACACGCTAAAGGTGAAATCATATTAGAGCGATCTGAACAATAGATTCTTTGTTGTGTGCACATAATCAATCATACGCTTAAGACGTGACCTTGTATGTTCCATTGACCTGATTGGCCAGTTGGCCGCTTCCTTACCGCTCTTTACTCTATGCGTAAGATGGAATACTATAGTATGATTTCACCTTTACGACCGCTTTACACTCTCGGCAAGTCAAGAAGGTGGCGAAATTGTAACTATCGCTGTTTACCGGTGAATTTAGACGTACTTAGGTACAATGTAGTACTAATGTGTTCTTGTATACTCAGGCCCACGACACATTTTGTTTAAGCCGTTTGTGTTATAAGAAATGGAGAACCTCGGAACGAATTATTGTATAGAAAAAATATTACAAATACAACCCGAAGTACAGTAATCCAGTTACAGTTCCTTCAACGAAGAAACGGAGTTTCTTTCGATACTTTTCCAAATATTGTGGTAATTATAAGTATATACTCGTATATTAAATTATAAGTGATATAGGTGTACTAGAATCCAGGCCCGGATGTAGGGGAGGAGGGGGAGCAAGACGGGGTCTGTGCCCCGGGCTGCAAGATCATAGGGCGGCATATTGAAGCTTGGGAGACAATTACACGGACACTGCAGAACTAAATATTTCTTTCGCGGGGCGCAAATATTGATGAATATGCGATAGGGGTACGTGAAAAAGAAATGAAGCTATATTTGAAAACTCCTTCATTGATCTCAACTACTACGTTTCGTTTCAAATATTCAATTTGTGTTAACTATACCGGGTATCTCAAGACTGCTACCGAAAATGAAGCCGGGTGGTAGTTTTAGTGGCTACAAACACAATAAAATTAAAAATTTCGCATAGAAACGCGACAATTATTTTTTATGATTTTTTAAATATCGTCATTTTTGGGTGGTAAATCCATAGTTTTTGCTGGAATAATGATTTAAACTCTTTTATATCTTAGAGTCTTTATAAATAAAATGGTATACACTATTATTTAGGATAAAAATGTATTTACCACCCAAATACGTCCATAGGAAAAAAAAATAACAAAAAAAATCGTCGCTTTTTTTTGCAACATTTTCTATTGCGTTGTGTCTGAAGTCGCTTAAACTACCACCCTGCTTCGTTTTCGGTAGCAGTCTTGATATACCCTGTATAGTTAGTTTTAGTTGATTATCCGAACGAAGAAGAACTAACATATTTTATGTGGTACAGGAGTTTGTCCGCGACTTCGTTAACGTGTATATTTTAATAATATGGTTGTAAAAACAAACCAACGCTATATCGCTACAACTACATTACATTAAAAACTATACGAAAGCTTTTTACAAAAATCAACATAAAAGATTCTCTAAGGTCCTTCTCATCTTCTATTCAACTATGAAATTATCCTTTGTATAATCTGTGAAAAACCGACGCACCATATTCTTTTCGTCCCCTCACAGTGTCGACCCGACAACCCGGAGGCCCATAGTGGTGTCGCCCATTAACCGGGCTGTCATCTGCATAGCAATGAATGTTGCCTAGCCACAACATATCATTGATATGTAGAATAAACAGGGTGGGCGGCAGCACCGAGCTCTGAGGAACTCCGGCATTTACCGACATGAGCGCCAAAGCGTGTCCGTCGACGACGACACGCATTCTACGCCCATGCAGAAAGCCGGAAACCCACGAACACAGGTTGTCAGGCAGCCCGTATGCCGGAAGTTTGGAAAGAGGACCATGATGTAATTATGACCTATGATGTAATGATGACCATGATGACCTATCAAAAGCCTTGGCTATGTCAAGGTTCACACCAAGAGCCTCGCCACGGGGGTCAATCGCCCCATCCCAGCGATGCAGACAAACGCTGGAAGATCACCCGTTGATCGATCTTAACGGAATCCGTATTGCCTATCACTGAACAACGAGTGATCCTCCAGGTAGCGGATCAATTCATGACTGAGGTAATAACGATAGGGCGATAGTTGGTAGGGTCTAAATGATCACCCTTTTTGGGGATCGGTTACACTTTGGCGTCAAAGATTTAGGCATACAAGATTTAGGTACAACACCTGTGCGGTAGGATGCTCAGTAGAGGAGAGTCAGTGTAGGGGAAAACTCGGCTGCTCAAGCCCTTAAAACCACCGCCGGAATTCCATCCGGGCCACAAACCTTTCGGATACCTCAGCGGTGGCAACGCTGGATGGTAGAAATTAGACTGAACGGCCCTGGCCAAACTCCAATAAGCACGACTGCTAGTTGAGTGATTGGCCAATGCACCCCCAATTCGCTAACGCGCTTGGCATCTGGTCTAACGCAGGCCTTCTTGCAGGCCTTGGTGGCTCGATTGTACGCTTCTTTGAGGGAACTGATATTGGGATCCTTCATGGCGCAACACCTGATCCAAGCGCAATACGATGCCTGTTTGTCACTATCAACATCGGCGCATGTACGATTGAACCAGGAGTGTCCACGGCTCTTAATGGGGATCTCAGAGGAAGGAATGTAGTATTCCATTCCAAGCCTGATCTCATCAGCAATAGCGTTGGCACTCGCTGAGAGATCTTTACCCTCAAAGCAGTGCTGCCTCCAAGAGATGGATGTGAAATATTTCCGCATACCATCCCAATTTGCCGACGAACGTTGCGAACGGTACTGACGACCCAACCAGGCAGTGGTTGGAAGTAGCCAGAGGCCAGAGGAACCAGCATGATCAGTCTTGGAGGAGCCCAGCCACAGTTTGTGATGTGCATTGATATCCCCTAATACCACCATTTCGGCCGACGGGAACTGCGCCCGCGCGTCATCAGCCGCCTGATTAAGATACCTGAACAGCCGAGTCTTCTCATCGTCCTCGTTGTGAGACCTGTAAGGGCACACGTTGATGCGGCTCAGGGAACCAAGATCCACGTGCACCCACAGATCGGAGAAGGAGTGGTCCTCCATGCAGCGCAAACGGCGGCATCAGATGTCCGACCGAACATACAAGCATACCCTGGCTTTAGGCTCGAAGTTTTCTTCAAGCAAATAACTGGGGTATAGCAGGTATTAATTTTCGGCTGGACAACTAATCTGCGTATCCGTCAAGAAGAGCAAAGCTGGCCGGGCCATCTCGAGATAGTGGTAGACGGCATTGAAGTCCGTATGGAGTCCGCGGATGTTGGTGAACTCCATAGTGAACGCGGTGGTGCGGTTATGCACCGCTGAAGGACCTGCTCTGTTTAATGACACTGTCATAAGGTTGAAGGGATGGCTTTGGTAAAGTCGCTTCGAGGAGCCTAAGTCCGAGCATTAAGAAGGCCGATTGAGCACCGACACGAAAGGGTCGGCAGGTGGCAAATTGATCCGCCGGACAGAAGGGCCCCTGTACCCTACCGGGATGGGCCGCCGGGACCCCACATCCGGTCACCAAGACGGCCCACCCAAGATTATGCACGGCATGGTGAGGCTCTCATAGTGGTTAGCCACGATTGGACTCCTGTACTGTACCGTGGGCGGCCAACGGACAACCATTTCTACGAATCTCCTTGGCTGGCGGGTCAACACTCTTCTCTTCGACAGCGACCGAAAATATCCCCATGGTACAACCATCATCATTATGCCTGGACTAAAAACCCTCGAAAAACCGTAATAACACGCGCTGATCCCGGAACGCGGTTCCCTTACGGGGATCACTATGACGGTCTTTACGCCCCGAGGACGGTGGACTACCTGGGCGGACACTTAAGTCGTACCACAACGAACTAATTGAAAAGTGAAACTAGAGTCAAAGCTTACGGACGAAAGTGACGTTAACCCTCGAAAGTGAAACTACATACAAGTGATAGCTTCACTTGTATGTAGTATGGCTCATATAAAGCGTGTAAAAATGCTTAACATGGTGGTAAAATGGCGTTCTTTTCCCAAGGCCTGCGTCATCAGTGGGCGTCTGGAGCTAAAAATGATGATGATGATAAAGATAAAAATATAGGCGGGGGCGGCATTCTTCAGTTTTTGCCCCGCCTTGGAAAATGTCTAGATCCGGCGCTGCTAGAATCTCATGGCACAAAATTAAACATCAACATAATGATTTTTATGTGGCAATACCATCGGTCAACAGCTGTTTCAAAACTTAGGTTATGTCATTTAGTGTGATTAATTTAAGATTTCTCCAGTTCCGTAGCGAAAATATACAAATTAGTTCAACGATCGCAAGTGCGAAATATTGTTTACCAGGCTTATCGCAAGATCCGTAAATAATTTGTTCAAATTCAAACGAAATCTTCGATTTTAAAAGCGACGTTGACTCAACAAGTAAGTCAGATTGTATAGTTTTGATACTTCATTTTTTCTGGTCATGTGTTTTACTCTATATATTTTTTTTAAAAGTAAGCAGTAATGCATTAATTTTATATTTACAAGAGTTTCAAGTACTAGTTTATGGGCCGGTTTCAGATAAGGCTTCATGGAGCAGTGATGTATTTAACACTTCTAGTTAACAGTTGTGATCCCAGAGGAGCGCTATAATATTATAAATAATTATCATCACCATCATCAGGTGATGGTGTATTATCAAAATCTTTAGAAATAAGCCCAGATTAATTTGTTCATGATGAACATTAAAGAGACTGCAAATAAAATACTTGGTTTTTCTTGTTGCACTCAGCTTATTAGTCTAATATCATCTAATTATGTTAATTAATACTAAATTTTATAGAAAGTATCAAAATATTTAAATCCAGTTACCCTGGTATTGCTATGCACCATTTCTAATTTTCCCATTTGCCATGCCAAATACGATATTTATATGAATCACCATAATTATATATTAGCTAATTTTATTTGCCTTTCCCTTTCACATGGTTACAGTAGAGTTAATAAGTTTGTGAACGACCTGGATTTTGGATTTGGATTATTGAATGCTGATTAAAATAATGAAATCTACTTCTAGGCTCAAATTGAAGATATCTATCCTCATCCTGCCATCTTTCAAAGTTCACATTTTCTACCCAGCTAAAACAGTATACAGAACTGTATCTGTATCTGTATCAGCCCATATACGTCCCACTGCAGGGCACAGACCTACTCTACAATCGAGAGTACGATTGAGAGTGGTTAGGCAATATAGTCCACCACACTGGCCTAATTCGGGGTGATGGACTTATATACCATAGAAATTCTTATAAATCGTTATGGTATGTAGGTTTCCTCACGATGTTTCCTTCACCGTTTTAGTGCGTGGTGATTAACTATCAGATACTAACTACTATACAGGAAAAAATTACGTGCGTCCCAAAACATATTCGCGTGGCTCAACGAAATGAATAGGTCGAGAGAGTACAGCAGACATTATAATTTACAATATTTGAAAAACCATCATTTATTATTTTATTTTAACGTATAAAACTAATTGTGGAGTCAAAAGTAATTAAACCTCATACTTAATTTTAACATTAACCTTGTAAAGTATATTATACTACTCACAAATGCAAATTAACTAGGCGATTCTTAGTTCCATCTTTGGATTTGATAACATTTCACTACAGAAAAAAACTAGTAGATAGAAAAAATACTATAGCAAAATAGCAAATATTATTTAAGCTAAGGCCATATTTTGATACGAAATACTAATTCGTGCTTATTTACATTTTCAATTTGACATTTATAAAACGTCGTCTATCGTCAATGATCTATCGTTATTCTGCATGCTAATCTGTCTCGAGAATGACATATCCACTGATAACATAGTTTACAAAGGGAGTCAAGTACAAAAAAAATGTTGTGTCTCATCTACATTAATTATTTATCATCAAGTATTATAAGGATGGGAAAAAACGTTTTTTTTACGATTGGCAACAACAAGAGGACGTCTCGATTTATAGCGGGAATTTTGAGCTTGGCTCAAGAAGATTATACTAAAATGGATATTGCATTCCGTATAAAACACTGAAGCTCAATTTGACCTTGAATGACGTCGCTGTTGCCTGCTATCCTTTTCTTTAGAGTGATTGATGAATGAAGTTCATTCATTCAAGGGATAGCAGGCAACAGCGACTTCATTCAAGGTCAAATTTTTGTGCTTCAGTGTTATAAACGGAATGCATTCTCCCTCAGAACAATGAATAGCATAGAAGGAGTGCTATTGACATTTCAACGTACCGTAAAATGGGGTGAATAGACACAACTTTGAACTTCTATCTCGATTTTCTCCAATATTTTGTATGTAAGCCGTTAATAAATCATTTCTGTCTTGTGAGTCTTGTCGCAATTTACTAACTACTAATGCTTAAAATGTTTGAAAATACGTAAATTTCTCGTAATTTAGGAAAAAGTGGTCGATTTCTATTTACCTGGAAATAAGGGTCAATAGACACGACAAGGGGGTTATTAGAAAAAATGTGCTAGGGTTGTCAAACTCATTCTGTTATGGTAGGTATAATAAAAATAGTAACGATTTCAATAATAGTACTGTATATTTGGAGTCAATGCCTTATTTAAAGTTTATATTGTTATTGTATATTTATGTGTGTATTTACTAAGGTTCTCTGGCCTTTTTAATACGGGACCGATTTCAAATATAAAGTTCTATTTTTGAAGTCTATTTTTATTAATATTTTTTTATTTATTTAGCTTTTTAGTTAGTTAACAATACATGGATAATGAAACGATCGCAGCCATCGCGGGTCATTTGCTGTTAGTTATTGAAGGGTTCTAATCTACCTTCGAAATTCTTCATCAGAACGTTATATATTGTATACTAAAAAGATTGCCAGAAAAATTTACATGTGAACAACGCGAACCCAATCATACTCGATCCGGTAGTTTTTTTAGGAAATCGCGAACAAACAAACATGCATATAGAACCTCCTTTTTAAAGTCGGTTAATAAAGGATCAGGAAACCCATACAGGTTTGATATAAATAAAAGTCACGTAATAAAATAAAAATTATATTATGCCAGGAAATCAAACTATAGATTGGGCAAATGCATGTGGTCAAATAATATCAGAAAGCTTTTCTTACAATATAAAGAAAAACTAAAACCAAGTAACAAAAATTTAAATTGCCTCAATTGCTACCGTAAAAAATAATTGAAATAAAACGATTATTTACGAAACTAATAATTATAATAATTAATTATTATTGTAAAAAATTACACAAAAGAAAAGAAATAATATTATTATTACACTTATTTTACTCTTGGTTATATTATGTGAGATCAAATATCACCATTACCTTTGTTTAGGTGTTGAACATAGAACGTAATTGCGCTTGACTTTATTAATTAATATTATGTAATATTTATTTGGACAAAATTTTATTATGTACTAATCTGATTCCATTAAGTCTTTCAGAATCTCCGCATCATTTCTATAACAACTAGGCCGCTTAGAAGCACTTTTTTTGGTAACTTTAGATACAATAGTTTGATTCGACATGGATGTTCCCTTTCTCTTCGAACACATTTGCTCTATGTCAGCATCGCTCACAAGTATATTAGAAATTATTTCAATGTTACTATTTTTCTCTTTAATGTCATTAAGATTTATTAAAGAATATTCATTATCTCTTACCACAGTTTCAATTTGGTCAATACCATCGAGATCATCTTTAAAAATTACCGGTAAAGTATTAACGTCGTAAGGGGTATTAGGGCTGATGTCAAATGAACAACCTGCAACTACTTGGTCATATTCATTTTTTTGTATATTGTTTTCTTTATCATTGTTCTCTAGCATTTTTTTTGTCTTTTTTCCTTTGCCCTTTCCTTTTGTTTTCTTATTAGCTTTTTCACCTTCTAGCTTATTCTTCTTTTCTGTTGGTATTGGGACTGAACTAGAGGTAGATGTGAATTCTGGTTCTGTCTCAATATAATCTTCCTCACTTGAGCATAATACACTTTTTCCTGCCTGAACATGAAGCTTTTTCTTTCTCTTAGGTTCAACTATATTAATGGTTCCGTACCTCATTTCTTTAACATGTCTAATATTGTCTCATCTACAGTTTCAATTTCTTTTATTTCTTTATCCCAATTCGGTAGCCTTTTTAAAACTTCTGTTGGATCAAAAGGATGAATTCCTGTTTTTCTGAAGCCAGCTATAATTTTTTCAATACCATTTTCGTTTAATTTGTCCATTAATTTGGATAGTAGCTTTGGAAAACATCCTTTTGGAATCGAAGATTGTTTTTTGCCATCTGTCTTCTTCCATTCGTAAAGTATGTTTCGCCATGCCATCTTCATAGGTCTAAAGAACGCGACATCTAAAGGCTGTGTAATATGTGTGGAGTTAGCAGGTAAAAATATAAAATGAATGTCCTGTTCTTCACATTTTCTAATTATGTCAATTGACAGATGAGAGGACAAATTATCACCAATTAAGCATTTCTTGCCTTCCTTGCCTGCAAAAAACGGAAGGATAATAGATGTTACCCAATCTTCAAATATGTTTGTATCAAACCAGCCAGACTGTGATCTATTAAATCGGCATCCTTTTGGACCAGACTTTGTCCATGTATCGTATAAATTTTGAGACTTATAAACTACATAAGGCGGCAGAACTTCTCCGACAGCTGTACAGGCTACCATAATTGATACAGCTGCCTTTGAGTGGTTCATAACCCTCTCTGGATATTTAGTCCCTCTTTTAGTTATTATCTTTTTTCGGCTGGGATCATCTGCTAAATTAGTTTCATCGTAATTAACTATGTTAGTGATCGGAACATCATTTAAAGATATTTTTAACTGTTCAAAATACGAATTTATAATTTCTGGAGAAACCGCAGCTCGATTCCTTTTAATATTTTGTGATACCCTCTGTGATATTTTGTCATTGTGCCTCTTTAAAAAGCTTTTAGCGAAATCCGGTCCAGGCATATTGTCTTTAAATCTTTTTCTGTAACGCCTAATTTATCTAAATAATTTTTAACAAGTAATCGTAAGTCGTATACCTCGAGAGGATATCCCCATTCAGCACATAAGTTTATGTATTTTATAAATGCTAGTTCGGTCTCTTGTGATAGCACTGTTTGACCGCCTTGTCTCTTCATATTTTTTGTACTGTGTCTATAAAGAACGGATTTGTCAATTTCAAACTTTTTAGCAATAACACTTAAAGAACCTTCACCATCATGATATTCTCGAACAGCTTGCTCAATGAGTTCTTTAGAATACTTTTTGTACCTCTTGCCACGCGGATCTGGCTTATATATTCTCGGCATGATACACCGCGGTACAGTATACCTGTTAAAGATAATTTTAATTAGTCATTATCATTACAAACGCTGTATCGTGAGGTACTTTACATACATACAATTAACGGTCACGGGTGTATTCTACACCCAAACTGAAAACTAATATCTAAGAGTCACACCAATATTTTTCTCGTGTGGGAATTGAACCCATGACACTGGGCCCGCCGATTTTATTGGCGAGGCGACTACCTTAACCTTATACCACAGTGTCAATAAATTATATTCACCAATTAGAACTGTTGAACACACTAAGTATATTTATTTTGAGGAAATAAGAATAAAATAAGTTTCTGTTAATGTAAAATGTTTTTAGGTAAATATACATATAAAGATATTTAGGATTTTTAGCCGTTTAGACAACCCTAATAATCATGTTTCTAATAACCCCTTTCTCATTTTTATTAACCCCTCACCCGTATCTATTAACCTCTTTCGTCGTTTCTATTTATCCTAAAGACGTGTCTTTTCACCCCCCACTCGTGGCTATTCACCTCGAATACTAGGAAAATTCGACTGTATTGTATTACTAGAAAAAAACAAAACAAAATCATTGAATTTTAATACTCACCACTATTTCTGGAATAGATGGAAAACTAAACTGTCGAAATAATTAACTTTCACGTAAGTTATCACTTAAAATCTTGGTGTTATTGAAAAGTTTTTTCGGGGCACAAAGACACACTTACGTACATAACCACTTTAACCGCTCTTTTCTTTAAACTGTCAAACTTGACAATAATTTATGGGTTGCCAGAAAAGGAGGCATAAGTTGCTACTATTTTAAGAGTAGAAATTACAACCATCAACTGCCTCTAGAAATATTTAGAGACAACTTTATAAAACTACCAGCTTTTTTTCTATTCACCCCGCAAATTCTATTCACCCCATTTTACGGTACACTCTTATTTTGACAACAAGAAATGATTGTGCTGTGATCTCTTCTGATAGTTTATCGATATCGTTAGATGAACTTTATTTATAGCAAATTCGTAGACACAGAGGTAGATTTTCATACATGAATCATTATTATTTATTTCAAATCCATAGCCATTTTTTTATTTATTAAAAACTTGTGTCTTATCTTTGTAGCTACAGAACAAAAAATATAATACGATGATCTACTTTTTTTGAAAAGGTGTCCTCTGGTGTCCTCAGTTGTTACTAAGATACAAAAAAACTAGTAAAAATATAAGATAACTCCCATGAAAACTCATTTTGAATTAGCAGTTGAAACTTCTGCATGTAAATGTAAAAAAACATTACATCTGTGATTGCGTTAGTACGCAAAGCCTCTAAAGAGTTTGCCATGAACATGATGACATCGAAATTTATGAAGAGTAAGTTCGGAACTTCTTTATTAACACAAATTTTAATATTTAATAACGGATTTCGGTGAATTCTCTATCCAGCATGAAGGGTACCATTTCACATGTTTGTGGGTTTTTCTGACGAAAACTGTAAAATTGGCAAAATTACGAATTCTCGATATACTGTAAAATCAAGTGTACAGATGAATATAGAACCATCTGATCATGAATTTGGGGAAGGAAAGGTAGTATCTAGAAGAAATGTTTTAAAATAATTAATGCAGAAAAAAGAGTAGTCCAGGCAAATGAGAAACGCTCAAGCAAGCAAGCTAAACAAATGCCATTAGGTCGTTGAAGAAATGTGTGAAAATAAATGTTTTTTTTTTTTAATTATGTCGTATTTATTAATTTTATTTATTAAGAGTGATAAAAAAACGATTGAAAGAAAAATAAAGAATATTATATGCAGTCTATTCAATTAGTAAAACTATATGGTCTGATTATCTCTCTTTCTTTCTTTCTCTTCAATCTTAAGCAAATACGGTGTTGTTTTTCCTATTGGAAATTTGTACGCGCAACAGCATGAATCCAATTTTGCCTAATGTCGTCATCTGTAGAGAATCTGCAATGAAGGCATTTTAATATGAAACACTAAGTTTATATCTGGCATCCTAGACCACAGCCCTCGCGCAGTGGCCGAGTGCTTTTTACCACTACACTACCGGGTAGGTATTTTAAAGTACAAGCCAATTTATGTAACATGGCTAGTAAACTAAAATAATATACATTATTTATATTATGCAGCACATCACTATTGAATATGTCGTAACTAAATTGTGTCGGCGCTTTGGCCGTTTGTAACATTTGACATAACTGCACTTTTTATTTCGGTCGCGTAATCATATCTTAATATCTTCTTAATTATTCTTTAATGTATTGAAATTTCGCGTCACTTGTGCGGTAAACTTCTAAATTACTTAATCGATTTTAATAAAAATTTGCAGACTGTGCAGTTTGATTCAAATTGAGAGATAGGTTAATTTATTTCTCAATTTATAATCGCTAATTTATTATGCGAATTATTTATACAGGGTATATCAAGACTGCTACTGCAAACGAAGCCGGGTGGTAGTTTTAGTGACTTCAGACATACTGATTCTTCGTTTTGAGCGACTTCGTTTCACTCAGCCATATTTACAGGGCCCCCGTAAGGGTTACTGGCGCCTGTGTGCGAAAAAAATTTTTGGCGCCCCTTAAGGCATTTTGAATTATCTTTTTTATGGTAGGTAGATGCTTGAAATAAAGCAAAGAACTGAACTTTTAAAGTCATATGTATTTGTAGCCTATAATATCAAAATGAAATAATAATAATGAATTCTTGTTCACACTCATTTTAAAGCATTTACTTAACTAATGGGGTACAGACACGTTGTTCATAATTACAAGAAAATAACCCAAAACTGAAAATCACATTTTTTTAGGAACATATAACAGAAATATTGCCTCATGTCTACATGTTACTCATGTATACGTGTTATTGAGAAAGCGCAAAACCTAAAATTAGTTTGTTCATAATCGTGAGTAGAGTCGATTCCACTAATAACAAAAACCGACTTCAAAAAGAAAAACCGCTAAAAACCAAAAAATAACAAAATAATAAGTACCACTGCAAAGCAAAAAAAATAATATTTATTTCATGGAACTTGTGCTTGTTGATTAATTTGCTCAATGACTTGACTAGCCAACAAATCAAAATATATGCCGAACATATTGAAGGCGGGTCGCCCAGTACCAAACATATAGATATTTAAATTAATATACGGCATAGGTCCTACATTGTTGGCGTGTCTGAGGTTTTGCGCTTTTTCATTAACACGTAAATAAGTATCACTTCCTAATTATACTATAATATGCAGATACTTTAATAACAAATACCTAGGTAACTTCGTTATAAAATCAAAAAGATATCTAGGTACAATAGAAAAATTAAAAAATAACTGTTGTAGTAGAGTCGCTACTACAATACTCTTGCTACTGTAGCAATATTTTCCGAGACTATGCTGTTGCAAATTCGTTAATTACATCGCTGAAATTTATACCATCAAAAATTTCTTGTTCAATGGCTAATATTGCTAGCCCAGACAATCTTTCTTGAAGCGTTGTTGACCTTAAATAATTTTTAACTTTGCAAATATCACTCGCCAGAACCTACAGATACAGGCAATGTCAGAAGAATTCTTAGTGAAATGTCAGTAAGAACTGCGCTCGCCATCCTGAGACATAAGATGTTAAGTCTCAATATGTCCAGTAGTTACTCTGGCTACAATGTCCTTCAATCCGAAACACAACAGTGCATTTACGCAGTGTTGTTTCACGGGAGAAATAGACATTGCGGTGGTACCTACCCAGATGGCCTCTCACATATCAGAGACCTACCACCAGTAAGGACTCTCTTTTTACCAGAAGCCGCCTCACAAGAAATAGACCTGGCTGAGTCCTGACGGTTCTACGAGAAACGAGAGATTTTATCTTGACGATGAATAGACGGATATTCAGAGATGTCTCTGTGATCAACAGGGTGAAAACCGGCAGTGACCACCGAATGGTTAGGGGCACACTGAATATCAATGTCCAATCAGAAAGGCGTCGCTTGATGAAATCTACGCTCCGACCTACTGGCGCCCATATCCAAAACCCCGAAAGCTTTCAACTCGAGCTGACAAATCGCTTTGATTGTCTAGAAGAAAACCTTGCAGTGGACGAGCTAAACAGCGGTTTGGTAGAAGCTGTCCATACGGTGGAATTTAAGTATTTTAGAACTCGCCGTAGAGATAGACCACAAAAACTCTCGATCCACACTCTTGACCTTATGGCCGAACGTCGATCTTTGACGCTGCAGTCTTCCGTTGACGCTGAAGCATATCGGCGGCTCAATAGACGGATCTGGAAGTCCTTGCGACACGATGTCCGTGCTCAATATACTGTGAGCATTAAGGATACAACTGAGCGGAATGGAGGCTCCAAGTGTTTGCAAGAAACTTGTCTATTGGGCAAAGCCAGTTGTCTAGGCTGAAGATGGACGACGGCCGCGTGGTATCGACGAGGGCAGAGGTATTAAGGGAGATCAAGAGGTTCTACGGACAGCTTTACACCTCGGTTGCCCAATCTGCTGTTAGCTCGGCCGAGGACCTGAGAGTGGAGTTGATCTGACACTTTAGCGATGATATCCCAGACATCAGCTTGTATGAGATTGAGATGGCCCTGAAGCGACTTAAAAACAACAAGGCGCCGGGCGAGGACGGAATCACTTCAGAGCTTCTGAAAGCGGGCGGCACGCCAATACTGAAAGTCCTTCAGAGGCTCTTCAATTCTGTTCTTCTCGAGAGCTCAACGCCGGAGGCATGGAGCAGGAGCGTGGTGGTCTTGTTCTTCAAAAAGGTGATAACACTTTGCTCAAGAACTACAGGCCCATCTCGCTCCTAAGCCATGTCTATAAGTTGTTTTCGAGGGTCATCACAAATCGTCTCGAACGCAGGTTTGATGACTTTCAGCCTCCCGAACAAGCCGATTTCCGAAAATGCTTTAGTACCATAGACCATATCCATACGCTTCGGCAAATTATACAAAAAAACGAGGAATATAAATTGCCGCTTTGTTTAGCGTTTGTGGACTATGAGAAAGCCTTTGATTCGATCGAGACTTGGGCTGTGCTACAATCTCTCCAGCGGTGCCATATCGACTATCGGTACATCGAAGTGTTGAAGTGTATATACAACCACGCCACCATGTCGGTCCGAGTACAGGATCAGAGTACGAAGGCTATTCCTATACAGAGAGACGTGAGACAGGGATATGTCATATCTCTGAAACTGTTCACTGCCGTGCTGGAAAATGCCTTCAAGCTCTTGCAGTGGAAAGGATTTGGCATCAACATCAACGGAGAGTATATCACTCACCTTCGATTTGCCGACGATATTGTAGTCTTGGCAGAATCGCTGGAAGACCTTAGCACTATGCTTGAAGACCTCAATCGAGTCTCCCAACAGGTGGGTCTTAAAATGAACATAGACAAAACGAAAATCATGTCGAATGTCCATGTTGTGCCCACCCGAATAGGTGTTGGGAGCTCGACTCTTGAAGTTGTTGACGAAAATGTCTATTTAGGACAAGTGGTCCGGTTAGGCAGGTCCAACTTCGAGAGAGAGGTCAATCGTCGAATCCAATTCGGTTGGGCAGCGTTCGGGAAACTACGCGACGTCTTCTCGTTCAAAATATCTCAGTGCCTTAAATCGAAAGTCTTTGATAGTTGTGTGTTGCCAGTGATGACTTACGGCACGGAGACGTGGCCTCTCACTATGGGCATTATTAGGAAGCTCAAAGTCACTCAACGAGCTATGGGCTATGCTCGGGGTGTCCCTACGATATTAAATCAGAAATCAGGATATCCGTAGGAGAACTAAAATAACCGACATAGCCCAGCGGATGAGCAAGTTGAAGTGGCAATGGGCAGGGCACATAGCGCGGAGAACTGATGGCCGATGGGGTCCGAAAGTTCTCGAATGGAGGCCACGTAGCAGAAAGCGCAGCGTAGGACGTCCACCCACAAGGTGGTCAGACGACCTGGTAAAGGTCGCGGGACGTCGCTGGATGCAGGCTGCCTCCAACAGGTCACTGTGGAAATCATTGGGGGAGGCCTATGTTCAACAGTGGACTTCCTTTGGCTGATGGATGGATGGATTGGTGATACCGATCTTTCTATACGGTTGTGAATCCTGGACCGTTAAAGCAACATACAGAAGGAGGATAGATGCGTTTGAGATGTTGTGCTGGCGCAGGATGTTAAGAATAACGTGTACGGCACATCGAACCAACATATCCATCTTCTGGTGGTGGTTTTCTATAATCATCTTCATCTTCAACTGCATCTCGAAAGAAGACGAAAACTTTCTGCAACCTGCTTACACAGAACCTTAAAATACTTCGGACATATCGCTTTGACGCGAACCAGCCAACCTGGAAAAACTGCTCACTGTTGAAAAATTGGAGGGAAAAAGACCACGAGGATGAACTCCCCAACGATGGGTGGATCAGGTTGCCAATTCACTGAGGGTCCCCATTAATGCAGCATTACATCAAGCAGAAGACCGAAGCCGGTGGAGAGAGGTCATCAAGACAACTGAGAGTCACGATCCTCAATTATGAGGGACCGTCTGAAGAGAGAGATCGATTGTAAAGAAACTCCGTGCCCTGCAGTGGGATGTATATTTGCTGATCCACGTTGGTACGGGTATGGCACGCATGGTACATAGTACAGGAAATAATTAAAAATTATCGTTAAACGGGGTGTTTTTATAAAGCGTAATAATTGTTTACAAAACTGTTGTTTATAACACGGATATGTTCTTTTCTACTATAAAAACCGATGTGTGTATAAATTGTGGGAAAGGAAATAAATAGGGCGGTATGGTACAGACGTTGAGTTAAAACATAAAAGATCTAAGACGGGAAATAAGATGTGTCTGAAGACGATTCAAGAAATATCTGGACCTGAGCAAAGCCGCTAGTTTGATATAAACATTGTATTTTATGATTACAATTATAATTATATTAGACGCCACCTGTGAAACAAGAGGCCGCGGGTTCGATCCCCGCACCGAGAGAAATGTTTTTTTTCTTCGTAGCTATGGACTTTCAGTGCTTCTGCCAGTGTCACGAGTATTTTTATTTTTTTATTATATTGATTATTTATGCAGACTCGATGAAAGTGAGAGAAACGATGGTTTGGATAAGGCACACGGATATTGGGTAACGGATAATTTTGGGATTGTATCATGAATTCATTTTAGGATGGTATCAAAGCAGGATAGAGGCTAAATTTAAAATTATTATTGCATATATACATAGTTAAGATAATATAAATCTTCAGATTATTAGTACTTAGAAGAGTGGCTATATTGGTAAGAAAAAGAACAGGAATGGACTGTAATTGGTTGAACAAAGAGGCGGAGTTATGGTTATTATTTATTATTTATTGTACACATAAAAAAAAAATACAACATACAGAAACAAAAAAATATAAAAAGTACAAATGGCGGTCTTATCGCTTAAAGCAATGTCTTACAGACAACCATGGGATGGATTTAAAAGAAGGAAAAAGAGAGGGCAGTGTAAAATAAATAATTAAAAGTGAGGAAACTAGATAAAACTCATACTATCTATATATATAATCTAAACATAAAAATACACCAAAATAACATACATACATACATACATAATAAAAAGCATAAATACATACATATATAAGACAAACATATACATATATAAATATATAATAAATACAAATTTAAAATTAATTAGAAGTAGGAAATAATATTATCTACTAAAATCTGTTTATTTAGAGAGATAGAGGTAATGTTCTTTGATTTGCCTCTTGAATGAAGACAGCGATTGCGCCTGTCTCACCACAACAGGAAGCGCGTTCCACAATCGAACTGTTTTGACAGTAAACGACTTGTCCATAAATGTCGTGGTGTGCACAGGCATTCTCAGCCTAAGATTCTCGGACGACCTCAAGGACCTCAAATGTGAGTCATGAAGAAAAATAAATCGTTCTTTAAGATAAGATGGGGTGAGAGGATTGAACAAAATATTGTAAAGAAGACAGAGAATGTGAGTATTCCGACGAAGCCGTATAGGTAACCACTTGAGCTTTGCACGAAACTCAGAAACATGGTCATATTTGCGAAGACCAAATATGAATCTTATGCAGAAATTTTGAAGACGCTCAAGTTTATTTAGTTGGTCTTCGGTGAGATCTAGATAGCTGACATCGGCATAATCAAGGATGGGGAGAAGGAGGGTTTGCGCAAGCGTAATCTTCGTGGTAACGGGTAGAAAGTTGCGTAATCTTCGCAGGGACTTAGCTGAAACGAACAGCTTACGGCTTATTTCACGAAGCTGAGGACCCCAAGTAAATGACTTATCAATAAATAAGCCCAAATTGCGGACGGTGTCACTGTAAGGGATGGTTATCCCATTACAATAAACACTGGGGAGTTGATTCCAATCCAGCTTCGAGATCATCCTAGGGCTACCGACAACAATAACTTGTGTTTTCAAGGGATTGATCTTCAAACCATGAGCTCTACTCCAATCACAGATGTGTTGAATATCTGTATTGATATAAGCAATTGCATCGACCATCTTGTCCACGGGTGCCTGAGTATATATTTGGAGATCATCTGCGTAGAGGTGGTAGGAGGAGCGTAAAAAGTTGGTTATTGAGTTAATAAAAACAGCGAAGAGAAGAGGAGATAGCACGCCGCCCTGAGGAACGCCAGCAGCTACGGGGCACCAAGAGGAAAATCTATCCTCCACACGGATGCGTTGCCGGCGTCCATACAGGTAACTACGAAACCAATCAACAGCCATTTGAGATATGTTAAGAGAACGTAGCATGGAAAGTAATACGTCGTAGTCCACGGTATTAAAGGCATTACTGAAGTCTAGCAAAGCTAAGACTGTCAGATTGCCGTCCTCCATGCCGGATCTTATATCATCTGTGATATGGGTCAAAGTGGTGGTCGTACTATGCCCTGGACGAAACCCAGATTGGAGAGGATTTAAGAGGTTGTTCTTGGAGAGGAAATCATTAAGTTGGGAATGGATTAAACGTTCTAGGACTTTGGAAAGGAAAGGAAGTATGGAAATAGGACGAAATTCGGAAGGCAGAGATGCATTGGATTTCTTGGGAAGAGGGATAATGTGGGCTTCCTTCCAAGCAGTTGGAAAGATCCCAGTGGAGATGGAGTAGTTTAAGATGTGGGAAATTATAGGTAGGGTTTCGTCCAAGACATAGAGAATCATGTTACGACTAACATTATCGCTACCCATAGCATTAGATGACAAAAGAGTAATAGTCTTCTTAACATCACAAGTGGCGAATTGTTTGAAAACAAAGGTAGAACAAGTGGGAGTGTTAAGGGTAGAAAGATGCTTAATGGTGTTATTTTTAGTCATCCCATCAAAGTAGGATGGAGAAGAGAAGTGACGGTATGGTTGAGACAGGAAACTATGACATGATTTAATTTTCAACATCACACCCACATGAGCAGGTAGAAGTTTCTACAATTCCGAGCCTAGCAAGATGGGCTGGGGTACAGATGTAAAATAGATGTAGCCAAATTACTAAGCACGAACTTGAAAATACAGGGATTTATTGGTATATTGTGTTGTATGCTGTAATAATAATTATCTTTGGTACGGCTACTAACTGCCTATAGTTCATCCCAGGATGCCCAGAGATTAGCCTTGAATAGAGCAGCAAGATCAGTATAATAATTTTGATATGGAAAGAGGTCTCCACATTCCACCGCACGCTTGGCTAGCTCGTCAGTATTATCGTTCCCTTCAATACCGAAATGGCTTGTTATCCAAGCAAAGGTAACTGAATAGTTATTTATGGTAGGTACAACTGCGGAGGGATGTCTCCTCTCTAAGCGTAGCTCTCTCTACCGTCTGTATCACGGTGAATGCTCTGAAGAATTTAGTTTAATCCACTCCTCTCCATTCCTAAACAAAACCAAGCGTGCTGGCTTGCGAAGCCATAGCTTGATGGTCCAAACCATCTCAGCACGAACCAAAAAGTTCACAAATTTTTTTATGTGCCGCACCATCAGGTTTTGGAATTGTTTGCCGTAACGCGTGTTCCCTCCTTCCTATGATCCCGGGTCCTTTCGTCTAGTGTGAAGAGGTATCTTAGCAGGCCGGCATAATTGTTTAGAATATCTTGGGACTGTCGTCTGATGCCATTCGATACTCTGACTGGACGGCATTTGCGTTTACCATCAGGCGTTGTGTTGTAATTATGCCGGGCCAGTGTAAAAAAAATGGTACACTAATATAATTTTAACCTATTTTGCATTATAATATGAAATACTCTTCCCTTAAATGGGAACCTAGCTAATGCTAATTTTTTCCTATGGTCCTATTTGGATGGGAAATTCATTTTTTCCTAAAATAATAGTGTATACCCTTTTATTTATAAGGACTCTAAGGTATAAAAGAGTTTAAATTATTATTTTAGCAAAAACTATGGATTTACCACCCAAAAATAACGATATTTAAAAAATCATAAAAAGAAATGTCGCGTTTTCTTGCGAAAATTTTAGTTGCATTGTGTTTGTACTCACTAAAACTACCACCCGGCTTCGTTTTCGGTAGCAGTCTTGATATACCCAGTATATTTGTTTCGGGTGTTTGTGAGACCGAAAAGTCTCTCGTAGTTCCTGTTACCCACGACGCAAGACGATCTTATTGGGTATTATTCAATTATTTTATTTCCTCTGTGAATAAAACCAAAATTTAATTATTAAATGTACCTACCTATATACACCGTGTTCATTACCACTGGTAAGGTCATTTTAAGTCCAGATTATCTAAACTCTCAGATTTAAATGTTTATCGAATAACCTGGAATGATATTATCTCAAAATATTATAAAAAAGATTCTTCATAAACCATTTTTGGTTTCTGTTTCTTGTTTTTAATCAATGATTTTTTGAATTTATAATACGTGTATTACGCATGTCTAATAATTATATATGAAACACTTCTTTATTATATATATTATTATATTTATATGGAAATACTATTACAAGTTCGTTTTAAAACAGAAATACAATTCTCAAATAATACAAAATAACCCTCCTCCGTTTTTACATCAATCAGAATTAAAATAAAAAAGAATACATCCATTGCATTTGAAAAGTTAGACTGCCAGATATAAATATATGCTAGTTATATAATTTAAGGTTGTAACAGTCGGCCATCCGTCACAATAACGAGTCCTCTCGTTTAAAGTTTTAGTAAAGGCTTAGACTTAATTCTTATTTTATCACAAATCATTGTCACTCTATAAGCAGATACATATTTATATTTCAAATATGCAAGAGGAGCTACTTCTATTCTTTCACTGCCATCTTGCTTAAAATAACATTGAATTATCGCTAAATATCACTGGAACTCAACAAGTTGATAGCTACTTCTATTCTTTCACTATCAACTCGACTAAAATAACATAAAATTATCACTCAACATCACTGGAACTCAACAAGTTGATAGCTACTTCTATTCTTTCACTACCAACTTGACTAAAATAACATAAAATTATCACTCAACATCACTGAAACTCAAGAAGTTGGTAGCTACTTCTATTCTTTCACTACCAACTTAATATGGTTAGTCACGCACAACACTCATGCTCGGCTCACATCTGCTCGAACTCTGTGTTGTGCAGACAGTATCAATTACAACAAATAAAAAAAAACAATCTGTCTTATAATCAATTAGTGTTAACAATGCATGTATGTAAATTTCGACCGTTGGTTACTATATTATTAAGAATATTTTGATCAAATTGTTTATAATTCAGTACTCCATTCATATTTTATGTTTTATTAAATTGTACCACTTGTCTGATTAACAAAACATAACACAAGACTAGTTAAAAACTTATTTTGAATTAAAACAAATAAATGCTCTTCTATGTGTATCTTAAGTCTACGTTATTATAATAATAAAAGAATAATCTATACGTGTATGTAGTTGCATCGTAAACCTGACTTCATACATAAATTAATCTGCAAAGTTAATCAGAATCACTTCCATCACTTGAGGAACAAGTGGGAGCATCAAAATTCATCCATGGGTAAATTTTATCCACAGCAACAATATTTTCGTACGGTTTGCCCTTCCGAGTGAGTGGTGTATCAACTATGAGATATCGATCCCTAGGAAGTATGCTTTTTATTCGATATGGCCCCTGGCACTTTGATTCCAATTTTTTTGATTTTCCTGACCCTCCTACTACATTCCTAACCACCCTAACCAGATCCCCTATTTTATATTTTGTAGCTGTTCTACGGCGTTTGTCAAACCGTGTTTTTATCTGTTCCTGATTTTTTTCCATTCTTTTAGTTGCCTCAGCCCTAATATCTTCAATGTTATCAATCTGCGCACATTCATCAATTTCATCAACTACATTGTTTAGAATTCGATCCGATGGATTTCCTACCTTGCGGCCAAATAACATTTCAGTGGGTGTTTTCTTTGTAATGTCATGTACCGCGGTATTTATACCTAACTGTACATCAGGTAAGTAAATATCCCAAGTATCCTCAGCTTTCCCATGGGTCATACTTCCTAACGAAGCTAAAATCGTACGATTGCAACGTTCCACCTGGCCATTGGCACGCGGAGTCGCAACCGCGTTAAGAATATGTTTAATACCAAGGGATTGTATAAAAGTCTTGAATGTGTTGCTGGTGAAACTTGTTCCCCAATCTGTTATGAGGCGTCTTGGGGAACCAAATAAACTACAGTAAGTTTTAAATACTTTTATACTTGCTTTAGATTTGGTACTCCGCACTGCTGCAAGGTACACATACTTCGTAAAAGCATCTATGATAGCTAGTACATAAGTATTACCATGCTTGCTTTTTGGAAATGGGCCGAGATGGTCAGCATGTAGTGTATGCAATGGAACATCCACTTTTGGAATTGGATGTAATGTTCCTTCTTTTGGTCCTGATGGAATTTTATGGTGTGCACATTCTAAGCACGCCATAACATACTTTTTTATAAATTTTCGCATCTTCGGAAACCAGAATAAGGATTTAATACGCTTTAAGGTTTTTTTCAAAACCGAAATGACCCACATCATCATGATTAGCTTTTAGAACTTGCCAACGAACCCCTTTTGGCACCAACCATCTCAACTCTTCATTCTCAGTCACACGAAACACACGTCCATTTTTTACTTTATATTCTTTATGAATACCAGCAATTTTAGGAGTTTCGGGGTCCTGTAAAATGTCCTTAATTCGCTTAATTTCTTCATCTACTGATTGCACCGTAACTATCCAATCATCTACTTTAACAGTTAATACATCCAACACATGCGTTGAATCCTGCATCTCAACAACAGCTCCCCTACTCAACGCATCTACATGACCCATTTTCTCGCCCGGACGATATTCAATATCGCAGTCATACTCTAAAAATTGGATCCACCATCGCGATATCCGAGGAATCAAATCCCGTTTTGTGAAGGTGGATCTCAGGGCATTGCAATCAGTCACTACAGTAAATTTTATTCCTAATAGGTACGTGCGAAATTTATTGAGTGCAGCGACCACTGCAAGCGTCTCCAACTCAAACGAACTAAGTTTTTGCTCATCAGGGTTGGTTTGACGACTGTAGTAAGATACCGGTCTCCACGGATCTGATCCATGCCTCTGCAATAAAATTCCACCCAAACCAAACTTACTCGCATCGGTATGTAATTGTGTCTCTGCGCAGTGATCGTATAAAGCAAGAACAGGTCGTTTTATTAATGCCCCCTTTAATGTGTCAAAAGAATTTTGTTGCAGTTCAATCCATTTCCAAACGGAATCCTTCTTAAGTAATTCAGTTAGAGGTCTGGCTATAACAGCAAAGTTTTTCACAAATCGTCGGAAAAATCCAGCTAGTCCTAGGAACCTCCTAACATCATTTTGATTTCGTGGTATAGGAAACTCTGAAACGGCCTGAACTTTTTGGTCCCCAGGACGGATACCTGTATTGTCAATTTCATACCCAAGAAATACCACGTTTTCTAGGAAAAAACGACACTTTTCCATTTTTAGTGTCAGACCAGCTTCCAGTAATAACCCTAGAACTTCTTCGAGACGTTTTAATCCCTCATCAAAATTCTTTGCTGGAATTAAAATATCGTCCATGTAGATGGTTATGTACGGGACTTTGGCTTTACTAAGAATTTTGTGAATGACTCTTTGGAAAACCGCAGGTGCATTTGCCAGACCAAAGGGCATACGATTATACTCGTATTGCCCATCAGGCGTTACAAATGCGGTCTTTTCCTTGGAGACCTCAGCTATGGGTATTTGGTGATAGCCAGAAGCTAGGTCCAATGTTGTAAACAAAGAGTGTCCATAAAGTTGATCTAGAAGATCTTCTATACGTGGAAGAGGGTAGTGATCGCGTTTCGTCCGTTTATTCAGAGCACGATAATCTACGCACAGACGCTTCTCACCAGATTTCTTCTGTACAAGCACTATAGGGCTTGCGTACGGGGAACTAGATTCGCGCACTATACCATGTTTCAGCATTTCGTCCACCATTTTCTGAACATATTCTCGTTCCGAGTGAGACAGCCTATATGGTCTGTACACAACTGGAGTCGAGTCTAAAAGATGAATTTCCATCTCTGTAACGTTGGTAAAACCCAAATCATGTAAACCAGTGCTAAAACAAGCATTATATTTTGATAAGAGTTCTTGGCATAAACGTCTCTCGACAATGCTAAGCTGTTTTCCATAACTTATGTCAACAGCTTGAGTACTATTCTCAATTGATTGACTTATATTTAAAACTTCTAAACTGCTATTTTGAGAAACAATATTCGCCCTAGAAATAAGAGATTTCCGTTTGAAACAAAGCCCTTGCAACCCAATATTCTGAATAAGCACCCGAGCTACCCCATTATGCATTTGATATTCGCCTGGTAACAAATAATATTCTAATCCTGGTTTTCCCCTAATCGACCCACTAACATAGATATTGCCACTGTAACTAACGTCGGAGCTGACTGCTATTGCTTTCAGTTCACCCATATCAATCTTAACGTCTTCGACAGTACACAAAATTAATTTAACCACTCTTGTTAATTCAACTTTTTCAAAAAATAAGTTTGATGCGGTTTTAATAATTCTTAACCCAGGACGTTCTGTAAAACTATGTCCGAGTAAAACTGGTACATTAATAAGCGAATCATCCACGATAAGTACTTCTACTTGTTCCTCTCTGACGTCTTGTACCTCAATACTTACAAATGCTTTGCCAATAGGTAGGTAAGGAACGTTACCTAACCCTCGCAATATTGGTCCTTGTACCGATTCCCATTCAATTTGCAGCTTACAAGCGTCAACCTTACGAATCAGTGTCACTTGACTCCCCAAGTCTATCTGACATCGAGTATATATACCATTTATTTTAATACTAATATTATACTTATCCTCACCATCGCGATCAAAAAATACTTCCAATACATTTTTGAATGCATTTTGAACATTACTAGACTGAATATTACTATTAAGAACACTCTTTTTCGGACAACTACTTGAATTATGCCCTAAAAAATTACAATTTGTACATTTACTCACAGGTTTGCGACATTGCCAGCTCATATGACCTGGGTCGTTACAATTAAAACAGGTCACAGATGTTTTTGGGCGATTCCTAATCATTCCACTAAGCCTCTGAGATACGTTAGAGGTGGGCACAATGGTGTTTGAAAAACGAGTATCCTTTGACTGAATACTCCTCCTGAATTCATAATTATGCCGTGGTTGGTTATTTTTAACAGTTTTAAAGAATTCTAACGTTTCCTCAGGCTTATCAAACTTCCCGGCTTGTGCACTTAACCGAACACCCTTATCCTCTATCCCAAATATAATGCAATCGACCGCCTTTTTCCCAAAAATTTTGCACCGGTTAAGCAAATTAATTTTTGAAAAATAGTATAATTCAAGCGATTCATCAGAACGTGCCCTCTTGTTAAGCATCTCGGTCAATAGTTCCGCATAATTTTCAATCGAAGGAAAGGATTCGCTTAATAACTTTTTCCATTCTACCCAGGAATATTTAATAGAGGGCAAGCCCTGGTACCAAGTTTTAGCATGTCCTATCAACTTTGGTAAGGCATAGTGAACTGTCTGCTTATCGGTCCATTTGTAAATGTCTGCACACTCATCTACTTTATTTAACCAAACATCAATAGTTTGTTCTTTTACTAATGGATCAAACTCTGGGATAACATTGTTTAAAGAAGACGAGAGCGACGGTTCACAGTCCCTACTCCGTAACATTTTAACAAACTCTTCAAAAATATCAGAACGATCAGAGTACCTTGATTTCTTAGGTTCCGGACTTCGGGTCCCACTTTTACGATTGGGTATTTCTTGCATCTGGGACTGCAAGTGTTTTTCGTTGGTCGTCGTACTACCATGCTCATTTCGTTTCTTCTGCTTATATAACTCCTGCTCCAATAGGCGTAGTCGTTGATACAGATCTTCCCTGTCCTTTGAATGTCCGTGATTAGAAGTCTGCTCGTGATGATCTCTGCTCTGCCGCGCGTGTCTAGGGCTTGAAGGCCTACTTCTGGGCTGGTCACTCCGCGGGCTACGACTCCTACTTCGCATATAATACATACTGCCTCGCAAACTACTACACCTATTACGACTTCGGCTGCGGCGCACATCCTCATTAACCAGAACACCTCTCGTCTCTGGTTGAGCAGAAAATCTGGATGGAGTTTCTCGCCGTCGACGAAATTCGTCTTTCTCCATTCCGTTCATCTGGAACTCGTACCAGAATTAATATTATTTTTTTATTTAGAGAAGATAAATAACATATTTTATAACGAAACATTTCAATACGAAAAGATCATGCGGCCACATTGACTATCTATATATTTTCAATTAATGCTATTTAATTACGACTACTTCCTATTTCACCGATTAACATTCCAATTGACAAAATACCCAAAGGCAGTTTTTTTACGGTTTTTACATGCGATTTTCACATTCCCTAAACTAAATAGTTCCTCATAAACAGAAATCACAAAAACAAACGTTACCTTGGTTCTCCGGATGATCGTGGGCGTTGCGGTCCCACTTCGGAAAACTGAAACACTTCTTTATTATATATATTATTATATTTATATGGAAATACTATTACAAGTTCGTTTTAAAACAGAAATACAATTCTCAAATAATACAAAATAACCCTCCTCCGTTTTTACATCAATCAGAATTAAAATAAAAAAAGAATACATCCATTGCATTTGAAAAGTTAGACTGCCAGATATAAATATATGCTAGTTATATAATTTAAGGTTGTAACATATATTATTATTATTAGCCTGTAGCGTCCCACTGCATAGTGCATGCAAAGGCATCACTTTCCGCCGTTCATGCATCCCGGTCAGGGGATATATGACCAATCCTTCCAATAGGTATGAAGAAGTTGGGAAAAGACCCTCACGGAATGGGGCTCGAAAGGCCGTTGACCACGTGAAAAATAGCTGTTGTCTGCGTATTACTTACCTATAACTACTGTGTTTTTCTACAGATGGCAAACCCCAACACTACCTATGAAAACTTTTTGGATGGAGCAGTAGGTAAGCGAGCAGATGAACCATATGACGCTACATGCTCACTTTTGCTTCTTTTATTAGTCTGTGTCTCAACTCACACAATACTAGAGACATTGCCCATTAATTGCCAGCCTTCAATAGTTGATAGTAAGTACTAAGTAGATAATTTCGCTTAGGGCTTATCAGGTATCGGATATGCAACAAAACGCATGTGCTTGTGGCCACAAGCAGAGAACATGAAAATGCAGAAATAATCCTAGGTGCTCTCTTTTATTGCTGTAATAATAATAACCTCCTCGGTGCTCACGCTCAAGTTTATTAAGTTGCTCCTCGGTGATCTTAATATCACCGAGGAGCAACTTAATAAACTTGAGCGTCTTCAAAACTTTTGTATCAGATTTATATTTGGATTACGCAAATATGATCATGTTTCCGATTTTCGTACAAAGCTCAAGTGGCTACCAATAAGGCTTTGCCGGAATACACACATTCTTTTTCTTCTCTATAATATACTTTTCAATCCCCTCACTCCCTCATATTTTAAAAATCGCTTTGAATTTCTTCATGATTCACATTCGAGGTCTCTTAGGTCATCGGAGAACTTAAGGCTGAAAATCCCCGCGCATTCCACTTCCTTCACAGACAGATCTTTCACCGTACAAGCTGCCAGGTTGTGGAATGCTTTGCCAGTAACGGTGAGACGAGCTAAAACTCTGCCCATCTTCTTTTTGTGTATTTGTATGTTTATTCAACATATACTCGTATATGTATGAATGTATATATGTATGTATGAATGTATATATGTATGTATGTATGTTTATTTACAAAATTAACAATATTATAAATTGTAATACTCGTACACCCGAAGTCCCAACTTTCGTTCTTTTCGTTTATCCATCCCATGGTTGTCTGGCAGAGATTGCTTCAAGCAATAAGACCGCCACTTGTGCATATATTTTATTTCATTTAGTTTTGTCTTTTTATGTATATGGTGTACAATAAAGTGTTAAATAATATCTGTGGAATTTATAATCTTCATTTAGTGGAGAACTGCATAAAAACGCAAATTAATAATTATATTAGGTATATAGTTAATTTGTACTGGTGGTAGGTCTCTCATATGTGAGAGGCTGCCTGGGTGGTTACCACCGCAATGTCTATTTCTCCCGTCAAACAGCAGTTTAAATGCACTGTTGTGTTTCGGATTGAAGGACATTGTAGCCAGAGTAACTACTGGACATATTGAGACTTAACATCTTGTGTCTCAGGATGGCGAGCGCAGTGGAATGCCAAGCATTGCTTTGTAAATCAAGGTGTTGTTTGGTTTTGCTACTGTTCATGAGCGGTCGCATCGCTTACCATCAGGCGAACGGCATGCTCGCCTCGACATTCAATGCAATAAAAAAAAATAAAAAAAAATCTTCAGTATCTACTAAATATAAAATTTGGTCTTGTGACTTGTCACAATTATTATTATTGCTGCAAGTTTCATGAAATGATTGATAAGTAAACTGAGAAAACGGATGAAGAACCAAGAAATTATCTTGTATCTTATCTCGTTTGCTTACCTAAATCTCGTAATAAAGCAATATTGTTTTATGACTAACCATAGTAATAGGTATTGTAAATTCTAAATACAAGCTTATTATTATAGATAAGTATAATATTCTATTTATTTCAGTTAATGGAAGCGCGCTCAACAAGCACGTAGTAGGTGCGTATTGCATTTATATTATTTCCAACAATTATAAATACATATATTGATATGTTAATTATTTCCTTTCATTTTGAAATAACATAATAATCATTTAAAAAACGTTTCAGTTCATGCAAACGGGTTAGTGATATGTTTATAAAATATTTGTAAGCCGTTGGTTTTCCATGCACATAATAAATAAATAATAAATAATTTACAGTAGGCTGGTGAAGAAAATAATGAAACTTGATGTAATAATTTATATTAACATTTTTAGGGATTATTCTATTTTATTCAGTGGTCAAATTATAAGAACATAATATCTTGTTTATCTTAAACGTGATCTAAAAATATGAAAATGTCTACTGGAGAATGAATAGTGAACTGTTGATTGATATTAATTGAAGTGGCAATTGAAATGTGCGTTATATTCATGTAGATCTATTATCATAGAAGCATATACTGATGATACCTATAGGATAATTGATTGTGTTATCAACAATATATTTTGATTTTTTTAAAATAATTTGACTGCTTAAGACTGAAGAAGACTTGCTTAGTTATTTATTTATTATTATTTTATTTATTTAAAAGCTTTATTTACACCAGTGACAAAAAAGAAAAGTTATCATACGTCATCTTCTTAATACTTAATATTAAATTTCGCATACATTTCTAGTGATTCACAATATAGCCTAGCAAGAAAACTTTAAGCAAATCTCATAATATTTTATTTGCCACATAAGTATTTGCCTTTATAAGTAATTTTATAGTTTCAACAGAAAAGTACCGAAGCCTTGTATGGGGGGTTTGTTTCATGAAATCGTAAAGTTCGTGAAATCAAAATGTAGGTTTCTTAGCATCTGGTGGCAGTTGATAATCACCTAAGTAAATCATAACACATTGAGACAGTAACAGAATAGAAAAATCAGAAACTATAATATGCGTTCTTTCATAAATTAAGATAAAAAAAAGGAGAGTAGAATAAAAACTTGTCACAATTCGGTAGTGACATTATATATTCCTGTAATGTTATTCAAATGTACCTACTTATGCCAAAATTATCATTTTCAAAGTACTACGGTTTTGCTGTCTGTACAGAAACAAAGGAAAACAGCATCCAAGATGAATCACCGGCCCTTACGCTACGAGTACAACACCACATAGTTACAACAGTTTTTGTGTACCAAATATTGATTCGTTTTATTGACCCCAATAATGTACCTATAATGCATTTAGTTTATAACACCGCCAGCTACTTAAGATATCACGAAGAATGGAGCTGATAAATAGTTAATAAATAGAAGGGCATTGCTTAACTCTTTGATATGATAACGATAACACTTAGACTTTGCGAAATTGTCCTGTATTGGTCTGGAATCAAAGCGCTAAACTACTAACGAGAATAAACGCTGATTATGTAGATACAGATATCATCTGAGTCATTACGATAGTAGAATTCTAGGCATATAGAAGTCACATACAGTACAGTCATTGAAGTTAATGTCTGTGAACTAACCGCTTTGTCCTGTGAATAGTGTATGTGCAGTAGATATTAGAGAACACGGCGACAAAAATTATCAGTTACATTCGTAACGCAGTCAAAGCCGTACCTTCTGATGTGACTCGGCGTTCGATCGTGTTATCAAGTTTGCAAGCATTTTTAATGTTTTCAGATAATGGCGAAAGCTAAACAGTTTAAATCAAAAGTTAAAAAGGAGGGGGAATTCATCCCTCCCGACGGTGGTTGGGGATGGATGATCGTTTTCGCAGCTGGATTTTCCAACGTAAGTTAATTTTTCTTCATAATATTCGACTGTACACATGATATTCGATGAACATTTTTTCATAGTTGTATATTTAAAAATATTTTCTTATTTGTACTATAAATTTTTGCGATATATATGCTAGATACTTCAGCGTGTAGAGTGGATATTGACAAAATAAATCCATGTAGCAAATATTTGCCTCTAGTAATAAAAATGCAAGGGATTGCAAAGAGCAATAATGTGTATCACAACAATAAAGTTTTGATGTCTATCCAATATATTAATGTGTGTACCCAGTTGTCTTGAAAATTGCAATACCATTAATAAAAATATAATACTATAAATATGAATACCTTCTTACGTAGAGACGTAAAGGTAACCCCATAAGTTTATTCAAATGTTTATCCCTTTAATGATAATTGTTCCATTTAAGATACATATATAATTAATTTTCATCGCAAAATCATACATAATTTTTTTCTCAATGATCTCTCTTATAAAATAATTAATATAAACAAAACAAAATAAAGTAAAATATCAAAAATAGCTAATTATAGTTTTCCAGTCATCAATACTTCCTTTAATCAAACCCTGTGTTGGAAATATTATGACTGACGCACAGGAATCGCTGCGCATGTACATCCTACATATAAATTATGTAGATCATTCACTGCAATCTGTCATGTGACGAGTGTTAATTATGTGTAAACTGTAATCATTAATTTAATGCACATGTCAACAATAATACTGTAGTATCAATTGCTGATTAAGCGGACCGCAGGCCAAATCTTTACGAAGTTATGTTTACGTTAAACATAACAATAGATAAAACAAACATAAAGGTTTATTACAAATATTTTGAATGCACTTGTTAAAACACATCATGGCAATAATTATTTCCCAACAATAGTGGTTACCTCAGTGCTAAATTACAATATTGCACTGGAAACTTTTCAAGGTGTAGACTGTAGATCGACTTGTTAATGGTAGCCATTCAAGTATGTATGTTATATATTATAGTATAATGTATGAAATATATTACGAAATTCCATATAGTTCGTTAATGAACTATCAATAGAAATCATATTTTTATAGTATAAAAATCCAAGAACAAAACTACTGATTCTATATATGATGTAATATGTGTATATATGACCTGGTGGCTAAATCCAACAACAATATTAGAATTATGATTTTCGCTCGTCAAAATTTTTTTATTAGCAGAAGTAAAAATCAGGCGATGAAAAATAAAATGAGTTCCAAAAACTAATTGATTTCACATTGAACAAATTGATAATAATATGTATTAAGTACCTATATCCTTACGTAGGAGGTTGTCTTCTAATTTATATGTATGAAGTGTAAAACCATGTCATAGCTAATTTAGAACTCAGTATTAATAGATTAATTAGGTAGAGCTGATGTAGGCAATTTGTGATTTTTGTCGTAGTCTATTGGTTTTTCGCCAATACTTACATTACATAGAGATCGTATATAGAAGGTCCTTAATGCTTCCCTTAATCCTTCAGCACCTATTGTTCGAACCAAGTTATTGATATTTATGTACGGGACTTGTTAATTAGATCTAAAGTAAATTCACGATTTCAACTAACTCCTTATTCTATCTTTTAATCATCTAACTGCTGCCAAATTTGAGAAAAAATAAATTTAAAGTATTTTCGGTGCCGGATGTTTATTAAACAATCAGTACGCAGTAAAATATTACACCAATTGCGACCTCGCGACCCAATTAAACAACTAAAACGATTACGATGATAACAGATTAATTGCAGACATCGCTTAAAAAACAGTACATTAATTTACTTAAATAGGCTTATTTACCAAAATAAAAATAAGTTTCAAAGATTTTATCGAGATTTTGGTTTCATTTTTACATTTTATAACTTCATGTCCGACGCGAAGCGACGTTATGATTACTTTACAGCTTTCGTGGTCACGGGGTTGACTGAGGTTTTAGTCATCCGCTAAGTGATTGTTACAATTTAACTGGTGGTAGGTCTCTCATATGTGAGAGATCATCTGGGTAGGTACCACCGCAATGTCTATTGCTCCCGTGAAACAGCAGTGTAAATGCACTTTTGTGTTTCGGATTGAAGGACATTGTAGCCAGAGTAAGTACTGGACATATTGAGACTTAACATCTTATGTCTCCGGATGGCGAGCGCAGTGGAATTTTGCTACTGTTTATGAGCGGTCGTATCGCTTACCATCAGGCGAACGGCTGGATGGTCTCACCATTCATTGAAACAAAAAAAAAACTACCCTGTACAATTATTAAATTAAAAACCTTATTCAAAAAGTTACTTTTTACAATCCCATCTAGCCGCGTAAATCTAAGAAACCATTAGGCTTATTTAAATAAATTATCCTCTTAAAATATAAATAATATTTTGATTTATGTAGACAATTAAATCATCAACAAGTGTATATGATCAGTAATCAGTACTGCACGAAACACGTTATTTTAATATTTCTTAAACATATGAATTTCCTTATGGTATTTTCCTATACGGTTGTAGTGGAAAAATAGCTCCTCATTTAAGTTACAATGCGTGTATTGTATGCTTTATGTTTTAACTTAATCTTTCTACGTAAAGCGACACAGTCACGTTACTTCACTCACTATCTCCCTAGCATGTCCTTATTTTGTCATTAATGCAGATGACAAAGAAAATATAAGCAGAAACGGGAATTTGTTTTTATAAAAACTTATCTTTACTGAGAACAATGCATCGTTTTGCAGAAATAACATGTTAGTTTATACCTAGGCAATTCATACAACGTGATTGGTATTGAATCATAATCCTCTGCTTGGCCTGAATCATTGTGAAATACAAAAAAATTGTTTCGATATTGGGATCAAAGCTTACCTCTCATACAACCATTCATAATCAACTGCGCCACAGACGCTGTCGATTGATATCTTGTAGATTAAAAACGCACGCCGAAATACCGGGTATATCAAGAGTGCTACCGAAAACGAAGGCGGGTGGTAGTTTTAGTGACTACAAATACAATGCAACTAAACATTTTGCTAAGAAACGCGACAATTATTTTTTAAATATCATCGAGTTTGGGTGGTAAATCCATAGTTTTTGCTAAAATGATAATTTAAAGCCTTGCATACCATGGCGTCTTTAAAAATAAAAGGGTTGGGTAATAAAAATGTTCACTATTATTTAAGAAAAATCTATGTATTTACCATCCTAATACGACGATAGAAAAAAAATAACAAAAAAAATCGTCACAATTTTTTGCACAAAATTTAGTTGCATTGTGTCTGAACTTACTAAAACTGCCACCCAGCTTCGTTTTCGGTAGCAGTCTTGATATACCCTGTACAATTATGCTCTCATTGTCATAAAATCTATGTATACCACGCAAATTGTGTTACATGATCGTTATAACAATCGAATTATATGATATGACGAGGCACAGCTAAGTTCCAATACAACAATATAGCGGCAATCACTGCAAGCCTTTGAAAAAAGGTTTTCCCCGAAATATATTGTACCTACCAATCATTAACATGTATAAAATTCTAAATCTCTTCCCGCGGCTTTGTTCGCATAGATAGCCAACCCGTAGACAGCATGCTTCATAACATATACGATATCATAGATATTAGATAGATAAGTTATATCGTAACAAAGATTGCATGTGTCTAGTGTCTAGACGCTTGGTGATATCCGAAAGCACTGTCTCAGCGCGATTAACTGTTTTGAAATACAGTTAAATATAGATAAAAATTCTGAATGACTTAAAGACTGGTCACACCTGATACGAATCAGAGTCGACATCGTATATTTCAAGATACTTCTATGATTTGAAATCACCGTTACCGCGGAATGACTCGTGTATTTAACTTCTAAAAATCTTGAGCAATTCTCTACATTGTTGCCCATGAAACTTAAGTAGAATTTATTTCACAGGCGCATATCATACTGTGACGGCACAATGAAATAGAAACATTGTTTTTTTTTTCAGTTGTCAGCACTGCCCATACTCCAGCAATTTGGGCTGTTATTCCGCGACAAGTTCGCCCGACTCGGCATATCCAGCTCGGAGACGACGACTATTATCAACATGAACTCTGCCCTGACCTCTTGCGTCGGTGCGTGACGCGCCTCGCATGGTAACTCTCTGATACCATACCGGCCCCTTCGTAATTAGTTTCGTACTAATAATGTCTAGAATATTCGGTTACTGACAGCTCATTATTTATTGGAATTTCCTGTGAATTTAATTTATTCACTGGCATATCGATGGAAAAGATAATCATTAACAATTAAACAACCATAACAATAACCGGATATACAAAGTACAATGTCAACTGGGCGTCCATTATCACACTCGCTTTTGTTTTCAATATAATAATGTAGGGCATGCTGGTTGATTGAAACACTGCATAGTAACTCACTTCGTACATCAACAGACCTACGACAGACTACACGGTGTAAAGCAAACAAGCGATTTTATTGTCTCGGATAGCAATCATTATTCATTTTGAAACGTTTAACTATTAAAAAAATTGCTCATGATTTCATGATTGACAGCTGGCTTGACATTGAAATTATTTAGCCCCAGTAAATTCTTTCCAGTCATCGCGTTTTTTATAGTATGGACTAAGAGGAGGACTAACACCACTCCAGCCTTAGTCCATACTATAATAAGTTGCAGGGCAATGGAGGAATTTACTAAACTATTCCATAGTCTAGTAAATTGCTACGGGTCATATAAAAATCTTTGCCACAACAGCCCTGATGATGATCGTTAGCTGACACACCCCTGAATAGTAAAAACAATAAGAACATGCGAATTAAACACTGAAGTATTTTTAAATTCATTACTAACAAGTTTTGTTATATGCGGCGTATAGAATCAGGAAGCAGCATATTTAATGAAATAAATCAGTTGTTTTTTGTGCAATATCGCTTTCCATTGTTTTCAGGTTTACTCAATGGTCCGGTGTTCAAAACTTTTAGCTACCGTCAAGTTTCACTGACGGGAGCTATAGTGGTCTTCATATCACTGATGTTGACTACCTTTTCCTACAATTTCATGACTTACCTGATATCTTTCTCAATACTTTATGGTAAATAATATTTTCAGATTATTTATTATTAGCTGGTTTGTTTAATTCATTGACTTTATATGTTTCTTTATGAGTATTTATATAAAGTACATTGACATTCTATTTTCGTCACAGTGTTTTGATAGTAACAATGTTTCACAAGCAATGCGTATCATTTGTTAGACACATAAATTAAATCGTATGAAATAAATTATATAAAAACCCCTTCTTAGCCTTTCTACATTTTTATAAATGATCATGCTTAGCGACCAAAGTATTAGTAAATGATTACCTGAAGTGATCTTATTTTATGTGTTACCTCAAAACAATAATCTAACAAACTGTTACTGTGATGATTTACATTTTCAGGTGCTGGCTATGGTATTAGTAGTTCTGCTAACGCCTTGGCGTTAAACACATACTGGAAGAACAGAAGGAGACTAGCCACTGGCCTGTCATGGACGACTACCGGGCTCGGTCCCATGATGTGGCCACACATCATCACTGGTCTCTTCGCACTGTTTGGAGAGACTGGTGCAATTCTCATTATCAGTGGAATATCACTACATGCAATAGCTTGTGCATTACTGTTACAGCCCGTAGAGTGGCATTCCAAAAAACCAGATCCAAAAGACGAAGAAAAACTTTTGAAAAACGATGGCAAAGAGCCCTTAGTAAATGAAAAGAAAGTAGAAAGCGGGTATTTTAGCCAAGTGTCAAAATTTAAAAATTTGAGTGCATTTTCAAGCCAGTACTTGTATAATGAAGACGATCCCAATAATCCTGGTTATGAGATAACAGATCCTGGTGTGCCTATGATGCTGCGAGCAAACGATGGCTACTTCAGTCAATCAAGGCAATCTAAAAGTAGAGTGTCTTCTAGAGATGGATCCAATAGAAATTCTCGTCTGAATTCTAAAAAACCTTCTATGTCAAATTTGTTGGAAAACCGTTCACGAAAATCATCAACTTTGTACCTGAACGAATCAAAGAAGAATTCTTCAGCCAATCTTGGAGCTCTTGCTCAAGAAAGAGAGCCGTTCAAAGCAAAACGTAAAACATCCATTACTCTTGACGCTCAAATCCCCGAATCTGAGATAGAAGATTGTCCAACTCTAAAAGCTCCACAAGATTTAAAAGCGGAAGAGAAAGTTGTCGTGGAAAGTATTGATCCACAGCAGGCAAAAGTAATTGCGGATAGAGCAGAAAAACACTTCGTAGGTAGTAAAAGTCTTAAATCATTTAAAATGGACGGCCAGTACGGAGAAAAATACCACAAAGACAACCACAGCAATGTTTCTCTAAAAAATCAGGAGGAAAGTGATGAAAGAAAATATTTAAAAGATAACCACAGTAATCAATCATATCGAACAAAACATAGGAGGAAGTCAAACAATTTTAATTACGAAAGTGAAGTATTGAAACAAGCGTCGTTGAAACTAGAACAGTATTTAAAAGAAAATGAAAGTAACCAGACGGACAAAGTAAAACTCATAATTACACAAATCAGCGAAACTGACAATGAAGTATTTGATGAAAAGAAGCCCGATGACGATGACGATGACGAAGAAGAAGAACAGCTCACATTTTGCCAGAAAGTAACTCTGTTCTTTGATTTAGATTTATTAAAAGATTTCACGTTTATCAATTTAATGTTGGGTATAACATTGGCTAATTTTAACGAATTAAATTTTTCCATTCTGACTCCATTCATTCTTGGAGATTATGGTAAATCGAAATCTGAAGTGGCAATGTTTATGTCCTTGTTGGCGGGCGTAGACATTTGCGTGAGATTTTGCATACCCTTTGTAGCTGGTAAAATTGGATGGGACAATAACTCCTTCTTTCTCTTCGGCGTCTTATCCATGGCGATGGGGAGAGTAGGTAAATCAGTTTCTAGTCTATTTCTTAATTTACTTACATTACGAATGTTCTTTTTAATAATGTTATAATTATTTATAGTTCTAGCATATTGTCAAGCACATTGGGTGGTGATACTGGTGGCAGTTATGATAGGCTTCGGAAAAGGTCTGAGGACGGTATTTATGGCGCTCGTGATCCCAACTCATGTACCCTTGCATAAACTGCCAGGAGCTACTGGAATACAACTGATTACAGCCGGATTCGTTTATTTGACTTTAGGACCAATAGTAGGTAAGCACTTATGGAAAATTACCTCGTTTTGTTTATAATTAATTTTAAATTTAAGATAAAAAATAAATTAGTCTAGCGATAGTATGTGAACTGCGAGGTCGGACAAACCACTTTGGGCAAGTTTTTCGGTGTGGGTTTTTCAGAAGACATTACAGAATGTTATGCCCTGCATGTATAGTATCACTTCTTGGGACTGAAATATACCCGGCAAACTGTGTTTTACATTAATAGCAATATAAGAATAATATGTTTAAGGATATTATAGTATTTTGTTTAAACACGTGTAGGTTAGAATCACTCAACATAAGCTCGATATTCATATCAATTGTTACTTGTAATACTTGTATGCACAAGTGTGCACATGCGCAATATAACATGATCATAAGGGTATCGAGAATAGAACACTTTACTTTTTTGTCATAATCTACAGTGATTATAATTTGCGACTGCCTTGGTGGCGTAGTTTTACTAGGGTTACTTACTTAGGGTTATAAAGCTGAGGTCTCGGGTTCAAATCCCGGGTTGGGTAAAGTGATATTGGATTTTTCCATTCATTATCAGCCCAGAGTTAGGAATTTGTGCCCGATATGGCGATAGGCTTGCCACCTATCACATGGTGGGACGGAACATACAAGGCGAAATGGGGATGTCCTGTCACCTCTGCCTACCCCTTCTGGAAAAAAGGCTCGTTTACTTTAGCGTTTATAAAATGCATGTTAGTTTGCCATTATCATATGGTATTAACTGGCATTTAAAAATGACTGACAAATATGCTACAATATTTATAACAGCTATCCAACCGGATGTTATTAAAGGAATATGGTAGAGTCTCCCAACAAAACGGAATAATTTAGTGTATTATTGTAAACTCTACTTCTTGTTTGGTAGATTAGAGAGATACATATGGTAGAGTCCCACAACAAAACGGGATAGTTTGTAAACTCAATTTCTTCTTTGGTAAATTAGATAAATATGGTAGAGACCCGCAACAAAACGGTATAGTTTAGCTTAATAATGTAAACTCTGCTTATTGCTCGGTAGATTAGCGGGCTATGGTAGTCCCACAACAAAACATTATAGTTTAGTGTATTATTGTAAACTCTTCTTCTTGTTTGGTAGGTTAGTGGTTTATGGTAGAATCCCACAAAAAAACGGTATAATTTAGCGTGTTCTCGTAAACTTTACTACTACTTAATTTTATATTGTAACAAATAACTTATTAAGAAATATTTACGTATGGGTAGTATGATTCGATAAAAAAAACCAAATGCATGGAAGCCATGTTCCGTAGCCACGTTAAGATAGCAATTAGCAACAACTGTTTCTTATTTTGATGTATGTAGCGTAAAACTCCCGTATAATTTATTTTCAGGTTGGATAAAAGACAATGCATCAACAGCTGTCACATTACATTGTTTGAATATCTTCACGTGGCTCACAGCATTGTCTTGGGGATTGGAGAAATACATCACGGCTAGACGTCAGAAGACTGCAGAAATAGAAGTGAAAGCATAATTATAAGCGTTTTATTAAATGTAGTTTTATACGTTGTGTTTTATTTATTCAATGTCTGACGTTCATACTTAGTTTCATACGTAACAAAATCAATAAACATTGCGTTCATGGCCGAAAAATTTAAAGCAACAAATATTATGAATATAAAAATTGGGCGTGTTTTACCAATATACATATAAGAGTCAAAAATAAAAAAATAAATATATCGTCATATGGTGCGAAAACGTATGGACAACAGAGCATAGCATTGGGATTACTTGTATACCAAACAATACTATATTCTCGACTGGTTTCACCTGCATACAAATCACTTATTCAAAACTCTTTTATACTGTCATCACTCTCATAATATTTTACATAGCTCAGAACATTTTTCTTTAAAATACAACATTTAGTCGATAATAGTGATGTACGGCAAAACCCAGTTAAGTTTAAGTGATTGCATCATCTGAATACCTATTTGCTATATGTTTGTTTGTATTATTTATTAAATAAATATAAATAATGCCCACGATTAACCCTAATCTTATCTTAATGTAATCTTTGTTGTTAATTTTTTGACTGACACGAAAAATGCATGTACCTCAATGTTCCTGATCTTGAGATATCTCTTTAACGATACCTATCGCTCACCGGTTGCATGACTATGCCCACCTGCACCAAAACGTATATACACACATTGAAACGACTAACTTCTTATCAATAGGACTTTTAACATGCAGAATCGAATCATATATCTAATATCGTTGTTTGTAGTAGCTAGTAATTGAAATGCTATTTCAAATTAACATCACCACCTCGTTATTTTTTAAGCCATAGTATACTCTATATTTCTGCTATTGCTAATTGCCCCTACAGAAATAAATATAAAACTGACCATATTTTACAATCATATTTCACATGTAAAATTATATAAGGTTGGCTGTTCAGTTTCTTCTTTTAATGGGTTCGTAAAAACGCGCCTTCATAGATTACACGAGAACGCACTAAAATCATTTAAAAAGGCTTTGTGAATCAAATCACAATTTAGCTTATTTATATAACTTGTGAAATGTTATTATCGACTTCACTTGCTATTTATTTATTTATTTATTTATTTTTAATCTTTATTGTACACATACAAAAGAACATAACAATATAAAGAAATAACATCTATAAAAAGTACAAAAGGCGGTCTTATCGCTAATAAGCGATCTCTACCAGACAACCTTTGGATGGATATAAAAGAAGGAAAAAGAAAGGACAGTGTAAAACAAAGATAAGTTAAGCTATTTGTGATTGCTATTGCTATTTATTCTAACAATTTTAGTAGTCCACCTAAGTCATGTTCGGTAGTTGTAAACAGGACTTGGGTATGTTAATATCCCACAATCATCTATTGGGTTTCGAGCAATATCACTTATTTGGAAAAACCAGTAGCAAAGCTGTGATACATTGATTTTATACGTGAGTAGTAAGAACCTAGAAAGAAGATAGATCGTTTAATGACTGCTTATTGTAAGTTCAATGATAGCACAAATTTTACCTGACAAAGTTTAATAGTACTGAAAACTAGATAGAACATATTTGGGTAACAAATATTCAACATTTAATTCAATTCTTTTCATAATATAATTTATTTTAAGAACAAACCAACAAACTCACCAGCTTCAGCTTATAATTCTAACATTTATTCACATGCTCACAAACTTTTGACTCGTAATATAAGTCTGATTATAGTACATAGAGGTATATACAGATACACGAGTTTTGCGTGTGTATGTATTATATTTATATAAGGCTATAGATAGCATGTGTTCGCTGTCCTCCAATAGCGTCAGGAAATATAGTTAGTTACCTACATGTCAGACAAGTTTCTCAGACATGTTTGTGACTATATTAAGAGTAAAAAATACTTATTGTTAACAAGCCTCCCGCTGACTCATTGAGTCAGTTCAACTAATGAATGTCAAATAAAATACGTAATTTCCATCGCCACTTTGACATAATCTCCTAATCGGACTGAGCGTCTCCCATTCAACAGTTGCTAAATATTTCGCGCTATATTTGTGTTTAAGTTTTTTCTAGTGGTTATATTATTGTGTTATTGTAGTAATGTGTAAAGTAGTTAAAAGGACGTCACCGCCTGACGGTGGATATGGTTGGATTGTTACTTTTGCATGTGCTTTAAAAAAGGTAAATATAAAAAAGAAATCATAATGTTATAAGTGATATAATTATGGGTATAATTTGAATTGTCGCACACATACTTTAAATCAAAAAAATAATTTCATATTATTTTTAGGTTACATAATTTTTTTGTAATATTGAATTAAAAGGTATCGTTAACGTAGTTCTCGTGTACAATATGAAATATTTTTTAATATTCTTTTGTACTTTGCTCGCACTCATCCGATTTCCTGTATCTTTATCAAACAATGATACGTTGTTTTATCTAATTTAATAACATATTCTTATAGAGGAATAATTTATATCGTAACTAAATTCTATTGAGTTTTCTCGAACACACGTGACATAGTCGTGAGATTTATGGTAGGGGTTTATCCAGTTATATTATCTAGTCGTACACTGAATAGTCCGTTAACTAGCGGGTATATACATTTATACATATGATAACCAATTTTTATAGTAAATCATTTTTCTAAATCTTTTCCTAACAAATACATCTGAGATATACTAATTGTGAATGTAGTCAATTATAAATAGTTTCAATTATGTAAGACATAACAAAGAAAATTAAAACATAAACTATTTTAGATAGAAACGGTATTAACTAATTTAACAGTGAAGGATATTTATAATATGCTAATATAATCAATTGGCAAAGCTGTTTTATGTGGAACAATACGTAAGAATTCCCGGCATTTAAAGAACAATAGACGAGCATAGGTAACCCAAAATCGTTCTGTATTCTCTAAGGAATTAGTAATAAATTCTAGTTACTCAATACAAACATTAATTCCATGGTACTTGTTCACGAACTAATCAATTGCTTTGTAAAACATTTACACGTTCTACACTTATGATATAATAGATAAATGACAACAATCACTACATAGTATAAAACAAAGTCGCTTCCCGCTATCTGCCCCTATGTTTGCTTAGATCTTTAAAACTACGTAACCAATTTTGATACGGTTTTTTTATAGATAGAGTGATTATCATGGAAGGTTTATATGTGTAATACATATCTATATATATTATTGTAGATAAATCTATTTGCACTCGATGCTGGGCCGGGCCTTTAATAATAAATAAAGTTCACAGCTATTATATTTATCTTTGTATGTTTGTTATAGTTCATCAGCATACCCATTGTATTTCATTTTGGTGTCGTCCTTAAAGAAGGCTATGAAGAAACAAACATAACACAAACTCAGGGCAATCTAGCGCTCATATTGCGACAAACAATAGAATTAATGATTTCATTATTTGGAGGACCCTTACTAAAACGCTTTGGATTCAGAAAAGTTGCAGTATTTGGTTGTATATTGGGGTTTCTAGGATTAGTCCTTACTGCTACTGCAACCAGCTTTTGGCAACTGCTGTTATACTTTGCCTTCATTTTGTGTAAGTATTGACGTCGAAATTCATATTCTTGTATCTCAGTTGTTATAAGGATTCTTCAGAATAGAATAACATTGTATATTTTATGCTTATACGTTTTGATACTACTCCGACACTGGCTCAGTTTGATACCATGACAGACTCCGTTTCGCAGTTGGTTAGACGCCGGCTGTGAAACGTGAGGCCGCGGGTTCGATCCCCGCATCGAGACAAATATTTGTGGGATCCACAGGTAATTGCTTCGGTTCTGAGTGTTTATGAGACTATAATGACTCACGTAGTTCCTGATATCCACGACACAAGACTCGATCTTAGCGTGGAGTCAGGACTATGTATGTCGCTGTTGGGTGTATTTATTTATGTCGAGTACCTTGTAAGGTTTGTATAGGAGTATAATTCTAACTTCTTACTTGAATTAATATTGACGACGAATTATACTTGATAGATATACATATATCCTATAATGCCTTACTTTATTTTCTGTAAAAGAATTTTGCCACAAGACGGCCAATAATAACCATGGATCTACATAATTATGATGTACAATAGAAAGGTTTAGTCATGTCAAAAGGGTTCAGAACCAAACAACCAACCAAATAAAGATATTGATGAAAATAAAGGATAAAAATATATATGTCACGATCGAACAACGTCGTCCAAGACTCTGCCAACCCTTGACCAATGACGATTTATAAAAAAATATTGGAAATAATTTAAGTTACTTTGTTTTAGCAATGGGAGAAGCATTGGCGATTCCAGCATTCGCTTTAGGTTTAAATTCGTATTTCGAAGAGAAAAGAGCCAAAGTTGCGGGCTTAGTAGCATTTGCCGCAGCATTAGGACCAATTTTACAACCAAAGCTAATGGATAACCTATTGTATTCATTAGGTTGGAGATATACAGTACTTACCTTGAGTGGTTTATACCTCCATTGTGTTTTAGCAGCATTTTTATTAAGACCAATTAAATCTTATGCCAAAGTACAATCACCAATCGAAGAAACAGTACCGTTACGAAATACAACAATGATCACATCACATTCAGGTATAGTAGAGTGACCATTTAATTAATTTGTGTTTAATCGCTCCGGTAACTTTATAATAGATAATAACATTGTTTCAATTGTTATATCAGGAAAACCAACATCAATACAGAAAAATGGCCTACACGTGGTGAACGGACTTACAAGATTTATGTCCGAGAAGTCTTTAGTATGTAATACAAACGGGGTGCTGAATAGTGTTTCATCGTGTCCTGATATTATAGCGAATGGATTACAAGAATCATCTCAATTACTAGTTCAAATTGAGAACGGGTCGACTGACCGACCAAATCAAATAAATGGTGTGCCTCATGATCTTCAAGTTGAAAAGAAAAATATAAAAGAACAGACAGATAAACCGAAAACTAAAACGAATTTCTTTCGTAAAATAATAGATTTTTTTGATCTCGAACTTTTAAAAGATCCTGTATTCGTCAACATAGCGTTTGGTCTCTCTGTAGCACAATGCGCTGAGGTTAGTTACAACCTTTTGCTACCAAGTATATTAGAAGACATGTTGAAGCTGGAAAGAAGCGATATAACAACAGTACTCTCCTTGATAGCATTATCTGATCTATTGTTTCGACTTCTTGGTCCATTCATCACAAACCCGTGGCGTAAATCACCACGACTTATTTACATTATTACATTGTTATCAAACGTTATGGCAAAGATTGGTACGATATTGATCTATTTATCTAAAAATTATGTAATGTGTCTTGTTTCTTTATTGTAATTTTCATTAATGTTTTCTGCTTTTGTAGCTATACTGAATGTAAGTACTTTTTACGGTACAGCATGCGTGGGAATTGCGATGGGAATCACAAAAGGAATCAGATCTGTTTACTTGAACGTAATACTACCAGATTACGTGCCAATTCACAGGCTAGCATATGCCATGGCAATTCATAGATTTATTCGAGGAATAACAGTTTTGAGTATCGGAGCCATATTCTGTGAGTATAAATGAAAATGAAAAAATATACACACAATGTGGTTAAAGTTATTATTTATTAACTCAAATTGATGAAATCATATTTTTAAAATATTCGAAATAATATTGTTAAAAAATTAAATATGATTAAATATCATATTTAAAAACCATATTTGAGTAATATTTTTTTACTACTTGAGATATATTTACTTGGAATTCTATGAACCAAAAAAATGTTTTACGTTACATAAATAAAAGAAAATACAAGCAGATATTCAATATTCATAATTTTATTTACATAATAATTACTTAGAATAACAATGTATGTATAGCTATCGATAACTTGAGGCATGTTCAGGTTTTTTTTTGTTTGTTTCAGTGCACATACGTAATGCTACAGGATCTTTCAAAATCTCTATTGCTACATTAAATATTTTTACATTGCTAACAGTAGTAATGTGGACTGTGGAATACCTGTACTTCAAGACAAAGAAAGCTAATAAGAACGTCAAAGCAAGTGATCATTCGTAAAGCAAAGGACTAACACCTTGTTTATGAATTTATGGGGACACACAAGAAGTGGATACGCAGAGTGCATTTAATCGAATTATAAAAACCAAAGAACTGTGCATCCGTCGTCGGAGCGAACATTGACCAATGAAATAGTTAACGACGCTGTCAAAAGGCCGTGACAGTATTAACAGGTCACAGTGAATTTTGTCAGTTCGACCGCGCGTCTTCCTAATACACGTCTACTCCTAATAATGTGCGTACATTTTTACAAAGTACAGTTGGTGTTAAATACACAGTGAGATAAATTGTGCGTACTTATTGAAGTTGTGTGTTTTAATTCAAGGTTGAGAAAAAAAATGTTTTGACCTTAACGAGACGTAAATACCATATGTGATAAACTAAGTCACAAAAACGATGATAATAATTATGAACATGTGTAATTTAATTGTATTCGCCTATTATAATTTTCGTAGCAATTAGTACCCAATATGTTAGTAGTAATTATCAATGCAGGCACTGCAGAGTAGTTTACGTTGAAACAAGCATAAAAGAGTTGAATCTTGAAGGCTATTAAGAAATTGCAGATACAATAGGAGAATAACTGGCATATGCGCTATTAGTTTACTTCCGGTGCAGCTACAATTTTCTTGGTAATGACTAGTTTCAGGAAAGTTAACACTAATCTTTTAGCCAATACGCACTAGGCTAGTGTGATGGACTAAATGATCTAACCCTTCTTAATTATTATTGCGAATATAAAGAAGGCCCTTGCTCTTCAGTGGGGCATATATGGGCTGATACAGATATTGATACATATTATAATTATTATCGAAATAGATTTAAAAGAAGTATATAACTTCATAGCCTTGCCAACTTTATATTTCCGTATTAGAAGCATGACGTAAAATAAAATTGATACAGACTTTTTATGTTTATCTATATTGCTTGGCATTTATTAAGCATTCTTTTAAAACGTGTTAATCACATAACCCAATTTTTATACTACTAACATCTCTTTAGTTCCTCCTTCAAAGAATTCTCAATTATACACCAAATTACAGTGAAAGATCTATTTGATTATACAAATCAGGACATCAAACGTGACGTCATAAATCTGCAGACAGGCAGAGTTCGTGTGAGAAATACGATGAAGTAAAGAATGTAGGGTCAGTCATTATGATTTTTTTAATATCGTAATTTTTGAGTGGTAAATCCATGGTTTTTGCTATAATAATAATTTAAACTCTTTTATACCTTAGAGTCCTTATAAATAAAATGGTATACACTATTATTTTAGGAAAAAAATGAATTTACCATCCAAATACTAATATAGGAAAAAAAATAACAAAAAAAAAAATGTCGCTTTATTTTTCAACGTTTTCTGTTGCAATCTGTCTGAAGTCACTAAAACTACCACCCGGCTTCGTTTTCGGTAGCAGTCTTGAGATACCTTGTATAATTATAAAAATAGTACAAGTGGCGACCTTATCACACTAGGTAATTTCTTACAGGCAGCCATGGTCTTGATTTCTATAAACAAAATATGATTAAGTCAATGGCTATTATCGATAAAAGTGCAACTTTGGAAGAGGTACTTCATTTCCTCAGACAAATGATCGATTTACCAGGAACTACTCAATATTATTGATATGGGCACGCCCCTTCACTGCTAGACCCGTAAAGAGGAAACTGATCAGCTTATTACATTGATTAAAACATATAATATAGATAGAATTGACGTAGGAACTTCACAAAAAACACATATTTACGTAAGTTTTTTATGAAGTGGCACAACCATCTTTAATGAAACACCTTTAATGACCAGAAATCTACTTTAATGCACCTTATAAAAAAATTATAGGTATAAACATAATTTCTATAGTAGGTTGGTAGCTAATTAAGCGAGACGCATATTCTACCATTATAGTTGGTAGATAGAGTCTCGGGCAACTCGTATATAAACTTACATTAAGACTCAACAGCAGAGTTACTTTGCGTTTTCTATATGAAAACCCAGTTTTTATGTAATTATGTTTTATAGTTGCCCAGTCACTTAATATTTAAAATCATTCAACTGTACAACTTGATTATAGAATAATAGTACATTGAACCTTAAAAAGTGGGCAGCACGATTGCTCCATCTGTACACTTTTGTGGCAGAACAATATATTATAGTTACTTATTTAACGCTACTGATGAAATTTGATTTTATAATTAAAAAATATATTCGGTATATTAAAAAATATACTAAATTTTTTAGTTTATATTTCACAGATCCATTCTTACAATAAATTAAAGAACATTTTGATACTTCATCTTAATAGGCGTTATAATTTAAAAAAAATAGATTTACCGTAAGCATAGGACACATGTTATCGTGCCCGACATACGCAATAATAATCTTTATTAATTCTCATTTTATACTATCGTATGAGCGATAATTTTAATACTTTGCGTGACTACTTATCGTAGATAATATTTTTGGAGCTAGGAGATAGAATTAAATACCTATCTTGCTGTGAGCTACTGTTGTTCTAAGAGTTCTAAACTCTATCTATGTTAAAACTAGCCTAAATACTATGTTTATTGTTCAGTATTCGTAGTTGAATACATTACCATGTTTAAGTATTAGATATGCTTGTTAATGAGATTTGTAATTAAATAAAATTGCTCCTCTTTTGTACAGCATGTGCATCATGCAAATGTTAGCCATGGTAGGTTATTTCATTCAAGTTTTATTATTTCTTTACCACTGCGACCTCGTCAAAATCAGGCCCACGTTAATATCATTAAATATTTAATTTGGTATGCGTTATCTAACAGACACGAGACTGTTATCATAAAAATTCCCGCCTTCAACATAACTATGAAACTTTCCAAAGTATTTCCAACATTTCAACCAATTCTCCAAACATGGCAGCTAGCTTTTTAGATCGCGTATCTTCACCTTGTCGAGAAGTTTTCAGTGTTTTGTAAATAGAACACAATATAAACTCATTACAAATTTAATGTTCGTCAATGATAACGAGTTATGTTATTAAAGTCAGGCCGATAAGGTGTCGGAATATTTGCTGTGAATGTAGTTCAGTTTGATACACTGCACCAAGTCATTGGCTCTAGTTCCACGCACGGATTATCTAATGTTCTTTTAAAATCGAAAACATTGATTTCCTGTCAAACGGATGCTTGATTGAGTTGTGTGTACTAACAAGATACAGTGACTAAGTGTGCTATTAAGATGTGGATTATCAGTGGTGTAATAAGTACTTAATTTTCCAAATACTATTGTAATTTTGAAAGTTAAACATGTCTAACGCAGCGTCATACAAGGTACCTCCGGATGGGGGGTACGGTTGGGTGGTGACTTTTGCCTATGCTATGAACAATGTAAGTACTGAACACTTTCACTTATAATTTCTATATTGTAAAGACCTTTTTTTATTAAAAATCATCTAAGAACAGAAATAATGTATATATTTATTTAATTAAAACCTTTCAAGATAAATTACAAGCACATATTATTCTTCAATATCAAAGATGAAGTTATGTTGATTATCATCCATGCCGTCGATTGTCAATAAAATGTAGTTTTCATGTCAGAGATTATTTTTAGTTAATCATTTATCAGGTAATAGTAATACGTACTTATTGTTTATTGTAGATTTTAGAGTCGTATTATTTAATATAGAACATAAAACTGAATGTAATCTTAACACATCAAACTCAATTGATCAGTTACTGGTGGTAGGTCTCTCATATGTGAGAGGCTGCCTGGGTGGGTACCACCGCAATGTCTATTTCTCCCGTCAAATAGCAGTTTAAATGCACTGTTGTGTTTCGGATTGAAGGACATTGTAGCCAGAGTAATTACTGGACATATTGAGACCTAACATCTTATGTCTCACGATGGCGGGCGCAGTGGAATGCCAAGCATTGCTTTGTAATTCAAGGTGTTGTTTGGTTTGCTACTGTTCATGAGCGGTCGCATCGCTTACCATCAGGCGAACGGCATGCTCGTCTCGCCATTCAATGCAATAAAAAATAAAAATGAAAAGTCATCAGTTTACTTTAGCCTGAGAGTTTAAAGATGGTATTATTCAACTGGTGGTAAGTCTCTCATATGTGAGAGGCCGCCTGGGTAATTAACAGCGCAATGTCTATTTCTGGCGCCAAACAGCAGGTTAAATACACTGTTATGTTTCGATGTGAAAGACATTGCAGCCAGAGTAACTACTGGATATATTGAGACATAACATCTTAGGTTTCAGGATGGCGAGCGCAGTGGAATGCAAATTGCATTGTAATTCAAGGTGTTGTTTGGTTTTGCTACTATTTATGAGCGGTCGGATCGCTTACCATCAAGCGAACGGCGTGATCATCTCGCCATTCATTGAAATTTTAAAAAACTTCTAATATAGTTTCTGTAGCATGTCCTTTCTCCCACTCACATAATAAGAATAAGATAATTTTACGTTCTTCATTCTCATCCTTACAACTATAGTAATATTGTGAGTTCCTGAATGAATATTTTTATCGTTTTTCCAGACTCAAATGCTTTAATGAATTGCAGTGAAATTTAGAATTCTGATTTAACATAATATAGTAACACCACTTTTAAACGTACTTATTAACCCTTTACGTAACGAGGCCTGACTATGTCATGAAAGATTTCTTAGATCTTATTTTTTTTCTACTATATTTAACCATAAGTATCATACGGTATGTTACTAAGGGCTCTAGTTGCAATTATATTGTAAATCAAAATTTATTTTTCGAAACGCTTGCCTTTTCTAAGCTTCGTCGAAGATTACTCATTTCTTATGCTATACTGTGTTGCTTTTGTTTATTGCAATAAATGGCGAGACTAGCATGCCGATCGCCTGATGGTAAACAATACGACCGATTATGGCCAGTAGCAAAATCAAATAATACCTTACATGACAAAGCAATGCTCGCCATACTGAGAAATTAAATGTTAGGTCTGAATATGACCGGTAGTTACTCTGGCTACAATGTCTATCAAACCGTAAAAAAACAGTGCATGTACACTGCCATTTGGCGGAAGAAATAGCCATTGCGGTGGTAACTACCCAGGCGGATTCTCACATATGAGCGACCACCACCACCACTTAGTCAGTGGGATGATTTTCTATACATCTATCTAAAATTCAATCAGTCAATACTGCAGATTTTTCATTCGCTGTACTGTCTCGACAAATGCAATCACATGTTAAATTATGAAAACTTAAATTCCTATTCATATTTTACCTAAATATATTGTATGGACACCAAAACAGATAGCGACGCACAAAAAGATACAATTTGATCAAATGTTTAGTTTATGTTATAATATTATAAGAAAATGGTTTACTACTTTAATTTTAGTAACCTTTGAATCATTATGTCTTAACTTAATAAACGAATTCGTCTTTTATAGCAATTTAGTATGATCAAGTAGAAAAAGTGACGAGCATGCTGAGAGATTCAATATTTTTTAGTGATCATGACTTTACATACAAGCACATCATTATTCACGTTGCACCAATTATTTTCTTTAAACGATTTTCACACTTTCAGTTATACTGGGTATATCCAGACAATTCCTGAAAATGAAGCCAGGTAGTAGTTTTATTGTCTTCAAACACAATGCAACCAATAATTTTGTTCAATTCCATGTCATCGTTTTTGGGCGGAAATACATAGTTTTTGATAAAATAATAATTTAAACCTTCTCGAACCATTTCGTTTTTACAAATAAATGGGTACATACAATATTACTTTAAGAAAAGCTACTATTTACCACCCAAACACAACGATAATTAAAATATTACAAAAAAATCGTCGCATTTTTTTACGAAACTTTTGGTTGCATAATGTCCGTAGTCACTTAAACTACCATCTGGGTTCGCTTTCGGTCGCAGTCTAGATATCCTGTAGATAACTATACTCATAATGCGATAAATATAACTGTAATTGTGATTTTTATTATGAAACAGCACGTAATTAGCAACAGTTTATCAGTCTTGTTTAGTTGATTAAATTCATATGTAAAGGTAAAAGATAACGAACACCTGAAATTAGCATTTGAAGCACTTAAATTGGTTTCATATTACATTGATGTATAAGTTATAAGATATATCGCACCCCCGGTGCAACAATGACACATGTGCAAAAATTGCAAGGTTGGAAGGCATAAAAAAATAATCTTATATTTTTTAGAATATAACGTGGTCATAATTTTTTTAACGGTAAATTAAAAGTTGATATTGTGATAGAAGCTGTTCAACTTGTCTATGTCTTGAAGTATCATAGTTTTATACGATATCAGAGTTTCAAATATTTTTCCTGAAAAGTTACATTTTTGCAAAAGTGACATTGTTGCACCGGAGCCGAGGTGCTCATATGTGCGATATGTATTTGAAATCTTCTGAACTTCTGAACTTCATTACAGGTTGTAGTCCTACCTCTTATCGCTGGTTTTGGGTTAGTATTTCAAGAAGCCTTCGATGAAACTGGTCTATCGGCTACTCAAGGCACACTCGTGATAATACTCAACCACAGTATTGGCATGCTGCTATCATTTTTCGGAGGCCCACTGCTTCGACAGTTCGGCTACAGGAAGGTAGCTGCCGCAGGCGCCTTGTTTATCTCAGCTGGTCTAATGATAACATCGTATGCATCCAACTTCTGGCTCTTTATATTATCCTACAGTATTATAAATTGTAAGTCCTTGCGGTTTAATTTTCTTGGAGACTCGAAGCCGCTATTGCTGCACTATTTAGCGAATCTTGTCTATTTCAGCAATGGGTGTAGCTGCAGTAATGGCAGCGTTTACATTAGCAATAAACTCATTCTTTAAAGAAAGAAGAAGTAGAGCCATAGGCGTAGGCATGTCTTTAACAGGACTTGGGACGATATGCATGCCGTTAGTTATGAGTGCACTCATGTATGCGTATGGTTGGAGGTACGCTGTACTAATTTTGGGTGCCATATGTCTGCACTCGTTAGTAGCTGCATGTTTACTTAGACCAGCAAAATGGTATCTGAAAGACCCTCCTTCATCAGAAGAAATAGCACCATTAAATCATGAAAATGATGTTCAGCTTATCAATGGAAGTGTCACTACGTCTTCTAAGCCAGGTATTTATTTATTTATTTTATTCTTAACTGCACAAAAAAGGATAAACACTTAAATATATTACAAATGAAAAAAAAGTACAGATGGCGGTCTTATCGCTCTAGGCGATTTCCTTTGGATGGATAGAAAAAAAAAGGATTCAAGCTCCATAAAATAATAATAGACGAATTATTTATAATTAGTATGTACACAAAATAATATAAAATAATAGGTATGATATATTATATTATAGGTATGATATATTATATAGGTATGGTATGATATATATAATATAATAGGTCTGATATATTTTTCAAACATGAATAAGTTTTCAACATTATATCCAATAACTAAGAATATTTTTTCACATATTATAGGTATCGCCTCAGTCACGCAACTAGAAGAACCAGTAGGAAACGGAACATTGCCAATAAAAAGTTTATCTATGAGATCTTTAACCAATGATTCAAATGTGCAAACGAGAAATGCCATATCACATCCCGATATCAGCTCAAAACCTCCAGAACTACCTTTATCAGAGTCCCGATATAAATGGTGGGAGTCGCAAGAAGTGAATCTAGGTAGCTCTATCAACATTTTCAACGAAACAGGAAATAATAAAAAACTTAAAGAAAATATAGAAGAAATTGAAAGTAGAGAAGGGAAGAAAAATGCCTTCAGTTATATAGTAGACTTTTTTGATTTAACGCTACTGCGAGATCCTATATTCGTGAACATATTGTTTGGTCTCTCAATAGCAGCGTGTGTGGAGACGAACTTTTCACTTCTTTTGCCAATAATACTCAAAGATATGTTAAAATTTGAGACCAATCAGATTGCTAAGATAATGGCAGTCATAGGTCTGTCTGACACGCTCTTCAGACTAGTGGCTCCTTTTATTGGAGAATGGTGCCACAAAACTCCTCGAGTTATGTACATGATCAGCTTGTTGTCAGTCATCTTTATAAGAAGCAGTGAGTAATTCTATTCTTCATGCATGACACACATCTAATTACAATTTGTCTGATAAATTATATCAAACGCCTTGTTGTCGAGCAACTTTATTCATAAACAAATACACCCTACTTTATCTCTTCATATAAACGCAATTGTATCTTAGGTTATTAACTCGTTACAATATTAAATATTTAAGTAATAACAAAATGTTAATGCTTTTACCAGTACAAAATACAAATATATCAATTAGATTATAAATGTGTCCATATTCCGATTTGGTAACTGGAGACGATTGATTAATGGTTATAAATGCTTTAATTTGATTTATTTCAGTAATGCTGTTCACAACTACGTTTACTGGAATGATATTCGTAGCATTGGCTATGGGTATCTCGAAGGGTGTTCGAACAGTGTACATGAATGTTGTAATACCAAGCTACGTACCTTTACATAGACTCGCGTATGCTTCGGGTATACAAATGCTGTTCAATGGAATATCTATAATTAGTATAGGATCTCTCTTAGGTGAGTATCTTTTAACTTTAGGGTTCCTACACAAAACTGCGATGCGTCTTCGTATCGTAAAAATCTACGTGCTCATACGACTCATCGCAACAACCTTCAAATTGATTCGCAACGCACATGACTGCTTCTGTGTTTTTCTTGTATTTCTTTGGCAATAAATTTCACCCAAATCGTGCAAGGAATACGTATCTTATATATCTGTCTTAAAAGTTTTAATACAGTTCAACAACCCATTTCTTGACACCAACATATAATTAATTGCTTTAAACAGCTTGATATACTATGTTCTATAAAGGTTTATCTCCCCTGTATTGAAAATTAACAAACATGTAATAATTACCATTAATACCTTTCGCAATGGTATGAACATTCTAGGTTTTGTAGTCATTGTACCCTTGAGTATATCTGCTTTAGAAAATATGTTTGAGTGATCAGTAGTTCTATGTTATTTCATAATTTTGTCTTTTGGTATTATATTTTTGATAACACATATTTTGATACATTATATTATTGGTTTTCAGGTCACATACGAGAAGTGTCCGGTTCATATCAAATGCCTATCATAACATTAAACTTTGTGACGTTGGTGACACTGTTATTATGGAGTGGTGAATTCTTATACTTCAGAATTAAAAATAAAAGTCATCCGGAACAACAAACAGACGCATAAAACACTTTATGAAAGTAAGAATAGACATTTTTATTTAATGTCGTTGCTCATGTAGAACTAATTGCTAAAGGTGATAAAACAAATATTACAATTCTTTGTCTTTATTTACAAGGTTATCATTATTTACAACATGTATAAAATAACATTAATTAACTTTAATATGTACAACATGAATAAATGTCTGATATAATATAAAAATAATACCTATGTTTCACGTTGTCTAAAATGTATAACAAACATTACTTTTAAATTGGTCGATTCGACAATTTATCAAATCGGTAGAAGTTATAAAGGAATCGACGAGGGTTTGAAGTCTCGTGATTGTAAATAGATACATATTATTATTTATGTTTGAGTACAATAAAGATGCCGTATGTTAAGTGTAATAAACTTATTCTAATTATATCTGTTTTGTGTATTGCATTATTATGGTGACACGGCAGAGAAAAAGCATTCTCATTTCCCACTTTGGTTCACTTAAAATTTATTTTAATAGTTAATTATCTACAAAATCAGCTGATCAAATTAAAAAGAGCACATACAATCCAGTGCCCTTCTTAATTTGCTCGTTTTCTTTTTATCATAATAACATTTTTTACTACCTTATAGTGTCTAGATTGTACATCGTCTATAAAAATACGCATGTTATGAGTTCTATATACAAAAAACCACACGTAATTCACTTCACTGAGAGTTAAAATTTCTCACAATCACATATATTTCCGATAAAATCCTTCAGCAGTCTTTATGTCCATCGAAACCTGAAATAAATCGTAAATTAATACTGTAGTTATTATCTTGATGCAAAATACAGTGATATTATGATACAGGTAATAGTTTTATGATCTTCATATTGATATTAAACAATAGGTACATAGGTATTTTAAATGTAATTTTTCTATAGCAATATATGAATATGTGTTTAGTCATATTTATAGTGCATTTAAAATATTTTATACGAATTAAGAGTGTAAAAGTTTCTCACAGCAAAATCTAATATGTAATAATCATTTGGGTTTTATAAAAAATAAAAAATTGAAGTTATGCTCCAATTAAGTGCAAATTTAATATTTCAATTTCATTAAATAGCTGTCATTCAAGTGCAATAGTTAATTTACAATATACAAATAGAATGTGAGTCCAATTATATTTAATGCATACATAATATGTCCTAACTATTTTAATCAAATATTTAAACTACAACAAATCCCATAATATATGTACATGTAAAACAGAATGTATGTAATAACTAGTAGATACATAAATAATTTATTATAAAGAAAATATTATTGTAACTTATATATAAATAATCAATATAAAATATGTACATTACGTACTTATAATTCGTGAACAGGAAAGGAGCTGTGCAAAAGTTAGTATAACTGTTATTGAGCCTCGTCCGAATTACTAGTATTTTTTTGTGGTGAGCTCTCGAGCAGGGGTACACTAGTACTCTGTGCTTGATTCTCCAAATCATTTACTGAAAAAATAGTGCTCTTATTAGAACGTGCTTAGGATAGAAATAGCATTATGAAAGAAATATGTGTTATGCTTACTGCTTTGATACCAGCTTTTAGAAAATCCAAATAAGGCATCTGATCTCGCGGACTCTATCTTTCCTCCAGACGTAAAACCAAAGGATGGCCGATTTATAAATCTCGGTGATTTGAATGGCAAATTATCTGAAGTTACAACATCGCTATCCGAATTGGTTTTCTTGGATTCAAATGGTTCTACGGAATACCAATCACTTGAAGTGTTTCTCGATTCTCTCCAAGGTTTTGATGTGACTACGTACACTTTTTCCTTAGTCAAAGGTGATATGGATGTTTGTATTTTATCCCATGGCGCTGGTGTTGTAGTCGTTGTGGTAGTTGTAGTAGTAGTGCTACTACTAGTGGTTCTAAATGATGAAGCTGCTGTATAAATATGAAGTTTTTGCACATCACTTAAACCTATACTTTTATCGCCGCTTTGTCTACTTTTAGGCCTTCAATTATATACTCTTTGTGCCTTATTGAAACTGCTATTAGACTCTTCTGTTATAGGATGGTGCATACTACTTGCACTTTCATGATCGTAGAGTTCATCATTAAAATTATCAGTTTCTGTGGGATCATTTGTTGGTAAGGTTGTTGTGAAATATTCGTCAGGTATTTGTTTCGCATATTTGTCACTGCTTCGAGTTTTCTGTGGTATTTTATAATCTTTAGAATATTCTTGCTCTGTCCAATCATCAATTGTATGCTGTAATTTTATGATGTCAAACGGTGGCTCTTTAACATCATAAAAATCATTGAACGTAACTGTCGGATTAGATGGGTCGGAATCATAACTATCTGTAACTGTAGCAGCATTTGTTTCTGTCGTGGTAGTAGTAAGAATACCGTAGTTTTCTGTACTTAATTGAGGATTATCCGTATTCAATGGAATTTTTCGGGCCTGATGCTCTTCCTCCGATGTAGCGGTCCAACCTTGAGCAAATTGTTCGCTTGGTTCTACTTTTTTTTGCCCAGTGGTGTACGGTACAATAATTTGAACAATCTTTGGCTTGTAAACATCCTTTTGTATAGTTTGCGGAGGCAAGTTTTCAGAAGAATCAGTTTTGCTCTCATCCCAATGATTTATAGTTGGTAATAATGGAGCCACTGTGGTGGGAATATCATCATAAATCTCATATTCATTATTAGGTTTGGGCGATGAGATGGCTAGTAAAAAGTTGCCATGGTTTTTGTGCGGAGCGCTTGGTTTAAGATACAAAAGCGGTGAATCAATATTTTGTAAATTACTTTCCGTTCGAAATTTATCTACATCTTCATCTTTTACTCCTCTAAGATCAGTGAAACTAGTTTTGTGGTTGCCGTGTATGTTAAGCTTTAATTCGGTAGGTACATTAGCATCATAAATATCATTACCGAAGTCTGTTCCTGTACTTTCAAAACTCACATCAGATCCCGTTTTTGTGGCAGAAACGTGGTCTTCAGAAGCTTGAGAAGATATATCTCTAACTTCATCTATTACAAAACTATTTGGAATATTTCTGTACGATTTACTTTGGTTTGTTGTTTTTGAACTATCTAAGTCAATAACAGGTGCTTCTATATACGTGGCTGGATAGTCAACGGAATGAGTAAATTCGACTAGCGGTACACTCTGTGCTATGTTTACATTATTTGCCAAATGTTGCATGTGGTTTATCCCTTGAACAACATTGCTTGGAAATGGCGTTGCTGGTCTAAAAGGTCGTGCGTTAAAAATAGGTGGCAATGGTGATACACTTAAATTAGGTAATGCAACTGGTTGTAGTGTGTGTATATTTCTACCTCTATTTAAAGTAAACGGAGCTGGATTTGCTAAGGCTAATGAAACATTTGGCGTCGCAGGCTTTTTATATGCTGTTCCTGGTAAAACTTCTGTTCGAATCTTAGTAGATTCTGCTGCCGTAGCTGATACTGGATAAGGAATATCAAAAATATTAGTGTTGATTATTGGTTCTCCATAAGAGTTCTTAAATCTTGTTGGATGATTGACTTTAGGTAACTCCAATGTTTCTATAGTTCTGAGTATTTCTACATCGCTTTGTGGCTGCGTTTCTTTGTTTGGAACTTCTGATTCATATGCCGGTGTAACCGAATCGTAAGTGGCCACGGTGTGTGGAGTACCATACGACGAAGAAGGACTAATATAAGACGGTGTAGAGGAAGCATAAGAAGTCGGTGACCTATACGTTGAACTTGCTATAAAATTAATATATGGTATTCCATTTGGTAGTCCCGGTAAATATGATCCACTTGGTTGATTTATAAATCTATTAGGTGCACCATATGTGGCACTAGGAAGGCCGTAGGTAGAAATGGGTAACGAAAATGTGGAAGTGTGAGGATGGTGAGTGTTTAATTCTACAGTATGCGTGGGACTTGGGGGGCCATACGTAGAACTAACAACTCCAAGTGAACTAATAGTGGAGGACTGTACTGGGAGAACTGGCGGACCATAATTAGCAGCTGGTGTTCCAGGAGTCAAATGAGGTGGTATTTTATTCTCAATATGAGAATGGAAAGGTTGCGGATTATATTGTACAATATTTTGTACATCAGCAAAAGCTGTTGGACTAGGCGGGCCATATGTTGGTGGAGAATTTTGATGTATAATTTTATTACCTAAACTATTGTATTTAATCACCGGTATCCATGGCACTAAATTACAAGGGTTGCAGTCTTTTTTAATTGGACTTATATTATTACTTAGAGCAGTGTCATAACTGGTTTGTTGAGAAGGGAACAGCCATGTTGAAACCTTCTGGAATAAAGAAGGTGATGGAGTGGTAGTGAATGGTTGTGGAGGTGGGACAAAATTAAAGTTGTACTGTTTATAGAAAGGCGCAGGGAATTTGAAGTCTTTAGAAGGCAGTATTGTCTGTGGAGATGGTACAGGAGGCGGTTGATAGTGGTAGCCGACGTCTAAGTTCTCTCGTGGAGGTCTACCACCTCCTCCGTGAAATGGCACGGGCACGATATGTGAGAGAGGTGGCGGAGGTGGTTTCAATAGTTCTCCAAACTGTGCAGCGTTTCTCCCATCAATGCCGAATCCATTAGCATGATCGCATTTACAGCTCGTAAACGCAGCTGTCAGCAACAGCGGGATCATCTGAAAATAAAACATTGGCCTTTAATTAAAACCAGCAAGTAGAATAAATAAATGGGCATTCATAGACACGTGTCATGAGAATTATAAATTTAATAATTCCAGTCAACAGTGTTGTGAACAAAATCATACAACGTGAATTTATAATGTGCTTTTTTATAAATAGAACAGATAGTGGTCAAATATTAAAAATGAAGCATTTTGTTATACCAATGCAATTAAATATGAAATATAAGTATCTAGTTAATTTAAATGTAGAAACATTTTATTGTTCTATTATAATGATACGTTTCATTGCACTGTGTTAACATCCCCTCACATTGTGGGAGAGAGCTTTATTTATATTGCACCTATAAGTGTTCTAAGCTCGCATCTCAATGTAGATCACGATGAATAATAAACCAGCTAACTTAATCGAATTAACTCGAAATTCTAGCTCTTGACCAACATGTATAAAATTAAAACCAAATAAATACAAACAGTAAATTGGAAATCAAGTTACTATCAGTGCCAGTGCTGTCACCCACACAATTTACAGCAGTCGTTGCATAAGGCAGAACATGTGAAATTAATGTTAAATAATTCGGTATGCAACAAGGATTCGCAGCATCCTATAATCCAGTACATCAGTTACGCAAGATAGATCGCAGTGTGATTTTTAATGCGTGCTATCTATCGAAAGTTAAAACACACAGGTACCTACTTGTGCATGATTTGGCATTAACTTGCTTCAAATCAGCAATGATCTATTCAAAGTTCGTACGGTGGCCGCGTTTCGAAACTTGATTTAATTCCGAACGCATGCATTGTAGCTCATCATTTAAATAAATACGTGAATAAAAGTGAAATTATTCGATCGTGTTCTAGTCAGGTACGGTCGTTTGAAAACATTGAGTTCGAAGTGATCTAATACTATCTACGTAATTCTAGTAATTCTTGCAAACACTTTTGTTTGTAAGAATTTATTTCATCAGATTTAAGAAGGTATTAAGATTTATTTATCAGGTATTCGCTGATATTGAATTATTTAACTCCTTGTTACTATACAATAATTAATAATTCTAAAATATGCATAATATCAGTCATTATTAATCTTATACGACGCGATGCTCGATTTACCTACAAATCGCATGAAAAATGAGTCGTCATTGGAAGACCTGATTCCAGAAAGTTTCAATAAATAATAATATCACTAGTTTCACTGACGAACGTCAAAAGGTCATGGGGCAATATGACCTTATCGTTTTTCGAAAGTTAATTACATATTTCCTCTTCTTAACCTTTTATAATGTTATGTGTACTATACCCCTATAATGTCTCGGAACCGGCACAATTAAGATTGGTAACAAAGTGTAATTTTTTAGATTCGGAAATGATTACGTCATATAAGACTTTTGTCAATTTTCAACAATGTCGGACTAATTTCTGACGGCACAACAATGACTTTCTCACTAAAACGTGGAATGATTCTAGGTTTCTACCAAAAATAAAGACGCTTTTTTCATCCCTTAGTTGCATCTTCGTCATGTTTCCATCCATCCATCCATCCATCAGCCAAAGGAAGTCCACTGCTGAACATAGGCCTCCCCCAATGATTTCCACAGAGACCTGTTGGAGGCAGCCTGCATCCAGCGACGTCCCGCGACCTTTACCAGGTCGTCGGACCATCGTGTGGGTGGACGTCCTACGCTGCGCTTTCCGCTACGCGGCCTCCATTCGAGCACTTTCCGACCCCATCGGTCATCAGATCTCCGCGCTATGTGCCCTGCCCATTGCCACTTCAACTTGCTAATCCGGTGGGCTATGTCGGTTATTTTAGTTCTCCTACGGATCTCCTCATTTCTGATTCGATCTCGTAGGGAAACCCCGAGCATAGCCCTCTCCATAGCTCGTTGAGTGACTTTGAGCTTCCTAATAAGGCCCATAGTGAGAGGCCACGTCTCGGTGCCGTAAGTCATCACTGGCAACACACAACTATCAAAGACTTTCGATTTAAGGCACTGAGGTATTTTGGACGAGAAGACGTCGCGTAGTTTCCCGAACGCTGCCCAACCGAGTTGGATTCGACGATTGACCTCTCTCTCGAAGTTGGACCTGCCTAACCGGACCACTTGTCCTAAATAGACATATTCGTCAACAACTTCAAGAGTCGAGCCCCCAACACCGATGGGGGTGGGCACAACATGGACATTCGACATGATCTTCGTTTTGTCCATGTTCATTTTAAGACCCACCTGTTGGGAGACTCGATTGAGGTCTTCAAGCATAGTGCTAAGGTCTTCCAGCGATTCTGCCAAGACTACAATATCGTCGGCAAACCCAAGGTGAGTGATATACTCGCCGTTGATGTTGATGCCGAATCCTTTCCATCGCAAGAGCTTGAAGGCGTTTTCCAGCGCGGCAGTGAACAGTTTCGGAGATATGACATCTCCCTGTCTCACGCCTCTCTGTAGTGGAATAGCCTTCGTACTCTGATCTTGTACTCGGACCGACATGGTGGCGTTGTTGTATATACACTTCAACACTTCGATGTACCGATAGTCTATATGGCACCGCTGGAGAGACTGTAGCACAGCCCAAGTCTCGATAGAATCAAAAGCTTTCTCATAGTCCACAAACGCTAAACAAAGCGGCAAGTTATATTCCTCGGTTTTTTTGTATAACTTGCCGAAGCGTATGGATGTGGTCTATGGTACTAAAACCTTTTCGGAAACCGGCTTGTTCGGGAGGCTGGAAGTCATCAAACCTGCGTTCGAGACGATTTGTGATGACCCTCGAAAACAACTTATAGACATGGCTCAGGAGCGAGATGGGCCTGTAATTCTTCAGCAAAGTGTTATCACCTTTTTTGAAGAACAGTACCACCACGCTCCTGCTCCATGCCTCTGGCGTTGAGCCCTCGAGGAGAACGGAATTGAAGAGCCTCTGAAGGACTTTCAGTATCGGCGTTCCGCCCGCTTTCAGAAGCTCTGAAGTTATTCCGTCCTCGCCCGGCGCCTTGTTGTTTTTAAGTTGCTTCAGGGCCATCTCAATCTCACACAGGCTGATGTCCGGGATATCATCGCTAAAGTGTCGGATCAACTCGGCTCTCGGGTCTTCGGCCGAGCTAACAGCAGGTTTGGCAACCGAGGTGTAAAGCTGTCCGTAGAACCTCTCGATCTCCCTTAATACCTCTGCCCTCGTCGATACTACGCGGCCGTCTTCCGTCTTCAGCCTAGACAACTGGCTTTGCCCAATAGACAAGTCTCTTGCAAACACTTTGGAGCCTCTGTTCCGCTCGATTGTCTCCTTAATGCTCACAGTATTGTGAGCACGGACATCGTGTCGCAAGGACTTCCAGATCTGTCTATTGAGCCGCCGATATGCTTCGGCGTCAACGGAAGACTGCAGCGCTAAAGATCGACGTTCGGCCATGAGGTCAAGAGTGTGGATCGAGAGTTTTTGTGGTCTATCTCTACGGCGAGGTCTAAAATACTTAGATCCCACCGTATGGACAGCTTCTACCAAACCGCTGTTTAGCTCGTCCACTGCAAGGTTTTCTCCTAGACAATCAAAGCGATTTGTCAGCTCGAGTTGAAAGCTCTCGGGGTTTTGGATATGACCGCGAGTAGGTCGGAGCGTAGATTTCATCAAGCGACGCCTTTCCGATTGGACATTGATATTCAGTGTGCCCCTAACCATTCGGTGATCACTGCCGGTTTTCACCCTGTTGATCACAGAGACATCTCTGAATATCCGTCTATTCGTCGTCAAGATGAAATCTATCTCGTTTCTCGTAGAACCGTCAGGACTCAGCCAGGTCCATTTCCTGTGAGGTGGCTTCTGGAAAAAAGAGTTCATCGCAAAGAGTCCCTCTTTCTCCAGAAAGTCGGCCAGCCTCTGACCCCTGGGGTTCCGTTGCCCATGTCCAAATTGCCCCACTTTCAACTTTGCATCGCTTCCCTTGCCCAACTTTGCGTTGAAGTCTCCCATAACAACATTGAAGTAGGTTTTGGAAGTATGTATGGCCCGACTTATGTCGTCATACATTTCCTCTACTTCTTCATCTAGGTGTGTCGAGGTCGGCGCGTATACCTGTATGACCTTCAACGAATATCTTTTAGATATTCTGAGTATAAGGTATACTACCCTGCTCGACACACTTTCGATGGATACGATGTTGTTGATGAGAGACTTGTGGACGAGAAATCCGACACCTCCTCGGGACTGTTGGTCGTCCCCCCGGTAGAAGAGCAGGTTACCAGACTTCAGGGTTATCGTATCCTCCCCGATTCTTCGGACTTCCGATAACCCCAGAATGTCCCAGTGTAACCTGCTCAATTCTTCTTCCAGTGCGACAATCTTCTCGTCTGTCCTCAATGTGCGTACGTTGTGTGTTACCAGGGCCATTCGTCGTCGGGGGTGGTAGCCGGGGCCAACCCGGGGATTCTTAGCACCCCCTGCCCCACCGTAACCATGACACGTCATGTTTGCGTATAACTAAACAGAAGTTAAATCCCCCACTAGATAAATATCTCTTTGATTTATCACTTTAAAAGTAATTAAAAGTGTGATTATATTGGGTTTAAGTGTTAAAACATCTTCACTAAACATATTTTATATCCTTCTTTTAATTACTTTTTATTCAATTGCAATCTACGGCTATAGAAAAGTAAAAGATATTTCAAATTACCATAAATGTCGTGATGAACCAAGACAAATAACATAAACAAATTATAATTAAAACTATCACATGCTTTTACCAAAACTGGGATTTGAATGGCGTGACCATTTACGTTTGGAATAATTTTAAGGTCACATTAAAAAGATCAACGGCCTTTAGTTCGCACGCTGTAAGTAACTTTTACTTAATTGACGGTCAAAACGTAATGCTTTTCTCACAAGTCACTGATGTAAGGAGCTGTGAGCTCTGCTTGTCGTATCATTCCACTTGAACAAACGAAAGTGAAAATTGAGCGCACCCGCTGCTTAACGCGAGATTTACGACGAAAATGTTTACACATCATTAGAGAATTGATATATTTTCCGGGCCTACTTTTAATATGTTTGTATATCCATCCATCAGCCAAAGGAAGTCCACTGCTGAACATAGGCCTCCCCCAATGATTTCCACAGAGACCTGTTGGAGGCAGCCTGCATCCAGCGACGTCCCGCGACCTTTACCAGGTCGTCGGACCATCTTGTGGGTGGACGTCCTACGCTGCGCTTTCCGCTACGTGGCCTCCATTCGAGCACTTTCCGACCCCATCGGTCATCAGATCTCCGCGCTATGTGCCCTGCCCATTGCCACTTCAACTTGCTAATCCGGTGGGCTATGTCGGTTATTTTAGTTCTCCTACGGATCTCCTCATTTCTGATTCGATCTCGTAGGGAAACCCCGAGCATAGCCCTCTCCATAGCTCGTTGAGTGACTTTGAGCTTCCTAATAAGGCCCATAGTGAGAGGCCACGTCTCGGTGCCGTAAGTTATCACTGGCAACACACAACTATCGAAGACTTTCGATTTAAGGCACTGAGGTATTTTGGACGAGAAGACGTCGTGTAGTTTTCCAAACGCTGCCCAACCGAGTTGGATTCGACGATTGACCTCTCTCTCGAAGTTGGACCTGCCTAACCGGACCACTTGGCCTAAATAGACATATTCGTCAACAACTTCAAGAGTCGAGCCCCCAACACCGATGGGGGTGGGCACAACATGGACATTCAACATGATCTTCGTTTTGTCCATGTTCATTTTAAGACCCACCTGTTGGGAGACTCGATTGAGGTCTTCGAGCATAGTGCTAAGGTCTTCCAGCGATAATTGTATAAATTATTAATTAATTAAAGTTAATGTAAGTTGCATTAATTGATTTTTTTTGTAGGTAATTCATATTATTTCATCATCATCATCATCATCATATCAGCCACAGGAAGTCCACTGCTGAACATAGGCCTCCCCCAAGGATCTCCACCATGACCTGTTGGAAGCGGCCTGCATCCAGCGACGTCCTGCAACCTTAGCAAAATATTATTTATATTAAAGCTATTGCGGAACATATTTCAGTCCGCGTCATTTATATGGGTATCTAGTATCTATAATGTTTCTGTGTTTGTTTCCACCGCAGGCTTCTTCTTGCAATATTATTTTTTTATATATAGAGCCATTTCTAAATATAAAATAATTTTGTTTGTGATTGTACACAAGCTTCTTTAATACCTGTTTTATACTAACGCGGCTATTCTAAGAATTAAAAATGACTTCGAATAGCTATTTCATATATAAAATCTCGCTTTCGATTTCCCTACCAGATGTTGCCAGCTGTATCGACAATATTTTCACGATAATGCATTGCATTAAAATAATAAATAATAAGAGGATTTTTAACAATAATTAATTCCAATATTTTTTTCTTGCATAGATCTAGAAAACAAGCAAACAGATCACTTAATGGTAATTGATCACTGCCGCCCAAGAATATTCTTCTTGAACATGCAGCTTGGATCATGAATATTTTGCCTGCCCATAAAATCTGGTGGGAAGTGGGAAGGATAAGGAATCGAACACACTCACCAAACGAAACGCGACAGCCACGCTGTCAAAAACCCGGATGAACCTGCCCATTCATGCTGAGCCATGGCAGAAAACAGCGTGGCTCTAACAGTTTTTAAAAAGTATTTTTTTATTAATCAAGGGACTTTAGTGACTTTACTTAAGTTTTAAATCGCGCTATTTTTAATATTAGAAAATAGAATTTAAAAAAATGATACGACTCTAAAAAATGTGTGTCTTCATTTTAAAATAATAAATAAATAACCAGAACCATTTTTAACAACCATTTTGGACAAAAAGAAATATTCGTAATATTATTCGACTAGAGGAATAAAAAAACTGCAAAATAGAAACTACAAAATAAACATCAATTGCGAATTGCTAAGACAGTAAACAACATTCCCAGTTGTCTGAATGCTTCTGGAACGATAGCCGACACACTATGAAAACTAAATATATTGATATTACTCCATACAATATTTATATTTAACGATAAAATTCCCAATTGTAGCTGTATTTACCTCGTCTGCGTAGAGATGTAAAAAAATAAGATAGTGATCGTTTATGTTAGAAATTAAAATAAAAAAAAAAATACTTCTTTCGACTAACTATCCGTGGAGTATCACTTAATGTATTAAATATGCGTAAGTATATCGATTTTCTTAAGATACCGGCTATATCAGTATACTTATAACTTATTCCTCATTTAAACTAGGAGAGTATTTTTAATATGAAAAACGCGTTCTCGCGTAATATTCGAATAAGCATTCATACAGCACCAGTGTGGGAATAAGTAGAGAAAGTAAGAAGTTTATAAAGTGGCTGGGGCCCTTAGAAGTTCACGTCGCCACAACCGAGTGTTATTTCGATTGGAACTCATTTGTATTCGACGCCACAAAAATGATATCACGTAGACATAAATATAAGGAAATTACAACAATAAGTCGATTAGAAAATGTAACTACAATTTTACAAGCTTGTACGCGATCCCAGATCCCACTGAAGCAGTATAAGTTGGTTTTATGAGCAAACATCTATTAGGCATTTTTATTAGGTACGTATTTAACTGGTTCAATATAAATCTTTAAATTTGGTACTATCATCATCATCATCACTATATGAACATGAAAGTAATGACGGTTACATATTATTCATGTAATCCTGTCAGTAACAATTAACAATCCAATACAGCACATTCACTGCTCACAAAAATCTTGTAATGGTCAACAATAGTGAACCGAAACCTTATCGGCTCACAAAAATGAAAATCGAGAGTGGATACTGGATTCCCGCGTGGTTTCAAACCGGTTACAATAGGCAATATATTGTTATTGTATTTGGAGTCATATCTGATTACCTATTCCTCTCTTCTTAATATTTGAATGACAAGCAAATCACTCATCTATGATGTGGTCTTGCGATCAATGGTTCTTTGTGATTGTCATTTTATATTTCCAACATTTAAAAAGTTGGTTTGTTGACAGAATTTCACTACGATTAGAATTAATGATGTTGTTATATGAATACACAAGAATCGCTGTCAATTTAATATAATTGGGTATCGCAGCATTCATAACTTTACCGGTTATTTACATGAAAACTAATGTTTTGAAATATAAAAATGGTAATTTATTGATAAGATGTTCTTCTATTATAATATGCAATTGCTATAAAAAAATATGTACGACAAGTTGGTGAAAAAACAATATGTTCTTGACGAGAGTTTCTGAATAATTTCGCATAGTTTAAATTTTTATTTTTCAGTAACTAAACACAAAAAGATTATTTTTCTAAGCAAAATCCCTCCATAAGGGTCTTATTAGTCTGATAATATTTTTATTTTCATCTTATATTTAGTGATTTCGGATATCTTAAGCTTCTAAATTGCCATTTAAAGCCTAAATAACGAAACCTATGTTCAGTAATCCGTATAGTACTCACAAATTATGCATCAATCTATAATGTTTTCCACCAAAATCCCTAGATGATAAGCTTTTCTAAAATTAGTACTAATTATTTTTCCTTTAAATAGTTTATTGGTGGCTATTAACTCGTTTGAAAAGTACTGTTTTTAAGCCAAAAAGCGCGCGGAAGGTATAAACGCTCTTAAGCATGTAAGGAATTAAAATCTAATGTTTTCAGATGACGCAGACAGTGCATAATATAAGTTCTATGTGTTATCCTTTATTGTGGCCAGCAAGCGTACAACATTATGACTAATAATAAAGATATAAGAACATATTGCCCAGAAAGATAGTAAATGAACCAAGACTTAAGGCTTTATTTATACTTCAGAATCCTCCAACTGCATTTAAGACTTTGTATTCCTGTTCAATAGAATTTCAATTTTATGAATGACAACAATAGTGTTGAATATATTATAATTAAGTCTCAATAAACTTTAAATCAATAATTAAATTTAGCACTATTATGATACATTAATTGACTGATTGTAAGTGACCGTAGAGCGACGTGAAAAAAAACCTGGTGGCATAAAACATATCTAAATTATTTTTATTACTTCACAAGCGGTCACCGAGTAATAGAGTCAATTATATGTGTGATCATTATAATTATTATAGTTAATCGAAATACATTTAATATTCGTGCGTGGAACATTTTCCAAATAATTACCATAAGTCAGGGTGAAAGGTCCACGGTAAATGTAATGGGCATCATTTATTTGATAGTTCATTGCTGCGTTATTCAACATTAGTCTTCACAAGACGGATGTAATGGTAGAGTTGGACAAAGTCATTAGATATGTATTACATTAAAAGGTGTTTTGCATATTTGTTTAAATTTCACAAGACTTGAAGTAGTACTTCAAAGTTATTGAACCTATTGGCTATTTATGCAAAAACATGGGCCTGATGTAATATGTATTTAATAAGCCTCTAATTTCTCGAAATACAACAATAGAGTTACTAATTAATGTATTTGATATAACTAAACATCTTAAATACAGGATCATAAATTGTTTTTTGTGAATGTATGTAATGGTAAGCAGTATATAGTATAAGTTTTACATTCGTTTGTCTGCAGGAATCGACTGACTGTGCCTCTTTTATAATGTAGACTATCACCAGGCATATGGTATTTCAGATAAGTGATGGCATGCTCTCAATCCTACTTGCGATTGTAGAGGAGGCTCGTGCCCTGCAGTGGGACGTACATTATATGGTTTTATTACATTATATATGTTATGGGCCAAGTGATTAATCGAGCATTATTCATAATGCCCGGGCAATATGAATAATGCCCAATAAGAGCGGGCAATGTGATTATAACCAATCAATTTATCAAATTGCCAGGGCATTATGAATAATGCAAAGTGCCTATTGGGCAGAGTGATGTAAAGCGAATCAAAATGAGCCGAAGTGGTAGAATTTAGAATAGGGCAGCACGACGGAGTGGGTTAGGAGGAGTGGAGGGGGAGGGGGAGTGTCGCACCTCCCCTGGTACCACTCCCATGAAAAGGTAACGCACCATTCCTGAGAAATATCTATTATAGCAACCTAGCCCTTAAAACACTTGTTGTCAATACAAATTAGCTTCTGCATCGTCTCCGGCGCTACGGGAAGTTCAGCCCCTTCGCCCTTGCGTAACAAAAGATAGGCACCCATGCTCACCTCCGCAGCTTCGGCTTGCTGGTCACCTCTGGCGACCAGCCTCAGCCGCTACGGCTCGCACGGTCACCTATCCTTCGTTACAGCGGGCGGGGGCTGCTCTCCCTCCGCGCCTCCGGCTTTTTATATACACTCTAGGGTTGGTAGCCAAAAGACTACGTGAAGTCGGGGTGTTCCGCGTCGGTTTTGGGGTACAGTCGACCTAACTGGTCCATAAAGTAGGTACACTAATTTTCTTCTGAAGATAATGTTTCGGACGTTAAAAGACAACTAACCATAAGCAGATCAATTCAACCTTTCTAATTTATGGGTATATCGCAGATGCGACAATGCGGCAGCGCACCACCTAAAAAATCAACAGGTGATTTTTCACAATCACATTGCCCGATCATCATGTAGCCATATTCATAATGCCCTGGCAATGTGATAAATAGGTGAGTTTAGATTGTAATTTATCACTTGGCCTGATATGGCTCGGCAATATTCATACTGCCCAGGCATTATGAATACTCACTCACTTGGCCCATAACATATACACTACAATACAGTAGTATGCTACATATGGCATCATCAAATAATTGTCATGATATTTGAATGAAAATGGTTCGGCACAAAACAAATACCTAGACTTGGAAAATATCTGGAAAATTAGGACCTATAAATTTATATCCGTGCCCGATTCTAACCAATAACCCCAGACACATAATCAAATTCTTAGCAGCTTTTCTACTATACATTTGCGTTTACTATTTTAACAGCCAGTGATAATTACAAGCATGTTATTTATGCTGTTAATCGCTTGTTAGACACACTTTGTTGGATGTTCGTGAACTGTTCCTGCGCTTTGTTTAACTTCACGCTATAAAATAACTCTAGCCGGTACATTAGTTTAGATTACAATAACTATACGATATTATCACATCTTGTGACACTATGTATCGCGATTAGGTGATAAAAGAACGCAACTAGATATTTTACTATTATTACACGAGTTTACGGCTACGGCTTGTTACTATGTATTTACTACAGAAGGCACCAACTATGAAATTCAGAAGTTCGATCATCAACCCTTAATTATGAACTTAAGTTTGTTTATTGGCATTTAGTCTTAAACTTTTGTTGTATTGTTTTATTAGTATATAGCCTCATATTATGTAATTAAATGTTTTCACCTATAAACTGCTTTTGATTAATTTTGAAGTTGGTTAAGGGTAAAATCAATGCCATAAAAAGAGTCATCAGGGAGTGTTTAGTCTCATTCTAATACGTGCCACTGCCTATACTGGCTCTAATGTGTTTTAAGTAAGTGCACGGACTGAAGATTCCTATAACCAACAAAGATAATAAACCAAGGATGGGTGTAAAAATATTTAGTAAAATAGTTCAATATAAGTTGCAAGATCGAGACAATATTTAATACACTTAGCGAAATAAATAATAAACACAAATGAGTTAGTATGAACAAATGCCTATCTCATAGCCGCAGTCATGATGTCATTTAATGTCTGTCTGCGTCTAGCAAAAGCAATAACACAGAGAGAAATTGAATCAAACTAGAATAAATTCAAATACCACAGTCCCGATCCACTAACCGCTCGTAAATCAATTGACTCAGCACTATCTAGACAGGACAAACATAAAACGAATAGGTGGTGTCTAGACGGACCCGATGAAACCAAGAAATTAAACTTACTTGAGCACGCAGACCGATACTCCTGTACTAGAAATAGTTTTCCTAAACAAAATGTATTAAAGATTTCTTCTACGGAATTTATTTTTACATTTTGTTTTGTCATGACAAACATTAATGACGTTGCAAGAACTTTTTAAATGAACACTTTAACATTGAGTGGTGTATCGTTTACTACGGTCGTGTGAGAAATTGCGCTTTCACGTAGCTTTAGAACCGTGAGGATTCTCATACAATAATCATGTGGAACAATGATCCGCGCCATTCAAGAGCACGGTTACAACTCACTTCGAAATCACTGTCACATTTCCAACGAGCTGCTTAGGCCTTCATAGTTTATACATATTGTATTTTTGCACGACTTTAAACTTTGTGGTATTAACGATATATATACACTATCATATAAAATTATAGAGCCAAAATGGCAAGAGGGCGCTGAATACAGGGTCAAGTGGATGAATAAAGGGAAAGCTTGTTTAATAATCTCGGATAAGCGAAGAATTAACTTTAGCCCAAGGCTTTATAATGGACTCGATTATTTTGTTCATTCTTTTTTTATAAATCATTGGGTTGCCATGAAAGTATTGCTGTGTTAGACCAAAGTGCATCCCTATTTATTAAACAATTGTGACACAACATTTATATTCAAAATAATCAAGTCAATGTTGAACCCTTAGGCTAAATTAATTCTCTCGAGAATTTGGGTTTATTAAGAAGGTATATATATGTATAGGCTATTATACAATACAAAATGTAATAATTAATCCAAAAACCATAATAACATTTCAGGTGTAGTTACATAGTTTATGGTATTTAAAACATGACAAACAACGGGTGTATTGTATTTTACTCAACAGAATACAATCACCAAAATGACAGTGAAAGTTTTGTGTCAATCGTACAAAAGGACTTTGTGAGAAGACATAAAGATAACATAATACGTTCTACGTTGTCATTCATGAGAATTTAAAGTAGAATGAATGATTATGTTAATAAAAGAAAAATAAATACCTCTACGCAAAACGTATCAATAACATCTTGACGTGTTTTTCGAATCCGATAAAAAGAACATAAAATGTACTATTATACTACCGATCCGGCCCGGCTTCGCCCAGGTGAAAAAACTTTTTGAAACTTTAGAAACATAGACAGATTTGACAGCCTCCGTGGCGCAGTTGTTTAGACGCCGCCTGTGAAACGCGAGGCCGCGGGTTCGATCCCCGCACCGAGAGAAATGTTTGTGCGGCCCACAAATATATCTTCCGGGTCTGGGTGTTTGTGAGACCGAAAAGTCTCTCGTAGTTCCTGATACCCACGACCCAAGAATCGATCTTAGTGTGGGGACAGGACTATGTATGTGACTGTTGGGTGTTATTTATTTATTTATTTATAGGAACTGTTTCGCGTGATAATTAATTAACATATTTAAACTCAACGTCACTGACGCACTTTATACTTCCTATCGCATTCCTTTGAGTTTGAAAAAGTATTTATTATATTTGGATTCCTTGCAAATCTCACGGGAACACTACATATTGTCGGAATCAAAAGTAGCCTATGTGTTAATCCAGGGTGTCAGCTAACTCCATGCCAAATTTCATCAAAATTGGTCCAGTGGTTTGAGCGTGAAAAGGTAACAAACACCCAAACTTTCTATAATATTAGTTGGATTATATATTTAATATAAATCACTTTAATAGTAGTAAGTTTGTAGTGGAATGTAAACACTGGGAAGTAGCAGCACATGCGTAGAAAAGGAAAGTGAATAGTAAACGCAGTTTGCGATCGGACTTGCGGTGTTATGCAGTAGACACGCGCATGTGCCGGCACTACTGTAACTAATCATTACAGCTATATCAACAAACATTATCACCGCTTTACTATAACTTTAATAAATCTTAATCTCTAGATCTATAATAATTATTAAATAATTTAATAATATTAAATAATTTAATAATTATTATAGATTTTAAGATTTAGCATATCTGTGTGTCTTCAGATTTGCATTCCCAATTCAACACAGAAATTATTTAAAAAATATATTCAATAAAGAATTGGAATATAATTCATTCAAATCAAAATAAATGCGTAAATATTGCGCTTAATCGTGCTTGCAATATTCAATAAAAATACGCCCGTTTCAATTTGCATGAAAATTTCTGTTTCAATCGGAAGTTACGTGATTCAATTTTTGTGAGCAAACAACATTGTAGCTCAAATACGCGACTACACATAACATGTATTTCAACCGAAGTTTACAAAGACTTCATAAAGACGAGACCTTGTTCTTCAACACAATTAGGCTCTTTCGTATAAGCAATCAAATATACGCAAGCAAATAAGCAGTGTGCAATTAATAACGATACTATAGAATTAACTTCAACAGCCCTTCATTATTATTACAGTAGAAAATTTCATTTTCAAACATTAGCTCGATTGAAATATGCATCGTCACGAACCGAGGATATTAATCACACAATGAAGAAAGCCAATGCGATACCATTGAGGCAAAGTTTAAGGCTGAGATAATCCATTGGGTTTAAATTACACACAGTTAGGCACGTCTTCGTAGATTTTGTTTGGTGAAGGCAAACATACTGTACTGCTGAGTTGAAAAGTTCCTAGTTATGTGACCGGTGTTGTGACCTAGTGACCGGTGACACATGGAGAAATTCAAATAACAAAGTTAAAATTGAAACAGAAATTAAACAATAGAATTCTACTCGTATTTCCAAAATAATAACGCTAAAGACAACATGTGTGACAACAAGTGTTCATTGAAAGATTCCACGAAAACAAAGAAAATTTAAAAAATACCTACATATAAACGACCGAACCGAAATACGAGGAACCTCAGAAATCAAACGCATGTATTAAATTTATTTCCACTTACGCGCAACAAACTAAAAGTCCACAAAAACTGACACAAATAGAAAAAGCGGCGCTGCGTTTAAAAATTTCACCAAAATGCTAATAAGTGTTTACTGAATAATGTAATTTAAAAACATGTTTTTAATGTATTCACGTCAATATTTAAAAATATATTTTCAAATACAAGGTCACGCGTTATTAAATCCGTAATGAGTATTAATTTTTATTCAAGTATGATAAGTAGTTAAATAAGACAAAACCACAAGAAATTAAAAAAAAACGAATTATAAACAAATATGAAAATCTTTAAATAAAAATTTAATAATCTAACCAATTTATTGCTAAAATTACTTTTGATAGAGTCCAATTAATTTAATAAAAGTAAAATAAATAATATTTACATAATTTACAGCATTTTCAACCTTGTTATATTTGACGATACAAGACAAGTGGATGACTTAGATCTGAGGCTCTACTCGCTCATATTTAAGACCAAACAAACGTGTTCTCGGATTTCTCTCGTACGGTAGTGTCAAAATACAGGCTTGATCTATTACATAGGAATTCACTTTTTTATGTAATTAGAGATAAGTGGTTGAACTTCGTTGTTGATTGGATTTGTATGGCTTCCTTTGTTGTTTTGATAGAGTACCGTTTATATTAGTTTAGGAGATGGAATAATATTTAGTTAAATGTAGAAGAGTGTCAGTTATAAACACTATAATTTGTCTTCTGAATTTAGAACGTCCTACTAGTCCTATAAAGTTAAAAGAAGATTTAAAAAAGTTAAATAGTTCTACGTTATATTCATACATTTCAAAAAAATCAGACGGTATGATTACAGGTCCTCTTTAGAAGTCGGTCAAAAAGCAGTGCTAATAGATATTTTAATAAATTAAGACAACAAAGTTAGAGAAAACGTCGTCATTTTTTAATAATTGTAGCATTTTAGTAGCTTGTAGTTATTTACAAGCTTTCGAAAAGCAGTTGTAGATTAAAGTTTGAACAAGTTGATATCACGGCCGCCGTAAAAGCTAATGCAAGCCGTAAAGCTTCACGGAACCACTGTACGACCAAGAGTTTATGGTCTGATTTGTTATCTTTATGATTAAAATTCAAATTTCACTCTTTATTTTTACTTGATAGAGATATTTAAATATTTGTAGTAACACTTATGTAATATTTTCTACATTATAGTATGACTTTCATTTTGTGATATTTGGTAGAGTTTGTACGAATAAGTTTTTTCAACCAAAACTTAATTTAAGGAGTGTTTTACTTAACTGTTCAATAATTTAATGTTCGATAATTAAATAAATATTATATAATTACTATATATTCAAAAATAGTATAACCCAGTTGTACAAAGTGTACAATATTTATTTAGTCAATAAACTAACCGATTTAAAATTAAATTAAATTGCCTGTCTTCATCGTCGCACCAAAATATGGTTAATTTTGGCGCGAAATATAAAATCAAACAACTCACCAGCACCACGACCATGTCTCCGCTTATCTAACAGGAAGGATCCCGAACACTATGTCTGTTTGATCATCACTCAACTTTCACCAGAAACAGCCTGCACAAGCCGCCAATCCTTGTTCATATCACAACCACCACTAGCAATCCCGGGGCTCTTCGCGTAGAATGAAGGTCGCTGGTAGTGCACGCAGGTTCCCACGTGAGAGAAATGCCTGGCCCGCGATCGCAAACAATGGAGACTGCGCGCGAGTCGAAAGGTGGGCAAAAAGCGAATGAGCGCACCAAGAAGCGCGCGCCCCACGCCGCTTCGCCCGGGAGGCTTACCTGCTGACCCATTTCAAACCTTTAACGCGATGATTTATCGGAATTTAAACCCTGTTTGTGTATACGGGCTCGTCCCCTTATGGTTAATCTTTGATTCGTCATTCAACTGTGACTGACAACCAAAAGTTATTTATACACATGTAACTATCCCAGAGTCGGATAATTTTCTGCAGTTGTAAATAAATAAATGTATTTTCCAATATTTTGAATCAATTTTCCATCACTTACTTAGCGCTGCTAGGATCATGTGAAAGTAATTTTCACCTTTCGAATTTATAAGTAAATACCACACGACATAGTCTTTGCTGTGATGAAAAAAAATCTTAGCTATGACGAAAATGCGTCAAAAATGCAGCGCGGCAACTAAATCTTAACATTTTATCAAAATGTAAACATTGCCTCTACAAAAACGTTAGAAGTTAACGTGGAATGGGGAACCGACCGAGCATATCCTTAGCAATTACAACCTTTTTACTCTTTTTTCCTTCAGTAATATCCGTGACGCAACATAGGAGGGAATTCAAGGAATGCACTTACCATTGACGGTGTTAAATCTATACGCATTTAGTACGGTTGCAGTGTCCATTTCAAACCTTTTAGGTTAATCCTTTTACGTAACAAAGAAAAATGCTTAAAAAAGTAATATTCTTACAACTTTAACATATTTGATATTGTTCTATAGTTGGTTTAGTAACCGACAGAAAAACGTCTCGAATATAATTCAGATTTTAATTCACTACGTAATATAAAAAAAGGTTCATTAGTTCTTATTGGTGTTAAAAAACAATAAATTTTACAAGAATCAACACTTGATCAAGCTTCAATAAATGTAGGTTTGTAACAACACTGGCCAGTTAACTTAAACACTATTTTTTACTTTTTTAATATGCACAAAACCGCGTGCCGGCACTAGTGTATAATATAAAAGTGTCATGAATTACTGCAACGATTATTTATGATCAATTTTGTTCCGCAAATAGTCGCGGAAGGAACGAATGCGGTTGCATGCGTATCTTTCATATTTCTGCCCGTTTAATTGGCTATCACTCGTGCCGACAATGCAAATACCACATGTTTACTTTAATGTACATTAAATCACTTAATTACTAGGACTAGGGATATGTTTTGATTTGTTTAGCTACCAGTCTTTAAAATAAAATATTGAATTTTTCAAATAAATTTGTTTCGACTTTCAAAATACATAAAAGAATTTAAATATTAAACTACTGTTAGAATCAAATAATTCCAATCACATTGTTTTATAATTCATTCATAGCACAATTAATTACATAAGTTTAAAGCAACCAAAAATCTAAATACGTTAAAAGAAAAAAAAAGGAAAACGATAACACTTACGTTCTTAAAATTTTGGCAGCACATTGCATTGAAGTCGTACAAGGTGACATGCATGCAAGTGATTGCAGATAACACTATTGCACAACAATCAATTAGTATGCCGGGTAACAAGTTGTTATTCAGTGAAATTGTTCAATTTCGAGTAGCATCGCGCTTTATTTACTAAGCAGTAAACAGTGCGGCTTTCGCAAATATTCGGCGGCAGTCAGGCCACGTATCGAATGCGCGCCAACTTTTACTCAGCACATCTGCATTACTCTCCGCATTTGCACAACCAATGTAAAAGCACATACAAAAGTCATTTTTATTCAACGTTGTAAACTTCAATTAGAAATTATAGTGTTTGATGTTGATGTAATGATAATAATTTTATATTTCTATTACTTTAATAATGATTATAATATAGTAATTTGTCCATAAAATAAGTGTGCAGATAATTACATTCGGAAAGAATATATTTTTAATAGACTTCAAAAAAAGTAGATTAACAATTCGATTTGTGTATGTAATTTTGTCAGAATTTCAACCTTTTTTTAACCTATCCAACTTATCATTCGTAACATAGTTAACAGGTTACACTAATGGCCTAATTCGATTTCGAGCTGGTGGAATAACTGTTTCCTTACTAAAGGAAATATTATTGTAATTATTTCATAGAGACATGCTACTGAATTTAAGAGATTACGTCATATAATGATTCAAAAATATCTCCAAATACTTTAGAACCGTATAGCCTATATAACGATGATCACACTAAGGCAAACCATTTTAGAGCGCACGAATGCCGATTAAAGTTTTTACGCATGAACGTTGCGTGAGCCTATAAAACAAACAATCAAACTAACAATTTTAACAACTTTTTTAGTAAAATATATTTAATACAAAAATAAACAAAAAGTCATGTAAAAAAAAACAAGTGTGATTGTTATCGCGCAAGCTGTCTTTTGAAACAAACGTTTTGTCACATTTATCTTTCTCTATGTAAATACCAATATAGGCTAATTGAAATGAGAACCACGTCGACTGCGCAGAACAAACCTACATACATCACGATAAACGCCCTTTCCAATTACAAATGATGTTTGCATGTAGCCATTGCTTGTCTATGGAAACTTCTTTTTACATTAACTTCCACCTTCTTCCATCTTAAATCCATCGCAACATAAAATTCTCTGTTATGTAGATGCTTAATTCCCTAATATACAAATCTTCCGGACTTTAAACATGATTGCAAATTTCGCACAATAGAGAAAGTACTTTTAAACAAAGAAAATCATAACATTCCGAGTTGAGGAGTCTTTGGATAATAACATCCTCTTAAACCTTGCTCGAAATAAAGGATTCCTGCATAACCTTAAAATTGACCAAAGTTCTTTATATTCCAATTGAATCCTTATGCAACTTCAAACGAGCTATACAATTGCATGGTTAGTTTGAAAAACCTATAAACATTAGTTAGACAATCAGGAAGATTTTATTATCCTGTCAGCGTACGGTATAAAACGCCTATCTGTTGCATACGATTATATAACTTGATGTTTACTGTAATCTTGTCATGTGATTTGTACGGTAAGATGATACTATAATTGCGTTAAAAAATTATGTGTGTAAAGCTGTCAACAAAACCATTTTATAAGCAAGCAAATTGGATTTAGGTTTTGTTATACATGATATGGATCTCTTGACGCACTCTGTGGGACTAAAACATGATAGTGACCTATCTTAAAATTATTTCGTTTCGAAAAGAGAAAGCAATACCACAAACAATTACCAAAAAAAATGTGGTTTCAAAATTACCAAAACTTTTATATATTTTTTTACATGTCTGCCTCCTGCGGTCCGTGGTGCAACACAAAGTCCCAATGATTTATTTCCTAATAATGCATTTGGTTCATTATTTGGAACCTAAAAAACGAAATACAAGATTTTCGAAGACGTTACAAATCAAGACGTGCTTTTTGCTATTCAGATTGCGTAAGTTTACAACACAAGTGGACCTTCCCAACGGCCGATCGAAAGTTGAGCATTCATGTAATGTTCTCTATGGTGGCCATCTTTCACTTGGAACAGTTACCACGTACAATGAAGTCCAAATTGCAACAATTGTATTAGAACTTTTCCTTTTATATTTATTTACATCAAAAATAGTAAATACTTAGTGCACTGTTAGATGATGATGAGGATGAGAGTAGATCATTATTCGGTACGGATTAGATTAAAAAGTGAGTTATTGTAGTTGCGTATTATTAGATAGTGAGTATCATAACTGATCATAATTGATCATAACATATGCCATATGAGACTGTTCCAACAAGTTTCTATCATAAAGTTTTGAGGAAAGCCTTTTTCAACTATGGTCTTTCAATGGGTAAAGATGATTGTGTAATACAATAATAAGAAAGCGTTAAGGATAAACTAAACATTTAAAACCGATCATACTGATCACAGAAGAGTCACGCGAGTGAAAGCTAATGTCACAGTATGACTCCGGCGGACAGCTAACTGAATGGAGTCAGCTAAGTAGATTTAAATTGCCTTTAGGAAGCGACACGAACTCACTATAACAAGATATTCGAAATAAGGAAGTATATTAATTACTATCCGTCTTTAAGATCGGCTGAGACATACGTCACGTGGCGGAAAATTAAAATTTACTTATGATGAACTTGCAACTACATACAAATTGCCCTCTTAAATTTTTTATTAAAAATAATAGTTTTATATCACAAAAAGTAAAATGTTTATCTCGCTCTCGGTCTCTCTTCAGCCACAGGAAGTCCGCTGCTGAACATAAGCCTCCCCTAATGATCTCCATATTGACCTATTGTAATAGCTAAATCTAATGATTTCCTGCTACCTTAACGAGGTCCTCCGAGTTTAATATTTATTATCGCTAAATTAAAAACATTTTTGTTTCCACTTAATGATTTACGGCAGCTCAGTGGTTTTCTATGTACATTTACGGAAGTTGCAATTAAGAATGGTAGTGGCAATGAAAACAATAACACCATCGGGAACAGTCTCAGAGCCTTTTCCCCAAGATCAACACGAGCACCAACAATAAGCTGTGATAGAAAACAAATCTTATAGCAACATCATAAGATTTATTTTGCAGCAATGCTAATCAATCGCACTAAGCGTATTTGGACGATTTGCTAGACAAATTTGACCTTGATTCTGCAGTATGGGAGCCGACTCTCCACGCTCATTGTGTGATTTTCATTCACTTTTTACTGGCAAATAAGATATCACCGTATATGTCAGCGTGTAAGACGATGATGTAGTTATCAAAATAAATAATAAATGTTACCTAGTTTATAACATCCTCTTTGAATATTATCGAAGATTTATATTTTAAAAACATGATTATAGATTGTCATAACGACGTTTTTTAGTTATTAGTAAACTGAAATAAATTATTATGAGATTATTTATATCTGGGATTGTAAATGAATTTTATAATATCCAATTATATTTTACTTGTGGAATGCATTGTTTTCACATTAACGGAGTATACAGAGAGAGTAAAAACGTATCAAGTACGACGTGTAAATAAATCTACATATGTGGTGACAAGTTTTCCAGAATTTGACTATGATAATGACAAAAGATTTATCCCAAAGAATAATAGAAAAACAACTCGGAAAATAGTTAATAAACTGGACAACAATCAAGATATAAAGCGTTCTAATTTACTAGATGGAACTTTAAGTACTGTCACAGTGGATGATAAAAAATATCAGGCCAAAACTAAAATATCAGGCGAAGCAATTAATCGAGCAAGGGAATTTTATTTTCGAAATTACTTTACGACAAAGAAAAAGTATAAAACAACTGTAAATCTAGTTCCAGAACAATTGCGTTCATGTAATGCGTTCATTTCATCTACAAGGGATTCTAACGTAAGCAGTATTGTATTCAATAAAAATCTTCAAACTGCAAGAAAATTGGCTTCTCTCCTCATAGATGAAGTTTATTACTTCAAGGAAAAAGGCAAAGAGACTATGGATTTGAGAAAAAAAGTGAAAAGGTGTTTAAAGAAAATTGGTTATTAATAAAAATCAAATCAATAAAGATGCAACAAATTTATGAATCAAAAAGTACAAACTATAGTATATTTATTCCGTACTAAACCTTGTGTCTAACAATAACTGGTTACTTAAAAATAATTAGGAACATTTTTAACATAAGTGTGAACAATTTTGCCGCAACCAATTTATTTATAAATCTGTCATTTTGTCACATGTAGGAGTTGAGATCTGTAAATAAGTCCTATAAACATTAAATAGAAACCGATATGAGACTGAGAAAACAGACGTTTATGTGTATTTATGTACGTTCCATAGACACCACTAGTGGATACTAAACAAATAATTTATAAAACGTGGCGCAATCATTTTGATTTTAATTAAATACTAATTAATAATTATTTATCATAACCTTTAAGATCGCCTAGGTCGGATTGTTTTTGGTGCCGAGAAAGAAACGCTAAGAAGTAGTACAAGTATAACTAGTTGTACATACTCTAGCTGTAGGACTGAATACAGACGTAGTTGGGCATGTATAATTATACTGGAGATATGTCCCATTGCTTGCCAAAACACAGTAGTAATAGGTCTGACAAGTGGTGTCAGCAGTATTGGCGTATCTTCCCGCTGCGGTACAAGTAAACGTTGTTGTTGTATTCGAAGACGATGACGAATTGGATGTACAAGTGTAGTTAGATTCACAGAGGGTTGTGTTGGGATCGAAGTAGGTGCTGTCTGGGCAAGTGTAGGTTGTTTCGACGAAGGTACCGTTGATTTGCACGCATTCGATGTAGGAGCTGCAGTTGGTGGAGCTGGGGTCTGCGACGAAGCCGTCTGCGGTGCACACAGACGAAGAGTTGGTGGTATTAGTTGTTGTGACGTTGCAGACGTAGTTGGTGGACGCGGTGCATTGCGCCGTAGTTGGATTGAAGACAGAAGTCGACGGGCACACGTAATTGTAGGATAGATACGTGCCGGTGGAGCTGTCATATACACAGAGCGTGTAGTTTTTGCACGTAGTGTCGGTGCCGTCGGTGAAGCGACCAGCGCCCGTGGCGGTGCAATTGACCGCTGCGCTGGCTTCGTATAATGCACAAAGCACCTGAAACCAATTTCTTCATTATTATCGACTTTGTTAATAAAAAAAGGAAACTAAAAACTTAATTAAACTCCTACAAAATTCAGACTTTTAACGATATGTTGTTCTTAATTTAATGAATACTATTGTTACATAGAGTTCTAAGGAAATTATTATTTAGGAACTTAGAATCTAATTTTGCATTTTCAAAGTCCTAATAAAATAATTAAAACATAGTAATCAATTGGAAAATTTCACGATGATATGCGCTCTCTTTTTATTGGAAAGTTATACAAATCGTTTACATCCAATAATAATTCGACATGAATGATCACAATTTCTTATATGATGGGTAGCGAATACACCACTACGAAAACTACAATATGCGTTTCAAATTATATGATTGAGAATAATATTATGTAGATAATATTGTAATGTGTTAGACTTTCATAGCCGATTAACGCAACTTTAAACACACTCGTCCGTTGACTTCTTTATAATAGATAAATTGTCTTAAGTACAGACAACACGTCTTGTATGATATCTTCAAACTTAATATAAATAATTGATTTTTTCCACTAGAGAAATAGCAAAATATATATATCAACCCCCGAAAACTAAGAGGTCTGCACTGGGATTTAAACACACGTCCACTGTAAACATGTTGGCAGCAATCAGGCCAACACGCACGCATTGAAAACATAATTTTATAAAATATTGGTAAATGTTGTACATCGGAATTTTTGTTTATAACATAAACAAATGTCTGGAACTATAAATTTTCATTTAATAAGTGTTTTTATTTGAAAATATTTATTCTAGTTTATCAAATAAGTAAATACAGAACTCTACCAAAATTTTAATTCAATTTTTTTTTTTGTAATATTCAATTTAAAACCAAAAAAAACTTCAACTTACTAATATCACCACTACCCCTATTTTCCGCTCCATCTTTCTGTACTACATGTTTTTAGTTCTGCTCCAGCCTTATATAGGGAAATGAAGATTGCAAGTATAGCCCCAATAAGCAGATTAACAAAAGCGTTACGATTGTTCTCGGTTATCACCAATTATGTATCATCGTAACAATGCGATTACCATGAGATAATCTTCATTGGTTCATTAGTTTGCATTGCGGGTTTTAGATCTTCTTTACAATATTGTATGAAAATGAGTATTTTCTTATAAGACGCGCATATCCAATAGATTTCAGGTATTGTTTATTGACCCAATAGGGTTATTGTTGGTACATTTAAAATGCATAACATAAATAAATATTGTGTGAATCAGCCCACATACGTCCCACTGCAGGGTACGGGCCTCCTCTTAATTGGAAGGTAGTCTCTAAGTTTGAGAGAGATGGAAAGGGCTCAATCCATATAGTCCACCACGCTGGCCTAGTGCAAGTTGGCGGAGTTTACACATCATAGATATAGATATTCTTAAAAAATGCTGTGGTATGCAACGATTCCTCACTGTTTTCCTTCACAATTGTAGTACGTGGTAATAGATTTTATATTTTTTTAATTAAAAAAAAGTGATAGTGAGAATAAGAAATTGAGGAATTTGTGTGTTTTATGCATTATAAATATTATGATTTGCTATTTAAAATATGTATAGACTTTATTTATTTATTCTTTTTGTACACCAAACTATACTAATATTTAACAAAACAGCACAAATGATAGTTGTATCGCTCGAGGCCATCTCTTACCAACTAGGATGGACACAAGAAAGGAAAAATAAAGAGAGATGCACTTCTGTAAGTTTTTCCAAATTTCGTTAAAACTGGTTGTTATTTTCTTTATTGCAATAAATGGCGACACGAACATGCCGTTCGCCTAATGTTAAGCGATACGACCGCCCATGAACAGTAGCAAAACCAAACAACACCTTGAATTACAAAGCAAGGCTTTTTCACTGCGCTCGCCATCTTGAGACATAAGAGGTTAAGTCCCAATATGTCCAATAGTTACTTTGTCTACAATGTCCTTCTAACAGAAACATGACAGTGCATTTATACTGCTGTGTGGCCCGAGAATTAGACATTGCGGTGGTACCTACCCAGGCGGCCTCTCATATATGTGATATGAGACAAGTCAGAACATCACCGTCCCACGATGTGATAGGAGCGAGCCTACCGCCATATGGGGCATAAATTCGACTCCGGGCTGATAAATAATGAATAGAAAAATCTAATTTACTTAACTTAGTATATAATTAAGTAATCATTACTTAAATAATTAACTGTCTCATGTGTATTACCTCTTAATCTAGATAGCAACTATCGGTATTAAACCGAAGATTAGCATCATAATTATCACAATAGGTTTAATCTATCCGGAAACATGTAAACAAGATAACTAACACCATTGTTGTTGAAGAAGAAAGTTTTAGGTAAGATACCTACTCTGCATTATAATACACTATTATTAAAAATATGACCATTCTCTAACTTCAGCACATCAAATCCATACATTCACATACATTTCATTCGCCCAAGAGTCACATACATTTTCCTGACCCCAAACTAAGATAGAGGTTTGCGTCGTGGACATCATGAAAATACGAGAGACTTTTCGGTCTCACAAACACTTGTGGATGTTGTGTGTTACCTGTGAAATATATTTGTTTCAGTGTGGGGTCGAACCCGCGACCTCTCGCTTCACAATCTAATCAACTGCCCCACGTAGGCTGTATAAACAAGATACGTTACCTCAAATTATATCACAAATAAAAATAATCGTACAAAATAACTATTTATCCATTCTGTAAAGTGTTTTCTACAACCAATTTGTGAGGTCTTGATGTTGCGCCAAAATTGTAAATTTTTAGGTAATCATTGGTAATCCAAATTATTCAATGTCAAATGTCAAATGTCCATAAAGTTAATAAGTACATAGACATGTCATGATAATAGTGTAAGACTGTTAAGGATACGACATACATTTCGGATAAAAGGCTATAGGGCGATATAGGTACTAAAATGGCTCCAGAACGATATCTTAATGATCTTTTGAAAATATGTTGGTACTAATAAGATTCTTTATTCTTGCAAGTTTTAACTTTTTATCTAATTTAGTTCGGAATAAAAATTAAAAATTAAAAATATTCATTTCTCGAAATCGATTTAATCAGTTTAAATGTTTATATCCAATTTTTATAGGGAGATCTGAAGCCTCGTGAAATAACTAACAACCGAGCAATTGGTAGAGACGCTTGTGTAGACTCCAGACGGCACCACACATCCTTATTTAATTATGAAAGCTGAATACCTACAAAAGATATTTATCTTAATTCATTATTACATTTTTCACACGATTTAACTTTAACATTGAAAGTCTTATTGTTCTATTATTTCCAAGCGTTAAACTTATGGTATTAAATTAACAAGGTCACTTCTCCATACTTAATATATCCAAGCATCCCAGATATATAAATTATTTGTGTAGACAATCTTTATAAGAAAATACTTTCCCTGTGAGATCATATAGGAACGAGTCCAAAGCTTGCGTCACGCATTTATCACCCCATGAAAGCAAATACGATATGAAGACGTAGTATGACGTCAATGTATGAAGAATGAATAATAGTATTGACACCATATTTTAACAATTTTCTTTTAATGCATTGTGAAAAAGAAACACTCTAAAATAGCTATATTAAATTGATGAACTATTTGAAGCAACCTGCATCCGACAACTTTTTGCAGATTCAAGAACTTTTCAGCATCCTTGGCCATCAATTCTTGGTGTTGTGCCCTGCTAGCCACAACTTCGATTTGTTAATCCTCCAAGGCCTAGAATCTAGACTACATCAGTAACTTTTACTCGGCTATGGAAGTTCTCCTTATTTCTCTGATGCCACAAAAAAGTACCAGGTCTGGAACCGTAGGTATCATTACTAATAGACACTTATGTCTTGTTTGTCTCACAAAATCAAAGCTACTAATATTTATGGGTCACACAAAGATTTGTCGCTGGGGTTGGAACCCGCGATATCAGCTATCACAGCAGATTTTAAAAATATCTACGCTACGTTGTCTATTCTGTTAAATAGATAACTGATTCTAATCATTATCTAAAATCAGAGACATGCATAAATAATAGTATCTAAAGGTAGAAGGTAGGTATTATACAAAAAACGTCGCATTATGATGGAAGTATACCGTGTTAAGCAGATACGATTCTACGGAATCTAGGCACAACTTGAGATGTATTCAAACATAATTATCACTTTTATCTTAATCAAACATAGTGATGTCCCACGGCCAAGCGTTACGTGTTTATGACATTAATAGGCTGCATTAGCATTTATTGTTGAGGAAACATCTTCTCACATTTTTACATAAACCAATAGTTAGCTGGCCTTAATTATTTGGCAGAAAATTACTGAAGATATCTAGAGTGAATTTTGTTTTCCATTGTAAGTAGTATGCATCTAATTGTATTTTTCTTTTCTCACTATACCACATTGAAGATATGAAAAAGTAAATTAATAACTATAACAAAAAATATTTTTGGTTTAAGTTTTGTTTTTATGTTTCTCGAATGTTACATTGTGCCGTAAGTTTAGATGATTTGTGAATATTTTTTCCTCTTTATTTTTTAAGAGCGTTTCAAATATAAATATTTATGTCACCCTCATTGGGGCACGTTACATAAAACTAGTCACCGCTGCATCTCTTAATACCTATCATATTTATACAAGGATTTAGCTTGATCCGACAAGAGATCAGACATTATCGAATTAAATATTCCTGTTGACTTTTGTATTTGCGTCAAATTTTGTATAAAAAAATAATCTTTCTGCTTCCTTTCGAACAATAATTTGTGGATGAGACAAAATTATCCTGTTCGGAACTAAATACATGTAAAAAGTATACCTACAACATTATTTTTATTCTTAAAGCTTCTAAATAATTTCAAAGTAAGTCTCGCTAAATCTGACTTTAATAATACACTTGTATTGCAAGAATTTTCACAATTCCATACTAAGTAAACAAAGTAATATATCCTATGAGGCCAAAACTTTGAAAACCACTGACTCTACATACTGTGGTCGCATATGCATTGAATGTTGTTCTTAATAATTTATTAAACAGGGGAGAGATGTAGAGTTGAGACTGAGTTAAAAGCGACCTTGTTTTCAATGTGAGTGTTTTATTGCAGTTAAATTAGATATCGATAGTTTATTTAAGTCGCATCCCTTTGGACCACACAAGAGCTGCTTCAGTTTCCGCTACTATCTTGGTTCTGATACCACTGACATGCAACACGTGTTTTTCTATAAAAAGTAGAACCATTCTCGCATTAAATGTATATTAATAATTTATTTTTTTAAATAATACTAGAGATTATTTATTTTTAAATGTAAATGTACAATAGTGTTTTAAAATGCGAGCTGTTTGTGCTATAGTGCTTTTTGTGGTAAGTTACGCGATATCTACTATTGATGTTATAAAACAACAATACGTTACCAAACTATGAGCGTAATATTTTTTATAACTTTTTTATAACAGTTTTGTTAGTGAACTCTTTTATCAGAATTAGTTATGTTCTGCGCCTGCTAACATAATTTTGGATAACTTTTGTCGATCAAATTTCACTCAATGTTAATTTAATTAGTAGATTTAGTACTAGGTAATATCTGAAACTAATAAAATGCACACTTTTAATTTATGTTTATTCTACTTTCGATCATATCTAGACTAATTAAAATTCTGACACTCTAATCGGAAAGTTACTGGATGTTTCTCGATCCAAAAAAAATCTCAATAATACCCAAAAATGTAAATTAAATAATAGTTAAAAAAGAAACTAAAAATAAACGTTTTAATAAAAGACCCAACTAAAAAATAATTGATACTGAGTTTAAGATTGGAAAATGTATTAAATTCATTCATTTTATTATTAAAAAGCGAGGGTGCTTGAGTATAACTAATTATTGTAAGCACCCCACGCTTTGTAACAAGCATTGTGGATTAAGGCAGGTAAAAAAAGAAAATAAAAGAACATTTAATATTAATAGTACACACCATATACCTAATGACCTATTTTCAATGACACCTCATTCTAAATACTACATTATAAAGATAGCGAGAAATGATAATTTTTAATCACTTGATTACAGGGTTTATATCACGGAGTGAGCGTGGCAGCACAATGCACGTCATATGGAAGGTTCCCAAACAACGAGGCGGAGGATTGTCGAGGATTTACCATATGTCTTATAGGAGGAACAGCAAACTTCACCGAGATCAAACTGACTTGTCCTGTCGGCATCATATACAGCCATTCTGAACAACAATGTACGAACGCTACGGGATACAGATGTTTGGACTCATTCAATTGCTCGACAGCCGGAAACTTCTCTGAACCAAACAGTGTTGATTGCGTGTCTTACGTCACTTGCATTGAAGGTGTTAATGGCCTTGCTATAGCGAGGTTGGTAGACTGTCCAGAAAATACTTTATTCGATGCCAACAGAGGGGAATGTGTTAGCAACACAAGCTTTAACTGTAATTCAAGAAGTACCAGAAAAAGTGTCACTGAGTTCATTAATTCTACTATTGTTCTATATGACTTCTCGACTAATAGAAATGTACATAGTGGTGCTCATGTATGTAAGAATATTGTATCGTTATTTTGGTTGTTAATTATATTATTTATTTAGTACATTTTTAGTGTGCGATAATTGTTTTATTCTACACTGTGAATACGAGATTAGCTTCAAAGATAGGAAAATCACGGATATTTTATACTTAAACTTTCACTAGATAATGTTAATATAATTCGTGATTTAAATTAATTACTGGGAGGTCGCATTAAAATGGTTTTACCCACTTGGTATGCGTTCAAAATCAGTACTCATCAACACAAGTCGCAAAAAGGGGGTAGGCTTGACAGAAAGCCTAGATAAGACATTTGCAGCAAAAACGAGTATTTGTTCGCCCCCGTTAAGTATGACATGAATTCATACTTATTTACAAAAAACAGAATGAGATCATCGTTCTCATGAGAAATTATTATGAAATGAGTCTATTAAATGATACACCTGAATAACGTCAATTATGTTCTTGATTGCAACACACCAATCTACGAGTTCGTCGCTTCCTATGTTCACCTAGTTGAAGCCTATTTGTCCTTTAAATCGTCAAGTCCTAAGTATTCAACCCAGGGCGGGCATCCAGTGCTATGTGACTTTAGATTAAATCATTTAATATGAGTCTTGACCTCTTTCACATCCTGGGATGGAAGCATTAGTAAACCAGGCATGTACAGCTTCAGGGAAATTAGCAAGTATTAAGTCAAATAAAACATATTTAGCTTTTTGATAATAATTCGATACTTTACTCTAGAACTTAAGCAATTCTTAAAATAAAATAATTCACACTACGTACTATGACCTATACTTATTTTATATACATGCGAAATATTGTGGTTTTTAGTGTTAATCTTGTTACGGAGATGTTTCCGGGCACAATAATCAAAGCTCTCGCTTTTTGAATTATTAGCAGAAGTAAACAACCTGTCCAGATTTTTATTGTTTTTATTTATAACATACAAGTAAATATTTCATATTTTCTTATCTACAAATTATAATACTAATAATAATATTTATATTTATAATAGGTGTATGTATATAATTATGTATCATATATTGTGTAAATACTAATTATAAATAATTCGTCTATTATTATTTTATTGGAGCTTGTATCCTTTTTTTTTCTAGACTGCCCTCTCATCTTTTCTTTTTTTTTCTATCCATCCAAAGGTTGTCTGTAAGAAATCGCCTAGAGCGATAAGACCGCCATCTGTACTTTTTTTCTCATTTGTAATATATTTAAGTGTTTATACTTTTTTGTGCAGTTAAGAATAAAATAAATAAATAAATAAACAAAATACGTAAAGAAGATTTTTCAATCATCATCATCATATCAGCCACAGGAAGTCCACTGCTGAACATAAGCCTCCCCCAAGGATCTCCACAATGACCTGTTGGAAGCGGCCTGCATCCAGCGACTTCATAATTTTTTTTTATTGCTCTGAATGACGAGACGAGCACACCGTTCGCCTGATGGTAAGCGATACGACAGCTCATAAACAGTAGCAACATTCCACTGCGCTCGCCATCCTGAGACATAAGATGTTAAGTCTCAATATGTCCAGTAGTTACTCTGGCTACAATGTCCTTCAATCCGAAACACAACAGTGCTTTTACGCAGTGTTGTTTCACGGGAGAAATAGACATTGCGGTGGTACCTACCCAGATGGCCTCTCACATATGAGAGACCTACCACCAGTAAAACCCTGCAACCTTAGTCAGATCGTCCGTCCACCTTGTAGGCGGGCGTCCGAAATTTCGCTCGCCTGTACGTGGCCTCCACTCGAGAACCTTTCGGCCCCAACGGCCATCGGTTCTACGAGCTATATGCCCGACCCACTGCCACTTCAACTTGCCAATCCTATGGGCTATGTCGGTAACCTTGGTTCTCCTACGGATCTCCTCATTTCCGATTCGATCTCGTAGGAAAACACCAAGCATAGCCCGCTCCATGGGTCGTTGAGTGACTTTGAGCCTTTTAATGAGGCCCACAGTGAGAGGCCACGTCTCGGTGCCGTATGTCATCACTGGTAACACACAACTATCGAAGACTTTCGATTTTAGGCACTGAGGTATTTTGGACGAGAAGACGCCGCGAAGTTTCCCGAACGCTGCCCAACCGAGTTGGATTGGACGATTGACCTCAATTTTATATTTTCAATAACATGACTTCATTATATAAATAACAGGATTTAAATAATTTATCATCTAATACATTTTCGTCATAAGTGACAACGCTTTAGCCAGCTTACCCAGCCGTGGTACAAGTATAATTTGTAGTACACCTTGCAGTGTTAGGATTAAATACCGAGGTAGTTGGACAAATGTAGTTATACGAAAGGTAAGTATTGTTGCTAGAAATGAAGACACACAAAGTGTAATTCTGACAGCTCGTATCGTTTTGGTTGGCGAACCGGCCTGCGCCAGTGCTTGTACAGTTTACTTGAGCATACACTTGCCAAACGATGCAGGATACCTGAAACAATCGCCAGAATTAATTTTAAGAATTAAGCAGCATTCGCAGCCCGTTCAACTCGGAGACATCACACAATTAACATAATATATTGGTGTTTCTAAAACCAAAAAAGTAGGTAAGGTACTGGCAGACCAACGCCCAGTGGGACAATATCATGCGCAAGACCGGTGGAGATTAACCCCAGGTAGAAAGAAGTGAAGAGCTATGCCCAGCAATGATGCTGAAGAGTTTCAACTTTAATAATTTTAAATCCATATCTAACGGACTATGATAACTAACTTAAATATACAGATATATGCATATTTTCAATAAGGGAGTTTTTAAATTTAATAATTCAAATATCTTTTGTTGAAATATAAACTAAAATAAAAAATGAAAACTTACGAAAACCACATGGAACAGGATATGGAATTTGGCGTCCCTTTGTATCTTATGAATTCCGAAAAGAGGTTTCAACAGTGGCGTAACAATAGGGTGGCATAGTGCGCAAAATGCCACGGGCCCCCGATCTTAGGGGCCCCCGGCGACCCGGCCCCTCAGGCCCGAGAGGCCAAGCAGAGAAGAACCTAGCCACCTTATTACCAACAAAATTGATAATCAAAAACTATTTTCTTAGTTTTATTTTTTATACATAAAAATAATAATAATGGTTCTTTAGATTCACGCGAATTTTACTAACTTTTATAGTGCGGATTTGGTTTAAAAAAGAACGAAACTTCATTATTAGGCTTCTGAGGGAGCCCATCACTATTGCTGCGTTTGGACTCCGGCCACGCAGTAAAGACATTACGACGACTAATTGGTCTCGTGGGTTTTTTTTTATGCCCTGCAGGCATACGAGCATACAGCCCGCCTCACGGTCAGCGGTCACCGCCGCTCATAGACTTTTGCAGATCCAGGGATCCAGCAAAATGAAGTCGCTTCCTACCGTAAGGAGAGCACTTTCTTAAAGCCTAGTTTAAAGAAGCATTGGTTATTGGTTATAGCGCTCAGGGAACCGAAGCAGGAAGTTCATTCCAGAGCTTGCACGTGCGTGGTAGAAAAGAACAGTGGAAACGTACTTTCCGGGAACGGATAGTTTCCAGGTAGTAAGAATGAATTCTACTGCGGTGACGGGAAGTGTGATGGGAGAATAGCGATAGTGGCACCATCTTCCTCAGAACACTTTCTGTGAAACAGTTGATAGATTACACAGAGTGACTCAAAGTCTCACTGCAATCCTAACGGCTCCACATTCTCCGTGAGATCGGGATTATCGATGATTCGAAGAGCTCGGCGCTGTAAAGAGTGAAGTAGGTCGAGCTGGTATTTTGGGGCTTCTACCCAGAGGTGAAAGCAGAACTCCACATCGTGCCGGATCGTCGCATTTGTAGAGAAACCGATGATCCGACGAAAAATACCACTTGGCTTTGTTGAGAATCCTTAAATGTTTTGCTGGCCAATTTGCCCTTGCCTTCCAAATGACACCTAAACTGCAACTTGCTCAATATTTTATGTCAATGAATACTCTCGGATGCTTAGACAGAATCTCCATAACAAAAGAGGTCTTCTTGGTTGTAAGCGTAACCATTGAGGGGCCTGCCCCAGAGATGTCTCGACTTCCAATAAAATATGAGACCATCTTTCCTTAACGGATCCCCAATCGAGATTCTGTAGTCCGATTTATCTTGTCTCACTTGCACTAGCACATGTATAGCAATGCCAGCTGATGATAAACAACATGTCATTGATATGCAGAATTAATGGTCTTGGTCTCGATGCAAAAGCCGTCCAATAGGACTTTTATGCTGCGATCATCCAGAAAGCTGGCGATGTACTTTCAGAGTTCCTTAAGTTGCAATACCAGACAGGTAGCTTCCCCAAAACGACGCCATGCCACACTCAATGACAATTTCAAGGCTTACCGTAATCACCTCACCCCCACTATCCAATGCCTCTACCTGATGGTGGATGAGATAAACGAGAAGATCACCATCCGAACGACCCTCAGTTGATTATCCTCAAGATACGTCAAGAGCTGCATATTTATTGCTCGTTCCAAGACCTTGGAGAGTCAGCATGTGACAGCAATCGGTTCGAAGGATCCGATCGGTCACCCTTCTTGGGGATTGAATGAACATGGGCGATATTCCATGAAGCCAGACCTAGGGTGTTTTAATAGAAAAGACGCGTGAGTACGGGGGTTATCTCAGGGGCGGACATCTTAAGAACCACTGCAGGGACACATTCCAACCCACTCGACTAGTTGATGTGCAGTACCGCCCGAAATGCGGAGGTCGGGGTTTTTTATTCGGTACGCTAGCCCAGATTTTTGTTAGAGACCCGCCTCGATGCAATTTACTTTTCCTCTCCTTACAAAAAGGGGGCCCCCATCCGATGATTTTGCCACGGGCCCCAGATGGTGTAGTTACGCCACTGGGTTTCAATCTTTCTAACATGACAAATGATCGGTTGTCTGCTTTTAATACAGTTTTGAGAGAACCAATTACGATATTAGATTGGGATTGTAGCCGCAGTAATCGTAAAATTGAATTGATGTGCTGTTCCTAATTATTGTTAGACTAACTAATATAATTAACCTTATTACCATTATATGTTCATTAGATACATCCCTGAATAGTGCGTAGTGGCCTGTTGGTAAACGGACGCGGCTGCCAACATGTTCACGGTGGTCGCGGGCTCGAAACCCAAGGCACACCTCTGACTTTTCGGAGTCATGGGTGTATTGATAGTCATTCACCACGCATTAAACGGTGAAGGAAAACTTCGTGAGGGATCATGCGTATCATAGCGATTTATACGAATTTCTTTAGTATGCAAGTCCGTCAACCCGCACTAGGCCATCGTGGGGGACTATATAGCCTAACCACTCTCCATCGTACTCTCGATTGTAGAGGAGGCACGTCCTGCAGTGGGACGTATGGACGGATGGCCCGAAACAGGTACATCCTTGAACCTATTAAGAGAACGAATACCTGATGACAGAATATTAAGAAATTAAGGTCCTAAATATTAGTCTTATTTTAAAAATTATAGGAGCAAATTATATATCCTCTCAACTGGTGCCCCCCGCGGGGGAGTACCTCGCTGGGTTAGGATAGATGCAATCTTTCGAAAATTTCTCGATAAGTATTAATATAGCAGCCTCGATTGCGGAGTATAAAGTTATAAGGCCGGCGCGAAAACGAGAGGTTGCGAGTTCGACCCTCTCGCCGTAACAAATGCTTAGGTGCAAAGAAAGTGTAGAATTGTTCTCTGGGTGTAATCGTGGTTTCAGCTAGTTGATAGTATATACATAGCATTAGGATAATGTCATTGACAAAAAATGAATGGTAATCTGGTTTTGTTGGACCAAGAGGCTTGAGGAGGAGACGTCAGTTGCAGGTTCGAGACCCAGGCATATACTCACACCCTTGACTTTTCAAAGTTACATGTGTATTCAAATATTTCGATAATTGATGTAGTCCCGGAATACATACTAAGGAATTCAGCATACATGTGCTATAATTTTTTTAATTTAAATAAAAACTTTGCTCTACCAACTTGTGGTAGGTGTTTTATATATGTGAGAGACTGCTTGGGTAGCTACCACTACAATGTCTATTCTATTATCTTCTGCAAAACAGCAGTTAAATGCACTGTTGTGTTTAATTTTGAAGGACATAATAGCCAGAGTAACTACTGCACACATTGAGACGTAGCATCTCAGGTCTGTGGGTGGTGAACGCAGTGGAATGACATAATTATTTTAGGTGCCGTGAACAACGATTTAATTAGAAACATTCAATATCAATTAAAATCAATTGCAGTCTCCAATAAGATTGCAAATATGAAAAATATCGATTTAATTTATTTAAACCATGTATATCAGAATAATCTGTGATCGAAAACATAACTAAGCTGTATTGTTCACACCTTTGCCATACCGATAGAATAAATTTAAAAAATAACAACGTATTGTCGTATTGTCATAATGACAGCTACAGATTGAGGTTATGGCTCTTATCATAAAATAAAATATTCAATTTAATAATATTTATTAGTGAAAACTCATCATAAATATAGAACTAGCTCTCGATAACATTAAAGTAAATCATAATAAAGTTATACAATGTATTCCAACTTATTGGTTTCAAGGTGCGTAAACTGAACTGAAAGGTTATAAATAAATAATAATTAATTTCAATTATTTTTATTAAATACTTATTTACAGACAGTGGCCAAGATTAGGGTGTCTTTGTAGGACACTAACAACTGTAGAAGGACAAAAATTGCCTCAGATCGGTAAATCTAGTGATGGGATTTCGCCTCCGCCGCGCATACCAAGGGGACCGACTGATATTCTGCAAGCTTTAGCAGCAACAGTAGGTCCCGACCCGACCGCCGCCCATTATAAGTAAGTTATTATTCATCTGATTTGTTAAATCATTTTGAGTATCACTATTTATGCATTAAGGTAAAAAATCGCAGATCCAATTTGTAGTTCACATACAACAACAAATAAGACCTATTTTTGTGATTCTGTTTTAGGTACCATGATGATCCATACCTCATCCCATTATCAAACTTCCGCAAGCGTGCCTATGCTTTGTCAGCAGAGGCTGGTCGTAAAGCAGCCGCATGGATAAGAGATGAGCATGCAGAGTGGTTTTCCACGAGACAATGGGACCCTCCCGGCAAAAAGAAGACACCACATTTCAATGCAGATCCCCATATTGATGCATTTTCTCCCAGACCAATCTTTAATGATGAATCAAAAGTAAGTTAATTGAGTGAAAAATGTCATTTTGATGTATCAAATGAGAGAGTTTAAATGAGTAAATAGGCTGCACGGGTGTACCAATGTATTTCTCCAACCAAACAGCAGTGTAAATGCATTGTTGTGTTAAGGTATAAAGGACAGTGTAGCCACAGTAACTCCTGGACATGTTGACATTTTATGTCTCACTATGGTGAGCGATAGACTGTCAAACATTGCTTTCTAATTCATGATGTTTGGTTTTGCTACTGATCTGATTGGATTTGCATCAGATGAATGGTATGCTTGTCTCCCCATTCATCCCATTAAAATATATATATATATAATCAATGTATTCTACAAACATTCGTTTTTGTTATATCTTATACTAGTCACTCTCCTAGTTAAATCTGGTTCAGTTCTAAATGTTCTGTTCTGACCATTATTTAAATTAATTCAGGTAACAGAAGAAGATCTTAAATACACAATAAATAATGCTCTCATTGAGGATTCAGTGAAAGTGTTTCAATTACTCGGAGGACTTGAAGGTGTTAATGATGATCTAAAGATGCAGTTTCTTCAACTTCTCTGTTTTTACAATGAAAAAGAGCCGGACTCCTTGGAATGGCTTGAGGAGAGGTGGTTTGCAGCCACCAGCCGTGACAGACAAGCTGCAACATGGAAGTAAGTGTAACTGTTGAAGATAAAAATTTAACAATCCTGTTGGATTGAAAATTAATTGCTTAATTTTTGAGTAACATCTAAAATATTGTCAATGTTAACTAATTTGATTACTAAAAAAAATTATATTACTGTAAATTTACTCTAATTGTTGCAGGCTCGGTGGACTTGCTGATAAAATCTTTACAGCACTGGAGCCCAAAACATCTGAGGCATACTGTACTATCATCCAAGGCATGGCAAAATATTATCAGGTAAAATAATAAGATAATTTTATGCATGAATTTATTAATGTTTGAGTTTTTGTTTATGTCGAAAGACCTCAATATGATATGAAAAAAATCATATTATATCTTTTTTGTCCACAAATTGTGTATTTATTGCACAAGATGATTATATTATAAACCCTTAAATAACAGATAAAAAAAAGTAACACTTTACATAGGTACCAAATTATTTAATTACAAAATATGTATGCAGTTTCTTTGCATTAAACATTACCATACTATAGTAAAAATGTCACAACATATTTTTTTTATACCGTCCATTTTGCAGGCAGAACGAGCACATGCATTATCACAAGAAGCATTAGAAAAGGGCATCCCACTATCAACAAATGTGTACAACTCACTGCTCGGTTGCGTAGGTTTCCTGCGAGAGGGATCTGCACTGCGCATAGACGCACTCAAGTCACTGCTCAACCAGATGAATGAACAGGTACAATCATTATTGTTCGGACATTGAAGTCTTGTACTCGGTATTTATTTTCCTTGTAGGGTGTTAAATAAATAAATAACATACATACATAAACTCAGGCCTTTTTCCCAGAAGGGGTAGGCAGTGGTACCAGGCAGAATGGGGTGGGCCATTTCGCCTAGTATGTTCCGTCCTATGATGTGATAAGTGGCGACCCTATCGCCATATCGGGCACCAATTCCTGACCCTGGGACGAAAATGAATAGAAAAATCCAATATCAATTTGCCCAACCCGGGATTCGAACCTAAGACAATCAGCTTTGTAACCGTACCCTAGTACAACTACGCCACCGACGCAGTCGTAAATCAATAAATTATAATAAAAAGTAAAAACCCCAGAAACAACAACACACACGCAGTCTGGACCCCACACTAATATTGATCATGGGTATCAAGAATTACAAGAGACATTTCAAGGTCACAAACGTTTTGATGTTTGTGAAGAAATATTTCTAAGATGGAACCCGTGCCCTTTCGTTTCGTGTGGTGTATTATTTCAAATTTGGGATTTCGTAGTCGATTTCTGGGTTGGGCCTATATCCAATATCACTGTTGATATTGGATTTTTCTATTCATTATTATCAGCCCAAGGTGAGGAATTTGTACCCAATATATCGATAAGCTCGACCCGTTCCAAATTATGGAATGGAACATACAAGGCGAAACGTGGGTGCCCTGGTTGCACCTCTGTCTACCCCTTCTAGGAAAAAAGTCTTGAGTTTATATATTTAAAGCCAGTGGTGAAGCTAGGAATCACAAGTATATTGCTCGAAAAGGCGTTATGCCTTCGTAATAAATAATCCGTTTAATAACGCAATAAAAGCATGAAGTCAGGAATCATAGTGTTCTTCGTATTATATCAGCTCATATACGTCCAACTGCAGGGCACGAGACTCCTCCACAACGAAAGTACAAGAGAGTGGTAAGGCCATAAAGTCCATATGAATACTTTCTTTTCAGGGTCTATCGCCGAACGACGGGACTCTAACATCATGTTTAAGATCTATATCTGCATGGGGCGGAGGCAAAACTCTACAAGAACTGGCGTTACAAGTAGTCGCCGAATTCAAACAACTAGGCATACAACCCGGTCTATCGGACTACTACTATTTATTGTGCCTGTTTTGTAAAGAGAGTAAGTTGTTCATTTTTATACGAAGAGTTTTATCATTGTGCAAACTGTACATGGCTGCTAAAATTTATCTAGAAGATACTAGCTCTAGTAATTGATGACATATTCGTCAGATGCAATTATTTATTTATATGTCCATTAATCTACATCGTTCACTGGAATAGAGGCTACCGTCCTATTCAGATGCATTAGGCCTAAAATTTAAAGCTATATGTTTCAAACTCAACAGCCTCTGTGGCGCAGTTGGTTAGGCGCTGGCTGTGAAACGAGAAGTCGCGGGTTCGATCCCCGCGTTAAGACAAAATATGTTTGTGAGAACCACTAGCATTTATTTCGAGTCTGGGTGTTTGTGAGACCGGAAAGTCTCTCGTAGTTCCCGATACCCACGACACAAGACTCGATCTTAGTGTGGGATCAGTACTATGTATGTGCCTGTTGAATTTATTATATCTTCCTTATGGCTTATAGTAATTTTATATTTTAGGAGGTCCACGCATCGACATATTATCAACTATACTAAACGACCTTGAATCCAGAGAAACATTAGAAGCAAAAGAGCCCACTGATACTAACTTTTTCATCACTGCTATGGGTGTGTGCAGTGATCACTTACAGGTATTTCTTTTAACTTTTTGTTATTGTAAATTGAAAATAACAATTTAATTTTAGCTAATGATATAATACGTAGATTTTATGTTTTTAGAATTTTTCTCACTTATAGTAAAATTTTTAGTTTGATTTGAAAATAAGATACAATAAGGAATGATTCAGAGAATATCGATAATTTGCGTCATTTTTTAAAATATAATTTTTATTATGACCCACTGCAAGCCAAAGGCCTATATTTCCGTCTTCTATGCATCTCAGTCAAGGACTTGACTTTATGAACTTGACTTGACTTTATGACCAATCTTTCCAATATGCATCCAATTCACCACATGCGTCTAGGTCTTCTATTTGGCCGACGGCCCTTCGGGACCCATTCTGTGGTGGTCTTCACCCACATCTCATCTTGCATGTGACACGCATGTCCAGCCTAGTTCCGCTTGAGCTTAGTGGCTTTTTGACCAACACTGGTGAATTTTGTTGTGGACATTGAGGTAGTGTGCCAGAAGGGATACTGCAAACAAAATGTTAGTAACAAAATGAACGGTACTGCTCTGTCTATTTCTGTCCCCGTCACTCCTACACAGTAACATTATCTTCCCTCTCGCTTTACTGTGTTCCTGTGTGCACGAACAATACGCAGACATTTTGTTCCAGATGTCCGCTCTAGTATAATATCTCAATGGTTCTGGAGCGTATTTCAGTATTCTTAATGCGGTCTAAGACATTGATACCCAAAATGCTGCACTCCATTGTTCGGTTGAAAACGTCAAGGCTGATTTTTTGGATATTAGTAAATGAGCAGTGGTCAATTGTTGTCATTGTCGATGAAAATATTTATATAACCCAAACATAATATATCATTATTATTTTTAGGATATAAAAATGGCGGAAAGAGTACACACGCTTCTGATGAAAGGCGACAACTACAAGTTAGTTGGTGACGCGTACAAAGAAAGCATTTACTACAGGCATCTAGTTACTGTTGCATGCAGGTATGTACATTTTTATTAGCTATAATATGTAATATTTGTCTATTTCTGTATTTATACAGTTTGATCGCAGAGCCGAAGAAAAAAAGTTGTTTTCATTGGACTTCAATTTAATTTCTCCAGAAACTCTCGGAGTTTCTTCTGAGTCGCAATTAGTTTATTTTAATAGAAAATTTTATTATGTTTCATATATTCAGTAATAGATACTAAGTTTCATAGTAAATGAGCATTCTCCTTTGTTTCTAAATGTAAATTTAAATAGTACATTTGTTTCCTTTTAATAATGTCTATTTTTTTTTTGTTTTGCCTTTAATGGTGTACAATAAAGTATTATTCTCTCCTGCACTATGTTGTATACTGTACTGTCATGAATAAAATAGTTTCTTTCTTTCTTTCTTATGTTAGGAAATAAATCAGGTGCCCTAAATTAATGTTATTGTTGCAGACATGCGCCATTCGAACGGACTACGGAATTATTAGACACTTTGGTTCCGAATGTATATGTACCTGAACCAACAGTTATGGAAGAGGTTTGTACTACAACAAAAAATGCCTAGTAAATTTATCTAATCTATACATATAAATAAAATTGAAGTGTCTGTTTTAAGAGTGAAAATAAAAAAAAATGTCCTACTACATATCGTTATATACACGATACCTGTGCCGAAAATTATATTTAAAAAATTTTTGTCTGTCTGTTTGTGCCGGCTAATTTCTGAAATGGCTGGACCGATTTTGACGGGACTTTTATTGTCAGGTAGCTGATATAATAAGGAGTAACTTAGGCTACATTTATTATAGAAAAAACTTTTATTTTAGTTAAATAAAGTTTTTGTTAAATTCCACGCGGACGAAGTCGCGGGCATAGCTAGTTATAAATAAACTAAAACAGAGATTTCGCATTGCTTTGATGAGAGGAAAATATCAATATCATAAATCATCAAAAATATCAAAGTTTAAATAAAATATAGCGTACATCAATAATGCTACCGAAAACAACGCCGGGTGATAGTTTTAATGACGTCAACACAATGCAACTAAACATTTTGCAAAAAAAAACGCGACGTATATTGTTGTTCTTTTTTTCCTATCGTTGTATTTGGTAGTGAATGCATAGTTCCACCTAAAATAATAATGTATTTACACCCTTTCATTTTTAAATATGCTATAGTACGCAAGGGCTACAATTATTATTTTATTAGAAACTATCGATTTACCATCCAAACACATTTAAAACATCACAAAAAGATTGTCGCGCTTCTTTAGGAACAATTTATTTCCATAGTGTCCATAATCACTAAAACTACCACCAGGCTTTTTGGTAGAAGTTTGGTACACCTTGTATTCATCTACCAATTTTTGTAAACGACAAAAGGAGAGTACTTATTATTTTTCCAATTTCCAATTCAACCCACCAATTAACGTAAACGTAAAAAAGTTATTACTTAATATTATTTTTTAAATTAAGAATAACTTTGTTACCAGATAATAAAAACACTAGAAGTGGCAGGCAGTGGCGACAGGTTGGCCCAAGCTTGGTCCCAACTCGTGGTGTTCGGCCACGCCAAACGCACCAAGCTGGTGGAGAGACTCGTCGACGCCATGTGCAACACATACGAATATCAAGGTATAATAAACTAATTTCTGCCGTACTCAGAGACATTTAATGTCAATTAAATCGATACCTACTTGGCGTAGATTGTACGTATAAAATCTTTACTAAGGAAGGGTTTAATTGACATTTACTGTCTCTGAGTAGGGCCGTTAGTATTTAATTTCCTCATAAGAATTTTAATAAATAAATTATAATAAGATATGTACCCAATAGTACGACAACACATACATAATCCTGATAACACATGGTAACACATCAAGATCGAGTCTTGTGTCGTGGGTATCAGAAACTAGGAGAAACTTAGGTCTCACGAACACGCAGACCCGAAACAAATACCTGTGGATCACATAAATATTTTTCTCAGTGAGGATTATATTTCTTTTCCGATGTTAAAGGACCGCTTTTATTACGAAATATCGATATAATGTGTTACCATGTTCGGAAATTAATAAAAAATGTATGCAAGTGAAATAGATATAAACCTACGACTAAATCGCACAATTCAATAAAAAAATAATGTTATTATTTTAGCTATATCGACTATTAATCCAATTTAGATATTAATTGAAATCAAATACAGGATTCGGTTTGATCCTAAATATACTGTTACGCCTTAAATATATTATTAAGTCTATTGTTAAAAAATTAAATTTCAAGAATCTGCAATGTGCACATAAACTTACATAGGTAGTAGACAGAAGTAGGTAGTACAAGTTTTGTTAGCTATTTATTGGCTACTAGCGGCCCGGCCCAGCTTCGCCCGGGTACAAATAGATTTTTGTACAATAATATGTATGTATTATTATTATACATATAAACATTCCTATATAGGCACGCTGCCGCCGCCCCGGCCGGCCAGTACCGCCGCAAGCGCTACGTCCCGCAATTTTAAATCTGTAATATCTTCGAAAATATTCATTTAAATCTTGTGCTGTAAAGGACCACATAGATCTATATTAAATCAACAATTTATTTAAGCTATTTAATTAGATAAGGATTAATGCTGTATTGGTTAAAATCGCTTCGAAAATTAGCCATTATACCGGGTATCTCAAGACTGCTACCGAAAACGAAGCCGGGTGGTAGTTTTAGTGGCTACAAACACAATGCAATTAAAAATTTCGCCTAGAAACGCGACAATTTTTTTTTATGATTTTTTAAATATCGTCATTTTTGGGTGGTAAATCCATAGTTTTTGCTAAAATAATAATTTAAACTCTTTTATACCTTAGAGTATTTATAAATAAAAGGGTATATACTATTATTTTAGGAAAAAATGTATTTACCACCCAAATATGGCCATAGGAAAAAAATAACAAAAAAAAAACTGTCGCTTTTTTTTGCAACTTTTTCTGTTGCATTGTGTCTGAAGTCGCTTAAACTACCACCCGGCTTCGTTTTCGGTAGCAGTCTTGATATACCCTGTATATATATTTTTTTATTGCATTGAATGGCGAGACGAGCATGCCGTTCGCCTGATGGTAAGCGATGCGACCGCTCATGAACAGTAGTAAAACCAAACAACACCTTGATTTACAAAGCAATGCTTGGCATTCCACTGCGCTCGCCATCCTGAGACACAAGACGTTAAGTCTCAATATGTCCAGTAGTTTATCTGGCTACAATGTCCTTCAATCCGAAACACAACAGTACATTTAAACTGCTGTTTGACGGGAGAAATAGACATTGCGGTGGTACCCACCCAGGCAGCCCCTCACATGTGAGAGACCTACCACCGATAATGCCGTAAAAAGTAAATGACAAAAAAATGTTATCGCGGAGTTTTCTGTAGACCTTTTCAATGTGTACAAATATGTAGTACATTATTTTGATTATTTTGACAGCCTCCGTGGCGCAGTTGGTTAGACGCCGCCTGTGAAACGAGAGGCCGCGGGTTCGATCCCCGCACCGAGAGAAATGTTTGTGCGGCCCACAAATATTTCTTCCGGGTCTGGGTGTTTGTGAGACCGAAAAGTCTCTCGTAGTTCCTGATACCCACGACACAAGACTCGATCTTAGTGTGGGGTCAGGACTATGTATGTGACTGTTGGGTGTTATTTATTTATTTATTTATCTCGTAGGGTTCAGCCTGCGTTTGCAATGTAAGCGGAAAAATATTGATAATTAACGACATCACATTAGAAACCTCAAAAATAACAATATTTCTCCACTATTTAATGGATGTTATTATACATATACACCTTTCTATTGAATCACTCTATCTATTTAAAAAAAAACGCATCAAAATCCGTTGCGTAGTTTTAAAGATTTAAGCGAACAAGAAAAATAGGGACAGAGAAAGCAACTTTGTTTTATACTATGTAGTGATGCATAATGTTTTCGAAAAAAAGGGTTCAAGAAACATTAACGCCCAAATACTGGAACGCAACTTAAATATATATGGCGCTTAACTACGTTAATCCCGATTAAATGTACTGGCTAAGTGGGCCGTCCGCTGTTATGAGCAACTTATTATTTGAATGGCGTTCCAGTATTCGGGCGTATATTTATCTATCGAAAATAAAGAAAAGGCAAAAAATGTGCAATTTCCCTGTCTTTAATTTCAATAATAACTTTGATTATTTTGCTTTCGCAAAATATTTTTTTATTCTATATCTCGTAAATATGTATATTTTAATTAAGGGTTTCTTCAATATTTACACATAATTGTACATTCGGAACATTATCAGTTAATTTCAAATGTATGTATATGTCATTGGCCATTGCAGTATAATTTTTTAACATCTTTCCTATAGATTAAAATAAGGACAAAACGATGCTAAATTTAAAAAAATAAAATATATTCACGTTAAATATTACCTTGAATGTCATTCTTTTTTTATATAATTGTTCCTAATCTTAATCAAACTAAATATTGAGAAATCTGATATACTATAATACAATTGTTATAGGTTCAAAATTCAATAAATAGGTTAAAAAAATGGTTAAAAAGGATGTATTGTGAGTTGTGACCCTTTTTAGTGCTGAGAATGGTTTACTTAGAAAGTGGATGAGTTCTTTGGTAGCATATGATAACGCTTCTTAAGCCTCTGCAATCTCGACGTTACTACAATTTTAACTGGATGTAATGTTTTTTGTTAAGAAAGTACTTAGTATTGAAGTTCTAGACCTCTTCACACGAAACTTTTGCCTCAAAATCGACTCAGTAGCTTTAGAACCAGTATTAATTTTTAATGTATTCACAACCGTCGTGACGCAGTTAGACGCCGGTTGTGAGACTAAAGATACCGGGCTTGATGCCCGAACCGAGACAAATATTTGTGTGATCCACCGGTATTTTCTTTCGTGTCTGGATGTTTGTGGACTGAAAAGTCTCTCGTATTTCTTGATAGCCATGACACAAGACTCGATCTTAGTGTAAGGTCAGGACTATGTACGGGACTATTGTGTGTAGTTATTTTATTAATTTATTGAAAACGTCTGCGTAGATCCCGAAGTGAAATCAAAAATGCGCAGTGCAGCGGCAGATATATTCAAGTTTGGAGAGTTGACGGCCGAGCAAGAGGAAGCCAAAGACCTCAGAGGACCTGTATTGCAAAAGTAAGTTATTACTTCTTAGATCATATTTTCACTTACAGAAACATTCTATCGTCTATTCGTTTTCAATAAACCCGATGCTTTTGTCGCTACATTTAAAAATAAAGTATTTATGATATACAAAACTGGTCTGTAAAAACGTAAATATTTACGTTTTTGTAGACGTAAAACTTTTATATTATATATTGACGTTCTATGAATTCCTATTGGTTGATATTGGACAGGTTGTCCAACATACATGAAATACTCGGAAAAGAAAAGTAAACATAAATAATCATCATCATATCAGCCACAGGAAGTCCACTGCTGAACAAAGGCCTCCCCAAAGGATCTCCACAGTGACCTGTTGGAAGCGGCCTGCATCCAGCGACTTCCTGCAACCTTAGTCAGATCGTCCGTCCACCTTGTAAGCGGGCGTCCGACATTTCGCTTGCCTGTACGTGGCCTCCACTCAAGAACCTTTCGGCCCCAACGGCCATCGATTCTACGAGCTATGTGCCCGGCCCACTGCCACTTCAACTTGCAAATCCTATGGGCTATGTCGGTAACCTTAGTTCTCCTACGGATCTCCTCATTTCTAATTCGATCTCGTAGGGAAAAACCGAACATAGCCCGCTCCATGGCTCGTTGAGTGATTTTGAGCCTTTTAATGAGGCCCACAGTGAGAGGCCACGTCTCGGTGCCGTATGTCATCACTGGTAACACACAACTATCGAAGACTTTCGATTTTAGGCACTGAGGTATTTTGGACGAGAAGACGTCGCGAAGTTTCCCGAACGCTGCCCAACCGAGTTGGATTCGACGATTGACCTCTCTCTCGAAGTTGGACTTGCCTAACCGGACCACTTGTCCTAAATAGACATATTCGTCTACAACTTCGAGAGTCGAGCCCCCAACTCCAATAGGGGCGGGCACAACATGGACATTCGACATGATCTTCGTTTTGTCCATGTTCATTTAAGACCCACCTGTTGGGAGACTCGATTAAGGTCTTCGAGCATAGTGCTAAGGTCTTCCAGCGATTCTTACCAAGCCAAGACTACAATATCGTCGGCAAATCGAAGGTGAGTAATATATTCGCCGTTGATGTTGATGCCGAATCCTTTCCACTGCAAGAACTTGAAGGCATTTTCCAGCACGGCAGTGAACAGTTTCGGAGATATGACATCTCCCTGTCTCACGCCTCTCTGTAGCGGAATAGCCTTCGTGCTCTAATCCTGTACTCGGATCGACATGGTGGCGTTGTTGTATATACACCTCAAAACTTCGATGTACCGATAGTCTATGTGGCACCGCTGAAGAGACTGTAGCACAGCCCAGGTCTCGATCGAATCAAAGGCTTTCTCATAGTCCACAAATGCTAAACAAAGCGGCAAGTTATACTCCTCGGATTTTTGTATAACCTGTCGTAGCGTATGAATATGGTCTATGGTACTAAAACCTTTTCGGAAGCCGGCTTGTTCGGGAGACTGGAAGTCATCAAACCTGCCTTCGAGGCGATTTGTGATGACCCTCGAAAACAACTTATAGACATGGCTCAGGAGCGAGAAGGGCCTGTAGTTCTTCAGCAAAGTGTTATCACCTTTTTTGAAGAACAGTACCACCACGCTCCTGCTCCATGCCTCTGGCGTTGAGCCCTCGAGGAGAACGGAATTGAAGAGCCTCTGAAGGACTTTCAGTATCGGCGTTCCGCCCGCTTTCAGAAGCTCTGAAGTGATTCCATACTTACCCGGCGCCTTGTTGTTTTTAAGTTGTTTGAGGGCCATCTCAATTTCAAACAGGCTGATGTCCGGGATATCATCGCTAAAGTGTCGGATTAACTTGGCTCTCGGGTCTTCGGCCGAGCTAACAGTAGGTTCGGCAACCGAGGTGTAAAGCTGTCCGTAAAACCTCTCGATCTCTCTTAATACCTCTGCCCTCGTCGATACCACGCGGCCATCGTCCGTTTTCAGCCAAGACAACTGGCTTTGCCCAATAGACAAGTCTCTTGCAAACACTTTGGAGCCTCCGTTCCGCTCAATTGTCTCCTTAATGCTCACAGTATTGTGAGCACGGACATCGTGTCGCAAGGACTTCCAGATCCGTCTATTGAGCCGCCGATATGCTTCGGCGTCCACGGAAGACTGCAGCGTCAAAGATCGATGTTCGGCCATGAGGTCAAGAGTCGAGAGTTTTTGTGGTCTATCTCTACGGCGAGGTCTAAAATACTTAGATCCCACCGTATGGACAGCTTCTACCAAACCTCTGTTTAACTCGTCCACTGCAAGGTTTTCTTTTAGACAATCAAAGCGATTTGTCAACTCGAGTTGAAAGCTCTCGGGGTTTTGGATATGGGCGCGAGTAGGTCGGAGCGTAGACTTCATCAAGCGACGCCTTTCTAATTGGACGTTGATATTCAATGTGCCCCTAACCATTCGGTGATCACTACCGGTTTTCACCCTGTTGATCACAGAGACATCACTGAACATCCGTCTATTCGTCGTCAAGATGAAATCTATCTCATTTCTCGTAGAACCGTCAGGACTCAGCCAGGTTCATTTCCTGTAAGGGGGCTTCTGGAAAAAAGAGTTCATCGCGAAGAGTCCCTCTTTTTCCAGAAAAGTCGGCCAGCCTCTGACCGCTGAGGTTCCGTTGCCCATGTCCAAATTGCCCCACTTTCAACTCTGCATCGCTTCTCTTGCCCAACTTTGCGTTGAAGTCCCCCATAACAACATTGAAGTAGGTTATTGAAGTATGTATGGCCCGACTTATGTCCTCATACATCTCCTCTACTTCTTCATCTGGGTGTGTCGAGGTCGTCCCGTATACCTGTATGACCTTCAACGAATATCTTTTTGATATTCTGAGTATAAGGTGTACTACCCTGCTCGACACACTTTCGATGGATACGAATGAGTTGATGAGAGACCTGTGGACGAGAAATCCGACACCTCCTCGGGACTGTTGGTCGTCCCCCCGGTAGAAGAGCACGTTACCAAACTTCAGGGTTATCGTATCCTCCCCGATTCTTCGGACTTCCGATAACCCCAGAATATCCCAGTGTAACCCGCTCAATTCTTCTTCCAGTTCGACTATCTTCTCGTCCGTCCTCAAAGTGCGTATGTTGTATGTTACCAGGGCCAATCGTTGTCGGGGGTGGTAGCCGGGGTCAACCCGGAGATTCTTAGCACCCCCTGCCCCACCGCAACCATGGCTGCTACCATCGCCAGGAATAGTGGGGCTGCCGGGGACTGGGCGCCTGGTCAATCTTTGTGTCACCATTGAGGGGTATTTGCCAATACTCGCCACGCTTGGCAGGCGGGTTGACGAGCGCAGGAGGGGACTTGCGCTGATGACGCTGCTGCCCATCATCAACGGGGGAAAGGAAATAGGGTTTGTGAGTAGAGGATATAATGGGAAAGGAGAGCATGGCCTGTAGGAGTGGATACTGCAGTCATGGAAGGGAATGTTTGTAGTGACTGCAGTAGCTCGGGGGCCGAGGTCGCGTACTCGTAGCACCTATTCTAGGATAGGCCATGACCACTAGATAGGAGCATCCCTGACCAAAAATAAATAGTTTAGGGCTATTTAATTCCACTCAATCTCGTCTTAAAAGGATTATAGTTAAACATAGTTTCGGTTATCAAAGGAATTTATAGCAATTTATTGCTAAATAATTAATTCACTTTTCACTATTATAGGAGCGCTACCAACATTACGAACAAGAGAATATCTACGTTTTTCAAAACGCGAATGTATGCCAGCGCTCCTTCTATATTATAAATACTCTAAGTTGTCAACGTTGACCCTCGACCGTAAGCTACGCGCTGAGCTGTCAGCGCCGACAGTCAGCGTGCGGTCAGCGTGACTCTAAAATCAGCCTAACACCTTAACCATTGTACAGACTGTCAGCGCGTTGTCTCTCGCGCATCGTGGAGTTGTGCGCGGACGCCCCCGAGCGCGCGGGCGCGTGCTGGGAGGCGGCGGGCGCGTGCGTGCGCGCGCTGCAGCGGCACGAGCGCGGCGGCGTGGCGCATGCGCCCGCGCTCGCACGCGTGGCGACGCGCGCCGCCGCCATCGGGAAGCAGGGGATCGCTGCGGTATGATATACTTTATACTTGTACATTTTTTTCTATTCTTGGCAATGTGCTTTGCAGTTTAGGCACGAAATAGTAACAGTTCTGTGCTTTAGGCTAAGGGGCCGCCTATTAATCATGTGATCTCTTATTGAACATTTTTTGACCTCACGGACAGGCAACGGGTATGAAGTCCACGTAAAACAAATGTGTCACTAATGGCCAAAGTCTCCCCTGTCTTCTATTCCATCCATCCATCAGCCAAAGGAAGTCCACTGCTGAACATAGACCTCCCCCAATGATTTCCACAGAGACCTGTTGGAGGCAGCCTGCATCCAGCGACGTCCCGCGACCTTTACCAGGTCATCGGACCATCTTGTGGGTGGACGTCCTACGCTGCGCTTTCCGCTACGTGGCCTCCATTCGAGCACTTTCCGACCCCATCGGTCATCAGATCTCCGCGCTATGTGCCCTGCCCATTGCCACTTCAACTTGCTAATCCGGTGGGCTATGTCGGTTATTTTAGTTCTCCTACGGATCTCCTCATTTCTGATTCGATCTCGTAGGGAAACCCCGAGCATAGCCCTCTCCACAGCTCGTTGAATGACTTTGAGCTTCCTAATAAGACCCATAGTGAGAGGCCACGTCTCGGTGCCGTAAGTCATCACTGGCAACACACAACTATCGAAGACTTTCGATTTAAGGCACTGAGGTATTTTGGACGAGAAGACATTGCGTAGTTTCCCGAACGCTGCCCAACCGAGTTGGATTCGACGATTGACCTCTCTCTCGAAGTTGGACCTGCCTAACCCGACCACTTGTCCTAAATAGACATATTCGTCAACAACTTCAAGAGTCGAGCCCCTAACACCGATGGGGGTGGGCACAACATGGACATTCGACATGATCTTCGTTTTGTCCATGTTCATTTTAAGACCCACCTGTTGGGAGACTCGATTGAGGTCTTCGAGCATAGTGCTAAGGTCTTCCAGCGATTCTGCCAAGACTACAATATCGTCGGCAAACCGAAGGTGAGTGATATACTCGCCGTTGATGTTGATGCCGAATCCTTTCCACTGCAAGAGCTTGAAGGCATTTTCCAGCGCGGCAGTGAACAGTTTCGGAGATATGACATCTCCCTGTCTTACGCCTCTCTGTAGTGGAATAGCCTTCGTACTCTGATCTTGTACTTGGACCGACATGGTGGCGTTGTTGTATATACACCTCAACACTTCGATGTACCGATAGTCGATATGGCACCGCTGGAGAGACTGTAGCACAGCCCAAGTCTCGATCGAATCAAAGGCTTTCTCATAGTCCACAAACGCTAAACAAAGCGGCAAGTTATATTCCTCGGTTTTTTGTATAACTTGCCGAAGCGTATGGATGTGGTCTATGGTACTAAAGCCTTTTCGGAAACCGGCTTGTTCGGGAGGCTGGAAGTCATCAAACCTGCGTTCGAGACGATTTGTGATGACCCTCGAAAACAACTTATAGACATGGCTCAGAAGCGAGATGGGCCTGTAGTTCTTCAGCAAAGTGTTATCACCTTTTTTGAAGAACAAGACCACCACGCTCCTGCTCCATGCCTCCGGCGTTGAGCCCTCGAGAAGGACAGAATTAAAGAGCCTCTGAAGGACCTTCAGTATTGGCGTTCCGCCCGCTTTCAGAAGCTCTGAAGTGATTCCGTCCTCGCCCGGCGCCTTGTTGTTTTTAAGTTGCTTCAGGGCCATCTCAATCTCACACAGGCTGATGTCCGGGATATCATCGCTAAAGTGTCGGATCAACTCGGCTCTCGGGTCTTTAGCCGAGCTAACAGCAGGTTGGGCAACCGAGGTGTAAAGCTGTCCGTAGAACCTCTCGATCTCCCTTAATACCTCTGCCCTCGTCGATACCACGCGGCCGTCGTCCGTCTTCAGCCTAGACAACTGGCTTTGCCCAATAGATAAGTCTCTTGCAGACACTTTGGAGCCTCCGTTCCGCTCAATTGTCTCCTTAATGCTCACAGTATTGTGAGCACGGACGTCGTGTCGCAAGGACTTCCAGATCTGTCTATTGAGCCGCCGATATGCTTCGGCGTCATCGGAAGACTGCAGCGTTAAAGATCGACGTTCGGCCATGAGGTCAAGAGTGTGGATCGAGAGTTTTTGTGGTCTATCTCTACGACGAGGTCTGAAATACTTAGATCTCTTCGTATGGACAGCTTCTACCAAACCGCTGTTTAGCTCGTCCACTGCAAGGTTTTCTTCTAGACAATCAAAGCGATTTGTCAGCTCGAGTTGAAAGCTCTCGGGGTTTTGGATATGGGCGCGAGTAGGTTGGAGCGTAGATTTCATCAAGCGATGACTTTCCGAAGCGACATTGATATTCAGTGTGCCCCTAACCATTAGGTGATCACTGCCTGTTTTCACCCTGTTGATCACAGAGACATCTCTGAATATCCGTCTATTTGTCGTCAAGATGAAATCTATCTCGTTTCTCGTAGAACCGTCAGGACTCAGCCAGGTCCATTTCCTGTGAGGCGGCTTCTGGAAGAAAGAGTTCATCGCAAAGAGTCCCTCTTTCTCCAGAAAGTCAGCCAGCCTCTGACCCCTGGGGTTCCGTTGCCCATGTCCAAATTGCCCCACTTTCAACTCTTTCTCACTTCTCTTGCCTAACTTTGCGTTGAAGTCCCCCATAACAACATTGAAGTAGGTTTTGGAAGTATGTATGTCTTCTATTATTCCAGGCATGATATTTGGAGCTCAAAGTGGATTCAATCTGAGTCCTCATCATGAGCCTTTTGCTGTTCACTGCTGAACATGGGCAAAAATCCTCCAAATTGCACCATTTCACCCTTTCTTCGGCTTGTCGCATCCAGCAACTGTTAACTCTAGCATTTATTTTACTTAACCAAATTGTGTTATTGTATGTACTCTTTGTGTATGTTGTGTCTACTTCGGAAAATCATGTATTTATCTTTATTTTATTGATTTCTGTTTATTTTTATATACTAATACTAGCGGCCCGGCCCGGCTTCGCCTGGGTGCAGATACTTTTTTATTTTACTCCACACCAAATACGTGTTATTTTTCGTATAAGCTCTTGTATACCTAAACATGAATTAGCTATCCTACTGTCCTGCTCAATTCCGTCCCATCCCGTCTGTTCATTCACTTCCCGATACGTCGCGTCCTTTCTCTTAATTAACCATCCCGTCTTATACCGTGCATTTACATTTCGTCCTATTAAATCTGTCAGCTATCCCCGTCTTCTCCCCTACCTCCCACTCTATTATATCCAGTTTCTCTCTACTTTCTAAACACTTTATCGATTTTGATTATCCATGCAATATCCCATCCCTTATTTCACCCCCACTATGCTGTTTTTCCAAAAATATTACGCCATTACTCTTGTTAGTAATAAAGAGATGAAATATTAATTTTCGTAGAAATGCACTCACACACACACAATTAACGTAGAAACAATTATATTTAACTGGTTTTTCAAGACACAGGCAACGCCTAATTTGAGAATCCCTGCAATATTCTCCATAATTATATAAATTTTTTATTTTATTCAGTTCAGTTCAGTTTTTATTTTTATGTGTTATTTTATTAAAGATTTTTCATTTTCAAGTGAAATTCTATCTTGAAAAGAAGTAAAACTTAATACATGTGAATATTATTTATTTAATTGTCCTATATTTATGTATCATCATAATATACTCTTTAGTTTACAATAAATTCCTGAACGTATGCATAAATATTTGACAATCAATTTAAATGTCAACCACTTTTCATTACTGTCATTAATTTACATCTTTAAAATCTAAAATACGCCATAAATCGAATATTGTGGCTATGTGTTGTCGATTCGAAACCTTTATTTAAATACGTTATTTAATTTTAGGGAAGAGTTTACCGTATCGACGCTGTGAACATTAAATCTTTGACAGTTACAAACCCATGAGCATTTTGTATGGCAAAATGTTTTTTCCTTTTTTTTATACTTTCGTCAATTCAATCGAGATAAAAATTATCCCACCTTTAAGTTGGAACAAATAACACATATCTACAAAATTTCATTATAATCAGTTGAGTGGTTTAGGAGTCCATCGCGGACAAACAACGTGACACGTGAATTATATATATTAAGATGTAATTTATAGTAGACCTAATAAATAAAATAAAATCTGCCAGCGACCTTTCGCAAATCGTCCCTCCACCAGAAGGCGTCCTACACTAAGCTTCGCAATTTAAGAAATTAACTTTAATAAAAAAATTTACACAGTCCGTGATAGCGTACCTAGCTGATTGCGGGTTCGAAGAAGCGATGACGGCGAGCGTGGAAGTACTGAGTGTGATGCTCAACCGATCCAAAGAGGAGGTGGAGGTATTATTGAGGGAGCCACAGATCAATATAGCGAGCAACCTGCACCCTTCTGCTTTGGCTATCGTCGAGTCCTACCATCTGTGAGTATTTGCTAAGCCTATTGATTGTATGCCTTACAGGTTTTAGGTGCCGAGCATGGGCTAAAGGAGAATGCCCATTTTACTGTGAAGCTTAGTATCGGTGCGAAGATTTTTGTGTAGGTTAAAATATATGTTTTCAATAAATTTAAACATAATTGCGACCCAGGCTCGGAGTTCTTGGAGAAATGCACTGGAAGTCCAATAAAAATAATATTTTTTGTGTTCTGTCGCCCGGCATGAAACACGATTTATGACAAACCATAAAAAATGAATTTTAAGCAGTATCGGTATCGGGATTAACGATATGTTTTACCGATACTATGAATGGGCATTCTACTGTTGCGATACTTCATACTGAATATTTATTTGCAGAGCTAAAACCGGAGTTCCTGCCAAAGAGAGAGATTCTGAAACATCAACGAGTTCGGAAAGTGACAGCGAGTCTTCGTCGGATGACGATTAGTAGAATATTACATTAAATTAGCAAGTATGTTACTTTAATAAAGTGCATTTAAGTATTGATAACCGTGTTCTTGATCTTCACCTTATTTCTACCCCCAATATTCATGTTTTAAGTTTAAACTACAAACTGAAAATAGTGACACCTTGCGGCATATTATGGAACTACCTTTTTGTTGCATAGATCCAGTAAAGTGATGACGGACTCTTCAGATGGTAAGTGAGTACCATCAGATCGTAGAATTAGATGCTTAGATCATACGAGTATATTTAGATCACGTTTCCGACCTTTAAAAATGAGAAAAAGAAACGGAAAATAACGGGGGGAGGAAACGGGTTATAGATAGTAGTGTTGATTAAATAGCAATAGCCGTCACAAATATCAAGTGAAGTCGATAATAACATTTTACAATATAAATAAATATGCTAAATTTTGCGATTAGCGATGTGATTCACAAAGCCGATCGGCAAATATTTTTATACGATCTCTTGTAATCTAAGATGGAGTGAGTTCTTTTTGCGACCCCATTACAAAAACAAACTGAACAGTCAATTTTGAGAGGGAATTTTAGAAAAATGCTTATAATTCAATATGGTCAGTTTTTTTGTTTACAAATTCTGTGGGTGGCAATTAGCAATAGCGAAAATATAGAGTATGCTAAGACTTCCAAAATAGCAAGATGTTGGTGTTAATTTGAAATAGCAATAATTCCTATAACTAGGTTATAGGCCTTCGCCACCACCACTCTTTATTAGTGATTGCGCAGCACCACTCCAATCTAGTGATCCATACGTATAGTGCGAGAGTACATTACAATTTAGCTCTACGACTTTTAATGTTGATATGATAACGTATTACTATTTATAGCTTGCTGGAACTTTTGGGACTTCAATAAAAGTTAAAACTGTACTTGTGTCACCCCAAATAATTTTCTAACGTCACTAGACAATTAGCACATGTTATTTATAGATATAGCTATGTTGCCTATTATGGATTCATTAAGATACTTCACAGTTCACTCAACTTCTACATTTAAGAATGTAGCTGTACTCATGTTTTACAATGTCGCAAACAATGACCAATTACATTGCCAAAACTGATTAATATGAAAAACAAATTGATGTCGCATTCTTCAAATATTTAACGGTAAAATGTTTGAATTCACAGAATGTGTTACCTTACATGTATGTCAGTCCGTGGCAATATGAACTCATTTCCCCACGCTTTGGTCAAGAGGTGTTAAAGACAATAATTACTTTAGAACTAATGTGTGAAGAAAGCTGCTGATCGTCGCTTAGTTGTGTTTTAGATGTCTTATTAAAGCTTCATGGTTTGTGTTCTAAAATGTCGTGGTACAGTTTTTGTTTTTATCTCGCTACATTATTAGTAAGTACTTAATTTTGTTAAATTTTAATTAAGTTTTTATGAAATCTATCTACTAATATGAGGGTAATAGTGAAAGAAATCCGATTTGATTTTCTAAGGGAAAATAAGTTCAGCTTACAATTGTATGAGAAAATAGAGTAACATGTAATTGATATAATAATATCGAGCCAGGAATTCAATTATGCCATCTTACGCAGCAATAAACTACCACCCTATTTGATAGATGGCCCGATAAATAGTGTTAGAAGCGCACTGTGTAACCGGTTTCCAATAGATAATTGTGAGAGTATGTTCGGAAGACCTAAGTTCAAAGTTAATTTCCTGCGGTTAAATATAGAATTAAATAGTTATAGTACTGGGCATGATTGTCTTGAAGAATATCTTTTAACCCTCTTAATTAGAGTATTAAGATACCTTCGTCCTTCATAGAAGCTAAATACAGATTATGAGTCTGAGGAAATATCTTAAGTATGCAATGTACGTATCTTCCAGCGATTTGTATGTGTGTCGGGATCGACCTTGTGTCATTTGCCTCAGCAGTTAGCTGCGTTCCCAACTTGGATATCGATTAATATTATAATAGCTAGCTGGACCTACTTCGCCTCTAATGACTTTTACTGATTTGTTTTTTGTAAAATATTAAATGCATATGAATATGGATTAATGAATATTTTAAATCTTAAAAAAAACTCCTCAAACATATGTAATTTTGAGAAAATATAATACCTCAATCTTCAAATAAATGCAGAATTTCCGGAGGTTCTACCTTAACAAACATTGGGTATCTCTATTGTTTTAGTAGGTAATAAGCGTAGTTTTTGGTTGAAAACTCTAGATAAACAACTGCCGGAAATAAAAGAATTTAGTGTCAAAACAGAGTCATCACGTGTGCAAAATGCACCTAATCCTACATAATACTCTCCTATCTTTAAATATATCACTTCTATCTGACTCCTTATCAACTTCGTTGGAAATATATCTACGTTTCCGACGAGGTACATTGTCAAAACAATTAGGTCACAAACAATCAGTTTATTCACAAATTATTTTTATATGCAGGCACCTAGTTAGTTAAGATATTATGTATTATCTATTGAAACTGAATTTACCATATTTTGCCGTTCGACGCAGGCAACTTCCAAGAAGTTGATTTGGAGATCCTTGGGGACAGTGGCGTAACAATAGGGTGGCAGAGTGCGCAAAATGCTACGGGCCCCCCCGGCCTTAGGGGCCCCCGGCCCGGTAGGACCCTGACCTGACAGGGTCCCAGGGCCGACAAGGCCCTGGCTCGATAGGGCCTCGGGTTCAATCCCGACAGGGTGTTAGCAGAGAAGAATATAACATTAATATATAACATTAATAAACAATTGACTACATTTTAAACATGACAAACATTTCATCATGTATTTGATTTAAATGTTTTGTTCAGTGTTCTTGTTTCATTATAGTATAAACATAGCTACAAACCAATAAATTATAATTTAATGAATATTAAGTTAATACTTTCCAAATAAATTGCAACATGTCTTGTTCTAGAAATTATTTAAGAGGTAGCGAAAAACGAAAGAGAAAGAGGGGCCTGAAGCAAAAAATAAAAAACTTATCTAAAATAAGTTAGTAGGTACTTTCTAATCGAGCAATTTATTGATGAGTTTCGGAAATGATCAAATGGACGAAACTAACACGACGGACACAAAGGTGCCCACCGCGTCCAACTTTTGCCAGGGGGCAAGCAAGGAGTTGCCGATTTTCTTAGCATCATCGAGAAGGTCCCTCAGAGTTTTGACTGGAGTCTGACGAACCTGGTAACCAGTGGGGATACCTAGGTGCTTATTAATTTCCCCGGAGGCTAGCGCCGGATCGCGAGCACCTTGCAATGTAAAGGTGGAAGGTTGCACCTGTTCTCATCCCCCCCTGAAAGGTGCGGCTTTGCGCACTTTTTTGCATTAAAGGTAATGCCGAGGTAGCTCGCGCCCCGCTCCGCCGCCTCCACAAGCCTCCTCATACCCTCCACGGAGACGACACGATTGCCCCATCGTCAGCATAAAACAAGGTGGTAAATCGCTGTCCTTCGAGCGTGTAGCCCTCTCACATGTTTTCGATAGTCCTTATTAGAACTTCCAAGGTGAGATTAAAAATGTCTGGGCTAAGTGGGCAGCCTTGCCGAACCTCAGACTCCATGCGAATGGGGGGTGACGCCCCGTCTGGCACCTTCACGAATGTGTGCATACTCGCGTACAGGGACGAAATGATGTTCCTCAACTTCGATGGGACGCCGTGGCCTTCGAGTGCCCAGAAGATTGAAGAGTGGGGAATTGAGTTGAAGGCGCTTGCTAAATAGAACCATGCAACCACCAACTCCCCGCCCCGGTTCCTGGCGCTCCTAATGGCCTCACTGAGCACAAAGTTGTGCTCAAAGCATCCCTCAAAGTTGAAGAATCCCTTCTGGGCGGCGTTGAAACGCCGGTTTGACACTCCCCAGTTTCCGAACCCTTTCTGATAGCATGGCGGAGAATAGTTTGGGCACCGTATCACCGAGGGAGATCGGTCTCCAGTTCCCGATATCCCGGTGATCTCCCTTTTTATAGAGAAGAATTGTGTCTGAGCTACCCCAAGAGGAAGGAACCGATTCCGTTCGCAAGATGACATTGTATAACGGGGTCAAGACACGTGCACGGGGGTCCGCTCTACGTAGGTCTGAGTAGGTGATACCATCTGGCCCAGGTGCACTGTTGGCTCGTCGCCTTAGGCAGGCCAAAACCTCACCCTCTCTAAGTGGTGAGCACAAGCGTTCGTCACTTTGACACAATGATTGTGCGCAATGATCGAATACGTCCGGCCATACTTGTTCGCCAGCTCTGGCCGCCGCAAGCTCTCTAAAATAGGCCCCCACCGTCGCTACATTTATGCTGCAGGGATCATTAGGACCAGCGAGAATCCTCTGGACCTGCCGTTTTACGTTTGTGTCTGAAGAGGCGCTGTATTCTTTTCGCCTGCTCGTTACGATCCGGGAATTCGAGAGTTCTTTCCTCATGTCGTCGGCCTCGCCGGTGTTGGGCTCCATCATCAAATACAAATCAAATACATGATGAAATGTTTGTCATGTTTAAAATGTAGTCAATTGTTTATTTTTAATGTTATATTCTTCTCTGCTAACACCCTGTCGGGATTGAACCCGAGGCCCTATCGAGCTAGGGCTCTGTCAGCCCTGAGACCCTGTCACTGAGTTTATCGGTACTATGTGTATGTGTGATAGAAAGAAATGAAAATGGAATTACAAAGCACTTTTTAATCGATATTAGAGAATCCTTTTTAGATTTCATGAAGTGACTTATGTTCAAAATCCGATAGAAATATGAAGCCATGTCATCAAAAGATTCTGTGCTCTACTGTATCAGCCCATATAAGCTGTTCGCCTCGGTTGGGTCCTTGCGAAGATTACGCAATTTTCTACCAATTGCCACGAAAATATCGCCCGCTCAATCCCTTATGGTTATTGCTTACAATGCCGAGGCCCTATCGCGTGATTTTCGTGCAATCTTTAAGTAGCTATATTTTTTAAAATACAGCCATTTGGGTTTTGTTGCCATAAAAGAAGTTGTAGCACCCGAAAAGACCTTTCCAATGATATATCGATCGTCGTTATTGGTTGATAGGCTGGAGTCAATACATGTTTGCCCCTTCTCCTTTTTTTAACATTTAGAAGGGCCCCATTTTATGAATTTTGCCACGGGCCCCCGATGGGGTAGTTACGCCACTGCTTGGGGAGACCTATGTTCAGCAGTCGACTCCCTGTAGCTGAAATTATGATAATCGGAATTTTAATTTATTACTAGGTGCAAGCAAGCTATCAACGCCAATATCAACAAATAGAGCAATCAACGTCATCAACCAACCCGCGTATGAAAATATTAGGCCGGTGTCTAAAGCATTTTAACCGATGAACAACCTGTGCTAATTAATATTGCCATTTAAATCACAGTTTTAATAGTATTTAAAATCCTACAAATAATCGTTGATAATTGCCTAAAACCAAAACATTTTCTTTTTCTTTCACAGGCAATAACAAAAGCTGCCGCCGGATATGGAATGAAAGCTTTTGAATGTGGACCTTATGGTTTCATCTGCGAGCCAAACAATAAAGTACGAATTTGTGAAGGCGAAAATATTTTAGGACCATCATTCCTATGTCCACCAAATACTATTTGTAATGAAGATTCTAGTGATGTCTGCGAAAACGCATCAAATTACTTGGGCCCAGGATTCACAAGAACTGTCCCTTGTCAAAGAAGTGAAAGGATAGCCGATCCCAGCGTTCCAAACTGCAAAGGATATATTCTGTGCATTCCAAATAAAAATCGTTACCAAGGAATAAGGTTCACATGTTCTGGCAATACGATTTTCAATGGATACAGTCGTACCTGCTCTGCCCCAGAAAGATATAAATGCCCTCTTACAAACAACACCAAAACGCCAATCCAACTGTTTAGCGAAAACCGTAGAGTTGATACAAATCGAGAAAACATTAAGTTTCTAAATTCTAAGAAAGATACGCATAACAAGATGAGGCCAATAGATTGCAAGAACTATAAATTCTCGGTAACGCAAGACAACAGCCCAGTCCGCGCAACATATTTTTGCCCTTCAAGACCAATACGTGGAGAGGTTTCAGTGCGATGCACCATATTTTCAAATCAATTTTGCATCACCTTAGAAAGAGATGACGAAGATCAATTTATTCAAGAAAATGGAGCTGCATATCGGAGACCACGAATGTGATATATTTGCGATAACACAGATATTGGATGACCCGCCATAATTATCGCAGTCGTTCCCGCTCGTTGCCCCAGTAGATTGTGTTACTATACCAACTAATTTATTTTAGTGCTCTTATCTTACTCAATGGGATCATAAATCCATAATTTCACACCTATGACCCCGAGCCCCGAAGGGATAAGGAAAGGTGTAGTCAGTGTCACCCTGAGTAAGCCTATCATCGTGTTGGATCCAAATTGAAGGTCGAAATTACTTAATATGTGACATTTTTAAATTTGTAAAGCTTTATTTATTTTCATTTTTACTGTACAAAAAAACATATTGCCTGACCTGGAGTTTAAATTGTCATTGGATTCATAGTTCATAAAGTGCTGTAAATGGACTAATGTGTTGCATTATACACTAGTAACACATTCATAGTCCTTATTACATAATATGCATTATATGAGAATAGTAATATTAGGCACGATAGCGTATAAAACCAATACTAAAGTACGAACCCTAAGCCTTAGTGTATTCTCCTTGATGAAGTCCGGCTTGTAACGGTTTTGCGCTTATATATTTTGATGGTTCCGCCGCGCTGGTGTACCTACGGTGGATATTTACATATAATTTTTCGTTGCACTTTATTTAGTGAATCATCTTAATGCTATGTAGCTACATTGAACCCACTTCAATTCTTAGTTTATAAAAAGGGTTAAAAAAACAAGATTGTATGTAAAAATATTTATTAAAATAAATTACTCATGTCAATTATTGAAATACATTATTATTATTTCTCCTAAACACAGCCAATTATACACATTTTTGCCTATATACATACATTTTTACCTACATTACAAATTACTTAACCTTCAGAACTCTCTGCATCTACGCACTTCTGTTTCTGTGTGTCAAACACTTCGTCACTATCACATGATTTGAGCTTTCTTCTAAATATCAACTTGTTATTTTTGGAACACACATAATATTTCCTGAAATTTTTGGGATCAACAAATTTACCTTCCTTTTCACATGTGAAATCACTATTTTTGCTCGCTTTTTTTTCAGATTCATTCGAATTTGTTTTACTGCCACTACTTGTATCGCTGCTTTTTTGAGAATTATTGTTATCTGATAACGTTGACCGAATTGTTGTGGCTGAATTAGGATTGCACTGAACGGAAGTTTTATCTAAGTAATAACCGCGTTGACACTGTAGTTTATACCGTATAAATCTGTTTTCTTTAGTTTTGAGACAAAGGTAGTATATATTATCAACAAAGAGGTCACTAAAACGACCCTCAGTGGTACAATAAAATACATAATTTCTAACGCAATGAGATAGGTTCCTAGTACATTGTTTTCTAATATCACTAAAAACTGTATTAATTGGACATATTCCTACTATAGGGTTCTGCCTACCGACGCAAATATAAAACTTCCGGCAGTTTTCAGCATCGGCATATCGGCCGCGATAACGGTAAAGGCAGTCAAAATTCGCTTTCGTGCTTTGAAAATTTTTATGTAACGTTGAACTATTTGCAGTATTTATTTGCACATTACTATGATGAATCGACTGGTTATTATTAACCGGGTTAACATTTGTTTGCGAAGAAAGTCCATTGGATTTGAATGATTTTTCAGTTTCGTTTGCCCAAAATCTAGAAATAATGTCTTGGATTTCGACATTGCCCGTGTTAATGTTATAGGTCGCGTTTTGTCTATTATGAAAAGGATTTACGTTTATTTCTGTAGTAGTAGTCAGAACTGTAGATGCTTGTTTAGTCGTAGTATTATGAAGATTTGATGCAAAATTTTCGGTTGATTGCTTGGTACCTTTAAAATCATTTGTTTCGTTTATTGCTGTATTTTCTAAATTAGATGCTGATTTAGAAGTGTCTATGGCTACACCCTTATTATTATCGATAGTAGTAGCTATGACGGGGCCTGTGTTGGACACCGTGTCGTTGAGTTTTGTGTTCCTCGAAATTTCTCCATTCAATTTTAAATTAACATTAGATTCAATATGGCTATTATTATCTGTCATAACATCGTTAAGCTTAATGAAATCCTGACTACCTAAACTGTACTTTTTTGTCTCTACATCGGGTGAACTTGATATGATATAATTTTCAGTATTGTTTTGAACTCCTCCTTCTTGCAAATAATCCACCTGTAGTGAAGCTGTTGTTGCTGTTGCAAATATATTTTCATTGTTTGAATCTAAGTTTATTGTGTTTGAAATACCTATGTTTGTTGGCGTTACGTTAGCTGAAATGTTTGTTTTAAGGTTTTTAAGGATTTGTGATTTAACTAATTCAGTGAATGATGTATCCTTGTCTTGAGTAGGTAACAAGTCATTATTATTAAATACTATATTTTCCGTCGTAATTAAAGGGGCATGAGTTGGTGTTATTTTTTCACTTATTGTAATTTCCCTTGGCTCTATTTCAGTAGAATTATTCAATCCTTCTAATTGTACATTTCGTTCACTTGTTAAGTCCAGGTTACTGTAAACTTTAGTAGTATGGATATACCGCCTGGCGTTAACGCCAAAACTTTCATCTCCATTTGATTGAGTTTGTTTAACATAATTCGATAATTCAGTTTCTACGTTAAAATTTTCTTCCATGGCTTTTGTTGCATTTTTTGGTGACCCCAGGACATAAGGCTCTGAATTAATAGTATTTGCACTTGGCATTACAGTTTGAGCTAATATCATAGTATCCTCTAATGCTATGTAATCTGATGCAACAATTGTTTCAGTTGTCGGTACAATTGTAGCAACTATTTCAGGATTTTTAGTATTATTTTTTATTAATAAGTCCCTACCATTATCCATCACATTCAAAGGTTGAATACTGACGATCGGAGGAGCTCTATAACTTTCTGAAACCTCTTCAATTCCAACTGTAACTGTGGGAAAAGTGGTCTCAAATCCAGCTGGTAAATAAATGTTTGTAGCTACAGATGCCTCACTTACTACATTTGTTAAATCTTGTGCAGTCACGTTATTTAATATAGGTGTAGTTGTAAATACATTTGGATTTGAAGAATTATCAAAATTCATATCCCCATGCTTCGTTTGAACTGTGTAATTTATTTCTGAATTATACATTCCAGTTGTAGTCTCTATTGCTTTTTCTTCTTTAGATTTTCTATGAAACATAGTTTCGCTTATATTTGACGAAAATATATTTTCTGTTTTTGGTCCCAATAGTAATTTATTATTAATTCCTGGAGTAGTATTTTCGCTTGGTTTGCCAGGAATTAAGTCGTCTGTTTGAATTCGCGTAATTTCCAAAATAGCTTTTTTTGATTTATGTGGATCTAATACTGGCTCTACCAAAGCTAAATTCCCCGAATTTCTCGATGAGCTAGTGTGAGGTGCTACATATAATTCTACTTGATCGACATCGTTAATTTCTGATTGAACTGTATCTTTAACAGTAAAATTTTCCACAATAGAAGACGTGATGATACCGTAACCATTGTCCATATTTTTTATCCCTTGTCTGTCTAAGTTAATTTCAGATCTTGTAGGCAATATATAATTAGAAGATTCTGTTGTGTATTCATACGTGGTTGTTGCAGATGATAATTCTTTAGTTGCTTTTACATCTGGATCAAATGTTGTAGGCAATATGTTATTGGAAGCCTCTGTTTCATATTCATATGTGGTTGGTGCAGATGATAATTCTACAGTTGTTTTCAGATCTGGATCAAATGTTGTAGGCAATATATTAATGGAAGCTTCTGTCTTGTATTCATTCGTGGTTGTAGCAGATAATAATTCTTTAGTTGTTTTCAGATCTGGATCAAATTTTGTAGCCAATATATTATTGGAAGCTTCTGTTTTGTATTCATATGTGGTTGTAGCAGATAATAATTCTTTAGTTGTTTTCAGATCTGCATCAAATGTTGTAGGCAATATGTTATTGGAAGCCTCTGTTTCGTATTCATATGTGGTTGGTGCAGATGATAATTCTACAGTTGTTTTCAGATCTGGATCAAATGTTGTAGGCAATATACTAATGGAAGCTTCTGTCTTGTATTCATTCGTGGTTGTAGCAAATAATAATTCTTTAGTTGTTTTCAGATCTGGATCAAATTTTGTAGCCAATATATTATTGGAAGCTTCTGTTTTGTATTCATATGTGGTTGTAGCAGATAATAATTCTTTAGTTGTTTTCAGATCTGCATCAAATGTTGTAGTCAATATGTTATTGGAAGCCTCTGTTTCGTATTCATATGTGGTTGGTGCAGATGATAATTCTACAGTTGTTTTCAGATCTGGATCAAATGTTGTAGGCAACATATTAATGGAAGCTTCTGTTTTGTATTCATTCGTGGTTGTAGCAGATAATAATTCTTTAGTTGTTTTCAGATCTGGATCAAATTTTGTAGCCAATATATTATTGGAAGCTTCTGTTTTGTATTCATATGTGGTTGTAGCAGATAATAATTCTTTAGTTGTTTTCAGATCTGCATCAAATGTTGTAGTCAATATGTTATTGGAAGCTTCTGTTTTGTATTCATATGTGGTTGGTGCAGATGATAATGCATTAGTTGTTTTTAGATCTGAATCAAATGTTGTAGGCAATATGTTATTGGAAGCCTCTGTTTCGTATCCATGCGTGGTTGTTGCAGATGATAATTCTTTAGTTGTTTTTGGATCTGGATCAAATGTTGTTGACAAGATGTTATTGGTAGCTTCTGTTTCGTATCCATACGGGCTTGTTACAGATGATAATTCTTTAATTGGGTTTAGATCTGCATCAAATGTTGTTGACAATATGTTATTGCTAGCTTCTGTTTCGTATCCATACGTGGTTGTTGCAGATAATAATTCTTTGGTTGTGTTTAGATCTGGATCAAATGTTCTTGACAATATGTTATTGGTAGCTTCTGTTTTGTATCCATACGTGGTTGTTGCAGATGATAATTCTTTGGTTGTATTTAGATCTGGATCAAATGTTGTTGATAAGATGTTATTGGTAGCTTCTGTTTCGTATCCATATGTGGTTGTTACAGATGATAATTCTTTGGTTGTGTTTAGATCTGGATTAAATGTTCTTGACAATATGTTATTGGTAGCTTCTGTTTCGTATCCATACGTGGTTGTTGCAGATAATAATTCTTTGGTTGTGCTTAGATCTGGATCAAATGTTCTTGACAATATGTTATTGGTAGCTTCTGTTTTGAATCCATACGTGGTTGTTGCAGATGATAATTCTTTGGTTGTATTTAGATCTGGATCAAATGTTGTTGATAAGATGTTATTGGTAGCTTCTGTTTCGTATCCATATGTGGTTGTTACAGATGATAATTCTTTGGTTGTGTTTAGATCTGGATTAAATGTTCTTGACAATATGTTATTGGTAGCTTCTGTTTCGTATCCATACGTGGTTGTTGCAGATAATTCTTTAGTTGTTTTTAGATCTGGACCAAATGTTGTTGACAAGATGTTATTTCTAGCTTCTGTTTCGTATGCATACGTGGTTGTTGCAGATGATAATTCTTTAGCTTTTTTTAAATTAGGATGAAAATATTCCGTAGAATGTTCATAATAAGGAGATGAGTTAATAACTGACTCATAAGCATAGCTGTGGTCCTGCGTTATTGAATTGATATTTGTATTAATTGTAATTGCGCTCGTTTCTGTTGCCGAATTTAGAGTCGGGAAAACGGTTTGTTGTGTTTTGTCACTGGAAAATTTACCTAAAGTCGTTATCAAGAGCTGTCCCGTATAATCAGTACCAAGTGTGGCCGTTATTGCTTCTTTACGGTTTGATTCACTTGGCAACGTTGGTGTATTTAAGATATGTGAAATAGTTTCAAATTGTGAACTTACTTTCAAATCTCCTGTGGTTGTTACTTCTAAATCTTGTATCGTGTCTGTAGTAGAAAATATATGATTCTCAACATTTAAAGGTTCGGTGGTATAAGATGATGATTCTATCTTTATACTTGCCGATATTGTGGAAGATATGGGAACTAGATCTGAATTGATCGCTTCTTCCGTTGTAAATACCTCATTCAAATCATTTGATAGTTTGGGAGTTGAAGTAACGTCAATAGTAACTGATTCACTTGTTGGTATAATTACATCAGGTATAGTAGAATAATCTTGAATGCCGACATTTGTATTATCTGTGTTAACAGTTACACTTTCGGTTGTTGTAATAATATAACCATTACTTATTCTATTAGTTTCTAGGTTACTATTATCTGAAACAACCTCTACATGTTCTTTAATAGTTTCAGTAGAAGTTTCATATGGTTCAGTTAGAGTTGTGTTAGGCTTTGATTCATATGCCGTATTATTAATAACGTCAGGGCTTGTACTCAAAAAACTATTGATTGAAATACCAACATATGCGTTTCCGTCTGTAGTCGATACAATTAAATTTTGGTCAGATGCAGTATCATATGCACTATTAGTGCCGAAATCTTTAAAGGTTGTTGTTTTATCTGATTTGGTTATTGCTTCAGTGGTAGACAATATATCAGATATTGACTCTATCGTTGTCTTTGGATCGATTATTAGTCCATATAAACTATTACTCGAAGCTGCAGTTGGTAAATCAACACCACTCGAATACAATGCATTCATTTGAGTGCCAGAATTTTGTTCGTTAATATCAATCATTTCTCTTTCTGTTGCAATTTCAGTTTTACTTGTACGTATAGGCATTATAGTTTCAATAGTTGCACTTTTTTCTGGTATTGTCATTTCTTCTTCTATACTGTGAACCTCTGTCAAAGGATTAACAGTAGTTTGTAATACGACATTATTTAATTTCCATGGAATTATACTTTCAGTTGGTTGACCATGTGTTACCGCCTCAGTGGATTGATATAACATTGTTGATGGTGGTGGAGGATAATCACACTCAAACCTGTTTGTTATTCGGCATTCAGTGTTTGCTGGACACGGTATCGTAAAATCATCTATAGTGCTTGAAAATCCGTGGCCAATGTCAACACATATCATAAAATGGGTCGAATTCACACAATGGAAAGCCTTGCCATGGCAGTCGATATTAGTCATTGTGGCCAATGGTAATGTCGATAGAACCTGAAAAATAGTAAAAATTTTCTTCATATAATATTTACTCACATAGAAATTGTTTTAACATCACTGTACAATGATTAACAAGCATCATAAACAAAAAATACATATTGGGCGTCTAATACACAATTCAAAAATATTAGAAAGAATTAAAGCCGCACTACACAAAACGATCCTGCGATCAACTGTTTCTCAACAGAAGTAAACAAAATATTTAAATCAATAAGGCTACTAGAGGAAATTAATATAACATTATATTCACCAAAAGTAATCCAGGAAGAATGGTAACCAATTGTTTCGTCAAAGCCATTGCCACGTGTTATGCCGATGCAATTCGTTTTCGGAAATATCCAGCTCTCGAGCTGGACACGCACTTTTCGTCACTTGTCGTTTGTCTCGTAGTTTTTAGTCTAATGCCTGTTACGCGGGACTCTCGTCAAATATGAATGACGGTATAACCCACTGTTAGCACAAGCAACTCATTTGCACACTAGATTAGGTCGACGTAAAACAAATAAAGTTGACACCCTGTTTCCTCCGGCCTTTGTTTATTATCTTTCTATTATAGCACTTATACAATTCGCGAGGAAAACAATCTTTCGTTTGACTCATTACATACCTACATACATACATAAACTCACGCCTTTTTCTCAGGAGGGGTAGGTCGAAGTGCCACCAGGTACCGACATTTCGATGTGATAGGATTCTATCGAATGTTTCGAATTTTTAAAATATTTCAAATTTGGAAAAATAACATTATTATGACGCTTATTTTACTTCCCATTAAAAAGAAAAACTAATTTTACAAGGGTGCTTTTAATGACCAAGTATATTCATCAATGCCATAAAAGTTAAAAAAATATTTATACTTTTTTTATAACAAATTTTTTACTTAAACAAAAACTAAAAAATCCAAGTAATGTTGTTAATTATTTTTTTTTATAAACAACGTATAAATATTTTTTTAACTTTTATGGCACGATCTTGTTAAGTATGTATGTAAGAAAGGCTCTACGAAGCAAAATTTTTTTACGACCATTATTTAAACATTTTTTTTCACTTACAATTAAGACGGTAGTTCGAGAAAATTTCGTTAGTTAACAATTGTTTAACTTGTTGAAAAATTAACTTTAAGTAAAATTTCCAACGGGAATAAATTAATTATAGTGTCCAGAACACACCATAGTTTTTTCAAATTTAAAACAAAAATATTCAATACCTTAAATAAATTAATTAATGTGCCGTATTTGCTTTTGACGCCACGCGCGCATCCTAAAAATGTCACGCGCAGAACTATTTTCAGCGTTAAATTAAAATTATAAATAATGGAGATAGAGTTCCGGAAGTTACGCGGGAGTTTTTTATTGGAAATTTCCTCCTCTTTCAGAATCTTTTTTTGAAATTTCTTAATTATTAATAGTTAATTAAATATTGGCAAAAAACGAAATGCCATTTTTTTCAACTTTAATTGTTTATAACTTTTGCAATTTTTTATGTGCTAATACACGCTTTTGGCACATTTTTCTAGACGTCATTCCGGATCCAATGAGCTATCGCACATAATTTTAAGAGCAGCATCTCTATTTTGTACCATTTTCAACTTGTCGACTAGACTATAAAGTTAATTGGCAAGAACATATAAATACTATAGGAATGAATACATGGAATACTATAGGCAGTGGCGTAACAATAGGGTGGCACAGTGCGCAAAATGCCACGGGCCCCCGGCCTAAGGGGCCCCCGGCCCGGCAGGGCCCTGGTCCGACATGGTCACAGGCCCGACAGGGCCCTAGCCCGATAAGGCCTCGGACTCTAGTCAGAAAGGGTGTTACCTTAGAATAATGCAATTTTAATAACGAAATTAATAAGAATAAACAATTGACTACATTTAAAACAGGAGAAATACATATGTGATTCAATTTGTTTATTTTTGTATAATCTTAATAAGATGCCAATAAATTATAATTTAATGAATATTATGGCAATATTTTCTAGACATTATTAAAGAGATAACGAAAAACGAAAGAGAAAGAAGGAGTCTAAAAAACAAATAAAAAAGTTATCTGAAATAAGTCAGTACTTTCGGAACGAGTAATTTATTGATGAAAATGCGAGTAAACAGAATCTCGGAAATGAACAAATGAGCAAATGAAAAAATATATATATTCTAGCAAATCCAGACCCAAAACAACCATAATCAAGTAAGAATAAACATGAAATTGAATCATAATTAGGAGTGGAAAATATTAAATCTCCATCATTATCTGACAGATAAGTGTAATTTTAAAAAAATACGAATTGAAGTCGATTTATGAAAGTCCACTGAAATGAAATGAAATGAAATGTATTTATTGGTCACGTAGGCAATTTAAAAGCTCTCATGACAAGTCAATACACATATAACTTAATCTCTATAAACAATATATTTCCTATACTTAGTATTACTTATTTTAATTTCTTGGTTTAATTTATTTATGTAATTAATTTATTTTAAATTATTTTTATTTTTATTTAGAATTAGTTTTATTTATTTGTTTACTTTTTATTCTTATTTTATTTAAAGTATTAGTTATGTCTTTATGGTAATTTATTTTTCAAAGAAATACAATATGTATGTTAGTCAAATTAAATTAATTAGTGGACCATGAATATCATTACAACGGTGCGTAGCGGTTTATTGTTACCACCGGATCCAACGCGGCCCTTCCTGAGAAGACCCGGCGAAACAAACTCAGTGGGCTTACACTACCACTGGAACTACGCGACGCGACCCAGTCCTGAGTATATCCAGCGAATAAGACTCAGTGGGCTTGTTTTGGGTCCAATTTAAGACAACGACCATAAGTATTTCCGAAACGTCCCGTATGTTTAGGCTTACTGCCGGATCCAACGCGGCCCTGACTGAGAAGACCCGGCGAACAAACTCAGCGGGCTTTACTTTACCACTGGATACTACGCGGCGCGACCCATTTCTGAGTAGATCCAGCGAGTCAAACTCAGTGGGCTTGGTTTTGGTCAATTTACAAAATAAATATTTGTGACTTGTCTTACAAAGATTTGCCATATTATTATTTTTATTTGTTTTCTCGATCGGTCGTCATATGATTTTAATTGGTATTAATTAATCATTATATACCGGGTATATCAAGACTGCTACCGAAAACGAAGCCGGGTGGTAGTTTTAGTGGCTACAAACACAATTCAATCAAAAATTTCGCATAGAAACGCGACAATTATTTGGTAAATCCATAGTTTTTGCTAAAATAATAATTTAAACTCTTTTATACCTTAGAGTATTTATAAATAAAAGGGTATATACTATTATTTTAGGAAAAAATGTATTTACCACCCAAATATGGCCATAGGAAAAAAATAACAAAAAAAAAATTGTCGCTTTTTTTTGCAACTTTTTCTGTTGCATTGTGTCTGAAGTCGCTTAAACTACCACCCGGCTTCGTTTTCGGTAGCAGTCTTGATATACCCTGTATATAGTTATAATTTAATTGATTATTCACTGTATTCAATGGTCACTTCTTAAGAGGCAGTGGCAATAAATAATAAAATAGTAAACAAACGAACCTACGTTTCGCTGACAATATAGTCCTAATGGCGGAATCGCTGGAGGAGCTGCAATATATGCTGGACAGTCTGGCTTCAGCCTCACAGTGAATAGGACTTAAAATTGACTTCGATAAAACTAAAGTAATGATCAACCACCACCTTGATCCAAGACTATTCTTCAATTTTGGCCTAAGAACCGAAGTGAATATGAATTATACTATAATTTTCATTTATTTTTATATTGTTTGAAACATATTTTAGTATTCCACGGACACTTCAAATAAATAAATTCCAAATAAAAAGTTGGGTCACAATTATTGATGCCGTTTAAAATGTTTTCCGTCAGCCAGTGCTGCCAGTTTCGGAAGCTTTCGCGATTTCGGTAAATACGGATCGAATTGAGAACCTCCTCCTTTTTGAAGTCGGTTATTAAAATTAGTTGATAACACTTTATTCATTTAAATACCTAAATTGACTAGCTAGAAAAAAACTAGTATTCTATATTTTTTTGAGCGAAATCGCGAATTTCTAGCTTGGCATTCGAGTATTATAGTTTTCGTAATTGGCAACACTGGTGTACTTCATACCATTCAATTTTTGATTGCTTTGCGACTATTTTCTAATTGGTCTGTGGCGACTATCGTTTCTTTTGTGATTTTCTATGCGTTTCATGGTTTTATTCTAACAACTTTGGCTTGATTACGGACTCCGATTAGATTGCGTACTTAGTAGACTCGGCTGTGTGTAAAGGACTGGATTTTCCATAGGCATTTTCGGATATTTCTCTGTCTGTGATCGAATTTAGTTGTATCTATTAACTCTATCTATTAACAAAAATCGCACCCAAATCCGTTGCGTAGTTTTAAAGATCTAAGCATTTATAGGGACAGATAGAAAATGCAACTTTGTAAAATGATAATTGTCAAAGAATTATCTTAAACTTGACTAGGACTATCTCTTTTCCTAGTATCTAGTAGAGTAGTCCTTTCCTAGTTCTAGAAGAGAACATATATAGCTGTACATAGTATTGTTAATATTACTTTGATATTACTACTCTAATATTTCACGCAAGCTTGGTTATTTTTTATTTATAACCTCAAAATATTAAATTTTTTCGTAATTATTTTAGTTTTCTGAAGTGTCCGTTCGTGAAAACTTATTTCATAGGATTCCATATAATTTTAAGAGTTTATATTAGTCACTTTCGATTCGAACGGTTCTTAGGCAGAACATGTATGGAGCCGGAACAATGTCCTTTGAGAAGGACGAAGAGAATCCAGCTGGGCATTTGGTAAACTACGTCGAATATTCTCGTCACCTTTACCACAAAGCTTGAAAACGAAAGTTTTCAACCTACGGTGCTGAGTCTTGGAAACTCACAGTACAACTGGTCCACCAGCTCAAGGTCCCTCAGCGAGCTATGGAATCACCTGTGCTTGAAGTGTGCGTAGAGCATTCAAAGTGAATGTTTTGAACGATGAAAATTCAGCCTCTAGTGTTGTTGTAGTGCTTGCTGTTGGGGAAGATAACTTCTGCTGCCTCTCTTCAAACTCAGCAAATTTTTGATTGAAGATCTGGCTGAGTTGCGTGATAGACTCTTTGATGGACTCCATTTTGCCACTTGTGTAGAGTCAAAAATAAAAAAATGATAATAGTTATGTTGTGTATTATTTCACTAGTGAAAAACAGTCACCGGCAGGTACAGTAAATACACTTTAATTGTACATAAAAGCACTTTAAAATAAACGTCTTTAACTATTATTTTCGAAAAAAGATATGTAGAGCAAATTTGAAAAATGTTCACGTCACAAGTACCGCCGAAGAAAAGAGTAAAGGACTTCTTGAGTGGAGACCGCGTCTTGGCCTACGTTCCAGCTAAATAGAGTGATGATTTCCAAAAGGTTGACGATTTTAAAGGCAAGTCAGACATTCCCAGAGACTCGCCGAGCTTCAATGCTCGGGGTCATTATAATGCGTATCACTGTTGATCCTGGCTTACAGGAGTTGCAATAGCGGGTGTAAGGGCAGGACAATCTCCTAAAAAGAAGGTTGACGATGCGACAAGCCAAAGACAGGGTAAAATGTCGCAATTTGGGGGAGATCTATGTCCAGCAGTGGCCAACAAAGGGCTGATAATGAATAAACAAAATATTTGAGTTACTTATGACGATTGAAAAGTTGTAAATGCGATATGGAGGCACGAAACATCGAAAACTCACTCGGAATCGTGTCTTTTATACGAACAATGGCGGTTACACTGGAGTTAAGAAGAGGGGCAACAATCGATATAAAGAAATAATAAACACTTTTTGAGATAGCTGCAATAAAGGAACTTTTTTATCAGCAATATGAGTTCCTAAGAAAATGTGGTCCTGATTTTGAGAAATTCTTAAATAAGCCAAAGGGCCAAATAAAATACTTAAAAATATTTGTCCGAAAATATTTTTAATAGTCACAGTATTTGAAGATGGAATATATTAAAGAGTTTTATATTTATAATAATTAAGAAAACGACCTTTTCAATTTCTGTAACATAAACGCACTAAATCTAAATAGATGGACAGGACGCTATGGTGGCATTTTTGCGTCAAAAGTGCGGTTTCTCGCACATACAAGTCTCACTGTACAGCACGGGCCTACCCGGGATTAATGTACCATGGGGGGCCGGGATTAATGTACCATAGAAATTCTTACAAATCACGATGGTATTCAGGTTTCCTGACGATGTATTTCCTTCACTGTCATAATGCGTGGTGATTGACTGTCATGTCAGTAGTAGAAAAGTCAGAGGTGGGATTCGAACCCGCGACCACTATGAAAAATGTTGGTCGCCGCGTCTGGTCTGATTACCATTAGGCCACCACGTACCTTAGAAAAAATCCATAAAAACGAAATTACAGTGTTATTTTTTTACATTTACGATGGGCTCCATTTGATGAATTCTGCCACGGGCCCCCGATGGGGTAGTTACGCCACTGACTATAGGAATGGACGTCCAGAATCCCCGATGAAAAACCAAGGTGAAGTATCATTTATATTGTGTTACACATGATCATGATATTAGATATTTTTTACATTAACAAGATTTGTTGTTAATTTTATTTTTTGTTTATCTTAGTCCCAGTCTATCCTAATTTTAGTGTAGGTTTTCATGTCACATTTCTTATCAATGTTTATTCAAAATTATAGGGTCAAGCTTTACATAAAGGATTTTAAGAATGATAACATAGATATCTGATAAATGTATACTTTAAATCTCCATTCTCTTTAAATATGTTACTTCCATGTAGCCAGCTCATAAACCGTTTACCTATGCGTATAGGTAAGATGTGTAAAGTGTTTGAAACATATTAGTAATACGGATTTTACCGCAATAACATCACAATCTCAATGCTAAAGGCTGTCAAAGATAAGGAGCTAATGTACACAGCGACTTCGGTGAAGTAACAGTTAAACAAACGTTTACTCATTTATCATCACAACAAGTAATATGGAAAGAATTTTTAGTACATAATAATATTTTTATTGCATAATTGGCTGTTGAAAGTTTATTACCCATTCAATAACTAATTATATTAATCCTGTAATTACATTGCCCAACTCCTAAGCACGACCCTTCTCTACAATTGGAACATTGTGAATTGGTAGAATCTACGTAAGGTATTAAAATTTAATTAAGCTATTTTCTTAGTCGATAAAGTGAACGATAATATACTACGAGGACACACGTAAGTTCAATAAGTCTAAGATCGCCATTCACGACCCCTGTCTAGTCTCTCTGTTTCTCTACGGACACTCATAAATTATATTTGTTTAGTGTCAAGACTCAAGTCACAAGAGGCAAATCATCGAATTATAAATAAATGAAAGTGATTATGTTGTAAAATAATAATTTATTAACAATATATTACAAATTCTTAAGAGTTTAGTTTTCTTGTTATCACAATATTTTCACTTAACTTTATGCGTTTTTCAATGTCATCTTTATCGCCACCATCGTCTTCCTAATCTCATAGATCTCACTTTTGTTGTGTATAAGGCTATTACGGCAAGAATCGACCAAATAGCAGTTATCCCAGATAATATTATTGCCAATATAAACATGGTGTATTGTAAGCCTCCTTCTTGACGCAGTATAAACGAAATTCCGAACACAAATGACGCAAATATCACAGCTGATGTAGTTTCTAAAGTGCTATGAATTTTTGGCCATTTTCTTGCACCCACAAAATCTTGCACTGCAGTCTCCCAACACGAGGATATAGCGCCGTAACCGAGGCCAGCTACAACGCAACCAATGGAAAATGTGTCGTGATTGTGGGCTTCTGCTAACACTGAAAATAAGAAACAAATTTCATAAGAACTTGCATATATGCAAAAACTACAATTGCCTTTTCTCAGAACGATGAAGAAAAACTTGTAGAAGTGCTACAAGGACACCCACGTTTAGCCTTGTGGATTCCATCCCAAGTTGTGATCGGGGGCGAAACCATCGCCATATTGGACTCAAATTCCTGACTGCAGACTGATAACGAATAGAAGAAATTACTATGACTTTGCCCGATCTGAGATTCGAACTCGAGACCTCAGCGTTATAATCGTACCGTAGTACCACTGCGCCAACGAGGAAGTCTACATGAATCATCATAATTATAAGAACATTTTTAATAAATATAAACTGGTGGTAGGTCTCTCAAATGTGAAAGACCGCCTGGGTGGGTACCACCGCAATGTCTATTTCTCTCGCCAAGCAGCAGTTTAAATGCACTGTTGTATTTCAGATTGAAGGACATTGTAGCCAAAGTAAATACTGGACATAATATATATCTTATGTCTCAGGATGGCGAGCGCAGTGGAATGCCAAGCATTGCTTTGTAATTCAAGGTATTGTTTGGTTTTGCTAATGTTCATGAGCGGTCGTATCGCTTACCATCAGGTGAACGGCATGCTCGTCTCGCCATTCATTGCAATAAATAAAGTGAATAATTTAATAAACTTACAAAAGCACGCTGCAGACGATATAATCAAGCCAATTAGTGCAACGTACTTAAAATTTCTCTTAGGCGTCTGTGCTAGCCATGGTGTACTAAGCAGGAAACATATCCAAGTAAATCCATGAAGTGACATCAAAAAGTTGGTATCTGTTGTAGAAATATTTGGTTTCATTTGAGTTCCTATTATTGGTAGCAAAACTAACGACACTCCCGTTAAACTGAGTTTAGCGAATGCAAGGATAAGTGCTGGATAGAACTTCCAACATGACAGAGATCTAGTTAAAGGTTTCACAAATGTGTCATTAAGGTTGTACAGAAAGTATAAAGTCCTTCTTCGTATTCTATAAACTCTATAAGACGGCATCCACATTCTTCTTCTCATGCTAGCATAAGCAGATTGGCAACGAAAACTAAATGATTTAAATACTTTCTCCCTCTGTATATCTGTCACAGGTGAAATATTATCATACGTAACTTCAACTTCGGAATATTCTTTGATATCACCGTTTTCACTTTGATGAGAATCTCTTCTAATTTGTTTACTTATGCAATCATCTAGGCTGTCACCTAAAGTACTCAGTCTTTTGATAGCGATACTAAGTCTTTTCTTTTTCTTGCTTACATCTTTTTCTGTGACGTAATGCTCTTCCTCATCATCTTCGTCCTCACTCTCCTCCGGTATTTCTGGTAATATTTCTACTCCAAAAATATTCCTTCTTTTCTCCTCTGGACTAGGCGGTGGTGTTATGGTTGCATTTTCATTATCATAAACAGCGTCTTCATCGGCAGTATCAACTTCCCGGTGCATATTATCGTCAGATGGACTTTGCCAGCATTTTTTACTTAAATCGTGTAATTGTAGTTCATCGGTGTAGTAATTATTGTCTATGGCATCATTGCTAAATATTGCATAGGTTTTGGCAAAATCTGAATATCGTGAAAATGAAACAGGCCTTCTGACGTTATCATCCACTCTGAGAAGCAAAATTGCTGGCAATGTTTGTAGCACTATGCCGGAGTATACAATGAATGAATACGAATATCCATAATAATCTATTAATGCGGTCATCAAATGCGGGAAGGTCGACTGTCCAACAGCTTGTCCAGCAAAGCATAATCCACGAATGAATCCCAGTCGAGAGTCGTATGTATCAAATACTACTGCATCTACTTGAGCTGATATTAGAGAAGATCCCAAACCTAAAAACATAAGAATCGTTTTATTACCATAAGAATTTATATTTAAATTTGAGAATAACATAAACGAAATATACCTATGGTTTAAATTCATACTAACCTCCAAAGACGCCGTAAACAAATGGTTGAAGATAGTGGGGTACTACTGAACATATAAACAAGCTTATGACTACAATAGCGAGTCCTACAGATGCCATCACGCGGTACCCTATCACTCCTCCCCAAGAGTCTGCTGCTTCTCTGCACCAGCATTCTGAAAACATATTATAATTCTTTAATAATAACAAAACTTATAAAGAAAATTCAGAATATAGAAAATGATCGTTTCAGACAAAAATGCAGCAATAACTTACGTGCGAGGCCGTATGTCAATATATAGATGGTGGGTGCAGAAAGACCGAGCCATATTGGATATCCAAGATTTACTGAGTGAACCAAGTACACCCCGTAAGTCAATACTAAACTCGGTAAACAGATCTGAAAAGTTTAAAACTAAATTAAGACATTGGAAAGAACTTCTCTTACTTTTAATATAAACTCAATAGCCGCGTACTGACTAGCCGCGCAGCCTCGCGCGGCAGCCTCAAAGTTTGCTGCGGGACTGTTGCCTCGCGAGGCAGCCTCGATGTGTACATTTTTTGGATCGAGGCAGCTTCGCGCGGTATGGCCGAGCCAGTTTTGCTCAAGAGAAGTTTTGAGGCAGTACGTTCGGAAAGCTAACGCCACCACTGCCATTCTAATAATTTTACGGCTTGTAAAGTAAAGAAAACGGAAACCCAAATGTTTTTGGATGAAACTATTATACCAAAACAGATTAGATTAATTTTTTTTTTCAAGTCAGCTATTGGAATGTTCATTTTCTAACTTATTCTCCATGCATCTTCTCTTAATCCTCTATTAGTATAATCGGGACATTGCGCATCCCAAAGTTTTCTATATTCACCGTATAGTTGTATTAATTTAAGACACTGTTCTTTATCCATGGCGCTAAAGGTGTGTCCAAACATTGAACGGCAAACGGCTGCCGCGCGCGGCCCGCCGCGCTATGTTTGGACGACAGCCGCATGTGAAGGCGTCTGGCTGCCTGCCGCGCACGAACATTCTTAGTAAACATTCGTCAGTATTAATGTTTGGACGTATTTCTGCGCACAAACATGGACAACGAAACATCTATTCGTTTAATTGAAAAGTATGGATCTTTTTATGAGTTATAGGATCCTCGAAAAAGAGAATACCATAATAAAAACAAAACACGTATTGTAAGCTAGAATATGAGTCTCCTGTTGCCAAATACCACAAAGTTATAGCCAATTTCTCTTTTGTTATGATTGCTTTACGCCAATACGTATCTTCTTTTTTAATATGCGGCTCAACCAGGCCATGTAAATGTTCAAACTCTTCTAAAATTAATCTTAAAAATTGTGGTGTTCGGTAATGAATTTGGTAATTTATTGATTGAAAAAGTAGTTTCGTCCAGCATTTACTCATTAAAATATAATATGTTTTTTCTTAGTCATACTCCGCATTTTTTTTAATAATAAGCAGAGCTACGTCACATGCAACAGGTTTCATTTTAGTTCTGATGCCAACTGAAGTTAGCGGCGTGTCTTGGGTGTGCCGCGCAATACTGCCGCGCAAACATTAGTCGGCTTCGTTCTAACTTGAGCGCGGCAGAAATGTGTCCTGCAAACGCCGCGTGTTGCTGCCGCGCTCTTGCCGCTCAATGTGTGGACACACCTTAACCTGCGACGAACAAGCGAGGCGAAACACAACCGTCTTGATTGAGCGCGGCAAACGTACCGAGGCGCCTTTGAGCATGGACAAAAAACCGACAACGCTCGGCTCGGGCCGCGGCAAGCTCGGGCGAGGCGGTGCGGCGTGTGCGTTTGCCTCGGGCGAGGCAAGTCCCGACTAGCCTAGCATTTGCTTCGCGCGGCAGGCCTCGCGAGGCTGCTCGGTCAGTCAGTACGTGGCTATTTGCAAAAAAACGGGCACCTAAGCAATGAACCATTTCAAATGTTACTATTGGTTTGTTTGATAATTATAGGTAGATTTACTTTCACAATTTTGTAAATTAATAAGCAAATAATCGTTTTCGTCAGTATTATCATAAAATTTTGATAAAATTTATGGGTTTTAATGCTAAAGTTCACAAGTAGTGTATGCTCGCTAGTAGTGCATATATACTCGTGAAGTAAAAGTTAACAAAGATTTTTGTTTGTTTTTTCTTTAATAAAGTAAAAGCAGATAAATGTTTAGTATCGAGTGTGACCCCCTCTAGCTGAAATCACAGCTTGAATTCGTCTGGGTATGCTAGCGAGGATATCCCGGATACTTGCTTGCGGAATACGTTCCCACTCCGCGGTAATCACATTCTTCAGCTCTCTGATGGTCTGCGGAGCCGGTTGTACTGATCTCACGCGTCGTTTCAGAACGTCCCAGACATGCTCTATAGGATTGAGGTCGGAACTTCGAGCTGGCCAATCCAAACGACGAATGCCGACCTCTTGCACATACGCTTCCACATCGCCAGACCGGTGGGCGCGAGCGTTGTCGTCCATAAAAATTGAGTCTTCGCCTAAAGCGGCCAATGCGGGTTGTGCATGAGGAATTAGAACTTCCGTTATGTATCGATGTCCAGTCAGTGAGCCGTTTTCAATGAAGACTAACTCTGTACGATCCATTGAATTTATTCCTGCCCAAAACATAACAGAGCCCCCACCATAAGGTGTGATTTCTTCAAAACAAGCCTCTGCAAAGCGTTCTCCTCGTCTTCGTAGCACTCGCCGACGTCGATCTTCACCGAACAGAGATATCCTGGCTTCATCGGAGAACAATACCCTATTCCAGTCTTCTTGAGTCCATGACTCACAATTTCGAGCAAACCTAAGCCTGGCAACTCTGTGCTCACGGAGTAACTTAGGGCCGCGGGCCGGGCGATGACTGCGTATATTTGCCGCGAGAAGCCTCCTCCTGACCGTCATTAGACTAATATGCACATTTCTTACTTCTTCGAGGTTGTTCTTAAGGTCCACATACGAAGACTTGCGATTTCTCAATGCGCGACTCACAAGAAAACGATCATCCCGTGGTTGGGTACATGGTTTTCTTCCAGAACCAGGCCTTCTCTCGACGGAACCGGTGTCTTGATACCGCTGCCAGGTCCTTTGAACCGTCGAGCGACTCACACTTAGCCTCTGAGCCACGAAACATTGGCTGCAACCCTCTTCGAGCAGCGCAATAATTTTGGTAGCTTTTACCAATTTCTCTTACATTATTAAGACAATGAAGCTTTGACAATTAAGAATATGAAATAAATTCATTTAAATTGACTAAAAGTTATGAAAACCGATATTATCTTTTGGAACTTCGCACCAAAAATGTAGGATAAAAAGTGGTTTTCTGTAAAAACGAGCATCAAACGAAAATTTGAATTTAGAACGTACTGTTTTAAACACCACGGCATTTTTAAAACCGGCCAGTAACATGTACAAATGATTGAAATCATTTTGGTACCGTATGGTATTTTTTTAAAAAAGAATTAAAATCAAAACCGCCCGTTTTTTTTTGCAAATGAGTGTACCTACTGAATATATTTAAGATTACTTAGTTTCCAAAAAAATACTATACAAAGTTAATTTCCCTGTCATACTGGAAAAAAGTAGTTGCTCTGCGCTTATTTAAATTAGGTAAGTATATATTTCGTTTAAATTTACTTTATTTTTAATGTTTGCAAGTTTTAAATCTATTGCTAAATTAGGGTGGTCATAATATAATGATGTTCTTAATGTTTTAGCGTAAGTAGCCGTTACAGTGATTTGTGTTTTGGTTGTTATCGTAGATGAGACGTCATTTTTGATAAGAGATTTTAATATATTTTTGTGAATGTTTTTCGTGAATTGAATTGGCAATATAATCTGTTGAATCAATCATTCCAATCGATTACGTAGTTTTTTTTTAAACTGATAATAAAGACATGTGACTACTATTTTTTTCCACTCCACTCCTTTTGCCGTTTACGTTAAATGAAATTGATTGCAATCAATAAAGACTGCTAAAGTAACTACTTCAAATAATTTCGGTCAAGATATGGTTATCTTATGTTGCTTATCTGCGAAAATTTGTAGACAACACCTCCAAATTACGTTTTCTATTACTACAACTTCCAGATAAATAAAAATATCGCTACGGTTATTTTTAAAAGAACCTACATTAAACCTTCCTCGTTGTTTTTATTTGGATAATCTTGCAAGCCGACGAATCTATACATATAAATAAAATTGAAGTGTCTGTTTTAAAAGTGAAAATAAAAAAAACCAACTACATATCGTTATATACACGATACCTGTGCCGAAAATGATATTTAAAATTTTTTTGTCTGTCTGCTGTCTGTCTGTTTGTTGAGGCTAATCTCTGAAATGGCTGGACCGATTTTGACGGGACTTTTTTTGTCAGGTAGCTGATATTACAAGGAGTAACTTAGGGTACATTTATTTTAGAAAAAATCTTTTATTTTAAAATAAATAAAGTAATGTTGCAATGCCCGCGCGCAGCTCACGCGCATGCCACCACTGGACCGTTACGTCGGGCGTCTCCCACCACTTCACCCACCAACTAATCAATATCACATTTACAAAATATTGTATATAAAGAAATTTTTCAATAAAGCTAATACAAAAACTTAAAATAAATGTGTAACGGGAGTTTACCGCCGCTCGCTAAGAGGTGGCGCCACCGTAGAATTAGATCACGGTATGGTTTCGTTGCAAAGGTTAATAATTAAAATAAAAATGCAAAAACCAAAAAACAAACTAGATAAACTAATTAACTTTTTTGTTAAATTCCACGCAGACGAAGTCGCGGGCACAGCTAGTCATAAATATTTTTAATCACTCATTAATAAATTCGTCAGGTCGATAACCCTTACTGACCAAAAATAGGCACATAGTGTATTGCTTTATAACTACAAAACCAGATCATATAATGAAATAGTGATAATGTAAACAAAATGAAAAGGTACGTACTTACATGTGTGTTTTTTAATCATTTGTAAAAACGTTATTATGTTCAATCAAAATATACCTAACTGACAATAAGGTACAAATATCTACACGAATATAATATTTTGTGTTTAAATAGTTGGCTGCCACGGTGACGCAGTTGTACTACGGTATGATTGCAAAACTGAGGTCTCGGGTTCATAATCCCGGGTCGGGCAAAGCTATATTAGATTTTTTTATTCATTATCAGCATGGAGTCAGGTATTTGTTCCCGATATGGTGATAGGCTAGATCCTCATTACATCATAGGGCGGAATTCAAAAGGCGAAACGTGGGTGTCCTGGTAGCACAAGTACCCATCCCTTTTGGGGAAAAGGCGTGAGTTCATTTAAGTTAGTAAATAGTTAACTATAAACACATATCTTACACAGTAGAATGACGTTGAAAGGCCGCTAGGCAATTAAAATTGAGGTATGAATCATGGAATCATTGTACCTAACATCAGGAAAAAGTCTGAATGCATTGCGCATGTACCAATCGCGATGTCGCAGTTGACCAGGGAACCCAGTAGGAATAGAGAAAAGGAGAAGAGAGTGACTCCAAAGAGACAGAAATAGAATTAGCGGTACCTACATGTACCACTCTTTTTGCTATAGATATTTTGCTCGCGCTGATCTACCTCATATTTCTCTTCTCTAAATAAAATTACAGATATTCGAAAGGAAAGGCCTTTACAGCCCGATAGCTTCTGGATACAATTTAATGATAATTGTAGAGTCATAATAATCATAAACTCCGTATAATACATTGCAAAAAATGGCATTGGATCCTAAGACTCATTACAATTGCATAGACATAGACTTTATCATAATATAGTTTAACTATCGTATTCTGATGTTATTTTGACTGGACACTTTAGAACAATAAAATCACCAATCTTAGCGATTACCTACATAAAGTGCACATTAACATAAAATATGAGATTAACTATAATTAGGTACAGAGGATAATGGAATGTCTAGACTCTAGACCGACTGTTTGTGATAACAGCTGCCATGGGTGTATAATCGATTACATTGAGCAAAATAAGTAGTTATGTATGTGTTATGTTGACTATAAACCGGACATAATTACATTAAATGCTTCACAATAAATACATGGATAAAAATAGGTACTTCAAACCGTGATATAAAAGACGTTAAAAAAAAACAGAGACGTATTTTTCTAAGCTAATCACTAAGCGTTGTTCGTAAAACTACAGTTTTATTGAGAATCAATTCCGATTTTAGATCTAAAATTTAAGTAGTAATAGGAGATCACTTAATGCAAGTTGATTGTAACATGCCACTACTTCCGTAGTATCCTTGAGAGGAAGCCTTTTTTTATTGTATTGAGTGGCGAGACGAGCTTGTCGTTCGCCTCATGGTAAGCGATACAACCGCTCATGAACAGTAGCAAAACCAAACAAAACCTTGAATAACAAAGCAATGCTTGGCATTCATTGCGCTCGCCGTCCTCAGACATAAGATGTTAAGTCTCAATATGTCCAGTAGTTACTCTGGCTACAATGTCCTTCAATCCGAAACACAACAGTGCATTTAAACTGCTGTTTGGCGGGAGAAATAGACATTGCAGTCGTACCTACCCAGGCGGCCTCTCACATATGAGAGACCTATCACCAGAGCCTATCTTCAGCACTAGACTTCCTGTGGTTGATGATGATAATGAAGATTAAGGTAGGTATGGATAAGAATCTCTAGTATATTTGTGTTTCATTGTAGTTTTTTGTACATGTTGCGTGATGTGATCTAACGCGATGACGTCAACGTCCCAATGATAAGATTTTAAACGAATCATCTCATAACAACCAAATACATAACCTTAACATGAAGTATATGCTCATACATAGCGGACAATAACAACCAATTTCATAGTTAATGAAACCTATAAAATGAATTATGTTTGGGGACTTCTATCGTAGATGCTGTACATTTTACAATTCATTATCTATTATAGGTATCTATCTATTAAACATAATTGTATACCTACTGAAAAAAAATTAAAACATATTTTCCATTAATGAGTTAATAAAATACACACGTTTAAGAACACAACCGACACCAGTAGAGGCCACCGCCACGACGTCCCCTGCGACCTTTCAATTTCCATCTAGTTTTCTCTTTTCCTGCATTTTCCAAAGTATATTGACATTTTGGTGTTAATGTTAACGCACTTGTATAAATTCAACCACTCACTACACAATTGTTATCATTGTCGCGGACGCGGCACTAATAGTAATATCCAATAATTATTCGTTGTTGACTTTGGTAACTAGCAGACGTAAGAGAGCATATCGTCGTATTGGAAGGACTCTATACATCGGTCGCGTTATCAAAAGGCCCCAGCACGTATGTTACTTTGTCTTATCTTATCGTCTCAGAGAAGGAATTCAATAACAGTAACAAATAGTAATTACTTTTAAGACACGTTGATTCAAAAGTTTTTTATGGTATAATTTACATTGCTGCACTTTTACCAATGACGAAGTAAATTTAAATTCACTAAAAGCAACTTACGAGCACTCAACGCAGTCGAGCAAGACAAGAACCAACGTAATCTTGAACGTACATTACCTACGTCATTAAATAACTTGCAATTAAGTACCTACATTCAAAGAGTGAAGTGCAGTTTATGAGTGTAAGTAGGCAGTTAGAAAATGACTTGTTATCAACATGAAACAAATCAAAGAAACATGTAAACCACTACTAAGTATTAGTGTAATATATAACATATATTAGGTAATCAACAAACACAATGCCAGAACACAGTTTTTTATTTAAAAGTTTTTTTTGTATGAAAATGTTAAAACATAAGTACGGTAATATTGTTCATGGTAAAATTGGTTTGTAAAATCGAAATACATATGTACGTACGATCTTAAGTTGGTGTTATAGTCTATAGACTCTAATTATTGAGTCTAGAAATTTCCAGACTTCATACAAGCACTTACCAAATAAGTTCGCATTACCTAACAATGTATGTATACAATTAAAACCCTTGTGGTGTTTTATCCAAAACTCACGAAAAAGATATAAATTTGGCTGCGTCTGCGTAAAAAATTTACAGCTATCGAGAAAACGGATAATAAGATGTAGGTGCGTGGCCTGTTGTTACCGGGCCCGACGCGGCTGCCAACATGTTCACGGGGGTCGCGGATTCAAATACCGGAACACACCTCTGAATTTTTGGAGTCATGTGAGTATCGATAGTCGACTATAACTGTGAAGGAGAACATAGAGGAAACCTGAATACCATTGCCTATTATAAAAAAATCTATTATATGTAAAATCCGTCAACCCGCACTAGGTAAGCATAGTGGAATGTGGCCTAACCCTACTCTCAATCGTACTTTCGATTATAGAGAAGTTACGTGCCCTGCAGTGGAACGTATGTATATGGGCTGTCATAGAGAACAGATGAAGTAGGATGGCGCTCTGTGGCCATCAGGCAGATTTGACTTTGAATACGGGATGTTTTGCGTCCTAGGAGATTTAGTACCGCTCCATATACCCCTAGCATTTGACAGTACTGTGCATCGAATGCTAATATAACTTTTAAATTATTGTAAGGACCGATCATAACTTCAACATCTGCTAGCATGCTAATTTTCTATTTCTTTATTTCTGTTCCCTTCCTACTCTTACATAGACTATAAGTATATGTAAAGTTTTTCCTTCTTATTATTTCAGCAGGCATAATCGCTCGCCAGCAGGGGAGAGGCATAAGCGTCCCGTCTCCAAATAACGATGTCGTGACCTTAGAGTATATCACGAGTATATACATATAGAGGGAGCGCTGTCATACATTTGTGTTATAAAAAACGTAGATATTTTCTTGGTCGTAATGTTGGTAGCATTGCTGCATTAGGGTTGCCGGTTAACATATTTTCCCCAACTGTATCAAAATTTAATTATGTACGTTTTTTGGTCCCAACACAGATCACTCCCAATAGATACCTAATGCAAGGCAGCGGTTGCGCCCAACACATATAAGTTATCAGATAGATATAAACCGATGCCAAATGTCGCGTCATCAGTGTCGTCCAAGTAGTGGACCCAGACATGTCGTCGCACGTTAGCGAAAATTACATTTTGGGAACATAATAATTACAGTTAATAATGATTTGTTCAATAAAATTGTGTGCAAAAAACTCAAAAAAATAAAGTATCTAAAAAACGCAATAAGTTTTCATCGATAACTAATATTCTTTAAATTAATTTGGTCCCGAGCGAGCTCAATTTATACTGGTTAATGTTGATACATGTTAAACAGTCGAGTTCGGATGGAGAGTCAGCCGTCTCTTTTTCGCATAGCAATAACCGTAATAAGCCATCTTTTTTTGGCGAAATCACGCGTTCTTCTAGTGTTTGACGCATGTTTGTAATATAATTCCCAGAAATATCGATATTGTAAAACAATAATGTAAATTAATTTTATTAAATGACAATGTCACAAAATATATATTGATTTAAATAAATATTGCAAATTACCATAATTACGTTATTTTATGTAATTTGAAATAGTTAAATTTGTTAACAAGGTACTTTTACAATATTTTTTTATTTATTTTTATCCTTGGCGTAATTAAATTTCCTTTTTTCCCTCTAGTTGTATACGTTTTCAAATATAATGGGAGGGTATTTATCATAAGTTTTAGTATACTAAGTTTATTGAGAATCAGTAGCACAAGCTATTGCACTAATTTTAACATACGTTGTATATATCGTCTCAAAAACATTCATAGTTCGTCAAGTGGGTTTCATCGTCACTTGTCGATATTACATATACTACAGCCGCCGTCAGAACTCAAGAAACGGAATAAGTTATTGAAGCCCTTTAGGGCGTGAGGTTTAGTTATTTACTATTTCATATTTTTATCTGATCTTTTATATCAACACTTAATTTGGGTATTTCGCCATTATGGTATACAAAAATACACGGTGAATAATAGAAATAAAACCGTTACATACTAAAGTATAAATCTTAATCCTATTTTATTCGTAGTTAGCGGTTGCCGGTTGGTATAATTTATCAGATCAGGCCGGTGAAAAAATAATATCAAACATTTAACAAGTTGGTAATTAAGTTATAGAAGCGATCATAACACATGAACTTACTGGCAAATCGAACTATCGATACATTTTTTTATTTATCGACTTATGCCTCATCTCTCCAGTGCAGTCCACGTGACCGCGCTGCAACCCGCCCACCCCCCGCGCAGTTCCCTTCGTTGGCGTTTTCGGTTCAAAACAAAACTATCGTAATGCGGTATCTATTGGAAGTGATCTGTGGGTCCCAATAACAATATCGATACATAATATTTTTAAAGAATGAAAAATTGTGGCGACTATTTTAACACGTTTATCTATAATTCCGAATACGTTTTCACTGCGAATACGAAGTAATTTTACCTGTGCGTTATTATACAATAGCATTGCAATATTGTGCGTGGTGGCCTGTTGGTAAACGGACCAGACGCGGCTGCCAACATGTTCACGGTGGTCGCGGGTTCAAATCCCAGGGCACACCTCTGACTTTTCGGAGTCATATGTGTATTGATAGTCAATCACCACGCACTAAAACGGTGAAGGAAAACATCGTGAGGAAACCTGCATACCATAGCGATTCATAAGAATTTATATGGTATGTAAGTCCGCCAACCCGCACTAGGCCAGCGTGGTGGACTATATGGCCTAACCACTCTCAATCGTACTCTCGATTGTAGAGTAGGCCCGTGCCCTGCAGTGGGACGTATATGGGCTGATTCAGAATTGCAATATTGAAAATGCTTGGTGGTGAAATGGTAAATGTTTTAGTCCCTATGCTTCGATAGCCGAGCTTCGTTCGTATTTGGTATTGAAAATCGTGGCCGCCATTTTGAAGTTTTTACTTATTGTACCGATTTATCTCAGAATCAGTATTTGAGGGTATCTCGCACTAATATGCCAAATTCATAATAAGGTTTAAAAAAACTACTACGTGGTCAATTTTTATGAATTTACTTTACTGGTGGTAGGTCTCTCATATGTGAAAGGCTGCCTGGGTGGGTACCACCGCAATGTCTATTTCTCCCGTCAAACAGCAGTTTAAATGCACTGTTGTGTTTCGGATTGAAGGACATTGTAGCCAGAGTAACTACTGGACATATTGAGACTTAACATCTTATGTCTCAGGATGGCGAGCGCAGTGGAATGCCAAGCATTGCTTTGTAACTCAAGGTGTTGTTTGGTTGTACTACTGTTCACTGAACGGTCGTATCGCTTACCATCAGGCGAACGACAATGCTCGTCTCGCCATTCAATGCAATATAAAAAAAAACTGTGGCCGCCATTTTGAACTTTTTATTTATTGAACCAATTGCTTTCAAAATCAACATCTGACGTTATGTCAACACCAATAAGCCAAGTACAAAGACAGATTTAAAAAAAACTGACCGCAATTTTCAACTTTTTAGTAATTGAATCGATTGTTCTCAAAATCAACATCTGAGGGTATCTCGGCAGTCAGCACCAATAAACCAAATTTATAAGTAGATTAAAAAATTGTGGTCGCCATTTTGAACTTTTTATTTATTAAACCGATTGCTCTCAAAATTAATATCTGAGGGTTTCTCGGTACCAATAAGCCACATTTATAGGTAAAGTGTTGTGGCTATCATTACTCTCAGAATCAAAATCTAAGGTTCTCTCTCTGTCTCCCGCTCCCTATCTCCCTCTCTTCAGCCATAAAAAGCCATAGGAAGTAAACTGCTGAACATAGGCCTCCCCCAAGGATCTCCACATTGACCTGTTGGAAGTGGCCTGCATCCATCTTCTCTTTTGAAATCCTGCTCAAAGACACTTGCTCGCCCCATAGCCTATATCTGTAACCTCTGTTTAAATAAGGGCATTTTTCCCAAGGTTTTTAAAAAGGCTGTTGTGCACCCGATCTTTAAGTGTGGTGACAGGCATAATGTAAACAACTACAGACCTATCTCCGTTCTACCCTCGATGTCAAAGATTATGGAAAAAATATTAAATAAGCGCCTCGTAAGTTTCTTGGAGTCACACAATCTTTTAACTGGCAACCAGTTTGGATTTAGAAGATCGAAATCTACTGAAGATGCCGTTAGTTCCTTTGTAGACGAATTGGTGACCAAGCTGGACTGCAGGAAAAAATGCATTGGCGTTTTTCTGGACCTTTCTAAGGCGTTTGACACCGTGTCAACTCCCAACCTGCTATTAAAACTAGAGGCTATAGGTGTACGCGATCGAACCTATAAAATCTTTGAGGATTATCTTACTGATCGAACGCAATGTGTCAGGATTGCGGAATTGGTAAGTGACAGTATACCTATAACTTACGGTGTACCTCAGGGTTCAATTTTAGGTCCAACGCTCTTCTTAATTTACATTAATACTTTGTGCAAACTGTCACTTCCCAATTGCTCGATCTTTGCATATGCGGACGACACAGCATTGATTATACATGGGAATAATTGGTCTGAAACATTTGATTTCGCTGAGAATGCCGTTACAGCTGTAGTGACCTGGTTAACAAATAACCTTCTCACAGTTAATTTAAATAAATCCGTTTACCTCCCATTTGCTCTGAAACCCTCCACACTTCCAACTGTTAGTTCTACGACCATTAAAGTCCACACTTGTACCCAAAAATCACCTGATGCTCCCTGTCACTGCCCACAAATTTCCAGATCATCTACCGTCAAATACCTTGGGATATTGATTGATAACCAACTTAACTGGAAGCCTCACCTACATGCCCTCACTTCCCGTGTCCGAAAAGTAATCTATATTTTTAAAAAGCTAAGATATTCTGCTGATGTTTCCACTCTTAAGACAGTTTATTGCGCCTTGTGTCAGTCATTGTTATCGTACTGTGTCTCCGTATGGGGTGGAGCGCATAAAACTAACCTTCTTTATCTGGAACGAGCCCAGAGGGCTGTCCTGAAGGTAATGTTATTCAAACCCTTCATATACCCAACAAATAAATTATACAGGACAGTAAGGTTCTTTCAGTTAGACAGCTCTTCGTGCTCCAAACAATTTTGCGTAAACACTCGTCCCTGCAATATGATGCAAATGTTAGAGAATTGCGTCGCCGGTCTTATAAGGTGTGTCACACCCAGGGCTGTAGAACGGCACTCGCACAAAGACATTTTAATATTCTTGGAAGTCACCTTTACAATAAAATAAATCAATTTTGCAATATATTTCCTGTTACTAAACTTCAATGTAAGAAAAAAGTTACTGAGTGGCTGCAGAGTAAAAACTATAACGAGACTGAAAATCTAATCAAAATATCTGGTATTTAAAGTAAATACTTATATTACACACAAATAACACTCTATTTAATTATACACATATATACATACTTATTATACACACATCACACACTCACACATACACACACAACCACATTCAAGTCCTCGCTCCTACTAAGTTAATGAACAAATAACTAACTTCTCATGTGTAATAATATAATGTAACCTAAGTGAGCATTCTGGTACCCATAACACAAGTTCGATCTTACTTTGGGTACCAGTGTTCAATAACACTATTATAAGTTTTTGCATCTTACCAATGTATGTTATTTGTAAGTGTATGTTAAACATTTTTGGCGAATAAATAAATTATTATTATTATCCAGCGACGTCCTGAAACCTTAATCAGGTCGACCGTCTACATTGTTGGTTCACTACGATTTAAAAATTAAAAAATGTATTCTCATCATATTAATTATAATAAAAATATTTTGTAGCTATCCAGCAGTCTTCTAAACGACTCCTTCTTATAATATTAACGCTTTAGCGTCTTATTTTTCGATCCAGGGGTATCCTAAAAAACATTATATAGATTTGGCTGTTTACATATCTTTAATAGATAAATATTGATTTTGAGAGCAATTCAAAAAAAAAAAGTTCAAAATGATGGCCAAAATAAATTCCGTCAATTCCGTCTATGAATTTAAGTTACCGGAACACGGGGACGGCCGTTAAATATCTATACTACCTAATATAATATAACTGAAGAGTTTGTTTGTTTGTTTGTTTGTTGGAACGCGCTAATCTCAGGAACCGCTGCTCTGATTTGAAAAATTATTTCAGTGTTGTATAGTAAATTTATCGAGGAATGCTATAGGCTATATATCATTACGTTATGACCTATAGAAGGGATGCAGTAGTGACATTTCTAGAAAATACGAGGAAATTTTATTTGCTTTTCATGGGCCCATTGGTCGATATTCTAAATTCATAGTTGGAATTAAACATTTTGACCGCCGTTTTGAAACTTGTATCTGCACCCGGGCGGAGCCGGGCCCAACTGCTAGTTAAATATATATCTCCTACCAGAAGTCGCGCTAAGGCTCTAAAATTTAAATGGCGGCCAATATTCACAATCCAGATTAAAGTCAGACAGATTTAAAAATTATGTCACAAGCTTAGTAAATTTTAACTCATTGTCATATTAAATAAATGGTGGCAATAATTTTATTTTGTCGGTTTAATATAACGTCAAATTGTTTTTTTGTTCATATAAATTTATTTATATTAAAAACAGTGTAAACAATTTACCAAGATATCGAGTAAATAATTTTTTTATAAATTTGCAACACTGAAAAATATGTCTATAGAAAGCGCGCTAATTCTAATTTTTTTTTTAGTAAAATTTCGTCGATTATATCTCCCGATATATTAATAAATATGCAATGTTACCTATGGTAGCTAATTATATACTTATTAATTATGCGTTTAGTAGAATTTGGGCACAATTTAATGACGCTAAATGGCATTTTAAGATTTTTCTTTCTAGAAGATTTCATGTGTACCCCACGCTGTCTGAAACCATACTGATTGGCGGGAAAAAAAGGTGGCCCCGGCACCACCATTTTTATCTACGTTTTTCAAGTACCAGCGCTCCCCCTATATGTATATACTCTAAGGTCGTGACATTCTCCCATTGAAATACGAGTACTACATGCATTTCTTTGCTCAAATATGTTCTTAATTTCGCTATGCTCGTAATCCGCTTCCTACCGTAAAAGTCGCCAACTTTGCCACACAGTTTAGAGTATTCATATATAGAGGGAGCGCTGTCATACATTCGCGATTTGAAAAACGTAGATATTTTCTTGTTCGTAATGTTGGTAGCGCTCCTATATTAGTAAAAATTAAATTAATTACTTAGCAATAAATTGCTATAAATTCCTTTGATAGCCGAAATTATATTTAGCTATTATCCTTTTAAAACGAGTTTGAGTGAAATTAAATAGACCTAAACTATTTATTTTATTATTTTTTCTAGTAATTTATGTATGTTGCACAACCTGTTCAAATATTAGCCAATAGGAGGGCAGAAAAAGGTGGCCCGGCACCACCATTTTTATCTACGTTTTTGAAGTACCAGCGCTCCCTCTATATATAAATACTCTAAGCCACACAGGTTAACATTGCCCTAAAATGTTTTTTTTTAAATCCGTTAATATGAAAAAAATATTTAAGTCTATGGCATCATTTATTATTTGGTAGGAAAGTTGATTAAATTTGTGATAGCACTGTGAATGGCAGTTATTCTTGAGTTTATTTAGTAGCTTGTGAGAGTTTGTCAAAAAAGGTATGTTTTTTGGCGGGCCAATTTCGTCTGAAAAATATTCGTGGATTGTGCGTCATGACGAGACCGCAGATAAATTATTTTAATGTATGCCATAGAATATGAATTATTAAGTATTTTAATAACAGTTTAGTTATCTAATCGATAAAAAGTCATCAAATTTCGGGATGGGCAATTTTACCCTGATTTTTTCAGACCTGTGCTTGACAACATTGCCCATCATCAAAAAGTACCTACGGTTGTCAATATCTCGATAAATTAATTTGATAAAATCTAAAAAGGTTTCGACGCCTGTTATTTTAAAGATCAATCGAATTCAGAAAGGTGTCTTTTTAATTGACTTAAAAAAAGAAGGTATTTACTTTATTTTGATTGCCAAATAAACTCATTTGCAAAAAAAACGGGCACCTATGCAATGAACCATTTCAAATGTTATTATTGGTTTGTTTGATAATTATAGGTAGTTTTACTTTCACAATTTTGTAAATTAATAAGCAAATAATTGTTTTCGTCAGTATTATCATAAAATTTTGATAAGATTTATGGGTTTTAATGCTAAAGTTCACTAGTAGTGTATGCTCGCTAGTAGTGCATATGCTCGTGAAGTTAAAGTTAACAAAGATTTTTGTTTGTTTTTTCTTTAATAAAGTAAAAGCAAATAAATGTTTAGTATCGAGTGTGACCCCCTCTAGCTGAAATCACAGCTTGAATTCGTCTGGGTATGCTAGCGAGGATATCCCGGATACTTGCTTGCGGAATACGTTCCCACTCCGCGGTAATCACATTCTTCAGCTCTCTGATGGTCTGCGGAGCCGGTTGTACTGATCTAACGCGTCGTTTCAGAACGTCCCAGACATGCTCTATAGGATTGAGGTCGGGACTTCAAGCTGGCCAATCCAAACGACGAATGCCGACCTCTTGCACATATGCTTCCACATCGCCAGACCAGTGGGCGCGAGCGTTGTCGTCCATAAAAATTGAGTCTTCCTAAAGCGACCAATGCGGGTTGTGTATGAGGAATTAGAACTTCCGTTATGTATCGATGTCCAGTCAGTGAGCCGTTTTCAATGAAGACTAACTCTGTACGATCCATTGAATTTATTCCTGCCCAAAACATAACAGAGCCCCCATCATAAGGTGTGATTTCTTCAAAACAAGCCTCTGCAAAGCGTTCTCCTCGTCTTCGTAGTACTCGCCGACGTCGATCTTCACCGAACAGAGATATCCTGGCTTCATCGGAGAACAATACCCTATTCCAGTCTTCTTGAGTCCATGACTCACAATTTCGAGCAAACTTAAGCCTGGCAACTCTGTGCTCACGGAGTAACATAGGGCCGCGGGCCGGGCGATGACTGCGTATATTGGCCGCGAGAAGCCTCCTCCTGACCGTCCATAGACTAATATGCACATTTCTTACTTCTTCGAGGTTGTTCTTAAGGTCCACATACGAAGACTTGCGATTTCTCAATGCGCGACTCACAAGAAAACGATCATCCCGTGGTTGGGTACATGGTTTTCTTCCTGAACCAGGCCTTCTCTCGACGGAACCGGTGTCTTGATACCGCTGCCAGGTCCTTTGAACCGTCGAGCGACTCACACTTAGCCTCTGAGCCACGAAGCATTGGCTGCAACCCTCTTCGAGCAGCGCAATGATTTTGGTAGCTTTTACCACTTTCTCTAACCTTATTGAGACAGCTAAACAGCAATAAATGAAGCTTTGACAAATAAGAATATGAAATAAATTCATAAAAATTGACTGAAAGTTATGAAAACCGATATTATCTTTTGGAACTTCGCACCAAAAATGTAGGATAAAAAGTGGTTTTCTGTAAAAACGAGCATCAAGAGAAAATTTGAATTTAGAACGTACTGTTTTAAACACCACGGCATTTTTAAAACCGGCCAGTAACATGTACAAATGATTGAAATCATTTTGGTACCGTATTTTTTTAAAGAAGAATTAAAATCAAAACCGCCCGTTTTTTTTGCAAATGAGTGTATATCAAAACTTAAGTCGACATTTTGTTTGTAGCATATTTTAAATTTATTTAAATAAAAGATTTCTATAGCGTGCAATGCTTGATATTATAGATAATTACGACTTCCCATCATTTCATATTATGAAAAGTAAAAATGTGAGAAATTATATAAAATAAAATCAATTTACTGTAATGTGACAGCCCTAAGAGTTTTTAACCATTTATCAGAGTTTGTATGGAAAGAGTAGAATCGCTAGGTAAAATTGCCCATAATGTTTTGTTACGAGAATCTGTTATTCTAAACCACTGCCAAGATTGTTTTTATACTTATTTCATTTTTAATTGCGTAATAATATGGGTCATATTTTGGCAGATATCAACATGGGCAATGTTAGCTGATCGCCACATAACTTTGCCTATCATTAAAATAATAAAAAATAAATTTAAAATATTAATTTATTTTAAATATAACATAGCTAATAGTAGCATATGGTTATGTAGTTGATGTAAATGAAAAAATATATATACCTAGGTATGGGGAGGGTTACTTCCTACATACGATAAAAAAATCATGAGAAGGTTTCTCTAAAGTTTATTCACTTAAACACATACAAAGCTACAGTGAAAGTATAATTGTGGGTTCGTAACGTGCAGGCGTGCAACCGTCTAACCTGTCAGGCTCCTCCGGGACGACTGACGCCATACCGATGTCCTTTAGGACTCGGGGCGGTTGCCTATGCGCCAGAAGTCACGTAGGCCATCGTGAGCGGCAACAGCGCATGGCGGAAAGAGACCGCGCGAGAAGTGAGCGTGTCGGTTGCACGCAAGCACTCTATTCTCGATAGCGCCCGGGAAGACAGCCGCGTGAGGCACGGGGTGGTAACACAGCGGTGTTACCAGAACGGTTTACTATATACTCCCCCTCTAGCCCAGGGGAACGTCCTCGCTCCTGGACTAGGATCTTACCAGAGGTAGCTGGGCGTCCTCGTTTTCGCAATGTCTTAAATTGGCAGGTTCGACCATGTCTAGTACTGCACTTACCTTTTTAGGGTCAGCGGAGATACCTTCTTGGATAATGATATGTCCCAGATATCTTACGCTTTCTCTCGCAAAAGCACACTTTTTTCGATTTACCTGAAGGTTAAATTCTTCCAGCCGTTTCATGACTAAATCCAGGTCTTGCAGGTGTTGCTCGAATCCTTCCGAAATCACGAGAATATCATCTAGATAAGCTAGAATAGTTACCTCTTTGAGAGCTGCACTGGAACGAAGTCGGTCGATTAAACGCTGGAAGGTTGCTGGTGCATTTTTCAGACAGAATGGCATCCTTTTGAATCGATAAGTGCCGAGAGGAGATATGAAGGCAGTTTTATCTTTATCAGACTCTCTGACACCGACCTGATGATAAGAGGAACGAACGTCTAAAGAACTCATATAGCAGTTCCTCTTTGTTGATTGTAGGAGCTCATCGATGCGTAGCATCGGGTAGTTGTCAGACATGGTGATTGCGTTGAGACGTCTGTAGTCAACGCAGAACCTAATTGTACCATCAGGCTTTGGCACCATTAATGCTGGAGAACACCAAGCTGTCTCGCACTCCTCAATTATTTCTTCCTCAATCAATTTACTTATTTCCTGCTTCATCAACTCTTTTTTCGCTGGATTGAGACGAAATGGAGGCACTGCTATCGGTGGGTGATTACCTGTCTCGATGCAGTGCTCGGCGAATGGAGTTGGGCCTCCCCCTACTTCAAAAATGTTGGCGTGTCTGACGAGGACTTCAGCGAGAGCATTACGCTCTGCTGGATTGAGATGAGCACCTTCATCATCACGAAGAACACTTACAGAGGAACAGTTTATTTGTCGTGAAGTAGGCTCGAAAAGCAGTTTATGTTTCATACTGTTATTTTTACTGAAATACCATATTTCTTTACAAAAATCTATGACAACTCCTGCAGCAGTGATGAAATCTATGCCCAGGAGCGTTTCGTTGTTGTCAGAATCCGGAAAAATTAGAAATGGGATCGTAATGACTGTGCGGTCTAAACTTACCGTTAATGTAGTTGTAAGTACTTCCCTGCTCCGTACCTGACCGTCGACAAGCTTAATTTGACGTCGCAGGAACTAGGAGTTGACCCTTTCGTAGAAGGAGAGTATACAGTGTGTGACCAGCTATACAATGCTTCGAACCGGTATCCACTAAGGCTGTACCACTAACACCCAAAATTTCAATTTTGAAAATTGGTCGAATTTCGCGGCATGTAAGAGGCCTCTCACGACTGTTCCCGGACGTTAAAACATCTCCTATACATATATAGTCATCGGATATACCACTAAGAGATAACTCATTGACATCATTTTTCTTTCTAAATAGATTCTGAGATTTTTGATTTTTACAGTTACATATTTTTTTTCTGACACCCCTGTTACAAAAGATGCTTTGACATGAACACATATTCTGGGGTGATTTTTCCATACAGTTAGCTCTCGGACTATTTACACAGAGTTTTTTCGTACACTTGGATCTCGCACTATAAAGTGTCACGTCGTCGATTTCGTGATAGCAAAAATGTTTTGGCTCGACATTACATACGAAATCGGTGTTATTGTTTTTATCTGAACGAATACATGCACATGCGTTATTATGCGGGACCCAATTTCTATAACACACGTTAGTATTGTTTTGAATGTTGCAGGCAATGTCCGACGAACATTTCGTTTGTGAATTTGATTCAAACGCACGCGCATTCCTACGCGATGGGCAAAGATCGGAACTATTTTGCAAATAGTCATTCGCAACAGGCAAACTTGAATACAAAGCATATTTATGATTTTTGACATTATGTTTAGTATTATTATTACTAGAGCTAATAACGTTCAAATTATTATTTGATAAAACACCACGATTAGAACGTACACATTTCTTACGCGAATTTACGCACTGATTTTTATTACGCGAATTACGAATTTCGACACTATAAAAGCTCTCTTTACCCTTATAACCACTATCACACACTTCCGCAGAAAAGTTATTGGAACTTGACTCACCTCGACTTGCCAACTTACGGCACTGATCCCGGGTGTGACTGTAACGTTTGCAGTACGAACACTGCAGCCGTTGCTTTCTGGCACTCGTGGAGTCGGTTCTTGTAGCCGTCGATGTAGCGTCGGGTGGCGATGTAGCGATGAAGGTACGATGCAGCTCATGCGCAGCACGGGGCGGGAGCGGCGCTGGGGCGGGAGCAACGGGCGACAGGCGGTTTCGCGTGGCCTGCGCGATCGGCGTGTTTGATGACTTGAACACGGGCGGAGTGGCGCGCGTGATCTGACCGCTTTGTGCGGTTTTCCGTTCTTCTTCACCCGAATCTTCTATATCTCTGGCCAAACGTAACAGTTGGGCGAATGACGAGAATTCTTCCCTTCGGAGCTTTACTTTAATTCTCGTATGCAGCAGGCCGTATGTTATGTCCAATTTGGCATTTTCAGATACAGATTTTATTATTATTATTATCGTGTTTTGGAAGTTTCGAGAACAATGCTCGTATTTTCGACACGAATAAGTCGGTATTCTCGGTACGTTGTGGGTTGTTAAAAATATCGATGTAGATCTTGTGGGGCGGTCGGCGGTATCCAAAGGCACTAATTAAGTTTTCCTTCGCCTCGGCCCAATCATGAATTTGTTCCTTCAAACCTTGCCACCAGATTGCAGCATCACCTTGCAGCAACATAGAGAGGCCTTTTAAAACATTCGCGTCCGCGACTTTACAGCAGTCGATGTAGCTGTCGACACTGTCGATGAAAGCAGTCACGGTCTCCGATGTAGAACCCCCGAAGCTGGCTCGGCAGCGAGCTAGGGTTTGAGAATCATTTACTACAGGTGTTCTTATCATCGATTCTATGAGATCCCGAAAGGCTTCAGTTTGTAACCTTTGTAATGCATTAAGAAGAGCCGATACACTAGCCTGCGAAAACGTCGGCTCGGAGGTCATCGGTGTCGACGTTACTGGTGCGCTTTCTTCCGGCACGCGGCGTGGGCGCTGCGGTGTCGTTTCATTGCGACCGGGTGCGGCGGTGTAATCTTCAGGAGTCGGGGTTTGGGCGACCGGACTGATCGGTATCGGATCTTCCGTATCGGCGTTGGCGTCATACGCGCCCCCCTTGCTCCTAGTTTGCATTTTAGTCACACTTAACTCACAAGCAAGTACAAAATTTCTGTGCGTACACCACAGAAATAACACGAACGTTGCACAGCTATTATGTTGGGCGCCACATATGAGGAGGGTTACTTCCTACATACGATAAAAAAAACATGAGAAGGTTTCTCTAAAGTTTATTCACTTAAACACATACAAAGCTACAGTGAAAGTATAATTGTGGGTTCGTAACGTGCAGGCGTGCAACCGTCTAACCTGTCAGGCACCTCCGGGACGACTGACGCCATACCGATGTCCTTTAGGACTCGGGGCGGTTGCCTATGCGCCAGAAGTGAGCGTGTCGGTTGCACGCAAGCACTCTATTCTCGATAGCGCCCGGGAAGACAGCCGCGTGAGGCACGGGGTGGTAACACAGCGTTGTTACCAGAACGGTTTACTATATAGGTGAATATATAAAGAATATGAAATATAGCAGATTTTATCAAAAAATCGGGCAATGTTGTCGACTTGTGGCGGTTGCAATACGCCAACTTAGATTTAGCTTTTAAAGCGGTTGCAATACGCCAACTTATATTTAGCTTTTAAAATAACACGCTTATTATTTGTAATTTGAACATTATTTAAACACGCATTTCATTTTTAAATATGACTGCAGATGTTTAACCATAAAACATCTGCGAGTCGTTTTATTAAAATAAGAATTTTTGTGTACCCTATTGTATAATATTAGTTAAAAAGATGCTGTTCTAAATTATTGTTTCCTAATTGTAATGGCTCGTTCATGCCGGGGCAATAAAACTGTATTATTATAGTTAAGTTCTTTAGTGGCGGCAATCCTTTGCAACAAATTTATGTTTTTTAGACAATAGTACACATGTTTGGGTAAACCTTTCGGTTTGGACAATAGCCCAGATGTTTGGGCAGACCTTAATTTTTAGATGAAAGGATAGACCCTATTTTATGGCTTAAATATATTTTCTGTAAGATTTATCCCCACCGATCCCCATTCGGGTAGTCCTATAAAAGGGTCGGTTTATTTGGATGAAAAAAGACAGTCTGCCATCTCTCGTCACGAGCACATCTCGCTCCGAATCGCATAGTTATAATTTTACTCTGTGAATGTATTAAGTGTTGATTTATAAAATATACGATAGTTAATTCCTGAAAGTTAGTGCTCATTCTAATACCTACACTTATAACCACCAAAGACTTTTACGGTACTATGGAAGTAAAACGATATCTAGCATTCAAAAGCGTCAACAGGCCACAACAATTTTATAATTACCTACCTACAAATCTCATCAGTATATTCTGTCTAATGAAAGCTGAGAGTGCAAAATAGCGGGAAATTTAAAAAATCTAGCGCTTACAACCCCGAGTATACTTGGAAATATCTGATCGATACTTAATGATTACATTTTTTAAACTCACTTTTTCTTTTCTAAATCATCGGTTTTTCGTTTGGTTAAGAAACTCTAAAAATAAAACTTGAATTTTTCAATATTATCTAGATAGAGTTTATACTTGAAACTAAAATTCACTAAATATTTACAATAAGACAGGAGGGTATTATTATCGCCATCATTTGGGTTTTCGGATTTTTATATAAACATGTACTATAACACCACCTATGATGCTAGTATAACAGGAAATACCTTACAGAATGCCTTGACAGACCGATCTTGGACAACAGAGTAGTCAGGTATTAGAGTACAGTTTTTCCATATTTGATACGGAATCCTAATAATTGATACTTAAACTGCTTATAAAAAAATATAATAAATACATTTATTCCAAATAAATCAATCATCAAAAATAAAATTGACAAACTCGTCGCCAACTGAAGTCTCCAAATAAGTCACTGCAGTCTTCATCATTAAATTAATTGCTTTATCATAGTTACTAGCATTGTCCATTACACACGCAACACCTAAAAAATTATCGTAATAAATTAATTATATTCAAACAATGCAGTAAAAGTATCAACATTACTACAACCACCTACATGCAATTTCGGAAATAGTTGACGAAAATCACGATTTTTCTTTGAAAACGGAATCTCTTTGACGTTTCACTTCTTCGTAATCGTTAGTCATGTCGTAAAGCATCTTTTTCACATCCTTTTTAATTCTTTTACGCATTGTTTAATACTGAAAACTACAAAACTATTCACAAATTGCTATTGAAGAGGTTATGTAAACAATAACTAACAGTATTTGTTGCCAGTATAAGAAAAAAAATAATCACTCTCAGCTTTCATTAGACAGAATATAGATGTCACTACACGGACAAACTAAATAGGAACTTGTTTTTCGGTTGTCCCCAAGAAGCTTATACCGAAATGGAGATTGCATTCCGTATAAAACATTGTAATGCGATTCACGTAACTTTTTGACGCGCCGGTCAAGTTGCGGTGCGGTTACAATTAAGTTTACGCTTTGGTACAAAACGGTATTCTTGTAAGTGTTTAGCTACGCGTGAACTGCGCGTGAGCTGCACGTCAACTGTACGTCTATAGTATACGTCAGACATATGAAATTTGTTTGACATTGACATATACGCGCAGCAGTAGAATACGCTAAAGCGCTCGCGTAACGCGAACTTGATGCGAGCGTATTACGAGAATACGAAAAGGGCTGTTTTGATCGAAACTTAACCGCAACTGCACTGCAGCTGAACTTATTATAATACGTGAATCGCCCTACTGAAGCACAAAAATTTGACCTTGAATGCAGTCGCTGTTGCCTGCTATCCTTTTCTTTAGCTAGCAATCTCCATTTGGGTATAAGCTTCTTGGTTGTCCCCGAGTGCTGCTGTGAGTCCTGAATACGTCCATGATCTAGTAGTCTATTCTTTGTCCATGATCCTGCTGCCTGCCCATTTGACTGTTTTTTTTTTGTCGTCACTCTTTACAATTGGAAGGCAAAGGGTTTTGGCCCGTACAGCCTCGTCAATCGTCATTTAGCTGCCCATTTGAATTTTGACAGCTGACTTGTCTTGACATTTAAATATTATACCCTATGACATATAAGAATATGCCGTTCAATGCCGTTGTTATTGTTGATAATTATAAATTATAGGGAAAAAGTTAATTTGTTAATTGGTCTGTGAATGTTAAGTGATTTTGAATTTTCTCGATGTAATAAATGTAATAAGGGCCATATATTATTGGATGGATTTGGAGAAAATCATGTAATTCAGCTAACGTGATGGAGTCACAGCCATACGCAAATTACTCAAAATCTATTCAAAAACTCAAAAATGAATGCCTGCTAGCTGGTATAAAAGAGGAAGAATTCGAGAAGTTATACTTCGATTCATTAATATCTTTAGAAAAAGAAAAAAAGCCAATGTTACGAAGAATAATAGACTTTATCAAAACAAAGAAAGTCTTCGTTATAATGATTATACTAGTTTTATATTCCTTGTTTAACCTCCAATATATTTATAGTAGCATAGTTTGCAACTTACAAGACTATATTTATTCTGGCTTAAGGTTTTTGCGAAAAGTATTTATTCCGATTATATCCGTTTTTCCCTCAATTGTTGGTAAGTACATTTGAAATCATAGTTCTTTTTACCGGGATTTAAAATTAACCTATTTTGTGTATTTTTTAAAAAATTAAATTTCTCTCATTTTAGAATATTACCAAGAAACATGTCTGATTCAAAACCCATTCTTTACTGTGATTGATATGGACTGCTGGCCATGTAGTACTGTTAACAATGTAAGGGAAGTGGTAGACCCAAAGCCAGTCACAAACCAATACCTTCCTCCATTTACATACAAAGTAAGTAAAGGGGTAATCTTTTTAACTTTCAAAACATTTGCTTACCTGCTGGGAATGCATAAGATTGCATTTTTTTAAATGTGTAATCAATGTGCAGTTTAAATAAATGTTGAGTCTGTTCTTTTTTTGTGAGTGTTTAGTAATACTTTGTGTATTTTGCACTTGAGGCAGTAAATAAGTAAATTAAGCAATCTGGTAGCCAGAAAAACATTTTACATGCTTTTAAATTGCATGGCTATTTGGTTCTTATTTTCTATATTGAACTAAATGCGTTAATCCATATTTATGTAGGTACATACAAACTTTCCAACTGTTACAAAAATATTTATATTGGATATGTAAAATCTATCATTTTTCAGACTGATCAACCAAGAGTCACTCTGGATGACATAGAAGTCTTATACTATATAAACCGTCAGCATATAGAGTTGGACAATATGATGGTGATGATGAACAACCAACACCGTGTTATTCCTGCTGATTTATTCAATCATTACTATATTGAAGAAACAAAGTCTTATTATTTTTGGTAAATACATTAATTTAGTGTAATTAGTTACAGTTGACAAAATATTTAAAAAAATATTTTAGTGATTGAATGTTCTGTTGCTTTTGAACAACTTTTGAATTTAGTCTGAATGGTAGAGGAGGCTTATGCCCTGCAGTGAGACTGGTGGGCTGATACAGAAACAGAGGAAGACAATAAGAATAATAATAATAACTCTTTATTTAAAACACTACAAAGTATTTACAAAAATAAAAAGAGAAAAACAAATAAGTGTTAAAAAATGGCAGTCTTATCGCTAATAGCGATCTCTTCCAGACAAAACATTCAGTAACTAAAATAGTCTATAAAACTGTCTATAAAAAGGCCATAACTATTTAAAGGAAATTTGAAAATATGGATGAAGCAAGAATACTACGTAAAATCATACCACGACCCAAAGTGGTACCAAAATTTGGCCAAAGCATGGAAAGATATCTTATTATAGATGCAAGTCAAAAATCCTATTTTCTACCTGATACTGAATGCAGCTTTGCATTTATATTATCTTTGAGCGGATCCAAGATAATTACATTACATCCCGCAAAGGAATGTCAACATCAGTGCAAGCCATTGAAGGTTGAATTAAAGGAAAGTCATTTACGTAAGTATTTCCATTACATTGAAAGTGATTTTCATAGTGTATGTCTAAAAGAATGTGGGGCAAAAAGTATTAATATGTATATTCTATAAACCTGTCAATTATTTTCGAGTACAGTAGAAACTCGATTAACCGGACTAATTGTTGTTGGTAGGCATTCGGATAATCGAAAGTATGGAAAATCGGGTAATCGGGTATTGAGAATATGTAAGTATGCACATACATAATGATATAAATTTAATAAATAACCACACGTGTGAACTTGTATTGTGACGCTTTCTTGTTTTTCCAACGCCAAGAACGTTCGAGAAAGACAAAGACAGAGACACAAGCATGCGCCGATTCAATGCGCCTAATTCTCTAGTGCTGCGCGCGCACCGTTACGTTACCGGGCGTTACACTTTTTCATAAGTGACTCCCAGCCGCAACCTAATTTAAGACGTTGTCACGTCAATAAGAAAAATCGTATTTTGCCTGCTCTCGATTGTCGAGCTCGTCAAGACGATTCCTCTGACTCCAAACACGGGGGGTTTACTTTAAGAAATGACGGAGTTATGCCTGGACAAATATTTTAGGGGAGAGAGGGAGGAATTTGGGGATTTGGTTGGGGCCAATCTGTAGAGCTCACCGAGCCGGTTCCAAAGATACCAAACTCGGTGGGTCTACGATCTATATTGGCCGAGATAGGATTGGGGGGGGGGTGAGGTAAATTTTCGGGGTGGGGGTAAGGGACGGGGGGGGAGGAAGGTTTCGTGGGGAGGCTAACTTAAATTAATTTTTTGGAGGTAAAATATTTTTTTTTGGGGGGGTAATTTTTTGCGTAGTTTGGGATTTCTGGCGGGGTCAATTTGTAGCCCTCACCAAGACGGTTCCGAGGATACCAAACTCGGTGGGTCTACGACCTATGTTGGCCGAGATAGGATTGGGGGGTGAGGTAAATTTTCGGGGTGGGGGTAGGGGAGGGGGGGGTAGGTTTCGTGGGGAGGCTAATAGGCACTATTTCGGAATAAGGGTGGGGGAAGGCAGGGGGGGGGCTATGGGACAATTTTGGAAAAAGTGGGTGAAACTGAAAAATAATTCTCTAGTGCTGCGCGCGCACCGTTACGTTACCGGGCGTTACACTTTTTCATAAGTGACTCCCAGCCGCAACCTAATTTAAGACGTTGTCACGTCAAAATAATACATAAAACGAAATTCAATGTTTATTAAGATATGTTAAGAGGTACCTATGTACGACGAATAATTTGTTTACAATATGTATTTGGTAATTTGCATTTTGGTAATACATACTAATATAAAATAATTTAATTAAAAATTAAAAGACCGACTTCAATATGCACTACAAAGTAATAAATAATATATATTTCATTGCGCTAGTACACATTGATTAATTTTCTTATTGACTAGACTAGCCAACGAGTCTTAAATACGTAATATTTTGAAGGCGGGTCGCCAAGTGACGAACGCGACGACCTACACTTAAATTTATTTTGTATAAAACATCCTAGCGAAAATTCAATTTTACACGCAATATTAATTTGTCTTAATCTATATAAACTCACGCCATTTTCCCAGAAGGGGTATGCAGAGATTCTCCTGGAGGTCTGCTCTCCAGATATTAGGTACATATCTGGAGAGCAGACCTCCACAGATCATTTCATCAGATCTTCACCATATTTTATGTGACCAACATTATATATAATTCGTTCCGAAGCGTAGAACCGTTTCTTCTTTCTTTCTTATTTATTGTCGCAGATATTTAGTATTTATATTTGTATATATTCCCCTCCCCCCTTCCCACGCCCCTTTCTACTTTCCCCTTTCCATCACCCCCTTTGTAGTAATAAACTTATACTGAACCTAATGTAAAAAGAATTATTACTGTACTGTTCAATTTTGAGGAGTTCTGCCCTTCAGGTCCAAAGATATTTATTTTATTTATTTATTTATTTATTTTAAATCTTTATTGTACACATAAAAAAAAATACAACATACAGAAACAAAAAAAATATAAAAAGTACAAATGGCGGTCTTATCGCTTAAAGCAATGTCTTACAGACAACCATGGGATGGATTTAAAAGAAGGAAAAAGAGAGGGCAGTGTAAAATAAATAAATAAATAAATAATAATAGATATTCATCAGGTCTTCACAATATTTTTTTTGGTCTAACCTATATTATCTGTATTATATGTAATACTCTTTGACAAAAAAGTTATTTTTAAATCGGTTAAGAACTGCCGGAGATATTGAGTATTATTAACAATTGTACCTATTTTCTACCCCCCACCCTTTTCCCATTTTCACCCACCCGTTGTAATAATATACTTATACTTAATCTAACGCAAAAAGAATTACTGCTGGACTGTTTCATTTTGAGGAGTTCTGGTCGACAGATCCTAAGATATTCACCAGGTCTTCACCAATTTTTTATGGGACCAAACCTGTAAATCAAGTTTTCACAAAAAATAAATTTTCAAAATCGGTTCACAATTGCCGGCGAAATCGCGTAACAAACATACAAAAAAAAAAATCAGTCGAATTGATTACCTCCTCTTTTGATATCGGTCAAAAATAAAATAATAAGTTTAATTAGGTTTAAAATATTTGGTAATTGTCATTTGACGCAAGCCACTTTTTCTCTTCATTGCTGCTAAGTCATGAATTCATTTTAGCTGTAGTAAGCTCACAGTATCACTCTCTGTTTATTTTTCAAACCACTTGAGAGCTGTTTCCAGAGCATGAAGTCCATGTTCATGCTTGCATACATGCGACTTGTAGGTACATTTAATACAATTGGTCTGTAGTCCGAATAATCGCGAATCCGTATAACTTAGGGCCGGATAATCAAGTTTCTACTGTATATCCTACACATCATATTGTATGTGCACATTACACAATACAAAATGGATACTACAATTAAGGTTGCAGTATTTATAGACCGTAAAAGATGAATCTTGTGAGGTCCTGGGTTAAATTCCCAATGTGGGTAATCCACTTGGGATTTTTTAAATAAATGTATTTAACTCATTGATTGGCGCCAAAAATACGCATTTACCACCAGCGTGGCCCGAGTATATTTTGCATGGAAATTAACGTGTCACAGCCGCATGTGTATTGCTATTAAAAATCCTATTTTGAGTCAAGGTACTTATTATATTAATATTACTAGCTGTGCCCGCGACTTCGTCCGCGTGGAAATTAACAAAAACTTTTTTTTTTCTAAAATACTAAAAGAACTTTTCTAAAATAAATGTAGCCTAAGTTACTCCTTGTTATATCAGCTACCTGAAAATAAAAGTTCCGTCAAAATCGGTCCAGCCATTTCAGAGTTTAGCCGGAACAAACAGACAGACAGACAAAAAAAAAATTATATCATTTTCGGCTCAGGTATCGTGTATATAACGATATGTAATTGGTATTTTTTTTATTTTCAGTTTTAAAACAGACACTTAAATTTTATTTATATGTATAGATAATCTGAGTCAGTAAAAATATTTTTGTTTTATTACAGTGTGGTATAATTGGTGGTACTGGAAGCCCCAAGTGCAAGCTTCTAATGGGAATTCGACTTTCATTGCTCATGTTGGATCATACTGTTAGAAGAAATATCTAGGTAATATAAATACCAAAGAAATCAGAAATAAAAAGACACTATTATGGAATGTACTCCACCAATTTATTAACAAATAAATTAATAAACTTTAAAAACAACAAAATTTCTTTAATCAAACTTTTTCTTAAGTATATCTTTAAGGAATACTGGTATCAGTGATATCAATGCAAAACCGGTAAGGGCTGCTATTGAAGTCCAAGACCATGCATCACTAGTAGATGTTAGTGTGTGTAATGTTTGGCCTGCTTGAATAGCCACAAACGATGGAGGGGCTACACCTGGAATAATCAAATACATTAACAGCTTTCGGCAAAGCTATTTTTGAAGCTTAAAAATCCTTTAAATTTGGTTCCAAAAATGCATCAAAATTGACTATTGCAAATAAATAAATAAACAAAAGAATGCATACCAATAAATGTTCCTAGTGCAAATGGCTTGAGTGGCACACCAACTACTGGTGCTGTCATATTTATAAACCAATTGGGCAATAATGGTGTAACTCTTAAAAATATAATATAGTTGAGCAAATTATTTTTGTGTCTTGTGACAGCTGAAGACCACTCCGCAGCTCTTGAGGGCAGGTACTTGAGTACTAATCTTCTAGCTAACAGGTTTGATAAAAAGAAACATAAACTCGCCCCAATGGCTGAACAAGAGCACACCAATATTAAAGCTACTGAAAATGGAAATAGGAATCCAGAGAGGATACTTAAAAATATGGAACCAGGTATTGCAAAAGTTTGCAAACTGTATTATTAGTTAAGGAACATTATGGTATAAACTAATGGTAGTACAAAAATTAGACACATTGTACAAATTCTAACACATTAACTGTGGCACATACACATTGTTTGATTTGTACATATGTACACACTATTGTATTGCTATAGACAACATGCACAAAATGTACTTAAAGATTACTTATTGTTTTAGTGCCACAGTCAATGTGTTAAATGAAGATATCTACATACACATTGTGTGTACTATATACAAATACTCATCAAGTATGTTTCATTGAATGATCTGAAACATTCAACTATAAGCATACTGCATAATAATATGTCCATAAACAACACCATAAGTGATTTTTACGTGCTGATATTAGTCTGTAGTTATAATCAATTGTTATTTATAGAAAGGATACAATATATAAACAAAGCACACTCCAAATAATACTTGATAAAAATATTTATCTTTGTATCTGTTTAATAGCCAGCCCAATTGTTTGGCTTGCTCCACATCTAATGGCAAACGTAAATGCTGTCTCTCTTCCCTGAAAATATAAAACAACTTCTATTCGTCATTCAACCAAAGATGTCTCAAGGAAAACAAACCTCAACTGACACTAGGAAATCATAAATAATCATTGCACCAAATTTTGGGATGACATAAAGCAAATAATATACATAATGTGTTTTCAACAAGTTTCAAGTCATATCTATACTAATATTATAAAGCTGAAGAGTTTGTTTGTTTGAACGCGCTAATCTCAGGAACCGCTGGTCTGATTTGGAAAATTCTTTCAGTGTTGGATAGTACATTTATCGAGGAATGCTATAGGCTATATATCATTACGCTATGACCTATAGGAGGGAAGCAGTAGTGACATTTCTAGCAAATATGAGGAAATTTTATTCTTGGTCCGATTGGTCAATATTCTATATTGATCGTTGGAATAGAACATTTTGACCGCCATTTTGAAACGTGTATCTGCACCCGGGCGGAGCCGGGCTGGATCGCTAGTAAATAATAAAATTACATTAGTATCGTTGCACGAACCTAGAACGATAAGTTAAAAAAACAATAATACTTACTCATCTAAATCTGGTATAAGCTTAAACATAAATCTCATGGCTAATAATGAAGAAATTAGTATAATTATTACTAATATTGTAGCCTTTGATGTTGATATACTTGGTTTTGGTTCAATACCATTGGCCACATCTTCCATGTCTGAAAATATATTAATTCAAATGAACATAATAATTACATTCCGAGTCAAAATTGTCTACTACACTAATCAATGTACAACTAAAATAATTATTACATATGTATGTTTCTATTATATCTACATGAATAACAATGGTTAGTTTTTAATTTATTCAATAGAATTAATTACAACTTAATTACACTACTGAATGTAGATAGAATACTAAGAATAAGTACTATTCTATTTTAAGTGTTACCTATTAATAAAGTAAGTTTCAACAAAAATACACAAAGCCAAATTCTACAGGTTCTAATCAACCAACTCTAAAGTGGGTCAAAAATATTAAAGAAGCGATACCTACGCAATGTGAACTACTAAAACATTAAAAAGGTATAGGTACTTGGAATGGGATAAAACAGGCCTACACAGTCAACTCGGATACGGCCTATTCTGGGTTTAATAAAGGTTTGATATGGGATTTGGATCGAGGAAGAAACTAATGAGTCTTGAATATCACCTTGAACGCCGCGCGTTTGACTACGTCTTCCTCTTCTGCGATCAGTTGTACACATTTTTTCAAATACTTGTAATCTATACAAACAAAGGTTATTTTATGATCCACGATACGAAAATAGAAAAGATCAACTTATTAACATGGTTTTGGCTTTTCTTTTCATGTATCGATATTCTATTAAACAAAATATAATGCAATAAATAATAAAATGACCTTTCTTTACAATTCAAATTCACTCAAAAAACCAAAGATGACATTAAATTTTGTATTCTATTTGGTGACAGCTTAAATATACTCGGTCCCTTTCTTTTACAGTATACAAAAAGAAGACAAAAGCGCGGGAAAATGCAATATAAACCAACTAACTGCGAACTGGACCGTCATTTTTGACAAATCGATATGTACGTTTCGTTAAACGCAATTCTTTATTAAAATCAAATACGATATCTATTTCGAACGCTTCAAATATACAACAACATACCAAACAAGTGCCATTTATCATAAACGTAGGTAAGTTTAAACTTGAAGTTAAGCCACGAGGTATTTTATTCATACCCTAATTTTTATTTCGTTATATATTAAGTTAAAACAAACCAAGTAAATTGAAATTTGCAACTAAGTTATAAGTATATAACATGTAAATTGCTAATAACTTGTTTATTTTAATAATCGTGGTATAAATTTTCAAATCAGTAATGTTTATTTACTTTCATATTCTTATGGAAGTCGAAAATTAAACACACATCGACAATCCTTTTAAACTACTAAGGTTCTTTGGCTACAATATTTCAAGCTCACGTCCCAGCTCCCATGTCGGCGACGGAGCATCCTGCGTGGGAGAAGGGATAAAGAATCGTTGATCGTTGAGAACAAACTACGATACGGCCGCGTCTCCTGCGCTGAGACCAGGCCCGTTTACCTCGGGCTTAAAAAGTAACCCAATTTTCTTTCTCGCTTTCTCATATGCCGTTTTCGCCCCATCTCTTTCACTTTTATGAATGTATGCGTGTGCCGGCGTGCGCTGTCGCCGCCATATTGCCGCCATATTTTTCAACAATCGATTGCTGTTTAGTTTGGATTTGCTTATTTTATTTTAATTGCATGTTATTTCATCTGTTTTGTAATCAGTAACGTAAATATTTAACAGTACAAACGTGATATAATTTGGTTTGTGTAAATCGTATCTAAAAACTTGTGATTTACGTGATAATTATTAATTTTAGTTATGTGTTTTGTTCCCGAGTGCACAAACGAAAAAAACATAGAAATATCTGTGCAGCCTTCACAAACAAAATATACAAACACTTTAATAAGTGAACAGCTATGTTGGCGGAGCAAGAAATACCAAATTATTGAAATTATTGAAAAACATAAATCTAACCTCATCTGACATAATTAAGGTAAATATAATAATATGTTATTCCGCTGTGACCCTATTTCTAGTTTAATCTGCTACAGGAATATAAGAAATAACAATAAGTTGAAATAAATACCCATTAAAATACAGATTTATTAGATCTTTGAACATGTGTTAAGGTTAACTTTTTGTTAGTGTCTAGAGTTGATGGATTATGTACCCTTACTCCTCTCATTCGTACTCTCGACTGTAGAGGAAGCTTGTGCTCTGCAGTGGAAAGTATAAGTCTACCCAGCACAGTACAGTGCAAGATTAAAGCTATTGGTATAGGTATTTCCAAGTTCCTAACATATTAATGTATAATTATCAGTTTTTATGGTTATATGTATCTAAAGTCAGGAAAGCAGTCAACTTCAACAGATTGTGCCCTTATAATATTTATTTTTTTATTAATTGTTTTATAATTTCTAGGCTAGACTCGGGTGAAATTTCCAGTCCAAGCAATTTGCAGGCAAATGCGTTCATCGTTGGAAGTACAAAGAAAGTCTCTACTATGTCTGCAGGATCACTTTTTGTAGACTTATATGTTAATATTGGTGAAGGTTAAATCACAACAGAAGTAATTATGTTCATTAATAATCTGTATATAATATTTATACTTCTTGATATAATTAAGATTCTCATAAAAATGCATTTGCTAAAGATTTTGGTTATATTTTCAAATTCAGTGCAATGCAGTTGTTTATAAGATTATATTATAGACCTATATTGTGCATACTATAATAGTAATAGCATTAACATTCTTTAAAATGACTTTATTTTAAACATATGTTCTGCCTATTCCTTTAATATATTATAATAATTAATCAAAAAAGTTTTAGTATAGCTATTATGCATTTAATGCGTTCCATGATTTGACTAATTATTTGTTAATTGATAGCTTATTTTAATTATGTATGTCTTGTTTTTGCTTTTCAATTTCTCCAAAAGTAAGCCAAATCGCTTTGTTATTTACTTAATGTCAATTGTGTCTTAGATAAAATTTGCCAACAAAGTAATCTTGTGCTGTTTCATGGTATTGTAAAATATAATTTGCAATTATTAATGTTTCCATTTAAACTTTTATTTGTCAATGCATATTTCAATTCTGTAGTCATGTTCTTAAATTTGGCATTGTTTTATTTGTCTTAAAATTAAGAGAATTTTAAGTGATAAAATTAAGAGATATTAACAAATTGAAAATGTTTAAATTAATCTGAAGATATATAAAAAAGTATTGGAGGTTATAATATTCATTAGGATAAAAATGTTTAAATAAAAGTGTTTTAATATAAAAATATAACATCAAATAAATCGAAGAATATATTATTGATTAAAGGTTTAGAATTATAACTTGGTTTTATTTGTTATTTTCATTTTGAATCCATAAATTTGAACATAAAAGCATGAAACCCAAATATAAAACCGGTAAATTTCCGGTGGTAAAAATCGGATTACTGAAAGTATAACGTACATCCCTAAATATTTCAAAATCGGTAATTTCGGTAAAGTACCGATTTCAGATCTCTGGTGGGAAACGCATCTATATACGTATAACGTACGAAAGAGATGGCTCAAATACGATGAACAAAATTCTTTAATACTATTGGTCAGTGACAAAATTATCAATGAAAAGAAAGAAAGATCCGATGAAGATTGAATGAATTATATATGTAGAAAAGCATGTTTGGTTTCGATGTGTGAGTTTTCATAACGTGTTAAAAAATTTGTATGGAGTTGGCCGTCTGTATTTTTAGTCGTCTGTGGCTGAGACGTACTGTAATACAGTGTCATAAACAGTTTAAGCGCGGTGCCACGCCGAGTGCTGTTGTTTAATAAATATCTTGTGAACCCAGTTGGAATATAATATTATCAAACTAATTAATGGATTTAATAAATAAATACCCAACCGATACAAATTACGATATGTTCCAAATGTACAAATGTTACTCTAGTGAAAGTGGGCTTTCTATGAAATGTAATTATTGAGATGTGGTACCTAGTGAATACTTAGGCTGCATACATGAATTTAAGGAACAAGGTAATTTATATTATTTTACTTATTTAGAATATTAAAGAATAAGAATAAACTTCACACGATGTTCCTGTGCTTACTTTATAATATTTGATTTTTTTTAATTCAATATCAATAAAGATAAGTAAAATAAGAGAATTCATATGATTATGATATATATTTTATATTTACTCAATGACGGGAACTTCAATCACCAACATTTAGAAATCCAATAAGATAATTTGTAAATCTCATCCTGTATTTTTAAGCTTATATCATCACACAATATATGTAAAGACACGACATTCCGATTATGGCAGGCAGATATATTCCCCAATGTATTCCGATACATTGCGTCTTTAACTTGGTCTACTGAAAGTAAATTAGATACTCGTAATTTCGTAGGTAATGAGAGGTGATATACCCAAGCTGTGGATGCTGGTAGCTACGCTATCTCTCGGGTCCGTGTGGGGATTAGAGGTGTGCGATCGAGGGCACAGCTGGTGGGATCGGGAGCGCGGCGCTTGCATCCCGTGCACGCGATGCGATCCTGCCCGCAGGCTCGTTGTCAAGTTCCCCTGTGAGGTGCACAGGGACACAATCTGCCAGTCTCTATACGAGATCAACCTCTGGCCCTTTAACACGCCCCGCCGTCGCAAAAACAATGGAACTAGTGAAGTGTCCAGTGATTACGAATACTACGATTATGTGGACTACGACAGTGAAGTGACCGAACGTAATGATGGTGCTGTGTGGGACATGCAGACGACCAGTCTCACCCTGGCCGCGAGTGGTTGTGTGGTTTTCTTTTTAGTGGTGCTCTTTCTATCGCTGTACCATGCGAAGCAATGGCGGGTGCTGAAGCAAGCGCTCAAATCAGGTGCGTTTAAATTATTAGTCTGCATGCATTTAATCCTATATTTGGTAGGTACTTATTGTTCAATCTTTAAGGACCTGGTTATTTTGACTTTGCTGAATCTAACTACAATAATTAAAGCAATGGATCTTTGCTTTGCGTTGCCATGTTAAGAAAACGCATAACGTTTCTCTAAAGAATCCCAGAGATAATCCTAAAAGTTGGCGCTAGAGAATTCAGCGATACTGCTAGAATCTTACAGCCTTATTCATAAAATGTTTATAGACCTATTTTAGTCATCGAATGTTTTGTCTTCTTCTTTCAAACTAAATTCAAAAGTCGTTCGAAAGGTACAGCATATTCAATAGCTTAAATAGGTTTATGAACTATCTATGAAAAAGGCCGTCAATATTTACTGCGTCAATATTTTCAAATACAGTGAAAGTGTTTTCCATACAGCACATATTTATGTTCAGCTAATGAAAATCAAATCACTATCATTATCTCGATGAACATATACTTTGATCTAGCGCCAGTTTCATTACTGAGCGTGAACATCGGTAAATGTGGAACTTTACAGACACATTTGGTTTGAAGAGTATATGGGACCAGGATTGAAACAAGTCCATATAAATTTCTTACGGCGGTACTCAGAGAAGTTTAATGTCGATTAAATGCATCCTAAGTGAAGAATTTGTTTGTAAAACCTTCACTGAGTAATGATTTAATTGATATTAAATGTCTCTGAGTAGGTACCTACGGCAGTTAGTGTATAATCTCGTGTTTAACCCATCAAAACAGAAAACCCAATCCTACTAACTAAGTACCTACTTCGTATTAATATTTAGGTTATTATAAACTCATCTGCAAAAAAAACGGGCACCTAAGCAATGAACCATTTCAAATGTTACTATTGGTTTGTTTGATAATTATAGGTAGTTTTACTTTCACAATTTTGTAAATAAATAATGAATAATCGTTTTCGTCAGTATTATCATAAAATTTTGATAAAATTTATGGGTTTTAATGCTAAAGTTCACTAGTAGTGTATGCTCGCTAGTAGTGCTTATGCTCGTGAAGTAAAAGTTAACAAAGATTTTTGTTTGTTTTTTCTTTAATAAAGTAAAAGCAGATAAATGTTTAGTATCGAGTGTGACCCCCTCTAGCTGAAATCACAGCTTGAATTCGCCTGGGTATGCTAGCGAGGATATACCGGATACTTGCTTGCGGAATACGTTCCCACTCCGCGGTAATCACATTCTTCAGCTCTCTGATGGTCTGCGGAGCCGGTTGTACTGATCGCACGCGTCGTTTCAGAACGTCCCAGACATGCTCTATAGGATTGAGCCTGGTTCTGGAAGAAAACCATGTACCGAACCACGGGATGATCGTTTTCTTGTGAGTCGCGCATTGAGAAATCGCAAGTCTTCGTATGTGGACCTTAAGAACAACCTCGAAGAAGTAAGAAATGTGCATATTAGTCTATGGACGGTCAGGAGGAGGCTTCTCGCGGCCAATATACGCAGTCATCGCCCGGCCCGCGGCCCTAAGTTACTCCGTGAGCACAGAGTTGCCAGGCTTAGGTTTGCTCGAAATTGTGAGTCATGGACTCAAGAAGACTGGAATAGGGTATTGTTCTCCGATGAAGCCAGGATATCTCTGTTCGGTGAAGATCGACGTCGGCGAGTGCTACGAAGACGAGAAGAACGCTTTGCAGAGGCTTGTTTTGAAGAAATCACACCTTATGGTGGGGGCTCTGTTATGTTTTGGGCAGGAATAAATTCAGTGGATCGTACAGAGTTAGCCTTCATTGAAAACGGCTCACTGACTGAACATCGATACATAACGGAAGTTCTAATTCCTCATGCACAACCCGCATTGGCCGCTTTAGGCGAAGACTCAATTTTTATGGACAACGCTCGCGACCACCGGTCTGGCGATGTGGAAGCGTATGTGCAAGAGGTCGACATTCATCGTTTGGATTGGCCAGCTCGAAGTCCCGACCTCAATCCTATAGAGCATGTCTGGGACGTTCTGAAACGACGCGTGAGATCAGTACAATCGGCTCCGCAGACCATCAGAGAGCTGAAGAATGTGATTACCGCGGAGTGGGAACGTATTCCGCAAGCAAGTATTCGGGATATCCTCGCTAGCATACCCAGACGAATTCAAGCTGTGATTTCAGCTAGAGGGGGTCACACTCGATACTAAACATTTATCTGCTTTTACTTTATTAAAGAAAAAACAAACAAAAATCTTTGTTAACTTTTACTTCACGAGCATATGCACTACTAGCGAGCATACACTACTAGTGAACTTTAGCATTAAAACCCATAAATTTTATCAAAATTTTATGATAATACGGACGAAAACGATTATTTGCTTATTAATTTACAAAATTGTGAAAGTAAAACTACCTATAATTATCAAACAAACCAATAGTAACATTTGAAATGCTTCATTGCTTAGGTGCCCGTTTTTTTTGCAAATGAGTTTATCTACGTCACCAGATTAATGAAGTTGGTATTTTAAAATTGAATTTAGTCGATTTCAATATTAGTACCTAACAGCGCAAGTCGCAACAATAGAAATTCCCGGAATCCTACACTAACATTGATACATAACATTTTTGTACTTGTTAGCATTCGTCGAACATTGCGGAATACAAGTAGGTAGCCGAAACTAAATTGCTCGTAACGATTCTTACAAAAAATTTGCATGGCATGTTCAAGAAACGGTAGCTAAATAAACGATTCGCTCTGTGTAAACATGTTCATCGGAGCATAAATTAAACTTTTATTTATTCAGGACGAGCGATCAGATCGCGCGACCTCCGAGCTGTGTCGTTTTTATTATCCAGACATTGATGACGCTTCGAGAATAACAACAGATTTCGAATGTAAGCCATAACGTGGGCAGTCTACTTTAAAATGCTGGTTACTTTTTGTAGTAAAGAGTAGTTAAAAATACGTGTCTGGTGCGCCAGACCACCCGTAGTTCATAGAAAAAATGTATTTAGACGAGTTTGATCCAGTTTTAAACCGCAGGGTTAATTTAAATTAAACAGGTAGAAAAAATAATAAGCAGCGGAGTCGATGGAGAATCATTAACAATAGCTCATATTGTTCACGTGCAGACCTAATTCTATGGCGTGGAGCGTGCAGTCCACGTAAACAATGTGGGTTTGTTTGAACATGTGCGCTACTAATTTTGACCTGCGTAGCGGACCGCCCGCGTAACAATAGCTAACTGTTTTTTCCTTGCATTCGTATAGTCTAAAATTAGTAAAAGTATAATAAAATTCAGCGGTTACTTTCATTAATTGCTCATTATAGAAACTGCCGGCGTTTGCGTAGATTTTTTTAATGATGTTCACACATCGTGATATTGTCCACTGCAATATAAATAAAAAAAAAATGTTTTTTAACTGTGTACCTACCCTATATTTTAGTGTACTATTTTGACCATACCGTGGTTCAAACAGTTATTACATGCTTAACACAAACATGATTCTGGATAGTTAATTCGCATCGAACTAAATGTAAACCCGAGTTGCCCCCGTGCCAAAACAAACTGACCTGTATTATGAAATGCAAACTGGATTGTTGGGCTAAGCTTCTGCAGTTGTTTAGTACAACCATGTTTCGTAACGGAGAAATATCCTTATGTTGCATAATTACGTATGTAGTAGGTACGTTAGCGAATTCCTCACGTTGAGTTTTCACAAAGTATTTGTGTTCTATGATCAGACGATAAAATGTATTCGATGTCGTCCACAGAAGTCATATTATCTTAATATGGCCCATTGCTAAAACAGGTTTCCTGGAATATACATATAGAGATAAGGTGGGATCCTTACACCTTACCGCTACTCATAAGCTTACTAGGCGTTACTACGTACGAGCGACGATAAAAATATGCATTTTGTTATAATAGAAACTGATGTTCTCAAACCGCTAGAAATAATGAAATGCAACTTTAAACAATTATTACCGTTTGACAAATTGTTATGTAACAAATAGACAGGAACTAGTCCTTAATGTTTTCTGCGATCTATGAAATCTTTTGAGTTTTGCCACTGAGCACCCCTTCTCATCCTATCAAATATTATACATCATTCAAACACTTTATTGTGTCAGATATTAAAATATGAAATATCATACAATTTTTTCTGTTTGTAGACGTTCAAGATCTGACAGCGAAGCTCAAACTAATGGAGTCAGGAGGCGAACCGCCGGCTGAACAAGTCACACCTACAAACCATCACATCTACTGTAACATTCACATCGGGAAAGAGTCTTTGCTGGGTACGTTTCATGTTTACATACACCATATACCGGTTGAAAACAAGCGTGCGTCACAGGACTGCGTCAAACGTTTAACTATCTAATTCGGTCTCCATAACAAACTGACTTATTACACAGGGAGAATAAAAGCAATTCCAAAAAAGGAATATTTACACGAACATAACTGTCGTTAACGGGCAGGTCGCGTGAGGATCCTCGGTGCAATTTCTCTGGCGCCACGCCAGTCAAGTTTTAAAATAATGTGTGTGGTGGGCGTGGGTACTGCGCTTGAGCGTGTCTGGCGGAGCTCGCCCAGACGCCACACTCTTATTTATATTCGGCCCGAACGTTCCGGAGGTCATATTGCTAATAAATGCAACCGTAACTAAATGATTACGCGCATCCCAAAGTACTTGTAACTCAAATACAACGAAGGCGTGCGTTTATAGACGTCTGCTACTAACTACTTTAATCAACAAAAGTATCCGATATAAAAATAAGTGTTATGATATATCAATGAATACAATAATAAACTACCATGAAGGTCCATGTATTAACAATTTAGAAATATAGTTATAGGTATCAGAAATTTTATCAAGATATCATATTAGCCTATGTAAAACATCCTAATTTCCTTAGTGTTCTCGTGGCTTGTTGCTTTCACGCAGAAAAGAATAATGTATACTTATAACTAGCGACCCGACCCGGCTTCGCCCAGGTACAAACACTTTACGATTTTGCCTAGGTACCTACTAACTTTTATATCCAAGCTCAACGTGTATGACGTCCTTTACACTAGTTTTCCCATCCCACCCCGTTTTTTCTCATCTTATACTTACCGCATAATATAAATGCGAATTCGATATACTTGATGATGACGTTCAATTTAAAATTTCGGAGGAAAGGGTCCCTCAGATATTGATATTGAGACCAATCGAATCGATAAACTAAAAGCTCAGAATGACGTTCACTTTTTGCAATTCTAACTTTGTATCTAGATTATCGCAGCAAAGGGTCCCTCAGTATCAATTTTGAGACTAATCGGATCGATCAATATTAAGTTCAGAATGGTGTCCACGCCTTTCCATTCTAATTTATCCATTTCAAATATCGGCAGAAACCAGAGACCTATCGTAACAATAAAAAAAAATAACGCACTGCTTTGCATATTGTTATGAGTCTTGACGAAAATTTGACAGACAGTTAATAACTGATTTATAGCAAGCCAAACTATGAAGATATTCATATTCTGCTATCCCTGATTTTGTTGACCTTTTCAAGAGGAATAATCCCGTCGCTGCACGATTTTTGCGTTACTTAAAAGCTTACGCAGCGCACGCAACGGAAGTCTGCAAAACTTGCTACACTTTCCACTACTGCTAATCTCCTATTGTTCATAGCGTGATGATATATGGCTATGTAGCATTCCTCCATAATTAAGCTATCCAACATAAACAATATTTCTATATAAACATGTATACAAAGTTACAAACTAGTAATAAAAATTCGCGGCACGTGATCACTTACTTACTTATTACTTACTTAAGTGATTTTTAGTATGATTTATTGTTACTATCACGTCGTATTTAATTTTATTTAACAAGTAAATATTCAAAAATATGATATGAAATATACAATGTTTTAAAATTAGAATCCGTTGCAAATCTCATGTATGATTTGCATGGTGCAGAATTTAAAACAAAAAGAAGACCTTGCTGCTAAGATATTTACCCGGAGCGAATGCTTTTTAACATAGCCAACTTTCACACGCATACAAATGGCTACTAATTCCACATTCCAGTCCTATTTTTGTTGTGCTCCTGCTTTTCTTTACATGTACCGCCTAATGTATTATTAACTCTGTTGCCAGAAACACGCGCGTTTCTATATCCATATCACATTCGCAGTTCGTGTAAACATTCAGAAGCAGTTTTGACGCACGTTAGTTAGTATTGCGTGGAAATCTATGTAACTGGTATTAACATATCATACTTTATTAAACCGGGTGTATCCAGACTGCAAGAAAGACGAAGAAAGAAAACAATTTAATTCATTGCATAAAGAAAACTGGACCGAAAACGAAGTTGGTGGATTGAGTGACTCCAAACATAAAGCAACAAAAAATATCGCAGGACTACTAATGCTCTTTACTAATATTATTTTGATTTATGAAAAAAATCGATTATATAATTTTAAATCCGTAGTACCTACTACCTATATGTTTTAAACTGTAACTACATTATTTATTAATAACGAATGTTTACATCAAGATTTTTAAACAACAATAAACAGACACGTTTGATTATAAAAGGAATCATAATGCCAGTTCATATTGTTTTAATCCACGCTACTCCGGCATTGTATCAATAAGTTAACCGTTGCTTAGTGAATCGTCAATCACGCTCTAATAAGTCTCCAGGGTCGCAGATGCATCGTCATCTATGTGATCGAGGTCGTGGGATGCCATCACGCACGCGTGCCCGATGTCGATCAAATTTTAATGGATTTGTCGATGCCTTTATTTATACTCCATACGATTTAAACGTCGGCAGCGGACAATTGTGTTGCAACACATCCAAGGGACACTTTCTAATTTGCGACAGAATATAAAGGAGCTCATAAATCATGAAGAGTAAAGACGGCTTCGCATGGTTAGAAGCAAACATCACACAGAGACGAGAAAATGTTCAAGTTTGAATGGCTTACAAAGTTTTGTGATAGGAATAATCCTCATGCAAATTTAGTGCTATTAAAATTCGTAGGTAGTTTAGGTAGGTAGGTGTCGAACAATCGCAAAAAAATATTTTCCTATTTATACTGCCATGTTCTTGCAAAGTAGGTATTGTATATTCGTAGATGAAACAGTGGCGTCTAGACAAATTGCTACAAGCGCGCATGTCGCTGCTGCCAGCTAGGCTGGGTAGGTAATCGACCCAATCGGGCTGTAACTAAGCACGTGTGTTCATTAGAGGTTATTTGTAATGCAAGTTTGTCGCGGAGACGTCGACCGCCGGTGCTTCCGCCCCAGAGGGCTTCACTCGAGCCGACTGGAAGGCCCACACTTCCTGCTCATACCGATTTTTGACAATAAATATTTTAATTGACAATAAAATTCTTGCCTTTCAATAGTTGATTTATTAGGCTGTTGAACTTTATTGCTGTTTACTACTTGATTTTTTACCACGCAATAAAATAGATATTGTAGCCGTGCAATAAGAATCTCTAGTGTATCATGTCAATAAATAGAAAGCTACATGATGCCTCTATAAAAAATTTGGCATATTGCCTATATCTAAGACTTGGATTTAAATGTTTCGTAGCTTTAAAACTATCTGAGGTACCGATAGGTTTTGAGGAAAACAGCGTAAAACACATTTCAATAAACATGAACACATTACAAACCTCGATATTCTATTCGAATTTAGCCATTTTATTATTAGCGGTAGGTATTACGCAAAGTAATTGAAATATAAAAAGGCAAAATATATAATAGGTATGTAATACAAAGATGTTCCAAGGTTGCAAGAGGTGAGCTTTGTGCATTGAACTCAAAACTTAATATTCTGTCAAAGCACTTAAGTCGTGGGATCAGAAGCAGCGGTGTGGGCCTTCGCTTAGTACGAATGTCATTGAATTTTTGTGTAAAGTCACGTTTTTACATATAAACGTTGCACGACTTTTACCGTACTCATTCAATTATGAAGATATTTACATAATTACTCAATTTAAATTAAGTTCTCAATAACTAAAAATTAAACTTTTTTTGCTAGATCATAATAATTGAATTCGCGCTTCCCATTTTAATACGACCTAAAATTAACGCTAACGAAGTATGTTTGTAAATTTAGTTGTGTATTTTTATACGGTTCTATCACTCTATAATACACATACCAACCATCTATCAACAGAATTATGTGGGCTTTCTTGAAACCGGATATACATCTATAGGCTAAACCCGCAACGCGATACACTTTTGGATCACTAGTGCGTGTGTATAATGTATCATGTATTGTGCTGGTTATTCAGCTAGATAAAAAAAAATACACAGCGCAACGATACCAATTGTACTTACTGAAATTTTTGTGTACAAATTACACGCGATATTAATTAGATTCTACATAAACTTTTATACCCTAAATGATTGAATGCTTTGGATTTTTTACTTGTATAACCTATTTTACCTATACGCTAGCATTAAAGACTAATATTTTACATGGCTGAAAAATAAGGTCTATGCCGGGGAACCAAACCAAGTGGTAGATTTAAAACGTTGTTTTTACTCTAGTCGTGTCTGGATGGTATACGTAGATTTCCCAATCATTCATATATAATATATTTCCCTGTAATAATAAAGTGCATACGTTTATATTTAAAAACCCAGTGGTACACAAGGGTTAAATTATTATTTTAGCAAAAACTATGTATTTACCATCCAACCGCTATAATACTTATAAAATAGTCGCTTTTTAGTTGCATTATGTCTATAGTTACTAAAACTACCTGGATTCGTTTTCGACCGCAGTCTGGATTCATCCGGTATTTATTTTGCCTTATAATGAAACGTAATAGTTTTGAAAATACGTCGAATATATTTAATTACCCACAGCGCCGGGTCTAGAATTTTTTCGAGGCGGGGCAAAAACTGAAGAATGCCCCCCCCCCCCCCCCCTTCCTATATTTATATCATTTTTAGCAACCAAACGCCCACTGATGACATAGGCCTTGGCGAAAGAACGCCATCTTACCATTATTTTAAGCAATTTTACACGCTTTATATTAGCTTCACTTGAATTTAGGTTCACTTTTGAGGATTAACGTCACTCGCGTCCGTAGGCTATGACTCTAGTTTCACTACACGTGACCTCTGGGTCGTGCCAAATGAATGATACAGTTCGTGGTGGTAGGACTTAAGTGTCTGCCCGGGTACCAATCACCGTCCACGGGGCGTAAAGACCGCCATAGTGATCCCCGTAAGGGGACCGCGTTCCGGGACCAGCCCGTGTTATTCCGGTTTTTCGAGGGGTTTGAGTCCGGGCATGAGGTTGTACCGTGTGGATATTTTCAGTTGCTATCGAAGGGAGGAGTGTTGAATCGACGACCAAGGAGACTCGTAGAAACGGTTGTCCGCTGGCCGCCCGTGGTACACTACAGGGGCCTAATCGTGGCTAACCACCACGAGAGGTGGCGTCACCATACCGCGCATAATCTTGGGTTACGTCGTGCCGGTTGGTGACCGGATGTGGGGTTCCACCGGCACATTCCGGGAGGGTATAGGGGCCCTTCCGTCTGGCGGATCAATTCGTCACATGCCGACCCTTTCGTGCTGGTGTTCATTCGGCCTTCTTAATGCCCACACTTAGGCTCCTCGATGCCTCTTCGCCAAACCCGAGATATGACAGTGTCCACCACCATTTCGAGATGGCCCGGCCTGCCTTGCTCCTACCTGCTTTACCCCGGTTATTCGCTTGAAGAAAACTTCAAGCTTAAAGTCGGGGTATGCTTGTATTTCGGTTCGGACACCTGCTGTCGCCGTTTGCGCTGCATGGAGGACCCCTCCTTCTCCGCTATGTGGGTGCACTGTGTGGATCTTGGTTCCCTGAGCTGCATCGACATGTGCCTTTACAGATCTCAAAACGGGGACGATGTGTCGACTCGGCTGTTCAGGTATTTTAGCCAGGCGACTAATGACGTGCGGGCGCAGTTCCCGTCGGCCAAAATGTAGGTCTTGGGGGATTTCAATGCACATCCCGAACTGTGGCTTGGCTCCTCCAAGACAGATAATGCTAGTACCTTTGGCCTCTGGGCACTTCCTATCACTGCTTGGTTTGGTCGTCAGTATCGTTCGCTTCACCTTCACGTCCCGTGCAGATTAAGCAGAGCATCTGGCATTACTCGTCGGCAGATTGGAATGGTATGCGAAATTATTTCTCATCCATCCCTTGGAGGCAGCGCTGCTTTGAGGGTAAGGATCCTTCAGCGAGTGTCAACACTATTACTGGCGAGATCAGGCTTGAAATTGAATACTACATTCCTTCCTCTGACATCGCCAGTAAGGGCTGGACACTCTTGGTTCAATCGTGCATGCGCCGATGCTGTCGGTGACAAATGGGCGGCGTATCGCGCTTGGATCAGGGATCATGCCATGAAGGATCCCAATATCAGTTCCCTCAAAGAAGCCTACAACGATCTACCAAGGTCTGCAATGAGGCCTACGTTAGAGCGGATGCCCAGCGTATTAGCAGGATTGGGCGTGTGTTGGCCAATCACCCAACTAGCAGTCGTACTTATTGGAGTTTGGCCAGGGCCGTTCAATCTAACTTCTGCTATCCAGCGTTGTCACCGCTCAGGGTCGCTGGCTTACAAGGCGCAAGAAAAGACTGCCTTACTGACAAATCTCTTTGCGGCTAATTCCCGCCTCGAGGACCGTAGTTCCCAGACGCTGCCTAAACTGTCGATTGCGGTTTCTCAATGGCGGATATCCGCATTAGGCAGTGTGATGTGCGGCGTGAGCTACGGTCTTTCGATGTCTAAAAAGCCAGTTTTAAGAGATTTTGCAGCTGAGTTGTCTCCTGCCTGAGTTGTCTACCGAGCGTCCTATCGCACAGGAGTTGTGCCTGAGTCTTGGAGGGAAGCCAATGTGCAACCGATCCCCAAAAAGGGTGATCATTCAGACCCTACCAACTATCGCCCTATCGCTATCACCTCAGTGATGTGTATGGTCATGGAGCGGATCATAAACGCTTACTCAATTGATCCGTTACCTGAAGGATTACTCGTTGATCAGTGACAGACAATACGGATTCCGTCAAAATCGATCAACGGGTGATCTTCTAGCGTTTGTCCTGCATTGCTGGCGTGAGGAGATTGATCGGCGTGGCGAGGCTCTTGTTGTGAGCCTTGACATAGCTAAGGCTTTTTATAGGGTCTGGCACAGTGGTCTTCTTTCCAAACATCCGGCATACGGTCTGCCTGACAATCTGTGTTCGTGGGGTTCCGGCTTTTTGCACGGGCTTAGAATACGTGTCATCGTCGACGAACACGCTTCGGTGCTCATTTCCGTAAAATGCGGGAGTTCCTCAGGGCTCGATAATGCCGCCCTCCCCTGTTTTTTTCTGCATATCAATATGTTGTCGCTAGGTAAAATTTATTGCTATGCCACATAGAACAGAGATAGAACACAACCACATAATTTATTCGTTCTTCTTTGTTCGATTAATCAATTAAAACTAACTAGGAAACACATATTTCGAAAATAGTCGTCGAGATCGGCGAAGGATTTTCCAAATATAGCTTCAACTTTTTTGCACGCGCCCCTATCGCATATTCATTAATATTCGCACCCCGCGAAAAATACTTTCTGCTATGTCCATGTAAGTGGTGTTACGTTATTGAAGACTTGTATAGTTGTCTCCCAAGATTCAGAATGCCGCCCCCTGAACTTGCCGCCCGGGGCACAGACCCCGTCTTGCCCCCCCCCCCCCCCCCCCCCCCCCCCAGATCCGGGCCTGATTACCCAGTCCGGTCACGTTACACAACACGTACGCATTATTCTGTGGTCGTGAACAAGCCATAATAGGTTATTATTAAATCTTTAATTCTCCTTAATTACAATTACAAATATTATATTACAAGCGATAATAAACTAGGAGTTTTATAGACAATTTAACTCATTCTGATTTCGTAAAACCTATGAAACACAGTATATTGACCATCAGTGTGTAAACTGTAAACATTGCGTATTTCGACTTGGCACTCAAATATAAAAAAGACCAAAATATTCACATGAAAAAATAAAGTATAAAACGATATTAGAAAAAAATTTAACGGCTGAATCCGGTGGAAAACGACCTCATTTCTTCCAGCGCCAGGAAACGACCCGAAAGCTTCCTTTCGGGCGGTGTTTGCGCAGTCAATAATAGATTTCATTCGTTTTGATTTATCGAGCCACAACATAAAAGCTTTCGATGACGTAGTTACTAGTCGATATACTTACTGATGAATCTAAAGTACATATCTCAAAAATGTTCGTTCTTAAGTTTATAGTTAAATTTAAGCGGTTATATCGTTAAGAAAATTATGAAATAAGAATCAATGTCACTCGTGTTTAATAACAAACATATTTAGATGCATGTGAACTGGGGACAGTAAGTACAATAAAGTAATCGTGTTATGAATGGCAAATTCGCGAGTGAATTTCCTTTCCATTGCGGGCTCCGGAAGTGTCCGTTCTTTATGTCGTTGTTCCTTAACATGCAAGCCTTCATCAGATCCAAGTCAATAGCACTTATTGTTATCGAAAACCTTCCGAATGATGTCAGTTGAATTATTGATTAACCATATTATACATAATATTATAAACATTCAAATAGATGTTTAAAAAGTACGCACCTGAGTATTTTTATTACATAAAAACAGATTGGGTTTAATGTGTTGAATTTAGTGGAATTAAGGAGAACCGCATTAGTTCCTCGTACACGTACGTATTTACGAGAAGATCATTATGTGGCAAGAATAGAGGTGGATGTAAGCGCGAAGAGCTCAATAAAATGCCACGACTGATGCGCGTGAACAACACGTTTACTGATAGACAGCAAGTTACCTGTTAACAGCCGCTCTCTACATATATCCTATCTATCTATAACAAGAGGTTAGAATAGCTACCATTACTATGTTGATACAATTCAAGAAAGATAGACTTATTATCTATAAATATATCCACCACAAATATATCTCTTTGTCTTAACTAAACATAAAATACATCAAAAATCTAATGAATCTCTGGTTAAATATAGATAGAATATATGGAGAAACTGGCCATAAAAAGTTATAGCAGAAGTCACATCATGCATGAAAGTGTTCGGAAATTGCGGATATCTTTATTATTTCTTTGATGAGAAAAAGACCAAAAATTCCATACTCAGAAGGGAGGGTGAATATCAGTCTGCAGTCATCACGAGAGTACACTCCGCCCTTATCACGCTACAAATATCTCGTCGCGACACACAGACTGAACGGCACATGATTTATAATGTTTACCTCTCTAAATCGCCGCTCGTTCGCAAATAAGATTTAAATTGTTCGTCTCGCGTGCCAGACGGAACGAAGAATTGGCGACGGCGTGAAGGTTAAATACAGTTGAAATGGAATATCAGCGCGGTGTTTAGAGTTAGACGTTTCCTGGAAATGCCCCGCTGTAGCAGACGTTTCTCGCACGTTCCGCGCCATTTGCCGACTTTATACTGTTTAGATTAAATTTAGAAATTATAAACTGTTTTTAATGAAAATAATGGTTGTTGCCTGACTGGCGAGATAGTTTACTTCCTCTGTGTATAAACAATGTTTAGTCTAACACTCACAAACTATTATTTATATACCGGCGGCCTTTTTGTTAATAATGACTTATTAATTGATATGCAAATCGATCAAAAAGAAATTTTAATATCCGCAATAGTTAACAGTACGTTGCCGCAAATAGTTCGGCAGCTGCAGATCGTTTAGAATGCTGCTCACACGCGCACAAGCCGTAAATTCAAATATGGTGGCTACAAATCGCAATTAGCATTAGCTATACATACAGGAACTTTTTATATTGCAAGCGACTAGTTACGCAAGCGTTATAGTAAATATAGTATGCTCGCCAATTATCTATTGTCATAAAACTCTGTTTTTATTGTTACAGGTTCAACCACCATAAAAAAAGGAACAGGAAATGTATACACACAAGAAAAGCACCAATCGTGATTCTTTACCACTGAATGAATTAAGGAATCAGCAGTACAAAATTATTTCAATGTGTACCTAAAATTTTATGTGACCTCGCACATGAAGAGAGACGAAAAGAGAATATATTTTTCGTAAATATATGTATTGGTTTTATTTATACATATTTTTTTGTTTTTTTTAAATAATATTTTTGTGTAAAATTCGACAAATAATGTGGAGTACATTGTAGGGCGAGTCGCGACCCCGCGTCTGTGACGCGAGCGCTCTCCAAATAGATTTGACCGTGCCTCGTCTTAAACACCTAGCACACATCACAGAAACGATGCAAACTCTGTTGCGATTGTGTATAAGGTTTATATTTAATTATCTATAAAGTTTCTTCACTGGCGGCGCGGAAGGAAGCTATTCCTCAACGTTGCTCCGTGCTCGCGGCCGGACACCTGGCTGATCTGTCGTTTTCGATTAATATAGTGCAGGAGCACGTTACACGGTTTTATTACCGGTTTAATGTGCCTTAACCAGGGCAATGCCCATTAATAAAACAAAAAATATCTTACAAATATTATATTACCAGAACAGGTATTCGTACCTACCTCCGTAAAAACTGGAGAAAATAGTGAATTTATTATAATACTAAATTACATTAAAAACATACCTTACATCTCAAAAATAATAATTTACTAACAAATATTGATGCCGTAATTGGTTGAAAATACATTTATTCAAAATATTTTTCGGTATTCAATCAGGTCGTAGCGTTGTTATATATATAATAAAGAGGTAGATTGTATATAAATTATTTCAAGAGAATAGAAGTCGTTTGAACACAGGAAACGTTTATTATTAATATTGGTCGACGAAACCGTTACAACTATTTATCACAAAAAGAAGACAAGAAATGTAAAATATTTGGCTAAAGTCGAACTCTAACTTGTCAAGATAAGTTACAAAAGAAATGTATAATACATATATATTAAATTAAGTTTATATTACGTTTAGAGCAACCAAATTTGTTTACAAATTACAAACAAATTATAAAGAAAAAGGGATAGGGCATTTGACTATTAAATAGACAGATTTATTTTACGCTTAAATATGTCAAACATCAAAAAACAACTCAGTAACACAACTACTAGAAAATATTAACTTTTGAAAGATATTACATTACAAATGAAATAAAAAAATTAAAGCTGTTTCACTTTGCACAATGTTCCACACGTATGACACATATTTCCCACAGTCAAATACCCTATTTCAGTCGCCCAGTTCCTAAAATCTATAAATAATGCCAAAACTTAAAACACATCTTACAAAGAAGTATCATGATTAACGCGGAATGCTATATAAATCAACCGATCAATTCTGTAAGACTGCTATTTTAAGTAAAAACAAAATGTCGTACATATTTTATTTCCATCGGAAACTGTTAAATCTAAAACTAATACAACAATTCACACAGTATTTCAACTCCACAAACTTATGCATACTATTCGGGACACGTGTATTCAGATTAAGACAACAAATGCAACAAAATTATCTTTAATAACTGTTTAGTACTTACCCTCCAACACAATTTACAAGTTTCTAAAGTAATGTTGCAAATATACGTGACATAAGCCGAAGTCACATTAATGCTTTAGTTTTGAGCCAACATTTGTACTTCAGTACTTCTTCAGTGTTTATGAAAAGACTCTTGTAAGGTAAACACCCACAATACATTATTCAAAAATCTCTCATGAGTGATTCTATTTGAAATTGCTTTTATGTATTTGAAAAGTGTTCGATAGTTTTAATTTTGCCATTAAGGAGATAATTCATGCTTTACATCAAAACCATTGTCAACAAGCGTCACAATGTATTGGGAATAATTTTGTTTTGTAAATGTGGCCTCAGAGAGCGCTACATGGACTCACATTGCCGGTGGTAAAAGACCACACGAATTGAGCTTTTTGCCAGTCAGTCATTTTACATCAGGGCATGAAATTCAATAACTTTTAACTAGCATGTTGTCTTTGATTCAAACTATTCGTAAAACAATACTAGCTAGTGCGCGAGGTTTCAGACGGAGGTCGCGTGTTGTTGTTGGGTGCGGCCGGCTGGTACTTCGGCACTGGGAACATCGGCCTCGGCTCTATTAACGACACACCTTCAAACCTAAAACAACAAGTTTATTATGACATATTCAACAACCTTTTAATGACTGTGCTCGCCTTCTAATTTCTATAGATATAACCATAGATAATACACTATATAGGAAATAGATGAGCAACTCCTCAATATATTTGAGGAACAAAAATTTACTCTGCTGTGTACGAGATGTCGCTGGAAATATTTTATTTTAAAAAAATCCGCCAGATGGTGCAATTGTGCCTTTATAATTTCCAATAATTTCTAAAGAATGAAGGGGTCACGGTAATTTGGCGCCGCGACGTCAGTTCATCGTATTCAATCCAAATCCCACAATAATGAAATAATTTAAATAATGCATCCAAAGTAGCATTTCTAGAAACACCTCCAAGGTGACATTGTTATTGTAGAAATATCCAAGTCAAATAAAGCCAAATCGAGAAGCAAAAATCCAGCAATAGGAAGCCAAGGTCGAACGCAAAAGATGTCAAACAAGTCCAGTTAATAGCCAAAGTCACAAAATTATAGTAATTAAATCGCAGTAGCACGCATACGAAAGTTTACGAAAAATATGTGTAACTGTCAATTTATGACACAAATTGTCAAGTGGCGGTATGAATTTAAAAATGTAAAATAACTAATAAAAAATATATTTTATAAATTTAAAATACTTCATATTTTTATATTAATAATAAGTTAATTGATTATTTCAAAGCAACTGTAGTTATTATTTTTAATTACATATGTTTTATTATTTTTTTGGGACTCATAGCGGCATCTATTAATACTTTAAAAAATAAATCATCTGGTTGTGTCTGCTTAACGTAAGATGGCTCACCTAGTACCATAGAAATAAAGTATAAGAGAGTTTCACCCCCATGGATATAACAGTCAGTATGTTTAGAAGAGAACTTCATAAAGATCTTTAATATTATAAAGAAGGTTAATGCCATTAGCATCATGGCTTTTTGGATAAGCATTTGATATATTTAAGTATTCCTTATGTTGGGGATGTAGTATGGGATTTATTCAATGAATGGTCCAATATTAATTCGTGCTCATCGAGATATCAAAAAATTACAGATATTTGCACCAAGACTTGTGCCCAATTTTATATTTGTCAAATATTCTTATGACTGCTAGCTAGTAAAATATTTCAATAAATAAACTGCTGATTTCACGTGGCATGTTTCAAAAAAACTAAAAAATATGGGTATATATTGCATAAAATATGATATATATATTTTATACAATATCAAAGTTTCAAATGTTTCTCCTGAAAAGTTGCATTTTTGCATAAGTAACAGTGTTGCACTGGGGGTCAAAATGTCTGTATACTGACTTGTTGCTCTTGTACTTGTCTGGTATGGCCTGGTAGGGTTGCAGCGCGGCGTGTTGGTGCGTGCGCGCCAGTTCCCGCAGGCACGGCTGCAGGTCCGCCAGCGAGTAGCCCGCGCACGAGGCCAGCGCAGCCGGCCACGCCGCCGCGACGCACGCCTCACCCCCCGCCGCCCCGCCCGCGCACCCCTCGCACAGCAGGCAGTGCCGCGCCGTCGCCAGCGCAGACGCCGCGATTATCGAAGGCTTGAAGTTCAAGTACGGATCCGCCTCCAGCAGGCACAACTCGGCGATGTACTGGAATTTAACAAATACATTCTCTTTTTGAATAATTGCAAAAAAATATGTTTATGCTAATAAATAAGCAGTTTACTTGTTTGTTTGTACGCGCTAATCTCAACAATTACTGTTTTAAGTTCGAAAATTCCATACAATACTGTAATCCATTTATCAAAAAAATTCTATATAATACTTTTGCAATAGTAGAAGCAAAACAACAGTATAATACTTACAGCGGCCAAGTGGAAGGTTTTCTTGGAAAGTCCATTAGATATGCAATAATGTGACAGAAAAGCGAGTGATGTGGGTGTTGACAGATCGAATGACAGAACTTTCAAAATTAAATGCTCCATCCTGAGTACTTCTCGTTTTGTGTATGTGTCATCTGTAATGTAGACAAACTCCGACACCTCAGGGGGGTAGACCTCCTCATATTTCCTGAGAAATTATTTAAAATATTACTGTTGTGTTTTTATTATACATAGTTCATATTCAGTTTGTATTATAAAAATGACATATTAATTGCAAATAATGTAATTTATTCTATAAGGAAGAGTAATGAAAAACCTACAAATTCCATACCTTTTAACATAAAAAACAACAGCTAAATATAAAATAAAAACTCACGCAGCAATGTATGTAGCGGCAGTGCCAACCAATTGCAACTTTGTTCGGACAACACTCATGTAGGAGAGGAAACGATCCACATATGACACAGCCAGATGAAGTGTCTCGCTCTGCTGTTGGTACTCATCACAGACTTCCACAAGCCAGTCTACTAGGATAGAACGCATCACGTGGGTAATATCTGGCTGTTTGCGCATGTACCGAGGGTTCGCTCTGTTCTTAACCTGGGAGAAAAGTAAAATTCTCAAGCAATAGTTTATGATTTTGCCAATGAATATTATAGTGACGAAAGCTGCACCTAATATTAGTATAACATTATAATACTTAAAAGACATTATTATATCACTTTGAATTAAATTCCAGTAGCACCATATGAAACAAAATTCTTGGACTCAGATACATAATAAAACTGATTTTGACAACACATTTAAATGCTGATTATGTATTGGTTGTTGTCAACATTATTGAGGCGTCAAAGAACCTAGTGATGCATAATGCTTAGCACACCTAGCATGGAGAAATCATGTTATTATGCAATGACTAGCAATTTACTTAAGGGGCATTCCACGCGAAGCGGACAGGTAAAAATTCTCGATGTTTCTGATTTCAGAAATATTTGAGTATATTCTACCTATATATGTCCTTGATTCGTGTATCAATTATTTTTCTAATATAGTGACTTGTTAAAGAATTAAGGACCTTTGGAATTTTGGCCAACTGGTGGGCATACAGTACTTCAAAGCCGATTATCTAGTCATAAAATTATTGATTAAAATAATTAAACCACTGGATTTAAAACTTCATTTAATGAGCTTATTAATTGCATTTTTGGATACGAAAATAAATTGTTTTTTTCCATATTTTTTTAACTTCGATTTTCACAAACTTAGACCATTTCGATTTTTTTTATATTTTTTATGAAAATAGCTAGTATTGTATAGAACATCCTTGCCAAGTTTTATTATGGGTTGGGAAGTGGTTTACGAGCTATACTGGAAATATGCGCCGCACCGCGCCAAACGCCCGTCACGTGCGTGAGCTTGCAGACATTATTTCTTTAGTACTTTGATATAATATTTAAAATAAAACGAATTATTTTTATGTGACTAACTACAAATCTATTTACAGGCTTTTACAACTTTAAATGTCACACTGTTACTTGTGCGTGTTACCATAACACCTTCAGTAGTAGGAATGAAGGCATGATATTTTTTTGTGCCTGGTATTGTCGCTGCCGACTCAAATCTGCTTTTGAAAGACTCTTTTCGAGCATAGAAAATGTGCGTTTTTGGAATTGATTTTCTCGCCCAATGGTACAAATGCTCAGCTGTGCTATTGCTTCGTTTGACGCTGATTGTAGACTAGCTGTTTTATTTTAAGCAGGATTTTGGTAAGAAGCAGAATTTCATTTTCATGCCGCTGCTCACGGCAAAGGGCCATGTGATGAACTTGGGGGCAACTTAAAACGTCTAGCGACTCGAGCTAGTCTACAATCGGCGTCAAACGAATAGGCTTGGGCCTAACCGGTCACTACAGAGAGCGCTCAATTTAGTTCATAATCCAAGGATGAACTAGTTCGCTCTATTAGTTCATTAGTTCTTTTATTGAAATAATTTAGTAAGAACAATAAATAAAGAAAAAAATATAGTTATGATTATTGTAAGTTTTGTTTATTTTTATTTAAAAAATACAAAGTATAACATGAAAATTTTACACGTCCATTTATGTGATATGAGACTTTTTATTTAAATAATGAAAAATAAAATTATTTATATTAATGATTAGTCAACAGCCAGGCTAGTTCCTAGTATAATGTGTAATTATATTAGAATACTTGAAAAGTATGAATTTTTACAATTAAAGTTGACTTTTTTGTTATGGCACATAAAATCTTTTATCGAAATAATCGAAAACATAGCGCCACTGTCTAGTAAAGTGGACGATAAAAGAAATAGAAAAAGAACTAAGAGCGGGATTTTTAATGAACTAGTTCGCATAGGTCACCTAAAGGAGCGCTCTTCCCACCTAGGTCGTTCGCGAACTACCCAAGACTACAAACGAAGCAATAGCACAGCTGAGCGTTTGTACCATTAGGCGAGAAAATCAATTCCAAAAACGCACATTTTCTATGCTCGAATAGAGTCTTTCAAAAGCAGATTTGAGTCGGCAGCGACAATACCAGGCACAAAAAAATATCATGCCTTCATTCCTACTACTGAAGGTGTTATGGTAACACGCACAAGTAACAGTGTGACATTTAAAGTTGTAAAAGCCTGTAAATAAATTTGTAGTTAGTGATTAACTAAACAACATAAAAATAATTCGTTTTATTTTAAATATTATATCAAAGTACTAAAGAAATAATGTCTGCAAGCTCACGCACGTGACGGGCGTTTGGCGCGGTGCGGCGCATATTTCCAGTATAGCTCGTAAACCACTTCCCAACCCATAATAAAACTTGGCAAGGATGTTCTATACAATACTAGCTATTTTCATAAAAAATATAAAAAAAATCGAAATGGTCTGTTTGTGAAAATCGAAGTTAAAAAAATTAAAATAAAAAAATATGGAAAAAAACAATTTATTTTCGTATCCAAAAATGCAATTAAAAAGCTCATTACATGAAGTTTTAAATCCAGTGGTTTAATTATTTTAATCAATAATTTTATGACTAGATAATCGGCTTTGAAGTATGCCCACCAGTTGGCCAAAATTTCAAAGGTCCATAATTCTTTAACCAGTCACTATATTAGAAAAATAATTGATACATGAATCAAGGACATATATAGGTAGAATATACTCAAATATTTCTGAAATCAGAAGCATTGAGATTTTTTACCTGTCCGCTTCGCGTGGATGTCCCTTAAGTGTGCATAATATACTAATGTAATTTATATGTATTTAAGTCACAAACATAAAAAGTTATAAGCATAAAAATAAGAAATAAATAATAATTATGAGAAAATCGTACAAAGACAAGCCATATTATGTCCATATACACTAGCCAGAGGAACAAGAAAGGATTTTAAAGCAAATGCTACTAGCAGACATTGAGTAAAAGAGGTAAGTGGACATTTCAGAGAACACATTTATCATACAAGTGTATTTATCATTTAACCATACTCACCAGTTGCTGAAGGTAGACTAGAGAGTGCAAGAAAAAAAATACATTCATGAATTACCATGTATAAATAAAATAAATACATTACACAATGAATTTAGAAAAATTACTGATAAAGGTTTTTTTATAAATAAAATATGCAGGGTCCACTGCAATAATGATAAATGTCCAAAAATATTTAGATCTGAATAAGTCATGTCATTTGGTCACAATATAATATGCAGCTTGTAAATTTTAATCCTGTTTAGAACTGTGTTTCAATATTGCTTTCTTCCGAGATAAACATATTTTGAATATTTTGCAGAAATATCATTACTGACTATGAATGCCAAACATTATAGTATTCAGTTTTGAAGATTATTTTATGATAAATGAGTTTATCGTGCTAAAAGATTAATTATTTTCCAAAATAATATTACAATGATTAAATGATTATCTTTACATCCAAGCAGTTAATAAATATAAAATCCAATTATCTCAAAACTACAAATAGAGGGGAATCATCCTTATTGTAGTAATTCATATGCATAAGTATAATAAAGTATATGTGAGTATAGAACACTTCTAAATTAAACATGTAATACTAAAAAAATACATAAAATATGACTTATTATGTTGTAATTTAAGGCCTATTAGAGAGATTGTCAGTTTCTAATAAGAAACAAATTTCATTTGATTGTTTTTTTAGCTTTGCAACAATAGTATTAAATTGACTGAATCAGGAAAAAAAATATTAACAATAAACAAAAAGTTGTTTTGTATTCAAAACTTGACCTGCTTATTTGGACATAAATGTCTCTTTCAGTAAAAATCGAGAACATTGAATAGTCATAAGTATTTTTTTTAATTTGGTCATTTTAATACTAGGTATGCTATATTTTATGTATAATTTACCTCTATCTCCTTCATGTATTCGTATATGTCTTGACGGTACTCAACAACATGGAAGAACATCTCACGGTCCGTTTGAGCTGTGGTGGCATCATCATCCTCAACATCCACAATTATCTGACTCTCATTCTTTGATATGGACATAGAGAGTATGCTAGAGTCCACAACGGCCATGGGAGATTCCACCACATTTTCTTCTTTCTTTGTTTGTAGTGGTTGCCTGAAAATAGCACAAATTAATACATTCAAGGCTGGATCCCAATGTTAATTATCCAAATAATTTTGCTTTTACAATTATAAATATTTTTGGTAACATACATATATTAATAAATATTAACTTAGGCATATTTTTAAAACCTAAAAGTTGTAATTTTCGATAATAAAGTATTATTATTGTAATAGTAATAACAACCTTTTCACAGTATTCTTACATTAATAAAAGGTTTAGCTAAAAATTAAATGTAAATGGTTACATCTTGTCAAGTTGAATATTTAGTGTTCATATTTATTTTATTATTTACAATAAATATGTATCATCATATAAGTATAAATATAACATACATTAGAGAAACAAGATTAGTAATTAGTAACAAATTTTGTCACTATACTGAGTAATGCTGTGAAAATGCAGAGCAAATAAATGCAATGTTTTGCAATAAACTTGCATTTACAGTTAATGTTATAATTGTTGATATTGCATGAACATACAATTTGTATATCTACACTAAACATACTTTAGAAACAAATGTTATAAGACCTATAATATTGATGATCTCAGACTGTGATTATAATATAGTCAATATTTAATTTTAATGATTAATAAACAACAGTATAATTTACAGTAATATAGCATATAATGCTAATGCCAGATTGTTTTTTGCAGTGTTTATAAAATATGAAAGACTAAGGCAACAACAGTAAGTTGAATCTGGGTCATTAACATATTAGGATGATGTAATAATGAGCTCTGTCTTTTTGTCTTCATACTTCCCTGAGATGGGTGGGTATTCTGTGTATAAGGGTTGTTAATTAACCAATATTTTTAATTTATTTCCAACTCCTCCTATAAATTTAGCTTTCTGATTGATTTTGATGCGGGTTAAAGACAAGTTAGACATTCCCAGAGACTCGCTGAGCTTCAATGCTCGGGGTCATTACATTGCGTGCCACTGTTGATCCTGGCTTACAGGAGTTACAGTGGTGGGTGTGAGGGTGGGACAGTTTGCATAACCAATATTTTTAGTAAATGTAGATATTCCCAGAACCTAACAAAAATAAGGCAATAGCCATATTGAGATATTTTTTCTGTATATATCTACTTGTTCATTTTAAAGGATCTTAACCTCAAATACGGATTTACCTTTATTTTCTTACTTGTGGGTATTCTTCAAGACTATTAGGACCAATTTCTATTTTTTGTAAGATGTATGTATCTTCATATACTATGAAGATATTTAATTTCTGGTTTTACTTAAATTTCAACTGCTACAATGACTACACACTTACCGAAGAGGAGGTGCTTCTTTAGGCCGATCTGGTTTTTTCTCCACTAACGCTTGTTTCTCGGCTTGGGTGCAGAGCGATCGCACATTTTCAGCAGCATTGACAAAGAAATTGTTCTCTTTCTTCAAGTCTTTAGCACCAAATGGTTTGTAAGTTGACTCGCGCTTCTTTACCTCCGTCTCCGACGGTTTGTCTTCGTACACACTAAAGGCGCGGAATTGCGCCACGGGAGGTACGATGTTCTTTTCGTTCTTAATTTGACGCACTGTTCTATTCTCATCTTGAACTTTACACGTTCCATTCGTCAAACCCGGCTACAAATGAAAATAAGCGTTATAAAAATACCTACTGGAAACTGTATACTCACCAACAAAACCTTGTACTTACTAGTTTACTGTTCCGATTCTGATTGCATGCGAAATGACTGAGATCGCCCAGTGCACGCCGCTGGTTAGCCAAAAATATGTCTGCATTGTCTTTCCGTAGTCCCAAAGTAGCATTCTCTTGATCTTCGTGGATTCTGAAAGCCATCGTCGTTTTCTTCTGTACACACAAACTACCAGATCAGCTAACAGCGCAAGCCACACGTATGCGACGACGGTTTCCGATCCGGAAATACGTGTTACTTCAATGCTAGATGCACATTTTATCAAAATATTGCGAGTAGACTACGAAAATGTGCAAATTTTCATACAAAACCACCCTCAAAATGCGACTTGGCGTCAACGGACAACAGACATTTTGATAATTTCAGCTGGTACAGTTTACGTTGCTCTTTACTCTATGACAATTTAAATTTTAACCAATAAAATTCGTTATATATTCCTTAGTCTATGGTGCGCTTTATTTTTTGGTTTTTAACCGCCGCGCCGTCTTCCGCTCCCGCCAAATAATTTCATCATTCATGACATTACCTCAAATTGATTCAACCACAATCATTTAATTTCACAATATTAAATGCATCAAAATTAAAATTGTAATTAACATTTATGCATTCGAGCTATTATTTAATAACCCTATAACATAACAAATCTTTGCTGGCAAGTAAAGTATTTCAAAATGGCAACATTTATGTTGGTATCATCTGTTTTTGACAATTTCTCAAAATAAGCTTACCAAAGGAATGTAGGCTTTATTACTTAAAAGCAATGGTTGAAATTACGCAGTTACCTAAGTTAGATAAATTGTTTTGACATTTGCTAAGTTAAAGAAACATCAGCTTTTAAAAAGTTACACGCAAGCGAAACGTAAATAAAAAGGTGTTTTATCAATAATAAACTGTTCCAAGTATGAACAAATTACAGCTATTATTCACTTTACTTGTGTGCTGCGGTTTTCATGTTCATGTTGCGATAAGGGTATACAAAAAGGAAGATATAATAAAACTCAGGTCTATGATAATTTTTTTACTGATTGGTTTGTAAAAGAATAGTTGTGAATAAATGGACTTATATTTTATTCATAATAATTTCAGAGAAGAAGTGAGAGATATGTTTCAACATGCGTACGAAAGTTACTTAAGATACGCTTACCCTTACGACGAGCTTCGCCCCCTGAGTTGTGACGGTGTAGACACTTGGGGTAGTTACTCTTTGACGTTGATAGACGCTCTAGACACTCTAGCCATCATGGGAAACTATACAGAGTTCAACAGAGTGGTGGATATTGTGTTGCAGAAGAAGAATTTTGATGCTGACATCAATGTATCTGTGTTTGAAACTAATATTAGGATCATCGGAGGATTGTTAAGTGCACATCTTCTGTCACATAAGTAAGTGTGTATACTAATACAAATCTACTACTTAAGGTCTGTATTTTGTATTCTTTATCAGCCCATATACGTCCTACTACAGGGTATGGGCCTTAAGTCTTAAAGTCTATGTAACATCAAAATTAAAACTTAACTAATAAGATGTTTGCCCCTCATATTTGATTGTGTTTGTTTCAGTATTGATTGAATAATTTTTCATGCCCATTTATTTTCCAGAACTGGTATGAGGCTTGAACCTGGCTGGCCATGTAACGGACCATTGCTTCGTTTAGCAGAAGATGTGGCACAGAGATTGATAACGGCTTTTGACACAACAACTGGGATGCCTTATGGCACTATAAACTTAAGGTCAGGCGTACCGCCAGGAGAGACCAGTGTGACCTGTACGGCTGGTGTTGGTACATTCATTATTGAATTTGGAACGTTGAGCAGACTTACTGGTGATCCATTGTATGAAGAGGTAAAATATTATTACAAGTTTCATTTTTAACTGTTTTGCAAAGAAAATATGTTTTAATAAAAATAATGCATTAGTTTTTGATTTTTTAAATAATCATTATAATTGTTTATACATATCTGGAACTAAAATTACTGTTATAGGTGTGTTTTATGACAAATTCAACATGAACACCCAGATGCAGACTAAAATTTTTTTCTCCCTTGTGATTTATGCATGTGCAACTTGAAGATGTCTTTTAGTTGAAATGAAAATACTTTATTGGATCCTTAAAATGTCTACATTATTTAGAATCAGCCACTTTTTTTCTTACCATCCTGTTCACAAAGCTGTCTTCACCAGGGAAGAATGGGCAAGAAACTCTAGTGTTGCTCTTTTCAAAATAATTTTCCAATATTATGTTTATTATACAGGAGTTGCAGCTCAGTTAATACAGAGCAGTTCACAATTTAGTTTATAATAATCAATGGAATAACAATAAAATTGGTTAATTCAACTTATACAGCTGAAGTTAAGTAAAGTAAAATCACCCAAAATTCATTTCCATTATAGCATAGCAAGCAGATTTCTGCATTCATCAGGCAAGAAAAAGTGAAAAGTGCATTCACTTTTTTTCCAGGTAGCATACAATGCATTGAAAGCTCTTTATCATCATAGATCACCAATTGGTTTGTTGGGAAATCACATAGATGTAATGTCTGGCCGCTGGACTGCTCAGGATGCAGGCATTGGTGGTGGTGTGGACTCATATTATGAATATCTAGTCAAAGGTAGGCCTACAATAATTTTCCTGCTTTCTATCATGCACTAAAACACCTTCTAGTGATGCAAGGTCTAAATTCCACTGACCCACTAATATGCCAAAAAATGCTAAATGGCGGCGTTTCGTGACGTGGCGTGAGGACTTTCACAATGAGAGGCCAAAGATGGATGGTCTAAATGGCTCTTTTTTTCGCTTGTGACAATTTTTTTATTATAAACGACGTTCTGATATTACATTTGCGCTTTCGTTTACACTAGTTATTTTCTCTTTAAAGGTTGAAGATATTTTAAATAAAACAGCTGAAATTTACCTTAAGCATAATAATATATACTATTATGCTTAAGGTAAATATCAAAAGGTGTTTCCTTTGTAGTGATTTTTGATGGTCCTTTCAGCTTAAAAGACAGTTTGAAGCTGATAACTTCCATTGTTTGATGTCTATGTCAGAACTCAGAGGCATATTATGCCGATAAACTTGCAGCTTTTATAAAATTAAGAAAGTCTGGCGGCAACGGGCTCTTGGTCAGAATAGTATAACTATTTTTGATTTCGCTGTTCAATTACAGGAGCAATATTACTGGAGAAGCCAGAACTAATGTCGATGTTTATGGAAGCCCGCATCGCAATTGAAAATATTTAAAGAAGGACGATTGGTTTGTGTGGGCCACAATGTTGCGCGGTCATGTTACATTACCAGTGTTCCAATCACTTGAGTCTTACTGGCCCGGACTACTTAGTCTTATTGGTAAGGATTTATATCTAGCTGGAAAGTAAGAATAACACTGTACATTCTTTCTTAATTATTGTTGCAATACAAAGGTACTAAATGCATTTTTAATGCTAATTTTAGCTTTTGATTAATATTGATCTATAAATAATTAGAGTGATGACGTAAGAGTTCATGACGGATACTCTGAGGAATTGTTCAGTTTGATCCATTCCTTTTCTTAAGAGAATCATGCGTGCTCGCATCGCATTGGTTGATGGTCAAAAGCATCGAAGCCCTAACCAAAAATAGCTAATTATTTCTTGTGCGTGTTCCCTCCTTCCCTTAATCCGCGTGCTTCCGCCGTGAAGAGGCATCTTTGCATGCCAGCATGATTGTGTCTAATGGCATGGGACCGCCGTCTGATGCCATTGGACACTGTCTGGGTGGCATTGCTATTACCATCAGGTGCAGCCAAGACACTGCCAATTTAAAAAATATCAGTTTTGCTTATATTAGCAAAATCAATGTTTTTTACCGTAACGCTGTTTATAATTAGTTATTTAAGCATATTAAACAAATGGGGAATATGCACGTGACTTAAATATGGACAAAATATTTTTTTTTGTAATCTTTATTGCTACTGAAAACACACTATACAATAATTTTTAAAATTTATTTTAATTTAATAGTGAAATTTAATCATCAAAAAGTGGCTTTCCGCGCAAATTTCCGAAACGCAACACTATTGGTGGATGAAAATGTGACGTCACTTATACACGAGAGGTCTGCTATCAACAAGCTATTTGTATGGTTTCTTTTCTGAGGAATGATTGTTATTGTATTGTGTCACTGTTTTTTTACATTAAGTGAATAGTTTTATGTGTTCTCAGTATTAATTAATTGTGAAGAGAATTAATGCCATTACTTTATATTTAATATAATTTTCTGTATCCTCTTCAATGTGAAACCCAGAAATAATAGAAAGATTAATAAAACTAGTCTCGAACTTGCCTCTTACTCTAATACTTCTTAATTCTTCTTTACTGGTGGTAGGTCTCTCATATGTGAGATACCATCTGGGTAGGTACCACCGCAATGTCTATTTCTCCCGTCAAACAGCAGTGTAAATGCACTGTTGTGTTTTGTATTGAAAGACATTATAGCCAGAGTAACTACTGGACATATTGAGACTTAACATGTTATGTCTTAGGATGGCGAGCGTAGTGGAATACCAAGGATTGCTTTGTAACTCAAGGTGTTGTTTGGTTTTACTACTGTTTATGAGCAGTCGTATAGCTTACCATTAGGCGAACGGCTTGCTCGTCTAGCTGTTCAAAGCAATAAAAAATTGATGTTTTTATTCATCAGTAATACTTATACTCATACATACATAAGGATATAAGAATTCTTAATGATATCTTTACGACTTTTAGTAAACTAGGTTATGTTTTTGTAGAGGTTTATAAACAAAACAAGTAGGTAGGTAAACGTAAGAATGATTTGTATATGTATTTTACTTAATTTTAATATCCTAACTTACATCGAAATGGTCTTCACAACAATATAAATAGCTCAAACACGATACATTGTCTCTTCTCATCGCCTTGCACCACTTTATCCTTAGATTTACAACTTTCGGCTTATGGAAATATATTTTATCAGGTGCAATTTTTATTTTATTTGGGCACATAGGAACGACACAATATTTGTAATATGGTGTTTTGTGCTTTTCCATGGTAATTAAGTCGATATTCAGTCACTTTCTTTATTTTTTAGTATATTTTTAACCAAACACTGCTGGTTGACATCGAACTTGTGTAATCGTGACGTCACGTACAAGCGCGCCAAAACGGCCACGTTTAGATCGCCCAAAATTTATAGCGATTTTAATATTTATTTTTTTGCATAATAGTTTATAATTTGGACGTGTTATTTGTATATTTGGTATTGTAATGTGTAGTAGAATCGAATAAAAAATTAATAAAAATCATGCATATTCCCGATTCTTTATGGTATAGTTTTTTATCACCAGGCGAGAGTGACTCGGCGATGCGAATCATCCACAATTACCACAGCGTTTGGAGGCAATACGGTTTTACTCCTGAAGTATACAATCTAGGCACCGGCGAGGCTTCCACATCAAGAGAAAGTTATCCACTGCGGCCCGAACTCATAGAGTCTATTATGTACCTATATCGTGACACACGAGATCCTATATTGCTGCAAATGGGTGAAGATATATTAAGGAGTATTCAACATAGTGCCAGAACGCCGTGTGGATATGCTACGGTAAGTTCCAGGTGAAATTCTAATTTGACTGCCTCGGTGGAGTAGTTGTACTACGGTACGATCACAACGCTCAGGTCTACGGTTCGAATCCAGAAACGGGCAAAGTGATATTGTATTTTCTATCCATTATCAGCGAATTAGAGAGAAGAGTTAGGAATTTATGGCCGATATGGCGATAGGTTCGCTGCCTATCACATTATGAGACGGAACACACAACGCGAAGTGGGTGCCCTAGTAGTAGTAGTGGTAATTCCAAGTGTTTAAATGACTTTCCTGCCATTGGAAATTTAGTGTGTATTGTGTCCCCCCCGCGTATTAAATTTAACAATGTACCAGTTAAAAGAAAGGAATCAGTTTGTTACCTCGGATTAATTTTAGAGAGAAATTTCTCATTTATTGAACACATTAGAACCGTCGGAGAAAAATCGAAAAATAACTTCTATGCTTTAACGAGAATATCAAGGGCAACGTGGGGATTATCATTTAATACTTTGAAAGTTATCTATGGAGCAACTTATTTGGGTTGTATCTGTTACGGTTCTCCAGTTTGGGCCGATAGATCTACTGTTGGCGCTGTTCGTAGGAAGTTGCTCCAGAGTCAACGCCTGGCCTTGATATTCTTGTGTAAGGCTTACAGAACCGTTAGTACAGAGGCTTTGCCGGTTCTCGCGGGTGTGCTTCCGGTCGATCTGGAGGTGCAAAGACGCGCCGCATTATATTATTCAAATAGAGAGACAATAGACACTAACTTTATTGCATCCCGAGACTTTTTAAAGATTAGCAGATTATTTAAACCGTATTCTGCTGCGTACACTGAATTAATTGACGAATGGCAGAACCGGTGGGATATATCCTCAAAGGGGCGTCACTTATATCAATACTTTCCGTCCGTTCGCGATCGCTTAAGAAAATCGTGGCTAGAAATTGATCACTGTGTATCACAGTTCCTAACTGGACATGGCAACTTTAAGAGCAAACTATTCACTTTTAAGCTGGTTGAATCGCCTGCGTGTCAATGCTCTACACCTGACTGTGAGTACGAACAAACTGCACATCATATACTTTGGGAGTGTGATCGCTGGTCCGATGAACGCGGCATAATGTTGAACAATATGCAAATAACTTCTGGTGTTGCATACTATACGGACCTCGTGGAATCTAGGAGGAACTTCCGTGCTTTCCGGCGCTTTTGCCATACCTATTATTGGACCCAAATTTAGCAGCTCAAACTATAGGACCCATGTAATTTGTTTATCCCGTGGTGCTTAATACATCTGGCTTCTCCAGTTGTATATCTTTATATAAGAAGATACATACCTCTCGACTCAATATTTTTTGTCACCCGCTTTGCTGCGGAGGGAAGTGAACAACTATTTGTTTCCAACTCCTCCTTTTGTTTTTTTTTCTTTCTGATTAATTTCGATGCGGGTTAAAGACAAACTAGTGTCCCTGAGAGACTCGCCGAGCTCCGGAGCTCGGTGTCATATCTTTGTGTGCCACTGTTGATCCTGGCTGACAGGAGTTGCAGGGGCGGGTGTGAGGGCGGGAAAGTCTCTAGTGTGTATTGTCCACAAAACCATAATTTTATATTTTTAGATCAAAGATGTTCGGGATCACCGCAAAGAGGATCGCATGGAATCATTCTTCCTGGCAGAAACTACAAAATACCTGTACTTATTATTCGATCCGGACAACTTCATACACAACCCTGGGTTACACGGGACAGTTATTAATACGCCCAATGGTGAATGTATAGTTGACGTTGGTGGTTATATATTTAACACGGAGGCACATCCTATAGACCCAACCATGTTGTATTGCTGTCACGAAGCCAGACAAGGGTATGTAAAATGATATAAGGTGCCAACTAAATTGATTTAAATCATATGAACGAAAACAGGAGTGTAATTTAAAAAAAAAAACCAGACTTTATTTGACCTTACCATTCTTTTTTCATTTACAGAATAAACATAAGCGAAATTCATCGTATATATCAAATTTTAGAAGAAGAGGACAACATTAAGTTCATGACATTGATAGAAGCCACGACCAAAAAAGACGACACAATTGAAACGCACGAAGAAATCACTAAAGACATACCTGTGAATCAAAATGTAGCAGGAAATGAATTTCCAGAAACCGCGGAAAATAAAACTGAAAATAATCAAGTGTTAATAAAGACAGAAACAAGAACTGGCTATGTTAACCTAGATGGCACAGAACGAGAAAATATCGCTGTAGAATCCAATTTAATGGACATCGTCAAAGAACGAATTAGTACTTATTATAATGATACTTTGAATACGGCTACAGAAGTACAAACAAAAACAGAAAATAAAGTCCCTGATGATGCAGGTGAAGCGACTGTTGAAATAGACGATATTATTGTTCCACAAGTACCGCAGGAGCAAGAAAAATTGGAGCCTCCGAGTGCTACAAAAGCAAAAGAAACTTTGAAAATGTTGCCGAAAGTTTTGCAGGACTTTTTAAACAATGACTGGAAAGCCAAACCTAAATGTGAACCTCAAAGATTGTTGGAAAGGATACGGAGAGAAAAGAAATATCCAGACCATCCTGATGTGGATAAATACCAATTATTGTTGACTCCAGCGCCGTCATTCCTGCAAAGGATATCGTTAGCAGGCGAATTTTAAACAAGAAGCATTTAGAGCTGTGATATTTTTTTTGTGCAAAATGAATGTTGCGTCGTTCCTTTCATTAGTGTGTTGGTATGTGTGTGTATTTACTTTGTAATATTTTTTGACCAAGTCATCAAAATCTAAAACGGATTTCAATTATTGTAGACGTGTCATTTGAGTGCTTAGCGCTGATTCCACAAAATGTTTAAATTGACTGGCTAGTCTTATTAGATATCCTTAATAATTTAATGGATGATTTTAATATTGTAACACCCTACATTTCGCATACAGCTTGTTGTGTGAACCTTTAAAAGACTTCAGTAGACGTTATTTATTATTTAAGTTTGAATAAAACTATTTTTTTAAAAATACACTGATTTAATTATTATTCTAAACAATTATTTCACAGAGGATGTTTGAAATTCTTATCATTCTGTACTCCCAGAAGTTTTGTAGAAGAGTAAATTATCTATGTCATTAAGAAATCACTTGACAACTTGTCATTCATTAGCACCATGTAAATAATTTAGTGAAATTTTAGTGATGTAAATTAACAGGGAATTTGTAAAAATGCCTGCTTATTGCTTGGACATTAACCACCGGTTGTCCGATACACGCAGTATATTGGAGAAAAGTGAGTTAAAGTCGAACAGCTCGATGCCTTACCACAAGTTTATTTTATCATGACCGAATTGAAAACTACTGCATCTGAAGAAAATACGTTATCTTCTAAAGGGTATAAGTTACTTAAATTTATAGGTGAAGGAGCATATGCCAAGGTAGGCATTTACAAGACTGATGGGTGTATGCACTTTTATACACGGTTAGTCAGAAAGGATGTAGGTACTAACCGAAAGGGGCTTGCTGCGCTTATCAAAATGAACAACTTTTACTGGCCAACCCTGAAATTGCGATAATGTACCATGTTCCATACATTTGTTAAGAACAGCTGATGTATTTTTTTCTATTCAGGGTTGGCCGCATAGTAAAAGTTGTTCATTTTGACAAGCGTAGCAAACCCTTTAGGTTTTAAATACCATTTCTGGCTAACCTTGTGTAACGCATATCATAAATCAATTTCGCAGAGATGTTGAGAATTATTTATATTGATATTTATTATTATTGCAGGTTTTCTTAACTGAGTATTCTCATAAAGACGATTCGCAAAGAGCAACTCTCGCATGCAAGATAATCGAAACCTCGAAGGCTCCGAAAGACTTCGTCGTAAAGTTTTTACCGCGTGAAATAGACGTTCTAATACGCTTGAATCACCCACACCTTATTCACGTGCATAGTATTTTCAGCGGAAAACAAAATATTATATTTTTATGAGATACACCGAAAACGGCGATTTACTTGGTTACATTTTAAAGAACGGTTGTGTGTCAGAAAATCAATCTAGAGTTTGGATGCGACAGCTGGCGCTGGATTGCAATATTTACATGAATTAGAAAATCGCACATAGGGATTATTAAGTGTGAAAACGTACTTCTAACAGCAAACTTCAACGTTAAAATTTCTGATTTCGGTTTCGCACGCTTTTGTGTTGCCGAGGATGAAAATCCAGTACTAAGCGAAACGTATTGTGGTTCCATGTCATATGCTGCGCCAGAGATTCTACGCGGTAAACCGTACTTGCCTAAACCTACGGACCTCGGTCTTTGGGTGTAGTGTTATTTGTAATGTTGAACAGTCCATTGCCGTTCGACGACACGCGTATGCGCAAATTGTACGAGCAACAGATGGGAAAGAAGTACAGGTTCAGGTCCACGCGTCGCTAGTGTTCTTTCATTGGAGTTGTAAAGGAGTCGTCAAGCATTTATTGGAGCCCGACCCAGGACTTCGTCACACCGCGACCCACATTCTTAACTCCGAGTGGATTGCTATGGATAGTAGACTGACCAGTATGTTTGGCATTACACAATTACCTAGTTTTTAAATGTCTGTACAACAACAACTACTATTTCGTGTTAATAGTTGCCAATTGTTCTCTAAAATATCTCTACGATTCGTGTTAACCGCTGACCTTTTCTTCACTAATGACTCAAGCCTTAGTCTACATTTCTAGATTTATTGGTTAATTGGTCTACTAGTCTACTATTGCCTAATACATATAGGCATAATATGCTATTCATGTTTGTACATACTTCCTTAGCTTTGAATGCAGTGGAAGCAGCAGCACTCAAGCGAGCGAAGGAAGAGCGCCGAAGATTATCAGATACGCACAGGAATCCTCCAAAAAGACAAGGTGACATATTAGAAGGCCCTGATAGAGAATCTACATATAGGGTTAGTGTTTTAAAGATCATGATAATTGGGTTTTAATCATGTGGACATATTTTGACCAATTTTGTGTTTACAGCAAAGTGAAATGATAAAATCTTTGGCCAATGTAACAGCTAAGCAAAAGAAAGTAAATTAGATGGAGGGTAGATCCAAGGTATGATATCTTTACATGTGTTTTATTTTTTGCAAATATAATAAAGTATGACAAAAAATGTGATTGCAGTTTAATAATCTCGAAGACGATTTAAAGCTGACTGGTTCTGAACAGCTCACTCTAGCGACACGTGGTTACAAAATGATGAAGAAGATTAATGAAGGATCATATGCTAAGGTAGCATGTCTGCATAAATTGTATTGATAATAATTTCTTAAATATTTAAAAATAATACTTAATAATGTAACAGGTTTATTTAGCTGAATACAGGAATCCTAGTAAAAATGACAAGTTGTCCGTATTGGCTTGCAAAGTTATAGATACAAACACTGCACCCAAAGATTTCGTTAAGAAATTTTTACCAAGGGAAATCGAATGTTAATCAAATTGAATCACCCACACCTCGTCCACACGCACAGCATCTTTCAAAGAAGATTTAAGTATTTTATATTTATGCGATTTATGGAGCATGGTGATTTGTTAGAATATATTTTACAAAAAGGAGCGGTGCAAGAAGATCAAGCTAGGATCTGGACTCGTCAGCTTGCTCTAGCTGTTCAGTATATGCATGAACTTGAAATTGCGCACAGAGATATCAAATGTGAAAACGTTCTTCTAACTGCCAATCAAAACGCGAAGCTCTCTGATTTTGGATTCGCTCGTATATGCGTTGACAAGAAATTAAAAGATATTCACAGTGAAACGTTTTGCGGTTCACTATCGTACACTGCTCCGGAGATTTTGCAGGGAGCTCCATATTTTCCAAAACCGACTGATATTTGGTCGCTCGGCATAGTCCTTTACGTAATGTTGAACAGAGCCATGCCTTTTGAAGATAAACATATCAAACAATTATACCAGGCACAAATAAGTAGAAATTGGAAGTTCCGATCACGCTATATCGATGCAATATCAGAGAATTGTAAAAGATTAATTACTCTAATGTTGGAACCAAATCATCAGAACCGATTAAAAATAGACCAAATTATCAATAGTGAATGGATTGCAATGGATTCTAGATTACTGGGTATTTTTATTTTGTCTTCAATTCACCCCACTCTTATTTATTTTCATTTGATTTTATTTCGTTGCCACTACAGATCGGTAGTTCCCACGCATACCACACAGATATGTAAAAGCTTTTTCTCAGAAAGGATAGGCAGAGGCGCTAACCCATATCCCGCCTAGTGTTTTCCGTCCCACGTCGAGCTTATTGCCATATGGGGCATGGCATATACTGGTGGTAGGTTTCTCATATGTGAGAGGCCATCTGGGTAGGTACCACCGCCATGTCTATTTCTCCCGTGAAACAGCAGTGTAAATGCACTGTTGTATTTCGGATTGAAGGTCATTGTAGCCAGAGTAACTACTGGACATATTGAGACTTAACATCTTATGTCTCAGGATGGCGAGCACAGTGGAATTTTGCTACTGTTTATGAGCGGTCGTATCGCTAACCATCAGGCGAACGGCTTGCTCGTCTCGCCATTCAATACAATAAAAAAAAAAAAAAAAACTTCTTGACATATTGTTGACATATGTACTTGAAATAGAAAATTTCAACATCATTTTGTCCTTTACCCGGGATTCGAACTAGTGACCTCAGCGGTGTAATTGTACCGTACTTGTACAACTACGCCACCGAGGCAGTCGAGAAAACAATAAAGACAAGCTGTTGTCTTATATAGACTAATGCCGAGTGTCGGTGCTTATAGTCAATTGTACTCAAACGTCCCGACCCTCAATTTTGACAGTTGACGTTTGTCAGATTCAATTTGTCAGCTTATTGTATAGTACAGGCACAGATCACTTCCAATAGATACCGCATTACGATAGTTTTGTTTGAACCGAAAACGCCAACGAAGGGAACTGCGCGGGGGGTGGGCGGGTTGTAGCGCGGTCACGTGGATTTCACTGGAGAGATGAGGCATAAGTCGATAAATAAAAAAATGTATCGATAGTTCGATTTGCCAGTAAGTTCATGTGTTATGATCGCTTCTATAACTTAATTACCACCTTGTTAAATGTTTGATAATATTTTTTCACCGGCTTGATCTGATAAATTATACCAACCGGCAACCGCTAACTACGAATAAATAGGATTAAGATTTATACTTTTGTATGTAACGGTTTTGACGTGACAACGTCTTAAATTAGGTTGCGGCTGGGAGTCACTTATGAAAAAGTGTAACGCCCGGTAACGTAACGGTGCGCGCGCAGCACTAGAGAATTATTTTTCAGTTTCACCCACTTTTTCCAAAATTGTCCCATAGCCCCCCCCCCTGCCTTCCCCCACCCTTATTCCGAAATAGTGCCTATTAGCCTCCCCACGAAACCTACCCCCCCCCCTCCCCTACCCCCACCCCGAAAATTTACCTCACCCCCCAATCCTATCTCGGCCAACATAGGTCGTAGACCCACCGAGTTTGGTATCCTCGGAACCGTCTTGGTGAGGGCTACAAATTGACCCCGCCAGAAATCCCAAATTACGCAAAAAATTACCCCCCCAAAAAAAATATTTTACCTCCAAAAAATTAATTTAAGTTAGCCTCCCCACGAAACCTTCCTCCCCCCCCTCCCTTACCCCCACCCCGAAAATTTACCTCACCCCCCCCCCAATCCTATCTCGGCCAATATAGATCGTAGACCCACCGAGTTTGGTATCTTTGGAACCGGCTCGGTGAGCTCTACAGATTGGCCCCAACCAAATCCCCAAATTCCTCCCTCTCTCCCCTAAAATATTTGTCCAGGCATAACTCCGTCATTTCTTAAAGTAAACCCCCCGTGTTTGGAGTCAGAGGAATCGTCTTGACGAGCTCGACAATCGAGAGCAGGCAAAATACGATTTTCTTATTGACGTGACAACGTCTTAAATTAGGTTGCGGCTGGGAGTCACTTATGAAAAAGTGTAACGCCCGGTAACGTAACGGTGCGCGCGCAGCACTAGAGAATTAGGCGCATTGAATCGGCGCATGCTTGTGTCTCTGTCTTTGTCTTTCTCGAACGTTCTTGGCGTTGAAAAACAAGAAAGCGTCACAATACAAGTTCACACGTGTGGTTAAAGTATCGTCAGCTGTGTCTGTAGTGAAAATATGGAGTGCTTAGATTCGTCATTACATGTACAATGTTTTAGTAAACAAAATATATTTCTATAGTTAAAATTTGTGCAATTCTTATTTTCATTCAATTCCTTGTTCCTATTGTGCAATTTAATTATATTCATATCAATAAATATTCTACCGAGAAAAAGACGTTGTCACGTAAATCTTCGCCCGTAAAACCGACTTTACAGGCAACCATTTTTATTTCTATTATTCACTGTGTATTTTGTATACCATAATGGCAAAATACCCAAATTAAGTGTTGATATAAAAGATCAAAAATAAAAATAGTAAGTAGAAAAATATGAAATAGTAAATAACTAAACCTCACGCCCTAAAGGGCTACAATAACTTATTCCGTTTCTTGAATTCTGACGGCGCGGCGGCTGTAGTAAATGTAATATAGTGACGATGAAACCCACTTGACGAACTATGAATGTTTTTGAGACGATATATACAATGTATATTAAAATTGGTGCAATAGCTTGTGCTACTGATTCTCAATAAACTTAGTACATATACTAAAACTTATGATAAATACCCTCCCATTATATTTGAAAACGTAGACAACTAGAGGGAAAAAAGGAAATTTAATAACGCCAAAGATAAAAATAAATAAAATAATATTGTAAAAGTACCTTGTTAACGAATTTAACTATTTAAAATTACATAAAATAACGTAATTATGGTAATTTGCAATTTTTATTTAAATCAATATTTATTTTGTGACATTGTCATTTAATAAAATTAATTTACATTACTGTTTTACAATATCGATATTTCTGGGAATTATATTATAAACATGCGTCAAACACTAGAATAACGCGTGATTTCGCCAGAAAAAGATGGCTTATTACGGTTATTGCTATGCGAAAAAGAGACGGCTGATTCTCCATCCGAACTCGACTGTTTGACATTGATACATTAACCAGTATAAATTGAGCTCGCTCGGGGCCAAATTAATTAAAGAATATTAGTTATCGATGAAAACTTATTGCGTTTTTTAGATACTTTATTATTTTGAGTTTTTTGCACACCATTTTATTGAACAAATCATTTTTAACTGTAATATTATGTTCCCAACATGTAATTTTCGCTAACGTGCGACGACATGTGCGGGTCCACTACTTGGACAGCACTGATGACGCGACATTTGGCATCGGTTTATATCTATCTGATAGCTTATATGTGTTGGGCGCAACCGCTGCCTTGCATTAGGTATCTATTGGGAGTGATCTGTGAGTACAGGCAACGAAGCATTTTTTCCTGCATAATTTGCCAGGAGTTTTTTGTTTTCATGGAGAGGTGGCATATGACCCCACTAAGTTAAAACCCAAAATACTTACAAAAATGGCGTCCGCTAGAGCCGCCATTTTGGAAAACGCGTTTGAAGCCATATCTCCGGAACCGTCCACTTTAGGCCCATCATGCTAAGAACCTTTCTTGTAGATAATTAAATTTCCCATCTTTTTTGTTCAATGTTTTTTTTGTACCATTAACCGTTCGCGATTTACAATGTTATTAATTTTCATTTTATACCTTTTTTACAATAAATTTTACTGGTGGCAGGTCTCTCATATGTGAGAGGCCATCTGGGTAGGTACCACCGCAATGTCTATTTCTCCCGTGAAACAACACTGCTTAAATGCACTGTTGTGTTTGGGATTGAAGGACATTGTAGCCAGAGCAACTACTGGACATATTGAGACTTAACATCTTATGTCTCAGGATGGCGAGCGCAGTGGAATATTGCTACTGTTCATGAGCGGTCGTATCGCTTACCATCAGGCGAACGGCTTGCTCGTCTCGCCATTCAATGCAATAAAAAAAAAAAAAATTTGGGTTTTTAACTTAGTGGGGTCATATGCCACCTCTTCATGAAAAAAAAAAACTCCTGACAAATTATGCATTGCGGACAAGAGTAACCCGTTGCTTCGTTGCCTGTACTAGTAAACGGAAATATGGTTTAATTTAAAAATTTGAAATTTGATATTGACATGTGGACGTGCAAGTAGATTTCTTTGAGTGTCTCTGTTGAACTTTGAGACAAAGCGGTAGTGGTAGTTAAACAGTAGGGGCATTCCTTGTCAATAGGTAGACACATCTAGCTATTTATATTTTTTGCTGGATAAGAATATGTAATTTATGAAAGTAACACGTAACAATACTCATTCCAGAATGGACTCCACAAGAAACTTTAGCTTACAGGAAGGCACGTGACGAAAAACTTAAACAGCAAAAAAATATATTAGAAGTACCAGAGGCATCGAAATCTGATAAGGATGTTTGTCTGCCCGACACTTCCATAATGAAAAATAATTGCGATATGACTGCTTCCACGTCCTCATGGTATGCAATAAATAATTGTAGATAATATTCATTCCTCAGAGCTTACACCGAAAGACACATGCTTAATCATGTCCATAGGTACATATTTCATATTTATCGATATTAATAAAGTTTATGAATGAGATTTTATTTACACATATACCTACATACTGGCACTTAATAAAATTCAGGAGAAAATAAAAAAATGACGTGTAGTTTGACACTTATATGATAGCCAAAAACTTTAAAACTTTTAACACAACGAATCAATATGATACAAAATACATAAACCTTTAAGCCGGAAGCTCGTCCCATCATTATGTTACCAACAAAAGTGAAAATGAAATAAAATGACGTGAAAGGAAACAAATGGGTGGGGGTGAAAAAATAGATCTTAGCACTACACAATCAGATCTCACTGTATTACAAGAAAAAGGGTTCATATTGGAGAAACTAGTAGGGGAAGGATCCTACGCTAAGGTGAGAAAGTTCACGTATCCTGAAGAAATAAATGATTCAACAAGTAAGTAAGAAGTTTATAATTTAATATATTGTTTGCAGGTTTACAAAGCTACGCATATGGTCGACGAGACCCGGCACACAATAATGGCTTGTAAAGTGATCGACACAGCGCAAGCCCCTCGCGATTATCTCACTAAATTCTTGCCTCGCGAGTTAGATGTCCTCATACGTATCAACCATCCTCACGTAGTACACGTGTCGAATATATTTCAACGTCGTGCCAAGTACTTTATTTTCCTCCGTTTCGCCGAGAATGGCGATCTGTTAGACTTTTTGACCCAAAACGGTGCTGTCCCAGAAAATCAAAGTAGATTATGGATGCGCCAAATAATTTCGGGCCTTCATTACATACATACGTTGAACATAGCCCATAGAGATTTAAAATGTGAAAATATATTGATTACAGCAAATTATAATGTGAAAATCACAGACTTTGGTTTCGCTCGGAATGTGCGTCAGCGCGACCGTGATATACTGAGCGAGACGTATTGTGGATCGCTGTCCTATGCGGCGCCGGAAGTGCTCAAAGGCGTTCCATATTTGCCCAAATTAGCCGATATGTGGTCTTTGGAATAATCCTCTATACGATGTTGAATAAAGCGTTGCCATTTAACGAAACATCCGTCAAGAAGTTATATGAAAAGCAGGTGAATTATGAGTTAAAATGTTGTTTATATTTGTGTTTTTTTATAATCCCAACTTCAGAAAATATTAAATGGCGACAGGTGATGAAAAAATGGCGTTTTCGTACGAGTGTGGTGAACCAGTTGTCAACAGAATGCAAACAGCAGGTGACACAGTTGATGGAACCAGAGGCCAAGGCGCGCCCGACCGCCGGAAGCATTTTCAACGGACCTTGGATTGGCATGGATACAAGACTTACCAGTACGTCATTTAAATGAAAACAAAATTTAATAAATAAATAAATACCACCCAACAGTCACATACATAGTCCTGACCCCATACCAAGATCGAGTGTTGTGTCGTGGGTATCAGGAACTACGAGAGACTTTTCGGTCTCACAAACACCGAGACCCGAAAGAAATATTTGTGGGCCGCACAAACATTTCTCTCGGTGCGGGGATCGAACCCGCGGCCTTGATAATATTTCTTCCTAAAGAATACATGTTGACACTTATGTACACCCTTATGAATTGTGAATGCATAACACAAGTACATACTTTTTTTACAGATACAGATACACAACACTTTATTGAACACCACAAATTACAGAGAAAGATTTAAAGAAATTTCATGATTTTTTTGTCAGAGCTGACGTTTTTAGAAGAGTCTCTACTGAAGCAGGCACAAGAAGACGCCCAGAAGCGGGAAAAAGATGTAGAAGAGGAGAGTGAAATTGAGAGGATAGCAGAGTTACGTCGCAAAGGACGAGGGAAAGGTAGGTATCGTTTCCGTCGAAAAATACCACTCATGTGAATAAAATATAGCACATATTTTTAAAACCACAAACACACATTATACAGGGTATATCAAGACTGCTACCGAAAACGAAGCCGGGTGGTAGTTTAAGCGACTTCAGACACAATGCAACAGAAAAAGTTGCAAAAAAAGCGTCAATTTTTTTTGTTATTTTTTCCTATGGCCATTTTTGGGTGGTAAATACATTTTTTCCTAAAATAATAGTATATACCCTTTTATTTATAAATACTCTAAGGTATAAAAGAGTATAAATTATTATTTTAGCAAAAACTATGGATTTACCACCCAAAAATGACGGATATTTAAAAAAATCATAAAAAAAAATTGTCGCGTTTCTAGGCGAAATTTTTAATTGCATTGTGTTTGTAGCCACTAAAACTACCACCCGGCTTCGTTTTCGGTAGCAGTCTTGAGATACCCGGTATAGGGAGGCTATTGTTTCCTCTAATTGAAAATAATTATTATTGGTATGTGGCCAACGGTTTGTTAGCTACGAACCGGGCCAAACCGGCTAACATGTGCTCGTAGTTTCGAATTCTAGGAGGTATTTACGTCTGACTTTCCTGCGTCATTTGTGTATTGTTAGTCAAATACTATACAATTATTTGAGTTAAGTAATGTCAACCCTCTTATCCGCACACGTCCAGAGTAATGGGCTAGGTAAGATTTCAATCACTCCCAATCGTAAAGTAGCTCCTTCTGTATTAGCCATAAGAGGAGCATATATGATTATTATTACTTCTTAATTTAAATTAATGTAAATTATTTGTTTCAGAGGGTTTGAAAGTGTTGAAAAATGTGGACGCAAACTACGTTAAATCTCAGCAACTATTCGAAAGTTAAAAACTGATAAAATAAAACAACTGTTGTGTTCATTCAATATTTATTAACTTTTACATTTATATTTTATGATTTTAAGGTGTCGTAAAAATGGTATACATTATTGTACAAAGACTTGTTGTTTCAATGATATATCGTTAATAACACGAATTACAAAGCTATGGAAGACGAGGGACTATCATATAAAGGGTCTTCATGTTCATAACAATTGGCACGTCGTGTTAGGAACAGGGTTGTGGATTAATCTAATTATTCATTTATTACGGTGTTAAAAATCTGTAAAACGTTCGAAAAGATTAAAAGAAACAATTCCTCTAAGGACAGTTTTCAATATTGCGCGAACTTTCTACACATAAATAATGAACTTTATGCGATCCATTTTATACACACTGCGAAAATTACTAGAGCAAGTATAAAATGCACCCAAACACTAAGTATAACTTTTAATAAATACATTCATCAAATGCTAACAATTAAAGTTTTATAAGAAACAACACGTAGGTTGCCTCAACCGTATCTAGATAAATATTATATGTTATAACTAGCTATTTGAAAAATTATTTGTAGCAAATAGAAACGAGACCAGAATAATATTGTCGCCATTCAGTCGATTCCTAACAAGCTACATAATTACACAAGTAAAATGCGCTAAGTACTGTAAAACTCGTAACAAACGGTCGTGTTATAGTAGTGTGTAAACGGATTAACTATAAAAACATTCTTTATGATATATCCATTGGAATGTCTATTGCTTTCAGCAAACGTGGCTCTTGTTCACTTCGTCCTGACTCCCGACTCATTCACCAGTCACCACACGCATAATAAAGTGTAAAAAATAAATATTATTAATTCACTAAAAACCTTTTACTATGAAATTAAAGATAACATTAAATATGTTCTTCATTGATTTAATAAATCATTCTGAAGGAATCCTGAAGGCTCCTAACAGTTAAATCTATAAACCAATACATTTTTGGCAGTTACACTTAAATTAGTCGTACGCTTGTTCGTTCATAACGCCGTTTCATTATCATTGGTATGCAACTCGAATATTTCCAGACATTTCGACATAAAATTTAATATAATTTTGTAAAGCCGAGACACCGCAATTAGGAATTTAGCACCAAATTTTTATTTATAATTAATTTAAAAATTAGTGTTTTAATTAAACATGTCAAGTTGGGGTACGACTGAAACTCTTCACTCATCTCATATCTTGGATCTACAAGAAAGTTGCATCAAATAATTGTTTTGAAGATATCAACCGCTACAGAAGATTTCGTACACCACTCCATTGACAGAATGCTGATAAGCGATAACAATTGATTTATTTTTATTGTAACGATATCTATCCGGCATAGTGTGGGAGGTTCCCCGGTGTGGTGTGTAGAGGTCGCTAGTGTGCGCGCGCGTCGTCACGCGGGGGACAGACACCCGACGCGACGCCCGCCGCCGCCACTGACTTTACTTTCATCGTCTGCAATATAACCACAAATATTACGTTATTTCTGTACCTATATTTTAATGTTCATTTCTTTGATTTCTCATGGCTTATAGCCTTAAGAAAAAACACGTCATACACTTTATGATAAGTACTCTAGATAAATTAAATTATTTTTAGTTTAACAGTTTTAGTTCACGATTAAAGTGAAAATTTGCGATGCCAATAATTTAAATATTTTCACACATCGGGTGTAGATAAATAAGTTATTCTAACACTAAATAATGGAGATATTTTAAATATTTATTGAGACTTGATGAATTTATGGTGCAAGAATAGAAATAAATAAAAATGATCAAGAATTATTCACTCAGAAAAATATTCTAATATAACAGGGTGTTTTTTTTTTGGTAACTGTTTTTTTCTATATAGAGTACCTACTTAAGTGCGGATCCAAAATGAAACATCCTTTTACAGCCATAGTAATTTAAGGTTACAATTATAATACAGTGCACTCATCAAACATAAAACTATTGCCAGAGTTAGAGCTGCCAAACCAATATTAACATTTCAACAACCAAACCACCAAAAAAGTGAAAGCTCGAGAATAAGAAACCACACCCTTGTTAAAGGAGTTAATTGGTATGTGTGAGAATGAATTGACACAGATTTCACAATGTGGGTCTCTACTTACCAAACAAACTCAGTGTCATGCTATTGAATACCAAATTGAGATAAATATTTGCATTTTTGTGGAAGATTACAGCATAAATTTCAGCATACCAATGCAACCTTGATTTTATTACAATTTTATTAATTAGACTTCAACACGAAAACAGAAATTAAACAAAAAATTTTTTATCGAGTATTTAAAATTCTGTATTCTAATAATCATGACTGACTAATACTTTACCCAAGGGAATATTTTTTTAAATTATCTATGGCCAATTCTCCATAATACTTTTATAATGTCTGACATATAATATAATGTAATATAATATAATATAATATAATGTCTAACATACAGGACCTCTTTTTATAGTCATAAAACATGTTTTTTCTTATAATTTGTAGTACTGTGAATGTATACGTGCTACATAATATTAGTGTGGTTAGTAATGCAACTTACTGGCGAGGTGGTAATGTCACCTGAGCTGTCGTCGTGCAGGGGACACACGAGGTCGCTGAGGTCGAGCTCGTCTTTACTTTTCTTGCGTTTTAACGAGAACTGACTCTTCTTTGGTACCTGCAAGTTATATTCATAATATTTTATTGTATTTCTTGATACATACATATAATAGACATGAATGTGTTGCTGTAACAAATGTTGTTGAAGAATCTTTATTAAAAATATATTTTTTTTATATTGACTACATTTTATGTACTAAATATTAGGAAACGAATTTAAGAACTTTATAACCCGTACCGAAAAACAAATAGTTTTTATTATGCCATAACGACAAAATATATTATTTTCTTAATGAGGTAAGAAAAATGGTCCATATTTTCTTTACATTTATTTTACAGAGTCTTTTCGCTTTATAAAAATGCTGTAGAGCGATTCACATAACCTTTTGACGCGCCGATCACGTTGCGGTGCGTTTACAATTAAATTTACCTTAGATTATATACTCGTCTAGATGACACATCACACCTCACCGCACGGCTCAAAAAAAGTCTACCAAATTTGGTAGACTCGCTTCTCACGTACGTCAGTGTCATTTGAACTACATATGGATAACGTGCTCCCGAAAAATAATTAATTATGCCGGTTTGTGCTGTCGAATTGTATCGCAATTGTGTGGGAAAACTGTATAATAATACCAATATCACTTTCTATCGGTAACATTATTGTTAAACCACTATTATTTGAAGAAAACATGAACTTTTAATTCATTATTTTGAAGATGAGTTTCATTGGCCAGTGTTGTCAATTTATTACTAGGAAGATTTGTTGAAACTATGGGAGAAACTATAAAACACAAATATCATTACATAATATTTCGATCAGAATAACAACAAGAAGAATGGCATTATTTATTTAATGAGTAAATAATACTTACCTACACGATATTAATGAAACCCACGACGACATGCACTTCATAGTAATTTTATTAATTCTTTGCCTTGCATGTGTATTACCATTCAAAATTTCACAAACGGGGTACTGCTATTGTCATCTTTGAAGAAACAGCGAGAACTTATTCAAGGTCCTAATAATATTTTTGGACTTCCTACGGATTCCGTACTAGAAAATTGCTGGAGAGACATTACACAGCGGAAACCGAAAAGAAGACCATTCGTAGCCTCACATGACTTCAGTTGTGTGTTCCGAACATTTTACTTATGATGATTTATATTTTACATAAATACAGGAATCAGATAACAGCCCAGGCAATAAATCCAAAGAGTTAATACTATTCGGAAACAAACACTAGGAGATGGGTTTAGATCTTTATTGTTTTTACTAAAATGCGTTATAAATATAATTAATACTATGATTACTTTAAATAAAGAAAAAATATTTAACCTATTTTGTATATCAAATAATGGGGAAAAGTTAAGTTAATAATCTGGAGTAGGCATCCCTAAACACACACACCTTGACAGTTGGATTACAATAATTACACGACCGGTACTCACACATATCAACGAAAGTGAGGACACTTAGCGCATCGTTTGTTGACATTGCTCAATCTAGACGAGTATATAATCTAAGTAAATTTACGTTTTGGTACAAAATGGTATTCTTGTAAATGTTTAGCTGCGCGTGAACTGCACGTGAGCTGCGCTTTAACTGTACGTCAGACGTATGAAATTTGTTTGACATTGACATATACGCGCAGCAGTAGAATACATTATAGCGCTCGCGTGACGCGAACTTGACGCGAGCGTATTACGAGAATATGAAAAGGGCTGTTTTGATCAAAACTTAACCGCAACTGCACTGCAGCTGAACTTAATTTATTACATGAATCGCCCTACTGATTGCGGCGCACTTACACGTTTACCTTTAGGCGAAACGAAAGATTTAATTTACCTACATACCGGGTATCTCAAGACTGCTACCGAAAACGAAGCCGGGTGGTAGTTTTAGTGGCTACAAACACAATGCAATTAAAAATTTCGCATAGAAACGCGACAATTATTTTTTATGATTTTTTAAATATCGTCATTTTTGGGTGGTAAATCCATAGTTTTTGCTAAAATAATAATTAAAACTCTTATATCTTAGAGTATTTATAAATTAAAGGGTATACACTATTATTTTAGGAAAAAATGTATTTACCACCAAAATACGGTAATAGGAAAAAAAAAATTGTCGCTTTTTTTTGCAACTTTTTCTGTTGCATTGTGTCTGAAGTCGCTTAAACTACCACCCGGCTTCGTTTTCGGTAGCAGTCTTGATATACCCTGTATACACAAGTGAATTATTGCACGTGATAATTGTGAATCTGGTAGTAAGGATGGGCAAATCGTGTTCATATTTCAATTCGCAGGGCAAGAATTTCCGGGGGTTGGATTATTTCCTGAGTGGCCGATCATAACTCAAATCTTGCGATGATATACATGGGGAGTAAATTATTGACTAAAATAATTTTACCAGTTGTACCTTATATTTAGTAGTTGCAGTGAGGGGTTGGTATCCGAGTGTTTGTTCCGCATTTCGTTTTTGCTGGATCACTTCTCGGCCGAGCAAGTCGTTGAACCTAAGAAATAATAAATTCAAATTAAACTTCGATTTATGTGTTACCTTGTTTAGAGACTTAGTCGACTTTCGTCGAAAAAATACAATTTCAAAATAATTGTTATTGTTAAAAAGTATAGGTTTTTGATGCCATTCCCATTCCGGCTCGAAGGACCATTTAGTTAATGCACAAATTGATTGATAAAAAATATGTCGCTTTAAAATGACACTATAAGAGTTATAATCGTACACTTAATGTGATTATTATGAATACGGACAATGTTAACAAGTGCGTATAAAGCAAATGTTAGGAGATCAACTTTCAAAAGGAGAATGCCCAAAATTGGCCCTGCACCTGCCCACTTTATCGTTTTATTACAAAATCATAACTCAATTTATCCACAATGATAGTATCATTTGTTTACTGAAATACTCCGGGAATATTATTTTTATAATAAAAAGTAGCTACCGGAAAAACAGTTACATGACTATTTGTTTTATACATTCCCAGATCATACGCCATGAAAGTGTTGCCAATTTTTCATTTTCTCCTAAAAATTGTAGATTTGGGTGTAGTTGTGATATATTATTTTAGTTCGTAAATTTTTTTATAATTCTCTAAAAGCTGATGATTTTGTGTGATGTTTCTATAACAAGCATTCAAACCAACAAAATAATGATTTCCAGAAATAGAATAGAGAATCTTGTCCTAAAAGACACCTAGTACCTAATCATTAAATATTCACTGAAATAAATAAATGCTTCCAACAGTCGTATAACCGACTTGATCCCACATTCAGTTAATTTAAGTCTTTTTTTTAATGGTGAGTTATTGTTATTTTGTGTCTTGGGTTTGGCAGTTGGCAACATTTGCCACAACGACAATTAGTCCTACTTGGTCTGTGACCACAATTCTCTGTAATTTTTACAAGTCAAACACAACAAACACAAGTTAAACAAGCAAGCTCATGTTACGGTGAGCATATAAGATTTAATATAATAAAATAAGTATCGCAAATGTGAATACACAATATGGTTTAATGAAAACTATGACAACAACGTTGTAAAAACTAGAGTAAGGAGAAAATAAAAAGTGTTTTTCCTTCGAACCCCCAAGTTTTATTGCATCCAATCCTTTTAAAAGTTATTTACTACATTGTATATAATAATTTGAGTGTATTTTGAAACGTGGGCAGCTGGGGCCGACATCTGTATGGGGAGTGGGCATGCCCCTTTGATTGGTTAATTACCTTTGTGTGAGATGCCGCCGTAGTAGCGTCTTGTTGGCTGGAATATTTAGTAATGCTGCCAGAAGTTCTGCTGTGAATCGTGGCTCCAGAAGCATTAGACCACCGTGAACACCTACACAATAACACAAGAAGAAAATACAATAAAAATATTACAAAATCATTGATATGAACACATTTTAAGTCAATATTAGCCATTCTTGTTACACATGGCAGTATTTCTGGAGAGTTCCCAAGCTAATCTTATTAGTCTCATGTATGCCAAAGTTTATGATGTCTAGATTTTTGTTAGTCAATCATGCATAAGGCCGAACTATTATACGAACACGCGATGCCACGTTGCGTTGCATGTTCGTAGCGTGGTTCTTATGATCTTATCATAGAAAATGGTATAATCTGATTTGATTTCACACGTTTTGTGTTGCGTCAGGTCGCTTAGCATTTCAACGCTTAGCTTTAAACGTTTGAATGGCTTTGGATGAGTTGTGGATCACGGATAAGATAATATTTTTACAGTTCACGTAAGTATAGTGTGCAGGACGAAGACTAGTTTATAGTAAATAATTATAAGTTTATATGTTCTTATGTAAATGTTCTTGTGTAAATAAAGTAAACCGATCCCTTTAGTAGAAAGCTTATACCGGGTATCTCAAGACTGCTACCGAAAACGAAGCCGGGTGGTAGTTTTAGTGGCTACAAACACAATGCAATTAAAAATTTCGCCTAGAAACGCGACAATTTTTTTTTATGATTTTTTAAATATCGTCATTTTTGGGTGGTAAATCCATAGTTTTTGCTAAAATAATAATGTAAACTCTTTTATACCTTAGAGTATTTATAAATAAAAGGGTATATACTATTATTTTAGGAAAAATGTATTTACCACCCAAATATGGCCATAGGAAAAAAATATCAAAAAAAAATTGTCGCTTTTTTTTTGCAACTTTTTCTGTTGCATTGTGTCTGAAGTCGCTTCAACTACCACCCGGCTTCGTTTTCGGTAGCAGTCTTGATATACCCTGTATATAAGTCGTTTCGAGCTGTAAATCTCATAATTTGATTATGTAAATTATTATGTGTAATATTGTGTGTGTACTAGAGATTATATACTTTTGAGAAGTTAGAACAAAATTGACAAAACCTAGTATATAAACTCATTTGCAAAAAAAACGGGCACCTAAGCAATGAACCATTTCAAATGTTACTATTGGTTTGTTTGATAATTATAGGTAGATTTACTTTCACAATTTTGTAAATTAATAAGCAAATAATCGTTTTCGTCAGTATTATCATAAAATTTTTGGGTTTTAATGCTAAAGTTCACTAGTAGTGTATGCTCGCTAGTAGTGCATATGCTCGTGAAGTAAAAGTTAACAAAGATTTTTGTTTGTTTTTTCTTTAATAAAGTAAAAGCAGATAAATGTTTAGTATCGAGTGTGACCCCCTCTAGCTGAAACCACAGCTTGAATTCGTCTGGGTATGCTAGCGAGGATATCCCGGATACTTGCTTGCGGAATACGTTCCCACTCCGCGGTAATCACATTCTTCAGCTCTCTGATGGTCTGCGGAGCCGGTTGTACTGATCCCACGCGTCGTTTCAGAACGTCCCAGACATGCTCTATAGGATTGAGGTCGGGACTTCGAGCTGGCCAATCCAAACGACGAATGCCGACCTCTTGCAATATTCAATATTTTTCGCTGGCAACATTGGTACAGGTTACTGACCTTTCCCGATCTTTATTTTAAATTAATTTATTAAATAAGTTATTCAATGTATTTTCGTCATAATTATAATTAAAACCATTAAATATATGTATAGAAACATAGTGTCATTCCAAGTGTCGTCGCTAGTGCCGTGAATTGTATATGATACAAACTTAAACTGACAGTTGGTAAAGTTTTTGAATAATATCGCCAGTTTTAGCTTAAAATTAATATATTTTGTACCAAATTGGGTGAGTGTCGGTTTACATATAGTATTATTCCAGTTTTCTTAGTGTTAACTGTGGTAAGTAGTACTTTGTGAACTGTACAATTACCCTTTTATTAAAATTGTTAACCTTTTCCTTGCCAATCATTTAATTTGCACTATTTCTAGGCTTAGTTTTATTATTTGAAACTGAGACACTAGATACAAATTCCATCATGATGACTCGCAGAGCTTTGTCGCGTCAGGAGGAGTCCAAACTCCAACTGGCGCTGCAAGAAGTAAAGATTGCAAGGGAACGGTGTGATCAACTTGATCGTGAGAGGGATGACAACGAAAAAGAATTGATGCAATTATTAGATAAGAATTCTCAATTACGTAGGGATTTATCAAGCGTTCATTGCCAGTTAGAATTAGTTAGTGAAGAGCGGGATCAGTTTAAATCAATAGTGGATGGGTTCGAACTATGTTCTCAAGAATATGAGGTGGCGCTTCACAAAATCACGACGCTGCAACAAGAACTCTGCGAGGCTCAAGATCTTATCTCTCAGCTGGAATTGGCCAACCTCACTGCAAAAGAACAAAAAACTCAGTCCCTATTCAATGAGTTAATAAAAACTGATCCCATCATTGCTTCAGCTGCATCCAGCAATGTCATCACCAATACTATAGATCTCACAGGTGATGATACCTTTCAAAGTACCTCTAAAGTGTCAATGGCTGGGTGTAGCAAAATAAACTTAAACGGTACATAAATGTAAATAGGTATATAAAGAAAACTCAGAGATTACTATTTAAAAATAAGTTAAATAAGAAATCTTTAAATATTGTTAGAGACAAAGTAGTATTAAAAAATACAGTGGATTTATATGCCTATCAATTAGAACAGAATAGGCTTAAGCATGAAGCTGACACACAAATCTTAAACGCAGATATTAAAAAATTACATACTTCTTTGCAGCTAATGACAACAAAATATGACAATGCTCAGAAGGAGATAGAGGAACACTCATCGGCTATGACAGACCTTATTGAGTTATGTAAGTACAACACTGAGCGCTTTGAGTCTTTACAGAACAATATGTGTAATTTTACAGATAGGTCGCTCACTGTCTCACAGCCAATGTGTGCACCCATAACATCATCTTCTAAAGTGTGTCCAACTTTGTGTGACAGCTTAGAACATAATATTAACATTATTAATAATTCCCATCCTCTCACACATGTAAAATGTAATAAAATAATAAGTATGACAATGTAATTATGTACAGTGACGACATAGGAAGGGACATGGGAAGGTTAGTAGGTCTGGAAAAGGGACAACTTCTCAATTACTGTATGCCTAGTGCTTCCTATTCTGACATTATGAAGAGCATTTTGGGCAGTAATTTATCTGCAGATAAAAAATTAATTATATTTATTGGAAATAGGGGTAATTTAAACAAAAAGAATTGTTGGAATATTATGACAGTTTGAAAAAACTTAACTTAAACGAAATTATTATGTTTACATTACCCTACAGTAACAACTTGCCAGCGGAAGAAAATAATATTAGATATAGTTTGAATTTGACAATGCACACCTTGTCAATCAATAATAATTTACATTTAATTGACATTAATAATTATTATAATAATAAGATATTTAATAAGACAAGAGATAAAGTTTATCTTCCTCTTTTTATTAAGAGACAGGTAGCTGATGCGCTATCATATTATTTATGTATTACAGCCAAGAACTTGGCTAACCGACAAAGCTCTATTGAGCAAATAAATGTTGACTCAGATTATAGCAATCTGAAACAATTGACATTTGATAATTATTTAAATTCGATTTAAGGACAATAGAGATAAACTCTAGCTCTCCAACTGAAAATAAATATTATATTGAATGTAATTTTAATAATAAACATGCTTTCAACTTGGTACATCAAAATATACAAGGTATGAGAAATAAAAATTTAGAAATTGAGTTGTTCATGAGCTGTAATAAAATTGACATTTTATGTATTACTGAACATTGGCTTAAAAGCTACCAGTTCATGTTCAATTTCAATAATCACCAAGTTGCAAGCTCGTTCAACAGAGAAATATTTTACATGGAGGCTCGTTAATAATCATAAATAATCTTATTAAATATAAGGAAAGACTTGATATTGTGCGCCTGTCTGTTGAACGAGTTATGGAAGTAGCTTGTATAGAGATTGAAAAGTATATTGTATTAAGTGTATACAGACCCCCTTGTGCACCACATAATACCTTTTTGGAAATTATGGAAGATGCATTGCACAAGGTATGTGTTTCACCAAAAAGAATTGTTGTCTGTGGAGACTTTAATATTAACATTTTAGAAGAATCTTCTATAGCTTGCAGCTTCATTAATCTTTTTAAATCATACAACCTGCATCATTTATTTTTTGAACCAACAAGAATAACTGCCTCAAGTGCTACATGTATTGATAATATTTTTACTAATTTCTCTATTTGTGAAAAGTCAGTAATTAATGTTTTAGATTCTGATCATTGTGGTCAGTATGTTTCATTACCTAGCACTAAAAGTAAAGTTCTAAGGAAAAGTATTAAGTTTGTTCCTAACAATATATATCGCATGGAAAAATTTAGACTAAATATCAAAAACAATCTGCCAGCGCTGTCCCCTCACCAAGACCCAGACAAACTGTACAGTTCATTATTTGAAATTATTAAATGTGAATTTAGAAAAGTATATAAATCTAAAACTATTATGGTAAATCAGCGAATGACATTTAGTGAGTGGGCAACCACTGGTTTATTTAAAAGTCGGAATAAACTATATAATCTGTACAATGAAAGAATGTTTAACCAAAATCAGACTTTTACGGAATATGTAAAAAATTACTCCAGAGTTTTCAAACGAGCTTGTTCCACAGCTAAATCGTTGTATTTAAGAAATAAAATCAAAATGTCTAACAATAAAATCAAAACTACTTGGAATATTATTAATTCTGAATCTGGTAAAAACTCGGTACGTGAAAATAACTTTAATCTTAAAATAAATAATAGGAGTTGTACAGCAGATCTGGAAGTAGCAACTGAATTTGAAAGATTTTTTACTGATATTCCCAAAAATACCACCCAACATCTTCAGTCATCTTCGAGGTCTGCTTTATCTATACTTGAAAAACTTGTACCTAAATGTAACGTGGCGTTTGAGTTCTCGCAAATTGGGCCGCAGCATATATTAAAATCATTTAAAGAAATTAGTTTAAAAAAGACCGCAGACTTGTGGGGAATTTCTGTAATTAATATATCTTTAATCATTGAGCATATAGCACCCCACTTAGCAGAGATATTCAACCGCTGTGTGGTATCTGGTGTTTTTCCTGACCTGATGAAACAAAGCAAGGTGGTGCCTCTTTTTAAGTCCGGTGACAGCTCGGATCCGACCAATTTCCGACCTGTTTCAATTTTACCAACGCTTAGCAAGTTATTTGAGAAAATAATTCTTACTCAATTATTAACACATTTCAACACCAATAACTTGCTACACCAGAAACAGTTCGGATTTACGAGGGGTCGATCAACAATTGACGCGGGAATATCTCTCCTAAAACAAATCTATGACGCTTGGGAAGAGTCGCAGGATGCACTTGGTGTATTCTGTGACTTATCTAAAGCCTTTGACTGCGTAGAGCACGACACTCTGGTCAGGAAATTACGCCACTATGGTATCAGGAACCGAGCTCTCAATCTTTTGTCCTCCTATTTGAGCAATAGGGTACAGAAGGTTGATATTAATGGAAAACTTTCTGGAGGATCTGCGGTCACTATGGGAGTACCGCAGGGTTCAATTCTGGGACCTTTTCTATTCCTGGTCTACATAAATGACTTACCCTATCACGTCGGGAATAATCACGAAGTTGTGTTGTTTGCGGATGATACATCTTTGACATTTAAAATTAAAAGACAACAATTAGATTTTGATGAAGTAAACAGTGCCCTTCGTGAAGTTGTACATTGGTTTAATATTAATAATTTATTACTTAATGCTAAGAAAACTAAATGTATTAAATTCACACTGCCCAATGTTAGGCAATTATCTACCACTGTACAAATTAACGGTGAAGAATTGGATCCTGTTGCGTCTACTACGTTTCTGGGCATTACGGTCGACGCTAAACTCCAGTGGGGGCCGCATATCAATAAACTATCTGGTAGATTAAGTTCAGCGGCATATGCAGTTAAAACCATTAGGCGTTTAACGGATGAGGCAGCGGCAAGAATTGTCTACTTCAGCTATTTTCATAGTATAATGTCTTATGGCATTCTTCTCTGGGGAAATGCTGCGGATATAAATAGTATTTTTATTTTACAAAAAAGAGCTGTTAGGGCCATTTATCAACTTGGTCCAAGAGTTTCATTGAGAGAAAAGTTTAAAGAAGTAGATATTCTTACTGTTGCATCTCAATATATTTATGAAAATTTATTATATGTTCGTAAAAATATAACTCAATTTAAGCGTAATTGTGACATGCATAGTAAGAACACTAGGAACAAACATAATCTTGCCTCACACGTTACTCGTCTCCACAAGATAAATAATTCTTTTATGGGTCAAAGTGTACGCTTCTTTAACAAGCTTCCCAACAGTTTAAGAGAACTTCCAATTAATAAGTTTAAAAAAGTAATAAAAGCTAAGCTGTGTAAAAAGGCATACTATAGAATTTCAGATTATGTGGAAGATAAAACTGCTTGGGAATAAATTTATCATGTTCTGAATCAAACTGACATTATTGTAACTTGTGACATGAATCATTTTAATTGTAAATGGCGATATAAAAAAAAAAAAAAGCAAAAGACAGAAAAAAAGAAGACAGTTCGTGTTGCTGAGGGAGTTTCTTGCGCCGCTTCTTCTTCACAGCCACAACACGTTCCGAAGCGGTGGTAGCAGAAAAGGACGATTCAAAAGATCTTGTGAAAGACTATTTGAATAAAGAATATTTTGATTTGATTTGATTTGATTTGCACATACGCTTCCACATCGCCAGACCGGTGGGCGCGAGCGTTGTCGTCCATAAAAATTGAGTCTTCGCCTAAAGCGGCCAATGCGGGTTGTGCATGAGGAATTAGAACTTCCGTTATGTATCGATGTCCAGTCAGTGAGCCGTTTTCAATGAAGACTAACTCTGTACGATCCATTGAATTTATTCCTGCCCAAAACATAACAGAGCCCCCACCATAAGGTGTGATTTCTTCAAAACAAGCCTCTGCAAAGCGTTCTCCTCGTCTTTGTAGCACTCGCCGACGTCGATCTTCACCGAACAGAGATATCCTGGCTTCATCGGAGAACAATACCCTATTCCAGTCTTCTTGAGTCCATGACTCACAATTTCGAGCAAACCTAAGCCTGGCAACTCTGTGCTCACGGAGTAACTTAGGGCCGCGGGCCGGGCGATGACTGCGTATATTGGCCGCGAGAAGCCTCCTCCTGACCGTCCATAGACTAATATGCACATTTCTTACTTCTTCGAGGTTGTTCTTAAGGTCCACATACGAAGACTTGCGATTTCTCAATGCGCGACTCACAAGAAAACGATCATCCCGTGGTTGGGTACATGGTTTTCTTCCAGAACCAGGCCTTCTCTCGACGGAACCGGTGTCCGCTGCCAGGTCCTTTTAACCGTCGAGCGACTCACACTTAGCCTCTGAGCCACGAAGCATTGGCTGCAACCCTCTTCGAGCAGCGCAATATTTTGGTAGCTTTTACCACTTTCTCTAACATTATTGAGACAGCTAAACAGCAATAAATGAAGCTTTGACAATTAAGAATATGAAATAAATTCATAAAAATTGACTAAAAGTTATGAAAACCGATATTATCTTTTGGAACTTCGCACCAAAAATGTAGGATAAAAAGTGGTTTTCTGTAAAAACGAGCATCAAACGAAAATTTGAATTAAGAACGTACTGTTTTAAACACCACGGCATTTTTAAAACCGGCCAGTAACATGTACAAATGATTGAAATCATGTTGGTACCGTATTTTTTTAAAGAAGAATTAAAATCGGGTGCGGAGTTACACCTGGCGGCCCCGCACTCCCCGCACGACCGAGCTACCGCCCCGCAAGTCGCTACAGCGACACCCCGCAGCGCGCGCTCCCATTGGCCGAGCGCGCCTGTGACGATCGCGGACCCGACCCTAGGGATTAGCCTGAAATTAGGAATAAAGATCGGCACCCTGGGTCGGGCAAATCAGTTCGGTTCCAGCCTACATTGAAGAAAACATCAAGAAGTCAGCAAGCCAGCAAGTAGTCAGCAAGTCAACAAGTAGTCAGCAAGTATTGAAGAATCAAGCAGAATCGCTGCCGGGAGACCCCAGTACGCCGCTCTGCAGCTACATCACGACGGTGCCGCAGTTACGTGCCCCGATTACGTGACGTCGCAACTACGTGTCACCGCAATTACGTCACTGTATAAAAACGTACTTCTCAGTGCGAATAAATTGTTTCTACTTTCTAACCCCTGGTATTATTTACCACGCAGCCAGCACCCCGAACACTATTTTGAACGAGGCTGTTCGAAGGCGGTCTCGTTCATATAGTATGATAATATGAAATGAAATGAAAATAATTTATAGAATCGATTAAGATGTTCTACATCATTTAGATTCAGTCATTTTTTTATCTACCGCCCGGTTCGGAAAGTGTTTAACACAGAGTACATTTTACATACCAAGATAGAGACGTCACTCAGTCAATTCAAGGCGCCCTCTGGCGTTAAGTAAGAAAAACAATCCAGTAATATATCTATACTTACTTTCATTACGTTTATATACGAAAAGTAAAGATTTAGGGAGGTTTGGACCTGAATAAGATCTAACAAAATCGATTTGAATTTTGTCTATTTGAAATAAATTATTCTGTATAGAAATGTGAACATAACAATTCTCATTTCCGCATGTGTATGCATTTTAATAAATTTAATAATTGTTTTAAAATTAACTCATCAGCAAATAAGCTAATCAATGCAGTTAAAAGTAATTTAGGGCCAATAATATCCCTGTAAAATACAGTCTACGTAAAATGGAGAAACCCGTACAAACCAACGATTTTTCCGTCCTCTGGTGTTAAGTTAGTCAAAACGATGATTATAATTCGTCGTTGTTTGTTCTAAGTTAAACCACCGTGGTGTTTAACACTAGAGAAGAAGGGGCAAGAAACTCTAGTGTAATTCTTTTCAATATAATATAATATAATAATAATAATAACACCCAACAGTCACTTACATAGATAAGATCGAGTCTTATGTCGTGGGTATCAGGAACTACGATAGACTTTTCGATCTCACAAACACCCAGACTCGAAATAAATATTTGTGGGCCGCACAAACATTTCTCTTGGTGCGTGGATCGAACCCGCGTCCTCTCGTTTTACAGGCAGCGTCTATCCACCTGCGCCACGGACGCTGTCATACAGTAAGGTATAGATGAGTGTGGTACCTGCGCCGCGCAGGTTGGGCGCGTACTCGGCGAGGTCGATCTCCTTTAGCCACTGCATGACGCGGTGCGAGGACCAGCGCGCGAGCTGCGCCGCCGCCACCGCGGGCGCGCGCTCGCCGCCCTCGCCCTCCACGCCGCGGCGGATCATCGTGTCCGGGTCGAACCGGTTGTCGCGCAGCACTTGGATACCTGCACGATTAGAGAGATACAATATAGTATACAGTAGTGTGTGGTGCAGTATACAGTAGCGTGTGGTGCAGTATACAGTAGTGTGTGGTGCAGTATACACTATACAGCAGTGTGTGGTGCAGTACCTCGTTTGACGGCGAGCGCGTGCAGCGCGTGCGTGACGCGCAGGTGCAGGTGCAGGTCGTGGTGCGTGAGGCGGTGCAGCGCGCGGCCGTCCAGCGCGGCGTCCTGCGCGGCCCCGCGCGCGCCGCACACGCCCACGTCCTCCAGCCACCGCACCACCCACGCGCAGTCCAGCCGACCCGCCGCCGACAGCAGCGGGTCCCCGTGACCACCCTGACACACAACACACGCTACCATCATTACACATTCTCGAGCACAGGCTTTGAAAGACAAATCAAATTCTAAGACGATCGAAAGAAGATTGCAGAGACATGTAACCCGAAAAATATGCTATAGTTTAACACACGATTTCTTTCAATTTAATTATCAAAACCTTAATCACTAATGAATCGACCAAATTCTATAACTATTGCTCAACAAACACACAAACACTTATCACAGGCACTCAAATGTTACACATGACAATGACGTCATCTATACATATAAATAAAATTGAAGTGTCTGTTTTAAAAGTGAAAATAAAAAAAAATGTCCAACTACATATCGTTATACATGTTATGGGCCAAGTGATTAATGCGGGCAATATTCATAATGCCCAGGCAGTATGAATAATGCCGAGCCATATCGGGCCAAGTGATTAATGACAATCTAAACTCACCTATATATCACATTGCCCGGACATTATGAATATGGCTACATAATAATCGGGCAATGTGATATTTTTACGTGGTGCACTGCCGCATTGTCGCATTTGCGATAGACCCATAAATTAGAAAGGTTGATTTGATCTACTTATGTTTAGTTGTTTTTTAACATCCAAAACATTATCTTCAGAAGAAAATTAGTGTACCCAGTTTATAGATCAGTTAGGTCGACTGTGCCCCAAAACCGTCTCGGAACACCCCGACTTCACATAGTCTTTTGGCTACCGACCCTAGAGTGTATATAAAAAGCCGGAGGCGCGGAGGGAGAGCAGCCCCCGCCCGCTGTAACGAAGGATAGGCAACCGTGCGAGCCGAAGCTGCGGAGGTGAGCATGGGTGCCTATCTTTTGTTACGCAAGGGCGAAGGGGCTGACCTTCCCGTAGCGCCGGAGACCATGCAGAAGCTAATTTGTATTGACAACAAGAGTTTTAAGGATTAGGTTGCTATAATAGATATTTCTCAGGAATAGTGCGTTACCTTTTCATGGGGGTGGTACCAGGGAAGGTGTGACACTCCCCCTCCCCCTCCACTCCTCCCAACCCACCCCCTCGTGCTGCTCTATTCTAAATTCTACCACTTCGGCTCATTGTTTTGATTTTGATTCGCTTTACATCACTCTGCCCAATAGGCACTTAGCATTATTCATAATGCCCGGGCAATGTGATAAATTGATTGGTTATAATCACATTGCCCGCTCTTATTGGGCATTATTCATATTGCCCGGGCACTATGAATAATGCCGGATTAATCACTTGGCCCATAACATATACACGATACCTGTGCCGAAAATGATATTTAAATTTTTTTTGTCTGTCTGTCTGTTTGTTCCGGCTAATCTCTGAAATGGCTGGACCGATTTTGACGGGACTTTTTTTGTCAGGTAGCTGATATAACAAGGAGTAACTTAGGCTACATTTATTTTAGAAAAATTCTTTTATTTTAGAAAAATAAAGTAATGTTGCAATGCCCGCGCGCAGCTTACGCGCATGCCACCACTGGGCTGTCAAATCGGGCGCCTCCCACCAACGAATAAATATCACATTTACAAAATATTGTATATAAAGAAATTTTTCAATAAAGCTATTATACAAAAAACTGAAAATAAATGTGTAACAGGAGTTTACCGCCGCTCGCTAAGAGATGGCGCCACCGTAGAATTAGATCGCGGTATGGTTTCGTTACAAAGGTTAAGGCAAAAACCAAAAAATAAACTAATTTACTTTTTTGTTAAATTCCACGCAGATGAAGTCGCGGGCACAGCTAGTCAATATACCGGGTATCTCAAGACTGCTACCGAAAACGAAGCCGGGTGGTAGTTTTAGTGGCTACAAACACAATGCAATAAATAAAATCGCATAGAAACGCGACAATTATTTTTATGATTTTTTAAATATCGTCATTTTTGGGTGGTAAATCCATAGTTTTTGCTAAAATAATAATTTAAACTCTTTTATACCTTAGAGTATTTATAAATAATAGGGCATACACTATTATTTTAGGAAAACATGTAGTTACCACCCAAATATGGTCATAAGAAAAAAATAACGAAAACAAAATTGTCGCCTTTTTTTGCAACTTTTTCTGTTGCATTGTGTCTGAATTCGCTGAAACTACCACCCGGCTTCGTTTTCGGTAGCAGTCTTGATATACCCTGTATAAATATGAACATACGAGTAAATCAGTGATGGCGAGCACGATCTTCTTCTTGTGCATGGGGTGTTTGAGCGCGAGTTCCTTCTCGATGGTGGCGGAGTGCGCGGCGGCGAGCGCGCCCCGCTCGGCGCCGGCCAGCCAGGCGCGCGCCGCCGCCGTGTACGCGTCCAGCCCCAGCGACTCCAACCACAGGCACGTCGTGTCGCAGTCCCACTCGCGCACGTCCGTGCTCTCCCTGACAACGATGTTATACTTACGGACTTATTCATACACAGTTTTCAAACCTATTTAAGTAACCGATAATCTTAATTTATGGTCGGAATAAAATATTGTGGCCGCCATTTTGAACTTTTGAGCTATCGGTCCGATTGCTCTCATATTCGATATCTGAGGGACCTTACGCCTCGAAAATCTAAATTGATGGTCAGAATTGAAAATTGCGGCCGCTATTTTGAAGTTTTGAGCTATCGGTACGATTGCTCTCATGTTCGATATCTGAGAGACCTTACGCCTCGATAATCTAAATTGATGGTCAGAATTTCAGAAAATCTAGTAATAATCGAGAAATTTGATTCGTGTTGCAGATTTCCGTTGCTCGCTGTGTGCGCCTTCACCCTTTGCTTCGATATTCTATATTGATAGTCAGAATTGAACATTTTGAACTTTTTAGTTGTTATTCCGATTGGTTTCTAAATCAATATTTGAGCCACCCTTCACATTGAACACTTTAGCCGCCATTTTGAACGCTTTTTTTCGTTTTCAATGAACGGCGAGACGGGCATGCCATTCGCCTGATGGTGAGCGATATGACCGCTCATGATTTCTGGTTACAATATCCTTCTAACCGAAACACAACAGTGCTGTCTGGCGGGGAAATAGACATTTTGGTGGTCACATATGAGGGACCTACAAAGTAAAAACCTTCGCTCCGATATTCTAAATTTATAGTCAGAATTGAAAACTTAAGCCACCATTTTGAACTTTTTGGTTATTGGTCTTAAAATCGACATCTGACACACCTTTCGCTCCAATAATCTAAATTGATAGATTGAACATTCTGGTCGCCATTTTGAACTTTTTAGTTATTGGTCAGATTGGTCTCAAAATCGATATCTGATGGGCCTTCTGCCCCGATATTATAAAGGACATGGCCAGTTTTTGTATGGCGCTGTGCCTAGTACTTCGAATCTCGTCTACATCAATTAGTTTTGCATTGTTGGGGTAAGGTTTGTTCCAAGATTAATACAGAAAAGTTACAAAGCCTAGGAAGTTCAGGGTTTTTAGATATTTACAAAAACATATCTCATTTTGAGGTTAGGTTTTGTAGGTCATCTGTCAATTTATTGAATCGAATAAAAATACGTTTACATAAATGCTTTATCATCGAATTTGGAATTTAAAGGAACTAATATTTTATAAGTTACACAAAATATACACCGAGACGTATTTTAATTGTGCCACAATGTAAACAAATAAACAAAGCATGGTTCTTGTCAAGCAACTGTCAAGTGTCAAGTATTTTACTGCAGCGTTTAGTTGTTGCAATGAAAATGTGTAAAAATGGGAAGAATATATGTGTAAGTATATACTACAAACATTGCTTTATATATATTCAGTATTGTTAATTATTATGACTTATTACCTACTTATAGATTATTTTTAGGAATATTTTAGACAAAGTTATTATTTTTTTCCTACACTTGCTTTACTGCGAACGAAACGTTAATGCGGGGCCAACAATGGCGGAAATGGGTCATCAATAAATGCAAAATCTTATTAAACTTTATATTACTCCCTAAACTTCTACAGAAATATGACGTATTCTTAAATTAATAGTTGATTTTTTATATTCATTCAATTATTGCCTTGTTTTTGTACATGATAAAAAGTAACTAGGCAGAAACTGTCCTGGTCCTTTTTAGTCAGAATAAAAAATTATGGCTGCGATTTTTTACTTTTTATAGAATTTATACTTATTTTGGCACGTTTGGAAAAAATGTGTTAAATTAATATAATATTTTTACGATGCGCACGCTCACTGTCATCCTAAAAGCGACATTTTGAATTTAGGTGATGATGAATTTATAAAGTAATGTTTATGAAATAGAGTCACCAAAAGTTACTCGACCTGGGCAGTTGGTTCTTTCATAAAAAACCTATTTTTTGTAAAAACTGATGAAACCGTATATGAGCAACATTAATAATTTGGTTTATGTCCATACCAGGGCGCGGGTGTGGCGGGTGGTCTGGAGGGTGTGCGGGTGGCAGGGGGTAGGTCATCTCCCTCGAGCCTCACACCGGCGCCGCTGCCCAGTCTGGCTCGCACCTCCCGCAGTGACGGAGACGGACTGCCGCGAGACACTTCTTCTTTCTCCGCTGTATGACAACAATTCATCACTATAAGCACTAAGATGTATGCATTTACCGACTGACTCAATTTCACTGCTATCTCAATGCAACGCAGCCACCACAGAATTGAAGCTATACGAATACTACGTTTCACTGTGGCGTACAAGGCGTATTATTTACTTCGACTAAATAATATACGGGAGTAGTCTAATCAAATTAAGTCTACTGATGAATATAGGTTGCCAGTGTCGTAACTATACCGTCGGGGGCCCGTGGCAAAATTCAACAAATGGGGCACTTCGTAGATGTAAAAAAAGTTGACGTTGTAATTTCGGTTCTCACTAAGTCAAGTACGGTCTACTTAAGTATCCCATCAAAAACATCCTGTAAAAAAATTCCAAGTCTCGCAGCTCAGGTTTTCTATCGCAAAAAGTTGTGAGATGCATGTAATACCAAGTCGATTAATTTATTTAGTCCTTGCTTAAGGATCGCATGAAAACATATTGTATCGTACAATTTATACATAATGCTGCTGGCAAAGTCGATCTATTTATTTAAAACGTAAAGAATGTTTAATCTTGATATGATAATAACTTTATACAGAAGGTTCCTTAAGCAAGGACTAAATAAATTAATCGACTTGGTATTAAATGCATCTCACTACTTTTTGCGGTAGAAAACCTGAGCTGCGAGACTTGGATTTTTTTTACAGGATGTTTTTGAAGGGATCTCACCTCTTTTTGTAGAGTCCTTCTTTTTTCTTTTCGGTACTTTTTATTTCTAGAATATCACTGACGATTTTTCTGAAAGACTGTCTTATGGATTTTTCTTATTTTTGTAGGTATCAATTTATCACAAATATAGCGGATTTGATTATTAATGTTCTTTCTTTCATGGTAATTAATATTTTCGAGCTATTTAGTCTGTTTATTTGCAAGTTTTTCTTCGTCATGTTTTTCTAGAGGAATGTTGTACAGTTTCATGGGCTGAATACACCCTTTCCCTCTTAATACTACCTCCTGTTATGCCTCATATATATAGATACCTATCTACAACTATTATTGCATTATATACGGGTACAATGATTCATTAACTGCAAATGTAACTTTGTAATCCTATACATTTATATGGGATTACAAAGTTATTCACGCAGTTAGTATATCTAGAAAACTAGACAGAAATTATGTAATGTGTAAATTATCCCTTACTTTAGACACTAAACACTAATTATACTCTAAATTTGAAGGTTCTATGTCTGCTAGAAGTGCCTTAGACTTTTGATGATCGGTCAGTCAGTCAGTGAGTGACAAAATTAAGAAAGTTTAACAAGTTACAATTCTTAAACTACTGGTTCAAATTGAATGAAATTTTAAATATATTAATAGCTTCTTGCTTTAACCACAACGAAGTTATGGGGGGTTGAAAATGGTCTAAATTGCTTCGAGAAAAGGATGGTACGACTGTGCCGCTTTTTAGCTCGACTTGGAGGGGGCACTGCCGTGCCCCCAGATAGTCTACCATTATAGGGAGGCCGTACTAGTTGAATAATTTCTTCATCAGGGTCTTTGGTATATCCCCATTGTGGTATATACACAGATCACTCCCAATGCAAGGCAGCGGTTGCGCCCAACACATATAAGCTATCAGATAGATATAAACCGATGCCAAATGTCGCGTCATCAGTGTTTTCCAAGTAGTGGACCCGCACATGTCGTCGCACGTTAGCGAAAATTACATTTTGGGAACATAATATTACAGTTAATAATGATTTGTTCAATAAAACGCAAAAAACACAAAAAATAAAGTATCTAAAAAAACGCAATAAGTTTTCATCGATAACTAATATTCTTTAAATTAATTTGGTCCCGTGCGAGCTCAATTTATACTGGTTAATGTATCAATGTCAAACAGTCGAGTTTGGATGGAGAATCAGCCGTCTCTTTTTCACATAGCAATAACCGTAATAAGCCATCTTTTTTTGGTAAAATCACGCGTTCTTCTAGTGTTTGACGCATGTTTATAATACCGGGTATATCAAGACTGCTACCGAAAACGAAGCCGGGTGGTAGTTTTAGTGCTTACAAACACAATGCAACTAAAAATTTCACAAAGAAACCCAACAATTATTTTTTATGACTTTTTTAAATATCGTCATTTTTGGGTGGTAAATCCATAGTTTTAGCTAAAATAATAATTTAAACTCTTTTATACCTTAGAGTATTTATAAATAAAAGGGTAAAAACTATTATTTTAGGAAAAAAATGTATTTACCACCCAAATATGGCCATAGGAAAAAAAACAACAAAAAAAACTTTTTTTGCAACTTTTTCTGTTGAATTGTGTCTGAAGTCACTGAAACTACCACCCGGCTTCGTTTTCGGTAGCAGTCTTGATATACCCTGTATAATTCCTAGAAATATCGATATTGTAAAACAATAATGTAAATTAATTTTATTAAATGACAATGTCACAAAATATATATTGATTTAAATAAAAATTGATAATTACTATAATTACGTTATTTTATGTAATTTGAAATAGTTAAATTTGTTAACAAAGTACTTTTACAATATTTTTTTATTTATCTTTGGCGTAATTAAATTTCCTTTTTTCCCTCTAGTTGTATACGTTTTCAAATATAATGGGAGGGTATTTATCATAAGTTTTAGTATACTAAGTTTATTGAGAATCAGTAGCACAAGCTATTGCACTAATTTTAACATACGTTGTATATATCGTCTCAAAAACATTCATAGTTCGTCAAGTGGATTTCATCGTCACTTGTCGATATTACATTTACTACAGCCGCCGTCAGAATTCAAGAAACGGAATAAGTTATTGTAGCCCTTTAGGGCGTGAGGTTCAGTTATTTACTATTTCATATTTTTATCTGATCTTTTATATCAACACTTAATTTGGGTATTTCGCCATTATGGTATACAAAAATACACGGTGAATAATAGAAATAAAACCGTTACATCTGTATCTGTATCAGCCCATATACGTCCCACTGCAGGGCACGGGCCTACTCTACAAACGATTGAGAGTGGTTAGGCCATATAGTCCACCACGCTGGCCTAGTGCGGGTTGGCACATACTAAACCGTTACATACTAAAGTATAAATCTTAATCCTATTTTATTCGTAGTTAGCGGTTGCCGGTTGGTATAATTTATCAGATCAGGCCGGTGAAAAAATATTATCAAACATTTAACAAGTTGGTAATTAAGTTATAGAAGCGATCATAACACATGAACTTACTGGCAAATCGAACTATCGATACATTTTTTTATTTATCGACTTATGCCTCATCTCTCCAGTGAAGTCCACGTGACCGCGCTGCAACCCGCCCACCCCCCGCGCAGTTCCCTTCGTTGGCGTTTTCGGTTCAAAACAAAACTATCGTAATGCAGTATCTATTGGAAGTGATCTGTGGATATAAACAACTTCCTAAACACTGCCCAGCCCAACTGAATCCTCTTATCGGCTTCCTTTCCGAAGTTGTATTTGCCCAATTGCATTAATTTCTCGAGGCAGATATATTCCTTAAGAACTTTGAGAGGCGTGCTATCGATGATAGCCCCGATAATCGATGGTCCCGGAATGACGAGAATATTACACATTTGTCCTGTTTGTTCTTCACCTGCATCTTTTTTAGGTTCATCCGAAGGACAATAAGTTTGGAGACTTGATTATGGCTGTGTTGCAAGTACAAGAAACTTCCTGTAAAGATAACTCAGTGCTGTATTCTACTATTCCTCCATTAGAAATTCTTTCATTTCACGTAAGGTGATTGGCGACAGTTGGGGTCCATTGCTGGATATAGGGCTCTTCCAAGGTGCGCCATAGAGCCCAGTCTGCTGTTTTATGCATCCAGTCGCTTACGACCCTCTTGTGCAAATAGTTCCGCCACCTGACCAGAGGATGTTCCTCGCTACATTTCCCAAGACGCGGATGCGACATATTTAGCCAGCCTATTGCTACTTCAATTAACTTTCAGAGCTATGTCGGTCACCTTGGTTCTCTGGAGGATCCTTTCGTTGAGATTTTTGCCTTTTAGAGTTACTTGGAGCATAGCTCTTTCCATAGCACGTCGAGCGACTTTAAACTTATGGATTAGCCCCACATTCAGTGTACACGTTTCGGCTCTGTACGTCATTACAGGGAGGACGCCCTGGTTGAACACTTTAGTCTGTGGTATATCTGACGCAAATATGTGGTACAACTTCCTGTCGCCCCACATATTTGCGGCGGCTCTGCCCAGCCCAACTGAATCCTCCTATCTGCTTCCTTTAGATCAACGTAATCATTTCTTTCCAGGTCTTATGTACAGTCTTTCCCTCCTGTTGTGAAATAAACAGAATATAAACTCGCTTGAAAACATAACTCTTGACCAGGAGACTGTCTTGCCCTGACACCCACCACTGCAACTCCTGTAAGCCAGGATCATCAGTGGCACGCAATGTAATGGCACCGAGCATTGAAGTTCGGCGAGTCTCCGGGAATGTCTAACTTGTCTTTAACCTGCAACGAAATCAATCAGAAAGTTAAATTAATAGGAGGAGTGGGAAATAAATTGTTGTTCACTTGACCAGTCCTTCGTCCAATTCTCGTGTTCTCTACCATAACTCAACCTTGAGTTTCTGTGGTGTCTTTCTAAATTTGAGGCATTTGCGGCTTTCAATTTGCTTCAGTTAGATGCCGCCGTACTGTGTCTGTACGCACATTTTTTCCTACAGTCCATAAACGGTGACATGTTAGTCCAACAGCTGTAAGAAAGCGATTTCTCCTCCTCTACTCGCACTGCAATGCGCCTTGTTCAGCCTGTTTCTGATTTTCGAAGATTGGATCAATTTTCATGAAAACGCTGTATTACTCGCTGAATTGTAGAAAGAGATACACTAACAGTTATCGCAGTGTTTCGCTTACATAGCCCATGTTCAAGTATTGTTAGGGTCCTCGTACATACTTCAGAGGTTAACAACATGATGAATTCAGAATAATTAATTTATTTATCTTGCAAATTGTTCATTATTATGAATATTGTAATTTATGTTGAATTCTCCTCTGCTTACGCCTTGTCGAACTTAAAAACGAGGGCCTGTTGAACCAAGACCCTATCAGGCCGAGGCCCTGTCAGGCCAGGGTCCTACCGGACCTGGGGCCCCTTAGTCCGGGGGCCCGTGGCATTTTGCGCACTTTGCCACCCTATTGTTACGCCACTGTAGGTTGCCCCCTAAGATGTTAATAAAGCATATATGCGTTGTCCGAGCTTTATAATGGCAAGACGTTTGCAAAGTAATTGCCTCACTTGGAATCAGTCACGCTTCAACCAGTGTCGCGGATACACGTTTCTGTGACTAATTGTATTCTCAAAACCAAATGCGGAAAAAATAGATTAGAGTGATTTAAAATAATGTACAAATTATTCTGAAACTGTGAAACAAAAAAATATTTTATTTAGTGCGGAAGTACATACCAATTTAATTTTATATTAAATAAACTAATAAATTCGCTCTCATGGCAACGTTTGACAGCTCTCGCCACGTCACCCCGTACTTCATGCTTGGTGCTACGTCACACGCGCTTTGGCCATGACCGTGCGGCACTTATTGTTACGTAACTAGCGATGTCTATTCATCTTCTTCTAACATAGGTATCTTGCGTTTTTTACTCTTTCTTCGAACCAATTTGAAATTACAATACGCATCGCGCCATTTTTTTCTGCCATTATGTTAGTGTATGACGTGTCTATTTGTAAAACGTCATTGGTTGCCCCCAATAATTTCAACAGCAATTTCATTTAGACTGAGGAGCTATTAGAAAAAAGGGTTTCGATGTCTTGTGCGATTGAATCCTACTTCGAATATCTTCGTGTTCACTCATATTGACTGTTGAACGAGTCAACAAGTTGACAAGTATTCGCATAGACAATATTCATAGAAATTATAATAAAATCCTAGTCATTAGAAGTGGATTTATATACGAAGAATTGCACGATATATCGAAGATCGTTTTTCGCAATAGCCCCGATGTATCCAGCGACCTCATGGCACCTTTATTCGGTTGATATCTGGCGATATCAGTATTGATATTTACCTCGACATGCGAACTTTTTGGTTATGTTATAATTCAGTTCTTCGATATATCGTGCGATTCTTCGTGTATAAATCTACTTCTAGTAACAACGATTTTGTTCATTTGCATATTTACTTATTTCGTGAGTCAGTCGGTAAAGCATTAAAATATAAATACTTTCCCCCCTTATTATAATTTACAAAGCAAAGCGGCTTTAAACATACGGTAATATTGGCGATGACGGAAATTTCAACTCTAAACATATTTACAAATAAAATATTATGAACCGGTAAGAAGATCAAAAAAAACTTTCTTTTTAGCTCAATATAAAAAGATAATCATGCTTAAATAAAAGAAGAAGCGTTCGGATTTACAAAGCAAAGCTATGTACATATTAAAACCTACTTTGGAACTCATCGTTCTGTTTCAAGAAGGTTTACATATAGAGGACACACGGGACGGCGAAAGAAAACTTGCTATAAAAATGCACCTAATATACGAGGGTATTTACAAAGCTAATAAACAAAAAAGACCAATACTCTCACTACACAAAGGGAAAATCTTATAAAGGCTTGGCACTACAGCCTTAGAAGGTATATTGCGGGGTCATGCGCGTCGAAGCGTAGTGCGAGTGTCGAGAGTAGTGTCGACAGTGTATCGAGTGTCGCTGGTATCGCGAGAGAGACCTAGGTTGGGCACCGAGTGTCCGCGGCCACGCGCCACCACCATGTTGTTCTGTTTGTTACCGAACGCGACGCGCGCCTCTGACGTCACCACGGACGAGCGCGGCAGCGAAGAGTACATGTGAGTGTTGCGCTCGATCTGACGACCGTAGTTCGCTGGCGGCGTCTGTAACAATAAAAAAATATATATTTGAAGTGTTTCAGAAAAAATATAACATAGTGGAACTACTTATATTTTCATATAAACCAAACATAAACGTATATATTGACATTAATATTATTATACTAATTACGGTGCGTTTATCTCGAATCTGCAGACCGACTGCCTGCACGAATGAATCATGATCGGATAGTTTGAGTATGGTGACAGTTTGCATAATGAGACTGTTATGCATGCAATGTTCGTTTCATTAAAAAGATTTGTTTAACAAAAAACAGAAGCAACATATTAATCGAATTACCTATTAGTCCTATACAAGTCTATAAGGTCAGGGTGGCATAATCCGTCTATGGGGCGTAATCGTCTATTTCCAATTAAATGCAGTACATTCAAATTATAGCTCTGAGAGTTGGCATGTTAGAACAGCATCGTTTTTGCTTCAAATTCAATTTACGGAGTAAATAAGTTGTTACAGAATAGCGTAAAACAGGCTTTGAAAGTTCAGTTGTATTTTATAAGTGAAATGCGAGTGACACCCTCCCACGTTTTACCTAAGATAAGTGAAAAAATACATAGTCAATAGTGTTAAGACACCATGTTATATGAAGTTCATTTTACTTTGCTGGAAAACGCAGTAAATAGCACAAATATTCGATGCAATAAATTTGTACCCTCAAAATTACTAAGTGCCTAATTTCGTCTACTTTAAATGGGACGAAATCGTCGTATGCCATTAATGCCCAATTTCAGACTTCGTAAGCAATTTTCATATATAACTTTTCCCTGATTAATGAAACCCTGATAACTAAAACTCAATTCATTCTTAATACAATTTTTAATCTAATCACAACCGACGCAACGTATAGATTATACTTTGTTGATTCTCTATTTATTTTCTTACTATAGTTTATCTTTGACAGGAAGGTACCGTTTGAGTTTAGTTATTTTATATCATGAGACTGATTGTTACCTTTTTTTTTAACGTTTTATTCATTCTGTTGATTTGATTTTACAAGTTATAAAAAAAACTAATGCTTGAAATGTATCAACATCCGGTATGCTAACTAGACAAATTACATACCCTGGGCGGCGCAGGTCTGGGCAGTGGCGAGGCGGTGTCGGGCGGCGGCGAGCGCTCCAGCAACCCTCGCTCCGCAACGCGCAACCGCATCTCGCTCAACTTAGACAACAACTCTAACTTCTGTGTCTCCAGCGACGAACGCTGTAGCATTTCCTGGAAATAACATCGAGAATATATTAATTTTAATATAATTCCTTTTATATAATATTCAGATCTTTTAAATAGTGGATTTTGAATAATGATACAAAATAATAATAATAGTAAAACGGTGAAGGAAAACATTGTGAGGAGACCTGCATATCATAGCAATTTATAAGAATTTCTAAGGTATGTAAAGTCCGCCAATCTGCATTAGGCCAGCGTGGTGGACGATATGGCCTAACCACTCTCAATCGTCTATTCACGATTGTAGAAGAGATCCGTGCCCTGAAGTGGGACGTATATGAACTGATACAGGAATAATGATACAGATAAAAACAAATAAGAACACTTCATAAAAATGTGTCTTAAGAGACGTGGAGATTATAAAATATAAGATATTAAAGAGATTGACAACAATTCTAAACAATCTCGTAGGACGAAGAGGGATAAACCCACGACGAGCAATCCTTTGTATAAGCTTTTAAACAAATTGGATACACATTAGATTTCAATGGTAGAGACAAGTTGTATATGTTGGTTCTTGGGGGATTGAGCCCACTTGGACCGATGACAAGACTTTCTCAGAATATGTTAAATTTAAAACCATAAATTAGATAGTAACAAGACCAAAGTAAAACAGTCTACTCATTCCAGAGTGAACGTTCAATTACGAGTATACGATTGAAATAAAACTATTATTTACGGATTTTATCGCGAATTTAGTTTAATTTTTTACATTTTCAACTTCCCGACGTTTCGATCACTTTACAGCTTTCGTGGTCACGGGGCGGAGTATACGATTTTTACACTTTCAAACATAAATAAACAACCCTTCGACACGTTGGCTAACAACAAAACGTTTCTGAGGAATCATGTAAACATAGTCCATTTAATATTGTCTCGTTTGGTACGTGAGTTCATTCTTCAGGCATTTGTATATTGTGGCGGCTCAGTTGTTTTAATAAAAAAACGCATCTGGCACATTTCCCTCCACAGATAACATGGCACGCGTTACGCAGATAGTAAATGGATTTCAAAATTAGAACGTTTTAATAGTTTATTTTCTCTGCTCGTTCCACCGTATTCCAGTTCTGCACTGTAACACGGATATGTTGATACTGGCAGTAATGAAAATAAAAGCTACGGATCTGTTTATTAAAGGGATCTTGTATGTATTTATAAAGGTGTAAATATAAATCAATATATTACAAATAATTCTGTAGTTTGTTAAGCTTTTGATTCATGCAGTATTACAAATTAATTAATCTCTGAAGGTAGGTAGTCCACAAACCAAGATTAGCGTGCGTAGTGTTATAATTAATAATTACTTTAAATGTATTTAAAAAAATCTATTGTACTTTACATTTTTTTCAGCAATTTCACAAGCAAAAGTAAACAATACAAATTTATTATAAGTTAAAATTAAATTATATCTAATCAACTGTGTTTACATTTAAATGAACACATCTGAAAATCTATGTTTAATACTGAAAATTGATCTACTTTAATTTAAAACATATATTGAAGCCAAAATACAAACATCATGAAACAATATTTGGCCGATCCCATTAGGATAGCAGCGGAGTGAAACCAATTAAAACTATTGTTTGTTTACATTGTACGCTGTAGAATTTGATTTAAAGTTAATTTTGATACGTTCCCGGGCGGCAAACCACGTGTCTCTAGTAATGTATACGTGAAGGATTGTGGTTTCCAAAATATGTATATAGCAGTCGCGACATAAATCTCACCCTATAGTACAGACTACAGAGTACATAGGGCGAATCGAGGAACCGGAGTGCGTGGAATTCGTGAGATATTTATATGAAAAATAAATGTAACTTGAATTGCTTCTCGGAATCTCGCATCATACCGCGTCTCTGGCATATTCAAATACCTGCCTGTAATAGTAAATTCTTCACGTGAAAGCACTTGTATACGATTTACTGACATCCGTTTCTATTTCATACCGATATTTTTTAGTGCCATGTGACATTGCACATGTCTGCCAGCGTAGTGGATTCATCACCTAATCACTCTCAATCGTACTCTCGATTGTAAAGGAGGCCCGTGCCCTGCAGTGGGACGTATATGGGCTGATACAGATGCGGCATTATACCTTTTTTATTGCTGTTTAACTGGCTTAGGTACCCAACACTGTTACGATATTGCTTTCTAAAAAATCCTAAAATTCTAACGTAAAACATTTTATACGCTCAACGTGCACTTGTTACAAAAGGAGGTCACAAACATTCGCAAGTGGCATCATCACTATGTGGGTGAAGTAATAATTATCTTCCGAGCGATTTTATCTACACGCAATCAAGGTAGCCCGTGAATCATGTCTAATTTGAGTCTAAATATAGGCTTGTGATTACTGCTAGTTTACATCAGACCTAAAGGCAACTTTACAATCAATACAATGTCAACAAATATTAAATTATTTAGTCTTTGAATTTGAACAGTCATGGATTGAAATTAAATTATAGTTAAACAATTCATTAAAAAAGTAATTTGTAAGTTGTTTAACAGAATATAACATAATGCAACATAATATAGTGGTGAATGTAATTAATCGAATTTATTTTTGACAAGACTGTGGATTTACGTCTTTAAATTGTCGAGCAATCTAACAAACACAATCTGGAACGTCCTGCTTCCAATTGTACGATGGTGAATATAAGCAAACAAGCGTAATTGCTTAAAGGTGAAATACAACAAAATGTATCTCATATTTTTTATATAATACCAAAGGAAATTACTTAAATTAAGTGTAAAAAAATCTGTTGGTTAACAATCTAGGTATAGTAGGTACTGAGAGCAGTCCCTAAGTTTATGAAATTAGTATCACAAATAAATAATCGAAAAATATGTTATTTAAATATTCTATATGGCCTAACCACTCTCAATCATACTGTCGATTGTACAGGAGGCCCGTGCCCTGCAGTGAGACGTACATATATGGGCACACGGCATGGCACAGACAGACAGATGTTCTTTAAATAAAATTACTACATTGTGTTAATGTCTGCATTACGCCATGTAATAAGTTCCTATTAATCCGGCATATCGGCAGGATTAATCAAATTACTAACATGCGTCTGGCAAACGTTCTATTTCCAGAATTAGACTAATACGGGCTCATGATATTCGTGATGCGTTCATTTGTAAAATTTGTGTGGTATTATATTGGACTAAAACACAATTGTATGCCGTTGATATATCTGAGTATTGTCCTACGCTATAACAGTAACGAAATGCTAAAACATACCATTAACCTTATAAAACCAATTAATGTAATTAGTATTAAATAACTGATTAACAAAATATTATAGTTATGTACAACACAATCTAAATTCTCAATGAACATGCTGTGTTCACACTTAGTAGGATGTAATCTTTAGTTTTAATTTTTAATGACAATTACATACGTTTATAGCTAGTAAGATAATATCAAGCTCAGTGAACAAATAAAAAAGTGCTTTAAGGTATTTGCACAAAGATTTAGCATAAATAAAGCCTTACGAGTGGTCGCCTGCTCTCCTAAACCCTTTCAAGAAACTTCCGGTTTGCAGACAAATCAATTGAAATGTTTGGCAAAGTCCGGTTAGAAGATTAAACGCTATTATTCCGAGTACCAAATCCGTCATTTGACCAAAGCGGCGATAGTCAAGCATTAATACATTTATAATTAGGCTTGGCTTCTGCGCACATTGTGGCCTTAGTCGGCTTTGATTGTCTCCCTGGGGCAAACGGCCAAGCTTTCAACAGTTCTGTACTGTATTTATAAATTATTTTCTTACACATTCTGTTCTTTTACCAAGATAACAAATTTTTAAGCACATCACGATCAGGCTAACATATTTTTATGTATTAGTACGACAATCTAGCAAGTCGTCCTTACCTTAAAAAAATATGCGATGGCGATCGTCGAGACGGGAGGAAATTAGTTAGAAACATTGATATACAATGTAGTTTATACTAGACCGAAGGTTCGAAAATTATTATACATGTTATAGATATAAAGACAGATAGACAACATAATTTATAATTGTCTACGTTAGCGCCATTTAGATTATCTTTGGTTTAAATAAAGAATAGGAGCAATATTACAGAATGAAGAATAACAAACTATAGGAGATTGCAATGCGGTGCGTCAATATTTTGCTTGTCTTATAGGGATCGCACTTCCATTAAGAGGGAACAAATTGTGTTCTTCCAAAGGATAAAACAACTCGTGTAATCTGGAATAGCACGTAGGCATACGTAGCTAATAACACTACACAATCTCTACACGCCGGCTCTGGTACTACTGACGTCACGGGATATTATTCACATACAATTATGTGTGACTAAGGTCTTCCAGCGATTCTGCCAAGACTACAATATCGTCGGCCAACCGAAGGTGAGTGATATACTCGCCGTTGATGTTGATGCCGAATCCTTTCCATTGCAAGAGCTTGAAGGCGTTTTCCAGCGCGGCAGTGAACAGTTTCGGAGATATGACATCTCCCTGTCTCACGCCTCTCTGTAGTGGAATAGCCTTCGTACTCTGATCCTGTACTCGGACCGACATGGTGGCGTTGTTGTATATACACTTCAACGCTTCGATGTACCGATAGTCGATATGGCACCGCTGGAGAGACTGTAGCACAGCCCAAGTCTCGATCGAATCAAAGGCTTTCTCATAGTCCACAAACGCTAAACAAAGCGGCAAGTTATATTCCTCGGTTTTTTGTATAACTTGCCGAAGCGTATGGATGTGGTCTATGGTACTAAAGCCTTTTCGAAAACCGGCTTGTTCGGGAGGCTGGAAGTCATCAAACCTGCGTTCGAGACGATTTGTGATGACCCTCGAAAACAACTTATAGACATGGCTCAGGAGCGAGATGGGCCTGTAATTCTTCAGCAAAGCACTATGCTCGAAGACCTCAATCGAGTCTCCCAACAGGTGGGTCTTAAAATGAACATGGACAAAACGAAGATCATGTCGAATGTCCATGTTGTGCCCACTCCCATCGGTGTTGGGGGCTCGACTCTCGAAGTTGTTGACGAATATGTCTATTTAGGACAAGTGGTCCGGTTAGGCAGGTCCAACTTCGAGAGAGAGGTCAATCGTCGAATCCAACTCGGTTGGGCAGCGTTCGGGAAACTACGCGACGTCTTCTCGTCCAAAATACCTCAGTGCCTTAAATCGAAAGTCTTCGATAGTTGTGTGTTGCCAGTGATGACTTACGGCACCGAGACGTGGCCTCTCACTATGGGCCTTATTAGGAAGCTCAAAGTCACTCAACGAGCTATGGAGAGGGCTATGCTCGGGGTTTCCCTACGAGATCGAATCAGAAATGAGGAGATCCGTAGGAGAACTAAAGTAACCGACATAGCCCACCGGATTAGCAAGTTGAAGTGGCAATGGGCAGGGCACATAGCGCGGAGATCTGATGACCGATGGGGTCGGAAAGTGCTCGAATGGAGGCCGCGTAGCGGAAAGCGCAGCGTAGGACGTCCACCCACAAGATGGTCCGACGACCTGGTAAAGGTCGCGGGACGTCGCTGGACACAGGCTGCCTCCAACAGGTCTCTGTGGAAATCATTGGGGGAGGCCTATGTTCAGCAGTGGACTTCCTTTGGCTGATGGATGGATGGATGGATATGTGTGACTACAATGACATAAATCAATAAACGTCATACATCCTGACAAATTACAAATGTTTTTGCACAGTCGACATTGCAATTCGCATATTAAATTTGCATTTACACGTTTCAACTCACAATGAAATATTTGACAAAATGTAAATTACGTTTACAAGATTTGTTTGTTTACTGTTTGTTTGCATTTTAAGCGAGCAGAACGGGATAAGGACCGCGTTTGAAGAAAATATATTACTATATACAGGGTATATCAAGACTGCTACCGAAAACGAAGCCGGGTGGTAGTTTAAGCGACTTCAGACACAATGCAACAGAAAAAGTTGCCAAAAAAAGCGTCAATTTTTTTTTTTTTATTTTTTTCCTATGGCCATTTTTGGGTGGTAAATACATTTTTTCCTAAAATAATAGTATATACCCTTTTATTTATAAATACTCTAAGGTATAAAAGAGTTTAAATTATTATTTTAGCAAAAACTATGGATTTACCACCCAAAAATGACGATATTTAAAAAATCATAAAAAAAAATTGTCGCGTTTCTAGGCGAAATTTTTAATTGCATTGTGTTTGTAGTCACTAAAACTACCACCCGGCTTCGTTTTCGGTAGCAGTCTTGAGATACCCGGTATAAGTGGAAACTTAAGAACGTTCCTTTGTATTGCACGCGTTTTATGTTAAACTAGTTGTGCCCGCGACTTCGTCTGCGTGGAATTTAACAAAAAAGTTAATTAGTTTATTTAGTTTTTTTTTTGGTTTTTGCATTTTTATTTTAATTATTATCAACCTTACCGCGATCTAATTCTACGGTGGCGCCATCTCTTAGCGAGCGGCGGTAAACTCCCGTTACACATTTATTTTCAGTTTTTTGTATTAGCTTTATTGTAAAATTTCTTATATACAATATTTTGTAAATGTGATATTGATTCGTTGGTGGGAGAAGTGGTAGGAGGCGCCCGACGTGACGGCCCAGTAGTGGCATGCGCGTGAGCTGCGCGCGGGCATTGCAACATTACTTTATTTTTTTAAATAAAAGATTTTTTCTAAAATAAATGTAACCTAAGTTACTCCTTGTTATATCAGCTACCTGACAAAAAAAAGTCCCGTTAAATCGGTCCAGCCATTTCAGAGATTAGCCGGAACAAACAGACAGACAGACAGACAAAAAAATTTTAAAGGTCATTTTCGGCACAGGTATCGTGTATATAACGATATGTAGTATGCCATTTTTTTTTATTTTCAATTTTAAAACAGACACTTCTATTTTATTTATATGTATAGATAAATAAGCTTCCCACAAATTAAATGGTACGCTGTGTCCGATATTAAAATGAATATTCAGTTTTGATTCTAAAAGAAAATATTTTTGTTAATTAACTCCGCACTTAAAGTCAACAAGTCTTTTTTAATATTGTCGTTGTTTACATCTTTTTATTTGTTCTCGCGCGACGCGCAGTCTGTTCCCAAATCTGGTCGCTTTGTCCGCAGGACGAAAAATATTTTTACCAAAACTTTTAGGATTACTTAATAACTGTTGACCCATCGGGATCCTTATATTCATTTAATAGCTAAAAAGGGCGCAAAAACAGACCTATTCGACTGCATGTCCGGAGTAATTGAATTTCTGTCATAAGCAAGTCTGTCTTATCGCACTGACAAAAACTCTAAAAAGAGCTTTAGTATTTATCAAGTAATTCTATTAATCAATATGATAAAATTAAAATATACCGGTATCGAAATATCTTTAAATTACAAACGTTAGTACACCTAAAATTAGATATAGTAAACAATGGGTAAGCGATTTCATTCCCTAATTGTTCAACACCCATTAACTAAAATAAAATGCAATAGAAAGAAGATTAACGTAAAGCTATCTCCCACAAACCGAATCCTAATGTTTCTCGCGATCTGTACAAATTCAACAGCGGTTGGTTCACAATAGCACAGAATAGCGATTCATACAGGGTTCTCTGTGAGGCTTTTGTCCGGCACCAGGACAATACAAGCTAATACATGTATGAAGATAAATCGATGCAATTGTAAAACACATGTTGTTATTTTTGGTGGAGATTGATTGGTTTTGGTATGTATGTTCCTAATAATATGTCATATTAAATTGCATAACAAATTTTATTAGTAGTTCAAGTATGTAAAAACAGTGGATCGTAATTTTTTTTTATTGCAATGAATGGCGGGACTAGCTTGCCATTCGCCTAATGGTAAGCGATACGACCGTTCATTGACAGTAGCAAAACCAAAGAAAACAATGATTTAGAAAGCAATGCTTGGCATTCCACTGCACTCGCCATTCGTAGACATAAACTATTAAGTCTCAATATGTCCAGTAGTTACTCTGGCTGCAATATCCTATAAACCGGAACAAAAACAGTACATTTACACTGTTGTTTTGCGGAAGAAATAGACATTGCGGTGGTACCGACCCAGGCAGTCTCTCACATATGAGAGACCTACCAGCAGTAAGTATGTCAGATCTTGTATTTAAATTTCCATACCTAATTTGGTACTTCAACAGTAATAGGTACTAGTCGTTTATGAATGAACATTGCACGACATTTCCAAGTCATTAAAGGGCATTATTTAATTCTCTCACCGAGTGTTTACAACTTATGAATGGCAATAAAGACACCGGCCGTTGTCGGAGAGATGCGCGTTAGGAATTGTGCGGCCCACGCCAATCATGATTATTCAATAGCCTCATTCCACTGTGATCTAGGCCATCCGGAATGTTAAGGACTTAACCACCTTACTATACAGATCACTACACAACTGAATGAGACAAAATAGCTTTTGTAGCACATTGCTTTATATCAGGATTCCTGTTTGCAGTGCGTAGTGCACTGTGCGTAAACAGCAAGAAACAATTAAGAGTTAAACAAATGTCACATAATACTACGACCTTAGAGTTATTACCTATGGAGAGAGTGGAAATGTACTGTACATCGCTAAAATGAGACACACCGATACGAATTTCTTATATCAGAATGAGATGCCAAATAATGTCCTATTTCATGTGACGTGCCGCTTTTGTTGTTTGGCGAAAAAAGAATTTCGCCAAACAAAGCGACGTCATTATCATGTCAAGTGTCATTTGGTGTTTATTTCTCAGCAATAAAGCAACCTAATGTCACTGAAATAGGGCCTATTTTCAAGGCCACAATATGGCGCTTATGACAGTCGAGGGGTCATTTCAGCATTTTGTTGTGTTGCTAGACATTCGTAAAGTTTTCCCTTTGCCTGCTTACCAAAAAAATATTACTGAAATATTAATTTAAAACTGCTTATATTGGAGTCATATCTGATATTAAATAATATTTGTTTTTTTGATCACATTTGTCCCTTATAGCTGGATTCAATGTTATGCTGTCCATGTGCAATGTTGTGTCCATATTATGTTGCGGTGCGTAGGGCTCAGAGTTGAATCTTTTCGGCGCTGAACGGTCGGCGTCATGAGTACACTATAGACGGCATTACTCTAAAAAAAATATTTAACGACCACACATCCTATCAGCACCAATTGTCAGCGTGGCATTAGAACCAGCCAATATAACACATAATTTATACGTTTAGTACATACATGGACATAGATACGTTAGTCTTTTTAATCTCTTTGGGTTTATACAACTTTTGGCGAAAAAAAGTGAGTGAATAGTGGCGTAAATCCAACTTTTGGTCCAAGAAGAGTAAATTGGGAATTTCAGTCTTAATAATTTAAAAATATGATGACATAATAATTCAGTTAACATTCAGTCTCATCCTGAGACTGGGTATGTCTTAAAGCACAATGAGACATAACATTTTGTGTCTCAGGATGGCGAGTGCAGTGGAATGCCAAGCGGCAAGCATTGCTTAGTTATACTACTATTCACGAGCTGCCGTATCGCTTACTATCAGGCGAACGGCATGGTCGTCTCGCCATTAATTGCAATAAAAACACTATCATAAATCAACTAGGATTCATGATAGTACCTCTATGTCACTAAAGCAACGGTGTGCATTGCTGGCGCATTTCTTAATATTCAGTATTCCTTTATGTTCAGCACGTAATAAATCTGCATATGATCCTTTTGCGAGTACATGGTCTTACGCGATTAAGCAACAAGCACTAGCATGGAAATTAAATATTGTCCTTTTTTATTGCAACGAATGACGAGACGCGCATACCGTTCATATTATGGTAAGCGCTCGCCATCCTAAGACATTAGAAGTCAGCTTTAATAGTTACTACAGCTACAATTTCCTTCAAACCGGAACACAACAGTGCATTTACATTGCTGTTCGACGGGAGAAATAGACATTGTGGTACCTACCCTGGCGGCCCCCCAGTATGCTACCTATTCAGCTAATATTATGTATTATTTATTTGTATTTATTATTTGCACACTTACCGTTACTTTTAATAATATGTATAATTTTATCATAAGTTAGGAAAGATGAATTATGTGGTAGCACCAAAAAATGTGTCAAAAAACTATTGATGTCTCATGTGCGGTTACAACGTGAATCTCTCTAGAGATAATTACTCTAAGCTACTACGACGCAACGTCGAACTACAAATATTTGTATCGCAGTAAGCAAAATCCTTAACCGGTATTTCTGTCTTGTGATAAATAACTAATAAATAAAATATCTACCAGCCAGCTTAAAAATCAATAAACTTTCTTGTCCAGATCGTGCCGAATTGAAAAGCGTGATCGATCGCTCTCAACTTTTGTCACTTAACAGAATAAAGTTTAATTAAATTTTGTACAGGTATCCTGTTCAATGAGCTCTGTTTGTAAATTTTTGTTTGTACGTAATATTGAAAACTCGAACGCATATTTATTTTCTTTTAGCCTGTGTTAAAGTATGCCAAGGCAATTTTATATAGGCATATTTATTTTGAGCGTTCAAAAACATACTGCGTGCATTCATTTTTTACATACGAATTGTTAAAATTGTTGCTTTTTTCCGCGCATAAATTTTACTGAATTGTGAAACGAACACTATTGTGATTAAAATTGTCACTTAAATAATATTATTTACCTTTTGCAGTCTCTGCTCGGCGTCGTCGAGTCTTTGTCTGGCTTCGAGCAGCGCTCTTTCGAGATCCGTCATTTTCTCGCTTTGCGCGGCGATCTGCTCCGAAAGCACTTGTACCTGGAGCTGCAGACTGTCCTTATCCGCCTCCAGCCGTCGCACGCGATCTTCTGCATCGTTCTGAAATTAATAGATGATGGTCATTCCCAAACCAAAATAGATCTGTTGATTTACGGCCCGTTTTCTTTGGAATGTAACACTGTTAGTATCAATATGAACAATATTCACGCATCACAATGCCCGTACCTTGTAACCGCGTACAGGTGGTTGTTGAGGAAGCGAGGGATGTGAAGGCCAGGAACGATCATGCATGTAACACGGCGGTGGCATCGGTGGCCCGTGACACCAGCACATTGGTGGCCACCATCCGCCCTCTGGCCATCGGAAATGTTCATAAGAGTTCCATCTTCTTTGCAGCTCGGGAGGCGTATCTTCATTGCGAGTTCGTCGAGGTCGCGGAGAGGCACGAACACTTGAAGGATGTTGTGGTGGTTTACTATTCAGAGACGATCTACTTTTGCGATCGCGTTCACTGCGATCAGATGGTGGGCGTCGGCGTCTGCTGTCCAAACTCGCAGCTGAATAACTTTCCGCTTTTGCCTCAGACATCTGTTCGACTGCATCATCCACCATGTTTCCTGTAGGCATCCACTTGAAATCATCGTCTCGAGTTGAATTATCCAAACGCCTACTCGGCGTTAGTGTGCGATAATCGGCGTCATCGCCTTGAACTTCGTAATCCCGCGCTTCCGAGTCTTCCTCGCTTGAAGAACTGGAGTCACTTTCAGAAGACTCGGGTTGGGAGCCCGCAATAGCGCCTTCCGACCACACGGTGCACTTCACTGTCGCTTCATCGGGACTATCAGAATCACCGCCTGTCACGAAACAATCGGTCAAGAGTACGCAAAAATTGCACGAGTCTCATGTTCAACGCGAAGACACTCACCCATTGGCGAGTACATGTAGGAGCGTACGGCGGGGTGCACGAAGCCCACCGCCGCACGCTCCTGTTCCTCGTCGAAGGGTTCAGTTAGGTACTCGCAGTCGGACATGAGGCTACACGCGCGACACTGCGCGACAAGTTCGAGGCACAAGTCACCTACGTGTCTCTATTTAAAGTTTGGCTATGTTCCAGTAATATATTACGTCAGTAAACACGTTCGTAATTTTACGTACTCTCCTGAGGGGGCGGCTCCTCACTGGACTGCACGGATGTAGAATCTCGCTCCGAGGCTTCTGAAGCGGTAGACAGTGGACGCTCGCTGCCGTAAGACGCGCGCCTCAGACAATCTTCGGAATTGTCTTCGTTGGGTTTTCGCACATTTCGTGGCTCCGCCGTGGGCAACCGCGGTCTGACCGGTCCCCGAGGTTTCTCCTCGACAGCAGTTCGGTTGTGTAATGCCGCTATGGTGGCTGCCACGAGTGAGCCCCCGCGGCCGAGCTCGCGCATGTTTTACTACCAAATGAACGGGGAGCTTACACGAATAGGGCCGACGCCCGCGCCCGGAAATAGATCATGGTGTAAGCGCCTGGTGCATTCCGAACACCCTTCGCCGCTTTGATCCGTTTTATTGCGTAAAACAAAAAATAAAAGTGTAATAAAGGCACGAACGCATTCCACATCATGCGTCCTCATAATGTTAATTGCACATCAAAAACTATGCCACAGTTCCTTGTTTACGGTTACACAACACACAAGTTGGTGTAATTCACAGCGCAACACACAGGTTGTCACTCACCGTCACAGGCGTCCAATTGACGCCTTCATACAGAGAGCGGCGATGGTGTCCCCACCCGAGGTGATTTTCAAAAGCATTTCCAGCATGGAGTTCAGTATCTATGGCGTTCCAAACATAAATGGGTAACTCGGCTCGTTCGGCAATGTAGTACGGGTTGTAAGGTAGTTGTGGCGGATAGAACGTGTGCCAATTCGCTTCCGGTACGTCAACATCGATCATTCTTCTACGTGAACCCAAACAATCCATGTCCGCCCTTATCCTGTATGTTGCGAAATTGTACAACAATTAAAACACTTCACAATAAATTAATTTAACGAACATTACACAATTATAAACATTGTTATTGTTTTATGACAATACTGACAAATCAATAGTAATAAAAGTTACATGAAGCTGAACAGAGTACATTTATAATACAACGTCGAGCAAATGAGAAAATCTACACTATTCGAAAATAATACGACAGCTGTTTCGTCAAAAATAACCAACAAAAGCGTTATATTTGATGCTTGCAGAGGGTGAACATGTGCCGTCTAAAAATAGTTACAAACACATAGGTTCTGTCATAAAGCTCTGCTCTTTTAAGATTAAAATGGGATATATAATCCATACAATAATTTAATCCGCCATCCTATTTTGAGGTCCATGTAGCAATAAAATTAGTCCTGTGTCATTTGAAAACAAAAATATAATTTGTTAAAGTTAAGTTTTAAACATATTATAGTATACGAGTACAAATAATTCTCGTCTTGTTTTCCGTTCTAAAGTGAGTTAGTTAAGTTGTATCCCATTGTATGATGCCCCACGAGCAGAATGTAAAATACAGGAATGTAAAGAGACAACACGTTTGAATATGCCCCTGAAATTACTCAACAAGCGAATGTTATCACGTGCCAAGCACAGATATGCAAATACGTTAAGCCATAAATGTACAATGTATACAATGCAGCCAGCAGTGACAAAATCAGAATATCATTTAACACCGCTGAACTAACATACAAATATCATGTATGCACATAAAAATGAATCGCATCTAAAGAGATATTTTATAATATCTCTGTTCAAAATGCATATGAAGCAAACTTATAAAACAACGGCCGATTTTTTTTCATTATATTTTTATTAGGTTTTCGTACTCCTACTTCAGCTTATCTCTGCATCACCTAAAGGTAACACCTAAGGACACACAAGGACTGGAACATAATGCCACTGGCATAAAATTTCTTGTATTTTTTTTCTTTATACGAAGCTTAATCTATATATATATATATACAGAGTATATCAAGACTGCTACCGAAAACGAAGCTGGGTGGTAGTTTTAGTGACTTCAAACACAATGCAACTAAATTTTGTGCAAAAAACAGCGACGATTTTTTTTTTTTCCTACGTCGCGTCGTATTAGTGTGGTAAATACTTATATTTTTCTTAAATAATAGTGTACACCCTTTATTTTTAAACACGCTATGGTACGCAATGCTTTAAATTATTATTTTAGCAAAAATATGGATTTACCACACAAACTCGACGATATTTAAAAAATCATAAAAACAAATCGTCGCGTTTCTTTGCGAAATTTTAGCTACATTAGGCTTGTAGTCACTAAAACTCCCACCCGGCTTCGTTTTCGGAAGCAGTCTTGATATACCCGGTATATATACATTTTTAACATATCGATGTCTGTACATGGAATATGAACGAGAAAAATGATAAGGGGGACTATAACCACGCAAAACAATGATTTTTAAAATGTTCGTATGTTTATACGGTTGTGCGCGATGAACTCAGGAACGGCTTACTTAACAGCTTAACACTTAGTCTGATTTTTATCCTGATGTAGTATTCCGGTGGAATTGGGAAGAAATTCAATATATCTGTATTATATTATATTATATTCATTACATGCAAGTGAGAATGAAACGGGGCGGGAGGGGACGGAAAAATAACAAATAAATAATAACGCCATTCGTAGTATTAGGATTTTCTCCTTTTGAGCGAGAAATGGGGGTGAAATAAAGTTTAGGTTAGTATCTATAGATTGTTAAATATATAAAACACAGGCAAATAAGCACAGTTAATCACGCAGCGGGCAAAGGCTAGTAAATCACTACATAGTATACTAGCGGCCCGGCCCAGCTTCGTCTGGGTGCATATATTTTTTTGATTCCACTCCACACCAAATACATGTTATTTTTCGTATAAACTCTTGTATACCTAAACTTGACGTAGCTGTCCTACTGTCCGGCTCAATCCCGTCTCATCCGTCTGTTCAGTCTCTTCCCAATCCATCCCGTCCTTTCTCTTTATTATCCATCCCGTCTTATAACGTGCATTTATATTTCGTCCTATCAAATCTGTCAGCTATCCCAGCCTTCTCCCGTACCTTCCACTCTATTATATCCCGTCTCTCCATATACATGTACATATAAAGATTGCCTTATGAAATTTTTGTGCAGCAGAAATCGTAATATTTTAATTTCACCACAACTTCAAAACCAAACGTCCAATTTTAATCATTCAAAGACCAAATATTATCAACATAAACTGTACTTATTGATGAAATAATTTATTTTGATAAGGATTAATAGCATGAGTAAAATAAACGCGTTTAAATGTAGTCCAAAAAAAAATTCAAGATTTTTAAATAAAATGTGGTTGTGTATGTCGAGTGAGGCACACTCACTCGACATAGATAGGTATAGTGTGTCGCGGACTTTTTTGTAGATATTTATAAGATCTACAATTAATTATAACATTTTATGGTTCTATCTTTTGTAGTTTAGGCAGCGTACGCAAAATAAGTAACTTCTTTGGTTGATTTTTTCAGTTTGTGTCCGAAAAATCCAAATATCTTACGGAACCCTATTTTTTTCCAAAATAAAATATAGTCTATGTTACTCGTGGATAATGTAGCTTTCGAATGGTGAAAGAATTTTTAAAATCGGTCCAGTAGTTTTTGAGCCTATTCATTACAACCAAACAAACAAACAAAATATTAGTGTAGAAAACAAAGTCGCTTTCTCTGTCCCGATGTCCCTTTGTATACTTAAATCTTTAAAACTACGCAACGGATTTTGATGCGGTATTTTTTTTTTAAATAGATAGGGTGATTCAAGAGGAAGGTTTATATGTATAATACGTACATATTATTATACAGAAATCTATTTGTACCCGGGCAAAGCTGGGCCGGGCCGCTAGTAAATGAATACAAAAACTGTAATGTCGTACCAATTTAAATATCCAATTATACACTGAAGTCCTGTTAATTAAGTATGGATCAAATTAAGTTAATTATCGGAAAGCCCCGATGGCTCTTAAATATACCCGTTTAGGAAATTGTAAGAATCAGCCTTCGTGTTTCTTTAAAAATGATAATACATTTTATTTTGCTTTCTTACCGTTGCGTAATTTGAAGCAAACAAATACAATAATAACATAATACTGTATTCTCAACTCACATTAAATGATCATTTAATAAATTGTATCAATACCGTCTACGACGTCTATTTAACTGCGTTATATACTCAGTGGCGTAGGTTATATATTCAATAGCCATTTTCAATAAATGGACCAAGTTGGGTGTGCTTTCGAGTAATAATATCAACGGTCAAAATTAACTTCGATTTTCTGTTACGAACAACTGTCGCTGTTGGCCTTATTCAATCAAACCTAATAAAGAAATATTTCTGAGAATATGTTCTACATTTTGAAGACCAAACAAAGCAACATTTATATAGTTTTTAATTATATTTATTTTAAAATAAAGAAAAGATTAATTAACCATTGTGTTTATAGTAGACGAGGAGTATATTTAGTAAAAATAAATTGAATACACACAGGAAAACAAACACACAAAATGGTTAGACGGGAAGATTTATTGTAATCCACAAAAAGCTCCAATAACGCGAGAGCTTTGAGCATTTTTTTTCCACCGCGGCGAAAACGGTAATTAATTTGAAGATAAAAGAACAGGATTAACGGCTAAACATTACAGCCAGTACGTAACCGACCTAAGTGAAACTCAATGTAGCGCCCATAAACAAGAAAACACGGAGTACAATAGCAAGTTTAGCCTGAAGTTGACAGCAACTGACTGCTAGCCGCGCCAGAGGCCGACCAGCTTCCCAGACGCATTTTTATACTTGTTTTATATACTTTGCCGATGCAATCGATTCGCCCCGACTAAAACGATGACACAACTACTAAGTGTAGACCATACGAATAATAACGATACTCACGGCAAATGCGATTATCGAAATAATCCTGTATCATGTGCACGAAATCACAATTCACACCGTATAGTAGAGATAGTTTTGAACGTGGCGGCCGTATGTTACCTACTGTTGCTAAAAATTCGTCACAGCGCGTTGTGGCTATTGTGAATGGACCATTGGTGGGAAGGAGTTTATATTTCCGTCACAAAATAATTTTGTGCACGTTATTATAATTAAAACTGGACTCTATGTTGCTGCATTTAATAGAAACTGCCAGAGTAAATATAATTTAGAATTGGAACAATACAAAGCCGTAGTGGCTGGTGCGAGTTGAGACAATGGTATAATAAACGGTCTCGTATCTAGAACTGCAAGAAAGTTGGCAACTTGGATATTTAAGTTGGAAAGTCATGTCTAAAAGGACTTCACTGGAACCTGTATTCCATTTACAGTGATTTATAGTGTCCTATTTATGTAACACATTGTCACATTTATTAAAACAATGTGTAAATAGTATTGTGCAAAAGTCGGGTCGACACCCTTGCGCCGGTGGGCGGCAAATGGACTCTTGGGCGGATGGAGACCTATAAATATAACTTGTTAACGATAATAATACACTGCTCCATTTAATTATTGCTCGATGAAATAGGGAAACCATAATGTTTTCCGCCATACGAGAAGATATTTGGGTTACAATCTTTCCGTGATGTTTAATTCCCAAAATAAGGCCTTAAATAAACATAACACAAATACTTCTATAAAAATTACGAAAGTATATAATAGCGAACTCACAGTTAATAAAAGAATGCAATAAAACATGCCTTAATGGTGGCAATGATCAAAACATATCAATAAATAAAATAAAACCAGCCAACAAATACATTGGTATTTATGTTGTATTTTGAATTGAACTCGTCACATAATCTCGATGTTGAAACTTGGAACTGTAACGGCAAAACCGCCGAACTTATCAAACATAAAATAATTAGTTGGACGATTAACTCGTCTTTGAACAAGATAAATCTGAGTATAACTTGTTTATTGATATTCTCTTACTCAAATTAAAGAAGCTGGAATTTAATCAACGGTGGAAATATTTCACAGCCTCCACACTATTTACTCACAACACTCGAGGAATTTATACGAGCAAGCAAAAATTATAATTGATGGCAGTGTGTTAGTGAAGTTTTGTAACGTTCTTTAAATACAATATCCAGCTATTTGAAGACGAATAAGCTTATTATATTGTAAGATGAAATATTAATAACAATGATGTAAGACCGTACTATTAAATAAAATGTTTTTCTGAATTTCGGTGAATCTGATTATTTGACTTACTACTTTAGGATTATTCCTATGTATTCTTCTACTACTATGCAAGCTACACATGTTCCATTTTTAATTTGCGAAGAATGCACTAATCAACGTGCATAACTTCCGATGAAGGAATTCCTTTTTATTGAAGAGACGGGTTTATAATACCTAGTAATTTCTCCCCTCTTGTTTAAATGGATACATCCCTTCGGAAGGAGCGCCGCGCCGTAGAGCTGAGACGAGAGTACTTTTATTATAAATGCAAATTAAATAATATCCATGAAAGTATGTCATCCTCAATTGTTTCCGTACAATAAAACCCATCGAGCAACATGATATTTCCCTTGTTCCGAGAGAGAAATATGCGCATAATATTTAAATTTTGGCAAACCTAACGCAAACATGTGGCATTATTTACATTAATTGAACATACTCTACCAAATATAAATGCACCGTCATAGATCATAACCACCCAGAATATATAAATATTATTTAAGTATATGAGAGGATATCCTTAAGGGAGACTTCATTACATTTCGCATGGTTTATGATGAATGATTATAATGAAAAGGTAGAACAAAATTTCACATCTTGCAATTTTCAGAAAAATATCGACAGAATCTATACTATGTCTATCTATACTATAACTGTGTCGTTGCAAGTACTCGTTCGCTTCACGTGACCGTAATTAAATGTACCACATAGAAAACCATACCACTAGCATGTCATACAGCTATATACTAACATTCAAAGGTACACACTCTATTCATATTCTTCTGTCATCGTATCAGCCCATATACGTCCCACTGGGCACGGGCCTACTCTACAATCGAGAATACGATTGAGAGTGGTTAGGCCATATAGTCCACCACGCTGGCCTAGTGCGGGTTGGCGGACTTACATACCATAGAAATTCTTATGAATCCCTATGGTATGCATTCTTCTGTTATAAGTTGCTGTAATTTTTGTCATATTGATTGTTTTGCTCCAAAAAGCGCGTTGGATAAACAGGCGGACATCTGTTTTCTAGGTATCATATTCTTATCGTAAGAAGAAGTTTATTGTTATACACCACAACATAATAAAATTGTTTTTCGTCTATGCAAGATTTTGACCTTTAATATTATTTGAAACAAAGTAATGAAAAATTCCATGAGACAGTCCCAGGGGATAATGATTACTGAGGTGTTAACATACAAACGGGAATATGAATTTTAGATATAAAGCAATTTTTAACGACTATGTTACACAAAAAATATAGTTAGAAAAATATATATCCTGCTTCTTTTAAAATGAAAAATGCTACATTCTATGAACTACTTTTTATTTATGAATCCGAAGACATTACACCGGCATAGCTTTGTAATTTAATAGACGGTTTACGGCGCCGCGCTCCGAGTTTTCGTACGTGAGAAATGGGACTTTACGACCCTAACTTATCATAAGCTCGTCATTAAACTATGAAATAGCGGCGTTATTCAAGAGCTTTAAGATTCTAAATCCTTATTCAAGCAATTCTTATTCAAAAGTTAGTACAAAAAGTTTAAATTAGGTATTAATTATTGTTTTAATAATGAATGAAGCAACGCGACCGAGGCGCTGTGAATTTTAAATTAGTCATTGTATAAGCGAATTCGCTGTGCCAGCCTGTAAACACGCTCTACAGCCTGCGTCGATGACTGCGCAGGGTTGTTATACTACACTGTACATTATACACAATAAATCACAACTTTGTGGTTGTTGGTTTACTGGATTGAAATTCATTGAATGCGTGTTTGGTATTTACAAACGCGTATTCTGTTTTATTTTGCATAAAGTATTCATAAACGGCTTATATTCATTTAATTAAAAGTATATCGTTGCGCAGCACACAACTTCTCGCTTTTAATTAAAATAATTTTAATGCATAAATCTTCACATCATGGTTGTGTGAAGCTTATTTGTTACTTTTATTTGTGTACATTTCTCCTTGACTTTATACATCGTTTGTTTTGACACGAATTTAATTAGCGATGAATTTTAATAAGGCTCAAGTATGTTCGTAGCTCCCGTTAAACTTGATTGTATTTGTTTAAGAACAGAGGCCCTTACGTCAAACAAACATTTCTACGAAAACAGTGCAAAATGTGGACTCGTAACCTGTAACTTATGAGGCGAAGGGTCAAGTCGTAATAGCTGTATGCAACTCGCAAGCCGGGCGAGGAAATCGCTGGAAATACCAACAGTAGCCTGCACGGGCTGAAACAATCGCTCTGCAAGATCGGAAAATCAACGTATGCAATAACAATTCACATTCCATTTCCCTCGTGAACAAATTGCCACAATAATTGGTTCAACATAGCAAATCCGTACACTTATTTCTGTGCAATATTGTTTGCCTTGATAGGTTTTTTTTAAATGTCTGTTACTATTCTTTTGTCTATTGATTTTGAATTTTTATGATTTTTCAACTCATAAATTCCTTACGAAATGCACTGCCCTTTATTGTAGCGTGGCGTCTTCTAGACTAGAAATTTCCCCTGTTCATTATAATAAGGAAATAATTTATAAATTCTTAAAACATATTTCTGTTCTTATTTAATTTAAAAAATCCTCATGATTTTTGCAAATTACATAATAATAAGAAGAACTTCCCAAAAAGAAGTAGAAAGAATAAATTGTTTTAATTAAAATTCCATTATTCTGCTTTTGTGTGAATCTATATAAAATCTATGCTTGAATGACTTTGCTACCTATTGTCTCGTGTAGCTAGCTAGCTATTCAACAACAAAATAATGGTTGATTTAAAAGGATTAAGGCTAAAAAGTTTCAAATGATCTGGCAATACGAATTTTGGCAAGTTATTACATGATACACCCTATATTATGAAAACACTGAACATATAAACCGCGAAAACGGTTGGCAAGCGTTGAATACCATGTTCTATTAACGTGGTTTATTTTAACTTACACATATTTTTCTATTAAGAGAAATACTAATCCGGAATTTAAATTTGCCAGCCAATCACAGCTCTTGAGTTTACATAAAAACTGGCTCCATACATAAATTAGCATAATTCGCTATTCACATGTAATATTGAAGTTGAATTCAGAGTGTAGAAGTGCAGAGGATATTCTTCGACGGAAGCGAGTGGCAGCCGGCGGAAGCGCGACGGAGGCCTACTTTCACGCCTGTCGCGCTGATGAGGCCATTGCCGAGGGCAGAACGAAATGACCTTGCCACAACTCTATCTATTTTACTTCAATACTTATTACTGTCATATAATTATATCATATTTGCTTCTTTCGAAAAACGTAGTCAGAGCATTTCTTTTAGTACGACGACATTTAGATTTGTCAAAGTTGCGTTTCAAACTTAGAGTAATTACCTCTAGAGAGATTCACGTTGTAACCGCACATGAGACATCAATAGTTTTTTGACACATTTTTTGGTGCTACACATAATTCATCTTTCCCAACTTGTGATAAAATTATACATATTATTAAAAGTAACGGTAAGTGTGCAAATAATAAATACAAATAAATATACATAATATTAGCTGAATATGTAGCATACTGAGAGCCCGCCAGGGTAGGTACCACAATGTCTATTTCTCTCGTCGAACAGCAATCCTAAATGCACTGTTGTGTTCCGGTTTGAAGGAAATTGTAGCTGTAGTCACTATTAAAGCTGACTTCTAATGTCTTAGGATGGCGAGCGTAGTAGCGTATGCCGTATCGCTTACCTTACGAACGGTATGCTCGTCTCGTCATTCGTTGCAATAAAAAAGGACGATATTTAATTTCCATGCTAGTGCTTGTTGCTTAATCGCGTAGGACCATGTACTCGCAAAAGGATCATATCGACGCAGGAAAGCGATTATGTCGTATCTCGAAACAAGCAATTTTACACAAAAAAATATATTTAAAAATGAATAACCTCTAAGCTAGAAAACTCAGGAATACCATTTCTTTAATAATATTATTTTAAAATAAAACCTTACATTTTCACGAGGAATTTCGATGCGGTATTTTTTTTATGAATTAATTAATATACAAAACCGCATACACGCATTTTTTGAGATACGACAAAATCGCTTTCCTGCATCGATATGCAGATTAATTACGTGCTGAACTAAAGGAAGGAACTGAATATTAAGAAATCCGCCAGCAATGCACACCGTGCTTTTAGTGACATAGAGGTACTATCATGGATCCTAGTTGATTTATGATAGTGTTTTTTATTGAAATTAATGGCGAGACGACCATGCCGTTCGCCTGATAGTAAGCGATACGGCAGCTCGTGAATAGTAGTATAACTAAGCAATGCTTGCCGCTTGGCATTCCACTGCACTCGCCATCCTGAGACACAAAATGTTATGTCTCATTGTGCTCAAGACATACCCAGTCTTCAGGATGAGACCTGAATATTAACTGAATTATTATGTCATCATATTTTTAAATTATTAAGACTGAAATTCCCAATTTTACTCTTCTTGGACCAAAAGTTGAATTTACGCCACTATTCACTCACTTTTTTTCGCCAAAAGTTGTATAAACCAAAGAGATTAAAAGACTAACGTATCTATTTCCATGTATGTACTAAACGAATAAATTATGTGTTATATTGGCTGGTTCTAATGCCAACCGCATTAGGCCAGCGTGGTGGACTATATGGCCTAACCACTCTCAATCGTACTGTCGATTGTAGAGTAGGCCCGTGCCCTGCAGTGGGACGTATATGGGCTGATACAGAATGCCACGCTGACAATTGGTGCTGATAGGCCAATATGTGTGGTCGTTATTAATTTTTTTAGAGTAATGCCGACTATAGTGTACAATACGCGCCACGAAAGATGAGACTTGAAGCATGTTAGTAGTGGGAGACCTGCGCATGTACAGTCGTGTACCAAACTGTTACCCAGAATGTATTTGTATACCTGATTTTTCGACGACATGTAAGTGTAAGTGTACACGGAAGTGTAAGTAAGTAGAAGATGTAAGTATGCAAGCCTGGGTAGGTACCCACCGCAATGTCTATTTCTCCCGCCAGACAGCAGTGTATATGCACTGTTGTGATCCCGGTTTGAAGGACATTGTAGCCAGAGTAATTACTAGATATATTGAGATGTCAAGCATTGCCAATAAAAGCTCAAATTCTTTAACAATATTTATTACTATATAATAAAGTTAAAAATAAAAATAACATTATCGTATTCACTGTCACTATCAATAAACGATTCACCAGCAGGAAGATCATCGTTTACCTCGAGGCATAATGCAGTTCTACAAAATTGCACTCGTATAAAACGCAACAACGAAAGTTATAAAAAACGGCTGCACTTGTCTGTACTCTGGAGTTTAAGCGGCGCGTACGCGGGGTGAGGAGATCGGGATGCGACTAACGCGCATGCGCAACGCCGTACCGCGCCTCCCGCGCTCGTTCCGCCGCCCCGATGACGGCCTATCCCTTCCCGCATCGCACTTCATACCGCTAAAGAGACCCATAAATCGTCTTCTGCGCAAGTCAAACCACGTGGTGTGTCAAGTCTCATCTTTCGTGGCACGTATTATACTCATGACGCCGACCGTTCAGCGCCGAAAAGATTCGACTCTGAGCCCTACGCACCGCAACATAATATGGACACAACATTGCTTATGGACAGCATAACATTAAATCCAGCTGTGAAAACAAATGTGATCAAAAAAACAAATATTATTTAATATCAGATATGACTCCATATAAGCAGTTTTCAATTAATATTTCAGTAATATTTTTTGGTAAGCGGGCAAAGGGAAACTTTTCGAATGTCTAGCAACACAACAAAATGCTGAAATAAACCCTCGACTGTCATAAGCGCCATATTGTAGCCTTGAATTAAAATAGGCCCTATTTCAATGAAATTAGGTTGCTTTATTGCTTGAGAAATAAACACCAAATGACACTTGACATGATAATGACGTCGCTTTGTTTGGCGAAATTCTTTTTTCGCCAACAACAAAAAGCGGTACGTCACATGAAATAGGACATTTTTTGGCATCTCATTCTGATATAAAGAAATTCGTATCGGTGTGTCTCATTTTTGCGATGTACAGTCACATTTCGACTCTCTCCATAGGTAATTACTCTAAGGTTTCAAAATTGTTTTTTTAAAGCATGTGCAAATTCGCCACATCCTCCATTAGCTAGTATTAAACCATTATACCTAGAAATTCAAAAGCAAAACAGAATGTAATAAGCATAATATTACATACTTTTCGTGTTTTTCCTAGATAGCGCACATTAGCAGGGTTCAGACTACTATTTAATATCTTGCGCAAAATGGGATAATACCGTTTTAGTATATCCATAATATCATCCCATGTAATGACAAAAGTAAACACATTATATAATGCGTGTGTTGTGTTCTACCTTCTCGTAGAGTATTAAATTTTGACCGAAAAATTGCGAAAAGTGGGTAACGTTTATTCCTATAAGAATTTTATAATGAAAAGAGCTAGAGATTTTTTATAAGAAGCTTTGTACAAGGGCTAGAGAAATACAATTTAAGCATTTGCTGTAATACAAATAAAATCAAACATTGCAGTAAAGGATTTCATTAATATCTATGTATTTAATTTTCTTACAATAATGTCCTTTGCTATTGAATTGTGAAGGAAAAAAAAGAATTTTATTTTAAACTACAGTGTTATACCGTAATAAGCGGAGAAATCCTTTTCCCAGTACAACACACAAAACCACTTTTGCAAGGTACCAATTTTATACTTTAAATTTCCACATCTATAAACAAATTTCAAAGAAAATGAATTTACTGAAATTAAATAAATATATGCTTAAAAGTAAAATAACGGAATGGCTGCTCAAACAAGATTACTTCTGTATAGAGAGTTTGCTCACATACGTTGCCTGAATAGTGAGCATTAATTGTCAATTATTCTTATATTTTGTGTCAATTTACTTACTTTCGCTTTTTTATCCACACACACAATACACACACGCACACACACACACATACACACACTTACACTCACACACACACACACAAACCACCCTTAAATGCATCATGTCTGATCGCTGATAACTGTACTCGATTTTTCTTATTATATTGTTGTTATTTCTTGTATTTTTGTAAGCTCAAATTTGAAGCATCGGCGTAGTCCACTTGTAATATTTGTCTAACTTTTGAAGCTGGACACTGCCTCTTAAGATACAGCCTTGCCTAGTTTAAGAGACAGAGTTAAATATATTTGTACAGATACATTTTGTGACAAATTAACAAGTCCTATAATTAGTTTGTAAGCGCTTACTGTTTAACATGTATACGAGTTTGTACATATCTGTAATAATGTGAAATAAAGTTTTTATTATTATTATTATACCTTTTTGTAATTGGCATGAATGTAGATTTCTTTAAAATAAAGTACCATCGGCATATAGTACATTTTTATACCAGCTTCGTTCATATATCACTTATAAATTTTTTGGTTTTGTTTTTTAACTTTCAAATCGCTTATAATTACTCTTAAATTTCATTTTAATAATGTAATCCAATGTATACTCAACTACCTCGAACAAAAATTTACTAAAATATAGTCGTAAATGTAAAATTTTAAATTATGAGTATACTGTACCACAATTTCATTTTAATATTAATAAATCCATAACTTCAAACTTACAGGACTTAGGACAATATTTTGAAGTATTTTTTTATATTAATTCCCCATACCCCTTTGGTCCATTGATTAAATTAAATTAAATTGAATTGATTAAATTGATTAAATTACGGGACACCCTGTATAATATGATTTATTACATCACAGTCCTAGATTCAATTAGTATTAATATAATATGGGTTTTTTCCTTCCGCAAAAAAGGACGCACGACCGTGTCAGACAACAAAAGAATTTCACAATGCGAGTATAACAGAAACGAAATAGGTATGCGAGATTAAAACATTAGGCGCTCGCGGGATGCGGTCCTGTTCACTCACTATTTTTCTTAATATTCTTTATTCGTTGAATTTTACATCGACTTATGTTTCATAATATAAGATCGAAATGAGTGGAACTTCCTTTCCAGACTTTACAAAGCGCGCCACACAAAAAGCCTTAATAGAGAAAACGCTGCTAACCTTACTGAGACTTTACTTACAACTCTACACTATGGGCCCTTAAATAGAATCTTCACGTCATGTGGATTGCCATCCACACTCAATTATTTGGGAAAATTGAACACCTAACATTTTTGTTTACGATATCATGACACAATGCAACCTTCCTTATTATCATCATCATCTTCATCATTAAAACCTTTTCCGACTATTGGAACGGTAACAGGGTAAGTTATATGTTTTATTCATTAGGTTCAAAATTGAAACGAATTTCGTTGAATACAACATACTTATTTTATTATAGTACCTACTCCAAGGTATTTTGCAGTTTTAAAGAATTACCATTCCTAGTAAGAAAGCAATATTAAAAATTCACTTTGAATTGATGGAGATTGTTCTCGTTCATTCCCTACAATAATAGATATAAAAAGATAGTATTGAAGAGCATAAGAACGATAAAAAGAGTTAGAATTGAGAGTACAGAGTAAATCAGCTAGTTATATGTATATTTTCGATCTGGCAACATGCAAAAGTATTAGAAGTACTCAATTCTTAACAAAGTAAATAATGTTCCTGATCAGGATCGATAGAGAATGCGCTCCCGTACGGAGAATCATGAAATTATTGGGCAATAACGCAATATTGCCATACCGGTTGCAATGAACGAAGCGTTAGTTTGAAGCGGCGCGAGAGGCGCGGGGGCCATGAGAAATTCTAATTAACGCTAATGGAACGCGCATTCACCTGGAACTAGACTGCGCTGCCGCCAGGAGTCATAAAATTTATTTAAAAATTATTTTATGAGCATAAACCTCGTAAAAATATCAACCAGCGGGTTGCGGCACACCAAAAGTGGTTCAGTAATGTATGTGTAAACAATCCAAAACGGCCTAAATGTAAACAGAATTCATCTTCCGGAATAAAACAACAAAGGTTTATCTTGATGTTACCTTGATAGTTGTATAAAAGATAAAAGGCATAGCACAAAGAAAGCTGTCAGTTTGTCTACACAATCCACTTGAATTGTATATTTTGTTGATAATTTAAATATGTAGTAGAGTTAGGGTGTGCTCTGTGCACTGTACGGTGTTAATGAATGTTAAAACTAAATACATTTTATACGGCACTAGATGTGTACGCGGTGTGGGTATTCAGCGAGGTTAGTTACCCCGAGTGAGCCAGGCAGCCGACGATGAATGGCTAAGTGGTGCACACTGCATATGGGATCCATTGAGGCAGAGCGCTCAATGCTGGTCAGTAAACAAGGCATCGCATACGTGTCACCTGGTACCCTAGTGCGCACTCGTGGTTACGAACAAATTAAAATGGCTCTGCCTCCCATCTACATAGCCGCATGCCGATACATGCGACGCACGCTAAAATAAAACCGCACGATGGAAATACTGCGTGGACTTCCATTATTTTGTTCCGGCATAACATAAAAAAATCTCTCTGTTTTACGAGTAAAAAGGAAACTGTGCGCCGAGTTTTTCATTATACTTCAGCACCGCACCACGGCACATTCAATGAGCCGAAAAGTCACTTGGCTTATAATACGTAACCTACATATTCAAACCCGTTTCAGCGATGACAGAGACCCATAGTGTGCACAATAGGCATTGTGTGTGCACTGTGCACGCAGAGGTAAATTTAGATTGACGTTATCAACTATCACCTCATCAAAGGGCCGATCGAGGCGAACACCGAATTGATCCGAGGAAATTTAATAAATACACATGCCTACTTGTCACACAATGCCATGTTTCAATTGTTATCGAAAATGCGGGTTAGAGTGTTAGAAAGCATCCATATTCAATGGCTAAAACCTTTGTGCTTCAGAGTGTATTAAACCGTCTGTGTCAGTTCTAGTTGGATCACAGCAATCGTTAAGCCGAGACGGAAAATCCTTTGAATAAACCGACGCTATGAAAACTGCAAACTGGATTGAAGGACATTATAGCCAGAGTAACTACTGGACATATTGAGACTTAACATCTTATGTCTTAGGATGGCGAGCTCAGTGGAATATTGCTACTGTTTATGAGCGGTCGTATCGCTTACCATCAGGCGAACGGCTTGCTCGTCTCGTCATTCCTTGCAATAAAAAAAAATAGGATGAAAATTAGAACACTTGCAACAATATAACCTAATAATCAGTTTTAAACCTTTATTATGATTAAAATATGTAGTAAGCATTTTAATCAATTCACAATCCACATAACTACATAAATTGAATTGAAAAGTACTGACAAATAAAAATAAACTAAGTATTATGCTTTTTAACTCCATGCCAGACATGATAACAAGGCTCGGGGAGAGTACAAATGGGGCAAACATTACAAGTACATGCAAATCGGGAAAATCAACTACCATACAAATTGTACGGGCGGCGAACAAATGAAATCCTATTAATTGAATCGGTGGTCGACTTCAGTTTTCAACTTCCACTTGAAAGGTGTTACGTCGACAGGTAACCAAGTTTATGTCGTGAACCGTCACCGGTTCAGATATGCTTTGAATATTCAACGTTTTAGTAGCAGCGTGCAAATTCTGTGCGAGATTTCGTTCTGCTATGTTTGGTTAGGATCGAAATATTTAATCGGACATACGACAAATGGTTGTTTGTGTCTTGTACGTTTTAAATGTGTGTGTTCAAACATCCCAGATAGGAAGGAGACAACGGCCGAGAACAAATAAGAACACTAAGCAGCGCTTGTTACATAAGAATTCACGTCAACGAGTAATTGTACCAAGGGCGTGCAATTAGTTCCCTTTCGTGTACAACTTTTCAAAGGCTTTCACGAATGATGGAGTTTAAAACGTAAGCCCCGTCTTGCCAGGGCGTTCGGGAACACCTGAGTCCCCAACATTACGTCATACTTTCACATATAAATCAATTATAATTGAGAAATCATACGCACCTTAGTAACTTTTGCTTATATTACACCATTTATCTTTTATATTTACCCAGGGCATTTTACGAACAGATCAGACGTCAGTAGGACGACCATTTGTACAACTAATTATTAAAAGCGCAAAGCTTATATGTAATAATTAACGACTAAAAAGCCATGCTTCATAATTATAATACTGGTTGTTCCATGCAGTAACAACTACGCTGTAATACAACATCAATATGTAACGAATTATAACATTAAATATATTATCATTCTATATTCTCTTTTTCAAACCACCAAGCTTTGGTTAAATATTTATGAGCAAGAATTCCTTCATGTCGTGAAAGAATTCCTACCTGTTACATGAAGAATAAAATTGTGACAAAGAGAGCTTCATTCACGGCTCGTAAACATGGGGCTATACCTCCGTGCTAACTAGGTTATTGGAAATAAGATCACTGAGCTTCCATTTACCTCGTTGTATTATTTATTTTCTTTTTAAACCATAAACACTGTAATATGCCATTTTCACAGAAGCAGAATTCATAAAACATTTTTCATTTTTGATACAAAATATCGGACAAATATTGCCCGTTACAATCTCGGGTTATGACATCGGATCAGGCAACGTGAAAAAATATTGGCGCGATTGAAAAATCCACACGTCGCTAATAAAATCAACTTCGTGTTACACAGACGCCTTGGAAAAAGCTATTAAATACGATTTATAATTTTTTTTACGGAATAAATAATTTGGAAATACGTTAAAACAATCTAAATGTTTTCTATATTATATTCGTACTTTATTTACACGAGTAACATTAAACGAACTTATAAATCTGTGCTCTTATTCCGATAAACCCAGAATGTGTGATTAAATACAATTATCTCTTTAGTTAACATAGTAATATATTGTTCACGGAGACTCACCAATGCCACTGAGTTGTTGTTTTGCTGCAGCCATCTCAATATGGCGCTGGCTGTGGTGAAGTCCGGGCGCGGGGGCGGAGGCACCGCGTGCTGCAGCGACGACGCCAGCTGCTGCGCCAGCTCGAGGGCGCGGGCCCGGGCAGCCCGACCCGGCCCGCTGGTCGTCGTGCCGCCAGACCCCGTGCCGCCAGCCTCTGCACACACATTACTTTACCGACTAACCACTCGTTCACCTTTTCTCCATATAAAACACCAATACTAAATGGAGACGTATAAATATCTGCCTCTATTAGGGTTAAGCCAAGGATTCCCAAACTGTCTGTCGTGAGGCCCTGGTCCGTGAAGTGAAGAATTAAAAGAGAGAGCCGCGCCGTGGTGCAATGATTTCTCTCAATTTTCATCGTTGTTCTTGTCCACATAACTAGTATTCATGGGCGTAGCCAGCCATGGGGTCAGGGTGGGGCAGAAGTCTAAAATAATATTTAAGTAGCAAAACTATACCCGTTGTCTCACCTCAGTTATTTTATTTAGACAAAAAGGTTACACCCTATACCACCATGTATCTACAGGGTATATCAAGTGTGCTACCGAAAACGAAGCCGGGTGGCAGTTTAAGTGACTTCAGACACAATGCAACAAAAAAATGGACAAAAAAACGACGTTTTTGTTTTGTTATATATTTTTTCTATCGACCTATTTGGGCGGCAAATACATAGTATTTTCTAAAATAATAATGTACACCCTTTTATTTTTAAAGGCGCCATGGTACGCAAGGGTTTTAATTATTTTTTTAGCAATGACTATGGGTTTACCAGTTACCACCTAAACGCGACGATATTTAAAAATCACAAAAATATCGCGTTTTTGCGAAATTATAGTTGCAATGTTTATGTTTATAGTGTGGTCAGGGATGCTCCTATCTAGTTGTCATGGCCTTTCCTAACGGCGGGTTGGCCCCCGACGACGACTGGCCCTGGTCACACACAACATACGTACGTTGAGGACAGACGAGTGGATTGTCGAACTGGAAGAAGAATTGAGTGGGTACACTGGGACATTCTGGGGTTATCGGAAGTCCAAAAAATCGGAGAGGATACGATAGCCCTGAAGTCTGTTAACCTGCTCTTCTACCGGGGGGATAACCAACAGTCCCGAGGAGGTGTAGGATTTCTTGCCCACAGGTCTCTCATAAAATAAGAAAGTGTGTTGAGCAGGGTAATGTACCTTATACTCAGAATATCAAAAGGATATCAAACGAAGAAGTAGAGGAGATGTATGAGGGCATAAGTCGGGCCCCACATACTTCCAAAGCCTGCTTCAATGTTATAATATTTTCATTTTCATTTCAACGCAAAGTTGGGCATGAGAAGCGATGCAGAGTTGAAAGTGGGGCAATTTGGTCATGGGCAACGGAACCCCAGGGGTCAGAGGCTGGCCAACTTTCTGGAGAAAGAAGGACTCTTTGCGATGATCTCTTTTTTCCAGAAGCCGCGTCACAGGAAATGGCCCTGGCTGAGTCTTGACGGTTCTACAAGAAAAGAGATAGATTTTATCTTACGACGAATAGACGTATGTTCAGTGATGTCTCTGTGATCAACTAAGTGAAAACTGGCAGTGATCACCGAATGGTTAGGGGCACATTGATTATTAATGTACAATTAGAAAGGCGTAGCTAGATGAAGTCTACGCTCCGACCTTTTCGCATCCATATCCCGGGAGCTTTCAACTTGAACTTGCAAATCGCTTTGATTGTCTAAGTTAAACCTTGCAGTGAACAAGCTAAACAGCGGTTTGGTAGAAGCTATCCATACGATGGGGTTTAAGTATTTTAGACCTACTACTAGAGAAAGACAACAAAAACTCTCGATCCACACTGTTAGCCTCTTGATCTATGGCGCTGCAGTCTTCCGTTGAAGCCAAAGCATACCGGCTGCTCAATAGACGGATCTAGAAGTCCTTGCGACATGATGTCCGTGCTCACAATACTGTGAGTTAAAGAGACAATTGAGCAGAACGAAGGCACCAAAGTGTTTGTAAGAGACTTGTCTATTGGGCAAGGCCAGTTGTCTAGGCTGAAGACGAACGGCGGCCGCGTAGTTTTGACAAGGGCGGAGGTATTAAAGGAGATAGAGAGGTTCTACCGGACAGTTTTACACCTTGGTTGCCGAACCTACTGTTAGCTCGGCCGAAGACCTGAGAGCTGAGGTGATCCGACACTACAGCGATGAAATACCGGACATCAGCCTGTGAGAGATTGAGATGGCCATGAATCAACTTAAGAACAACAAGGCGCCAGGTGAAGAACGCCGACACTGAAAGTCCTTCAGAGGCTCTTCAATTCCGTTCTCCTCGAGGGCTCAATGCCAGAGGCATGGAGCAGGAGCGTGTTGGTACTGTTCTTCAAAAAAGGTGATAACACTTTGCTGACAACTACAGACCCATCTCGCTTCTGAGCCATGTCTATAAGTTGTTTTCGAGGGTCATCACTAATCGTCTCGAACGCAGGGACGGCGCTGGTTGCAGGCTGCCTCCAATAGGTCACTGTGGAAATATTTGGGGGAGGCCTATGTTCAGTAGTGGACTTCCTTTGTCTGATGGATGATGGATGATGTGTTTATAGTCACTAAAACTAGCACCCGGCTTCGTTTTCGGTCACAGTCTTGATATATCCTGTTATGTATAATTCGAATTGACCAAAACATTTTCTTATTGCTCACCTTCCTACACCACGAAATCTTCCGTCTAAATATGTGTCGCTAACTTCTGCCAATTTGTTAATTAGTCAATTTAGAGGTTTATATCTATCCATAGATAGTACTTTACGTAGATAATTTATTTTTTTAGGTTTGTTTAGGTACCTTAGGGGCCAGAGCCAGGATGGGGCAAGTGCCCCACCCTGCCCCACCGTGGTTACGCCCATGCTAGTATTATTGTATGTCTATTTCGATCAGCTAGATAGATTAAGGCGCCAAACAACATACTAAATATGCATGTATTCCGCGGACTGAAAAAGATTGTGAGCCCCTGGGTTACGCGGCAAAGAGACAAAGTCCTGTGAAGGACCTAATAAATGAAATTAATAAATAAATAAAAGTCAAGACTATAACTATAACATTGGTGGTCTTGCACTTGCTAACAACACTGTTCGGTATTATTCTGCCATTCTCAGTCCTATAGGCACTGAATAAGTGTAATAATATTATCCAGCGAAACGCGAATGAACTTGAATATGTGTTTTTACTTGCTTAAGCCACGTATTAAATCGTTAACCCAGGGAATGAAAACAGTTAGTCCTTAAAATAAAAATTTTAGACCTTGTTAATTACTTGAACAAAGCTGAGCAGAAAAAGATGGACCAATTTTTAAATCCCAATATTCTTAGCTCGACTTACTTTTGTTCTGTCTATCCTTGCAAGCTATGAAGCACATTGAATTACAGACTCATCGCAATAATGAAACTGAATTCGGTGCAGAATGAAACATGGTAAATTAATGCATTATTCGTTTAATGTGAAGCAGTGAATAAAAGTTCTATGGCACATACGTTAAAATATTTAGGAATTCGGAAATATAAACAAAACAAAAAATGTACCTACTATTTTATATGACCACAAGAATCCAAATTTGTTTCCATAATATAATACTAATTTCCTTATGCTTTACAAAAGATTAATAATGCGCTCACAATTTATTAAAAACTTTGTATAACAATGGCAGTTTACTTTCAGAGACAAAGCGTAATTAGTTACTACACGGGATGTAAAATATATGTTGTGCTGTATTCTAAGGAAAGTTGTAAAATGGCCGGAAGCCAAGTTGTGTGTCGGTGCTTAGTGCTTACTAGACATCGATCCTTTTTCATTGCAGTGACATCTACATAGTTAAAGAGGGTTGTTAACAATGTTAAAGTAGGCGGAATCTACAGTCCTGGTTCCTATTCACCATGCACAAAGTCTCTTCCAGTGCTCGTGTATTCTCACATAGGTATACCGCAAAATGCTATTCCTAGCTTAAGTGCACACAAAACGTAGCGCGATTTTTTTTTCACTACACCACAAAGCGAAATTCAACGCCGATGGAATTTTCTAAATGAGAAAGAAATGTTACCGCACCACTCCAGTTAACAACATGGACTAAACAACGACACACGTAATACTGAATACATCTATAATTAATAATCTATAATTAATGACGATATCAATACACAGGTCTTGATTTACGGAAATAGCTTGTGTTATTTAATCTTCCGAGACGTTCCACTGAACATTATTTTATCCAGTAATATAATAAGCTAAACGAAGGATTTTAAAATATTATTTATTATTATAATAAAAAATCGTTATACATTAAGCAGTATGTAGGTAGAAGGCAGCGGTATGACACAAATCTCTTCGAAATTACTCCACTCGCGCAAATTGCGCGGGGACCGAGTGAATTGCATCCGCCTAGGAACAATGACGCTTTTGCTACGAGCACAAAAAAATCTTCATCATTTTACCCTTCGTTATTCTACCACGTAGTAATATCTTCGAGCTATATCAAAATCGCATACAATATCAACTCTTTTGAATTATTGAACAATGAATCGCAGAAAATATTTAAATGTGGAACATCTTAAGAAGCTCTATGCTCTCGAGATTATTTATATTCAACATAATATTTTCTCTGTCGGACCGCCCGTCTGCCGTAAGCGCTGTCTCGCTAAAACTTATTATGAAAGCTACACAAAGAACAACACAGCTTTGCCTTTCCCTGTAATGTAATCAATGATAGTATAGAGAGCACGTACGTTGCGGTATCTGGGAGTCTGTATTGTCTCCTCCTCCGAACAGTCGGTGTGTACAAATGTCCAACAGCCACCAGCGGGTGACATGTTCGGGAAGGTGCCAACATCCCGGCATGGCCGCTACGGTGGCACACTCACTAACAACACCATTAGAACATTGTCACTGTTGTTGCTATCACTGTCGAACCTAACGTTTGCATCGTCCTATGTTACAATTTTATATTTACTGTAACACATCAAAGCTTTTCCCGGTATTTGCGTAAACGCCTGTAGCAAATTTAATTTATTTTATTTTGATAAATGTAAATAAAATTATTTCAAATAAAGAATGCCAGGTGTATAATAAAAGGACAATCCGTCAGTAATCACGTAGCAACATATCCCATGCGGCTTTATCGCCAAGTTATCTTGTCATTTTGCCAGGGGCACATGGCAGTTGGTGCTGTAATATTGTCAAATCAACATTATCCCCATTGTAGCTGGAGTCGCGCTCACAGTGGGGTAAGCGACAGGGGTCAGGCATGCGAGAATGATGAGAATACAGAGTGAAAAGTAGGGAACCTGTTGAGCCCAAGCACGTACGGACTGTTGTTAGATAGACGCTACACAAGCGGAATGGTAATTACGAAACTTTTCTCTCTCCTACTCGCGCAAAAATAAATGAAACTTGTCAAACCGACGGCGGTTGCCGGCCCGCCGTTTGTTAGGAAAGTCCGAGCTACTTTGCCGGGATTATTAATGCGACCAGCAATATTTTTCAAAATAAAAGCACAGGTAAAGTTCCGACAAGTTAAACGGCCTTGTTCGTTACAGTTTAATCTCAAATATTTCAATTTTTTATTTCTTAACAAACATCAATCAATATGAATGGAATCCGAATACTTAATAAGAGGATGGACACAAAAGATTCGGAGCAAATATTTTGAGAATGAAAATGCCGGCGATAAGAGATGAAGAAAAATTTAATCTTGACGCAACCCAACTGTTTTCAAATTCCGGTGTCCATTATATAAATACGTAAACAACGTCACATTTTTACTCAGTCAACCAAATAACTGGTTATTTTTTAAATCTAATTTGTATACCCCTTGGCAATTTTTTTCATATCGTGAAATATAACATTTCTATACCTTCTCCAGGGAAATAATATAAATTCTGAATATATTTTAAATAAAAAGACTCTTGATTACAAAATCAATTACAAAATCAATCAATAAATGCTACAATATTACATTTTCTAGAGGAAAAAAGATCATACACGTTAGTTATAACTTTCATGACAACATCATTGTTAAAGTAAATACACTCCTCGCCCGGTAAGTCTGCGCGCGGAGAAAATTTGAACTGATGATGTCGTCATGGAATGTTGCCGACTTAGTGGATTTACCCATAGAATGATCATTAATAATCAGTATTTCATTTTTAATGCACTGTTACCGGGAAATGCATTCTAAAATTTACAGCGTCTCTATTAAATTATGTACCATTCTTCGTTAATAAAAAATATTTTACACACGAACTATAATTAATATTTATTACATTTCGAAACGAAAAATTACGTTGCAAAAGTATCAAAATAAATTCATTTTTAAATTTTATAATATTCAAAAATAAACGTAATTCAATAAATGCCAATTTTGATAATCACAATATGTTTTTTTAAAGATATTTTTTCCAATTTAATGTCAATTAAAAAAAGTACGTTTGTTGTATACTATATACAGGGTATATCAAGACTGCTACCGAAAACGAAGCCGGGTGGTAGTTTATGCGACTTCAGACACAATGCAACAGAAAAAGTTGCAAAAAAAAATGTCAAATTTTTTTTGTTATTTTTTTCCTATGACCATATTTGAGTGGTAAATACATTTTTTTCCTAAAATAATAGTGTATACCCTTTTATTTATAAATAATCTAAGGTATAAAAGTGTTTAAATTATTATTTTAGCAAAAACTATGGATTTACCACCCAAAAATTACGATATTAAAAAAATCATAAAAAATAATTGTCGCGTTTCTTTTCGAAATTTTTGGCTGCATTGTGTTTGTAGTCACTAAAACTACCACCCGGCTTCATTTTCGGTAGCAGTCTTGAGATACCCGGTATGAAATGAAACTAAAACATACTAAACCTTTGTTAGTCAGATTATTAAAATATGTAAAATTACAAAGGTCATTATAAAGGTCCAAAGAAGCCCTTACTTCCTAATAACGAACTACCACCGGAAATATATGAATGTTTGGCGTTTTATCAAAACTAGGTCATTACACTATAAAATTCCAAAACTTTTTATCAATGCTTTAATATATGACGATACAAATACACGTATTTAAAAAAAACTCACATATTGCTAATTGCGAAATAACAAAGTTACCTCAATTGACTATAGATACCACAATTCCCATTTTTTGTGGAGATTTTAATTTATATGAGGCTTGCCACATTAACAGCGCCCTCCGTCGCGCGCACAGTTATCTGGCGAGGAGTATAGTATTAAGGATCTAGGAATTACGCTTGACAGTAGATTACTCTTTGATAAGCACATCGATGAAATTGCTCGTAAGACATCTAAGGCTTTGGGTTTTATAATGAGAACCGCTGCTGACTTCCGATCTTTAAAACCGATAAAGGTCTTATATTGCTCATTTGTACGTAGCCAACTCGAGTACCTACGCATCTCAAGTCTGGAATCCTCAATATGATGCATACATACATAGGGAGATTGGAGAGTATTCAAAAGAAATTCTTAAAATATCTTGATTTCAAAGCACATCAAACTACGCATGGATATTATACTCGCTGTCGAAAATATGACTATTTGCCGCTTGAATATAGACGCCAAATAAATGACATTTGTTTTCTCATGAAGATAGCCAATGGCACTATTGACTGCCTTGATTTACTTGCAAAAATATCACTTCGCACTAATTTGTTAGGCTTAAGACGAAGAGGAATATTAGAAGTGTAATCTGCTAAAACAAATTATAGAAAAAATTCATTTATGATTCGTAGTACAAACACTTTCAATGGATCACCTCTGAACCTAAACATTGATTTGTTCTGTACTAGTACGGCAAGTGTAAAAGAATTTTAACACAGCATTTCTTTAAATACATTGATTCAAATAATCTATAGATTGCATAGTGACAAACTTTAATTTTTAATTATAATTGTTATTTTGTGTAATAGCCATAATCGTAATAATCGTATAAAAAATTGAAGTGTCTGTTTTAAAAGTGAAAATAAAAAAAAATGTCCTACTACATATCGTTATATACACGACACCCACTCCGAAAATGATGTTTAAAAATTTTTGTTTGTCTGTCTGTCTGTCTGTCTGTTTGTTCCGGCTAATCTCCGAAATGGCCGGACCGATTTTGACGGGACTTTTTTTGTCAGGTAGCTGATATAACAAGGAGTAACTTAGGCTACATTTATTTTAGAAAAAATATTTTATTTTAGAAAAATAAAGTAATGTTACAATGCCCGCGCGCAGCTCACGCGCATGCCACCACTGGGCCGCCTCCCACCACTTCTCCCACCAACAAATCAGTATCACATTTACAAAATATTGTATATAAAGAAATTTTTCAATAAAGCTAATATAAAAAACTGAAAATAAATGTGTAACGGGAGTTTACCGCCGCTCGCTAAGAGATGGCGCCACCGTAGAATTAGATCGCGGTACGGTTTCGTTACAAAGGTTAATAATTAAAATATTCGCTAATTTAATGTATGTCCATAAGAATATAGAACAATTTCAAAAGGTTAGCGATATTCATGACAGAAATACTAGAAACAGAAATAATCTAGTCAGTCATAAGACCAGGCTCCAGAAAATTAGCAAATCTTTTAAGGGTACTGTATACATTTCTATAATAAAGTTCCCACTCACATAAAAGCCTTAACTATAAATAAATTTAAATCTAATATTAAACGACAGTTGTGTAATAAAGCATATTATAAAATTTCAGAATTAGAAGATAGTAAGGCGTGGGAATAAAATATAATATATGTCCCCGAACCGGATGTGTGTGTACTCTGTTAAATATAGTTAAAATAATTATCCGACTTGTGTCACCATAGTTGTAGGCAATTTGAGTACGTCATGCTCGCTTAAAGGTCTGTGCTTGCGGCGGCGTCGTGTGCCGGGTCGGTCACTTCCCTATAACACGGTTGAGGAGACCGATGGCTGGCACATGCGTCATACTCGTGAACGGGTGCTACTTGTGTAGACTGGTCTGCTCAATTTGCTTAAAATGATAATATTAATTACTTTGTTTTTCTTTTTGAATTTTTTTATTTCCTTTCATTGCTTTTGCTCAACAGTGTATACCGATTCCGCGGTCAGGGCGACCACACTTAACTCAGCCGTACAATATAATTATTAATAATTAATTATAATTATTAATATAATTATTATTATGAATAATTTATGAACTGCTCTGAATTTGAACTCCTGTATGATCACTGTATTGTAAACTTATTTTGAAAAGAGCAACGCTAGAGTTTCTTGCCCGTTCTTCTCTGGCGAAAACAGCCTTGTGAACTGGGTGGTAGTGGGAAAAAAAATATGACTGAATCTAAATAGTGTATGACATTTTATGGATTCAATAAATATTTTCATTTCATTTCATTTCAAAATAAAAATGCAAACCAAAAAAAAACTAAAATAAACTAATTAACTTTTTTGTTAAATTCCACGCAGACGAAGTCGCGGGCACAGCTAGTCTCATATAAAATATATTGTACAAAGTAAGAGAAGTCAATACTATGAAATAACAAGGACTGCTCAACAATTATTGTAAAAATTGTTTTTATTGATTTTGCTCCTAATTAAAATATCAAATTCAACAATCTATTCACGACACTTCCCTTTAATTATTCTCGCTTCATTTGGGTTGTCTTCCCAGATGAGTTGATCTTTACCCTTTGTGTGACGTTCGATTTGGAAATCATTAATAAACTGGGGTTTAAAATAGCCCGAAGGATTTGACAAGGAAGGCAGCCGTTCGTAAAATCCTAAAACCAAATCGTATTGCAAGACTGTATATTTTTTATAAATCATATCAATTATTTATGTTTTATAATTATAAAAAAAATAATAAAAACCTGTATAAGTACTTTTTTGGCGGACTAAAGGTGTCTATCATTTAGGTTCCTTATATCCTTATGGTATATCCAATCCAAGGTATATCCTTATGGTAAAAGCAGGTCTATTCAGACGGAGTTTACTTAAAAAGTACAAGTAGCGGTCTTATCGCTCTAGGCACAACAGACATCCATGGAATGAAGTTAAGAAAAGAAGAAAGGCGTGACAACGTTGCACAAGATATTCTCAAGCAAATCCTACGAAAATAATATTATGAGTAAAATGAATTAGAAATGCACAACTTAAATACGTATTTACATTATCAAATTTGTTTAATGTAATAAAATAATTTGTTTAAAATTGATAATTGATTTGTTATCTGAAAAGAATTAAGTAATTGAAAGTGCTATTAATAAACGGTAATTATATGTCCTGGATTCGTTAAGACTCAGTTACATAAGACATCTCTACCGTCGAACGGAATGCAATGATGGAGATCAATTCGAATACGTCCGCGTTCCTGATTAGCTAGTGGCCACAGTCAGTCGTAATTAAAAAGTTCCGTTTCCTCTGATGTGATCTATGTCAATACAAAACAAAAACAAACTACATGTACACTAGTAATTACGTGTAGTTTATACTTGATGTGCTGAATGTAACAATTAACGCGACAATAACACGCAATTTGTGTTTTGCGTGTGGAATGAATTCGGACACATTTGTTCAATACTAATTATTTGGATCTAAATTTTTTAAATTAATTTAATTATTCAAGCCAAACACACAATTGTTCTAACATATCATATATATTTTAATCGGCCGTAATTATAGCATCCTTTTACATAAAAACATAAGCATGTATAAATCTCAACACAGATTTTAGGGTCGTCATAGTATGCGCTTTGAGAGCGAACAATCTTTTCATTATTAAGTGTAGGCATGTTTCGTCCCTGCCTCGTCTAGGAACTAGGCAATCTAATGAAATATTCTACGTATTTGCATAACATAGAAACTATCCAACAAACTTTGGCGATTCATGTTGTCTAAAATTGGTCCTACGTTGGTGGAAGTACTTCGAGCATAATAAACGCAGCAGAAACTAGCAGCAAGAGATGCAGACTTCCGTTAGCCTACATTTCGTCTCCGTAATTTTCTTATAAATCATCTTTGCGAACTTACTAATAATTTAACAAGAATTAGTTTGATGGCGTTTAGTAATATAACAGCGATTAAACTAGATAAAAGATAAAATTCTATTATTGTAATTAATAATATCTAAAAATACCACAATGCATCATAAACGAAATTATAATATTTTTGAGACCGCCACAAAAACTGCGAATTATATTATTTAATATTTAAAAAAACGCATAGAGCAATAAAAAATACTTTAAAAAATTATCTTAATAATCATAACTACACCATCCCTACAGAGAATAATTTATGAATATAAAAATACGATGATTTCATAGTATAAGCCAAAATTATCTGTGTTGAATTTGATAATGGATCCGTACGTGAGTACGCGACGTGTTTACTGTATAGCGATAATCGCGGATGCAATTTGACGCGTGCGCATTGGTCACAGGGACGTCGACGCGTCCGGACGGGGAGCGCGCGGCGGCGAACTGGCGCCACGCCACCCCCTGTTCAACAGTTTTACGCCCTCTCTACCAAACACCCCTTGTAGCCATAATGCGTCTACCCGCGCGACCCTTCAACCGTAACGTCGATTATAAGTTCGAGCTTTATAGTGTCCTGTTTTACAATGATGCTTCTCATTTTCTACAGATAGATAGATACTGAAGATTCTCATTTATAATCACCCCCATACTAGTTATACATTGAAAAGGTAATATGGAAATGTACCTATTACTTCATACAGGGCTTTAAAAACTACATTATACAGTTGCCATATAATTATTTTAATTTGGTGTACATTATTAGGCTGTTAACAATTAGCATTATAAATGGTCTATTAGGAAATAGACAATTGATCAGTCAAACCATGCATGGTAAGGTAACTTTCACATCTTCATTAGTGATGGCTTATTGTGAATTTATACAACCATATATGCCTGCCTATATTTTCTATGTGGGTGTGTTGATGAAGTTTTATAAATATTTAATAGTCTACTGCATTGTTTTTTTCATGATAAATGTTTTTTGTGCTGTAAATAAACCACAATTAGGTAAATTGAATGATTGTGATAAACACTAATAATTTAATTTATCCTGCACTGATATTTGCTATTTGAAATATCACTTACAACAGCTGGAACATATGATAGCCAGAAGGCATATGAATGTATCAGCGGCGTGCACAGAATTATGACACTGGGTATGCGGCGGAGTACTCGGTCACAAAAACTTTATCTTTTATAGTTTTTTAACATAGCCACAGCCACGCGACGGATCTCTAATTCGAAAACCATGCCAACATAACAAGTCTTAGATGTACTACTATTCATGTCCATCTTCTACGGCAACGCAGACAAAACAGCGATCGATCGTCGCGGCGGAAGAAAATCTAATAAGTAAAATTAAAAAAACTCACCTAGTCAGCTTTCAATTTTCACATATTCAAGGATCCGGTTAGTTGAGATTACTTTAACTATCCCGATGTAAATAAACGCAAGATTTCGGCCACCTCATTCATTCATTTGTTAAACATACATTTTTATGTATGTTTTTTCGAACTCCCGATGCCTGCCGCAGGAGACGCGGCTTTTAATATTCATGGGTGTGTGCGTTTGCGACTGTACACGGACACCAAAATTACTACACACATGCAAACAAATGTCATGCAATGTTTGCATGATTGCAAATAGGTGCTATTTATAAAATATTAGGCGTTTTTAAGTTACTATATGTATTTTGTTTATTTATTTATTTACTATAAATTAAAGTCATCTAAAACATATGAACGTTATAATAAAATATCTGTGAATGGCAAGTAGAGCACTGCATTTCTGCCAACAAGGAGTGCACGCCCCTGAAATGTATGCAAAGTGCATATACCCATGTTTATGTCACCATGGTTTTAGGGTTGCCAGTATTATATAGCGATTAAAAAGTCATGTTAAGTAGAATGAAGATGAAAATGTTTAATGTGAAATAAGTAGTAGAAACATTTTAGTGTTTATATTGAGATGCAAAACTACAATGTATATTTAGGGCACTGTATAAACTAGACTACACAACTTTGAATGCAAATAAGCATAAAATATTAAGAAAAAATAGTTTGGAAAATAGAAAATACAATGGAATTATTGCATACAATAGTTTTTCATTGATGCCCCAGTGGTGTATAAACTATTATCTATTGTAACATTAATATTTGATTATTTTCAAAAGTCTCATTGGAGAATGGGATTTGTACTTTCACAAGCAGAACTTATGAAAGTTTATGCTGAAGACGTTTGCGGCGTCTTACAGTATTTAAAGTTTAATTAATGCAATAAGTTTAATAGATTGTTAAAGATATAAATAAGGGAATGCAGACCCCAATAACCAACGAAGCATGAAGTTATCAAAGTGAATGTACATTATTACGAACGTGGTATTACTTAATATTGCTGATTAATGTGATAATTATATGCCTAAAGCTTACCGGCTATAATGCCATCCATCTGGAGTAAAGCGGCTTCCAATAACTTTGCGGGATCCGAATCGGAACAAGTTGGGTTGTTATCGCCATCAACCTCAGTTGTTTTTCCCATCACACCTTACTAAAACTTTCGTTTACTTGCTAAAAATCACCAGTAAACTGTTTTATAACTTGGCATGAATCGAAAAAATTAAGTAAATAAAAGTAAGAAAGTTAACTTTTTGTCAACAAAACTTTGACAATTAATATGGCTGACGTTTGTATTTCGTCGAAGCTGACAGGCAAAAGGCAAAGGTTGAATATTAAACAGCCATATAATTAAATGATTTTATACTAATGGCCCCGGCCCGGGCTGCCTGGTTGCAGATGCAGTTTTTTGAGAGTTATAAATATTTTATCGCCTATGTTTATCAAAGATATTATACTAATATATCTAATGGTGAAAGACTGTTTGAATCAGTTCAGTACTTTCAGAGCCTATTCAATGCAAACAATCATAGCTTACCTTTTTTCTTAATAGTTTAGACCACAGGTTTATTCTAAGCACATTTATTAATGAATAAGCCATAATTATGTAAACTCTTGTTGATACAAAACAAATAACGAATTACCCATATTTCGTCAATGGTATTTGCGTGGCAAATTGTTTGTTTAGACTGGAAAAAATATTACATGCTATCTTGGATTTAAACCCACCACATGGCTTGCTCTAGCCACCTAGTGGGATCACAATGATACATTCTAGTTTCTACTGATGTGAGCACTTCTACAGCATCGTTAAAACTTAACACGTTTTACCAAACTGTGCTAGAAGACCGAACATATTATCGGCTCGGCTATCATATTCCAGGCAGTATACCAATATCTTAAATAATAAGCTAATGTGATGCCAGTGTGTATGTAGTGACTATTACGTTACATCAAATTCAATACAAACACAGGCTAATCATTTGAATCGTATATTTATTATTATAAAATAACTGTATATGCACTACAATAGCGCCTGAATATTCAATTTCAAGTAAACATAACGAAATCTTAGGATTATTTAAGTTTTTAAAATAATACACTCAATGTATGTCATAGTTTATTAATATTTCATTAGACCCTTTACCAAATTATTATAAAGTAAATAAATAGAACTACATACTCGGTAATAAGTACCATTTCTTTATAATCTATCATCGTAACAACGACGACAAGAACAATTTATCAACTGCAAATAAACTTTCTTATAAAAACAAGCAAAACAGCCATATTGCAAATGTATATCTTTATATTACATAAATAATTGCATTTCATTGATTCTTTACATATTATTTAAATTACGAATTATGTGACGATAGTTCAAAATGCACACATCTAAATATATATTTTTTAAATGTTTCTTTCAAAACTATTGATCTAAGGCACAATCTGCTAAGAATTTATTTAGTAACTATCACTCGTTTCAAAATGGTTTACTCGTAAACAGTACCTCTTTAAATATTAGTATATATGTTATTCCTCTTAGTAAAGATAACACAATAAATTCAACAGCAAAATATCAACTTCGATCTGCTTATAGTTACATAATTGCTTTCAACCATTATTAATTCGTCTATCTTACACATAACATATATAACAACTTAAAAATATAATTATATGTTGGTAAGCTGTGTTTTGGTATTAAGATGAGGGTTTCTACACTAAAATAATTCTGTTAAAACGTATTCATTTGAAAGGGATGCTGTATGAACTTCAAATTCATTCATACCAATAGTTTACTACATAGTTGATATTCTACGGTCGCCGCGCATCTCAAAGTAGGAATCTTTGTTTTATAAATAACTTTAAACAATTAAAATTGTTTAATTGAGAACATGTTTCACAAGGGGTAGTTTTGAAAAATACTGTTTGCGTTTACTATCAATGATAATCATTTCAATTTCTCAACTCTAAGACAACTTCCAATACTTTTATTTTTATAGTTTGCGTTTCTACCACACAAAAAACAAAATATTTATTTTCAAACTGCAACAATCAACAATGTTCTTTTCGTGCTGTAGATAAATTAACAAAGTTATACACCACATAAAATTTGTTTTTGTCAGGCTTGAAAATGTAAATATAAATCCCTGACATTAAAAGCACCTTGCGAACATAACAAACTTCGATATAATCAGTGTTTTGCTATGATAGATGGTGGTATATCTTCACTGACACTGATACCGAAGTTATTGGTCTTTTCGCATTCCTTCCCCACCTTTACAATATTAATCTTGTCAATTTATCAACAGTACAAAGAGAATACCATTTAAAATACGTTAAAATAAATACAACTACGCCATTAAACCTCTGCAATTCTGAAAACACTTTTATAGTAAGATCTGCTCTTAATTACGTCTAAAATCTATAAAATATATTACTCTATTAAATATTAAAGGCAATATCTATCATTAGATATGGACGGATTAAGTAAAGGCGCCCAGTGGGGTTACCGATTAATAATATTAATAGCTCATGTATGTCTACGCTTAAAGTTAATCGGCGCAACGGTAGGGACCAAAATAAAACATAAAGTTTTAAATAAACAACAATGCAATAATATAAAATAAGAATCTCTATAAATAAATAGGTGTTGCTCGCTTCAGGTAACTCTCTAGGTCCGCCAGCTCACCATGGCTACCGCGTGCGCCGCCGCATTACCAATGTAAGTAACAAAACAAAATACAAACTTCGTTGGTAAACATAACTTCAGTTCCGTCTAAGTCAATTTAGTAAACTTATCAGGCAAGACCACAACCGAATATTAAGTACTTAATATCTAAAGGAATGTAAATTTCAGGTAAAGAGAACAAATGGAATGGACTGACCAATGAGTCAACTTCAAGAATACACTAAATAGTAAATAACACCTATATAAAATATGTCTATCCTTAAAGTTTATAATTGTATCGTTAATACGTAGTAATTTTGAAATTAAACAGTTTCTATCAATTATGATATGGTTCGCATTACATATTTTCAACATGATATATTCCAACAATGATATAACCATGCTTGAGCATCCTTCCCTAAATCAAATTAAAATATCTAAGTTTTATAAACAAGGGTTTCGATGTTAACGTCTTGATACCAACCAATATACTGCTAGGGAAATCGCAATATATTTAGTTAAGTATGAAATTTATAGCCACCGGTGTTAGCACACGCAACTTTCTGCAGAGCGTCATCTTTTACTTCACATTCATTGTGTAATAACCTTTATTATGCTTTTGTGCGAATATAAAACCGAATACGCTCAGTTGAGCTTCATTGAGCAACTCATGCTTGTTAACTTCATTTCGTTACGTCTCCTACAACTAACCAGTAACCTGACAGAAAGTGCTAATCGTCATCGACCATCACAATACACCCCATTCTTAAGTACACAAGGAAATTCATATTTCTAAAATTGTGTGTATATATATACTTTAGAAAAAATAAATAATAACAACAAAATAAATTTAACTTGTACATTAAGTATTAGTCGTGGACTTGCATCAAATGCATTTAGAAAAGGAAACATAATAAAAACGGAATGTAGAATTCATAATTCCCGTCTGTACATGATCACAATAATTAAACAATCACGGATATGCAGGCTTTGCCTTTCATAACTTGTCAACAGCGAAATGTAAAAATATATTAATTTGTACACTCTTCACCATAAAGTTTTGTAAAATTCACTATCGCACCAAAATACTCTAAAAGATTTATTTTTTAGATCACGGTAATGTACAGTTAAGTACCGCAAGGCAAACAATAAATAAAAATATATCTCCATTTAAGATAACTTTAAGTAGGTAGTCACCTTATTCCCCACCCCACTCAATATATTTGTAATCAATCTCATGTAATGGAATGCACCCGTCTCGATTTGGAATGTAATACACGCGTCCAACTCAAACTCGTCGCTCACTGCGCAACTATCTACTCCTACCGTAAGTCAAATTGTTAGACACGAAATCGTATTTAATTTTTAAATAATTACCATCATCATTACCCATTTTCGTTTAAATACTAAAATATCCATATAAATATCTCCACTCATTTAACTATTATATCCACTAAATTATACCTCGACATATTATTTTGCACTTTAAAACAGCTTCGGGGGGACGTTCAGCGTATAGCATATTCGAAGCACTTCAACTCAACAGTGCCCGTGAGGACAGGTGAGAAAGACAGAGTTAAAATATTAATTTCAGAACAGGAAAAGGAAAGATCAAGTGGGTGAAAAGTGAAGTACTTTCGAAGTGCTCACGTTCTATGCACACAGGGTCGCATACGAGAAGTGCACGATGAAACAAAGTCAGTGTTCGAACGGCCCCCCAGCAAACAGTCATTGATGGCTCTTGCTGAGCAGGTGGGAGTTGAACTCGTAGACATTGGAGCACTGCTCGCCGCAGATGTTGCACTTCCAGGGGTTGGAGTCGCAGTGGCAGCCCTTGTGCAGGAAGTACAGCGTGGAGTCCGGGAACGTGATGGCGCAGAACGCGCACACCAGCGACGACGCCAGCAGCGCCGCCTCGCCGTGCGTCGACGTGATCACGCCGCCCTCCGACGGCGACGCGCGCGACGCCTGCAACACCACGCACGTCACACACCACACTCGCACACACACCGCGGGAACCGCTACCGTTCACATCCAGGGGCGCACACTAAACCTACCACTTACACTATATCATGTCTAGAAGGAGCGCGCACGCTTCAAAAACAGAGACAGAAATGACAGAAGCACGGATGCTGGCTTGCCATAACTTGATGGTCCAAACTATCTCGGCGTGAACCAAAAGGTTTGTAAATTCTATCTGTGCCACTCCATCAATCTGTAGAACTGTTTGCCGTTACACATCTTAACCCCTTTCTATAATCCTGGGTCTATAATCAGGCCGGTGAAAAAATATTATCAAACATTTAACAAGTTGGTAATTAAGTTATAGAAGCGATCATAACACATGAACTTTCTGGCAAACCGAACTATCGATACATTTTTTATTTATCGACTTATGCATCATCTCTCCAGTGAAGTCCACGTGACCGCACTGCAACCCGCCCACCCCCCGCGCAGTTTCCTTCGTTGGCGTTTTCGGTTCAAAACAAAACTATCGTAATGCGGTATCTATTGGAAGTGATCTGTGCATTCGACACTCTGCCTTAGTAGGCACTTACCATCAGATGCAGTGTAGTCATTATGCAGTGCCAGTATAAAAATCTTAAATACGCACGAATTATTTGAAAAACAAAAAATGTAGTTCATCGCTAACATATTCCACTCTAACTCATTTGGACGTGCGTGACTTGAGTAATATACTTTTGATCACTAATGGAATATCAGCTCTATTTTTACCCATATAACAGTGCTGGGAACGAAAACAAAAGTCTGCTGAAGACGCGAATATATGCCAGCACTCTCTGTAGACATGACACAGTCTAAGACCTAGCAGCACAAAGAGTACACGTACATTAGAGCCCCGGGCGCGTCCCCTCGCGGATATGCGCCGGCGGAGGTCTTCCCTTAGCAAACTCTTAAGCGGAGACACCTTGATAAGCGACGACAGGCTGGACGACACGCCGCGCTTGTCTCCGTTGGCCTCGCCCTCGCGCAGCTCGCCGGACCCTGAGTCGTCTTGAGCATTGGGTTCCTGCAAATTATCCATTTATTTAGTTACCATTTCGTAACATTTTAGTATACTTGTGAATTAATAATGAATTCATGAACAATAAATAATAAGTCAGGTGCATGGTGTACAGTGCATACCGCTGCGTTAAATCATTTTTTAAGTTGTATGTACAGCACAAAAACATCAGAAATTAGAATTCAATATTAAACTGTTGCATACAGTCGGATTTTGTATATTCAGAATATTTTTATTTTAATAAAGATAAAAAATAGAATAATAATTCTACTTTGTTGTAAGCATTATAGGCAGATTTTTAAAACAAATCCGTTGATGATGAACAAGTATGTTGGAAACATTTCAGTCTAAGTAAAGGTGATAAGACAAGAAAAAAAAAAGAATGCACATCGTGAATAATGACGTGACCATAATTACAATCCAGGTGTTTATAAGAGGTAAATTTATTTAAATGTCATTTATTATTGTGTGAAAAATAATTATTAGATATTTAGGTTCCCAGTGGAAGCTGAATTTTTCTTATCTACATATTCCTGTAACTGGTTACACACGTCAAAGCTAATCTGTAGGACAGCTGATAAATCCATTTTCAAGAAACGACTACAGATAAGTAGATCGATTTCGATATTCAGGTGAAGAGATTTTGTTGACCCATTTTTGATCAAAGGTGATAAGTGAAATGAAAATGAAATGAAAATTGCTATTAGATTATTGTAGTATAATAGGATATTGCTTGCCTTATGTTAATATTCATTGTAATAGTAAAAATATTTAAAAAAGTCATTGACATAAATATATGGACAGGGCGAAAAACGCGTAGTGTTCCGACCTAAGTGGTGCGCGCGCTCCAGTTCATCTCTAGTGGAGCGTTAGTCAAATAAGTCGTCGCTTGCAACTCTTTTGAGAATACTTGTTTGTATTATGACAAAGAGTTGAATGAAAATAATACTCTTTATCACTGTTCAGAGTTTAGACAAAATCTATTAAATTAATTTAATATTTATTTAAGCGCGATTTTTAAAGTCATCTTTTTCAAACTAAAAATGTACTGATGGACCTTTCCTTAAATTTCAAATCAATGTAAAAAAGTATATTTCCTATTTATAAAACATAAAATCTGGTGAATAGAAATAAAACTATATTTCATTAGAGTGTTGATACTTACCTGTTTAATGGGTATGAGTGTAATGGACGGAGTGATGTTGGTGGGCAAGCCGGCCGTGAGCGAGCTGCTGGCGATGGCGCTGTCGCCAGACTGCGGCGAGCTGGGACCCTCGCCGTTCATCCGCGATTCTACACAAAATATTATAAAAAATAAAAAAATAAACCTGGCAACATTTTTTCTTTATTGTGTACTTCCCTTGTATTCATGCTGTGAGTAATGTTTCTGTGTCTAATGTGAAAACATACATTTATTAACATCCATACCGATCACAACGCAATACTCATTAGGTTAGAAACAATTAGACTTAAAAAAACATCATCATTGTTTTGTTACATTGATATGACAAATAAAAAATATATGTAAATATTGCTGTAATTTTTATACTAATCCTATGCAGATAAAAAAAACTGAGTTAATTAAAAATAACTAATTACCAGAATTGGCCAAGTGATTCTGTCCGGGCGAGAAGGTGTCGTTGTTATCGGCCATGGATATCTCAACGTGCGGCGTGAGGTAGTGCATGGGCGGCGTGGCGTTGTCTACTGAGCGCGCGCCGTTGCTGTCGCCGCTGTCGGAGTAGGCGGCCGCCACGGACACGGACAGGCTGGCGCCCAGCGCGCCCAGCGCACCCAGCGCGCTCGGCTCCATGGCGCCGTCCGCGTACGCAGCGTTCGCGATGCCGGCCGCCAGCACCGACACTGAATTGTTACCCGGACCAGGGTTGTCCAGATCTATCCCGTGTCTGCAAACGCGACATACCTCATTCGTATAGCACGTTATGGGAAGCTATACTAGAGCGGACATCGTGAACGAAATCCGTGCGCGCTTTAGGCACTCGGAAAACTAGTAGAGCGAGAGGAAAATATTGGGACACCATAATAATTGCGGTTATACCACAATTTTTTATACATTTTGTTTCCTCTCTAACATATCTTCATGTGTTTACCTTACAAATTAACAGCAAAAAAAAACAGTTTTGTAATAAGCCATCGGTAACTGTCGACAGATAGGTACCTGTTGAAGAAGTGAACTCTGAGGCTTTTCATCGTCGGAGCGCGGTAACTACATAATGGGCAAGTTTTGACGAGGTCGTGTTGTCCGACGTGTTCGTTCTGGAAGTGTGCGCGCATGGCAATTTGACGCTGGAATCCTCTGTTGCATATTGGGCAATGATACGGCAAGCTCTTGGTGTGGGTTGTGAAGTGTTCGGCCAGGTGATCTTTTCTGAAGAATCTTTTCTGGCAAACGCGACATTCGTATGGTTTGACGCCGGTGTGGCGCATCTTGTGGCGGCGCATATTTGCGCCGTTGGAGAACTTCATGTTGCACACGTCGCATTCGAACAGCTTCCTGTGAGGCCGGGCATCCGCGTTCTGCGCCGCCGCCACATTGTTGTTATCGGGTGAACACTGCGCCATGTGTGTGGTCAACGCACGACTGCTCAGTGTGCTAAAGCTATTGCATGTGGTACATTTTAATAATGTACCGCCCCTTTTAGGCGTTGTTTCTTTGCTGGCGGTGGCCACCTGAAATTATTTACCTATGAATAAATATTTACATTGTTTAAGGATATATGAAGGTCAAGTAATATTTGTCTAATCCTACAAGAAATCCTGCAAGGTTAAACCAAATTTGCATCCTTGTATGTAAATGATGTATGTTTAATAAAATACACCAATCCATCATTTGATCTAATGTAATAGCAAATTCCTCAACCTAATGTTAGCATGTTATTTTAAACCATATGCTAATATCATTGCAATCCAACAGAAACCCATTGACCTTCCTAGATCATTAAAAGAAATCGAACTTGACATTGACCTATAAATAAGTCAATGCATATACCTAAAATAGACACAGTTGTCAAATGTACTGTAAAAGATAGTAGAACAAAAAAATACTAATGAGAAATGTTTGACAGCCTCCAGGTGTAGTAAGTTAGTTATAAGCAGTTTTTATGTGACTGACAGGTAGCATGGGTTCAGTATTATGTATGTGACTGTTGGGTGGTTGATTATTATTTTATTTATTAATACAGAAATACAGATTGATTAAAACACCCCTTCTATAAATTCATCAACATTCAGATTAAAAGCTTCTCATAAAATTCACATTCAAAACATTTAGCTTGAAACTCATTCTTTGATATAAGTATTATTTAATACTAACATATCTCTGTCTACATCTTAAGTCAATAGGTTATCTACACAAAATAATGTCTTCTACAATTTCTATTTACAAAATATTGCAGATTATGATGTCCTATTTTATTTTAAATATGACCATTGTTAATAGACTGTAGTAAACTTAATAAAGAATATTAAAGCTTTACATGTTGGAAAATCTATACTAATATTATAAAGCTGCAGAGTTTGTTTGTTTGAACGCACTAATCTCTGGAACTACCGGTCCGATTTGAATGATTCTTTCAGTGTTGGGTAGTCCATTTATCGAGGAAGGCTATAGGCTATATATCATCACGCTATGACCTATAGGAGGAAAGCAGTAATGATATATCTAGCAAATACGAGGAAATTTTAAAATGTGTATGCACCCGGGCAGAGCCAGGCCCGACTGCTAGTATTTTAATAAAATAACTAATGACTTACCTAGAATCTATGGATCAAGGAATGCATTTGCTAATTACATTTAAATAGAACAAGTTCATTCAATGTGCTTAGTCTGTTAATGATCAATTTGTTAGACCTTAGAAACCAATTTCAATCTAAGTAAAGTTGAATATAATAATAAGCTTAGCACCATTTGTTGCAATAGTTTAATGTTATTGGAAATCTATTAAAGTTTTTTCTACTTAGAACATTGTATTAAATTAGCAAAGATTACAATAAGGTAGTTTACTGGTGGTAGGTCTCTCATATGTGAGAGGCTGCCTGGGTGGGTACCACCGCAATGTCTATTTCTCCCGTCAAACAGCAGTTTAAATGCACTGTTGTGTTTCGGAATTGAAGGACATTGTAGCCAGAGTAACTACTGGACATATTGAGACTTAACATCTTATGTCTCAGGATGGCGAGCGCAGTGGAATGCCAAGCATTGCTTTATAGTTCAAGATGTTGTTTGGTTTTGCTACTGTTCATGAGCGGTCGCATCGCTTACCATCAGGCGAACGGCATGCTCGTCTCGCCATTCACAGCAATAAAAAAAAAAAAATGTAAAAATTTTACAATTCATGTCACACATGAGATCACACATACACTATTGTAAAGATAGAATCTTATTAGGTACATATGAGATCAAATCATAAGTTAATAACAGAAGCAGGAATTGGATACATTAACAACAAAAAACTTGATGATATAAATAACTCCAACAAAATCATGTGGTTATGAGTGAATAAGAACAACAAACAATGAGATAACTTTGAGGAACTTGTATCAATGATTGGATCAAGAGTAACCAAAAGTCAATTATGTGTGTCAAGCATAGAAATGTTTACAGTGAACAAATATAGAACAAGAATACAGGTTCATACTGACCGGTTCATTTTTTACTGTAACCAAGTTAGGCGACACGGTGCCAGAGTCGGCCTCTGTTTCCCCTTTAGATGACATCACAATACCAGCTCGCGAGTTCCCTGGTCATCACTCTCCCGCCTCCCAATACTATAAAAACATTAGCACGTCAAACGAAAATCAACCAAAATGTAAATAAACGACGCGCCACGATCTTTACCACGGCGAGGTGCTTCGCAAAGGGCAAAATCACAAAACAACTTGTTTCTTACAAGAATGGCGAGGTGACCCATTTACGAAAACATACGAATTATCGACTTGCGATACACTTCTTTTAACGTTATCTATCGTACCCGATCCATATTCCACATCGCGTGTATCACACATAAAGATAAATTACTCATAAACGCGGTAATAAATTACAAACTCACGTTAGCTTGATACGTCGACAGCCAGAACAGCGGTATTTTAGGGAGAGATCGCTATGTGGCCTAATTCAATGCCCGAGCTCGATGCACAAAATACGTGTTACGCGGATAACTGTAAATGCACTAATAAGTGGATCCCCGGCTTGGTTTTATTAATTGAGCTTTTAAATACCTACTAGCTTTATTAAAAGCTTTAATTATTTACGTGTTTAGATAAAATTAAACCTATTAACCAAATTCCAAAACCATTCTGATAAAAAAATCACACACCTGCAGTGTTTTTTCTTCGCGCTTAATGAATCCTGGCAATACAAATAAAATATAGACGTCACTTGGCCAACTCTATATCCCGTTTTCTCCTTCGGGAAAATAGAACCTGTTCTCTCTTTCTAAAAGTGACATTTGTAAAAATTGCCATGTTTAACTTTTAGTCTATGTTTCAAAATGGCGATGACGTTCATTCATTCATTAAGCGGCAAAAGAAGAAATGGTCTATTAATACCTGTATTTTCATTTGCTATTACTTTTAGCGTAAATATGCTGCATCTCTATTACTCGTTTAACAAAATTAATATGCTATACTTTTCTTGTGACCCACATCTTTGAACGAACTAGCGAATATCTATGGAATATGTAGATTTTCCAGTTCTGAAAATATGCCTAAAATCATTCGATCATTCTTATTCAATGAATCGCCCGTAGTAAACAAAGTGGCAGTCAATTTTGTTTTTATTTCACAATATTATTCAAACCACGGTTTATGTTTACGTACATTAATACTGAGTTTATGTGAAACAAAAAAATGTCTTGTGTGTGATAAATAAAGGATAAAACTTAGTAGGAAGTGCTAAAGATCCCCACATATTGTGGCTTAGGGCATTATGTGTTCATCATCAGTAATATCGTTTTTTAGCCAGTGGAGATCGTGGATAAGGCCTTTCCTGATTGCACTATATGCCATATTAATAGTAGTATTAGTTCCGATATTAATAGCGCACTCAATAAAAAATGGCTTTAAAAAGTCGGATCAAGGTGCTCTGGTCGGTGGCGGATTTGTCCTCCTCGCAGTGCCTATTTCTGTGTGGCAAATAATTCAACACATTGTGCACTACACCAAGCCTTCGCTGCAGAAACATATTATAAGGTTGCGATTTAATGTATCTCTATGTTTATTTTTATGGGTAATTAAATTAAAAACTCTCTAATTGAAGTTGCAATTATTTAAACCATCACTTTTTAAAAGATTTTATTGTTTTCATAACTATACTCGATCGACTGTAGAGATTCTGGAAGAATGCAATAGTGTACTAATTGATGCAATATTTTACTCATACAAAGTTCAAAAGGAATCATTTCTGCGACAACCAATATGGGTAGCAAATAATGATAGATATTGATAGTGTACATAGCCATATAGACTGAGCATGGATTATATTACTTTGGCTTACTTTACAGTGTGTAGTTTCTAATAACTGTATATCATTGGGTAATATGAACCAGATGATAACTTTCTCTGTAAATTACTGTGTTTTATTTTATAAAATACAGTGAACTATACATATCATGATCTATCACCATTTATGCCAATTATATTTCGGGCAACCTACTTAAAACTTACAATCATATCTTATAACAAAGGCTTTCAAAGATTGTCCGTTATCTCAATTTTGATTTCTAAAATATGATATCAGATAATAATTAAGACTGTATTTTTGTTACCTAGAATATTGTGGATGGTACCGATTTATGCACTGAATGCATGGATCGGACTACAGTTTCCAGAACAATCAATCTATGTGGACTCTCTTAGAGAATGTTATGAAGCTTATGTGATATACAATTTTATGAAATACTTGTTGAATTATTTGAATGAAGACCATGATTTGGAGGCTGTTTTGGAGACTAAGCCACAAGTGTATCATATATTTCCTCTCTGCTGTTTAACTCCATGGGAAATGGGGAGGTAAGTTCATTAAGTTTTCTAATTCAGAATATGAATGAAATGAAAATAATTTATTGAATCCAATAAAATATTCAACACCAATTAAATTAACTGATTTTTTTTATCTACCACCTGGTTCAAAAGCGGAATGAAATTTAGTATTGGTGTGAACATTGTTGTCCCTCAATAAAACCTATTTGTTTGTGTATAGAAAAAAATATATTTTTAATAAATATAACATAATTGAACCAGTCCAGGCCCGGAGTTCTTGGAGAAATGAATTTGAAGTCCAATAAAGAACATCCCATCAAAAACATCCTGTAAAAAAATTCCAAGTCTCGCAGCTCAGGTTTTCTACCGCAAAAAGTTGTGAGATGCATGTTATACCAAGTCGATTAATTTATTTAGTCCTTAAGGGACCTTCTATATAAAGTTATTACGTTATTACCATATCAATATTAAAAAAAAATTACATTTTAAATAAATGGATCGACTTGGCCATCGCTTGAAAACATAATGTATCATACAATTTATACATAATGCTGCTGGAAATAAAACGTTTACTGCTGAACATCTGCATCCCCCAAGAAATAAAAAGAAGGATATTCATGAACTTAATTTATTATGGAGTGATAAAGAAGAGTTACCCAATATGATTAAATACAGATTACTATTGATAAATGATTTTGTAAACACTTAAACAAGTAATAAAGTTTATCCTTGTAATGTCATTATACTTGTATATATTAGTCATGGTGCTGTTACTAAAAGTAAACTTTATTTAACTGAGTAAACAATGATGGCAATAAACAATAATATGTTTTCATCATTTCTCCAATCTTTTCCACCTGCCAATTGCTATATGTTCATACATTATTATAAACTTTAAAATACTCACAAGAAGTAAATGTAATGTTATGGTTATTATTCTAAAACATGCAAATGAATTGAAAAGTATACATATGTAGAAACATTCATTTCCATCTATTTAAATTAGCTTACATAATCATGTCAAATTGGCTAAAGGGGTTTTGGTCATGGACCATATTCCATTAATCTGATTTAATGTTGCTTCACAGACATGAATTTTGATATAATTATTAGAATATGTTAAGAATTTTCTGGGCACACCATGTTACTTAATATTTCCATCATTTCTTTAGCTATTTACGTTTTAGCGTAGACGTAACATTATAAGCACGCGGGATAGGCAAGCGGTGTTTGTTCCCGTTTTACGCTCTACATGGTAATCGCTAACCACATCTATGCATTATCATTATTTTCTATGAAGGAGACTATTAAAAATATTGATTCCATAGAATGTGTCAGCTAATATCGATACCCATACTTTACGCACACCCTAATTTAAAATTTCATTACATTTAGACATGACTGTACAAAAATGTATCAATTTGTTTTAGGGAATTTGTACATAATTGCAAACATGGAATCCTTCAGTACACACTTGTGAGGCCTATTACGACAGTAATATCCATGATTTGCGAGCTGAATGGAGTCTACGGCGAGAGTGACTTCAGTCCCAACGTCGCCTTTCCTTACATGATCGCTGTCAACAATCTATCGCAATTCGTGGCCATGTACTGCTTAGTTGTATTCTATAGAGCGAACAAAGAAGAACTCAAACCAATGAAGCCGATTGGAAAGTTTCTATGTATAAAAGCGGTCGTTTTCTTCTCGTTTTTGTAAGTTGTTTTATTTTTTACCGATAACGCATAATTAATATGCATATTTATTATCGCACTGATAATGCTGTCTGAATGTTAATAAATACATTCAAATTAGTCCTAAAATAATATTTTATCTATACGTATTTATAGTGCGTAGTTGCGTGTTGGTAAACGGGCTGCCAACATGCTAATGGTGGCCATGGGTTCGAATCCCAGAGCAAATCTCAAATTTTTTGGAGTCATATTTGTAATGATAGTCTCACGCAATATAATGGTGAAGGAAAAAAGCACCGGGAGGAAGCTTACATACCATAGTGATTTCCAACAATTTCTATGATAGGTATGTAAAGTCCGCCAATCCGCCGTAGGTCAGCATTGTGGACTATATAGCCTAACCACGCTCAGTCGTTCTGTCGATTGTAGGGGAAACCCGTGTCTTGCAGTGGGACGTATATGGGCTGATACAGATACATACAGATATATTCAAAAGCTGTGTAACATTGTATTTGAAATATTTCATCATATTATTTTATTATTTGCAGCCAAGGAGTGATTATCAACATACTTGTGTACTGCGGTGTGATATCGACCATATTTGACATATCTGATTCCGACAAGATAAAAATCATATCTTCAGAGCTGCAGGTAAACATTACTACTGAATCGCTTTACATACTATCGCGTTTAACGGCTCTGCCACTTATGTTACCGTTTGGACTCATTTATATCGAAAGCTTGGATGTGGCGGCGGCGACGTGGGCAGAAACATGTTCCCATTTCGGGCATCAATATTAACATAAGTCTGTAAGTATACATGTATAAATGATTCATGAAAACGTCATCATATCATCGTAATTGAAGCTTATTGAGATCAACGAATATGGATCAAAAGATAAGTTTACATCAGGATTCAAGACAGGCGTCTAAATGACAGTGTGTATTTAATAAATCGCAAGTGTCCTAGGTTCGTTTCGCAGGTTGAGTTAATACTTTATGGATTTTCTGTTAAAGATAGCCATCTCATAACAATTTTCTGTGTATGACCTGCATGGCTATACGCTTGTAGAAAATAATCTTAGCGGCCTAAGTGACGAATAGGAACATTTTTTCTTACACCCTCCGCGATACAAGCGTTAGCATAATTATATCTTTTCTCAAAGTATTAAATCACAAGGATTTGAAGCGTTAACATCGTTTTTCTATTCGTATTTTTTTATTTCCACTCTCGACCCGACACAGCTACGATAAAAACTGGTTCTATGGAACTAAATATGCTAATATATGAATCTGTTTTAAATCCATAACCTGTTCGTCCCTTACGAATCTTGAATCACTCTATCTGAATTTAACTTATTCGTTATAATTCACGATGACACGCAAATAATGGGAGATAACAGGGCGTTAGATAGACCTACACCCACGCATTGTCACATTAAATAAAATCATGCATTAAACTAACTCCTTACTTAGTTGTATTGTACAGTTTTATTATAGTTTCTACATCAAGGATAAAATCATACTGAATTTGCGTGACTTGCTATAACAAGTTGCTCGTATCGATCCTAGTGATTCATAAGTGTTGTAGGTTTACCTGGCGTCTCCCAGTTAATTATTCTTCGTTTATAGATATTACTACGGAAACTGGCTTACCTATATAGTTTATTTAAAATACTTCAATAAATACAATAATAGATTATTTTATAACACTTCAGCCTGATCTAAATATAGATACTTTATGTGTTATCTCTCTGACTTTGTATCTTCTGTTCTTTTCGTAATGGAAAAAGTTTTTTTTTTATATTATAGGGAGTAAACAAGCATGCGGTGCGCCTGTAAGGCAGTAGGTAAGTGATCACCGCCGCCCATGAACATCTGCAATACCGTAGGACATGGATATGCGTTGCCGACCTTTAAGGTGGGAATACGCTCCGCGCTCTTATTTGAAAGTCGCTAGGTCGTATTTGTCCGGAAATGCTGCCGCTGGCAACTGGTTCCATAGATTTGTAGTACGTGGGGGAAAGTGTGTAGAAAAACGTATAGTATAGGAGCTAGCAACGTTTTCGAGAAAGAATTTTAGGTCAGCTGATTTTGTGATATGTCGTCTTTCTTGCACTTTCGGTTAGAGTCTGGGCTATCTGGCTGGCGGTAGCGGTTGCGTTCATTAGTGCGCATCCTACCTGTCCAGGTAATAATCCTGGATTCTAAAAACATTTTAGAAGGCATAATTTTTGATTTTTTGTTTTTAAATAAGTCTATCTGACATACTTTTTTTATTGCCACACATTTTTGACAATGCTAACTATGTGCCATACGCGATTTTTTTTTATAAAAATTTCAACGTATTTTATAATGTCTGTAATTTTAATATTATGTTATTTAAAGATAAGAAAAACTTAAAATAAATTTGCCAGACATTAATTCGATTGTTAAGCCTTAAATTAAAATTAAAAAGTCATGAAAAGTATTGCAGTATGATGCTAGTATCTTTTCTTTATCTGGGGATGTGATTCTATTACCTGTTTGCGTTTCTGATAAATTTAGAGGCGTATATTTGGTATCATTTTCGACTATGGATTTGTGTAATAGACTGTCATTCGCTTTTCGGTAAAAGTAAGATCTCAGATTATCGATTTGATTCTTCCACAATGTTTGCAAGTCGATAAGCCCTCTGCCGCCATATTTCCTTTTTAAAGTCAGCCTTTCTATTGCAGATTTTGGATGCAAATGATTGTGTTTAGTAAGAGTAGTCCGGGTTTTAATTTCAAGGTTATTAATATCTGTTTTTGTCCATTTTATTATACCGAAAGAATAAGTTAACACGGGGATGGCGAATGTATTAATGGCTTTAATGAGGCGTTTACCTGTTAGTTGACTTTTACAAATACTGTTTACTCGGCTTTTATATTCTATAGATAGTTTTTCTTTTAACTTGATATGATCCAACTGCTGTGCCTGATAATATCCTAAGTATTTATATTGTTCATCGGATTCCATAGACGATATAATTTGATCTATATATAAACTCATTTGCAAAAAAACGGGCACCTAAGAAATGAACCATTTCAAATGTTACTATTGGTTTGTTTGATAATAATAGGTAGTTTTACTTTCACAATTTTGTAAATTAATAAGCAAATAATCGTTTTCGTCAGTATTATCATACATTTTTGATAAAATTTATGGGTTTTAATGCTAAAGTTCACTAGTAGTGTATGCTCGCTAGTAGTGCATATGCTCGTGAAGTAAAAGTTAACAAAGATTTTTCTTTGTTTTTTCTTTAATAAAGTAAAAGCAGATAAATGTTTAGTATCGAGTGTGACCCCCTCTAGCTGAAATCACAGCTTGAATTCGTCTGGGTATGCTAGCGAGGATATACCGGATACTTGCTTGCGGAATACGTTCCCACTCCGAGGTAATCACATTCTTCAGCTCTCTGATGGTCTGCGGAGCCGGTTGTACTGATCTCACGCGTCGTTTCAGAACGTCCCAGACATGCTCTATAGGATTGAGGTCGGGACTTCGAGCTGGTCAATCCAAACGACGAATGCCGACCTCTTGCACATACGCTTCCACATCGCCAGACCGGTGGGCGCGAGCGTTGTAGTCCATAAAAATTGAGTCTTCGCCTAAAGCGGCCAATGCGGGTTGTGCATGAGGAATTAGAACTTCCGTTATGTATCGATGTCCAGTCAGTGAGCCGTTTTCAATGAAGACTAACTCTGTACGATCCATTGAATTTATTCCTACCCAAAACATAACAGAGCCCCCACTATAAGGTGTGATTTCTTCAAAACAAGCCTCTGCAAAGCGTTCTCCTCGTCTTTGTAGCACTCGCCGACGTCGATCTTCACCGAACAGAGATATCCTGGCTTCATCGGAGAACAATACCCTATTCCAGTCTTCTTGAGTCCATGACTCACAATTTCGAGCAAACTTAAGCCTGGCAACTCTGTGCTCACGGAGTAACATAGGGCCGCGGGCCGGGCGATGACTGCGTATATTGGCCGCGAGAAGCCTCCTCCTGACCGTCCATAGACTAATATGCACATTTCTTACTTCTTCGAGGTTGTTCTTAAGGTCCACATACGAAGACTTGCGATTTCTCAATGCGCGACTCACAAGAAAACGATCATCCCGTGGTTAGGTACATGGTTTTCTTCCAGAACCAGGCCTTCTCTCGACGGAACCGTTGTCTTGATACCGCTGCCAGGTCCTTTGAACCGTCGAGCGACTCACACTTAGCCTCTGAGCCACGAAGCATTGGCTGCAACCCTCTTCGAGCAGCGCAATAATTTTGGTAGCTTTTACCACTTTCTCTAACATTATTGAGACAGCTAAACAGCAATAAATGAAGCTTTGACAATTAAGAATATGAAATAAATTCATAAAAATTGACTAAACGTTATGAAAACCGATATTATCTTTTGGAACTTCGCACCAAAAATTTAGGATAAAAAGTGGTTTTCTGTAAAAACGAGCATCAAACGAAAATTAGAATTTAGAACGTACTGTTTTAAATACCACGGCATTTTTAAAACCGGCCAGTAACATGTACAAATGATTGAAATCATTTTGGTACCGTATTTTTTTAAATAAGAATTAAAATCAAAACCGTTTTGTTTACAAATGAGTGTATAATATAATCTCCGGGCTCTACCTTACCTTTTTTAATATGTATTGTTTTGCATTTCTCATACCAAAATTGCATATTAATATCGTTACTAAACTTAGCTGTGATGTCTATTAAATCTTTCATATCTTTTGAGTTTTTTGCATATATATGGAATTAAATTTCGCAAATGAAACCCACTTGGCCTAGGCTCGTGGTTTTCATACAATACCGAAATTGTCTTAATTTCGTGACAAATAATGATCAAAATAATAATAATAATAATAAGTATCCCACATTCATGGTTGCTTAAAGTGTTACAGATATATAAAATTAATCCGGTTATAATAAAGTTTCTAAAAGAAGTTATGGAGCAGTGGAAGACTACACTATATCTTAAAAATAACAACAACTTAATGACCACTAGGGAAATTGCTATAAGAAAAGGAATTTACCAGGGAGATTCTTTGAGCCCCATATGGTTCTGTATCGCTATGAACCCTTTATCAAATTTGTTAAAAAGAACACATAAAGGTATCAATCACGCTTAAATGCTCCACACAAAATACAATTCTATCGCATTTAATTTATATGGACGATATAAAATTATATGCAAAAAACTCAAAAGATATGAAAGATTTAAAGAATTGTTACTGGCCGGTTTTAAAAATGCCGTGGTATTTAAAACAGTACGTTCTAAATTCTAATTTTCGTTTGATGCTCGTTTTTACAGAAAACCACTTTTTATCCTAAATTTTTGGTGCGAAGTTCCAAAAGATAATATCGGTTTTCATAACGTTTAGTCAATTTTTATGAATTTATTTCATATTCTTAATTGTCAAAGCTTCATTTATTGCTGTTTAGCTGTCTCAATAATGTTAGAGAAAGTGGTAAAAGCTACCAAAATTATTGCGCTGCTCGAAGAGGGTTGCAGCCAATGCTTCGTGGCTCAGAGGCTAAGTGTGAGTCGCTCGACGGTTCAAAGGACCTGGCAGCGGTATCAAGACACCGGTTCCGTCGAGAGAAGGCCTGGTTCTGGAAGAAAACCATGTACCTAACCACGGGATGATCGTTTTCTTGTGAGTCGCGCATTGAGAAATCGCAAGTCTTCGTATGTGGACCTTAAGAACAACCTCGAAGAAGTAAGAAATGTGCATATTAGTCTATGGACGGTCAGGAGGAGGCTTCTCGCGGCCAATATACGCAGTCATCGCCCGGCCCGCGGCCCTATGTTACTCCGTGAGCACAGAGTTGCCAGGCTTAAGTTTGCTCGAAATTGTGAGTCATGGACTCAAGAAGACTGGAATAGGGTATTGTTCTCCGATGAAGCCAGGATATCTCTGTTCGGTGAAGATCGACGTCGGCGAGTGCTACAAAGACGAGGAGAACGCTTTGCAGAGGCTTGTTTTGAAGAAATCACACCTTATAGTGGGGGCTCTGTTATGTTTTGGGTAGGAATAAATTCAATGGATCGTACAGAGTTAGTCTTCATTGAAAACGGCTCACTGACTGGACATCGATACATAACGGAAGTTCTAATTCCTCATGCACAACCCGCATTGGCCGCTTTAGGCGAAGACTCAATTTTTATGGACTACAACGCTCGCGCCCACCGGTCTGGCGATGTGGAAGCGTATGTGCAAGAGGTCGGCATTCGTCGTTTGGATTGACCAGCTCGAAGTCCCGACCTCAATCCTATAGAGCATGTCTGGGACGTTCTGAAACGACGCGTGAGATCAGTACAACCGGCTCCGCAGACCATCAGAGAGCTGAAGAATGTGATTACCTCGGAGTGGGAACGTATTCCGCAAGCAAGTATCCGGTATATCCTCGCTAGCATACCCAGACGAATTCAAGCTGTGATTTCAGCTAGAGGGGGTCACACTCGATACTAAACATTTATCTGCTTTTACTTTATTAAAGAAAAAACAAAGAAAAATCTTTGTTAACTTTTACTTCACGAGCATATGCACTACTAGCGAGCATACACTACTAGTGAACTTTAGCATTAAAACCCATAAATTTTATCAAAAATGTATGATAATACTGACGAAAACGATTATTTGCTTATTAATTTACAAAATTGTGAAAGTAAAACTACCTATTATTATCAAACAAACCAATAGTAACATTTGAAATGGTTCATTTCTTAGGTGCCCGTTTTTTTGCAAATGAGTTTATATATAGATCAAATTATATCGTCTATGGAATCCGATGAACAATATAAATACTTAGGATATTATCAGGCACAGCAGTTGGATCATATCAAGTTAAAAGAAAAACTATCTATAGAATATAAAAGCCGAGTAAACAGTATTTGTAAAAGTCAACTAACAGGTAAACGCCTCATTAAAGCCATTATACATTCGCCATCCCCGTGTTAACTTATTCTTTCGGTATAATAAAATGGACAAAAACAGATATTAATAACCTTGAAATTAAAACCCGGACTACTCTTACTAAACACAATCATTTGCATCCAAAATCTGCAATAGAAAGGCTGACTTTAAAAAGGAAATATGGCGGCAGAGGGCTTATCGACTTGCAAACATTGTGGAAGAATCAAATCGATAATCTGAGATCTTACTTTTACCGAAAAGCGAATGACAGTCTATTACACAAATCCATAGTCGAAAATGATACCAAATATACGCCTCTAAATTTATCAGAAACGCAAACAGGTAATAGAATCACATCCCCAGATAAAGAAAAGATACTAGCATCATACTGCAATACTTTTCATGACTTTTTAATTTTAATTTAAGGCTTAACAATCGAATTAATGTCTGGCAAATTTATTTTAAGTTTTTCTTATCTTTAAATAACATAATATTAAAATTACAGACATTATAAAATACGTTGAAATTTTTATAAAAAAAAAATCGCGTATGGCACATAGTTAGCATTGTCAAAAATGTCTGGCAATAAAAAAAGTATGTCAGATAGACTTATTTAAAAACAAAAAATCAAAAATTACGCCTTCTAAAATGTTTTTAGAATTCAGGATTATTACCTGGACAGGTAGGATGCGCACTAATGAACGCAACCGCTACCGCCAGCCAGATAGCCCAGACTCTAACCGAAAGTGCAAGAAAGACGACATATCACAAAATCAGCTGACCTAAAATTCTTACTTTTCAAACGTTGCTAGCTCCCGTACCAGTACTGTGGTGGATTTCCGACCTCAAAGGTATTGTGGGTTGGTATTTAGAGGTTAGCCGTATGTTTGTTTAGTTTTATCATGCCAGTATTTAAGTTTAACCAAGAAGTTACGATGAAAATGTGTTTTATAGAAGACAGTCTAATATTACAATTAGTTATTTACAACTTCCGTGGCAATGTTACCTAAACGCTATACGTTAATCGAAAGGCCGCGAATTAAGAGCGTTTACACCTTTCGCGCAAAGTCAACTATAGGTATTTCTTCGTTAATTTCACGCACACATAAGCGACCAAAGCTGTGTGCGTAGAGCTGCCGCGTCGGCTCGCTATACAATTGGCTCAAACAACTTTGATCCGTGCGCTTCAAATATTCAATTGAAATTTAACTGTAATATAATATCATAAAAATATTTTATTTGCATTGTAAGTAGACGAATATTACTGTGCAAGCAATGAACAACACAAATTTAGATACTAATCATATTTTCGTTATTATTACATTGTTAAGTTGCATTCAAATCAGTGTTCAATCAGTAGACACTACGGACGTTTATTAATCATTTCGTGTTCGAACACATCACAGATCACTCCCAATAGATACCTAATGCAAGGCAGCGGTTGCGCCCAACACATATAAGATATCAGATAGATATAAACCGATGCCAAATGTCGCGTCATCAGTGTCGTCCAAGTAGTGGATCCGCACATGTCGTCGCACGTTAGCGAAAATTACATTTTGGGAACTTAATATTACAGTTAATAATGATTTGTTCAATAAAATGGTGTGCAAAAAACTCTAAAAAATAAAGTGTCTAAAAAAACGCAATAAGTTTTCATCGATAACTAATATTCTTTAAATTAATTTGGTTCCGAGCGAGCTCAATTTATACTGGTTAATGTATCAATGTTAAACAGTCGAGGTCGGATGGAGAATCAGCCGTCTCTTTTCCGCATAGCAATAACCGTAATAAGGCATCTTTTTTTGGCGAAATCACGCGTTATTCTAGTGTTTGACGCATGTTTATAATATAATTCCCAGAAATATCGATATTGTAAAACAATAATGTAAATTGATTTTATTCAAATGACAATGTCACAAAATTTATATTGATTTAAATAAAAATTGCAAATTACCATAATTACGTTATTTTATGTAATTTGAAATAGTTAAATTTGTTAACAAGGTACTTTTACAATATTTCTTTATTTATCTTTGGCGTAATTAAATTTCCTTTTTTCCCTCTAGTTGTATACGTTTTAAAATATAATGGGAGGGTATTTATCATAAGTTTTAGTATACTAAGTTTATTGAGAATCAGTAGCACAAGCTATTGTACTAATTTTAACATACGTTGTATACCGGGTATCTCAAGACTGCTACCGAAAACGAAGCCGGGTGGTAGTTTTAGTGGCTACAAACACAATGCAATTAAAATTTCGCATAGAAACGCGACAATTATTTTTTATGATTTTTTAAATATCGTCATTTTTGGGTGGTAAATCCATAGTTTTTGCTAAAATAATAATTTAAACTCTCTTATATCTTAGAGTATTTATAAATTAAAGGGTATACACTATTATTTTAGGAAAAAATGTATTTACCACCAAAATATAGCAATAGGAAAAAAAAAATGGTTGCCTGTAAAGTCGGTTTTACGGGCGAAGATTTTACGTGACAACGTCTTTTTCTCGGTAGAATATTTATTGATATGAATATAATGAAATTGCACAATAGGAAGGAGGTAAATTTTCGGGGTGGGGGTAAGGGAGGGGGGGGGGGGGAGGAAGGTTTCGTGGGGAGGCTAACTTAAATTAATTTTTTGGAGGTAAAATATTTTTTTTTGGGGGGGTAATTTTTTGCGTAATTTGGGATTTCTGGCGGGGTCAATTTGTAGCCCTCACCAAGACGGTTCCGAGGATACCAAACTCGGTGGGTCTACGACCTATGTTGGCCGAGATAGGATTGGGGGGGGTGAGGTAAATTTTCGGGGTGGGGGTAGGGGAGGGGGGGGGGTAGGTTTCGTGGGGAGGCTAATAGGCACTATTTCGGAATAAGGGTGGGGGAAGGCAGGGGGGGGGCTATGGGACAATTTTGGAAAAAGTGGGTGAAACTGAAAAATAATTCTCTAGTGCTGCGCGCGCACCGTTACGTTACCGGGCGTTACACTTTTTCATAAGTGACTCCCAGCCGCAACCTAATTTAAGACGTTGTCACGTCAAAAATTACAAAAAAAAAATTGTCGCTTTTTTTTGCAACTTTTTCTGTTGCATTGTGTCTGAAGTCGCTTAAACTACCACCCGGCTTCGTTTTCGGTAGCAGTCTTGATATACCCTGTATATCGTCTCAAAAACATTCATAGTTCGTCAAGTGGGTTTCATCGTCACTTGTCGATATTACATTTACTACAGCCGCCGTCAGAATTCAAGAATCGGAATAAGTTATTGTAGCCCTTTAGGGCGTGAGGTTTAGTTATTTACTATTTCATATTTTTATCTGATCTTTTATATCAACACTTAATTTGGGTATTTCGCCATTATGGTATACAAAAATACACGGTGAATAATAGAAATAAAACCGTTACATACTAAAGTATAAATCTTAATCCTATTTTATTCGTAGTTAGCGGTTGCCGGTTGGTATAATTTATCAGATCAGGCCGGTGAAAAAATATTATCAAACATTTAACAAGTTGGTAATTAAGTTATAGAAGCGATCAAAACACATGAACTTACTGGCAAATCGAACTATCGATACATTTTTTTTATTTATCGACTTATGCCTCATCTCTCCAGTGAAGTCCACGTGACCGCGCTGCAACCCGCCCACCCCCCGCGCAGTTCCCTTCGTTGGCGTTTTCGGTTCAAAACAAAACTATCGTAATGCGGTATCTATTGGAAGTGATCTGTGGAACACATGAAAAGAGTTAGGGGCCTTACAACCCCTTACAATAATTACGAAATATATTTAATTTTATATTACAATACATAACACAATTTAGCCTCGGAATTGATGATATTATCTGAAACATAATTTATACTCACTACAAAACCATTGTAGGTAATAAAAGAAAAAAAATGTTTTACTACCAAAGTACTAAGTCCGCGCGTGGCTATTTTTACGACGCACGGCAAAAATCGACTGCAGCCAGGCCGGAGCGACGAGCGATACGTCCTCCCTCTAGAAGGCCTTGCGGCGGTCTGATTTGATGCACGGCGGAACGCGTGTTTTATAGTGGTTTTTAAAATATATCTAGAAAACATGAAAACTAATTTTATTGAAATACAGTCGACTCTCATTAATTCAAACCAGCGATAATTCGAACCTCTCTATAATTCAAAGTTATCACGAGTTCCCTACAAAATCTCTTTATATTTCGAACAAAATCAATACATTTTTATACACTTGGTAATTCGAACGAAAAAAATCATCGCTATACAACATGTAACAGATTTAAATGTAAAAGCGGAAAGTAGTACGTTCAGAATCAGCTACTGAACCGATATCAACATTCTTTTTGGTAGGTATTTTTTTTCAAAATAATTAGTCAAGACCAAGTAAATTACAGACACTCTTTCATTTACTATTCCGAACAAACGAAATTGAAACGTAACTCCAGGACATACGATCATTTTTAAATAAATCACTAAACGAATACTCTAATAAACTAAATAATAAACAAAATGAACTTTATTTCAATAATCATAAAGTTTATTTAAGCAATCTATCATTAATCAAACGCACACAACGATAGGCCTCAATAAACGTAATAAGCTACCAAAATAAATAACTATCATATTCTCTTTTCCGCACATTTCACTACAACTAGATAGAGCAGGATGCAGCTATTGTTTAATGCAATTTGATCCATCCGACAAACGATGGCGCGCGCGGCGCGGCGCGGCGGTACATCAAAAGGTTTGGCAACCGGTATAGGTGTGGGTATAGGGATGCGCCGCGAAAAAAAATACTCCCGGTATTTGCAAGACCGGGCGATCCAAATCCCGCGCAACACATGCACTTAAATGAAACGAATTAAATTGTAACAAAATCACTATGAAATGAAACAACAAGTAGGTATTTCTATGAAAAATAATTTCGCGGAACGTTAAAATGGTGATTAAATTCGGTTTGTAAAGCTACAATGTATGCGGAATCCCGGTGTGTCTAATATCCCGTTATTGCAATCCCTAAATGGGCACCGACTATGTGAAAAAAATCCAGTCGTGCACCGCAGTTATCTGTGTCTACTTGTGTTTAAGTGTTTAGTAGATATTTCGATAACTTTCGCGCGCGATGTCTTTTCGGTATTCGAATATTGGATACACTGAAATGGTGAGAACTTTGGCACAGTGTGGTGAATGGTGATAATGTATCATTGGCATGCAGGACATTTAACAACAGGCACGGCACCAGTGTAGTGTCCGACAGTATCTCGATGCTGAGTTCGGAGAGCGCTGGATAGGTCGCGGCGAACCTGTGCAATGGCCTCCTAGGTCACCCGACTTGACGCCTCTTGACTTTTTTTGTGGGGATGTAATAAATCTCTGGTATAACTAGACTACTAAAAAGTAGAATAGTGGCAGCCTTCCTAAAAGTGAAGAGTGACACTGAAGTTTTACATAAATTACGTGAACAATTACGCAAATGTGCATCAAAGTGTATCAAGGTGGTGGACATTTCGAACATATTTTAAAAAGAAATCGCCGCATGAGTGCCATGTAACACGTAAGTTTATTTTGTTGTATTTTTTTGTGTTGTGATTCCCAATCTAGTCTTCGTTGTTAGATATTGCGTTATCTAATTATCTTATTCATTATTAATTCAAAATAAATGACGCCCGTATCTTACCCGCCTGTAGGAACGAAGTTTAGCGGAAGTGAAATTAATAATATTTTATAGCCGATTCATGCAAAATATTGTCTTACGTTGGGTTCGTATGCATTATATCTAGTAAGTAAAATATTTAGATTTTATAGCTAAAACACAAATGTTATGCTTACAGATTAAATTAATAATAATTTGTTTACCAAACCACCCAGTAATCAGTTACGTACGTAATTTGTATTTCGTTTATAGTCAGCTGTTTCTGCCGGCGCGGCGCGAAGCGTCGCAGCGTTCGGCGTTAGGTACTCGTGTGAATAGGTCTTGTGTAAATGTGTGCGTGTCCGCGAGCGTGTGTAGTAGTACTCTCTTATTTGTAACTCGTGAGGTGACCATGTTAAGTGCCTACATTTGGTATAACTAATTTCATAAATAAAAGATTTTGTAATTATGGTAGTACGATTTCAATGCATAAACTATGATTGCAATAATATTTTAAAGTTGGGGTGTCTGAGGTTGTGAATTAATCCTGTTACACGTTGTATAACAAAACGACGCGTTAATTCGAACTCAACGGCTTCCAACACTCGACAATTCAAAGTTGCAGAGAGAGAAAGAGAAAGTATAAATGTTTGACGATTGCTATTGATTGAATAATAGTTGATCAACACTTAATAATTCGAAGTTTTATAGTGTCTCTCGTAAATTTCGAACCATTTGATATTTCAAACACTCGATAATTCGTAATATTTTAAGAGTCCCTCGAGTTTCGAATGGACGAGAGTCGACTGTATAAAAATGGCAATTTATTGATAAGATGTTCTTCTATTATAATATGCAATTGCTATAAAAAATTATGTACGATAAGTTGGTGAGAAAAAAATATGTTCTTGACGAGAGTTTCTGAATAATTTCGCATTGTTTAAATTTTTATTTTTCAGGAACTAAACATAAAAAGATTATTTTTCTCAGCAAAATCCCTCCATAAGGGTCTTATTAGTCGGATAATATTTTTATTTTCATCTTATATTTAGTGATTTTGGATATCTTAAGCTTCTAAATTGCCACTTAAAGCCTAAATAACGAAACTAGTGTTCAGTAATCCTTATAGTACTCACAAATTATCCATCAATCTATAATGTTTTCCACCAAAATCCCTAGATGACAACCTTTTCTAAAATTAGTACTAATTATTTTTCCTTGAAATTGTTTATTGGTGGCTATTAAGAGCGTTTATACCGTGCACGCGCTTTTTGGCTTAAAAACAGGACTTTTCAAATGAGTTAATAGCCACCAATAAACAATTTCAAGGTAAAATAATTAGTACTAATTTTAGAAAAGGTTGTCATCTAGGGATTTTGGTGGAAAACATTATAGATTGATGGATAATTTGTGAGTACTATAAGGATTACTGAACACAAGTTTCTTTATTTAGGCTTTAAATGGCAATTTAGAAGCTTAAGATATCCGAAACCACTAAATATAAGATGAAAATAAAAATATAATCAGACTAATAAGACCCTTATGGAGGGATATTGCTGAGAAAAAATAATCTTTTTGTGTTTAGTTCCTGAAAAATAAAAATTTAAACAATGCGAAATTATTCAGAAACTCTCGTCAAGAACATATTTTTTTTCACCAACTTATCGTACATATTTTTTTATAGCAATTGCATATTACAATAGAAGAACATCTTATCAATAAATTACCATTTTTATATTTCAACAAAATTAGTTTTCATGTTTTCTACAAATATTTTAAAACCCACTATAAAACACGCTGTCCGACGTGGATCAAATCAGACCGCCGCTAGGCCTTCTAGGGGGAGGACGTATCGCTCGTCGCTCCGGCCTGGCTGCAGTCGATTATGCCGCGCGTAGTAAAAATAGCCACGCGCGGAATGCGATTACCACATCTTAGTACTTTGGTAGTAAAATATTTAATTATTTTTATTACCTACAATGATTTTGTAGTGAGTATAAATTATGTTTCAGGTAATATAATGGGATGTAATTCCGAGGCTAAATTATGTTATGTATTGTAATATAAAATTAAATATATTTCGTAATTGTAAGGGGTTATAAGGCCCCTAACACTATTTATGTGTTCGAACACGAAATGATTAAAACGACAAGCACAAAGACATTTGTTTGTACGACTCACAAATAGTTAATTCGGGTCTGGGTGTTTCTCTGTCTTTTTTTTTTGTTCAGCCACGGGAAGTCTACCGATAAATATTAATTAATAATATTTTATTTATTTCTTTTTCATTCAACCGGACCCTACAACCTTAACTAGGTCGTTTGTCCACTTTGTAGGCGGGCGTCCGACATTTACCTTGATATTTGTGAGACCGAAAAGTTCCTTAATTTCAGATACCCATCAAGCCGATGTTGAGCCTATTCAGATAAATCTGAATGCCACAGATTTCCAATAATCATCTTTTCGTAAATACGACTGTATAATTATGTAGCTCAAACAACATTAATCTAACCCCATGCCAATTTGCTCGCCCTCTTTGGTTGACTCAGATTACTTTACAGCAGTGGTTCTTAACTGGTGGTCCCTGGAAGCACCCTAAGTTGTCAGTGAAGCCATCCTAAGGCCATTTTTAACTTTTAAGATATATTTATGCATGTTTTATTAATAATTTTCAAAAATACCCTTCATTTATTAGCGTCTCGGAACTGTATCAAACCAGTCACCAACTGGGTGGTCAATAGCTAGACATAAATTCGTCATATAATCCCTCATGAGTAAAAGGTTAAGACCACTGCTTTACAGTGATTATGGGGAATTCCCCTGAAATTTGTATTTACCCGAATAGACCATAACTGACTAATGACTATATGTAGGTATATTATTATTATTTTTTCCAGGACTTCCTGATCTGCATCGAGATGTTTTTGGCGGCTATCGCGCACCACTACAGTTTCTCGTACAAGCCGTACGTGTCGCCGTTGGACCCGTCGCCGTCGTGCCTCGGCTCATTCCTCGCCATGTGGGACGTGTCAGACGTCAAGCGGGATATATCAGAACATCTGGGTGTTGTCGGTACGTATGATTCAATTGCATATTTGAGTTGAATAAAGAAGTAAAAAATATAAATAAAATTATAGATTTTTGAAAGTCGTGCATTAAGGCTGAGATGTACAAACTAACTTTGCCAATACCTTTGCCTTTGAAAATGTAATCGCCATACGTTTGAGACGATTTTGACCTTTCCAATGTATGGCGTTGACATTTTCAAGGTCAAAGGTATTGGCAATGTCAGTTTGTGCAACTGCACCTATGACATTACATATACACACTCGACAGACCGTCCGTGGCGCAGTCGGTTAAACGCCGCCTGTGAAACGTGAGGCCGCGGGTTCGATCCCCGCACCGAGAGAAATGTTTTGCTACCCACAAATATTTCTTTCGGGTCTGGGTTTTTGTGAGACCGGGTCTCTCGTAATTCCTGATACCCACGACACGAGACTTGATCTTAGTGTGGGTTAAGGATTATGTATGTGACTGTTGAGTGTTCTTTATTTATTTATATATTTTTGTATTTATTTGAATGAACGGCGAGACAAGCATGCCATTCGCCTGATGGTAAGCGATATGACCGCTCATGGACAGTAGCAAAACCAAACAACACCATGAGTCAAATAAGAAGTTAAGTCTGAATATGTCCAGTAGTTACTCTGGCTACGATGTCCGGTTTTCGGTTAGAAAACAGAAACACAACAGTGTATTTACACTGTTGTTTTGTGGGAGAAATAGACATTGCGGAAATTACTGATAGATTTTCATGTGTGATCACTTACAATAAGATATATAAATGTTACTTGAAATGAAACTCGACACATTAAAGCACGGGCTTCGATTTAAACTTAACAGACCAAAAATAATTTAGTATAAATTTTAATTAATTAATTATGTTCCAATTTGAAACATTCCAGAAATGAATAATCCAATTTATCCTGACCCGAATATAACTAAGAAATAAACATTTCAGGGAGCTCATTCAGCCGCAGACTGCGTGGCAAATCCAATTACCACATGACCCGCGGCTACGACGAGAGTTCTAGATTAGTGAGCGAACCGGTTCCCTCGAGTTCCGCGCCTAATTTGACCATCGATCCGGACCTGCCGCCCGTAGATATACGACCATCCGCTTACGGATCCCTAGAAAATACTGTTAGCATGACCACATCCGAGACCCAACCACTTCTCGACCCCAAAGACGAACGAAACACTACCCAGCACGACCCCAAAGTATAAATATTCCAATACTCAATTCTTAATTCGACATTTCGACAAACTCTTATTAGATGTCAGCCGACGCAACATGAATGAACGGACGTGATAATAGGTTAATATTATCTGTTAAGCCTGTATTTATACATTCCTCATCAAGAGCAATATTTATTTACTATACCAAAGTACGATTGTGCTTTATAAAAATATTCTTGTTATGTATTATCTACCTGTGTATAATGTATTCATTGTGATCAGCAAAACTCTTTAGTGGGTACTTATAATTTGGACACGCTAAATAATAAATTGTGATATCGTTTAGATTTGTATGACATTGTAATTATATAAAACGTTAAGTTTTAGGAATACAAAATATTTGTTAATGTATTAGTTTATTGTTAAATTCACGTCAGCAATTATTCCTTATTGGCATAATAAAAGAAATGATTAACAAATAAATTATAAGCATAATCTATTATGATATGTTTTATTATTATATTTATTGTTGACACTTATGTAACATCACATTATTATTTAATAATAAATTCAATAGATAAGTACATACCACAAGAACATAATATAATATTAACTGCATGTTTGATAAATTATATAGTTATTAAGAGTGATTTGCAAGAACAATAAAGTATTTGAGTCTATAATTAATACATAAGTCAATTTATAATTGTATAGGTAACATTGGAATGTCAATATTTCATTCGCTAGATACGCCGTGTGCACATCACTTATTATTATAGTTTAAATATTTTGGTGTAAATTAAAAGTTTCTTAATCATACAGTACAAACAATACAAAGTCTATACATACTTAGAGACATCCAAAAATATTTAAATTGATAACAGTACAGATTTAGCACAGGCATATAAAAATACTGATATAATTTTCCATTAATAATAAAATAGTTTAACTATTAGCCTTATGTTGTAATCTCATTACAGGAAAGGTATACTGTCAAATGCATAAATTGGGAATATAAAAAAATAAACAAATAAGCATGTCATATTTTACTCTTATCATCGTTGACATCAAAATCTTTTAACTCCATTCTTGCATTACTATAATTCTCTAGAGCAGTGAGACCGGCCTTTAAGCTATTCATTTCTATTTTATTCCAAAGTGTACCCATTATTAGGTAATAGAAACATAAACCAGTAATTATAAGTTTGACTACATCATACAGTATGAAATTCGGCCAGAAACCCACAGTTCCCAACAAAAACATGAATATCAATCCACCGGTGGTCAAAAACAGTCTTTTAGATTTTGATATATTGACAGTAGCTTCTTGGCAAACCTTAATGGCTTGTGTAATTGTTTCATCGAAGTTTTCGCCTTTGCTATCTTGCCTTTGACTTATTTTATGTTCTGAAGGTCTTACACGCAGTTCCAACGCGACGGCGTTGTGATCTGAGTACGAAAATGACTCACCCGGTACTCTGTCCTCCAAAGGATTGCCGAAATTAAGTACATCTGCCTGTAAACAAATTAATTTCATGAAATAAATCAACTTATTATTCTAGTTATACATATGTAGATGTTTCTTATACTTTAATAACTTGATCCATGGTCACTTATAATTTGTTTATATTCCATGAGATGTATTATATATAACTTGTTATAAAAATGAGGAATGGAATGAATAATGTTTTTCATAAATTGTCTTTGATTTTCTATACATACTTCCCAAGATGCGTTAACATGGTAAAGAATGTGGTCTATCCTTTTCCCCTCTGGAAGCTTGCTCACTTGCTTCGGATCGGAATAGCTATTATTAGCATTGTCACAAGTACCAGAGGCCTTCAGTTTAACTGCATTAGTATCTTCGCATTTCACATCATAGGGGTCCACTAATGAGGGCAATTGAGTTAATATCCTGAAAAAGAAAAATAATTAAGAAACTAAAATAAATGTTTAATAAAAGTCCGAACTAAAAATAATTGTTAGAAAGATAACAGACGTGGAAATTACCCACTAAAAATAGTAAAAAATTACAAATCCTGAAGGTCCTGGTAAGGGGCTGTCCATTAATCACGTGAGGCTTGAATGGAGAGGAATTTGACAAAAATCACGAAATATCACAACGGGGAGGGGGAGTCTAATAAGATATTACGTATATTTTTTTCCTAACATCGTTTTGATTAAAATGATACATAATATATTTTTCGTATGATTACACGATTCTTACACGCGAAGCGGACAGGTAAAAAATCTCGATGTTTCTGATTTCAGAAATATTTGAGTATGTTCTACCTATACCGGGTATCTCAAGACTGCTACCGAAAACGAAGCCGGGTGGTAGTTTTAGTGGCTACAAACACAATGCAATTAAAAATTTCGCCTAGAAACGCGACAATTTTTTTTTATGATTTTTTAAATATCGTCATTTTTGGGTGGTAAATCCATAGTTTTTGCTAAAATAATAATTTAAACTCTTTTATACCTTAGAGTATTTATAAATAAAAGGGTATATACTATTATTTTAGGAAAAAATGTATTTACCACCCAAATATGGCCATAGGAAAAAAATAACAAAAAAAAAATTGTCGCTTTTTTTTGCAACTTTTTCTGTTGCATTGTGTCTGAAGTCGCTTAAACTACCACCCGGCTTCGTTTTCGGTAGCAGTCTTGATATACCCTGTATATGTCCTTGATTCGTGTATCAAATATTTTTTTAATATAGTGACTGGTTAAAGAATTAAGGACCTTTGAAATTTTGGCCAACTGGTGGGCATACAGTACTTCAAAGCCGATTATCTAGTCATAAAATTATTGATTAAAATAATTAAACCACTGGATTTAAAACTTCATTTAATGAGCTTTTTAATTGCATTTTTGGATACGAAAATAAATTGTTTTTTTCCATATTTATTTTATTTTATTTTTTTTAACTTCGATTTTCACAAACATAGAACATTTTGATTTTTTTATATTTTTTATGAAAATAGCTAGTATTGTATAGAACATCCTTGCCAAGTTTTATTATGGGTTGGGAGGTGGTTTACGAGCTATACTGGAAATATGCGCCGCACCGCGCCAAACGCCCGTCACGTGCGTGAGCTTGCAGACATTATTTCTTTAGTACTTTGATATAATCTTATATATAAAAATGAATCGCAAAATGTGTTGGTAACCGCATAATTCAACAACGCCTGGACCAATTTGGCTGATTTTGGTCTTGAAATATTCGTGGACGTCCTGGGAAGGTTTTAGGGGTGAGAAAAATAGGAAAATTTCTGAGGAAGATACTAAAAACCTTTTTTTTGGGTATCGTTTAAGCGTGATGCGTCCAGCCAATATAGGATGATCTTTGTTTATTTGACGGGAGACGTAAAAGACGGTCCAGCTTCAACTACCATCCAACGTAAAATGATCTATCTTTCCATTGTCTTTCATTGACGGCTGACGAAATAGAACAAAATTCAAAAAATGTGTACATCGTGTATATCGTGTATACAGGGTATATCAAGACTGCTACCGAAAACGAAGCCGGGTGGTAGTTTAAGCGACTTCAGACACCATGCAAAAGAAAATTTTGGAAAAAAAAAGCGACATATTTTTTTTGTATTTTTTTTGCTATTGCCATATTTGGGTGGTAAATACATTTTTTCCTAAAATAACAGTGTATACCCTTTTATTTATAAATTCTCTAAGGTATAAAACAGTTAAAATTATTATTTTAGCAAAAACTATGGATTTACCACCCAAAAATTACGATATTTAAGAAATCATTAAAAATTAATGTCGCGTTTCTTTGCGAAATTTTTAGTTGCATTGTGTTTGTTGTCACTAAATCTACCACTTGGCTTCGTTTTCGGTAGCAGTCTTGATATACCCGGTATAATATTATCTAGATACGGCGTCTTGCGCATAATTTTGTGAAATGTAAATTGAAATCATGTCCATATCTACCAAAATCGCCCATTGTTTTTTGAGATTATTGCAACAGTTTTAAACAAGGTATACTCTATCGAAGCGTTTTGCCGGAGTACACCAAAATATATCTAATTATAATTTTTCGTTTTCATAAACGACATTGTTTTTGAATTGATACTTTTAGATGCGCTGGGGGACATATTTAAATTTCGCATTAATATTGTTTTTAGACTCAAGAATAAAAAGAATATTGGTACGTTGATGCCGTATCTAGACATTATAACGAAACGATATGCAGTTTTATATTTTTAAATATTTGTTCTATTACTTACGTCACCTGGTAAGGCAGTATGAAGGTTTTATTAATTTGTATATGGTAACGTACTAGACGCGACTGCCAACAAGTTAACGATGGTCACGGGTTCAAATTCCAGGGCACACCTCTGACTTTTCGGATTAAATTCTACGTGAAATAAAATCCGCCAACCCGCACTAAGCCAGCAGGGTGGACTATAATATCTTCTTCTATAATATAAAAATGAATCGCAAAATGTGTTGGTAAGCGCATAACTCAACAACGCCTGGACCAATTTGGCCAATTCTTTTTTTAAATTGTTATTATTACTTTATTACTAACAAAAAGTAATGGCGTGCAATATTATTAGGAAAAACAGCATTTTGGTGCTGAAATAAGGGACGGAATATTGGATGGACAATAAAAAACGCTAAAGTTTTTAATGTCAAAATTTCATAAGGCAATCTTTATATGTACATGTATATGGAGAGACGGGATATAATAGAGTGGAAGGTACGGGAGAGGGCTGGGATAGCTGACAGATTTGATAGGACGAAATGTAAATGCACGTTATAAGACGGGATGGATAATAAAAGAAAAAGGACGGGACGGATCGGGAAGAGACTGAACAGACGGATGAGACGGGATTGAGCCAGACAGTAGGATAGCTATGTCAAGTTTAGGTATACAAGAGATTAATACGAAAAATAACATGTATTTGGTGTGGAGTGGAATCAAAAAATATATGCACCCAGGCGAAGCTGGGTCGGGCCGCTAGTATTTAAAATAAAACGAATTATTTTTATGTGACTAACTACAAATTTATTTACAGGCTTTTACAACTTTAAATGTCACACTGTTAACTTGTGCGTGTTACCATAACACCTTCAGTTGTAGGAATGAAGGCATGATATTTTTTTGTGCCTGGTATTGTCGCTGCCGACTCAAATCTGCTTTTGAAAGACTCTTTTCTAGCATAGAAAATGTGCGTTTGTGGAATTGATTTTCTCGCCCAATGGTACAAACGCTCAGCTGTGCAATTGCTTCGTTTGACGCCGATTGTAGACTAGCTGTTTTATTTTAAACAGGATTTTGGTAAGAAGCAGAATTTCATTTTCATGCCACTGCTCACGGCAAAGCCATGTGATGGACTTGGGGGCAACTTAAAACGTCTAGCGACTCGAGCTAGTCTACAATCGGCGTCAAACGAATAGGCTTGGGCCTAACCGGTCACTACAGAGAGCGCTCAATTTAGTTCATAATCCAAGGATGAACTAGTTCGCTCTATTAGTTCATTAGTTCTTTTTTTGAAATAATTTAGTAAGAACAATAAATAAAGAAAAAAATATAGTTATGTTTATGTATTGTAAGTTTTGTTTATTTTTATTTAAAAAATACAAAGTATTACATGAAAATTTTACACGTCCATTTATGTAATATGAGATTTTTTATTTAAATAATGAAAAATAAAATAACTTATATTAATGATTAGTCAACAGCTAGGCTAGTTCCTAGTATAATGTGTAATTATATTAGAATACTTGAAAAGTATGAATTAAAGTTGACTTTTTTGTTATGGCACATAAAATCTTTTATCGAAATAATCGAAAACATAGCGCCACTGTCTAGTAAAGTGGACACTAAAAGAAATATAAAAAGAACTAAGAGCGGGATTTTCAATGATCTAGTTCGCATAGTTCACCTAAAGGAGCGCTCTTCCCACCTAGGTCGTTCGCGAACTACCCAAGACTACAAACGAAGCAATAGCACAGCTGAGCGTTTGTATCATTGGGTGAGAAAATCAATTCCACAAACGCACATTTTCTATGCTCGAAAAGAGTCATTCAAAAGCAGATTTGAGTCGGCAGCGACAATACCAGGCACAAAAAAATATCATGCCTTCATTCCTACTACTGAAGGTGTTATGGTAACACGCACAAGTAACAGTGTGACATTTAAAGTTGTAAAAGCCTGTAAATAAATTTGTAGTTAGTCACATAAAAATAATTCGTTTTATTTTAAATATTATATCAAAGTACTAAAGAAATAATGTCTGCAAGCTTACGCACGTGACGGGCGTTTAGCGCGGTGCGGCGCATATTTCCAGTATAGCTCGTAAACCACTTCCCAACCCATAATAAAACTTGGCAAGGATGTTCTATACAATACTAGCTATTTTCATAAAAAATATAAAAAAAGTCAAAATGGTCTAAGTTTGTGAAAATCGAAGTTAAAAAAATAAAATAAAATAAATATGGAAAAAAAGAATTTATTTTCGTATCCAAAAATGCAATTAAAAAGCTCATTAAATGAAGTTTTAAATCCAGTGGTTTAATTGTTTTAATCAATAATTTTATGACTAGATAATCGGCTTTGAAGTACTGTATGCCCACCAGTTGGCCAAAATTTCAAAGGTCCTTAATTCTTTAACCAGTCACTATATTAGAAAATATTTGATACACGAATCATCCTTGATTCGTGTATCAAATATTTTCTCAAATCTCAAAAGAGGGGTAGTTAGCCCTACTTTTTGCTTTCACAGTTTTTTAATTAATGAATTTGAAATAGATCAAATTACAACTCAAACTTTAAAAACTCATTTACTCGAATTGGCACTGACTGCATTTATTACTTTTTACCAGTAAGCAGAATTATGTCCTCATAATTCTGCTTACTGGTAATTAAAAAACTGTGAAAGCAAAAGTAGGGCTAACTACCCCTCTTTTGAGATTTACTTTTATTTAATATTGGTATTAATAAAAATTTAATAAAATTAAATTTAGGTCAAAGGAGGGCTGCATTTAACATGTTTTACCAGAACTTATCAAAGGTGTTATATCTTCTAAATTCAATGATTTCAAAAGCTTATTTTACTTTTGTGTAAAGACTTACTGTACTTTACACCAATTCTTTAAGTGGAAAGATTTTTTTGTCCCAATTCGCTGAAATAATGATATTTTTGATACATTTAACCTGTTTTACTTGTATACTTTTAGTGTCAGCGTGTCACTTATTAAGTATTACATCATACAAAGGTGATTAATTTAATAAAAAGAAATTAACTTTACATAGGTAATCTATTAAACGATAATAAAAGAAACGATTTTAATAATCAGTAATTGGTATTTCTTCATCATCATCATCATCATCATCTCAGCTACAGGCAGTCTATTGCGGAACATAGGCCTCCCCCAAGGGTCTCCACATCGATCTGTTGGAAGCGGCTTGCATCCAGCGACTTCCTGCAACTTTAGCCAGGTCGTCCGTCGACCTTGTAGGCGGGCGTCCGACATTTCGCTTGCCTGTACGTGGCCTCCACTATGGAACCTTTCGGTCCCAACGGCCATCGGTTTTATGCGCCATGTGTCCGGCCCACTGCGACTACAACTTACAACCAGACAACTTGTCTCAAATAGACGTATTCGTCCACAACTACGAGAGTAGAGTTTTCAACCGCAATCCAGGTGGACACGACATAATCTTCGTCTGGTCCATGTTCATTTTAAGACCCACCTGTTGAGCATCTCCATTGAGGTCCTTGAGCATATGGCGCAGGATTCCAGCGATTTCGCCAAGACTACGATGTCGTCGACAAATCGAAGGCCGAATCCGAATGCCGAATAGCGCAGCAGTGAACATTTCGGAGATATTATATCTCCATGTCTCATGACCCTCTGTAGTAGGGAATAGCATTCGTACTCTGATTTTGTACTCGGACTGACATGGTGGCGTTTTTGTACAAACACTTCAACACTTCGATATATCTATAATCAATGTGGCACCGTTGAAAAGACTGCAGCACATCCCAAATCTCTATCAAATTGAAGGCTTTCTCATAGTCCACAAACGCTAAGCAAAGTGGCAAATTATACTCCTCGGATTTTTATGTAACTTGCCAGAGCGAATGAATGTGGTCTATGGTAGGTACTGTAGCCTTTTCAGAAACCAGCTTGTTCGGGAGGCTGGAAGTTATCAAATCTGTATTCCTGTATTTAATTGTGATGACCCTTGAAAACACCTTATAGACATGGCTCAGGAGTGAGATGGGCCTGCAATTCTTCAAGAAGCTGTTAACACCCTTTTTGAACCACAGTACCACCTCACCTCTGCTCCATGCTTCTGACATTGTGCCCTCAAGCAGGACGGAATCAAAGAGCCTCCGAAGGCCTTGCAGTATCAGCGTTCCACCCGCTTTTGGAAGCTCTGCTGTAATTCCGTCCTCGCCCAGCGCTTTGTTATTTTTAAGTCGATCAAAGGCCATCCGAATCCCATACCGACTGATGTCCGGGATGTCTTCGCTGTAGTGTCGGATCAACTCGGCTCTCGGGCAGCAGTTTTGTATTTCTTATCACGTAATTATGGCAATCAAACATCGATCCTTAATAAACAAAAATAAATAAATACAATGGAATAAATAACTTTAATATACATTTATAATAATAAATGCGTTTAAGACCTTGTCACAACACAAAGTAAAAAACTTTAACCGTATTTATTGTTTTTTACCTGTTAAAATTGAAATGCATTTAAGCTATAAGAATATTTATTATGTTTTACTTGTATATTTTTTCCAAAATGTAAGAAGTTATCACTTTTACAAACTTATTATCTCAGAAGATATTGGACTTTGCTTTTATTGGGTTTTACCAGTAGATAGAGAATAAAAAATTCCATATAACTGCATTTTTAACTCGATTTTGTAAAAAAAAAGATTTTGCAAAAAAAATGCATTTATCTTGTTTTACCAGTAAGCAGACGATATATAGGTAGAACATACTCAAATATTTCTGAAATCAGAAACATCGAGATTTTTTACCTGTCCGCTTCGCGTGGAATGCCCCATATTATTACTTATATGCAAATCAAAAACTACTGCAACCTTTCTGTCTAGAAATTTTAATCATGGTCTTTAATTTCAGACTAAAAAGGGATATTCTATACCCGTATTTGAAGATAGTAAACGAAATTTTTTAAGATCTTTTATATGAGTAAAATGGTAATTTTTAATCTCACCACATATCACTGAAGGGGACGGGGGATTTAGATCACGTAATTAATCGACGGGCCCTAATGTTAATGAAACAATTTTTTTAAAATTATTGTTAGGTCTTCACTCTTCAGGCCTCAATAAGTATCCAAAAATTCAAATCAATCCGACGCGATGTTTGGATTCCGTTACAATACGTACATACATATACATACAGGTTAAGCTAATTTATGCGTGATAAATGTTAATAGGTATAATATTGAATCACAACCATTCTACTACTGAACATATACGTGGCCCAAGAAATTCCAAAGATGTCGTGATATATTTTTTCTTAGCTTCAAAACTTCGAGGTCCCACAAGGCTTATACCAACCTAAATTATTGCATTTAAGGATCATAAAGTAGTCTCCGACCGGGAGTCGAACCAGCGGCCTTTTGCGTCATATTTTATAATTGTTGTTATATTAGTAAGTGGCTATTTTAAAAAGTGTGCAGCTTAAGACCGTGCGAAATGAGAGTCATTGTGTATGCCTTTTATCCATCCAGGGGACTTAAGACCTGAATGATTTTAAAACTATGTGTTGGCTGGTTCATAGATAATTATTATATTAAAACAACAGATAAGAAAATAAAGCAGCGATTACTTAAATGAGAGATCTCCTGGAGCGGTGTTCAAATCCCCAGCAAGTATAGAAATATCCGCTGGACATGTCGTCAAGTTAACAAATTCAGCCGTCGAATACGCCTGTAGCACCCGATGGGCCAAGTATATGTCATCCACGTGATACTCTGCATGTAGCTGCGAAAAATATACATGAATATTTTTATTAGTTCTTAGTTCTTACACAGGTAAAATAAGGTATGAGTCATGAGCTAGTGGTCTATTCTTTGGTCATGAGAAAAATATTTGTTAGGATGCAGGGCACTGGCCTCCTCCACAATATAGAGAGTACGATGGAAAGCGGTTAGGCCATATAGTCCACCACGTTAGCCTAGTGCGGGTTAACGGACTTTACATACTATAGAAATACACACAAATTGCTATGGTATGCAAGTTTCCCCATCATATTTTCCTTCACTGTTGTAGTGCGTGCGATTATCTATCAATACACACATGACTCCCGAAAAGTCAGAGATGTGCCCTGACCCCTGGGATTCGAACCTACGAACACCATGAATTTGTCGGCAGCTGTGTCTGGTCCGTTTACCAACAGGCCACCAAACGCAGGATGTGTGTACGAAGTATCTATATGATATTTTTCAGATTAAAAGTGACTAAAAAAGTTAATCCACTTGTACAATGTCGATATTAGTCCGATAAGTGATAACGCATGACAGTGACTCACTGATAGATAAACAATACTAAAACCCACTTTAATATAAATGTAACTTTACAATCAGAGCAACCAAATCATACAATGACCTTTACTTATTTGTTTTCGATAGTGATATTTAATTAAATTTGAAAGTAAATACCCACATGTGTACAGTAGATGTTGATGAGCCGTTCTCCACATTTGATTCGACACAGTCCTACGCCTTTGCCACCAAACCAATCTCCATGATGTATTTTATGAATATACCCATTTAGTGGCCACTGATGAAAAAATACATCTTTTATGACCCATTTCGAGAACACGCACAAACCCGAGCCAAGTACACCACTGAAAAATAAGTACTTTTTCGTAAAAAAAATGTTTTATATTATAGGTTTTTTATCGATATTTACGTATTGTAAATAAATAACACCCAACAGTCACATACATAGTCCTGACCCCACACTAAGATCAAGTCTTGTGTCGTGGGTATCAGGAACTACGAGAGACTTCTCGGTCTCACAAACACCCAGACCCGAAAGAAATATTTGTGGACCGCACAAACATTTCTCTCGGTGCGGGGATCGAACCCACGGCCTCTCGTTTCGCAGGCGGCGTCTAACCGACTACGCCACGGAGGATGTCTATTGGTTATATTCTAATATTAATTGAAAAATACTGTTTTAATAGGCTTTATCAGTCGCATTGTGCAACTCATATGAAGTTATAATCTCACTTTTTGCTATAGAGGTAGCTGACACCCTAGAATCTTATAATATCATAATAGGCTTCTTGTGCTCCCAAAAACCTAGCATTCCCATGATGTGAGCAAAAAATTTTAATATACATATTTTTTACTTTTTCAAACTGTTAAGGATGGAATTGGGCAGGATATGACTGGATTATATGCCTTGAGTCATGGGACACACTGAGAGACCGACTATAGAGGACGACAGTCCCATTGAAATAAACTATTATTTACGGATTTTATCGCAAATTTAGTTTAATTTTTCACATTTTGACTTTCCAACGTTTCGATTACTTTACAGCTTTCGTGGTCACGGGGCGGTCTGAGGTATTGGTTATCCGCTTTGTGACTGTTACAATTGAACTACCATTATTTTGAAATTATTAAATTAAAAAGTTAATTGGTAAATGTAAAAAATTAAACTAAATTCGCGATAAAATCCGTAAATAATAGTTTTATTTCAATGTGTAACATTCGCGTAAATCTAAGAACCATTAGTTCCATTGAATTTAGTAACTATTTCTAATTTAAATATAGATTAAACAGGACACAAAGTAATATGTCGCTACCGTGAACTGTACTCAAAAAAGTGTCTGCACCCAGACAAAGTCAAGCCAGATCGCTAGTACATGAATAATCATAAAAATAATAAAATAACTAAGCTCAAAATTTAATAACATTACAACACTACACTACACTACTTCAATTGTAATGTGTAGAGTTTTGTCTTTAAGATACATAGGTTGAAGAGATATGAGTTGTTTGGGCAGGTGTTTTTATTAGATGATAATGATTTAGTCTTGTACAAGCACTTTAAAGATATTGTAGTTTTATCATTGTTTATCTAGATGTATGAATAATAGGTCTAGCTAACTTATTTATTTCTATTTGAATGATACATCAACTATTAAACTGTAAGCTTACAAACCAACTTTTAAAAAAACTTGTTTTCTCTCTCTATTATGTATCATATACAGACATGTAAAAATTCATTAAACCAAGTCCTTTGGTGACTGTCTATCCATGCATTTAATGCCATCAATGTAGAATATAATTATTAAGCCTAAGAAGTTTTTTTTTAATTACTTAAAATTATATAATTTAATTAACATTGTTATATTAAACTTACCTATAAAAGTAATGTGAGTAAGGAAGAACGCTTTTTAAATTGTCTCTCAAAAATAAATAATCCTTTTCACTCCATACTTCTTGCAAGCACACAATATTGTGTTGGCTTGTTGACAAATATTTACATATGGCTCCAAACCTTTCTTTCCTGTTTTTGGATACCACAGGAATGCCCCTATATAATAATTAAAATTATATTAGTTAAGAATTAGATCATTTTTTGTTATAAATGTGAGATAGTGAAAAAATCAATAACATTCATTGTTCTTTTTCAAAGAGGCAATTTGTACTTGAATAATTAATTTCAAGGTGAGAATAATTATTATAATTGTAACTGGTAAGTATTGATTTTATATTAGCAAAACAAAAGGTATTCTTGGCACTTTGTAGTAATAATTAATATGAATGAGTTAAGATACATGCCTAATCCTGAATCTTCACATTCTCTCAATAGATAAACTTCTTTGTGGCCTAAAAAATATTTTTTGTAAACCAGATGTAGGAGGATTGAAACTTTCATCGAAGGTTTTCATACCAAAACCATTTTTTTTAATCATTTTGCTGTGATGAATGATCAGTGCTATTACTATTATGTGATTTTCTGATGTATAAATTCGTATTACAGAGTATTAGTGTCTGAACATAATTTAATGGTTTAAAAATGTTGATTTATGATAGAAATTTTTATAAAATAAATTACTTTAAAAATATATGTAGGTAGTATTCTTAACTGATTTAAAGCCAAGTATAGTAATTTATTAACGTAGTTTGATTACGAACAAAAATGCTATGAAACTTAATTTAAAAACTTACCAGCAGTTTAATGTAAACACATTCAAATTGAAATCCATAACGAAAACAAAACAGGTGTACGCTTCTTCAAACCCTTTATGCCTCTATTACTATTTTAATTTGTTATTTATTAAATTAATAAGAACTTACACTGATTATGGATTACTTATTCAAAACTTGCAAGCTATGTACAACTATAAAAAACATCAAAATACATTTAGGTCAAGACGAAAAAAATGTTGTTGAAATTACAATATTTTAAAATAATAATTAAGATTGCCAAAAAACTACTGCGAATTTTTCATACAAGTTAAGTAGTTGTTCAACTTCAATGGGTTCTTGACTCCTGCCGGCCAAAATATTCGCAATGATGAACACACAGTACACACCAATAATAAATTATTGAATGAACACACTCAAAACACACTACTGTGCACACTCACTACCACCTCACTACACAGATGACAGCACAGACTATAGAGATGACCAATGATTAAAGAATAGAGGGGATGAAACATAAGGTCACGTGACGCGTACCACTTTGATTCACAAACATGGCGGCGGCTCCGCCCCTAAAAATAGTGATACGCTAGTACCAAATTTTTTTATCGATATCGATCATCAACAGTGGCATACGACTAACATTAATATAACATTTTTAATTTTTGCTTTACATGTCAATTGAGTATAAACAGGGGATTTTAGGACTTGACAGTCAAATCTTTAAAAATTAAATCTGATAATAATAGGTCAATGTTTTGATATTTTTTTCATGCTATGATTTATTTGATGGGTAAGTTTTACCTGATGATTGGATTGGATTTGTCAAATAATACACACGTGAGATAAAATACAACTTTATTAATAGCTAGAATTCGGTTGCGACTTCGAATATACCACACTTTTTTCCTTAAGCACCAATTTTCACCATGTCAATATTTCTTTTGCCAAATTATAACTAAAATCTAAAAAAAAACAGACATTTAGCAAACAACAATGAAAATATGTACACTAAACTAACAACTTAAATATATAAATAGAAATAAAATATCTACACAAAATTAACAATTAAAATGTAAAAATAGAAATTAAACAATTAACTAAATAAACACAATTAACTAAATAAACTGACATTATTGTGTTCTGTGACATGAACTATTGTAATTTTAAATGGCGATATAAAAAAAAGAAAAAAGAAGACAGTTCGTGTTGCTGACGAAGTTTCTTGCGCCACTTCTTCTTCACAGCTACAACACGTTCCGAAGCAGTGGTAGCAGAAATGAACAATCCAAAAGATCTTTTGAAAGACTATTTGAATAAATAATAATAATAATAATTAATCTTTATTTCATTACAACATGTTTACAACATAATAACACCCTGACTCCTGAACTAGGAAGCCCTGTATAACAGAAGTCAGTCTCTTTCGACAATTATTTATTTAACAGCTGCTTTATATAAAAAAATATGAAACTCGAAAAAAATAAAAATAATTAAAAGACTTAATAAACTATGTAACAACACTAGATCGCCAAATGAAATGAACTTAAACTATAAAGAATATTTTGATTTTGATTTTGAATAAAGGAATTGTAGCGGACATCGCGAACGAAGGCAGGAAATCAGCACTAGAATAAAAATATTTTTCGAATAATTCAATCAAACAAAAAAAAACATAAGGTACATACATACATAAACATACAAGCGGTGAATAATGTGGACTATAGATTTTAATTTATGTATAAATATTGACTGCCTCAGTGGCGTAGTTGTATTATGGTACGGTTACAAAGCTGAGGTCTCGAGTTCGAATCCCGGGTCGCGCAAAGTGATATCGGATTTTTCTATTCATTATCAGCACAGTCAGGAATTTGTGCCCAATATTGCGATAGGCTCGCCACCCACAACATCGTAGGACGGAACATACAAGGCGAAATAAATAAATAAATAAATAACACCCAACAGTCACATACATAGTCCTGACCCCACATTAAGATCGAGTCTTGTGTCGTGGGTATCAGGAACTACGAGAGACTTTTCGGTCTCACAAACACACAGACCCGAGAGAAATATTTGTGGGCCGCACAAACATTTCTCTCGGTGCGGGGATCGAACCCGCGGCCTCTCGATTCACAAACGGCGTCTTACCGCCTGCACCACGGAGGCTGAAATGTGGGTGTCCTGGTTGCACCTCTGCCTACCCATTCTGGGAAAAAGGCGTGAGTTTATGTATGTATAAATATTAATATTATGATAAATAACAAAACTAATAAAAATGCAACTGCTACATAAACAATAGTAATATGATGTATTAAACATTTTGATCTTAGTGTGGGGTCAGACTATGTATGTGACGGTTGGAGGTAATTATTTCTTGATATTCCTAAAAATATACTTATACTTTACAATTATCGTTACTTTTTTAGTCGCCATAATGTAAACATATGACCAACTAATACTAATTTACATGTTACAACCGTTACAAGGTTATACCTGTCGAGACAAACACCCAGTTGCATCTAATACATTTCGTTCATTATTACGTTGCACCATTCTTTGCTAAAATCAAAAATACCTATCAGGATATTTAATACATACCAAATAAAATAAAATAACATAGGTAGATTTTTATTGCTATTATTTGACTGAGGAAAATCATTATGTCTCACTTAGAATTCAATCAATGAATATGAAAGTGTTGGTTAAGATAAACAATTATAATAATTAATAATAAAATATAAAACTATTTCTGTTCATTAAAAGGTTCTCCAGAACATTAGACAATAGACTACCAATTGTCCAAATTATCTTGCATGTCATCTCTGTTATTGATTAACAGTTGTATTATTAATAGGATTATTAGGTAAAATATCATAATTACAACAATTTCACTTACCGGGAATATTGTTGGAAAGCTGTTTTCTTTTTCAAAATGTAATGAACAAATAAATGTATTTATTGCAGGGTTCCAATAGCTTCCAATTTTTTGTATCCATTTTGTCCTGGTTTATATGTTTATAGGGAATCTAAAAAATATTTTTAATTTCACTTTGTTTGTCGGTCTGAATATATATTTAAATATAAACTATTTTTTTCTTTTTTTGAAAAATAAAGATCAAAATATTTAAAAATGATAATATCGATATGAATAATTTCGTATCGAATCCACTCATCTCTAAACTTGTGTGTAAACAAACAATGAGGTTGTTATTTACACTACTTGTATAAATAACGCCAAGAAGAGTCTAAAACTTAATCAACAAGATCCAAATACATTTATAAATGATAAAAATAAACCCAAAATGTAAATTTAGCACATATTTGTTAGTATTTCGTAAAAACAGTTACTAACCTATGAAAAGAAATGTTAGGGTCCTTTTTGCTTGAACTCGACTCGAATCCTTTAACACAACACTGAGGCATTTTAAAAACTTAACAACTAAACTAATAAGCAAACTAAACAAACTTAACAAACGAGATTAACCAATGAATAATCCGAAATTCTTTGACTGTGTAGATTTGTTTACTCCGATTGACAGATAACGCCACAGTTTGACATTTCATGCAGTTTTTGGTTTAATAGTCTGTGGTTTCGAAAGCATAACTAAAATGGCGTCATTTTGGTCTATGGGCGGTCCCAGTGTGGTTAGTGAACAAAATATTGCCATATTCGAAACAAAGGAATTATTATTTGTCTCTTTCATTAAGGGACAAGTCAGCTTTGTGTAAATGAGATAGATACATAAATGTACATTCCGCGTCGATATTCTTAACATAACTATAACTTGACATATATAGCTACATTTGTGCGTCATCCTTTATAATTCTTTTATCATTGGAGATGACAGTGTGACAGTGGATGACAGAAGGAGTCAACGTATGAGTCAACCGAGTCAACCTTGGAGTCGACTCTAACCTGGGCGCGTTCCATTTGACAATCACAACGACCACGCTCACGACCGCGATATTTACCGTTTCACTTGCTTGTGAGCGTTACGATCGCAAATCCAAGTGGAACGGGTTATGAGGCGTTTTGAGCGTTTAGGTAATAAATATTTTAAAATACCTATAAAAAATGTTATATTGCATTATGCGTTTAAAATATTTTTCTCCGGTGAGATATTTGTTGTTTTGACATTTTGAAATCCCGCCAATTTTCTCAACTCGCACCACGACCCACCTCTTGACATGGGTCGTCGTAAGCGTCGCGTGAGCGTTTGTCATGACATCATCAATGACGTTTTCACCGCGACCACGACGATCGTGATCGTCAGATGGAACGGCGAAATGAGTGTTTTGAGCGCCGTGAACGTCAAATGGAACGCGCCCAACAAAGCACAAGGATAGCCACCTCAGAACAATGACTTAAGCTCAAAACACACTGTAGGTTTTTGTCTTACGCATAGAGTAAAGAGCGGTAAGTACGGGGCCAACTGACCAATCAGGACAATGGAACGTACAGGGTTCTTTCTATGTAGTCTGTGGTCACGTCTTAAGCTTATGACCTATAACCACTCACACGTCCACGTCACTGTCACTTATTTTAACAGAAATTTTCCGATTCCCGTGTTTTCAATATTCATAAACATAAAGCATTATATCCTAGTACCTATTCTAGCTACAGGGAAATAAAAAATACCTTTAAGTATCTAAAACTATGCAGAATTATTCGATGTGACAATTATTTTACAAATATAATTCAAATGTGTTGTAAACAAATAATAAAAATTCTATACAGATCGAATTTCAATGGTTTTTCATTTTCAAATCAAGTTTTCACCCATTAAATCATATTACATACCAATAAAATCCATTTGTAAATAAAGTATATACTATAAGCTTTCTTTTGATATCCATATTTTAGTACTTAAAGTTATTCTTATCTTATAAAAAACCAAAAAAAGATACCCATAATCACATAACCAATTTTTGTTACGTTTGCGTTTTGCCATTATTGCTTAGTGACTCCCGAGTTCCGGGTTACGATTTAATGTTGCCAAGTAAGAACGAGATGTAAGAAAATAACACCTGGATGATCGATGAACTTTGATCGGTATTTTTTTTTTGTTTAATTATGTGTTTTAGAAATCATATTTAAATACAAATTACATACTGGTGAAATGATGAAATATGATTTTATAGGCTATGTATGTAAGGGGCGTGCGCTCCTTGTAGGCAGAAATGCAGTGCTTTACTTGCCATACACAGATATTTTAATAAAACATTCGTACGTTTTAGATGACTTTAATTAATAGTAAATAAAAGAATAAACAAAATATCATAATATAAAAACGCCTAATATTTTATAAATAGCACGTATTTGCAAGCACACTAACATTATGTTTGCCAGGAATTTAATGACAACGGCGCTGCAAAATAATGTATCCACAGACCAAGTAGTACTACAGACGGCCGACTCGCTTAACCCCTAGGGCCTAGACTGTCGTTTGTCATGACTGGAGACGGTTAGACAGTCGGAAACGCCAGGCGCGGCTTCAAGTAAAAAGTAACCTACTATCATTGAAATAGGGTTCATTTTAGTGTGATATAAAAAAAAACAGCAAAATAATGCAATTGATGTAACTTTATTCAAATTCAGATATTAGTATTTGTGTAGATTAGAAATAAAACCCTTCAAATGATATAAACAACTATTTATTTCATTTCATTTATACATTCAAAAGTATTCGTCGAAATATATGAACGAGACCGCCTTCGAACAGCCTCGTTCAATTGTAGAATGTGTTCGGGGGTGCTGGCTGCGTGGTAAATAATACCAGTGATTAGAAAGTAGAAACTTTATTCGCACTGAGAAGTACGTTTTACAAAGTGACGTAATTGCGGCGTAATTACGACACGTAACTGCGGCACCGTCGTGATGCAGCTGTAGAGCTTCGTTCTGGTATCTCCCGGCAGCGATTCTGCTTATTCTTCACTACTTGCTGACTTGCTGACTACTTGCTGACTTGCTGACTACTTGCTGACTTGCTGACTTCTTGATGTTTTCTTCACTGTAGGCCGGAACCGAACTGATTTGCCCGACCCAGGGTGCCGATCTATATTCCCAATTTTGGGCTAATCCCTAGGGTCGGGCCCGCGATCGTCACAGGCGCGCTCGGCCAATGAGAGCGCGCGCTGCGGGGTGTCGCTGTAGCGACTTGCGGGGCGGTAGCTCGGTCCTGCGGGGGGTGCGGGGCCGCGAGGTGTAACTCCGCACCGAATATGTGGGAGGCACCTAAGTTCGGCGGACCTCGCACCCGACACTATGCTTAAATCAGTATATAAACTAGGGTCTGACAATATTGTTCTAACTACACAAAACTTTATATAATCTCCAATAGATAAACACTCTAGTATATAATAAGTAACAATATTGCACATAACAATTTACATAGAAAATTATGAGACTATACATTACAACAACAACGACTTATACATAAGTTTATAACTAAGGGAATGTTTGCTTTATTTATTTAACGATATTTTACATAAGAGCATTATAAGAACATTTATATAACTTAAATAAGATCAAAACACAAACAAGCTTAACTATTTACTATTAATTAGTCTTCGTCCTGCACATTCTCCCGCCGTGTATCGTAGCGACGTGGCGCGACGGTGCATCTTCATGTGGTGCAGGGCGACTCGTCGTTCTCGACGCTCTGGATTACGACGATTTTCTTGGATGGGCGTCGTAGCACGCCGCCCCTCGTGGCGACGTCGATGGTTCTGATGACGCCATCCGGTCCCGGATACGTGGCGCAGATGCGCCCGCGCACCCAGGTGTTGCGCGGCAGGTTGTTGTCGACGACCCGTACAAGGTCGCCGACACGAAGTTCAGTGCCCCGTCCATGGGGCTCCCGCCGGTTTCGGAGCTCGGGCAGGTATTCTTTGAGCCAACGCGCCCAGAAGGCGTCGGCGAGTGCCTGTGTCGCACGCAGGCTGGCGTACGGGCTGGCGGTGTGGTCCGCTGGCAGGCCCGCAGTGGCGAAGTGTCCCTGACCGCCCAGCAGGAAGTGGCTAGGCGTCAGGGACTCAGGGTCGGCAGGATCTACCGACACATGTGTTAGTGGTCGACTGTTTAGTGTAAGTTCGACCTCGGTGAGCAGGGTGTGGAGAGTTTCTTCATTGGGGCTCTTCTGGTGGAGCACCGTGGTCAGCGCGGTCTTCACGGACCACACCAACCTCTCCCACGCGCCTCCCATGAATGGAGCTCCTGGAGGGATGAACTTCCATGTTATAGCCCTTTTTGACGCTTCTTGTTTTGCACCGGAGAGAAGAGTTTGGCGGATTTCCGCATCCGCCCCGTGGAAGTTCGTCGCATTGTCCGACCAGATCTCGGTCGGACAACCGCGTCGCGCGATCATTCGTCGCAACGCCATGATGGCTGATTCAGTGCTCAGCGAGGACACCACTTCGAGGTGCACTGCGCGCACGGTGAGGCATGTGAACAGTGCGACGTACCTCTTCTGCGTGCTTCTTCCGACGGTCACGGTGAGCGGGCCGAAATAATCAAGACCTGTGTAGGTAAATGGTCGTTGGTGGTGCGCCAACCGGCATGTCGGCAGGTCCCCTGTGGCCGGCCTCGGAGGTGTCGCGGCTCTTGTGCGACACATTTGACATTTTGACAGCACCATCTTCACTGTCGGTCGCAGTCGCACGACCCATTTGTGCTGCTTTACTTGGTTTACCGTAGCCTCCACTCCTGCGTGATGTAGAGTCCTATGCACATGCAGGATCCATAATTGTGTGGCCCGGTGGTTTCCGTCTATGACTGGAGGGGTTTTTACTTCTTCCGGTACTCCAGTGGCGGCGTTAATTCGGCTCTTCAGGACGATGATGTCGTCCTCGAGTTTTAAGCTGAGCTGGTGTAGTCGGCTGTGTCTCCCGACCTCCTTGCCAGCTCGTAGCGCCTTGAGTTCTTCTTTGAACGTGACTTCTTGGGCGTTCTTTATTATGAGTTTTTCTGCCTCTCGTTGATACTCCGCTGTCAACGTGATAAACTTGTCCGTAGCTGCGGATTGGCGTGTCCTGACTGTCGGATTGGTTCTGGTGTTCGCGGCTCGCCAATCAGGGTCGCGACGTGGACCCCTTTTTGTTCGCTTGTAATTGACTTGTTCAATCTTGCGCCGGAACATAGCGACTGCTTGTAGCACTCTTGCTGTCGCCCTGAGATATCTCGTCCACGACGAGAAGCGTGTGACGTCAGGTATCACGCTCGACTGGTCACTGGTGCAGATGACGTTGACGCGTTCTTCACCTGAAGGTGGCGGCGAGCTCGGTGTCTCCATCGGCCATGTGTTCGGATCATGCTGCAGAAATTCCGGTCCCTGAAACCATCTGTGGTTTGAGTTCAGTTCTTCAGGGACATTTCGTGTGGCGTCGTCCGCCACGTTCCAGCGTGTCGGTACCCATCGCCACTCCGACGTTTTTGTGATTTCTTCTATGGCCGCTATGCGATGGGCCACGTAGGGCTTATAACTCCTGGCCCCAGTCCGGATCCACGTGAGCGCGGTCCGGCTGTCCGTCCAGAACGTCGTCGCGTCGGGCTTCCTGGTGTGCTCCTCTCTGACTGCGGCTGCCATCCTGGCTCCCAATAAGGCCGCTTGGAGTTCCAGGCGCGGGATCGATAACAATTTCAGAGGGGCTACCTTGGCTTTCGCGGCGACGAGAGTGGTGGACACAGCTCCACTGTGGTCCACTGCGCGCCAGTATAGCGCGGATGCGTACGCCTTCTCGCTGGCGTCGCAGAATACGTGCAGCTCCAGTCGTTGAGCCGCGCTGTAATTGAGATACAAACGGGGAATTATTATATTGTTTATATTTTTCAGACAGCTTATCCATTTTCCCCATTCTGAGGCTAAGTCACCCTCTAGGTGATCGTCCCAGTCGACTCCTTTTCGCCACACTTCTTGTAGTAGCTGTTTCGCTTGTATTGTTATAGGAGTGATGAGACCAAGTGGGTCGAATATCGACATCACTATCTTCAGTGCCCCCCTCTTTGTGGGGGGTCCTTCTAGAAGGCTCGGTGGGATGCGGGTTGCATCCAAGTCGAACTGAAAAGTGTCCGCCTGTGGTTCCCAGGTGAGGCCGAGTACCCTTTCAGTTTGTCCGCCTTCAATGTTCACTGTTGTGTTGCTTCCAACGTGCTCGCCGATTTTTTCCAAGAGTTCGGGCGAGTTCGAGGCCCACTTGCGTAGCTGGAAGTTCGCCTTTTGGTGAATTTCTTGTATTTGTTTGACGACCGTTTCCGCTTGGTTGATGTCCACGAAGCTATCTAGGTAGTCGTCCATGTAGTGTTTTCTCTTTATGGCCGCTGCCGCCTCCGGATATTGTTCCGCGTGACACTCTGCGTTCTTGTTCATCACGAATATGGCTGTGGCGGGTGAGCACGACGCCCCGAATATTAGTGATTTCATCCGATATTCTTCAGGCGGAGCGTCGTCCCGACGTTCCCCTCGCCACAGGTACCTCAGGGCGTCCCTGTCTTCTTCGCGTAATTGGATACGCATAAACATTTCCGTTATGTCCGCGGTGATCGCCACTTTGTGTTCCCGGAAGCGCATTAGCACCCCTGGGAGTGGTTGCAGGAGGTCGGGACCGGTCAGGAGCATGTCGTTCAGTGACACGCCCCTGGTCTTGGCGGCTGCGTCGTGGACCACCCTCAGTTTGTCAGGTTTCAGGGCGTTGACTACGGCGAAATGCGGTAAGTACCACGTCCTTCCTGGCATCTTCTTGGCGGGCGCTGGTTCCGCGTAACCCTTTTGAAGTAGCATGTTCATTTGTTCGTTGTACTTCCTTTTCAGCAGCGGGTCTCTATCAATTTTCTTCTCGATGCCGTGGAGCCTTCGCAGGGTGTTGTCGTAGTTGTCGGGGAGCGTAGCTTCCTCCGACTTCCAGAGGAGGGCAGTCTGATACCCGCCTCCCGGCAGCTGTGTTGTGTTCGCCTCGAGTATTCGGAGCGCCTTTTGCTCGGGGTCGTTTTCCGGACGTTTCGGGTTCAAGTACGTGTTGTCGGTCGTTATGTATTCTGCCACCATTTTTTCAATGTTTTCTTCGGATGTGTGACCGACGAAGTTCACTTGATGCCCGAGTGTTCGGGTTCTGCTGCCGTGTACCACCCAGCCCAGTGGCGTGAGTGAGGCCACTGGTTGGTTTCTTCGACCCGATCTTGTTCGGGTAGCTATTAATAGGTGCCAGTTGTCTTGACCTATTAATATTTTCGGGATCACTTGGTCGGTGATTATCGTGTTCGTGATTCCCTTTAGATGCGGACAGTTACTTATCGCTTCTGGCGATATTTTCTGTGCGGCAAGACGCAGGTCAGGTACTGTCCGGGCTTGTATGTGTTGGTTATGTCGGTTCTTGCCTCGGAGCAGTATTTTCACACGACGTGAGGAGTGGTCTTCTTTAGTGTTCCCGTCGTATGTGCAGATGCGTAGTGGGTCGTCCGGTCCCACTGCGCCTATGTCGTCCGCGAGGCCTTGGTCGATCAGCGTTACTGTGGACCCGTCGTCGAGTAACGCGTAGGTGTCGCGGGCTCCCGCCGGTCCCGAGACTTGTACTGGGGCAATCTTCAAGTATGACACGCTTGATGCCCACGTCGAGTTCACCTTTTCTTCCTCGGCGTCTTCATTTAATTTCGGCGGCGTGCTTCTTTTTGAGTGCAGCAACTGGTGATGGGGATGTTCGCAGCCATCTATGCCGCACTTCTTCGTCTTGCATGTGTGCTGTTGAGTGCGGCGTCGCAGGCATCGGAAACAGGCGCGGTGCTTCTTGGCTGCGTCCCATCTTTGGTCAATGGTTAAGTTCTTGAATTTGTAGCACTCTGTGATCGCGTGTCCCTCTTTGTCGCACATAATACACGTGGCGTTAGTTCTCGGGGTGGCGGCTGTGTTGAACACTTTTTGTCTTGTTTGACTTGTTCGCGGTCGTTCGGTGACCATCTCTGCAGTCGCGTATGGGCTGCAGATTTCAGCTTCCCGGTGAATGAAGCGTTCTAATTTGAGGAGGTCTGGTTCCTCCCTCGGTTGTAGTGCAGCGAACTCGTACCACTTATGTTTCAGCGTGGGTGTTAATTTTTCCACAACGGCCCGTGCTATCTCCGGATTGTACATGTAGTACATGCATCGTAAGGCCCGAAGTGTGTTCACTGCATTACTAATCTTTGTGGCAAACGTACAGGTGTCACGCGGCGCTTCACTTAGGCGTGGTAATGTTCTGAGACGTTCCATCTCGGCTGTCGCTATGGACTCTGGTCGGCCGAAACGTATCTCGAGCGTGCGCATGACGCTGTCCGGGTCCGCGTTCGTTATTAAGAGGCCTTGCACTGCCTCTCTGGCGGTCCCGCGCAGGCTCCGGCGCAGGCGGGACATGTTTTCTAACTTCGAGAAATTATTCACTGATTCTTCATACGAAGCACGGAACGTTAGCCACTCTTGATGATCACCGTTAAAAAATGGTAATTCCACATACCTTGTTTGCTTTACTTGCGCAGCTTGTACTGCGTTGGTGATCGCTGCAGCTAGTTGCTGCATCTCCGTCCTCTTCGGCGGGACGGCAAGTGCTCCGTCCGACATAGCTAGTGCGAGCGGAGCGGTGGCGCCGGGCTCCAATCCCGGCGCAGTGTTCGGCGGCGGCGGCGGCGGCCGCGGTTGCGGCGGCGGCGCGGTGCGGCTTTGATGCCACGATGCATTGGCGTTCGCGGCGGCTTCGAGGCCGGCCGCGGTGATGGCGGCGGCGGAGTCCCACGGCGTGGCTTGCGTAGGCGGCGGTGGCAGCTGCGCGACCCCGAAGTTCGGTCGCCAGGACGCGGCAGTGGTCGCTGGCGGAGGGGCGCGTGCTGCCTGTTCGGCTAGCCAGGCGGCGACGGCGGGCGGCGGTTGATGTGCAGCGCTGAAGTTCGATCCCCAGGACGCGGCGGTGGTCGCTGGTGGAAGCGCGTGCAGATCGGCGAGTAGAGGCGCGGGTGCGCACTCTACTGTAGACGTCGGTGGTAGGTGTGCAGCGCCGAAGTTCGGTCCCCAGGACGCGGCAGTGGTCGCTGGCGGAGGCGCGTGCAGGTCGGCGTGTAGAGGCGCGGGTGCGCGCTCTACTGTTGACGTCGGTTGCGGGTGAAGTGACGACTGTGTGCACGGCGGGTGTGCGGCGGTGACTCCCGCCGGTGCGTGCGCGGCGGCTTCGGTGTGCGGCGCTTGATGCGGCTCGCTATCGATGGCGAGCAGTTGGCTATTTTGTAGCCATGTGTGGACGCGGAGTTCTTGCTCAATCTCCGCGACCGTCGTGTTGTCGTCATCTTCGGTGCTCGAGTCCGCTTCAATTTGTTGGACTCGGGCGGCGGCGAGCTCGACTTTTAGTCGAGCGAGTTCGGCTCGGGCTTCGGCAAGGCGGCGAGATTTCGACGTTTTCTTGCTTCTTGATCTTGACGGCGCTTTGCTTCTCGGTTTTTCTTCAATACCGGCGGCGATGGTAGGTTCCGCTACCATAGGTTCGTTCGCCGCGGGTTGTTTTGACTGTTCCGAGTTTATCGTGGTGGTAGCATCCGTGCCGGTGCCGGTGACAGTCGTCGTAGTGCATGACGCACCCGTCTCGTCTGTCGTGGCAGTGGCGGATGTCACCGTGGCAGACGCCGAGGCCGAGGCCGAGGCGGTGTGCCTTCCCACCGATCTAGTCACTGGCATATTTCCACGCAAATCCGGCGAACTGAAGGACCAGAATGAACGAGACCGCCTTCGAACAGCCTCGTTCAATTGTAGAATGTGTTCGGGGGTGCTGGCTGCGTGGTAAATAATACCAGTGATTAGAAAGTAGAAACTTTATTCGCACTGAGAAGTACGTTTTACAAAGTGACGTAATTGCGGCGTAATTACGACACGTAACTGCGGCACCGTCGTGATGCAGCTGTAGAGCTTCGTTCTGGTATCTCCCGGCAGCGATTCTGCTTATTCTTCACTACTTGCTGACTTGCTGACTACTTGCTGACTTGCTGACTACTTGCTGACTTGCTGACTTCTTGATGTTTTCTTCACTGTAGGCCGGAACCGAACTGATTTGCCCGACCCAGGGTGCCGATCTATATTCCCAATTTTGGGCTAATCCCTAGGGTCGGGCCCGCGATCGTCACAGGCGCGCTCGGCCAATGAGAGCGCGCGCTGCGGGGTGTCGCTGTAGCGACTTGCGGGGCGGTAGCTCGGTCCTGCGGGGGGTGCGGGGCCGCGAGGTGTAACTCCGCACCGAATATGTGGGAGGCACCTAAGTTCGGCGGACCTCGCACCCGACACTATGCTTAAATCAGTATATAAACTAGGGTCTGACAATATTGTTCTAACTACACAAAACTTTATATAATCTCCAATAGATAAACACTCTAGTATATAATAAGTAACAATATTGCACATAACAATTTACATAGAAAATTATGAGACTATACATTACAACAACAACGACTTATACATAAGTTTATAACTAAGGGAATGTTTGCTTTATTTATTTAACGATATTTTACATAAGAGCATTATAAGAACATTTATATAACTTAAATAAGATCAAAACACAAACAAGCTTAACTATTTACTATTAATTAGTCTTCGTCCTGCACAATATATAAATGTGTTTATTACAAATATGACATTTTAAGTTGAAATAAAGTACACTTTTGCCTTACGTAGCTACAATTTTACCAAGGTTCCCAACTGGGCGTACCTGAATGGGAGGTATCAAAGATACGAAAAAATGTAAAGCCTCTTATATTGGATTATATTTACATAAGCATGTGTACTATGTTATAAGTAATAGAAATCTTTCATCATAAATAAAATTAGATATTATTAAAATTCTGACATTTGGTACATTGACTTTACACATTATTCATTTAAATATTTATATGAAACTAATATGAAGGGGTAGTAAATTAACATAAAAAACGAAATCGAACAAACATGAATTTAGATAATAATATACATTTTCAATTGAATTAATTAGGATGCAACAACAATACATGTATTTATAAAATTACGAAGTGTCTACTGTTAGTCATTGTTACATTCATAGAAATCAAACAAATATTTGGAGAGAATATTTACATTTTTGATTATTGAATTGATGAGTAATGATTTCTTATAAGTTACGAGCATTATTTTCCAAATATTCAATTGTTTCCTTGACGTTACTTACACTGCACGTTTAATACACGTATTCACTGCACATTAATCACTGCACAAAGCAATCCTTTCTGGTCATTACATTTGCAAATTCACTATAAGAAAATACAAGTAAATCTATCGACGCATTTGTTGTAAACAAAATGGCGGCCCGGGGCGCAGACAGGCGCTGTTACACAATTAACGCTGGGTACCTCTATATTTATCGGTAGATAGCGCTGTTACACAATTAATGCTGGGCATGCATAGAATGGCTTAACACATCATTATTCGCCAATAGATGTCAGGAAGTCATATTTTCAGTTTGTATTTCAGTTTTGTTTTGCAACATTTTTTAAACATTAATCCTAATTATTAATATTCCTATTTCCTAATTGATATCCTAATTAATATATTAACATAATATTGTTCGGGTTCGATTCCCGCACCGAAACAAATATCTGTGAAGTAGAGGTATTTGTTTCGGGTCTGGCTATTAGTGAGACCGAAAAGTCTGTTGTAGTTCCTGATACCCACACTGATACCCACGACACAAGACTAGTTCTTTGTGTGGGGTCGTGACTATAAATGTGACTGTTGGGTGTATTTATTTATTTATTTTATTACATTTTTGGATATTTAGGAGATTGTCCCGCCCTCACACCCGGCACTGCAACTCCTGTAAGCCAGGATCAACAGTGGCACGCAATGTAATGACACCAAGCATTGAAGCTCGGCGAGTCTCCGGGAATCTCTAACTTGTCTTTAACCCGCAACGAAATGAATCAGAAAGTTAAATTAATAGGAGGAGTTGGAAATAAATAATGTCCACTTCCCTCCGTGCAAAGCGGGTGACAAAACATTGAACTAAAGAGGTAAATGACCTCCCAAAAAGACTTTTACAGTCGGAGAAGCCAGCTGTAAAGCACCACGGAATTCATTATTACATTTAAATGGGACCTATTGTGTGAGCTGTTATACTTGATTCCAGTAATAGGTATGGCAAAAACGCCGGAAAGCACGGAAATTCGTCCTAGTCTATTTTTGGATATTTGATTACAATATATGACATCATATTTTCAATAAACAATGATGTGTCGGATTTGATAATGGCAGCTTTTCAATAATTTTCGCCAGCCCCCAAACCATTTAAAATCCACTAAAAGCAATGTTTCCCAACCAGGACCAAACTACCAGATTTTGTGGAAAATCCACTAAGTTGGCAATACTGGTGAAAAAAAGCTTGAAAGATGGCCGCCCATGTAAGTTCTTGTCCAGACGATATTTGACGCAGATGTTAACCGGTTTAAAACAGCGCGGGGGCCAATAAATATGTTACTATCTACGTGTAATAACATGAATGGAATATAAATGACTTAGTCCTATCAAATGTTAACACTGTTATACCTAGTTTCTTAATGTATTTATTGATTTTGCATTAATGAAATTTTAGCGATCGAGACATGCAAAGCTGTTATCCTTTTTATAGTGTTTGGTTTAGAAACCAAATTATAGTTTATGGTAGATTTTTAAGAAAATATCCTTAATTACGACGAGATTTGTATAGGTAAAGGTACTGGTAGGTATAGCGTAATCCATTACAATCAAAAATTGTAATAGTATTTAAAATTAAGAATAAGGGTAGGTAAGTGGTGGTTGAAAATTATTTATTTGGCCCGGCATAGTAGCCCGGCACAGTCTCTCTGCCTCTGCCTCGGCTTCTGCCTCTGCCTCTGCCCGGGCCTCGGTCTCCCCCATTTCCGCACTGCCCGCTCAATGTAAAGTTCAAGTTAACTCTTAGCACTAGTGATGGTTTTTTATTTGTTTAATTGACACAAACTATGCATGCACTCTATCACTGAAATAAAAAAATAAAACACTCACGAGCATTCTTGCTTTTCCATTGATGACCTAAAATTGAAAATGTATTTTATTATTTTTCTTTTTTATTTCAATAAATTTGTCCAATTGTAATACTAGTTTTGTATCAGAATAACTACGTTAGTAAAGCCGGGTACAATTTATAAGATGTGGCTGATGAACGCAGCTGAAGATATTTAGAAAATTGAAGATTCTGCCGCGCCGCGTCCAAGAGACCCTGAATATTGTACCACTCTTCAGCCGCGTCCGGCAGTCTTATAATTTGTTTTTGGCTTAATAGTAGATCATTTCAATGTTCGGATTATTCGCAGTCGCGCATCTATACTTTATCGTAATGTACGTAACGGTTTGCGGTCCCTGATGGCGGCTTCCATTCCGTATATATATATTTTTTTAATAGCCTAGATTGTGTCCCACTGCTGGGCAAAGGCTTCCTCTTTATCATTCCATTTGACCCTGTCCTCGGCGAGCTCTTGTGATTTTGGCTCGAATGTATCCAACTCGTATTTCCACGGTTTGGATGCATATTTGGAGAGGAAATATTGAAATATTTAAACTGAATTAATAAATTAATTCTTTGATATTGAAAATTTAAATCACCATATAATTGGCTTCATCATACTTAATTTAAAACAATCACATCCAACATCAAACATACCACACATTCTAGTTTGAACAAAAACTTTGGAACGCAAACTCTGATCTTACAAAAAATGGCGCGCGACTTTCTACGGAATACTGGAAATCAATTAAAATATTGAATTGTTTTGATATATTTTCAATTATCAAATGGCACCTATTTATTCTTTATGATATGTTTTCTCTCTCTAACACTTTATTTATCATTTTTTCATAGAATTAACACAGAAATATTTAATGAAAACCGACAAACAACGACCGTGATTTACTTTCGTGTCTAAAAAACTTCGAATCACGCGTCGAATATGGCTTATTTTTAGATAATTGATAATTATTAATGTAAAGGTATCTTTTAATAAACTATATAACAACAATAAGAGAGTTAAAAATCAATATTTACATTTAAAAAAAATCCTGAGCACCACTCGTCGTTGTTCTTAAACAACACACGAGTTTGCCTGTTTTTTTTTTAAATATGCCTATTGCTAATGTCTTTTTGGCCAATGTTACATTAAAGGTACTTTATTCAAGCATTATATATATTTTTTTCATAACGCTTTTTATAATATATTTTGAATTTAGGACGCTTTTTCATTACTAGTGTATTTTCCTATAAAAATGACAGCTTACGTCAAAATTGGAGGTCGGGACGTTTGAGTGGATAATGTGCACACAACAAAAGAATCCATTGTTCAGTAGTGCGATTCACGTATTTTAATAAGTTCAGCTGCAGTGCAGTTGCGGTTAAGTTTCGATCAAAACAGCCCTTTTCGTATTCTCGTAATTTTGACAACCGCTGTCAAATACGCTCGCGTGAAGTTCGCGTCACGCAAACGTTTTAGCGTATTCTACTGCTGCGCGTATATATGTCAATCTCAAACAAATTTCATACATCTGACGTACAGTTGACGCGCAGCTCACGCGCAGTTCACGCGCAGCTAAACACTTACAAGAATACCATTTTGTACCAAAGCGTAAACTTAATTGTAACCGCACCGCAACTTGATCGGCGCGTCAAAAAGTTACGTGAATCGCACTGCAGATCGCTGTAAGACGCGTTGCTCTAGTATTTATGGCCGCTTCTTTACTCTATGCGTAAGACGAAAACCTACAATGTGTTTTGAGCATTATGCTGAAAACAAACTGTCGGTCGAAATTCGAGGGCATGACCTTCAAAAACAAAAAACGTCTGAGACATACAGCGCAACTAACATAAATTGACAAGTGGTGAAATTAGGAACTAGACATGAAAGTAAAAAATATCTACAACGCTTTCATTAAAATATTCTTTTATAATTTATACAATGTACATTTATACTAGTAGTCCAATAGTACTAATGATAATAATGTCCAATGTAATGAAATTTGAAGAGAGAAAAAAATAACAATTTCTCCGTGCACCACAGCGCTTTTGAGCGATTTGCTATTGTGGACAAACTTGAGTTTACACAAAAATAGGTTTTGTAAATATGGCTACCAGCTTTTTAAGCCAAACTAATATGACATTTCTTAAAACTTACAATTAAATTAGAATTTATAATACATACAAGGCATAATTTGCTTCATTCAATCTGCATACAATTTAAAAAATTTGAATACAATTTGGACATTTCTAATTATTTACATGAGGTGTTGCTGGTAGTCTAACTTGACTTAACAGAAATAAACACCGCAGTTCTTTGACCAGTTGTTTGTAAATACTAGACTGGACGTAATTGACAGCCTCCGTGGCGCAGTTGGTTAGACGCCGCCTGTGAAACGAGAGGCCACGGGTTCGAGCCCCGCACCGAGACAAATGTTTGTGAGACCCAGTAAGTATTGGTCTCGGGTCTGGATGTTTGAGAGACCGAAAAGTCTCTCGTAGTTCCCGATACCCACGACACAACACTTAATTGATCTTAATGTGGGGTCAGGACTATGTATGTGACTGTAGGGTGTATTTAATTATCAGTAATTAGCCAAAAGTTCGTTTGTGCATTCCTTTAAAAAATGGAAGTAAAACGATTAGAGTAATGTGCGTAAAAGAGAAATTATTTACAATGTTAAATATAAAGAATACAAATATGCTCACTTAAAGTAAGAAGTATGGGAAGTGGGAACAAATAGGTACTGAACTGAAGACAACCGAGTAATTTTTTATACAATCAAATATTAAGTTATTGATGTTAAAATTTCAAAGTACACGCTCTGTTTTAGTATTAGGAAAAAAGGTTATCTTGTTATTTGTCTTCAGGTAGTCTCTTTTTTGTTTTCTTTTATACTGACACTGTTAGTAGTAATATCAAGACGTGTGATCGAAACACGATCTTGCCTACTTTGGAATTCACACATTTTATACAAAAGTATTTCTAATGTGTACATGGCATTGTTGCTAAACATTTTTCCACAGTAAATTTATTCTCAATGTGTAATCTATGTTTGCGTACAGAATTTAATCAATCATAGTATTATATAATTGATTAATGTGTGATTTAATATTGATTGAATCATTGATTTTGACAATAAAACCGTTGCAAACTCGAATGTGATAGTACCACAGGTTATCACAGACTTAGAACTGTTTATAATAAGCGCCAACTGGGATTGATTTCATTTAAAAATATATATTATTTATTTGTTTATATAGAGATGAGATAAAGATTACATAAAAATCGACTCTTCCATCCCTAAAAGCTTAATCATTGGCAGACGAGAAAACCGTCCTTTGTCAATGAAATTAAAAAAAATAAAAACGTACGTGGGCCCTCTGACGACCCGTACGAATCAACGTACGAACCATATCCAAGAAGCTTATACCCAAATGGAGATTGCATTCCGTATATAAAAGTGAAGCACAAAAATTTGACCTCGAATGACGTTGCGACTGATTGCTATCCTTTTCTTTCGAGTGACAATGAATGAACAAAAAGTCATTTTCATTCATTGTCACTCGAAAGAAAAGGATAGCAATCAGTCGCAACGTCATTCGAGGTCAAATTTTTGTGCTTCACTTTTATATACGGAATGCAATCTCCATTTGGGTATAAGCTTCTTGACCATATCAGTCGCGCTCTTTACCATAGTTTTGTACTCTTTACTCTATGCGTAAGACAAAAACCTACAATGTGTTTTCAGCTTAATCAAAATCTGGTCCCCGTCGCGTCGCGGAGACCGGATTTACGCAGTGTCGCTGGTTCAATTTTAAAGGTGTGCATGTACAGTTGTGTCGATGAAGAGCTTAATATATTATTACATAGCAAAACGACGACTAGCAATAAAAAAACGACAGCCAGGAAGGCTGTTTATTGAATTTAGGTTGCTAGGCGGAGAACTTGTTGTAAAGTTCAGTAAATTAAGAGAAAATGAAAACTCATTGTACAAATATTTTAAAGTTTCGATACCGGTCTATGGCGAATTATCTTCGAAACTGGTATAACTTGGTGGTATAACTGGTGGTAGGTCTCATATGTGAGAGGCTGCCTGGATGGGTACCACCGCAATGTCTATTTCTCCCGTCAAACAGCAGTTTAAATGCACTGTTGTGTTTCGGATTGAAGGACATTGTAGCCAGAGTAACTACTAGACATATGAGACTAAACATCTTATGTCTCAGGATGGCGAGCGCAGTGGAATGCCAAGCATTGCTTTGTAATTCAAGGTGTTGTTTGGTTTTGCTACTGTTCATGAGCGGTCGCATCGCTTACCATCAGGCGAACGGCATGCTTGTCTCGTCATTCACAGCAATAAAAAAAAAACTGGCACCATATTTGATGGTCAATAACTTAAGGGTAAAATCTGTATCAGTCATATCACCAACGGAAAGGCTGGCAATAACATTGCGCTAAGTAAAAAATATTTATTTTTGCTCAAGTATATTTGTACGATTTATGCAATATAAACCGTACATAGCAACTCGCCGCGTACCTACAGTTGCACGGCCGAGTCAGCATTTTACGCTACCACGTCATTTTTATTATATTCATATATTAGTTCACCTAACGCCATCAGGCAATTAACATATTGTGTAACTTTTAACTAAACTCTTTTTGAACTCTAATAAACAAGTAATCGTGAAGTGGTCGTTTAACTCAACCTACAACAACATTAAAGGATTGTGTGGTACACACCATACATCTTTTTGGTCCTTCGATTTGAACTAGTAACCTTTGGATCGTCATTCACGCAACTTTAACATCAATCAAGGTAGTGTGAAGTGTATTTCCGATTACGAAAGCGAATCGGTTCGGCTGGCCTTCCACAAGCGGACCTTCCTAGTCGAATTGAGAAGGCGCCTATTTCGTGATAGGGATATATTAAGTCGTACTACCAAAACTCTCCTACAACAAAAGCAAAAACTTACAACATGAGCAGTGTACAGGATCTGTTAACAAACCAAGAGCAATTGGTGGAAGCGATAGAACAGCTTCTCCGTAACTTCAAAAAAGATTCAGCTGAACGAAAATCTCCAGCTTATATCAAAAAACGCGTGGAAACTCTAGACGCCTATTGGGCGGAATTCCAAGCCAACCATACAGCATTGTGTGATTTTGAAGAACGCAATTTTCCATATTTCTCGGAAGATCATTATAGTCAAACTGAACTATTATACAACGAAACTCGGAGAACCTTTATTTGCGGGGAAAACCCACAGAAAAGACAAAAATCTCCAGTAAACCCAGCTGTACGTATAACAAAGCCTCAACAATCGGGTGTATCTGAAGCTTATCAAGAATCTGTGAAAACTATTTCTCAAGGTAACGCTAACAAGACTGAAGAAATGCTGCGTAAACAAAAAAGCAATTTCAAGGCATTTGCGAAGACTCTGGCAAATATTAACACCGATAAAATTAACGAAAGGTGGGAATTTGAAGACACTTTGAAGAACCTTGAATCGAGGTGGAAGGCCATCGACACTCTCTATCGGGAAATCGATGCCGAAAATGTTACCGGAGACGAAGATAACTACGAAGAAATGGTTGAAAACTGTGAACGACAGTATAATGCAATGAAAAGAACCATAAATACTAGAATGTCATCGGCTGCTTATCAGAAAACCTCAACACCACAGATGGAAATACCGACCTTTAGTGGCCATTACCAAAATTGGACATCATTCAAAGACTTGTTCAATGAAGCAATACACACCAACCCATCCTTGTCGAGCGCACAGAAAATGCAACATCTGAAATCGAAAATCAGGGGTGAAGCTGAAAGATTGGTGCAACACTTATTAATTAGTTCTGACAACTATCAAGTCTGCTGGGACATTCTCAATAATCGGTACAACAACCAAAAATCAATATTCAATTCTCATATGGATATTATTTTGAACTTACCAACAGCACAGTACCAAACTTACAGAGCCATAAAACATATACACGACACAGTTAATGAGAACCTTAACGCAATCAAGGCCCTCGGTGTGGACGTTTCCTCGTGGGATCCAATGTTAGTGCGTGTTATCTCGCATCAATTGGACACTGATACCTATGACAGCTACGTTGACTCCTTGAAAAAACCCAGTGAATTACCCAGTTTATCGGAATTCATGAATTACTTAGAGCGGAAATTTACTTCCATGGAAGGCGCACGCCGCAAATTAGAGCGACCATGTCAAGATAATCAAAAAAGTCGTAGTAATTCATCTAACCAGCAATACGCATATAAAGCATTCAATACAAACCAGAACGTATATTCGAAAAATAAATCATTTAAAAATCTTAACACAACATTAAACAAGACAAGGAATGCGCCAAGTAACATAAAGTGCCCAATATGTAAAAATGATCATGGATTATTCCATTGCAACGAGTTTATTAAGCTACATTTGGACGAACGGAATAAAATTGTTATAAAACACAATTTATGTAAAAATTGTTTATTCAACCACAAAGGCAAGGAATGCAAGTCTGAGAAACGATGCCGCTGTGGATGCCGCCAATGTAACGCACACCATCATACGCTATTACATAATTCGTTTGACAATGTTACGCCTAGCAACAACAACGAAAAAACTAACTTCGAAAACACTCCAACAGCAAGCAGCCACGTGTCTTTAGAAGATTTATCCGAGACACTTTTGGCCACCGCAATGGTCAAGGTCAAGGCCAGCGATGGCTCGGAGTTTACGTTACGAGCCCTAATAGATCAGGGATCGTAAATATCCCTTATAACCGAAAACGCTGCGCAGATACTCGGGCTACCCCGACAGAGGTGTAAGGGAGTAATTTTCGGAGTCGGCGCACAACAGAATAATTGCAAGGGTGCGTTGACTATACAATGCTCCGCTGTGAATAACAATTACACTTTATTCACAGAAGTGTACATAATGACGAATTTGAATAACAATCTACCTAACCGATCATTCCCGAAACCGTCAACTTGGGAATATCTGAGAGGCATTCAACTAGCTGATCCCGACTTTAACATCAGCAGGCAGATTGATTTGCTACTCGGAGCGGATGTCTACTCTAACATCATACTAAGCGGCATAATCAAAGGAGAGGAAACACAGCCCATTGCTCAACAAACGCAGTTGGGCTGGATACTCTGTGGCAACATGAGGTCATATCAATGCAATGTCATTTTGAATAATTTAGAGGACATTCACAGATTTTGGACCATAGAGGATGTCCAGGAAAGCTCACCAATGTCGTCACAGGACCTACTATGCCTTAATCAGTACAAAACTGAAACAAAAGGTCAGCAAAACGATCGATATGTCGTACGACTACCGCTACATTCTGATATTAAGGAGAAACTGGGAGAATCAAGACGTAGAGCTGCGGCACAATTTTTGCAACTTGATAGGAAATTTAACACATCCCAGAACATGGCAAAGGATTATAAACAATTCATGTCGGAATATTTACAATTAAATCACATGAAATTATGTCAAAGTAACATGACACCAAGCTATTATTTACCGCATCACTGTGTGCAACGCGCGGAATCTACAACTACAGGACTGCGTGTCGTATTTAATGCGTCATCGAAAACGACATCGGGAATAAGTTTGAATGATATGATGTATAGCGGGCCGAATTTGCAAACAGATTTAATACAGATTATTTTAAAATGGCGAATATACAAGATAGCCTTTACAGCTGACATTGAAAAAATGTTTCGGCAAATTTTATGTCACGAAGACGACCAACATTATCAAAAAATACTGTGGAGAGATTCTCCCAACCAACTAATTCAAGAATATAACTTAACGACTGTGACAAACGGAACAAAAGCGGCTCCTTTCCTCGCCATGATGACGCTTAAACAACTCGCCAATGACGAAAGACATAAATACCCTGAAGCTGCGGCTGTTTTGGAGACTTCATTCTATATGGATGACTTACTCTGCAGCTGCGATGACCTTGAACAATCAAAAAGGTTAAAAACCGACCTTATCAGTTTACTCAAGTCAGGTGGATTTAATTTGAGAAAATGGTCAACCAACTTTCCCGTCTTGCAAGGATTTAACGACACATCCTCTGAAACATATGACTTTCGTCACCAAGACTCAAGAAAAACATTGGGATTACGGTGGAATCCAAACTAAGACAGTTTTACTTTCCAATTGGTGATCGATAATAAATCAATCAATCCTGTAACAAAACGAATTCTGCTTTCCGAAATCTCGAAGATTTTTGACCCATTGGGTTGGCTAAGCCCTGTAACAACTAAACTGAAACTGATATTCCAAAAGGTATGGAAAGTACAATTACGATAGAACGACGAAGTGCCTGAAACAATAAACAAAGAGTGGTCAAAAATCAAGTCGGAATTAACTGAAATCAATCAACTGCAAATACCCAGGTGGCTACAAATAACACAAGGAGACGATATCGAGTTGCACGGGTTTTGTGACTCATCGGAAAATGCCTACGCATGTGTCATATACTGCAAGGTTAAAAAGAGTCCCAAGAAGACAGTTATCGTTGCAGCAAAGTCAAGGCTCGTACCTGCAAAAAAAATGATTTCATTACCCAGACTCGAACTATGTGCTGCGTTACTATTATCTACGTTAATGAAAAGAATTATAGAATGTCTTGAATCAAACCAGAATATAACACTAGTAGGATGGTCTGACTCTACTGCCGTCCTAGGCTGGATCCAAAGCGATTACAGTCGCTGGAAGCCGTTTGTGTCCAACAGAGTCAAGAAGATCATAGAATCGATGCCGCCAACGTGCTGGCATTATGTTAAATCATCAGATAATCCAGCGGACTGTGCAAGTCGCGGAATATTACCGAAGCGGCTCAAGGAACATAATCTGTGGTGGCACGGTCCGGAGTGGCTGACCACTTATCAACCTAAAAAAGAAACAAATAAATTATACGAAACGAACGAAGAGTTAAGAAAAATACAAACAAACGTCACCACACAACGTCACACGTATGACGTCATCGGTGACATACTTACCAGACATAGCTGCATTAATCGAGTTACTCGAATTATTGCATGGATATTACGTGTGGTGTCACGTAACAAACATCAGCTGCCGAAGTATTTAACATTATCTGAAATAAAACATGCTATGTATATTGTAATAAAATACGTACAAGAATTGTCCTTTGAAAATGACATCTCAAATTTGCAACAGAAAAAGGAAGTGCACCGGAAAAGCAAACTATTATCCCTTAACGCATTTATTGACAAAACAGGACTTCTCAGAGTGGGAGGAAGATTAAAAAATGCGACCATCGACGAAGATCAGAAAAATCCTATCATAATTCCACATGAAGGACACTTTACCGAACTATTGACTGACCATGCTCACAAAACAACATTCCACGGTGGAGTACGCCTAACATTGGCCAATTTACGAAAAAAATATTGGATAATTGGTGGAAACAGGGCTGTCAAGAAACGAATATATAATTGTATAAAATACCGTAGACATAACCCTGTTCAACAAACACAGCTGATGGGAGACTTACCGGCGCCGCGATGCATTTTGATACGACCGTTTTATAACACAGGTGTTGACTATACCGGGTACGTCGATATTAAAACAAATAAAGGTCGAGGCGTAAAAACAACAAAGGGGTATATTGCTGTCTTTGTGTGTATGGCCACGAAGGCAGCACACCTGGAACTTGTCTCAGATCTTACATCCTCAGCTTTTCTCTCAGCCTTGAGAAGATTAGCTGCCCGTCGAGGAGCGCCACGTCACATGTACAGTGACAATGGCACTACTTTCGTCGGAGCCAACAAAATCTGGAAACAAGAGATAATTAATATGAAGACAACACTTGACCCAGAATTCTTCTCAGCTATCACAGATATGGAAATCGAGTGGCACTTCATCGCACCACTGTGGCCAAGCGCAGGAGGTCTTTGGGAAGCTGCGGTGAAGAGCCTAAAGTATCACCTGCGCAGAGTCATCGGAGAGCAGAAACTCACTGACGAGGAGTTTTCTACACTTCTGGCACAAATCGAAGCTTGCCTCAATTCCAGGTCTCTCTTAGCACTTACGGAAGACTCTGAAGACATAAATTATTTGACGCCGTCGCATTTTCTCTCAAGTGGTCCTAATTTAACCATCATAGAGACTGAGACTGATGAACGAACACGCTGGCACCTCGTCCAAAAAATCTTCAGGGATACGTGGAAAAGATGGCAGTCTGAATATTTATCTAATTTATTACCTCGAAGTAAGTGGCAACGAGCACATCAAAATATGAACATTGACGATATTGTCATCATCCATGATGCCAATCCTACTGGGAAGTGGAGTCTAGGAAGAGTCATCGATATACACCCAGGGAAGGATGGATACATACGCGTAGTCATCATCAAGACGAAAAGTGGAATTTTGAAACGCCCAATCACTAAACTATCGAAGCTGCCTATAAAAGAACAAGATAAAAACAAGGAAATACCAACTGCAAATGTGGCAGAACAAGTTGCACAACTGAAAGAGCCTAAAAGAAGAAAAAGCAAAGGATCATGCAATTTGATATGGGCCATCATATCGATTTTATCAATCGTGTGTCCTGCCCGGTGTAACTACAGCCTAAGCCATCTAAATAGAAACCAAAGCGTTTACTTCGACAAGTTCAAGGACATGCATATTGTTCGCGATGAATGGAAACTAATCGTATACTACGACATGAATCCCTATTGGAGAGGTATGGAAATACTTAACGAAACGTTACATGTTAAATTAAACGTGCTCAAACTCAAGGAAGATCAGCCAATGTGACGTCGTCTTACTTCAACTACGTCACGGTTACTCAGAATTGGCCTACTACAGTGATTTGTTACTCAGTCAGCAAAACCGTCATAGACAACGCAGAGGCCTTATCAATGGAGTTGGCTACCTAGCGAATAGCTTGTTCGGCATCCTCGATGAACAATTTGCTGCTAAATATGAAAAAGACATAAACTTAATAAAGGAGAATGAGAACCACCTGACACAGTTACTGAAAAATCAGACATCGATTGTGGAAGCAGAAAATAACCTACTGAAAAGAGTACAGGAAATAATCGAGAAACAACACAACATGTACAATAATCAGCTAGCCGAACTTGAAAAGACTAACAATGTGATTGCGACTGAAGTCAAAAACATTATGATAGTTAACCATATTACTTTCATGTCTATAATCGCCAGCAACATTCTTCTAAACATGAAGAATCTGCAAGAAACGCTGTTGGACACTATAACGGAAGTTCACTATGGGAAATTCAATATTCATATCTTAAGACTTGAACAGCTCAAGGCAGAACTAAATCTTATATCTGGACTACTATCCAAGGACTCAAGCCTTCCTATAGACAACATACAGACGGATCTGCCTAAACTGTATCATTTAATAAGAATGAAGGCACGAATGACGGTTAAATATTTTATATTTGAAATCAAAATTCCATTAGTGACCCGAGACAACTACGAGATATACAAACTCGTCGCTGTTCCACTTCAAACACAGCAGTCAATGATCAGTATCCTGCCAATCGCCAGCCACGTAGCTATAAACCTGCAAAAGGATTCGTACATGCCACTATCTGAGAATGATCTACGTATGTGTCTACCCTACAACACGAATAGTCTTATGTGCCCGTTGCAACAACCGATTTACCACTTGAAGGCCGATGATAACCTATGTGTCAAAAACGATAATTATGCGCGAAATATCATTATGCGCGGACAAGTGGACACAGCTTAACAAACTAAATACGTACCTGTATTTTTGTCCATACAATATTCATCATCATCATCATCTCAGCCACAGGAAGTCCACTGCTGAACATCGGCCTCCCCCAACGGTCTCCGCATCGACCTGTTGGAAGCAGCCTGCATCCAGCGACTTCCTGCAAATGTAGCCAGGTCATCCGTCTACCTTGTAAGCGGGCGTCCGACATTTTGCTTGCCTGTACGTGGCCTCCACTCTAGAACCTTTCGCTATGAATCATCTATAGAACCCTTTGCGCTATGTCGGTGACCTTTATTCTCCTACGGATCTCCTCATTTGAGTCGATCTCGTAGGGAAATACCGAGCATAGCCCTCTCGATTGCTCGTTGAGTGACTTTGAGCCTTCTAATGAAGCCCAAAGTGAGAGGCCACGTCTCGGTCCCCTATGCCATCACCGTCATGTTACCGCTGGTGGACACCGCGCGTTTTACCGCGCGTGCCCCCGCGATGGGTTCCGACACACGAAGGCGGGCCCCGCGGCGCGGGTGCGGGACGCGCCTCCCCGTGCCGGACGCCCGCGCGGATCCCCGCGACGGAGCACTTTTGTATGAAACCACGCGAGTGCCCGCGATGGGCAACCGTCGCGCGTCTCCTCGCGTGGACACGCGGGCGGGCTCCGTGAGAACGCGACGGTCCCCGTCGCGGAGACCGGATTTATGCAGTGTCGCTGGTTCAATTTTAAAGGTGTGCATGTACAGTCGTGTCGATGGAGAACTTAATATTATATTATTACATAGCGAAACGACGACTAGCAGAAAGAAAACGACAGCCAGTAAGCCCGTTTATTGAATCTAGGTTGCTGTGCGGAGAATTTGTTGTAAAGTTCAGTAAATTAAGAGAAAATGAAAACTCATTTTACAAATGTTTTAATAATATATTTATGGATAAGTTAATGCCGATAACTATTTATTTCTACACTTGGACCCAATTGACACCGCCCGTGTGCAGATCCTTTTTGAATGATGAATCCAGTTCAAATCAGCAACATATTTATTTATTTATTTATTTTAAATCTTTATTGTACACATCAAAAAAAATACAACATACAGAAACAAAAAAATATAAAAAGTACAAATGGCGGTCTTATCGCTTAAAGCAATGTCTTACAGACAACCATGGGATGGATTTAAAAGAAGGAAAAAGAGAGCAGCAACATATTATTTATATCAAAACTTTTGAGAGCCTCCGTGGCGCAGTCGTTTAGACGTTACGACGCCTGTGGAACAAGAGGCCACGGGTTCGATCCCCGCACCGAGAGAAATGTTTGTGCAGCTCACAAATATTTCTTTCGGGTCTGGGTGTTTGTGACACCGAAGTCTCTCGTAGTTTCTGATACCCACGACACAAGACTCGATCCTGTTGCATCCTTTCCTGTCCCGTCCGGATAATAAAAATTAATGTTTTAATAGATCTAAAATACCTAAATAGGCCAACAATTTTTTGAGGTCCGTGCCAGCTAATCTACTATTAAGCTTTATAACATCATGCTACGAACTATGCGAGTAGAACCATGAGGTTTCGCTGATCTCAAACTTTAAGGCCAGTACCGACCTCAAAAAATAGTTGGCCCATTTAGGTATATTAGATCTATTAAAAGATTAATTTTATTTTTCTCTTTATATTACAATTTTGAAGACAGTTTAATTCTTTTAAATTATTTTCTATTTCTTATTTTTTTAATTTCTGTTGTAGTAATCGAAACTTATTACCCTATCTAGGTTAGGACGCTGAGACAAAATAGTCAACATAATATTGTATGCACATCGCGAACTGAATAAAGTTGGACACTCCTCACAGAGTACTTTGTTATATAGGAAACACTCCTGCTTTATCTCAAAAACTAAGAAACCGATTTTGATGACACTTATACAACTCCTAAGTTGGACTATATCTAATCGAAAGCAAAAATATTTTTTGAAATCCGACTTATACTTTTTGAGATATGCCTGGACAAACATACATACATTTTTTAAATTTAAATTTAATTATCTGGTATAGACTAACATATCCAAAAACTATGCAACTCTGACAAAATTACATACATACACATCAAATACATAATCTCCTTTTCTTAAGTCGATTAAAAACGAAATTATTTTGATAAGGATTAATACCATATAAATAAAAAATATAATCGCAAATAATACATCGTTTTAGAAAAAAAAAAATATTAACCATTTTAGTGGTAATCAGTACTCACTAATAAAACATTTTAGTGAGCCTGTGTAATGAGCTAACCTAGAAAGATCTAGAGACATCGTACACAGTTTCTTACATTACATCCCTTTGAGAGGGACAATTCCGACAAGATTGATACATAACTTCGATATGAAATGATCATAGTAGATAAATGTTAGATTATTTTTTTTCTTTATTTTCAAAAGGGCCCCAATATAGGTAAAGACGGCCCTGTTTACGACAAATTCTCCGCCTAGCAACCTAAATTCAATAAACGGGCTTCCTGGCTGTCGTTTTTTTTTGCTAGTCGTCGTTTTGCTATGTAATAATATATTAAGCTCTCCATCGACACGACTGTACATGCACACCTTTAAAATTGAACCAGCGACACTGCGTAAACCCGGTCTCCGCGACGGGGACCGTCGCGTTCTCACGGAGCCCGCCCGCGTGTCCACGCGAGGAGACGCGCGACGGTTGCCCGTCGACAATCAACGACTAGATCCTTTCGTCGAGTAATATGGACGTGGAAGAACTTATAATTATTGCTTACCTATTTCGTAAAAAAACGCAAAACAAAGAAAAGACACTTATTCCAAACCTATTTCAAAGATATTCGCGCATTCCCAGGCCGGTTTTTTTTAACTAAGTACACGAGGATGTCAGTGCAATCGTTTGAAAAAATACGAAATTCAATCAAGGGCACTGATACTCCTATACGAGCTTGTATAAAACCTGAAGAAAAACAAGTCTCGTTGTGGGGGAACTACTAGCCCTTAGTGAGGTCCAGGCCGTACGGGCGTCCCTCCGCACCGCCGCCATTGAAAAGCGGTGCATCAGACCGTCGATTCGTCTGTCGACTTCAACTATACTCCCACGGAGGCTCGGCGACAACACTACGGTAACGCATTCCGGCCAGTACGAGATCCATTGTAAATCAGCTTGTAACCTTGTAGCCCGATATCCGGAGACTTACCACCATTCCATCACATTTGTTGGAAAAACGCAACATATAAGTGTTCCGACGTAAGTGTACGTTCCTTACCTACGAAAGTAGTACGTTTTAATTCAGTAATTAATAGATGGATCGATTTTCTCGGCGATCTTATTGATACTCAATCAGCCGTGTTCTAACCGAAATGTGGACTTAATTCTAGGAGATTTTGTGTCTAGACTAAGGGAATTCAAATAAGTAAGACTTGCCCAACAAACAAGCCAATATAAAGGGGCGCCTGGGCCGTCGCCCGTCCGCGCCCTACCTAACGCCGGTACTGAGTGGAAGTAAAGCGAAGACAGCCACCACATCTCCCTTGTTTGTTGTGATCTAAGGATCTGAACATGCAGCCTTCAAATGATTTATTTTATTCTTTGATTTAGTATAAAACAATTCTAATACCTAATGCTTATTATTTGTATTACAAACTCTCTTGGATTTAAATTAATTTGGTAAAGTTAGAAAACTCGAATTAGACTATTTTGACGAGCGTTGTAATTGTAGTTTTATTAAATTAAGTGCTACTATTTTCTCTTTTATTATCTGTGCAACTACTAGAATAGGTGTAGCATTTCCATTAAAGAAAAAGAAAGAAAAAAAAATAGTTTTATTTGCCACAAGCATTAAAAACGACGTACAAAAACAGATACACAAAGGTCTATTTATAAAAATAAAAATAAAGAAGAAGTTCGCACGTCGTGGCTGTGACAAGTAGGTGATCACTCAGCAATTATGTGCATTACAATATTGTCAACAAAATACACACGGTAGGTACCTATACATTATATTCAAGATTGGGGACCAAAAAAAGCAACATGTATATAAAATTCTTTTTTATACACTACACAAATAGACATACAAAAACGTTTTTTTTATAAAGCTTGTAATACTGGTAGCCAATGAATGTATGTATAGAGCCACAAAGTTATCTGGCCCGGTGGCCAAAAGTGGAAACAATAACGTCATGTGAAACGTCAGTCTATCTGCCAGTCGCTGACATATCTGCCATTGGTTGTTTACTAAATCTATTTATTTTTACTGCATTATTTAAAACTAGTAAAATATGCCGAGAACTTGATAAAGTGACGCTAGAAACGCTAGACTTCAGGTATTACATTTTATGAAGGAAGAAAAGCATCTCAAGCACCAATAATACCCTTAGAAAAATTGTATCAACGCGTAGTTGCCGCCACAGGTCTGTGTTGTCAGCTTTTCAAAATAAATACCACATAAACAAAATGTTGTACGTACTAGTACAATACATGTAAGTACATATAATAAACTAGAATTTATCGTTACGTTCGTGGGGGCCTGTTGATGAATGGACCAGACGCGACTGCCAACATGTTCACGGTGGTCGTAGGCTCGAATCCCAGGTCACAAATCTGACTTTTCGGAGTCATGTGGGTATTGATAGTCAATAAACACGCACTAAAACGGTGGAGGAACACATAGTGAGGAAATCTACATAACATAGCGATTTATAAGAATATCTATGGTATGTAAGTCCACCAACCCGCATTAGGCCAGCATGGTGGACTATATGGCCTATGATATGGCCTAACCACCCTCAATGGCACTCTCGATTGTAGAATTGGGCAGTTCCCAACAGTGGGACATATAGTATATGGGCTGATACAGATACACTTGTTTAAGGGTATAGGGAGCGATTTGTTAGAAATCTTGGGAAGGAAAAATAACATGCAAAGGAAACTGGTCCACTAATTTTGACACTATTGATCGAATTGAAAAATCTTACTTCACCCACTTTATTGCTATATCTATTTTTAATGGCAACACCAAATTCGACAACAGCGACTCTCTCACCGGGTCAGATAAGTTTGTGGGACAGTACTATGTTACAACAACAGAATGTACAGTGAGCTACATAAGTCACAACACACTTCACATTTTTTGATAACCCTGATAGGAATTAAAATTTCTAAGTACTACTCTGTAGTCGTAAAATTAAATAAAGTAAAGTCATATTTGTCTAGAAATTCATTAAGATTGTGTGTAGCGACTTATGTTGCTGACTGTACATAATTATAATTATAGATTATCCTAAAGTTATTTGCAAAATGGTATCACTATTGGTATCCTCAGCTTCATTGAATCCAGTTAATTTAACTGCCACTTTTGTTTTAGGAATACCAATGTCTTTTCTTACTTTACGGCCTTCAGCCTTCGTTTTTGGTTTGAATGTTTTGACTTCTTGCAACTCATGAAGCTTCAGGTGTGATGTCAGTTTTGTCTGAAATCAACAAAATTTTATACTTAAATATACTAACAAGATAATTCAAACTTCGATGTGCATTGACATAATTATTTGAAATTGTTGTTGCTTGATGTGTCAGATGCACTTTTTTAAAATTGTATGTAAAAAAAATAGAAGTATCAATAAATTTTAGTCTCTGTGGCCATAATATACAAAATGACAAAGCAGTGAAAAAAAAAATATTACCTTTGTTGAAAGTAGAGAATTACACACTTTACATTCATGCAACATTTTCACATGTTTTATTAGAATATGTTGCTTCAAATTACTATTTCTCGAATATACCCTGCAACATAAGAAAATGGTTAAACATTCATTCCTAAACACATATTACTTGCATAATATTTATTTGTTAAATAATTTTGTTGTACCTTTTACAGTTTTCATAAGGACATAAAAATCTTTTGTCTTCGGACTGGAGCTTCATATGCTGTTTTAAATGCCGTATTAGGTGGACTCTTTGCTTAAAACTTCTATTACAATTATCACATATAAATTCTGAAATTTTAAAATTGCAATTATACAGGGTCAAATTATATTAAGACTGCTACCGAAAACGAAGCCGGGTGGTAGTTTTAGTGACTACAAACACAATCCAACAGAAAATGTTGCAAAAAAAGCGTCGATTTTTTTTGTTATTTGTTTCATTATTATGTATGTATTTGGGTAGTAAATTCATTTTTTTTCTAAAATATTAGTGTATACCCTTTTATTTATAAAGACTCTAAGGTATAAAACAGTTTAAATTATTATTTTAGCAAACACTATGGATATACCACCCAAAAATGACAATATTTAAAAAATGATAAAAAATAATTGTTGCGTTTCTTTGCGAGATTTTTAGTTGCACTGTGTTTGTAGGCACTAAAACTACCACCCAGCCTCGTTTTCGGTAGCATACATATATGCATACATAAACTCACGCCTTTTTCCCAGAAGGGGTAGGCAGAGGTGCCAGGACACCCACATTTCGCCTTGTATGTTCCGTCCCACGATGTGATAGGTGGCGAGCCTATCGCCATATCGGGCACAAATTCCTGACTCTGGGCTGATAATGAATAGAAAAATCCAATATCACTTTGCCCAACCCGGGATTCGAACCCGAGACCTCAGCATTGTAAGCCTTATCGTAGTACATATATTAAAAATTTTGAATCAGACATATATAAAGGGGTATGTTTGAAATATATACATTCTTCTATTGTATTTTATCATCCTTTTCTTAAAATGCAATGCTTGGCATGCCACTGAGACCACCATCCTGACACATGAGATGCAAATTCTCAATATGTCTAGTTGTTACTCTGGCTACAATGTCCCTAAATCCAAAACACAACAGTGCATTTACACTGCTGTCTGACGGGGAAAATAGACATTTCGGTGGTACCTACCCAGGTGGTCCATCACACATGAGCGACCTACCATCAGTAAATAACAAAATGACAGCAACAATAAATAAATAGAACTGTCTTTCTTGAAAAAGAGTAATAATATAAGGAAGGCAATAGTGAGTGTAACAAAAAATAAGTCACTAACCTTTCTGTGCATGAGCAATTTTTTTGTGTTTCACAAATTTTGACCACAAAACAAACTGTAGACCACAGATATTACAAGTGTATGTTTTATGATTTCTCATGTGTTTTCTTCTGTCATACAGACTTATAAAATCTTGAACACATAAATGGCAACTGTAATAAAAATGATTGTTTAACAATAATACTTTTACTGCTAATTACAATAAATATTGACAAAGGCCTGAGGGGCAGTAAAATATAAAACTTTTCAAAATACAGTGTATGTATGTACTGTCTGTCTATATTTAAACATGAAACATATCTATGGAATAAATATGCAAGTAATGTGAATTGATTTATCATTATGATTTTTCTAAGTAGGTAAGTAGTTATTTTTCTGCAATTATTTATAACTTAATATAGTTTTGCGTACCGGAAAGCCTTTATTCCTGTATGTTGAAACATATGAGCTTTTAATTGGTTTTTCTTTTTAAAGTGTTTCTTGCAGATATCACATATGAATAATTCTTTCCTCATGTGTGTTCTTTTTATGTGTTTTTTCAGGTTTTGGCGGTAAGCATATGATTTAAGGCATGTTGGACAACTGAAATTTATAAAAAACAAAACCACATTTATATTCTGTAAACCTGTTCAGATTCTGATGTCTCTAGGCTCTTAATACAAAGCTCAATGGTTAATTAAGTTTATTACTAATACCAAAAGCATTTTAAAATTCTATACTACACTTATATAAATCAAAAGCCATATAAGCCACCCATATAATATAACTCTTGGCTGAGCTCTGAGTGACTTAACTGACCTGTATAGCACATCACTCTCATTAACCTGGTGGGAACTTCTTACATGCCGAATCAAATGACTATTGTTGGTATAAGATCTCGAACACTGCTCACATTTGAAAGCTTTCTGTAATATAACCAATTTAAATATAATTCATCAAAGTACATTAACAAACCAAGCTATATGCATTGTGTACACCAATGGTTTACACTTACTTGTTTGCTGTGATAGCCGAGTATATGTTGAGCTAATCTGCCAGGTCTGCTGAATGCTGAGGTACAACCAGCTTCTTGACAACGGTACGGTTTTTTATCCATCTTCAACTAATATTTAGACTAATGTAACTATAATTCGCGCCATAATTTGCTTAAATTCACAACAAATTTGTAAACACACTTTGTAAAGTCCATTAAATGTCTCCAAAGAATTATGTCCCATTCCGTTTGACTTGCGTTTGACACACAGGTTTGACACGCAATGGTCTCGAACGTCATAGAGCATGCCTGTACAACTCCGTATTGAACATTTTTCCATGGTATAATCTGTGGCGCAATTTGATTGCAAAACAAAGTTGACAGTTGCATTCAGCTTGCACCCCCCCGTAAGCCCTGCATTCCCCTCGGTTGCCTTTCTCTCTTGTAAACAGCGTCTGCGCCGCCTTGGCGCCGCCATCATACATTTTTAATATGGCCGCCATTACAAGTTGTCAAGTTGTTTACCTTTGTTGTTTATTATTGTGTTACCGGGGTTTCAGATCAGATCAGAAAGATTGTATTCAAGGATTTGTGAAGGTGCTGGAAAAAATGTGAATATTCATGTTGACAGGATTCCTAAAGTGGCAGCAGAAAATATGATTTTACTTTTCTCAAGGGGCTACATCTGTACCAGAAATAAAAGCTATATTAAGACAGCCTTACGGCATTAATATACGACTAAGGCACATACTTCCGATAAGCTTTTAAAAAATTGGAATTAGAGACAACAAATCATAATATTTTGCTAAATCAAAATCCAGGTTAGTAATTCAAACAAAGTACTCTATAAGCTTATGTTTTCATATTTTGATGATAATGGTAACTAAGTGTACTGTTTCTGTTTTTGCAGATGGAACCAATAAAATAGTTGGGCGAATTTAAATATATCGCCAAAAATATAGTCTTGGATAGACACATATCTCATTAGCAAGATATAATTGATGTCTATGAAACCGATTACCTGCATACCAATATGATTTACATAAATTAAATTACCAATATGTCATACTTGAATCAATAAAGAAGATTAAGGTATTTGATCATTGAATATTCATCAGTCATAATTTGTATGTGTATGTATCAGCCCATATACGTCCCACTGCAGGGCACGGGCCTACTTTACAATCGACTCGATCGATTAATGTCCTTTTAATCATCAGTTGTCTGAAAATTATTTTGTAAAATATTACAGTAAATAGTAATCATTTTAAAATGAAAAAATTGTACCTGTCAAGTCAACATTGTCAATTAATTTCTTTAATTTAATTTCAGTTCAAAAGCTGTGTCAAAGTTTTTAGCAGAACTATATCTGCTGCTAATTTATTGAAATTATTGTAAGTATTGAAAAATCATACAATCAGTCCGTTTTATTTGATAGTTAATGCTAATTTAATGCAGGGTAAAAGACTTGGTTTGTGTTCATGAAATTGATGAAGATTTAAGCTTTTGTATAGTGTCATATAAAGCAGATATAAAAATTGTAGGAATTGAAACAATTTTTTGATTTCTTATGTTTATGATTGTGCATTTTCCAACTTTTTAATAGAATGAAATAGAATCAACTACCCCATTAGTAAGTCAAACTCAAACTATATCTTTTTGTAATTATTGATATTTTTTATTCCAGCAATATATACCAATGAAAGCTCAGTCAGCTCGACGACAAATAAGACTACTGCAATAGTGGCCTTTGTTTATATAAAAAGTTCTATCAATGCAGTAATAGAAAATCCGGAGCATCACACATTTTGGCCAGAAGCAGTAAAAACAAGAGAAAAGTCAGTACCCTCTATAAAATATAACTATTACTATACTCCATTGGTTTAGGTACTTAACTAAATGTAGACAAACCAGAACATGTGACGCATGGTTGTTCAACATTTTATTGCAATGTCCAATTTACGAATATTTTCTTAGCCAACCAAGTAACAAGTATTAAAAACAATTAATAGCAGCTTATAACAAATAATAACTAAAACAGAATAAAGAACAACGATGAACATTTCCAAACAGTTCACCACTTCACGAAAACAGTTAGTACATTAACACAATGAATAATAATTAGCTGCCATTGATAACATATGATGATGCTTAGTTATGCGACCTAACGCATTATCTTTCATTTAAATGGTCGCATTACGGTAAAGTCGTACTTCTAGAATTTGTAGCATATCTTGTAACTTTTATGAAAATTTTTTGGATGCCTGATGTGAAACTAGATAATTTAATTATGATCTTACATAATTTAATTGTTTCCAAGCCCACACATTCATAATTATAATCGTTATAATAAATTTGGACATGCAATGTAGTTTTACATTTACATAAACATTTTTTTTTGTCTTCAATTAATTTAGAAATGAAAAATGGCAATGTTAAATAACCTTTTTTTATGGTTTGTTTACATTTAGTTAAGTACCTAAACCGATGGAGTATAGTTTAAAACGGTTTATGAGGGTGTGGAAGTGTTTAAAATCATATCAAATTAATATGATGAGATTTTAATTCAGACCCTATTGAAAAGAAAATCAGACAAATTAGTATAATTATAGATAAAATGATGCTGCCACACCTCCAGTTGAACCTCCAAATCATTATTAGTTACATGATTAATCAAATTTCATAATAATAGTTTCAATTGGTATGATGATTAGACAAATATAGCTATAATTTTAAATAAATTATTCGAAAATGGAATTTATGGACAGTCAAAACATCAAAAGAAAATATGTGATATTGGGAATATACTAAAGCAGGCTCATTGAGAAGGCACGAAAACTCACTTGCGGGCCTATGCTGCTGGGTGGTTAGTAAAGAAAGTAATTAGTTACATAAATGGTTGTGAATGCCAAGACAAGTTAACGAGAGATGGAAGTCCTGGCATTTACAGTTGGATCAGTATTTGAGAATTTGAGATTGTTCATAAAATAAGGCATAAGTACCTATTTGAAGGAGCAGTGATGTTGTTTAAAAGCTAATACTGGTAACTTAATTTAAAAGTATGAATTTAAATATATCTAAATATTACCAAATAAGCATTTCCAGAAAAAATAATATTTTTCGTAATTTTTCTTACACAATTGATAACATCGAAATTAATCGAGTTAATGAAATATGTGATTTGGGCATTATTCACGACCGTAAACTCATATTTGACAAACATATAGATATAATTGTTAATAAAGCATCAAAAGCATTAGGATTTTTAATTAGAGTTTCATCAGAATTCAGTTCACTTAAATGTATTAAAATACTGTATTGTTCTTTCGTACGCAGCCACTTAAAGTATGCATCGCAGGTGTGGAACCCTCGGTATGAGATTTATAAATCCCGTATCGAGGCCATACAAAAGAATTTTTTACACTATTTGGACTTCAGGGCTAGACAGGTCTGTAATGATTATATTCATCGCTGTAAAAAGTATCATTTCTTACCATTATACTTGCGACGCGACATTAATGACATATGTTATTTGGTGAACATTGGTAATGGTAGCATTGACTGTGAACAACTTTTGAGTGGGATATTTATCCGTGCTCATTTAGCTACACTGAGACTACGGTCATTATTGTCCGTACCATTTGCAACTACCAATTATAGACGCAATGCTTTTTTATTACGTAGTGCCAGTAAATTTAATGAGGTGTCATGCCATTTAGATTTTGATTTGTTTTGCACTAGTACATCGGTAGTAAAATGAGCAATATGTTTGTTGAAACTTAATAATGAAAGGTCAAAAAGTACACCTTTTGTAGCTCAAAATGTATATTTAAACATTATATATTGTATTGTTTGATTGTTACTTTTGTTTTTGTTTTCTTTTCTTTGTCAATAATTTAATTATATCTCTATATGTGTTATAGAAAAAGTAGTTCATTCCTTAAATTAAAATAACTTATATTAGCAAGCATTTAAAAATCAGTGCACATTATGTAAATACTGTATATGTGGAAGCTTGTTATCGGCAAATTTGTAACACACTTAAGATTTAAATATTTATGTCTGTAGGTGATTAGTCTGTAAGCTTTCTTAAAATTGTAAAATAAAATAAAAAAATAATTGATAAGTGAAATCTAGAATAACATGTAAAAATATATTTTCTTTAATTATTCGTTGTAAAGAGTATTGACATTTCTAGAGTACTGAAAATTACTATGTTACAAAAATTTCAGCAAAAAGATGTATTATTTAAGTACAAAAAAACCATTAAAAAATAAATCATTTAATAAATATTTTTAAGTGTTTTATTCACAATCTATATATTTTTCATCTAAAAAGATACACTCACTTTATTATTTTGTTAAGTTTCTTTGGATCACTTTAATGTGATTCACAGAGACTTAACAAAATAATAAAAACGAAAAAAAAATTCCTGTGCAGCTACGCGCAGCGCTCGCACTAAGACTGAATACAACTGCCTTTGCCTGTATTCCTTATTATATTAAAAAAGAATAATCTTGATAATCTGTCAACCGACATTCGTGAACGAAAGAATGAGCGGCTATGGCTAAAGATTATATAGGCCAGTTATACGCAATGATTAAAGAATAGAGGGGATGAAACATAAGGTCACGTGACGCGTACCACTTTGATTCACAAACATGGCGGCGGCTCCGCCCCTAAAAATAGTGATACGCTAGTACCAAATTTTTTTATCGATATCGATCATCAACAGTGGCATACGACTAACATTAATATAACATTTTTAATTTTTGCTTTACATGTCAATTGAGTATAAACAGGAGATTTTAGGACTTGACAGTCAAGTCTTTAAAAATTAAATCTGATAATAATAGGTCAATGTTTTGATATTTTTTTCATGCTATGATTTATTTGATGGGTAAGTTTTACCTGATGATTGGATTGGATTTGTCAAATAATACACACGTGAGATAAAATACAACTTTATTAATAGCTAGAATTCGGTTGCGACTTCGAATATACCACACTTTTTTCCTTAAGCACCAATTTTCACCATGTCAATATTTCTTTTGCCAAATTATAACTAAAATCTAAAAAAAAACAGACATTTAGCAAACAACAATGAAAATGTGTACACTAAACTAACAACTTAAATATATAAATAGAAATAAAATATCTACACAAAATTAACAATTAAAATGTAAAAATAGAAATTAAACAATTAACTAAATAAACACAATTAACTAAATAAACTGACATTATTGTGTTCTGTGACATGAACTATTGTAATTTTAAATGGCGATATAAAAAAAAGAAAAAAGAAGACAGTTCGTGTTGCTGACGAAGTTTCTTGCGCCACTTCTTCTTCACAGCTACAACACGTTCCGAAGCAGTGGTAGCAGAAATGAACAATCCAAAAGATCTTTTGAAAGACTATTTGAATAAATAATAATAATAATAATTAATCTTTATTTCATTACAACATGTTTACAACATAATAACACCCTGACTCCTGAACTAGGAAGCCCTGTATAACAGAAGTCAGTCTCTTTCGACAATTATTTATTTAACAGCTGCTTTATACCGGGTATCTCAAGACTGCTACCGAAAACGAAGCCGGGTGGTAGTATAAGCGACTTCAGACACAATGCAACAAAAAAAAGTTGCAAAAAAAAGCGACAATTTTTTATTTTTTATTTTTTTCCTATGACCATATTTGGGTGGTAAATACATTTTTTCCTAAAATAATAGTGTATACCCTTTTATTTATAAATAATCTAAGGTATAAGAGTGTTTAAATCATTATTTTAGCAAAAACTATGGATTTACCACCCAAAAATGACAATATTTAAAAAATCATAAAAATTAATTGTCGCGTTTCTATGCGAAATTTTTAGTTGCATAGTGTTTGTAGTCACTAAAACTACCACCCGGCTTCGTTTTCGGTAGCGGTCTTGAGATACCCGGTATAAAAAAATATGAAACTCGAAAAAAAATAAAAATAATTAAAAGACTTAATAAACTATGTAACAACACTAGATCGCCAAATGAAATGAACTTAAACTATAAAGAATATTTTGATTTTGATTTTGAATAAAGGAATTGTAGCGGACATCGCGAACGAAGGCAGGAAATCAGCACTAGAATAAAAATATTTTTCGAATAATTCAATCAAACAAAAAAAAACATAAGGTACATACATACATAAACATACAAGCGGTGAATAATGTGGACTATAGATTTTAATTTATGTATAAATATTGACTGCCTCAGTGGCGTAGTTGTATTATGGTACGGTTACAAAGCTGAGGCCTCGAGTTCGAATCCCGGGTCGCGCAAAGTGATATCGGATTTTTCTATTCATTATCAGCACAGTCAGGAATTTGTGCCCAATATTGCGATAGGCTCGCCACCCACAACATCGTAGGACGGAACATACAAGGCGAAATAAATAAATAAATAAATAACACCCAACAGTCACATACATAGTCCTGACCCCACATTAAGATCGAGTCTTGTGTCGTGGGTATCAGGAACTACGAGAGACTTTTCGGTCTCACAAACACACAGACCCGAGAGAAATATTTGTGGGCCGCACAAACATTTCTCTCGGTGCGGGGATCGAACCCGCGGCCTCTCGATTCACAAACGGCGTCTTACCGCCTGCGCCACGGAGGCTGAAATGTGGGTGTCCTGGTTGCACCTCTGCCTACCCATTCTGGGAAAAAGGCGTGAGTTTATGTATGTATAAATATTAATATTATGATAAATAACAAAACTAATAAAAATGCAACTGCTACATAAACAATAGTAATATGATGTATTAAACATTTTGATCTTAGTGTGGGGTCAGACTATGTATGTGACGGTTGGAGGTAATTATTTCTTGATATTCCTAAAAATATACTTATACTTTACAATTATCGTTACTTTTTTAGTCGCCATAATGTAAACATATGACCAACTAATACTAATTTACATGTTACAACCGTTACAAGGTTATACCTGTCGAGACAAACACCCAGTTGCATCTAATACATTTCGTTCATTATTACGTTGCACCATTCTTTGCTAATATCAAAAATACCTATCAGGATATTTAATACATACCAAATAAAATAAAATAACATAGGTAGATTTTTATTGCTATTATTTGACTGAGGAAAATCATTATGTCTCACTTAGAATTCAATCAATGAATATGAAAGTGTTGGTTAAGATAAACAATTATAATAATTAATAATAAAATATAAAACTATTTCTGTTCATTAAAAGGTTCTCCAGAACATTAGACAATAGACTACCAATTGTCCAAATTATCTTGCATGTCATCTTTGTTATTGATTAACAGTTGTATTATTAATAGGATTATTAGGTAAAATATCATAATTACTACAATTTCACTTACCGGGAATATTGTTGGAAAGCTGTTTTCTTTTTCAAATGTAATGAACAAATAAATGTATTTATTGCAGGGTTCCAATAGCTTCCAATTTTTTGTATCCATTTTGTCCTGGTTTATATGTTTATAGGGAATCTAAAAAATATTTTTAATTTCACTTTGTTTGTCGGTCTGAATATATATTTAAATATAAACTATTTTTTTCTTTTTTTGAAAAATAAAGATCAAAATATTTAAAAATGATAATATCGATATGAATAATTATATATATATATCGTATCGAATCCACTCATCTCTAAACTTGTGTGTAAACAAACAATGAGGTTGTTATTTACACTACTTGTATAAATAACGCCTAGAAGAGTCTAAAACTTAATCAACAAGATCCAAATACATTTATAAATGATAAAAATAAACCCAAAATGTAAATTTAGCACATATTTGTTAGTATTTCGTAAAAACAGTTACTAACCTATGAAAAGAAATATTAGGGTCCTTTTTGCTTGAACTCGACTCGAATCCTTTAACACAACACTGAGGCATTTTAAAAACTTAACAACTAAACTAATAAGCAAACTAAACAAACTTAACAAACGAGATTAACCAATGAATAATCCGAAATTCTTTGACTGTGCAGATTTGTTTACTCCGATTGACAGATAACGCCACAGTTTGACATTTCATGCAGTTTTTGGTTTAATAGTCTGTGGTTTCGAAAGCATAACTAAAATGGCGTCATTTTGGTCTATGGGCGGTCCCAGTGTGGTTAGTGAACAAAATATTGCCATATTCGAAACAAAGGAATTATTATTTGTCTCTTTCATTAAGGGACAAGTCAGCTTTGTGTAAATGAGACAGATACATAAATGTACATTCCGCGTCGATATTCTTAACATAACTATAACTTGACATATATAGCTACATTTGTGCGTCATCCTTTATAATTCTTTTATCATTGGTTATACGTCTGTTTCTGATTGGTCTGTGGTCATAGAGCGATATCGGTAGAGTTGCCAGCTAAAATCGGTATATTTCTACGGTATATTTCTACCCAAAATCGTTATTTGAAAAAAAAAACACAATATTCAATCTAGTTCGTTTATTTTTAAAAAAACTTACATACTAATTTATAACAATCACGCTTAAATATGTATAATTATTTATTATGGTACCAATATTCTTTGGCCATAGCCGAGGTCATCTTGGAATTAATTTCAAAATCATAACAATTAGCTGCATTAAAGAGTCGTTCTGAAAGTAATAGGCTAGTGATTGTTTCAGTAGACCAGTGATTCTCAACCTTTTTCTGTTGCGGCACATATTTAACGATGTCAAAATTTGGCGGCACGCCGCTTCATCACAATTTGGCACTAAGAAAAAACGCGTTGCAAAGCAAATAATAAAATAATTAATTTTTTTTGTGGATTTAAATACACATTCATGTTAAAAATATTTTTCTTTTTAAATGATATAATTTAATAATATTAACATTATACAGGGAGCGCAAATAAATGGCGCACTTGCTCAGTTGGGTACAAGGGCATAATATTAATATCGTAATAAAAAAATAATATTTGGAAAATACCTATCAGTTTTGAAGTTATGACCGTTTAAAGTTTTAAGTTTAATCACCACTTTTTCGCATAAAATCAGTTGGAATGGATGAAGAACAAGATTTAAACACATACGTATTTTTTCGTTTCGTCGTTAATTGAACGGTTAACGAAATATACCACGAAAACCCATTTTTAACAGCATCAAAACTTTCTTAAACTTCGCTTTAACAGCTGTTTACACATGAGTAAGGTCATGAACTCTTAGCTGTATAATTTATCCTTCTCTAACTTCAAAAAAGGATATTTTTTGTTTCATTTCAAATAAATCAATCAGTTAAACAGGGACGTACTTAGATTTAAGCGTCAATAAATTAACAACATAATAACTTTAGGTGCAGTTACATCGTGAATGGATTGACTATTTTGTTTGTCATTATTTTCCTTAGAGTCACAAATCCAAACTGAAAGATACCAAGAAATCACACTGGTCATCGCTTAAATCATGTAAGATTGCGAATTTAATTATAATTAGAAAAGTTTTGGTAATACCTACATAACATTTAAATTTTCTAAATAATTTAGATTCATTGAAAAAATAATCTGATGACACTGATTAATAAAAAATAATATTTTTAAAATGATGGCCCAATTCGGCCCTATTAGTCAAAGGAAGCCGCCGGTCATAGTGTACTTTGTCGGATCCAACGCGGCTCGATTATTCGTCCTTTGAGGTCGCCGCCGCCGTTTGTGAGTGCGTGCCGAAAGGCGGCAATTTCTTTGTCGGTAACTTTTAGCATTTTGCAAAAGAAGACCGACATCTTGAGGTGTGTTCACACTACACACTTGATATAACTTAATTGGATTAAGTACTCCGATATAAAAGTTACGTTAAAAAAAAGATCTTATTGGACTGATACTGATACTTGCTCAAGAGCTTATAATGTTATTTAAATATGTCATCAGCCGATCCAGTCAATTACAAATTGCCTATTTACTTTGCTTATTATTGTATTTAACATTATTTTAATGTATTTTGAAAATAATGTTACTTTAAAGTGATAAAATTTCTTCTAAATTCTTATACCTAGAGAAATGTCGTCTACCATTATAGCATAGAATTTGCATATGAGACTTATTTGAGATAAAATTAGTGAAATCAATAAACACTAACTACTAATTTACTGCACTGGAGACCCCGTGCCCTGCAGTGGCACGTATATGGTCTGATACAGTAGTAATACTAATTGTTCAGATGGATTATTATGAACTCAAATAGGAAAGCTTTGTATCTAATGTGTACAGGCCTTTATCTTTCAAGTATCAAAATAATAATTTATTTTTTATTAGTTGAATTCGGATTGCGATCGCGTGTGCATGTATTAGTCGTGTGCATATTATTGTAAATTCGTTTTCAGTTATTTTGAGTAAATTTTATTAATTTCACTATGCTTTGAACATTACCCAATTTGATAGCTTTTGATGTAACTTGTGTTATGTGAAATGTAAAATAAAAAGTGATTTGTGCTACCAAACTGTGACAGTGTTTTCGTGCGAGTTTTGGCGGATCCTGCGCTTCCAGCTTTGCCTATCAAGGTCATTACGGTTTACATTACAAGGTCAGTTAACTATTTTGGTGGTCATTAATGACAACTAACCAGCCCATATGAGTCACCGACGGCCTCCGTGGCGCAGTTGGTAAGAACCGCCTGTGAAATGAGAGACCGCGGGTTCGGTTCCCGCCCCGAGACAAATAATTTCCGTGAACCATAATTATTTTTCTAATACCCGCGACACAAGATTTGTATCTTAGTGTGGGGTTAGTACCCATGTATGTGACTGTTGGCAGTATTAATTTAATATCTTTTTTATGTACCCTGAGCGTGATGTACACAATCGACTTATAAGTAAATAATGAGCTCTGCTTATTTATTGTTGAATGTCTACCGTTCAGTTGTAAGGTTCAATCACTTTAGCTTAACATGTTAAGGGGTAGCATGTGTAACGTTAGTTTTTTTTCTCGGCATCTTTCTTAATATTCGCTAGCGCCATACAAATCCGTCTTAATTAAGATTCCTTCACCATATACTATAATGTGAAATGAAATGAAATGAAATGAAATGTATTTATTTATTGATCACGTAGGCAATTAAGGAGCTCTTATGACAAGTCAATAAGGTGCAGGTGCGCCGTTTTCTTGTCCACCCTGTATATTTGCAAAATTTGGCGGCACACAAAAGTGCCGCGGCACAGTGGTTGAGAATCACTGCAGTAGACAGTCTATTCCGCTGTTTTGTTTTTAAAAGATTAATATGTGAAAATATGCGTTCAACGTTAGCGGATGAATGGGGAAGTGATAAAATATTAAAAATGAAATTAGATAACAATGGAAACATTTGAGTTTCATCCATGGACGTAGTATATAAACAGGACTGCGCACTGTCATCGGAAAAACGAGCCGAGCGAGAGGTGTAGGAAGGGGGGGTGTGTCCCGTTCCTATAGGGTGACCATATTTTTGGGATATACAGGAATTTTAATCAAATTGGCTAATATAAAGTCGAATAAAGCATTTTGTTTTTGAGGTAACAAACGTGATATTGTCTAACCGTGTAAAAAAATATTTGACAAAACCAAAATATTTGACCATTAGGACCTAGCAAAAAAGTTCAAAATCATATTTTTATACGTATACTTTTAATAGGTGAAATGAAAAATGAAAATAATAATAATAAATCTTTATTGACAGCAAAATTCAGTTAACAATCTTCTCGTCTGTTCACAAAGTGCGTATGTTGTGTGTTATCAGTGCCAGTCGTCGTCGGGGGTGGTAGCTGGGGTCAACTCAGAGATTCTTATCACCCTCTGCCCCGCCGTTACCGTGGCCGCTACCATAACCAGGAATAGCGGGGCTGCCGGGGACTGGAGTCCTGGTCCTGGTTTTAACAACTATTAGGCTTTTTTATTGTTTATGCCAATACTAACCACGCTTGGCAGGCGGGTTCGCGAGCGCAGGAGGGTTCGCGTTGATGACGCTGCTGTCCGTCTTCAACTGGGGAAAGGAAATAGAGTTTGCGGCTAGAAGATGTTGTTGGAAAGGAAAGTATGGAATATAGAGATGGATACTACAGCCACGGAGGGGAAAGTTGGTAGTGATTGCAGTAGTTCGGGGGCCGAGGTCGTATACTCGTAGCACCTATTTTAGGACAGGCCAGGACCACTAGCTAGGAGCATCGCTGACCTACTTAATACCAGATACACGTTATTATTCATACCTAATCTTGTAAAACCTAACGGCAACGTAGTTGTCCTACCATCTCATACCTAACAAATATCTTAATAGAATCATTAACAAAGTTCAAAATGGCGGCGATAACTATAATTCTGAATCTCAATTTAATGGGGGAGGTTTAAATTTCGAATTTCAGACCAATCGGATCAATAACAAAAGAGTTTCTTCCTTTCTGCCATATTATTAGTGATATTTACAAAAAAATAATAATTTTTGATTTTATGTATAATATTTTATCCCTTATTTCGACCCCATAATACTATTTTTCTAATATTATTCACGCCATTATTTTTCATTTGGAATAAGGTTTCCATAACTGTAACGGCTTAAATTTTTATGTAACATTTCAACCCCTTTATGGTTAACTTTAAGAACATAAAGTGTGCAGTTATTTTTGTTCATAAATGAGTAAAGTTTGACATCTGTAACTTCAACAGTTTAGATTTTTCCATACATACTGCCATCTCTTTGTTAAACCCCTTCAAGCGTTGTCTATATAATAAAAGGTAACCTTTTGCCCTTACCCAAGGTCTAATCTATCTCTGTATCAAATTCTATCAAAATCGGTTCAGTGGCTTAGGCGTGAAAATGTAGCAGACAGTGGACCAGTTAGTGTAATACGTTCGTGCCGAAATCTTACATCACTCAGTAAATAAAAACTATCGCAAGAAATAAATATTTTTTAATCATACTTAATTCATGATCGATTGTATTAGAAAAACTTTTATCGTGTTTATTTTCACTTAAAACATAGTAGGATGCAAATTAACGTGTATAAATTAAACATTACTTTAATAATAAAATTGTAAAGAAAAAAGAACTGCTTTTAATATTCAAGCAGATTAAAAGTTATTCAATAATTCATCTGAACTTTGAATTGTCGATCAGAAAAGTTCTAAGGCGGGTTTTATTATGGTCATCGTAACGAATGTTTGTAAACAAAAATGGTAAATCTCATGAAACCACTCAATTTTGAATCGATATACAACAACCACTATATTATTCACTTATACAAATCATTTTGCAACACTTTTTAACCAATTTCCGTTAATAAATATCGAAAATAATTTGAAATTTCCTGTGACATTTCGTATAAGCCATGACATATTTTATTTTTATTATCAAGTTGCCAGAGTTATAATTACAAATTCTCCTATCATGCATTAAACCTTCCATTGTAATGCCATGTATTGTTTATGGACCCATAAATAAAGTTAAATAATAATATTTTTTTATATGTTACTATAGATATTCTGTGTTTATTTTTTTATCGAACTAATTACCTTTTCGCGAATGTAAAATAATCTACTAGATAAAATATTTTTTTTGGTCTGGCTTGCAAATGAAAAGGGATAAAACCCCCTCATACTGTCTCACTCGGTTTCAGCCTTCCTCCATGTCATTTACCATAGTAAATTAAACCTTATGCTACATGCACATGTCTTATTTCAGGATGACACCATTTTCTTCGTGCGCAATCCTGTTTATATACTACATCCATGGTTTCATCACCACGCTTTAATAAACTAACTTCATTCCAAAATAGTTCTACATCATCAGGAAATGTTTTGATTCGTTCACAATTTCTTAATATGCGCCACTCTGTATCAATTTCCTGGAAATCATTGCTGTGAATAATATTGGTAAAGAGCCTACTCACAGGAACTATCGAAGTAGTTTTGCCAATTTTAACATTTTTTGGATCAATAATGTCTAAACCTTTTATTGGGTTGTTCTTTAATGGAAAACGCGTGGTTATTTGTTTACAAGCTTCAATATAAAAATCTAGGCATCTGCATTTAAATAAATTTACTTGATCCGAGTTTAGATTTTCTGAACTACTTAGTAGTGTATTAGATGCAGCAGCACCATAGTATACGGCGTCAATATCCATAAAATTTCTGGGATTCTTAAAATCAACATTTTCGATTGGAGTGCTACTTAAATATTCTCTTGCTAAAAAACAATCAAAAATAGTTTTTAATGTTCCAGTTGTTTTTTCATATAAATTATGAATTTTCGGGTGTTCCGCTTGCATTTCTTTATTTAAATCGGTAAATAATGGTAATACAAAATTTAAAAATTCCAAAAATAATATCGTAGTTGGATCTTCGAGCTTCAGTAATATATGTTCTGCAGCTAAAAGATGATCATTGTTAGAGATTTGATCTATAAAAAATAGTTTTAGAGCAGAGAGTTGTTCCAATATTCTTTTCACTGCTGCATGTACTGATAACCAGCGTGTTTGAGTGGGGTGGAGTATTTTATGTACTTTTAAGTCGCAAAACATTTGAAAATTTTTAAACTCTGCCTCTTTTTGGACTAGAAGAAAAGTAATTGTAAATGTCTCTAACAAGATCCTCTATAAAGCGTGGCAATTTGGTACAAGCATATGACGCGCAAAGATGAAACGAATGGCAGGCGAATTTAAGTATAAAAATGTTGGGAATTTCATTTTGCAGCAACGTTACAACATAATTATTACGTCCCATCATTACGTTTGCCCCATCAGATGCAAAACCTATTAGATTATTTTTAAATGGAATATTATTGCTTCTAAAAAAGTTTACAATGTGTTCAAATAAGCTTGCTGCATTAGCTTCTTCTAATGGAATAAGAGCTAAAAAAAAATCTTTAATACGATTAATTTTCGCATATCTCACAACTAAGCACAAGTGTTTGATCGTACTAAGATCAGTGGACTCGTCAATAATAAGCGAAAACTTAGTTTGCCTTAGATCTTCACATAAATTATTGAAACTTTCTTTACCTATAATATGATGAATTATGTCATGAGTTTTGGTCGAAGAGCAGTTTATTTCTTTTGCTATTTTTGAATCAGGACAAACGGCTTGCATCAACTTCGGTAGGTGCTCCATAATAGTGAATGGTAGATTGTGTTCAGCAACAAACGAGGCTAAATCTTATTTCACCTGAAATTAAAAATAAATAATTAAAACTACGTAGGTATATTTAGCAGCGATTAGGGTATAATTATATGCACTGCTTATATAAATCGATTAGTAGAAAACAAAATAATATAAAAATCTAAGTAGTGAAATAAATTACAAAAAAAAATTACCTTGCTTAACCAGTATATCAGATTTTTGAGTTTTGGTCACAGTAAATGATGATATCTTCGGTTGTGATTTTATATTCTTTGATGATACTGAGTGTGCTTGTGAAGAACTATATTTCTTTATAGCGTCTTTTCCTGATGTGATGTTGATATCTTTATTACAACTCTTACAATAGGCATAGCTTTCGCCTTTACGGCTATCTTGCAGCCAACCTGGAAATTCTTCTTCCCATTCTTTTCTATAATATTGTAAATATTTTTTCTTCTTACACTCGTACTTGTGCTTGGCTCCTCGTCAGACATTTTATATAACTTAATTACTTTCCGATTTTGTAGGCAGTCTTTAAGTTAGGTACTCTCTCTTCAAAGTTAAGAAAATTAATGAAAAAATAAAACCGAATTCCTGTTTATATAGACTAGACAGGTAAATTCCCGAGCGAGAGGCCCCCTAAAACATCGAATTGTAGGACACAAGGGTATTCCCCAAAAAATATGATTTACATTCTGCACTATATAGTTCCATATTATTGAGGGCTTCCCCGTAACATTAAACATACATGAAAAGGGTTGCCAGCTTGAAAGTTTGAAATCGGTAGAAAAATCGGGAGAATTTCCATGTATACTGTGAAATCGTAGAAAAATCGTTATATTTCGGTAGAACAGAGCTCATATCGGTAGAAATACCGAAAATCGGTAGGTTCGAGACCACTGTTGCACAGACTTGTTTGACAAAAGACACTGACAGCTGACACTTGACAGTTTTACCCCTCGACTGTCATAACCGCCATATTGTGGCCTTGATTTAAAATAGCCCCTATTTAATGACGATAGGTTGCTTTATTGTTTGAATTTTATTTATTTTTAAAATAGCCCCTTTCTTAGTCTATGGATATACTCATTAACTCTATAGTCTATGGTTCTACCACATTGTAAAATAGGGATGAGTCAAATAAATCGGTAACTACAATATCGGTCAATTAAGAAATATCGATACAATTACTTTGTAATTATTAATCGATCACAGTTTATGATAACTGACCTTTATATGGGCATAGCCACGGTGGGGAACTTGCCCCACCCTGGCTCTGGCCTCTAAGGTGCTTGCCCAAACCTAAAAAAATAAAATACTATCTATAGATATATATAAACCTCTAAATTGACTGATTAACAAATTGGCATAGTCCCAGAGCCCAAACGGCTGAAGTTTGAGACACATTTTGTAGATGGATGATTTCGTGGTGTAGGAAGGTGTGCAATAAGAAAATGTTTTAGTCAGTTCGAATTATACATAACAGGATATATCAAGACTGCGACCGTAAACAAAGCCGGGTGCTAGTTTTAGTGACTATAAACACATCATCCATCAGCCATCAGCCAAAGGAAGTCCACTGCTGAACATAGGCCTCCCCCAATGATTTCCAGTGACCTGCTTCTAACGACGCGACGTCCCACGACCTTTAACACGTCTTTTGACAATCTTGTGGCTAGACGTCCTACGCTGCGCTTTCCGCTACGTGGCCTCGTTTCGAGAACTTTTTGGCTCTTCACTTCACCGCGCTATGTGCCCCGCCCATTACCACTTCAACTTACTAATCAGCTGGGCTATGTCTATCTCGTTTTTATTAGAACCTTTAGGACTCATACCAGGTCCATTTCCTGTGAGGCGGCTTCTGGAAAAAAGAGATCGTCGCACCCTCTTTCTACAGAAAGTCGGCCAGCCTCTCAACCCCTGGAGTTCCGTTGCCCATGTCAAAATGTCTCCACTTTCAACTATGCATCGCTTCTTACATTTGAAATCAAACCCATTTAAAGAAGTAACTTATTAGTTAACTTTGTATGTGTAATTTTAAATGTGAAAAATGCCTATACAGGGTGTACAAGAAAACGGTGCACCTGCCAATATACATTATAGTATATGGTGAAGGCATCTTAATTAAGACGGATTTGCATGGCGCTAGCGAATATTAAGACAAATGCCGAGAAAAAAAAACTAACGTTACATATGCTACTCCTTAACACATTACGCTAAAGTGATTGAACCTTACAACTGAACGGTAGACACCCAAAAATAAATAAGCAGAGTTTATTATTTAAAGTTTATAAGTCGTGCGATTGTTTACATCACGCTCAGGGTACATCAAAAAGATATTAAATTAATACTGTCAACAGTCACATACATGGGTACTAACCCCACACTAAGATACAAATCTTGTGTCGCGGGTATTTGAAAAATAATTATGGTTTAGGGAAATTATTTGTCTCGGGACAGGAACCGAACCCGCGGTTCTCATTTCACAGGCGGTTCTTACCAACTGCTGAAAACAACTGAAAACGAATTTACAATAATATGCACACGACTAATGCATGCACACGCGATCGCAATCCGAATTCAACTAATAAAAAATAAATTATTATTTTGATTTTTGAAAGATAAAGGCCTGTTCACATTGGATACAAAGCTTTCCTATTTGAGTTCATAATAATTCATCTAAACAATTAGTATTAGTACTGTATCAGCCCATATATGTGCCACTGCAGGGCACGGGTCTCCAGTGTAGTAAATTAGTAGTTAGTGTTTATTGATTTCACTGATTTTATCTCGCAGACTTCTCATATGCAAATTCTATGCTATAATGGTAGACGACATTTCTCTAGGTATAAGAATTTAGAAGAACTTTTACCACTTTAAAATAACATTATTTTCAAAATACATTAAAGTAATGTTAAATACAATAATAAGCAAAGTAAATAGACAATTTGTAACTGACTGGATCAGTTGATGACATATTTACATAATATTATAATCTCTTGAGCAAATAAGAACCATTCTATCAGTCCAATAAGTTTTTTTTTAACGTAACTTTTATATCGGAGTAGGTACTTAATCAAATTAGGTTATATCAAGTGTGTAGTGTGAACACACCTCAAGATGCCGGGCTTCTTTTGCAAAATGCTAAAAGTTACCGACAAAGAAATTGCCGCCTTTCGGCTCGCACTCACAAACAGCGGCGGCAACCTCACAGGAAGAATAATCGAGCCGCGTTGTATCCGACGAAGTACACTATGACCGGCGGCTTCCTTTGACTAATAGGGCCGAATTGGACCATCATTTTAAAAATATTATTTCTTATTAATCAGTGTCATCAGATTATTTTTTCAATGAATATTAATTATTTAGAAAATTTAAATGTTATGTAGGTATTACCAAAACTTTTCTAATTATAATTAAATTCGCAATCTTACATGATTTAAGCAATGACCAGTGTGATTTCTTGGTATCTTTCAGTTTGGATTTGTGACACTAAGGAAAATAATGACAAAGAAAATAGTCAATCCATACACGATACAACTGCACCTAAAGTTATTATGTTGTTAATTTATTGACGCTTAAATCTAAGTACGTCCCTGTTTAACTGATTGATTTATTTGAAATGAAACAAAAAATATCCTTTTTTGAAGTTAGAGAAGGATAAATTCTACAGCTAAGAGTTCATGACCTTGCCCATATGTGAACAACGGTTAAAGCGAAGTTTAAGAAAGTTTTGATGCTGTTAAAAATGGTTATCGTGGTATATTTCGTTAACCGTTCAATTAACGACGAAACGAAAGAATACGTATGTGTTTAAATCTTGTTTTTCATCCATTCCAACTGGTTTATGTAATATAGTAATGGTAGCTATTTTAACCCCTTGTCAAAGATGGATAGGTTATAGAGAACGGCCGATAGTGATGTGCCAACTCGAGATAACTCGAGTTGAAATTCAGATAACTCGAATTGAATTCAAGTTGGAAGGAAGAAACCGAAGAAAGTTACGAACTTCGTAGGTAGGATTGAATTAAAGAGGTTTTTATTGTTTTTACTGTTATACCGGGTATCTCAAGACTGCTACCGAAAACGAAGCAGGGTAGTTTTACAGGATAGTTTTACTGACTACAAACACAATGCAACCAAAAATTTCGAGAAGAAACGCCACAATTATTTTTTATGATTTTTTAAATATCGTCTTTTTTGGGTGGTAAATCCATAGTTTTTGCTAAAATAATAATTTAAACACTTTTATACCTTAGATTGTTTATAAATAAAAGGGTATACACTATTAGTTTAGGAAAAAATGTATTTACCACCCAATTATGGTCATAAGAAAAAAATAACAAAAAAAATATTGTCGCTTTTTTTTGCAACTTTTTCTGTTGCATTGCGTCTGAAGTCGCTTAAACTACCACCCGGCTTCGTTTTCGGTAGCAGTCTTGATATACCCTGTATGATTGTACTGTTATATGTATCTCATATGTGAGAGGCCGCCATGAGTCATTTACTTAACAATTCAAAGTAATTTTGATGAAATTTCGTATGTAGGTATCTGATACTCTGATATAAAACATAGGTTACTATGTATGCCGAAAAATTTAGTGCTCTCCTGGTAAAAGCAAAGAATTCATATTTGCATATTTGCTACTCTTTGTGCACCCAAAATGCGTTCATCTACCACGATTTTCAAACTCGAGTTAGGAAGAATTAAACTCGAATTTGGTAAAACTCGAGTTAGTAAGTCGAGTTGCCATCTCTATCGCCACTGTTTCTCATCTCTAGTAATGTGATTTGATGAGGAATATTTTGCCCTAAATTCTTGAAATGTGTCGTAGTCTTAATATTATTGACAAAATTAATATTTAAATGGCAAACAATTGTAATTGTGTGTTAATCTTTCATGAATTTCGAGGATTTGTTTTGTTAAAGTTTTAGTGGACTTCGTTGAAGTCAGCTGACGCATATAAACAAAGGGCATGTCAATATTTCCTAAAGTGGTGAAACACAATCGAAATACTTTGTGATTTATATCTTTGTTTATCATCGCAATGGATGTGGACGGTTCATCTTTGTCTGGTGAAATTGACCAAAACTTACTACTACAGTTTAGTTGTATGAATACTACAGACCGAGAAGAACTAATCAATCAAATGCAGAGGCTATTAGGGCCTAGTCTCAACTACAACACCGCCAGTTTCTTCTTGGATATGAATAATTGGTGAATAAAGTAGTTTATAAGATTTTTCGATCGGTCTGTATAAATGAATTATCAATTTTCAACATATATTTTTTGGTTTTAGGAACTTACAAGCAGCAATATGTTGCTATTTAGATTATACAACACCAAAACTACCATCAATGTCAATAAAAGCTGCTGAAAGTCCAACAAGTGCTGTGGGTCCAGGTTCTTGGTGAAGTATTTTTCCATATTTATTATAGTTTCTATTTTTTGAATACAGGAAGTATGATGATATAGGATGACAATATGGTGCAATTGAAATGTGGAAGGAATCAGTATTCTAATAAATTTATTCAATGAGTGTGCAGTGGCCTGTACTGGAACTTTAATAATAAATTCTAATTCCTTATAATATAATGCTTATTTGGATGTGTTATTCAATGTTATTCATGTATTTTTTTATTGTTAGAATTTATAATTTTTGTTTTCCCATGTACTCAAATGCTACTTAAGTATTATGATGCATTTATTTACACATCCCATTTAAATGTTTTACATTTTCATTAAATAGGGCAATTAATATCTACTCATTTACCAGGACCAAATGTAAGAAAACTGTAAACGAATGGTTGCAGAAACTAGATTATACAGATACCGAAAACTTGCTAACACTCTTAAATTAATTTCATACCATCATCCCGCTTAGACACCCTCATACTATTTGTAACATTAAACAGCTGATACAGACACACCCTCACACAGGCACACAGTGTGTGCCACACACATAAATAACACTCACGCGCGTAAATGAAATGAAATGAAATGAAATGTATTTATTGATCACGTAGGCAATTAAGGAGCTCTTATGACAAGTCAATACACATAGAACTTAATCTCTATTTACAATATATTTCCTATGCTTATTATTACTTATTTTAATTTCTTGCTTTTATCAATTTATTTATTAATTTTATTTATTTTTAAATTAATTTTATTTTTATTATAATTTATGATTAGTTTTTTTAATTTATTTAGTTTTTATTCATATTTTATTTAAAGTATTAGTTTTTACTTTATAGTAATTTATTTGTCAAAGAAATACATTATTTACGTTAGTCAAATTAAATTATATTATTTGTGGACCATAAATATTACAACGGTGCGTAGCGGTTTATAGTTACCACCGGATCCAACGCGGCCCTTCCTGAGAAGACCCGGCGAAACAAACTCAGTGGGCTTACACTACCACTGGAACTACGCGACGCGACCCAGTCCTGAGTATATCCAGCGACTAAGACTCAGTGGGCTTGTTTTGGGTCCAACTTAAGACAACGACCATAAGTATTTCCGATACGTCCCGTATGTTTAGGCTTACTGCCGGATCCAACGCGGCCCTGACTGAGAAGACCCGGCGAACAAACTCAGCGGGCTTTACTTTACCACTGGATACTACGCGGCGCGACCCATTTCTGAGTAGATCCAGCGAGTCAAACTCAGTGGGCTTGGTTTTGGTCAATTTACTAAAATAAGTATTTGTGACTTGTCTTACAAGGATTTGCCATATTAATTATTATTTTTATATGATTTTTTCGATCGGTCGTCATATAATTTAATTGATTTATTTGATTGTATATAGCTTAATTTTTGAGTTCACAATTTTAGATATTTTTAATTATTTAAATTAGGTGGTGTAATAAGCGAATAGTTCAGGGCCCCAGGAGGTCGCAATGTGCAAGAGAACACCTAATCCCAGGCTTTTTATCCTCAATATATTCCTTAATATTATAATAACCCTAGTCATAAGTTTGTTTTTAATATGGACCCTAAATAGTTTGTCCGGTAGCTGCGTTATCCTATTGGGAAGTTTATTATAAAATTTAATACAACTACCCAAGAAAGATTTTTTTGACTTTTCTAGTCTAAACGAGGGTATTGCTAGTTTATTTTATTCCGCGTATTAATGGTGTGGGTGTCACTGACCTTATAAAACTTATTAATATTTTTACGAACGTGCATTATATTCTGAAAGATGTATTCAGATGACACGGTTAGTATATTGCTTTCTTTAAAAACAGATCGCAAAGAATCGCGGCTTCCTAGATTATAAATAGCACGGACTGCTCTTTTTTGTAAGATGAATATCGATTCGATATCAGCCGCTGATCCCCATAAAATAATGCCGTATGACATTATACTATGAAAATAAGCAAAATATACCAATCTAGCCGTTGCAACGTCAGTTAGTTGTCTTATTTTTCGGACCGCGAACGCTGCGCTGCTAAGTTTAGCTGATAATCTCTCAATTTGTGGACCCCATTGTAATTTTTTATCTAGAGTGATCCCTAAAAAAATTGTGGAATTAGCTAAATTTAGAATTTCTGAATTTAATTCGATACGCGTGTTTACGCTTGCCACGTTCGGTAAAGCAAAACGGACGCATTTAGTCTTACTAGCATTTAATAGTAGATTATTAGCAGAAAACCAATCCGAAATTAAATTAAGAATATTGTTAGGTGTATCTAGATTATCGTCTTTCCGATTAACTTTAAATATTATAGAGGTGTCGTCAGCGAATAAAACTATGTCTGACCACTTCTGAACCATGCAAGGAAGATCATTTATGTAGACTAAGAATAAAAAGGGGCCCAGAATGGAGCCCTGCGGAACCCCAATTTTAACTTTTGATCCTACCGAAGTGAGCCCGTCCAAAGAAACCTTTTGTTCACGACCCGACAAGTAAGACATTACGAGATCAAGTGACGTATCACTGATTCCGTAGTACCTTAGCTTCATAATAAGTGTTTGGTGGTCAACACAGTCGAAAGCCTTGGAGAGATCACAAAAAACTCCTAGAGCATCTTGAGATGCCTCCCAGGCTTCTAAAACCGACGTGATTAGTGATGTCCCGGCATCTTGAGTTGAGCGACCCTTTGTGAAACCAAATTGATTCCTATGTATTAACTTATTTTCATCAAAATGTGCTAGCATTTGATTAAGTAAAAGCTTTTCGAAGATTTTGCTAAGAGCCGGTAGTACAGAAATGGGTCTATAATTCGACGGATTGTTCGAACATCCTGACTTAAAAATGGGTACGACTTTACTAATTTTCATTAAGTCGGGAAAGATACCGTCACTTAGGCAGGAATTAAAAATAGTAGCTAATAACGGTGCAATGTTAACAATAATAGCTTCTATAGCTTTAACAGACAGTCCCCATATATCTTCTGTAGTTTTTATTTTAATTTGCTTGAAAGCCTTTATTATTTGACAACTGGTTACCTTTTGAAAGTTAAACTTAGACATATTTCCAGGAACATTTTCCTTTAAAAAAGATTCCGCTAAAACTACTGATGAATCTAAATGTTTAGTTAAGTCTAATGGTATGTTAGTGAAAAAATTATCAAGATAATTGCAAACGCAATTACTCACACTATACACATCCAAGACATTACACATAGACGGACACACACACACACACACACACACACGCACACATACACACACACGCACACACACACATACTCACTCACTCTCATACTGACAACACACATTACTTTTAAGTTACTAGGAGTTGAAATTTTTGTTAGATATTTAATTATAATTATAGCTCTTTTAAGAATGTTTTCAGCTTAAATTTAACTTCATTTTAAATATTGTTTAGATATGTTTTATTTTATTATTTTTTTTTCTTATTTTAAACATTACACATATACACATACAATTTTATGTCTCTCAATTTTATGGATAGGCCCTAAAAGGGAAGAGAGCCTGGTGATCTGCACCACAGGTGGAAACCTACAGCAGACACCAGCTTCTCACAAAATAAGCATTTACTTAAAAATAGTTTTAAGGCAACTTATGTACCTATGGTTTTGTGAGGAGAAAATAAATAAAGTTTATTTATAAGTTTATTTAAATGGGATTTGTGAGTGGACCATGCGCAGTTAAAGCAACTTAATATTTGAATGGGGTTTGAGTATTCCTGCATTACTATTGCAGTTAAATAGTTGCATTACTCATTTAAGGTTTTTATTTTAGTTTTGACCAAACCTGGAGTATTGCCAACACTGGTGTGGAACAATGGCCTGGCAGTTGCAGGTTGATTCAGGCTGGTGGGGAACCTCTTGGTGCATCAACGGTTTTCATACCACCTCTGTCACCTGGGCATTCCACTACTGTAACATTAAAATTAGTTGCTCCCACTACACCCGGCACCCATAGAGGATATTTTCATTTGGTTACTGACAAAGGCGATCAAATTGGAGGTAAGTGTATTGAAGTGCTTTTAATGTGTTTAAATGTTAGTGTGTCTGTAACATACAACTGACGCGAATAGGCTGATGATGATGATATTCATTTTCTCACACCCACTGTTCTATAGTTAAACTTTTAGGGCCTCATTAATAAACTCGGATGAGCGAAGGATTAACTTTAGGCATTGGGCTAGAGAATTCAATCTATTATTATGAATAGCTAGATAGTAATGACTATATTAATAAAAATCTATATTCTTCCGCCTAACATGATAATCCTGTTATGGCAATACACTGATTTTAAAAGTAAAAGGAATGGTCAAAATAAAATAGTCAATTTTAATGTTTTGGGCTAAAATTTAATCCCTCGCTCATCCGAGTTTATTAATAAGGCCCTTATGGTAAACCATATGCAAAAGAACCATTGTAATCCTACTCAATTTTGAGGAGCTTTACTCTCCAGTTCCAAAGATATTTATCAATTTATTTTGTGGAAATATCTGTGAAAAATTATCTACCTACCTCATAGATTTAAAAAACTAATGATAGGGCCTGGAGTATATTTGGAGCAATAGACTTTTGACTTTAGATGTTAAAAAATATTATCTTCATTTTTATTTACAAAATCTGACAAAATGGGGACCCTTCTCCTTTTTTGGAATCTGTTAAAAATCAATTACCTACAAGAAATTAGTTTAATGTGTATATAATTTAGCATTTTTCTTTCTAAGTATATACTAAAATGGCAATTTTATTGATACTCCCAATGTCGAACTTACTAAAAGGACTATCCTTAGTTTTTGAATTCATACCTACAAATTTATAACTGAGAAAGAATTAATGGATAATGAAAAAACCCCATGGGGCTGTCAAAGAATTTAGTTCCGAGATATATTTAAATTATTTGTAGAAATAACTAAACCAGTATTAGACACATCACATATCTTACATATGAGAACAATATGTGTTTTTAATTTGTTAGTATAGTTTTTTTTTCCTTCATTATACACCCTAGACTGCCCTTTCTCTCTCCTGTGTCTTATCTCCATCCAAAGGTTGCTTGGAAGAGATTGCCTAGTGCAATAAGGCCGCCGATTGTACTTATTTTTAATATTATTTTTAATTTCTGTTATTGTATTTGTTTTTTTCTGGTGTGCAATAAAGTTTATAAATAAATAAATAATATGTGAATATTGGTGCAAATAAAAGATCTGATTCTTCTTTATGTGTAAAAGGTAGAATCAAATTCATAGATACAACTACATGAAGGGCTGAAATATGTTTTAGAAACAAATTAACAAGGACTTAAAAAACTCTTATAATAATATTAAAATTATTTGTATGGTTCTTGATTTCAGACACTCTTTGGGTTGAAATAACAGTAGAGTCTGAGATGACTATGGCATTAGTTGAACAGCTAGCTGCGTACCCGTCCCTAGTAGTAGACTGGAAGATTCTATGGCACAGGTAATTTAATTTCTTTTTTTGTAACATAAACATAATTATGATAAATAATTTTATGTCATGTATAGCATTTGAGTATGATTGGATTTTCAATTTCTTTGCAATAACTATAAAATGATTAAAGTTAAATATTTTAACTTTCAGGTGCCCACACAAGACGACCAAATGTGTTGATAAACAGTCACAAGTAACTATTTTTGTAAACTTTCATTGATCTAACTATGTAGGTATTCATTTGGTTTTGTAGTTTTTGTTAAGTCCCTCAAAATGGAAAGGAAGTGATAGCTCAAACATCACATTATGTTGTATGTAATTTCTATAACCTATTCACTTTTGTGTATTCTCTATGTTTAAAAATATGTTTTAATGCATGACTACTTGAATCTATGCATTATTATGGGCAAATCCTGTAGGGGTTTTTCGTAATGCCTGGGTTGTGTCAGTTTTCTGGGCAGTCAGACCTTAGGATTACTACCTTTTTTTATTCAAAACATTGACTGGAATAAAAATAATAATGATATGATGGACCTAATTATAAATAAGCTTACAATGTTTGTCTATACAGAAATAAAAAATGTTTGTTAAAGTAGCTGTAATTTTGTCAAACAACCTTTTTTAAATCCAATAGTTGATGTAATTAATTTATCATCCATAAACTTAGCACAAAATGCACTTGTGATATTTGTAATAGGTATATTCTTTCAACAAGTAATTTATAATTAAAATAAATCTCGTTTGAATCAAGGGAAATTAAAGCAACATTGATAACATAGATAAATTATTATTTTTGCCATAATTATTTGTACTTCCAAGAGCATGAATTGCCTTTATTTCTATTCAGTTAAAGCAATTATGATTGACCATACTTTTGTATATTCAAATTAAATTTGCAATAAAATTGCAATTCTCCTATATCGAATAAAGTGTTTCAATTAGAAATTATAAGAAATATTATATTTTTCTCGAAAGTGCAAATTAAGACTTTTTTAAACAAGCAATGGAACTTTACTGGTTAGCATTAGTCACAATAAAATGTTAATACAAACCTACATAGAACAAAAAAATAATGTACCTATGACTTCTGGACTTTGCCCATAATACCTATAAAAAGAATGAGTGGAAAATGTACAAAATCAGTATGAACTGCAAAATGGCATAGCTGTAAGACTAAATAATGAGATACTGTTAGATATTGTTGAAATTTTACAAAATGTATATACTAGTGATTTTATTAGAGTTACTTATTTTAAGGTTGAATTGGGGATTTATTTTATTGTATTAGTAAATATGTAAGAAAACAATGTTTGTTTTATGAAATATTATTCCTTAACTACAATATAATAATACCATTCTTGTTTAAGCAGGAATCCTTAATACATAATACATCACAACATTTTTAGGTCTAGTCTTAATAATTATAATACCTAAAAAAAAATCACAAAGCTTGATTTCAAAAACTCAGGACAAGGCACATTTTTGGAAATTTTTATATACAAACCAATCTTCTTTAGTTTTTTCAAACAGCCATTTCCATATCTATTTTGGGATGTGGTTGATAACCTTTGATGGTAAAGTCTTCATACTTAAAGTCATCTATTGACTCAATTTTACGAGCAAATTCCAAAGTGGGAAATGGTTTAGGTACTCTTTGTAGCTGGATTTTCAATGGCTCTATATGATTTAGATATACATGAGTATCTCCAGTTGTGTGGACAAATTCTCCAGCCTGTAAAAGTTGCATTTTGTTTTTAAAGGGAATATTATACCCTAAGTATATGTATATGATACTTGACAGGAAAACTAGTATTCACTATGTCAATGAAATATGCATAATTTTAAAGTAAACATGAATTGGTGATATACTTTGACGTTGTAGAACAAGTGATTGTTATAATCGTTATTATTTTTATCATAATCTCGGCTTGTGATTTCATTGAGGATTTTTCATGAAAACATCATCTGTAGAGTTTAAATGTTTAAACAGAACTACTTTTATAAAAAAAATATGATTAGTCATTATGCTAACCTGAGTCTATTCTTTAGAATATGAAAGGATTGGTAAAAATATCAACACTTACCTCCAAACCAGTCACATGAGCTATCATATGTGTTAATAGAGAGTAACTGGCAATGTTGAATGGTACTCCTAAACCCATATCAGCACTGCGTTGGTACAATAGGCATGATAATTTGCCGTCCAGCAACATGAAACTGAGCCAAACAATGGCAAGGAGGTAGGGCCATCTGACTTAGGTCGGAAGGATTCCATGCACACATCACCATTCTTCTATCTGCAGGTTATTTCTATAAATAAACAGAACATACATTTACTCATTTAACATTAAACTCATGTAAATAAAGTTTTAAAACACAGTTATTAAAAATAATGTCTTCATATTGCTATACAAAACAAAACATAATGCACAGAAATGTAACTTTATGACATCAAAATTATATGAACTAAAAAATTTCCAAATATACCACCCCAAAATATACACTGTGAGAATGTTCTCATTATATTGGCGACATTGCCATTGTGGATTGCAAGACATAAATATACATTTATCGCAATCATTCTTGCATCAGGAAGGATTTTAAGTCCTGAGGGAAAACCAAAAGGGAAGGTACCAACGCAATGTCTATTATTTCCGAAAAACAGCAGTCAAAATACACTTGTGTTCCAGTTTAAAATACGCTGTAGCTAGAGTAACTACTGGACATATTGAAACTAAACATCTTATGTCTCACAATGATGAGCGCAGTGGAATGTAAAGCATTGCTTTGTAATTCCTGGTGTTGTTTGGTTTTGCTCCTGTCATGAGCCGTCGCATCGCTAACCATCAGGCGAACGGCATGCTCGTCTCGCCATTCTTCTCAAGATCTTTATTGTCATATCCAAGCCTTTGATGTGTTCTTAGAATTTACATAAAGGAGGCAAGAACATAGATTAAGATGTGTACCTGAATTTATTTTATTCAGCTATTATGTTTATAATAGCTGTGTCTAATACACCTAATACTAACTATACTATATAGCTAAAAACATGGTATGGGTTTACTGTAATGATTTGCTAAGTCTGCCCTTGTTCCATTACCCTAAATACTACCTCCTTTCTCTACTCAATATTGAGTAATGGGCACATTGCCGAAGTTAATCTCTTGAGTTTTTTATGCTGTACATGTAAGCACATAATTAAAAAAAAAACGAAGTTGAAATGTAATCTTCATACATTATTGCAAATTGCATCATCTATTTGCAATTCAAATGCTATTATAACAAATTTTACATGCATCAGTTTTGTAATTAGCATTATAATTAAACTCTTCAAGAGAGATTTGAAACATTCCATCTGTGGAAACATTGAGAGAATAATTCAATATTAACATAATAAAATACTTACTTAATGGTGTTAATTACATTTTGGAGTTGGTCAATGCCTTGGCCAGTGTAATCAGTCTTTGCATTAATATATTTGGCACCACTATGTCTCCATTGAAATCCATATACCGGTCCAAGATCACCTGCAACAAATAAATGATTTAGTTTTTGCACACCTTATCTGACCTAGGGGTCAATTTAGCAAACACTCAGATGATATAAAAACATAATCTCAGTTTAAATATTTTATGAATGTGTTGTGATAAATTGCTTACACTAATCCTCCTTTCTATCATGTATGTATGTACATTATTTTTATTAATTGTTGTAAAACTTTGCAGTACCTGTAACTTTTATGCCATAATTCTCCTCCTTGAGTCGATTTCCTCATGCTGATGGTTGTGACCCCCACCATGGGCAATTTTTCTTTGATGATGTCATCAGGGTCTGTTTATTGTGGTGTGTAAGGCTTCCTGTATGTTTATACCGTATACCACACAGGTAATTTAAACTATACTGATTTTAAAATAAATTTGCAACTTATAGTTATTCATTTCTATAGGGTTCTAATAGGGCAGTATTTGTAAACATATTCAGGCCCTATCTGCCTTATAGGTAAAGACATTAAAACACCAATCTACTTTATGATAGCTGTAGAAGTTAATAATGCTCACCCAGTGGTCAGAGACTTGCATGATAGATTAAGCTATGTCAGTGGCTATGACACATATGTCATGTTATCAGCATACTTAATTAAAATAAGCTATTGTAACTGAGAAATAGTGTGTTTGTATTAATTATATTTATTAGAAGGGGTAGCTTGAAATCAGTTGCATATAGATAGCTTCATTTAACCATGCTCAAATGTGTGTAAAACCAATTATAGATAGCTTAAGACCACACGCTAATCAGTGTACGGCCTACATCTGTATGCCTCCTAAAGATAATAAAACTGATTTTCGTTCGTATCAGCCCATATACGTCCCACTGCAGGGCCTACTCTACAATCGAGAGTACGATTGAGAGTGGTTAGGCCATATAGTCCACCACGCTGGCCTAGTGCGGGTTGGCGGGTTGGCACCATGACAAACTAATTAGGCACAAGCTAAATAAAATACAAAATGCATAGTAAATTAATAAAGTGCTAATTTCTCTGGATGATAGATGATATAAGCATATAAAACCTTTTCCATTTAAATATTTGAAAATATTTTATTATAATAAAATTAATATGTGTTACAGCTATGAGCAGACAAGCAAATCAAATAGTTTTCTTACCTTCTTCCCTATCAGTAAAGCCCAAATTATCTAGGAACGATCGGGACCCGTTGGCGTCCCAGATATGGACTCCCTTTGCAGCAAGAGCTTTGGCATCGGTTGAACCAGATATCATCCACAGCAGCTCTTCTATAACACCCCTTGTGAAAACTCTTTTAGTTGTGAGAAGAGGCAGTGTATTATTCCGAAGAGAATATCTTTGCATAGCTCCAAATACCGACAATGTACCCACTTGAGTTCTATCGACCCTTTTATCCCCTAAAACAATCAGTTACAATTGATTGGACTGTATGAAATTTTGTTGTTGAAGACATCAGTTCAGTTTAGTTTGTATTTTAAGATGTCAAGACATTGTTAATGTTTATTTACCTGTGTCAATGATTCGTTTTACAAGATCTAGATACTGATATTCGTCGTGGTGTCCAGAAGTGCCTCCATTAGTTACAACCATTTTTGGAATAATCAACTTAATATTTCACCAAATGCACCAATAAACTGAATTGAAGTTTGAACAATAGCAAATAAACCAAATAAACTAAACGCTAAAGGGCTTCAGTTTCGCAAAAAGGCGGTAAATCTGACAGTTTGTGGGTAGGTTATTAGTTTTTTTAGTGGATCATGCTATGAATTGGTAATCTTTCGGTCTTGGGAAGAAGCAATAAAAAAATATAATTATTATTAATTAAGGAAAGTTTTTTTTTTTAAAGTATATATATTTTTGTAACATTAGTTGTTTAGTCGTTTGATCATAATCTCACCGATCTCTCGAATGTCATCAATCTCTGTCTCAATTCAACTACTTCTCCGTAAAATGGAACTCCTAGGCATCCGAGGTCTGGCACTGGACTGGTTTAGAAGTTATGTCACCAATCGCACCAAATGCACACAAACAATAAAAGTAAATGGTATCAAAAGCAACACACTTCCAATAAATTATGGTCTCCCCCAAGGTTCACGCTGTTAATCATCTATATGAATGATCTTCATAACTTGTACATAAAATCCTCATATAATTTTATTTATGGGCGTGACTGGAATCGCGCCCTAAGACTTGCCGAAGAAGGCATGAGCAAAATAAAAAACTGGCTACAACAAAACCTACTTACTCTAAACACCAATAAAACCAAATTTTTCTGTTTCACTAAGACATCCTTCCGATTTTCATCACGAAATCAGACGTTGTTTTGAAAAGAAGTTGTACTGCTCGGCGGCATTCCTAGATGTCCAGCAAGCATTCGACAGAGTCTGGCACAAAGGGCTACTATGCAAAGTTAAACTATACTACCTCATTCACTATACTCTATCATAAAGTCATATCTTGAAGACAGATATTTCCAAGTGAAACAGAGAGATGCAAGATCCCCATTACATAAAATCGAGGCTGGTGTGCCACAGGGATCTGTACTTGGCCCCAATTTTATACAATATTTACACGTCCGACCTTCCAACTTGTGAAAATGTCACTGTCGCTACATATGCTGATGACGTTGCCTACCTTGCCAGTGATAGAGACCCAATCGAGGCTAGCAACAAACTGCAGACCGTACTAGACAAAACCCGTGCATGGATGAAAAAATGGCGTATCCGAGCAAGTGCTCAAAAGTCCCACCACATTACGTTCACTCTACGAAAGGGCAACTGCCCACCTGTCAAACTTGGAGCTGATCCACTACCAGAAGCAGAGGTCGTAAAGTACCTAGGATTCACCTTGGATCGAAGGCTAACTTGGACTCAACATATACGGAAGAAAAGAGATGAAATTAACCATAAAATCAGGAATTTATATTGGCTAATGGGCAGAAACTCAGCCTTGTCTGTGGACAACAAACTCTTACTTTACAATGCAGTTCTAAAACCCCTTTGGCTCTACGGCATTCCACTATGGGGGTACCGCTAGTAAAAGTAATATCATGAGCTTACAAAGAGCTCAAAATAACATCCTTCGCACTATCACAAATGCCCATGGTTCTCTAGAACAGAGGAAATCCACGAATATCTCAATGTTCCAACAGTCCAATCAGAATTTAAAGATATAAAATAAAATACGCAGAACGTTTGTCAGCACATCCCAATACCCTGGCAGTTCAACTTCTGAACCCATCTCCAACACCTAAAAGGTTAAAAAGGAAAGATGTATGGTGATAAGACAGGTGACGCGATGGCCTCATCGTCTTTATGTCCGATGCTCATCAAATCATCAGCTTATAGTCGAGGGACTGATTGCCGATTCTAAAAGAAAAAAAAAAAAAAAACTAAGACCTCCGCAACAAATTCCAAAACAATATCCGAACTTAAACTCCATTCACGTACATCCACATCCAGCTCTGTAAACCGACTCTCTTGCTTCTGCGATAGTATTCAACGCACATACATAATTAAATACCTTGGAATTCATCTGGATGAGATATTAACTTTTGAGACACACGTTAACAATCTATCAAACAGAATTCGTAAGCGCTCTGGAATCATTACTAAACTTAGAAATAGTGCAGACATTGAAGCCTTAAAACTAGTTTATGTTGCAATATGCCGGTCCTTAATTACCTACTGCATCACCATATGGGGCAGTTGCAGCAAAAGCATTCTTTCAAATCTCGAGAGAGCCCAACGTGCATTTCTAAAAAGAATTTTAAACAAGCCTTTCAGATATCCCACAGACCTTTTATATAATGAAGCCAAAGTTCTCCGAGTTCGCCAACTTTACATCCTACCCGCAACCCTTCAAACTCACAAAGTTGTTTTACAATCGGATTCCTTCACAAACCTACGTAAAAAACGTGTCTTTCGTTTGCCCTCCCATCCCGCTAAAACAAACTTCGCCAAAAGATTCCCATAGATATCTCATCCTGTAGTTTATGACTCGGTCAATACACGCTGTGATATAAAAATTGCACAATCAAAAAAGCTAAACAAACAATTAACATACTGTTACTTTATTTCGACTACAACGAAACTAAAAATATTCTCTGCTCTTACATAAATCCTCATGATCTATCAGTCATTACTAATATATACGAACCGAAATTAAAAACCTATCACATCGAATAAATATCTCTCTACATCCTTAGTATTCCAACATAATTAAAGATTTTATGCTGTACCGGTAAATAACGATAAAATATATAATATACTAGTTACTTACACACACACACACGCACGCACGCACGCACGCACGCACGCACGCACGCAATTGATGGTAAATTAACGACTTAAGGATGGTAGCTAGCTGTTCTTCTTGTTGTTCAGGAGAGGAATGGTGAAGGTGGAATTAAATCATGCAATTCCTCTGCACACTCACCGAACTGTAACCGATAAAATATCGTTAGGCTAGCAACTTTCCGCCGGTGTTTGAGATTTAGAAGTTTGCCTCCATCAGGGTCATTACCTATGAGCCTTTATCTGCGACGTTCTACAGAGTCTAATGCTGCCAGTTGAGAGCTGAACTATCCTAAAGATGTCAGGAGTATTCCAAGCCAGAGCGAATCTGAACTTTATAAAGACTCAGAAGTTGCTCCGGCGTGAATATCTCCTAACCTTAAAGAGGATGCCTAGTTTTTTGCAGCATTTTTAGCAATGGACTCAATGTACTGGCCAAAATGTAGATTAGAGGAAACATTTATACCTAATAATTTGAGATCGTTAGATGTTGTTAGAACGTAGTGATTACTTACTCTATGGATGTTGTGACAGCCACTCCACGGCAAGTTGGAGTCAAGGTGGAAGGACTCCGTTTAGCAGTAAATAAACATGACTGCTATGCGTTTTGGTGGCATTGAATCGAACTAAATTGGAATCATCCAATCAGAAATCGCTTGTAGTGTCAGATTAATACTCTCAACCATAGCTTCACGTAATGATAGTGTTTCCCGCATCCTGGAATGTGCGAAGGAGAGAAATCTCTCTACAACTGTACTATAAATTCAAATAAATACACCCAACAGTGTATCTCCAGAGTACAGTGGTTAGTAGAGCGTTCTTGCTGAAATTAGTTGCTGCTAGTAAAGATTTTGAACATGCTTGGTTATACTAAGAAAGTTTAGTAAATCAAATAATATTCAGTTTAGCATTTTTATTTCGATGTAATAATGAAAAAATCTTAGAGATGGTATAATTTTCATGGTCATCATCATTTAGTTTTTCAATCAATGGTCGGAACGACTCAATGCTTATATTAAATAGCGGCAGACAAGAGCTGTGGCGTATCTTGGGAGAGGCCTATGTCCGGCAGTGGACTACCTCGGCCTAATGATGATGATGATACGTATTAAATTTGAACTGTATTTATTTCCGTCCCATGTGGGGCGAGGTATATCGTGCACAAATTCCTTGGTTTGTCGGATAACCGTGGGCCCAATAATACTAAAACTAATTCGCGATACAAACATACATAAGAATATTATATTTTTAAAGATTTACGTTCGGCTCGGTGCGCGGCGCGAGTTGGGTTGTCATTAGTAACCAATCAATAACCAAATTCAACACTGATCTGAAAATATTGTTATTGTTAAACTGTGTTTACAAACATAATAATATACTATGCATCAAATAAATATACATGAAGTTTAATTTTGAAATATTCATTGTGAGTATATACCTATATAGCATTAGTGATTTTTTTTTAATAGCATGGGTTTTAAGGTAACAAGATCGTAAATTATTATTTTTGCGTGGAATTATAATGTTTCTAGGATCACCACATAAAATGCCATCAGAAGAAGCCCCTTGTGTAGAGCTAGGCAGTGCTCCACAAACTCCAAGCGTTGTGGCGTCTCCATCTCCATCGGAAATATCAAGCGCTAGTTCTCCAGAACCACAAAATGTTCGGGCTACTCCACTATTTAGGTAATAATATATGATATATTAACAAATAAATGAAATAGCGGAGTTTGAATGTCTGTAATACATAGAATCTTATAAACATAAAAAAGGAGGGTAATAATTTCTTTGCTAAATGAGCTTGACAGTCCACACAGCTATGGCTTCGCAAGCCAGCACGCGTGGTTCTGGTTAGAAATGGAGAGGGGGGGGATCAAGTTGAACAATTCTTCAGAGCATTCACCGTGATACAGGCGATAAAATGATGATACGATAAAATGATCTTGTGTATTAATTGTTAAATGTTAGGGCATTGGCTATGCCACTTCCGGAGCCCGAGCAGCCACCAGGTCAGGAGGAATTAGAACGACGTCTGCCTGGATATCGTCGAATTGTTATTCCTAGGGAGTTGACATTGATAGAGCTATTGGTAAGTTTTTGTGATCGTAAATTTTAACTTTAGTAAAGATCATATAAATCGAAATTACGTTTTCTGTAGTTATAAAACAAATAAAAAACAATCTAAGAATGAGTAGAGTTAATAATTCAACCTTAGCTTCACATAAAATATTATGCTATTATTGCTAGGTTTTTTAAACTGATATGAAAGTTTACTAGCTATACACCTATTGGTAAGTTGAATCCACTGCAGTCCAAATATAATTTAATGCTTATCTTGCCCTGCTCATTAACGATTACAGATAGTGTAAAACTACAATATGTCGTATATTAGCTTACTTTACAACGACATGTTTTCGACCATGGTAAATCTGTGGCGGTCGCTATCCGGGAAATAATACCTACTTAATCGCATGTATCTTTTTTAGTTTTAGGGAGTTTTCTTTTTCAGTTATAGCAATCAGTAATTGTAAAAATGTACCATACTGGAATTGGCATGTTATAGAAACAAAGCAGCGGTGTAAACTCAGATGACGAGGTTTTGAGAATTCGTGAGGCTAAACTCCGAGTGGTGGCAGAACGTGTCGGACTGCGGAGATTAAATGTTCTAGCTCCAAGACTCCGTTCTTTAACACTAGATGGAAGCGTTTTATCCTCTTTGAGAGACCTCGGAATCGGGTTGGTTCATCTCAAGGTGAGACTACTTATTTTCTGTAGTAAAAGCGTGCTTCGGAAGATCTCGTAGAGAAACCTAAACATAGTACAGGATAGTAAGAGCTTTCAGCTGCTTTCGGTAGATCGCCATCAAAATTTGGGTATACCTATACCTAAAGAGGATTTCCTGTCCTTGAGAATGTTAGTAATTGGACGGTAATTGCTAAGATAACATTTTCCTTAGCTGGACAGTGTTAAATAGGAGATGAGGTAGATATTAGTTTTTATTTTTGTCAGTCCCCTAAGACTGAAATTAGTTTTTAGAGGTATTTTTACAGGTATTGAGTATAAATCGGTGCGGCCTGAGTACTCTGGATGGTGTTTGGGGTTTGGGGGCATTACGTGAACTGCATGCTGCTGGCAATCGCCTTCAAGATCTGCAACCGTTGGCTGCGCTGCAAAAAGTACAGACGTTGAATTTGGCTGAGTAAGATTTTATTAAAAGTGTATACTTACACAAGTATATGCTAATATTGCTGATAGATAGAGTATATGTACAGACTATGCTAGTATATTAGGAAATCCATAATCATTTGTATGGCAAGGAATAATGGACATGCATATTTTCTTCTAGACTATTTAGGAAAACAATCGTTTTGTTCATTACTGATTTGTTAATTGTTGATAAAGCTTCACTGTATTTGTTTGCATTGAGCTATTCAATTTGAATACTCTAAATAAATTGGAAAGTACACACTATATTTATGTATTCTGTACAGTAATCCAATATCGGAAACTGGTCGTCTTTGGACCTTGGGTGTTTGCGGTTCTCTTCGGCGTCTCATTTTGCGTGGAACCCCGATGGCAGATACTCTTCATTATCGCTTCAGAGTGGCTTCAGCTTGCCAATGCTGGTCTATCTAGACGACCGACCACTGCACGTCGACATTCAATGTTTGTATTACAAGCTGTAAAAACCAAACCATTAGCTTTTATAAGGTTTAGTTTACATTTTTAAATAAGTAGGTATTTTTGATAGTTATAACTGATATTCATTATTATTGGTTACTGCCTATTGGTAATATCGTAATAGATTACCAGGACTGAATGGAACCTTTTTACTGCGTTAGGTACATATTTAAAAAGCAAAACAGTTTATTCGTAATTGGTGTATGTGTTATGGGCCAAGTGATTAATGCGAGCAGTATTCATAACGCCCGGGCAGTATGAATATTGCCGAGCCATATCGAGCCAAGAGATTATTTACAATCTAAACTCACCTATTTATCACATTGCCCGGGCATTATGAATATGGCTACATGATGATCGGGCAATGTGATTAATAGGTGATTTTTTACGTGGTGCGCTGCCGCATTGTCGCATCTGCGATAGACCCATAAATTAAAAAGGTTGAATTGATCTGCTTATGTTTAGTTGTTTTTAACGTCCGAAACATTATCTTCAGAAGAAAATTAGTATACTCACTTTATGGATCAGTTAGGTCTACTGTGCCCCAAAACCGACTCGGAACACCCTGACTTCACGTAGACTTTTGGCTACCGACCGTAGAGTGTATATAAAAAGCCGGAGGCGCGGGGGGAGAGCAGCCCCCGCCCGCTGTAACGAAGGATAGGCAACCGTGCGAGCCGTAGCGGCTGAGGCTGGTCGCCAGAGGCGACCAGCAAGCCGAAGCTGCGGAGGTGAGCATGGGTACCCATCTTTTGTTACGCAAGGGCGAAGGGGCTGAACTTCCCGTAGCGCCGGAGACGATGCAGAAGCTAATTTGTATTGACAACAAGTGTTTTAAGGGTTAGGTTGCTATAATAGATATTTCTCAGGAATGGTGCGTTACCTTTTCATGGGAGTGGTACCAGGGGAGGTGCGACACGTCCCCCTCCCCCTCCACTCTTCCCAACCCACCCCCTCGTGCTGCTCTATTCTAAATTCTACACTTCGGCTCATTGTTTGGATTTTGATTCACTTTACATCACTCTGCCCAATAGGCACTTGGCATTATTCATAATGCCCGGGCAATATGAATAATGCCAAATTAATCACTTGGCCCATAACATATGTACTAAGTAGAGGCCTATGTCCAGCAATCGACTGCAATGGGCTGATGATGATGATGATGAATTGCTGTACGGGCATAGAAGTTAGATCTGTACAAGCAAAGTGTATAAGTCAGTAGTCTTATTTATCACAGTTTATTATCAATATCAGATGATTCGGACGAAGTTTTTGAAATGTTGTCATCTTCCGAGTCTGACAAAAGCGAGGCAGAAGATGAAACACAGTTAAAGACTGCAACAGTCAAGCCGATGCACACAGAACTAGATCCAGAACCATCAACAAGTCATGCACAGGTGAGATTTAATGATTTATGACTACTACAGCAATCTTGTTACTTACTTAATTTGGTTGCGTGGATTTTGTAAAACAAAGCGATATATTAAATAGTCTATAATGGACTATTTAATATAAGATTCCGTGATTCCATGCAAGCTTTAGCGCTGATATCTAAGTCGAGCCGTTTTAAATATGTTGAAAACAAAGTTTAAAAAAAGTTTTGATAACCCAATATGAGTCAAGTGTAGATACTGGAATTATTGAAATATTTTAACTGATTATTTTATTCGAGTCTAGCTCGTCACTTATGTTGAAACTTAAGGATTTTACTTCACTATGTATTTTTGTGGCTTTCAAAATTATTGTTGTGAAATCTGGGTCAAAAGTAAGCATTACGCTAGCAGTACCTACTCGCAAAGAGATTAGTAGGAATATAATTAAATTCATTACGAAACTTTATTTCGTGTCTACAAATTCGTAATAATTATAGAAACGTGAAACGTCATATCAATACAATAGCTGAGGACAGTTTGGGGGTTAATACGATACCAATTTTGCTAACAGTTTATTTCCGCATAGTAGGCAGTTATAATAATGAACCGTAATTATATACGGAAGCTGAAACCGTATATTCTGTTACGCGTTTTTGAATTTTCGTAAAATTGGCCATTTTTTTGTGTTTGTACTTAATTGTTTTGTGATGCAAGTTATAAGAATATAAGATATTTATTTTATTTATTATAATTTTACTGAACTATTCACATCATTCATATTAATACATGTTAAAATACACCAAAATATTGAAGGTTAATGACTACCTAGGACACAATGACAGGTATTGTATGACATTAGAATTGCTAAGCGATAATCGATGGTTTTTATTTCAGTTCGAAAGCTCTCATACCCCTGAAGAGGACAAAGTTAAGCCACCGACAGCTCGCTTACTAAGACGTCGACCTGCTACCACAGAGTGTGCTGGTTTGCGACCACAGCGACCAAATCTACCACCGCGACCACGCACCGCTGTCGACCGACCAAACATCGAGGAACCCACCAGACTGCAAATATTGAACACGCTAATGGGTAAGGCGTGCATTTTGCAACTTATTACGTCACACCTAGCCCTTTTCTTAGTGTATTTGTTCACGTCGAACCTATACAATCTTAATTGGGTTCTCATGTCTGTGTTTTGCGTTACGTGATTGTTGTTTTTTACGGAAGAAATAGGGTTTGTTTTTGTGTCCATGAGTATTGCGACATGACAAGGCACCTACTACATTAGCTGCATTTTACATAAAGATTATGTCTTTTTATGACTTGATGTAATTTTATGTTAGATGAAGAGTGGCGATGCAGTGGAAGTAAGCTGACATCTTGCGGAACAGTTTGTGGTAACTTGGCGCGAGCACTGCGACGTCCTACTGCATATTTTCAACGACGCAGCAAGGGTATTTACTAACGTCATTCATATTATTTTACATATAACATATCATACACATAAAAGATGATAATAGTAGGTTCATTCATAACTATTAGATATCTACCTAATTATGTACAAGTAATTTTGACAATTAATTTAATTTTTTAATTTTGTTGGACGCCCGCCTACAAGGTGGACGGACGATCTGACTAAGGTCGCAGGAAGTCGCTGGATGCAGGCCGCTTCCAACAGGTCATTGTGGAGATCATTGTGGGAGGCCTATGTTCAGCAGTGGACTTCCTGTGGCTGATATGATGATGATGATGAATTTTGACAACGCATATAATGTCCATAATCTGGATGTAACATGCCAATACTTATGCGTCAACGTCGCAATTAATAAACGTACTATACGAGTAATATGGAGCAAATAAGCAGCGAGAAAAATATTTATTGTTAATAATCCAAGGCAGTGGTGATAAGACTGAGGACAAAGGAAATTAAGGAGATAAAGGTATAATTGTATCTGGAGGAAGCCAGGCCAGGCATACCCCTAGTTAATTCAAAAAACTTTTGAGCCGATGGAGACTCCAGAATCGATGTAAGATCTTGAATAGAAGTAGGCGTGTTATAAATTGCAATCCGAACAGCTGAAAGTTGTGGTTTTAGCTATGGCATATGCATAATATTTTATCGAAAAATAATTATTTGGTAGGTAAATAATTTCTACGATAGTCCTTGGAAATGCTGGGTTCATTTTAAATGTTTTTTGTCATGTGTACGTGGATAACTCTTAAAAACAAAACAAGATGTAATATAAAAAGTGAGTGCAACGGATTCGCGATTAATTGTTAATGATCTTAGTATAGTTGTAGTGCTGATGTATTATGGCCTCTTTTTTGAAAGTAACTACGTAATTCGAAAGCTGTGAAATTTTACGTTCTTAGTGATACGGTTCATATCTCGAGGCTCACATGTAGCTGTTGTCCTTTATACGACATACAGTGCGTTTTCACTTTTATATCTGTCATTACGAAATGCCTACAGAGAATGCAGGGTTTGTGTTTGATATAAAGACAGTTATATTGTTGGACATACAAGGCTAATGTGGGTGTACTGGCACCTCTGTCTACCCCTTCTGGGAAAATGGCGTGCATTTATGTAATTATGTACGTATATTGTTTGAATTGTTTCTACATTATGGTACATAATTAAAACCTTATTGAGATTTCGAGCTGAGTTAACATGGCAGCGTGTGAAAAAATCGTATACTCGTTAAAATACCAGAGCGCTTAAAGACGAAAGTTTTTAATTGTTGTGTATTACTCGTAATGACGTGCAGCGTGATATCGTCGCCTCTAAGTATGGGTTTGATAAGGAGACTCAAAGTCACTCAACGAGCCAGGAAGACGGGTATGTTACCTACGTGTTTGAAATCAGAACCGAGGAGATACTTAAAACGAAAGTTGCTGATATATCCCATCGGATGGGTGCAAACGAATGCCTCAAAATTTTAAATAAATGGTTAAATATGCATTAAAAGTTCAATGTATGTCGACTGCTACCAGTAGGTCACCGTGGAAAACCTTATGGAAGGCTTGTGTTCAGCAGTGAATTGCATGCGTCCATTGAGATAATACATACATAAACTCACGCCTAGAAGGGGTAGGCAGAGGTGCCAGGACACCCACATCTCGCCTTGTATGTTCCGTCCCACGATGTAATAGGTGGCGAGCCTATCGTCATATCGTGCACAAATTCCTGACTCTGGGCTGATAATGAATAGAAAAATACAATATGACTTTGCCCAACCCGGGATTCGAACCCGAGACCTCAGCTTTGTAACCGTACCTTAGTACAACTACGCCACCGAGGCAGTCATTGAGATAATATCACTTTGATATCAATGCATGCGATAAATTTGTAGGTGATAAAATGTGATTGCTATAAAACATATTTCCTATCTAAGGCTTAGTTGATTGAGTCGCCCTGGAAGGGTTTAGGGCACAGGTTTAGGGAAATCGAATATGTCATAGTGGTCACTCTGTGTCTGATCGTTCGGTGTGATTGCTGTAGTTGAATAATTATAATATACATATATAGGTCATAGCTTTAGCAGCGATTTCGAATTTATAAATATGCCGGTCGGTTGGTTATTTGTTATCTCTGACATAGTGGTAATTTATTCCGAACTTACCTTTGTATATTTTATTTCTTTACTCTCTGCTCTACTAGTTTAGCTGGGAAAAGTCATGCCGATTTTTTGTGGCTAAAAATGCTAATTTATATATTAATTTATATTGTATAGAATAGGTATTTAAAAATTGTAATAAAATTTAAACCTAACCCAACCCATAGACGTAAGTCGGATTTTTATTATTATTGAAAGGTTATAGGAAGTAACTACGAACCAATGAAGCTATGAATTGGTAAGAATTAATGAAATGGTACTTATTTTTGTTGTGTAGAAGCAGAAAAGGAATTAGTCGAACAGACAATGCAAGATGCAACTCGAGCTCTGGCTGCCGAAATACCGAGAGCCCCACGCCTTGAAGACTGGGCAAAATTTACAGAAGAGACCGGGTATGGTACAAATTTTTCATTGGATTTATTGGATCATTGTATCTTTATACTCTGCTACCAAAGCAAATTAGAGAAGCCATGTTTTGGGTTCTTTAGGCACTTTACATATAGTTATTCAAATATAAAGTCATATAGTTAGTTATCATCTGGATTTGTATACTACATGGACCTTGTAGAGACTAGAAATAACTTCCGTGCTTTCTGGCGTTTTTGCCATACCTATTACTGGAATCAAACATAAAAGTTCACATAATAGGTCCCATTTAAATGTAATAATGATTTGATGAATTTTGTTGCGGGTTAAAGACAAGCTAGACATTCCCGGAGACGTGCCGGAGACTCGCCGAGCTTCAATGCTCGGTGTCATTACTTTGCGTGCCACTGTTGATCCTGGCTCACAGGAGTTACAGTGGTGGGTGTGAGGGCGGGACAGTCTCCATAGTCAGTCAAAATATCAGCTCATTGACGGGTGTATAAATTTTTAAAAATAATATTGTAATTTAAATTTGGTTTAATAAATTTGTTAAATAATCAATTAATTTATTTCACAGGATCGACATAGATATAGATTTCAACAGACTATCAACGGACATCGATCCTTCGCAATTCATCGATCGTTTAGAACAAATAGAAAAGGAAACATCTGAAAGGTTTAGAAATGCAGAAAACGGTGACCAACCACCTTCCACTGATTTGCCAAACGCGGCCAATATTTTTACTGACTGTACAACCGCTACGATAAATGATTTGGATCAATGGCGAGCAAATATGCCAGCGCCTAATACTCGAGATTTGTACTCATTATTCAACGACTTAGATTGTTTGTGCTTAGGGAATAGCACTAATAGAGTTACTGACAACGATGATTCGCGAGATGAGTAAAACTTTCACATTAGTGACAGGTCGCGAAAATGTTGATGTAAACGTTTAAGGTTTGTATGGAAAGTCTACTTTATGAATGGTTTTGTTGCCTAAGAATATGGACAAAAGCGATATTTTGTTGATAATTGAGATTTTTATTTGTAGAAGCATTTTAATAATTAATTGAAGGAGAGGAGAGATACCGAAGCTGGACTATGAACGCAAAGTGATGTAATAAAACAACTCATTATTATAATATGTTGATTTGATGTAATACTTTATTGTGATATAACGTAACGTACCTATACCTAGATAAATGGCACATGGATATACGTATAGTCATGATTACTTGTCATTGCCGAGCTAGAAAATTTAATGTTTATTGTTTTCTTAACAATTCAGATGCAACGTAATCTATTCAAATTATTAAAGTAGGTAGAGACGACTCTGTTATTTATTAGAGTTTTGTGTATTATGTTTAACTGAATGACTGTTGAGTTACAAATATTTTTGTACAAATACTTTTTATGTTTGTATGTTTGTGATAGTTATAAATATATTCTAATTATCGTTGATTTAAGGTGTTATTATTTCAAGACAAGAAAACAGTGCGAAAGAGAAAATTCTTAGATAATAAGTTTTCAAATATCACCGTTTGTTGTTATTGCGGTTATAGAATTTAATATTGATGCGATTGTCTAAATAATTTTCTATAGATAAATGTGCGTAGAATATAAAATGGAAGGGTCTAGGGAAATAGTTGTCAAGCAACATTTGAAAAATGCCATCAGGCAGGTGTCCCGTTACATTTGGAGCTCTTACGTAGCTTGTTAGCGACATGATAATTGAATCTACTTCAGTGTTGACTACTGAAAGTTGCGAACTAAAGTTGGGAGTAATGCCTAAATTCCTACGAGAATGCTTACCGCGCTAGTCCAGTCAGTCTTCTACACGAAGTCGGCTTTTGCAGACGCGGTCTGCGCGTAACTCGGAACTGACTGGTGTAAAAACTACAAAATGAGTGTGTATCAGTACACGTATCGCTACTTTATGTCGAACGTTCTCACATTATGTTATGGTTTTCTAGCTCTTGTGATTTTTGCTATTAATTATGTTAAGAATCCTTTTACGGGTCCGTGGAAGCAGAAATTGCGACTAGAACCGCCGGCTCCACTGAAGGATCCGAAGTATGGAGTGCACAAATACTTAAAAGTTAACGTAAGTAAACATTTTATTAATACAGTGGTATTTGACGATTAATAACTAAGTCTCAAGTATTTGAACTTTTGTAATAAACTTACTAGTAACTATTAATTACCCGATTATGTTACGGATTGACACATTCCAAGAAAAAAAAAACGTGTTTGTTTAATAAATAAACTCAACATTGCATTAAACGAACAATATCGGTATTGCTATAGATGTATTGAAGTGTACATTTTTACTATCAAAGTCAGCAAATGTTGAATTAATTGTTTTAAAATCGTGCTTATGATAATAGTATTTCAATAGACGTGTGCTGAGAATTCCCACTATGATTAATTTTTCAAACCTCTATGATGAATACATTGATTTTCTGCTACGATATTACGTCAAATAAACTTACAAACAATAGGTTTTTTTTATTTTTATTTATTGCTGTGAATGGCGAGACGAGCATGCCGTTCGCCTGATGGTAAGCGATGCGACGGCTCATGAACAGGAGCAAAACCAAACAACACCTTGAATTACAAAGCAATGCTTGGCATTCCACTGCGCTCGCCATCCTGAGACATAAGATGTTAAGTCTCAATATGTCCAGTAGTTACTCTGGCTACAATGTCCTTCAATCCGAAACACTACAGTGCATTTAAACTGCTGTTTAAATGAAAATGTTTCATTTTAGGTGGAAGATAATGCAAAAAAATTTAATTGAAGCAGTATACCTAGCTTCTTCAAGTAATGATCAACGGTTAATCTTTATGGCACATTTATTAGTCACGTGTGTGATACTTGTAGGTACTACATCAAAACATCCTGTAAAAAATTCCAAGTCTCGCAGCTCAGGTTTTCTGCCGCAATAAGTTGTGAGATGCATGTAATACCAAGTCGATTAATTTATTTAGTCCTTAAGGGACCTTCTATATAAAGTTATTACGTTAGTTATTACCATATCAATTAAAAATTCTTTACGTTTTAAATAAATGGATCGACTTGGCCATCGCATGAAAACATAATGTATCGTACAATTTATACATAATGCTGCTGGTATGATACTAATATGATTAATTACAAGTCCAAAAAAATTAGGAGGAATAAACAATAAGTAGAGAAAGTTAATTGAGAAAGTAAATATTCATTCCTTTCTACCTTAATGTTTGTTATTTGGTATAATTATATATTTATGCGCCTACCTTGATTTCTCTACACCAGCCAAAGGTTAACTGGGAGAGAATGCCTCAGGAATTAAGTCCGCCTGTATACTTTGTATATAATAAATAAATCAGTCTGTGTCTAACTCAAATATTTATGATTATTTATGTTTGTACAAATTCATTACATAGATCATTAATTTGTTGTATATTTTTGTTTCTCATGCAATTGCCTTCTAAATGAATAACAACTAAGTGACTGATTTATTTTTGATCCACATATTTTACCATCCGTGGTTTTTTTAAGTTGCAATGCGTGTGAATGCGAGCAGAGTGCGCGAACGCATAACATTATTTAGTAACAAATGCATTCGCGTGTGCAATATGTAATATTACACTAAAACCGCACACACACGAAACTCGTTCCGCTTTCTGGCCCAACGAGCTCTTCCGGAGAGTTGAATAAACCTACCCAGCCAACCTGTTTTCGCCATGTCCTCGTCCAGAGATAGATAAAATCGTGCAGATGCATAATGTTGATAGGTACTCGACTATAAAAGCAGAGCGGAAACGACACGAGACCACATGTTTGTACTGCGTACGTGTTCCGTCATCTAAATGGACCACAATTTTTTACTTCACTCTATGCCTAAAATATCTTCTTAATAAAAATGAAACTACGGATTATTCAATTTCTGCGCGCAGGGAATTTTAATTAATACAAGATTTACGTAATTAAGTTTTCCGCTATAGCGAGTTGAGGTAAAAAATATTAAGGATTTCATCATCAGCATCATTATATAGAATGGATGATCTTTAGCGAGCATTTATTAGTATGAACACTGGATTCCATTTTATGTCTTGTCATTTGATAAAGTGCCTGGGTATTTATTATTTTCCTGGTCATCTGATCACGTATTATGACTAACATGTCTATAATTACATACTGTCGAATCTTTTATGTACACGGTGCTGATGTACACACGTATTTAGCTACCAATTATATGTTATAAAATTTACCCAAGTAAATAAAAGAAATAATGTTTAGTCCTTATTTTTAGTGATTACAAATTACATTTGTTGCATTTTCTTAAATGTAACAAAAATAAGATCCACATAGTAAGTGTACAATTACAACAGTTGCCAAAATTAGCTCAACTAATTAGATATTTTTTATTAAGATTTGCAGGATTTAAGTTGCAGATTGTATTAACTTACAAATGTGTTCTACCATCGCTTAGACCCAGTGTTGTTGATTCCACTATTTAATTATAACACGTAAATAGTATAAAACCGTTTACACTTGATAATGTAAGAGACAACATAAAATGAAACTAGTTAGGTAATTAATAGTAAACACTTTAAATACTGCTTTGTTATCATGTTAGCCTACCTATGCATTATGTTTCTCCAGAAGCGTGAAGTTTTGTTATTGTAACAATGAGGTGTATTCCAGGGACACATCACACTATCTATAAGTATGTATTAATGTATTTTGATCCTAGACACAGATCCCCTACAGATCAACAGTTAGTCCGTCGAGCCTTTAATAAAGCCTAATAAATACTTGGCTTCTAACCACTTCTAACCATCCTTTATCTTAATTCTTAGATTGGCTATATAAATCATATTTGGATTCTTACTTCTGTCTTCATATACCTATTTACTAAATACATAGGTTAAAAGTTGAAACCAATATTAACGTTTTTTGTTTATTGTTACGTTAATTTGGTACGTGACGTCGGTAATGTAGGCGTCTCTACCGCGTAAAGCTGTTTATGTTATACAACTAAAAATAGCTTGTGTTATTCCTGCCTTTATTTCTTTGATATTTTCTCCGTAACATAATACGACGTTTATAGCTATAACGATCACAAAGCTGAGAATAGAATCAACGTAAGAAACCGAGAATGAATACCAAATTGAAAATACTTTACCAGAATACTTAATAAGTTGTGTTATCGACAATGTAGTTCTATAAAATACATACCCTAGTTGAGATTATATTACAATTAATACTTTTTTTTCCAGAACACAAAATTACATTATGTTGAGAGCGGAGACCCTTCGAAGCCGCTCATGATATTTATTCACGGTTTCCCAGAATTCTGGTATTCCTGGAGACACCAAATACTCGAGTTTAATAAGAACTATTGGTAAGTCTTAAGCTAAATGGCAATTATTAAACTAAAATATATATCTTAAAAATTTGGTTTTCAAATTATACGGACATTATTTAAAAAAATAAAGTAATTAAGGAGGATGCCTCCACTGCGCTTGCCAAGAGTCAAGTAGTCAGTTCTTTGTCAGATGTGGCCAGTCCACTGCTACTGCAGAAGGCAAAGGACGTTGGCAGAAGCTGGATGTGAAAAGCCAAAGACAGTGCGAAATGGTGCAATTCGGAGGGGGGTTATGATTTTAAATTTTACGTCTTTCAAGCATTTTTGTATGCACTTACGAAATTCGTAGCTAAATATTTATTCATAATTTCTATCTCATTCTTTTGATTTTTTATTTCGAAAATTTGTTATAACGACCTTTATATCTGTTATTTGGTTAAACTCGAATAACACGGGTTTCAATTTGCTTGCATACGGTCAATATTAAACATTTACAAAACGCACGCCTACTGTTTACGAATTGTTACGTAGAAATGAAAGTTAGCAAAGATAAATATTGGTATTTTCAAATACAAACAAGCAACGTCATGACAAGGTGAAAAGCGACACCATTATTGATAAATGCATTGTCTGGGCAAAACTTTATTCAGATACACCATAAAGTTTAATTGGAATTATGTAACTTGAACTTTGAATTAAAGTAGGTTCAAAGTATTAAATATTTTTTTAATTTTTTTATTAAAATATTAATTAGAATATTCTATATTGATAATGTACTTTTTCTTCCAGGTGCATTGCTCTTGACATGAGAGGTTATGGAGATTCTGAAAGACCCGAAGGTGTTTCGTCATATGCAATTGAATTATTAGTTGAGGATGTCCGCGACCTCATTCGTCAGTTGGGTGAGTCGCTCTCCCTTCAATCTCGGCTAGCAGGTTCGCTGATACATTTCGTCATTGCGCATGTTGCAGAAATGATTTGTTTGACGTCAACCTTTCCTGGTAATTTGCTGTGGAAATCTTAGAGTTCCAGTGAAAAATGTTACGTAACTATTTGCGATCTATATGTACATATGTACATACGTCATTGTCAAGCTGCAAATTTATTACGATAGCTTAACTTTTTGTCTGTATCAGCCTAAATACGTCCCACAGCAGGGCACGGGCCTCCTACCTACTATCGAGAGTACGATTTGGAGTGGTTAGGCCATATAGTCCACCACGCTGGCCTAGTGCGGGTTGGCGGACTTACATACCATAGAAATTTTATAAATCGCTATGATATGCAGTTTTCCTCACGATGTTTTCCTTCACCGTTTTAGTGCGTGGTAATTGACTATCAATTTTATACTATCAACTTTTTGTACTAAAGTAAAAAAAAAATAACCTTTTTATTAGCAAGACAAACTGGCTGCAATACTTGGATCCATTATTCCTTGTCGCAACATCAAAAAAGAACTATCCTTGAGAATGCCAATATCCCAGTAACCAGCTGTTAGGACTCCGATAATAAACAAGGCTCTACCACTTACGAAAGTGGAATAAACCTTACTTTATAGAAATTTCCAATGTCAAGGGCAAACACCATACGAAAAATAACTAAATAATAATACCTGCAATTACTCATTATTATTTTTCTATAAGCAAAGTAGGTAAAATTAATCCTTTCATTTTTCATTTCATTAATCCTTGTTAGTAAAATGTGAAGGTAAGACGAGTTTTTCATTGCTAAGCTTCGGGAAACGAGTAAACGGCCCAATCATTGGTAAATAATTTTCATCGCTCTTGAATGACTATGATATTGGGATCGTAGCCCTAGGTAACATTGCTACAGCACCATTGGAGAGTGTGAAGATATTTATTATAATTGAGCCATTGACTCAAACTAAGAAGAAAAACAGTAGCATTTATCTACCATCAATGATCAATAGTACCTAACTCAAAAACAGCCAGTAGGACGTTGGTAGGTTTCTACGTTCTAGTACGTTGGGCGATCGCCTAATTTTTGGTACTGGGTAGGTGAATGACCTGGATTTCCGTTCTAGTCTTGTTATCAGGCATCTAATAGAATGTATTAACTTACAGGCCGCGAGAAAAGCATACTTGTTGCGCACGATTGGGGCGGACTCGTTGCAAACAGGGTTCGTGATGTTTATCCAGAAGTCATTAGTGCTCTTATCATTATGGGCAGCGTGTCCAGAGAGGCTTGGATACACGAAGTGTGGACCAACCCGAAGCAAAGGAAGATGTCTTGGTGAGAAATTTCCCTTTTAATTAACGCCACGATTCTCTCTCTATTAATTCGTTGGTGTTGACTCCTTCGTATTTTTCTTCCTCTTTCTAAAATTCCTAAAATATCGTATACATATAGTGCTAAGTGAACCATCATGAACATAATACAGGTAAAGAAATAATGTTATTTTTACATAAAGTGTGTACAACTGATGGCAATTTCAATATCTTTTAGGTAAAGTATCCGTTGGGCACATACTTTTATGTCATCATTTGACACCGTTATAGCGATTTGTTTACAACAATTAACTTGTAGCCATAGCTAATATTGTAAAGATTATTGTGATTGCGTTTATGTAACATTCCCAGAAACAACCTCAAAATTATTTTACTTTCTTTATCTTTTGACATTCATTCATGCCTTTTTATCTTTCGATTGTATCATAATTCGTCATGTTCAACGCAACATGTTTTAATACGCGTAAAGTAATGAATTCTGTATTATATTTTGGAATAGAGTGGGGAAAACGTAACAACAACAACACAACGTAACCTATGAGTTGTAAAACAATGTTGATCCACATTTTGTAGTGTAGACTCTGCATAACTCTTTGCTCTACCTTAAAACAGTATTTAGAAAGATTAATTTCCTTGTTTCTATTTTGAAAACCATTGTTATTACGATGTTTTAGGTACGTTTTCTTTTACCGTCTGCCTGCGTTGCCGGAGAATCTTCTACAGTTGAACGACCTTGGTTTCTACGACAGCATTATGATCGTTCCTGGCAAAAATACCACCGACAAACAAGATGTGGAGTGCTATAAATATTGGTTTGGAAAACCTTGTAAGTATTATTGTGTATCAGTTGTATTATACTGGCGTCCCGGCCGAGCTTTGCACTCTATACATGTACCTGCATGTTATTTTTCGTACAAACTCTTGTATAACTAAAAGCAACGTAATTGTCCTATCGTCCCATTTTTTCTCCCTCCATGACCCACTGAGGCCTATGCCCTCTGTACAATCGAGAGAATGATTAAGAGGCTATAGGCCATATACTCCACCACGCTGACTTAGTGCGGATCAGCGGACCTTACATACCATAGAAATTCTTCCGATTTGCTATGGTATGCAGGTTTCCTCACGATTTCCCTCACCGTTATAGTGCGTTGTGATTGACTATCAATACACACATTATTTCGTAAAACCAGAGGTATGTCCTGGGTTTGAAACCGCGGTCACCGTAAACATGTTGGCAGTCGCGTCTGGTACGGTACCAACAGGCCACTACGCCCTACGATATAAAACTACGTATCTGTAAGAATGTAATGAGTAATCTATTTTTTTTAACACCATATACATAAATAATCGGATGGGTAGCTTTCGGAAAACTACATCACTTCTTCTTCGTCAAATATTACTCCGTACCTAAAGACGACAGTCTTTAACTATTGTGTATTACCAGTGATGACTTGCGGAACAGAAAGGTGGCCTCTCACTATAGGCCTCATGAGACGGCTCAAGGTCACTGATGAGATGATGAGATCCGTAGGAGAATAAAGGTTACCTACATAGCCCATAGGATTAGCAAGCTGAAGTGGGTGTGGCTGATGGTCCTTGGAGCCCAAAGGTTCTAGAAAGGCTACGCAGGCAAGCAAAATGTCGGTCGCCCGCCTATAAGGTGGACGGACGACCTGGTATAGGTTGCAGGAAGTCGCAGGATGTAGACCGATTCCAACAGGTCGATGTGGAGATCCTCGGGGGAGGCCTATTGGACCTAGTGGATTTCCTGTGTTAGAGATGATGATAACATCAATAATAAGACAACTCATTTAAATAAAGGTGTTGGCGGTCTAATCGCTTGCCACGATGTCTTCCAGACAACCATTAGATTGATTGGATTGAAAAGGCAAGGAAGAAAAGGGTGGGTCACAAGGGAAAAAACTTAAATAACAGTAATAAAAAAATAAAGAAATATGTAACATTTGAGGAATATACACATACATACAAAGACAGACAGATATACGTATATATACACATACATACATAGACTAAATTAAATAAAAATACCCGGTATATCAAGACTGCTACCGAAAACGAAGCCCTGTGGTAGTTTTAGTGACCACAAACACAATGCAACTAAAATTGATTTTTTAAAAATCGTAATATTTGGGTGGTAAATCCATAGTTTTTGCTAAAATAATAATTTAAACTCTTTTATACCTTAGAGTCCTTATAAATAAGAGGGTATACACTATTATTTTAGGAAAAAAATGAATTTACCATCCAAATACGTCCATAGGAAAAAAATAACCAAAAAAAATCGTCGCTTTTTTTTCAACATTTTCTGTTGCAATGTGTCTGAAGTCACTAAAACTACCACCCGGCTTCGTTTTCAATAGCAGTTTTGAGATACCCTATATAATATACTTAACTATATAAACTACAATACAATTAAAAATATTAATTTAGGGGAAAACATGAAATAATTAAGTGACAGATAATGTGGTCTGATGAGCTTTTTGATGACGCAGTTTATTATTGTCACAAGAGAGATGTTTACACAACTGATGAAGATAACGTAAGGATTTATTTACGGCACAATGGGCCGTCCTGAGCGCACTAACCTCGTCCAGGGACACTTGGCTATTATCAGTGATATATATATTTGCAATAATTGCTTTTATGTTTACACTGGATACATTTAGGTATTATTTTGCTTTATCAATCGTATTTAAAATCTTCCGTGGCGCAGCGAGCGTGAAGCTGGCTTTGAAATAAATTTATTTTCGTTAAGATGCTTTGGACCGAAGAGGTTCTTAATTTCTGATATTCATGGTATAAAATACATATCGCGGTGTATGTCTTGGATTTCGTACCAGATTTCTGGCACTAAGCGGCTCCGAAATTGTCGTAGAGACTTTGATATATTGAATCTTCTCAGTTCTCAGAAAATCGTTAGATTAAGTCAAACTAGGTTTACTACTCGTGATTAAGAAGAATTTTGAAAAACATTGCCTTGTACGTATTTACGACTTCAATCACCTTCGCTTGGGCTACCATCCTCAATAAACCCCCGACTCCTATAATGCAATAAAATAAAATATTCTGTATTCTGTATCAGCCCATATACGTCCCACTGCAGGGCACGGGCCTCCTCTACAATCGAGAGTACGATTGAGAGTGGTTAGGCCATATAGTCCACCACGCTGGCCTAGTGCGGGTTGGCGGACTTACACACCATAGAAATTTTTATCAATCGCTATGGTATGCAGGTTTCCTCACAAAATAAAATATGGATAAGTTTTATTTATAGCACAAAAGAAACATAAGTGACGAGATTAGCATGCCATTCGCCTGATCATGGACAGCAACAAAACCATACAACACCAAAATTACAAAGCAATGCTTGATATTGATTCATTATTGACACACCATCCACTGCGCTTGTCATTCTGAGACATAAGATGCTAAGTCTCATTATGTCAAGTAGTTACCCTAGCAATAACGTCCTTAAAACAGGAAAACAGCAGTGCAATTACACTGCTGTTCGTCGGGAAATATAGACATTGCGATGATACATCCAGATGACCTCTCACATATGAAAGACCTACCTCTAGTAGGAATTATTAAGTTACATTATTTGGCACATCTGAGTTGAGCAATAAAGTATTATATGGAGTCTCCCAACTAGGTCATGCTTGTAACTTAAGGTACCTAAAAGAGAGTATTACTGATGTAGCCGAAAATGACTGGTAAATATATTTTGCCAAAAAAACATGCGGTTACAGTAATTAATCTATTCCATAGACCTGATTTCGTCAAATCATTAGAAATTACAGATTTCCATATGGCTAAATATTAATATATTTTTCAGCTGCCTTGACACCACCAATTAACTACTACAGAGCCAACTTCACTGTGAACGTAACTCCATCGTACCACAAAGAAAATATACCAATGTTGGTCATTCATGCTGCCAAAGATCCTTTCATCAGCCCCAACGTACTTGATACTATGAAGACCCAATACGAACATATTGAAACCTTGGTACTTGAAGATGTTGGACATTTCTTACAACAAGAAGATCCGGAAAGAGTTAACAAGACTGTAAAAGATTTCTTGGGCAAACATAACCTTTAGATGTTAAGAAAATTATAATGTCTGTTTGTTACAATTAGTCAGTTTTGTGTGATCATTATAAAATAAAATTGTTGTACCTTTACAAAAATGATTGATGAAAGATTGTGAGTCATCGATTTTTCGGTATTATAAATGTTTTTTTAATCTTTTAGCTTTGTATACATGTCAAGTCATTGTATTGTTACCAAATATGGAATGTATTGTTAATACGTAACAAAAGTGTGACAAGAAATAAATATTGAAATTTTGCCTTGCGTTTATGTTATTGAGGCACTTTAAGACATTACTGAAACTTTGAATACGGATGCTAGTGAAAAAATATGTCACTAGATTCCGTTCAATGAATAATATCTACATATCTATAGACATTGAGTTATAATGTACTACGTACTAGAGAAGACACTTCAAGCAAATAGTTTGTAACACAAGTTGGAGTCCAGGCGCTCCAACTCATTTAGTCTATGTCAAGCGCTTGCTGGAACTAGACACGTATCAGTGCGAAGTTTTATTCGACAAAATGCCGTCGTGTGCATTAAAATACTGCTCGAACAATTCAAAAAACATAAGTAAAAGTCAAGGTGTGACTTTTCACCAGTGAGTTTAACTTATTATATTAAAACACATTTAATCTAATTTAATATCAACAATTGTGACATGTGATACCGGTTGATGACGGGCGGCCATGCATGTCAAAGACTAACGAGTATTTGTATGCGCAGAGTCGACAATATCGACGCAGATTTTTAACGAATACTGAAGTATTTATATAAGATAAAAAATTATTTAAATTAATATTTTTATTATTATTTAAATTAAAAGGTTTCCTCGGCCATGTCGTGAAACAAGAGAATTGTGGATCAAATTTATTCAGAAGAATCGCACAAGAAACGTGGTTACCTTCAGATTATTCTCGCATATGTTCCGTACATTTTAAAGATGAAGACAAATATAGCACAAAGACAGGAAGAGTGTACTTAAAGAAAGTTGCAGTACCATGCGAAAACGTAATTATATTATTTCATTTCCGATACTGTATGAAACTTGCAATACATTTACGGACTTTCCAAATAAGTCTGTCTAATAATATATAGTAATCTGTCTGTACCAGGTAAGGCAGGTGATATTGTCGCTTGTTATTTCATATTTTTGATTACCTATGTATATATTTAATAAAAATATTTTAATTCTAGAGTGTTTCTATTAATTAAATCCTGAACATAAAAAAATATTTATTTATAATTTAATTTCTTGTGTATTATTCACAAATAATGTGCTCACCAGGCGCCATGTTTATAAATCCGGTAAATAAAAGAAACCATATTATTTTATGTAAAAGAAACTATTATATTATATTTTAGTTGTCGGTATTAATATGTAGACATCATATAACGAAGAGTTACGATTAATATGAATTGTCTTATCTATTCGTGACACGTTTTTCTTTGGCCATAATTTGTATGATATCAAGTCAATAAAGTAGATGTCGCTATTGAGCTGGGACAAATAATTTCTATGACATGTCTTGTCTATCGGTAGAATATATGTCAATGTCTATAGATAGTTAATTAAAAATTTGATTCGTAATTTAGTGAAATTCGCACTCGCAGTAGTGCATATCTTAAAAAAAGTTGTTGTTTCTTTGAAAAATGGTAATTTGTTGGTATACCTAAGTATTGGAATGGATTTTTTGTAAAAAATTAGATATTCATCAGTTAATTAGATAATAGCCTGGTGTACCAAGTATAACAACCACAAAACAAGATTCAACTGTAATTACGACATTGACGTCACTATGGACGTCACATATTTGTACCTACTAGATGTGGAACCAGTTATTATTATAATACAGACTCAGTTTTACCGCAAAAAAACTAGATTCTATCTTGTACGTAGTTATTAATTTAATTCTGTGTGACTCTTATCCTCCGGTGTCATCAATGCATCTGATTAGTATAAATAAACAAGTAATTTATTAAGTTAAATTAGTCAGATTATCGAGGGGAAAAGGCTATATCAGAATGTCAAATTAATTTCCGTTTATTTAATGAAAAGCGTAGTACGGTCATAGAGTATTCCTCCTCCTTGCACATGCCGTTCGCCTGATGGTAAGGGACCGCGAAGCTAATACAACCGCTTATGAACATCATCAAAACCAATCAACACCAGTGGCGTAACAATAGGGTGGCAGAGTGCGCAAAATGCCACGGGCCCCCGGCCTTAGGGGCCTCCGGCCCGGCAGGACCCTAGTCCGACAGGATCTCAGGCCCGACAGGGCCACGGGCTTAAGCCCGACAGAGTGTAAGCAGAGAATAATATAACATCAGTAACGAAATTAATTAATACAAATAAATTATTGGCTACATTTTAAACATGACAAACATTTCACGATAATATTTGATTTATTTGTTTTTGTGTCTTTTATTACGAATATAATCTTAGTTAAAAACCAATAAATTACAATTTAATGAATATTAAGGTAATAGTTTCCAAATAAATATAAGGAAACAAATCTTGTTAAAGAACAATTTAAGTGGTAGCGAAGACCGAAAGAGGAAGATGTCTGAAGCAATAAATAAAAGGTTACCTAAAATAAGCCAGTACTTTGGGAACCAGCAATTCATTGATGAAAAGGCGAGTAAACAGAGTCCCACAAATGAACGAATGGATGAAACTAAAAATTCCGTAATAGCAAATCTCGGGATAATCAATATTCAGGCTCAAAACAATCACAACCAACTACGAATAACAATAAAATTGAACCATATTAATAGGAGTGGAAAATATTAAATCCCCATATGCTACAGACAGGTTTAATTTTAGAAAAATCGTTGTAAAGCTGTTTGTGATTGCAAAAAATCACTGTAAGCCCAATGGCCCCTTTTTATGAGACAGTGACAATAAATAATAAAATAATAAAGGAACGTAGAAGTCGACAGTCAGTTCAACCGAAGCTGCACGGCCCGGCTTCAGCCACACTGTATCAGCCCATATACGTCCCACTGCAGGGCACGGGCCTCCTCCACAATCGACAGTGCGATTGAGAGTGGCTAGGCCAAATAGTCCACCACGCTGGCCTAGTGCGGGTTGGCGGACTTACATACCATAGAAATTCTTATAAATCGCTATGGTATGCAGGTTTCCTCACGATGTTTTCCTTCACCGTTTTAGTGCGTGGTGATTGACTATCAATACACACATGACTCCGAAAAGTCAGAGGTGTGCCCTGGGATTCGAACCCGCGACCACCGTGATCATGTGGGCAACCGCGTCTAGTCCGTTTACCAACAGGCCACCACGCACGCACCACACTTCAGCCACACAGCGAATAGATAATAAAGTTAACTTTGACAAAACCAAAGTAATGATCAACCACCACCTTGATCCAACCTGTCGCTGTAAGTGGCCACCAGCCGGAAGTTGTTTCCGAATATGCCTACATGAGACCGACCCTTTAAAAAGATAGAAACAACTTTGAGAAAGACGCTACGAGGAGGTTCCAGTATTTGGTAAACTAAGTCGAGTCTTCTTGTTACCTTTACCACAAAGCTAGAAAACGAAGTTTTCAACCAGTGCGTCTTATTGTCATAATCTACGGTGCTGAGACTTGGACACTCACAGTACGACTGGTCAACCAGCTCAAGGTTGCTCATCGACCTATGGAGCACGCTATGATTAGTGTCTCTTTGAAGGGTAATGAGCTTATCCGTCCGAAAACCTAAGTATAAACAGCAAACAGGATTAGCAAGCTGAAGTGGCAGTGCGCTGGCCACATCTATCGAAGACTCGATAACCTATAGGGTTTTAAGTGTTTTTGAGAGGAGACCGCGTCTTGGCTAATGTAGTGTAGGACGCCCTTCAGCTAGGTGGAGTGACGATTTGCAAAAGGTCGCTGTCCGATGCTGGATGCGACAAGCTGACGGTGAAATTGCGCAATTTGGAGGAAGCCTATGTCCAGCAGTGGACAAAAAAAGGATAAAGATGAATAAATTTCGTTCTCCCGATGTGCGGAAAGCCAATGGTCCGGATGGAATACCGGTTGTGGTTCTAAGAGCTTGTGTAGCAGAGTTGTCTCCTGCACTGATTCGTCTCTTTCGAGCGTACTACACAGGAGTTGTACCTAAATGCCAATGTGCAAACCGTTCCCCAGAAAAGGTGATCGGTGAGACCCTACCAATTATCGCCCTATCGCTATCACCTCAGTGATTTGTGAGGTTATGAAGTGGATCATAAACGCTCCATTGATTCGCTACCTGGAGAATCACTCGTTGATCAGTGATAGACAATACGAATTACGTCAAAACCGAACAACGGGTGATCTTCTAGCATTTGTCCTGCATCGCTGGGGTGAGGTGATTGACCGGCATAGCCAAGGAGTTGGTAGGGTCTGGCACCGTGGTCTTCTATCCAAGCTTCCGGCATATGGTCTGCCCGACAACCTGTCGTTGTCGCTTGGGCGTAGAATACGTGTCGTCGTCGATGAACACGCTTAGGCGCTCATGTCAGTAAATGCCGGAGTTTCTCAGGGCTCGGTGCTGTAGCCCACCCAGTTTATTCTGTATATCAATGGTATGTTGTCGCTAGGTAACATTAATTGCTATGCAGATGACAGCACGGTTCATGGGCGATACCACTATGGGCCTTCGGGTTGCCGGGTCAATACTGTGAAGGGACGCGAAGATCTTGTTATTGAGCTCAACCAGACCTTGGATGTCATTTCTACATAGGATTCCAAGAATTTGGTTGAGTTCAATGCCAAGAAAACCCAGGTGTGTGCATTCATGTGCAAAACATCCCCGTTCGGGGAATAACCTGAGTATCCTTGGTGTGGATATCCGCTGTGATCTCAATCCAAGGAATCACATCTAGGGCGTAATATCTGCCATAGCACGCAAGGTTGGAGTCCTGAACAGGGTGCGTCGGTTTTTCACGCCCGCTCAAATATAAAGAAAGAAAGAACTGTTTTATTCATGACAGCACAGTATACAATACAATGCAGGACAGAACACATATTGGATTAAAGATTATTTAATTATAAAATTTAAACAGCAAATAACAAGTAATATAACACAACTAATTAGAAACTAAATTAATAACGTGTGTCTGTATAGATCGCAGCCAATATTCCAGTGCTGTCATAAAAAGGTTAGAGTTCAGCATAATGCTGTGGAAGTATCCACAACGCTGATTTTCAACTCAAACCTCAGATGACGCACAGTTGTAACTCGTAATTCAACAAAAATTATATCCAAACACTAGAACAAAACATAATATTACAAATACTAACAAAACTAACGTACACGATTAATATTTAAAAAACAAAAAAAAAATTAACAAAACAATTCAATTAGTTTAGTAAGTAGAGGCAAAAAAAGAAAAAAAGAAATGCAAGCTGAGAACGTTTGCAAAAACAGGTAAGTCTAGGGTAGACCACATAGTTCGTTTAATACTCCTGACACCGACCATAAACAGAATCTGCATAATTAAACTTCGAGAGAACAAGTGTATCCGTTAGAAGGATTCGAAGTTCGATACTTAAATAATTCCTTATTTTGTACGAAACCTTTAGGCGATAAAGGCAATTTCTGGCGCATTCCGATATATGTTGATGAAATCTTAGTTGTTCATCAAAAATGAGACCAAGATTTCGCGTTTCGCAGACCCTCTGAATTCTTTCACCACCGATTACCAATGAAGGATTGAATACTACAGTGTTATCAATTTGATGCTTAGAGCCTAAAATCATATTATGTATTTTGTCTTTTTCGCATTCAAAAGTAACGAATTTGATATAGCCCCCTGAACTCTTTCCAGGTCATCATTTATATTGTCGATCATCATTAATATCGCTTGTATAAAGCGCAGGTCCGGCCGGGTATGGAATACTGCTCGCACCTCTGGGATGGATCCGCTCAGTACCTGCTCGATGCCTTGGATGGATTGCAGCGGCGAGCCATCGGTATTGTGAATGATGCAGACGTTACGAGCAACTTAGAGTCGCTAAAACTGCGAAGAAATGTCTTAAAATGATTTATGTACAAATTTCGATGAAAAATATGAAGCCATCACTAAAAAATTCTGTACTGTACTGTATTACCTCATATTAACCCCGCTGCAGGACACGGGCTATACAGGGTATATCAAGACTGCTACCGAAACGAAGCCGGGTGGTAGTTTAAGCGACTTCAGACACAATGCAACAGAAAAAATTGCAAAAAAAGCGACAATTTTTTTTTTTGTAATTTTTTTCCTATTGCCATATTTTGGTGGTAAATACATTTTTTCCTAAAATAATAGTGTATACCCTTTAATTTATAAATACTCTAAGATATAAGAGAGTTTAAATTATTATTTTAGCAAAAACTATGGATTTACCACCCAAAAATGACGATATTTAAAAAATCATAAAAAATAATTGTCGCGTTTCTATGCGAAATTTTAATTGCATTGTCTTTGTAGCCACTAAAACTACAACCCGGCTTCGTTTTCGGTAGCAGTCTTGAGATACCCGGTATAATCCACCACGCTGAACTAGTGCGGACTTAATGTACCATAGAAATTCTTACAAATCGATATGGTATGCCGGTTTTCTCACGATGTTTTCCTTCACCGTCATAGTACGTGGTGATTGAATATCAATACACGCATGATTCCGAAAAATCAGAGGTGTGACCTGGGATTTGATTCTGAGACGACCATGAACATGTTGGCGGCCGCGTCTAGTCTGTTTACTATTTGTACCTTATGAAAATATTAATAAAACAAAACTACAATGTTAAGTTTTTATGTATTTTTTTTTGATGAATTTTGCCACGGGCCCCCGATGGGGTAGTTACGCCACTGATCAACACCTTGAATTACAAAGCAATGTTTGGCATTCCACTGCGCTCGCCATCCTGAGATGACGATAAGATGTTAAGCCTCAATATGTCCAGTAGTTACTCTGGCTACAATGTCCTTCAAACCGAAACACAACAGTGCATTTACACTGCTGTATGGCGGGAGACATAGACATTGCGGTGATACCTATCCAGGTGGCCTCTCACATATGAGAGACCTACCACCAGTTCCAGTTCAGTTATGTTCCTCAGTGATTAGGGTCGTGAGACAGATATTTTCTGTACCCCTATCAACCCGTTTTGCGGATTCGGTCTAGGGCAAAGAATAGACCACTGTCCACTAGCCAGTCTAGGGGATTGCGCTGTCGAAAGTTTGTTCAGCCGCTAGATGACGCTACAAATGATAACATTTTAGTAGAAAAAAACGTTTATGCTCTATTTTCAACATTGTATATAAAACAAAATAACGCATTACATTATCGATATTCTGAACTTTTATGAGCTTGCTTAATTTAATAACATTTTAATAAAATACAACCGGGCCTCTTTTTCATTCACGCTATTCATTACAATCATAACATTACATCATAAAATATTTTTAGTCGTCTGTGATTACAATGGTCGCGTTCACAGATGGTCGCGTTCCACTAAGCGCTTACGGCGTTCAAAACACTAATTTCGCCGTTCCACTTGACGATCTCATCATCATGGTCATGACATACGCTCACGCTCCCTTAGAAAATTGGCGGAATTTTGGATTTTCCGAGCAAAATAGTGACCTTGAAAATTAAATTATAATAAATAAAGAAATATTTTGGTAGGAATATATATTTTGCAGTGGATGCTTACTTAGTTGGCGTCCATTTTCTGAATGTATTTCTACTTTTTGAGAATTAATGCGACGCATTAGCAAGTTTTGGCTATATTCGAACGTAGATTTAATAATATTCCACTAAAATGGAATATCGAGAAAAGACTTTAATATTTTTTTTAATATGATTTATTTTGACCAATTATCAACGTATTTTTGATACTTATGTTAGTAGTTAGTTAATAAGTTTAGCCTAACTTCTTTTAAGCTTTTGTTTTTGTTATTAAGTTATTATCGGTGTCTTGTCGCATTATTGGTGCTTGTAACTATTCAGTGTATATATAGTTAGTCAAAGAAACAGTAATTTTCCGCCAAGCAGCAGACGAGCCGCCAACTACAACACCGCCGCTGACGCTACGAGGTATGTGCATATCCATTCCTTGTAGAACTGCCTAGTGAACCATTTTTTCCTGACGGCAGTTCATCCCGCCCTCCGAGTGTGCCGTGCAACCCGCAAAATACAGTCCACTGAAAATTTATTATTTATCATCCACGCCACCATTATTTTTGGTTCCACCCAAATTCATTCCAATGCAAAAACTCCGCCATAGAACGAACTACATGGAACTACACAAATAAATACCTGGGAGTACTCATAGATAACAATCTTTCATTCAGACCTTACATTAAACTACTATCAGGCAGAATACGAAAACTTATGTTTGTATTCAAACATTTACGAAACGTCGCTGATGCCTCCACTCTCAAAATGGTTTACCAGGCGTTAAGTCAATCTTTACTTACCTATTGCATTACATCTTGGGGTGGAGCAGCCAAAAACCACCTAATAATAATCGAACGTGCCCAAAGAGCCTTACTAAAAGTAAGTACATTTAAGCCGTTATTATTTCCCACCAAAGATCTATATGAATTTTGTCAAGTGCTCACCGTCCGTCAACTTTTTATCCTAAATACTATTCTATTACAACATTCTGTAACAACTCCATCTGGCACCAACAAAACTAATCAGCGAAACTTACTGATTGCAAAATCTACTTCCTTTAATACATCCTTTAGTCACAGATTTTTTTGCTTCCTTGGTCCTTTTCTCTACAATAGATTACATAGAATTCTGAATATTAATACATACGCTGCTAAATATAATTTAAAGAAAACAGTCAGTACATGGCTTCTTCATCAATGTTATGAAGAAACAGAATATCTCCTACATCCTCTAGCCTAACATATACACAAACGCACACACACACACAGGCACACGCACACGCACACACACATACAAATAACACAAACACAAACACACACACACACCATCACCCATATGCGCACATATTATGTATGCACGCACACATAAATAAGACTACTGACACACACACAGAAATACATGCGTGCATGCATTTTATGTGCCTTAAATGTGGTGTCCCAAATGGCAATTATTTGTACTACCTCATTTTTATTTTCTTGTTTTGTTTAATTAACTGTAGAATTCCTAGTCTTTAATTATAACTACTTTAAATTACCCTAAAAATTTTACAAATCTAAAGACCTGTTACCACCCATTTCAACTAGGCCCTGCGACATACGGATGGCAGCTGGTGCTTATAGTACAGGACTATCCTAGTTTAAGCATCAGCAGTAACTCAATACGCTTGTTACCTAGTCTAAGCAAATATGTATGACTAAGTCAATTTATGTCTGTTAATCCAGGTTAAGGAAGGAATTCAATGAATGTTTATTTTTATTATTATATTATTATTTTGTTTCTTACCTCGCTATACGATAACGTTCAAAACAACCCATAACCCGTTCCACTTTTGCTATCGTAACGCTCACGAACAAGTGGAACGGTAAAAATCACGGTCGTAAGCGTAGTTATCGATAGATCGCCAAGTGGAACGCACTGAATGTAATATTGCCACTGTTTTCGTTGCGTGTTTCCTTTTCACTTTTGAGGTATTATGATTCTCCTCATATGAAAGCTAAAGCTAATGGCTGCCTCTAATCGCGAAACAGCTGATATGCGTTGTTTGATATTCAATGAAAATTAGTGTTTTGTCTTATTTATCGTTTAAAAACACTTAGATGATACCTTATTCGTATTACTATTTTGTGTGGAAATCAGGTGTGTACTGTTATTACAAGATGTTTTATTAAAATCTTAAAGTTGCGAGATTTCTATATAGCTCCCTTTTTCAGATGTCACTGACTATACAGCAAATAATTCTGGATGCAAAAAGACTCGCGGGTCGTCTCAAGGAACGTGAGACCGAGGCGGATGCTTTGTTGACTGAGACACAAGCGGCATATAGACAAATTCACACGATGAAACAGGTAAGTGGCACCAGTCCCTTCACGGAGCTGTATAAATCATCTCTCGACCTTAGAATGTCCGTAACCATGAATTTCTAAGCGGTATCCAAAGCCTAGTGTTAAAGTAATATGATAAGTACATTATTTGACAATAAACCATATTTTTTCTTGCAAAACTTTTGTGACCTTGTATATAATTGTATTGAGTTGTGTAAACAGTTAAGAAGCATTATATACAGTGTTTTCCCTTCCGCTGTTTAATATTCTGAACACAAAGAGCCACTACAAACTTTGCTTTGTAATGATGCTCATGATTGTATTGTTGGCCTAAATCTAATATAATATTATTATAGCCAGTTTACCAAGTGTTAAAAAGATTTTAGAAACATAAAAACTGGATTTAATCCAATTACCTCTATGCACCTTAGTAATGATATAATAATATCTACACTGCCTAGTCTAAACATAAGCACTTCATACATATAACCTATCTTAATATGACAAACTTTACTGAATTGCAACTAAAATCTAATTTGGTGTTTATGCAGTAAGACTCATTAATATTGTATTTATGGTACACCATAATATATCCTTTTAAAACTTGGTGTTAGTCATGCGCAAAATGAATCACTGTAAAGAAAAGAGAGATATATATCTTTTGAGTCAAAAGATATATATCATTCTTTTATATCTCTATCTCACAATGATCGATGAGCTAAAGAATGAGTTGATTAAAATTGAGTTATGAGTCTTTCTTTATATCTATATCTAAGATTGACATTTTGGTGGAGTATATCTTTATATCTCTATCTCTTAAAGATTCATGAGCTAAAAGATGAGTTTAAATTAGTTGATTAGAAATTTTCTTGATTGGAAATTATTTATGAGTCTTCCACAATATCTATATCTAAAATTAACTTTTGGGTGGACATTCAAGAGGCTATATTCGAGTAAAAATTGCTTTGTGGTTTAGATATAGTATTGTTACAGTGAGATAAAAAGATTAATTTTTTCTGCTGATATCTATCAACAGAAATAAATTGTGTTAGAAATATAAATAAGGAGTAGTGAAATATGTAAAAATTCATGGACATTTAAACATTGCATAAACTGGATAGTTTTGTAATTAAAACTTTTGTGCTATGGTCACCACTGGTATAAGATATTTCACGGAAACAAAATACAAATCCGATAAAAAGAAATTAATACAATATATCTTTGCTAATTTGAAAACATGCTAGCGAAATTAGGCCTTAATTCATTGTAAATAGCTTTATACTTTATGTTGTTACTTAACCACTAACACTAGTTAATTGGTGTTAGCTTAACATGAATTATTGAAAATCATCCATATTGTTTAATTTTGTACCAGCATTACATAGATGGGGAAGGCCTATGTTCAGCATTGGACTTCCTGTGGCTGATATGATGATGATGATGATTACATAGATGCATTCACGGTGGTCGCGGGTTCGAATCCCAGTGCACACCTCTGACTTTTCGGAGTCATGTGTGTATTGATAGTCAATCACTCACTAAAACGGTGAAGGAAAATATTGTGAAGAAACATACATACCCAATGCCCGTGCCCTGCAGTGGGACGTATATGGGCTGGTACAGATTACATAGGCTAAGATTTATAATGTATAATATAATAAAAATCAGTCAAATTTTCAACGTTTCGGTTTTGAATAAAAAATGTCTTATTTAACATTTATTTCAGTATGTTTTTTAAGTAAATACCTAATAGTTTAAAATTTCATTTTAATAATGCTGTAACATTTATTTGGTCTTGCTGGTTGTAGTTTTTGCATAGTTGACATTTAACCTTGGCTAAAGCAATTAGCTTTGATTTCTGCCCTAAAAATACCATTGTGTAATTATTATTTTGCAATTTTTACACATTGCTTTAATATTTGAGGCATGCCATACTTTTCGAACAGGCAACAAAATTTTGAATTCATCTACAATTGTGTCTAATTATGTTTAACTTATTCAGTGGCGGAGTAGAGGGGGGGGGGGGGGGGGGTTCCGCCCCGGGTACCAAGCACCAAAGGGTGACAACGACAACTCACTTATACAACCCTTTTGCTGTCAATTTAATGTCAAGTTCCCTCATAATTCCCTAAAAGAAACAATTCATGTGTGATCTTATATATTGCACCCTTTCTGCGTTGGACACTGGCAACGTAGTATGGAGCGTCTGGGCCTTGCAGTAGACTTTTATTAATCTGTGTCTACTTGTTTTCACTGGCCTCGGAGATAGCCACCTGCAGGGGTGCACATAACTGTCGATGGCGTGGAGGTCTCCATCAGCTCCTATTGCTCCATCAGCTGCCCGGCGATGAAATCGGTCGAAAGGAAGAAGCTGGTTCTGGGGTGCACCTGTCTAAAGATAGGTGCAATATTCAACGGGGGGTCCATCTTGTGTCTTATTATATAAAATTGCAGAAGATGACCCGATGTGAAATATCGCCTCGATCGGTCGAGCACACCAAGCTTCTTTGTGATCAATTCCAACGAAATCTCGTTTCGGTTGAATCTATTAGTAGTAGATACTTTGCTACTCTTTGGAGTTGTAGCCCTGTCCTCCTCTGTCAAGAGGCGGCTTGTGTTCTGGCTTTTTTTTTATTGCTGTGAAAGGCGAGACGAGCATGCCGTTCGCCTAATAAGGTAAGCGATGCGACCGCTCATGAACAGTAGCAAAACCAAAGAACAGCTTGAATTACAAAGCAATGCTTGGCATTCCACTGCGCTCGCCATCCTGGGACATAAGATGTTAAGTCTCAATATGTCCAGTAGTTACTCTAGCTACAATGTTCTTCAATCCGAACACAACAGCTGGTTTCCTTTTCTGGGTACATAGACGCCAAAGTAATCTTGTTGGGTTTTTACTGGCGGAAGGAAGCATCTCGTCAAGGGGACCTATCAGCCCTCAGAGAGAGAGAGAGAAGGAGAGAGAGTGGCCGTCATGGAGGAATGGCATTCTAGGATGGACAATCGTAGTGCCGGTGAGTGGACTATTGTGGCAGTGCGTCTTGTTCTTTACCAGCGGCCGAATAGGCGCTACGGCGTGTGTGACGGTCCTTCTGACACAGGTTCTATCGGCGCTGGGGCCCTACTATATAAATCCGAAACGAAGTTCGAAACTTCGTGACGTTTTTCGTTTCGAAACCTACTCTGTAACACGAAATTGGAATCTTCGGATCGAAGAATGAATTATTCCAATATATCGGCAATACGAACATTTATAGAGTAGGTACATTCGTATCGTCATAAACTTCGTTCGTCCGAAGTTTCGAACTTCGTTTCGGATGAATATAGTAAATAAAAATGTAAATGTTCAGATTGCCGATATATTCGAATCATTCATTCTTCGATCCGAAGTTTCGAATTTCGTGTTACAGAGTAGGTTTCGAAACGAAAAACGTCACGAAGATTCGAACTTTGGATTTATACATATAGTAGGGCCCCTGCTTCGTCAGCTATCTGTTTCGTGAGTCACCATTGTGACAACTGACACACTTTTTTATAGAACCCGACCTGGGTTGACGAGCGCAGTTCATTCCGTGCAGCCGTCAGAGTAGAGATCTGGGGCTTGATTCCCTCCATGGTCGGGGGTCTGAGGTCTGACAGGCAAAGTTGTCGTTCTGCGAGGTCGTGATCTGGCTGAAGGATAGCGTGGATCGGGACTGTAGAGCATAGGCGAGCGTAGATCACGTGCTTTTTCCTTTGCGATGTCCTATACCTATAATAGGTGTGGCAGTCATCGATGGGTTTTTAGTCAGTACCCTGGCGAGGGCTTTGTTAGGGATTCGGCTCGGCCGCAACATCCGAAACGTGTGTGAAAGGCCAGTGACACTGACATACCCTTTTCAGCAGCCCCTGGGTTATCGAAAGAGGACCTCAATAGTTTTTCCCATGCACAAAAAGTCTATTCGGTGTTCCATTTTTTGTAGCTGTGCTCAGTACAAAATCGCCCAGGGTGCCAACCTATCTTACGCCGCCACTGAACTTATTGACTGCAGCTTATTAACTTATTTGGAGCATGGTGTGTGAATCTCATGCAAAATAATCCTAAACTACAGTAAATGTATTAAAAGGCATTATCAAATAGTGTTTAATGTTGTACCAATTATATGCAAGTATACAGCCAAAGTAAAAAGCAGGGACCGAAACCCATTCGATATTACGGTACCGGTATCGACGAATTTCGGTAACCTTTAAGATTTTGGTAACCGCTATGACGCATTATAAAGGTTACCCTTATATACGGTAACCGTTTTAATACCGGTAACCTGAAAAGACATTGAATGCAAACAAAATGCGTTGTTGTTGCATAACAAATAAATATCATACTAAGATCATACTTGTGTTGTTTACACAATATTGCTGGATTCGGTTCATTTCTTTTTTGGTGTGTATTCTGTTGAAAAATCATGAAATGAGTAAAGATAAATGTGTGGTATAGTGCCATAATATTTAATAAAGACCAGGGACCGAAAACGGTTCCGGAAATACCGGTATTTTTTGGTATCAACCGAAAAAAAATATACCGGTATTTTTATAGGTAACCCCTATACGCCGATTTTATTAGATTCCTAGAATTTAACCGGTATCATACCGGTAACCGAAATAAGGATTAACTCTATGTTTCAAGCGTCGTCGGCAAAAGTCAAAGCGTCGATGCGCCGTGTGTCGACCAAACACGACCTCAAGGCCGTCGCCCCGGTTGGTGCATATTGTAACTTGCATTAATTCGACGCAAACGCGTTCTTTGTGATTTTTGAATTTTGAGACTCTTAATTAATATTTCATTCAGTACGCACGTCGCCCGAGAGTGTTGAATTATTTGTTTGGTTTGGAATCGGATTACCTATATACTTTGAAAAAATAAGATAAGCCACGTCCCGAGCAAATGACCTTGAGCATTTATGTCTTTCTAATGCCTACTATACACGACGTCGTAATCGGTTGCGTCCGCCGACGTATAAAGCAGGTGATTTGTGCCTCTGTTATAGGTATTTAACGTCCACAGATGCGTCCGCCTCGAATCCGATTGTTGTCGGTTTTTGTGGCACGGATCAAAGGGTTTTGTCGCAAACGTCCGACTTCTGTCCACAAGTCTTCGCTTTTTTTTACCATCGCACCACACTTTACCGCAGTAGAGTTCATTCGAGGGGGTTAAGAGCGTTTACACCTTGCACGCAAAGTCAACTATAGGTATTTCTTCGTTAATTTCACGCACACATAAGCGACCAAAGCTGTGTGTGTAGAGCTGCCGCGTCGGCTCGCTATACAATCGGCTCAAACAACTTTGATCCGTGCGCTTCAAATATTCAATTGAAATGTAACTGTAATATAATATCATAAAAATATTTTATTTGCATTATAAGTAGACAAATATTACTGTGCAAGCAAAGAATAATACAAATTTTGGATACTAATCATATTTTCGTTATTATTACATTGTTAAGTTGCATTCAAATCAGTGTTCAATCAGTAGACACTACGGACGTTTTATTAATCATTACGTGTTCGAACACATAAATAGTGTTAGGGGCCTTACAACCCCTCACAATTACGAAATATATTTAATTTTATATTACAATACATAACATAATTTAGCCTCGGTATTACATCCCATTATATTATCTGAAACATAATTTATACTCACTACAAAATCATTGTAGGTAATAAAAAGAAAAAATATGTTTTACTACCAAAGTACTAAGATGTGGTAATCGCAGTCCGCGCGTGGCAATTTTTACTACGCACGGCAAAAATCGACTGCAGCCAGGCCGGAGCGACGAGCGATACGTCCTCCCTCTAGAAGGCCTTGCGGCGGTCTTATTTGACACCGGTCGGACAGCGTGTTTTATAGTGGTTTTTAAAATATTTGTAGAAAACATGAAAACTAATTTTGTTGAAATATAAAAATGGCAATTTATTGATAAGATGTTCTTCTATTATAATATGAAATTGCTATAAAAAATTATGTACGATAAGTTGGTGAAAAAAAATATGTTCTTGACGAGAGTTTCTGAATAATTTCGCATGTTTAAATTTTTATTTTTCAGAAACTAACAAACGAAGATTATTTTTCTCAGCAAAATCCCTCCATAAGGGTCTTATAAGTCGGATAATGTTTTTATTTTCATTTTATATTTAGTGATTTCGGACATCTTAAGCTTCTAAATTGCCACTTAAAGCCTAAATAACGAAACTTGTGTTCAGTAATCCTTATAGTGCTCACAAATTATCCATCAATCTATAATGTTTTCCACCAAAATCCCTAGATGACAACCTTTTCTAAAATGAGTACTAATTATTTTGGGGCTTGAGTCCAGGCATGAGGTTGTACCGTGTGGGTATTTTCGGTCGTTTGTCGAAAGGAGGAATGTTGATCCGCCGACCAGGGAGACCCGTAGAAACGGTTGACCGCTGGCCGCCCGCGGTATAGTACAGGGGCTAACCACCTCAAGAGGCTGCCTCACCATGCCGCGCATAATCTTGGGTGGGTCCATCATGCCGGTTGGTGACCGGAAGTGGGGTCTCGGTGGCCCATCCCGGGAGGGTACGGGGGCCCTTCCGTCCGGCGCGGCGGATCAATTCGCTTCCTGCCGACCCTTTCGTGCCGGTGCCCATTCGGCCTTCTTAGTGCCCAAACTTAAACCCTTCGTTGCTTCTGCACCAATCCCATCCTTTCAACCATGACAGTGCAATTAAACAGAGCAGGTCCTTCAGCGGTGCATAACCCCACCACTGCGTTCACTATGGAGTCAACTAATATCCGCGGACCCCATACGAACCTCAATGCCGTCCATCACCATCTCGAGACGGCCCAGCCTGCTTTGTTCTTCCTAACGGAGACGCAGATTCGTTGTCCGGCCGATGATTCTTACCTGTTGTATCCCGGTTATTCGCTTGAAGTAAACTTCAAGCCTAAAGCCGGGGTATGCTTGTGTGTTCGGTCGGACATCTGCTGTCGCCGTTTGCACTGCATGGAGGACCCCTCGTTCTCCGCTCTGTGGGTGCACGTGGATCTAGGTTCCCTGAGCCGCATCTACGTGTGCCTTTACAGCTCTCACCACGGGGACGATGAGGCGACTCGGCTGTTCAGGTATCTTAGCCAGGCAGCTAATGACGCGCAGGCGCAGTTCCCGGTAGCCGAAATGGTGGTCTTGGGGGATTTCAATGCTCATCATGAATTGTGGCTGGGATCCTCCAAGACTGATCATGCTGACAGAGCTGCCCATGCATTCGCTCTGACTCATGACGTGACACAACTGCTGAATCAGCCCACCAGGATCCCGGATGTGGCGAGTCATGTGCCTTCTCTGTTGGAACTTCTGCTGGCAGGTCACCCCGCCGGGTATCGTGTGACCGTTAGTGCGCCTCTGGGCACTTCTGATAACTGCCTGGTTGGGCCGTCATTACCGTTCGCATCACCACCACGTTCCGTGCAGGTTAAGCGGAGGGTCTGGCATTACTCGTGGCAGATTGGGATGGTATGCGGGAATATTTCACATTTATCTCTTGGAGGCGGCGCTGCTTTGAGGGTAAAGATCCCTCAGCAAGTGTTAACGCTATTGCTGACGAGATCAGACTTGGAATGGAATATTACATGCCTTCCTTTGAGATGGCCAGTAAGGGCCGTGGACGCTCCTGGTTCGATCGTGCATGCGCCGATGCTGTCGGTGACAAACAGGCGGCATACCGCGCTTGGATCAGAAGTCGCGCCATGAAGGATCCCAATATCAGTTCCCTCAAAGAAGCCTACAACCATGGCTTGCAAGAAGGCCTACGTTAGGGCGGATGCCCAGCGCGTTAGCAGGATTGGGCGTGCGTTGGCCAATCACCCAACTAGCAGTCGTGCTTATTGGAGTTTGGCCGGGGCCGTTCAATCTAACTTCTGCCGTCCAGCGTTGCCACCGCTGAGATACCCAGAAGGGTCGCTGGCCCACAAGCCGCAAGAGAAGGCTGCCTTGCTGGCAAATCTCTTTGCGGCTAATTCCCTTCTCTGAAGAATTGTTCAACTTGATCCTCTCCTCTCCATTCCTAACCAGAACCACGCGTGCTGGCTTGCGAAGCCATGGCTTGACGGTCCACACCATCCCGGCGCGAACCAAACGGTTCTCAAATTCTTTTTTATGCCGCACCATCAGGCTGTGGAATTTTTTTGTTTGGAATGTTTTTTGTTGGAATTTTTTTGGAATGTTTGCCTTCTCGCGTGTTCCCTCCTTCCTACAATCCTGGGTCCTTCCGCCGTAGTGTGAAGAGGCACCTTAGCAGGCCGGCATAATTGTCGGACGGCAGTCCCATGCCAATGGATACTCTGCCTGGGCGGTATTAGCGTTTACCACCAGGTGCAATGCCGCCACTATGGCAGGCCATTATAAAAAAAAACATATTGTCGTATATCAACGAGTGATCCTCCAGGTAGCGGACCAATTCAGCGTTTATGATCCGCTCCATGAGCTTACACATCACTGAGGTGATAGCGATAGGGCGGTAATTGGTGGGGTCCCACGGATCACCCTTTTTTGGGATCGGCTGCACATTGGCCTCCCTCCAAGATTCCGGCACAACACCTGTGCGGTAGGACGCTCGGTAGAGGTGAGTCAGTGCAGGAGACAACTTGGCTGCATAAGCTCTTAAAACCACGGCTGGTATCATATCCCATCCAGACCACTGGCTTTCCAAATATCGAGAGACAGTAACTCACGCTGCACATCACACTGCCTGATACGAATATCCGCACATTGAGAAACGGCAACCAGGCAGTGTTAGCAGCGTCTGGGAACCACGGTCTTCGACGCGGGAATTAGCCGCAAAGAGATTTGCCAGCAAGGCAGCCTTCTTTTGCGGCTTGTGGGCCAGCGACCCTTCTGGGTACCTCAGCGGTGGCAACGCTGTACGGCAGAAGTTAGATTGAACGGCCCCGGCCAAACTCCAATAAGCACGACTGCTAGTTGGGTGATTGGCCAACGCACACCCAATCCTGCTAACGCGCTGGGCATCCGCCCTAACGTAGGCCTTCTTGCAAGCCATGGTTGTAGGCTTAGAAGTGCCCAGACGCGCACTAACGGTCACACGATACCCGGCGGGGTGACCTGCCAGCAGAAGTTCCAGCAGAGAAGGCGCATGACTCGCCACATCTGGGATCCTGGTGGGCTGATTCAGCAGTTGTGTCACGTCATGAGTCAGAGCGAATGCATGGGCAGCTCTGTCAGCATGATCAGTCTTGGAGGATCCCAGCTATAATTTATGATGAGCATTGAAATCCCCCAAGACCACCATTTCGGTTAACGGGAACTGCGCCTGCGCGTCATTAGCTGCCTGGCTAAGATACCTGAACAGCCGAGTCGCCTCATCGTCCCCGTGGTGAAAGCTGTAAAGGCACACGTAGATGCGGCTCAGGGAACCTAGATCCACGTGCACCCACAGAGCGGAGAACGAGGGGTCCTCCATGCAGTGCAAATGGTGACAGCAGATGTCCGACCGAACACACAAGCATACCTCGGCTTTAGGCTTGAAGTTTACTTCAAGCGAATAACCGGTATACAACAGGTAAGAATCATAGGCCGGACAACGAATCTGCGTCTCCGTTCGGAAGAACAAAGCAGGCTGGGCCGTCTCGAGATGGTGATGGACGGCATTGAGGTTCGTATGGGGTCCGCGGATATTAGTTAACTCCATAGTGAACGCAGTGGTGGGGTTATGCACCGCTGAAGGACCTGCTCTGTTTAATTGCACTGTCATGGTTGAAAGGATGGGATTGGTGCAGAGGCAACGAAGGGCTTAAGTTCGGGCACTAAGAAGGCCGAATGGGTACCGGCACGAAAGGGTCGGCAGGAAGCGAGTTGATCTGCCGGACGGAAGGGCCCCCGTACCCTCCCGGGATGGGCCGCCGAGACCCCACTTCCGGTCACCAACTGGCATGATGAACCCACCCAAGATTATGCGCGGCATGGTGAGGCAACCTCTTGAGGTGGTTAGCCCCTGTACTATACTGCGGGCGGCCAGCGGTCAACCGTTTCTACGGGTCTCCCTGGCCGGCGGATCAACATTCCTCCTTTCGACAAACGACCCCCTCGAAAAATCCGGAAAACCATGAGCTGATCCCGGAACGCGATCCCCTTATGGAGATCACTATGACGGCCTTTACGCCTCGTGGACGGTGGTCGCTACTCGGGCGGTCACTTAAGTCCTACCACCACGAACTGTATCACTCATTTGGCACTACCCAGGGGTCAAGTGTAGGGAATCTAGGGTCAAAGCCTACGGACGCGAGTAACATTAACCCCCTCGAATGAACTCTACTGCGGTAAAGTGTGGTGCGATGGTAAAAAAGCGAAGACTTGTGGACAGAAGTCGGACGTTCGCAACAAAACCCTTTGATCCGTGCCACAAAAACCGACAACAATCGGATTCGAGGTGGACGCATCTGTGGACGTTAAATACCTATAACAGACGCACAAATCACCTCCTTTATACGTCGCGTCGGCGCAACCGAATATGACGTCGTGTATAGTAGGCATTAGAAAGACATAAATGCTCAAGGTCATTTGCTCGGGACGTGGCTTATCTTATTTTAATGTTTTATAATTTAAAAATATAGGGTTTTTGTACTAAATAATATTATTTATGTGAATTTAGGTATCTATCTATTTATTTATTAAATTAAGTATACTGAGATATAAAAATGTCTTTACTATACAGTACATTACACCAAATCCTTGCCTTTACTCATTTCCTTTTATTTTCAACACTATTACATCGCAAGTAAAATGAACCGATTCCAGGAATATTGGGTAAACAACACGCTAAGTATATGTTTCACTTGGTATACAATATGGAAATGAGTAACTATTCTCCAAAGCGCTCTCTTTTGCCGTCAAGGTCTTTTTTAGGTTATCGGTATTAAATCGGTTCCCGTATATAAGGGTAACCTTTATAATTTGCATTGGTTACCGTCATAACGGGTCCCCAAATCTTAAAGGTAACCGAAATTGGTCGATACCGGTACCGTTATTTGCAACCGGTTTCGATCCCTGATAAAGACAAACGTCGATATAACCACACACAGGCACTGCCCCCGCTTTGACTTACAAGGAACGGCGCATGGAACGTAGAGGTAGCCCTTATTTCGGTTACCGGTATGATACCGGTTAAATTCTAGGAATCCAATAAAACTGGCGTTTTGGGGGGGGGGGGGTTACCTTTAAAAATACCGGTATTATTTTTTTCGGTTGATACCAAAAAATACCAGTATTTTCGATACCGGTTTCGGTCCCTGGTAAAAAGTTGTTTTGAGCCATTGAATGTTAAAGATTTTGCATATTTTATGTTTACAAATGTTAACATAATATATTTTATCGTAATTTTCAGTACAAAGAAGAAGTTGATACTTTGAATGAAGCGTCCCGAGAGAGACCAAGAGGCGCTCTCATTGCTAGTATAGAGCGTGAATCCCGACTAATGCGTGACGTCCAAAGAGAGAATGGAGAGTTGAGAGCCGCTCTAGAGGACCACAGAAGGGCACTTGAACTGATCATGTCCAAATATCGACAGCATACTGAGAAGAGAATATGGGAATCAAGAATAGATTTCACTGCAGCTGTCAATGATAAGCAACAAGAGGTATTGTATTAATTTTATATTAATTTAAATTTGTCAACATATCACTATATCTAACCCTGTGAGGTTGATTTTATCAAGTCTGATATTAATATAATATCTTATTTGTGCCACCAATATACATACATGCTAGTTTAGTTTTTCATAAATTGTTTCATAAATTACTACTGGTTGAATTAGTTTAGTTATTTAATGCAACCTAATCATAGGATAGTATTTTATAATGTATATTTGTGCCCATATAAACTAGAGTTCATATTTTTTACATTCAGCTGATACGCCAACAAGCAGAAAGAATTAATGAGATGACAAGTATAATGTACAAGGCAGTCAACCTGGATGAAAATGGTGATGCCAGAAAAGAAGAACAACTTTACCAAAGGCTTATTACTGAAAACAAGGTATGTTTAGAATTATTAATCACATAATTATACAGGGTATATCAAGACTGCTACCGAAAACGAAGCCGGGTGGTAGTTTAAGCAACTTCAGACACAATGCAACAGAAAAAATTGCAAAAAAAGCGTCAATTTTTTTTGTTATTTTTTTCCTATGACCATATTTGGGTGGTAAATACATTTTTTTCCTAAAATAATAGTGTATACCCTTTTATTTATAAACAATCTAAGGTATAAAAGTGTTTAAATTATTATTTTAGCAAAAACTATGAATTTACCACCCAAAAATGACGATATTTAAAAAATCATAAAAAATAATTGTCGCGTTTCTTTGCGAAATTTTTAGTTGCAATGTGTTTGTAGTCACTAAAACTACCACCCGTCTTCGTTTTCGGTAGCAGTCTTGAGATACCCGGTAGAAAGAAAAATGATTCAGTTACAAATCACATTGTATGTATGTATCAGCCCATATACGTCCCACTGCAGGGCACGGGCCTACTCTACAATCGAGAGTACGAATGAGAGTGGTTAGGCCATATAGTCCACCACGCTGGCCTAGTGCGGGTTGGCGGACTTACATACCATAGAAATTCTTATAAATCACTATGGTATGCAGGTTTCCTCACGATGTTTTCCTTCACCGTTTTAGTGCATGGTGATTGACTATCAATACACACATGACTTCGAAAAGTCAGAGGTGTGCCCTGGGATTCGAACCCGCGACCACCGTGAACATGTTGGCAGCCGTGTCTAGTCCGTTTGCCAACAGGCCACCACGCACTTGTCAATCATACTAATTTATGATCATAAGTAAAATAGTTGTTAATTTATTTTACAGGGCTTGAGAGAAATGTTGGATCTTTCAAGAAGGTATGGATCCGATAGGCCCATTGCGCCTCCCACAGAAGACAAGGACGTGCAGACAGACGAACCACCGCAGACGGGAGCGTGACGATCTGCAGTGGATCCCTGCCGTCTTTGAAATGGCGTCTCTGGCGGCCGCAGGGGAAAGACACCGCCATTACATTCTCATAGGTAGACGACGCAATTCCTGTCGGCACATCTGGTATACTTTCTACAATTGTGTCAACATCCTCATAGTTTATTAATTACTTTAGCCAATATACTCTAAAACACGGAAGAATGGTGTACGACTGTTGTCTCCTTTCCGCGATTGCAATCGGCCGGTGTGCAGACAGACAATGCTGACAAAATCACCGTTCCAGTATACAACTTGTATTTTATTGTTACTCACGCGTTTTGGATCTAGGTCTTTTGACATTGTGTATGTTTCGTATTCAACTCGAACGGAAATGTGAGAATGACAAAATAAAAATACAGCGAATAACTACACTGTAGATAATAAATGTTTCATTTCTTCTTGGGTTGTATTTGATGTTGAATAATGTATGGGAAAATGTTATATGTGGCATTTCATATTAGAGCTCTTGTTGCATCTTTGTGATGGTGAAATGTATCGTGTTCAAGCATCATCTGTAGTATAATGCTCTTGTGTGGAATCATTGACTTTTGCAAAAAACTGTGATCTTTAGTATTTTGCTGTTAAGTTATAGAATGATTCATGTGCGTATTGTCTTGATGTAATTGCTCGTTTTGTATGTTTGATTTCCATAACATTTTCTATAGTAATTTAGGTAAATGTAAGTATGCATTCAGTCCTTAATATCATACTTGGAAAATATTAAGGATATGTGATTTCAGACCTCTTAATGTTAGTTTTATTTGGTAAAAAAATATTGCACTTATATTCCTTACATTTCAATTATTGATAATACTCGATACATATTACATTTTGTTGTAAATTTTAATGAACATACCTTGTTTGACTTGATCTTAGTTTGCTCGAATTTCACTTATTGTTAGTGTTAGGTTTTATAGTTGTAATTTGTAAATGCAGTACTGTTTGTGTTTATTAGACCTGCTACACAGTTAGATAATCATTGTCATGATAGTTGTCACTGCTTGATCACACAGTGCTAGTCAGTACATGAGCAGGTAAAGTACTGCATTTGCTTTTAATTATCTTACAAGTTCATATTTTATTTCATGTTGTTCAAATGTAGTTAGATAATATTCACATTCATTATACAATAATATATTGTACTTCATTTCTTCATACATTTTCCACTTGTGCATTGTGTTGTCATTACAAAAACACGCAATATTTTTCAAGCAAGATCCGCTTTGAGTGTTTAGAATTACGGTAGAGTCAAAATGTAGGTGATTCTCAGTAGTGAAATTTATAAATTTGAATTATGCCACAGGCATATGCAAGCAATATTGAGCTATAAAATAGGTAAACTGTTACTGTTAAATTATGTTGTCCTTTGTTTTTAAATTCATGTTTATGTATGTTTCCGGCACCATAATATACATATAATAATGTGGAAATAAAAGGAATATTATAGTATTTTGTTAAGAATTTTCAGATTTAGTTCAGTAAAAATGTTGTAGGTCTGTTCAACTTATGACCCAAGCAGTAAAAAAATCATTTTTGTGTATTTTTCTATAATTATGGAAGATAATACAATCAATAATTAAAACATTTGATTTGACATACTTTTTGTGCAAAAATAGTTTATTTTGACATGTGATAAATAGCCTGTCCCTGTAGAATATTTACGTGATCACAACTTTAGTAATTATATGGTATGAATTTTTAAAGCAAATTTTGATTACTTATTTTGTAAAATATATAATCTTGTATTTGGTAATAAGAGTTGGATGCCATTTGCACAAATGAAATAAGTAAATAATAAAAACATCTACAGTTAAAGAGTGTAATATAGATGTTTTCATATGATCTTTTAGTACCTATCTAGTTTATTAGAAGAATGTAATAATAAGTAACATAGTTATGAAAAATAAGTAATCCAAATTTAAAAGTATCTTTGTTGAAAAGCTACTATTTTTACAGTTAGTTAAATATGTTAAAATATATTTTCATTATGCTCCTTGTAGTTTGGTCATGTATAAAATATAAGATATTCCTCATGCATCACATGCTTGTGTGAGGTCCTAAATTTAAAAATTTAACATTTCAATGAAACTTAGAATAAAATTGCTACCTACTTTAGATTACTTGCATTTATATTATACCTCAAATTATTAGTCCAAAGGATTATTCCTATTGTCCAATTGTCATGTGAATTGCAGTATATTCCTTTAGAGAATTACAATAAACAGGTTAATAGTGATTAGTTGTCAGCAAATTTAATAAGAAATAGTTAATGAACATTATGCAAATCAGGTCCAATTAAATGAAACATTCAAACATAAAATTTGTAAGTACACCAATGAAATTGGTAAAAAATTATATAAACACATGTACCCAATGTAGACTTATATTGAAAGCAATCATATAGAAAAACTAGTTTTTTCTGCTGTAGAATGACACTGTAGAGCAAAAATTATATATTATGTATGTTTAAAAGTATGTAATTGATAAATATACAATCAGTAACTAAACATTTTTTTTCTTGGAATAAAAAACCATTCATTGTTATTATTTTATTTACAGACATACTGAAGTTCCAAATAGATCTATTAATCCTCATTGTACCTGTGACCTTAAATAGGAAATAATTAATAACTATTTTCAAAGTTGTAAATTAAACACTTATTTAAATAAAGCAGTATATTTGACATTCTTACCAAAACTTACATGTCACAAACCCACCTACAAATATACAGAAATGCAGTACTTAGTGTCTATACATTGATCATACCCTTGTTTGAGTATAATCTGTGGGGAACTTGAAGGAGTGTTGTCCCCGAGCCTGGATGTTGGGTAGTAGGCCAGCATTTGGTATGATGTTCCATGACAGAGTAAGTGTGACATTGTTGTGAGCCCTGAAGAATAAAATATTTGTTGATACATTCATTTGTTCCTACTTCCAGATATATTACAAGAACAGAATCTATGAATTTTATTTATTTATTCCAGATTTTTTCTGATAATTAAGACACATTACCCAAATTTATGAGTAAGCTGGTCTCCTGATGGAAAGTTAACACCACAGCCTTACATCAAACTTTCAAAGCATATTTGTGACTGCATAGAGCATCTATGTTGTTTTTCCAATAGATTTATCAAAATATAATCCACCACACATAATAAAAATATATATTCCTACTAGTCTATAGATTTGAAATAATATTTCTTTAGTATTTTCCTTGTTTGTGGGAAGGAATAATTGTATAATGATAACTAAACATCATAACCAAACAGTGACAGCACAGGCAGCATCTAAATTATGAATCAATACAGGTCAATCAGTGATTGATCATGAATATTATACTATCATGACATCGCCTCCGTAGTGCAGTTGGTTAGACGCCGCCTGTGAAACGAGAGGCCGCGGGTTCGATCCCCGCACCAAGAGATATATTGTGCGGCCCACAAATATTTCTTCCGGGTCTGGGTGTTTGTGAGACCGAAAAGTCTCTCGTAGTTCCTGATACCCACGACACAAGACTCGATCTTAGTGTGGGCTCAGGACTATGTATGTGACTGTTGGGTGTATTTATTTATTTATTTATGGTAAGCCCCTATCATCAAAATTGAATATACCTTAATAGGATGGTTAAGGTAAATGTTGGTCGTTTAAATTAATTGTAATATTAATAAAAAACACAAATAAAATACTCACTTTAGACCGTTGCCATCATCCCAGAAGTAATACTTGGTGTTCATGTTCTTGAAGTCCAATAAAGCATTTTCACCTCTGAGAATAATTTTGTCCCACAATACAACCTGGTTTAGTTCATTGTTTGGTGTTATGTACTCGGCAGTCAGGTAGAGAAACAACTGCTTCACGTTCCAGTTGAATAGGTGAGCCAAGTCGGTCTTCAAATCGAACGTTAAAAATCCGAGATCATTTCTCTCCCTGGAAGCTCCGTAGTCCGGTACGTTTTTACTAAAAATAGAAGAATACATCTTAATCATTTATTTAATATATATGTCAATAAACAATTTAAATTATACTTACACGACTACTTTTACTGTGTTCATCTGTGCAGCTGTCCTGTAGTCCACAGTCAAAGTAGACAAGAAACACAGAAAAGTTAAACATGCTAACACGCTTAATGTGTAAGTCAGTATCGCGTTTCCTCTCGTTAATACAGAATACATCTTGTTGTGTTTTACTGTACTCTTATAGATATTATATTTGCAACGGTAGCATATAAAATTTACTCGTAGATTTTAGGTTCTGTTTGACGTTGCATTGACTTGCGGTATATGACGTTTGGACACGTCAGTTGTCAAAATGGATCAATTGATTTCCGAACGGTAAAGTTAACAAGTTAAATTAGATAATATAGTAATTTATGTAAAATATTAACAAACACAGAAATAAATTACATTACCTACGTATTTTTAGTTAAAAAACAGTTTAAACAAAAATATTGTTGCAAGAATTATGAGTGAACCTTAGAGTATATATATATATAGAGGGAGCGCTGGTACTTCAAAAACGTAGATAAAAATGGTGGTGCCGGGCCACCTTTTTCTGCCCTCCTATTGGCTAATATTGGAACAGGTTGTACAACAAACATAAATTATTTGAAAAAAAATTAAAAAATAAGTAGTTTAGGTCTATTTAATTCCACTCAAACTCGTTTTAAAAGGATAATAGTTAAATATAATTTCGGCTATCAAAGGAATTTATAGCAATTTATTGCTAAATAATTAATTCAATTTTTACTAATGTAGGAGCGCTACCAACATTACGAACAAGAAAATATCTACGTTTTTTAAAACGAGAATGTATGACAGCGCTCCCTCTATATATAAATACTCGGGATGATGATTGACAGCAGGGTAACAAATTAAAATTGTAAATAATAAAAGTTATAAAAAAAATACCTTTCATTATTAACAAATATAATGTTATATAAACTTAATCAGTAAGCTAAATTTTAGTAATAATTGGCAAAGATACATAGTCAAATGAAGGGTTGATGATAGACAGCAGGATAACAAACTAAAATTGTAAATAATAATAAATGTATTAAGGAGGATCGAAAATCAATGTATTATGGTTTTATTATGTAATTTTAATTAAATGTCACGACCAAAAGAATCATTTGGGTATCACCATCATAATGTTTTTTTTTCACATATTTTTTTTTTTATTGCATTGAATGGCGAGACGAGCAAGCCGTTCGCCTGATGGTAAGCGATACGACCGCTCATGAACAGTAGCAATATTCCACTGCGCTCGCCATCCTGAGACATAAGATGTTAAGTCTCAATATGTCCAGTAGTTGCTCTGGCTACAATGTCCTTCAATCCGAAACACAACAGTGCATTTAAGCAGTGTTGTTTCACGGGAGAAATAGACATTGCGGTGGTACCTACCCAGATGGCCTCTCACATATGAGAGACCTACCACCAGTAAATTATAATATTTATGCAATTTATGTTTCTTTTGTACTTAGAGTATATATATACAGGGTATATCAAGACTGCTACCGAAAACGAAGCCGGGTGGTAGTTTAAGCGACTTCAAACACAATGCAACAGAAAAAGTTGCAAAAAAAAAGCGACAATTTTTTTTTGTAATTTTTTTCCTATTGCCATATTTTGGTGGTAAATACATTTTTTCCTAAAATAATAGTGTATACCCTTTAATTTATAAATACTCTAAGATATAAGAGAGTTTAAATTATTATTTTAGCAAAATCTATGGATTTACCACCCAAAAATGACGATATTTAAAAATCATAAAAAATAATTGTCGCGTTTCTAAGCGAAATTTTTAATTGCATTGTGTTTGTAGCCACTAAAACTACCACCCGGCTTCGTTTTCGGTAGCAGTCTTGAGATACCCGGTATAGAGGGAGCGCTGGTACTTCAAAAACGTAGATAAAATGGTGGTGCCGGGGCCACCTTTTTCTTCCCTACATCCAGTGTGATTTGTAACAGCTTGGAATACGCATGACTTACATGAAAAATGTTATATGTATAGTCTATGGCAACATTTAAATAACTTAACACTGGTCACACCGGGCTCTCTTCTTCCGGTGGTGTCATGGCGTCAACATGTCTTGTCTTATATTAAGTATTACTACTATAAGTCATAAATAAATAGTCATTGTGAAGTCGTATATTTATTACTACAGAATAACCCAAAACCATATACATGGTGTCAGAAGTTAAGTCAAAATCACATTGTGCTATTCGAAATCCAAAATGTCTAAGTCGGAACAAGTAACGCCACGTGTATATGAAGAGGTTATGTCAAAAAGGCTCAACATTAGTGGAAACATAAGACCCATGAGTTTGGTGGGCAATCTGGCAAACAATTGGAAAAAATGGTATCAGTCATTTATTATTTTTCTTAAAGCAAGTGGAATGTACGACGAATCCGACGAACGGAAGGTCGCGGTACTGCTTCATTTCATAGGCTCTCCGTGCCTAGAAATCTTTAACTGCTTCAATGTAGATATAGAAGAAATTAAATTTGATCAACTGGTTTCAACATTTAGCCAGCATTTTACAACTAAAACAAACATAACATATGAATGTTACAAGTTTTTTAGTACAAAACAAAAAGCCGATGAAAGTCTTGAAGAATTTTTGACCAATTTAATTAACAAAAGCAAATGTTGCGAATTTGGCGAGCTTGAAGAGAGAATGGTAAAAGACATATTTATAACGAATATGCATGAAAACTACCAATTTGTGAGAGAAAAACTATTGTTAGAAGACAAATTAACATTGGAAAAAGCTAAGAATATGTCAAAAAGCATAGTGTCAGCAAGGGAACAAGCCGCAGAATTAAAAAACTCAACTAATATTTTCTTTCAACGACGTTCAGTGTCACAGTCAACTAAATTGCAGCCAAAACAAAGAGCGAGTTCACGGTCAGAAGATAGATCAAAGTGTACTAGATGTGGCCAAATACATCGATTGAAGTGCCCTGCTAGGAATGCTAGGTGCAGAAGATGTAAAAATATGGGACATTATGAAGCCTTGTGTAAGTCAAAATCTATAAAATTTGTACAATTGGAAAACAGTGATGAAAATGTTAAAGGTAATAATTCAAATAATTTTGTTGTTAGACACTTATTTTTAAACACATCTAAAAATACAGAATGGACTGTAAATTTAATTATTAATAAAAGGAATATTAACTGTATTTTGGACACAGGAAGTGATGCTAATGTTATGTCATATAATGTATTTCAGTCATTAAAAGTAAATAAGAAATTTCTGCCTTGTCAAGATAAAGTAACATCATACTGTGGAAATAGTATACCAATATTAGGTCAACAACTGCTTAACTGTCATTATTATATAAATAATCAATCTGAATCAAAATATATTAATTTTATTATTGCTAATGTGTCATCTCCAACTGTCATAGGTAAAAATACATGTTCAGAATTAGGTCTCATTAAGAGGGTGTTTAATATTGAAAAATCAAATGATTTTGAAAGTCCTGATGACCATAAGTCAAATGTAAGCCAGTCAAAGTCAATATTAAAAAATAGTCTTGTACATCAAAATAATTATCAGTCACAGCTAAATGAAAATTATTCTAAAGATCAGTCATATTATGTCAAAAAAGAAAATACTTTAGAAAATATTTTGTCTAAATTTAAGTCTGTTTTTGAGGGTTTGGGCTGTCTACCAGGTGAATGTCATATCACAGTCAATAAAGATGTGCGTCCTAAAATTGATCCTCCAAGAAAAATTCCATTTTCATTACATGATAGACTGGAAAAGGAATTGAACTACATGGAAAGTTTGGATGTCATTACAAAGGTAACGGAACCAACGTCATGGGTAAGTTCACTTATATTAGTCGAGAAAAAAGATGGTCGATTAAGAGTCTGTCTTGATCCAAGAAACTTAAATGAAGCCATATGTAGATCACATTATCCTATACCTACTATTGATATGGTAAGATCAAAACTGCATGGAGCGTCATATTTTTCTACTTTAGATGCAAGTAGTGGATTCTGGGTTATTCGTCTTGATTTAGAAAGTTCAATGTTGTGTACATTTAATACACCGTTTGGTCGATATAGATTTAAAAGACTACCTTTTGGTATCAATTGTGCCCCTGAAATATTTCATAGAACAATGATGGAGACATTCGGTAATCTACCAGGAGTGATAGTTTATGCAGATGATATCTTAGTCTATGGCAAGGATTGTCATGAACATAATGAAAATTTACAAAGGGTATTTACAAAAGCTCAAGAAATTAATTTGAAATTTAATAAGAGTAAATGTAAATTTGGTCATACCCAAGTAAAATACTTAGGTCATATATTTTCACACATGAGTATCACCTGATCCAGATAAAATTCGAGCTATCAAAGATATGCCATCTCCAGCCTGTCTAAAAGATCTACAAAGGTTTTTAGGTATTTTAAATTATTTGGGTGGATTTATTAAAAATTTATCAGAAGAAACTGAACCTTTACGTCTATTATTAAAAAAGTCAAGTACATGGTCATGGAATGATAGTCATGAAGCTATATTTACACGTCTTAAGGATATTATTTGTCAAGTGCCAGTCTTATCACATTATAATGTTAAGAAGTCTGTTGTTTTGTCAGTAGATGCAAGTCAGTCAGCAGTAGGTGCAGTCTTACTACAAGATAGTCATCCTATTTGTTATGCTTCTAAAACTTTAACTGAATGTCAGAAACATATGGCACAAATTGAAAAGGAATTATATGCTATTGTCTTTGGATGTATTCGTTTTCATCAATATATCTATGGTAAAATAACCACAGTTGAAACAGATCATCGTCCACTTATTACCTTGTTTAAAAAACCTTTAGCAGAGGTTCCAACACGTCTACAGAGGCTAATGCTAAGAATACAGGCATACGACTTGAAGGTTGAATACAAACCTGGTACTAAAATGTATATAGCTGATACATTGTCAAGAGCAGCTCTAGAAGAGTCCAGTGAAGATGAGCTAGATGAAGATGTCACAATACATGTCAACTTGCTGATGAAAAACTTACCTATTACTAGAGATCGTCTTCAGTGGCTAACGGAAGCTACAGAAAATGATGAATGCCTGAAACTTCTGAAAAAGTATTATCAGGACAGATGGCCTGATACAAAGTCACAAGTCAATAAATTAGTCTTACCTTATTGGAACTGTCGTCATGAAATACATTCTGTCAATAATGTGTTATTAAAAGCTAACAGTCTTATTATACCTCAGAAACTAAGGAAAGAAATCCTTAAAATGATACACAGCGGTCACCAAGGCATAGAAAAATCAAAAATTTTTGCCAGAGGTGTAGTATATTGGCCTTTAATGTCACATGACATACAGACAACTGTAGAAAATTGTGAAATCTGTCTGTCTCATAGGAATGCAAATCCACCAGAAACTTTAATGTCACACAAAATTTGTTCTTTTCCTTGGGAGAAAGTTGGAATAGATTATTTGAAATACAAAGATCAAACCATACTTGTTGTAGAAGATTATTATTCAAATTACATAGAAATAGCCAATGTCAGTTCAACAGGTGCAAAAGCATTGATAAATGCATTGAAACCTATATTCAGTCGACATGGAATTCCTGTAAGAATAATGTCAGATAATGGTCCTCCATTCAACTCGCAAGAATTCGAGCAATTCATGGATTCATGGAGTATAGAACATACAACATCGAGTCCATATTTTTCTCGTTCAAATGGATTAGTAGAGTCTGGAGTAAAAATAGTTAAAAACATACTTACAAAATGCACAGAATCAGGCGATGATCCTCATCTTGCTTTGTTGCAATACAGAACTACACCTAGAAATAACTTACCATCTCCTGCTGAGTTGCTGATGTCACGTCGTCTTAGAACACTAATACCTTCTGTTGTAAAACATCTGCAACCTAAAATATTTAGTCATAAATCCTATAAAACAATAAAACAACATAATAATAATAAACAAAGACTGTATTATGATAGAAAGGCAAATAATTTGCCCCAAGTGAAGAAAGGAGATAAGGTCATGTTTAAGAAGTCACTGGAAGATAAGTGGCAACCTGCAATAATAATAAAGGAATGTGAAGAACCTAGATCATTTATTGTTGAAGCGACAGATGGGTCAACATATAGAAGAAATCGACAACACTTGTTCAAACCTCATTTGTCAAGTCCAGCTAAGAATTTTCCAGAAAAGAAAGGAGAAAGTTCAGAATATAGTAAACACAATAGTCTAAGGAAGGAAATGATAATGGAAAAATCTAAGGATAGTAACTTAAAAGGAATAGTTAGGACTAAAAGTGGTAGACAGGTCAAACTCCCAGTTAGATTTCAAGATGATTTATAGAGCTATTAGTCATCTGTGTAAAGCTTATTATAATAACAATTTTTATTAAGTTGATTATTAACAAAATATGTCTGAAAATAATTTAAAAAAAATGTCTTTGTATTTAGTTGATTACTGTCAAATATATCTGAAAAATTAAAATAAGAAATGTCTTAATATTAAGTTGCTTAATTATATACAAATAATGTTGCAAAACTTCAATTGTAGTGTTTTCCAAATTAATTGTAAACTTAAATATATATATATCTCAAATTAATTATGTCAGTTGTTAAGAATGTCTTTTGTCATTGCTGTTGCCTATTGTCATAATACTGAAAAAGGGAGATGTTATATGTATAGTCTATGGCAACATTTAAATAACTTAACACTGGCCACACCGGGCTCTCTTCTTCCGGTGGTGTCATGGCGTCAACATGTCTTGTCTTATATTAAGTATTACTACTATAAGTCATAAATAAATAGTCATTGTGAAGTCGTATATTTATTACTACAGAATAACCCAAAACCATATACAAAAAAGAAAAATCAAAAAATGTAGTTTAGTGCTATCGAATACCATCCAAATTATTTTAGGGGTTAATTATTAACTGTGTATTCGTTTATCATCGACAATAAATCCAATCTCTTATTAATTAACAAGATATAATTTAAATCATTTTACAGAAAAACACTCGTATTTTTGAATTTTCGAACGCCTTTATATTCAATGTTGCAAGGAATTAAATTGTTGAAATTCCGAAAATGTTCCGGAATAATGTTAGGTTAGGTTAGATAATACAAAATATTTGAATTTGGAGCGCAATAAATTATAATAAGCCAAGGATGAGTTTTATTTTTCATTTATTATTAATATTTTGTATTATGATAGCTAAAAACAACGTAACGTGAATATGTTAATTTCCGTTTATTTATTTATTTATATATTTTTCGTGGAAAAGTAATTTATTGGTAACATTAATATAGCAGTGCTACCAACATTACGAACAAGAAAATATCTACGTTTTTGAAGTCGCAAATGTATGACAGCGCTCCCTATATGATGTATCTATGTCCCTATATGTATATACTCTAAGCTTTTGTACCAATTTGATTTATGACATTTGATGAAAATTAGAAATTGTGGCAACGTTTGCCACTTAATTTTGGGCTTCAGCGTATTCTTAGTTTTACTATAGCCTTTAACATGTGTATTTGGATATTTTATTGCCTCTATTAGAGTTAAATAAAATGTATGACATCATTTTCAAATAAAGAAATAAAAAACGATTGTCAAATGTTTTAAAGTGTCGTGCCAACTTTTCGTGAGAATTTTTTCCGTCTAGCCCCCTTTCACACCGTGCGATAAGGAACTTCGTTCCAATATCGATAGTGTGACGTAACTTTAAGGAAACTATGATTGGGCCTTTGTAGTTGGTAGGCGTGGTTTAAACTGTTAGGAGCATTAGCTATACCCAATAGAAACTTAGTTTCTTATTATGAATAAAAATATCTCCTCCAACTTAATGCTTTCCTGGTACTTGAAAAGGGAGAACCGTTTCATTTAAAATAGATTGGCTAATGCGATTGTAGCCCATTGAAAATTGCCCACTTATTATGTATGATAACATAATAAATAAATGAGACGGGCGAAACTTCATAGAACCTTGGGCTTAGCCTTACAAACTTGGTTTATGCATTATTTTAAAAGGATAATATAAGTATATCGAAATTAAAAATTAAAATCTTTGCGCCAAATGGGAGTTACGGGATAATCGGTATTTATTACACAATAAAATTACCGAATGTGACATTTTTTCATGTGCAAAACCTTTTAAACTATATCGATGATGCTGGCTGAGTCAAAATACAAATACAATTTTATACGAACATGAAGAACCGAAATAATAATATGCACGTCGTTGTTGTTCAAGATCATATTATGCTATATAGATTGTACACATTTTTATATTAATGTGTACTAAGTAACTGATGGGGATTTAAGTTAAAATCTCCTTGCGGCTGTCATTCGTGTGTCTACGCAGAATCCTGGAAATCGGAATACTTCGGTCACATTGCTAGAAAAGACGGTGACATCCTTGAGAAGCTCATTATGACCATCGAATACTTGACTTTATAATTAAGAGCGGCCTACACACTGCCGGAACAGAACCAAACTGAGAAAGCTCCTTCGAGACAGTTATACATGTGGTTATACATGAGGGCGGCGCGAGTATTAGGAGCTACAATAAGATTGTGATATATGATTATTTTAATGAGATAAATAATGTACGATATGGTGTATTTTACTTATCTGTTATTGTTAAAGGCACATAAAGAGATAAACAAGCATTGTCCGTTTCAATTTTATTTATCATCTTCAATAATTAATCATTAAGTATCATCTAAAAACTGCGCAAGTGGCGTCATATTCGGATGATTTGTTGTGTTCTGTGTTGAATAAATAAATAAATTATAATATGGCAACAGCAACCTGCAGATCGTTTTACGACCAAACAATTAGTATACCTAAAAAAAATATTTTTGGCTAGTCCAACCAGAGAACTACCAATTAAAATATACTAATATGTGGAGATTTTAGTCTACCCTTCAATAACCAGGAAATATTTTATTATTGATCACAAGTATTCGTGGAGTCGGATAACGTGAGTCGTTCGTCAAAATATTTTTAAATAACCAAAGTTGTTAAAATAAGAAGTCACGGTATCGAAATCCAAGCAATGAGTCCAGTTTAGCATTCTCCGTAGATCAAAGCAAATAAGTCATAAAATAAGTGAATTCGAGATATTTGTCATTCATCTCAGTAATTAAAAGATGGCGTGATGACAGGCCGATATGAAAATCTATTATATACTCAATGAATTACTAATTTAATTTTCCCATTGTAAAAAAATTTAATTATGTTTTGATGTGCGTGGTGGCCTGTTGGTAAACGGACTAGACGCGACTGCCAACATGTTCACGGTGGTCGCGGGTTCGAATCCCAGGGCACACCTCTGACTTTTCGGAGTCATGTGTTGTGTGTCATTGATAGTCAATCACCACGCACTAAAAACGGTGAAGGAAAACATCGTGAGGAAACCTGCATACCATAGTGATTTATAAAAATTCTATGGTATGTAAGTCCACCAACCCGCACTAGGCCAGCGTGGTGGACTATATGGCCTAACCACTCTCAATCGGTAGTCGATTGTAGAGGAAGCCCGTGCCCTGCAGTGGGACGTATATGGGCTGATACAGATGTTTTGATGAGAAACAAAAAAAATTTAAAAGAATATTAGTGAAGCTTTCATATGTGTAAGGTCAGGCCCAATTTCGCCCGTCTCCTTTTCATCGCCAGTCAGTCACTAGTTGCTACTTCACTGTCAGGTCATAAGTAGGAGTGGACGCTTAAAGAAGACCGTGTTGCAGTTATTGCGTTGCATCGTTGCGGTTACGCGCCAATTCAAATTTTTGACATACGGAAAAATTTGAATATAACCAAAATATTCGTTTATCGTACCATCAAACGATACAATGAAGACTCTAGTTTAGATGACAGGTCAAGAAGTGGTCGCCGTCGGTCTGTTAGGACTCCAGCAGTGATAAAAGCTGTGAAGGCGCGAATTCAAAGAAATTGCAAACATAAACAGAAACTGTTGGCCTTTCAGATGGGGTTAAGCAGAACCACGGTGAAAAGGGTGCTAAATGAAGACTTAGGGCTTCCGGCATATCGAAGAAAAACAGGACATCGTTTGAATGCTCGTCTAATGGACCTGAGACTGAAGAGATGCCGCGCTTTGTTGAAGCGGTACGCGGGAAAAAATGTCAAGAAATTCTTTTTTCAGATGAAAAAAAATTTACCCTAGAAGAGAGTTAAAACAAAAAAAAAATGATAAGGTGTACGCACACAGTAGTGAAGAAGCGAGCAACCATATTCCGCGTGTCAAACGAGGTCGTTTTCCATCCTCGCTCATGGTAAGGTTGGGAGTTTCTTATTGGGGCTTAATAGAGGTACATTTTTGTGAGAAAGGTGTAAAAACGAATGCAGTTGTGTATCAAAATACAGTCCTGACGAACCTTGTGGAACCTGTTTCTCATACCATGTTCAATAACAGGCACTGGGGTATTCCAACAAGATTCGGCGCCAGCTCATAGAGCTAAGAGCACACAAGACTGAAATCGACTTCATCCGGCACGAAGACTGGCTCTCCTCCAGTCCAGATTTGAATCCGTTAGATTACAAGATATAGCAAAACTTGGAGGAAAAGGCGTGCTCAAAGCCTCATCCCAATTTGGAGCCACTCAAGACATCCTTGATTAAGGCAGCCGCCGATATTGACATGGACCTCGTTCGTGCTGCGATAGACAACTGGCCGCGCAGATTGAAGGCCTGTATTCAAAATCACGGAGGTCATTTTGAATAAACTTTAGTGTCATAAGAATTTATGTTTTGTTAAGTTCATTTTGGTATATAAATGGTTACATAGTGAATAAACATGTTTTAATTATTTTATATTAAACATGTGACAGAATTTATGACCTGACTAGGTATATCTGGATTGCTAGCGGCATTGCCACCGCCATTGTTTTAGTTATAGATGTAATTAGGTTTTAGAAGTGCGGGTTACATGGACAAGATTGTTTCAGCTCATATACGTCCCACTGCAGGGCACGTGCCTCCTCCACAATCGAGAGTACGATTGAGAGTGGTTAACCCTAACCACTCTCAATCGTACTCAGCGTGGTGTACTATATACCCATATAGTACACCACGCTGGCCTTGTTGGCGGACTTTAGAAACTATAGAAATTACAAGACAAGATTACTACGGTTTTATTCTTATTTATCTATAGTGTGCTACCAGCCACTAAAATGCGAAGACGAAGTAAACCGACATCTTAGGTATCGCGATTCGTTCGATGAGAGAGATTGCCGGATGCCCTCTTTCTCTCCGAATACCTCCTTCTCATTCCATCCTTTCTCCTTCCCGCTCCCCTCCCGATTTGATGGGCCGGAACCATTTTTATGATCAAAATGTTGTGGTTGATCATTCAGATAAAGAAGTATGTTTTTCTAAAAGTTGTGTCATCAATATGTGTTAGAATTTTCAGAACTAAAATAAAAAAGTCCACAAAGAGTGGAGGAGGTTACTGTAATTAGAGAGTTATACCCACAGTCTGATGTCTACCGGCTATTATCAAACTACCCCTAGTTAAATACCTCTCAATAAGAATATTATGTCATCAATTCAGTAACCTATATAGAGGCGATTCCGACCCATCATTAGACAAAAAGTACAATTTTGTCTTAAATCTAAAATATTTTTTGTTCTTCGTACATTATATTATAAATATTATAAAAGTAAAGTTATAATTATTGTAAAACCTCTATTATTCTTTATTTATCTCATTCCCTCTTACGCTACTTTTTTGAAGTTCTATGTTGTATTGTACTTGTCATAAGAGCTTTAAATTGCCTACGTGACCAATAAATACATTTCATTTCATTTCATTTCGAAGTTACACATCTATCGTGTGTGTATTGCACACACAATTTTTCATGTACCTATTCTAAGTTAGTCGACACATTCGTGTTGATATATAATGTAATATAAATAAGTTCATTCATAATGAAACAACAAGATATAAAAATTAAGCGCCATTTACACGGGGAGATTGTCTAGCACCAGAATCGTATGCCCTTATCGCATGACTAAGCGCCATAAGATTATGGTGTGTAAAAATTACACCATGCATTTTTTTATATCTTTACGATACTCGCATGTGCGAAGCGAGAAACTCTCCCCGTGAAAATGGGCGTTAGTGTATTATAGGTTGTAGAAAGTCTCTATAAGTTAGCAAGCCTATAGCCAATAGTAGAATGCTGGTATGAAGAGCATTAGAATAGGCGTTGTTGCAAGGTACTCCGCCGGGCACTGAGCGGCAGAAACAGGCTCTGGTCACATAACTACCGTTCCTCTGCGTGTAACATCCACTTGTGATGGCATTTCCGAGAGTGTCACTGCTCGTGTGCACATTGATGTGAGTTTTCCACTGAAAATCAAGACAAAATGAGAGGATAAGTGCGTGGTGGCCAGCTGTTACTGAACTAGAAACGGCCTAGGTGGCGGGTTTGAATCTCAGGGAATGACATCTCTGGCTTTTTGCAGTCATATTTATTTAAAGAACACTCTGTACAATTACATAGTACAGAAAGAATTAATGCCTGAGGGCATTTTCTCCCAGTTAATCTTAAGGTAGGGGAGAGATGTAAGCAGGTTGCAGGTGTATATTAATTAGGTGGTAAATAAAATAAAAATAAGACTATTATGAGATATGTATGTATGTATGAAAAATCAACTATATAACAGCAATGTACTCATCGTGAGGAAACATGCATACTATATAGATCTTTACAAGACTTTATTTGATGCGTGAAATCCTAACCGACGTTGGACCAGTGTGGTGGATAATGGCCAAGACTCCCAACAGCCTCGGAAGTATGGGAGGAAAGGGACTAATAGCAAATAAATAATCTATGTCCTGTATGAGCATTGTTTTAACAATCAATATCTGAGGATTTTTGTATTAGCGCATTAAAAGAGAATCGGTGCAATTTAATCTATCTTATACTTTGAAACCAACTTTCGTAAAACGACATCTGTTTATTCATAGGTTTACCTAGCTTACAAACCTTTCGTAGTTCAGTTTCATGTAATTCTACGCGTAGGACATAGATGTCGCTTTTGACATTTGTGATATGTACGTACTTACATAAACTCATGCTTTTTCACAGAAGGGGTAGGCAGAGGTGCCAGGACAATCACGTTTCGCCTGGTGTGTTCCGTCCCACGATATGATTGGGGCTGACCCTACCGACACATCAGCAACATTGAGGCTGAACGGAAAATCCAATATCACTGCCTGACCCGGGATTCGAACCCGAAACCTCATCGTTGTAATCATAACGTAGTACAAATGCGCCACCGAGGTAGTCTATATGATATGTAACTCTTTGGAAATCATACAATGCGTTAAAATCGTTCAACACTAACGATTATTTTGCTATGTGTTGTATGTGTGAAAGGCAGATTTTAAAAGGACAAAGCCGACGCACATACAGCTGTGATTTATCATATTTATTAATTAATTTGATAAAAATGATAACATAGTTCACAGAAGCCGTTTTACGTTTGTACCACTGTTTGCTATTCATTTCCTAATCACAGGAATCACCCATTTACGCAGTGCAAGTTTAATTCGAATTTCTGCATCAGAGCAGTAATGTTACACAGTATTTGGTATTTCCAAAATGCTTACCGATTATAATTTATTCAATATATTCTAAATAAGAGTGAAGACTGCCTCGGTGGCGTAGTTGTACTATGGTACAGTTACAAAACTGAGGTCTCGGGTTCGAATCCCGTGTTGAGCGAAGTGATATTGGATTTTTTCTATTCATTATCAGCCCAGAGTCAGGAACTTGTGCCCGATATGTCGATAGACTCGCCACTTATCATATCGTGGGACGGAACATACAAGGCGATAAGTGGGTGTTCTCTCTCAGCCTCTACCTCTGCCTACCTCTTCTGTGAAAAAGGCGTGAGTTTATGTATGTATGTAAAAGGCAAGAAACTCGCAGAGCATAAATAGGTCGCATTTTATCATTAAAAAATATTCTTACCGGTGGCCGTTGAAATAATATGTGTACGTCGCACATACATCGTTGTCAGCTAATATGCACGATGCGTTTAGCGAGTAATGTGTCCAAATGTAGTCGACATCAGGCCACGTTCCATCGTCTAAAAGCAGTTAATACAATAAATATAAATAAATAAGAACCCGCACTAGGCCAACGTGGTGGACTATATGGCCTCTCAATCGTACTCTCGACTGTTGAATCCCGTGCCAAGACGTATATGGGCTGATACTGATAGTGTAGATTAATAGTTTTGTAATGAATATAAGGTTAAAATAACTAGGTGATCTATTGATGGATGTAAAAAGTAGATACACATAAAGATTCGCGAAACTTCCATGAACAAATATCTTGTCCAAAGTGTAAATTACAAAAAAATAAGTGTGTCGGATCAAATATTAAGTAACAAATTAAATAATAGGTAGGTACTTTATATTATAACCTTGTTTTAGACGGTATGAATTCATCTTAAATTCAATATTGTATTCAGGCAATTTGGCAATAACTTTATTTGCAGACCTCAATTTATCCAGTGGGTTGTAAAAGCTAAACTTTGTTAATCTCTATAATTTTATTTGAGATCCTGTTATAGCATTTTATAGAATTAAGTGTACTCTGCGAATGGTACAAATTGTTTTTACTGATTCTTATTATCGGATGCTTTATAAGCAAAAACATCGTGAGAAAAGATTTTCGGACGAATTCCATAGAAGTGTAAAGTCTAGCGGTGCACTAATCTCCAACTATATTTTCGATAGGATTGAGCCAATCACAGCCAACAAAACGATCATCCAAATTTAATACAAATCATATTTCGTTATTTCCACATCCAAGAAAGTAAGAAATTATGAGGGGAACATTTTTATTTTAAATAACATGTTAACTTACAAGAGACGACCAAAGGGTGGACACACGGCACGCCGCTCGCAAGCCGCGTTTTATCCTGGCATGTGGCGTTCAGGAATATGCTCTCGTTATTCCACCTCGGCCCTAACCATGTGTACTGGAAGCATCGTCTTACTCTCGTCTGTGCTATCACCACAATTGCACCTAAATAAACATTAATTAATACGTACTGCTCATTTACACCGTATGTAGGTAGAATTTAATAAAAATGAAAATCTAGCTAAAGTTTACTTATGTCGTCTTAAGATATTAGACAAAACCTACAATAATCTGATTCTATTGAAAATTAAATAAAAAAATGAATTTATCTAGTATTATTATCATAATTTATTATTTATTTTTATGGCAGGCAAAATAACTGCAGTGATTACGTTTTTGTCACGATAGCGTAAAGTTAAAGATTTCAAACGATGATATAATATTTTATCAATAGAAGACTCCTATGTTTCACCATATTTGTATGTACCAGTAAAAATACCATGTAAACTCTTTATTATTTTATTTAACCTTTATTTAATGAGTGAATATAATTTATAACAATATATGTATATAACTTGTTTATTTAGGGGATTTACAGTCAATAATTAAATGAAAACCGCACGGATAAGGCAAAATAGTGATCACTTACATGATATAAACACTGCGAAAATTAAAATATTGTATCGAGCCATCACTGCATATTAGCCACTTATTAAAAACGACACAGGCATAAATAAATCAATGAAAACAAAACACGACTTCCTAAAATGTTTGTTGTTTAATCTGAACTATTTAATGTCGAATGAATATGTATCGTTATCGTTTCATTATAATACATTTATCTTTCCTCAAAGTAATCTATATTATTCATTACCGCCAACTTGGATTGATTTTATGCGATAAGATTACGAGAATATTCGTGCCTTCAATGGTACACCTTATCTATATTATGCGCTACAAACGATTGCAGCGCAAAAGTGCAATGCCTATAAGTATTGCATTTTCGATTTAAAGTCTATTTCAGTTTGTTTTATTGAATAAAAAGAGCATAGATTTATGAAGGTTTGCGAGTAATCTTTTTAACCTGTTAGAAGGCAGTGCGATGGTAAATAGATAGGAGCTGGGTATAAAGCCACATTGTCAATTTGCATGACAGTAGGTTGGGCGGGCGGCGCGGTCCGCGGCGATCCGTGCATACTCAAATGAAATTATTCCCCATTCGCCATCGACGGACGATAAGCCGATTTCGTCTAACCTCGTTCAATCAACGAGAACTGAGACCGACTGTACGTGCGCAGATTTGCTTTGCAATAGATACGACTGTACCAAAAATATATTTCGTTGTTCTACTCCGATGATTACAAACTCGACTTTAACATTGATGTTTTCATAGCTCTATTAAGAGTCTCAACTATCTTAATTGGAAAACAAAATAGGTTTAAGTATAAAAAGTAACGCTTCAAAAAATTACCACTTGTTCCAAATAGCATAGCTATCAATGATTTCTTTTATTATAGTAGTTTCGTGTTTAGTTTTATCCAAGGGCTAATAAACAATTCGTTTATAGCTTCCGGCGATAGTGGCGGCAATTTTATAACATTAGAATTTATTACCAACCCCCTTTGTTATGTTCTATTATTACCTCACAATAATATGTATATTTTATTTAGTATTTACTACATAACTTGGAAATGTAATAAAGTTAAATAACACTACAATAAATGAAAACAGATTCTATCTTTTAAAAATAGAGTCTTAGGCACGCGGCTTTATAAGTCTATATCGTTCATCCGGATTTCCGAAGGTACGGAAAATATGGCTCGTTTTATCGATGATTCCAATATTAATTTTAAGCCGGCCTTTCCAGCCTCTTTGTATCAAAAGTGAATTATCAATTTAAGCAAATAAAGTTTTAGTTCACTGACTTTATTTCCGACGAGAAATTCGAGTAGGTATTGAAATGTTCCTGAAGTTGTATTTTTCTTCTTTGTTACTTGATATTGCGGTTACTTAAAATTACATAATTGAAAACGTTACTGAAAAAATGCTTAATTTCAGGAGTAACGCCCCATTCACACGACGAGAGTTTCGCCTCGGAGATACGATTATCGTAAGGATATAAAAAAGTTGCACCGTGTAATCATGTATCAGAACACTATAATCTATGGTGTTTATATCATTCGTTAATGGCATACGATTCGAAACTCTCTACGGGTGAATCGGTCTCAATTCGATATCATATTTTTGTTTTCATGGTGTTTGCCGCAAAAGGCGCAAAACTATCTTATTAGTTTTTCTTATGAGTTTCTAGTTTGTTGTTGTTTTAGTGAAGTTATTTGTAGTTTACTACCCGCATCAGGCTGGGTTTATATAAGGCTCTCGTAAAATTATTAATAAGCCAAAGCTTTCTGCAGCATAGTAGAGAAGTCTGGGCAACATCATTTATCTGTAGGATTTGCTTGTAGTAGGTCTCTCACTACTGCTGCCACCTGGTACCACCACAATGTCTATTACTCCCGCCAAATACTAGTGTAAATGCACTGTTGTGTTTGGTTTGAAGAGTATTGTGGCCAGAGTAAGTACTCGAAATATTGAGACTTAGCATCTTATGTCTCAGGATAGCGAGCACAGTGGAATGCCAAGTATTTTTTTGTAAGTCAAGATGTTGTTTGGTTTTCCTACTGTTCATGAGAAGTCGTATTGCTTACCATCAGGCGAACGGCATGCTCGTCTCGCCATTCCTTGCAATAAAAACATTATAAATCAGGCAGAAGAAAGATATGCAGTAAAATAAAACACTATAACAATATAATCTGAACAATACGAGTACAACAGTTTTCGTGTTATTTTCTATCTTGACGTTGTGGTTGAGAGCAAGCTTTATCATTTATTTTTCAACAATGCTGTGTAGGCACAGCTTAGCGGTACAGCTAAGGAGATAGAAAAACATCCAGCGGGACAATATTTGCCTTCACGTAGGCGCTCTATGCCGTAAAGCAAATGGACGTTGTAGATACTCTTTCATGCTAGGTTTTTAAAATAAATATTTTAAAACCTTGGGCTACTTCAATGCAATTTATATTTCGTGTATTTAATGTATATTAATACATTTATTTATAATTTGTGTTAAACTATTAAGCGAGTTACAAAATATGCTTTTTTAAAATGAATAGTACAATTCTAAACATTTTTCGATGCAACAAGGTATTCTTCAGCAGGTCATATTCAATGTATATTACGGTATTAAATTTTTCCTAATACTCATGCTACACCCCTACGACTGTTTGTATGTTTGTTCCTATCTACAAGCCGGGTGTATTTTACTTCTTAGTCTGTGGGGTGTATCCAAATTACGACCGACATCGCAGCCAATTGTTAGTTTTAGTGATTACATAACAATACAACAAAAATAATCGAATTTTAGTAAGTATTATCGTGTTTGGGTGGTAAATACATAGATTTTTGCTAAAATAATAATTTAAACCCTTACGTACCATTGCGTATGTATTAAATAAAGTATAAAATAAAGGGTGTAGTATTTTTGAAAAAAAAAAAAAAGGTTTTACCACGCAAGTACGACGATATGAAAAAAAAAATAATCGTCAGGTTTTTTGGAATTTTTTGAGGTTCATTTTGTCGGAGTCACTATAACTACCACATGGATTCGTTTATGGTCGTAGTCTGCATATACCCGGTATATGAGACGTATAATAAAATCGCTATGGGTGCCTCTACATTTCATGAGTATTTCCATAGCATGATATGGAAGATCATAAGTCTTTGGCTAATGTGCTCTATACCATCCCGAGCACCAAAGCCATGATTCACAGCCAAAATCTCTACACAAATAGGCTTATCAATGTTCCAGAAACTATGATAGCAATAATGACGTTTACTTCTCTATAAAGCTATCGTTTGAAGCCTGTCAAAGCCATGAAATCAATACTCAGTGTAGATTGAAAAGCTGCGTGTTTCAGCGCGTTGATTGTCGATGATTGACTGGTCGTGTCACGGCTGCGATGTGGCTGCGATATCCTTTGTGTTGAACCTATGGGGGATTGTAGGAAACAATGTATTTAATTTCTCACCAATGATATTGTATTTACTGCACTTGTCATCAGTTATTTTATAATCTATTTCCTGCCAGTATAACATTTATGATTAGTTCGATATTATTACGAACCCAGGAATCTAGATATATTCCAAACAAGTTTTTTTATTCGATGCTATTTTTGGTTAAGTAAAATGATACATAAAAGTATTTTGAAAATATTCTATTAACGGTTTCCATTCTAATTATAAACAAATCATACTTTATAAAATTCACGCAGTAGTTTTCATTAGCCTTTACTCCATATTTTCTAAGATCCTTGTTTCATTCGCCGTCTCCTTTCAGTGTGGAACGAGTTTAATTAAGATATCATGGGAAATAACTTCTTAACTCTGTGAAATATTAAAACTTGGATACATAATAAACTCGGTATATTTTTATAATCATATTCTAGACTACATTTTGTACTTAAATAAAACATTTTTGCACTACAAAATTGAGTACCTAAAATCTGAGGTAATATTGAAATAAAACTTCATCTAACTTTTTGTTCAAGGCAACATGAAAGTTTTCGAAATTGAAAACGTTAAAAATAAATTCAGTACCTGTATTTGTTCATACAATTTTATAAAATGTTGGGAACAAAGCATTAAAACTTGAACGTAGTTGTTTTATATTCAAATTTGAGGGTGTAATATGAATGCAGCTGAATGTATTACTAGGAAAGTAGAAATAAACACATTTCCTGTTGAGAGAGCTTCTCGATTCAATTTACACTGAATAAGAAAATAGACTGGAATACTTGAAGTAGTCTGAGTGTATCTTCTTCGCAACACCACGTTTCCCTGGATAATGTATACGTTTTTATTTTAAATATGTAGCGCTCGAATTTGTATTACATGATGAACAGACATAAACCTGTTTTTAATGTTTATTACTGTGTTGTTGGTTCCTTCGCTTTTTGTAGAACTGGGTTAATAAAAACGTCATTTTATTTTATGTATTTCACTTTAATCGTATAAGACCCATTTATTTAAGCATACATTACAAAAGTACAAAATACATTTTTACATCAATTTAAAATATATCTACAATTTCAGGTAGATTTCATTGTTTTATTTTAAAATTTATCTATGTACACAATATTATTCATATAAATAAAAATATTTACAAGAATCATCCTATAAGCTAGAGATTGCGTTATATTCGTCTAATATTTGTCGATAAGCGTCGTTTCGCGTACATACTATCTAACACGCACCGTGGCGAAGTGGGAAAAGTTTAGAAGAAAATACACGTATATAGTTTTGCGTGTTCCCGGTTCCCACAAAGGCTATAAATCCTGTCGTTCTGCTGCTTTTGCAGTGTTTACTGCTCACCCACTCGCAATATAGTTTATCACGTGCACCATAACAATACACTCATATTTTACAGTTTACTTTCTTTAATAAAACTTTCACGTTTTTATTATCACTGTGCACACTGGTGTCCATTGCGTGATTTAATAGTCCCAATAATCTATTTTACACAATACCTACTGATCGATTAACCTACATAGGGGAAGGGCGCGAACGGCGGTGGGAAGTAGCCTGGGTAGCCGCCGGCGTTCGGCTGCACTGGTATCGAAGACGTTACGTAAGACGTGAGCACCGTCGGCACAACTTTAGTTGTGAACAATGTAGTGTATACTGTCTTCGCACCGAAAGTCAATTTCAGAACTTGGCTATCGGTTGCTGTAACTTCGGTGTTCATGACAACTGGCGTCGAAGTTACTGTGAATTGTTGTTGAGGGAAAAGCGGATTAATAGGTTGCAGCGGCAGAGCCGGGAGACTGCTCGTACCTATTTCGTATTCCGTTTTTGTGATGGTTGCGACTGGTCTCGATATTGTACTTTGTACTGTGGACCTGCCGTCAAAGAACGGTATCACATGCGACTCGTATATAGTCTCGTATTTGAGCACTGGCTTAGAGGTGGTCACGACGTTGGGAATTTGTGCAGCTGCTGCCGGATTTAGAAGTCTAAGTAATGCTAGTTGTTGCGCTTGTTCAGGAGTTAATGCAGAGTTCGGGATGGAGGGCGCTTCAGTTACGTGGTTGCCTTTGTTTTGTCCATGTGCTTTCTTAAGTCTCAGATGATTGTCTGCTCCATACTTTTCAAGTTCGGTCAGATCAAAATCGGAGCCAATATTTGCGAGGTCCAGTTCCGCCGGGAAAGCTCTTCGTGGAACCCCTTCTTCATCCTCACTGCTGTCGCCGAAGTCAAGTTCCAAATGAAGTTCGGAGCCGGCTTCATCAAGACGACTGTTGAATTCTTTCAATGTTTTACTTGGAATAAATTGGTAAAACTCCATTGGTGGTAAAGTTTTAGTCGCTGTTACAAATCGAGTGACTTGGTAAGTTTGTATGAAAGTTAGACTGCTCGTTAAGTTGACATCTCTTACAACCGGTAAAATATGCGTTTTTAGCATGTTCTGCGTGGTACTGAACGTTTCAGTCACTGTTTCTAAAGGTGGAGTTTCCATATCGGAATTTAAAGTGATTGGTGGCAAAGTAGCTATGCTGGAATCGAGCAGATGGTGATCTTTTCCATATGGTGATGTTGTCGCTAATATATTTTCTGTCAACGGTTCGTTGAGAGAACTTTGCGCATTAAGAGTAGCAGATGGTTCCAAACGTTTCTCTATGGTAGATGTAACTGTTATTATGCGAGTGTTTTTAACGCGTCCAACCTGAAAAGTGACGAATTATAATTATATAATTAGTTAGACATTATTTGCTTCTAATCCTATACTTTGTATGACTTATAATTTTATGTTTACCTGGAAGGTATAGGGAGACTTGACCGTAGCTAATTCATAGTAAACGTCGCTAAAGTCGGCCGGTGTTGAGATTTCTACCTTGAGTGTTTCGACTGGCGGTGGTTTCTCAATAGAATTATCATCGGTATCGCTGTCAACAAGAGTTCCGGGGCCGCTTTGCGAGCCCGACAGTTCAAGATCGTTGTCGGATCTCGCCTGAAGAGAAATGTCGTTCGATTGCGGATCGTCGAGAAGGGGATTTGTGTTTGGCGTCGTTTGCTGCTCTTCATCACCTGTCGCCTTTCTGATCGTCACTTTAGGTTTAGGGCTTGTTTTGTATTGCCAGCGTCCAGACCCTGGGGAACGGTTTAGCTTAAATTTATAGACACTTGTGGAAGCCGCTGGCGTTACTTGCTCGACAGGAGTCGGTTGCGCACGAGGCTTAAATCCACGCCTTGATTGATTATCGTTGTTGCTTGAAGGAGTCACAACTGATTTATTACCAGAATTTCTGCTGGCCTTCCTTCTGTTCGAAAACGACGGAGTTGCTGTTTCGCTGAAAACAGACACGGTTGCCAATTGGGGTGTGTTTGTTGGCCTGCCAAATCGAGTACTGAAAATAAAATCAATTGTCATCATTAACAAATAGACCAATGCTGAAAAATATTATGCTTACGTAGATACACCAAGAGGAAACATTGCTTTAACTACTTACTACAAGCCCAAAAATTCATGCATGATTCATCGGCTATATAACGACGTTGATGACAGCTTATCTACATAGCTGGTACATGTGATCGAGGTCTAATGTAATTTACGTTACCTTTGGGTCCTTTGAGAATGTGAGTTTCTATTTTTATACTTTTTATTATTTTGGCTAGGAGGAGTAGTGTCGTGGTTATCGCTTTCTGCAATGTTTTGAGATCTGTGTCGATTTTTAAAAGAACCGCCGCTGTTTGACTGTCGGCGTGAAGTTTTACCATGGTTGCTATCTTCATCAGCAATAGATGGAGTGGGTTCCAAAGTATGCCTATGGTTTTTAGAAATAGCTGGCGCTGGAGTTTTTAATATCCTATGTGTTGGGGTAGGCGATATCTTAGCTCTATGTCCAGATGCTTGCAATACTTTAGAATTGCTATTCAAAACTTGAGCGTACTTTCCAGAAATATATGTGCCTATAACGCTAGTTTCGTGAACTGTGGTAAGTCCATCCTTGACTATAGTTCCGCCAAGCGTCGTTACAAGTCCGAGTGGATGGTCCTCGTCTTCCGGAGGTGGTGTAGGTTGATGAGCTCTGTTTTTATGAACATGCTTAGGTTTTTGCCCATGAGCTTTCGATGGACGGATGTTTATAACTTTGTACGTTTCTTCAACAAATTCAGACGGTTGACGGGACAAGAAATCGTATTCGGGTTCACCAATATTATTATTGGTTATAAGAATTGCTGGCTCTTCTTCCACTTTACTCGATTTCACTTGAACTACGCTGCTCACTTTAGAACTGATGATTGATGGTGGTGGACCTTGCTTTACTTCAACTTTATTGCTGACGACATTTGTTACGCTTTTTATTTCACTTTTCTTATTTTTGTTGGACTGGGAGCTTTGTTTGTGAGCCTTCTGGGAAGATTGTTTAGGGGAGCTGCTTTCAACAATTTTTGAAGGTCCAGCGACAACTTCGACTTTTGTGATGATCTGTTTTTGCTCTTTCACAACCGATTTAGGTACATTTGGTTTTTTATCTTCCTTCTTGGGTGGAGATGATACAACTGACACGGCGCTAGAGAGAACTGCTGGTGCAGCTGGCTTATTTGTTTTGTCCTTATCTGCTATTTTACTGGGTTTAATAGCTTCTGGTTTAACGCTGGTGACCGAAGGTGGAGGTGGTTTTGTTTCAATTATATTTTCTTGAACAGGTTTTTCTGTTTTAGGTGGTTCTGAAAACGAGAAAGTATGTTATTAGAATACAGCAGAAGCATTTCTCAGTTACGTTGTTTCTTAAAATTATATGTTATAGTTATTCAATTAATTATTACTAACTAATAAGAATGAAAGTCTGACCTGGCGGAGGTGCTGATTGCGGAGAAAAGACCATAACAGTGTTGCCTATAGTTGTCGTGAAGTCTAAAAATCCGTAGACTGTTTGAGTCAAGAGATTAGCCTGCCCATTTGCTGGTGTAATGAAACCTGAAACAGATAAATACAATAACATCAATATTGTAGCACTAAACCGTTCGTCTTCAATACAAGTTCCATAAATTATTAGAAATATATTATCTACACTAATATTATAAAGAGGAAAACTTTGTTTGTTTGTTTGTTTGTAATGAATAGGCTCAAAAACTACTGGACCAATTTTAAAAATTCATTCACCATTCGAAAACTACATCATCCATGAGTAATATAGGCTATATATTTGCCTAAAGGGGTTGAAACGGAAATGGAAAATATAAATTATTGAAGATATATTTATGAAAATTTATATTTCAGCTCCTTATTACAAACGCAAATTAATGGCGTGCAACAATTTTGGAAAAAACGGCACATGGGGCGAAATAAGGGATGAAATATTGAACTTTTTAGTTATTGATCCAATACGTGTCAAAATCGATATCTGAGAAACTCTTTGTGTAAATAATCCAAATTCATAGTCGGAATCGGAAATGTTGGCTGATATTTTGAACTTTTTTGTTATTGATACGATTGGTCTCGAAATTGATATCTAATCCTCCCTTTTTTCGAATAACCTAAATTCGGAGTCAGAATTGAAATTGTGATAGCCATTTTGAACTTCTTTGTTATTGATCCGATTGACCTCGAAATTGATATCTATTGATATCTGTCCGAATAACCTTAATTTGGACTCAGAATCCAAATTTGTGACCGCCATTTTGGACTTTTTGGTATTGGTCTCCAAACCGATATATGAGGCCGGCACCTTTAAAGAAATTACGTAGAAATTGAATGGGTACTTGACGGCCATCTTGAACTTTTTAATTCATATTAAACTATTGCTAGTAAAACACAATGTTATGTCTGGGCATAAATTGCAAAATAAGTCTAAAAAAAACTATTCAACGCGAATGTAATAGCAAAAAAGCTATATTTTATACATAATGCAAGGATTGTCAATATAAACGTCCAATCAAATAATAAGCCATATTCAAATTTGAGTATTCATTTTTCGCCCTTTGTGAGCGCATTGTAAGCATATTTTGGTAGCAGATATAATCCGATGTGTATTTTAAATATAAATTTAATCTTTTGATTTCAATGAATGTCGCCGGAGTAGTAAAAGTTTAATAATATACTCGTAGCAAAATGAATAAATTAAAAAATAAATTCCGATTTTCATCCTAGAGGGATGGGATGGAATAGAATACGGGTATAAGGTGGAAAAAAGGAGACAGAAGAATACAGGACGAGATTGGATAAGCATTATCGAGAACGGCAATCATGTTGAGTTGAAATAAAATATGGACTGGAATCGTATTTGTACCCGGGCCGCTAGTGTATTATAAAGTCGTTCAAAATTCCTGACATAGCGCAATACAACAGGTGATTAAAATAAATCTTTTCCGCAGGTTTTTTGGTCATAATATCAAAATAACTGAGGACTTTTACGGGAGAATCTTCGAGTAAATGTATCGATAAGGGCATAAACTCAGTTACAGCGTTACTTCAGTGTCATTGGATGGCAAATGATCTGTAATAGCACCTTTATATGGCTTAAAAAAGTGAGTGCGTATACAAACAAAGCTATTGCGAGATACAAGCATCGTTGAATAAATGGTCCGTGACGGCCTATGTGCCAAGTTGTTAATCTGTTTCAGGGTTTATTAAACTGACATGGTTTATGTGGAGAACGATTCTATACAACATTGGGAGGGAAAGAAACATTAAAGTACATAGGGAAAATATTTTTGTGAATACGGATAACACAACTGAAAATAAAAACATGTAGTAGTGAAACATGAATTATGTATTTTATTTTAACACCGCTGATTTAGTTTATTATGTTTTTTATTTTGTACAGGCGTCCTAAATAAAGTTTCTTATTATTATTTTGCATTTTTTTTGTTATTCTTAGAATTAAACAGCCTGAAGATTTTGTGAAGTGGCAGATAATATGTTGAAAGGTGGATCTTGGTACCCGCCGAGATAACGCCAAACGACCGAACGAAAGAAGGATCGGTAGATTTTACATTGATATATGACTTTTAAAATTCTTAGTAGGTATATTTAAATGATAACCCAGTGCACGATTTTAGATTCTGCTTATTTACCTCTTAGTGGGTTCAATATTTCAATAATTCATGGTAATTGAAAGAGGGAGGAAAAGTTAATCAGGGATTCAATAGATTTTTTAAAGAATATTTCGGTTTAAATATTTTAAATATTTTTTTCAATATTTACTTTAATATATACTTATTAACTCAGGGTTGTGCATGCTATCAATATACAAACACACATGAGACCTAAAAATGCTTGTATTATCAGAAAACTAGAGTTTTTTCTGTTCAAAAGTAACAAATTCCTCCCGTGTCGCGCCTCTATATCCTTTTTACTTCCACGCCATTTGCCATCAAGTGGGCTGGGATAGTCTACCTTAGATATGGATCGAGGGGTCGCTCACTCGATCCTATTCCAATCTATGTATTTCAATTACTATAGCCTAATAAAACTTCACTAGTTTCGAAAGAACTGTATTTAAGATTTTAACAGTAAACGTATCATCGAATTTATTTTCCTGTTTTATAATTATGTGTACTGCGAAACTAAAGATATCGCTAAAACAAAAGATATAACTAGATATAATCTTCGATTGTCGTCTCTTAATTTCCCCGTGTGAATTCCATCGCCTCATTAAAAGTTTTGTAAAGAAGTGTCATTGGCTCAAACTTTCCGTTCAATTGACTCAAGTTTTCACTGAAGTAACGTTGAATGTCTGCACTTTTTGTGACTTATAAGTTAATTTCGGGTCTGCTCAAGTATTGTTTAATAACGTTTTTATTCCCCATGGCCCCTGTTCGGTGAAGCAACGAAGTCAACTAAAAGCTGCCTAAAATAATAATATTCCGCGTTTCCAGGGTTTGGTTTCCATGACTCGGGGGAACATTACAACACAAGAGGGTCATTTTATTGTACTTACTTAAATGGGCGGCTACCGCCAAAAGGGCGATTAGTCTGCGATCCATGGCGCACAATTTTACGTAGACCGTGTCAGAATGTGGAGTTGCTTTTCAGATGTTGGCGCATTTTGTTAGTCAACCGCATTATACGTTGAAACCTGGAACAAAAAAAGGCCATTCATTAGGAATGTAATAAATATTTATATATAAGCGCCTTAGCGGCCCGGCCCCTACTTGGCCCGGGTGCAAATAGATTTTTATACAGTAATATGCACGCACGTATTATAGATATACACCTTTCTCTTTAATTACTCTATTTATTAAAAAAAACCGTATGAAAATCCGTCGCGTAGTATTAAAGATCTAAGCATACATGGGGATAGACTTCGAGAAGCGACTTGTTTTATATTATGCAGTTATAAATGTATGGTTTTAATGCTGCAAAATGAAACTGCATTGATTGGTGATTAGAACCACCACTTAAATCTATTTCAGAATGTTATATGCGCCTAGTAACATTTCCTAGCACACCAGTAATTTCCATTGTACATCAGCATCAATGCAAATCAATATGATATTGACTTGTACATTCCGAAACGCATCAATGAGCAAAATAATATGCAAAACGACTGGTGGCGCGGTTGCGTTTCTCATTTCGGCGGTCGACCAAATTCATTGCGCAAAACCAATAGCCGCCTTTAATATAAACATGTTTGACCGAACGCACATTGCCCCCGTAATTATTATAGTGGATTATTAAAACGTTATATTGTACGTGAATGGTGTATTTGCGTTTGCGGAGAATGTTTTGTAATGTATAATTATTGTGTTTATCTGTTTATTGAGCGTATTACAATTATTCACCGAATGTGTAGAATGTATGCGTGTAGGTAATATTACTTCACGTCTACGTAATTTCGAATTTATTTTAAAAGGAACGTGATAAACTGTATTCAAATGACTTAGCTGGTTTAAATAGAAAATGGGAATATTCGGAAGTTCAGATACTCTTACAATCGCTACAAGTTGGCATTTTTTTTATAGGAGGCCTAGGAAATAAAGTATTTAGATCGTAAACCATACTATGTCTAAATTGTGAGTTGATATAATGACGTCTTATTTTGTTGATGGAATTTCTTGCATCCGCACAATTTCTATTTTACAGCTATCAGACGTTCCAAATCGGTTTTAATGATTATCTTTTCAAAAGGTCGTTGAAAATACCGCTTCCATAAATAATAGTTGTTGTATTTGATTTTTGCGTGTGCCCTAAGGTGTGAATGTTTCCATAAACCTTTAAGGTTGTTTTTGGAAGTTATTTAGATATCGGGGTCTCAATACGGAATGTTATTCTCGATGCTGGCATAGATAACGGTGGTAATTCACGACTGGCATCCTTTGTGCGCGTGACATTTGCGCCAAGTTCATATACCTGATTTTCAACGCGAGTATAAACAAGTAACTTTAATTTGCATTCCTTTAGTTCATTTATCTATCTCAAAACGAACCATTCAATGTTTATATACTAACACTTTAATGCTTACAAACAAAGACACAAACACAAAAAAAAATATGTATATAATATATAAAAGTGTGTGGTGGCCTGTTGGTAAACGGACTAGACGCGACTGCCAACATGTTCACGGTGGTCGCGGGTTCGAATCCCAGGGCACACCTCTGACTTTTCGGAGTCATGTGTGTATTGATAGTCAATCACCACGCACTAAAACGGTGAAGGAAAACATCGTGAGGAAACCTGCATACCATAGCGATTTATAAAAATTCTATGGTATGTAAGTCCACCAACCCACACTAGGCCAGCGTGGTGGACTATATGGCCTAACCACTCTCAAGTAAGTCAAGTCAAGGTAGTCGATTGTAGAGGAGGCCCGAGCCCTGCAGTGGGACGTATATGGGCTGATACAGAATATATAAAAGTACAATTGATGATTTTATTTTAATATTTTATGGGATCGATTTAAGAAATAAAAATGATAGACAGACACAGATAAATGTTTTATTAAATTAACTTCATAAATTACGAAAAATTACCAATTTCTAAGTAATTCTTAAAATGATTATATAAAAGTATTTATCCTAAAGGAATCATTTAAAACTAAGTACAGATAATGGATTGAAATGAAATGAAATGAAATGAAATGTATTTATTGATCACGTAGGCAATTAAGGAGCTCTTATGACAAGTCAATACACATAGAACTTAATCTCTATTTACAATATATTTCCTAAACTTAGTATTACTTATTTTAATTTCTTGCTTTTATCAATTTATTTATTAATTTTATTTATTTTTAAATAAATTATTTTTTTATTTATAATTAGTTTTATTTATTTATTTAGTTTTTATTCATATTTTATTTAAAGTATTAGTTTTTACTTTATAGTAATTTATTTGTCAAAGAAATACATTATTTACGTTAGTCAAATTAAATTATATTATTTGTGGACCATAAATATTACAACGGTGCGTAACGGTTTATAGTTACCACCGGATCCAACGCGGCCCTTCCTGAGAAGACCCGGTGAAACAAACTCAGTGGGCTTACACTACCACTGGAACTACGCGATGCGACCCAGTCCTGAGTATATCCAGCGACTAAGACTCAGTGGGCTTGTTTTGGATCCAACTTAAGACAACGACCATAAGTATTTCCGATACGTCCCGTATGTTTAGGCTTACTGCCGGATCCAACGCGGCCCTGACTGAGAAGACCCGGCGAACAAACTCAGCGGGCTTTACTTTACCACTGGATACTACGCGGCGCGACCCATTTCTGAGTAGATCCAGCGAGTCAAACTCAGTGGGCTTGGTTTTGGTCAATTTACTAAAATAAGTATTTGTGACTTGTCTTACAAAGATTTGCCATATTAATTATTATTTTTATATGTTTTTTTCGATCTTTTTGTTCTTGGAAGGAAACGTTCCGAATCGTAATATGTTTAGACGAGTTCTGAGTAAACACTTCGGTAAAATGCCTACTTTATATTGGAACGTAGTTCCTTATCGCGCGGTGTGAAAGGGGGCTAGACGGAAAAAAATCTCACGAAAAGTTGTAACGACACTTTAAAACATTTGACAATCGTTTTTTTATTTCTTTATTTGAAAATGATGTCATACATTTTATTTAACTCTAATAGAGGCAATAAAATATCCAAATAGATGTTAATATGTTAAAGGTTATAGTAAAAACTAAGAATACGCTGAAGCCCAAAATTAAGTGGGAAACGTTGCGACAATTTCTAATTTTCATCAAATGTCATAAATCAAATATGTGAAAAAAACATAATGATGGTGATACCCAAATTATTCTTTTGATGGTGACATATAATTAAAATTACATAATAAAACCGTAATACATTGATTTTCGATCCTCCTTAATAAATTTATTATCATTTACGATTTTAGTTTGTTACCCTGCTGTCAATCATTAACCCTAGATTTGACTATGTATATTTGCCAATTATTATTAAAATTGAGCCTACTGATTAAGTTTATATTACATTATATTTGTTATTTTACAAAAAATTGCCGCTAACCACAATGTGTTGTAATTAATTTTGAAGATGGTTGTCCTGCGTGAAGTCGTAGCGCACCGCGAAGGCACAGGATTCGCGGAAGTTGCAGGCCACGCGCCCCTATTGGTCAGACTCGCGATAACGTGACGCAGCGCTCACGTAATTGGAGGATTAGCCGCGCAGCGCTGCACTGCTAGAGTATTCTAAAGATGTATCTCGAACGCTTAGCAGATACAACAAAAAATTCCCCCATTTTGGCCGGTGATTTTAACATCAATTTCAGTAATGAAAAATCAAAACCATTGCTACAGTTTCTAGAGGACGAATTTGATTTAAGAATTAACAATAATCCAGCAGAATCAACAACAAAATATAATACTACCATTGATGCAGTTTTTTCAAGACATTTAAATAAAATAGAATCCCAAACATATGTTTCCTACTTCAGTTACCACAAGCCAATCATTACTAAAATTGAGCCTACTGATTAAATTTATATCACATTATATTTGTTAATAATAAAAAAAAATATTATTATAACTTAAAAAATATATTACAATTTCTTCACTAATTAATCGAAAGGAACTTCGTTCCATCCCGGTGTCCCTTGACACCACTCAACTTTTTTCTTTTACTTAATATATTTCAGGAATAAACAACTTTATGGGCTAAAATTCTATTAGCCGAAGTAAAATTTGTTAAGAGATGTCTGAGAAAAGTGATGCTGTGGGTTCAAACTTCGCATCGAAACAAATATTCGTGGATTTTATCACTATTTGTTTTGGATCTATGTTTGGCTACTAAAGAAGTCTCTCATAGAAATGGCGACACAAGATCTTGATATGGAGTTAGGATTATGTATTTAAAAGCTTGTTGTATGAATATATATATTTAATATTCTGTATAATGTATTTAAACGTTGATTTTATTGTATCAGCCCATATACGTCCCACTGCAGGGCACGGACCTCCTCTACAATCGACTGCCGATTGAGAGTGGTCAGGCCATATAAACATTAATAAAAAAATATACAATAAACAATAATAATATACAATACAGGGTATATCAAGACTGCTACCGAAAACGAAGCTGGGTGGTAGTTTAAGCGACTTCAGACACAATGCAACAGAAAAAGTTGCAAAAATAAGCGACAATTTTTTTTTTGAATTTTTTTTCCTATTGCCATATTTTGGTGGTAAATATTTTTTTTCCTAAAATAATAGTGTATACCCTTTTATTTATAATACTCTAAGATATAAGAGAGTTTAAATTATTATTTTAGCAAAAACTATGGATTTACCACCCAAAAATGACGATATTTAAAAAATCATAAAAAATAATTGTCACGTTTCTATGCGAAAATTTTAGTTGCATTGTGTTTGTAGCCACTAAAACTACCACCCGGCTTCGTTTTCGGTAGCAGTCTTGAGATACCCGGTATATTTTATATTACAAATCAATAGGACGAACTAAAAGACATCAGCAATTAATAAATCGCACACGCACACGCCCACGCACACAAATCGTTCGGTTCTGATTTATCCTGGATGATGCACATAAACTTGACTATTCCATTGTCGGCACCCACATGTGTAATTAAGCACATGCTGCCGATACGACAAGTCTGTGCACTCGCAGGCACAACACGCATAGAGCTTGCATTTATCAATTTATTTATTTCACATTTATATAAAATCAATAAGATATAATTGATGCATTATTTATTAATAAGTGCTCACTGATTTAAACTACAAGTGAAATAATTTGAAAATTAGAACATCTGTTATATGGATCGTCTACGATTTTTTCGCGTCCGAATGCGCTGTTGTCAAAATATTAGGAACACATTTTCTCTGTACCAATTTTATTATATTAGACATATTAACACTGTTTGATTACGAGTAAAAATGCCTGTTGTTTATATTAAGAAAACATAGCTCAAACAATACAATTAATAGATATTTTTTAAATTTTATTTCTAGTTCTAAATTCCGCCGTAGGCCAACATGATATGGGTGAATTATATTTTAATGATTCTAAATTCTTCTTCTTCACAATCTACGTTGCATGCCAATTATGTTTACTAATTGCAATATGTACAAATAAAGCATTATGCGTAAAAAATAGCACGAAATTTTTGTACTCGTCAATTAATTAATTAATTAAATACGCATTAATAATTCAGTTCATTATGTTAAAACACAACGCAGGCGTGCTTTAAGTAATTTAATCCTTTTATAATTATGTAGATACCCGTTTTTTTTAGTAAGTGTCTGTCGCGTTAAAGGCACTTAAGTTTAATCATTTAATTATCTTGTCGTGTGATTAAAGATAAGGTTTTCTGATTCTTTAGAGAAATATTATTTAATCGTAATAGTGCCTGGACCTTTCGTTGTGATCATTTTATGGCCTTTATCATGAGACTAAAATATTGGTGAAATCTGTCGATATCCGCCATGTCAAATGTATGATCTATTGATTTCATAGTGTCTGAGTATATCTGATTTGTGTATTCGATTTTTGATTTCTAATATTACAATATACTTCTAATTTAAATTTCTGAGAAAATCGTTTATTTTGTGTTCCAAATATTGGAATTTTACTCATAAGTTATCTAATTTATCATACTTGAACATTCTTCTACTAATTCCCCTGATTTAAACTTTGTTGAGTCTAGTTGCAATTGTTTTGTTTATCAGACAGTGATCGCTCATAACGATATGCCGCCGATTATATTACTATTTTTGTGTTGTATATATCCTACATTAGTTTCCTAACTATGTTGTCTACAAGAAGGCTTATCGGTATTATAATAATTGTGAAAAATGTAAAAACGACTTTATTTAACTATTTCAGTTCATTTGTTTTCATGGATACATGGGTTCCGTGCGTGATTGTCATGTTCGTAAAGTTTTAAACGATGTACGCTCTGAATGCAACACTACTTCGTGTATCTAATATACGCAAACGCAGATATGTCCAAGCCAAATTCCCGTTTAGATTGGCATCTATTGTGCCTACCACGAGTCTAGTGAGTCTGGCATAGCGTAGCGTATCGAAAGCATTTGAATGCCTAGTGAGGGCCGATTGAGGCGGCCCCATAGGAGCATGGTGATGCACTGCCTTCAAATTCAACGGAATTATGTAAGTATATACGGGAATAGTCTGATAGTCTGCGGGGAATGCGCCTAGATGTAGCTGAATAGATCTCACATAGGGTGCATTTTGATGCATATTCATAGTTTAATGTTTATGGATTTTCACATCATATTTTGCGGTAGATATTTCTACTTTAAAATATTATTGTGTGAACCAATTTCGAATTAATGTAGAATTAACACAAAATCACGTGACTAATGTTTAAAGTTTTCACCATACATTTAACATAAATAGCAGGAGTATAAGCAATAAACAAAGTCAAGACAATGCTGAACACGCAAAATGATTTACTATAGTGCTGGAACCTATTGTCGCTATCCATGTTTTATGTACTTACATTTCCGTACAGCTTACCGACAACAAATCGATTGAAATGTCTATAAAGTGCGCCGGCATTGTACTCCGCGGCTTGTAGCATATTTTACCGGGACAATTTGTGTGTTGCGCCAACATAGTTATGCGCCATCTTCCGACTGTTTATTTCAATTTATTACCCGTTGTAATATTTATTTCAATGGACACATACATTCTGTTTCGTTGATTATATTTTTTCTTTTATTTTCCGCCTATGATGTGTGAGTTGCTCATTGTTTTAGCAGAATGTAACTACTAGGTTAAGATTGTCAGGTAGACTATAAGTAATCCGACATGTTATATAACATTGCTGGTCTTTTGTTTACACTTCCGAAAACTAATAGCTTCTTATTTTTCACATCGCTTTAATTACAACCGGTGTGACAGCCGCCCTAAGAAAACAGGTTTTGTAATGGCTCCAGGGATTGAGGACGAAAGAGGCCACGTCCTTTGTCCAACATATGTGTGTTTAAGGGCGTGTACAGGCTACACAGTGTAGTGTATAGGGTGTTTGCTCGCGAGATGGGAGCGGTGATGTTTGTGGCTCCCGCCCGTCTGGAACTATTCACTCGATGCTCCTCTGTGCTGTACAGACAGACTGTAAGGCATTGGACAAATACCTCCTTTACGAATGCAATATTTTTTATACATGTTCTATCGAAATATGGAAGTCTCAATTCCTAATAAAATTTGATAATATTAGCGTTAATCAATGTTTAATAGGTTTAAGCATACTCATAAGTGAGAGGTTCAAAATTGTAGATTCAGTAGTGAAAAATAAAAACGTAAGTAAGCAAGTTGTTCATACAACTACACATACTTTCATAAGTATAATAACATTCTAGGGAATCTATCGACAAATTATAAAAAGAAAAGTATTTTCTTTTAGATCTAACATAAAATATTTTTCATATTAACATTTAATACTGAACTCAATAAACCAACATTTGTTAAAAGTAGAAATGTAAATGGAGACTACGTTAAAAAGGAAACCACAATAAATCATAGTAGGTTTTTTCCTAGCGCAAAACAAAGATCCTTGCCTTTCATGTACGTTGTCCTAGCCAGTTTTTGTTTGTTTTTTATTTATTGCCACCAATAAAATGCTCTTTTCCGGCATTTGTGGCTAGCGGTCCCCAAGGCCAGGTATTATGTCAAATTACATTCTTATTTTGCGGTTAGAAATGACAAGTTTTTGCTGTCGCTGAGTTCTGCGTCGTAAATATTTGTTGAAACCATAGTTTTGTTTTCGATGTCAGGTAGTTTCGCAGATAACAATGAAATATTACTGGTGAAAAATATTATATAGAAGGCTTTCTTTACAGAAATGTTCGTACGTGGGCGAAGTTTTGAATCACAGATATATCTAAACGCCAATATCTTTAAAAGCCTTTATATTTTTAATGACAAAGGAAAACATCGTATGATAGCCTGCATACCAAAGAATTATTACAAGAATGTATATGATAAGTGACTGTGGCCTAAATATTGTCAATGGAATTTTCTTTATTGAGGAGTTCTGTGATAATTATTCATTGCTACAGTACAGAAAACCATGTGATATATAGGAGTTTTATTTGCTATCGCTCCTGTGTATCTGGCCAAGTACAGGATGGTTCATCCCTCTATTCAAACAAAATTTAATGAGCCGTGCGGCCCATACAGCGGGCTCCCTCACATCTCCTATGGGATTTGCACATGTCTTTTATAATTTTCCCCACTTATATTCACAATTATGTGTGTATTTTCAATATGTAAATTCGAAGATTTACATTTTAATAACATTCAAAATTTGTGAGTTACTAAAATAATTACAATATTTTGATGTGTAGTACATAATCACTTATTTCCTCTATAAGTCTCGCCATCCCTTGCAATGATAAAAAAAACAAAAGCTGTAATAAATAAACTGTGTTATGCTGTCCTTGTACATGGCCAGTTTATAATCCTACTAGCGGTCCGGCCTGACTTTGCCCGAGTTCAGATATTTTTTGAATGCACAGGCACAATTTCGCATGACAACGTAATAAATATTTAAACTTCCCAATCTATTCCTTTGAGTTGGAAAAGCATCGAAGATATTTTAATTCAATGCACATGCCATGGGAATACTACATTTTGTTGGGATTAAAAGTGACCTGGATTAACAGCTTGTCAGCTATCTCCACTCAAAATTTCGCATTTATAATATTAATAAGATTATATTTATCGAATGTTTTGTCCTCTTCACTCAAACTGAATTCAAAAGTCGTTCGAAAGGGACAAACCAATCGATATATATACTAGAGTAATAGATTTATAAACTGTCTATGAATAAGTCTGTTCGAAATTTAAAAGTTGTCAATGGTTCATACAAATCATTGACGTTAACACATGATCCCTAATAGGCATTACGGTAGGCAAATCGAAATTCTAAAGAATGCTTTACAAGATTCTATTCAATACTGAAAGCGTAAGCCGCCTTTCAGATTTCCAGACGTCATATAAAGGCTTTAATCCCCGGCTTGGAAATGTGCCGATGCGCGACAATGCATCATTTCTTCACTTTACTTATAAGGAAAATGGCTTCAACCCCGTTTCGCGCATATACTCCATTTTTTGCTTTCGTTTTCGCTTTTTATTCTGTTTATTTACATTACATACTTTTATATGATTTTTAATAGTGGTAGGTCTTTCATATGTGAGAGGCCGCTGGTGTAGGTACACACCGCAATGTCTATTTCTCTCGGCAAACAGCAGTGTAAATTAACTGTTGTTTTTCTGTGTGAAGGACATAGTAGCCAGAGTAGATACAGGATATATTGAGGCTTAACATCTTATGTCCCAGGATGGCGAACGCTGTAGAATGTCAAGCATTATATTGTAATTCGGTTTGTTGTTTGGTTTTGCCACCGTTCATGAGCAGTCGCACCGCTTACCATCAGGCGGACGGCACATTCGTATAGCCTTTCATGGCAAAAAAAAACAATCCAAATACGTATGTACATATGTACATCAATGAGGACGGGTCTTATCTGTAATCAAAGGTTTGATTTAGATCACCTAGGTTGGCAGGCTAAACATACCAGAGAAGGGATGAATTGCTGAGTGCAGGTGAATGATCTCTTGTTATGGTATGGTAAGCGTGCACCGCCTTTGGAGAATGTCGTGGCTATGTTTGGAATGGTCGAAATTGCTGTATCTGATGCGTTCCTATACGTTCTATGTATAGACATCAATTCTGTCAATAAAGCTAATACCCGTATAATTAAGATATTTTTGACAAATATTATGGATAAGTTAATTATGCTGAATTCAGGATGGATAGTATTCGTTAATTTATGTTAGCTTTGGTCAATGTTGGACTTATCGCCACAAGTTCGAGGCCAAATTTATAGACTAAGTTTATTGGAAGAAGGGCCGCCCGCAGAACCGCCTACAGACCGAAACTAATAAAGAACTTAGCAAGCAAAACTGATACGAATGTGCGTAAATAACAGTACTCGATACTTTTTATTTGATCGCTAAGATACGCTACTTTACTAACTGAGAATTGCAGATTTATGTACAGGACTTCATAACTAGTGGTACAATTCCAGCTATACATTTTTTAATTTCAAATTTAAATCAACAACCCGTATTAGGCTAGCGTGCTGGACTATATGGCCTAACCACTCTCATACTCTCGATTGTAGAGGAGGGTCGTGCCCTGCAGTGGGACATATATGGGCCGATGAAGAAGAAGAATAAGAAGAAGAAGAAGAAAATTAAACATATTTGAAGGAATATGTCCAGAACGCATTGTATTTATCAGGTAGTCACTTTGTAGCGTCAGTTACAAATACTTTGATTAATTAAAACCCGGACTTGTGACGTCAAGGAATTTGTCTTCCGTATTTCTTTTATGTTAAGTAAACAAGCTTGAAGCACGGTTCGGGAACAGTTTATTGAAATTAAGCTGCAAATTGCTTTCAACGCAGGTAATTCCTCATTTCAGTGCAAATGTTTTCTTAGTACGTGCTCTGAATGAGACGAGTTGCATTTCAAGCTCATAAATTAAATTCTGGATATTTCAGGTTACAATGTATCTGTGTATCATAATAGAGATAGGTAATACGTAATGTTATGCTAAGTAGAAATGTAGGCGCTTTTAAGAGTCCGTCATTTGGTTGCATAACAAATGAGAACAATTTAGGCTTTCTTTGAAATTGTAAATACATTTCCTATGTGGATATAATGCCCGCATTTTCTTTCTATACTTACTTTGTTATTGTGAGTGTATTAAGGCTTTATATATGTCTTATGGGAAACAATATAAACATTATAAATCATTATAAAAAAGTAAAATCTATTTTAATGGCTCCACTGGACTCTAAAAAGTCGACAGAGGTGTCAATAGTGACCCCTATAATATCTACCAATTTCCAACCCTATTATTTTGTAAAACGGGCAAGTCAATAAATTCTAGTATCGAGAATTTTAAATTCGAAATATGGGCCAAAAGTGAAGCGATGTTAAAATACCCTAGGAATTGAAGATAGGACCTCACGACTCATACCTCATAAAGACTGTTTAGAGACCAAAGGCAGGTATCCACATATTTGCATCATTCGTATCTGACGCATCGCATAATATTCTTTGTATGTGAATTCATATATTCGTGCGATCCGTATGATACGATCAACGCACTTATATGAATTCCTATATAAATAATACTACGATCCGTTTGATGCGATGCGTTCGGTATAGTACGTATGTACTATGCGGGAATGTAGATGACTGCCTCAGAGAGATGATCCACGACCCAAAGGCTGGCTATCCATTCTATGTGCTTATAAAATATATGCTATAATGATAAATAAGTCCGGTCCAATCAAATCCGCTCTAATGAGAGCGCTTTTCGTAGTTATAATGTCTATTTGAAGCGCTCACAGCGCTTATATCAGAAGTAATTAGTTTGAAATGTAATGATCGAATGAGTGCCGGCCTAACGAGAGCAACCCTCGAGCACGGAGTAAGGGAACAGTTTTAGCTGCATCCCAAACACGTTTTGCATTTTATTCAAAACGTTGACATGAAGGATAAAGTTATATTATTTTACTACTTCGTCGTGATCTGAATGCACCTGTGTTACTCGACAGCATTATTTGTAGCTGTCCGCTTTATTCAATCTATTAGCGGTTTAATTTAGAAAATATTTTTGTATTAAGGTTTTTACGTAGTGTTTATTTGTTATAAAATATTGAAAATAAATACAGAGGATATAAAACAAATACTTTGTTAGTTTTACATCGAAACCATTTGTGCTATTACAGACTATGGTTTTTATGGATGCCGATTGTCTGTTCTCAACCTTCTCACGGAAATAGCCAGGTCATTTTACATCACATTCTGGTCTTATCCGGATTAATAGACTTCACATTCCTTCGCAAGGCTTATAAATGTCTGTTAGATAAGCAGTTTTGTTAGTTTAGTTTGAATAACAATCATTTGACACCCAAGTACACCTTGTAATGTAATTTATCGCAGTCCTGATTGTTTATGAATAGTTTTCCAACATTTAAGACTATACGGTTCAATTAATATTTTTAAGCTGTTACATTAATCAGCATAAATTATAATGTTCTTTTATTTTTTTATCATTGCATATATCAAAATGTTCGTTGATTTATTAAATTCACGTACTAAATTCCGTATTTGCTAGACTTCAACAAATGACTTCTGACATTTAACGTTTAAAGGAAGCCGACAATCTTACGGCGATCTACTTGAGATGTGACAAGAGTCGGTAGCGTACGAACACACCTTAAAATATGCTCTGTTATAATAGTTTAAATCTTGTACCAATTTTGACTAACAAGAAAATGTTTGAAGGATTATGTAAAATAGGGTTTACTTTTACTCCCAGGTCGGGCTATGAGCTAGTACAGATTATTATTTAAATTAATAAAGTCAGCCGGAATTAAAAAAGGAAGAAGGTTTAAATTTGACTCAAAAGCAAAATGGATTTTTAATTTAATTCAGACTAACATGGTCGACGATTTGGATATTAGAATAAAAAAAATGTTTTAATCCATCTTTGGTATTATTTTAATTATAATATGAACAAAATGAACATCATTATACCGAAAATAAAGTCTTAACTAATAAGCTTGCAAATAGTTTTAACCTACATAGCTATCTATAACCTCCATAACAAAAATTAACGAAGGAAAAGTGATACGTGTTTTTTAGCCTAATTGGATGTATCGCTTGAAAAATGGTAATCATGACCCGTTTCTCAATCGCAAGGGCAGTTGCACAACTTCCTCCACGTTGAATGCTAAGCTAGCATCGGGTTTCGCAAGCATCCACGAGGCATTCTGATCTGTGAGTCAGTCGGGGCACGAAGGCGCGCCCACTGCTGTACAGATAATAGGATCAAAGGTGCATTGCTCTGTGTGTTATGGCTCATTTTTATTTAGAAATGTATAAAAGGGTATTTAAAATATGTCCTTTATTATGAAAAAGGAGATTGTCATTACAGACATATCAGTTGATTTGAATAACTTTCTTAGCTGATAAAATGAGATCGTCAGAGGTAGCATGTCCAATCGCTTCATCAATACTTATGACGGCTGCCGGCCATTAGGATGCCTAGATGTTGATAATTAGAAGAATATTAGTAAGGCAATATTTGTTTTATATATTTTTTTTATCTGTAATTGATTCTTCCGATAGTCAAAATAAAAAAGGGATCCTACGTTTTCATTTAGCTCTATTTATTTGAATTAAAAAAACTTTTAAAGTTTTTCCATAAACTCACACAATATTTCGGGAAATGAGTCACAGTAATGTATCTACTAAAACTACTTAAAAAAAATCTGTCCGTGACCTGCATAAGGTTACATTAGGCAGTTAGTCACACATTGCATCATAGCTCGACAGAAATGCGTTGTATGGAGGGCGGAGTTTTAGGATGTTACCTAGACAGCCAACTGACATGACATGACAAGGTCCCACATTGGATTGCAATTGACATATGTTTCTGAGGATCACATGTTGGTTATTGTGATATTGAAAGTATTATATAAATATACAATTCTTGCAAAAGAAAGAGGATTATAATGAATATGAAATTAATTTCAGCCCGATCCATAGTGGATTTTCTTTTAATACAAATGATTGTATTAAAAAAAGTTAAATAAGGAGATATTTTATTATACTATTATTAAATTATTTCTTAGTTTTGCGCGAATATTATATATTGAAATAAAACTATTTTTTGACGTATTTTATTGCGGATATATTATTTTTTATTTTTGCCTCTTTTAAGTACCCGAAGTTTCGATTACTTTACAGCTTTTGCGGTCCGTTCGCCCAATGACCACACCGCGATAAACGCCATACAAATTGTTTCTGCTTTTATTGGATGACCTGCATAATTTTCTCCGACGTAGACGCGAAGGAAACATTAACATCACAAAAACACGAAATGTATAACGAGAAAAACCTCCGAAATAACACCATGTAACAACAAAGTTGGCCAATTACATCCGGAACACTTTTTTAATCAATGTCGCCATAAACGATCACGTTGATGTGATGTACATTTGAGTTCATAAAAAAGACGGCCACCCTTACCCGGGAGAAACGCACTAAAAGACTTTTTGGTGGCAAGCATGAAATTTATTCAAATTATGTTTTACGACAGATTATTCACACGGTAATTGCAAGGGGCGCGTTCGGTGGAATTGGAATATATAAATTACGTAAATGTATTTTGTACCTGCGTGGTCTCGCTGTTATTAAATATATAAATGAAATTAAATGTTGTTAAAAATGTACTAATTCGCCGTTAAATTATTTTCCCGCCTTGGGTTTACGGCACAGTTTTTTTGGATATAAAATTGTCAAAAAATCTAAAATTGTAACCTTAAGTATCGTAATACATCATTTTAAATTATTTATTTAACCTACTTATATTTATATCTGAATATACGAGTCTCTACAGTAAAAATCACAAATCAATCTCTAGACCAAATAAAATCTACATTAATCTATAATTTGTATGTCGACCCAGTATCTTGAATATGTATTTGCATTCATTTTATGCAGACATGCATAACGCTCCGAATGAATATTCCGATACTCGTCCACGACCTCAAAACTGCCAGCATCCGATATTAAGAACGTCGAACCGCTTTTTCATTACATTGGACAAAATACTAAAGCGTACACGGGCTATTTGGAGTGAGTGATTTTTGTATATTGTGACTATACCAATAGACGAGCAGCTGAGAGCTCGGTATTGTTGGGAGCGATTGATGCTCTACAGACAAAAGACACAGGAATATTGTTTGTCACAAATTTTATTATGTTCGAGGCAGGCACGAAGTTGGGTGGGTGTATGGGGTCCCCTGTCCGAGGATTGTTATGATATCGCAACGTTAATTACAATTTCAATGGAAAGTTGGTTGATAGTCGTCAGTTTGAAGTGACAACAGCATTTACAGCCATTTGTCTTTATTAGCTTCAGAAGTCTAGAGTGAGCAATAACTTAGATAATTAATTCTTTGATTTATTAGATTTCTTTTGGTGGAGTTTTTAGATTAATTTGAGTTTTTTTTTTTCATTTCTTAAAGCAGGTTGTAATTCCATTATGTAATCTAAGCAGATTGGATACTTGCTAAATTTATTGATTATTCTCGAGTATTGCTAAATTATAATAATTACTCACTGAGAACATAGTTTATGAATCGATATAATATAATATAGCTAAAATATTATCAAGGGACAAAATGAGTCGTTCAAAACCTTCCTCATATAAATAATGAATACAAGCGACGCAGGCAACATCATAAAAGTTATTAACATAACATTAAGAGGAAAATTAATATAGTGAGCGTCCTCCCTGGATCCTCACCTGAGCCCGCGTAGGTGACAGACACAGTGCGACGCGAACATATCCAATATATCAGCTCGGTAGTAACTCGGCGCGCAAACATATTTACGTGCTGTGTTCCGCCGGATTGTCTGCGCTCCTTGTCCAACAAATAAATTTCAATGCATCATTCCTCCCTACAGTTATGCGCACTATCTGCAACAGATATTATTCGCAAAACCAAGCCCGTTCGGCGTTCAGTCTCCAATTACTCCGATGTCGCAAATGTAAGAAAAAAGTTATTTATCATCGGGCCTCGCCGTGTCTGATACAGATTTAGGAGAAGCGGAACAAAAACAATTAGGAGCTTTGCTCATTGTTGGGTGTGACACAAAAATGTTTCGTTCGTTCCAGTACCGACTGCCGACGCTAACTTTATAAAACACTTGAAGACGTAAACAGAAATAAATTGTACCGATGATAAAACGGAATTAAAACTAGCTCCCACTATGTTGCAGATAATGTTCGGACCATTTGGTTTGTTTGAACAAAAGCGTGTAAAGCGATCGTTCACCCTGCGGACAAACATGACTCCACTTGGTTTGTTGCCCCCCTTTTATAAGTAAATTTTAGTGCAACTCCTACAGTACTTGTTTGCATTGCTGCTTTATGCGTTTTAGTACTGGCCATTTAAATTCTATAACTCAGTTAGCACTTCGCATATGCGCATGGGTTTGTTTTATGGACGCTACATATTTCCATGTTTTGAGTGTGCGTTGGAATTTATATTTTCCTAGTGGATTAGTAATTTGTTTTTGAAAAACAACCGTGTTAGTTGTTTTTACGATTGTATTGAATAAAACCGAGCCGACAGGATCCTGAATTAGTTTTATTTGTACTTGTTATTTTTAACACTTCACTAAAACAATGTTAGTGTTTGTTTTAAAGTGAAGTAAATTAGCAATCAGTGTTAGTTGTGTATATTGTTAATGTTGCGAACAAAGCAAAATGTTTTCAACTTAGCCTTTGCATAATTGAATCGTTAAGCGATTGTTCCGACTTCCAGTCTCGGATGTTTATGCGAATAAACTAAGGTTTCCTGGGAAGACGCAGTGTCATTTAAATTAACAACGTACAATCGTATTTTCTGCAATTTTACTATATGCTAAGTCTTCGCACCTGAATTTAGTAACCTAATACAACAAATAAACTACAGACATTACATTGCCAGAGTTGGACATGTAAAAAGTGTTGATGGATTTAATTTAAATTTTCATTATAGCATAATATAATGTCACGCACATTACATTAGAGCTATTATGGACATTAGTGTCCTAGGGCTATTGGTAATTATTTTATGTGATTTATTAATTTATTTATTTAAACACATTACATGAAAAAATTTCTGCCATATAACCATGGAATGTATAAACGAGAAAGAACGAAAGTTGGGGCAGTTTCAGGTGTACGCATAATTTAACGTGATATATTATTAAATTTAAACATAATGTATTTTATCCATACGTATAAATATTGAATAAACACATACATACACAATATAAATTGATTGTTATAAATGTTTAATTTGATAGAAATATTAAAAACTACATTTCTACGCATTTGTTCGGTCTTGGATGCATGCAAATGTTTCAGCTAAAACACTTAATTCTAAATATCTGAAATACAAAATATTTCAGTCGTAGTATAAAATAGCGTATAAGACAAACTTACCAGCTATTTCTTTCCTAACTGTTCCTCAGCCGACAAAGTTTGACACAATCATAAATCATACACCCACCCTTTCTACATTTTGTTGACATATCTCACATAATCCCACCACCCGTGTCACTTCGTCTGTGACGAAAATATCTTCTGTATTGTGTTCTAATAATCCAGTGTCTTGAAGATGAGGACTTTAAGAGCAGTTTACGGCATTAAGTATTAAGTAACCGTAGCTTTATTGAAACTATTCAACTATTCTTTCACTAGAAAGAAAACACTGTGGAGAAATTCCCCATCTCAAAGTTCCCTGTAAAAAATATTGAAGGCACCTAAAATCTATCAAATTGTGTTACTGTAGTAAACTTCTGTGCGTGTAGTGTCTAACAGTAGAGAAGTGACAGAAGCCACATTATTTATATTTGAATAATTTTAAAGCAAATTTGAAAGAGAGTTCGACTTCTTATTGTCACGCCGAAATATATTAACAATTTTTATTGGATAAAGTCACATGGATAACTCATTATTCAGAGCAATATGTACTTTCATATATAATAATGGGAAAAGTGTCTTCGTTGGAAAAGGTCAAAGAGGTAACCTAGAATTTGGCGAAAGATGTGCATTACCCATTTACTGGAAAAGCGAGTTTTCCTAGAACTACTCACCAAATTAATAAACTCAGGTGAAGCTAGGAACCTTGTTATAACAAAGTGCCATTAGTAAAAATGTAAATGCCGTTAATGAAACTCGGCATTAAAAGCAATCTGAGTGTGAGATACGGTGGCTAGGTAATTAATTATAAGTTGGGGATCTCAGCGCGGATCTTGACGCGGGCGTGACTCAGCATTCTTTCCAAATTAACATACTTTTATTGAATTATTTATGTGCAATATAAATGTATTGTATAACATTTAAATTCATTTAGTTTGGATTTCCTTGGGAATATAATTTAATGAAATGAAGTTTTTGCATAATTTAATTGGATTTTAATGTTGTATGTTGTTTACACTTCACTTGGCTGCCTTATTTAAATTATTAATTAACTTGTTTTATGAATATCGAAAAATGTGTACTTATTTCTTTTAATTTTCACTTTTATCCATAAATAACGAAACACAAAATATAAAGGCACATCTTGGTAAAGAAAGACTGATATATTTCATAGAATAATCAGTATTCAAATTGGTAAATATATTTATAAGTTCTCTAGTAATAAGAAAATAAAGCTGACAAATTAACATAACAAACCAATAAATTCGTAGAGGTAATAAATAAAAACAGAGAATTGCTACATTATTCTCGTAGCCGAATTTCGTAGAAGCTCGTAGCGCTTTAAACCGCTACTCCGAAAAATCTACAAAAATAATGTAACTACACCAAGACATTTATTCCATTTCAAGTGATTTTGAAATTCAGATGTGCGGTTGCATGCGGCATCCATTAATGGAAGTATAATACGGATTCTCTCTCATAATGGAATCTCGAATATATCTAAATTCACATTATTATGATATCTTGAGTGCCTTCCGACAGTTCTCAAACTTTACGATGGGCGGTAATTCAATTAATCGTTCCCTTACAATAATACAAGTATTTGAAGGCATTTAGGTGAGTTAACGAACTTAATATCACGCGGCAACAACATTTACCTTTATCGATCCCGGCTGCGTAAACTGAGGCGGGATGAATTTGTGCTCAAACTGTGTCACTAACTTAGTTTTACTTTTTTCAATATTCAATGTGAAAAATACACGGAAATTATTCGCTTCAAGCCAATCTGCATGAAAGGGTATTTTCGTGCGTGAGTTATGAAAATTGTAATACAATTTAAGGACTACTTTCAACGGTTTAAGGTACTGTATTCTAATGCTATATTGTTACATTACTAGCTATTTGAACACGCATAGAGCAATGATCCGTCGTGTGAATTTCAAGTCAGATCCATTACACACGATCTAAAGCATTAGTTGTAATTCTGATTTTGTTATCCATTGGTTTTTACTTTTTTAGTAGGTATTTTGCAGGCAAATATGTGCTTATTCTCGACATATAGTAGGAGCTTTGTCCGCAGGCATATCAGTAAGGTATCCATATGGGTATGCCTAGATATTAGATTGAAATTGCTCAGGTTCATAAATAGGTTAAATGCGCCGCTCGCTCTAGGATTTACGCAAAACACTATGTTAAGTATTTGAGCAGGCATTCATTATCAAAACAAACATTCCGTCCATTAATACTTCTTTATGTCATAAATGTCTCCGTATTCCCAATCGAAACGCCGAGTATGCTGAGATATTTGTCAAAGACACTGAGAACATGACCTTTTAGGAACAATGAAAAATAGGTTACAGCGAACGGTTATTCCGGTATCGTCTGCCGTTCACAGAAATAACTTACCGGCTCACAGACGAATTTAAACTCTAAACCAATTACTAAGTGCTTGCGACTGACAGCCACAATTTTATCGGTAACTCGAAACTGTCACTGCGCAAAAATTAAATGTCAAATATGACAGACTCTTTTAATATACTCGTACTTGTAAAAATGGATGCATTTAAAATACCATTTAAAGACAATTTTAAAATTAAATGAATGTAGTCATGTTGTTTTGCAGTGTTTACAGGAGGAAACCTGTTTAACAGTGGAATTTATCTGACTATTGATTATGAAACAAGGGCATATATTTATGTCTGGTAACAAAGTTATAAGAAACCAGGAGTAATTTTGGGGTTCTTGAACAGATAAAGTTTTAAAAAGTGTTGTATATCTTTTACCAAAGTGATTCATGATTGCAGGGTTAAGCCTTGCCTATATGCAATTTTTCGTATTGTTTATCTAACACCTCATACATTTAAATGAGACTTAAGTATAAGGTTACACACACACATATACGGTCATTCAAACTTACGACGACTTACTTAGACTACGAGACTTAGACTTACGAGAGTGTTACTTATTGTTTACCACATCGATTCGTGATTAGGGATATAAACGTAACTGAAGTGTTTTTAACCTTTGTACCTTATTTTTACTTTGTAGGATGCCCTTGACCCTTCGGAGGCGACAGGCTGCGGAAACGGAACTTTTGGCCCAGATGCGGACGGGATAAGTTGAGGTTGAATGTTAAAATCGTGACAAACGCTAGCAAGCTAATAACTTACGTAATGTTTTAAATTACGCAACCGGTTGAATATGTATTGCGCAATCAATGTTTATGTATGATTTGACTAAACGTTCCTATAAGAATGGCTATATTTATGGCTCCGGTGAAGTAAAAAAATTAAAATAAATAAAATAAGGTTGTGCTCTGAAAGATGGACTGTTTAAAATGTAAGTTTTGTACTTGTAAAATAAGTCCTTTTATATCATCAGAAATAAATATATTGTCAAGTAGTCCCGATCACATATAAACTGCGAAAAGTATTTTGGTTCTCCAATACTCTGACTTCAACGAGATATTATTACACAAAAAACATTTACATGCATAGATATATGCCAGCTTAATATACAGGGTATATCAAGACTGCTACCGAAAACGAAGCCAGGCGAAGCGAATTTTTTTTTTATTTTTTTCCTATGGCCATATTTGGGTGGTAAATACATTTTTTCCTAAAATAATAGTGTATACCCTTTTATTTATAAGTAGTCTAAGGTATAAAAGAGTTTAAATTATTATTTTAGCAAAAACTATGGATTTACCACCCAAAAATTACGATATTTAAAAATCATAAAAAATAATTGTCGCGTTTCTATGCGAAATTTTTAATTGCATTGTGTTTGTAGCCACTAAAACTACCACCCGGCTTCGTTTTCGGTAGCAGTCTTGAGAAACCCGGTATAAAAAGAGGAATATTTTCTCATATACATATTTTCTTATAATGAAAATCCACGATCAATTGCTGTATTTATAGTGAATACGTTTATATAAGTATACACTACGCATTTTGTTGGCAGGCTTCACAGAAACGTCGCTCCCCTACTGGTATCTATAAAAGACGACGTCAGTCTGCCAATTGCAGCGTCCGTCTGCTAACTTCAGTGATTTATTATCAATATATTATAGATTTGTCTTAACTTTTATGTTTTTAAGATAATAAAATGGAACAGATTTAGAGAAATTGGGAGAGTACTTGATTATAATAAGTTTATGAGAATTTTTAGCGTTACATTTGACAAGAGGGCTTTGTGATGTCTTCCTCTGGATATAGTTCTGATGTTCAAATAAACTGTTAAAATTATAAACTTTAGGGCTCTGATTGATAAACTTGGTAACCGAGGGATTAAGTAAGGCTTAACTTAGAATTAAATCGATTTTTTTATGTTTAAAATCAGGGGGTGCCATAACAGGATTCTTTAAATACGGATGTACTTCGGTACATCCGTGTTTAACTAATAAAGTCGTAAATAGCTCACTAATCAAAATAGGATTAGCAAGCGAAAATTAATATTTTCAGATTGCCTACTTAACGTAGACTCGCATAGATCTAGTAATATACCGGCGCCCCTCATCTCGCATTCATTTGCGGAGTATCGTATTGGTTCGAGTCTCGGGCCGGACAAGAGCCCTCGTTCTGCGCTCAGCATTTTGCGGTTTCAATACCACTCATTCAAATAAGCTAGTTTACACAGAATAGGATTCCCATACTCGTCGCTTCTTTCAGGATATTGGAGATTTCTTAAATAGGCGATAAATTACTTAATTATTAATTTGTCATAAAAATTGTAGCTTTGAGGAGAATCTACCTATAACTTGTGGTCTTATTGCAGCTGATGACAATTGTAATAATTTTATATTCGTTAATGTATTATTTTTTAATTTTTCCTCGTTTCCAAAAAAGGATGACTGAGTTGTTTTTTTTTTAGGAAATTATTTAGTTCCGGATGGATCATGTAACATGTTCTTTTAAGATGATAAAATTATGATGGATAATACAACACCAATTTATCTGTACTACTTATCCGTACTAATATTTAAATTAGGAACGTATTTCGTTGTTTCGTGTTTTAAACACAGACAGTACACAGTAGACATTAGGACAGAGCTATATTAGAAATATGTCTCTACTTCAATAAACTTCAGGGTCATTGTTGATTTTATATAAAAAGAAAAGCTTTTATTCGAACTGTATAAAAGACAAGATATACTATGTAATATATTAAAACATATCAATAAGTAAAGACGCAGAAAATAGCTAAAGGCAAACATATCCAAGAATGTTCTACTTTGCTTTTAAATTAACATACTGGGTATATCAAGACTGCTACCGAAAACGAAGCCGGGTGGTAGTTTTAGTGACTACAAACACAATGCAACTAAAATTTTCGCAAAGAAACGCGACATTAATTTTTAATGATTTTTTAAATAGCGTCATTTTTGGGTGGTAAATTCATAGTTTTTGCTAAAATAATAATTTAAACTGTTTTATACCTTAGAGTATTTATAAATAAAAGGGTATACACTATTATTTCAGGAAAAAACTGTATTTACCACCCAAATATGGCTATAGGAAAAAAATAACAAAAAAATATTTGTCGCTTTTTTTTGTAAAAATTTCTGTTGCATTGTGTCTGAAATCGCTTAAACTACCACCCAGCTTCGTTTTCGGTAGCAGTCCTGATATACCCTGTATTTTTGAGATTTTGAGACTCGTACGTATCGTGGTAACCCTACATACATTATTCACTTATTGCTGATTGGCTCCAATGCATCGGTTTAATATCTCACGACGCAAGCTCAGCCAGATTTGCTTCCGTTATGCATGTATTAATTTAGGCAAAATATGCTGTTTAGGATATCATTACTTTCTAAGTGTAATACAGGGTATATCAAGACTGCTACCGAAAACGAAGCCGGGTGGTAGTTTAAGCGACTTCAGACACAATGCGACAGAAAAAGCTGCAAAAAAAAGCAACAATTTTTTTTTGTTATTTTTTTTCCTATGACCATATTTGGGTGGTATATACATTTTTTCCTAAAATAATAGTGTATACTCTTTTATTTATAAATAATCTAAGGTATAAAAGAGTTTAAATTATTATTTTAGCAAAAGCTATGGACTTACCACCCAAAAATTACGATATTTAAAAAATCATAAAAAATAATTGTCGCGTTTCTTTGCAAAATTTTTAGTTGCATTGTATTTGTAGTCACTAAAACTACGACCCGGCTTCGTTTTCGGTAGCAGTCTTGATATACCCGGTATAACTTATGAACTGTAGTTATTTTATCATATATTATCTTAATTGTTGAGTATTTTGTTTTGTTGATATTTCGGAAAATACGCGTAATGTAATCTATGTAGTTGTATATGTAGCTAATAATATATAATATGTTAGATTAAGGAACATAGCGTAGATTGCCAAAATTGAAGTTTAAATAAGAATTTAAGTAAGATTATGTAAGTAGGGTACATTCTGTATTTTATTATTAAGGTGTTGTATCATAATTTATTTTCCTAATGTACGTACAATTATTTCTTAGATGTGTCACAACAACAAGTGTTGACGAAAGCGGTATTGTCGCAAGGGGATTCGCTGACGGTATTATTCCCTTCACAACAATTATTCCTTTTAAAAGAAAACAAAGAATAACTTAATAAAGGAATGTTGCGAAAACCTACGCGTGCCCGAGCGAACGACCGCGGTGGCGGCAGGGCGTGAATTACCAACACGATGTAAAGCCCAATAAACAAAGGCACAGTTAGCATTAATAAGAAAAAAAAACTCATGGAGCGGTCGTTAAGGAAATTTCGCTTAGATTATAATCAAATGGAAACGTAAACAAACTTTTGGCGCCACGTGACTCGAATCCGAGAGTCGAGACCATTCTAATTTCACGGCGTGACGAAGAGGCCTCCTCATTTTCCTGACGGTTGCGGATATTTTCAATTTTCCCGACGGTGCCTCCTTTTTATTAGTTGTTGTTTCGTCTTGAATACTAATGGCGCACGAATTAACATTTACGTGACATCCCACTTTGCTTATCCGAGGCGGTGTGGTCCACTAACAATAGCCTACCCATTATTATATTGAGTGATTCGTTTGCATCGGAAGTCGGATGAACGTTCCCTCTTGGAGTTGTGGTGGAAAATTTAAAATTGTAAAAAGTAATTTAGGTAATATTTGCTGAATATCGAAATATTAAACGCAAGCTATTAAATATAAATATGTTTGTTTATAAAGCTAATTAATTAGATTAAAATAGCGTACAAAATTAAGATAGATATTAGGTCTTTGTTACGCTGATCTTCCTAAAGTTGACCATATATAAAATTGTAATAAAATGCAATAAGGTTAAATAATCGAATAAGATTAAGCATCTTATAAATACAGTCACGAAGTTGAGAATTTAATGAGACAAAATAACCATTAATTAATTATTTGAAATGTTATTAAATACATACATAAAATTACGCTTTATTCCCAGAAGGGGCAGGTTGGGAGCAACCAGGACATCTACATCGTCTTGTATGCATCCCACGATATGATGATATGGGGCGAGCCTATTGCCATATCGGGCACAACTGACCACGGGCTGAATGAACAGAAAAATTCGAAATCGCTTTGCCCGACTCGGTATTTGAACCCGAGACCTCAGCTTTATAACTGTATCGTAGAACAACTACGTCACCAAGGCAGGAATAATATTTTAAATATTATTCTCAATGTTATATATTTATAGGAAAAGGTTTAGTAAAATTAGACTTATTATTTTGAACTTTCAGTAGATTTTTTGATACATATCTATAAGATAAAACTCCATTTTATTTTAAATATCTCATTCATAGTTAAACACCATTTGTTTCAAACTATCGGCACCATAACTTTAAATTTGTCTGGTTGATTAAATTCGTGGAATCCAGTGAAAATGAAACAGCGTGGGTATGACGTGAAAAGCGTGCAATCACGTAAACAGAGGCTATCGGATGTCCGATATAATAGTTTAATCATCCAGCGACAAGCGTTTTAATTAAGGCGGAGGTTATTACGTGACGTCACTCGCCTTCGCTCAGCACGTAGATAACTGCGCTTGTTATTAGCTCACTATATAACTTATTATGATATTCACTTTGCACACTTTAGTTCCACTTTGTGTTTAGTCTATCTTCATGCTTATTATGTCGTGGAGGTATTTACCTTCATAGCGCAATGTTTTTTTTTCAAGAAAGACAGTATTTTGTTGTTTCTTACCTAGCGTAACAAGAGAGTTACTTATGCCATGTCTACTATCTAATTTCTTCTTCGCAAGTGCAAGTATTAATGAATGATTCATTTCTTGCAATTTCATTAATAAAATTTTTTTGGAAGTGGTTGAGCCACGCTGTTATCAATTATGACTTGGCATGAGTGGGCAACTCTTATTGGTGGTGCCACTGTCTCACAGGTGATAGGCGTGAAGCGACAGCATAGCTGTCACGTTTCATTCGGTGCGTGATTTGCCGGATGCCCAATACCCCTTCCCTCTACCCATTTTTTTTCCTTCCTTCCCGATTTGATGGGCCGGTGCAACACATCAATGATACAAGTTTTATGAATGTTCATGGGCGGCATTGATCACTTACCATCAGGGAACCTGTTTGCTCGTTTGCAGGACCAATGCAATAATAAAAATAACTTGATTAAAAATATATATTTTAGTGTTGAATTTATCAAAACGTTGCGTTTTTAATGCTTACATAGAAATAATCATGATAATCGATACTAATATTTGTAATCTGGTACATCATTTTCGGAAAAATACCTAGCAACCATCAAAAACGAGCGTATTCCTACTTTAAGTCTAGATATTAGTTTAGATGAGTAACGAGTCAAACTATTAGAAAGTTTACTGTAGTTTGTAATTCAGGCAAGTTTATTGTCTCTGATCAATGGCGATCAGCCGTGTCGAACAAGCTTCAGGCTGCTGTCAAATTTCTTATGTTTTTGTTAAATATCTGTTATATTATGTCTATATTTGTGATATCCTACATTCTTAGTTTTCTGTAGTCTAAACTTTACATTGTAAATTAACCAATCCATTTTGGCTCATTCATGGGCGTAGCCACGGTGGGGCAGAATGGGGCGCTTGCCCCACCCTGACTTTCACCTGTAAGGAACCTAACCAACTTTAAAAAAGTAAATTATCTAGGTAAAGTATTATAAATGCAGATACAAGGTGTTATAGGGTGCAGTTAGACCGTGGGTACAGTTAGTTAATTACATATGATTTTAGACAGCTGCCCCACCCTGATCCCACGGCTGGCTACGATCATGGGCTCATTGACAATAAGACTGGCTTAGAAATAAATGAATGGGTCATACAAATAAAGACAGTAACAAAATTTATGTGTATAAATAAATAAGTTAAAAAAAAAACACTTTTTTGGCAAAATATTCAATCATATGTCAAGGTTTAACAAAGACTAAGAGTTATTAAGGGTCAATATAATCTATAGTTAAATTTAGACAACAATGCTTGAAACGTCCAATCCTGATTACACCATCAGTGGTCCCAATAAAACCTCATTATTTTCCATGTATCGAGGCGCATGTATTTGAATTGGAAAATGCATTTTGCAATAATAACTCAAGTTAATTGCGGAAACGAGGTGACGCGGTGCCTTATTCGTGCGAGCCGCGACGCCAGACATCGCTGTAATAATGGCCAGGATCGGAGGTAGGAAAATGAGGGGCTTACCCTAGCTCCACCTATGGTTATTAAGTTTTGATGGTGATATTCTGTATCATAGGGGTGCGACTTCGTACATGAGAAATATTGAAAATGATTATTAAGATTCTTGCGCCACGCTCTGGTGGGAACGAGAAATTATCATGTAAGAAGTTTAAAGGGAATTGTTAAATGGCCATAGTGTGCCACTTTACCAAGACATATGTTTTACATGTTGATATTATAAAACCTTCTGTAAATTTAAATAATGTCAACTTGATATTGGTTAATTACCTCTAGAGAGATTCACGCTGTAACCGCACATCAATAGCTATATCTAGCAACACAACAAAATAAGCGCCATATTGTGGCCTTGAATTAAAATAGACCCTATTTCAATGACATTAGGTTGCTTTATTGCTGGAACGACGTCGCTTTGTCTGGCGAAATTCTTTTTTCGCCAAACAACAAAAAGCGACACGTCACATGAAATAGAACATTATTTTGCATCTCATTCTGACATAAAGAAATTCGTATCGGTGTGTCTCATTTTTGCGATGTACAGTACATTTCGGCTCTCTCTAGAGGTAATTACTCTTAGTTAAAATTACAGGAGTTTATGAAAGATACAAATGTGTACTGACATAACATATTTGAAATTTTGCACGTTGGCCTAGCGCGCCCACTGATGGCGAAATCACGTCGAAACATCAACAAGGCTATATATCATCGCGCTATGACCTATAGGAGGAATCAGTAGTGAAAAATCTGCCAAAAACGAGCAAATTTTATTTTCATTGTCCGATCGGTCGATATTCTAAAATGATATTCGGAATTGAACATTTGGCCCTCATTTTGAAAAGTATATCTGCACCCGAGCGAACCTGGGCCGGGCCGCTAGTTTGTATATCATATTTTAAAACTTTAGATAACGAAAAAAAAAAAAAACTGATGCAGTGTCAACAAGAAAATGGATAAGAGTCTTAAAAGCAGCGGTAGGAAATAATCGGTATCAAATTACAAATCAATATTAAAGTAACATGTAACACAGGCATTCCATTAGTCTTCTGGTAGACCATGTTATTCAACAACTAGACATTTATGAATTCGGAACCTGTATGTAAGCTGACGTACACAACAGATCAAAGTCAACCATGTGATATGTTGAGATTGATGTGACTTCTGCAAGCTTTGTTTGTTTATTCTTAACGTGAAAATATAGTGATTTATTGTTTACATGCAATTTAATGTATTGTATAATAAATAAGAGCATGATATTTGTATACCCTTTTTGCAGCATAGACGATTTTTAATTTTATTTTTTAGTTTAAATCTAGCACGGCTATTAGAAGATATTATGACTACTCTATTTTATCCGATATATTCATTATTCCATAATATTTTGTCTTAGGTTCTTACACAAAACAATTTGAACAGATATAAGTATATTACACATTTAGTAGTTACTTCGCCAACGCACATATAGTACAGAGTATTTTATGACAGTATTAAAACATCGACAAAAACCTAACTCATTAAGAAGTGTCTCATTAATAGACAACAAAATCAGATCTTCAGAATGAATTTCTAAGTGGATTTGTGTTTTCTGATTTTGACGACGGCTTCCTGCCCTGTGCAAGCAGGGACTCGCACGCGAGATGGTAGTATAGCGAGTTGACTAGAATAGTGCCCCGGGCGTAATTAAAGGTGAACTTAATCTCCTGTCACCGGTTCACGGGCTGAAGTCTCGCAACGGCGAAGTTAATTAGATTTTTGATGAATTGTTCCGACTAATAATGTTTATACGTATGATTATGAGTCAACGATTGTTTTGGTATTTATAGATTCCGTTTTGAAATTCGTTTTTGTTCTGGTTGGATGTTTCCTTAGGCGTAAGTAAATAACTATTTGTGTTAATAATATTTTTCTTACTTTTACCATCTTGCAGCAGGATCGCGGTACTTACCTGTAAATAAAAAAATAGAGGTTAATAAAATCATAATATAAAAGAGAATTGCGTATGGTTGTGTAAATAGGTAATGAAATGAGTAGGTATAATTTACTCAACATATTGAACGTAGCACTTGAAAGTTGAAAATATACGCAAACATTTACTTATAAAAACACACCAGCCAACATTATTTTCTGTTTGCTGTTCATATATTTACGAACAAATAATTACTCTCATGTGCGCAAAATTTGTAGGTACGGTATCAACAACCGCTCGACTTCAGGATCCTTATTCGATATTCAATCGACCGTGACTCGAATGGTATTCGAAGCAACGGATAAGTGGTTCGAGCACTTTTGACGTCGAGGAGTAGGGGCCTATGACAATGGTTCGGCGAGCTCGATACAGCCCGGGGAGGCGCAGATAACCTCTGGCCCAATATTTTGATTGAACCGATGTAATACGGCAAGGTCGCCGCCATTGTTAAGCTATTGTGAATATCGAAGGCTCACTCGATCTATTCAGACCGACCAATTATTATATAGATCGGCGCCTTGTAAGTGACTTCAGACACTAACTCATCACAATAATATAGAGCGAAACAAAAGGGTTTTATGAAATCAATTCTGTAATAAACGAAATGAATTTCGTACGAAACGTGAGAAACATAAATAAGATTTCGCGAAAGCCGCCGAGATTACAAAGAAGTCGTTAATTTAATGTGGTTTAAGTTAAAAATGATAAGAAATGTTTCTTTTGAGGAATTGAATACGGCGCCGCTGGGGTCTTACTTCTTATCAGCACTCGAGTTACAATGTCAAGGAAACAGAATAAATAATTTATGAAATACATTATGAATTATTTTTCATGAATTTAAGATATCCTTAATACATCTGTACTGTTTACTTTGTACGTTAGAACTTAAACTTATTATTTTTAATCACGATCGTCATGAGTTATTTTCCATTGTCATAATTTATTGATGTTTTGATGAGCTTGTGTCCTACCAGACAAATAGTACTCAGATCATACGATTGAATGAGTGAAGGTCGCCTGTCGTGTAGAACAAGCAATTGTAATGTTTAATTAGGCACTGCCAACATTGTGTGTTGACCTGTCAAGTCTCGTTTAAGTTTATCGTCAAGATAAATTCGCACCTCGATTGACCTTTTACTTCAAGTGTCACGAAAATTGAAGATCGGTGAGCATTCGTAAGGCCTTGTTATTTTCAGCATAATATTTTCTTTTATCGGACTAGAATAATCCACGTAGGTTGAATTTATGACATGCGTAGGATAAATTCTTTTGATGACTAAATAATGAGAATCGTGAGTCATTATTGATGTATTCATTTCTGGTAATCTCTTCCTTGGTTTCCATTGAAAATGTATAATAAAACCATTGTTACGAGAGCCTTGAATCTTTGTTGTTCAATATCAAAAAGTCAAGGGCGAAAGTTCACTTTTGTTTAGTAAACCGACACTGGAAAATTCTTTATGTGTGATGGATCGGAACATTTTAATTGGTGTATGTTTGTTTGCGTGGGAGATACGATGCTTTGTTGCAGAGGTCGGGAATAAGTCAAGTTTCGTGACGGATATAGTCGTGCCAAGAACTAAGTATAGGGCTACGTGGTAGATAGTTATGAGTCATGCGCAACCTCGTCTGTTATTGATATGACGTGTAATTACGTCCACAACTTGGCATTGCAATCAAATATTATTATAGTCAGCTGGATAAATTGAATCGATTAGTTGATTATCACGCTGAGACGAGCGATCTGATTGTTTGGATACTTTTGAAATGTGTTCGTGTCTATAATGATATTAATAGATATAATATCAATTGTTATGGTGTAATGTAATATTGCAATGAATATGTGCAACAATGCGACACCACAATGCGGTATTATGAAAGTATTTTTTGAATGATGTGACAGCTCCTATTAAAAATTATACGGATGTCTTTGTTTCTCTTTTATTTGTCTCAACTATTATAATCCAATGATATTACATGTTTTGAATGCGCAGAAAAATACTTTATGATTATTTTATTTTTATTCCATTTATTTCAGTCTCCAGATTCCCTATGGATCAAGAAAACTGTCACATCATTAGACCTAAACACTTTAGGATATAAAGATTCTACATTTTTTCCCAATAGGCAAAGTCTAATTTTGTTTTCTCTTACAGTGTTATTAAACGAAACATGCAAATATATTTCTATAATAAGCTTTTATGACATTTTTCTTCTATTCTTACGTTGAAATGTGAATTTAGCCGCTTTAACTGTTCATATTTTTTTCAAATGAGTATTAATAATCATTAAACGCTGTCTTTATGAGGATATAACTTTTTATACGTGCAATGAGACTTTACAATGACGTTGCATATTTTCTGAGAGCTTATCTACTTTATTTAAGTTTATGTGTCTCAGTTTATATGGGATAAAAGTGTATTGAATAATCAAGACGAAAATAGTCAGTTAAGTGTTACGTGTGGAAAATTGAAAAAGGCTTATGTTCAACAATGGTCGGATATGGGCTGATAAAATGGAAATATGTTCAGAAATATTCTGTATCAGCCCATATACGTCCCACTGCAGGGCACGGGCCTCCTCTACAATCGACTACCGATTGAGAGTGGTTAGGCCATATAGTCCACCACGTCAATGTTCAGAAATATGATTGAGCAAAATGAAATCAAATTCTTTAAAGATTTTTATTGTTTATTATGAGTCCCGAGTTAAGGATATGTTCCTGATCCTATCACATCGTAGGACGGAACACACCAGGCGAATCCTGGGTGCCCTGGTAGTACACTGCCACTGCCTACGCCTTCTGAGAAAAAGGCCTTAGTTTATGTTTAGTTTAATAATTAGGGACAATGAAATTGTTATAGACCATTTTTCTACAGTCGATGTAAAATACGAGTATTACAAACTATACCACAGTAATCAATGCCTACTTTTTACGAGTACAAACATGGTGTAGCCCCCTCACAATTCAATAAATAATGTCACCACAACATTTTTTAATCCCACTATAAAAATATATATATTTCTTCTTTCTTTATAACATTTAAATTTGGGTGCATGTGCTACAGGCCCGGTACTTGACCGCTTCTCGTTATTTGGCGGTGTGTCGATTCTGTATATATGTGTATATGTATATGTACATATACGTAGGTGTCGTGTGAGTTGCTCGTCTGTCTGTGTGACTAACGAGCTGGATCTGTGTACACTCCACGTGTTTGTATAGGGAAGCAATATTGACACTTGCATATAAACATACATATGGCTGTTCGTGCTAATTTGACAAAGAAATTTGTTTTATGATAGAGCTGGGGTAGACACTGCTTGGGATGGTGCTGGATTATTGTTTGGAGCACTTGTGTTTTAAAGGGAAATATAACTAATTTTTGTTTATACAATAGCATCGGTTAATGAGCGAGCAGGTCACCTGATGATAATTGATCACTATCACCCATGAACATCCACAACATTTAGGTCATGTATGTGTTGCCGGCTCATCAAACCGGAAGAGGAGCGGGAAGGAATAAAGATGGGAAGAGGTATTGCGCATCTTTTGATGTCTAATATATTTTTTGTGATTAAAAATCAGTTCAGTAAATTTGAATATTTAGCCGCACTTAAATTTTAAGTTTCAAATATAAAAAATATTGCATATATAAATATGCAATATAGAAAACGACAGATAATAAACCGGAAAGCTAGTAAACCCGATTAAGATTTTTCTTTGGTCATACTTCATTAAGCTCAATGCGGGTATTATATATTTTTATAATCCATTCCATACCAACCAAATTAATGAATCCCATTTCTCAAAAAACTAACAACTGAACACAAGGCAATGATAAAATACGCGCGCGGAACAAAAGAAAAAGCAAGACATTTTTTCCGTATTATTAACCATATGTTTACAAGGCATTCCCGGGTCGGCAAGTGAGAGCATTAAGGTAACTCGTTTACGCGTAATAGCATCTCATCATTACACGAACATCGACGTTACATGAGAACTAGGAAGAATTATTGCGTTGTGGTTTAACGCTACCCCAATACTCGCCATCGTTTCCGCCAACTAATGCACCACTTTCTCTACTTTGGGAAATGTTTGTGAGTTTTATATTTTTTCTATGGAATGGTAAATGATTGTTTGACTTAAAAATGGTTATTAATAATAATAATAAATTTCTTTATTCAAGTAACCAATGACTCATTTTTTAGGGTTAGTATCAGTACATGTATTATATAATAAGTATGTTGGTTATATTACAGAGGTTTTTTTCTTTTCTTTTTCTTTGTACACTTACTTTTTCTACTACTTACTTTTCTTTTCTTTTACTTTGTGTTTCTTTGTTTATTGATGGTGAAAATGTACGTATCCTGAGGCGTTGTTTTTTATAATTGGTAAATAAGCAACAATATTAGTCAGGGCATTGTAATACAAAGTGGAGTAGACCTTTTAAGGATAAATCCGAATAGCAAAATGATATCGCCTTTCTATGGCTCAAAAATTCCTGCCCACGTGCGAACATAAGTTTGGATTTCAGTTATGGTTTTATATTCTTTCTTAAGCTGCATTGGTCCAAATATTATGATATGGCCAAAGAAAATATCAAATCTAAAAATACATAATATTAGCAATTCTTTAGGAGAATCACATATGAAGCCCGGGTAATATGAAAGCATTCCCGCAGTATTTGGTAAAGAGAACTAATTTCGTTAATGAAGTAGCCTGCCCTACATCACCGACATACGTTGCCAAGACTTTGGCTTGTTAAAAGGCCAAACTTGATTAAATGAATCTCACGTACACGTCAAATCTTCAGGCACCAAACCATTTTTCAAACGCATTTTGTCACCACCGGATGAAAGAAGACAAAAGGGAGAAACGAAGTATTAGTAAGGATTTGACAGTATCATTTACCGAATAAAATAAATAATAATATCATAACAGATTTCTACGAGACAGTCATATTACTCCGGTCTACCTTGATTATTTGAGAGCCTCCGTGGCGCAGTTAGTACGACATTAAGTGTGAAACGAGAGGCCGCGAGTTCGAACTCGAGAGGCCGCGAGTTCGAACTCCGCACCGAAACAAATATATTTGTGACGACAAAAGACTCTTCTTAGTGTGGGTTCAGGACTATGTATGTGACTATTCCGTGTATTTATTATTTATCTATTTGTTTATATTTTAGTATATATTAATTTTAGAGTCTTTGCCACCAAAAACTTATTCTACAATCGTACATTTCCCTGAAGGATATTCTAAGATCCGGATTTAGCATAATATGGATTTCGTAATCACAATTTGAGCTCATGAATAATTTATTTGTTTCCTTGTGAGAGTAAGAATACATAATAAATATATAGAGTTGTCGCAGTAATTAAGGCAGGCCCGATACGAAGACGCGGCTTCGTCGATATTTGATATTTGCGAGCAAAACATGCAAATGAAAGGATCTGGGGGTTTATGTTGGTCCCAAGGCTTGACTTTGAGCTCCAACAAATCATTATTTTAAACCCAAAATGAAATAACTTTGTTAAACGGTAAATACAACATAACGTACATTAACATTAATAGTTTTTTTTTTTTCAATATAAAACATTAGGAAATTATGTATTAGTGGTACTAAAGGCTAGAATATAAAATCCAATTATTCAATATGTGAATTACCTTTTATTCCTGAAATAAAAACCAATTACTAAACATTATGATAAACTGAAACTTCTCAAACTTTCGGTATACAAGAACTGAACACATGCTCTTACTGCGACTATATTATACGCTAACTTCCATGTTACATAATAGCCATTATAATACCATACTTTAAATGACTTGTACATACGTCATTAATAACACATTGGAATTATGAAGTAAACGGCCGGACTGAATAAAGTGGACGTGGGTACAATAACTGAGCTCTTAGGCGATATAATGATCGTTGAAAATAATGATTCGCCTCCGTTTTACAATCAAGTGCCGCTTATAACGAAAATAGATTTTTCTGAATAGAGAAGAGTTGGCTTCCTGTAAGACCTCTCAGCCCATTCACGTTTTGAATTTGTTTGGAGTTTAAATTATTTAGAAAAGTTCGTTATCTTGATCGGAAATGTTGTGGTAGAATGAAATTTGAATGTGCTTTCAATTTCACCTTGAATTAGAAATGATTTGAAAATTGTTCTTAGTCGATATGCACAAAGAAGACCAAGTAACTAAATATATCCAATGGTACAAATAAACAGCTGAGGTCCTTTTGAATCTTAACGTCAACTTCAACAATCATGCAATAAATACTAATAACTGTTGCAATTGACCTATTAGCAAGGATTAATTAATCCAGCGATGAACAGAGATAGCAATATAACATCAATGAGCTCCGCAATTCGAATCGCATGCAACTTGAAAGCATGCAATGAATTCCAAGCAGATTATTAGACCTAGGATATAAAGCGTTCAGTAATTGAAGCGTTTATTCATCGTCACGTGCGTGTCAGGGCGCATTATTCGTAGGCATGCTTGTTACAAGAGGAATCTTTACAGCCAGCCTGAGGTAAAGTGTTCAACGGAGAGCCCTTAGGTCCCGCAATTTATGCGCACAACACCCGTGTCCGAGTTTTATGAAGTTGCTCTGTGAACAGATCCTGTGAGTATTTAATTCTTGGGTAGGATTTGAATAAGAAATGAGTTTCATATTAAGGACGTCTTAAAAAGAAATTGAATTTTTAATTCGTCAGAAAGATTTTAAATTAAGCATGAGTTTTTACTTGATTATCAATTTTAAAACTTCTTTGAGGAAATAGTTTGTTTTCTTCTAATTATGAAAGATGTGACCTCAGTATGTTGTCGTCCGGGTGGCAATAAGAAAAGCCTGTGAGATATGAAGGATTGAGTTCGATTCTGAAGTCAAGATTTCGGTTTGTAATTTAATAATTGAGTTAACAGGCTAGACTTAGTGAATTCAGTCTAATCATATCTAAAATGTGTATTAAATCGGGATACGTGGTGGCCTGTCGGTAACTGCCAACATGTCCAAGCTGGTCGATCCCCGGGAATACTTCGGACTATCAGATTCATATGTTTATTGATAGCCACGACTGTAAAAGACAACATTGTGACGAAACCTGCGCTTTGCTTAGCGATTTGTAAGAGTGTCTATGGTATGTAAATTCCGCTAACCCGCACTGAGCTAAAGTGCTGAAATGTATGGCCTAACCCCTCTCAATAGTACTCTTGATTGACAGATAAACCTGTTGCATCGAACTTAAAAAGTGTAATAGAGAAAAGAAAACGAAACAAAGCGAGAACGAGAGCGTGTGTTTATTTCAAAATTACAGTAGAAATGTCGAGAAATGAGCAGAAAGAGCAATTTCTAGTTACAATAATTCTTGGCCTCGTTTTATAATTGACCATTAGTAATTTATAATGAAATTGTTAAATACATTTAGAACCTTATAGTAATATTTTTTTTATTGCTATGAATGACGAGACGAGCAAGCCGTTCGCCTGATGGTAAGCGATACGACTCATAAACAGTAGCAACATTCCACTGCGCTCGCCATCCTGAGACATAAGGTGTTAAGTCTCAATATGTCCAGTAGTTACTCTGGCTACAATGTCCTTCAATCCGAAACACAACAGTGCATTTACGCAGTGTTGTTTCACGGAAGAAATAGACATTGCGGTGGTACCTACCCAGATGGCCTCTCACATATGAGAGACCTACCACCAGTAAAGTACCATTATTAAGTACCACCAGTATTCGCCGTTCGCTTACCAATTTTTTGTTTTCCAGAGTATTTTAATATGGTTATTACTATATTCAGCGTATATCATACGTTACATAAAGTAAATGGTTTCCATGTTGTTATGAATAAATGTAATCAATCATACTTAACATATGGATTAAGTCCACTGTCTTATATAAGCTTATCTGAAAATGGACCAGTAATATTATGTTCTATAACAAGCTTTAGATATCTTTCGTGTAATTAGACAAAATACTAATTACTAACTCATCTAATTTTAACATATTGTATTTTTAAAATATAATTGAAAACAATAGGCTTTTAAACAAATATATGACGTCATCGGCGGGGCTAATTAGAGTTGTATTTTGAAATATGATAAGGTCGTAACGGAATGCCATATTCCAAAAATAAAAGGACAGCCTAAACCTTCGATCAAATACATACTAGAAACAGGGTCAATAAACCTTATCCCTTTAGATTTAGATTTATAATGTTTTTGGACCATACTAAAATCTAATAAGACACGCTATTTGTGTTCTTATTTCTCTTGCCGTTTTTTAAGCCGTAACTCATATTCTAGTTTATTTTTGTTGGAAGCCTAAACCATCCGAAAATGAGCACTACATTCGCTTTTTATTGGCATGCACGCGACAGTACGTCTATCATTGTAGACCAGGTGTCAGTTGGCCGCAGATGTACACCGATTAACCACGAACACAACGTCCAGACTACCGAGTGTCGACTGCACTGCTCTTTGTTGCATTCCATTGTCTATGGCCGGACATTTGTTTGAAAGACATTCCGATTTGGAATCAATACGAGTGGAGCGTTGACAATGAGCGTTTTGGGAGTATTTCGCTTGTTTACGTAGTGTAAATTAATAAGGTCTGTTTTGCGAGTGTTTACAGTTGATAGTGGTAATTTGCTGTATTACTATTGTCCGATAGAGGATTAACGCTTAATGAAAAGCGGATGTCAAAGTCAAAGGATTCTGACCTTAATCCCTCATCCCCAAGAATCACGTACGAAATTAGGAGACTTAAATATAAGGCTTTTAAAACAGTATAAATGCACTTGTTGTGTTCTCGTTTGAAGGATATTGTAGCCAGAATAACTACTGGACATATTTAGACTTAACATCTTATGTATGAGGATGGCGAGCGCATTGGAATGCCAAGCATAGCTTTGTAATTCATAGTGTTTGGTTTTGCTATTGCCCATGAGCTGCCTTGTCACTTACAGCCGAATGTCATGCTTGTCTCGCTCTTCATAGCAATTACAATATCATGCATCATGAAATGAAAATGAAATGAAAATATATTTATTGAATCCACTATTAAGATTCAGTCACTTTTTTTTCCACTACCACCCAGTTCACAAGGCTGTTTTCGCCAGAGAAAAACGGCCAAGAAACTCTAGCGTTGCTCTTTTCAAAATAAGTTTACAATACAGTAATCATACAGGAGTTGAAAATCAGTCAAAGAATAAGGCAGATTTAAGGTGATTTATCCAGTTTTAATAGTACACTATTTGATTAATCATCTACAAAGTATATTTATTAAAATACAAAATTTAAGCTTTAGAATCTTTGATTCCACGCAACATCCCTAACAAGTATTAGGTTGTAATTTGAAGCGTCGGGATGGTTTGTGATTCACGTCAGCACCCCGGTTCATTTAGCGGTCATTATTCTACAGCACGTCGGATGTCGCTCGACGCGTCACTCACTCGGCGGGATCATATCGAGCCTTGTATAGGTTTATAACCAGTCCTAACGCGCCCGGAATATATTATGCGTTACATAAACAAACTTGGTTTACAAAACATTTCAAACAGTATGTAACATACATACATATATGTCATGTGTTCGGTGTTTGTAAATTATTTCATGAGGGAGTGATGTCTTTCTGAGATAATTCAATAGGAAGCCATACTCGCACGGATTTACTTGTATTATTTGTAACTTAAAATATGAAGACAAAAAGTATAGATATGACTGCCGGATACCTCCTTGCTGCTCGTGCTAAAAACCAACAGATTATTTTCAACACTTTACAAATTTTTAGACACGATGAGTCGCTTGCTGACTATAGTAAACTTTACACAATTTTCACCTATTACATTTACTGAAATTAAATTTCTGCTATGTATTTTCCTCCTCGTAAATATGTTGAAATGGGTTTCTGACATCGTGTCCTCCTATCCACTGCCTACTGAGCCACTGAGTGACATTTGACATATCACGTCCTTACACAACTAATTAATCAGTAGGCGACGCACGATGCGTTGCACACCGCATTATGCGATCACCGATACTTCCAACAGCGGCATCGGAAAAACACATATTATTTGTTTATTTTAAAAAAAAGTTGCCGTGGCCTAATGTGGAGCTTCGTTCTAATATCAAAATAAAAAATAAATAGTCTGGGTTTGAAAAAAGAATAGACGAATCACGATAAAATATTTGAACATTTTACTTTTGAATTTGAACCACTCTCAATCGTACTCTCGATTGTAGAGGAGGCCCGTGCCCTGCAGTGGGACTTATATGGGCTGATACAGATTACTTTTGAATGTATTCGATATTTGAAAAAAATAAATTAGTTAAGTTCTATTTAATTTGTTCTACTTGTTGATTTTATTACTTTTATGTGGTATTTCTGAATTTACTCTTGAGTTACAGTGTGTAGTTTCTTCTGCAAACGTTTTGATAACAATGGTCATTCTAGTATAGTAAGAAGTAACTCATGATGGCCAACATCATTGGCAGAATAATTTTGTATATCAAATGTCAATAGGTCAGATCCTACATAGTCTCCTAAAAGTAGTTGTGATTTTTCAAATGTACTCAATTTTTTTAAATCTTAAGTTCGTAATTTATATGCGAAGTGTGCTTTGGGAATTATTAAAATAGAACTGTTTGACAAGTTTGTAGTATCTATCTGTGTTTTTTCCACCAATCGAATTTATTAAAATATTCCAGACTGTATCCGTCGCGGTGAATCCGTTATGTTGGTAACTAGTATTTTTAGCCTGCATTATTTAAATTTTCATATAGGTTCTGCATATATTTATGAACCTATCAATTTTCAATTTATCGAGGAATATTCGTAGGAATAATGATTGCCACAACCGTACGCGATGGAAAACTGTGAAAAAACCCCACGCAAGTCGCTTTACGTGTTTTAGGTTTCACTAGTATAGGTTTGCTTTCCTCCAGACAACCACACTTATGTCAGAGAGGAGTAATCTATACCGCGCCTCGATGCTTTATATTTTAGTTAACCAACATTATATCCTCCTCCTTATACATTTGGTATCAATATTGAGCAATTTTTTATGGATTTGGTTGATTTTTTACATTTTTTGACTTCAAGGCCTTTCGATTACTTTACATTTTTAGCTTTCGTGGTCACGGGGTGGATTGAAGTATCAGGTTTACAACAAAGAAATAAACCAAATCCGGGAAAAAAATCGCAAAAAAAGTTATGTTTAAATATGTACCATTCGCGTAAATTGGTATCGATATTTCACTTATTGGTAATTTACACGTTGGTATATTGGCACCCGATCCAATTGTTTTTCGATTTGTTCGATTTGTCAGCGGCAGTTGCGTGATCACGTGATGCGATGTGTTCAGTGTCGAAAGTGTTTTCGAATTGAGTTTTGATTGTGCTTCCTCCGCAGCCGTATCGGAATGTAGGTCGTCGTTATTCATTCGACACACGCGTCAGGCCCTTGCTCATCGTCACGTCACAAATCATCCACTTACCTTGCATGCGGATTAAAATTCGAGGAAACCTACTGCTTTTCATTATTTATATGTAGCTGGAATTGTGTGGGGAATTCACTTGAAAACGTAGGTTCCTATAGGTACTAGCTATAGTAACTATTAATCATGTTTTCGTTTCTTTTTTTACTAACTTTCGTCTGGTTGATTGTAAAACATACGCATCATTCTAAAATATGGATTCAAAGTAAGGTTATGCGCAAACATCATAAGTATGGGAAAAGGATAAGTAAAATTAATTATAGGCATGAAAGGTCCGTTCCATATCTGTTAATCCATATAGCATGCGGTATCAGCCTATATACGTCCCACTGCATGGTACGAGCCTCCCGCTATAATCGATAGTACGATTGAGAGGGGTTAGGCCATATAGTCTAGAAAGTTGGCTATGTGTTGGTTAATGGCTTTAAAAATTATTTATTTGACTTTTTAATATGACAGCATGGATCCTGAGTAAATATATAATACCTGTCTCAAAGATTCGTAAACATGACGAGCAAAGTGTGTTTAATTTGAGAACCATTGATTGCGTTTCCTGCAGTACATTCCCAAAACAGGACTCATCCTACAAGATAAACAGTCCGATAACAGCGAAAATTGATATGGAAACATTAGTGCATTCCCACACTTCGCAGGTGCAGATAATTAGTTCGTGCGATACACTTATGGAAATGAGCACGTAATCTAAACTCAAACAGAACTGATTTGCTTTCGATCGTCGGAAAATAGGTCGGTCGTATTGGATCACGCGTCGCGTCACTTCGACGCATCCTGTAGGTACCCATAGGACTTGGATGTCATCCGTTCGTGCGAAATTTCAAATCGTTCGGAAATCCGTTGCTATTGTGTACCGTCATTGTAAATTTGGACAGCTGCGGAATGCGACGTTAGAATAACTAATGGACACTCTTCTATTGTAAGCGGCATCGAGTTTTATTGATTTGTTTTTGGGTGAATATGTGGTAAAAGTTTTATAAATGTGTGTGAAAATATTTGGAAAGAAGAAATAACATTTTTTTAAACTACGCTTTGTATTCATGAGACCCAGCTCTACACAATATTCACGATACACATAAATATAGAAATGTATTTGAATTTCATTTTGACACAATTCATGTTTTCTTTTTCTTATAATTTAAATATAGCACTTGTTCAATTATTACATAATATAAAACGAAAAACCATAATACAATTATTACAACAAGCTTTATGAATCATAGTTCATTTGCCCACGATTGTAAAAACAAAACACTAAACGCGGCATCATTTTACACAACAAGATGGCGGTAAGGTAATTATAAAATTGAAATTAATATTTTTATTATTCATAATAACAGGCACGGCGTTTGAACTTAGTCTGCCCACGTTAATTCGATTATCAGGCTCAAATCAAGGTGCGGTCAAATATATACCGACATAAACTTTCAACGAAAAAGGCCAAAGCGCGGTAATATTTCCTAAACTACGACAGTTTAGTGGGCTGTAAATCTAACCAAAGGATGTTAAAAAGTTATGTAGATCGTATCAAAGCCCTATGAGAAATTCTAAAGTCACCTTGACATAGTAATTTCTGTAAAACAATGTGTAAAACTGACAAGTTCGCGTGTGCATAATTTGGGTATATACTCGTATTTTTTATGCAATTTCCACTAATTGGGTCGTTTATGGCAGTTCTTTATATTATTATTAAGTGCTATATCTATCATGTGACAATAAATTTAATTAATTAGGGTTAACTTTTTTGACAAAATACCAAAATGAGTTTTTTGTTTTTTATGAATAGACATGTAAACAGCAGTGCACAGAGTACATTTTACATACTAAGATAGGGACGTCACTCAAACAATTCAAGGCGCCCTCTGGCGTTAAGTAAGATAAGCAATCCAGTAATATGTCTATACTTATTTTCATTACGTTTATATAAGAAAATAAAAGATTTAGGACGGTTTGGACCTGAATTAGATCTAACGGAGTCGATTTGAATTATGTCTATTTGAAACAAATTATTCTGTATAGAAATGCGAACATAACAATTCTTATTTCCGCATGTGTATCAATTTTAATAATTGTTTTAAAATAAACTAATCAGCAAATAAGCTAATCAATACTGCTTGGAGTAATTTAGGGCCAATAATATCCGAGTAAAATATAATCTGCGTAAAATGGAGAAACCCGTAAAAACTAACGATTTTTTCGCCCTCTGGTGTTAAGTTAGTCAAAACGATGATTATAATTCGTCGTCGTTTGTTCTAAGTTAAACCACCGTGCAGCAGTGTTAAGAACTGTTGTGTTGCGGTTTATAAGACATTGTAGCCAGAGTTACTATAACATATTGAGACTTAATATCTTATGTTTCAGGATGGAATTCCAAGCATTGCTTTGTAATTCATGGTGTTGTTTCGTTTTGATACAACCAATGAGATATCGGATCATTGCTAAAAATTTTACAATAAATTCTAGAAATCAGCGTTCCAATATAAATATTAGATATATATATTTTCATACACGCACGGCAAAGATACTTTAATGTATTTGATGGTCACTTTCCGGGCTTATTCTATCACATGATATAATATAATTTCTATGTTTATAAAGATAGCCTCTGAATGAATAACGTTTAATTTAAATGTTATATTACACAATCTATTGTTAACAATTTGGAATTTCCTTGATTTTATATCGTCCGAAATTATGTCTTGATTGGCATTGATCTTTTTGGAAAAGGACGCAACAATTAATATCCAATTAGAGGATATGGCAATTATTTACACAACGGAACGAGTGTTTAGCGGACATAGAATATTTCGGTTATGGTCTATAATTCTCTATGATTTGTCAAGGCAACAGCCTCTAAAAATAATATATCTTTATGGTTAACCATGTAATTGATTGCGATCTTTAAACGGAAAAAACAACATGACATTTGTTCACCATAAATAATTTTAAAAATGCCACAATACTTCCGTGTAACACATAAAATAATCTATTATTTGTAATGTGTAGTCAAAAAAGCACCGGCTTATTATAAATAGTCGGTTGTTTTGGATTAATTGTAGCGAAAGGCCGGGGAGTCACGCGATAGCCTAGAAACGCCTGCAAAGCGCTAAGGGAAGTTGGCTAATTAATTCCTTACGATTTAGATTCAACGGCAAATAGGTGGCGAGGCCGAACTGTTAGGAAGTCAGAGGTGAACTTTACCATTGGTTATCTAGTGTTTAACATAATTTACGTTATATTTCTTTTAGTATTTCGAGGTGTTTGTAAGTTTAGGCTTTATGCCTTGTAGGTTGTTAGAGTACAATTAGGTCTAATCGACCGAGGTGGTGGGTGTGTAGGTAAATTATAACTTTTACAAAGAAAAACATCGGAAAGGTAAAGTTTTCTTGTGACGTTTTTTTGCTTAAAAGGTGGTAGAATAATCGTATTTACCCGGATTGCGACTATTACACCAAACGCATTATATAAAAAAATATCTTAAATACTTTTGTAAAATACATAATTTTCTTCTTATTGGCGAATAATGATTCTTTGTTTTTTAACTAGATGGCGCTAGCGTCTTATAAGTTCGCGCTAAAGTTACTTAGTTTCAATGTTGTAGTTTCCCTAACAGCTTAGTTGTGGAAGACCCTTTGCTCTTTTGAAATTTTGATGAATCGCTAAAAGCGAGTTAATAACGTAGGCTATGAAATGTGAACTAAAAAGTCTTGAAGGCTATAGTCTATAGAGTGATTGTAAAATTTTATAAAAAAAATATCTAAAACACAACTTATGTACCTAATTGATAGTGTAATAATTGTCCAAAACTTTAGTATATTTATATTAATAGCAACATGTTACACAAGCTGAAATACATACGGGATAAACTCAATTAGCAATTATTTTGTTTTTTAGTTTCGCTGTTTTTGAATATTCGCTTTTTTGCATTCCTCGAGTTGCAGATAAAAATTAAAATGGGTTAGTGGCAACTAAGTGGATTGCTTTACAGCTACGGTCCGGTTTTGCGTGTAAAATAAACTCGCGTTTTTATATGGGAATTCAATGCAGTGAATTAATGAAGCGTATCTTTTTTTTTAAATATTAAAAAAATATATGAATATGTAACACAAATATGTTACTGTAAAAGTGTAATATAAGTAGGAATATTTTTAATGAATGCTAGTAATAAAGCACTAAAGTAGGTGAGGTAGAAAATAAAAATAATTGTATGTACTAAATACTACTAAATAAAAATAATACTGGTCTTTTATAATGTGGCTACATTGGTAGATACCACTACAAGGGCTAACTCTTCCGGTAAACAGCAGTGTAAATGCACTGTTCTTTTCCGGTTTGAAGGACATTTTAGCCAGAGTAACTATTGGACATATTGAGACTTAACATCTTATATGTCTCTAGTCGGCGAGTGCAGTAGAATGCGATGCATTGCTTGCATAATTCATGATGTTGTTTGGTTTTGCTACTCTCCATGAGCGTTCGTAGCGCTTATCATCAGGCGAATGGAAAGTTGGGATCGCCATTCATTGCAATAAAAAAAAATCAGTTTTAAGAGTGCGATACTCTCTGCGATACCTCTTCTGGCCTCTAGGATATATGTACATAACGAGGATACTTAGCGAGCTAATTATTAACTCCTATTTCAAAGAGCTACTAAAGTAATATATCATTAGTAAGTATTTAATAACGGACGCAAGTCAGAATTCATTATTTGCACGTATTTTAAAAGTTAATAATTCACAATATTGGAAAATTGAGTAAACTTTTAATAAAATTATACTGGGAGGATGATCGTGACCTCTTTACAGCGGAGCTACGGATATGAACGAATTCAGGAAGTATTAAAGTGGACTGATACCTCCCCAAACCTGAGGAAGAGCATAGGCTGTTTATATCAGAATAATATTTTGTATAGGTAATCATTTAGTAAATTTTGGACTGTATTTTGTTTGTTTTTGTTGCCCACTTGATATCAGTGCTATTTAATTTGATAACACATTGTTAAAATTTAATGGATCTTTTATAAATAGAAAAAAAAACAATTCTGTATATTTTTTCTGTGTTTATGGTTTTGAAACAACTAATTTAATATTAACAATTAAGTACTTGGATGACCGAGCTATGCTCGTTTTTTTTGGAATTAAGAAATTGCGCCCTTGAAGGAATTACTCCACTAAAAGTATTCTTGTACTTTTTACTATTTATAATTCCAATACAGTTCAACATGGTCTTATTTTCTTTTACAAGTTATTCCTAGTAACGCTCCGCGGAATATACCGTAATTTATATAATATATTCTCTCTCGATTCAATATTCGCTCAATCCGGCAGTATATCTTTAATAATCCATGATTCAAACAAACAATGCATATATCCCAATAAAACCTAATAGCTAATACCACTCATTGGCTTAGCGTTGCTTAACAACGCCATCTGCTGGAATATCTTTAGTGTTATTGTATGGTTATGCAGCTAGTTGCACACTAGTATTATTATTCGCCAATAGATGTCAGGAAGAGTAATATTATCAGTTTATATTTCATTTTTTTTATAACATTTTCTAAAAATGAGTCCTAGGTAGATCGATTTATCGCCCCCGAAACCCCCTGTATGCAAAATTTCATGAAAATTGTTGGGCCGTTTCCTAGATTCAGAGAATATATATACAAGAATTTCTCGTTTAAAGATATAAGATAAGACGCGGATGAGTATATTATACAAGCTATATAATATACCTAATTAAGTAAAAAAAAGGTATACACACGATAATCCAACCTGCATCCAACAGCGCAATAAGCTTGCGTCGTAACTATTCTGTTTTCTTTTTCTTCTAAGCTACCAGGCTTTAATAAAAAATAATAAAATCCATAACATATGCATACAGTTATGTTTATACCTAAATTGTCCCAATTCGAACACCTAACACGGACTCGGCGTACGAAGCCAAAGAAATTACTTTGAACGTTAACGCCGACTTGATTGCTTTCAAAGCGTAGTTTCCGGGATTCACTTCAAAAGGACCTGTAGTGTTGCCAGTCGAAAACATTTCCAACGGATTAAGGTTGCCATGAAAATTGACGTCGACGGCTAAGTGATTGAAATATTTTTTCAGTACCTGCAGGATGTTACAAATAATGGAATTAAATTTGTCATATAAATGAAATCTATTACTTTGTTTCGTAAAATCGAAATTCCTTTTTCGTCTAGGATTATTGATAATTTCCAAAAATCTTATATTTAACTTTCAATTAAAATAAATGGGTGTATAAATGTCAATTGGGCAGACAAATACGGACGGGAGGAAGACGTGTTTTATCAGAGAGAGTGTGATTATCTTAATTGTAAAATTTTTAGTCATTGTAGTTTATAATCATTCTTAGATGATTTATAAATGTTTGTTGTGTTATCGTTGTTTTAATAACACTGGAGAGTAGAAAAATGTATATATTCTTATTATGATATATTTTTTTTTCTGGCCTGAATTACTATACTTTATAATACACTCATGTCAGGTCAATCAATATCTATTTATTTTCTATCTTGATCTACAAAGTACTTCAACATTTTCTAATTATTATTACAACAAAATATACCCATTTTAAACAAGTGGGATATTTGTACTACACGGTTAAATCATGGTGATCCTACACCGACGCAGGCTACTAAACGTGACCCGAAGTACGGACTAAGTTATTTAGATTCCTTTTAGTGAATCATAAGCAGTGGGACTGTTATGTATTCATCAGCGATATTATATACTAAAATAAGCAGAAAAATATACTAAATTATTACTTAGATTTAGGTGCATGTTACTTGACAGTTTCGGTATGATTATTATATTTATGATGTAGTCTTTATATATAAGAAATGTTTCAAAATCTTGTGTTACAGTTATGATAAAGCGACAAATATATCTAGTAAAGCAACCGTTGGAAACCGTAAATTGTGGAATTTACATTGTATATGTTGCCATAAATTTACTAAATATATTATCATAGTATACACAGTACAGTTCCTATAAATTAGCCCCACAACATCTATAGAGGAGTACATTGTTTCGAAACGCGGCGAGTATAACACAATTTAAGCGAAAACAACGTTTATAGCATTCAAATGTGAAATTGAAAACTGGCAGAGGCAGCACAATTCGCTGCGAGATTAACTTAACTAAATTATACAATCAAGTGTGCATTCATGTACTGCAGCGCTTGAAAAAAATATCAGTCTGAGACTCGCGTGCGCCGGCGAACGGAGAGCCGGCTATTCCTCACAACTTTGCTGTTTCATACTGGAAAAATGCATTTTAATCCGCGCCGCGTGAACCGTAAGCGCGTCCGGCGGACACGTCCCATATAAAATAAACGCTTCAACTAACCTATTCTACTGATTCCTCTACTTTATCATATGCAAGCACATTATACGACACATTCTCTAAACAAATTGTTTTATTGCTACTTCTAAAGTGGATCCGCTCCGTTGCGCACGTAATTCTTCTCAGTCCGCATACAAAAAGCCCCTAAGGAGGCGACAATCCTCACCGCAAACAATAAAAATATACATAAAATAAATTTGATACTTCCAAGCCGCGGACCGTGAGGAATATGCAATAGCTCGGATAAGAAAATATTTCACAAAACCTTGTGGCGTTGTCGTGAACTTGTCAACGCCGCGACGCATGTGCCACTCATTGCGAATTATTTATAAAATTATGTGAACTTGGTTTAAGGTTACACCGCGCCGTGATCTATTTATTCCTTAGGCACGTTGGACAGAAGCAATTTATAAATAATGTATTGGAAATCAATATTTTTCTAATATTCTTACGATTTCAAACCTAATACAAAGGCATAACTTTATTACTCGAAGTTCTTTGATAACACTCTTCATTTGGAAAATGTTCTTAGACTGTTAATGTAATCAAGATATCTTCAGTAGATAATCAGTCACAGACAGCTCCCAATGTTATGTAACAACTAAAGACCGTCATCGGTTTACAGTTACACAAAAATGAAAGATTATGGCAAATTCGTTTTGGTATAATCAATTGCATCTTCGATCGTGTCTAGCGAATAGCTAAAGGAACCAGTATTGAGACTTTATGAACTCTCAACAAGATGCGAAAAGTTTCAACAGTCAAATATCCTTCGTAGATGAAAATGGGAAAGGTAGAATACACGTGTTGAAACGCCCAATAGCAAATTACATTGTAGCGCAGCCCAGACTAGTCTAGATAAATTGAATTGCGTACTTCTCAATAATTTCAAACGTGATTTTCAATGATAGTAGCGGTTACAGACATTATAAAATTTTGCGAAGCTAATATTGATGCTGGTCCTCTATTCTCGTCTAATGGTTATGAGTTGTTATTTAATAACGATGCTTTATCATAATCGAATCGATCATATTCTTGTTTATTTCTTGTGAAAGGCCAGCGAAGACATTTCTGATTTAGATAGAAATCTATAAGGAAACTTAGCTGCCCCGTTACTTTTACGTATTGTTAACGTATTGTTACGTCACGTATTGTTTTCTTGGTAAACGAATTTAAAGTAGATTAAAAAGTAATTCAGTGCACAATTTCCAATTGTAAAAAGGTCAGGTGGAAATCAATTTAAATAGCGGCACGGTTACCAATAGCAAATAAATATTTATAGGATATGTTTAGAACCATTCTAAATGCATAACACCTACACAGTCCAAAGATTTGCATGAACGTAAGCAAGAACAATGAGTAACGAGCACTAAGCACACGTTGGTAACTGATACAGAACAAATTACAATGACAAATTGAGTCATTTACTTCTTGCCATTATGTAAATTGACGTCTTTTCTACAAGTTGTACTGAGATTATGCTCTAATAAGATTTCATGCAAATAGATTAGATAGTATATTCAATACTATAGTCGATATACTTCACGCGACACCCACGCGACGTTTAAATTCATGTTTTAACATTTTTAGTAGCTTGACTATTGAAGCAAAAACCCATCGTTTCTAGATTACTAGTGACAAAAAGTTTAAAAGTCTTAAAGCTATTGCTGTGTGTATTGTCTCGTAAAATGCATTGATCATATACTACAAAATAATACGAAGAAGTAAACAAATGAAATAAAACAAATCACCGGTCACACACAAAGTGAATCATTGAAAGTGAAAAAGCAGATGTTTGTTTTTTTCTTTAGCCGATTCAAGTCTGACAGTAGGTGCAAATTGTTGGCTAACTAAGCTAAGAAGCAATAATTAGGCTCTCACAACACGTGGGAAGATCCCACGACCAACATTGTCTGTGCTCTGATCGAGTGCACTTCTTTGTGATAGCGCGTGCGGCTCGAGCATTGTTTAACTGAGCTGTCGCATTGTTTCCATCACCACGACGTTTGTCTTTAAGTCTCTTTTGATTAATTACTTTAAGAGCCAGCAATGTACACCATAGCACTAAAAGCACCCGCGTTAATTCATCGCTTTTGGTTACGTTACCAAGCTTGTTGGGCAAACGCCCTGCGCTGTGAAAAAATAGAAACTACTATTCTCAAGGCAAATTCGCTTTCGTGATACACTTCTGTGAGCACAGATTGGTGTTGTGATTAGTGTTACAATTAAACATGATTATCTATTTAATTTCCTGCAACACGATTAGTTAAGTAAAGTATAATTCATGTCATGGCTTCAAAAATCTTGATTCATCGTTAATATTTGCATAAAAACAATTCTGAACTTATGGCCAACGTGAAACAGTAAAACATTTCTTAATACTCATTATACACAATTTCATTCTGCGAAGATTTTTAATAATTTGCTTTTGTCTTTGGAGAATTTGATAGCATTTCATTTTTATCGTAGTATACTCCGTCGATACAGGGATATTTTAGTAAAGAATAGGCAAGGCTAATAACGCAAAAATGATGATCTTATGGTGTTTTGGGTGTTTATGGGTGGCGGTAACCATTTACCATTAACTGACGTGTCAACCGCTTTTGTTTCGATTTCTATAAAAAAATATTTGTGTGGTCAGAATAATACATAGATTTCGTAGATTTAAAAATAGTTTTCAAATTTAGCTATCTGATCTTTATTGGTAGTAATGAACAATTTATAATAATTTTATCAAGTCACGTAATTGCGTTGTTGAGACTGGGTCTGGCATTGAGTTTTTAATTGTTACGATGTGAACATATAATTTTGCTTTTATATTTGTCTGTCAGTTACATAAATTTACTGTTATTTAGTTCTCACAACGAAATAAATTAGGGAATATATTTTTTGGAAGATCATTCCGCGAGTTAATTATTGCGGGCTTAATTTATAAGTTAGGAAAATAATTGTGGTTATTATTTACAAGATAAATAGTAGGCAATTATTTAGAGTCGTAAAGGATGTTAGTCCATAAAGCATTTTAAAAATAAACACACAGGTGCAAGACGTTGCAAATTGTTCATGCAAGGCTTGTCCTGCAATATACAATTCATACAAAGGTTTTATTAGATTGTATCGTCCACGACGCTGTTCTTTAGAATGTGTAAAATTACACACGTCCATTTGTATTTGTCAGGATTTACGACAAACAATAAAATATTATAATACAATTTGAATACAACATAGTAAACAATACTGCATGGGTTGATAACAAAGAATCCTTTTGTTATGTTTACGCTGGTTTGAGGCAAGGATGCGAGGCCTCAGTCTCACATAAATTACATAAATCATTGTTGACATGAAGCCTGTTTTCACAACAGTACGCGTAGTGTCGCTGTCTTCGCATAATGTTTTAATGTGTTTTCATATTAACTTGCGGGAGCGAGGGTGCCGACTGCCTCTTGTTACCTTGTGTTTTTATATCCTTTACTGTTAAATAATTTAATGTATACGCTTATAAGTCTATGAGGGGATTTTGTAGTAGAGCGATTTCTGAAGTATCTTAGGGTTGATTTTAGATGTTCTTTTTATTTCACAGCGACATGATTGTAATTTGGTAGTACTATGTAAAATTTTCGACCTAAAGCATAATCAATTTGTGATTGAAAAAAAATTGTTATCTTTGTCTAATTTCCTTCCACAAACCTATAATTAGTGTCTTATAAATATGCGTGTCTAAGTAGGCAGGTCTATAAAATTAACTCGATTATGTTTGTATAATAATGTGTGCACTTTAATAGTCGGAAAAACCAGTGATATAACCAGAATAGTATAGGTAACAGGACATATAGGAAATAATTATATTTTAAGTAAACGCAGTGAGTTGTCTCCTTAGAAATGTTTATTAACTGACTCATAATGTCATAAGATTTAAATACTTAAAAGCAGAACCATGTTTGATTGTAGTAAAGTTTTAGATCCGTATGTTCTTACGCAAATATTTAATTGGTTTTACATATTTTTTATTTGGTGTCTAATAAAATAATACCTACGTTTATTAGCAGTAAACTTCCTTCCGCTATGTGGAATGACGATTTGCAAAAGGATGCAAGAAGACAGAGTGAAATAGCGCAATCTGGAGGAGGCCTATATCCAGCAGTGGATAACAAACGATGATGATAATGATTATTAGTAGTAATAGTAACTAAATGAATTATTGCAAATATTTAACACATCAATATTTAACGACATCTATATTAAATATAATTTATTTACCTATATAATTGCGAGCTGACAGCTTGTACTCTCCTTTTATTAAAGTTACACACAGAAGGATACATACTTACTGGTGGTAGGTCTCTCATATGTGAGAGGCCATCTGGGTAGGTACCACCGCAATGTCTATTTCTCCCGTGAAACAACACTGCTTAAATGCACTGTTGCATTTCGGATTGAAGGACATTGTAGCCAGAGCAACTACTGGACATATTGAGACTTAACATCTTATGTCTCAGGATGGCGAGCGCAGTGGAATGTTGCTACTGTTTATGAGCGGTCGTATCGCTTACCATCAGGCGAACAGCTTGCTCGTCTCGCCATTCACAGCAATAAAAAAAAAAAAAACATGTAGTTAAATATAAATGTTATGTATTATCTTCGTTGGAGTTTTCAGTAAGTAAAATTAAAAAAAAAACAATTAAACATCACATATTACGACATGAGAATATTTTCGAATTTCGAACGCAAGAGAATAGATACGAACTGAACGCTTTGCATCACAAAGTCGTTCAACTAAAGACACGGTATTCGTGTTATAACTTAATGTATTTAGTCCACAGCTTCGCTATCGGATGAGCAAACTTGAAGACGCGTCAACGTTTCCCTCGCATCGGTATGCACGCCAAACAATGGATCTGTTGCAAAACACTTCGAACACATAATCGTGCCTGTTTATTAAGGGACCGAGGATGCAACGTCCTATTACATGTGAAATTTATTAGTCAATAGTGTCCTTGAGCCGGTTTCATTGTTTTTAGTGTCATAATTGCTTCATATTGTTGTTACTAGTAGAGTAATAGAAACTGTCTGTAAAGTTTCAAATGCATAATGAGGCAAATCTAGAATAGTAACTTAACAAGTGTATGCTCGATATCTGCCAATATGCATCTGGCTTTGAGTCATGCGGCATGAATGTTTAACAAAAGAGGGATAATATGCCTGGCGCTTCATCTTATCTTCTGTATCTGTATTATCCCAAATACATACCACTGTAGGGCACGGGCCTTCTCTAAAATCGCGAGTACGGCGAACTTTTGCATACAATATATATTCCTAGGAGTCACCGTGGTATGTAGATTTTTTGTGATGTTTTCCTTTACCAGCACTTTATACACACATAACTCCAAAACGTCAGCGTCGTGCCATAAGATTTGAATCCGCGATCACCATTAACATGTTGGCAGCCGCGTTAACTCACCAACCGGCCATCTCGAACATGTTATCTTATTGAATTGTAAAGTTTACAATTTCAATACCATTCAAGTGACTTCTGTGTAGATTTTATTCACTAATGAGTTCTAATTAAAGCTTTCCTATCACAATGGGCATGAACTTAGCTGTGAAGTGTCTATTATATGAAAAGGAAATAGAGCAATACCAGTGATGCATACTTCTCATCAACATCAGCTAATGCTCAGTGTCTTATTCTGACGGATTATGCAATTCTGCGTAAACTTATAAAATACTTAAGCAACCTTGAAAACGAGTTTCTAAATGACTTTATTGTGTATTTCACACACGTTTTGCGTTCGCTGGAATTGGCCGGCATCCGATTTTTCACGTGTAAAACAAGGTTGTGTTTAGAATGGAATCACTTTTGTATTGGTCCATATAATTTTCATTTTCATAATAGGCCTTGTTGGAAATCGCCCCCGTTATTTTATTGCCTATGTAAGGTCATGCTGCATGCATATACACTCAACATTTATGCACATAGTGCTGACGTCATAGTTAAGATAGAATACTTTTGCTATGGCTTTCAATAATTGCCAGAGGCGCAAACTTTGCAGCCTTTTGTTCTCAATTGGTATTTTGTGAGGATGCGCTAAGAAGACTTTCATTTCCCAAAATACTATATACAACAAACCGTAATAACCATCTCTTGTTACCCTAAACGACAGTAAACACAAACTATCCCTTAATTTTGAAACCAAATTGCACTGTATGTTCCATTTGTAACTTTCAAAAGACGAGGACAGTTGCAGTAGTCCGTCTAATCAAGGATCGCCCGCATCACAAAGTCTGGACGCAATGGAATTACATCTATTATTCTATCCACCGCCCTTGTATCTACAGTTGTTCAGTTTTAGAAACTACGTGCCTTTGATTTGCTGTCCTTTGAATAATCCTTTGGTTTTGGGTTTGAATTGACAATGTGTGTAGAATTTTATTGCGCAAATAAATATACATAACAGTCACATACATAGTCCTGATCCCAAACAAGGTGGAGTCATGTGTTGTGTAGTGTGTAGCAGTAAATATGAGAGACTTTTCGGTCTCATAAACATCAATACTCGAAACTTGTACTTTACATAAATGTTTTTCTCGATGAGGGAATCGAACCCCCGGCTTATTTTTTCATAGTCGGCGTCTACTACGCCACGGAGGCTTTCATAAAAAGTCAAAATTATATTCATTGTTTTGAGTATTAAGACTAATAATTAAGGTTGGCTCATAGTTTGATTAATGACCCTGATTATAAATCAATTGATACTGTGACTAAGGTGTATTTCCCACTTGCGTGTAAGATGGCCGCGGTACTTAGTTGGTTTATTCTTTAAAATTCTAACAGAGGCTGAATAGATATGATTTTTGATGTTGCAAGAGTTTGTGGGCCAGAGACAGATAGGATAACTAACATAAAGAAAAACAAAGACGTGTGGCACTTGGAGACTGCCGCGGTAAAGCTATTGCATAGTTTTTTTTATTTATGCAGTATTTTTTTTCTCACCACGTACTTAAATGGAGAAGGAAAACATCGTGAGGAAACCTGCATACCATAGCGATTCATAAGAATATATGTAAGTCCGCCAACCCGCACTAGGCCAGCGTGGTGGACTATATGGCCAAACCACTCTCAATCGTACTCTCGATTGTAGAGTAGGCCCGTGCCCTGCAGTGGGACGTATATGGGCTGATCCAGATCCAGATCCAGATTTTTTTTCTTTGTTTTCTTTGATATTAATTGTACAGATATTCACTGTTGTACGTGCGAGCTTCGTAGAGTCGTACCATGAAGTAAATACAAAGAGGAGGTGCCCTAACGCCGAAACTTCTAAGCAGGCATGAGTCACCAGATTGCGGGGCGAAGAGGGGGATTACGCATGCGCAGTAACGCCGATACAACCAATGCCACCTAGAGGCGAGTTGCTGAACTAAAGAGACAAGCGTGATATTTCAAAAAGTCATTAAAAGTTCTGGTATTCATCGATAGATGGCAAAACTAAATATCGAAAGAGGTTAGATTACAATTAATCACGCAATAGCTTTGCAATTCATATTTAAAAGTACTAGCACATATTTGAAACAAAATAAAAATATTAAATTTATATTTCGGTCGGACTTAGGTTTTTTCGTTACGGAATTTCTAGATTTGGTCTCCACGCTCAAGGCCCGCGATAGAAGCTATGCAATAGCTTAAAAAAACACGGTTCTTGAGATACACCTGTATTATAGCTAGAATAAACATACATGCATAAACCTACGCCTTTTTCCCAGAATTAGTACGTAAAGGTACTATCAGGATGCCCACGTTTTTCGTCGTTTCATATAAAGAATAAATAAAGTAATAATAATTTTACGTTAAAAATGATCCCATATTTGATGAGCCTTGTTATAGAATAGGATTCAATTGGATTAAGTCAATTTTGGAACTGTTTATTTTACATTTACATTTGTCAGACGTTTTCGATTTGTAATAATAATATGAACGGAAAGAAGACAGTAAAAACTCCTTTGGAACTTCAAAGGGCTCCCCTCGAGAACAAACATCGAAAAGAGATTAAAGCGCATCTTTTATTCAAATATTATTATTTATTCTGTATTCGTTTTCCCCAGTTTCAAAGAAATTGATATATTTTACTCGATAATTGAAAACATCATATGTGTATTTCTCTGCTTTGTTTATTTAAATACAAGATATTTTTAAGTGAAACCTGAAAGTATATTTAATGGGGCCTTAGGTTCGATTTCCAATTAGCGCGTCCATACATTTTGTCTGAGTTTTTCGGTATAAAGATATTACTCGGTATTTTTTAATTCTTCATAAGGGTGCTGTTATATGTGCGAAATTTCGTGAAATATAATTGACTGCCTCTTTGGCGCAGCTCTACTATGGTATGATTACGAAGGTCCCGGGTTCAAATCCTGAGTCGGACAAAATTATATTGGATGTTTATTTTTATTAGCAGCCTGAAGTCAGGAATTTGCACCCGATATGGCGATAGGTTCACATTGTGCGCACAAGGCGAAACTTGGCTGTCCTTCCGAAAAAAAGTTGGTAGGTTATGTATTGAATAATATTGTTCAATGACGACCATAATAATTCCCAGGAATGTACCACTACTAACAGTTTAGTTGAATTAACAATTAACCCGCATCAAGTCAGAATTACCTTAAAACTGAATAATAACGCGTAATGTACGTAAACCCAATCTGGTGGTGAACAAGCGTTAATTCCAAAAGTGTGGTCGCGCCACTCACACATATTAAAGTGGCCGCATCAAACTTTTAAATATTTTATTCACTGTTAATGCGTTTTGCTGCAGGACACGTTCCATCGCTGAATTAAAACTTCTGCGGGATATTATTAAATGGATATTATTTTACATATACATAAGCTTTGCTCATCCAGATGTATGAATTATAATTTCCAAATCGAAAAGTTAATATAAGTCGAAATGGCCGACTTGCAATTCCAATCTAGGATCTCGCCGATTCACAGCCTATGCCTACTATATCATCTCATATACGTCCAACTGCAGGACACGAGCCTCCTCTACAATCGAGAGCACTATTGATAGGGTGTATTGTATATATCCCATGGGTATTCAAAATTCTTTCTTAAAGTCGCAGGCCGAACCTGGATACGACTGACAAAAGATCGAGAAAGTGGCTTAAAATAAGAGAGACTTATAACCAGTAGTGGAATCCTACAGGCATTGGATAGTGTTGATAATGCTGATTAATTATAATACTTCTGCAAATTGCACACTGTGAATTGTCTAAACTAATTTTCTATGATGGCATAGACTAGCCGATACGCAATACAGCCTACTTGGTAGACTGTCACTTTTCTCTTGATCGTGGATGGGTTCAGAGTTCAGCGTTAGAACAGTTTAATTACAAAGGTACAACTATTCTAAGTTGAACTTACGCCTTTCCCCAGGATCGCAGCGTTTCTCGATAGTTGCGATAATTACGTCGGCCTATGTAATTGCTTCTTCACGGTTCACTCGGCTCAATATTGCTTGATGGCCGAGCCGAGGGAATGCACTTTAATACTGTTTTCCTCATTTAATATCATCAACCCGGGCTCGCGTGTTATTCGCCTCGTTATGGAAATTGGTCTTTACACTGCCAGTATAATTTTATGTCGCTCGGATCCAATCATTCGCGATGTTATTGCCGCACGTATAAATTATCGAGTACAGAGGAAACAACGTTTCCGTAAAAATAGGAACGTCAATTGGTGTTTTATTGCGAATGGTTTCATCCAGTCGAAATGTTTGTAAGGCTTTTTTTCAATTAACGTAAGCTACGAGCATAATTATTCATTTATTTTTTAATACATACATACATACGTAAACTCACGCCTTTTTCCCACAAAGGGTAAATAGGTATTACCAGAACACCCACTTTTCGTCTAGAGCCTATCGCCATATCGGGCAGAAATTGCTGACTCCTGACTTATAATAAATCAATGAAACGACGTTTTATTGAAATGTATTTTCTATTTAATCTTTATCATCAATGAATGAAAATGTTTTAAAGCTATTATATTTACAAATATATTATGTAACTCTTAGGTAGCTTGAGTTTATGGTACGCAGAAAAGTAGCCGTTATTATGTATAAAGGTACTTTTTTAATTGCCGTTGCTTAAGTTTTTTACGTACTTTCTGTTGTAACTATTGTTTACTTCACTATAATTATAATTTGTTTTGATTTTACGAAAGCGTTAGGTGAAAGTTAATTACTAAATATTTCGACAAAAAAATGCTAGTTACGCAACTTAATGACCGCTGAGACAAAATAAGTTGGTTACGAGAATATTTTTTTTCGTTTTTCTTTATTTAAATAGATTAAGCTAAATTAAGAAGTACGCTAATTATCAGTTCGAGATCATCATGACCTGTGATGCACCAAAACAGCAAGTAGGTATTTGGGAATCGTTACGATGTTACTAGAATTTTGGATAGAGTGGCCGAGGCTTGATACGTCCTACGTAAATGTAAATGACATTGTAGCCAGAGTAACCACTGGAAATATTGAAACTTAAAATGTCTTAACATGAATCAGTAGGGCGAGCGCAGTGGAATGCCAAGCATTGCTTTGTGATTCATGGTGTTGCTTGGTTTTGCTACTGTCGGACGTATCGCTTACCAGCAGGCGTATGTCATGCTCGTCTTGCGGCCGTATAGTTTCTCTACCTTTAGTTGATCGTACACACATACGTAAACTCACGCCTTTTTTCCTCAAGGGGTTAGCAGAGGTACACCTTAACCGTAATCCGGCGAAAGCCTTGTATATTCCATTTCACGATGTGAAAGGGGGGGAGCCTATAGCCACATTGGGCACAAATTTCAACCACATCACTTCACCCCACCCGGTATTTGATTATTTATTTCGGTGTGATCGTAATAACTGCTTAATATTTTGTATTGATAACATCTAGTAACAAGGTAGTAAAAGGATGTTTGAAAGTGCTTATATTTAATACGGGCAAAGTTTGCAGTGGCGTCTTCGACAGCCGTTGCGAATATAATTAATGGGTTCACTAATGAGCCCATTTACAACAGACGATATTGGCGTAATGCTTGGTTTTCCTACCATGGAAGGTTTCGGCAGAATGTATTATTCTTTTAATTTATAATATTGAGTTATGCTTACATTATTGAGTACACAATATTTTTTTGGTTTTATTTTAATTTGCTATAAATATAAAAGATATATAATTTGTAAAACGCAGGGCTTGTTTTATTATTTAATATTATATAAATAGAAGAACAAAAAACCGCTTAGTGTTCGACCAAACTCTCAGGTCAAGTTTTTTTTGTCAAATAATGAATACGAATTCAATAATATAATTAGAGAAGATGCTCAAACAAAACTTCTAATTAATCTACAAGAATATGTTTTTATTGCAATGAATGGCAAGGCGAGAATGCATTTTTGACTGGTTAAAAGATATCAATGATAAAAACCACACCTTGAACCATACAATGAATGCAAGAGATGTGATTAAATGGAGGTCTACACCATCATCGAAACAAATATTCAATTGAAAAATGGCTTCTGTGGCTCTTGGCGTTGGGGGTAGAAAATACGACAGAAGGCATAATATTCTATTTATTTATATGCATGCATACATAAACTCACGCTCCCAGAAGGGGTAGGCAGAGGTGCCACGACACGCACATTTCGCCTTGTGTATTCCGTCCCACGATGTGGTAGGTGGCGAGCCTATCGCCATATCGGACACAAATTCTTGACTCTGGGCTGATAATGAATAGAAAAATCCAATATTACTTCACCCAACCCGGGATTCGAATCCGAGGCCTCAGCTTTGTAACCGCACCCTACCGAGGCAGGTTTTATATCTACAGGTATTTATTTATATTAAATATTTTAATATTTTCCTATTTTTATTATTCAAGCTTTGTCCTAAAAGTACACTTTAGATTGCCCTATCTTTATTTTCCTTTACTTACATATGTCCATCTCATGGTAGTCGGTAAGAGATTGCCTTGAGCGATACGACTACCATTTGTATTCTTATGTTAAATATTAATTTAGTTTAAGATTTATTTGGTGTACAAAAAAGAATAAAAATAAATAAAGAAACATATTCTTTATTTAAATCCGCTCCTAACATCGTCTCGTATAAAAGTCTTCATATCTGTTGGTGCGAGCAGCGAGCGCCGAGCAGTACAGCGGAGCAGACAGCAGCGATCGTGTGCGTGTCAACCGGAGCCTGAATAATGACGTCGGCTGACATTTAATTTTGGATACAAAAGGCTCTTTATGTTGTTTACCCTAATCCATTTAGCCGGAAGGGCTACCCGGCCGATGATGATATTGACACAGAACACTGAAGCTTTTAACTTCGGCCGGCTTAATTACATTATCGGATTATACCGTGTGATGATTTCGCGCGGTTTGATGATATAGTTTAGAACGGGTTTGAATAATGTAAATATGATGTTTAACTTTAAAGTGGCTGTGTTTGGATATTTTTGATATTAGGTATAGCAGAAACGTTGTTTATTTAAATATATACTATATATTTATTAAAAATTTTGATCTCACATTTTCATATCACAATATTTTCGCGTAGAGACTGTGTTTTATAATTTGCAGTCTATTAGTACGTAATTGAGTAAGAAATATATTCCTAGTTACGAACAATAATTGCACCTTCCGAAGTATATTTCATTATGTTTATATCTACAAGAAAACGAATTAATTTGGCAACAATATTCTATTTTTCATTCCCAGTAAAACCAACCCTTTTAGGTATCATCAGACACGTATTCAAAATGGCCGCTATTGTCCAGATCCATTCATGCTTTAGCCGTCGACGTGGCACAAAGCTATGGAAGCTGAGGTCGACTACACACCTCTGTCAGCCGTGAATTGTGGGTTAGCCACACAAAATTAGCTGCGTGTTGCCGTACGGCTGTACTAATTGGATTGTTTGTTGATATGGCCGATGTGGTTTATATATTATGTGGTTTAATGTAAAACGCTTCAATGGCTAATAAATTATCCATAAAGAGACGTTTGTGGATTGCGTTTATAATGGAGTGATTTTTTAAAATTAGCTTCATTGTGAGATTGGTAATTCGTTCGGTTGATGATAAGCGTGAAATTTCCAGATTTCAGCCGAGGGGTAGACCAAAGAATCGCTGGCTAGGTGTCGTCAAGGTGTATATGAGAGTCAATGGCCTTACTATTATTATCAGCCCCAAGATACAAATTTGTGCCCGATATGCCGATAGGCTCGCCCCCAAACACACTGTGAGTCGGAATGTGTCTGTCCTGGTATCACTTCTGCTCACACTTTCTGGGACAAAGATGTGAGTATAGTATGTATTTATCAAAAATGGACATACAGTTGCCTAATTCTAGACGCAACAGACTTAAGTGTTTGAGTATCATGGGTTTTGCTATTGCATACGATGTTCGATATTCAGGCGCAATCAAATATCCTAGAACGAACGACGCGGCTACAATACAGCCTCCCCTGAATACGATTCCAGTAACTGCAATAGTATTTTTTTTTTGGAATGAACGGCGAGACTACCGTATCATTCACCTGATGGTAAGCGATACGACCGCTCATGAATAGTAGTAAAACCAAACACCGTGAATTACAAAGCAATGCTTGGCATTCGACTGTGCTCACCATCCTGAGACATAAGATGTAAAGTTTCTATATGTCCAGTATTTCCGCTGGCCAAAATGTCCTTCAATCCGAAACACAAAAGTGCATTTAAACTGCTGTTTGGCGGGAGAAATAGACATGGCGGTAGTACCTACCTTGGCAGCCTCTCACATATGGGAGACCTACCAGCAGTAGCATCAAAGTATTTGACACCACACATATATTTGCCTTTGTAAACCGAGTTTTGTTTGATAAGGAGCCAATTTGATCCATTATATGTAAACAGATGACATTAAATATACAAAGGGCACATTCATGTTTCAAACAAAGGAATGAGTGGGAGCTAAAGGTTATGCGATGGGCGTTCCATCATTGTACTGTGTGCAAAAATATTTATTCTACAGGCCTGATGGAGCAATTTGTCAAGTTTTGTTTATGAATTTTATATCTATTTTTAAGCGTTACATCCCTTTTACTTTTAACCTTTTTTGAATAATTTTTTTTTGTAGTTTTTAGGCTGATTGGTTTTCCTTTGTTTGTTGACGATAATAAAACAATAAAGTAAGCGGTTGTAAACTGGAAATTTAGCAATTATAAAAGTTACCGTCATGATATGTACAAAATCTGATTGAAGTAACCAAAAAAAACATACTGTCTTTTGTGGTTACTTCAATCAGATTCTTATATCGGTACATTATAAAGTACATGTTACGTAAACCAAATATTAATTGTTTAAACGGAAAATGGAGCGAAATTAACTTACGTCAATGAAGAGCGCTTCAAAATCCCGCTTTTGTGAACGTCAAAACCCTGCAAAGAATATTAAATGAAATATTAATACAGCATTCATTTTTGAGCTAAAAAAGAAAATGTATTTTCTTAAATGAAGATTCTGACCTACAGGCAAAACAAATTCATTTTTATCGCCTCACGGAAATTAATGTTATGATCCAAGACTTTGAGGAGAGTAGCTTAATGAAAGATCAGCACATTACATTTTTTATGATGTTAATTTCGTGTACAAACATTTCTCTAAAAGAATTAAAGTCAACCGTTACTGGTTGTTCCTACAATGAACGCTGTACATATCGCTCGCATTTTAAATATCGACCAATCTATACATCGTTTGACTATTTCGGTATAGCAGTAGGTAGGTTTTTGACGATTTTCTTCTTACATTACATAGATGCCATATTACTTGGTATAATTTTTCCATTTTTCATTAGTTTATTCAATGACTTGTCTATCACGCAGTAAGGGAATTGTTCATAAAATTATGGTAATGAAAAATTAAATTTATGATAACAACTATAATTAATTTTGAACATAAAAATGATAACTTCTTCGACGTGATTTCGCAATTAGATGTCCTTACACACAAGAGGCTTTAACGTTTAATAAAATTAAATTTGGTAGAACCCTCTTAAGTTGTGCTTGTCACTAATAAAATTAAAAGGCAACATTTCACAACGGCACTCCAGTCTGTCTGAGCTCTGAATCCCGTTAAGGATTTCAAACGTCGGCATTAAAATAAAAACAGATTGCGCGGTAAAATCCGTATAAATTGTTTAATTTAAACTACACACAGAGATCTCGTAGACACAGCGAAATAATAAAGTGTAGGCTTTCACATGCAAATTAGAGACACTGCCTCCACTAATGAGCGGCCGTATTTGTAAATTAATTGTGAATTTCTATTTTAATTACGTATCAAATTAAATCGCAAAATGTTCTTTATTATTTTGATACTCTGGACTTTGAAATGTTTTGATTTTATGTAAAATAATTATACGAATATATAATAGTAAATATAAATATAATGATATGCTGTCTCGGTTTCATTATTTAAGAAATAATTAGACGAATATTTAATTCTTTAGTTCATATTTTATATTCATGAACAGCGAGTGGGATAGGTATGTAAGAGAACCACTAGATTTTCTTCATCTCGATTGCCCGTAGCAAAAAAAAAAAAACCATTTACGTCAGCAATGCTCAACTTATTTTCTTAGTTTCATCAGTCACCATCGTAACTGGTCTCTCAAAACGAAGTATGAAGTATGAATATCGTCGTAATTATTATGAATAGTGAGAATCGCCTGCCGATGCTTCATCTGGATAGCAGTGGAATTGCCTTACTCTACAATGTATTATATAGTAATTTTGCGAAGTTAATGTAAAAGTATTATACATTAAATATTATACATACTTAATGTATAATATATAAAATAAGTTTGTAAGTCAATGTAAAAATAAGTATGTATAATATCGTAGGGGAAACAAATACACGGTCGGAACTTCATAATAGCTGATTATGCGATGCCTATGTTAGAGGCATGCGCACACAAACTTTCAGGTTTTATAAAATTACGAAGGTCTGGCGGCCACGGGCTCTTGGTCTAAAAGTACGTGATGGGCGGGAAGGGGTATCAGTGAATACGCTAGTTGTCACAATCGCGCATAATTCACGACTTCGAGTCTCCGAGTGTTACTCATTTTTGACGTTTTGTATCGCCACAAGTTCCAACCTCACATAATGAATGAATAGTAGGTCATTTGTAAACCTTGACGCTCCTCAATATTGATTTAAAATTTTCAGGTCATTTATCTTAAAAGTGTTGGCAGACGTGAATTATGTTTGTAACGTGCGTCATTATAATTGATGATGCTGAAAATTTACACGCTATTTGTATTGGAAATTTGGCATTTTAATGCATTTTAAATGTTTACTCAATATTCGATTTAACATTATTGAAGTTATTTAATAAATAAATATATAAGGATTTAGGAGTATTTAGAATATTATGCTGGTGAAAATAAGTTATAAAGATTTTAGGACATAGTTGGTTTAGGTCGTGGTTCATTATTGTAACTAATTGTGGTTTGTTATTAATGGATATGGAGACTATACAATACACGTAACCACAATTATTGTTAGTATTCAAAGCCAGGTTTGACACGTACTTGCATTAGGTACTCAATCTACTTATATTTGTAGATTTGAACGTTGAAACGCAATGAAATTAATAAAAAATAAAACGCAACTTTTTTATATCAATCGATTTTCTCTACAACTAAGATGAAATGAGGATCCAGTTCTTAAAAGGAGTTGGAAACATAATGTATGTCAGTACATACTGAATAATATGAAGACTAATATGACTAATATGAAGCTCGTCGCGTTATTGTGTAGTTACAATTGCGATATTGCCTTACTACATACTCTTTCTATTATATCTATAGTGGAGGCATTATTATGCAAAAACAGAGACGCTTGTCGATCGCAAACGAAATGTTTCGCGCGAACACTGAACTACATTTCTTTGTGTTAAAAGGTTATTAGAATGTAGGTCTCGATTTAATAGTCAAGGTTGAGTGTTTTGTTTTTGGAATTGATTATTACTGTTATTATTTTTTTGCAAAACGTTGGCGTTGATTTATCAAAATATTAAATTAATTAATTAGTGTATAATGTCATGCGGAGGAGTAACAATTTCTATCAGAGTAATTTGAAAGGAATTTTTTAATTTATAGACCTGCTTAGTTCCATCTCATTATATTTATTATTCTCTTTTTGATTTTTTTATGAATATCTAAAAGGCTTCATTTGTCTTGCAGCAATTTACTTATGTTTATACGATGACTGAATCATACAGTATTATGTTCAATTCTTGGTTTGCCTTGTTTGAGATTTCAATTTGAAATCACAATTAGTTGTTTTTTTTTTATGCTTTCATAAAACCTTAACAGCCAATGTTTGGTGTTAAATGCTTTTATAAGCATGGTATATGAAAGAATATTGTGCGAGGTGTAAACTATCTGAGGGTAAGGCCATAAGCGCAAGCAAAAAAAAGGTAAATATAATAAATAAATTGTTTACATTTCATTTCTAAATAAAGCAAAAACATTAAAACCTATTTCTGTATCAGCCCATATACGTCCCACTGCAGGGCACGGGCCTCCTCTACAATCGACTACCGATTGAGAGTGGTTAGGCCATATAGTCCACCACGCTGGCCTAGTGCGGGTTGGTGGACTTACATACCATAGAATTTTTATAAATCGCTATAAAAAAACCCTATTTAAATAAAACTTATTTAATGACGTTGAAATATTAGAAACATTCTCGCAGCTTGTATGAAATAATTTAAAAGTGAAATTGGCGAGCATCTGCGGTACAAGTTGTTGGCAACATTGTTTTTCTCGACGAAGTTCCACTGAGTTTACAGTGTACAGTATGACATACGGTACTGTTATCCGCGACAAGAAGCAAAGAAATATCTGTTTTATGTTAAACATTTTGTTTTGAATATACCAGCAGTGAAATTATTCACGTTTGTTTATTTCTAAGTGGTTGAGGCAATTTGTAGTAAGTCTGAAAATTTTCAAGAAAATTATGTGTTTTTTTATTGTTGTTGGCTTAGTTTGGGAATAGTAGTAATATTTGGTAGTATTGATTTGGCAACGACAAAAACTTAAATGAAATAATGAGGCTAGATGACGCTAGTATAGAGGAATTAATGTACCCAAGAATATGCATTTTCCAAAGAATTAGAGACAAACGACTATTATATTTCTATACAGAAATTACAGATAAATAATTACGTATAGTGTATAATTACATTTCATACTTCACTCAATGAAGAGAACACCTTAGTGACTCTTAGTTTTTTTTATTTATAACTCGAATTATTTTAACGTGTTTAATTTACTTATAAAGGTTTGTAGCGGTGCCTTTAGATGTTTCAATTAGCTTAAAAAACTTACGTCTCATAAAAATGTTTTGTTGCCGTCAAAAAATATAATCTTAAGTGGCAATCAATTGTATTTCCGATTGATGTCTGAGAAATTACTCAAAATGAATCGATGTTTTCAATTGTAACCATGGGAAGATTTAGACGAGTCATGGCTATGACGTCTGACAACAATAGTATTATAATTCGTGTGTATGATATCCTGTGTGTTTTGATTAAACTTGGACGTGCTTTTCTTGATATAAACAAACATCAACATTACCTTAGTTACTCATATGAGATCATCACGTATTATTGGATTAGGCTCATTATACAATGCATTGTCTGACCCCCAACAATTCTTTTTGGAAAATGTTTAACTCTGGACAAATTTCCGGATTGGATATAATATGATTCAAATATTAGAGTCAAATGTAAGTTTAAATAGCTTCTAACCTTTATTTCTACACATTGTTATCACTACGGAGATATCCGAATGCCCGATACCCCTTTGCTCTGCCCAACTTTCACCTTCCCGATCCGCTCCCGATTTTTAGGGAGGTTTGATCTATGATCCGAGTGTTGTAGTTGTTCATAGGCAGCGGTAATCAGTTACAATCAGGTAATTTGTTTGCTTGTTTGTCGGACATATTGAATAAAAAAATAAGTCGTTATTATGGTGGCTATAGTGGTGTCAAATAGAACATAGCTTTGATGTCAGAATTAATGGTTTCCTACGAACATTTATCAAAATAGTAGTTACGGGCAGATGACCGCATAGGTTCATAATTCTAATACATCAGTTGTAGTTTTTGTCCCTCCCAGTACATGTATCAACAAAAACGTCTCACCTTGCATGTGCTTCATCGTTATATAATTGATTACATCATGCTTCTTGAAGGATATTAATGAACAATGATTATTTGAAGCACAAAGGATGTCACAGCTTCAATTAAGTTTATCCGCACATTCGCAACTTTCTGTTGTGCAACGCTAAAAGTGTTTTCGTGAAGTATTTACAATATAGGTACATTATTTCTTTGGAAGTAGTATCGCTATGAATTTAAAAGCAATTTAAAATAATAATATTATTCGTAATATGATTAAACATTTATTTTTCGGCGAAAAAGGTTATTTCCTCGAAAAAATATCTAATATTAATTTTAATTTTATTATGTTGTGTACTTTTTGTTTATGTTACAATCATGACTAAGCTACTAATTGTTAAAAGTGTGCGTTTACCTGAAGTTCACGTTCACGTTAATTGAAATTGTCTGGTATTAAATTTATAATCCTTGCGTCGTGTTAATGTCAAATTGTATTCAATGTTCCCATTCAATTACTGCTCTTTAATTCCGCTAAGTGTAAACTAAGAATACATTAATAAGTTTTGTTATTATAACAATGAGTATACATAATTCAGTAGTATCGTATAAACTTGCGTGGGCTGTTACAGGTATTGTTAGTTCATCCACTTGTTAAGACAATTATTCAAATCAGTTATACAGAAATCCAACAGTTATTATTGTCAACATCTGTAGCTTTCATTTGCCGGTTGTTTGAAAATAGAATAATTCTAACACTAACATTTTTTTTGTATTGCGGATGTGACTGCAGTTGAAATAAACGAAAATTTCCACCCCAGAAATAAAAATAAATTGGAAGTTTAATATAGGAAAAATTAAATCAATACGGAGGCTTTGCCCAGCGAGCCGGCTAAATATCCAGGGGACAGCGCGCGGGGATCGAGCCGCCAATCAGCCGACAAGCTGATACAGATTGATGTTTGCCGCCAGTGCCGCGCCGCGCCGCGCCGCCGCCGTGCGGTCCGGGAATATCGGAGCATTTGTAAATGTACAAATTTTAAACATTTTTTCGTGAACGGTCATGTATTAAGAACAAGGTTCTGTAAAGATTTGATGAGATTGGATTTGTGTTTTTTTTTACTCAATTCTGAAATATCATTTACAATTTTACAACGTAGCATACGTTTAATGATATTAGGTAAAGAGTTTTCACAGGCAACCATGCTTGACTTATTTTACAACTCCGCACATAATTCCCAAAACTAGTAAAAACAATACAATATATGAATGCCGTAAGGACTCTTCAGGTATTTCATTTCCTGAGACTGTTATCGATTCGTAAAAATATTTCAATAGCCGAAAATACTATCCACGTCTTCTACTAACTATAACAGGATTACGGGAAAACCTTCCACTGACATTAATGTAGAAATTAATGACCCAATTCTGTCACCCTACAAACGGGGAGACGGGGTAGAACTGGCACATAAACTTCAAAAACAAAAAGGTTTTTTTAATTCATGTTTTGCATCTGTTCACAATGGAATCTGTTCGTTATGCGCGCGTTTTATTTTATTAGAACCATACTCGCAGTCACGGCGATGACAAAACGCTTGTTATTAAACGTACGCTTTGTTCCATATGAATCGTTTTTATCTGATCTGCTACTGTTGTGGTAATTTTAATCTTGATACAGGGATCCACTACTTGTGTATGTGGCCAAAGACTCGTTTAATTCGTTAGAATTTGCTTTTTTAGTCTCTTTTGTGATCTATTTATATATTGGTGTCACGAAACTAGAGCTACTAAATCAGTAGTTTTTGTTTTAAGTTTGGTGGTTGCAGTTGCTTACTAAGGATCGAATGTAAATGTCTTTTATATTTAGTATAAATGAGTGAAAATGGTTACAATTATTGCATATACATACATTTAAAATTAAATAAATATACAACCATATTAAGATGTGCCAGTTTATTGCTTGCGTAACAGGAAAAATATATTTAATCAGAACAAAATAATGCTTTATATTGTAAAGTTAAGTACCTATATGGATTCTTAGTGATTTATTCAAATTATTCGAGAATGCAAGCCATGTTACATCATGCCAATATTGTTGGCCTTACAATACGTGTTTCTTATTAGACCATTTTATAAATTCCAATTGATTTTCATTTCTTTGTTTAAAATTATCTCATAAATACAAGGCTATTTTCAAGTTATAAATAGCTTTAACTTAACTTTGTGAGTCATTTTACACTTACAAATTGCAATTACGTATTTATTCGAGTATGTACTATGACAGTGCATTTGTCTATCCGTTTTTATTAACCTGTAGGTGGATATTACGTGTCTGCTAGATAAAAACCGTACCTAAACGAGGAGTCAATAATGTTCTCGAAACTGGACGTCTGTTTCTAAGTTATTTGTTCCGTGGCATCATCCCATCGTTGCGTCAGAATAATATTTAATTCTGATAGCCATAATTAAACATGTATGTTCTACAAAACAGGAAAAAGGTTTAGTTATTCATTTAAAATAAATTGGCTTCGTTAAAAACGGATGTTATTACAATATTTTTATAAAAACCCTCTGCAGTAAAATCCATTAGAGTTGATCAAATATTAGAATAGTAAATGGAAAACTAACTACGAATATTTGCAAATTTTATTTCGTATATGAAAGCAGAATGTAAATAAATGAAATGCTAATAGCTACAATTTTAATTACTTATAATGATGAATCATATATTTTGATCAATTTTTTGAAACTGAAATGGTTTAAAATGTAATATTTGTAATGTAATCAGCTTTTAGCATTAAGCATGTTGAAATGTAATTAATAAAATATTCCCTACAGTCACACACGTCCTGACACCACATTAATAATATCCATTAAGAATTGTTTAGTAGGTACCAGAAACTACGAGAAACGCTACGGTTTCACGAACACCCGCACCCAAGACTTGTGTGCTTGCGTGTGTGTGTGTTTGTATCGGTGGGGGAATCCATGTCCATATCCATAATGAAATGGTATTTTTTGTAGCAAAAGCAATTTTTGCAAAATTTGTAATAAATAAATAATACCTAACAGTATTCTACATAGTTCTAACCCCACACTAACATCGAGTCTTGTGCCGTGGATATTAGGAACTACGAGAGACTTTTCGGTCTCACAAACACCCAGACCCGACAGAAATATTTGTGGGCCGCACAAACAGTTCTCTCGATGCTAGGATCGATCCTGCGGCCTCTTGTTTCACAGGCAGCGTCTAACCGACTGTGCCACGGAGGCTATATGTTTATGTGTAATATTATTTTCCCGATAAACATAATTATTTTATTTAATGCTATATGTTATTAAATCCTATGTGGACATGAGAGATGCTGCGAATCAACCAAACGAAAATTGATTTTGTGATCTTTATCGACCGGATATTGTTTTTTTGTATCCAAACTAAACATATAATATTTTAAGAGTATTTCTTCTATTTTTATGTCGACATTCGACTACGACGACAGTATGACTTCGTTGTTTTGATCAATGAACGTTTAAGATAGCGACAAGATACTAATCTCATACATTAAAAAAATAGTCACGGTCTTACTATCTGTACTACACACGCGCCTATTTATACTTGACCCAATAAATGTCTATAAATATTTCCCTTGGACATTAAATTAATTGAAATGCGCCTTTTCATTAAGCTTCAATTTAACAAAGTCCGTTACATTAGAATATATTACTTTATATAATTAATGTCGCCGTGTAACAATGGGCGCAATGTCGAGCGTTGAGTGGCCACTAAACAATGTCAGGTCACGACAGATGCACAAACCTTCGAGTGACATAATATTATCAAGGTAATTCATGTCAAATGTCATGCAAGGAATGTAAAAGGTAAAGTTGTATTTCAAGTTAGAACACCTGATTCTGAAACGAGATAAATTAAAATGGCCTGTCAGTGGGCATTTTGAACATTCTCTTTTGTTTTATGAAGTATATTTTATAATTAATATTTTATTTATCTGATCGAGGGCGAGCGTGGTTCACTTTGGCCTTACCTCCCCTGGTTAGGGAAGGGCCCGGTCTTAAATTGGATCGTATATATGCTGCTATTGTTGAGATTTGCATTTGTTTTACAGTAGAGATTTTATCCTTATATACTGCTATGAGTGATGATGTAAATGTTTGAATAAAATTAATATTTGGTACAATGCACAATTTGGCTATGTTTTTGATAATTGTAAAGAGTTTTGTCATGGTCATTCTTTTTTTAGTATTTGACTTGACTTAATAATATTTTGGTCATCTAAACAAAACTGAAAATCCAACTACCTTCTACATTATTTATTTAAGTACTTCAAACGTCAGCAAACGAGGTTATTCCCAAAAACGTATAGAATGAGTAATATAGACGATGAACGTGATTTTTGCGGTTACCGCTGCAATATCCACATTTTGTATGCTAATGCAAATGTACTATAAATTATTAATGTAGTATAAATTATTCTTCGAATGGCACGCAGATTTTCTCACGATACTTTACTTGATCGTTAGAACGCGACATATAGTCACAAACTAGACCTTATGTCGATCAAATTACCGCGAACCTTGTAGCGACAAAAATATAATAATACAACATTAGCTAGTAGCTATTAATAAGCAATTTAGTACGTGATAATCTAGACCGCAGACAATTGAGAGGTGATAACAAATGTCTAATTATTGTACCGCAAATGGTAAGATAACTGATTTCGCCACGCGATTGCGATCGCGGTTGACCGGCGCGGCGCCCTCGTTGTTACAATATAAATGGCAGAAGGTTCACTTAGTGTCGATTGTCGACTTTCAAATTATTAACAGTGTACGAAAAGGGATTTTGTGATGTGTTCTAAAATTAAAATAAAAAAAAAAAGATTTAGTAAAGAGATTAGTAATAGATTCCCTAATTTGTTTCTAATTTGCGTATACCTATTTCACTCTAATATGAACAGAAGTCTAGTCTAGTCTTCTATATTACAGAAATCGTTAATTGAAGTAATGAAATGTATATTAAATATGACGAAAATAGCACAGAAGTAATTAAATAAAGATATATTACTACTTACTTAAATAGTAGGCAAAACATATGTAATGAGTCCGTTGTTTGCTCAATATGAATATGGTGTAATGGCTTAATTACAGCAAAATGTTGTTTGTTTTTTAGACCATTTACGAATAACACAATTTGTTTGGGATTTCATTTTTGTCTAACGTAGATATTTATTATAAATACTATGTATGGAAAACCGTATAAGAATCATATAGCTAATTAGGATTAGGTTTTAAATTTTATAGGACTATTTATTTGGTGTTTGTCGTTCTGTTTATTATATTTTGCGGCATGGCCGTGGACCGTGGCGTTCGAGATATTATCGCGATGGGTGTTAAAATTAGACAATCATGTTTTGAATGCTATTTTAGGCATCTTGATGTGCGCGTAAAATTTACTTTAGCATTGAACTCGTAATGAGTTCACGAAGCACGAAAATTTGGATAATAATAGACTTGCATTCGTTTATCACGGGTTTGTACTGATCATCGGCAAAAAATGTGAGGAAAAATGGTCTTATTCAAGTTCAATAAGGTCAGTTTTTGCTTGATAATAAAACTGATGAGTTTTTTTTGTTGCTGATAAAAAACGAGATCTTGTTCGATTTTTTACTGCATATTTGGTATGGATCTTCCCTCGTAAAGGTATATTGAGATCAAAATCTTAAAGTTACGAAATATTTATAGATATGTAACCTTCATAAATATATTATAGATATGAACGAGTTCAAAATGCAATGCCTATATTTTTCAACAATAGCCCATTAGCACCGTTTAAAATATCATGATTGAAACCGGAGCGACAAACGGTTTGTCGAAATGAAAAATCGGTGTAATTTATAATAGAAAACATTCTGAAAGATGAATGAGCGAGCCTTATGCTTGGTCCAAGGTTGCGGATTGTGGGTGATTGAAACATTGAGCTCAGAGGGCACTCCCATTGGGCACTCCCGTTCTCGTGCCGCGCTTTCACTTTATATCCGTTTATTTGTATTAATCAGCTGTTTATCTTACAATTGTATTGTTTTTAACTCATTATTCTTGCTTTTGCTCTTGATTCGTATCGTATTTCCTTTGTTTATCATCTGATGCTTTTTGCCGAGGTAATGTGTGAGGTAATGATAAGTTGTGTGTAAGTTGTTTGTTGAGAGCTCAAAGCATAGCTTAATGTTGTAATAAAGGAATTTTGTAAAATAATATTTGGTAACAAGATAAAAACGTTTAAGAAAGCTTTTTAAATGACGTAGTGTTTGACTCACGATATTGAATTTGTTTTATAAAAAATGTTATTTTTTATTAAATTTTTTGTTAAAATCTTTCCTAACATAAGTAATTGGAAACAAAATTTCACATGATAATTAGTGCTTAGGCTAAGTAACAATTACAAGTAAATACGGCTGATGCTTAGACTAGGAAAGCTCTGTATTTTAAGCACTAATTGCCATCTACATGTTGCAGTGCCTAGATGCAATGCCTATAAGAAAAGTCCCCGTTTCATTATTAATCAGCATGAAATTAGATGATGTACTAGTTCTTCAAAACTTCTGTCGCGAACCTTGGAAGTCTTTATATTTTTTAGTATACTTAGTAATTTAGTAGCAGGTTTTATATTGTTTTTATTTATTCCCTATCGTAATCGCGCTATCAATTTGAAACCTTGTTATATCTTTTATCACTGTCGTCTCTTGGGTCTAGTAACTCTAGTATGTATGGCCTTTATAATGAGTAATTCTGTGTTCGATTCCCAAGTTGCACAATGAATGTTGAGTGTTTTGGTTTTAAATTTGGAAGTTGAGCCACGCATCAATATTCTCTTATATTATATTTGTGGCAGTTGTCTCATTAACATATGGCTGTAAATAGTACCACCTCTACCTATCCTCTTAAGATAAAGGTGTGAGCATATATACGTATTATATCTGTTAGTCAGTTAACAAAGGCATATTAATCACAGCAAGACTGATAAGATTCTATATAAACACGAATCAATTGTTTCTTTGACAGGTCATTTGCTAAGTACATAATGATTACGTGACCTAAATACTTCAGTCGTTAACCAGACAGAGGGTCATGCGATGACAATGAACTCAAAATGTCTAATGCATATTTGTAATACGTGACAAACTTTTATTTAAGGACTTAAGTTTTTGTTGCTAAGATTGATTGCCTTTTATTTTTTTTACGATGGCACCTAACTATTAATATGACTTTAATTAGTTTCATTTATATTAAAAAACTCATAGTAGTTATATTCATTTTGAAATTGGTTTTTGTTTTGATGAATATTGCTTTGGGAATTGAGTTTGTTTAGCGAAAATACAACATATTTTTTGCATATTCCGTGATAGCTTTATCAAAGAGTAATTAATTAATTCCTGGTATCACTCACTAATTATAAAATTTCTTATCATTTGAGCTAGGTTTCGCTTAGGCTTAGGTTTAATTTTGATTACTTACTAACAATTGTATTTCAATTATTACTTTTTATAGGGTTCGGTTTAGGTTAGGCTAAGGTTTTCAGAATTAGGTTAAATTTCGATGATTAATAATGAAAACATTTAATTTTGAAAAAAATCCGTGCTGTTCTTTAAAATAATGTCATCTATTATCTCTTAATACAATAATGTCTTTGATTTGAAAGCTTTGTTAGTTTTTTATTGTAACTGAATCGAGGACCAGTAGTCTTTGAACACTATCAATGTTTGGTATTCTTTTGTACGAAAAGGTTAAACTGAAAGAATTGAAATAAATATCAAGGATTGTTATTCGCAGACTAAAGGTAATCATTTAATAGGGGCGGGTTAGACTCCCAACGTAAAAAATCGTGGGCTTTGTATTTTATTTATTAGTTAAATGGAACGGTCATAGTCATCATTCAAACTATGTAATGATAAAATAAGTATTATGAGAATTAAATAATATTTCACCGATCTGCTCATACATAATATTATGTTGTAAACTAACAGGAATAACTATACTAATAATATTCCGATGAAATACATTTAAGAAAAACCGTTAGATTTGGTAGCTTATAGAGACTTTCCCGCCCTCACACCCGCCACTGCAACTCCTGTCAGCCAGGATCAATAGTGGCACACAAAGATTTGACACCGGAGATCGGACATCCGGAGCTCGGCGAGTCTCTCAGGGACACTAGCTTGTCTTTAACCCGCATCGAAATTAATCAGAAAGAAAAAATAAAAGGAGGAGTTGGAAACAAATAGTTGTCCACTTCCCTCCGCAGCAAAGCGGGTGACAAAAAATATTGAGTCGAGAGGTATGTATCCTCGTATATAAAGATATACAACTGGAGAAGCCAGATGTATTAAGCACCACGGTAGATTTGGTAGCTTGTAAAATACTGTATGATTATTATTAGTGAATGTTTGAAGAAAATCTATGGAAAAATATAATCGATTATCGAACAATGAAACAAATCGATTTGATTTGAAGGCGGAAACAATCGATTTGTTTTGGTATTTGTCGGCAAAGTTCCTCGAGTCAAATGTCATATTTGCGATGCACCTTTCTCATATTGTTTCCTTGTATGGTTATTAAACAATCCATTCACTTATATCAAATGGCAATTTTTACTTTCCATTATCAAGTTTAGATATAACTAATTTAAAGAGGATTGATCCTTAGGCCATTACGTTACCACAATACAATTTGGTTCATTTGAAATGTAGTCCAGAATTTGATCTTTAAAGCTGTCGTAATCTTTCATAAATATTTTTTGTAATTTGGATTAATTAAATATCAATTCTTTGGATTATACTATGAACAGATATTGTCTATATAACTGATAAGTAATAATTAATTTCACTTAAAATTAATTTGTCATACGGTCTCCTATTATATTTCTAATAAATACATGTTTTTAATTTAATATACCACACAAAATAATAATTGGTGTGTTCCTCGTTAAATAATTTGCGTATAAAAAGTAACTTGCCATTGGGACCTCGGAATCTTCTACTCAATTCCAGTTCACTTGTAGCATAATTTCCTCTCTCCTGATTGAGCCGCAAATGCTTAGAAAGTTAATTAAAAATAATCAAACGTATTTCCAAAGTAGATAGTAATCAACTAATGAACAAATTGTTAAAATTAATTCAAAATTGTACTTATAAACATAATTAGTAATTATATACAAAATTGTATACGCTAGGTAACCTCGGCCAGAATATCATTACAGCGGGAGCCATGATTCGTAGACCAATACAATTTGAGGGTCAAGTTAGACTAGCTATTATTCTAAAACCCGCACTTTCAATACAATCCATAGAGATTTTGAGATAACTATTGCACAGGTGTTGAGTGCTGGTCACGACAGCATTGTCACAATTTTTAGGCAACTGCTAAATGATTTTCAAACTATTTTCGGAATTGTATGAGCCAAGGCTGTCTCCAAAACGGTACGAATGGTGAATGGTATTCTATAGTGCTTTTAAAATATTTTCTTTCGTTTTGTAATGACATTAGCAAACAGTTGAAGTGCAGTCGTGAGAATAAGTAAATAGCCAGTTTGTTTGTATTGCAGTTCAAAAGTTTGTAAATGTTTGCCGGTTGTGCAGGAAGGAAGTTTAATAGAAGGTCTGTAAATATTTAATTAATTAAAAATCACACAATTGCAGTTGCATATTATTTACCGCTTAAATTCTGTTTTTATCATGATTTGCGTGTGTGTTATTTTTTACAAATTCTTTGTGAATTGCATGACCTAAGGCATAAAAACATTAAAAAAACACAATCTATCTTCATTCTTGTGCCAATTTTCTCGAACACTACGTGTCCAAAATAAAAAAAAAGAACACTGCGACCCGAGACTGCTCTCCAGTGAAATGCACAAACGATTTGTTTTTATGACAGCTATGACATCAATAAGGGGTCTAACAATGCGGTTATAGAGTATCAATTTAGTCGTGAAATGTTTACAGGCTTATGTAACTGCGGACCTTGGAACTTGACCCTAATCGTGAGCCGTTGTGACCGAGTGTGGTGCAAGTGAACGGCGATTGTAATTAACATTAGCAAAAACTTATGTATATGTTTCGTAAGATTAATTAAGTGAACAAATAACTTAGTTTTTTGGGCTTGGCATTGAAATTATTAGGTACTGATGTTTTTGTGTGTTGCTTTCTTTTTTATGACCTAGTTTAATAACGCTAGGAATTTTCAACTTGTATTAAAAATAGCTGTGCTTGCTGTATCATAGTTTTAATTCGGTAAAATAAAAGAGTAAAAATTAAAATAGTTTTAATTATAGTGAATTTTGATACAGTATTCGGATGTATTTTATGTACCTATATAAAATGGATTTGGCATGACACGCTGTAAAAATTTTACTTAAGAAGTGAACCCTCGAATCTATATATTATTTAAAAAAAAATATCCCCTACCAAAACGATATATAAAAAGAAAAAACATATATTAATTATGTTTTTTTATATAATTAAATTTAATTTTTCTCTTCTTACTTGCACCAAAATCTTTGCAAATGATCGTGATCTCGACCGTTTTGATTCATAAATTGCGTCCTGTTATGTAAAGCGGTTACTTGACCACTGAAAGTGTTCTCAAGGTCGTTGCTTCACTTCTTTGCTACATTTTGTTTAAATTACAGATGTATTTACTGGTACTACAGAACGTATGCAAGATTAAGATTAAGAGATGACTAACATAGCTCTTAAAGTTAGTACGTTGAAGTAGAAATGGGCTGGCCACATATGTCGCAGAACGGATAACCATTGGAGTCAGCGGGTTCTGGAGTGGAGACCGCGACTTGATAAACGTAGCTTGGGACGCCCTCTGAACAGATGGCGGGACGACTTGCCCAAGAGGGCCGGCAGCGACTGGATGCACGAAGCAGCAGACCGGTCTCTGTGGTGTATTTTCGAAGAGGCCTATGTCCGGCGGTGGACTGCAACGGGCTGATGATGATGAAACCAATCAAAGTTCGATTGCGAGAAACTGTTTTTTCTTGCTGGCCAGTAAAATTACGTCAATATGATGGAAATTGGATATACCGGGTATATCAAGACTGCTACCGAAAACGAAGCCGGGTGATAGTTTAAGCGACTTCAGACACAATGCAACAGAAAAAGTTGCAAAAAAAGCGACAATATTTTTTTTGTTATTTTTTTCCTATGGCCATATTGGGGTGGTAAATACATTTTTTCCTAAAATAATAGTGTATATCCTTTTGTTTATAAATACTCTAAGGTATAAAAGAGTTTAAATTATTATTTTAGCAAAAACTATGAATTTACCACCCAACATTGACGATATTTAAAAAATCATAAAAAATAATTGTCGCGTTTCTATGCAAAATTGTTAATTGCATTGTGTTTGTAGCCACTAAAACTACCACCCGGCTTCGTTTTCGGTAGCAGTCTTGAGATACCCTGTATGGAGGCTGAACCTGAAGTGATACACTTGCATGGGTTATTATAAAAGTTATTTCTACCATGATGTATGACGGTTGCTATTTGGGCGACAATGATCGCTCTTTCACAAGTTATTGAAATAATCATGTATTTAATACTGGACGCTCGTGTGTGGTGATCATAATAAAGTAATGATGAGGCTTGTACAACATGACGCTTGTGCACATCACGATCGTTCAGTCTTCTGTAATATTTCACGAAGTGGATTTTTTATTTTATTTGGGTGGCTCACAGCTGTCAATGGCAAACAAATAGATATTATACAAATTGTATACAAAAGATAGCCAATTACGAGCTACAGCAGATAGGTTGTAGAAGTTACAAAATATTTATGTATTCCTATTTCTTTTCAGCCATAGAAAGTCCACTGCTGATCATAGGAGTTTGTACGGCAGGAATCAATTCAGAGAGTCATGTTGCAAGATTTAAAACCCTAGTTTGCTGCCAGCAGACCAATGAGGTATTACTTATGTATATTGGTCATGTAATAACATGTTACGGAAATATGTGGGTTCCGGTTTGACTTAAGAACATGATACTTCTTATATTGATTTCATTAAAGTGATGAGATAAATTAAAAATGGGTTTAATGGAAGTCGTTCTAAGATTCCCCATATTTTACCTACCAAGATGTTTATTATAATTATTGGCCGCGGCTTTGATCGCCGATTTTTTTTGGGAGTTATAACTATTTGTTTCTGGTCTGGGTGTTTATGAGACCCAAAAGCCTTTCTAGTTTCTAATACTCCGGATACAGGACTTGTATAAAATATTACTGTCAAGTCGTATTATAACAGAGTGATTGAAAGGCTAAATCCATTACAAATATTCTGGAAACTCCTACATAACTTAACCCGCCTTCTACCATAAGCCAAAGGCACTGTATTGCATCAGCCCATACACGTCCCTGCAGGGCACTGGTCTTCTCTACAATCGAGAGTACGATTGAGAGTGGGTGGGCTACCTATCCTACCTATTGCCTACCCACTCTCCGCGTTGGCAGCCTTTACATGCCATGGAAATTCTCACAAATCGCTATGGTATGCAGGTTTCCCCACGGTGTTTTCTTTTACCGCTTTAGTTCGTGGTGATTGACTATCAATACACATGTGACTCCGAAAAGTCAAAGGTCAAAAGCAGTACATAATAAATTGTTTTAGGGCGGATAACCAAAATGGCGGAAATAAGTAAAATAACCTTGTAGCAGGTAACAGAGACAAATGATCCACATACACAACAATAAATATTACGTCAATTGAAAAGTTACGCTTGTGACAGGCAGCTCATAAGTTATAAATCGTGCTTGAAATGTGTTTCCTTATACAAACACATTGTTTGGTGAACTTTTGTTGTAGTTGGAATAAATAATAAAGCAGAGACTAAGAGGCTAACTATTGATGTATTAAGCAAATAACTAACTCAATTCCGATCGACTATAACTATATAATAAAAGTATTGGTGTTAGGTCTCACATATGTCAGAGGCCGCCCGGTCAGACACCACCGGAATGTATATTTCTCGCGCCAAAGAGCAGTGTAAATGCACTGTTGAGTTCCGGTTTGAAGAAATATGCAACCTAAGTAACTACTGGGCATAATGAGACTTACCAGTTAATGTCAAAATTGGCGTCAAAATGGCGTGGAATCCCAATTATTGCTTTGTAATTCATGGTGTTGTTTGGTTTTGCTACTGTCCATGAGCGATCGTATCACTTACCATCAGGTGAACGGCATGCTCGTCTCCGAATTTAATGCAATAAAATAAAATTAATACATTGGTAATCTTATTCTTCATAATTTTATAATTACTTAGGGAGTAACCATAATAGGAATCTTCGCTCACTTAATAATCTCCTTCTGCAGTGTCCCTCCCACACCTCTAATTTCATACATTCTTCTTTCTTTGTTCAGTCTACTCTTCTGTGGAATGCACTGCCCCTCGGAATCAGGTCGTCTAGTACTCGTTTGACATTTAAAGCGAAAGTCCGCCAACATTTACTTAATAAATTGGCAGAATAATATTAGTATGTTTTATGTAGTATATGTATGTATAAGTATAAAATATATGTAATTTTGTATATTTATGTATGTATTTATATTTATCTATATAATGTACAGCCTATAATCATATACATTTAGGTATATATAATATATTCTTCTGATATTTATTAGTTTACACCTGAATTTTTATTTTATTATTATTTAGTGATGCGCCTACTTTGATTTCTCTGCACCACCCAAAGGTTGATTGGGAGAGAATGCCTCAGGCATTAAGTCCGCCTTTATACTTTGTATATAAAGCATTTAAATAAATAAATAAATAGTTTTAAAACAAAATATAAAATAACTCTGTTGTTATCTGCTTACAAAACCGCCAACAGTTTAAACTGCCCATATTTTTTATTTTACTTTACAACATTCATAAAGTTAGCACTGCAAGCTAAAGAAAAAATATTTATGCGCGCAACAGTCACTGCATTTTCTCACGAAGACATACTAAAAAACAGGACAAAAAATATAAGAATGATTTGCGGTTTTCCGCTGAATAGGTGAGTTTAATCTCTCTGCTGTGTTCAACTAATTCAATTACATGTTTTACTGAATGGCTATTTTTACACCATTAGACTGGCAATAGATTGTAACAACAACCAGTATGCATATTAACGGTATATTAACGGCATGTTAACGGTATTTTAGTATCATCGTTTAATATTATCTTGAGGTAATATATTCACGTAATTGCAGTTTTATATGCAGGTATTGAGCGCGTCGCCTTGGGATTGTGACAAAGAGTTTGCACGTAGGTCGAGGAAATAATCCGAGATTCTTAAGACCAGTTTATAAGGTAATCAGTAATGAAAGAGAAATCCTTAATTACGAAACATACAGCGTCCATAAACTTGACAGGAATGTATGTATACATATTAATTATGAACTGGCTTATTGGCTTAGTGACAACGTGTGTGTATTGTAAATTGCGAGGACCTATGTTTGATATTCGAGTCGCGAAATCCTATTTGTTTTTCAATTCAAAAAACATTATTTGTGTGCGATTTGTTAATTCCCCGAAGCGAATTTTTGGCTGTCCATAAGACGATAAGCCGAAACATTAATGGATAAATGAAAAAAACCTGTTGTATCTTTTGTCATATGAGAAAAAAATGCGAAAATATAATTCTTCTTTTTATTCTTTCTTGTCTTTGGTCCTAGCACATTTGCATATGTATATCAACATAATATACTATAATCAACATATTGCTACAAACACGAAAATTATGCAAAGGCAAAATGAAAATCCTAATTCATACTAATAAGACACTAATTTAGACACACGTAGCACACGAAATTATACAACGAAATTCACCTGAGCAGCGTATTAGAGCAGATTGCAAATTATGACAGATATTTGTCATACCTTTATGAACATTACGACCAATTAGGCATAGAGTTATCCTGGGAGGACCGTGTTCGACCCGTGTACACGTCGCGAACTTTCCACCCCGTGTTATTACGACGGGATCTTAAACTACATCTTTATTAGGAATTTATTAGTAGATTTACTCACGGGCGGTCTATTAAGGATTGTCCATATAATTTAGTGCGTTTCATTAGTTTAATTGGCGATTTGGAAGATCTTTTGAATGTATTTGGGATAAATATGTTTGTGTTTATATGATATAATTTTATCGAAAATTTTGAAGAATAAATTTATCTATATTGTATAATATACTCATTGATTAGGTGGCAATGCATTAAAAATTATAAGAAATATAAAGTATTAGAGCATTGCTAAGCATTGTTGTGTAATTCATGGTGTAGTTTGGTTTTGCTACTGTCCATAAGCGGTGGTATCACTCACCATCAGGATGATGGCATGTTCGTCTAGGCATACACAGACAAAAAGTCAATAAAAAATATGGGTAATACCATATCTAATACCAAGATTATTAAAAGATACGTAAAAAGACTTTACATCATGGGATGTAGGAATGGTCCTAGGAAATTAAAAAACTACGTTTGTTAATAAGTACAGTCTATTTTTATTTACCAAGCTTTACCCAATAAGATATTAAACAATATCAAACCAGCAACAGTGTATTAAGACAAAGCGTACGAAGTGTATTAGATAAAACTCCGAGCAAAGGGTAAACGTTTAATTAAGTTTGGGATTGTATGAAGCCGTAACAAACGCATATATACATTTTTAATTGCAATACCGTAGACGGAGGGACATTAATTAACAGAGCAACTAACGTGAGCTTTGTTTAACAAACGCATTACGCGATCTAGACTTTGCTTTGTAAACACTGCTGGTTATTGTTCAAATGAAGAGACATTTATTTAGAGTTTTTTTTATATGTCTGGCAATGGCGTAAACAAATCTTGTGGTGGTAAGTGGTTATCACCGCACATATACAAAAACAATTGGCAATTTAAGCATTGTAAATAAATAAAAAATATCACACAAACCCATCATTCAGGCTGGGAATCTAACCCAGGAACTCATGAGCAATGAAAAGAAAATATTTAGAATTCAATATAGGCATCTAATTTGAAATTAGACTAAAATATGCTGCCTTTGTTACGGAGGGAAGTGGACAATAAAATATTTCCAACTTATATTCATTTAACTTTGTGATTGATTTCTTGCGGGTTAAATACAAGTTAGATATTCCTGGATAATCGCCGAGCTTCAGGCTCGGTATCATTACATTGCGTGCCACTGTTGATCTTGACTTACAGGAGTTGCAGTGACCGGTGTGAGAGCGGGACAGTCTCCATGTGTACGGTTGATAAGTTAGTCCAAAAATCGAAATTCAATTGAAAAGGAAATTAGATGATCTGTTAATTTATTGTAAAGGAGTTTATCGATGACTTCATGTAAATAGGCTCTAGATAAAGCGAGGTGATTAAACCTGCATATTTTATAGTAGTTTGCATACGTTATACAATATTTTACGAGCTATAAATAAGGAAACTGCTGTTTGAGAAAATATGTGCGCATTAAATTGTTATATCAATACAATATGCATAGATATGTGAAGTCGTGTTGCTCCGCGTTTCATTACATAAAGTTCCGGAATATAATTATTACGAAACTAATGGAGCATAAAGTTTTGCGCTATGTACTTGCTGCGTAAACTTGTACATTGAAAAATGTAAAACTATCCTCTTTACTTAATTCTCAAAGGTAAATGTTGTTACATTTTATATTCATATTAGATTCATGAAAGAAGAGTAATGAAGATGTATCTAAGTAAGCGCTTGAGCCACGGTTTCTTGAGCCGATATGGTGCCAAATTTCTTACTCATATTTGTTTTTTTTTAACTCAATTTGTTGCTATACGTGAGATCATGTCATTGGTTTTTTGTTATTGATCCTATTGTCTGCATCTATTGTTATAAGCCGTAAGTTTTCCATGTTTTAAATAAATAAATAAGATTAGATGCAGTTCCATTAAATTAAAGTGTTCAGCAGAACGCATAAGGGCTCTGGATATATCGAAATAAATGCAAACAGCATTCATACAACTAATGCCGTTTCCAGTGGAATTTACACAGCATTTCCGTGCACGAATTAAAGGTATTTGTAGTGCGTTACCACGCTCGCTGGTTCTGGGGGGTTACTCTGTAGTCCGAAATAACATCGAATGTTCGAACATCGCACGTAAACTTTTTTTATGCTCTAGGAGACCAACGAGTATGCAGTTCACCTGATAAGTGATCACCACCGCCCATGAATATCTGCAACGCCATAGGGCATGGAGATGCGTTACGAAAACTATACAAATATGCCTAAATACTTTACAAAAAATTTCTCGTGAAACAACAATGCGCAAATGCACTGTTGTGTTTCGGATTAAAGGACATTGTAGCCAGAGTAACTACTGGAAATATTGAGACTTAACATCTTATGTCTCAGGATGGCGAGCGCAGTGGAATGTTGTTACTGTTTATGAGCGGTCGTATCGCTTACCATCAGGCAAACGGCTTGCTCGTCTCGCCATTTATCGCAATAATAAAAAAAAATGTTCGGATTTTGTATCACACGTAGTAATCTTAGACAAAGTTCAAAGTATATGATAGGTTTCATAGAGAATAGTATTAACTTTTAGAAGTCGAAGCTTTTATATATTGACATTCAACGTCCGAATATTCGAACTCCGCGTTGGAGTTTAGAGTAACCTTCCCTTTACGAAGCTTTGACTGCGCCGATCCCGGCTTAAACTCATCTGAGTAAAATAAAACGATTTGCCGAGCGTACCTCGTGTAAATACACATTTGTCGAGCTAATCAAACGACGCTTTTATTTTATTTCTTTGATTACATGCAGCGGATTGTTGACTTGCAAATGGGTATTGTCGGTTAGTCAGGGGTGCTCCTATCTAGTGGTCATGGCTTGTCCTAGAATAGGTGCTACGAGTACGCGACCTCGGCCCCCCGAGCTACTGCAGTCACTACAAACATTCCCTTCCATGACTGCAGTATCCACTCCTACAGGCCATACTCTCCTTTCCCATTATATCCTCTACTCACAAACCCTATTTCCTTTCCCCCGCTGATGATGGGCAGCAGCGTCGTCAGCGCGAGTCCCCTCCTGCGCTCGCCAACCCGCCTGCCAAGCGTGGCGAGTATTGGCAAATACCCCTCAATGGCGACACAAAAATTGACCAGGCCCCCAGTCCCCGGCAGCCCCACTATTCCTGGCGATGGTAGCAGCCATGGTTACGGTGGGGCAGGGGGTGCTAAGAATCCCCGGGTTGGCCCCGGCTACCACCCCCGACGACGACTGGCCCTGGTAACACACAACATACGCACTTTGAGGACAGACGAGAAGATTGTCGAACTGGAAGAAGAATTGAGCGGGTTACACTGGGATATTCTGGGGTTATCGGAAGTCCGAAGAATCGGGGAGGATACGATAACCCTGAAGTCTGGTAACCTGCTCTTCTACCGGGGGGACGACCAACAGTCCCGAGGAGGTGTCGGATTTCTCGTCCACAGGTCTCTCATCAACAACATCGTATCCATCGAAAGTGTGTCGAGCAGGGTAGTATACCTTATACTCAGAATATCCAAAAGATATTCGTTGAAGGTCATACAGGTATACGCGCCGACCTCGACACACCCAGATGAAGAAGTAGAGGAGATGTATGAGGACATTAGTCGCGCCATACATACTTCCAAAACCTACTTCAATGTTGTTATGGGGGACTTCAACGCAAAGTTGGGCAAAAGAAGCGATGCAGAGTTGAAAGTGGGGCAATTTGGACATGGGCAACGGAACCTCAGGGGTCAGAGGCTGGCCGACTTTCTGGAAAAAGAGGGACTCTTCGCGATGAACTCTTTTTTCCAGAAGCCGCCTCACAGGAAATGGACCTGGTTGAGTCCTGACGGTTCTACGAGAAATGAGATAGATTTCATCTTGACGACGAATAGACGGATGTTCAGTGATGTCTCTGTGATCAACAGGGTGAAAACCGGTAGTGATCACCGAATGGTTAGGGGCACATTGAATATCAACGTCCAATTAGAAAGGCGCCGCTTGATGAAGTCTACGCTCCTACCTACTCGCGCCCATATCCAAAACCCCGAGAGCTTTCAACTCGAGTTGACAAATCGCTTTGATTGTCTAAAAGAAAACCTTGCAGTGGACGAGTTAAACAGCGGTTTGGTAGAAGCTGTCCATACGGTGGGATCTAAGTATTTTAGACCTCGCCGTAGAGATAGACCACAAAAACTCTCGATCCACACTCTTGACCTCATGGCCGAACGTCGATCTTTGACGCTGCAGTCTTCTGTTGACGCCGAAGCATATCGGCGGCTCAATAGACGGATCTGGAAGTCCTTGCGACACGATGTCCGTGCTCACAATACTGTGAGCATTAAGGAGACAATTGAGCGGAACGGAGGCTCCAAAGTGTTTGCAAGAGACTTGTCTATTGGGCAAAGCCAGTTGTCTAGGCTGAAGACGGAAGACGGCCGCGTGGTATCGACGAGGGCAGAGGTATTAAGGGAGATCGAGAGGTTCTACGGACAGCTTTACACCTCGGTTGCCAAACCTACTGTTAGCTCGGCCGAAGACCCGAGAGCCGAGTTAATCCGACACTTTAGCGATGATATCCCGGACATCAGCCTGTTTGAGATTGAGATGGCCCTCAAACAACTTAAAAACAACAAGGCGCCGGGTGAGGACGGAATCACTTCAGAGCTTCTGAAAGCGGGCGGAACGCCGGTACTGAAAGTCCTTCAGAGGCTCTTCAATTCCGTTCTCCTCGAGGGCTCAACGCCGGAGGCATGGAGCAGGAGCTTGGTGGTACTGTTCTTCAAAAAAGGTGATAATACTTTGCTGAAGAACTACAGGCCCATCTCGCTCCTGAGCCATGTCTATAAGTTGTTTTCAAGGGTCATCACAAATCGTCTCGAACGCAGGTTTGATGACTTCCAGCCTCCCGAACAAGCCGGTTTCCGAAAAGGCTTTAGTACCATAGACCATATTCATACGCTACGGCAGGTTATACAAAAAACCGAGGAGTATAACTTGCCGCTTTGTTTAGCGTTTGTGGACTATGAGAAAGCCTTTGATTCGATCGAGACCTGGGCTGTGCTACAGTCTCTTCAGCGGTGCCACATAGACTATCGGTACATCGAAGTGTTGAGGTGTATATACAACAACGCCACCATGTCAGTCCGAGTACAGGATCAGAGCACGAAGGCTATTCCACTACAGAGAGGCGTGAGACAGGGAGATGTCATATCTCCGAAACTGTTCACTGCCGCGCTGGAAAATGCCTTCAAGCTCTTGCAGTGGAAAGGATTCGGCATCAACATCAACGGCGAGTATATTACTCACCTTCGATTTGCCGACGATATTGTAGTCTTGGCAGAATCGCTGGAAGACCTTAGCACTATGCTCGAAGACCTTAATCGAGTTTCCCAACAGGTGGGTCTTAAAATGAACATGGATAAAACGAAGATCATGTCGAATATCCATGTTGTGCCCACCCCCATTGGAGTTGGGGGCTCGACTCTCGAAGTTGTAGACGAATATGTCTATTTAGGACAAGTGGTCCGGTTAGGCAGGTCCAACTTCGAGAGAGAGGTCAATCGGCGAATCCAACTCGGTTGGGCAGCGTTCGGGAAACTTCGCGACATCTTCTCGTCCAAAATACCTCAGTGCCTAAAATCGAAAGTCTTCGATAGTTGTGTGTTACCAGTAATGACATACGGCACCGAGACGTGGCCTCTCACTGTGGGCCTCATTAAAAGGCTCAAAGTCACTCAACGAGCCATGGAGCGGGCTATGCTCGGTGTTTCCCTACGAGATCGAATCAGAAATGAGGAGATCCGTAGGAGAACCAAGGTTACCGACATAGCCCATAGGATTGGCAAGTTGAAGTGGCAGTGGGCCGGGCACATAGCTCGTAGAACCGATGGCCGTTGGGGCCGAAAGGTTCTCGAGTGGAGGCCACGTACAGGCAAGCGAAGTGTTGGACGCCCGCCTACAAGGTGGACGGACGATCTGACTAAGGTCGCAGGAAGTCGCTGGATGCAGGCCGCTTCCAACAGGTCATTGTGGAGATCATTGGGGGAGGCCTATGTTCAGCAGTGGACTTCCTGTGGCTGATATGATGATGGTGATGATGAAATGGGTATTGTGATTGAAAGTTTGTTTGATTCTTAGTTTTAATATACATGGTCATAGGCGCTTTATGTGAGGGTTTTGATGACAATTCTCTGATTCAATTCTGGAATTAAGAATGATAAGTAATAAACATGTTAATGTTTAATAGTGGTAACCGGAATCCCGGACATAATCGATACTAAAATAAGGTAGTGTATTTTAAAATAAAAAATTAAAACTCAAAATAAATTTTGAGCATCTACAAATATGTTTCTATACAGGAGTCAGGCCCAGATGCTTGTTTCAACATACACACAACAAACAAACCACTCTCCACAACAAATTTTATTTTTATAAAATATTTAAGAACTTCATACTTAGTTTCCATTGGTATGAAAAGTATTCCAACGAAAGTAAAATTAATTATTCAAATAAACTACTTCAGAGTAATCCTTGTCTCATTAACCTTGCTTAGTCATACGAGTTTTACTATCGTAATATTTGAGAAAGTTATTCCCTTTATTACATTGACCAAACTGAGAATGCATAGATCCTCTCTCCTTACTTTGACCTAATTACTATAACTATATATGTTCCTCTAATGTGATGAGTGATAGGGATATTATCATATCTTTCACAAAGATGATTATTCGCTTCCATAATTTATAAATGGCCATGCTTTCTTATTTGACATTATCGATATTGCGTCAATAATAAAATTCGCAACGAGAGAAAACATCTTCAAATACGTTTATTTTAGAACACAGTTTCATCAATAAACCAAATAAGACTCGTAAGTTGGATAAAGAAAGTCATTAATTTTACTTCAATGTTTTCCTTGAAGCTTAGCACAAGGTATTTGGATAAATCGTGAGTTAACTTGAGATTAGGAACGATAGTTGACACCGTGTAATGTGGTTAGCTCAGACCGAGTTTGTCACGGTTGTAAGTCAAGTCACTTATTAGTCAGATTAACTCGGAACATATTTTATCAATTAGTCAGCCACCGCTTGTACTTAAAGCATTTATCTACAGCGATTTATTACACGCATTATCATCCTTATAGTCAAAATCAATTTCAGAAACGGCCTTTCAAAATGAAACATAATCTGTCGATTGTAAAATGTCGATTGTGTTGCAATTTATCGTATTTTGTATAAAATAGTTAGTTCGATGTAAAGATAAATAATTCCGGCGAAAGTGACCACTTTCGCTGCATAAAGTATTCATAAAAAATTAAAGAAAGTTATCGCGTCTATTTCGTTCGCAAATGTTATCGGATTCATCTTTAAATACATTGGATTCCGTGAACAATTCGACTTTTGCCTATTACGTGTTTTGATCGGCCATGACTCCGAATGTATCGGAAAGTTATTGACTTTTGATAATGACCAAAACCAGTTTGCGTCGAGCTGACCGAGAGCTTGCGGCCTCGTTCAATACCGGCTGGACTTATCCCGCGACTACTCTCATGGCGACAATCTCCTTTCAGCACCATACATTGCCACTTTCATGCACACTCTAACTTTAATGCGCATACTTAGTGAGAAATGAATAGCGTTGGTTAAATGTTCTCAATTGTACTGATTTGTAATGATGAAGGTGAAGTACGCCGTTTTATAGTTAGCTATGACTTTAGCGTATGCTTTATTTTGCAATTAAAAGCGATAGGATCAAGAAAAACTGCAATGTCGACGTGATTTTATAATCCACTGGGCGACTTTACGAATATGAATAAACAATAACAGTTAAAGTTTATGTACGTTAAGACTAGTATGTATAAAGCTTTATTTCTGGTTGAAGATATCAATAAAGATATACGCGAGAAGGTTAACTGCCTCTTGTTTTAAAGTAATTGAGCGGTGGCAAACATGAAACAATGTTAAGAAACTAGTGCCTAATCATAGCTACAAACATATACAGACAGAGTCAGTCAAAACTAAAAGTAAACAATTTTAAATTTAATTTTAATTGCCTGCTATCCGTACGTATATTTTTTTTATTGCTATGAATTTCGCGACAAGCTTTTGCCTGATGGTAAGTGATAGGAACGCTCATGGACAATACCAAACAACACCATGAATTACTAAACAATGGTTTATCACTACGCTCACCATACTGAGACACAAGATGCTAAGTCTCAATAAGTCCAGTAGTTACTCTGACTACAATGTCCTTCAAACCGGAACACAACAGTGTATTTACACTTCCGTTTGGCGGGAGAAATAGACATTGCGGTAGTACCACCCAGGCGACCACTCACATATGACCTGCCAACAGCCTGCAATAATAATTTTCGTCTACGCATATAGTCGGTGTGTATAGTCATTAGCAAATATAGGTATCATTAAAGCCTTCATAGACACGTATGTCAAGTGATTTAATAAACAGTACCCATAGTATAGGTAAGTGGCCCCGCATAATAAAATTGTTTGACACGGAAAAGCTGCGGTTTGGCGATCACGACAAGTTTCGTAAAGTACCCGCTTGTTTCGTTGTGCAACGTTGTAGAAACGTTTGCTGTGTAATTTTTGTAAATTCATAGCCATGCATTTAATGGGTCGAGAGTTCAATCTAAACGAGGGAGAAAACATTCAATGATGACAGAGTACCATCGTTGTTCAGATGGCAATTAGTTTGGAAGTATACCTTAAAATCACAAATTGTTTTCTTCTCACAGTAATACCCTTTGGAGTATCGTGGTTAATAAAAGAATTTAGAAGCAACAAAACCCAATCTGGAAGGAAATAATTTTCAGTCACATAAATATATGAAATGAAATGAAAATATTTATTGAATCCATAAAATGTCATACACTATTTAGATTCAGTCATTTTTTTTCCACTACCACCCAGTTCACAAGGCTGTTTTCGCCAGAGAAGAACGGGCAAGAAACTCTAGCGTTGCTCTTTTCAAAATAAGTTTACAATACAGTGATCATACAGGAGTTGAAATTCAGAGCAGTTCATAAATTATTCATAATAATAATTATATTGTGGTAATATAATAATTACATAATAATAACTGGTGGTAGGTCTGTCATATGTGAGAGGCCATCTGGGTAGGTACCACCGCAATGTCTATTTCTTCCGTGAAACAACACTGCGTAAATGCACTGTTGTGTTTCGGATTGAAGGACATTGTAGCCAGAGTAACTACTGGACATATTGAGACTTAACATCTTATGTCTCAGGATGGCGAGCGCAGTAGAATGTTGTTACTGTTTATGAGCGGTCGTATCGCTTACCATCAGGCGAACGGCTTGCTCGTCTCGTCATTCACTGAAATAAAAAAAATATATATATATTGTACGGCTGAGTTAAGTGTGGTCGCCCTGACCGCGGAATCGGTATACACTGTTCAGCAAAAGCAATGAAAGGCAAAAAAAAAATATTAAAAAAGAAAAACAAAGTAATTACTATTATCATTATAAGCAAATTGAGCAGACCAGTCTACACAAGCAGCACCCGTTCACGAGTATAACCCATGTGCCAGCCATCGGTCTCCTCAACCGTGTTATAGGGAAGTGACCGACCCGGCACACGATGCCGCCGCAAGCACAGACCTTTAAGCGAGCATGACGTACTCAAATTGCCGACAACTATGGTGACACAAGTGGGATAATTATTTTAATTATATTTAACAGAGTACACACACATCCGGTTCGTAAATAAAGTGCCTTGATATAATCCTGTCAATAATCTTTAGTAATTCAAAAGTTCATAATAAAATATTTATAGTAATGTAGATAGTTGATTGGATTATAAGCATTTTTAATTTGACTATTGTGGTCTAAACCAATAGAAATGACTGCATCCGTAAAAAAAAAACAAACTAATTTCAGCTTTCTAATTTCATGTGTTAATATGACTCTAAAGAACATTATTAGCGTATGCACACTCATAATGTGCAGATAGTGCGATGAGATCGCGTTATTTATATTGACGGAAACAACCGTCACTTTCTCGCGCGGCATGGAACCTATTGTTCTGTGCGAGGCGCTACGCTGGACTTATGTTAATACGCTTTGCACATCCACATAATACCCCGCATTTCCATACCTGCACAATTTTCATTAAAGACGCACGTAAATAACGTTGTTATTCAAATTTATGTTATCGCACTATAAATTGCAATAAACAATGCTCGGAATAATGTATTCGCGGAGGAAACGTATTTTGCTAATGACAGTGTTTGAGTTAATGTTGCCGGACGGGCTTGCGCCGTGTAATTTTCTTCGGACGCGCGCTTCAAAATAGTCTAGTTGGGTTGAAAAAGGAATTTCTCGTCTGGAGAATTTCTCGTTTAGCAATAAACTGTTACTTGTTTAACGTGGAGGAAATGAGCGGATGTCTAAGAGCGAGTTTTCTTAAAGTTGTTTAGGCCAAGTTGGTGTCTAGGAGTTGCATTAATAAAGAGATGTTTAGATTAGGAGTTGCATTAATAAAGGCGCAGGCCGGCTGCCGTCCGCTGTCCGACGCACGATCAGACGTTCAAACTTTTATGTGGCTGCCTCAGTAGAAACTTTTGCTAATTATATTATCAGCTTGTTAGTTGCACACTTGGGTTATATTTTTAAGTAACTATGTATGTATTGTAGGAGATACAACAAAATAAAATGGGTAGTAGATTTATCAATGGCGGGTCAGCTTGGCTTCGCCCGGGAGTACATACTTTTTGAGATAAGTCCATACTTAGCCCCATGTCTTGAAGCATGTAATCCTGTCTGCTCCTGTCGCATTTTCTTTAAAAGAGAAGGAGAAGAGTTTAAAGATATTTTAAATTCATTGTTGACCCCACGGGAACACTATATTTTTACAGGATCAAAACTAGCATATTATGTGTTAATCCAGGGTGGCAGCTAATTCTATACTTAATTTCATTTTTGTCTAGCCACAAGTTTTCTCTTTCTAATATGAGTAGTATAATAGCATTTCTATCCTTTCAAGAGTTTTGCCTGTAATATCAATAGAGGGAGATGAAAAGTTTGACTGAGAGGCCAAAAATTTATCACTAGATTTTTTAACGAGTAAAGTGGTCAGTTTTTGTAAGAAAATATTTATGTTCTTTTTGTGTCTTGTCAGTGTCGTTAAAAATTGTTATCAATTCACCTTTAGTCTATTAGAAATATACAATTTAAAATTAGCAATTATTTTCTAAAACAAATCAATACATTTCACTGGCAAAAGTTTGTTTGTTGTTAAAGTTTATATTTCAATAATATGTAGCTTTATTTAAATATATAGTTTAGTATTTAATTAATGTCGCTGTGAGTTAAAAACAAATGAGGCATTCTTAGATTATCGCCTTTTAATGCTTTGGGGATCCTAGCTCACATGACTTGCAAAGGCAGGAGTGAGGACGGGACGTTCTGTTTAACTTCATAGAATATTTTTTTATGTTTATATAAATAATCAATACCTACATAGCACTAAAAAGCACTTGTTAAATCCCGTATTGCCGCGCTAATGTGGATGTGAGCGTAACAAAGAGATACTCGACGAGCAATGTTCCGGTAAGCAGCCACTAAACTACGTTTGTGACCTTAACAAACTTGGACAAATAGATATCGTGCTGAATGTTGCTTCTTTTAAACTGTTTCATGTTAAGAGGGCACTATTAAGCGCCTTTTTGCATCCAAGTTTTCATAAATATTATCTGGAATTTAATTCGCTTGATATTATTAGTATTACGGATTTTTGTGAACAGTAGTTTTGGTGTTAATTTTAAGTGTTTTTATAATAAAAATACTTTAAAGACCCAACTTGACTAGGATCAATGGTCCAAGCAATGATTTGTTAATTCCTTACTAGAATGCATGGTTAAACTGATTTACTAATTTTAAGCTTATGAGCGCCCTTGTAGAGTTTAAAATAATCAAGAATTAACGATATTATTTATTCATTTTATTTTATTTTATTTTATTCGGAAAACAAAGCGTTAATAGTAATATTACAATAAGACTTATTAACTAGGAATAGGCTATTAACACATAACATGTTTTCGCAAGTATGTAACTAATATAAAGCTTGCTTATTTATATAAAAATATTAAAGAAAAACAACCAACAGTTAATAAAACAATTAAAAAGTCAATTTTTTTATAGCAAAAGTAAAATGTAGCTTAAGTCATTAAAGTTTTATTAACTTGTAGATATTTCTAGAATCTATATAGTAATCCCTGTTCAAGTTCATTACCATAAATACATAACAGTAAACAGTATTCAACATTTACATAAAGCAGTAAATGACAAAACGATCAGAATTCAACATAAATTCATCGAGTAAAGGATGAAAGGCCGCTTCAATATTCAACCCTCTACAATTGTATAGGTATCTCGTATTATATTTTATTATTGAAATCCTTGATTGGAACTTCGGAGCCGAAGGAAAATGCTCTCGCATCCCGAATAGATACAAACTGAAAAGGAAATTGAAGGGTCGTTACATACGAGCTCGCCTTTGAAGCGTTCATAAGTTCACGAATGGGTGGCCGATTAGTATTTACATAAAACGTGGATTTATTTCGTGCGATTGCGTATAAATACACCAATTAACCGACAATCACTCGCATATGAACATTGATGTGAAATATGTAGATATAATTTAGATACGCGAAACGACGCAGCTTGCGAAACGTAAAATAATGGAACAACTAGAGTGTGGACACGTGCAAATTAGGCCTGTTTTCTATTGCTGGCATTGACTTTAAATATTTTGCAATTCAGGTTTACGACTCAATTTTTAGTGGTCACAAAGGCGTGAAAATATACACAGTAAGTGGTTACTATCGGGCACGTGCTACCACCGGTTTGGAAATAAAATGACACGAGCTTGGATAGTAAAACAACAAGTTTTGATAGTCGAATTAGAAACTATTACGTGCGGAACGGTGGCGGTACCTTTATGAAAGTTAATCAAAGAGAGTGCGCGAAAAAATCGCAGTATGATCGATTGGCAACGTGCACGGCTTTGCAGTAGTGATAGCTGTGACAAATTGCGTTGATATCTTGCTTGTATATTGACGAGCGATTTTATTTGAGCTATTTTATGCAGTAGTTAATCATATCCGTGTTTATAAAGTAGCGATTTATTTTACGTGATTGAATGATGGCAAAAAGTTGCTTTGGGATCTACTGGTATTATCGTAATAGCAAAAAGCAGACAAAAAAATAATACGTCATACACGCCATTATTAATGTTACATTGTATGGTAGGTAGGTTAATTATGTCAAAACATATTTTAATACATTTTGATTAATTGAGTCTGTATACATTTTTTATGTAGCATCCATAAAAAAGGATGTAAAGAATTGGTTTATGTTAATACGACACATTTTTTGAAGTGAAAACTTCTTTAGCGGCGTTGAGCACTTTTTCTGTAATGGGTATAAAATCTTAAATTCGCGTCAGGACACGTGACCTGATCGTAAGACGAAAAGCGTAAGACGGATGGAGAGTAGACAGCTGTCAGTTAGCTGTCAGTTTATAAAGCTTTGATGAATTGCCAATGATTTTGAGTGGAGATTTCAACATAAACTTCGCAAACGATAAAAATCAACTATTAATTGAATTTTTAAATAATGAATTTGGTTTAACTATGTCGAATGATCGCAATCTTAGCACAACGAAATACAAAACTACTATTGATGCGGTCTATATTAGACATTTAAATAGGTTCGAATCAAAACTGTTCGTTTCTTACTTCAGCTACCATAAACCTATCGTATCAGTTTTAGAGATTGGCGATGATAGTTCTGGTAATGATGATGGTGAAAAAGTCGTTAAAATTATGGATGAAAGTTGATTTTTCGGAGAGATAAACTTTTTAATGTAAAATAATTGTAATAGTTTTAAAGTGTTAAATTTTTAATGTAATATAAATTGTCATGTTTGTGTACGATAGCGCAATAAATGAATATTGTATTCTACCACATAAATGATAGTACTTTTATAATATAAAGCAATTGGTGCAAAATTATTCCCTAACCATTCCAAAATATCAAACATGCTCAACGTTAATAATCAAGTTTTTTTTTAATAGCTTCTTTGATGTAACCACATTTCTGGGAAGTTATATACGATTAACGTTTTTGTGTATTCAAATAGAATGTCAAAAACTGGCAATTGGTCCTAGTTAATAATTCCTTTCATTCCAATTCATCTTAAGGTTGTCTGGAAGAAATCTCGCCGGCAGTATTATATTATATACTTTGTATACATATTTAAGCGCTTTGTTATTATTAAAGATAATTTGTGTGGCGTACAATAAAGTATTTATAAATGAGGTGGTGGTAGGTCTTTCATATGTGAGAGGCCCGGGTGCCACCTGGGTAGGTACCACTCTAATGTCTATTTCTCCCGCCAAACAGCAGTGTGAATGGACTGTTTTGTTTCGGTGTGAAGAACACTGTAGCCACAGTTACTACTGGACATATTGAGACTTTAACATTTTATATCTTAGGATGGCGAGCGCATTGCAATGCCAAGCTTTGCTTTGTAATTCAAGGTGTTGTTGGTTTTGCCACTGTTTATGAGTGGTCGTATTGCTTACCACTAGGCGAACGGCAAATTCGTCTCGCCATCCATTGCAATAAAAAGAAAACAAAGCGACCCTACCATGAACGTTGAATTCTGGCGCCGCGCCGTACATACCACATAGTATTTTTTGTCTCAGCACGTACAAAGCTAATATAATTAGTACTTAACCAATCAATTCCGATAATCAAACCCCATTAACTAGTAATTGGAGTGTATGACACTATTAAATTAATAGGAAACGTACTAAATCATTTTACACAATCGTAACATTATTATTGTAACAGTGTTAAGAAAAAATAATTGGTACGAATAATTATAGGTAATGTAACCGGAGCAACGATAAGCCACCTTGGGTTTGGTTATTACGTCTCACGTCATTTCCCTCTGTTAAGTCTATAATCATTTTGTTAAATGGACGCTAGAAATTACTGGTCTAGTTTGCATCAAGGTTATGTTTTCTATTTACGATTGCGATGTATATTTTATTGTTTGGATTCTTTCTGCTCGTTTTTTTTAAAGTTCTGCCTATCACACTTAAGACTTTTAGGTCATAATGTACTAAGTTACTCACTTGCTTAACTTACTATAACGGCGAAGGAAAAGTTCTGAGGAAACTTGCATACGATAGCGATTTATAAGAATTTATATGGTATGTAAAGTCTGCTAACACGTTCTCGATTGTAGAGAAGACCCGTGCCCTGTAGTGGGATGTGTCCATACACATCATATATCCATATACATCAGCCCATGCTGATACAGTTATAGTACCGCAGCCTTAACCCCTCCTAATCGTATGCGACGTGGTACGATTTAGGACAGATGGTTTTTTATCGTTTATGGTTATAAGCAGATTTAACTGTTTTTATTGTTTACAAACATAGGTATCAGAATAATTTGGATACGAATACTGGCTAATCTATACTCTGTTTTGACAGCGCTGCTCTTACTATTATCTAAGGTGTAGTCACTGCATTTAAAAATAGCACAGTAAAGAATACTCGTTCTTAATCCAGTGAAATGACAGCCCCAGTTAACATACTTAATCAATAGCGTTAACTGCAAGTAAATTAGAAAATGCAGTGTATTTGTTTGCGTACACGATTTGATTCTGTTTCAATAGCCTGGACTATTCAAAGTAGTGAAATAGAGACAATTTGGGACGCAGCTTTTACATTTATTCAGTCAGGGCGCATTGTGAGTTCCATCACGTTTTACTCTGTAACGTTCAGCGATAGACATGTGGAATTTTGCTAAAACCTAGACTTTGCTAAATTCACTTTGTTGTTACAAACGGATGGCTAAAAATGTTTCCTGCATGAATTACATTACTGTATGCTTTTTTGTATACTAATATTTGTTTGGATGTGTGTTTTAAGGGATGGGTTGGCAATATCTATATATTAAAATTTTTGTTAGTTTACTGACCAGCAAAAAAAAAGACAGTCGAATTGGGAAGCTCCCTGTTTCTTTGAAGTAACACATTCTAACCAGAAACGAGCTTTTAATAAAAGTAATATTTTTTGACGCATCTGTATTTGTAAGTGAAAGATATTATATAAAACTAAACTATAGGCAACTTTACGATACATAATAATTCTTTTATAACTCGATGTTGTATAATTTCCACTTACCTATACATATGAAGTATTTATCTTTGTATTTTATAGTCACTGTTATTTGAGAGGTTATATTTATTTTCACCGATTTATTGCTCTATTATAGCACACAAGTTGCAAACTAATATATCCATTATGCTTCACTTTTCGTTTTAATCTACACACATAATAGTACCTAAATTAGATTAAAGTCTATTGTAGCGTGAGTGCATGTAAAATTTGGTTTATAATTATGGCTGGGAGCTTTATACTAAAGAATTTGTACAATAATACTATAGACTACTACCAACAGGATTTCCAAAAATGTTTTGTATTGAATAGCTTATTTCTTGAGGAAGCATAACTCTATATATCTTCGAAGTTGGCCAAAACCCAAAAATTTACTATGGGATATGTGCTTATATTATTGGAAAACTGGTACAAAATTGAAGTGGAGAAATTATACCGAGCAAATCCAGTTCAAGCTATTATATTGAATACTATGTAATTCAAATAATACAAAATTATTTATTATACATTATGTAAAATCAGCCCGTATGTATTGCAACAAAACATTAAACAATTTGCAATACAACGTAGTAATAATAGATTTTATAGGCGACAAATTCGATATAAAATGGTATTTAAATTATATTTTAGTACCCAAATGAGGTGTAATATGGGACATTTAATATTCATTTAATTCCAATTATAATATATTACCTCACCTGCTCTGCACTAATGCTGTTGACGGCCTTTAATAATAATTGAACATGTATATATTTATGTTATATCCTACTAATCAAATAAATACATATTTAGTAAATAATCAGATAAAGAAGGACATACGCGTTGCAGGTTTATTTTTAAATAAGGAAAACAATACATTAAAATTGACTTGCAATACGCCTTGGCGTTTTAAAGTTAAGAATTCAGTCGTCGTCACTTATTTATTGGTAAATGTAAATGAACGGTATTTTTATGTCATAATTTTCACTTCATGGCGTATAAATTTCGGTTTCAGATTTTTGCGTTTTATATATCTTTAATTAAATATTAAAATTTAAATAGGTGCACCCTACAGTCATATAAATAGTCCTGACCCCAGTAAAATATTTTTTTCTGTCCTGGGTATCAGAAACTACGAGAGATATTTCGGTCTCACAAACACCCAGTCCCGATAAATATACCTGTGTGTTGTTCACATAAATATTTGTATCGGTCCGGGGATCGAACCCGCGGCTTCTCGTTTCACAGCCGGTGTCTAACCAACTGCGCCCCGGCGGCTGTCTGAATTTGTTTTAGTCTGTTTTTTGTTTAGCCATAAAACACGTTCGAGGTTTAAGATTAATACCCTCCGTAGCGCAGTGAGTTAAGCAGTTAGCTGAGAATGAACAGACTATTTATTTATAACTACAGAAACTAAGTATCATTACACTATACATGCACATAGCAATATTGATAGAAAGGGGTCAAGTCCACAATCTCCAAAGCCTCGAGAACATTGACCTAATATTCTCTTTGAATGTTAATTAGCGTTGACTCGTTGAGGAAACAACCTCACCTTACATCCGTGGAGGACGCCACGTATCTTACTTTCTGCCAAGATGTCACTCAGTTAAAACGATAAATTCAGATAAGTATCTATCTGTGTTGATACTTGCATATTTTTGAAGTTGGATTTTCTCGATTAGATCGCTTTTACTACTCTAAAGTTTTTTAGATTACTTTAAAGTAGGAAAAAAATGCACCTTTGCTGTAGCGATCTCTTATGAAAATAAGATCAGACTAAATTAAACTTTATTATTCTTAATTATATTATTATCGTCACCAGGTGATGGACTATGGCTTAACCCCTCTCGAATCCTCGTTGGTATAGTACTTACATAACTGGGCTGGATAATTTATCATATTACCTAAATATAATAAAAAAATGCATCTGGTGCAAACACACTTTACTGCCGTACGATAAATAAAATTGTTTTGCTCTCAAATTGTATTAAAACCTATGACCACATTGCTAAATGTTTATTTCATTTTTTATCGAAGTTTAAATCTTTATCAAACAATAAGTTTGTATTCTAATTTAAAACCCTCTTTATAGTACATCAGTCCGCTACAACTATTATCATCAGCTTTATCATTTAAGATATAAAGTGCCTCTGAAGGTACTCAAATGTATGTATATGTCACTAGTGGAATCAGTGGTATCATATGCTCTCGACAGCTATGGTCTAACGTTCAAATCATACATAAACGAAATAGAATCTTTACAAATCAGATTTTTAAAACTACTCGTAACCAATAAAACCAAAAATAAATGTAAAGAAAATTATTATAAGTTATTTAAAATATGCAATATACTACCGGCCTCATTAAATCATAAGCTTCAGTTGATTACTAATAACCATAGCTGCGAAGAGCTGTTGGTACCGCTGCAACACAATAAGCCAACCAGAGCGGTATCGGCAGGGAAATACCTTGTACCAAGGATCCACAATTACTTCGGAGACAGGACACTGCGAAAGCGATTACCGTACTTGATAAACGGTCTCCCTTCCGAAATCGCGGCAGCGATTAATAGAAAAAAGTCTGATATTAAAGCTTTTAAAAAGTATTTTCTATCAACCTTATAATTAGGCACTCGCAATTCGCTAGATATTAAGTATGTGAAACACTACTATGTACTCACAGACAAACCAAGTAATTGGTTTTGTGGGACTAATTGTAATTTTTTTGTTATTTTGTATTAATATAATAAATAAATGAAAAAAATAAATAAAATGAAAAACTGTTTTGCTCCTAGGTTTTATCAAAATCTGTAACAAAATTGCTTAATATTTATTATCGGAGTTTAAATCAGTTTCAAACATGAACTGGTATGATATTTTTGATATATGCTTAAAATAACCCTGTCTAGACGTCTGGAGTATTAAGTGTGCCACATATAGAAATATAATTTTATATTGAGAATTTGTTATAATCTCTTCTACTCTTGAACCACAGCAGGGCCACTACTGAACATAGGCTTCCCCCAAAGATCTCCATATCGATCTGTTGGAAGCGGCCTGCATCAAGCGACTTCCTGCAACCTCAACCAGTTCGTCCGTCCACCTCGTAGGCGGGCATCCGACACTGCGCTCGTCTGTACGTGGCCTCCATTCCAGGTTGTTAGTATAATAACCACAGTTATTTGTATTTAACGTCTATTTCATCATATCCTCCCGAATTTATCCACGGCCGGACATAGGCCTCTTCTTTATCGCATCACTTTTCTCTGTCCCGCGCATGTCTCATCCACAATTTGTCTTGAAACTTAATGATGTCGTCCTCTATTGAGTGGTTTGCCTACCCGCCTTTTATTTCTCTAGAAGCAATAAATAAGTTGAGTATAATAATCTTTCACAAAAGCATTTTTTTCAGTAAAACAGCCTCCGTGGCGCAGGCGGTTAGACGCCGCCTGTGAAACGAGAGGCCGCGGGTTCGATCCCCGCACCGAGAGAAATGTTTGTGCGGCCCACAAATATTTCTCTCGGGTCTGGGTGTTTGTGAGACGGAAAAGTCTCTCGTAGTTCCTGATACCCACGACACAAGACTCGATCTTAATGTGGGGTCAGGTCTATCTATCCATGATGTTATAAGAATAGAACAAGATGTTTCAACACTCGGTTTTCCGCTTTAATAGCAAACACATCAGCAGATACAAAGTCCCTACCATGAAAAATACGTTAATGTCATTATGGACCAATGTTTTCTCACGCACTTATTTTCTAATGACCGACGGAAGTTTCGTAAGTGACACTTTTACATGCTTTTACTTTTAGACTTTTGACGCGGTGGCGAGTGTAGCATGTAGAGAAAGTCGTGAGTACTGTCACATGCGTACAGTGCAGATGTATTGGGTGTTATCAAGATGTAACTGACCGCTCACAAAGGCGTAGCTAGCTTTATATAGCGTGGGAAGTAATGTGTGATTAGTTTAATATAGTACAATGTTAAAACCATGTCGGTGCGTTTATAATTTAATTCATTCTATTTCAAACCTTTATAAAATGTTTTTCTTTGCAATTCACGGACAATCCAGAGTACGATTGATAGTGGTTAGCCCATATATTCCACTGTGCCATTGAGTTCGTGTGTCTCTTTGCAACAAAACTACTAGATTGCGCAGTTTTTGTCAAACTATCCGATAAAACAAGTATTCAGGCTCCATTTTCCCATTTAATGTTTAATTAACATCCACTCCACGTGATGCGAGCATATGTTGGATTAAAACGAACATCGAATCGCGTTAATTCGCATTTGGTCGCTGAAAACCTTTTAGCATAAATGAACGTTTGATTTCAAATCAAACGTGTTTGCGATATATTAGAATGATGTGGTTGCCTATGGATTTATATATTAATGATTTGCCTGTTGGAATTAATGTTCATGATTAATGGCTTCCAATAATGGTACTTATTGCTTCTATTACCAGCTTACTTCGTCTGTTAGCATTGGTTCAGCGTGATTATGGGTATTCTATTGGGATTTTGCATTTAATTCATTGTGGTTTATATGTTGTACTGTTTTAAATTATAACAGGGTGGTACACCTTGTGTATATTATGACTATATGGCCTTACCACTCTCAATCGTACTTTCGATTGTAGAGTAGGCCCGTGCCCTGCAGTGGGACGTATATGGGCTGATACAATACAATACAATACACCTTGTGTATACAGTAATAATCATGCAATGACACAAATTCCACGTATATGAATTTTGCATTAATTCAAATAAATATCACCTAACAATCATATATATATACATAGTCTTGACCCCATACTAAGATCGAGTTTTGTGTCATGCGTATCTGGAACTAGTAGAGACTTTTCGGTCAGACCCAGACCGGAAAGAAATATTTGTTGGTCGCACAAATATTTATCTGGGTGCGAAGATCAGACCCTCGGCCTTTCGTTTCACAGACGGCGTCTAACCAACAGCGCCACAGAGTCTGTCATGTTTTCGAACTCAATACTATGGAAATATCCCTTACATTTCCTATTAACTTATGTTTTTTGAAAGGTTAGTTCGTGGATTCCCGTATTACATAGCTATCAGCTCGCAGAGAACACACATTACGTAATGAAATTATACCTAACAATACAATTGATTAATTGTGTAAAGATTACTTAAACACATGCAAGACGATTCGATAACGTAAAATAATTTATTGTATTTATTACCCATCAAGAATAGTTTACGGCAATTTTTAATGGCAGTAAAGCCATGCTTTATAGCCAGTCTAAAAACACTACTATGGGACTATATTGTAATGAAGCAGTACTATTCTATTACAGTAAATTGAGATAAAACTAAACGTAAGATAAGACTCTTAAGGATTCTTTACCATTTGGCTTCTTATTGGTCTAAAATACTACCAATAGGCATTGGAATATTATCACATAACATCAACAATCGCCTCCAATTAAGCAGCATAATCAAAATATTAAATATCACTCTTAGTGCTCTTTTATCATTTGTCTTCTTGTGGGTAGTCTAGTACAGCGCCCATAGGCGTTGGGGCATTATCACATAACATCAACAATCATCTTTAACTACGATTAAAATGTATAAAAAAAACATCACACCACCATCCACATCACCATATTAATCAAACTCATTAACAACAAACAAATAGACAAAGTGTCGAAAGAAACAAAACGCGAGTACATGATTACAGGCCGTGATTTACGAGGGGCGATTACAAGCGTTTCAAGGCGTTCTTCGGTCACACTCCAGTTGCGGGTAAACTGCATTTCCACAGCGTTGCACATTACACGGATAATTGGGCGTTTTTCATAACCCCACTTTGATATTTATGTAATTTCACCTAGACAGTGTCAAGGCTTTGTGGCCGTGTGTGACGATTTCTCGAATTGTTTGGCTGCTACTTCCGTTGATGTGTAAAAAACAATAATGTTGATGTGTAGTAGAATCCAAAATTCTGTTCTGCCGACTGTTATCTTAGTCTCCGCTGAGATCAGCGGGAAATGATTTGTATACTTAATAAAGAGTACTTCTTTTGGTTAGCTGCCTGAAATGCACTATTTGTCTTATAAAACTCACTTGCCACGAGTTCATATTATACATACTTCTAGTGCTGAATTATCAAACATGGACTTTTTATTCCGATGTTTTTATTACGAAAATTTGCTAAAATAGTTAATATATAACATTCAATATATTTAACATAACAACCCATAAAATAAACAAAAGTGCATTGGAAATCATTGCTTAAATTGAAAGTCACCAGACGATTTCTTTTCTTTTGTATCTTTGTTATATCATACATGGCATATTTTCTGCATATACGTAAACTGTAACACAACCAAATATGGTACTAGCGTAACATGAAAGAAAGCCGCTTGTCACCGTAACAAAATTTCTATGTGACTTGGCAATGCTTTGTCATTCGGATCATATACGGGCTTAAACTTGCGCAATTCGCGAAAGATGGCAATACCGTAAACAATGTTAAGTACAAAAATGTAAGTAACACCTAACAGAGTTTTTCTTAAAGATTTCCTACCAAATGTAAAAAAATTCAATCGAACGTAAATTACATTTTATTTATAAAAAATCCTTGCACAATAAAGAATAGTAACTTGTACTTTCCATATGTTCTATCTTGACAGTATAAAAATAATGCAACATCCAATGTTAAACAAAACACAAAATACTCTACAAACTCGTCGCTTGTCTAGAACGTAAGCAGAATACAATTTTCCACTCGGAAACTATAATAATATTTGCCTCGCAGTAGATGTCTCGAGAGACTAATGGGGCGCATTAAAAAACTTGAATATAACATGAATATGTAAGTAAAGCGTTCAAAGTAATGGTGTACGACAAGAGACAAGATTTCCTAACACAACGTCAGATGCGCGGCGCACTACAGCTCACTACAAAAGCGCTTTACGCCAAACGAGCAAAAAACGTTAGCTTCAAGTCCCAACTTCGGTACGTTCCTATGAAAAAGTTCCACCAGCGGCCATAAAAGCTCAACTATTATAACAGCATGACGCAAAGAGGCCTTTAAGCTAAAATGTTGCAATATTATGTTTTGTATGGGTCCTACTTAAGGAATATTTAGCGCAGAAGTGGCATACTCGTGTGATTAAATAAAGTTTTAAGTACGCCATTCATAATGGCTTCAAACACATATAGACCGCAATAATGCCGTCGAAACAGTTTGTGGCAACCCTAAATAGTTGGCGGGTTACGAGTTCTCGTGTAATAGTTCAAATCAAATTGCAAAGGTTGCGTTTGTAGGCAAATGTGTGTTTTTGTGTAACAATTTTGATGTTTTCGACAATAATATAATACTGTAATTAATTTGTCAATATAACTCTCGATTGTCAATTTTATTGTACTTTTAATTATTGTAGTACGTGTACAATTGTTTTTTTTACGATTCTCACAATAGGGTTGCCAAATTGTATGGAATCCGTTGTGAAAATTGAACACGATAGCCCGAAGAAAACGTACGTAGTTATCAGTGCGGAGTAGCATGAATAAAACACAATGTTGCCACAACAACTGTAAATTCCTCTACAAATGTCAGGTCATATCTTCGTGTCTAGGAAATGGGATCAGCGCGCAAAAACCTGTGAACTAATGTTTCGCAAAGAAAATGCTAGTAAGATGGTCCGACATCATTTTGAATCGTGGTTTCTGCGCGAGAATTCCTTTGATAGCTCTGTAAATTACGCCGAGTTACGTGGTGTACAGCAGTATCATTCAAAAATACTTGGAGTTATTCTTTGTAGCGAAATAATTGCGTGGGAATTTTTTAACTTTTACATGAATTTCTGTTCTGCTATTCTTAAGCTGTGTTTCGTGACTTGTTATGAATTGTGCTTTAGTAATATTAATAAATAGGTTGCTTGAATAGTTTATCTTATCTAAATAAACTTATGGATTACTATGAATGGTTTGCGTGACAAAATGTGTTCCTATTCTTCCTTAGAGCTTCTTCTGTAATGTAAAGTATTTTTTTTCTGAAAAATTGGAGGCCTTATTGCAACCTGTGTTCAACGTAGGGTTTATGAAGGCAGATAAAATTAAACACGGAAAGCCCGTTAATAATCTATTTAACATTAAGTATTGTATACAATAGAAACACATATTTATTGAATGCTATATTGTACTCACTAAAAAAAGAATAACCATTTTTGGTTAATACAAAACAACAAAACATTTATATGCTTAATTGCCACATAAAAGCCTCCAAGTATTTAATTTACTCGGTTGGGCAGCGTTCGGGAAACTTCGCGACGTCTTCTCTTCCAAAATACTTCAGTGCCTAAAATCGAAAGTCTTGGATAGTTGTGTGTTACCAGTGATGACATACGGCACCGAGACGTGGCCTCTCACTGTGGGCCTCATTAAAAGGCTCAAAGTCACTCAACGAGCCATGGAGAGGGCTCGTATATGCTCGGTGTTTCCCTACGAGATCGAATCAGAAATGAGGAGATCCGTAGGAGAACCAAGGTTACCGACATAGCCCATAGGATTGGCAAGTTGAAGTGGCAGTGGGCCGGGCATTTTTAACTGCTCGTGAACTCTTAAAAGTCGACAGATTATTTAAACCGCTTCCTGTGGTATATAGCGAACTATTAGATGAATGGCAAAATAGATGGGAGGTATCTTTGAAGGGACGGCATTTATACCAATATTTTCCTTGCGTGCGTGATCGTTTGACGAAGACTTGGCTAGATGTCGATTATTGCATATCACAGTTCCTCACGGGCCATGGTAACTTTAAGTCTAAACCATACTTTTTTAAGCTTGTGGAATCGCCTGCGTGCCCATGTTCAACAGCTAATTGCGAATATGAACAACCCGCGCATCATATACTTTGGGAGTGTAGTCTTTGGCAGAATGAGCGTAAAACCATGCTAGATAGTATGCAAATATCATCTGGAGTTGTATACTACACGGACCTTGTAGAGACTAGGACGAATTTCCGTGCTTTCCGGCGTTTTTGCCATACCTATTACTGGAATCAAGTGTAACAGCTCACATAATAGGTTCCATTTAAATGTAATAATGATTTGATCCGTGGTGCTTTACAGCTGGCTTCTCCGGCTGTAAAAGTATTTTTGCGAGGTTATTTACCTCTTTATTTCATTGTTTTGTCACCCGCTTTGCACGGAGGGAAGTGGACAATAATTTATTTCCAAATCCTCCTATTAATTTAACTTTCTGATTGATATCGTTGCAGGTTAAAGACAAGTTAGACATTCTCGGAGACTCGCCGAGCTTCAATGCTCGGTGTCATTACATTGCGTGCCACTGTTGATCCAGGCTTACAGGAGTTACAGTGGTGGTAGTGAGGGCGGGACAGTCTCCTGACTAAGGTTGCAGGAAGTCGCTGGATGCAGGCCGCTTCCAACAAGTCATTGTGGAGATCATTGGGGGAGGCCTATGTTCAGCAGTGGACTTCCTGTGGCTGATATGATGATAATGATGATGATTTAATTTTTGGTATTAATAAAAATAATTACGAATTCCAACATACTCAGTATGTTCTCCAATAATAATAAAGGTACTAAATCTTCTGACTGCTTAAGCATACGTTATGCTCCTCTCACTGTCGTAAAATATAACCGACTAAGACTCAAAAGCTGTATGTTTGCAAATGTGCTCAATTTTAGTGTTTGTGGTAAGTAAGGCAGAGGCGTAGTCTGGTATTTATGCTCCGTATATATTTACCGCCTCCGTGCGACTAAAAATAGAAATCTTAGGCTTGAGAGCGACCGACGCGCTACCTTCACACCTGATGGTAATCTTTTGCCATTCATAATAAAATCTCATAATACTTGATAATCACAAGTATTTAGCTGACCCTTTAAATTTTAAAAATTAATGTATGAAGAGCAAAGAAAGAAAAGAAGAATCGATGAAGAATTTCTGAGCATCCACTTTTTTGTTTTACCTCTTATTTTAGAGATTTTTCACTGAATATCCATTCTTATCTCATTTTATTTTTATGATTTTCTGGTGAGTTATCGAACGGTATCTTTTATTTTGAACAAAAGTACTTAATATTAATAAAATGAGGAATGTACAAGAAAAAACATGTTCTTATTGCTCAGAGTAATTCCTAACAGACCAATATAGAATATAAATACATATTAAACAAAGACTTTAGAACGCGAAGTCTGATTTAAAATGACGTGTTATGCCCCCCCCTCGATCACGGATAATTTCGCCTCTGATTTTATTGACCATGTTTGGCAGCTGCACCAACACTTGTAAGGAGTGATACGGTTTTTATGAGCTCACTGCCGCCGAAAGATAAATTCCAGACAGCTTTATGAGGTGGCGTTGCGCAATGGAGATTTTCAGCGCAAATTATGAATACTAAACGTTTCCATAATACCCTTTATTTGGTCTAAAATTATTTTAATGTTTGGGTATTTAGGAAGGATGGCATGCTGAAGTACATTAATTATACTTGAAGTATTTTGTGTAATTGTATGTAATGGACGTTGTATTTGTTGTAGTATAAAATTATAGTACCAGATGCCTTAAGGAAAATCAATAAAACGCATACATAAGCAAACTACAACAGGAAACTGCTTTATTAAATTTTTTAATTCTTATTTCTTTTTACTATCTATCATACGAAAGATACCAGGCTAAAATTGCCTGCGACATATCGTCTTCTGGGGGGTTCTGTACTCTAACGCGACGACGAATGTTTGACATCGCACGTAAAACTGTACGAATATGCTTTAATGTTTTACAAAACCTTCGAATACCGTACGTCGTAATTTCAGACTAAATTTGAAGTAAATGATGAGTTTCTTACAGAAAAGTATTGATTTTTCTTAGTAAAAAACTCTTATCTTTTATGTTGACGTTCAACATCCGAATATTCGAACATCATGTCGGAGTATAGAGTAATCCCATTTCTTTCACTATATCTATTTTTTTACGGGTTTATTCATAGAGTTTGTAAGCCAATTTTAGTGATTGAATGTTTTGTCTCTTTCGGACATCTTTTAATTTCAGTTTTACTGAAGAAGACAAAACATAAAATAATTTATAAACTGTGTATGTAATTAGGCTGTGTATATGAAAGTTGCAATAAATTATAGTATATTTTGTGAGTAATGTGTGATGTAAACTACTGTTTGTAATGCTAAATGCCCACATTGCGATAATTAAATGAATAACTCGCTAGTTCGTTAGGTACGATTGCACAAAGATTGCGTCATTTATAAGATTTATACTATCATAGAATAGCTATTTTTATAAGAAAAACCTACATTTAAATATGAGATTTTTATAAGGAATTTGTCAGGTTATATTCTGTTCTGAAAAATGGAGCTAAGATACATTTTTATAAATTTGTTTAATTCGCACCTTATCACATCTTTTAAAATAAGGTTCCCGTCTTTTTATTACTTTTTCACCTCAATTAAATAAAGCACATAATTTATGTATATATATTTTATAGTCTTATTTTTATTAACTAAACTACAGCTCATATCAGTTTCTTGAACAAAAATCATGTTTCCTAAGCCGTCATAAACTTATGTAATTCAAACCGCAGTATACAATGTTGGAGCTTAAAAGTGTCCTCGTTGGCGCAAACATTTCATTCCGTGCCGTAAGTTGGCACTGAAAACGATAAAATAACATTGTAAATAATGCAGCAATGCACATTCATTACGGCGGAAGATACCAAATCATTTTAAATTATTTTACGTCTGCTGTCTAGCATTAAGCGGCATATTTTCTGCTTTCATATCAAAACTGTTTACAGCTCAGGAATTACAAAAATCTCGTGGTTGAGTTAGTGTAGCTTAGTTGTACCAAGTGGATTGTCATTTGATATTTTTTTTGGGAGCTATATATTTATTTATTTGTTTTATTTATATTGTAAAATTACGAAGTAAATATTAGAAATATATGAAAAGATTTTAAAATATAAAATAATATTTTCATTGTCACCTTTATTTAAATAAATTTCCTTATTATTGATGCATGTGGTATTCACTAAAGAATTTATAAATATGTAAATAAATAAGGTTAAAATAATCAGTAATTTTAAATAAGAAATATGAAGATAAAATGAACACAAAATAGCTTTTATTATATATTTTTTTTCATTCAAACATTTTCAACCAGCCCTCGAATTCAAATAAAATTTCAAAACATCGTAGAAAGGGTGCACAATTACGTCACGGCATTAGTTCAACGAGGTTAGAGGGGAAAACACTGTCTCCATTAGCGAAACCGCGTGTGAATACGAATTATTATTAATATGTATGAGAATGTGATTGTAGTGATAATTTAAGCAAATTAACACCTTACTTGCGTGGAAATTAATCTGCACGGTTTATAACGGTTAGGTAACTAACAGTTGTGATGTTGGGTGTAACAGTCAGTAGTCAGTACCGTGTGATGATTTGATTGAAGAGGAAAATTTCTCTGTCTCTCTCTCTCTCTCTCTCTTTCTCTGTCTTCAGCGACAGGAACTCCACTGCTGAACCTAGGCTCCCTCAATAATCCCCACATCAATATGTTGGAACTGGCCTGTATGCAGCGTCTTCCTGCAACCTTGTAAGTGGGCGTCCGACACTGCGTTTGCCTGTACGTGGCCTCAGCTCCATACATTTCGGCCCCAAAGGTCGTCAGTTCCTAGCGATGTGTTCAAGTTTGAGGAATATTTGAATTCTGTTCTAAATTATATGGTATTTTTGAATAAGTTGAAGATCTATTAGTAGGTTATACAGGGTATATCAAGACTGCTACCGAAAACGAAGCCGGGTGGTAGTTTAAGCGACTTCAGACACAATGCAACAGAAAAAGTTGCAAAAAAAAAACGACAATTTTTTTTTGTATTTTTTTTCCTATTGCCATATTTTGGTGGTAAATACATTTTTTCCTAAAATAATAGTGTATACCCTTTAATTTATAAATACTCTATGATATAAGAGAGTTTAAATTATTATTTTAGCAAAAACTATGGATTTACCACCCAAAAATGACGATATTTAAAAAATCATAAAAAATAATTGTCGCGTTTCTATGCGAAATTTTTAATTGCATTGTGTTTGTAGCCACTAAAACTACCACCCGGCTTCGTTTTCGGTAGCAGTCTTGAGATACCCGGTATATTTAGGCTATAAAAAGCAAATGATAACCCCCCCCCCCCCCCGTGATAAATGATCTTCGCCTTCTCTAAATATCTATAGAACGAAAAGAAGCCTCGGTGCATTACAGGTCTTTAAGGAAAGTATAGACGCTATTTTATGGTCCCTAGGTCAACCGTGTGGCCTTAGAAATATCAGTAGAGAAAGCTGACTTCACAGAGATGAAACCTATATGTAAATCTCCCCGTTATGGCGTGTTATCATCATGAATAACTAATAGCAATATAAATTATGTTTGCACTTATTTAAATTCGACATTCATTTATTTTGTTAATTCGAATATTATACTTTTTAATTCTGTATTTAACTTAAACTTAAAAGAGCTGTAATTCTTTCTTTTATATAAAACTCCGACCTCTGTCATTACGTAGCTTGAAAAACGTACGTGCAACTAACATTTCCACGCGCCGTAGTTCTGAAGACGTAATTAGACAATTTACCTTCCCGCCCGCGCGAAGCTTAGTAGCCCACAAAAATTTGCTAGATAGATAGAAGATAATTGTAAAATATTAGCGTGTACATAGTTGGGATGTGGTATAAAATTTCGGATACGAGTTTATTATAAATTGTATATTGCTTTCAATTACGCTAAGGGGCATGAAATTATTTCGCATTATCCAACAGTGTCCGTTAATTCGTTTTAAATTGCAAGAAATACATAAATAATCAATTAGAAAGTAATAATTTGGCATTACTTCTTAGTGATCATCTGTTGAATAATAATTTTTGGTGACTGTAGTAGTGACTAAAAACTATTATTATTCAATTTGATTATTATAGCTACTCATTTTCACCAAAGACAAAATTATACTATAAGTCTTAACACGGCTTATTAAATCCCGTCCCAATCCAAAATTAATCGAAACGCTTATCAGATACAGCTATGGTATTAATTAAAAAAAAATACGAATATCCGAGTTTCGGTTACTATTACGAAATATCGTAAAATTTCTTGTACATAGGTGCTGTTTCACAGCGGACATTAAAACGTTTCAAATCCTCTTCATTAAGGCATTAGCTTTTTATGTGTACACAAGGTGTGTGTTGCATTGTGTAATTTCCGCATCATGCTGTTTGAGGATACAACGTGTTCTGCTTTGGTAATTTGCCTCGGATTTTATGATTTTCAGGTGCATAATCGCATTTTACGGTATACCTACTAAAATAGTAGTTTTATCATGTTAGCTTTGGTGATGTAATTGGTGAAAATATTCATTAATTTTAGAGATAATTACTATGAATGACTGTTTTTTTCTTAAAGTAGAATATTATAAAACTTATATTAAAATAACTCAACATTTTCAAACTAAGATATTTTTATGTCTGACAGTAAAATCATCATCTACATTTCATTTCGAAAACAGTCCTCACTTTGCCTTCGCACAAAGATCTTCACAATAAAATTCTAAAAATAGTTTGTTTCTAAAATAATACGAGGCAATAATTGAAAATAGCCGCAGGCACCCAGTGACGTCAGCAGAGCGCAGTGAATAGAGACGTGGTCAGTATCTCGTTTCTTAATTTCCCGTGGGATGGCGGCTTGCGTTTGCGGACAAATCGAAGCGTTCCCTTATACATGTCATAGCACCACGCTCCCGGATCGGATTACTTTTATAAACAACATTAATAGCAATGTGTTTGACCTGTCGTGACCTTAAGAGCAGTTTAAGTGATGGGTTGTTATGAGTTTAGCCGCTTCGGAAATCGGTGGTTGGGGATGTGTGACGTCAGTCTTTATGCTGAGATTGAACAATATGATATATTGTGATACTGCCGAAAGATATGTATTAGATCAATTAATTTAGTGCTGCATTGGATCAGTATATATAACTTTCGATTGTTCTAATTGGCACCGTTCAATATTGACTTGCGTTTGAGAAAAAAAATCGATTTATTAATTAGTATTTCGTTATTATGTATTATTTATTTTCTAATATAGGTCCTGAATGTTATTATCAAACTCCGATGGAAATATTTAAATAAAAAACAGAATAGCACATACGTAAAATTGAATTAAATATTTTTGCTTACTAACAAACCATAGACGTAAGATTCTGATAACATAACACGGTCTAATATAGATCAATATTTCGTAAATGTCGTACTTTTCCAGTCCATCTCAGGTCATCGTGGGGTCGCCTGACTATGCATATCCAATACGGGTATTCTAAAATGGCAGAATACATTTAAAAATTTATCACAGTATTATGAAAGAGCCAACGTTGTGGAAATTATTATGTAAGGATTAATAAACATTAATACCGATAGACGCCATTTAACGCGAAGTGGATTAGAAACTTTTTCGTGTGGATTTATGGTGTAACAGAGATCGTTAGAATTGTTTTGACGTCTTCATAACAAGATGAGTAATATATTAATGCGAGTCGTATTAGTGTGATTTTTTTGATGCAATAAATGACGAGAACAGCATATCATTCGCCTTTTTACTGTAGTAAATAGTGAGATGAGCATGACATTCGCCTGATGGTGAACGATAGGATTGCTCATGGATAGTAGCAAAACATACAACACTATGAATAACAAGACAATGCTTGGCACTACACTGCCTTCACTATCCAGAGACATACGATGTTTAGTATCAATTTATCCAGTAGTTATATAATTAATTAGTAAAAAAAGGAGTTTTGTGAAGAATGCATTTTTACAAGTTGTTTTAGGATGTGTTATCTACTTAGAAGCTGTACTAGCGACATAAAAGGAATACGGTGTCTTTTAATGATCCCGCGATAACATAAGGTTTACTCTATGATGCAAGATGGGAGGATGTGAAATTAATAGATGGGGGTTCTTTGCTTCTACCGAGACAAATGTTTGTGATGGACAAATATTTGTGTTATGTGGCTAAAGAGTTTCTCATACGTAGGCTAAAATACACGTATATTATTTCGGGGTTTAAGTGTTAGGTATTTTTACAATGCCAATGAATCAATGAATATAAACAATGCAGAGTGCGCAGCCACCTTCTGAGTAATAAATAGTATTTTTTTAAATTATGTGTAATAAATCACTTGTTAAGCACACAAGTGACAAAGCGTCAAAGAAACTCTGGGATGTATATAGTTCATAATACCGAGTCAACGAGTGCAAAGCCCCGAGTATTTAATGTAATACATTGATATAGAAATGAGAAAGGTTATTCGCGTTTCATATTAAATTTTTCCTCGAAAGAGCCGAAGTTTAAATGTCTGAACACGTGTCGTGCTTAGCTGAAATCCGTTATCGGGAACGTCTCTCAAAGGATTTAATTTCCCGTCGGCAAAATGAAAATCGATTAGTTTGATTTCCGCCGTCCGCCGCCGTTGGAAGGTCGATAGTTTCCGATGCCGCTCGTGCCAAATTAAATAAGATATGGGAGTTAATTTAAGGTGTGTTCGCATTTTTCCTTGTGATGCCAATCACTTAAGGTAGACGCTGGAGATGGTTTAAAAGATAATATTTGTTGTAGCAATCGAATGAATTAAAAGTGAAATTCGTTTATTTTTATTTATATGAGTATAGATTAGTAAATTTAAATTATTTGTGATTAAATTTCTTTTAAATAAATAATTTGATTTATTGTTGCGTCTGAAGTTGAATCTGAAAGCTGATTTTCGAATCCGTTTGCTACAGTAGTTTCTTGTGACAGATGCTTGTGTTTTTAAAACATAATTTAAATGAAATAAATAACGATCATACATTATTTGATTTTAAAAAGTCTACTTACCACGAGAACCAATCAGCAAACAAATCTGAAAATAAAAACAGTATTATTAACACAAATTCTTACTTGAAGCAGATATTTCGACTGAAATGCATGCAAGGGATTTTCATAGTTTAAATAAAAGTTGTCGGCGCGGGTGAGTGGCAGCCCATTAGACCTTCATCGACAGAAACTCGCTGGGCTGTTAATAAGTTTTGTCGTTAGCGTAATTGGCAGAGCGATATTCCAGTTTGGCAGGAATAGGGTTTAGAAACATGGTTTGGTTTGTGTCTAGTTGCGAGTGACGTAAACGTTTGTTAGGGAGGTTTTCAGATGAACAAATCAAGAAATCTTGTTTTTGTGCTTTAAATACAGCACAAAAGTAAGATTTCTTAATTTTTTTAAACCTGTGAAAGTTTTAAAATGAAAATAGTTTAAACAAAAAGCCCTGTTCGAGCTGGAGCAGTCTAGATTTAATAGGTAAATAACCAAAGAATGGAACTACTATTATTTATTATGACTCAATAAGGCAACTTAACTAAAGCAGTTTTTGGCAAAATAAACTTGCAATTGTGAATATAACAGTTATGTGGCAGATGATATATCAAAATTTAAGTAAAAAAATTCAAATAATTAAAATGAAAATATCTGTAAAACCTTTCGATGAAAACAAATAATAGCTTAGCTCAGATTAATCAATTAATTAAATCGAAGAGAATGTACTCATTTGGAATAGCTTATTTTTAAGATGCGATTTGAAACTCTTATTCTTAATAAGTTAATGATATAAAATGAAATTCCATTATTTACAAATTACAGACTTCGAAGACTTATTAATACCGAAGTTAAATATAAAGGAGATGTATTTAAAATAGAGGTTATTGCACTGAAGTACTATCAACCCAATTCGTTTAGAGGCTCAAACGTTTATACAAGAAAATGGACACCGTTCTGAAACCCTTGTAATGTAATTAAAACCCTAATCAAATTTTAGTCGAAACGGTGTCTGCAAAATCTCTTACATCAAAAGGAGAATTTAAAAATGTATTGTCGATGGGTTTTTTGGCTCAATGGGGATATTATAAATCTGTCGCTATATTGGTTTACTAATTTATCACTTTAAAGGGATTTAATTGCTTTATATAGACGATACAGTTCCATTTTGATATAGAATTTAGTCACCGTTAATTATTTCATGATAAATTGGACAAATTATATATTACTTTATTTAATATAATTTAGCAGTAGTGTTATAATTATTAAATTTAATATTTAATTTAATTATTTTTAACATTTACACTTATTATTAAAAGTATCACAAAGACTAGGACTAACATTTTTATTGATCTGACGTCAGTTCTTATGAACATTAATAATTAATCTTATAACTCTGCTTGGAAATTCATTGTTATTGCTAAGAGTATTTTTCCAAATTGGTGTTGAAACCTAAAGTCTTATGATCCATAAACTATGTTCATTGTAACAAAACTAATAAAGCAATTATTTTCTCATTGTTTTAATGAAAACTATTTTTGACAGTTGTATTACACTGCGATTATATGTGATTAAACATAGTATAAGTCATAGAATATCTAGAGCAATTATTAAACATAATAACTTCAGCTTTTTCTACTTCATATTTACGAATGAAATTCCTTAAAATAATTCTTAAAATCTATCAAGCTTCGACGTTAACAATTATTTGAAACAAAATAGAAAAATTGCTTTCTAGAATTAGGTGCAAATGACACCAATTTAAACATAGCGTGGTGACAATTTTCCGCCGTTCGATACAAATCCGACACTCAATTATCGTGTCAAAGGAAAAATCATTTTCAGTTTACTGTTAATGGAGATATTTTACACTACTAACAAGCGTGTTGACTGCTTGGAATTCGCTAAGATATAAGAAACATTTAGTATTTGTGACGTGGTTTGAAAATTCGTGGAAAAATGTTTCGAGATATTTGTTGCAATATGTAAGCATGTTGCAGGAATAGTATACATTGCTGTTTTTCAAAGTATGTTGGACCGGTTATTTCATTGAGAACGCGTAATTGATTAGCAAAATCTTTTCATCCTAAAGTGATGCAGGTTATCCATAATGAAATACAGAAGTGTCTTACAATTGTTAATAGAATAGTGCTGTGCCAGGTGTTCGATCAAAATGAAAGTTAAGAATTTTAAAATAATTAAAGCCATAATAATGTGAATTTTTGCAAATAAAAAGCGGGTTGGTTCCGGTTATTGATAAAAGGAAAAAAATAAAATTTGGGTCGACGTATATTTTAGGAAATTTCATTATACGCTATAACAGTTGTTTTTGCTGCTTACATTACTCGTGTGGTTTGAAATGAATAAAATATTTCATATTTTACATTCATTGTATAAAATATCAGTACATAAAATACTGATATTTATGTTCCACTGTTCAACACAGATTTGGCATTAAGTCTGGATTGTAATGTCGTTTTTTGTTTTGGCTTTAACACTATTAAAAATAAACTCGAGATATATATATATTTTTTTATTGCAGTGAATGGCGAGACGAGCATGCCGTTCACCTGATGGTAAGCGATGCGACCGCTCATGAACAGTAGTACAACCAAACAACACCTTGAGTTACAAAGCAATGCTTGGCATTCCACTGCGCTCGCCATCCTGAGACATAAGATGTTAAGTCTCAATATGTCCAGTAGTTACTCTGGCTACAATGTCCTTCAATCCGAAACACAACAGTGCATTTAAACTGCTGTTTGACGGGAGAAATAGACATTGCGGTGGTACCCACCCAGGCAGCCTTTCACATATGAGAGACCTACCACCAGTAAGTAATATTCATTCATATTCATAGTATTAATAAAATTTCAACAATAAATCACTATTATAAACGCTTGAAAAACTAACTTTCTATCCTCAAACAAATCACTAGTAATTTGTGCAGCTAAATATCATTTTAATACCAGACGAGTCTATTAATATTTATTTTTAAATTCCCCGTATTTTCTTAACATTGATACGTAACCACCTAACAAGTTACATAAAAGATCGAATCGATTGCCTGGATTGGTGTCAGAGGTCGCAGAGAGAGTGTCCGCTGACACTGTCGCACTGTCATGGACTCTCATATAAAACCTTGTACACACAGATTATCAGTCGTATACAACCTTTATACGAAAGATTTCGATAACGTCTTTTATCGTCTCATAAAACACCAATTCATTTCTTGATTTTTTACGGCATGACTATGCACGACGCCTTAGCGCGTCATGGGAACAACGAAAACCTAAACATTTACTTTCCTTCGTGCTTCTTCTTTGTAATTATGGTGCTTATCATGATTTGTGGGAATTTGCGCTCGGCTTTTAGTAGGTTATGTAATTAACTAACCGGCAGTTATCTAAGCAATTAATAGAGTCTTTGGTGGTATGAAATTAAAGTAAAAGAAATATGATTTTACTGTGCCGTAAAACACATTCAATTAATATGTTAGTTGTCTACGTTAATAATGGTCTGCAGTCATGTCAGCACTTTTTATGGGAGAAGTATATAATCAATTGTGTAATTTAGACATGCATAGGTGGTTGCTTACAACGATAGTGATTTATCTATTTATTTCAACATTTTAACATAATATTTGTATTGGTTTATTACTATCAAAATATTTACACAGATTTTACATCAAATTTTTCTATTGCTTTGAATGGCGAGAGGAGCATTCCGTTCGCCTGATGGTAAGCGATGCTACCGCTCATGGACAGTAGCAAAACCAAACAACACCTTGATTTACAAAGCAATGCTTGGCATTCCACTGCGCTCGCCATCCTGAGACACAAGATGTTAAGTCTCAATATGTCCAGTAGTTACTCTGGCTACAATGTCCTTCAATCCGAAACACAACAGTGCATTTAAACTGCTGTTTGACGGGAGAAATAGACATTGCGGTGGTACCCACCCAGGCAGCCTCTCACATATGAGACACCTACCACCACACACACTCACATCTAGTTATCATGGCAATAAATTTATTGTAACAATTAGTAGGAAAAAAATATCCATTTGAATGTCTAACATTGGCAGTCAGGGGCGTTTAATGTCAATTAAATTATGTCTTAGTATATGTTCTCTTCACAAAATAAATACTAGGTAATAATTTAATTCACATTAAATATTCGTACCTCTGAGTATCTACGGCAGTTGGCTTGAAGATTTTTATGATAAACTCCAAGTTATACCACTGTGATGTTCGCTATCGCTATCAATTATTATATTGATTCATCTATTATGTAAAATAATGAAATAATCATGATTGATTGACATATTTATATTTAAATCATTAATAATTCATGGCATTGATAGTGGCATTAGACATTAGAGGGCAACGATGCCTATTGTTTTTTTATGTGCGAGTTATTTATTTTCGTAACTTTTTTTACTTTTGTTGTTTATATCCAATTTAGGCCAATCACGTAGCATACTCAGTACATAATGATACCACGTGTTCACTTCTCATGTATCTGCCTATCCAATGGGCAATACAAGCATGATTGTGTCACTATTGCAGTAAAAAAACAATAAATAGTTGAAGGTGTGAAAACAATATTAATAAGATTTCAAAATTAAAAATAAATATATTAGTTATCTCCCATTCATATTCATACAAAAGCAAAAACAAAATCCAATTTAATATTCCCAAGTCCTAACACTGAACTTGTTAATTAAACTTGTTTCATTCAATGAAACTGTGAATGAGTTCCCGAAATTAATCAGCAAGGAGGTACTTATTTAAATAAGCCGAAGAAAAGAAACTTCTTACGGGTCAAAGCTGAAATTAAATTCTATTCGTAAACTCTGAGAGTCGATTAGCATAATACAAGTGAAGGTGAGATGGGGCCATGAGTTCACTTTATTACCAGCCTGGCCTAATGACTTGATTTTTGTCTTGGCTTTATATAAATTTATATTATAAACTTCTTTAAATTTAACTATGTTATTATTTTTTTATTTGCTGATTTAATCGTGGGTTTGGTTTAATTTTTACATTTCGGCTTTTGTGGTCACGGGGCGGACTGAAGTATACATCTATTATTTAAGGGTCATGGATCTTTATATTATAGTACTTGTCGGCAGATATGTGTGTAAGATTAGCGTAAGTCAGTCACCCTTCTTTTGATAATTGATTACATTTTTCTTATTATTTTTTGGGTCCCTTAAAATTATTAAGAAATATAACGTAAGTTTAATTATGATACAAAAATTCTTAATATGACATTTGATTTTTGCACACACTGTCTTAAGTATTACGTAGGTGGTAGACATGGTATCAGCACACCAACGTTTTGCTTTGTATGTCCTTGTAAGACCGTCCCACAAAGTGGTAGGGGATCCTATCGTCATATTAGGCACAAATTCCTGACCGATCTTGAATAGAAAAATCCAATATCGATAGCCCTACTTGGTATTCGAAAACAAGACTTCAGCTTTGTAATCATACCATAGTACAGCAGTGCCATTGTAGAAGTCTGAAATTTTATCAGTCTCAAAAAATATTTAGTTGCAATTTTATTAAAAAACAGATCCTTATAGTTTATAGTTCATCTACAGTACAGTTTTCTTGAAATTCAAATATCATATATAACATGAAGATACAAAGCAAAAAAAACGTAAATATAGTATTAATAATATTTGCTTATGATATTACTGAGTACAATGCGCGTCTTATTGCTGAATCGTTGTTTCAGGGATATTACTCAAATTAATAATTCTGGGAATAGGATTGCTTCGTTTCGTGAACAAGAACCTATATTCTGGGAAGTGTTATTGAGTACCTCTTGTAACCTAATACGTATTAATAACGTTTGATATCTGTCTGTGGAACCATTGTGACTGCGAATGTGAATATTTATGTATAAATTACGCATACAAATTATATCTGGAATTTTTTGGAAGTGGTGGAGCCACCTTTTGTCATGCCCATATACGCTGAGTCATGACTCAGCGTGTATGGGCAGGCTCATACAGGTCAAATATATATAGGGAAGGCTAAAGGGAAATATATATATATATATATATATATATATATATATATATATATATATATATTAAATATTCTTAAATTGCTCACGTTGCGGTGCAAATAAAAGAATATTAGAATTTTCAAAGATCCTAAATGTATTTCTCGAAAGCACTTGGTTATTATGAAGATGCTTTCTACAATCTTAGATTCAAGTCTAAGCTTTCTCTAGTAGAAATCGTTTTATATAAAAACAACGAATATATAAATTTCTTGTAGTGAATTTTGTCACTAGTTTCGCCTACGACTCCACCCGTGAGAAAAATATTTTTTGGGATAAATGTCTTATTATATATTTTGCCGGGATAAAAATTACCCTTTAGCCTTCCCTGTTCAATGGGCCATCTAACCCTAAAATATGTTTTAATTCAAACAAATAGTTTCCGAGTTAATTTAATATCAACAAACTAAATAACCCTTTATATATTAGTATAGGTTAAATCGCTTATGTCTTGTAATCACGCCTTTATCTAGCTCCTAACCAGATATCTAAAATCATTTTAGTTTGATAAAGTACACAATGGTTATTAAAATTAGCCTGCAAAGTTTAAATGACTTTGTAAAAGCGAAGTTCGATGAAATAATACAGAAGTTAGAGGCGACCTTTCTATTGCTATTAGAAGGTATTTAGGGGAGGCCACACGTGTAGAACTATTTCTCGGACCCTTCCCGCGCAATGTGACTACACATATGACTTACTCTCTTTATTTAGGGGTGCTTGCTTGTTAATTACACTAGGAAAATTGTTGGTGAAGACATAATAATTGCTTTTTAGGTCATACTTCATGATAAAATAGAAAAAAACTTAATTTAGAATGAGTACAGTTGATGGCTTTATTATACCATGCAATCTCTTTAAGGCTTTGGATGGTGATAATTAGACGTAAATGACAGTCTTAGGTATGATCGCGTCAATTTCCGAAAGAAATCGCATAAAGTGAGTCACTCTATTTGCATATACGTGACACGTGTTTGTGGTTTTCTTTAGTAGTGTCAATTATGGTAGGTTAAAACAATGTCTAGTGTACCTTGAAAGCTTATTAGATGTATTATGTGTCAATTAACTTCCTTCCGCTATAATAGTTGAAAACAGTATATTTATCACAGCCGACCGAAAAAGGCTGTGAAGGTGACAACAGTTCTTTATAGAACCGATACCATAAAACAAATCACTTATCAATGATAAGTATATCGAGTCCATGAGTAGCAAAGAAAAAAGGAGTCAAATATGTTTTATGATTGCTTTCTACAGTTTAGAAATCTGGTTATAATAACTGCATAATTTTTCGTTTAAAAACGATTCACTTTAACTAAATATACGTCTGTTTACATATCATCAAACAAAGTAGGATCCATTTTATAGAAGTCTTAGTATGTACCCTACTTTTATATTCAACGTCTCATTGTGAAAGTAATTGGTTAAAACTTGTGATTTAGTTTCAAAAGGCGGAATTGAATGGAGCACTGAGAATCCGACTTTCAGTCTGAAAATTTTAATGAGAAATTCGTATCTCATTGCTTTAGAAACAGCCATGGAGGGCGGCAATCTCTCGCGTCAATTTATTCTGTCTCGACAGAAGTTTCGACTGTTTCGATGGAATTCCTTTTGCGACGTCTTATTTGTCCGTCCGGCGGGTTCAAATTAAAAGATAATGTGTTAAAGTTTGGCCATTTGGAAGTTGGGCCGGTGGTGCAGATTGAAATTATTACCTGGCCATTAGGACTGGACGGCCGGCGGGGCGCGGGGGTGAGACGCGAGGAAACGCCGGCCTGGGCGTTAATGTTAAAACTCCACGATTTATTCCGGTGCTCAGATGCCAACAACAATCACTATGATAAATGACTCTTGTGCGTGACTCTAAATTTTTACAACTGTTTCCTGAGATTTTAAAAAGTTGCCGCTCTTGTTTATTTAAATTGGTGAAATATGGCCCATTTAGATTATCATGAACTTTTTTACCTTAAGTAAATGCTTGCCAGTCTGACACGAGTTTGCATGACGGAACCCTTGTAACTAATTGTTATGATGTCATGTCATTGAGCACGAGGAAGCTGGCTCCACGTCAACTTGAATAAAAGCATTAGCGAGTGCGCGTGCGCTGATCCGCGTGTCGTGATATCACGCTTCAAATAATACCTATTTTTTGTTTAATTTTGGACAACTGTACTTGAAGTTAATTTGCATAACTCCGCTAATGCAGTTTGTGTTCCGCCTTAATGGGTTACCTTGTAATTTTATTTTACAAACGCGATATGCATTTGAGTTATTTTTAATTCCTCATAAGGATCTTCTCTGGTTGGCTACAAGGCGGACAGAGGACATAAAAAAGGAAATTAATGAATATGTCAAAATCCTTGGAGGGAGCAAATATTCAACTGCAGACATTCTGTGGCCGCAAATGATAAAACAAAAAATAATCATACGATTTTTATTCCAAGATTTTTATTACAAGCATTTTAGCTTATGTATACACAAACATACGTACACCTACCATACACACCTACACCGGCCACCGTGAGATAAGTTTGACTAAAATATAGAAAGGATATTGAATATTTTGTACGCGTCCAAAGCTAACTGGACGGTCAATGATTCATCACCGTTTATAGTTTATTTAAAATTCTACTCGTCGAGTGGAATTATTCTAGTGGAATAATTCTAGGTAGAATGTTGTCGGACTTTGCAATTATTTTGCTAAGGTCCGTGTGTCCAGTCGCACTGATCACCTGATTACTAATTGATATTTTATTTGCATTGTAATTTTGTATTATTTTTGGAATCGTAGTTTATTGTTTTGGTAAATTATTACTGTTAAAATAAATTGGCAGACTATACATTGCAGTGTTTAGATGTAAAAGGATATTGGCTGTTTTTTTTTAAATACGGACTTAAATTAGATTACAGCATTTTTAACTACCAATAGATAAATCGATGAGCATTGTTCCGCAAATATAAAAGTTCTAGATGAAGAAAGAGTCTGACAAGATTGGTACTTATATATCTAAGAGTATTTCTCGAAAATTTCGAAGACACCTTCAAGTCAAAACTTAACCCTAAAGTTTAAACCTAAATCAATCTACAATATAGCTAGTCATATTCGATCCAACGTAATTCTAACATAAGGGCAAAACTAATACGATCAATAATATACATACATACATAAACTCAAGCCTTTTTCACAGACGGGGTAGGCAGAGGTGCCAGGACAACCACATTTTTCCTTGTATGTTCCTTCCCACGATGTGATAGGTGGCCATCCCATCGCCATATCGGGCACAAATTTCTGACACTGGGCTGATAATGAATAGAAAAATCCAATATCACTATGCCTAACATGGCATTCATATGGCATTCGAACCCGAGACCTCAGCCTGGTAACCGTACCCTAGTACAACTACGCCACCGAGGCACCATTAATATACTATATTTATTAAAAATACGAGTCTCCAAAGATTATAAACACGGAATAAAAACCAAGTCGCCAGGGGATTATCTATTTACATTTGCGAATCACGTAACTACCGGTATGGACGGAGTTTTCACTATCGCAGTTCATTGTCTCTCGAGAAATGCGCGATCCATTGCGATTATTGAACAGGTATTTTTAATAGCTAAATTGTTCTAGCCTCGGGCATTTTATAAGACCTTATCTGTTTTATATGGCGTCTTCTTCGCAGAATTTTTTTAAATGGAGTTTGTTTATTTGTTTTTTTTTATTTATTGTACACAAATGAAGATTTTAACAATATCAAAAATAATAAACAATCTATAGTACAATTTCGGTATTACCGCTTTAAGCGATTTCTATCTGACAAGCCAAGGATGGATAGAAGAAAAGGGAATAGAGAGTGCAGTTTAAAATTAAGAAAACGCTCAAGATTTTAATTGAGGTGATATTGAAAAATAAGTAATGATATAATAATGATTATTTATTTTTCTACTTATTAAATTGGAAAATAATGATTTAGCGCGCATGGCGTCCATAATATTAAGTAAAATATAACATCGTTTACCAATTATTGTAAAGGATCTGTACCAAAATATGGTTATTTATGGGTATTCTTTGATTAAGTTTAGGTAAAATGAATTGTACTATCCAATTGATACACAGTTTGAGACCTTATCGATTTATATAACTTTCTGGAGAATACTTAGAAGTGAACAATGTTATTTCAAACATTTTACCAAACTTATTTTTAAAGACGATTCTCATTACTTCATGATTCAGCATTCTCATAAATATGAAACAAATTACTTTTACAATTATTTTTATTTCCAATATTTATTTGTCTCACTTATTTTTTAATCTAATTTATTCAACTTATATAACCAAACCTTTAACGAAAAATGTAGCATGGAAATGCTTTGACCGGTAACTTTCTGTTTTATAACGTTGGTGACATGACACACGCGGAGTATATCGATAAACTAAAGAAACTGGATCCAACGACTGGTTAGATAAGACCGACTGTTGATGCGTGGAAGAAAGCGGTCGTCTGCAGATGTCGTGCGAATGATAGCGACATGGCGACGTGCAAACTTTGTCCAGCATTTCTTTATATAACAAACAATAAATATAACAAAAAATATAGTCTGTGGCGTGCCATAGAAGAAACCTAAGTTCAGCAGTAGACGCGGACGGGCTGATGATGATGATAAGAACAAAAAAATTGGGACACAATAAAAATCAATAATTACTATTTTTTGCGATTTTTGCTACAATACTTTGCAATAAAATATACCAAGATAATAATGACTTTATTTAAAACCGTCTCGTAGTTTTAGTTCCGCCAGAAATTAAATCGTATATGAATATTAAATATTACATTAAAAAGACGCACACAATAAGGAGATAAACATAATATTTCCTTGAGCATTTCGTTATTTTTTCCTTGCATTTATCTTTCAATAGACAGTAATCTTAATCTCCAATTTTGAAATAGATATATTGTTAAGATACTTACACACATACATCATAATTTAAACCGTGTTAATTCAAACGTAAAATTACAAGTTCCCTTATAATTTAATAACACACTGTTTTAAGCAGCAGTCAATTATTTCTGAGTATAATAACACTGCAACAAACCTCCTCAATTATAATTTCATTGTTCAAACCGGAAAACAATGCATAATTAGTGACATTCGTACTCACAGCCTTAAGATATCACGAATTATACCAGAAAATGTTTATTATTTATGATATTATCTAACTTCCGACGCTCGATCTGACTTCCACTCTCCGGGATATCCTTTTATAATATATAAGCAACCTTTACTTTAACCTCCAAGTGTAACAAAAGGCTGGAAAATAAAATTTTGATGCTATTAAAGTTATGAATAATTATATCAAGTTTGTTAGTGATTTATGAAATCGTGAATTTGATTTCAAAATATGCATACCAGTTTTACATATTTGATTGCTTTAACAGCTACAAGACTTCCATAAGAATTTCAGCGCTTTTAGACAGCCTTCATGGCGCAGTAGGTTAGACACTGTGTGTGAAACGAGAGGCCGCGGGATCGATCCCGGAACTGGGGTCAGGAATAATCCTGCATAAGCATAATGCATAATGCATAAGTATTTGACTGTTGGGTGTATTTGTTTGTTAAATTAAAGAGAGATAAAGAAGGGACGGAGCACTGTTACCAACCATTTCTAGATAGGATAGGTACTTGGCAATAATCATTATAGCTGCAGGGGTGTAACTCTATACTCCGACATGACAACGTATGTTCAAACATCGTACGTGAAACTGTAATATTCTTGAATATTTTTTTATTTTTTTTTAATTCTCTATCAAATGTCGTAACCTTAAACTATGTTCGAACTTCGTATGAAAGCTGTACAAATATTCCAAAATACTTTACAAAATGTTCGAATCCTTTATCGTAACCTTAGACAAAGTTTGGTGTGAACTATAAGTTTCATAGAGTATAGTATTGATTTTGTGGGATAGGTGAGTGTGGTTATGTGTTCACTGTCCTTATTGATGTATCGTGTTCATAAAGAGTCATATTAAATCAAACCACCATATAAACCAATACACTTTATTATACGACTCTACATTGTGCCGGGCGCAACCACACTAACTTAGCAACTAAGCAAAGCCGTGAAATGCAACTATGCAATTATCTATACGCGTGTCGCTACAATTTTGAGAAGTGGAAAACTTTAATCTTATACGTGGACGTCGAAGTTTCGAATATTCGAACTTCGTGTCTGAGAATAGAGTAACCCCAATATGTTTTTATAATATGAAAATAAAAAATTGTCAAAAGTTTGAGAACCGCCTCAAGAGAGAAACATTTAACAGAACAGTTTATCTGAGATCAAACGTTCGCGACAAGCAGAACATTTCTTATTAATGTGTGCTTATGTAACTAAGTGTCTACATATGTCTCTTTAATAGTAATCATGTCAAACTGTCTGATGTCGTCGATCTAATTTGGATTAAAAGATAAGCTGATTGTGTTTAATTGGTAATTTATGTAATAGTATTGTCTATATTAATAAATAACATTTTTATGCTACATATAGCATGGCAAAAAACAGCCTGTTTTTAATGAGGACGCGAAGATTGAAATTTATTTTAATATGACAACCGTATATGTTACTATGGAAAATGTTTAGACACATGTTATTTTTTTATTGTTGTTAAAGGCTTGTTTATGTTAAATCACAAAACAAACAACAACTGAAAGAATATGTATATAAATACATACGTATAATATTATTCAATGACATTTATAATAGTGTAGCCAATTTTTTTTTTCATTAATGCCAATTGTCACCGAATGTTTTTTTTTTGCCAAATTATAACTAATGATTTTAATTAAACCAGAATATTTTCAGCAACAGTAATGCTTACATCGTGACATTTGCAAATCGAGTTAAAAAGACTACTTTGAGAAAAAAACCGCTTTAATTATTATTTTATTTCCAAATATTATTCAAATATAAATACAACTGTACAATAGATAAAATATGAATCAAACTGTTTTATAGAGTTTCCGCAGCTTCATAAATATTAACAGGGCATTAAATTTAATGGCTTGTGAATTACCGCTCGTTAAAATTTAATAATATTAATGCAGTTTGAAGGAATTATACATTTCCTAAAGTAACTAACTAAACCTTTCTTAATTATTTTATTATTTATGATTTACCTCAATGTACATATATTATTTTTATGTGTTATTTCAAATATACAGGGTATATCAAGACTGCTACCGAAAACGAAGCCGGGTGGTAGTTTAAGCGACTTCAGACACAATGCAACAGAAAAAAGTTGCAAACTAAAGCGACAATTTTTTTTTGTTATTTTTTTCCTATGGTCATATTTGGGTGGAAAATACATTTTTTCCTAAAATAATAGTGTATACCCTTTTATTTATAAATACTCTAAGGTATAAAAGAGTTTAAATTATTATTTTAGCAAAAACTATGGATTTACCACCCAAAAATGAAGATATTTAAAAAATCATAAAAAAAAAATTTCGCGTTTCTATGCGAAATTTTTAATTGCATTGTGTTTGTAGCCACTAAAACTACCACCCAGCTTCGTTTTCGGTAGCAGTCTTGATATACCCTGTATAAGTCCAAATAACCCCAACAAAAGTCAAATAAACTCATTAAGACGATTCGCCGTTGAGTTGCGTACGCGCTGAGCGTGCGTTGAACTCTTTTATATAGCAATCTGGACCAATACTGTGCAACGGCCAAAGTACCATAGTTACGTAAGTGTCATTGCCGTTTTGCATCAGTACTAAGTAATCACCACCGCAATTATTGTATAATACAGTCGGAAAATTCCTTGACAGTTGACTTAGAAATATTAGTTTGGGCGGCCGAATGCAATTTAGATTTGTTTCGTTGAATTTGTTTTAGTAATAAATATTTGACTGCTGATAAAGGTAATTGCTTCATTGATAATATTCAACGTAGATTTCAATTAAGTCGATTAATATTACGCTTTTAATTGACAATAATTATTAGATTGGTCTATGGTAATTTGGTAATAATAAATTAGTCCACCCAACAATTACTAAGTGTTGAGTTTTACGTATCAGAAACTGGAAGAGTTTTTTAGAACCATCATCTGAGCATCACGATCAAATCTTCGCCCTTTCATTGCACAGTCGACTTTTCATCTAACCAAAAGACCAAAGAGGCTATATAGTATTTTGGTGATATAAAAACATATTAAAGAGTAATTTAACGAAAATTATCATTTTAAAATAATTTGGATAAGTAATCAATATTTATTAATATTGTCAACTAAAATAGCACACGTTATTAAATATATCTTGATAAAAAAAATTAAAAAGATTTGAAACTAACCTGTCACACTAAAACTTAATTATATCATCAAAGCTAACTCCACAATTTGCCTTAAATATTAAGAAGCATATGCTCAAAATATTCTTAGAGCTTTACATTTACAAAATACAAAAGGCAGCGGCACAAACTCCATATATTTTAATCAGATAAATTATTTAACAAAACCCTCCGACCCTGTGCCACTTGGAATAATTGTCATGACTTCATAACACAAAGCTTGTATGTAAAACTGCTTATATAACAGGTGGCTAATCATCTTTACAAATAATGTCTGACGATTTATCTGAGTTGACTTGTAAAGGATAATTTAATAAGTGAAATATGTGTAGACGTCTATGTAATGTGTTTATTGACATATTTTTGCCCTAATCTAGGGTATAAAATAAATAAAAAACCGGGGTAATTATTCCAATGAGCTCTTCAACAGTGAAATTTGTTCTTAAGGAGCGCTTAGTAACAAAAACACTCACAAATGTGTAAATAAATTTTATTTTTACTTAATAGTCTATGATTTAAATGATGATGTTACCAAATTTCAGAAAAATGAGTTTTTATAATCAGTGGCAGTTAAAATTAAAATGAACTTTTTATAGTGCAATCTCCTAAATATAAGACCAATCTGTAAATTAAATAATTACAAAAATGCAGGTTCGCCAAACTAAAATAAACGGATGGTCACGGAATGTTCCAGTTTAATATAATTGGTTATTTAATTGATCCGTCGGTTAAATCTAATATAGTACCGGAGATAATCAGAAAACCCACATTAACATGATCCGTGATCTCAATACTGGCCGATGGTTATATTGTACTTATTCCAAGGTTGTCATATTACAGCCTCGATAAAGTGAGCTGTTATTTCCATCGATTTTATGGTATATTATCCATGCAGTGAGAAACTCGTTGCAGCCTGAGTTACACGCGTGATGTGAAATCACAGTTGTGAGCAATGCGGAATCGAATATATTGCAAGCTTCGTAATATCCATGACAAAAATAATTCGTCATCTTTTAGGGCTAGGTAAATGTGATTTTATAATACTAGATTTAAGTGCAATCCACACAGCAGTCACATAAATTGTCCTGACCCTACACTCTGCCTCCATGCCGAGATCGAACCTGCTACCTCTCCTTTCACAGCCGGCGTTTACCCAACTGAGCCACGGAGACTATCATATAAAATAATAATTTTTGGACGTCGATTTTATCTTCGTTCACTCATATTAGAAATATTTAAAATTAAAGCTATCTCGCAATAATCGCTGCTCAGATGACCGGCGTATTGAAATCGCACGCAAAAAGTCCCCACAATCTTGCTCCAATGAAAAAGTGGTTGCTAAATCCCGCAACCGCACTCGCACTGATAAAAAAAGTTATAAGCAAATAGATTGCAAATAGGAAACTCATAACGAACGTCTCGTAAAGGGTAGTTTGTTCAAATAAGTGGCCAGTTGGTGCTACCGTTGGTTTTAATCAAGTCTCGCGTGTGCCCTGTGTCCGAACGTCGAGAGCTCTTAAACCTCGCCTGATTAAGTCCGGAGAGGATGGCGTGGGCGTTCGAAATCATTTCTTTGGATGGATTTAAATGTAGTTTTTTGTGTTCAGTTTTGGTAGGTTGGTTAGTTACTTTAGGGCTATGTGCAATGGTGAAAGGTGATAGGCTAAGTATGTAATTGCGGTGTGGCCAATAGCGGCTTTTATGACTGCGTAGTGGGTTGATTTCAATTTCAAGAAACTCTATAACATCTAAATCATAAAATCGAATTGCTTTTTGCTGGGGAAAAAATATACTTATTTTAGGTCGCATTTTTGTTTTATTACTGTTTTTATTGGTGAATCGTGATAAATAAAAGTAACAGAAGTTTTATATATTAAAATTATTATTTTTTTATTTGACATTTGTTCATTATTGTATTTAAGACATTGACATAGGCCAAGGTGCTAGTTAGTGTATACAGAAAAATACAAACGATACTACCATTGTCAATAAAATTTAATGTTTTTAAGATATACATACTGTATTAGGCAAGAGTCTATGCAAAACTGCATTCGCCCTTTTTGATAATACAATATATGTTTATATATTTCTGCGTTAATGAAATTCCTGAGGTCTAACTCTAGTTTAACCTAGGGCTAAACGTGACTGCCAAATAGCTGTTCCATTTCGTTGTCTCGAACTGGCATCGGACAGTAAACTAGTATATGAAGGAAACTTCAAATATTTGAACTCATTATAATTCACAAGGATTATAACCCAGCTTTGTCGAATACTTCATGTAGAAATAATTTTTAAGATACCACAATATCCTACAGACTTGCAAATATACTACAGTAATGTATAGTAATATTAAATACACTGATATGACAAAATGATTTTATTAGATAACATATATACATAATATAATATAAATTCGAAAAATGTCAAAGCATGTAAACATGTACGGTAGCCTTCTATCGGCCTTTTATCCTATGTCTAAGAGGTATTTAAAATTATGCAGACGAATTTACAATTTTTATAACTTATATCGATTTATACAATACATTTTCAAAAGAGACTGCAATTAGATTAGATTTATTTGTATACTTTGATAATTTAATTTAAACCAATATTTTATGACGAAATGTTGACCGAAGATTTGTTTATTGATGCATAGAAAATAAATAGAATTAACTAATAATCTCTAAACAAACAACACTCATTTTGTATTTGATGAACAATATTAATGTGGAATGCTAATGTAATAAGTGTTAGTCTAGATTACAAACTGTTACAAATCAATCTAATTTTAATTCAATATTTAAATGAGGAAACATGAGTTGAATATTTAACATATTTGTTTAGTAATTTTGCCTCATTGGTCTAAGAATATTATGCATGGTTTGTGAACTGTGAGGTTCTGGGTTTGATTCTCAGATCGAGTAATACAGTTCGTTTGTAAAAAGTCATATAAATTACTTGGGAATGTACTTTGCACGCGGTGTAGTGATGAACGCGCCTCTTATCATAATGTGGGTCAAAAGAGCTTCGCGATCTATCAGTGGATGGGCACTATTGCCGCCTCGACGGCGTAAACGTTTAGGTCAGGTCGGAAATAGGGTTAATATTTGATCACTAGGTTGTTTTATAATCTATTTACAAATCTCAAAATGGTTTTCGCCATCCATGGAAATACGCAGGATCATGAAAACCATAGGCGTTTTGAGGGCATTTAAGGATAAAGGATTAGAGCAAAAGGCTTGAATGATTACCATTAATTACAGCATAATCTCCCAAGAAATCGTTTAAAAAAAAGTGATAAAACATTCCATTGAATTATTTAAACGGTGACCAAAATAAAAGCGGGAAGTATGATTATTGAATATAAATGCTCTTACACAACTCTTGTGTGATGCATACTAATTTGGTGAAAGACTGACTAATAATTTTGAACAGTATCTTCCTCTTTGGCCATATATATGTATATATACAGGGTATATCAAGACTGCTACCGAAAACGAAGCCGGGTGGTAGTTTAAGCGACTTCAGACACAATGCAACAGAAAAAGTTGCAAAAAAAAGCGACAATTTTTTTTTTGTAATTTTTTTCCTATTGCCATATTTTGGTGGTAAATACATTTTTTCCTAAAATAATAGTGTATACCCTTTAATTTATAAATACTCTAAGATATAAGAGAGTTTAAATTATTATTTTAGCAAAATCTATGGATTTACCACCCAAAAATGACGATATTTAAAAAATCATAAAAAGTAATTGTCGCGTTTCTAAGCGAAATTTTTAATTGTATTGTGTTTGTAGCCACTAAAACTACCACCCGGCTTCGTTTTCGGTAGCAGTCTTGAGATACCCGGTATATATATATATATATATATATATATATATATATATATATATATATATATATTACACATTTTATATAGCCATGAATGACGAGACGTTCATGCCATTCAGCTCTTGCTAGCTAGCTACCTCTTGGACAGTAATAAATCCAAACAACACCACGAATTACATTCTACTACGCTCGCCATCCTGAGATATAAGATTTGAAATCTCATTAAATCCAGTGGTTTCTCTGGCTACAATGTCCTTCAAACTAGAACAGAACAGTGCATTTACACTGTTGTGACACCCACCACAGGGCACGGACAGATGGCTATAGTATGCAGGTTTCCTTCACTGTATAGTTATTATACAAATACTTTACTATTTGTGGGAACATTTAAAATTATTTCATAGAAAATCTTGTTTACTTGACAATATATTTGTCATGTTATATGTGTTTCCATTAGACGCGGCAGACTTAATCACAGGCTGGTAAATTATATGATGCATAAGAAGATCAAGAGCAACTGGTTTGTGCAGGAAAATTGCGTTATTGACTCTAATAGAGAGAATCTTAGTAGGTGTCACTAAGGACAATGGTAAGTACATATGTAAGTAAACAATGAATTATGGATTTCAAAATGGAATTCCTGCAGAATTATTGGTGATAGATCTCTCATATGTGAGAAGCCGCCTGGGCAGGCATCACCGCAACGTCTATTTCTCCCGACAAACAGCAGTGTAAATGAACTGTTGTGTTTCAGAGTGAAGGAAATTATAGCCAGGGTAACTACTAGACATATTGAGACTTAACATCATATGTCTCAGGATGGCGAGCGCAGTGGAATGCCAAGCATTGCTTTGTAATTCAAGGTGTTGTTTAGTTTTTCTACTGTTCATGAGCGGTCGTATCGCCTACCATTAGGTGAACAGAATGCTCGTCTCGCCACTCGTTGCAATGAACTACATAAGGTTGCTTGAGATATTTTGCCTAATGCAATGAGGCCGTTGATTGTACTTATTTTTAAATTTCGGTAATCTCTGTTTTTTCTCGTGTAAAATAAATCTTATAAATAAAATAGGAAATACTTTATTTCGTATTTGTGATATAATCGCTCTAAATATAAATGTTTACACAATTACAATTGTAACAACGTTTCGGTAACTCCCAAAAAAACTAATTACAAAACCGATATTAATTTCAATGTGACCAGATTATATTTGTCGACAATTCATAATATCAAGGCCGCGAGTCAATTACCCCACTAATTCTATTATTAAAAATTGTATAAATTGCGCAAAATCCCTTACTGTGCCGCGTGAAGCAAGGCCGCGCCGCTTTCATTGGAAAGTTGAGACCGGAACTCCTGCCGTGCTACCTCATAACTCAGAATTGTGGGCTACAATCGTCTTATAAGGCCAAGAGTCCATCTTTACCCACTTCCATCAAGAATATGGTCATCACATACTTTTTTGTAAGAATCAATATTAATGCATTAAAACCACGTTGAATTGAAAGACTTTTTAAGGCTTCATAACAAGGCATTGATGAATAATTCTCCATATTTTCCATTAAATTCATCGCATATGGAATTCCAATATCCATGTATGGTTTTATAAAAAGAAAGTGCGGTGAGACAAAGCGTAATATGTCGTTTTAAATCGATTGCACGCGTTGAATAATCGATCATCGGAATTTTTATAAATTTATCATCGGTAAGAATTTTGTAATTCTTTCCGTATGGGTGTGATGGAGAATTTTAATGCATATAAAATATTCAATATTACGCGACAACCCAAGGGAAAGGGGGTGAATACAATTAATATTTAATTAAGTATAATGTAATTTAAATAATATATAGTAATTTAAATATAAAGTAATTTTAATTACATACAATATATCAATAAAATATCAATTAACATTGTTCTATAATCGATTACAATAAATACAATTTAATAAACAACATTCTATTGCAATGTAGGTCAACCGAAAATAAGTACAAGCACCACTTAAAATTTCTAGACAAGCAATAAATCATTAAAAAACATTTAAAATTTTAAGTGCACAGATTTGTTATCAGTGCAGTGGCAAACCTTTTTGTTTGGACTAAATGTTTGATAATAAATACAATATTGACACAATATGGTCTTAATTCAATGGCCTTAAGTGCGAACATTTTATAGCAGTCGCGTAGCGTCCTTTCGACCATTGCATGAAGATTGCATGTATCAAAGTTTGTGTGGGATATTTATATCTATACAGTGACCACCCAGACAATGCGAAACCTGCTAAAGTGATCCACTCAGATGCGTTTGGTTTCAAGATGAGAGAGCGTACAATAAAATTTGAAGTGCATTTTATATTGACCTGGATGAGATTCATCTCTTACTATTCGGAAGTTGGCATACGATTTTGATCACATTAGATTTATCGTCATTGTCAGTCATCTTAAATTCAACAGACAGCGCGGCTCCACAACACAATCTAGCTAATTCCGCGTGTATAAAAAACTACGTTAGACATTTTGGTCATAAGCTGGTCCGAAACAACATATATTTTGATCAGAATGTTGACAATACAGAAATATTTAATAGCTACAATTTTTTTGTAAATAACAGAAATTAAATTATTTACTAGTATTTTATGTTGATGTCACCAAAAAAGCATCAGCCAAGTACATTCATGATGTCAAAGACGAATAAAAGTTTGGGTTTTTTCCTCATTGGTTTTCTAAGATTGCATATTAACCAGACATGCAATATAGAAAAAGAGGATATATATTAGAGATATGAAAAAAAGACATTTCAAACTTCCAATTTTTTGTTTTCGAATTTCTTAACGATCAATTGCCTCCAAGGTATAGACTGCCAAAAAGCAAAAAAAATAAATATTCTTTATTTTTTGTGAATAGTGCAATTAAATATCTCTGACTTCTTATTCTGATTTCCGCCCCCAATAGAAAAGAAAGAAAAATAGGTTTATTTGCCACAAACATTAAAAACGACGTACGAAAACAGATATACAAAGGTCTATTTATAGATAAAATAATCATCATCAATCAATATATCCTGTAGTAATCAGCTAGAAGTGCTGATTCTAAATTATGTAAACATTGCCATAATAATCTGCGATATCACAGCATCAGTGTAACCTTCAGAATTTATCGCCACCATAAACTTAGCTAGTAAAGTGAAATGAATGAAAAATCCCCTCGCTACATAAAAGTATAAGAGTGGCTTGTTCATCAAATTTTAAAGTTATTGTGAACTACTCGTAGCTTCTCTATGATGGTTCTATCGTCGGCCGTGTGTTCACGGTCGGACCGATATATTTACAAATACCTACCTGTTTATTAACTTAATGATTTCTTGTTTATTGATTGCATGTCATTTGGGGTTATTAATGAAGGTAATCTTAGCTTATGCCCTAGAATGTTATTACATTAATGTTTTAACATTTTTTCTGTATTATTAACTATATTTTTACAAAACGACGGTTAGTTTTACTAATGAAAATGTTAATAAAATATTCGTAAATATTTCCATAAAAACAAACTAAATGTACACACAAAACATTATGTTTTATCATAACCTAGAAACTAGTCGTTTACACTTTCCATTTCTTGCGGATCGCGCCAATCTATTTTGTATAAATACCGGCGAATATTTTGATAGCAAATTAAACATAATTTATTGCTGATTATACCGCCCATCAACTTACAAATTAGTTTAAATCAATTTTATCAGTAATTAACCCAAGTTCGTATATCATAGTGCACCGTGCAGTCATGTTGGCGATGCGTTTAATCTCCATTTGACTGATTGATGACTCTCCCAACAAATTTAAATAGCTTGGTTTAAATTTGTTAAATTCATGTTAGACAGGCAATTAATTTTGTATACATTTTAATTAGTTACGCTATGATAATGTCGTTCATCCTGATTTTTATAAATAGTCTCATGTTAACGGTCTGAATAAATCGATCAGTGGAAGTATAAGATAGTTTTTTGTATTGTTTTAAATTGAAAATATTCTTTCGAACTTAATGTGTACAAGTCTTTATATAATGTATACGTATAAAATCGTAGAAGTATCTAACCAACCGAAATGCTGTGTTCTAATATTTGTATTAAGATTTGTTCCAAAGTAGAATCAGTGCTTTTTTTTCATCATTCGTAAATTTATATAATTAAATGATTACACTACTATTTCCGAGCACTTTTACTGTTTAACAAAAATGATAAAGTATATTTGTAGTGTGTACCGTCCTTAAAATTGAACCGAAGAGTTGAGTCAAACTAAGTAACGAAATGGACAGGGTAGGTACTGTTCTTGTAATCTCAACTGAGATTAAGTCTCGAACTTTGGATATCGACTGCCCGGGGTGCATTATTTCGTCTCCTCAACTCCGACCAACTTATTTTCGTATATTAGTCGGGCTAACGCGGGCTCGCAGTTGCAGCAACTTTTAATGCAAGTTTTGCAGCATTTGCTCGGAGGAAATGTAAGGGATGTTTGAGATTAATGAAAATGCAGACTACAACATTCACACGGAGTAGTGTATGCAAGTTCCGCAAGATGTCACTGTTTTGTATTTAGTTTGTTAGAATATTGTATTTGTTTATTTAGTTACTAAATGTGGTCTTTGTTTTAAATGGTATGGACCTCATATTCAAAATTAAGGCTTATAATAGCCGGCCCACGTGTCTCCACCTTCCTAAAAATTTAGGACATTCTCCATTTGTGTGAAGACACAGATCAGTAATATTTATTATATTGGCGAGTTTGCAGTAGACCATCATATTTTTATTACAACACGATATTATATCTGGATGTCACTGCGCTTAGCATAAGGTGCAGATCTAATTATCTAACATTATCCAACAGTAATATAGTTAATATTATTTCTGTATTAAAATAATAATAAATATTAGTTTTTAGCCTTGTTACAGTGACTTATTTATGATAGAGTCGCATAAACAACTTTTTGTATGACAAGACATGGAACATTTGGTGCGTTTTTCAATGTACTTTAGAATTCTGTCCGTTCACTAAAACAGGGTAATAGAATTTCAATTGTCCCTGTTCTTAGTAATTTTATTTATTTTACTGGTTATTATGCGTTTTATCTAAGCCGAAATAGATACAGAACATCGTCGGTTCAACTTTAAATGTTAATTTAAATCATTATGAGAAATATAACTTGGTCATGGTAAACAATAAATCGCCTCTTTAAGTTATAGAAAGAAGGTATGAAACAGTGCAGCCAGTAATATTTTTCACAGCTTACTACTTACTATTATTATTATGTGATTTCTTTGTTGTTTCTCTGTACAGCGCAAAAAAGAATCAAACAAAAAATACTATTCGAAAAAGATTATCTACATTTAAATAAAAAAAATATATTTCACGATCTTTTTATGCATTTAAAGATTTCTTCATAAGATGACTGACTAATTTATGTATTAAATGGTTTTCAATACTAACTGCTTCGGTTGCGCAGTTGTAAAACTGTACGATTGCAACGCTGAGGTCTCGGATTTGAATCCCGAGTGGGACAAAAGTCAGGTATTCGTCCTCAATATAGTGATAGGCTCGCCTCGAAACTCGATACGTGAGTGTCCTGGTAGTACCCCTGCCTACCTCATCAAGGAAAAGGCATGAGTTTATATATATGTATATATATGTAGTTTGAAATATATAAGTCCATATTGGCTAGGTTTTTTGACATGATTGCGAGTATATTATATAGTCAACTAAAACATATATGAGCAAATACCTACCGTTTCTCAAATAACATCATATTGCCTTTTTAACACAGTTAATATAAAACAAATTTAGCGCTAAGTTTCAGCTAGATAAATCATTTAAAACATGCATAAATCATCGTACACATATTTTTGTGTGTCAATGTTTACGATCACATAAACAATGCTGTGACTAACAAACCCGTTTGTGGCTCCTTGATCTTGACACAGATTATGGCAAATCCTTCTCAGCAAACCTGTCCGAGTTACGTTCATTTGCAATTACCTATACATAGCAATTTAGCTATGGTTTTTAGAAACTTCTAGAAAATATTCGAGATTTCACTGACATACTTGTAAGCTTCAAGGAGGTTTGAAGAAGCTTGGCTTTGCGTGGTTTGAAAATTTAAATTTGAATGATAAGGTGTTTATTTTTAAATATTATAAGGCTTTTATATTCGACACTTATGAATTATTAGGTTTTCAACTATATGTTATCTATACTAATATTATAAAGCTGCAGAGTTTGTTTGAACGCGCTAATCTCTGGAACTACTGGTCCGATTTGAATGATTCTTTCAGTGTTGGATAGTCCATTTATCTATATCATCACGCTATGACCTATAGGAGGAAAGCAGTAGTGATATTTCTAGCAAATATGAGGATATTTTGTTCGTTTTTCGTGGTCCGATTGGTCGATATTCTAAACTGATAGTCAGAATTAAACATTTTGACCATTTAATTTTATAACGTTTTAAAACGTGTATGCACCCGGGCGGAGCCGGGCCCGACCGCTAGTTGTTTATAATTTATACGTAGATTTATTTGTATTAAAATTTGTTTTCTGTTATGATATATTTGATGGAAGCTGTTATGTTATTTTATATGTTATTAGCATAACTATAACAATATGTGACATCCGGTAATCATTACAACTCTACAAAACTCTGCAAGATTTATACTTTCTTTTATTGGCAGACTAAGTAATAACAAAATTTTAAGTTCGGGCACATAGAAAAATTATTTTTTTCATATTCCTTTATATTTAATCAATCCCATAAACAGATAAAATTTTATGTTTTGCTAAGGCTACTAGTACCTTTGGTAATTTGTGAGGAAATTGTAATTTATTACTAAAAGTCATTATTTTAAATGTAAATGAAATAAAGTTAAACAATATTCAAAATTGAATAATGGATTCAAATAATAATAAACAGTTACTACATTTCTTTAAATAATTCTATCTCCTTGTATCTTAATCGTATTTACTTGCTCGATATCTACCAAGGCATCCATCTTGATAGATCGACCAGTGCAGAATTGTATTGATACAGCTAGCCTGCACAAGACATGCAATACAAGCCAAATTGGAAACGTCCGAGCAGAAAACGGACCCTGGCAGTAGCCGACTGCAGATAACTATTATATATTTTGAAATACTATATAGGCATTCAGATTACATGCACTTTGAATTTGAGTAGCTTGAGTGGAGAATTATTCTGACATCATGACCATTCACTGTGATACGGAATTCTAAGTTTTTTGATCAAGGAGTTTGTATTACACTCAAGTTATTTAGTGATAGGCTTGCCCCCTTATACGGACGGAACATACAAGGTGAAATGTGGGTGTCCTGGCACCTCTGCCTACGCCTTCTGGAAAAAGGCTCGAGTTTATGTATGTATGTATTTATTAGACTATGTAGCAAATAGGTGAAATATGCAACTAATGTGAATGAATGACATTTATTCGGTCTCGACGCAACATTAATTTTCGGACATGTTGCTGAACTATTTGGTTTGCAATTTTACGACCATGTGCCGTTTATATCAATTTGAATGCGATCATGAGGAAAGTGTGAGATGTACATAATATTATAATGTAATTTATTTATGACATTTTAATACATACGTTAAAGAAAAGCCCTTATACTTTCTTTAAAGGCCAGCAATGCACCAACGATTGTTTTCAGATGTAGTGTTTGCATATGGGCAGAGGTGACCAAACGCCATCAAACGCTATATATTTTTTTTATAAAATAATCTCCTAGTTTCTTCTCATTATATAAATATTAACGTCAGTAAAATGACGTTCCGTGACCTTAAGTTCGCGAATTAATTCAATAACGTAACGCCACGGCCATTTGCGAATTTTCATAAAATATTATAACAATTTTGATGAGTCACGTGAACATTATATACATTGTGCGTGCATCAAAATCATTAGACGAAAGGTAATTAAATGTTATTGAATTACGTAAATTAGTTAAGTCAGGACTCGTAAATAAATGATAACAAACAAAGGTATTAAAGTCGATTTCACTACAATGTGGATATATTTATCGACAGCTTAAATTAACTAATTTTATTTGAGACAAGGTTTTTCGCGATAGTAATTTGGCGAATTTTCGGATCGCGTGTTTGGTAAATTATAGGATGTTAGATAAGGGTGTGGGTGGATAGTGTAATAATATGCCAATCAATTTTTAATTTGAGCTCATCTTTTTTATTAAAAGATCTAAGATTGCCTACCGTGCGTGGGTGGGTATTAATAGATGATTTTGACTACGATATGCACGTTTGGACTTACACGATAGAAAATATTGACTGCCTCAGTGACGTAAAAGTCTCGGGTTCGAATCCTGCCACGGGAAAAGTTATTATGAATTTTTCCAATATTTATCAGCCAGGAGTCAGAAATTTGTGGTTGATATGGTGATCGGCTCGCCATTTATAGTTTGTCTTGGTAGCACCTCCACCAACATCTTCTATGAAAAAGGCGTGAGTTTATGTATGCAGAAATTTGTGTGTAGATATTTTTGAAGTGAAAACTTCTTTAGCGGCGTTGAGCACTTTTTCTGTAATGGGTATAAAATCTTAAACTCGCGTCAGGACACGTGACCTGATCGTAAGACGAAAAGCGTAAGACGGATGGAGAGTAGACAGCTGTCAGTTAGCTGTCAGTTTATAAAGCTTTGATGAATTGCCAATGATTTTGAGTGGAGATTTCAACATAAACTTCGCAGACGATAAAAATCAACTATTAATTGAATTTTTAAATAATGAATTTGGTTTAACTATGTCGAATGATCGCAATCTTAGCACAACGAAATACAAAACTACTATTGATGCGGTCTTTATTAGACATTTAAATAGGTTCGAATCAAAACTGTTCGTTTCTTACTTCAGCTACCATAAACCTATCGTATCAGTTTTAGAGATTGGCGATGATAGTTCTGGTAATGATGATGGTGAAAAAGTCGTTGAAATTATGGATGAAAGTTGATTTTTCGGAGAGATAAACTTTTTAATGTAAAATAATTGTAATAGTTTTAAAGTGTTCAATTTTTAATGTAATATAAATTGTCATGTTTGTGTACGATAGCGCAATAAATGAATATTGTATTCTACCACATAAATGATAGTACTTTTATACTGATAAAGCAATTGGTGCAAAATTATTCCCTAACCATTTCAAAATATCAAACATGCTCAACGTTAATAATCAAGTTTTCACTTCTGCCGGCACTCCCGGAGTGCAACCCGTCTTTTTTTTTCAGAATTAAAGTGAGCGTATTTTAAATTACTGTTAATTTACATATGTATTAAGTACATTTACAGTGTATTTAAGTACATAAACTATGTTTTATCTTGTCCTAATCTCCGTTTTACACGCAACGTTTCCCTACAAACTAAATTTATAGATCATAACGATATGAAAACACGCTTACATTTTTAAGAAGCATTTTTTGATATGCCTTCATGAAAGTTAGAAGCAAATGGCTCGCAATCTTAATGTCCATCTTAATTGTAGAACCAAGATGTCGTTTCTCATAACGCTACTTTTGCATAACATTCGCATTTTTACGGCATATTTCGCGTAAAATGGCCGTTTTTTTTGTCCATTTACGCAATATTGTGGGACTAGGACAAGCCGTTTCATGGAATCTGGGCTATTATGGTCTTGTTCAGGTAATATAAGATGCTAGTTTTCCATTCAAATGTCAAGTCTAGTATGTTTTGAAAGAAACAAGTGTCGATTATGTGTGACTGATATACTTGTATAAAAACTACAGTGCTTTACTACCTTTTGTGAGTCTGTGAAATGTTAAGAATTGTATTTTTTTTGTTGTATAGGTTTAGCAGACGTGCAAACAGATCACCTGATTGTAAGTGATCGCTGCCGCCTATGAATATCCATAACGTAGATCATAGATCTTTTCGATAGAAACAATTATGTCAGCTTCCCTAAAACATGATTCAGACTAATCTTAAAATGCGACACATTTCAATAGGTCAATATGATGGGTTCTGCTAAAGTTTGCGGTGCTCTCTATCCTGCCCGAAATAAATGATCTACCTCTACTACCTCTCTCTTTTAGCCACAAGTCCACTGCTGAACATAGGCCTCCCAAGGATCTCCACAATGACCAGTTGGAAGTGGCCTACATCCAGCGACTTCCTGCAATCTTAGCTAGGTCGTCCGTCCACCTTGTCGCGCTTGCCTGTACATGGCCTCCACTCTACTACTACTGTTCTCCCATTCTTGTTCTTTTTTTTTTTTATTGCATTGAATGTCGAGACGAGCATGCCGTTCACCTGATGGTAAGCGATGCGACCGCTCATGAACAGTAGCAAAACCAAACAACACCTTGATTGACAAAGCAATGCTTGGCATTCCACTGCGCTCGCCATCCTGAGACACAAGATGTTAAGTCTCAATATGTCCAGTAGTTACTCTGGCTACAATGTCCTTCAATCCGAAACACAACACCGAAACGAGAAATAGACATTGCGGTGGTACCCACCCAGGCAGCCTCTCACATATGAGAGACCTACCACCAGTAAACTTCTACTTCTTGTTCTACCTAGTAACACATTTTTTATTCTAGGATTATATTCACAGCAGCTAGTGCTTGTACACTTTAGCACAAAGCATTTTGCCAGCGTTTACTTGCGTATAAAAATTGCATAAATATTAGTTTATGTAAATGCGCATCGTAAACATCTCGGGTGCAGTGTTGTAACGTTGTTATGCCAGTTACAGATGCATATAATGCGCAGTTGAATAATTTAAACAGTGTAAAACGGTTATCGTTGTTTTATTTATGATTTATTATGAAGGAACACTAAATATTGTATATAAAGCGCCTAATTTAATATCAAATATTGTTGGATTTTATTTAAAAAATAATAATTCTACATGATTTCTAAAATTATTAATTTCGTGATAATTCATTTTTAAAATAAATTAGTATTATTTAATTAGAGGGAAATCTAGCATAATACAGCGTTTACTAATTCTGAAGCTACTTTTCGTAATTTCGAAGCGTTGTAATTTTTTCTAATTAATAAATAAGTTAATTACCAACTTTTAACCAACATTTTTAATAAGTAATTAATGGCGTGAATCGCGTGTCTTCACAGAAAATTTTTAATTGGCGTGCAGTTTCCGCCCGATATATTATTAGTTTCAATACCGGTGACGCCAAGGACACAATAAATCAAACTGTAATTCTTTTATTATCAATTTTAAGTTCTGGAGAGTTCCCAGAACTGAATTCAATTGCTTTACCCCTGCTGATTTTTCATTTATAATAATACTGGATGGTTTTGCTAGAATAAATGTATGAATAATGTATTCATTTTATCCGTCCTAGGCCAAATCAACCCAATTTATTTTTAAATTTATTTATTAATTATCGACATTAACTTTCCAATAAATTGAAAAAAGCACATCAAAAGTAATTTGTTATGTTTATAAGTCACCTATATTCTAACTAATGGCATGTGGTGGAATTTGGAACTAAAAATAATATTTAACAAATATATATTTAACCAATATCGTAAAAGATGTTTTCATCATACAAACAACAAGCATGTATACTCGTGTTCTAATAACATTGATATGTCCATAATAATAAAATTAGACAAAGTAAAATTGATCCTAATATTTCAGCAACAGATTGACAACAAAATTATTTGGACGACAAAGACCACAGATGATCTATACTATTTTTTTACTGCCATACCGTGCACATTTCGAAGCCCAGTAAAAGCGTCGTTCAAATGCACTGGCACATAACAAAAATAAAAAAGAAAGTCCGATACACCGGGCACATATCATTTAGGCACTTGACTCGTATCTGTACACGGAAAAATACACCATAATATATATATAACAAGTGTGAATGCCCTCTGTTCCTGTTATTTTGGCTTCGATGTGTTTTTGTCTTTTTCTGAGAACCTTTTCGAAGATTCCCTTTGGCTTGCATCATCGGCACATCCACCGATGCTTATCTTTAATACCTGATTTGACCTGTGGAGGTTACAGTTAACGATTGAATTTAGTTAAAATCACTGTATATATATATATTTGTTTATTATTACGGGATTTAAGATGGAGGTGGATTATTTAAATTATCAAAACAAATTAAGTGCAGGTGCACATTATCAACTATCGCTATAAAAATAAATATTTTTTGCGGATTTCATCGCGGACTAAATATTTTTATTTTATTTTTTTAATGTGTAATATTTTCGTGAATCTAATAATCTAATTGTCACACTTCTATCATGGCTGTATTACTAGCCTTTAAAAAAATATAGAGAAAAGGCAGGAAGATAGAAAGGTTGAAATGGTTATTGGTTATCTCTCACTGACGGAATGAAACATCACATAGAAGCCTAATAGAAAATATGGTTATGTTGCTACTTAAATTTTATTTGCTCTTCATAATGCATCTTTAGAACATTAAAAATACATTTGCGAACAAAACAAATGAATACAAAGGAATACCAACTGATCTTAATCAGAGTCCCGAGAAACGGGTATGTACTTTTAGTTGGAAGGCTATTCTTGTCCTGGCAAGTTTACAGTCGAAGGATTGGTCGCTATTCCGAGTAATCCTAACAAATGTGTGGTAGAACCTGATATTCTATTGGAGAAGTCCGTATATTGTGTATATGGGTTATGTTATATGGGTTCCGTATAGCATGAATATGGGTTTTGATAAACTGCTGGTAGGTATTCTTGGAATTTCTAAAGCGATAGGAATATTCCCTGCTTTACTTTTGTAAGTTAGTGCAATCCTCAAGTGGTGTATACACTTACGCCCGAATACTCGAACGCAACTTAAATATTATGTTGCTATTAACTACGTAAACCCCGCTTAAATGTGCTGGCTAAGTGGGCCGTGCGCTATTAAGAGAAACTTATTATTTGAATAATGGCGTTCGAGTATTCGGGCGATGGTGTAGATAATTCCATTTCCAAACATGAGCTCAACCTTAAATTTCCCAGAATTGAAGCTGGCCAGATGTTATATCATCAGCTTAATCTTTCAAGCACTTATATCATTTTAAAAGTCCATCCTAACTTAAAGTATATTTTCGCATAGGACAAAATAGCGTAGAAGAAAATTCACACTAAAGAACTTTGAAAATAATTATCACAAAACTACGAAAATATCGAAATATGTTTACTACATACTACTACTTACTGGTGGTAGGTCTCTCATATGTGAGATGCCATCTGGGTAGGTACCACCGCAATGTCTATTTCTCCCGTGAAACAACACTGCTTAAATGCACTGTTGTGTTTCGGATTGAAGGACATTGTAGCCAGAGCAACTACTGGATATATTGAGACTTAACATCTTATGTCTCAGGATGGCGAGCGCAGTGGAATGTTGCTACTGTTCATGAGCGGTCGTATCGCTTACCATCAGGCGAACGGCTTGCTCGTCTCGCCATTCAATGCAATAAAAAAAAAAACATTTTATTGTCAGTTAAAAACAGTAATAGACAATAAGCGAGTATCAAAAAGTGAAATTACGGCAAGTATTTCAACTGCACATGGGTTACTGAACATATTTCGTTAAGTTTGTTTGCATAGACGATATTGTACTCGTTTTCAAATAATTTATTCGATTTGTTTTCATTACATTTCTGTCTAGTAATGAATAATTTCTGAGAAATTGTATATTGCATAACGAGAACGCTGTATGCAAAAAAACATACAAATTGTTCTGTTTCATTAGTTTTTTAACTCACTTTTTATCCAATGACGGCAATGAATAAACGTAATAATAAAATAAGTATACAACAATTAGCTAAAGTACTTATAATTATTACAAAATAGTAAAAAATACATGAGGGTCACTAAATTAAGATTTTTGTATGGATTGTTATGTAATCGTGTCGTGTAATTATTATATCCCTGTCTATTCTTTAGAGGATAAACGCGTGATGGCATAATATTGTTCTATGGTCATCACCTTGCTCCTTATAAGTGTAAGTTACATATCTGTGTCACCTTGTTTTTGCTATAATTTACTGTATGATTTATGTTCTATTTATAGGCATTATTACTGTGATATTGGCTTTTAATTGTCTCAGGAATGACTCTAATAAATCTAATCTTTTTAATTAATGTATAGGTTTTAGTAGAAGATCGATGTCTTATACATTTTTTTTATTATATAAAAAAAAATGTAACTTTTATGTTCATGATTTTCAGAGTATAAAAAGATCTTTAAGTAAACAATAGCGCTTAAAGCAAACATCTTGACAAATACAGAAACATTTACGCTAAACATACTGATTTCGATTAAAAGCACTAAATTTTCAAAAGTGTGTCTATTGCATGTATTTATTAATACTTATGGAACAATAGTATTAACATCATGGTCCTTAGGCCTAGAACGCAATTATATCGAACGTATAATAAAGTCAATAAAATGGAAAATATCGGCGTCATTTAAACGGTTGACAATTTATTTCGAAAAACAAAGTTATACATTAAATAACAGCGGGATATGCTATTATAGGAAAATAATATAATAACCCACGGTCGATACAATAAAATTATTGTTTCTTGTAATTCAATACGAAAGTGCAATGCCAAGTTCGGAGGTTACGTGTTATTATTCTTTAAGTTATGATACGTAAGGAAATTATTGTCGATATTACATAATTTAAAAATTGTAAGAATGAGTTTAAATTGACGCTGCGGTAGACCGTGGATTGATATGTTTTCGTTTATGTTTGCAATAGCTACCTGTTTGTTTTAATGAATTAATAAAAAAAGGAAACACTATCCTAATAATATAATGTTATTGCTACATTTATTTAATTCTATATAAAGTTTTACGAGTCAACATTATTTCTGAAGCAAAATAATAATAATAATGAAACTAACAAGATTTTTCCCTCGACTCCACAAATTCCGAATCATTTATTATCAACAGCCCATAAAAGTTCACTGTAGGACATAGGAAATCGCAAGTCATCAAACTCAATCCTTACCCTCTGCAACCAATCAGTGCTCATCCCTCCCGAAAGATCATCACTGGACCTAGCCAAGCCTTAAAACCATCAGTTAAATCCTTAATCCAACATGCATTGAAAAATAGAAGAAGTAAAGAAAGTCGCATCAATAAAATACAATTGTCTCAAGAATCCCGCGCATCCCTATTCTATAAATAAAAACAATCTCAACAAAACACTAAAAGGCTTTAACGCATACCCTTCAAACAAATTGCACCAAGTCCAAGTCAATGCCCCCGGCGAAGTTCAGTGCTCCTGAGATATTCTCCTCACGTGTTGGATGCTAAAACTTGTGTGTAACGCAAATGTATGTGACAGTCCACGTTTTGAACGAATAAATTTCGAATTTACCACAGAAATGTATTTGGGGAATTCACTTGCTTTCAAGAATACTCACGTTCCGATATTTGAATGTGATTTCAAAGTTCTTGCCCATTTTGAGTTGTGCTGCGGTCTGTATTGGTCAGAGGTGGGAATGGCAGGATCTTGAATCGGGATAGAAATTTAAAAGCATCTCAGGTTGTGTGGATAGATCGTTTTCAGCTTCTTACTATTGTAAGTTCTCTTGTTAGAAGCAAGAAATTATACTCGGATTGATTAAATATATATATTTTTGCAAATTGAGCTATATAGGGACTTTTTATAGGGATTCTAAATACAGAACGTAAATTGAAATGTGAATTACCAAAAAGGACAAATTATTATAATACCTAATTATGCGCAAATGTATTACTTTTGTTGGAAATGGTATCCAAGATCCTAAAGTAGGTCCTACAAATCATAAGTTTATAAAACACTTGGCTTTATTTGTTCACTAATAATTAAGCACTTATTTAAATCGCTTTCAAATAACTAAGTAACAAAACATTGATATTTTAGTACTATTTTTCTTTGTCACAACTAAGTACTAACCGTGCATTGACATTAAGATAGCAATCATCGACAGAGTCCAAACGTTCATTATATTGTCAGGCACACATGCCTTGCTTGTCAGATAGATGTTAAGGGTACTTATGATAAATTATTTGCTCAGAACAGACCTGTTAATGATAGAATTGGGTAGAACGGATGAAGTACAGAAATAAATCTAATATGCAAAAATCATGTGTCAAATATTTAGATGATTAAGTCGTAATGTTGACTTTTAAGGATAATTCATAACCATTATTATGAATAATCTTCTGATGAAAATTGGCCTCCTCTAAGGATTTTCAAAGTGAATTATTTTAAAATATTATTTATAAAATGTTTTTTTGTTTTGTTTGTCCTCGCATTGAAAATCAACGCTACGGTACTGCTTATGCATTACCGAAGCATTTAGCTGAATGCGAGGTCCATTGTTGGCGCAGTGATAATTATTTTTTAGTGTTTGTGTCTCACTTGTGTTATCTATTTTGTTTGTATTTCTGTGTCACTGTCCAACAATAAATTCTTCTTTCTTTCTTTATGTTTTATTAGCCATTTAGACCTATTTCTCCCCGCAAGGCAAGTGCGCGAGTGGTATGTTAGTTCGAATACTATGATTTGCTTTAGTCATCGAATTGTGTTTGGTTCACATGCCAGATAGCAAACTTTTATGAGATTTGGTTTGCAAAATATTGGAATAAATAATACCCCGATGGGGAGGAAACGTCCCCTGGAGAAGAACGATTTGTATCGCAATCACGAATAACAGAAACAAAAATAAAATAATGGACATACACATTGAGGTATTACAACTGGAGCGGACACGTAGAAGAAAAATTGTGCTCATTTCAGTATGACAGCAAAGTATAGATAAAATCGGCATTGTAGCAGATGCGACACTTCAGAAATTTCTACCTACATCTATATACGCCTGATAGAGCCTATAAATTCTTATATTGAATTTAAAGTTTATTTTATTTTCTTAATTTGGGAAAAAAACATTATAACAATAAATACACAATTAACCAATTAATTAAATATATAAAATTAACGGAAACTATAATTAAAATGTCCAAATATGCCATATTTTCGTATTGGAAATAAATTAGAATTTTTAAAAATATATAGTATATCATCACATACAATATCCACTATCCCTATACGAAAACTTCAATTGTTACCTATCTGTCACTACATTATTATTAAATCTATAATTTCATTCAAAAATGGCGGTTGTCAAAACGACTCCGGTAAATAATTTCTTAAATTTAATTTTGTGCTTCTTTATTTAAATTATGGTTGATTTACCTATGGAATGAAACTCCATATTTTCTTCCTATTGTTCTGGAATGGTTTTTGCATGTTTTTAGCACGTAATACGGCATTTATGGACCAATTATATTTACACCTAATTAGGTCCGTCTTAGCTAAAACGTCAGGGACGACTGACAGCCTAGCGGTACATGTACTCTTGCGAATGTTCCAAACTATTTGGTCTTCATGTCCCCTCCAGCTGTGTAACTCAATGGACATACATGACATTCAATGTGCTACTTGTCTTGAAAAGATTAATAAAAAAAAAACATAAATTGATATCATTTTCGAGCTGTCAATGAGCCGATCTTGTTTATTTACATAACTACAAAATCGACGGGTTCATACAAAATCGAACCATACAAATATTATATTAAAAAAAATATATAAACTTGAATGAATGTTAATCACCGGCACAGTTAAATGCATTCAAGGTATTTGATAGCTCGGGGTCAAATCATCTTGATACTTTTATTTGTTTATTATTCATATATAGATATATTTTTAATTATTGTTAAAAACGATTTATGAGGATGTATTTTTCAATGGTCATTGTTTGTAGGAATAATCAAATACGGAGCTAAACATATAAAAAAATAATTGGTAAAATCATAATTGCTATAAAGTTAAACATTTTATATTCGTAAATTTGCCGTTTCGTAGTCTCTGACTAGTATACTCTGATGAGTCACAAACATAATTGCGTGCTCACATGTAGACAGACGAGGTGGAGTGATGATATTCGAAAGATGGCTGGTAGCGGTTGGAGACGATGGGCTGAAGATCGAGCCCAGTGGCAAGCCATAGGAGAGGCCTATGTCCAGCAGTGGATGCGAATAGGCTGATGATGAGGATGATATAGATATAGATATAATATTTTTATTTGAATTACGCGTAGTTTACCTGAATATATTTCGTTAGTTAAAATAAATAAAAGTGACTTATATAACAGACTCAACAAATTCCATTGACATCTCATTTAGCACAAATTCATTTGTACAAGCAATTGAGTTGCAACTTTTGTTCCGCATCAACCAGCCAAAAGATCAATACGCTTGACACGGCTCATTGTACGCTTTAATTGTAAGTGTTATCTGTGACTTTCGCTCGCATTGTCGAATAGTTCATCCGAGTATTCAGTTGTGTATAATTGCGTCAGAGTACCGCTACGCGTGTTCCACCAAGTCCATATATTGGTCGCGTGTGTGGAATATGTTATGTGCGACTTTCACATGCCGCTTGCCACTAAACTCTAAACATTTGAATGGTGTCTATACATTATTTGTTTCCTTATGGAATATTTGAATTTTATTATGATTAAATGCTAATTTAATTGGTTTGTTGATTTTATAATCCTTTCGAGATTTTTTCCTATCTTCAAATCTATTTTTATAAGCTTTTTATGTATCTTCTATAATTTTATTAGTTTTTATTAAAGCTTAATTGATTTGAAAGATACGGTATACACCATAGACCATATTCCACTAAATTTAAATCCTTTTGTTTTAAAATTGAACAATATTCAAATGTTCACATCACCAGGTCCTAATAGTTCCGTCAAGAATAATTTATTTAGCACGTTATGTAATCCATGTAACATCGTCTCTCTAACTGTCTGCATTTAGTCTATTCAATTGTGACAATATTTGAACACAATTAGAAGCAATTAGTCACTATAAGTGTTATATATTTTCTTATTCATAAAAATCTTTGTGTTGTTGTATATTTCATGGCAATATTTCGTAATGTAACTGGCATATATAACATTTATATAATACTGACCTCGTAACCATGATTTTGACTGTCGAAGGACGGTGTCATAGGTCCAAAATAAAAAAGTAGGGTAACCAAGCCCATTAATAATTATATGGCGTTCCTGGAAAGGATTTGGTGATGTCAGGACCAAGTTTTTATATAATTATGACGCAATGTAGCATCAAAACAAACGAAAAACGCTTTGAAAATACCAACGTATGGAATGCGTGAAAAAATGACATAGATTTGTAAACACTTTGTTAGAATTAAGTAATATCTCTTTTTATAATTTGCACAACATAGTCCGAGTGCTCCATATAATGTTTTGTAATACATATGCGATTAAAATTACACAAATTCACGAACAATTACTATTTTCACCTTCGTAGCTGGCCTTTGTAATAATTCGTGTATAAAATATTCATACGGTGTAATTAAACAATTTGCAATGACGTCGAGCTTGTAAAAATGTTGGTTTTTGTACGTTTTTTTAACTAAGTAATTTGCTGAACGTTCGAATTAAAACTGCTCGTGCACCGTGTTACGTTTGTATGTAAATATTTGCGATCTTTTTTGTTCAGTTAAAATCGATACAATGGACCACGCGCGGTAGTCACGACGTAGGATTTAAATTAAAAATAAATAAATCAAATATCAAATAAATAATTCCGCGTCTAGCATCACGACCTGTACCGGTTCAGACCTACTGTGTTATAGAATTGTAGAAGGGTTTCCGTGGGATTTGTAATGCAAATGATTTAATTGCTGTTTGTTGCATAACACGATCAAGACGGTTTAGTCGGCGTACGCGGCCGGGCAGGCGTCGCGACAGTGAGAGTATCTTAGTTTCTAGGTCGCGATGATCGGTGCACTCGAGATGTGTGCTAGTGAGATATTTAGGGCGAGTGAAAACTACGCATTCTTTGACTCGCACGTATTGATAAGTGGTGTAGTCAGGTGATACTGTTTTGTTTCGCAAAATTTACTCATAAAATGCAAGCATGTAATAAGCCTATAAATAATTCAATAATAAATAATTTAATAATATAATTTGTTCTATACCGCGATATCCCATTTTAAATATAAAAATAAAACATTTTTTTATACTACATGGGCGCTATTTACGGATATATTTTAAATATAATATCGTAGCGCATTTTATTTTATATACTTAATTTAAATATTTTCAAAATGTTGTTATGCCACAAAAATATTTTTAATGTCTCAATAAATACCAAAACAAAACAAGCTTAAGTGCGGCAATAAAAATCTATTTAAATATGTATTTAAAAATAAAATAAGAAATCGGATATGAGGTGCATTGCCCCTGGAATTACAGTGCATTTTGTAAATTTAGGTTCCAAAATGAGTAATTTCGATTCGAGGCTCTGATGGAAATTGGAAATTTCCCGAAGTTGTTAATAGGCTTCAACAGTTATGGCCCAACGATGTTACACATTTCGTACGAACCGTATCGAAAATTATGAAATAGGCGGTAGAAAAAAATCACTGACTGATCTATTGTTGCAGGCATGCTAATTTCCATTGCAAACCTCTTTCGACAGTTCTTTTAACATTTTACTAATTTTTCTTTCGTCAAATTACGAGCGACCCAATTTATTGACACGCTTTAATTGGGTTTTGGCCGTAACAGATAACCATTAAGAATATTTTAGTAAATAAATTATTTCGGTTGCCAATTGTAAAGAAATAGTAACGCGAATCAGTTTTGTACCGGTGTTTTTGTTTTAACCTGATTTCTAGTATTCTCATTATAATCAATACATTTTGATTCCATTTTAAAATTATATTACAAGCATAAAATTGTTTACACATTTAAATATCAAAACACCAACAAATAAAAAGAAACCTAAGCGCAACGCAATGTCAAATAAATCGATCACAACAACACAAATCATTCACCGCTTTCTTTCGGAGAGAGCGCGTAAAGAAAGTTTATTTACGTCGTTTAAAAAGCAGCACTTACCGTGGAAAATTCAAGTAAAACACAGTCACAAGTAAGTCACAGGTAAAGTTCACAGTTCAGATCGTTTACAGGAGAGATCTGTGCGCTCACTGTTCAATGGTTCTAAGTTCGTTCTCGACCAGTGTCGTGGTAGCACTGAGCGGCTTTAACGGAAGAGCTTGTGCGTGCTTGTGTTCGCGCACGCTCACCTAAAAGTACGACGAAAACTGCGCGCGATTCTTACCGCGTAATATCTTACACCCTACAGCGCGCAATATTAAGGTTAAGGATAAAAAATCGATACTCAATTCGTAAATATGATAATTGATGAACAATCGGAGCGTGAGAATAGCTTAATGTCTTAATTGTATTGTGAAAGACATGTGTGCAGCGAATATCGGTAATATAAGTTAGATTGCAACGATTCAGCCGTCATTATGGCATCAACAATATTATATCGCAATAATCGATAAAGTAGGCTATTTCATAAACTTAAGTGTAAAATTGTATGTGTCTAATAATGCTCATTACGTTGGTGCGGTGAAAATATAAATTCTTTCATTATGTTTGATACTTACCGTGTTCAATGTAATTTTTGTGTTTATGATTACGTATTTTTAAACTGCTTGTAATTTTGTACATATAATTATGTGGGTAATTAGCTTTATAATATATTAGTATATTTAATTGCAAATATGATTTTTAAATACTGTTTATTAATTATAAATGTTATGAAATATGTGGTGTACTCAAAAGTGCTAAAAATGCTTTCGGAGTCAATTGAATATTATTTGGTGGAAATGCGAAGAATTGTGGAGAAATATACATTATGAAGACTATATGTGATCACAATATTATGTGGACTACAGAGAATATTAATCAAATGTAAGTAACAGTTCTTACATAACTATTAACTCCTTGTAGTGTAGTTTATGTAATGAAACACTCAATTTTCGGATTGAACTATAAAAATTGTATTACCAAATTATTAAGCATAATTATTTATAGTAGTGATAAATCAATAATCCGAGACATTAATCTCGAAGTGACGAGTGCAGAGCAGTGTCATGTAATGCATAATAATAATTATCTGAGTGCTGTTGCTCCTATTTATGGGCAGGCGTGACGATTACCAACAGGCAAGGACCCTGCTTACCTCGCCCGCTCGTGGGTACATTTTCTATATATTTGCAAATATTTGTCACGATAGGCTCGCCCCCTATCACATCGTGGGACGGAATATACAAGGTAGGTGTCCTGGTAACATTCTGCCTGCCTCTTTTGAAAGAAGGGATGTGTTTATTTATGTATGTTTAAAGAAAATAATAGAAAATATTTAACTAGCAAAGTTTGCCCATCCAAGTATTGAACTTTACATCTTAAGATTATGAAATCTTGAGGTGGTTTATACAGTGTGGCTAAACCTAAGTGACATTACCTTAGCTCAAAATTACGACAATACTAAGTTGCGATACAGCCCATGATCGATATGTCACGCATGTTCACGCTCTACTTATCTTTACCAAATTGAGGACTTTAATATCGCCATAAAAACATGACAGAGTCACTTTGACAAACTGCTGGTAATATTGTCATCGGCTGAAGCTTGCGACAGCCTGTGGCAATGTAAGTGGCACATTTAGGTAAACGGAACATTTTATAATTTTAGTAATAAATAACACAAATGACGACACTATTAAAGTTGCAGAATTGGATTGGATTAAATCATTTGTTGTTTATGAATTGCTATTGATGATAAAAAAATATCAGTTTTGATACATTTTGCGTATATACCTTAATTATGAGTGGACCTTGAGAAGCCTGTCGATTGTTTTGATGTAGTCAGATTTTCTCAAGTTATTTTCCGTAACTGTTGTTGTGGTTATTGTAGTTAATAACGAAAACATTCACACATACCTTCGAGAACATAAAGGCCGGTTCTTCGGACCGGAACCTGCGACTGTTCGTATCTTGAAGATCAGTCCCACTACCAAACATACTATCACCAATTTCTCGTAAAATTTAATAGTTTTTGTTTATAAAATTTATAGTTTTTGTTTTCATTAAATTTGTGTGATTGTGTTACCGTTGATGTTTTTGCGCGTAATGTTGCATAAATATACATAATGGTTGCCTATAATTATGAATGCAAATTAAATATTGTTTTCATTAATTTCCTGAGGTAGTGCTTTCGTTTTTGCGTATTGTAAAAAGCCGAGAGAAAGTATAGTTGGACTATTAACGTCAAATTATACAAACCGTGAGATGGTTTTTGTTTAAGATTTGAATCATAGGAACGATTACGTAGAAATAAAAAAGCAACTATGTTTTTCTCTGCGGTTTAGTTTATACATACAAATTTACTATTTAGGGTGTCTTTGCATATTACGAATAAACATGGTATTTATTAATTTAATATTAATGACAAAACACGACTTTTACATAACAAAAATATACAATTTCGTACTTTAATCAAACAATTAGTAACGGATTTGTGCGTATCCAAACATAGTATAATCAGAAAAATATTACACCTACGGCATTAGATAATGGAGAGCAGTAAATATTATACTGATTGTGATTTTCGTTTTATTTGTCTTTTTTTGTGTGCAATAAAGTGTATAAATAAATAAAAACATGTCGCCTTATACGTTTATTCCATGATTTGATAGAGGGAGAGCCTATCACCAAAACAGGCATAAACTGACTCCAGGCTGATAGTGAATAGAAAAATCCAATATCACTTTATCCATAACACCCAGTGAATTTGAAAATTATAATCGATATTTATTATTAGATAGCTTCCGTGGCGCAGTTTCTAGACGCCGCAACGGCTGTAAAATGAGATGCCGAAATTGGGTTCGAAACAGTTAAGAGATAAATGTATGTGTACCATATTATATTTGTTTCGGATCTAGATGTTGTGAGGCCGAAATGTATCTTGTAGTTTCTGTTTCTCACGACACTAGTCTTGTATCTGAGTATGAAACCGGACCATGTCGATAATTTTTGAATGCATCTTGTGTTCTATACAGCAAAGGAAGGTCGATGTAAATTATACAAATAAGTTTATGGATGAGTTATAATGTGGGATTCCTAAAATATATTTATATACTTTATTCCAATCGCGGCAGAAAATGTCCTTCTAAAACCAGTAAGTAATAAAGAAAATAAGGCGAATATTAAAACAAATTTAGCCATATATTTTGCTTACATTTGCTTTAACTTATATTTACTTTAAAGCGTTATCAATAGCAACAAACGTTGAGATAAAATTGTTGTTTACTAAGTGGTTTCCCGGAAAGGTTATCGTTTGTTCAATTATGATTACTGAATGTTAGTCTACTTTAAGCTGCGACGCGTGTTACTATTACTTCAAAGTAAAAATATCATAGACTACAAGCCCGTGGCAAAAAGCGATGGGTCAAATGAACCACCAGGAGACCTATTTAGTAAGATACAGGGGCATAAAATAATAATATTCAGCACTATGCCGTCACTTGTAAGCTGTCCGTCTAAGTGCAGATGAGACTTCAAAAGCATCAAGGAGAGGGGTTCATTTTGGTCATTTATTTTTGTACGGCATTCCTACCATTGATAGATCCATCAAAAATAATAAAAGAACACGTAGTGCCGTACAAAAATAGTGCATCACAAAGTCGGAAGAACCTTAGATATTCCGGCAAATTTGTCGGTAAATTTGGTCATATGATTTTAAACGGCATCGGTGTCATACAGTCGTAATACTTCTTCTAAACCATTATTCCGCAACGCCGTACAAAAACCATGCTACAAGGGAGAAAAATCAGCGATTGCAACCCACTCCCCTTCAGTGGTCCGGGATTTGAAAAAGTACGGCATCGGTTTCATAACATTACGTAGCACTCCAAATTACTATTTCAAAAAAAGCCGTCACTAAATTATTGTTAATTTGAATGTATACATAAATTTCTCATAAATTTGACTTTTAAAGCTGAAAGGTCATTTGATCCTGTACGGCAACCTGTTTTTTAACATGATATTGCTAAATACAATTGTTATATAGTATTGCCATTCAATAAAAAATGTTTTAAAAAGAACTTGAGAGGAAAATAAAATATGAGTTTTCTCAAATAATTTCAAAAGTTTAAATTATCGTAGATTAGTGAAATGCAGCAACTTTCTAAATATTATTGTTGTTTTAAATAGTTCTCAGGTAAACGAATGAAGAAAAAATTATGCCGTACATTTTAATGCAGAATATAATTTTTGGCTGATTAAAATGGCACCACCATTTCAGGAGTACTTTATGGTCATGTGATACTACACGGCATTAACATATTTTTGAAGAGAATAATTGATAACATGTATAAATCATTATGATAGCTTTTAAAGTGAAACTGAGTGTATATTATATCCAAAAATTGAAAACTATCAAGCTCAGTATTCGTATTTTTGTAAACTTTTCGATGTCAATATTTCAAACATTTTTATTTTTTGAATTGTGTTATTAAATATACGAAATGATTTATTATATACCAAAATGAAAAAAATAGATAGGTATGTCTTTCAAATTTTAATTCAATATCTGAATTAGCTACTGAGTCGGTATCGGAATCAACGTCTTCATCGACGTCTGAATCATCTTCTCGATCACCTTCTGAAACATGAATATGCGTCATATTATTTTGCGGACAAATAAAATTAAAAAAAGGAATTAATAATTATAAGTTTTTGTTATGTTTATTACCTTTTATCAATGTGAACCCTCAGATATGTACGGCATTGACTTTTTATAGACGATTGCATTAAATACAAATACAGTGTCTAAATGCTGTACAGTAAATATCATACTAAATATCACCCTAAAGTATGTTTTGTTACATGGATTATTTGAGAGTTATTTTCCGCTCTACAGACCTTTGGATCACAAAAAAATGTACGGCATGTGAAAAAATGTTATCTATGTCTAAAATAATTTCAAAATAAATTTATCTCATGTTGTGTCAAATCACCTCCCGGACCACTGAAAGGGAGTGGGTTGCAACCGCTGATTTTTCTCGCTTGTCGCATGGTTTTTGTACGGCGTTGCGGAATAATGGTTTAGAAGAGGTATTGTGACTGTATGGAACCGATGCCGTTTAAAATCAAATGACCAAATTTACCGACAAATTTGCCGGAATATCTAAGGTTCTTCCGACTTTGTGACGCACTATTTTTGTACGGCACTACGTGTTCTTTTATTATTTTTGATGGATCTATCAATGGTAGGAATGCCGTACAAAAATAAATGACCAAAACGAACCCCTCTCCTTGATGCTTTTGAAGTCTCATCTGCACTGTGACGGACAGCTTACAAGTGACGGCATAGTGCTGAATATTATTATTTTATGCCCCTGTATCTTACTAAATAGGTCTCCTGGTGGTTCATTTGACCCATCGCTTTTTGCCACGGGCTTGTACTCTATCAAGTCTTAAAATATATTCACTAATTATTTTAGGTTACAAATTTCTTATAAAAGTTTCATTAAATAGGAGTATCATAAGATTTTTTAGGAAATAACTTTCTTTGAATTTTCAGGTTTAACTAACATATATTGCCATGCCCACCATCCACAGTATTTCGCGCTCTTATATAATCTAATAGTATGCAATACATCATAAATTGAATGCATGTAAATACCTGATATATACGTCTTGATAGCAAAAAAAAAAAATCTTATTCATTCACTACGTATAGTAACGGTAAACTGCATATTTACGTTTAACGAAACCAATTTATAAGTAACGTCTTAATTTGATTACACTATAAAAGTAATAACTATTGCTGAACAGTAACAACGAAAAGCGTTTAATATTTAAATATACAGTGTATATCTGACTGACCGTCTTATTTTTAGGGGCACTATGGTACCCAAGGGTTAAATATATTATTTTAGAAAAAACTATGGACGTACCAGCCAAAAACGATGATATACAGGGTATATCAAGACTGCTACCGAAAACGAAGCCGGGTGGTAGTTTAAGCGACTTCAGACCCAATGCAATAGAAAAAGTGGCAAAAAAAGGCGACAATTTTTTTTTTGTTTTTTTTTTTTCCTTTGACCATATTTGGGTGGTAAATGCATTTTTTCCTAAAACAACAGTGTATACCCTTTTATTTATAAATAATCTAAGGTATAAAAGAGTTTAAATATTATTTTAGCTAAAACTAGGGATTTACCACCAAAAAATGACTATGTTTAAAAAATCATAAAAAATAACTGTCGCGTTTCTTTGCGAAATTTTTTGTTGCTTTGTGTTTGTAGTCACTAAAACTACCACCCGGCTTCGTTTTCGGTAGCAGTCTTGAGATACCCGGTATAAAAAAATCCGATATTTTCAGTTCCATTGTGTTTATAGTCACTAAAACTTCCACCCGGCTTCGTTTTCGGTAGCAGTCTTGATATACCCTTTATTATTTCCAATACGACTAAATTGTGAACGAAACTATAAAACAGTAAATTACGATATCTTTGAACAATTTTTGAAACATCGTGAACGGCTGTGTGTTAGGTATTTTCTTAGGTCACGCTGGCTTTGAAAGGTCAGCCTTCTCCGGTAGGAAGCTTGTTTTAGTTCCTAGTTATGTGCCTAGAAATATCTAGATAGTTAAAATTACTGTAGCATTATAAATGCAAAGGTTAGTTAGAGACTTTGTGTTTTTATTACTTCTGCATAATATAAGTTTCGGACAAAATTTTGTGAAATTCTTAGTAAGAGATGGCGTACATTTTCTAATACTTAACCTTTTTTAGGAAAAGTGCTTTAAAAATCTTAAGATAGTATATGTTTAACGTGGTTGAATGCGGGAAAAGTTTCGCCCCGGGTCGAAAATAAATAAATATTGAATAATATCAATATATTATCATCATCTTTTAAGTATGTGTTAACCTCGCACATCCTCTGTTGTCTTCCCCACCATTCTCTCCTATTCCATTCTCTTCCGTTCTTCAACATATTTATCATTCATCCTCTCATTCTTGCCGTATTTAGTACTTTTATTCGTCATCTCTTTCATATAAACTATATTCCATATCAGTCATTCGTCTATATTTCATTCTACTCATTTTTTCATGGCATTCAAATTTACATTTATTTATTCAATATATAGTCATTACAGGATATACTCAATTCGAACTGAAGAAACTATATATATGACAAATCGAAAAAACAATAACATGCAATCATATTATACTACAAGTATATAATATAAGTATACACAATTTATTATTTGAGCACGGACCTTTTAATGATTTCAAATTATATCTATAACCCAAATATTAACTATTGCTTTGCCTTTATTGCACCACGCCTTGGTGTACCGACTGAACTATGAAACCCTCGAGTTATACAGCTGTTTAATCACCCGTGTCGGCTCATTATCAACCAATACGAAGAATCCAATATAGCTAAACCTAAAAGAGAAAGAGCCCGTGGCCGCTAGGCTTCCGTCATTTTGTAAAAGCTGAAAGTTTTTCTCCGCATGCCTCTGACATAGGTATATCATGTCTGACAAGATGAAAGAATAATCAAAAGCATCTGACTGCCAGGAAAATACTTTTTGACTGTTGTCTCAATAACATATTAAATTCAGTTTTTATATAATAACGCTGGTAAAATGTAATTTTATTAAAGTTTGAAGATATCGTAATATACAAAATGAGGATAGTCTAGCGACCACGGGCTCTTGGTAAAAAAAGCAAAGCAATAAGCAGCGTAAAGTTATGATACGTACAATAAATACAAATACTAGGCTTGGTAGACAGAGAATAAGTTCCGCTTTAAATAAATACTGTTGGTGTCGATCCTTGTATCAAGAAAGGAGATTGTATTATCAATAAATTATTATTTTGAATTTCGGTGATGTGAGCAATTATTCTGAATATTGTTTTCTTGAAGAGGTAAAGAGGTGCCACTAATGTCACACATAATTTGTGTAACTTATTTTTATCCCAATTTAATATGATACATAATAAGCGAATCATACCGGGCACAAATTCCAGTTTGTGCCAGCCTTTCACATGAGATTTTTCACACGAAAAAAAATAAACAAAGCTGTCTCACTATTGTATGCTTGCTGCTACCAATGAGGTAAATACGTCACTAGTTTTGGTTCCAGATTTTTTGGAAATGAAATTTCGCTCATCATTTCTGGTATAACATATCAGGATTACTACATTACATACATAAATAGTTAAACTCACGCCTTTTCCCAAAAGGAGTAGGCAGAGATGTTACAAGGAAATCCACGTTTCACTTGTAGTGTCCGTCCCACGATGTGATAGAAGTCTCCCTCTATCGCTCTCGCCTATCGCTATATGGGGTATAAATTCCTTTGATTCCTCCTGATAATGAACAGAAAAATTCCATATCACTTTGCTCAACCCGGGATTCGAGCGCGAAACCTCAGGTTTGTAATCGTACTGTTGTACAACTACGCCACCAAAGCCGTAACATTAACTACATACTAATGCTGAACTGCGAGCGTTTGTACCCCACAATTTAAAATCCAACAACAACCGTTTAATCATAACACTCATAGAAACTTCTCGAAACTTGCGAATAGCGATGATTAATAATTCCAAATTGATTTAACCCGTCTAGTCTCGAGTTGATAACTTTTACCTCGCCATAACAAATGGAGCAAGTTGTGACAGGCCGATGTTCCGTGACGGTTTGTTTATGGTAGTTGTCAACGCGTCGCCCGCCAGTTGAGTAGCAATTAACAATCGACTGTATTAACTTCGACGCACATAGCGTCTAATAGGAAGCTTGACAGCCGCTTATTAGCAATTTTTTATTCATCATCATCATCATCATATCAGCCACAGGAAGTCCACTGCTGAACATAGGCCTCCCCCAAGGATCTCCACAATGACCTGTTGGAAGCGGCCTGCATCCAGCGACTTCCTGCAACCTTAGTCAGATCGTCCGTCCACCTTGTAATTTTTTATTGATAGTCCTTAATTATTAGGCTTAGGGTTACATTGTGTTTGATTGACGTAAAATTTATATTTTATTTTCTAGTGTGTAGGTATTTTAATCAAGTTAAGAACATTCTAAATATGAAGACATAATTCATATTTATTAATAGTTACTTGACTGAATATAATTAACACCAACCTTTCAGGCCTTGGGCTGTTAATCAATTTTTTTTTACACAATTTTTTTAGTTAGTTTAATTAGTGAATAGTTGATTTTCTTATCAATCTTTATTATATTATTATTAATATATTTATTATTTGTTTACCTATTCAATTCTTAATTGTTTACAATATTATAAAAAATAATATGGTATGTAACTCCACCAATACGCATTAGGTCAGCGTGGTTGACTATATGGGTCTAAACACTTTCAATCGTGCTCTCGATTGTAGAGGAGGCCCATGCCCTGCAGTGTGACATATATGGGCTGATACAGATACAGATATATATAAAACAAATGGCGGTCTTATCGCTTAAAATGTGTTATGCCTCGTCCACACAATGGTCTATCATCGGCCACTAAAGGCTAAATATTTCAAAAATCTATATAAATTTCTCTGAGCATGGCAGTTAAAAATCATCTTCTGCATAACTTTTGGCACCTGATTATGATTACGAAAAAGGCGAACATAAATAAAGTCACCTTTTGCCTTGAAAACGCAAGAGATCTGGCTAAATTATTTCACGTTTTTGTTTCTATGAGATAGCAAAAATATGTATTGTATTAAAGCCAGTTTAACGTTCGCGCCTTTGAGACAAAAAGCTTTTAGGCCCAGTCAAGCGGAGCGCGTTTTTTTTCGAAATAATGGCCAAGCAAATGAGCTGGGGATTGCGTTGAATGTACAAACAAAAAGGCATGAATAATAAAACCTAAAAAGTGACTCGTACAGACTGAACGCAACGGAATTTTAATGTTATACGAATACGAACTGATATACAATATTTGTTTGACAATAAAAGAAAAGTAGACGATCACAATGCGACTACTTAATATATCACTTTTACAGTTACCCTTTTCGGTAATGTACTAATGTGTTGATAAAAGCCCAGTCTAGGGTTTTATAGTTTTCAAAAGGAATTTGCCATTATCATCATCCACATCCCGCTGCTTGGTATTGGCCATATTTTGACACTTGGGACGCCTTTCAACATACAACTACAAGACAGCCTCCGTGGCGGAGTCAGTTAGTTGCCACCTGTGAAACGACAGGCCGTGGGTTCGATTCCCCCACTGAGAGAAATGTTTGTGCGGCTGACAAATATATCTTTCGGGTCTGGGTGTTTGTGAGACCGAAAAGTCTTGTGTAGTTCCTGAAACCCACGACACAAGACTTGATCTTAGTGTGGTATCAGGACTATGTATGTGACTGTTGGGTGTTATTTATCTATTTAACTATTCATCTGATTTTAGCAAGTGAAAGGTCAACTCAGAATTTCTTGAATAAACCGTTCTGGTATCAGGGTTTTACAACTTTTATTACAACACGCTATGTGGCTGTTCATTAGAATATATTTCTATTCAATTTACTTTATATCACGTGAAATGCTAACTCTGTCACTCACGGTAAACAATCATATAGTATTAATTAAATAATATTAATCCAACCCGTTTTACATAATCATATATTATACGATGCGCGTATTATACAATATTAATTGCTTATAAAGGAGAATGAACTCTGTCATTTAAAACCTATTGTGATCTTGCAATACAAAATTAATATTAAAAATTACAAATAAATATAAAAAACAGCAATTGTGCGCACATTTGAGAGGTCGAAGTAGGACGAAAAAAATTGACTGTAACAAACAACATTAAGGCAAGGTTATTATAACTTTGAGAGCAATTGCTACCATTACAAACTTTATGAGTAACAGTTAAATTTTACTGATTGGTTCAATTTAGTTTGTCGTTAGTGGACGAAATTTGATTGAAAATTAAACCGTTCCCTCTTAACCTGATTTTGACAGCCTTCGTGGCGTAGTTGGTTAAAGTGGCTTAAATTTTGTCCTAGCGTTGGTTTGATACTCGGATCAATTCGTGAACTTATGTAATATGTACAGACTCATATTGATAAATTATATTGGATTATTTAAGACTGCCTTAGTGGCGCGGTTGCACTACGGTACGGTTACAAAGTCGAGATCTCGGGTTCGAATCCTGAGTTGGGCAAAGTTTTATTGGATTTTATTATTTATTATCAGCCTGAAGTCAGGTATTTGTACCCGGTATGGCGACAGGCTTGTATATCACAGCGTTACAGAACATAAAAGGCGAACATTGGGTGTCCTGGTTGCACCTACTCCTACAGCTACCCCTTTTGAAACTCATGCTTTTTTCTCAGAGGCAGCTCTGGGAAAAAGGCATGAGTTGGTATATGTATGTACGTACTTAAGGCATTTATTCCTTGGTGTGTTAGGCGATTAGCACAGTGCCCCGCACCAGCGCAGATCCACCATAGAGAGCACGATGGGTCTACAACCCTAACGGACTTATTTCGTCATACTTTCGCTCTTTTATGAGGTAGATAGATTAATAATATTATGTCAAATAAATTTGCAGAGTTAAATCTTTATTGCGTATAACGATTATGAGCAAGATCATACATGGACTACCACTTCGTTGATTTTAGGGTTGCCATGCCCACAACCTTTTTTGAAGGCTAGATCCGCCATTCGCCCCGCACCATGGCCACGCGCGTGGATGCGGGAGTGCAGATCTGCATCAACAAGCAGATTTCCACGTACTAACGCGCGGCACTGCTGAATAAATGCGGTGGCCCGGAGGCCTCATTTTCCCAGGATAAATCTAAGTATATTTAAGAAAATATGCAGATTTTTTTGTTCTTCATACGACGCATTCTGTTCACTGTAGGCTGAATCAACCCGGCGCTACGCTGCATGATGCGGGGAAGTGTGCAAACCGTCTTAATAATTTTCTACAATTTAAACTTTCCAACAATAAGGTTATAACGAGACTAAATATAAACATGATAACGCAAATGATCAATTAATTAGTTAACGTTGTGTTTTATCCTAATAATATTTTTTTGCTTCATCATTGGAAAAACCCGTACAATTGCAAGTCACAGACAACACTCAACTAGCTAGCTATACCTAGTTCTGAAACTATTCACAAGCTAATAGAAAATAATAATAATAATAATAATAATAATAATAACACCCAACAGTCACATACATAGTCCTGACCCCACATTAAGATCGAATCTTGTGTCGTGGGTATCAGGAACTACGAGAGACTTTTCGGTCTCACAAACACCCAGACCCGAGAGAAATATTTGTGGGCCGCACTAACATTTCTCTCGGTGCGGGGATCGAACCCGCGGCCTCTCGTTTCACAGGCGGTGTCTTACCGCCTGCGCCACGGAGGCTGTCAAAATGAAAACAGCAATTTAATTAAAAATATCAAACCGGAGTACAATTGGGAAATAAATTTAATTACGTGGCCGTTTTTGTTCGGTTACAAAGGAGTTTCAGGAGCAAAGCGTCGCGTCCTTGGGCGAGTCACTGCAGGAAATACTTTTTGTCACAAGACAACTTGGAATTAATTAAATTACTTATCCTGTACGTATTTGATAGTGGTCAGTTTGGAAGACATCAAACTGATGGTAGGACTCTCATATGTGTGAGGTCGCCTGGCTAGGTACCACCCCTATGTCTATTTTTCCCGCCCAACAACAGTGTAAATGTACTGTTTTTTTTTCGGATTGCAGTCCATTGTAGCCAGAGTAACTACTGGACATGTATGGATCAGCCCATATACGTCCCAGATGGTTGTTGGCGGACTTTACATACGATCACATGTTTGGCCATCACGATGTTTTCCTTCACCGTTTTAGTGCGTGGTGATTGACTGTCAATACACACATGACTCTGAAAAGTCAAAGGTGTGTCCAGGGATTCGAACCCGCGACCACCGTGAACATGTTGACAGTCGCGTCTGGTCCGTTTACCAACATGCCACCACGCACTCTACTAACTACTGGGCATATTGAGACTTAATGTCTTAAGTCTCAGGATGGCGAGCGCAGTGGAATGCTAAGCATCGCTTTGTAATTCACAGTGGCGTGCCTAGGGTTGTGGACTAGGGCAAGCCCAATATTTTTTGACGTGACAACGTCTTAAATTAGGTTGCGGCTGGGAGTCACTTATGAAAAAGTGTAACGCCCGGTAACGTAACGGTGCGCGCGCAGCACTAGAGAATTATTTTTCAGTTTCACCCACTTTTTGACGTGACAACGTCTTAAATTAGGTTGCGGCTGGGAGTCACTTATGAAAAAGTGTAACGCCCGGTAACGTAACGGTGCGCGCGCAGCACTAGAGAATTATTTTTCAGTTTCACCCACTTTTTCCAAAATTGTCCCATAGCCCCCCCCCTGCCTTCCCCCACCCTTATTCCGAAATAGTGCCTATTAGCCTCCCCACGAAACCTACCCCCCCCCCCCCTCCCCTACCCCCACCCCGAAAATTTACCTCACCCCCCAATCCTATCTCGGCCAACATAGGTCGTAGACCCACCGAGTTTGGTATCCTCGGAACCGTCTTGGTGAGGGCTACAAATTGACCCCGCCAGAAATCCCAAATTACGCAAAAAATTACCCCCCCAAAAAAAAATATTTTACCTCCAAAAACTTAATTTAAGTTAGCCTCCCCACGAAACCTTCCTCCCCCCCCTCCCTTACCCCCACCCCGAAAATTTACCTCACCCCCCCCCAATCCTATCTCGGCCAATATAGATCGTAGACCCACCGAGTTTGGTATCTTTGGAACCGGCTCGGTGAGCTCTACAGATTGGCCCCAACCAAATCCCCAAATTCCTCCCTCTCTCCCCTAAAATATTTGTCCAGGCATAACTCCGTCATTTCTTAAAGTAAACCCCCCGTGTTTGGAGTCAGAGGAATCGTTTTGACGAGCTCGACAATCGAGAGCAGGCAAAATACGATTTTTCTTATTGACGTGACAACGTCTTAAATTAGGTTGCGGCTGGGAGTCACTTATGAAAAAGTGTAACGCCCGGTAACGTAACGGTGCGCGCGCAGCACTAGAGAATTAGGCGCATTGAATCGGCGCATGCTTGTGTCTCTGTCTTTGTCTTTCTCGAACGTTCTTGGCGTTGGAAAAACAAGAAAGCGTCACAATACAAGTTCACACGTGTGGTTAAAGTATCGTCAGCTGTGTCTGTAGTGAAAATATGGAGTGTTTAGATTCGTCATTACATGTACAATGTTTTAGTAAACAAAATATATTTCTATAGTTAAAATTTGTGCAATTCTTATTTTCATTCAATTCCTTGTTCCTATTGTGCAATTTAATTATATTCATATCAATAAATATTCTACCGAGAAAAAGACGTTGTCACGTAAAATCTTCGCCCGTAAAACCGACTTTACAGGCAACCATTTTTTTAGTAACAATATGTATAGGTTCAAGAGCAAAATGGTATTAAGAAAGAAGAACGTGTTCATCATGCGATAGAGGGCGAGCCTATGCGATGTAATTAAATAAAAATAGACCCCAGATTCGAATCCGAGACATCAACTTTGCGCCATCGAGACAGTCCCAGACCTACCACACGATCTATATAAGATTAGGATAAAAACCAATAAAATAATAACTATCTTTATCACCGTTATGAAAAAATCTATTACAACAAGTTGTTTCGAAAAAATCTAATAGATGGCGCGATTTCCACGGCCATCTATTTAATATTGCCAAAATACTGAAGGGCCCATCATTAGTTTTAAATAGATGAATAAAACAAATGTGTAAGTTAAATTACTTTTGGGCATGCATACGTAACTTTATATTGTAATTATTTTGTAAATTAATAAACGGCACTACAATAGCACAAGTACGGCATCGTGTTTAACTTCGCGGCCACAAATTATTGTTAATATATTCATGTTATGTTTTTGTGTATGCATGTGATTTTTTGATTCATCATGAGCTCTGAAAGAAAGCTAAGGAATAATTGGAAAAATCTACGATTATTGTCTACGCGAGCATGTTTTGAAATCTCATCACATATTATGTATATGACGCATAAAGAGGTTTCTATACGCTGTTTACCGGAATTATGAAAATATATTAATGCATTCACATGTTTTTGTCAATTACTATAAAAGTACCAGTTAAATTATTTAAATCACTATAGCCGGAACAATTCCAAAAATTTAAGTACATCGTTGGAAAAAATATACAACACCGACAGTATAACTTATTAGTATGAGAACATCCAGCAATCTATGTAGTTATGTGCACTGATCTATAAAATTGTATTCTATAGTTTTCACTACTTTCGAGAAATACACAACAAATCAGGCGTAGGTTTTCGACCAGATACGAGGAGTTGTTTGTCTACGAAATGTAATGAATTTACCTTTTCCTCGCCGATCAACACTTGCACACACTTCAAACCATCACAAGGCACATTTTCACCCATTATTATACATAATAAACGTAAAATACTATAATGAAACAAAAACTAAACGTATATGTTCAGTTGTTACTGATTAATCGTCCGCTCGAAAGACATAATAATAAGCGTGAAGCTAGCCACAGGTCCTAAATTATGGACAATTCCAAATTAAGTATTCTAATTCTAATATATTCATAAAAATATTTAAAACATCATAATACGGTCTCAAAAAATATCAATTTATTTTATATATTATCCAATATAACTTGTAGCAAAACATAAATATTTTTCGATAAATTTGGATCTTAATATGACATGTCAAGTGCACAACTTCACTCCGCGAAGCCGGGCATTTTGCTTGGTACAAATTGCATAAAAAAATAGCTATATGTATAGGTACGTAGTGTCATGGTAATAGCATTTCACCCAGAGGTGCGACTGAGAGGGCAATATACGCCAGAAGCCAGGTAAAAGCACACGAGAGAGAAAAAGATAGATAATACTTTGGTGTGTTCCATCTTTTTAAGATATTGCGACACGCGTTGATTTTGAATGAAATAATTTTATATTAGTTTTACACCGCGGCGCGGCGCTCGCTTAGGCGACTTGCCGGGCGCGGCGCGGGTGCTTCGTCGCAGGCGCGGGGTCCATTATAGCGCGGTAAATTTAAAAATGATAGACGTTTTGCATTAAACGAATATATTTTATTTAAAGTACTGATTTGTCTTTAGGATTGAGTATATGCGTATTAAGTAAGGCAAGCCGGGCTTTTGGGCTTGTATGGAAGTACCGCCACTGGTAATTCAAGGTGTTGTTTGGTTTTGCCGCTATTCATGAGCGGTCGTATCGCTTACCATCAGGCGAACGGCTTACTCGTCTCGCCGTTCATTGCAATAAAAAAAAAAAACAAAGATAGGTGACCCGGACATTGTACTACTCTTTTTGTGGTTGATGTGTTAATTTGTAATATACGAGAATAATATAATCATATTTCCAATACCAATAAATGGGAAAGAAAATGGTAGTTTATCCTTAGACAGGATTTGTTCATACATACATTCATAAACACAAGCTTTTTCCCAGAAGAGGTAGGCAGAGTTGCAACCAGGACATCTATATTTCGGCATGTATATTCCGTCCTATGATGAGATAGGAGGCGAGCCTATCACCATATCGGACCCAAATTCCTGACTTCGGACTGATATTGTGTAGAAAAATCCAATATTATTTTATCCGACCCGAGATTCAAACCCGAGACCTCAGCTTTATAACCGTACCGTACAACTACGTCACCGAGGCAATCGTAAGATCCAATCAATTACGTTAATCAAAAATTCTACCGTAATTGACTGAACGTTTATTGAATTCTTAGGCTGTTTTCTCGAAGTCCACAGGGATTTTAAGTGGGACTGATGTCGTAAGATGTCTATGAAGGATGGAGTCCCAAGAGTCCCAATGTTTTATGAACCAATATGTGTTGCATTATTATTTGTGCTGTCCTATTTTACACTTGTTTTTGTACAATGTATGCTTATTTTGTTTGCGTGATGAGTAGATAACTAATAAAACCGACTACAAAACAAAAACTGCTAAAGAGTAAAAAATATTAAAAAAATAGCAATGTAAAACTAAAAGTAATATTTATTTTAATGTACTTGTATATGTTAGTTAATTTGCTTATTGACTTGACTAGCCCGCAATTCAAAATATATGCGTAACATATTGAAGGCGGCCCTCCAAGTACCAAACATGTAGGACCTATGCCTTATATTAAATTAAATATCAAACCACAAAAACAAACAAAAAAAGAGTCGAACAGAGAAACTCGTCCTTTCTAGTCGATTAAAAATTAAAACATTTAGAATCACCGTATTTTTTCACCGATTTGGAGCACGCAATCATGAGTGTTTCGATATCTTATTTTTTTTTTATTGCAATGAATGGCTAGACGAGCATGCCGTACGACCGCTCATAAACAGTAGCAGAACCAAACAACACCTTGAATTACAAAGCAATGCTTGGCATTCCACTGCGCTCGCTATACTGAGACATAATATGTTAAGTCTCAATATGCCCAGTAGTTACTCTGGCTACAATGTCCTTCAATCCGAAACACAACAGTGCATTTACGCAGTGTTGTTTCACGGGAGAAATAGACATTGCGGTGGTACCCACCCAGGCAGCCTCTCACATATGAGAGACCTACCACCAGTAAAGTTTATACATGGCGTCGGTCAGTCTTCCTAAAAAAGGTGGTCTGATAGTATATGATCACCCATGCACATCCCCTATACTTGAATAATAGATGACATTCTTGAATTCTTAATTCAATGACATGATTTCTAAGCGATCTTATAGAAAAAATGCACTAGTAAAATTAATTAATGTATAGGTAAAAACTCAACAAAAAAAAAGATTATAAATTTATAAAGACAATAATTTAGCACGTTCATAGTTCCCAATGCACATATGTGGAATACAACCCGATGTATTTCCAATCGATAGTTTGTGGCGTCACTGCTCACTTGTCTACTTCAATTCTATGATTTCTAAACAACAATCTTACAGAACACGCGAACAAGTCGCTTCAGTGCGTCCGATCCGGTTTACTTATCAGTAGAAAATACATTCTCTGAGTTATGTGTATAGATTACAATGCTAGTGCATAACTTTAATGCTATAATATTTAATTTTTGATTAGCGCATGATTTGTGAATCGCGAGTTTGGTACCCGATCTGTATCTGTATCACCTTAGGTTCGATTGAGAATATCTTAGGCATTAAGTCTATCTATACAGTGTATAATGTATAAATTATTTAAATTTTAGTGCATTTATTGGCATTTAAATTATTCTCAAAAATTTATATATTCTTTTATTTATTTACATACAAAGAAAAAGTAGGCCTAGTACTGAATGGCGGACTTGACCATGCGGAATAGAAATTATTACAAATAACGGTGAAGGAAACATCGCGAGAAAACCTTGCATACTACGGCAAATAAAATATTAGAAATATAAAATAAAACAAAAAACGAAATAAAGTAAAATAATTTTGTTGGTAAAAGGTCAGAATAAGGCTACATCTTTCACTATATTGCAATTTACAGACGAAACCATAGAACTATCACCAGCGATTTTTTTCTAGCATTGCCTTGTAATCTTTTTTAGTATGTTATATTTATATGCATAGATAGATAGATAGATAGATAGATAACACTTTACTGTTCACCACATATTCCATACAAGTGAACAGTTTACATCTTTTGAAATAGTGTAACAACTGGCAGTGATATTGCTATTAGCGATCTCTTCCAGACAACCAAACGTATGATGGATCATCCGTTATATAAGATTATATGTAATATGGGGGGATAGATATAACATAAGTGATAATATGTTCTAAATGACTATTTGTTGGAACATCGGATTTGGTAAAGGAAGCGTGGGCAACGAAAGGAAACGTTAACACAACACTGCTCCGATTAACACGTTGCGTGTGCGAGAAAATTTACGATACACACGGAGCCAGCGAGTCGAGAGCATTTTATAACCAACAATTTAATTGTTTATTGTAAATCAGTGAAATATTTTAGAAATTACACTATCTAGATCTAATATAGGCTGGTATGTTTGGAAATTAAGGAATAAATTGTGTTTCAAGTTACATTTGAGGGTAAGATTAAACTCTTTGTCCCGCTTTTGCTGTGGTAGGTATGATAATATTATGTCTAATGCCAAGTTACAACGTATTCCCATCTTTAATTTTTCACTATATGATCCTCTGTGAGAGGTGAGGACGATAGTACTCAAGTGACATTGTCAGTATGGCAGGAGTAGTAGGTGTTACGCCCGAATACTGGAACGCCATTCAAATAATAAGTTGCTCTTAACAGCGCACGGCCCTCTTAGCCAGTACATTTAATCGGGATTAACGTAGTTAAGCGCCATTTATATTTAAGTTGAGTTCCAGTATTTGGGCGTTAGGGAGTCAGCACGCCATAATATATAGCGGAATAGGATGAAATGTCAGCACTTGAATATAGACGTATTTTTTCTGAGTTTTTGTCCTTTTACCGATTTCATGTTATGGAACTGTAAGAAACAAAGTTCATATGGCAATGACCGGCTTTGTACTTATAGATAAAAAATAAGATAAATAATAACTGTTATTTCTTTTTACTGTGTACAATAAAGAATTAAATAAATAAATAAATAAATAAATAAATAAGTTACATAAATATAAAATAGTAATTCAATAATTTATTGTTGACTCAAATTTTGAATACAGAACACGGTTGACTGATTCCAATTCCATTGTGTCACCAAGTAAGACATCGTTAGACGATATCCTCCCGACGCCAATTAAAACAATTTTGGTACGTTAGTCACCTTTCCGACAACCATGTTTCTTAAAAGGAACTCCGGCGTCACGTTTCCACGTATTGATTCATTTACTCGTGATACTTATTGGAACGTAAGTAATTGGCCGTCTTTACTTTTAGATCACAGTTCATAGGCACGGAATATTATGGGTGTTAAGAGAAAATAAGATACTATAATTTTCCATAGAATTTCGAAGACAATTATATTATTGTGGCAATAGAATGTGTATTTTCTATGAGAAAAAAAACTAAAGTTATAACAATACGGAGTGTGTTTTCTATGAAAAAAAGTTTGTATCAAATTTATATCCTTTTTAAAATAATATTGGGACTGACCTATAAAGGATTAGTTATGACTTTTATTCTTTGAATTTAGAATAAATTATGTTCCCTATTTTAATGAAGCCAAGAATCTTAATTGTCGTTTGTCATTCGATTATTAATTTATTATTATTTTTTGCTTTCGTGTGTGTGTCACTGCATGTGGCCAGGATGAAATGTCTTCCTTTAACCTAATAGCGATTCGAATTTGTCAGATCTTGTAATATTACGTTATAACTTAGTATTTATTCGTGAAATCAGTGCGTAGTAGTTTCATATCCAGTGTATGCAGATACTATCTATGAATGTGATACATAATATAATCTACCTTTATTATTATTTCTATAATCTACCTTTGTTTCTTAAATATGAAAATGCATTATGGTTAGGTTATATGCTACCTATGGTTCGGTTATAAATATGATTAGGTTATGGAGACTGGCCGTTAGTGACTCACAATCTCAGTTTTTCATAGAACATGTTAAGTTTTGACCTCTTTTGTAAGTATTTCGTATTGTTGTGTCTGTGTCTTATTAGTCTAGTGCCAGCGTAAATAATTTAATGGATCAACTGTGAGCTATGCGAAAGCCATTAAGTCAAAATCTTCCATATTTTTAGTGGGTTATATTCGTTAAGTGGATATGTTGAAGAAGTCGCTGGATGAAGGTCGCTTCCATCATGTTGGTGTGGAGATCGAGGGGGAGACCTCTGTTCAGCAGTAGACATTCTGTGGCTGCAGAGAGAAAGAGGTATACATATGCAATTTACGGTAAATTCTGGCCCGTTGAAATGGTTTCACCTTATTAATAAAAATTAAAACTTGTGTCTTGGGTATCAGGAACTACGAGAGACTTTTCGGTCTCACAAACACCCAGACCCGTAACAAATACCTGTGGTTCACACAAATATTTGTTTCGATGCGGGGATCGAACCCGCGGCTTCTCGTTTCACAGCCGGCGTCTAACGAACTGCGCCACGGAGGCTATCGAATAATAAATTTATAATTATCAAGATTTATAAAGATGGGTCAAATTTCAAGACTGATCCACACTTGTCCTACTATAGAAAGCCAAATGTGCCATTAACAGAGGATAGTATTCACATAATTGTTAGAGCTCCGTAGTCCATTTATACAAAGCTGTCAACAAACCGTTTCTTAAACTATGAAATTATGCAAATTGCTCCACAGTTTCACAGTAATTTCATACGTGAATTTCACAATAGTCGACCTCCGGGCTCCGCGCTCAACTACGTACGTGACAAAATTTAATATCAATTATAATTGCCGTGCGTTACTTTTATGAACTCTCGTGCCGTTTGACTCCTTTCGTGATGTAGATTCATCATCTGCAATTACTGTTTTTAGATTATTTTTTTTTTATTGCAGTGAATGGTGAGACGAGCATGCCGTTCGCCTGATGGTAAGCGATGCGACCGCTCATGAACAGAAGCAAAACCAAACAACACCTTGATTTACAAAGCAATGTTTGGCATTCCACTGCGCTCGCCATCCTGAGACATAAGATGTTAAGTCTCAATATGTTCAGTAGTTACTCTGGCTACAATGTCCTTCAATCCGAAACACAACAGTGCATTTAAACTACTATTTGACGGGAGAAATAGACATTGCGGTGGTACCCACCCAGGCAGCCTCTCACATATGAGAGACCTACCACCAGTATATTTTATTAAATATGACTTTTACTTTAGTATTTTGTTATGAGTTAGTATCTAGACGGCGCCTTAGGTTATCTCCGAAGCTAGCGCTGCATTATGAACACTTTTTGGAAGACCTGTTATCTAAACTTTATATAAAAATGTATGTACGAGTATTTACCTATTTAGTAAAAAGTCTTGGCGAATGACAAGAAAAAAATGCTTTGTCTAAAACGTGGCTGGAAAGAAAATAAGAACAACTAGGTATGTTTTTGCATAAAAAAAAACTAAAATATACGGTCGTAAGTAGACATCTAATTTAGAGTGGATGACTGCAGCGGAAAATGAATTTTCCTAATTAGCAGTAAACATGACTAGGTATTTCGTAAGTTTAGTTTAAGTGAAGGCATTAGCATGAGTTCCACAAGAAATTCTGCGAAATAATTTTCGTTTAACCGACAATGCTAGTTCTAATTTGCAAAATTTAAATGTGATTTAGTCCTGCAATTCTTACTAAGTCAGTGTACGAGTAGTAGAGTGAAAGCCTCGAGCCCTGCAATGTTTATGATCTGATTATTTTCTTATCAATTCATAGAAAAAAAAAAAACAGCTTTCCATATTCAATAAAAGAAAAATATTGCTATAAATACCTTATATTGATGTAATAAATAAATACTAAAAATACTTCAGAAACATATTGTATAAATTATTTAAGTAGTGTCGTCCGTAATTTTCTTATTAAAATTCTAGAGAATTCAATTTTAGGTATTTTCCCATACCGTATTAATTATACCATTCAAATGACCACGTGTAACTAAAATGTAGGTAATTATTTTGGTCTAACGACAATAGGAAACCGTATTGGAATTGTATTTACATTAATTACCCACGCATGTATCGTTTGTTCTGATATTCATTAATCTTGTCGGGTAATAAGGGTGCGGTGGACTAGTTTTCGTAAGGAATCCGTCTGTTTATTTTGTAGTCAAATTAATAGGCATCAGTTCCTCGAACTAATTGCTTTGAATGGCCTAGGTTTTGCCTTCTTTTTATACTGGTACGGCAAATGCCATCCAGGCAGAGTATTGAATAGCATCAGACGGCAATCCCATGCTTTTCGATACAATTATGCCGGCCTGCTAAGATGCCTCTTCACTCCATTATAAGTAAGGATGTTAGTGCTTTGTTTTTTTTATATAGGTTCTTCAAAGATATAGGAGATTGGTAGCTGGTGACAAATAGTTACCAACACCCATAAATATCATCTACACATGGATAAATTGCCATACTTGGTTCTTAAACTGAGACGGTAAAGTAAATAAAAAACAATATCAATCACCTAATCAAATACGACATAAACTTTTAACTTCCGCCGGTTTTATCATCTCCATTTGCTACTTAGGGAGTGTACTGCTACTCCTCCCCCTTGAAGGATTTCGAAATAAACCTGTAGGAAGTAATCACAAAACGCTACAAGCTTGTGTGGGGTCTTTAAAAGGATTTTGTCATTATGCGTATGAAGACCAGTGCGTTGTTGCACACTCGCCTATTTAAAACTGCCATGTAATTGGTTGCTTTGTAGATGATCATTTTTATGAATTATTGAGAATAGTTAGCCTTGGAGCAACGGCACACATAAATAAAATATTGATAAATTAATTACACCAGTAATTACGACCAAAGGAATTCCGCTTCCAGTAGCAACAATGACTAAACGGAGTTTATGTCCGCTGTCGAATTTTATATTCATTGCTATTGCTTTTTGTGTTGTTTGATTGACACAGCATTTAAAGCTTTAATGTTAGTAATTACGGATACAAATGTTGTTTTACCGCCAGGACATGTATTTTTTATTAATGAGTAGAAAAAACTTTAATAATTTGTAACGAATATTTTATATACTGGTAATAAAAAAAGCGTCCGATAATAATTACTGGCGATACATGGAAGGGAATTCTCTTCAATTAAAATGAGACCGGTATACATAGACTGAGTTTCAATTTAATCCGTTATTTAGCACTTTTGTGTGTATTATTACATACCTAATCACTCAAGCCCTTTTTTCCCAGAAGAGTTACGCAGGGGTGCAACCAGGACCTCCACGTTTCGCCTTGTATTTTCCATTTGACGTTGCGATAGGAGCGAGCCTATCGCCATTTCGGGCAAACATTTCTGATTGATTGATAATATTGAATGGAAAAATCCTATATCACTTTGCCCGACCCGGGATTCGAATCCGACATCACAGCTTTGCAATCATATTAGAGTAGAACTGCGCCACTGAGGCAGTCGTCGCCATCGTCGCTATCCAAGTTATTTGACCATCTTCAATTCCGTGTCTTCAATCCAAAATCTATTTGCTCTATTAGTGACGAAAAATCATACAACATACTCGTAATTGACTTTAATTTACCTTGTCTATTTCAGTTAAATTGCTGCAAAATTATTATATTTTTTATAGTTATCTTTTTTGTAAATTCGTCACGTTATCAATAAAACATATAACAAAACAAAATGGCACAAAGGATTCCAGTCGAAAAGTTTCTTTTAAAGTTGTTCCGGCTATAACTTTATTCATAGTTGAATATTGCAAAACCTTGTTAAAAAATATCTCTGAATTTTATTTTTTGTTGCGATCGCAGTTTGTGTTGTGGCACAAAATATATTTTCGTAGGAATGCCGCGAAGCACCTTTATATTCCTTGCAAAGTTTAATATTTTTTGTGTTCTTTACGTTTGTCGTTGAAAAAAAAGCCCTTAAAATAGAAGAGCATTTCATATGTGGGTGCATTTTTGTTGCTTTTTTTCTGTTTATACTTGGATTTATTTTACTATTTACAATTAAAATATACTTTAATTTTTTATGAATTAGGAGTTACACAATTAGAGTCCCTTGAGCCTTGTTGCCCATCTTCTATCGCAACTTTAAAGATATAAACGCTCTTGCATTTTCAAAACTGAACACAACAGAATTACACAAATTAGATGAATTATTCGCTAGCTCTTTTACTGGTCCCAAATACATAACAAAAAAATGTAACATACCTGAAAATAAGTTTTCTTCCGTCTGCCAATACAAGACGTAGATATAACCCCTCATAAGTGAGTGCGTGGAATGTTATTTTTAAAATTTTATGATGAGAAGCCAAATCTTACCTTTTTATGATTGTAAAAATATTTTAACCACGAATTTTTTACCCACTTAACATATCAATCAATGACAAAAACGACTGTTATTGTATATTTCTTATTTTCAATTACATCTATCTTTAAGTCTTTTAAGTTGTTAAAGAATCCTCATTGATAGGTGGACGATTTGGAACTGGCATTAAAAACTCTTTTCACAATACGCTAAGAAAATTATGAAAGTCGAAATTTGCCTTACATTCTAAGGGGAAGCCCGAACAGCAATAAAGCGTATATGAACTGATAAAGAATACTTTGAACTATTTAGTTGCACAATTATACTCGCAATTATCTCTAAATATGACTGATTCTTTGACATGTTGTTTTCAAATCAATCTAAAACACGGAAGTATGTTCGGAAAACGTTTAAGACTTAACAAGGAGATTATCAGTAGCTTCAATTATATACAATGGTTCAGATAACGGCTGATTACACGTCAAAACTATCTTTCAGAAAAGTATTTAAAGATTTCGCACTGAAAATATTTTCACATTAAATTCAGTACTGAAAAGATATGGACTACTTAATGCTTTGTTTGTTGGTTTGCTGTGGTGTTTATGCAGGTAAAATTTTGTATAAATTTTTACGCAAAAATATTTGTAAGGCTTACTCCAACGTTGTGTGCTAAGAATTTTGCTTGCGTAGAGGAAGGTCGTGTCTACTAGTGGGACATGTATAGGATATTTTTATTCCTAGTCCCTTTATTGGCATGTGTACGGGAATTGAACTGTGAGGTATAAGGTTCGAATGTTAGATCGGTCAATTTACATGTTTGCAACATGTATATGCTTGGAAAAACTCATATGAGATAGGATTGTCTTGGACGTTGTGCCCGATATAGCGAAATGTTCAACATATTGACATTAGCAATAACATTAATGTAAGCAATGCCTTCTTGTTAGAGAAATAGGCATGAGGTTATTGTATGTTATTGACAGCCTCCGTGGCGCAGTTGGTTAGACGCTGCCTGTGAAACGAGTGGCCGCGGGTTCGATCGTCGCACCGATAGAAATGTTTGTGCGGCCCACAAATATTTCTTCCGGGTCTGGGTGTTTGTGAGACCGAAAAGTGTCTCATAGTTCCTGATACCCACGACACAAGACTCGATCTTAGCGTGGGGTCAGGACTATGTATGTGACTGTTGGATGTTATTTATTTATTTAGTTGTTATAAGTATTTTACTATTGTAGTATTCATTTTATTATGAATAATAGAATAGACTTTCAAAATATATTTTACTACCAAAATATAAGTCGACCCTGAAAAATAAACTTTCAAAAAAATAATTGAATTGTATTGACAAACATTAAATACTTTATAGTCGAATACAATAGAAAAATAAGTATAGACGATCTTTGGAATTTCTGTCTATTTTGTCTACCTTTTGTTAGGCGGTCATGCAAGACCTTCTTTGTAAAATTCAATTATTTTTTCACGTCTCTATTCAATACAACACAATTGCAATACTTTTCTTTTTAATAAACTTGACTCCGCAGTGCGATGACTCCTTTACTATAAATGCGTTTTATGAACAAAAAAATAACTTTTAAGACTTGAATAAGAAAAACTATCTGTAGACCCATTCTAAACAGTGAATTGGTTTTTTTAAAACAACAATTATATAAAATGTCTAGACGTATAATGGTTTCTTAATTAATGTTTGGTTAGTTTTATTTCAATGTCTATAGCCTATGATGTGTTGGTGTATTTTTCTGAAGTCAGCTCATTTGAATACGTCGTGATAGCATACACACATTTTTGTATCGCAATAAATAGAGAGACAAGCATACTACTCGCCTGATGGTAAGTGTTACAATCGCTCATGGTAGCAAAACCAAGAAACGCCATGAATTATAAAAAATGCTTGGCATTCCACCGCCCTCGTCATCCTGAGACAATATATCAGACAATAGTGCATTTACACTGTTGTTTGACCGAAGATATAGATTGCAGTGATACCTACCCTCTCACATTTTAAAGACCAACCATCAGTATCAGTACGTATGTTTATTGTATCCCAAACCTTAGTCGCGCAGAGCCTACTGCTTGGTATTTGATTGAAATTATTTCCAGTCAGAATAATTTTATCCAAATTAACAAGTCTATTCTCAAAATATAAACTTGATGGTGGGAATAAATGGTATGCTATTTACCTATTATTTTTCCAGCCAAGCAAAGTCATAGAATATTCCAGTTACTAAATAAGCAAATTGTTTTGCTCGGTGAAATTAACAAGATTAATAATTCCCGGGGCTTCCGTTGCCTTCTTAGTATCTAATACCTTTCATTAGGGAAATTTAAATAAGCTACATAATAAATTGGTTTCTACTAATTGAAAGAACAAAAGTGCGGAGTTCAAGGACTTTCAATTGCTTATTAATATTAACTTTGACAGTAAACAATTTATTTTATTGTATATTCTATATTTTCAACGTATTTTTAGTTTTATATTTGTTTTAATTACGTTTTAACTAAATTGGCATACATTTGATATGGCAAAGATAAAGATTTTTGAACAACCAATTGTATATGTTTATGTAGTGACACCATCATCGTCATCTCAGCCACAGGAAGTCCACTGCTGAACATAGGCCTCCCCCAAAAGGGGGGGTTTTGCCAATACCGTAATGTGGTAGTTAATAAACAACCCGCCTGTGAAACACGTAGCAGTGCGATTCATGGATGCATAGAAAAAAATATTTGCGATACCCATTACCCAGAAATATTTATCTCAATTGTGGTTGTTACGAAATGATATAGTCTCGCAGTTTTATATACCTACGATACATGATTGTAGCTTCAACAGAAGCAGGAAAAGATGTGACTGCATGGTGTATTCTTATTATATCTTCGTTCGTTCGTTCCAGATGTTTTGGCGAAAGGCCATTCGAGGAAATTCGGTGGTAGGATAGTTGGTGGTTACGACACCACTATTCAGCAAATTCCGTACCAGGCTTACTTGATGCTGCAGAGGGGAAATGATTACTATCAATGTGGAGGGTCAATTATTGCCAAACGCAAAATCCTGACTGCCGCTCACTGTCTCGAAGGGTAAGATGTAGTGTTATTACATATCAGGATTTTACCCTTAAGGGGGCACATAGCGCGGAGAACTGATGGCCGATGGGGCCGAAAAGTTCTCGAATGGAGGCCACGTAGCGGAAAGCGCAGTGTAGGACGTCCACCCACAAGGTGGTCAGATGACCTGGTAAAGGTCGCGGGACGCGTATAGGCAGAGGTGTCACTAGACCCACTACAAGGTTCAACGAATGTTTCACATTCTAAAATGTGAGAGTACATACTACTTACCTTTTGAGAAGCCTTTGTCCAGCAGCGGACTGCAGTGGGTGGATGATGACGAAAATGTGATAAGAGCTGAATCAGCCACTCTGCCCGTTAAAAATATCAAGTCATATCACTTTCTTTTTTTCTCTATGTCCTATCAGCCGCGGGAAACCCACAGCTGAACTGATCATTCTCCTAAGGATTTCCATTGAAGTTTGTATAGGTGGCCTGCTTTCATCGTCTTTCTGCTAATATCTTGTCCACTTTTCTTCTAACCTACTATTTAATTTCATGTTCTTCGGATGCCACGTGTTTCGAGTTATGATTTTTACAGAATTACGAATAACATGATTAAAATTTGTGGCTATTTCGCAGCATGCAAAAGGTATTCGTCAGGATCGGAAGTACCCAATCCGACAGCGGTGGCATCCAGTACTCGACCAGACAATTCAAAAGCCATCCACGATACAACACAGTTACTAAGGATTACGATGTAGCTGTGGTCACTCTGCCTAGAGATATGGCACTAAATAGTACCAATGCGAAGATTGTAAAGCTGCCAGCTAAGAATGCTGGTGGAATGGTACCTGCTAACGAGACAGTACTTGTTTCTGGTTGGGGTGCTACTAGTGTAAGTAATTATTTGAAGCACTAAATTAATTAGTAATCAAAACATGTTTCAGTCTCAATTGAGTATTAAGGAGTTAAAAATTATATTTATTTTATTCGAGTAAAAGTAATTTGTGACCAAATGCAAGTTTTCTATAAGAAACAAAATTATATATCAAACAAACAATACGGATTTCAAAGGAACAAAAGTACAACCCAACTATTATCAGCATTTACAGATGAAATAAACAAAAATCTAAACGACACAAATATATATTAATTTTATTCCTTGATTACTCAAAAGCCTTCGACGTCCTAAATCATAATAAACTATTATGTAAATTGCACGACAGTGGCATTCAAGGACCGTTATTTAAGTGGTGCCAAAACTATCTTGAAGATCGTTACTTTACAGTAAAAATAAACGAATCATACAGTAACAAAAAAAATATGTCACAAGGCACAGCACAAGGATCAGTGATTGGGCCACTACGTTTTTTAATTTATGTTAATGATTTACCAAACTTGATAAAAAACTGTTCAATATATCAATTCGCGGATGATACCTGTTTGATAATATCGTGCAATAAATTAGAAGTGGCTGAAGTTAAGCTCCAAGAAGACTTTGACACAATTTTGAAATGGTCACATGACGCTGGTCTTGTCTTAAACACACAAAAAACTAAATTACTTCATATACACTCAGCGTACAATAAAACTTATCATAACATAAAAATCATCGGTCACAGCCACCAATGCTTACATAATAACTCACAGTACTGCCATGCATATAGCTGCATATATATAATGAAATAGAAGCAGTAAAATCCCAAAAATACCTTGGACTAATATCTGACAATAGGCTTTCTTGGAATATGCACATAAATAGTGTACGTAATAAATTACGAGCCTTTTTGGCTATATTATACATTATAAGAAATAAGATTCCATACAAAACACTTTTATTACTATACAAAGCTATGGCGGAATCCATAATATCTTATGGATTAAGCAGTTATGGGAAGTATATAATCTACTGTTTAAATATTGTGGAGTACTGCCCATATCCGAGAAAATCAATCATGTCCTTCTTATAGAAAACTACTTTGATAGTAAATACACCTCTGAAAATCAATCACAACACAAAATAATTACTAGAGCAGTGACTGCAAACAAGCTTAGGGTACCGCCTCACAATATTTTTTATGGTACAAGAACAAAAGAATATTTAATCCTAAATTGATAAATGAACTACCTAAACCATTAAAAAAATCCTTAAATAAAAATAACTTAAAAGGCAAATTGAAACAATATTACTTGAACAGCTTTTAACAACTGTAAAATTAAATTCATACATATAGGGTATATCAAGACTGCTACCGAAAACGAAGCCGGTGGTAGTTAAAGCGACTTCAGACACAATGCAACAGAAAAAGTTGCAAAAAAAAAGCGACCATTTTTTATTTTTTTCCTAAAAAATGTATTTACCACCCAAATATGGTCATTTGGGTGGTAAATACATTTTTTCCTAAAATAACCTTTTATTTACAAATAATCTAAGATATAAAGTGTTTAAATTATTATTTTAGCAAAATCTATGGATTTACCACCCAAAAATGACGATATTTAAAAAATCATAAAAAATCATTGTCGCGTTTCTTGGCGAAATTTTTAGTTGCATTGTGTTTGTAGTCACTAAAACTACCACCCGGCTTCGTTTCGGTAGCAGTCTTGAGATACCCGGTATAAAGGTAAATCATATAAGATAGATAAAAGTAGTATAATAGTAATTTAAATTGTTATAATTTTAAGCTATTTTATATTTTTAATGTAAAATAATCCTTGCTTGTTATTGTATTACATTTTATTTTGTCTGAGATGTGATTAATGCGTCGCATACAAACCACTATAGGTTTAAGTGATGTTTTATTGTTTATTTATGTGTAAATTCTTATACAGTAAAATAAAATAAAAAATAAAAAAAAGAGTATTTTGCCTTGTTTTTGTAGAGATGTAGAGATTTTGTTGTTTTTTGTAGTTTAAGAGAGAAAATAGTTCTGAAATGTAATCTTTAATCCCACCGGAATGTTTCAAAAATGTTATGTTCCAACGAGAAATACGAAGAAGTTTTCTGAAGTTTACCATATTTATTTATTTTTATTTATTTATTTCATAAAGAAAAAGGGTACAAACATGTTTAGAAGTAAATATTGGATGTGAGACTGGTGAGTGATATAGGCAGGGCCTGTGATTATAAACAATTAGGATAGTTTTATAAAAATACCCTTTTTCCTCACAGGAAGGAGGTCCGACAACCAACACATTGATGGCTGTTGAAGTACAGACTCACAGTTTGAGTGAATGTAAGCAATTGATTTCTGGACTCACCAAACGGATGTTCTGCGCCGGTCCCATTGAAGGAGGCAAGGATTCCTGCCAGGTTCGCGCTATTCAAATATTAATGAACCTTCATTTTCTTTTTGGCATTCACTTTTGCACTAATTGACATATTTTAATTTAGTACCTGACAAGAATTTTGTCCTATTTATATTCCCTGTTATTAAAATAAGAGAGTAGATAATATAAAAATAAAATAAGCTTTATATTAATATTGAATATGTTAATTATTTTTAAAACAGGTGTTACTGTAAAGCCAAATAAGAATTATTCTTACGCCAATCTCTGTAACAGCTATTGTTATTTTGTTTCCTTGCACAATTTTTTAAATAAAAATGATTCCAGGGGGACTCTGGTGGCCCAGTTGTGCACGACGGTACTCAATGGGGTATCGTGTCGTTTGGCTACGGATGTGCCCGTCCTAGGAAACCAGGAGTATACACTGACATCGCCGCCGCCCGCTCTTGGATCCAAGTCGCTTCTGGAGTCTAAACGAACTTCAAACTTGGCTTCTGTATACATTTCTTCCTCCACCTTAACAATTATGAGTTAAATTTTATTACTACCGCTTGTCGAATGCTTATGCATTATAGTACAGTTCAAAGTTTAATGCCCTTTTCAATGTTGTATTTTGAAGGTTGGTGTATATTTCATAAATGACACATGTCCTTTCTGCTGACAGTGATCCATGTATGAAGGAATGTCTAGTCATACTAAAGGGGAGGCGTAAATAGGCTGTAGTGTCATAAAACGGTGTCGCCTATTCATCAATCTATAATATCTAATAGACACGCGATAACCTTTACACCGATACGTAATAACGACTTTGGCATTCATAAAGGGCAAAATTAAATAATGTAATAACAATTTCACCGATACAATTAGGGTTAAAATGGTGGTTGGAATATAAATTCTATTTGGTTATTAGGTTTCATATTAGAATCAATTATTGTTTGAAATGTTTACAGCAAGCCCAAATTCGCCACAAATTACCCGCGAAAACTGCAAACCTTCGTTCTGCTTCTGTAACTCCACAATTAATTTTAATAAAGGCACTGTTTACTAAACCATTCTTTTGTTTTTCTTGTGCGTAATATATATGTCGGGGTGTTCTTATGTAAAGTCCATATGTTAAATAATTGTAAATCGGCCCTTAGGAATCTACGGGTAGGTGCAGAAGTAATTTTATTAAAGGAAACCCGGTTATGGTTCTATTTCACTACCCACAGTCAGAGTAAGGGTGGGAGCATGACAGTTTGCAATATAAACCGCCTGCGAACTGTAGACAGGGCATTCGAGTTCCAGCAGTCGGCGGTGAAGCATAGACATACGCGTGTTTACTATAAAAGTAACAAGTTGTCTCAGATATTCGGATAAATCCTTAATTCGTTAATTATAACATGTGGTGATAATAATAATTAACACAATGAGTTTTATTACCGCCATCCGATATATACATATGACTTCTGTAATATTGTGTTTTAATTTCAAATAGTTGATAGAAAGCTTTTTAAATTTGCAAGCTAAATTAAAGGAATTTAGGATCTAGAATAAGGAACGGTCACGTTCAGTGGTCGGAATCTTTTACTTTATATAAGTACAGATACGTCTAATTTTGCATTATATTTTAGCTTTATATTTAGCAAGTATATTTTTGAATATGAATAATGTACAAGAAACATAGCAAAGATAGATATATATACAAGATACATTAACTCAAGTTAATTTATGTAGGCCCGAAGACATGATAATGTCGTGGAATTTCAAACATAAATTGTCGAGCCACAATACTAAAACCAATTGAACTTCTATCAATAAGAAATTAAACTAATAAAATATTTTAAAGTACTGTTTCGTAATTATTATGAAACCGTGGATACTAATGAAAGCCATAATTAAACTTGGTCTTCACGGCAAATTTACCCTTATCGATATTACTGGGCAAAACAATATCGTGACTTAACGATTTTCTATGTTTTATTGTAGGTCAATGATCTTTGGGAAATTTTAGATACCAATTATTTGGTTATTGCAATATAAATTGGATACAGGTTTTAATTAAATTGGAGTTTCGGCGGCCATTCTTTGTAGTACTATTTTTTTTTATATTATAGGGGGCAAACGAGCATGCGGTTCACCTGATGGTAAGTGAACACCGCTGCCCATGGACATCTGCAACACCATAGAGCATGGAGATACTATTAAGATTCTATTGATATTTGGAGATGTAGAATCAATGTTATTTGTTGTATTCGTTAATCAAGGGTTTACGTGTAAAATATAATTTGAATTTTATATAATCTAGTTAGGTACAGTCACGGCACGAAACAAGAAAGTTAGTAAAATGCCATGTAGATAGCGCATGGATTGGTCTAATTATTATATATCAAATATAGTTCAAAATAATTAGTAAGCAATCAGGCTTAATTCATTGCATCCTCAAATTACACTGAAAGAAGAATTATAAGATGGAAGGCTGTTCATGTGAAGAGGTGACAATAATTTAATGATTTAATGTATGCCTAATGCCCATGTATCGTAGCGTCTTGGGCTACATATTATGTATATCAAAACGTCGGTTTAGTGTTAATGTGAAAAATGGGTTTAAAAGCAATATCATAGAAACATAGTAGCAGTTTTTCAAACGTCAACATCTGTATTGAATTTTAAACGAACATGACGTATCACCAATCACAGATCAATCACTATATACTCGTATTAGTAAATACTATATAAGCGCACTAAACAACTAACTCTAATAAAATGTCACAAGCAAATGAAAAAAAAAACTGTAAAATGCAAATACCGATCCGGCGCGAAGTGGAACCGGTAAAAAGCAAAACTTTCTTCTGAATGACAAAACTCACAATGAATACTAACGCAGAATCCCTTAGCATTTAAATGAACGAGACCTACCAAGTTGCCTTGTAGCTGAAACTTTTTTAATTTCGCCGAAAGGAGCCAGGTGCTCGGCTCACGTCAGTTTCAATTCGACAGACAATTCCACTCTCTCTGGATTTTGCGATAAGGTGTATCTGCCCGCTTCGGACAGGAAACGCAATCGTCCCCTTTTGAGGAACCCTTTATTAGCGTTTTAGCGGCTGATTAAACTTTGGTGTAGCGTCTTCGATTGGCTGTGCTTCTACAACTAATTGGAGTTTCCTTTTCGAGTTTCAGCAAGTTGTTTCTTATGAGAGAGCAGAATGAGAAGGTAGTTCACCTAGTCAATGATCATTTCTGTTTACTATCTACAAGTTGAGAATGCATTGCCAAATATAGATGGGAATGAAATGTGGAAAGGCAAGATAGGGAGCTCTCGAGGTAGACGAGCGTGAATGAAGAGATTGATGACTGTTGATGAAGCGAAAGATGTATATATGGAACGTATCATTTGGTTCTCTATAGTCTCAGCCTATCGCGATAGAATCTATGCATGAGTTTATTTATGTACATATGTATAAAAAGCGGAATCCTCTCCACCTATTCTAGCTTGCTCAAAAAATCCAAAAGGATTTGCATAGGTTGAAACCCCTATTAGGTACACTTGCTTGGGTCACTAGACACTATAATCAGTCTACTACAATGGTATACGGTGGTAGTCATGCGCCCAAATAAGAAAATCTTACCACCGATAAATGTAATAACAACACTTTGCTAAAGTGTCCAATGTAAAATTAATAGAAATAATGGACGACATCCACGCTGACAAGTCTAACGCAAATTGATACCGTGAGTGAAAATTTAATTAAAAAAAAAAATAATCAGTTTACCGTAGGCTAAGTTCGGAAAGTTGCTAATGCTCCACCAGACTAGATGGATGAAAGGAAAGATAAATGAAAATATAATTAAGCACGGGGGAAAGTTTTAAGAGAGCGTTAAAAAGTTTCTTAGCTCAGGCTACATTATTTATTTCCCCTTCTGGGTAATCTTGTTATTTGTTTGTTTGTTTCATCTTTTATTTTTATAATTTATTGCATATTTAATGCAATGGGAAAGTGTTGGCTGCTTTTGACAGATTATTTCTACCCCACCTTGACAAGTTTATTCACTTATAATTCGAAATATTTTCGTGTCAGTTACAATGATGTGCCATTTCCACAGGGAGAGTCTCTTGCCTCGAGGATTCGAGTATTGTAAGGACATAGGAAAGTTGCATCGTATAAATATGGGCTATAAGAGATATTTAAAAATTTGGGTTTGTATGATCGAAAAATTACCATCTACATTTTCGTTTTTGGTTATTTAGGTATTAATTAATGCATTTAATAAAAAAACATGTTCAAATAATGAGTACGACAAATGATAAACTGCCTCTAAAAAACAATACATAGAAGTATAGTTAATATCACGAATACAACACAAAGTAAATGTTTAAACACAAACTATATAGCATTCCTAGACTCCATTTGGTTAATGCGTAGATAAAGGCAAAGCTTTATATTTGCGAAAAGGAAAGTAATCCAAAAGGAACAAGAAAAAGGTGGAACTTAATTGCAAAACAAAATTACTGTGTTACTGGAAAACGGCGGAGTGACACGGGAAAATAAAGGTGTACCGTCGGCAACCCTTTTTATTTACAGTTCACGGTCTTACCTGCAAAACGAGTCCTTTATTTTATTTTTATACTGGAAAAGTTCGTAGACAAACTGATTGCGGTATTGAAATAACAATTGTTTTAAACATCGCGTTGCTTTTTAACTGTCGTTTAATCTTAAATAAGCTGTTGGTGTCTTAGATTTGGTTATATAAGTTGAATTTTACTAGTGGTAGGTTTCTCATATGTGAGAGGCCGCCTGTAAATGGCGAAATAGCAGTTTAAATGCACTGTTATTTTTCGGATTGAAGGACATTATAAACAAAGTAACTACTGGACATATTGAGACTTAACATCTTATGTATTAGGATGGCGAGTGGAGTGGAATGCTAAGCATTGCTTTGTAATTCAAGGTGTTGTTTGGTTTTGCTACTGTTCATGAACGATCGCTTATCATCAGGCAAACGGCATACTCATCTCGCCATTCACTGCAATAAAAAAAGGCTGGGCCCTTATCACATCGTGGGATCGAAAATATACGGCCAAATATTGGTGTCCCGGTTGCATTTCTGCCTACCCCTTCTGGGAAAAAGGCGTGAGTTTTTTTATGCATGTAATTTTAGATACTGTAATTAAGAACGGTGATGATCGTTGAAAAATGAGATAACATATTTTTAATTTACAATACCTTTTTCATCATTTTTGTTGATAGTATTCATGGAATTATTTTTCAATTAAGTACAAAGTCATAGTGATATTGTGTTTTTTTGTGTGTGAATAAGTAAATATGTAATTATAATACTAAAAACCCTATTTTTTTCAAATACGTTGCCTATTATGTTCTAATTTTGTTTGGTTTGTGAGTAGGTATTTTAAAGGATCACCACGAAGTTTTTGATAATAAATCCTATTTACTTACATCTTTTCAGGCATCCTTAACATAACTACGATATTAAATCATTGTTTGATAGACATAGTAAACGTTTACAAAACACACAATCGTTAAAACTGAACGCTCGGTGGACCTTTACACTTTGTTTCCAACAACCTATAACTTTGGTAATGGTGCGCCCTTTACCGGCATATCCCGGCCAATTGCGCCACTGAAGAACGTAGGTAATATGCTTTAAAAGGTGCTTTAATAAGCTGTTTGTCCTTGATAATTAACTATCAAACTCCAAATAATACGTCGGTTGTGCAATCATTTTTCCTTTATTCTTTTCCAACATCATATAAATTATCATATGGCTCTCTACAACCTACAACTTGCATATTTAAATATCTATATTGTCTGCTCCTAAACAATCATAGCGTAATTCCCTCCCGACTCAGCCATCTTTCACATCAGCCATTGACAACTTCGTTCTATATTCAAATCCTTATTATATTCTTCTTAATATAACTGCCAGCACCATTGTCATACTAGAATTGGTTGTATCACTCATTGTTCATAAAAAACATCCATAACATTACAATTGCTACTATATTCATGGATTACAAAGTGAGGACCAGACGTGGTTTTAATTGACTTGATAAGAAATATATATCCCACAGTTGCACATTTCTGACCCCTGCTACGATACAAATCTTGTGTCGTGGGAATCGGTAAAAATGAATAATAATAATTACAGCTAACAGTCATATACATAGTCCTGACCCCACACTAAGATCGAGACTTGTGTCGTGGGTATGAAAAATTACGAGAGAATTTTCGGTGTCACAAACAACCGGGACCGAAACAAATTCTTGTTAATTACATAAATATTTGTCAAGGTGCGGAGATCGAATCCGCAGCCTCAGTTTTCACAGCTGGCGTCTAAGAAACTGCGCCATGGCGGCTGTCAACTGTGCGAAACGTTGTTTGCGAATTTTTGGGTGCATTGTGTATGAAACCGTTAAAAAAATCACCTGGCTACAAATATTTGCCCGAGTGCGCCCTCTCGTTGTACTCCCTGCACTCAACTAACAACGCATGCAGGTTGTCGAAATGATGGTTTGTGGGACTTTGTTCACGAGCTCATTTACATTTACTGAATTTGCCTAATCTTAGTAACACGTAAACATACATAGCATAAACTCACGCCTGTTTCCAAGAACGGGTAGGCAGAGGTGCCAGGACACCCAGGTACGTTCCGTCTCACGAAGTGATAGGGAGCGAGCTTATTGCCGTATGGGGAACTAATTCCTGGCTACAGACTGGTAATGAATAGAAAAATCCAATATCCCGCCCGCCCACTGCCCGGGCCGGGATTTGAACTCGAGACATTAGAATTGTAACTGTACCGTAGTACAACTACGCCACCGAGGCAGTCGTACCATATTAGTAAATATTTTTAAATCAACGAACTTTAGTTTTCATTAGTGCGACATTAACGAAGTGCGACATTATTTCGTCACCGAGCCCTGAATGATATAAAACATTGCGAAAGGCAATAAATGAACTAATGCTACCACTAAAAATGAGTTCTTGGGTAAAAATACCACAGGATCGCGTTTCGTTACATTAATTTCCTTCGCCCCGCATCAGGCAAGCAAGATAAAAATTTAATAGATAAAGACAATTTTAACACACTTCAATTTTACCCGACGAAACTACTACAACAATTATTTTGTGATGTTTGTATATCCTCGTGTTTGGTTGGTACATCCATATTTTTTGCTAAAATAATAATTTAAGCCCTTGCGTACTATAGCGCCTTAAAAATAAAAAGGAGTGTAGTATTATTACCTGCAAAACGATGTACTACACAAATACGGTGATAAGAAAAAAATACAAAAATAAATTTTTAGCTTCGTTTTCGGGCGCAGTCTGAATACACCCTGTATAAAAGATCACGCACGGATGTACCAGCTATTTACACAGTATTATAAGAACAAAAATATGACCCTGCGACAAGATAATTAAGATTTTACCAAGTACTTGTCTGGTTTTGTTATAAATATATGAGCATACGCGACTAATCAAAAAACTCCAACCCTTTTCTTTACAATAACTGGGATTTGTTTGATGTTAAATTGTTTTGTCATTTCATATTATTGTATTGTCAAAGTAATCTTGTGTTTCGTTCCCTTATTAGTGGTAGTAAATATAGAATTGTTATAACCTTTGGCTTTAACATATCGCATGAGGAAGAGGATGAAAAGTAGAAAGCAATCCAGATTTACTTCAATCTAATTTTTTCGATTGATTATTGGCATCGGCCGTAAATTATCAATTTTATCTTAACTCCCTTATTTATAATCCTTTTTTCTATATATTTTAACTAATATTGCCACTTTATAGAAAAACAGTGATTTCATTCACTTAACAGTAATATCAAACGTTCTGTGACTTGACATCCGCCATTCTGCTTATTTGCTTAAACAAGGATCTCGGTCGTTTAAAGTTAATGAGGTGCTAAATAGATGATAAGTGATTATTGACTCTATGAATAATGTTCTATAGTAAGCTTGAGTAAGCTTCACTGGTGGTAGGTCTCTCATATGTGAGATGCCGTCTGGGTGGGTACCACCGCATTGTCTATTTCTACCGTCAAATAGCAGTGTAAATACGCTGTTGTGTTTCGGATTGAAGGACATTGTAGCCAGAGTAACTACTGCACATGTTGAGACTTAAAATCGTATGTCTCAGGATGGCAAGTGCAGTGGACTGCCTAGCATAGCTTTGTGATTCATGGTGTTGTTTTGTTTTGTTACTGTCCATGAGCAGTCGTATCACTTACTATCAGGCGAATGATATGCATTAATTGCAGTAAAAAATACCTGATTTAGCACTATGAGTATGTCAATATCCGGATTCAAATAACCAGCTGCCACTATATAATTAACTGTGAATTGTTCCTACTTTATATAATACACTTTAGCTTCAAAATCTTAGTTTTATTAAGCCTCCCAATTAGTCTGAATGTAATACAGACTTGTAATTACTGTTCTCGAAATTTCTTTTCACTTTACAAATTTATGTTTCCGTAATTAGGAAGGTTAAGTTAAGTTACATTACTTTTCGGCCAAGAATTATTTATTCTATTTCTTTTGGAGCTAATGTTGCGAGATAAAATTGTGAGATGTTTTTGTATGATGTAACAGTTCCTTTTTATTCAAAATGTTTATTATGATAAACGAGTTTTCTTTTTACTTCTCTTTATATACTAATTAGTTATGATGATGTTCATTGTGTTGTATATCTTTTTTCTCCTGCTTATAAAATAATTAGTTATGAGGGCGTTCATTATGTTATTTAATTTCCGAGTAATGGAATGTTTATTTAATTTCAATTTTTTTATACACTAATACTCGTACGTACTATGTAGTAATATGTTCTGCTGCTGGCTTGCTTTACGTTATCTTAATCGGTAGACTGAACTGTACTGTATCAGACCCTTTACTTTGCCTACGGGCCTCCTTTACAATGGAAAGTACGATTGAGAGTGGTTAGTCCATATAGACCAGCACACTAGCATAAAAAATAATAAAAATCGTATGCAGGTTTCCTCACGATAATTTCCTTCACCGTTTTAGTTCGTGGTGATTGACTATCAATACACACACGACTCCGAAACGTCAGTGGTGTGCCCTGGGATTCAAACTCGCGCCCACCGTTAACATGTTAGTAGTCGCATCTGGCACGTTTAACAACAGGCCTCAACACACTTCATGAAATCGGCAAACTAATTAATTTATTCGATAGTAGTCTAGAGCCAATATCATCAGGCCACTTTTTGTCGAGATGAAAACTGCTAACATTTCGGTACCTCAGGAGATAACGTATGGTAACTTTTGTCAACGGCCTTCCACAAATTGAAATTGGGCTAATCATACAGTTTATGAAGTGTTTGCATGACTGCATCAAAGCATGAATAGGCCACGGAAGGAAATATGAAGTATTTTATTCCCAGTTCGGCTTCGAACCCTCTTTCCTCCGCCAAATTTTTATTACGTTAATTATTATTTAGGAAAATGCGTTTTACTAAACTATGGTCCTTAAGAATGACACGCAACCTTATAGCATTTTCATAGAACAAGCCTATTGAAAAAATTGAAAGGACCGATCTAGCTGATAAGCTACCTAATTTCCTTTCCAAGATGGATGACGCGAAAAATAAGATTGTACTTTAAAGGTAAGATCTCGACTCTAATAAAATGATGGGAATGGGCCCAACTACCTTGCTCAGGAAATAAGGCAGCAAATGCCTCGTGACATGTTCGATGGGAGATAAGTGCCTGCTATCGGTATTTTGCTAAAGTACGGACTAGTGGAGATGTTTCAAAGATAATTTCCGGTAAAACCTTTTGTTGAGATATTTATAAATTGAAGGTAAGACTGTCGGACTTATTTGTAACAGTTTTCAAACCGGTTTTAGCAACCGAATGTTTAGTGCTTTACGAACGAATTGTGAATTTAGTTTGTACGAAAAAGACAAATCATTGGATAACCGAAATAGGTTTTAAAAAGGTGTACGAGTGAGGTCGTGTTTAAGGGACTTATAAAAAAAGAATGTAATGATGTGTTCTTAACCAATAAGTAATAGAATATTACCTGCCTTATAGATATTAGAAAAAAAAAACTCTTTTCTCGATCCTCCTACCTACCGCGAACCATAAAACTACCACATGTAGTAGTTTTGCAATAGATATGAAACTCGCACATCGTTTGGACATGATTAAAGGCCAAAGGTTGACATACCTACAGAAATTAATATTGCGTGATTACACTGGGTGGGTGCAAGGGGCTAAAATCAATATCTTCCAAAGATCAAACAGGATTCGTCTGCCTATGTGCACTTTGCTAATCAAAGGACGACAGTTTGCTATAGCGTTATCAATGATATTATGTCCTATTGTCATCAAACAGTTTGCCAATAGTGGTGAGTATTGGTAACAAAAATAATACTTGAGAGAAGGAGGACTTGGTTTTGCAATGGACACTGATGGATAATTTATGTCTCATTTATAACATTGAATAAAGGTACATCTGCCTTATAAAATAACTGAAGAGGCAATTTCAGGAACGAAGATTCAAGATATAATACATAACTTAAAGCGTAATGGAAGAAATTTCCTTAAAATTCATGCGCCAGTAAACGGTTAGAGTTTTCACTTCCATGAAAGAGTTTGAAAGGATTTGAGTGTAAGCATACCCGTAGTCTTTCAAAGAAATGCAATTTGCATTATAATAAATTTTTATTGAAAGCCCGGAGGCACCGCGATCGCTTTGAAAACCTTTCATTTTTAAACCCTATAAAATTCGATTATATCCGATCTACCACGCGGAGTATTATTCCTTGTGCTATGCTGTGTGCATAATCTTTTGTGCTTTGTCCCGTTCGCCTGTCGATATTCGACGTTGACAGAAGCCTCCGATATTCGTACCATGGCTATTGGAAAAATGCCTGGTTGTAAAAGGAACCTGATAAAAAGAAAATCACGAGTTGGAACGCGTTTGATCGTGAGCGAAGCGACGGTCAAGTTAAAAACCACAAAAGGTTGTGAGTTTCTTAATCCGTTGTGTGGCGAAGAAAGGTATTGAAATTCAAATTCGAAAATGAACAAGTCCATTTTGAGTCTATGGAATATTATTCGTACATGGTACTTATAAAATTGATTTCATGTGTGTGGCATAGCCTTTTTCGACATATACTCGTATTTCATAGTTTTGCAGACCGGCATTTTTGTGGATGTTAACAAATTTTTTATATCCTATTTCGTAACAAAATATTTATTAGCACAGAAACGATATAATATCCCCGAAAGCAATTCACACCGGAAGAATAAAGGAATTTAATAAAATTACCCTAACATAAAAATCTCAAAGTGATCGCTTAAAATTGTATGATCGATGCGCGTGACCGCAATAATTTGGCTTGTCCGCTGGCCCCAGCGGTTCACCAGTTATGAATGACCGCCTCCAAATGCTACCTAAAGGTCGCATTACGAATAAAAAACCCCAGGATTGCCGTAATTGAAAATTCCCTCTGTAATAAACGACTTGCAATTTCAGAGGCGTTGCGCCGCCGTCCTACAGGGTACCCGTACATTTTTTCTTCTCTTAACGGTATTATTTAACGCCACAAATTTTACCATTTTTCTTACAGCCAGTACGGCCAGCCATTTCATTATGATAATCAGGTATTACCTGCGCTATTCCCTACAATAACTGCTCGGCGAGTTTTGAATAGATATTTCAACGAGGCTGCGCTAAGTGCAAATAAATTTTAGGCTCACGCGGATTTTTAAGCTTCCGAACTGAGAGCGGAAAGTAACAATAAATACAAGGAACAATGAAATCTGAGGTAGCAAGAAAAAGTACAAACAACGACAAGTAAGGTTATAAGTAAAGTGTACCTTGTGATACAAAATTTTGGAAGTAACTTAAAACCGAAGGTTCGGATGTCAATAAAACAAGCCGCTGTCAACCCTTTTTTTAGTTTCCACCCCACGTTGCAATAAGCTAAAATCGAATTAGTTTAACGGTCCGATGGTGACTTTTAGTTTCTTGGCCTTTGCCATGATTTGCTCACCTGTCGATTTGGGTTTTTCTTTCTAGACCATTCCTGGCCACCGATACTGCTGTGATTTATAAATAAGCTGGTGGGTATCAGAAAAAGATGAATATTTGTACGTAGGAATTTATCTCATTGTACACGCACATTTCAACCCACTGCGCCACGGTCGATGTAAAAAATTCAAATAAATGTTAAAATTAAAATATCTTATTCCCGCCGTCTTTTCATTTTCTCATACTTCGAAAGGCGATCAACAATATTATTAATTTGTAACATGTAACAACTGAGACATAAAAACCGCAAAATCACATTCAGCCTGGTCATTAATGTCACTGTAAATTGGAATGGTAAATGTAGGTTACTTGTCAATATTTTAAATAGCTGTTAGTCAAATAACATTGAATATATTTTAGCCATTTCTTAATTGACTGGATAAAAATGTAACCATTATTGAAATGACTGTCTTAGTCTTAATTGTCCCGTCCATTTATAGGAGTCATTATCGACCTCCGATCGATTTACTCACATTGATAACATTTTTTAAGAATTTCATTATTATTGTATACGAGCTGGTCAAACAAACTTGATTCTGCTTTCAGTGCCTCTCCAACTAGTGAGGGTTGGCAGTAAGCTTCGCATATTTCAGTCTGTCTTGCCCGGTGGAAGAGCTCTGAGGCAATGGCGATCTCCATCTATTCCCGGATGTTACGCAACCAGGACCTCTTTCTTCGACCATCGACTCTTTTGCCTGCCACTTTGTCTATCATAATTTGTTGCAGAAAGTCATATCTATCGTGTCTGAGCGTGCTCAGATTGAAGATGGTAAATAGTCTATATAATATCTACACTTAAATATATTAACATCCAACAAATTTCAAAATTAATAAATGTTTTTAATGCGTTATCAAGATTTGTGAAAAGTTCACATAAGTGTTAACATTAATATGGAGTTCCTAATTTGCAGTTTTTTTAAACTGATCATTAAATACCTAATTACAAAAGCGAATTGTAACTAAGTCTTAAGATAAAAAGGATGACAGAGGGGAGAAATTAACCGTAATTAAGCTGAACGAAACTCTTTCGGAAGAAAAGGCAAAAAGTATTCTTAATTAAAACGGGAGACCCTGAAAAATGCCTTGTGTTTTTAATTATTATCTACACTTACACCGGTTGGTTGGGGCGATAAAATTTAGTTGATCTAACGCAATTTATATTAAGGTTTATTTTCTGTTTTAATATTTTAGTTGTGGTATTGCATTCGTACGGATAGCAATCAATAGATACCTCAGAGTACATTTTACATACTGTGAATACGATATACGAGGTTTAAAATCAGTCGTACTTATTCTCACAAGTGCATCATTCTTTAAGTTCAGCATGTGTATATATAGATATTTTTTAGACGAATCGGCATAATTGTGTTGTATTGAATACAATCGGAATGCACTGCTGCACTTTAACTCAGGTGCATTGTTGTCACATTATCGCTCTCGTATAAAGAAATTATATTAATTTCGGTAATGTATATACATTAAAAATGGGTTTGCAAAGAACACCTATCTGTATCAGCCTATATACATACATACATACATACATACATACATATGTCCTACTGCAGTCATCGTCTTCTACAATAGAGAGTAAGAATAAGAGAGGTTAGGTCATAAAGGATATGTATAAAGATTGCTACCAAAAACGAAGTCGGTTGGTAGTTTACTAACTTCAAACACAATGCAACTAAAATTTTTGCAAAAAATATCGTCGGTTTTATATATGTACGGTATGATAGGTGTTGTTATGTTTGTTAACACCTGTAATGTCTTTGATCTCGAATTTTGATTTGACATTTTCAGATTGCGTATGGCTAATAAAGGAAGGAGTGTAGTTTAATTTTTACTCTTATATTAAATATTATGTAATAGTCTCATCTGTGCCTCAAGCAGGAACATTTGGCTCTATAGTATAGTAATCGTAATAGTAAAATTTTGTATGGGAATTTGAACAGCGCCATTGTGAGCGTATTTGGAACTAAATTATGGCAACGGGAAACGTTTACGACACTATAGTATGGTAATCGTATAGTCTAGCGATAGTTTTACAATACAAATGTATGAAAAGTGGTAGCACGAATAATTTTTGACGTATAGTATCGTTGTAGTAATAGTATAGTAATCGTTGTCACGATACTATTACTATACGATACTTCAAAATGTTCCTGCTTGGGGTACTGAAGGCTACCTTCCGAGAATTCCCAATGCCCGCCCTTAACTTTCCCTCTTACGTCGAACTAAGAATTATTTCCGATTCCAATTTATTCATACTTACGCACCACCTTTTCCCTGTCTTTTTGAAATCAGTTTACTTTCTTCAACCCCTTTTCAAAAACTTTTCCCTCATAATATTGGTTGGTGAGTGCGGGATTTAAGCCTCTATTGAGATTTGCTTTGAGGGCAATTTCACTTGGTGCCTTTATTATTTTTTACTACAGGAAATTGTTCATTGACTCTCCACAGAGTGGTGAGACAAAGGGTATTTGGTATATCGAATTCTTTTTTTTTGTGGCTCAGTGGCCAAGTTATGCGATGCTTTTGGGATTTTATGGAAGCAATTTTTCAAAGAGATGTACGGTTTTAATTATAGGATTATAGGAAATTGAGATGCGGATGCAGAATTTAATTTTATACTTGGTGCTAAAAATATCCTGTTTTGATTTATTTGCATCATCATTCATCAAAGTTCTGCTCAATTAGTATTTTTTTCACGCATTAATTAAAATGCATTAATTGTCTTTCTGTTCATCAGGATTTTCAATTATAGTATGTCAGATTTGGTTGTAATACATTCATATTTATATATATTACTTGGATTTTATCCGTAAATTCCATCTCCTATACACATTATTGTTTTTATAGCGCATATAAAAAACTAACATCATTACACGACCTAGAAAAATCCATATTAAATTATACATGTACAAACATGTCACGGATTTCTACAAATGAGTCAGTAATAATTATTACAATCAATTTAAATTGCATTCAAAGTGCATACATTTAAAAAATCTATGCATTCACATTCTAGACATATCTACATCGATCAACCTTCATTCGCACAAAATAGCCACATCCGATATGGCAACATCCTTTATTACAAAAAAATCTTAAAACAACGCTATAACACAACACATTCCACGGTAAAGGTCGATAAAGGCTGTCGAAAATCCGTATTATAATACCAATTTGTTAGTAAAGCGGGTACAAATACAAATCAATTTATTCTTGATAGTGCACCGGTGAATGTAATTAGGGCTGTATCCCCAAGCACAAATCCCCAAGAGAACGGGTGCAGCTGCCACCACTCGCTAATTGTTCGTAATCTGACTAATGTCATGTTATGACTCAATTACTCGGCGGTTCTAGGATTTATCCATACGCGATTCCATTGGGTGGATGAGATGGGCTGGATTATGTTGCTAATGCGGCGTCGTTTTACTAGGTAGACAAATGGGATAGTTTTTAAAATTGAATTCTTTGAAGAGTTTTTTAAATTTGATAATGGAAAAGAGGTTCTGATTAGTTATATTAGTACGGTTATTTTGTAGAAGTACATTACTTACTGCAACTTGGCTGAGAATTCAGACTAATCTCAGTAATTTCGCAGGGAAAATAACTGCCGATTATAACCCAATAATATATTGGAAGAAACCTTAAATTTCTTACAATCGAGATGGAGATTCGTGCTCAGCACTGGAACACATATGGGATGGTATAATATTAATAAAATAAATTACCTATGTTTCGATACTTTCATTCTCATACTATAATTCAAAAGCTCGCATTATCACCCCAAATCTTTTTTACCTTTAACAATAGCTTATAACAGATGGTTTTTATTGCAAAATATCAAATGGATTTGGACCCTCTATATCTGCACCCTTTAAATTATTACCATTTAACACGGCAATAAAATATACAAATTTCTACAATGATTTGCAGTAGCAGATTTGATTCCGCACATTTGAGGGGATTTTGAAACATCTGAAGAGGATCAAATGGGAATATTTTTATTGCTTTTGACATATTTATTTTGAAGCCATTTAGGAATTGGAAGTCATGGATTCACATTCTCATGATGTATAAAAACTTAATGTTAAGCATTAAGATACTTAAATAAATTAATAAATAAATAACACCCAACAGTCACATATAGAGTCCTGACCACTACTAAGATCGAGTCTTGTGTCGTGGGTATGAGGAACTACGAGAGACTTTTCGGTCTCACAAACAGCCAGACCCGAATGAAATATTTGTGGGCCGCACAAACGTTTCTCTCGGTGCGGGGATCGAACCCACGGCCTCTTGTTTCACAGGCGGCGTCTAACCACCTGCGCCACGGAGGCTGTCCAATACTTAACTTCCTTCCAATACTTAAGATAGAGTCGATGCTAAAACGTGGTTGTAAAGTCAAAAACGCGGAATTGAAATTTAATTTCAATGCTAGATAGATGTAGCCAAAATTTGTATTCATGTTTCTAATAGGTCTACGTTATAAACTAATATGATATTATATTGACAGCCTCCATGACGCATGGTTAGATATCGAGAGTGAAATGAGAGGCCGGGGGTTCGATCTCCATACCGAGACAAATGTTTGTGAGGCTCATAGATATTTGGTACGGGTTTGGGTTTTGTGAGACCGATAAGTCTCTCGTAGTTTTTGATACCAACGACACAAGACTTAATTGATCTTCATGCGGGGTCAGAACTATGTTTGTGACTGTTTTTTTTTATTGATTTATACTTTATTATTTGGCCAGGACTGTTGGATGGAGACTGTCCCGCCCTCACACCCACCACTGCAACTCCCGTAAGCCAGGATCAACAGTGGCACGCAATGTAATGACACCGAGCATTGAAGCTCGGCGAGTCTCCGGGAATGAATCTCTAACTTGTCTTTAACCCGCAAGGAAATCAATCAGAAAGTTAAATTAATAGGAGGAGTTGGAAATAAATTATTGTACACTCCCTCCGTGCAAAGCGGGTGACAAAACAATGAAATAAAGAGGTAAATAACCTCGCAAAAAGACTTTTACAGCCGGAGAAGCCAGCTGTAAAGCACCACGGATCAAATCCTTATTAAATTTAAATGGGACCTATTATGTGAGCTGTTACACTTGATTCCAGTAATAGGTATGGCAAAACCGCCGGAAAGCACGGAAATTCGTCCTAGTCTCTACAAGGTCCGTGTAGTATACAACTCCAGATGATATTTGCATACTATCCAGCATGGTTTTACGCTCATTCTGCCAAAGAAGCCAGGACTGTTGGATGCCCGGTGTGTTGACTTTTACTTGAGACGATCAATATCTAAATCACGTTATTCTAACACATAAATATTCTAATAGACTACAAGCATCTCACTAAGACAACAAACGAATAATCAAAACATTGAATACAATAAGCAGAATTATTTCCCTTCATCATAATTTTGCAAGCCCACCTGTGAAACTACGCCACTAAATATTGAAAGCCAGAACAATGCATGGTTTTGCGAGGGTAGGCAAAAAGTGGCATGATTTATAGTAGCAAGTTCGAGCACAATAATCGTGGCTACCTGAGCGCGTATCCGATTGCTATTACAAACTTAATTAAAGCCAATGTGTTGTGTATCTCGTTATTCCGTTTTAACTGTATATTTATGGTAAAATAGTTTCCTCTTTTTATGTGCGGTGATTTATTTTCATAATTAATGTTTTGATTTTAAACACTGGAGATTTTTTGGGTGTTTCTGGGCTATTACTTACAAAAGGGTTTTTAATTTAAAAGGGCGTCTTTTTGCGGAAATGTACTAATAATATAGATGTTGGAGTTTCACAATTTTTTCCTAGGATTTTTCAAGTGTTGAGCGTTCTTTGAAGATTGCATTTTTGACAGTTGTTAATTCATTAATAGTGTAAAAAGAGAGGCCGCGGTTACGATCCCTGCACTGAAACAAATATTTGTGTGAACCACAGGTATTTGTTACGGGCCTGGGTGTTTGTGAGACCGAAAAGTCTCTCGTAGTTCCTGATACCCACGACACAAGACTCGATCTTAGTGTGAGGTCAGGAATATGTATGTGACTGTTGGATGTATTTATTTATGGCATACACTTCACTAATCTACGTTAAAGTTCAATGGGTGGCTGTACTGAGTAACAGACTTACACTAATTTTATGACAATATTTGTCTCTGGACTAGTATGACGAAAATCAATATACACAAATAATTCTATGGATAGATATTGTTACTGAGACCTTTCATTTAACAGCCGGCTTCTCGGCCACTATTCTGCCCCCGTTATGAAAAGTGCAGTAACTCATGTTTTTTGTCAAATTGAGTTAGATGCATATTCGGAATCAGCAAAATGAGTTCTACAACTTCTTCTTTGACGTCTACCCTGAAAATTGTCGGGATCCTTGATTTCCAATATCCATCCATATTATACCAAACATAAGTGCAGTAAGCTTAGATACTGCACTGAATTTTAAAGTCGTTTCCAATATTACCCAGTTAATCCTTAGTAAAAGTGCAGTATCTAAAGTTAATGCGCTTCTAATTTGGAAAGATTGCGTTTAGTGTTATAGCATCATAATATCATAAGTGCAGCTTCTTATGTTACTGCGCTTCTAATTTGGAGGGATTGTGTTTAGTGTTATCGAACCACCAAATCATAATTGCAGCTACTTAAGTTACTGCGCTTAAAATAGAGCCAGTTTTTAACATTTTAGTAATTATTATAAGTGCAGTTTATAAAGATACTGAAAACTTTTTTGAGGTAGAACATAATTTTGTATTATTTCCCATTAGTCATTAGTGCAGTAAATAATTTTGAAAGTTGTAAAATATAGTGAGTGGTCGTTATAATTGTTTTCATTACCTAAATATTGTTCTTAATACCTAGCAAGCGTAAGCTTACTAATCTGTTACTAGCTTTAACCCGCAGATTAGCTCTCATTGATTTCCTATTAAAATTATCCTATATCTTTAACGGTTTTATTATTATTGACGCCTGCCAACAAGGTGGACGGACGAACTGGCTAAAGTAAAATATGTCAGTTTTACGGGGGAGAATGTGTCGAAAAGACAAGATTTTGGCTTTGGTTATTAGAAATGCCTCAACATCCGTATCTGGTTCGATTAAAATGTAGCGACAGCGCCAAAGCAAATTCAATCTGATCCTGACACGTGAATTTGGGTCATGACCATGTGACTTCAATGATTTTCCAGTAGTATTTGACTATCATATTGATGAATACACTTTTTGCGTAACTACAATAGATTACGAGATATAATTAAAATTAAAACTAAATCTATAAACCGTTTTTTCTCGAAAACTTGTCGTATCGAGTTACTGCACTCTTCGCAACGGGGGCAGTATTGTTAAGTTGATTTAATGTTTTTAGTCACATCTCTGTCACTTGAACAATCCTCGACATGTCAAAACCAGAGTACATTAATTATAATAATAAAAAAGTTCCGCGAAACTATTATCCGAAACAAGATTTTCTTAAGGCGTGTAAAGTGGCTGAATTTCTTAGTATTTTTATCTTGCCTTGCATACTTTACTCGACTAAGTAATTAATTTTAATATAAACCACAATATAGAAACTGCGGTGGCATTATGAAACATGTTATCTACTGAATTCATTAAAACTGGGTAAATGAACTCCTAGGTCAAATTTAAGATTACTAACAATATTTATGTAGTTATTAAGCTCTCAAACGATTAATAGTTATATAAACTATCCCGCCCACAAATAACTACAATTCGTGTTGGCCATTTTTGACAGAGGCACTAAATTGGCATTGGGCACTAAATAGTCAAGCAAGTTATAGGAGGACATTCACTTGTATTTATTTTCAAGGATAATAAAATGACTAGACCTTTGATATACATAATCTTGGACCTGCCCTTGAAGATGGAAGGTATTGCTTATGCTCTCCTGCTGTGCGGCAGACGTTTTGTAAATGTGGGTAGATAGTAAATATTGTGGGTAGCTGAATGAGTGATGCTCAAGCTTAGAATGGTTAAGTATTATTTTAGGAGGTTATGTCCAGCAGTTGGACGTGATAGGTTTATTATAAACGCTAGAGTTAATATTTCTTAAATAACAATATATAAATTCATGTGTTACAATGAATAAATAATATAATACATTTTCCAGCAGTATGGAGATTTTATAATGACCGTTGATCTCTACCCTGGCTTAATTAAGTAATTGTTTTAGGATATTAACCGAATTAATTTCCAAACTCCAGCAACTTTGAGCGACATTTTACCATGAGTTCTGTTCAATTAACTTTGAGTTAATTTTAAGCACGATTCGTCGGTATCTTAACTATGGTTTAAATACCATTTACTTTCGCTACGAAGTATATTTTATAATATATTAATCTGTAAGATAATATCTTCTTCGCATACTCATTTAGTTTTTACGTTTAACAGCTCCAGTTCTAAGATCGAACCAACTAAACGGGGACGACGACAAAACTACCAGATCTAAATTTTTTAAATACAAATCTGAATTTTGATGTTAATTATAGCTCACTCTTATGAAAGAAGAAGTTTCACTGAAGTTAAAGCTACACAAATGGGTCTGTGATGGAAAATATTAATTACCTAAGAATTATTCACAAGATTTGTCAAGTCCTTCGCCGCTAGTCTGGTAGTCGTGGAGTAAGGTATAATTTCTTTGAAACCTTAGAATTCAAGGCCCAGCTGTTTTAGTATGTGGAATAAATTCACATCAAAATAACAGGCTTTACACACGTTAATTCATAAACATTTTTAACTCACCCTCTTTATACTAACTGTCTGTAGGCGCGCTTGTACCAAGTATGATAAATTTATAACGCTGAGGTCCCGGGTTCAAATATCGGGTCTGATAAATTGATATTGGATTTTTCTAATCATTGTCAACTTGAAATCAGTAATTTGTGCTTGATATGTTAGTAGGCTCGCCCCCTGTCTCACCCTAGGTCGGAACCCATAACGCGAAACGTTGGTGTCTTAGTACTGTCTTCCCCTTCTGGTATAATGGCGGGAGTTTATATATATATATTGCAATGAATGGCGATACGAACAGTGGCGAAACCAAACAATGCAATGCCTTGAATTACAAAGCAATGCTTAGTATTCCACAGTTCTAGTCATCCTGTGACATAAGATGTTAAGTCTCAGTATGCCCAATAGTTACTCTGCTATATTTTATCATAGATATTGAGAAATAGACATTGCGTTAGTACCTATCCAGGCGGCCTCTCACATATGAGAGACCTACCACCGGTAGATTAGTAGTTATATGTATGTTATTTAAAGTAATTTAATGGAACGCTAATATGACTCGTCCGAAGCAATATGTCATCGCGTCACACGGTATGATAGCATTGTGATATTGGTCGCTAATCAATTGTTGGATTGGCGGCATTTGAAGGCACGTTGATTGATCGGCAGTAATGCACTGCTAATGCGTGTTTCATGTAATCATAGACAATCGCTGCTAATACGCTCTGAAGGTAAATTGTCTGTGGCTAGGTTTCTTGCGTTTGTCATAGACTATATTTTGTTTTTAAAATGTATAATTGTGAGTATTTTAGAGTTTATCTTTATTGTTCTATTTAATACTTTCATTATTTAAATGTTGTGTAAATGTTAAGCTTGATTTTCCATAAAATTGAGAATAAAATTGGTATCTTTTATGAGTATCAACACTAATTGTCTGTTTAAATCTTTGGGAATGTCAAAGGACAGGTGATATTATAAGTAGTATAGTCCAATATCCAATGTTCAATGTCACTCATTCGAGCACCAGAATTTCTATTTTTATAATACGACTTCATCTCGCAAACTAATTAACCTCTTAACTCTACACTGTAACCGTTACTTACACAATTAAGAAACAAAAACACAAAGAGAACACTAATGTTTTTCTTAGCGGTCTTTGTAGCAACATTACAAATTGGGGCATGAAACTCCGTCTGTGCTTTAACAAGTCGTTTCCTTGACGAAGTCACAAGTCTGGTACCCAGTGGCTTAACCACAAACATGAATCTCAATTTCTCAATAGGTGAAGCATATTCTTTTGAATGTATAAAAATTCTGGACTGCTGAAGCTAATACTTACACCAACCACTTACATCGGTGACTTAGACAATATTTTATAAGGCAATGTATACTGGTACTTGGTAGGTATGCTAAAAGAATTTTAAGCACGCCAACTTTATTTCAACTAATTTTAGAACTTGGCTATTTGTTTATAAAGGACAACCGGTTGTTATAATTTTAGTAAGGCTAATAAAATAATTACGAATACGGTTACAGAGAAATATTTAACGTTTATTCTAAATTATTAATTCTGTATCTGTATAAGCCCATATACGTTCCACTGCAGGGCACGGGCCTACTCTACAATCGAGAATACGATTGAGAGTGGTTAGGCCATATAGTCCAAATTATTAATTAAAGTGCCATAATTATATTCAGTATTGCTGTATACTTGGTGATAATAATCCTTAAAATAATAAACACAATGAGAAGTAGAGTAAGAAATTACTTTTCTTATTGCGAAGAATGGCGGGACCAGCATATCATTCGTCTGTTGGTAAGCGATACGACTGCCCATGGACAGCAGCAAAACCAAACAGCACTATGATTTACAAAGCAATCCTTGGCTTTTCGCTGGACTCGCCATCCTGATTCACAATAATATGTTCTTATTCTCAGTTAGATTTACCTCCTGTGACATTTTGCAGCGAAATTAGTGCCGCAAATTGTGTGTGTTCACTAATTGCTAGTCTAGTTTCTACTTATTATTACGATGAAACTTGTTTCTTTGAATTGCATTTGGTTTTAAATTGTAATAATTTAATTTTTAATGTTATACACTGACATGATTTTTACATGAACCATTGTACTTTTAAATGATATAAAAAAAGAAAGAAAAAAAAAACAGTACGTGTTGCTGCGGGAGTTTCTTGTGTCTTTTCTTCTACACAGCTACAACCATCGATATCAATTATAAGTCAATGGCTACAACACATTCCGAAGTGGTGGTAGCAGAAATTAACGATGCAAAATATCTTATGAAAGACTATTTTTAATAATAATATTTTGATTTTGATAGTGTGATAAATCAAAATTGTTAATAACAACATCGAAAATGAAATTAGAATCACCTCATTTTGTATTCAGAACTAATATTGGAACCCAAGCCAATATTATATTGTGCACACGTTCGGAACGAATGCAAACTTGTATTATTTTCACGTCTTCAACTTGAGTGGTTTATTCAAAGTTTTGAGTGCAAAGATAACAACAGTTCTGGCTTGTGAATAATGCAAATAGTTCATCTATACGGAGGTGTTAAAGTGAACTTTGTTATGCACGTGGTAAGGTTCTGCTCATAATTTAATGCATGTAATATTGAGAGCTCGTCCGCAACGCTATAATGTGCTTTAAAATTGTCTTAGAAATACTTTGCTGGGACATTGTTTCGGTGTCGTTGTTAATACAATTTATGATAAATATTTTTGAATTATAACTATTTGGTTTTGCTAAAATGTCTATGTTCTCAAAATATAAATAATTTAGCTTTAAGTAATTTAAACCTAAAAGGTCAATAAACTTACTATTATATTATATTATATTTATAGAAGTTTATGTACTACTGGTAATCAGCAGATGAATTTTAACAGCAAAGCTATTATTACGTCACGTATGTTACTGATAGACTAGAACAAATATATTCCAGTGTTATGATGTCATTAAAATTGCAGTCATACGTGAATCACATGACTTTTAAGAAATGCTAAGTGCTAGAAGATGAACGTAGTCGCATGTCATTACTATTCTGATTGTAGTCATGTTTTATTCATTAGTGATTCTGTGATTTATATTATTGTTATGTATATCGGAAAGGGCTGATGCCGCTGGTCTTGCCGTCGTATAGTGCGCGCGTAACCCTTATTTGCGACTACCTCATGCAGCACTAATTCTGGAGTGCGCGCACCTTTACAACAATTGGCAAAAATCCATAATGAAAATTTTGTAGTTATATTTTTACTATGTTCACTTTTAAGGCAAATGTCCAAAAAATACTTAGATCATAGTATGATTTTTAATAGTATTATTTATTTCTTTTAAACTTATTGTTTATTTTACCCTTATTTTTAATTGTTTGGTTGATCGTTATTTTGTTTTTAATATTTATTTTTAGTTATTAAAATGAAAAGATTTATAACAGGAATATACTTAAATAATAATAAATGGTGCGTCTACAACACAACAACGCTAATTGTAATGTGTGGAAAATATGGTGATATTTGCTTGTCATTCTATTATCCTATTATGTTCTTGAGCTATCCTTTGTGTAATTACGTTTTTTCACAGAAATAAATAAAAAAATATATAAGCAAAATAATTCTGCAACCTGAGTAGACAGTTTGCCTAGACATAAGGGTAGTCAGAAAAAATATATAGCTTAACTACGATTTCGATTCAGATATTTATTTTACTAGCTTTTCTAATAATGTATCAAATAAAAGCGCGCCAATTTTATTTTGAAATCGAATAAACAACATTGAATTTAAGATTTGCGATAAACAGGTATCTAAATGGAAAATTAATTATCAATTTATTTTATAAACGTTCACAAAACGTGATACTGCTATTGAAACCTGCTTTTACTCCTAATCAGCTCTCTAAATAATTAATTTGATAATTAACAGGCAATTAATTAGAGTTCCAATTGGTTTATAATAAACCTCTTTTTATCTGCTACACGAGTGTACTAATTTGTGTTATTATTCTCATAAAGGGTACGATAATGTTATGTTTGTTAATTGTTTACACTCTTAATATACATACTTACAGGTCATTTACTTTCATCTATTTATTATTAACAAATACTAATAGTACATTTTTCTTTAGACCTACAAGTAATTTTTATTATAATTCCATAAACTAAAGATGGACTTGTTTTTATAACAGATTTTTTAAAATATCACTTTATCTGAAATGATTTATCAATAATATAACCTTTACAATATTTGCTAAAAATATACTATTTATAGTTTGAATCAAATTGTTATACTTCAAAGGACGCCAATAAAAATGGTTTCATCCAACAAAAACAATGTAGAGGAAATAAATTTTAAAATGTCTTGATTGCTTTTAACAAGTTCCTAGTAGAATAAACTACATGAATATAACATACATCTGCCAAATCGTTGGAAATGGGTTTTTATGGACATACACAAAATGTACGGCCGATAAAAAACTGGAGGAGACTAGCCCAGTAAATTTTACTTTACGGCACCAGAGCGGTATATTGGTACAATAAACATTCGTATGCATTGCTACCAGCGGATATAACAATTGGAATAATGCTCGGATTTTACGTAAACCCATTTGGCCGCATTAAAACTTTACCCTTTCTGACCAATATCTACAATTTGTTACGACGTGCTACACTGGCCATTCGTTTGAAAATTATATTTGCAGCGCAACAGGGATTTGTTGGAGTTTAAATATAGTTGGTTAATTTATTGCCGGGGTCAGAAACACATTTTTTATTGCGTGCCAGGAAGGGGTCTGTGCAATGGTAAGAGTCCACAGCCAATCACTATGGCAGGACCAAATCTAGCTGGTAATTACCACGTAGTGAACACACTCTTCAAACTTCGTTTAAGCATGAATAGAAATTACGTGTTATGTAAGGAAATGTTCGTATAAAGAAAAATAGGAATTGCTTTTTATGGTTATGTAAGAAAATGTTAAAATTATTTTAAAAAAATTGTTTATCGTTCATACATGGTTATATCTCAGAGCTGCATGCGCAGCAGCTGCAAAGCATACGCAAATATGACTGGGTTGCTCGTACCAGTGTGATCGACTAACAGACTTTATCACACCTCGCTCATTTTTTTAGCCTATACTGTGTCCCAGTACTGGGCAAAGGCCTCCCCTTTGTTACTTCACTTGATCCTGTCCACAGCGACCTCTTGCTATTTTGGCTCAAATGCATTCAACTCGTCTTCCCACCGCATCTTCGGTCTTCCGCGTTTTCTCCTCTCTAATTATAAAAAAAAAGTCGCTAATAAATAAATTTGCTGGTCCACCTATCAGCCAGTATGTATTACTTGGATGCCCTGGGCGCGACGAATGCATATTAAAATTGATTGCGTACTGCAACAATTGCAGGCGAAGTGCACAAATTGAGTTTGGGATGTCCGCGGCACATGTCAAAGACTGCCTCGTCAACGTTCATGCCCACGGTACGCTGCACATTTTTGCACTAATTTTAAGCCGCGAAATTGCTTTTAATATTAATTTCATATCAGCGAGTCAATCATTGTGACGTAGATGGAATGGAACAGATAAATTAATGTATACTTTTTCGTTATGTCCATCGGTCAGTTTGGGTCAGGAATATTTGGCGGCGTTCAATTGACCTGAGTGACTAAGTTGGTTTACCAGCGCTAAACTTCGGGTTTATGTTTTAAAATTCAACCACTATCCGTGGATAGTTCTACTGTAGGAATATTTATTTATTTATTTATTTTAAATCTTTATTGTACACATAAAAAAAATACAACATACAGAAACAAAAAAATATAAAAAGTACAAATGGCGGTCTTATCGCTTAAAGCAATGTCTTACAGACAACCATGGGATGGATTTAAAAGAAGGAAAAAGAGAGGGCAGTGTAAAATAAATAATTAAAAGTGAGGAAACTAGATAAAACTCATACTATCTATATATATAATCTAAACATAAAAATACACCAAAATAACATACATACATACATACATAATAAAAAGCATAAATACATACATATATAATACTACAAACATATACATATATAAATATATAATAAATACAAATTTAAAATTAATTAGAAGTAAATATTATCTACTAAAATCTGTTTATTTAGAGAGATAGAGGTAATGTTCTTTGATTTGCCTCTTGAATGAAGACAGCGATTGCGCCTGTCTCACCACAACAGGAAGCGCGTTCCACAATCGAACTGCTTTGACAGTAAAAGACTTGTCCATAAATGTCGTGGTGTGCACAGGCATTCTCAGCCTAAAATTCTCGGACGACCTCAAGGACCTCAAATGTGAGTCATGAAGAAAAATAAATCGTTCTTTAAGATAAGATGGTGTGAGAGGATTGAACAAAATATTGTAAAGAAGACAGAGAATGTGAGTATTCCGACGAAGCCGTATAGGTAACCACTTGAGCTTAGCACGAAACTCAGAAACATGGTCATATTTGCGAAGACCAAATATGAATCTTATGCAGAAATTTTGAAGACGCTCAAGTTAATATATTATTTAATTCAAGGAATATATTATTTAATTTAAACTAATACCGTTATTTTTTTTTAAATTATTGTAGTTACCTATTTTTACATGCTTTATATTAGCTTCACTTGTATGTTTGTTTGTATGTTTGTAACCGTCTCCTTAAGACGCGATTTTGACGATTCATTCAAATTTTGCACACCTGTCAAAGACCGATGACAATACAAGAAACCAAACTAAAAACTAGAAAATAAATAATAGTTTAAAAAAACTAAAAACACGCTTTATATAGAAAACCCAACTAAAAATTGAACTGAATTACTGAATTAATTAATAAGAAAAAAATATTTTTTATTGTATAAATACACCATTTTTAATTAATTAATTTAATTCACTTTATACAATTGATCATCTTCATATCTATCATATAAAATAGGATAAAAAGCTTAATAAATCCGTGACTTTAGGCACAACGCGATTCACTGTGTCTTTTTCTAGCAACGTATATGCAAAACTATGTGCAAAACTAATCAATCAGCAAACGGTAATAACAATTACTTTCAATTTCAAAACGGTATGCGTACGCGAGGCCACTTTATCAATGAGCGTAGAAACATTTATAAAAAGTCAGTCAATAGACTCTGTATTGTTTTGAGTACCACAGTTCTTGTGGAAGTATCGGCAAGGGGTCGCCTCATTGTCACTACATTGCACAAGCATTGAAACAATCGTGGATACATCGTTCCGAAGTATTCTTTTTTTCAATTACTGGTGGTAGGTCTCTTATGTGTGTCTCGTGTGTGTGGCCTCTCGGCCGCCTGGTTAGCTACCACCGCAATGTCTATTTCTCCCTCCAAACTGCAGTGTTAATGCACGGTTGTGTTCCGGGTTGAAGGATATTGTAGCTAGAGTAACTACTGGACATAATGAGATTTAGCATCTTATGTCTCAGGGTGGCGAGCGCAGTGGAATGCCAATTATTGCTTTATTTCATGGTGTTGATTGGTTTTGTTATTGTCCATGAGCGGTCGTATCGTTTACCATCAAGCGAATGGCAAGCTAGTCTCGCCATTGGTTGTAATATAAAGAAAAATACGTATACGTCTAACTGTCAAGACGTACATATGTATATGCATCTACAGTCGTCACCTCACAGTAGGATGTTGTATACTAGTTACTACTAAGTTACATGAAGCTTTTCAAACCGATTCGAAGTAACATGAAGTCTACCAAAAGGCCAACATGGTAAACTGAAATCCTATTAATAAAATAGTTGACTTCTGATGTGACCATTTCTCGTAGTAAGGATCTTATTGCTTAAAATCTCACTCGTGTAGTGGTTTCTTAGATTTACGCGAAAAATTGAAATAAAACGATTGTTTACGGATTTTATCGCGGATTTGATTTGAGCGGATGACTAATACCTCGGTTTGCCCATTGACCACGAAAACTGTTAAGTAATCGAAATGTCGGGAAGTTAAAAACTGTAAAATTAAACATAATCCGCGATATAATCCGTTAGTAATTTTATTTCAATCTTACTCGTAATTTATAATAAAATTAATAGTAAGGTTGAAGTGAGAACTAATTTAACTGCCAAAAACTGTCTCATTCATTAACACTATTGTTGATAGTGACCTGTTTAATTAGCTTATATATTCACATCTGTCGATCAATCTCGCGTACCTATTATCTAATTATCTCAACAGCGTATCGGAAGTGCTATCTGTAATCATGATCAATTAGGAATATTTTTCAAGTACACTCAATTAGGCGTGCTGCCAATTAGCTGTAAATCAAACATAAATGAGCATCGTTGGTGTAAGTTAATTGAAGGGTTTGGTTCCTGTCGGATAGCGGTTTCAAAAATCTATGCACTTTAGATCAGAAGAAATTAGTACAGGATGGGAGGAGTAAAGTATTTGGTATCCGGAAATATCACTTACCACACGAGCCGCTACAGCAATGCTGTCACATCAAAACAATATGCTGTAAGACAGTGGTACTGCCCCGGATGAGCTTGCCCATTCACGCTGAGTCATGACTGACAATAGCGTGGCTCTACCACTTCTAACATTCGCCAGGGTCAGGATTAAATAGTTCTTAATGTTGCATGATGTTTGGTTGGTAATGGTATAATTTTCCCGAAAATCGCAAGTAGCTGTAATCATTTTTACTTTATATAAATTGAAACACCTAACATGCATTTTATTATTATTATTCGAGTACGTAGTTGACTTTTTCGTATTAGCCTTTGAATTGTAATATATTATCTGTTACCCTTTTACCATGTGAGAATTGAAAAGGCTCTTATAAAATCACTATTATGCCATAAAAGAAGATACCTACCATAAATGTAATAGAAAATTGCCTTGCACTCTAGTTTATGTAATTGACACCTTGCTAAAATTAAATATGTAATACATGCCCATAAACGTTCCAATGCTGGACAATAATCTCGTTTAAGATCGACGGGAAGATAGGATTAATACTTAAGCACATTCTAGGGGATTCATTTTATTGCATAGGTTCCGTAAATGAGTAAACAGGTTACTTGGTGGTAAGTGATCACTGTCGTCCCTGAACATAACGCTTCGATCATGGATGTGTTGCCGGCCCATCAAATCGGGAGAGCAGCGGGAAGAAAAAAGAATGAGAAGAGGAAAGGGGTATTGGGTAACCGGTAAACTCAGTCTCCAAACGAAACACGAAAATAAAGCAGTCGCCTCACGTCGATTTTCTGTACCGCCTGGACGTGCTTGTCCATTCATGCTGTCATGACTGACAACAGCGTGGCCTTACTATTTCGAAAACTTCATATACCCACATAAAAATAAAATTGGGTTTCATTTTTCTACACTATATTTCCATTTTCTGTTAAACTGAGCGATAATGAACCCAAACTACTCAGGTCATAAGGGTCGTGTAAATTCGAAAATACGAACTTTGTCACGGAAAATAATAATCTATCAATATATAATAGTTCCACCCTGGGTGGCGGCGGGAGCCATGACATTGTAATCATCGTCCGTTGCTTTAAAATGCCATATGGAAAATATGTTGCTTTCAAAATCACCATCGAACCGACCAATAACCTCACTGGAACTTTCAACAGTCTAACGGACATTCTCTATAACTTATATATCTTTAACAAGAGGTTAAAATAGTTCCCATTACTATGTGGGTATAATTCTACGGTTCATTAAATAGAGATGGATACATATGTATATTTATCTTACCTAGCTATCTATAAATATTTGCACTATATCCATACCTCTCTATTCTCTTGTATTGAAACATAAAATGCATCAAAATATTTAACGAAATCTCTTGTTAAAGATAGATAGATTATAGTGAACTGCTTTTAGTTGTCCAGTATGCTCCCAATTAAGTTATCTCTCAAAATAATCTCTATACTTTGCTTAAACTAAAATTGCGTTATAAGAAACAATACACCTGAACCCTGTCCACTCCACTGACCTTACCACGTGATTGATAGTGACAAATAAGTATCCGAAACACGTTTCATTTTTCCACACGTGAACTGATAGGTGGATAGATAAAAATTATGAGTTATTTGGTACACGTGATTTTTTGCTGCAACCAAAATAGGTTTAGCTCCGCTAACTTGTCACATTTGGTAATAAATGCAGCGCATTTGGTAAGCAAGGTCGTAGGTAGCTGATGCAGAACTGATTCGGTGTTGCTATGGGAATCTTCAGAGAAAACCTTTATGCGGTAATGTATCTATTTGGTAGTGATGATAATGAAAGTATGATAACTATGATGAATACGGTCGTAGGAGGCTGATGGATGCAGATCCGGTTAAATATGTTGCTATGGGAATGTTTCGAGAATACCTTTAAGCGGTAGTGTATATCCTTTGGTAATTATGATAACGAAAGTATGATAACCATGATGAAATATATTTTGTTCGTTCGTCAGGAATTAGTAAGAAATAATCGTGCTCTCAATTAACACTACAACAAGCAGTAGATTGATAAATAAAAAAATAAATACAGGCATCAGTCACATACAAAGTCTTGACCCCTTACTAAGATCGAGTCTTGTGTCGGGATATCATAAACTGCGAGAGAGTCTCACAAACACCCAGAACCTATACAAATGTTTGTGGATCACACAATCATTTTTTTCGGTGCGGGAATCGAGCCTACAGCCTCTCGTTTTACAGCCAGAGTATAACCAACTATGCGGAGGAGGACACGGAGGCTGTCGTAAAGGTTGGAGTTCTTATTTGCCTATTTGCACATAAGTCAGTCAACTTCGTCATGAGTTGCAAATACATACCACTTAAATAAATACCATTCCCATCTCATTGAAATATCAAGAATTAAAGAGCACCTTTCAAGTGCCCTAGGTTAGTAAATAGGATCAGAATCTAGAACAAGAAAGTTCAGATATTGCGTTGCATAAAATCGTGCCAGTGCAATCGAGGGCAAAGGGTGTCTAACATTAGTAATGTGTTGCTTTAGTTGCAAACGATCCATACCAAATATGGAAAAAAGATAATGAATTCTGATCCGATAGGACTTACATATTTTTTTATTGCAATTAATGGCAAGACGATGTCATGCCGGCATTGTTTTATGTACTTTGTCAATTTATTAAGTATGCGTAGTATAACGTGTTATAACTAAAAATATCTAGATTTGAAAACCAACAGACCAAGGTGGTTTTATAGTCCATAATATATACCAAAAATACTATGTTACCACATGAAGTCATAACCGTCGCGATAATTCCGAACGCATTGTTCACCGCAACTTCACATTTGCGAGAAGAAATTATGAAATTCCAAGAAGGAATAAAAGTTTTCAGTTCAACACATAAGTCAGTTATAGGGAACTTGTGGATTTAATTCCAAGTTTTTGGTGCAAAGATATCACAGCCTCGCAGCAGTGTTGCCTGAATATTACTAGGTTTCCCAACTTTGTTTCAAACTCGAGATATTCCTTTCAAATACTTTCAACTTCCATTGAAAGTATTCAGGTATTTGTTTTGCGGTTTCTGATCTTATGTCTTCCGAGTCTTCATGTTAAGTACTTAGTAAGTATATTAACTCTCGTTCCTTAAGATTTATAATGTGAAATCTTTAAGTAAACAAAATGCATTATTTGGAATTTAGATCTAATTTGAAATGCAGAAGTTAAGTTAGGGCAGATTAAGATATAGTGCAACACTTATTTTAATAATAAATCAAAGTAAAGTATTGAAAAGAAAGAAAGAAAACTACATTTATTTGATACAAAATTTAAAAAAATGTTATAAAAAATAATTTTAGGATATGACAGCATCTGTCACTGTGTCCCTAAATTGTTAGCAACCCAGCAGTGCAATAACTATAGGCTGTGATTGCTATCCCGGCACCAGACAAAAATCGTGTATAGTAAAAACCATTTGATTTGTTTTTATGTATTGTGGAATCTGTATGATTGGTAGGGTATAGATTATATGCGTGAGGTTTTTATTTGTCTATTTATTTTTCTCTCTCTCACACTTCAGGTACAGGAAGTGTACTGTTGAAAATAACCCACCCCAATGGATCACCACAGATAGAAATGTTGGAAGCGGCCTGCATCCAGCTATTTCGTACGATTGAAAAGAGACAGGGAATTGTCTTTAAATGCATAATACAATTCTCAATACTATTTAATATTCTTAAATCCAATAGACAAGAAATTAGGGCGTACTTTAGAAATAAAACACATTTTTTACACCAGCTACATCCTAGTGGCTGAGTCCAGAATTATATTAAAACATGGTCACCCTTGCCATTACGCGTACACGTTTATGTGCAACTCGAACAAGTTGCTCGTGTAAGGCAAATTGTCACCTTTGTCTTTTTAATTTGGCAATTTCCAAGAAGCCAATTTGAAGTTTAATTTTTGGAGAATATTTGCTCATTTAGTTGAAAGGGTAAATGGCCCTGACGTGATGGAATCCCCTTGGCGAAAAAGTATTTACTCAAGTCTTTAGAAAGAGTTAAATTACCGGTGACTCACCATCGTTACCTCATTCTTACAGCAAACTTTTTTTAAAGTCCGCAATGTACCTACGATGTTGTTTGTAGATATTTGTAGGTTACTTTTCATCACATTAAATACTTGTTCTCCAGTCGGAATTATGCTATAAAATATATAGGTATCTAACTTTGCGAATAATTGAATTTACTTCCTTGCGTGTTTCTATAAGTGGGAAGGGATCCCACATAATTTAAGTTTATGTCAATAATAAAAATATTAAATAATATCACTTCCATAATTTAATTTTCCCGACCTGTAAATTAAAATCTTTTACAGTCCGCCCCGTGACCACGAAAGCTGTAAAGTAATCGAAACGTCGGGAAATTAAAAAATGTAAAAATTAAACCAAATCCGCGATAAAATCCGTAAATAATCTGGGGGCGCGGCCGAGCCCCCTCCAAGTCGAGCTATAGGCCGTAACATCCTTTTCTCGAAGCAATTCAGACCATTTTCAACCCCCTATAACTTCGTTGTGGCTAAAGCATGAAGCCTGAATTTTCAGTTACTAAGCAGGCATTGTGTAAACACGGTATATTTAAAATTTCATTCAATTTAAACCAGTAGTTTAAGAATTATAACTTATCAAACTTTCGTAATTTTGTCACTCACTGACTGACTGACCGATCATCAAAAGTCGAAGGCACTTCTAGCAGACATAGAACCTTCAAATTTAGAATATCATTAGTGTTTAGTGTCTAAAGTAAGGAAAAATTCAAATATTTCATAATATGTGTCTAGTTTTCTAGATAGACCAACTGCGTGAATAACTTTGTAATCCCACATAAATGTATAGGATTACAAAGTTACATTTGCAGTTAATGAATCATTGTACCCGTATATAATGGAATAATAGTTGTAGATAGATATCTATATACATAAGGCATAACAGGAGGGGATATAGAGAGGGAAATGGTGTATTCAGCCCATGAAACTGTACAACATTCCTCTAGAAAAACATGACGAAGAAAAACTTGCAAATAAATAGATTAAATAACTCGAAAATATCAATTACAATGAAAGAAAGAACATTAATAATCAAATCCGCTATATTTGTGATAAATTGATACCTACAAAAATAAGAAAAATCCATAAGACAGAGGCTTTAAGATAAATCGTTAGTGATATTCTAGAAGTAAGAAGTACCGAAAAGGAAAAAAGTAGGACTCTACAAAAAGACGTAAGATCCCATCAAAAACATCCTGTAAAAAAATTCCAAGTCTAATAGATCGACTTGGCCAGCAGCATTATGTATAAATTGTACGATACATTATGTTTTCATGCGATGGCCAAGTCGATCCATTTATTTAAAACGTAAAGAATTTTTAATATTGATATGGTAATAACTAACGTAATATCTTTATATAGAAGGTCCCTTAAGGACTAAATAAATTAATCGACTTGGTATTACATGCATCTCACAACTTTTGCGGTAGAAAACCTGAGCTGCGAGACTTGGAATTTTTTTACAGGATGTTTTTGATGGGATAGTTTTATTTCAAAATCTTTTACATTTGAGAAGGTTAAGGTTTTCCTTCAAGTTGAGCTAATCATCAATGACGATGAGATTTATAATATCTATTGCATTATTTTGAAAACACAATTATTAATATACATTCTATCTGATATTAAACTAAACAGAAACAACAGAGAAACCGATTTAACTGAGAGATGTTTTGAATAAGTTTTCAATCCACATTATGCTTGGCTCTTGGATATCGGAAATCAGTAAGCAGTGGAATTATCCAAGTGTTCCGTAGCCGGTTATCGGGAACTTTAGAAAATATCTGCCGGTGAGGAAGTTCAACGGCTCTTTCGTTACCAAGCACTGAGTTCAGAACACTGATGCGTTTTGGTGCCATTGTGAGAGAGGAGGAGATAATTTATTTATTAGTCCATATTTAGAAAGAGTTGATGACATGTTGTATAACTATAAGTAGGGTATTTGTGCATAATGAATAAAAAATACCGCGGAAACTTCTGTGTAGGCAAAATAAGCAGAGTCTATATAGTAACATATACGTAATTATTTGGATGGAACCTAAAACCATAATGCACTATGCTACCCAGTTTACTGTGAGTAAGCTGGTGGAGTGCTGTAATATTTCTGTAACTTATCTGTCGTTTATCAGTCTATGTCCGTCCTGACTTGGACAGATGCCTTTTCAAAAATACCCTTATCTTGAAAGTTTCTAACTATCTTGACACACTGCATGAAATTTATCGGCGTGTTGGAGAAAATCTCTGTATTAGGAGTATATTTGCTAAAATTGTTTTCACTGCTGTTTCACCTATTTATGTGTCAATATATGTGTACGTGTCTATTATGTATGTTGCCATGAATAGGTATAACGTTAAATAAGTGCTATAATATTTACAAGAATTGCTTACATCAATACATAACATACTCATCTAAAGATCATAATTTAGATCCTAATTTACTAATGCTGGCATTACCTGTCATAACATCCCAAAAGCGTGTAATCGAAACGTGAGTTAACCTGTGTAGTTCAAAATTTGCATTTACAGACTCGCGGCAACAGAAACCACATCCCAAGACACAAAGGCCGATAGCGAATGCCCTTTGGCCTTTATCCCTCGTCAGTAGGGAATGCAGCTCGTGACGCACAGACAATTACAGTTTTCAAACCTTAGTGCACGTACTCAACTAAATCAATGTCTATTAACCGGGTGTCTATAGAGGCCTTCTCAGATACAGGGTCTGATGTATGACAGCAAATGCATAGTGCATAATGATAGGTGGTATGTGATATTTGTCAAATTAATTTTAGAACATTTGATTGGAAATGTTTGTGTGATGTTTTGAAATAGGAATGGTGTTGTGCATGTGCCTTTATTTTATGTATTAGTGAGAGCCGTGAGTTGAAACTCTGAGGGTTTATAGGAACTGTAATACATATTTATTGATTAGCCACCATAAGATTGTCTAGGCACCGTAGGATTAAAAAAGAATACCTACTTATTTCCTGTCGCTGGCTGAATTTATATGCAATAAAATGACAAAGGCCTAGCCTATTCAATTTCTCACTTTAATTCATGAAAACTTCCACAACAAAAAATTGTTTCCAACAAAGACATCTAAGAAAGATGACGTAACTTTTTGTAAAAAGTTTTTACTCATTCACAAAATGCATTCCTCATGTAAATGACAAGAACTTGACTGGAGTTGTAACAAAATTAACAAGAGCCGCGAATTCTTCGTGTAAACGTATGTGGGTAGGTCATGGTATACGGTTATAATTCATACGGGAACTTCCATATCTAACTACGCCTCTCAAAGCTATCAAACTTCGTCTTTTAGACAATCCAATCGTGGTTTGGGTTTCACGGCAACTTTTGCATACAACTTCACCGACATTGTTCGTGCGATGTTAAGCTAATTCAGACAATTGAACCAATTAATCGGTTTTCGCGGAATCGTTGTATGATTTACGGCTCCGGAACGATTACGTCGTTTTAAGGTTGAATGAAACTGTTTGGCGTTTTGCATTAGATTATTTTGTATCTTATTTAAGAGTTGAATTACATTTGTTCAACAGTTGAACAATTCAATACGTATATTTAGACAGCTGTGTTCTATACAGAATTAAATTGTTTTGTATTGTAATTGATATGTGAAATAACTGTTAAATTAATGTCAAATATACGTTTTACGGTGGAGTAGCGATAAAATTTAGTAACAAATATTTTTAAGATTTTTGTTATAAAATTATTTTTTATCTATATCTTTTTACGTTTGTTTTGTGTAGTATTTGCATAACAAGGATAGCATCAATATTAAGATTTCATGTTAATTTCTTATTGATTTTTACACACACAATATAAAACTAGCAATATAATTCGGTACATAATCTTCGCCTTAACATAACCGAAGCTTAACTCCTAACGACTACGTGAAAAAGCCATCGACGGTGTATTTTATAAAAATATTTACTCCTAAGTTATAGTCCAGGCCTGTATAGCTAAATATAAAAAGATCGTAAAGTATAACAATGTACCATGTGAGAATGTCGGCCATAATTTTCATCGCGACTCCTTTATTCGCCATAAAACCCAAGATGATATGTGCCTTGCAAAACTGCAAGACGCTAACAATGTGACTAGACGTAAAGTCGTGCGCGAGCGTGAATGTGAAATTGCCTTCACTTTTAAACTTTATTAAATTCATAATAATAAGTATGGAAAATGAAGGAGACCTTTTTAAAGACAGGTAAACGAGTATATTTATATATAAATATAACCTTCACTGTATTTTGGTCTTAATCAGAGCGGTCTTAGGATCGTTTGGATTACATTCGATCTCAATCAGCCTTTATTTCAACTTCAACTTTTCGCTAGTCGGTTTTGAAGGCTTTAGAATTGACCATCTGTAGTAATTTAGTAGATACATGTGGGGGTCTATGACCAACAGTGTTTTTCGTGTGGCTCAAGAAAAAAAGAGAGTAATTTACACATCATAAAAATTACAGATACAATGTTTTAAGTCTGTTAGAGAAACGTACAAAGGCTTAATCACTAAATCCGAGCTCTATCGTGAGTACTTACGTTATTTGTCGTTCTATTTTGGGGTCTCAAATGTTATCATTGGTAAGTGCAATCCAACTAGCGTATCAATCGGTGACAGATAATTATCTGTGGGCTATCAATACAATTATGTCGGCTTTGTCAAAACCGGCAGAATATTAACTAAGCTCGAGCGAACTACTTGCGTTGGTCGCAATGATGGGTATAGATAATAATATTGTCATTTGGGCAAAACCACATATATAACGTACTATAAGTACAATTTTTTAAATTAAATCTATTTCTTTATCAACATATTCGTCCCACTGCATGACACGGATCTTCTCTACAAACATGAGCATGATTGAGACTAGTTAGGCCATAGAGTTCACTGCGCTGGCCTAGTGCGGGTAGCGGGTTTTACATACCATAGAAATTCTCACAAATCGGTATGCAGGTTTTATCACAATGTTTTTCTTCAACATTAAAGTGGGTGGTGATTGTCTGTCAAAACATACCACAACATTTTTGAAGTCATGCTCCAAATAGTCAGTCGTGTGCCTTGGGATTTGAACCCGCGACCACCGTGAATATGTTGACAGTCGCGTTTAGTTCAACTAATAGACAACCATACACATAAATTTATTTAATCCTTCTGTATACAATTAGCATCCAACATAATCTAAATCCATAGCAATGGGAAGGTATGGCGCCAAACAGTAGCAAGGCTTATCATGTTACGCCAAGGTATTGAAGATAAGATTACTAAGGCATTATTTCGAGGTATTCACTATGTTAATTAGACTGGCAATTTGAAAGCTTTAATTATTACAACCGAGAGATAATATTGTGAAATACAATGTGTTATGGTGATTAATTAAATTCAGACCATACGTGAAACAATTTATGATTTCAAAGTCCTGTTATATTTTAGACCTGAAATTTAGAACCAAAAATGAACATTATGGAAAGACGCCTGCATAAGCAATTCAGGAGGCCGGCATAATTGTGTCCAGCGATGTTTGCCTATTCCCAATTAATTGGGAGGTAACTTACTTAACTTCACTCTTTTTGCTATCTTCCTCGAGAATGAATAAAAACTTCTATAGGCTGTGCCATCTTTTTCATGTAAATGTCGCAGTGTAGATATATTACTATTTTTTAACCTTTATCATCCAACTGCACTCTCCCTCCTCTTTTTCCATAAGTCTCGGTTCCAAGCAATTTCAGTCCACATGGGCTGGAAAGCATCCAGGTCATAGAGTCAGCGTTATTTGGCCTTCAGCGATGTCATCGGCCATCAGGTACCTATTGATTCACTGTTTTAGCCCACCGATCCGTATGCGTTCGAGCCCCATGAATTTTAAATTCTTTTTTCAATTCAAGAATGGATGCTATTAAGATCCCCTTTTGATACCCCGGGGGAGGCCAAAAGGGGTATGTAAGTGTCTCTGGCCTTCCAATCTGGTACAAACATTCTACAACAAAATAAAATAACATGTTATTTTAATTTAAGTGTACTAAACAATAAATAAAACTGTTTCTATAAAACGCACTAGACAGATACATACTGCTCTCACATATAAACAGAATTTAACTATTCTACGCTTTTATTATGACGGTCAATTTATTTAGAGGCGCACTATGCGGGTTGGTAAACCCGGGCTTTATTGCTATCTGCATGGCAAATGGAGTACACGCAGTACTCACGAAATACGAATTGTACATTCTTTAAATATTAATTAACTTTTATAGTGTAAGGTGATTTTGTTAGAAGTTTATGGTGTAGCTTTTTATCTGGTTTTGTGGCAAAGTATAGCAATATTTTTTGTTGATGATCATGTAGTTTTGATTATTTGTTGTTAGATACGTTTTTGCTAGTTGCTATGAATATATACCTACACACTACAAGAAGATAGCGTTGTACGAGTATTCTGTTGACACAAGTATTATCAGAGCGATACATAAATTTAGCGACATAAACCTGCGTACCATAGTGATTTCGTAAGAATATCTAAGGTATGTAAAGTCTGCCAACTCGCACTTGGCCAGCTTGGTAGACTATTATGACCTATCTAACTTAAATCGTACTCCTGATTGTTGCACGGCACGTGCTCTGCGGTAAGATGTATGTATGTACATACGTATGTTGTATATAAGCTGATACAGTACCTAATGCACTTCATCTTTTATGTTAGTTATCATTCTTCTTTTTTACCAAACTGTAATAAAATATAAATAATAATAAAATATCACTTTCCACTAGATTTTCAATCAGCATTCCTACCTTTAATGATGTCACATACCGTAACTCTGTAATTGCTAGTGATAACACAGTAAGCCGACTACGGCGCTGCACTGACGTAATTACTTAATAAGACGACCACAGTTTGCATACTAACTGACAATTATTGGTTCATTATTGTATCCCACTGTTAGAGACAGGCCGCCTATTGATTATAAATGAATGGCCATCGTCATGTCAAGCTTATTGTTATTACCGCGACGTGTGGGGAGATAAGAATTTAATTAATTCTAATTTGAGGTAATGTCTATTATGATTAAGTAGGTTACAGCATTTACTGCTTTGCTATATACTATGTTGTATGATTGCCTTAATGAAGGTGACATAAATATAATGTGATGTAAATATAAAAAAAAATGTAACACAAATTTACAAAACACCTTATTTTTTAGCAACCTTTCCTTCCAAGGATGTACGGTTAAATGGTGTAGGTGCACTTTTGGATTTAAATATTTGAAAGACTTTAGTTTCTTTTAACTGCACTGACCATTAAAATAATTTCATGTAATAATTTAAAAGAAAAAAAAAACTGGTATTGGCCCTACTGGAATAAAAATATTTTGGGTACTCATTTTTAATCAGCCTTGGTGACATCTTGAAATAATGCCTCTAGATATATTTTGATCGTGTAAATACTACCCACATTTTATCCACCCCTATGTAACCATTTCGTTCAAATACACTCCTAAATGCAGTAATAATTTCTCAGATAAAGCAATGCCTATTACGCCACATAATACAGCATAAGTGTCAAAATAGCTTCGTTCATAGCATCGTCAGAGCTAAAATTACTACAGCAACATTGTGTCGGGGATAAAAGACATTGCATGTCGTATTCAGTAGCGTGAATGCACGCTCCCGAATGATTGGCAGACAAACAAGCGATGAAAATAACTTATATTATTATGGTTTCCAGGAGCCTCGCGTTGACGAAGTTCGACAACTTAGTTCCGATATACTCATAGTCTCGCTTCCTTTGTTATCGGATCCGTGGTTTAATGAGTGTTCATAGGAAATCGCGAGCAGAAGATCCAGCGGTTAGGTAACAAATTCTTTGAAAAGTCTACATTATGTTCGTTTATTCTTCGAGAGAAAAGGTTTTAATCAGTTTTCTGGTATCTTGGTGAGGCTAGAAGGAGTGCGCCATGTCACTGAACTTTCAGTCCAGCACGCATGCTTAAATTGCGGCCGGATAGAGCCCTTAAAATTCTTACACCTTCACTGTTTCATCATCATCATTATCAGGCCCATACTGTTGTCAGCTGCTAGAAATAGGTCTCCTTCAGCCTGCACCACTTCACCCTGTCTCCGGCTTGTCACATCCAGCATTTGCCAGCGACCTTTCGCAAAACATCACTCCATCTAACTGGCTTGCTCCTTAGACCAAGTAGTTCTCACCATTTGGTCTAACTCTCGGCTGCTTGTAAGGATTGAAATTGTATATTGCTTGGATCATCAACAGTAATCCCATAAGAGTAAAATAATTATAACTTTGTATGGAAATGTACTGAAGTAATAACGTACTTGTGTAAACATTTCTGCCGTATTGAGTAATGTAAAGTATAATCAATATTAAAAGCTCATTGGTGTAAAGAAAGTCATTAGAATGTAACATTTCGCATGCAAGATACGATTGTACAATATAGGTGGTTGACCAATATAATATAAAATTCGTACCAATAATTCTTATTTGCGATGATAAACCCAGATTATAAACAAATTATGTCATTAATTTATTTTTGATAATTATCAAAACTGCAGAGTGAAAACCTAAAAAAAAACTTCACTCCAGGTTTTTTAGTAATTAACTTAGTATGTGTATTTAAAAAAAAAACAATTATGTAAAATTTCATGACATACTTTGAGTCAGTAAGAAACAGCGTAAAACACGAAATCACCAATATGAGATGAGATATTTTTCTATATAATTGCCGTGAAAGTAAATCGGTAATGTGTGCTTGAGCCTCAACATTCCAGGACCTCGACCGAGGGTAGACCGAACAAGCGATGGTTTGATGTTGTCAAGGAAGAAAAATCTGTTCAAAGCAAGAAAGGACATGCAAACATAACATTACATAGTACGTAGGTATGTACTCGTATATGCCGTGTGAAAGAAGTCATCACACTTATGTACATAACAATTCCGGAAGAGATAAATCTCCGCGATTTCAACTGATTATGTGAAGTAACAGTAGATTAAAGTTATTTATTTATTATTTATTTTATTCTTTACTGCACACACAAAAAAACAAAAGGCATACAATATATTACAAATAAAATTAAAGAGTACAGTTGGCGGTCTTAACGCCCTAGGCGATTTCTTACAGACAACCTTTTGATGGATACAAGAAAAGTATAAGAATAGAGGACAGAATAGAATTTAAAGAAAACAAGCTCAATTTTAAATAGTATAGAATTTAAAGAAGCAAGTTAGTGACTGAGAAAAAACTTACAGTAGTTTTATTATGTGTGTGAACTATAACTTATTCGAGTTTTTAAATATAATCTTAATTATACTTACTTTAATTTATCAAAAAAAAACTGATTGGTTTGCTTTGTCAAAAACCGTTACTTTGATTTTCACGATTTTTGGCTTCTCTTTATAGATACGTGTATTTTCCGCTTAGCTGAACTTCGGTTCAGTTCGTGAACTTACCTGAGCGATAAAAAAACTAGGACCAATACGGGTTGATCAAAAGTCTTGAAATCTAAAAATGAGATTTATAACAGTTTTTTTAAACTTGGTACTATGTACCTGGGGTATGTATAAATTCCAAATTTTTCTTACCTTAACATGTCACATGTTTAGATTTAATTACAAAAAATCTCAATATCACCCGGTGTAGGTTTTATTTTATGTTATTTTTGTATAAGATATATCTAGTACCTTGATAAGAAAATCTGGTTTCGTAAGAGTTGTCTAAAAGAGAGTTGAGGTTATACCATATACATACAAATTCTGCATAGGTCAGTCAGAGGGCCTAATCCTGGTATAGCTATGGTTCACGTTAGTCAAGCAATCCATTGTAAAATCCGAAGGCATTATTACTTTAACATAAAAGCAGATTGAAGAAAGTACTGGAGTTAAATCAAAATACATTAAAAAATATGTAATAAATTTAATAAGGCTGTGCTAAGAAGAAGGAGAACCACGAAGAAAAAAAATGTGGTTGGGAAACATCCGGGAGTGGTATCAGCACCGTTGAATAACTGTTCCGCCTGGCTGATGATGATAAATACAAGAAGCTAACGACCAACCTTCAACACTAAAAGGCATTCAAAGAAGAAGAAGGCCGTGCTAAAAGTGTTACTTTATATATACTTTTTTCTAGTAGAATTTTTAGAGATTATTAGAGTATTTCCTAAATCTTAAATCACTTCACACAGGATAAAATCATTTATCGATGCGACCGTGAATTAACACAGCGTTAAGGCATGTAATTAAATTAATTACGGCTATTCAGGTTTCCTTTCTGACATCATTTTAAGTGTCAATTAAAGAAACACTTAAAGAGCCAATTAATAGAATGATTCAGGTAAGCATATTAACTTCTTTGAGGATATTACTCTGTCAAGTAATTAGACTATTTTAAGCAGCGCTAATTATCAACTGGCGGTACCACTAGCTCGCAGAAAATTGGGGGGAAGTAAGTACCTTTAATGTCGATTTTAGTTCAGTTATTCAATGTCTAAAGATCTTATTATAATACCCATACTTTTTTTGTCTCAAACTATACCTTTCTTTTTTAAAGAACGGCAGAGAATTTACGGTAGCTTTTCGGAGTTAACCAACTAAGAATGGTGACCTTAATTAAAGCTATTTGTATGTAGTGTTGGACTCTCATCTCTCATAAACTCTTTTATTTTCATCACACCTAAAACTCACATCCTGTATCATCAGTCTTGATAACCAACCAATCTATTAACAATTCATTTCAAAAATCTTGTGTACAGGTAAATTTTCTTCGAAACATTTCCCTCTAAAACTATGCAGTGCCGTCTCCTGTCTACCCGTAAGCCATTTCAAGTGAGAGGTTCAAAGGTATTTAGAACTATTTATACAGGGAGTAGTGTTTGTCTTGTCCCGTCTATTAAAAGGGACTATAATATGGACCGTCCCTAATGCTGCCACAAAGTCAATCCTCCGCAAGTAGGTTTCGCACGAAAAGGTCTTACGTTGGACAATTTAATTACATTGAACGTTCTCATTGTTGGAATAAAATGGAAGTCCTGTTTGTTATATTTTAAATAAGGTCTTCTTACGTAAATGTTTCGGTTATTACATTCGTAGTTTCATTTACTAAGGTTAAAGTAAATATTTTATATCTGAATATGCTAAAGCCCCCAAGTAAATTATCCCTTCGACCTCTCTCCGTAATTTATGCTACGATAAAAATATCTAATGCTTTTTACAAAATGACAGACAATTTGCGAAAAACTTTCAAGTTTTTATCCTAAACTAATTAATAGAAATATTAATAATTAATAGAAATATTAATAGCGTAATTGACATAATTTGAAAATTTAAGTATTATGTAAAACAGTAATAAAATTCGAGTCAAACATACTCGTAAAAATTGCTCGCAATATTAGACATTTCTAGCTAAGAGTCTAAATGCAGATATATCAACAATTTAAACGTATAAATTTGCCTCGGCCACGACGCTGCCCTTTGTCGGCAAACGAAGTGGCAGTCACGGCCACTCCCGCGTTTCGTAAGCACAAGCAGGTCGGGTCTGTCGGGCCCTTGCGGTCTGTATCCTTCCGACTGTTCCTCGCCGCACTCGTCGTGAGGGTTAAATAATTGTTTTCTATTGATTTGTGCGTTATTTAAGAGCAAGAAATACAGATGACTGCAGGTCTTATTCAACATGTTCTTTTTTAACCCATTACAGCCACTCCCTTGTTAAGTAAACACAAGCATGCCGGGGTTTATCTGACCCATGCGGTCTGTATCCTTCCGATTGTACTCCACCGCACTCGTCGTTAATTGTTTTTCATTGATCTGTATTTCAATTCAGGCTTACAAGTACCGATGACTGCGATTTTTGTTGAGCATGTAATTTATTTTAACCCGTCAGGGCTTCCTACGTTTTTAAGCACATTTATAAGCACAAAAACCGCGTGTTCTGCCAAGCCCTTACCACTAGCGGCCGCGGCACTCGTCGTGAGGACTAATCTAATTGTTTTCCATTGATTTGTACATCAATAAATTATAATTTTCATTGAATAAAATCGGCTTTTTGCTCTTTTTTATGGAAAATGTATATAAGTACTATTATATTTAAAATTATAATTTATCTTCTTATTTTTCGGACATATAATAATATCTTAAACGTGCAGTAGATAATGGTTTCTTAGATTACACATTTTTTCATTCAATTTTTCACTTCCCAGTGTTTTGATTGCTTTACAGCTTTCGTCGTCACGGGTTGATTTTTCGACAGACCAAATTCGCGGTAAAATCCGTAATCCATATTTCAAAATGCAGTGGATGTTGTTCTATTTTATTATTAAGTCGTATGGTTTTCAATGTAAGTTAAGATGAGAAAATATGATGTTATCGAACACGACGTTTAGGAATGACGAATTTACGATAAGTATGGCGTGTGTCGGATGAGTAGGTATGACGCGAGAGTAATTAGCCCCACATCAATTATGTTTACCGCGAAGCGATAAACTTGATAAATTACTTTTTAAATGGAAATAAAGCACATGTCAAACCTTAGCTTTAGTGGTTACGGTTGCCATAAAAATATGCTACAATCTCTTTTTTTTATTTTGTTGAATGGCAAAACCGGCATACCATTCTACTACTAATGGTAATAAGGGATACGACCGCTCATGCACAGTTGAAAAACTAAACAACTCCATTAATTACAAAGCAATACTTGGCATTCCACGGCGCTTGTCGTGCTGAGAAATAAAGTCTTAACTCTAAATATGTTCTGTAGTCAAACTGGGTACAATGTACTTTAAACCGAAACACATGACAGCTGGCGGGAGAAATACGAGTACATATTGCGGTGGTACTACCCAGGCGGCCTCTCACATTTGAGAGACCTACCGGTAATCTCAACTGATTTTAATTATTAGATATAATAATTATTTATATTCTAAATGGTGGATTAATTAGATTAGACAATGTTTTACAGATAAACAAGGAATGGACATACAAAAAAGTGACAAAGCACAATATTAACTACAAAGCCCGCAGTAAATAAAAATATAACAGGAATTAATTATTGCAATTAATAAATAATATGCAAAAAACACATTTAATATATACTGTATTTATTTAAAAATAAAAATTCTATAAATTACTTATACATGCAAATAGATAAATAATTATATTCATAAATGTAAATATATTAAAAGAGTCTTATTATTTTAATGTATTCAAATATTAGCACTCGCTAAAATTAATTAAAATCTATTATTGTTTGTTAAAGCCTCTTGATAGGCATAAGTAAGCGAATATTAGCTTATGGACTTGGAAACGATTAGTTTCAAAGTTTATTTACAACGTATTGCGTTCGATAAACTTTTGAATTAAAACACTCGAGTTAATAACTTAGAAATATTTTTGCAATCAATTTATTTGTTCGAAGTAAGTTCAAGAGAATATAATTTGAAGATATCGTTATTATTATTACATTTTAGGTGTGATAAGGACAATAGGGATTTAACAAGAGTAAAATGATGCATATTAATGCTATTAATTTTCTTTGTATATCATTTAGTAAGTGATGAGTTGCTGAGGGATTTTTCAGATAACTTCTCGATAACATCTCACCAACTTTAGTATCAGTTTCACTTTCCCGAAGGATTTTCAACGACCTAATGAAAGTGGTTTTAATCCACAGGCTTGTTGTATATTTTATCTGTTTGAAACATAGCAAAAATACACCCAGTCTTGTACCATAGCTACTTTTTTAAAATTTATTTGTTTATGCAATCGATACATCATCGGTGCGTCACGGATAAAATTACATGTTATTTTATACACATATATATAAGTATTGTGCAAGGTGAGGGCCATAGGTGTATACAGTATTACAATTTATCTTATTAAAACAAAACAAAAGCATAACTTAATCTAAAACAAATTAACTAAAATGTAGTAGGTACTTACACCTATAAATAAAGGGAATGTGGATCACCCAACATTTCGGATCAATAATATTTTAGTTAAACCACCGTAAATTGTCAGTTCACCGCATAGAGTTCATTCGTCGGGCAAGTTGTCGGAGTGACGCCACGCTTGTGGCTTACACGTACCACGGCCACGCCACGTCACCGCCACACGAATACTCTAGAATGTTTTCATTCGCTCCACTTGTTCGTGACGTGTCCGACTCTCCTGGTCACTGGATAGATGTGTAAATATAGTTTAAAAATTCATGAATGAACGTAATAGGGTTGGTGAATTATATCTTATTTTGTTTAATGATATTTATCTTACAATATTTTATTGATTGAACCATTGAGGCTAGTTCTAATGAGTGTATAGCCCTTAGAAATTGTAACTTGTGAAGAAAGAAACGCATGGAAATAAATATGCTCCTACACCCACCAACTCATATTATGGGTTAGGATAGTATTTTTTTTAATACATACTCCCCAATCATCTGAATTTCGAAGGATCTTAATATACCTAAAATAACAGGTGTTACTGTTGATAAATTCCGAAAATAGACATGAAACGAAGCATTTGTCGTCCCGGTGAAGTCTACTCCATAAACATGCATTTAACCGCACCTAAAATGACCAAAAACAACCCACATTACAGCTAAGTCCAAAAAGCCCTGTTCTAATTGGTTCTAGATCTACAAGTTACCTCGTAGCGTCCTTTCGTCCTTTTTTGGTCGCGGCATCTCGAGTTCGCGACCCTGACCGGAGTGGCGGTCGCGTAATACTTAAAATGGCGCAACTGTTGCACCTTACGATCGACTGGTTCGCAAGGAATGTGTAGCTTCCGAATGGTTTGGGAGAAGTAGAATGCTGTGGCTGTGACTGTTTAGAGATGGATTTTGTGAAATTGTAGGGTATGATAGGATTAGGAATTTGTTTTTTTCATTATAATGGTAGATTTAAAAAAAAGCTTTATATGCCATTTTATCCGCTAGTGGTAGAATTTTAATAATAGTATATATTTACTAAGTTTAAACTTATAGTTGAAGTAGAACTAATGATAATATTTCTTACCTTAAAAATAAAATACAAGGTAGTTTTATAAGGGTTTTTAAGGACGAAATTATGTTACATTTTCATTAGAAGTTGCTTGAACTTATTAAAATATTTAGAGAAAATATTGCAATCAAACATGAAATCTTCAGAACATTGCTAGCCGATGTAAGCATGTTGTGAAGTAAAGAATAATAGTAATCTAGATATAAGAATGATTTTAAAATTAATACTACATTCACACAGTTAAAGGCCAAAGCAAGTTCTAGACCTAGCGTTAGGAACCCTAGGTGAATGTTGGAATGTCGACTCAGATCGCTCACCTTCCGCCTCTAGTACAGTTTACACGTAATAGCCAGCGAAACCGGTTATATCCAGTTATGTATTTTGTAATATTATGTATGTGTGAGCTTCTTCTCGATATTTATCTGTAGGTGATTTTTTTATTTTATTTAACTGCGTATTACATACAGTCGAATTGAGAATCTCCTCCTTTTATTGAAGTCGGTTAAAAATAAATATAGGATATATCGAGGTTTTTGACTGCTTGCGTGACGCAATTAGTTAGACGCCGACAGTGAAACGAGAGGCTGTGGGTTCAATCCCCACACCAAGACAATTTTTTATTAAGATATCACATTAAGGTTGATCTTAATGTGGGGTCAGGACTTATGTATATGGACATATGTATGTGACTGTTGTGTATATGTACATGCGTATTTATTTATTGAGGTTATGCACAAAAAAAAAACAACTTCACCGAACGATAGGTTTTTTTTAATATGGCACTACATCATAATAGGCATATTATTATTCGCTGTTATTTAATTGTTTGCTTTTATTATTCAATCCGATAATTTTTTTTATCCCAGTTAAACATGCATAAACTAACATGCATAAACAGTGAAAACTTGTAATTGGCCTTCTGTTACATATTTTTGTAATTTACTACTTGTATTAGCTGTTAGTTTTCTAAAAATATAATTTTTTCTACGTATAAATAAAATATAATTAAATAAAACTCACAGGTCAGGTCAGAAGGTTGATACTTTCTGATTTTCCAGTAGTAATCAGACTCTACAGGATGCCTCATCTCTTCTAGACTTAAAATAAATTATTATCACTTCCTAGTATTATACATACATACATAAACTCACGCCTTTTTCCCAGAAGGGGTAGAAAAAGATACCAGAACACCCGCACTTCGCCTTGTATGTTCCGCCCACGTCCACGTCCTACCTATCACATGATAGGTGGCGAGCCTATCGCCATATCGGGCACATATTCTTTACTCTGGGCTGATAATGAATAGAAAAATCCGATATCTTTGCCCAATCCGTGACCCGAACCCGATAACTCAGCTTTGTAACCGTACCGTAGTACAACTAAGCCACCGGGGCATTTGCTAGTACTATATCCATAATTAATTCATAAAATACATCGTCCTAATACTATCCAATGATGCGACAGGCAAATAAAATCACAAAAGATGCCGCAAAAACCTACACTGGTTCACAAATAGCAATCAGTTAAAAATCGATTAGACCTAAGCCCGAATACTGGAACGCCATTCAAATAATAAGTTACTCTTAACAGCGCACGGCTCACTTAGCCAGTACATTTAATCAGGATTAACGTAGTTAAACGCCATTTATATTTAAGTTGCGTTCCAGTATTTGGGCGCTAAAGTAGTTTATAATATATAAATAACGTTATTGATGTAGGAAGAGATCGGCGCGTAGGAGGTTCATAATCTCCAAAGCTAATCAAGGGAAGCTAGTTCACGATATTATGCACGGAATAATCGCGCCGAACCAAGCTCACTGATTGTATAATAACGCAGTGTTGTAAAGTTATCAGTAGAGCGCTTGTTAAGTTAATTGAATGCTTAACGTGCGAGGACTTGGCAAGTAGTTCGTATTATTTCAGTGTCGTGGTATTCTTATCAAATAGTCGGGTCTTTGGACAAAAGCTGATAAGTTTGTCTGGGATGTGCAAAAGTCAGGTACAAGCTTAGTTGGATTTCCAGATGGGGCATTTAATTTAGTGCCATTGTTTTTTGGTTTTAAAAATTTGCATATTCGTTTGCAGGCGCTTGAAATTGTGCTCGATATATTCAAAGGTGGAATAAGCCCATAAAAATGTGGGTGCAACTAGTAGCACAATAAACCTTTTTTTTATATCATGCAGTACTGTCAACTTCGTTTATCGTGGTAAAGTTCAGTATTAACCCGATTAAGACGTTAGGTTCGAGATGAGTTTAAAATATGCTTGCAAGATATATTTTATCTTGAAAATTATTTTTAAAATAGCGCTGCTGCAGCTAGTTTCAAGTATGGCCGTCTAATACTGATGCGACGCAACAACTTTAGGTATTTTATCGGGGAGCTTTAAGAAAAAAAAAACATTATATCGCCGATCTCTTATAATTCATTCTCAATTATGCCTACTGCAAACTTACTTTATGGTGTATTAAGTAGCAAGTAAGCATGATAAACTAAGCACAAATCACCGGATTAGTGCAGTCAAATTTAAATAAAGTAGGGACCCATCGGACCCACTGATGGCAGTAGGGGTGGTAAGGTTCTGGAGCGGTAGCCACGTATAGGCAAGGGCAGTGTCGGACGCCCGCCTACAAGATAGACCGACGACCTGGTTAAGGTTGAAAGAAGTCGTTGGATGCAGGCTGCTTCCAACAGGTTGATGTGGACATCATTGGAGGAGGCCTACGTTCAGTAGTGGACTTCTTGTAGCTGAAACGAACAAACCCATCGAAGAGAAGGCCAGATTATGCCGATCGCTACACAGGATAACAAACACATAATTTCGTGGATCATTGTCACAGTTTACACTATCGTCTTCGGTGATAGCTACATGGGACGATAGGAATATCCTCGTACCTACAAATCTCATTTAGGCGGACCAAAATATTCTTATGGTGACTACTGGCAATACCACAGAGTGTAGAATCATGTCGCTTATTTCACGTTCTTCTTGTGGTAATAAAGGATATTTATGTCACCAGCGATGAATTGCCATATTCAAACGCTGTGTTAAGTTCCTCCGAATTTCCATACACGTGACTGAAGTCTAGTTTTTCTCAGAAACAATAAAACATTCTAATGTCAACACGTGAAGGTTTCTTTACGCTATTTTTTCTATTATAGCCTATTTTTCCAAACATGGCTAAGGTTGTAACAAAGATACCGCAAGGGAAATAAAATTTAGTTCCTTTTGACATTTACAAGGTTTTTGCGTTGGTTATAATATCAAAGGTTTATTGTTTGGTTTGTTGATGCGATTACTGCGAAATCATATATTAATTTAAATGTTGTAGTAGTGCTTAATACATTATAAGTTCACATTGTAATAAATAACACACATAACATTTAAAAATTGTTAATCATCTCCTTATATTTGACGTAATATAAAAAATTACGGAATCTAAACCCACAACGTATTTTTATTAAACCACATAAAACTGTAGTTTCCTTGTCATATTTAGCTTATATTGTTACGCCGGCTATAAAAATAAATATTAATGACTTTTGCGGAAAATATCACACCTCGATGTTAAAGGCTGCAGTGCAATAGCTAAGAATTGATTTTATTACGCTTCTATAAAAAAGGACCTTACTGTTCCATTCCATTATTAATATACAATGTCTAATGATCAGACGAATGGATTTTAGATTCGAAATCCACTTTAGGCTTGTCTAAAAACTTGACGCCTTTGCTTTTAAAACAACGTTCTATTCGATCTAAATATTGTCTGTGCGAACTATTATAAAACTATTTTTTGCGTCAGCTCAGATCCGGTCACATAACCATTTTTAGGGCACAATAGTTGTTGACAAGAGTATAGCGGAATATAATAAGCACCCGGCCCAGCCGACAGATTAATATAAATAATTCATAGTACCTTTATTTATTAAGCCAAAAAAGAAATAGGATTTGTCACAGAACAACGTTCATATAAATTAATAAGCGTTCCTACATAGAATTAAATAAATTTGACAAAAAGCGAACTAACCAACGAAAAGTATTGGTATTAATTAGTGTTTAGTTGCAGCCATGTGTGGCCTGATTTCATTATTTTTAAAATACCTATTATGTCCACTTTCCGAGCCCTGTTATACGCATTATTGCCCTGTATCAATTATTTTTTCTATGCATCTCTGCAAGTCAATATAGTCATATAGTTTTGAAATAAAGCAGTAATTTGAGCATGTCTGCAGGCACATAAACTTAATCGAAATACATTTTATGCAAACTATATTTCAACGAAATCGGTACAAACGTTTCGGCACGACCTCCAAATCAATGTAAATCAAATGCATATTCTATTCTGCATTATTATTAAAGCAAATTATATAATGTGGGTCCTTTTAAATGCACTGAACGGTTGCTCAATCAAATTTTGGGTCCACAAACCTACTGTAAGACATAGCTTTAAAACAAGTGTTGAATTTTGTACTAATTTATTTATTCTCGTATGTTTCGTGATCAATGGTTGATTCTGAGCTCAATCAATTTGCGTTTCGCACATGTGAGATTTTCGATAACATTGATACTGTTTCATGACTTATGTTAGGGCTCACACACATTAAAACGACGCAACATTTCGTTAAATGTTCCGTTGCATCATTCCATTACAGTGTAAACAATACCTGAAAAAGTATTTACAATAACAATAAATGTGTTGTACGAAGCTGAGAGGAATACCTTATTTTTAAACATAAAATACAAGTACCTAGTGTATTTTCAGGTAATTATTTAAGATTTACTATCAATTCAATTCACTAACTTTTACATGTTGTAAATTTGCTTTTTCGATACTTAAAGTGCACGGAATTTGTTATAACCATTATAAATCGGTATTTTTGTTTTCATTTTAAATAAATAAATACACCCAACAGTCACATACATAGTCCTGACCCCACACTAAGATCGAGTCTTGCGTCGTGGGTATCAGAAACTACGAGAGAATTTTCAGTCTCACAAACACCCAGGCCCGATACATCACACAAATATCTTTATCTCGATGCGAGGATCAAACCCGCGGCCTCTCGTTTCACTGGCGGCGTTTAATCAACTGCACAAGGAAACCATGGAAAATGTGAAAAAGCTTATCATACTGGTCCAAATGTGGGAATTCTTTCATTCTTACCGTGATACGAAGGCCGGCAACGTCGATTCTGAAGGTGCGATGTCGTATCACATTTATGTGCGGCAGCCCTAATCTACTTCAGACATATTGACCAGAGGTGACTGCTAAATTTGTACCCCGTCTTATCCAGCAGATTGATTGTGCGTCAAATGAGTCCGCTTACTTGCGCTGTGCTGGCTCGATGATATATTGCTGTGGAGCCAGATTGTATAATGTTGGAAATTATATTCTAATAGTATTCGATAATGGATCTTAATGGTTTTGAGGAAGGAGGTCTATAAAACCTTGAAGTGCATGTCTATATTCCCTTGTGAGTTGTTTTATTACAAGATCTAATTTTCGCGGGATGTGATATTACCTGTTTTGTGAAAGGTTCGGTGAAACGTATAAAAATACTCACATTTTTTAAATCATAATTTTGTATTCATGATCTTTATTCACATGATTTGGGCCATGCATGAATGTATTAACATATTTTTTTTTAATTGCAATGAATGGCGAGACGAGCAAGCCGTGCGCCTGATGGTAAGCGATACGACCGCTCATAAACAGTAGCAACATTCGACTGCACTCGCCATCCTGAGACATAAGATGTTAAGTCTCAATATGTCCAGTAGTCACTCTGGCTACAATGTCCTTCAATCCGAAACACAACAGTGCATTTACGCAGTGTTGTTTCGCGGTAGAAATAGACATTGCGGTGATACCTACCCAGATAGCCTCTCACATATGAGAGACCTACCACTATATGATGATGTTTTGATGATTTCATAGGCAATTGAAGTTTTGGGGTAAAAGATGATGAATAATGTTGATTAAATCTTTAAGAAAGCCCTTATAAGAAGAAAGTAATACAACCAATGTCTTATATTGGACAAGCTGATAGTAACAAAAATACACAAAATGAATAATATAGAAAAACAAGGATAAAACTGGTCATTATCCCCTCATTAATCGATTTTCTCAACTTTCAGTAGACATTTGTTCGGATACTTGCCAAACAACTTTTAAAATAATGTTTGCAAACTCCAAAAAGGTTTGTTCATTCTTGCTTCCGGACTCGAACTTTTTAATTATTCATGTAATGTTTTTACACTGCTCGAATAAACAGAATTTTTGAGGTTAATGGACAATGGAGGCGGGACATAACTATAATGGGTTCGACGTAATTATATTCGAAATAACCTAGATACCGCAGTGGTCTAAATATTTTGGCATTAGACAACAAGTGGTGAACGGAACGACAAATGACATACAGCTTGTAGTGTACATTCTAATGATCTGTCGTATACCTTAAACAGTTGCCAATTGTACAAATAAGATTTCAATTACTAAATTGTTAAGAGAACTAATTGGTGTACTGAAATGGATTTGTGCGGTTGATGGATGGGCTCTTGTCTCATTAATTACTAGTGGCTTTGTAACATCGGATGGTTTGAAGCTTGACGTATTGCAATTTATTCATACGTTTCATCTGCCTAATGATTGTGATGATTTGATGAATTTAGATTCAATATATTTTGACTCTTCATTTATTTTTATATTGTGTGTTAAAGTGGCTTATTTGCACCAGTTGTTCTTAAGCTACCTTAACCTATTAAATATCGTCTATCCGACTTGGAGCATTTATTTTTCTGTCATGTTTTGCTCGGTGATAAGATTGGCAAAGGTTCAAGATCCTGTTTCCATCCCTTTCTACTCATATTTTGAATCATGTTGGATAGTATGGAGATTTCGTCCGGAGTCGTATATACATGGACCTAGTGGAGACTAGGACGAATTTCCGTGCTTTCCGGAATTTTTGCCATACCTATTACTGGAATCAAGTGTAACAGCTTACATAATAGGTTCCATTAAATATAATAATAGTTTTATCCGTAGTGCTTTGTAGATGACTTCTCAGGCTGTAAAAGTCTTTATGTGTGAACGGTTTTTATTATTTTGACAACAACGCTTTCGGCGACTAAAGATATACAATGTTATTAATTTTCATAGGCGGTGGTGCTAGGTCATTTGCTTGTTTATCAGAACTATGCAATATTTTTTTATTTCATGTCTATTTTATGATTTTAATGACCACGGTGACATTTAATGGTGACAAAGTAAGTCGAGTGTCAGTAGGGAGCCAGCAGGGCGGATAGGCATGTCTCATCAAAACAACACTTCCAACAGCCACTTTAAATAAATTAAAACGCTACAAAAAACTTTTCATTTTCATTACGTTACGGTTGGAATATTAAATTTTGCTATTTTTTAGGAAAAATTCATTCCTTAATTGGATTTACAAATATTTTGGAGCAAACAGTTATGAATTTTACGTGTTTTTATAGGGTTTTAATATAATTTGCTCTAAAATATCCTGCGATAATATTATGTTCTTTCAAAATACGAGAACCTAGTTTTAAATCTATGCAATCAAATTTGTACCTACATAATATGATTAAATTTGTAATTTTTCTTCTATCTTTCTTTTAAATAGTTCAATCGAAGGCCACTACTGAACATAGTCCTCGCCCAATAATCTCCACATCAACCTGTTGGAAGCAGCCTTCATCCAGAGACTTCCTGCAACCTTAACCAGGTGGTCGATCCTCCTTGTAGGCGGGCGTCCAAAACTGCGCTAACCTATACATGGCCTCCACTATAGAACCTTTTGGCTCCAAATACTACTATATAATGGTACTAGTACTGATTTCTTTCATTTAACAGCGCCAGTTAAAAAAAAAAAAACTTTTATGATTGTTCTGTGAAACGAGAGGTTGTTTGGCCCACAAATATTTGTGTTGGGTCTGGGTGTTATGATACCCACGACACAGGACTTCATTGAACTTAATATGGGATCAGAACTATGTATGTGAATGTGGGGTGTATTCATTTACTTAAAGGAAAGTACGCCAAAAAGCAAGGAAATAATGGTAAAAATTTATAAAAACATAAAGAACAAACGTTAGTTATATCCTGCAAAAATATACTTCAATTTATACGCGTAGCACTCAACCCATTATTTTGACCATAAGCTATAAACAAAACGACCGGCCCGCAAATTCCTAATTTTTAGAATGTGGTAACGACCTTGCGTCGAGTGAAACATTATTCGGAGTGTCCATTACGTCGGTGCAACTGTTACTAATATTTGTGTGTGGTTTAAAGGATAGCTCTTTACTAAGACAGTAGATAACTTTTTACTGTACATATTGACACTGAACATTTTATAGCTCAGTATGGCGAGCGCAGTGGAATGCCCAGAATTGTTTTGTAATTCAAGGTGTTATTTGGTTGTGATACTGTTAATAAGCAGTTGTATCGCTTCCCATCAGGTGAACGGCATGCTCGTCTCGCCATTAATAGCAATAAAATAAGATGCATCAGGCAAGTGCTTAACCCTTCTACCTACTCCCACAATTCATACACTCTTTCACAACACAATTATTGTCGCAATTTGGGAAGGTAATACACGGCCAGGATTTCCTATAATATTATCTAGATAAATCGGAAACGATCGGAAACAGCACCCAGTCCATATTGACAATAATTATTTGGTGTAACAAATGGGCCGTGTCGAAATTTTACGGCGCATTACTGGCGTGCTCTTAGGATCTAAATCTAAGGCTTGATTGCATTAGATAGCGAGGCCTGATATAGTTATGCCGTTAAATTTTGCATGCACTAAATTATGAACGTTAATAGTTCACTGCTATTTGTTGATAATTACCAGAGATTGATTGATGTTGAAAGGCGTGCACCCGATAAATTCGGCGAGATTACGCAAAGACAATTGCTTTTATCAGAATTCAATTTGGCTTAAGTATTCTAGGGTTGAGTTGTTAGACTGCATTTTATTCATTCCCGCAGGCACCTGCTTTGATCGGTTGCGAAATATCGTGGTCGCCTTGCGCCTTGCACTTTACTGTACCACGTGCTGCTCGAACCGTGCAATTTTAATTTTAAATTCCGACAGAAAACAACTTAACTGTCCGACAGTGATTCACTGTTGACAAGTGTCTGGTTTTTGTAACGTAACAGTACGGTTTGCGCCTGATAAATTGCACACGAATTGGAATCTGAATGTAAATTGTCGTCTCTAATTACATTTTTAAATTGTACTCTTACTTCAGTATTTTATTGTTAATATTTTGTATTTGCAAGCGCAATATCATTATTTAATTTGTATTTAATGACTCTATATATTTTTGTTTACCATTTATTTTATCTCTAAAGTTTTAAAGTATCTTTACAGTCAGTTCCCACCGCTTTTAAAATGCATTTCTAACGCCAGCTTACTGTCTCCAGTTTTGGATATAATTGTTCTTACGCCCATGGACTTCAATCTGACGGCATGACACACAGGCCCTAAATAATTTGTGCTTTGACTTTAGGCATTAGAAACTGGAACAAGCTGGGTGTTGCGAAACCACAGCCTGCTATTAGGGTACCTAGACCCGCACAACCTTGGTACCTTGCCTGTTACTTAATTATCATGCCAGCCGAATTTAATCGCGAATTATTTTTGTGGACAAAGATTTCTGTGTTTCGCGGTGAATTTGCATTAATAAACTTTATTATCAACGATCGGCAAATTATCTCTTAAAGGCGGCATTAGAATAAGCCCTTGAATGCTAATCGTGTCATTATGTAGGTTTAACCCGCGTTTCCTTGTGCGTAGAAATATGCGGATTTTCACTGTGATTTATAAAATATTTGCGGTGTATGGTATATGATTGCTAGTATATTCTAAATGCTATTTTTATGAGGCAGTGCTTTAAATGTTTGCAGAAATACTTTGTACTGTTCCATAATATGCTAAATGGATACTAGAAGTAGAGCTAGTAACATCATTCCATAATGCTACGTAATTATATGATCAAATATTATATTAAAAACAACCATGTTATTTCATCAATTGCCTTTAATAAACCTTTGTGTGTAATCTTCACGATTTCTGTAATTCGCTCTCGTAGATCGCTGGGTCTAGTACTATGATTATGAGTAATACTTGAGGTTTATCCGAATATCACAGTATACATAATCAATTTAATAATCGTTTTAATTATTTCTCTGTTTGTAATAGTAAATATTTTCCATTTAAATTTATACCATTACAACTAACTTGCTTAAAGAAATATCCAGATTTTATTTATTTCTATTTTTTTTCTAACATCATACATTGACATTGTATTTAGGCGGATTTAATGCCATAGGCATTCTCTGCCAGTCAACCTTGATATGGTGTTGAGATGACAGAATACGTGTACAGAATTTGTGTTCGTCTAAGACTTTTTATCATCCAGAGCTTGAAATGGACACGCAAATTTAACCTACCAAAACCGGTTGTCTTGATTAATATTACATTATGCGATTTTATCAGAATATATAATAACCATATTACCTATAGTACCCATGTAATTGTTTATCCCGTGGTGCTTAACATGTCGCTTCTCTTATTGTATATCTTTATATCAGAGGATGAAACCTCTCATTATGTAACCCGCTTTGCTGAAGAGAGAAGTGGACAATTATTTGTTTTCAACTCCTTCTTTTTGTTTTTATTTCTCACTAATTTCGATGCGGGTTAAAGACAAGCTAGTGAGAGACTCGCCGAGCTCCGGAGCTCGGTGTCAATTCTTTGTGTGCCACTGTTGGCGTGTGGGCGGGAAAGTGTATCTAAAAAAAGGACGGCTAAGCTTATCGAGGTAATATCGACTGCTGGATTATAAGTTACGTCAAAACAAAGAAATAGGGCGTATATAATGGCTTATATTTACTTTGTGGCGGTTGCAATACGCCAACTTAGATATAGCTTTTAAAGCGGTTGCAATACGCCAACTTATATTTAGCTTATAAATTAACACGCTTATTATTTGTAATTTTAACATTATTTAAACACGCATTTCATTTTAAGATATGACTGCAGATGTTAGACCTTAAAACATCTGCGAGTCGTTTTATTACAGTAAGAATTTTTGTGTACCTTATTGTATAATATTAGTTAAAAAGATGCTGTGCTAAATTATTGTTTCCTAATTGTAATGGCCCGTTCATACCGGGGCAATAAAACTGTATTATTATAGTTAAGTTCTTTAGTGGCGGTAATCCTTTGCAATAAATTTATGTTTTTTAGACAATAGTACACATGTTTGGGTAAACCTTTCTGTTTGGACAATAGCCCAGATGTTTGGGCCGACCTTAATTTTTAGTTGAAAGGATAGACCCTATTTTATGGCTTAAATATATTTTCTGGAAGATTTATCCCCACCGATCCTCATTCGGGTAGTCCTATAAAAGGGTCGGTTTATTTGGATGAAAGAGGACAGTCTGCCATCTCTCGTCACGAGCACATCTCGCTCCGAGTCGCATAATTATAATTTTACTCTGTCTGTGAATGTATTAAGTGTTAATGGCTTAAATATATTTTCTGGAAGATTTATCCCCACCGATCCTCATTCGGGTAGTCCTATAAAAGGGTCGGTTTATTTGGATGAAAGAGGACAGTCTGCCATCTCTCGTCACGAGCACATCTCGCTCCGAGTCGCATAATTATAATTTTACTCTGTCTGTGAATGTATTAAGTGTTAATTTACAAAATATACAATAGTTAGTTCCTGGAAGTGAGTGCTTATTCTAATACCTACACTTATAACCACCAAAACTTAATTTAGTGCAGTACATCTGTAATCAAATAAGACCAAATTACACTGGTAGTAGGTCTCTCATATGTGCGAGGCCACCTGGGTAGTCTCCACGGCTATGTCACAGGATAGTAAGTACAGTGGAATGCCAATGCATTGCTTTCTTATTTATGGTATTGTTTAATTTTTGCTACTGTCTATTTGCGGTCGTATTGCTTACCATCAGGCGCAGGGCATGCTTGTCTCGCCATTCATTGAAACAATAAAAAAAAATCTAATCCCTACAACGTAGAATATTCATAACGATACACTAATTTGTACTCGCTTATTCGCAACAGTTTAGAGAAACTAATTTTTACATAATATTTGGCAGTGTTTTATTCCGAGTTGCTTGAATTAATAATTTATAATTTAGTGTGAAAGCGGCGCGTCGTGAATTTTAAAAAATATCCTGACCTGACCTTTGCCTTTGACATTTTTAAAGCGTTTAAAAACTTTCTTTTCAGCTTTCTATTACATTATTTTCATTGTTGGAATATATTTCGTAAGCTTGATTAATTTTTATAAACTAATATTATGTTTGTTTTTAGTGATCACGATGTTAGATTTAGAAGCATTGAGTCCTAAACTAAACTAATAATTAAAGCTATTAAAGTTTCTTCTTCATCATAATTTTCAGTCGTAAAAAGTCTAAAATTGCTTAAAATTTGAAATTTACTTAATAAGGTTTTAACTTACCCAAAACATAATTATAAAGCGCATTCTAAATTTAACAACATAATTAAAGCTACAAAATCAAGCACCAACGTTCAAACTCAATTTACTAAGCTCAAATAATGTTCCCTCGTACGAAATTTCGATAACACCAAACAGAAGATTTGGTGCGACGCAGTCTCAGTCACGTGTAAATATTTCGGTTGGTAAATGCAGCATCGTGTCGCCCCTAAGAGAATCGTCTTCCGTTCTCAATAGAGCGTGCTGCGGTTAGCTCCGAGCACCGAGAATTATGAGATCATATTACAAATTGTGAACTGTGAAGGTGTTCGATGACGTTCGGGGAAATGCTGATTGTGTTATTGTTCGTGTATATGAAAAGCAGTGCGCTAAGTATCTGCAATGATTTAAAGTGATTGAATAAAGGTAGGGAAGAGAATGGAAATGGTAGGGGTGTCGCTGTAAGCAGACTAATTCTGAAATGCTACTGACTATATTCGGGGAATCTTGGTATTTTTTCTGGTCGACGGTCATGATAAGAATGATAAGTAAGAAATGTTATTACAAAAGACAGATCTAATATTAGAAGAGTTGTTGAAAGACAGTACAGTAATAATGGAAAACATCGAAGCTAATGAAAGGACACTATAAATTGATTCAAAGAATTGGGCTCTAATACATTCTGCCTATAGAGCCCTATCAAACGCATCAATTTAAAGCTTCACTTAGAAAAATAGTCACTTTCATAGAAATTGTGGAGTTTTTAAATATCTTTCCATGAAGGCTTAGTCCTTGACATTTTAAGAACTATTTCCTAGAACAAAAACCGTAAAGGCGAAACAAATAATCTAAAATAGTTAAAAATAGATGGAAGGTGCATCCTGGAACCAGCTAAAATAATGCAATCATATACATATACACATACAAATTGGTAAATCCAGAAATGTTTTATATTAAATTAAAATCTATAAAGCTCACTCACCATCATACAAGCGGTGACTACATTTTGTAGAGGACTCAAATTGATATTCCCAGGAAATGATTACTATCGAAACTATAATATAGCCGCCATTCTATCAGTGTACAACCAAGCTATGCAAGTTTGATCAGTGACAGCCGTCATTTTGTAGTGTGGGTACTCGACGTGAGCTGCGCGCGTGGCGTCTCTCATGAATATTTAAACGCTCATCAATGTTCCGGGCTCAAGATATCGGATTTTCCGCTTGAACTGTTATATTAAAGGTTCGATGCGATACGTAGTTTGTGTGTAGCGGCTGTTTACTGCGGGATTTGTTTAAGGAGATGGGAAAGTTTCGTTCGGAGGATTTCAACATTTGCCCGAATATTTTGTTTGGTTTAGATTAAACTGTTTTTTGGGGATAATCGAGATCTTGCTTTCTTATTAAGAGTTTACCTCTCGGTAGAATTTTTGCTTATTTACAAACTCATGAATGGTTTAGCAAAACCGCAAATTTTATCACACGTGCAAAATTCCACTCATATTTCACTCCACTTCATTAATATCATTAAGATCATTTATAAGATGTAAACCCGAATTGAAATTACGAAGGCTACCAAAATTCCCATTAAATTATAAATAAATTACTATACCAGTCTTAAATCCTTCATCTATTGCAAAATGAAGTACTAGAGACCGTGTCACAACTTGATAATTACATCCAAAATAATCCTAAATGCCTCAAAAGATCGTAATGGTGTGTGGCGTCCAGATATTTGCAACGTTTTGCAAATTAAGCTCATTTTGCTTATTAAAGTGAATTATGACCAATTAATTTCTGCCGCCGACAACTTAGGTCGCAAAGTGGTCATAAATACTATAACGGACTTTAATTACATTCATTTTAATAACAGTATTCAGAGATGCTACATTTTCTTATTGTAAATAATAATTATTTGGTACTACGTGTACATTATTTATGTGTCTTTGTGTTTGTTTGTTCATCTGTCTTTCGCACGAGTAATATTGCAGTCATGTTCAGTAAATATATTTTTGAGACAAAATCTCACATATCGAGGGAAAACAGACGACATTTTAGTCACAATGTTTTGATCACAATACAAGCAATTTTTAGATGTGTCAAAATTATCTTTTGTTTTATAACTTTATTCACTATTACGTTAAGCTAAAGTGTTTTCTATTCAGTTGGTGTAATGTACATTTATTTTACTATATTTAGTACTAAATTATAAAAATATTGATCCAATATGATAAAAGATAAATCAAGGGATATCAATGGCTGGCGCGCGATATCAATGAGTGCGTGGTGGCCTGTTGGTAAACGGATCGAATCCCAGTAATCAATCACCACGCACTAAAACGGTGAAGGAAAACATCGTCAGGAAACCTGCATACCATAGAGATTTATAAACATTTATATGGTATGTAAGTCCGCCAGCCCGCACTAGGCCAGCGTGGTGGACTATATGGCCTAACTACGCTCAATCGTACTCTCGATCGTAGAGGAGGCTCGCGCCCTGCATTAGTCCGTATGCGGGTTGATAAAGAAACTAACAAAATACTTCCCACCGACAACCATCGCAAAAGCCGATGATTAAATTAAAATGATGCGCATTGTATTTAGCTGTGGAAAATTCCACTGAATACTCTCAATAGCATTCACGTGAGGCGCACTGATTTTTAATAAAAAACTGCGTGTATCCCGAATAAGTCCGCATTTCGCGGGCCGTTGATTGCTCGTCGTTAATCACAGTTGTCGCAGTTGGTGCCTTCAATATTAATCATACACTCGTTATCTGTTGTAAATCTGCGTCGCACTGAACACTAGTTAAATCGAAAATAATTTCAGCTTAACTGGGATCTGTTTGGAGCGTTAAATATTTGCTCTCAGTTGAAACGTTGTTTTTAACGTTCATGTGTGCATTCGAAGTGATTATGGTGTCGTTTTTAATGGTTTTTGACTTTCTGTATCCTGTTGCTTCGTTTTGTGTGGTTTGTATATTGTTTTATTTGGATTTTATAGCATTTGAGTCATTTTTAGTTCATAATTTGGGACTACTATATGATGCCATTCGATAATCTGTCTGAACGAGATTGGCATGAACCTTAGGTCATTGTGTCCGTGGTATTAACCAAATGTTGTTCAGTTTAGTGGAATTGTGCTCTTGCTAAGCATTGTTCTGTTCTGGGTTTGATAACAGGGTCGGTAATCGGCTGTATATAAGTTTTTTTGATTCGAAGATAAAAATGTGTGCAATCATAAAATTATTTTTGTTGAACCATAGAAGACATTGAGGCCCCATTATTTGATCTGCAGATTCAAATACTAAAAGCCATTTATTTCGATTTCACTACTTTAGCTGAATCTTTCGCACTTTTTTCTTGATAAGACAATAATTATGGTTAATTTCTTTATTAATATGCTCAAAACGTAGTTTTATAATCATCGAATATAGCAAATAAATCAACATAAATATGGAGGATAGTTTAACCTAGCTAGAATGGACGTAAATAAAGATTTTTTTTATCTATGTAACAAAAATAAATCCATACAAACCGACGAAAGCCCATAAAATACAAGCGAATTCACCCCATCGTTTGTGGCTTACTCAACAATAAAAGTATAAATCGGTTATTCAGATGAATGAATGAGATAAAAATATAAAGTCCCGTTCCTCTTTGCACGGAAGGAACGAATGAATGCGTTCATGGTAAGGGCTTGGTCGCACTAATTGCATCCGAGGCCTGAGATTCAACTCTATTGTCGATGCCCTCAACGCAGTTTTAATGAAGCACACTTTGAATCTTTTCAACGTTAACAGCGCCCGCCGTTAACCAAGGTAAAGCAATTTTAAACTTTCTCGCTACACGGAAGAAAATGGTCGGGAAACTTTGACTGTTCTTAATTATTGTCAGTTGATTATAGTGGCTATTGCACTATTCCAACTTGCAACTACATTATTATATATTTTTAAAGTTTTCCAACTACGTCTGTAAGTGAAAAATGGGATTTGCTCAGTGTTAGTACAGTGTTCGAAGTTTTGTTACGTCTTCTTCTAATTGAACTCCGATGTTATTTACAATATTCTGTGAAACTTATAAGTTCCTTAGCAGTGAAATTTCTTAGGATAGACTTATTATTTATCATTGTAAATGAAAGATAATTAAGAAAGGAAGTTATTTTAGGATCTTAGAAAACTCAGACCTGACATTTTTCATGCTAATTATTACTTGTCTGTATCGAACCCTAGTGCTCTTATTTCACGGCTTGTTTTATGTCCCACCGTGCTAAAGAGGCTGTAATCACTATACTCAATTCAAGCAACCTAATTATGCGTTGAAATCAGTTTATATAAATCATGATTTTAATTAACATAAACATATTAATCTGAGTGGCAAAATAAACAACTTTATTAGCTATTAGATGACAAAATATGTTTGGAACCAATTTCTCCGGCAGTTTAATTAACGTTGTCGGCCTGACGTAGATTACCGAATTACGGGGTTAGTACTGACATTATGAAAAGGTAATAATTTACTGTTCTCGAGTTTTGCTTTAATGCCTAATGCCGTGTGAAACATTTCGATATTGGTTTGGTTGTCGGTCTCATTTATGTAAACATTTATGATTTATATAAATAGTATTCATTGTTTTTGTTATTGTCACGTGCTAAACTTATTAGTACGATGCAGAGGCTTTTACTAAGACAAATTACAATATGAGCAAGTACTCAGAACACATTTTCAAGCCATAGGTCAACGCACCTTATCGCTAAGCCGAGCAAAAGTCCGGTCCCGGGAAACTCTTAATACTTTTCAAACCGGAAAACTTATATAAAGCGAATGCTTGATCCGGAAAAAGATACTCAGGACCACAAAATTTATAACTAATATGTTCTGGAAGACCAATGAATACTTAACAACAAATACTCTTAAATGCTTAACCGAACAAACTTCATGCACCTGAACGTCTATAATCCTAACAACTAAACAGAAATCCCCAACCAAAACTTCATCATACAGATAATTCCGCTAGTATATTCCGCCTTAACATCTGCTACATAAATCGCAACATCTTAATAGAGCGACGAAGCAGCGTCATTAGTATGCACAGCTCCCACCAGCAGGTTATTCAAAATGTTTCCACTTATACTATCTCGTATGGCAGATGCATATTCTCGATTCCAGCATAATACTCACTATTAGCGAAACGCCACCCGTTCAATCCGTACTGGGATCAATATTCAGTTTAAATTATGCATGAGACTGAAAGGCATCGGCGGAATCCTTTTAAATTGTTATAGGAGCGCTCGGGATTCGCTGTACGTCTTATGCTACGGTTTATTTTTTTCTTCGGATTAATGTTGCAGTTGTTAAGTTGGGGATTAGTTAGGGTTGTATTGAAATGCTGGCCGAATTAACAAGAATTTTTCGATAAGCATTACCTACGTATATTTAAAATAAGAATCGTAGGATGCAGGCAGTTTCTGAATGGTTGTGGTGGATATTATTATTTGAGTCCTATCAATGTTTAGCCTTTTCTATGACCTTTCTATACTTAGAATACCATTTCGTATAAATCTTTCCTCTTGTAAAAAATAAGGGCTTGCTTGCATACGAAAGTTTTATAAACCTTAGATCACAACGCTTGACCGATGCGGGTTAATGGACGCCTTTGAATCTTTCAAGTCCAGTGACCTTCAAGGCACGTTAATTGATCATTTCTTTTTTATTATTAATTTTAAGGTTTTCGTCCAGAAAGGATAATGCCGCATTCATAGCATAGGTAATTTTTTTTATTGATGCCATATTGATACTACTTAAAACTCATTATGCAATTTTTTATGCTTTGGCCTAAAACATTTTTCTGTTTTATCCCGGGCGACAGATTTGAAAATAATTAATACTATATTCTACAGTAAAATGGGCATTCTTCTTTTTTAATTACATGGAATTTAATAATAAATTAAAGTAAGAAGTTAAATTATGATATTGTGTAATTTATGCAATTTTAAAACACAACTTTACATTTAATATGTTATTTAGATCGTGATAAAATTAAATAAATATTTCATCCATCATAACCGACATTAACCCACGCCTAATACAACACACCCTCACAAGCTCAAGAACCACAAACGAGACATTAAACTAGCCCATTCAAAAAATAGTTTAATTAACATTCCCGACTTATAGTAATTCAAAATGCGTACATACTCATTACAACGCTTAGGTATATTTGAAACCTGTAGCACGTTTGCTCGTCGGCACTCAACTCGAGGGTCCTACAGCCGGCTAGCTCGGAGCAGCGCCCGTAAAAAATCTCCAGCTTTAATTGGATTGCCTTTTATTAGCGTAATAAAATTGGATTTACTCAGTCGAAACCGGACGCGTTTCGGTGTTCAGTTGTTACGCTATTCCCAATTGGAATATTTGAATCGGCCGGGCTTTGAGACGATCATCCGTTTCTCAATACAATTATTGCTATTGATTTTTTTACATTCAGATTAGCTATTGTTCGCTTTTGTAATAGTTCATGTCAGCCAATGACAACTGTCGAAATTTTTATTGTAATCGAACTGATGTGGACTAGAAATGGCAGGGGCCTTGGTGGTTTGATTGACAAATTGTTTTTATGGACCGATGAAATTACAGAAAATATTATTAGATATTGCAGCTGTTAAAGTAATTGATAGCAATGTAAAGGCTTAGAATACTATTTTTAGCATTATCCTACAAATATTGTGCATGTTTTTTTTGGTACAGGAAATGGGAACTAATTTTCATTTTGGAAAGATGAGATCGTATTAGAAGGCGGATCATGGAAAAAGGAAATAGGGAGATTACCAGGTATTTCAGCTACAGCCCAATCTTAATAAAGAGGCATCTAGGGTAACGTGCTGTAATTACATACTGTTCGGAGTTCCACCGACCATATTTTGATTTGCTATTTATATACATATTTTATTTGCAAATATGGTTGCGACGTTTAATTATTTTTTGCATTTACTTATCGAGAATATATTTTTTTATTGCAGTGAATGGCGAGACGAACATGCCGTTCGCCCAATGGTAAGCGATAAGACCGCTCATGAACAGTAGCAAAACCAAACAACACCTTGAATTACAAAGCAATGCTTGGCATTCCACTGCGCTCGCCATCCTGAGACATAAGATGTTAAGTCTCAATATGCCCAGTAGTTACTCTGGCTACAATGTCCTTCAATCCGAAACACAACAGTGCATTTACGCAGTGTTGTTTCACGGGAGAAATAGACATTGCGGTGGTACCCACCCAGGCAGCCTCTCACATATGAGAGACCTACCACCAGTAAATACTTTATTAGAATACTTTTACGATATACTTTCCAATAGTATTCATTTTTCATATTCTTGGTTATGTACCTATTATTACATAATTATATTATAATTACATATAGTACGTAGTCTTTATTTATAAATAAATAAATTATGATTCCATTTCCACCTTACCTGATGCTTTTATGCTTAAGTTTTCGTAAAAGCATATTCGGCTACATACACTTTACTATTTATCGACGCGTTTGTACACAACTTTACACGAAAAACAAAAAGCAATTACGCAGTGGAAAGCGTCCCCGTGCATGCAGTGCGTATGACCGATCGCATTGTGTCTATTGGGTAGAAAAAATATAATTGGAACGTTCCTGGTGAGATAAATTGGGATCCAAAAAGCCGTTGTAAACGCACGGCTCGCCTGTTTATTGCCGCTGTAAAATATATTCTGGTTGAGAATGTTAAAAATATGCGATGTTTTACAGAGTCTCGCTGTGGACTTTGGTGTTACGGTTTGATTTTTGCGTGAGGTTTGAGTTGGAAAATTTTATTTTATGTGATCTATTATGTTTTATTTTATAAATTACGCGTGGGAATGAAGTAATTAGTTCTAGATGTATCTACCTGAAAGCAAGATCACGCATAAAACAAGGCACGAAAATGCAACAATTATATTGTAATTGCATACTTTGCAAGTGTAACAGCATTTTACTAAAAACAATTAACTTTAAATACCCACACAATGTTTACCTACTGAAACATATTTTAGTAAATCGTTAGATGCAAGCCTATTCTTACCGGTCGATGCCAGAACACATACTTAATTTAGTTCATGGGATCTCTAACCCATATCATAACAAAATTTTACAAATAAATTCTAAACATCTAACACAACTTAAAGAATTCCGTACGTGATATAACTGCAAAAACGTTTTCTAACGCGTTAGCTCATACATCCTGGTTGAGGCTAACTGGTTTCAACGCGGAAAACTAGAGCATAATAGTGAAAGAAAAAAGGTAAGTGCCACCGAGGCAAACAGGATGCTACGTGAGGACAACCGATGGGCGTTTACGTAAACGACCGTCTTAGTTTTAGTTACGTAGGTACTAATAGATATACTTCGGGCAGAATGCTAGAACTAGAACTCTATGTTTTTATATATTTATTGTTGGAATTATTTGAAAATTTACTTCCGCTTCTAATATGAATTGTTTTAGTTTTTGATCTGCAATACTAATTGGAACCATTTGGTTCATGTTTGGTTAAATTTTACCACTGATAGAGTCATAGGCATTATTTTATAGGTACTGACTCGACGGAAGGTCCTATGGATTACAAAAACAGTCTTACTCGTTATAACGGGTATATCAAGACAGTTACCGAAAACGAAGCCGGGTGGTAGTTTAAGTGACTACAAACACAATGCAACAAAAATTTCACGAAGAAAGGCGACAAATTCTTTTATCATATTTTTTAATATCATCATTTTTGGGTGGTAAATCCATAGTTTCTGTTAAAATAATACTTTAAAATCTTTTATACCTTAGAGATAAATAAAAGAGTACACACTATAATTTTACGAAAAAAAAAATATATTTACCACCCAAATACGACCATATGAAAAAAATAACAAAAACAAATCGTCACTTTATTGCAACATTTTCTGTTGCATTGTGTCTAAAGTCGCTTAAACTATCACTCGGCTTCGTTTTCGGTAACAGTCTTGATATATCCTGTATTATGCTGACAATTTTAAACATTCGTTCGGAGCAGAAAATAAGAATCATTTCTGGGTTACGGGGTTTAATTTCATAACTAATCTACCATTACCGGTTACGCTCATGTCCTTAGATACCCGATACTGTAGTCAAGTTGAAGGTTTGTATATTCACCGTCCTGCTTAATAATGCATGGAAACGTACACATGACCTTAAAATATGATATATGATGTCATAAATAAACTGGACCTATTGAAGAGTTCACTTGCTGAGGTCACAGCGCAGAGGGCGATAAACTAGCTCAGAAACTTATTGCTGGATAAGGTTTTAAAAACATTTTTTTCATTTAGTTTTCTTGAACGCAAATATTTCTTCAACTCCAAAAGGGGTTATCGGAGCTTTTCCTCTAGCAACAAAAAAAAACGTATAAGCGAGGAATAATAATATAGCAATATTGTAAAATAATTTTTGTAATCAGAAATCTTTTAAATTCAATAAATTCCCTCCTTTCTTATATTTTTTTTTTATGTTACCGTCGTTTGCATATTGCGGTGTATTGTTTGTGACAAATAAATCTGTCTTTCTTTTTTTCTAAATAGGTAATAGTCATAATTTTTAAAAGGGTGTTGTAAATTCTCGTAACTGCGAGTACTAATTACGTCAATAAAACCCACTAAACATTTAGCTTTCAAATAGTAACAATTAGAAGCAACATACATAAATATATTTCAAACTTTGTTTCCACACTACTTTGTGGTGTAAATATTAAAAGCTAGATTCCTTTGTCATGTCACAATACATTTTCCTTTAGTCACACGTAAAAATGTCGCAGATAGACTAGACTAATGCGCACATAAATCTGTCAAGCCTCCTACTTTGACACGTAGTCTGGATATAATCATATCTAATATATTACATTTAGGTTGAATTTATCTGAATAAAGTCACAAGGGCATTAATACCAGAAAACTACATTTGCTTGCGTGAAAGATGAAAGGACATTGTTCAATTTTGGCCTAAGAACCGAAGTGAATATAAATTATACTATAATTTTCATTTATTTTTATATTGTTTGAAACATATTTTAGTATTCCACGGACACTTCAAATAAATAAATTCCAAATAAAAAGTTGGGTCACAATAGGGTATTTGACTATGATGAAAATATGAAACATATTGTTACTAGACTAACTGTAAATATTTTTTTAAACCAAATTAACTAATAAAGTACTAAAAACAATGTTGGATTGTCCTAAGAAATCATTTTCAAATTAAAATAATAGACCGCGGGTTCGATTGCCGCCTTATGGCATGTAGATAGCTAGGTAACTGTCTAAAATAAAAGTAATGACAATCATTTAAATAAATAATTTTCTATCGAAATAATATCGATATTTTATGAATTGTGGTGAATTTCTTGTGTTTTATCACAAATCCAAAGTGGATTCACTATATTTTAAGAAACGTAACGTTGAAAGCAAAAGCGTTTAGGTAGTTGTTTTACATAAAAAATCTAAGCATTTATGAAAACTAGCCACATGCCCCGTCTTCGCACGGTGGCAATGTAAAACCTTGGTGTAAACCTTCCTCTTGACCTACTTTATCTATTAACAAAAATCGCACCCAAATCCGTTGCGTAGTTTTAAAGGTCTAAGCATTCATAGGGACAGACAGAAAATGCAACTTTGTAAAATGATAATTGTCAAAGAATTATATTAAACTTGACTAGGTACTATCTCTTTTCCTAGTATCTAGTAGAGTAGTCCTTTCCTAGTTCTAGAAGAGAACATATATAGCTGTATTGTTAATATTACTTTGATATTACTACTCTAATATTTCACGCAAGCTTGGTTATTTTTATTTATAACCTCAAAATATTAACTTTTTTCGTAATTATTTTAGTTTCCTGAAGTGTCCGTTCGTGAAAACTTATTTCATAGGATTCCATATAATTTTAAGAGTTTATATTAGTCACGTTCGATTCGAACGGTTCTTAGGCAGAACATGTATGGAGCCGGAACAATGTCCTTTAATAACATAGTTTTGGAGCTTGAGAAACAAGAGATCTAAATATTATTAAGGCTATTCCTGAAATATGAGTGATACATTACTATTCAAACAATGAGATACTGCACGTGATGTCTCTTAATAAAATGTCAATTTTACTCGAATTATTAACTTTGTAACGGAATATAAAGGGCAGAGATGTCCAATTACAAATATCTTTATTATTTTAAATTTTCACGAACAAATGGCAACAATTAAACTGTTGAACAATTAAGTATACTGACGGGCAAGCGATGATTACAATATATTATACCGGGTATATCAAGACTGCTACCGAAAACGAAGCCGGGTGGTAGTTTTAGTCACTACAAACACAATGCAACTAAAAATCGTGCTGAGAAACGCGACCATGATTTTTAATGATTTTTTTAATTTCATCATTTTTGGGTGGTAAATCCATAGTTTTTGCTAAATTAATAATTTAAACTCTTTTATCCCTTAGAGTATTTATAAATAAAAGGGTACACACTATTATTTTAGGACAAAATGGATTTACCACCCAAATAGGACCAAAGAAAAAAAAAATTCAAAAAAAAAATTGACACTTTTTTTTGCAACATTTTCTATTGCATTGTGTCTGAAGTCGCTTAAACTACCACCCGGCTTCGTTTTCGGTAGCAGTCTTGATATACCCTGTATGACCAGCGACAATATAAAACCAATCTACATAACGACAACGCTTGTGCACCTGATAATATATTGTGCATAATTTATTGCCTCTATTGATCCCAATATATTCCATAACCAAACGTAACTAATACAAAAATAAATAACCCAATATTCACTTTTGAATGATGTGACGTCTACAGAAATAGTTGAAATACTAAAGGCACTGCGTACAAATTCAGCGACACTAAAATTACATTTGCGTCGCGACGCATAATTTTATTTATTACCCCGACTGACTTCGTTTCATTCTGTTTTACCGACTATAATATGCCATGAAGTGCGATTGATGAATACTAAATTATTCATACGCTTTTGCAGCGCTAGTGATTTTTAGCATTCCTTGTCTTAAAGAGAAAAAAACTTTATACCAAAGGTCATTATTTTATACTTATGTTATTAAGGAGTTACTATTGTATTATATTTTTAGTAGATCCCTAGGAATTGATATTTTCCCGTCAAAGCTATGTTTATTAATTTTAATTAACTAGTGGTCGCCTAGTGGTCGAAATTCGACCAAATCAAGAAGAGAAAAAGTTTTTACCTGTATAATGATGTTGTTATTCTGATAATTCGTGCACATTTAAATGTACGTATCTCTCAAAATCACTTATTTATACTGAAGTATATGCAATTACTGAAATCGTAAACTACAATAATTGCTTTGAACCAGCAATAGCAAATTGTATTTTTTTGTACCTGAATGTTGTTATTGCAGATTGCTGCTACAGAACTTTCTTTATGCATATAATGATAGCCCGTATCCATTTCAATGTATCTTACTACTACACAATTTGTATAAGAGCTCAGTATTTCACGTAGTATTCGTCAAATAAAACTTTTCTGTTTGACATTGAATAAAACCACAGTAAACAAACTTTTCTGTTTGACATTCAACTATGTCTATAATAAACAAAAGAAACAATTTGACCAAAGAGTATGTATACGTTTACAAATGCGTGTGTCAAACGCATGCTGGTTTGTGTAATGTTTTATTTATTGATTTAATGTACTTTTTATGCATTATTATTAAAATCTTTTTTTATATTAAATGAGGCAAATAAAACCATTTTTTTGATATGTCTATGTCAGAAGAACAAAATGAAAAGGAAAAGAAACAATTTGACACCAGAGTATGTATGCGTATACAAATACTTGTGTATGTATGTGTGTGTGAAATACATGGTAGTGTGTGTAATGTTTTATTTTTTCATTTAATGTACTTTATAAGCATTATTATTGAAAAATATTAGCGTTATGCACTTCTCCTACACATAAACTATAAGTGTGTCAAATTTTATGCTCCTGCGTCCGCGCAATTTTCGTAAAAAGGGGTCCAAAGTTTTTGCATCACGTATTAATATATAGATAAATACAGCCCAGACCTGAAACAAATGCTTGTGGTTGAGATTGAATGGTTTTAATTAAATGGTTGAAACGAGATTTTTAAGTTTTTGTAGAATAGAGAATTATCATTAATATCACCCATTGAATTCATATGATTGCACTGAATAAAATAATGTAATAAGTGATTTCTAATACTCTGTGGGGATAAAAAGCGCAGATTTGTACATTCGCTTCCCGCAATCTCATAAAGGATACAGTAAGTAGCTGAATGCAGGCGTCTCCCCATGGGTTGTTTTAGAAATATTAGATAAAGGCATAATCGTTTCGCGATCATAAGTTCAGCACTACTCTTCCATTAAAACATTGAATATGACAAGATACCGAATCACAATGAATAAAGTGTTGTCTAAATAAACACCAGAACTTAAGGCACTGCAATAATAACTATAAAACAGGGTCTACCGAACCCTGTATCCAGCAAAGGTTCCTTCGTGAACCCTTTCTTCGCACCCCATCCTTTCATGTCAGGTGTATTTGAATCTACGCAGTAATTATAAAGTAATTTCGCAACAACGGAACACCACTCGATCATTACTTGCAACTAATATATTTGCATTTCACTGACATGACTGATACGGCTATTACGGCATTCCTTTTTTCCACTATAAGTAACTGCGATACTCAATGTATCACTATGAAATGAAATGCCACAATTTTATATAAAAATTCCTTAAATAACGTTTTATTGTACGAATAAGTCAAAATCCGAATAATGTAGGTTATTGTATGATCCGGAACGATGTTCGAATGTTCAAACGTTCGACGTTAGTAAGTTTTCCACTTCTTAAAATCAATACTATTCTCTATGATACTTATAATTCACTCCGAATTGTCTATTATTCGAACATTTTGAGGACTACCTAGGCACATTCGTAAAGTTTTGCGTACGACGTCGTAACATTCTAAATTTATTTCGGATCATACCGTAACCCCATTGGTCTGATTTTCAAGTTAACTGTAAAACCAACGTAGGAGTTAAACCCTAAACGTAGCGTTTGGTAGAATTTTTAGCTACTAAAATGGAAATTACGAATGAATTAATGCAATTAATTAGTACTCTAATTAATGGGCCATAATCAGCGTCTAGAAGGGTCGGCAAGACGGGTATAGTCGAGGCAGACCCTAAAAGCGATGGCGGGTCGATCATGACAGATATAACAAGAATAAGACGCGATTTTTTCTCAGTAAAGATATATAGAAGAATTTAGAGAAGGCTATTGCTTACCAGTGGGATCTTTTAGACTAGTGAAATATACTTAAAAAATGTCTACCCAACACCTTTAAGAGGAATTAATACCAAATTAAGAATCATTTGCTTCCTCGCAGAAGTAGACAATCATTCAGTGGTATTTAGAATACAAAATACAGTATACTAATAACCATTCTGAGATCTGCCACTTGCGTGAATTAATCTTTTGTGAACGGCTGTAACGTTGCAACAGTTTCATACTAACCACTTCTAGAGAAATACTGAATCAATGATTGCATTCACAAAACGTATTAATGATAGGAAGTCAAAGGTTATGGGTTGGAGAAATCTAAATTGATTTAAATGTTAATTGAATGCTAAATAATATTTAGTGGTAAAAGTTCAAAGATCACTTATTTATTGGATGGTGTACATCATCCACATGAATCCATTTGTAAAATAGTATGAGGTGTTTGAAAGCAACATGCTTCTTAAGTGATCAATTTTATTGATTTTCAAATGTATACACAGCGGTATATACTTGTCTTCAACTTTCTTGGAGCCTTGTTTCTTGGAGGCTTTAGGGACTGGCTATTGTCTCTACAGTGATCTTCAATTTTCTTAAATGCTTTAAACATGACATAAGTAAAAATCACCCAACAAGTGAATTCGATTAAAAATACCATAGATTCGGAGACGAGATCCTATCACCGCTACTCTCCTTATAAGTGTAGTGAATGGAATCCATCAACAATTAATGATCAATTTAATATCTATCCTATTTCTATCACTCCGACACCCAAAACCAGGACCTTCAGTTGCCTAAATCCCAAACAGACCACGAATCAGGTACAAATCATAAAGTAAAACACACATAAGTGAATGTGAGACGTGTGCAAATGTAGAGTGAATTTGTGGAGGCAAAACGGGATGGGCGCTCACTCAAAAGGTTTCCGAGCACTAATGAGGAAGCGAGAGTGAAAATTTTCCCTCTTCAAAAGAAAATTTCACTGCAACTATCTTGCCCACTAAACGTGCGCTACATTTTTAAATGCGTCCATTGCGAAATATATTTTCCATGAGCGGGAGCGGGATGCTCTTTTAAATATTAGGGTTCGTTATGTCTTTCCTATTAAAAATATTATTTATTATTCATACACAATATTAAAACCAATTTTAGTTATCGGATGTTTGTCTTCTTCGCTCAAACTTCAAATGTCGTTCGAAAGGGATAAAATATTCCATAAAAATAAGTTTTAAAACTTGATAAGGCCGTGAATGTTAAAAGAATAAATGATTCAGAGGGAGTACATATCAGTGGATCATCATAGATTTTTGTGTTGGAATTACATAACGTTGCATTGAAAAATATTTTGGAGTTAATTTCCTAGAGGTTTAAAAAGGAATTGTATGGTGGGAATCAGTTAAATCCTAAAAACACACTTTAAATAAAAATGAAATGTCCCCTAAATTCTTTTTACGATATAATTCAATTTATTACAAGCATGAATGCTCCATCTATGTTTGTTTCCTTAGTCTTTTTTAATTTACTCCGTCGATACGCATCTGAAACGTCACTCGCACGCACTCGAATTTTACGATGCCACCTTATAGAAAGCAACGAGAGCAAAATTGAAATGTGCTTTAATTTATTCATTAAGTATTCGTCACAAGTTTTACAACAATTATTTTATTATCTCGACGAAATTTTCTACTAACGATTATTGACAAGATGGGGATGAAATTAAAAATTCATTCTTTTTATGAAAGCTTTTACTGAACTGCAAGAGGAAATCTTTTATTTTGGCCTTAATAAGTAATACTTAAACCATTATATCTTGATATTTCACCCACCATTTTAAATCCTGAAAGCAAAAATCAACACTGACCATAAAAACTCTGAGACGATTACGCAAATTCACTCCATTTGACTCGTAGCAGAATTAATCAAACATGGAACTCGTAGGTAGAATTGAAAACACTTTGCTTATTTTATCGATACTATTATAGAAACTATTATATTATTGACAACCTCCGTGGCGCGGTTGGTTACACGCCGGTTTTTAAACGTTAGGCCGCGGGTTTGATCTACGCACCGAGACAAATGATTGTGTGGCCCACAAATATTTGTCTCGAGTCTGGGTATTTGTAAGACTGAAAAGTCTCTCGTACCTATCAGAATGCCATGAAATAAGACCTCATTAATATTGATGTTGGATCAGGACTATGTATGTTACTGTTGGGTGTTTTTACCGAAAAGTATTTCGTAAAATTTAGACCGAAATAAACTTCCAAAATGCTGGGAATCATTAGCATCCTCACCAAGGCGAACTCGCAGGTCGTTAAGAATGTTATCTAGCAGAGAAACATTCGTGTTATCGCCACACCCGAGAGAAACAAGGTTTCCAAAGGAGAGGTGATCTTCCTAGCCTCCATGATAGTGATCGGCTGGTCTGCGATCCCCGCCTGGATGCTTGTCAACATCAAACACTATCGCTCCAAGGAATAAACTAAAACCATTGTATTGTAGTAATTTAGTATGTTTAAGTAAAGTGATAAATTAATTTTAAGTAAGTTCCTGATATCCACAACACAAGAGTAGATCTTTGAGTGGAGTCAGGACTTTTTGACTGTTGGGTGTATTATTATAGTTTATATATGTATTAATATATTAGCAAAATAATATTATTTGGTAGACAGTATCCAGAGCGCACTACATTTACCGCCAGATGCATTATTATCCAAGGTGGTTGTATAAAAAATAACATGATTGTATGCGAATAACAACACATTTTTTACATTACCAAGTAATAACACATTGTATGCAGATTGCGAAATACCTCATAAGGCAAACAATGATTCAAATGACTCGTCGAAAGGTCTTCTGTATTGTTTGACATTTGTAAATAACTCGACACCGTTTACAAGTGTTGACTCTGGTTCGGGTGTATCCTTCAACCAACGACCTCAGAAAATGCATAAAAACTAAATAAAATTGTCATTATTTTTAATATTTATTATTATCGACAAGTAGGTAAAGAACAAATAAAATGCTATTATGACTATTTATTTTTATTACTATTGCCTTCCGGTGACTAAGAATGAGGACAAATTTTGTCTTATAGTGTTTGGCATATGCCTGATGGTCGAGGTGAAGTAGTGAGACAATCATATTAAGGTATTTTCCCTATTTTTTAAATTTATTATTTTTAACTAACCCCGCTTATAATAATCAATATACGTAGTTTTTTTAATTCATTTTTTGTAATGGTCTAAATATTCAAAACAACATTTTAACTACGGTCTAGTCTTATGACTAATAACTTATTTAAATTTAACCTAAATTTCTAAAGAGACTATGACTAAGAATGTGTCCAATAATACTTTTCTTAATGTCTCTATTAAGGTGAAGACACAATGTTTGCGTGTTCGTTTTCACTAGCACTCACTCCACTACTTTGCACGATGATTTTGTGTAAAATTCACCAGTCTCTGTCCTTATTTTTTCTCGTCTTATTCCACTTATTTTTACTCTTTCCCTGTCTATCGTCATATTTGGGTCTATCATACTATTAAAAATGTGAGAGAATTGTGTGTGAAAATATGTCGGATTTCTGCTTATCCTTTCTATTTCTCGACAAGATAACGTGCCATGTTTATTCTGTACATTTTGGCTTTACAAAATCTTCCTTCATACTTATATTACAACTAAATTACAAAGTACAAGTCAACGCAACGTTTATGATTCACGAGCGTGCGTCAAGTTCCCAGCCATCTGCCTCGGCATAGTGGATGCTTAAACTGGGATAACTACTTAGGACGGCTATAAACCTTTATCGGCTCCTTAGTAATTTAGTACTCAGTGTGCTTAACGTCAAGTCCGATGTAGATCGGCCCTAAGAACCGGCAACATCGTAAAAGGCAGTATTAGGATTCGTTTAAGCAGACAAATTGATGTATAAGGCTCTTTGTTTGCTCTTGTACTTTTGTATATACAATTAGATCAGTTAACCTTTTACTTATACCGGGTATCTCAAGACTGCTACCGAAAACGAAGCCGGGTGGTAGTTTTAGTGACTACAAACACAATGCAACTAAAAATTTTGCAAAAAAAACGCGACAATGATTTTTTATGATTTTAAATATCGTCATTTTTGGGTGGTAAATCCATAGTTTTTGCTAAAATAATAATTTAAACACTTTTATATCTTAGATTATTTATAAACAAAAGGATATACACTGTTATTTTAGGAAAAAATGTATTTACCACCCAAATATGGTCATAAGAAAAAAATAACAAAAAAAAAGGTCGCTTTTTTTTGCAACTTTTTCTGTTGCATTGTGTCTGAAGTCGCTTTAACTACCACCCGGCTTCGTTTTCGGTAGCAGTCTTGATATACCCTGTATTGGACTATTTGACAAAATTTCTGTCTAATCACTGACCACGCAATTATTCGACCGATTTGGTTGTATGTTAATACAGTGACGAAATGTATATAAATAATAGATTTTACTAATTATCCACAAAGTATTTTTAAATTTTATAGATTTGTTTTTACGAGGATCAAATTCGTGGCTTCTAGTTTCCGGCTATCTGCGCAGTAAAGTTTTAGCTATTGTTTACAAAACTAACAGATTGTATCAGTGGCAATTTTTAGGTCCTTTCGACACGGTTGTTTGTTGTCAAAGTGATTTTTTTCTTAAATGAATAAGCATGTTTATTGGTTGCAATAGAAAACTAGTTAATTTTTTACTTGAATTTTGTACAAAGGCCTGGTAATTATCTAAATTGCTATCATATTTAATAACTATTGCAATACGTGCAGATCATTTTATGGTTGCAATAGGTAATTATTTACAAAATTATATTTGTGAAACCTTTTAAGAACAATCAATTTGTTTCTAATACTTTATTTTAATATAATCTGACATTTTATAGACAATTTAAAGTTCTTAAAATTTAATTATTAAATAAAACGTAACACATAATAATATTGTATAGCATTTTCATATAATCCGTTGCAGTTACCTTGAATATGTATCGAAACTAAAGTAACTAATTTGTCTAATACAATTTCTATTTAAAATAAAGCCTTGCAGACCAATTAGGCTATTAATCGATATTGGTAATAATATTATAAATACGTCAGTTTGTTAGTTTAACTTACAACTCCGCAGTCAATAAGCAAGAACAACATTAATTTGATCGGATTAGTCCAATAGTTCGTATCGAACTCTATAAGCCAATCAAACTTGGTTGAATTTTATTTAATTAAAAAAAAAACATAATTACAGTAGTTTTTATCTCATATAATTTTATGTTAGTACTGAAGTCTTAGGTTAGGATAAGTAAGACAGTTACTAAAATAAGGTAATAATTTGTTTTTATTTTCTTTTGAAAAGAAGCCTATCTGTCTTCAATAGATACTTTCTAATATTGACTATATATCTATTGACCGTATTCATTAACACTTTGAGCGCCATGTCAGCCATCGGTGGCTGACACTAGTCTTTCCGTTTATCGCTATATCGCTGGCTGACAGCGTGTAACATAACAACTATAAACTTTACACTATTTTATGGAAATACAGAAAATTTATTTAAAATGTACTTAATTTGGTATCATTACAGTACTTCACAAGTATTACAATATCTTATAACACGCTTTGTCTTTCTCCTTGCCATCACTCTGCCATCTTTTCTTACATTTTTGTCGTGACATAATTTACAGTACATTTGAAATTCAGAGACTTTTCAAACGTAAGCGATCTTCTACTGCGGTAGGAAACACCGGCAGTACCAGCGCGTAGAAGCGGCGCGCGTGGCCTGAACGGGATTGTCTTAGAAATACGCGTGGCGCTCAACGTGTTAACTGTGAATGAATAGAGGCAAAAGCAAACAATACCTTGAATTACAAAGCAATGCCTGGCATTCCACTGCGCTCACCATCCTGAGACATAAGATATTAAGTCTCAATATCTTTAGAAGTTACTCTAGCTACAATGTCCTTGAAACTGAAACATAACAGTGCATTTAAACTGCTGTTTGGCGGGAGAAATAAACATTGTGGTGGTACCTACTCAAATGGCCTCTCACATATGAGAGAGCTACTTCGAAATTTAGTTTGAGCGAAGAACACATAACATTCGATAACTAATATAGGTTTATATATAGTTTATGAATGCGGTCGTATATTATGTAAAGCAGTCGTTTTATAGCGCCAGTATCAAAAAATCTAAAATAAAGATAAATGCTAGAGCCACGCTGTATATGGCATTGCATAAATAATAATATGGTACAGTAGAATGGTATTATTTATGATTCATTTTGTATCAGATCTACTTTATGACATTTTAATTTGGTTGTCATAATATAAAATGTATTATTATGTTTTGCTCCTAACAGCATTATTTCGCATTAGCACTAATAGTTTATTAAAACATTACGGTAAGAGGTAACCTGTAACGGCAACTGTTTTGCCAATATATCAAATAAATAAAATAAATAACACCCAACAGTCACATACATAGTCCTGACCCCACACTAAGATCGAGTCTTGTGTCGTGGGTATCAGGAACTACGAGAGACTTTTCGGTCTCACAAACACCCAGACCCGGAAGAAATATTTGTGGGCCGCCCAAACATTTCTCTCGGTGCGGGGATCGAACCCGCGGCCTCTCATTTCACAGGCGGCGTCTAACCGCCTGCGCCACGGAAGCTGTCGAACAAAATGTTTATATCTTAAATTCAAATAATAAATTACTGCAACTATATATTAGAGAATATTATCAACCCTTTTTCTGGATCAATTTAATATAATTTAACATAGGTATTTCGATTAAAAACAAGCTGTTTAATTATGCACGCAATACCAAATATTGTATTAAAGCCTATATTAGTAAGCCTAGCAGCCCGGATTCAAGAATTTGTGCCCGATATGGCGATAGGCTCACCCCCTATCACATCGTGGGACGGGACATACAAGGCGAAATGTGGGTGTCCAGGCACCTCTGCCTTCCTCTTCTGGGAAAAAGGGGTCAGTTTATGTATGTATGTATGTATTAGTAAGCCTTAAATAACTGAAGTTCCAGAAGTCTCTTCGGTTTCGTTATTTGAGGCTGTACTGTATATTGTAATTACTTTAAGTTTGTAATTATGTTTCGCGTTACGACTTAAAAATACTACTCGTATATCTTATTTAACCCTTATTCAACCTATGTTTTTCTTTCTCTTCATTCCCACTTGCGACCACTCGTGATGTCCTCGATCGTGTTTGATCTTGGGTGGTATGGGCCACGCGGTATAGGCTACCACCAACCCTCGTCTGTATAATATCCGACCGACTGGCGGGCTTGCCCTCGATGCACCCATTATTATAAGTATTTCTACTTAATGTCTGAGACAACATGATGTGTCCAAAGATCCAAAAATACATGTCGGTAATTTAAATCTAACTTTATCACAGTGGTAGACTAATATTTTTGAATAATTATTACAATAAAACAGATTTTCTTTTCTTAGAAGCATAATATAAATAATCCATTAAAACAAATCTATACTGATGTGTGCGGCTTAGGAACAAATTTTTTTATTGTTTTGTTTCGCTTAGCCTGCTTTCATCCGAAGATATAAAGTACAAAGTGATTATAAACCTTAAAATTATTAAATAATCCTTGAATAACACAACATTGTATATCAAGATAAGTAATTAAGAAGTAACATTCGTTCCTCATGCGTAAATAAGCTTTTACGCTAAATATGATTATAATATTCAAGATATAGTTATTCAATAAGTTCGACTATAGAAGTAAGTAAAAGTTTCGAAGTTGAGTCTCTTAAATAATATCAGAATATTTAGAACTTTATCAGACTAAGCATAAGTTGAACTTATTTAAATGTAAGTTTGTTAAAGTTTTATAGAAGTACGGATTGTCATTATATAGTATTTAGGACTGAGATTCTTGAATCTGCGTTTTGGAACCATCGGCTTAGAAAATTCTGATGCTTCTGCCCGCTAACAATGTTTAAATGCATTATATATCATATCATTTCATTAAGACAGTTCAAAAACCTTTATAGAAGAATTATTAGTTTGTTGTAGACATTGTGTCTACCGAACATTATGTTCCACATCTTATTATTAGTTATGCACAAGAACATTTAAAATACATTAAAAACCCCAACCAACCATTACTTATTCTATAACAATCATTAAAAATGCATGTTATTTAAACTTGAAATTTCTCTTTAGTAAATTGCATTATTAAAAAAGGATTTTGTCAAAAGGATCATCTTCTTATGAAAATTGCATGCTTAAATCTAATGTTAAATTTGTAGGTTCCATTTAGAGGGCATTTTCCGCGATATTTTGTAACAAGATCATTATTTTGGGTTCTTAATCTTTAACCACCGTAATAGAGGATGGAATCTACCGCGAAATTATGAAAGTTTTAATTTACTCTTAGTTACCGGTAAAAATAATGAACCAGAAGATCAGATAACATTTTGAAGATGACACCTCTGTTGTTGGTTGTATTCTAGAAATTAAGCATCGTTGATATTTTAATGAGATATTGAATTCTTCCGCAAACTTTTGGTTATTTAATAGCGGCCCGGCTCCGTTCGGATGTAGGTACCTACTTAAGTACACTTCACATCTGTATAACACATAATATGATTTCAGGTACTCACTGTTTTATCTTTAAACTCTACGTGACTACTGTCGCTTATACTGCTTTTTCCATCCTGTCCCGTTACATCCCGTCCTTCCACGTCTTTGCACTTGTAATAAAAATGCCGACGTGATACTTGAACAATATTTTATGTTAAAACTAGTAAAACTGCTAAATACTCATTGAAATCAATTGATGTTAGGGCTACAGTGTTCAATAAAACTTGTAATGAATAACTTCTTTATTCAAATAAGGAATAATACCATAAGAATAAAAACCCATTCGAAAATAAAGCATTGATTTAAAAAAACTGATTTCAATTTAAAATAATTGTTGTTGTCTAGCAGATATCGCTTTAAGCGATAAGACCGCCCATTGTAACACTAGTGTCTTTTTTATTTCTTATTTGTTGTATTTCCTTGTTTTGGTTACAATAAAGAGTTCTTGTATTGTATTGTATTGTATTGAGGCAACCTATAAAGTTAAATATGCTTAGAAAAGCCGATCTAATTAAAAACCCTTGCCGGCATCAGGACATGGATCACCTTGGTGATTATCTTTTTAAGCCGCGTCTATCCATAGAGTATTCCATCATGCTGAGATAATATTTTGGAAAATTATTATCACCTAAGGAAGTTTTTTGGAAACTTTAATGTATGTAATTTTCTTTAACATATTTTTTTTCTTTATTAGTATATTTTATTGGTATTTTTTTTATTACTCTATTTATTTAGGAAATAACAGATACCATTTTATATAAACCTAACAAAACCTAGACTACACAATCCACAAGTTTCTATATATTACACATTCAAACACAGCATATATGAGGTTATTTTCCTTAACCATTAGATAACCCAGTTATGAATATACATATATGTAGCTTCGAAAAGATAATAGTGAAATTAATTATATTGTATTAGGTTTTCCAACGATATAGTCTACGTTAGTAAACATTATTTATTATAAATTTTCTAATTCCCAAGTCTGAAGATTATTAAAGTTTTTATATTTTACTCTTAAAAGATGTCTGCTTTGACATTCACTACGGCTTTGCAGTTCTAAGAAAATTACATTATAATTTACCAATGTTAATGTCTACTCAGATATGTAAATTGCAATATATCGAAAAAAAGGCAATGTTTTCTCCACAACGCGATTACTATTCAATTTCAATAATACTATTCCATTGTATGGATTCGGAGAGAATATAAAATGCCTAATAAATCCTCGAGACTGTATTAACCCACATATTATCCAACAAAAACAGAGTGTATTGCCGGCAGCGAGACGCACATTGCCAAGGTATATTCATCCAATTTGGTGAGATTATGTAAAACGCGTGGAATTGTTTGCGTTTGTTTTATAATAAGGGTACATGTCGCGGTAATAATGTCATAAATGTTTCATGCGAAGCCGCCGAAGTGCTTGCCTATATTAAAATTCCTCCATTTGAAGCAACAAAATAACTGGCACTCTTTTATGCGGGGATTACTTGGTAGGAATTTCGATCACGCGAAATTGATACTACATTACTGTAGAATGCTTAAGGAGGTATCGCGTTTAAGCATTGTTTGTCGATGTAAAGAGGCTGAGATTGAAAAAGAATTGAAAAATGTGAAAGCCTCGCTGTTTATGATTATAATTGAATTGATTATAGTCAGAGTAGCTGGACACATTGACTTAACATCTTATGTCTCCGGATGGCGAGCGCAATGGAATGCCGAGAATTGCTTTGTAATTCAGTGTGGTTTGGTTTTGCTACTGTTGATGAGTGGTCGTATCGCATGTCATCAGGCATGTGAGTCCTGCTATTCACTGGAAAAAATATTGGGATGGATGTAAGGTCGCCGAACTGTGGGTGGCGCTAGTGTCACATCTGTTTACACGCAGGAGCTTGTACAAAAAGACCTTTTGTGTTTGCCTGTTGAAAGTGCATGGTGGCTGTTGGTAAACGGACTCGACGCGACTGCCAACATGTTCACGGTGGTCGCGGGTTCGAATCCCAGGGCACACCTCTGACTTTTCGGAGTCATGTGTGTATTGTTAGTCCATCACCACGCACTAAAACGGTGAAGCAAAACATCGTGAGGGAACCTGCATACCATAGCGATTTATAATAATTTCTATGGTATGTAAGTCCGCCAACCTGCACTAGGCCAGCGTGGTGGACTATATGGCCTAACCACTTTCAATCGTACTCTCGACTGTAGAGGAGGCCTGTGCCCTGCATTGGGACGTATATGGGCTGATACATACCAAAGCGAAGCAGGCCGTGCTGCTAGTGAATTTTATGTCAGTGTCGAGCAGGGAGTATACTATAGTCTCTATCTCCCCTAACTAGATACATGTACCTTGACGTAAAATTATGTCTGTACAACGTTCTACCTACAAGTATGTATGTGTGTATGTACTCATGAGTGACTCCCTATTGTGGCGGGAATAATTTCCCCTAAAATCAGATGGGAAAAAAGGTTGTTCAAATCTCTTTGTTGTTCCAAACTCTTCAGAGTAAATAAGGGAGCGCGTGGTGTTCTAACGCGTTGCCTCTAGGCATAAAAATTTTGCCAAGTAACAGCATATTCATTAAAAAAAAATGTATATGTACGTATTAAATTAAACTCCAGCTCCTTGGATGACGGATGAGGTTCGAGCGATGATGAGGCGCATTTCGAAAATTTAAGCGATGCCGTTCGGACGACAGCTGGACTCTTTATAAGGCCGTAAGAAATCGCTGTAATCAGGTGATACGAAACACTAAACGCCGACACATTCTCGATAACATCACCTCCTCTTCATCTGCTAATATCTGGAAGTTCCTTAGGACTATAGGTATTGGCAAGCAGAAAGACACTAACTTCCAACAAACCATTGGCTTAGATGATATTAATCGTCACTTCAGCACATCTTCTCCGATGGTTCATCAAGCCAAATGTCGTTCTATGAAGTTTATTGCTAACCTCCCCAATTCTTTCAGATTCTTTTAGTTTTTCTCCAACTACACCGGATGAGATTAAGAAGATAATCATATCCATAAAGTCTAATGCTGTGGGCTGCGATAGCATAAGCCGTCGCATGATTACTACAGTATTAGAACATCTCCTCTCCCCTCTTTCCCACATTATTAATTTCTCTTTTAGCAGTGGTGTTTTTCCGTCCTTGTGGCGGAAAGCCTATGTTATTCCTCGCCCTAAAATTTCAAACCCTTCTCTCCCTATCCACTTCCGACCTATATCCATCCTTCCCTTCCTATCCAAAGTGCTAGAAGCCTGTGCCCACAAACAACTGTCCAAATTTGTGTACTCCAATAATTTATTGAGCTCGCTGCAGTCTGGATTTAAGCCTGGCCATAGCACCACTACCGCTCTCCTCAAAGTAATTGGTGACATTAAAGCAGGTATGGAGGACACCAGAATCACCGTGTTGGTGCTGGTTGACTTCTCGAATGCCTTTAATAACGTCAACCATGACATCCTCTTGTCCATCCTTTCCCATCTCAAGATCTCACCAGTTGCGTTGGAATGGTTCACATCCTATCTTCGAGGGCGCCGGCAGTTGGTGCGCATCAATGACTCTTCGTCAGATTGGTGTGACTTAGAATCTGGTGTGCCTCAAGGCGGTATTCTTTCTCGTCTTCTATTTTCAATTTTTATTAATCTCGTAACCCAGAATCTTCAATGTTCGTATCACCTCTACGCCGATGACTTACAGCTTTATGCTCAATCTGGTGTGGACTGCTTGTATACAGCCATTGCCAAAGTTAATAGGCCAAAGTTAATAATTTTGGCATATCCGTAAACCCGCTCAAATGTCAGGCTATCTTGGTTGGTAGCCAACGTATGATGAACAGAGTCGATTTATCAACTATACCACCGGTTACCTATGATGGGTCACCTATTGCATGGTGCTCTGTTGTGAAGGATCTTGGGCTACTAGTAGACTCTACACTAAGCTGGCGACCCCAAGTTATTTCTATAAGTCAGAGAGTCACCAGTGTTCTCCGAATGCTTTATCGTTTGAAGAACTTTCTCCCTGTGAAGACCAAAGTAATGCTTGTTCAAACCTTAATCTTGCCTATAATTGACTATGGTGATGTATGCTACTATGACCTGAATGCAGATCTTCTCAACAAACTCGACCGCCTTCTTAATAACTGTATTCGATTTATCTACAATCTTCGCAAATACGATCATGTATCTTCTTATCGTTCCCAACTTCAGTGGTTACCCATTCGTCAACGCCGCAGCCTGCGCGCTCTCACTACGCTCTTTTCTATATTAACATCTCCAACTGCACCATCTTACCTGTCACATCACTTTCAATACCCCTAGGTATTGAAAGTGATGTGACAGGTAAGACATCGTGGTTAGACCCTAGTCTAACCACGATAGAAATCTCCGCTCGTCTCATAGTCTCCTTCTTCAATGTCCAACCCACAGTTCCGATTTTATACACTCCTCCTTCACGTTGCAATCCATTCTTTATGGAATTCCCTCCCACTCGAAATTAGAGCGGCCACTAACCGTTATGTGTTTAAGGTAAGAGTTCGGGAACTATTTCTTCAAAGTTGCTAAATTGACAGATTAAGTAAGTTCTATATATTGTTTTATGTATGTATGTTTATATATTTATATATATGTAGATATATATTATGTTGTATGTATAATGTATGTATGTTCATTTTGTTAGTCCAGTGTACACTTATTTAAATATTTTATCTTTTTTTTTCTCCCCTTTCTAAATGTAAATAAAACCTGCTGTACTCCATTTCTGCTTCACCCAAAGGTAGACTGTTAGAGAATGCCCCTGGCATTAAGTCCGCCTGTATACTGTTTGGTATATAAAGTTAATAAAATAAAAAATAAAATAAATTAAATATTTTATGACAATATATTTTGAATATTCAATATATTTCTTTTCGTGAATTAAAAATATTACATGCACATATTCTTACGCTTGTATTTTCGGACTTATATTAAGTGGTATTTATAGAGGAACCAAAGTATCTCAGAGTTTGATTCCGTCCCATTATATGTATAGGCACAAATTCAAGTCCCAAACAAATTACATGAGATTAATTCTCAAACACAGGCCCGACTTAGGATCCGAATCAATCTGTCGATTCACCGCTTATACTCGTAACCACTACCCGATTGAGGCCAACAAAAATTTGTTCAGGTAAACACAAGATCTCGCTAAATTAATATTTAAAGTAAAGAATCTCTTGAGTTATTTGAAGACGATTCAACCCTGCAACTACACGCAATTTTAAGGAAAAACTATTACGAAACTATCAAAAAGTTCAGTCGAAATTAGCATTCGCAAATTACTAGTAATTTTGAATGAAAATGAACTTTCAAATTTGACGGGGGCAAACTCTGAACTAGTTAATTCATATTATGAAAATTATTACCTACTGGAATTATAGTAAACGCGGTGCGCTAGGATACTGAAACACAAGTTTGTAAAATATTCCTTTTGTTCCAATCCAACGGGTAATAAAATATTTGGATATTTTTTAATATTAACTGTGTAGAGCCATTATTTGTTTAAATTATTACTTATAAAATTTGTTTTTTTGTTTGGTACTAAGTAAAAGTGATATTTAAGTTTTATATTATGGTCTTATTAATGTTATGGCAGTTTGAATTAGCTGAATCCAGACCCTAGGTTTTATGCTCCGTCTGTGTTTGTCGAATTGGAACATCTTATGAATGGGCTTACAATGGATTTAATGTAAGTTTATTTCAATTTAATGTACCGCCTCTCATATCACACACATACATACATAAACTCACGCCTATATCCCAGATTCGGTAGGCAAAATGCCAGGGTACCCACATTTCGCCTTGTATGTTCCGTCCCACAATATCGGGCACAAATTCCTGACTCCGGGCTGTAATGAATAGAAAAATCCAATATGACTTTGCCCAACCTGGGATTCGAACCCGAGATCTTAGCTTTGTAACCGTACCTTAGTACAACTACGCGACCGAGGCAGTCTCATATTTTTGTAGCTTTTCCTGCTCGAATGGTTGTCTGGTAAAGATCACTCTTAGCGATAAGGCCAACTATTGATTCATCAAATCACTAAATCACTAAATGTATTTTATTATTGTTCTATATATTTTTTTTTAATAATGGCCTGGCATAGTGGCGGCATTGCACCTGATGGAAAGTGCCAATGCCGCCCAGGCAGAGTATCCATTGGCATCGTACGGCAGTCCCATGCCAATGGAAACAATTATGCCGGCCTGCTTAGGTGCCTTTTCACACCACGGCGGAAGGACCCAGGATTGTAGGAAGGAGGGAACACGTGCGCCGGCAAACAATTCCACAGCCTGACGGTGCGGCACACAAACGAATTTGAGAACCGTTTGGTTCGCGCCGGGATGGTGTGGACCGTCAAGCTATGGCTTCGCAAGCCAGCACGCGTGGTTCTGGTTAGGAATGGAGAGGAGGGGAGCAAGTTGAACAATTCCTCAGAGCACTCACCGTGATACAGGCGGTAGAACACGCTTAGAGAGGCGACATCTCTCCGGAGTTGTAGCGACTCCAAGTTGCTCGTAACGTCTGCATCATTCACAATGCGGAAGACCCGCCGCTGCAATCCATCCAAGGCATCGAGCAGGTACTGGGCGGATCCATCCCAAAGGTGCGAGCAGTACTCCATACCCGGCCGGACCTGCGCTTTATATAAGCGGCAAAGCTGACCGGGCGTGAAAAACCGACGCACCCTGTTCAGGACTCCAACCCTGCGTGATGTGGTAGATATTACGCCCTCGATGTGATTCCTTGGATTGAGATCACAGCGGATATCCACACCAAGGATTTTCACTGGTGGTAGGTCTCTCATATGTGAGAGGCTGCCTGGGTGGGTACCACCGCAATGTCTATTTCTCCCGTCAAACAGCAGTTTAAATGCACTGTTGTGTTTCGGATTGAAGGACATTGTAGCCAGAGTAACTACTGGACATATTGAGACTTAACATCTTGTGTCTCAGGATGGCGAGCGCAGTGGAATACCAAGCATTGCTTTGTAAATCAAGGTGTTGTTTGGTTTTGCTACTGTTCATGAGCGGTCGCATCGCTTACCATCAGGCGAACGGCATGCTCGTCTCGCCATTCAATGCAATAAAAAAAAAAAAAAACACCAAGGATGCACAGGTCATTTCGCACTGAGAGGGGAGTACCCTGCAGAATGGGGAGGGGAGAGAACGGGGATTTTTTGCACGTGAACGCACACACCTGGGTTTTCTTGGCATTGAACTCAACCATATTCCTGGAACCCCATGTAGAAATGAGATCCAAGGTCCGGTTGAGCTCAATGACAAGATCTTCGCGTCCCTTCACAGTTTTGACACGGCAACCTGGAGGCCCGCAGTGGTATCGCCCATGAACCGTGCTGTCATCTGCATAGCAATGAATGTTGCCAAGCGACAACATGTCATTGATATGCAGAATAAACAAGGTGGGCGACAGCACCGAGCCCTGAGAAACTCCGGCATTTTCCGATATGAGCGCCGAAGCGTGTCCGTCTACGACTACACGTATTCTACGCCCATGCAGAAAGCCGGAAATCCACGAACACAGGTTGCCGGGTAGACCGTATGTCGGAAGCTTGGACAGAAGACCACGGTGCCAGACCCTATCAAACGGCTTGGCAATGTCGAGGCTCACAGCAAGAGCCTCGCCACGCCGGTTTATCGCCTCACCCCAGCGATGCAGGACAAACGCTAGAAGATCACCCGTCGATCGATTATGGCGGAATCCGTATTGTCGGTCACTGATCAACGAGTGATCCTCCAGGTAGCGGACCAATTGAGCGTTTATGATCCGCTCCATGACCTTACACATCACTGAGGTGATAGCGATAGGGCGGTAATTGGTAGGGTCCGATCGATCACCCTTTTTGGGGATCGGTTGCACATTGGCCTCCCTCCAAGATTCCGGCACAACACCTGTGCGGTAGGACGCTCGGTAGAGGCGAGTCAGTGCTGGAGACAACTCGGCTGCACAAGCCCTTAAAACCACCGCTGGTATCCCATCCAGACCAGACGCACATCGAGAGACCGTAACTCACGCCGCACATCACACTGCCTGATGCGAATATCTGCCATTGAGAAACCGCAATCAGGCAGTGTAGGCAGCGACTGCGAACCACGGTCTTCGAGGCGGGAATTAGCCGCAAAGAGATTTGCCAGCAAGGCAGCCTTCTCTTGCGGCTTGTGGGCCAGCGACCCTTCAGGGTACCTCAGCGGCGGCAACACTGGACGGCAGAAATTAGATTGGACGGCCCTGGCTAACCTCCAATAAGCACGACTGCTAGTTGGGTGATCGGCCAACGCACGCCCAATCCTGCTAACGCGATGGGCATCCGCCCTAACGTAGGCCTTCTTGCAGGCCTTGGAGGCACGGTTATAGGCCTCTTTGAGGGAACTGATATTGGGATCCTTCATGGCGCGACCCCTGATCCAAGCGCGATACGCCGCCTGTTTGTCACCGGCAGCATCGGCGCATGCACGATTGAACCAGGAGCGTCCACGGCCCTTACTGGCGATCTCAGAGGAAGGAATGTAATATTCCATTCCAAGTCTGATCTCGTCAGCAATAGCGTTGGCACTCGCTGAGGGATCTTTACCCTCAAAGCAGCGCTGCCTCCAAGAGATGGATGCAAAATATTCCCGCATACCATCCCAATCTGCCGACGAGTAATGCCAGACCCTTCGCCTAACCTGCATGGGACGTGGAGGTGATGCGATCGGTACTGACGACCCAACCAGGCAGTGATCGGAAGTGCCCAGAGGCGCACTAACGGTCACATGACACCCGGCTGGGTGACTCGCCAGCAGAAGGTCCAGCAAAGAAGGCGCATGACTCGCCACATCCGGGATCCTGGTGGGCTGGTTCACTAGTTGTGTCAAGTCATGAGTCAGAGCGAATGCATGGGCAGCTCTGCCAGCATGATCAGTCTTGGAGGAGCCCAGCCACAGTTCGTGATGAGCATTGAAATCCCCCAAGACCACTATTTCGGCCGACGGGAACTGCGCCTGCGCGTCATCAGCCGCCTGGCTAAGATACCTGAACAGCCGAGTCATCTCATAGTCCCCGTTGTGAGACCTGTAAAGGCACACGTAGATGGGGCTCAGGGAACCTAGATCCACGTGCACCCACAGAGCGGAGAAGGAGGGGTCCTCCATGCAGTGCAAACGGCGACAGCAGATGTCCGACCGAACATACAAGCATACCCCGGCTTTAGGCTTGAAGTTTACTTCAAGCGAATAACCGGGATACAACAGGTAAGAATTATCGGTCGGACAACGAATCTGCGTCTCCGTTAGGAAGAGCAAAGCAGGCCGGGCCGTCTCAAGATGGTGGTGGACGGCATTGAGGTTCGTATGGAGTCCACGGATGTTAGTGAACTCCATAGTGAATTTGTGTATTGTAATATCAAAATATTGTGTGGTATTAGGTATTTTAACAAAGTATTGTATTATCGAAAAGTTCCGATTATAATCAATAAAACTGTTTTTATTAAACGTATCGATCTTAGTTCACTTTCATGAAATAGTTTAGGGTTTCGTAATATAATTAGTACTGTTTACGTCATATTCAAGCCGAATCATATAAGTATTGTGATGTTTATACTACAAAAACAGAATAAGGAAAACCTCACACGACTAAAACATCTTAAGGATTACGTTTCATCCGCATTTCATAAACATTTGAAATGAAACGAGCACACTTTTTGCTAGAAATATCCACTTACACTCTCCATATGGAAAGTGAATTCCTGTTACTTGATAAATATGAACGTAGCTACACAAATTCTGCTGTAAGTGAGGAATATAAATAGTTCTGTTACGTATTCAGGTAAGCTGTGCGAATAATGGATTGTGTCATTTCTTCACAATTTCCAAATGTTTGTTGTGTTTCATTCGAAATGGTTTAACAGTCATGTCTGTGCGAATTGTGGTTCCTTGTATATTCTAATATTAATAAATAAATACATCCAACAGTCACCTACATAGTCCTAACCCTACATTACGCTCGAGTCTTGTGTCGTGGGTATCAGAACCTACGAGAGACTTTTCCGTCTCACGAACACTCAGATCTAAGACTAAAGCTTGTGAGCCTTACATACATTTTTCGCGGTGCGGGGATCGAATTCGCGGCCTCTCGCTTCACAGCCGGCGTTTAACCAACTGCACCACGGAGGCTGTAAATATAGGCCCAGTTTTATAGACGCTAAATGACTATAATGTTTTCTAAAAATGAAATGAAATGAAATGAAATGTATTTATTGATCACGTAGGCAATTAAGGAACTCTTATGACTAGTCAATCCACATAGAACTTAATCTCTATTTACAATATATTTCCTATACTTATTATTACTTATTTTAATTTCTTGCTTTCATCAATTTATTTATTAATTTTATTTATTTTTAAATTAATTTTATTTTTATTTATAATTAGTTTTATTTATTTATTTAGTTTTTATTCATATTTTATTCAAAGTATTAGTTTTTACTTTATAGTAATTTATTTGTCAAAGAAATACATTATTTACGTTAGTCAAATTAAATTATATTATTTGTGGATCATAAATATTATAACGGTGCGTAGCGGTTTATAGTTACCACCGGATCCAACGCGGCCCTTCCTGAGAAGACCCGGCGAAACAAACTCAGTGGGCTTACACTACCACTGGAACTACGCGACGCGACCCAGTCCTGAGTATATCCAGCGACTAAGACTCAGTGGGCTTGTTTTGGGTCCAACTTAAGACAACGACCATAAGTATTTCCGATACGTCCCGTATGTTTAGGCTTACTGCCGGATCCAACGCGGCCCTGACTGAGAAGACCCGGCGAACAAACTCAGTGGGCTTTACTTTACCACCGGATACTACGCGGCGCGACCCATTTCTGAGTAGATCCAGCGAGTCAAACTCAGTGGGCTTGGTTTTGGTCAATTTACTAAAACAAGTATTTGTGACTTGTCTTACAAGGATTTGCCATATTAATTATTATTTTTATATGATTTTTTCGATTTTTTCGATCGGTCGTCATATAATTTAATTGATTTATTTGATTGTATATAGCTTAATTTTTGAGTTCACAATTTTAGATATTTTTAATTATTTAAATTAGGTGGTGTAATAAGCGAATAGTTCAGGGCCCCAGGAGGTCGCAATGTGCAAGAGAACACCTAATCCCAGGCTTTTTTATCCTCAATATATTCCTTAATATTATAATAACCCCTAGTCATAAGTTTGTTTTTAATATGGGCCCTAAATAGTTTGTCCGGTAGCTGCGTTATCCTATTGGGAAGTTTATTATAAAATTTAATACAACTACCCAAAAAAGAATTTTTTGACTTTTCTAGTCTAAACGAGGGTATTGCTAGTTTATTTTTATCCCGCGTATTAATGGTGTGGGTGTCACTGACCTTATAAATCTTATTTATATTTTTACGAACGTGCATTATATTCTGAAAGATGGATTCAGATGACACGGTAAGTATATTGCTTTCTTTAAAAACAGATCGCACAGAATCGCGGCTTCCTAGATTATAAATAGCACGGACTGCTCTTTTTTGTAAGATGAATATGGATTCGATATCAGCCGCTGATCCCCATAAAATAATGCCGTATGACATTATACTATGAAAATAAGCAAAATATACCAATCTAGCCGTTGCAACGTCAGTTAGTTGTCTTATTTTTCGGACCGCGAACGCTGCGCTGCTAAGTTTAGCTGATAATTTCTCAATTTGTGGACACCATTGTAATTTTTTATCTAGCGTGATCCCTAAAAAAATTGTGGAATTAGCTAAATTTAGAATTTCTGAATTTAATTCGATACGCGTGTTTACGCTTGCCACGTTCGGTAAAGCAAAACGGACGCATTTAGTCTTACTAGCATTTAATAGTAGATTATTAGCAGAAAACCAATCCGAAATTAAATTAAGAATATTGTTAGGTGTATCTAGATTATCGTCTTTCCGATTAACTTTAAATATTATAGAGGTGTCGTCAGCGAATAAAACTATGTCTGACCACTTCTGAACCATGCAGGGAAGATCATGTATGTAGACTAAGAATAAAAAGGGGCCCAGAATGGAGCCCTGCGGAACCCCAATTTTAACTTTTGATCTTACCGAAGTGAGCCCGTCCAAAGAAACCTTTTGTTCACGACCCGACAAGTAAGACATTACGAGATCAAGTGACGTATCACTGATTCCGTAGTACCTTAGCTTCATGATAAGTGTTTGGTGGTCAACACAGTCGAAAGCCTTGGAGAGATCACAAAAAACTCCTAGAGCATCTTGAGATGCCTTCCAGGCTTCTAAAACCGACGTGATTAGTGATGTCGGCATCTTGAGTTGAGCGACCCTTTGTGAAACCAAATTGATTCCTAAAATTAGCATATACCAGCCGGTAAAACGACTATTAGTTTTGATCTGAATAGAGTGACTGATCTGACTTCCTCGGTGGCGTAGTTGTACTACGGTACAGTAACAAAGCTGACCTTATGGCTCAGGATGGCGAGCGCAGTGGAATGTCAAGCATTGCTTTGAAATTCATGGTGTTGTATGGATTTGCTACTGTCCATGAACAATAGTATAGTTTAACATCAGGCGAACGGCATGCTCGTCTCGTCATTGATTGGATTAAAAAAATCTAGAATAGTTAGTAAGAACTGCGTATCATATTTTCCTATCCAGATAGAATCCGAGATAATGAGTCTGTCGTCGAGATTCAACCATCTAAACTTGGTGATTAATCTTTTTGGATACACTACAGCTACTTTGTAGTGCCATTATGAAGAGATTAATGTACATAATATATTATCTACCCTACTACTAACATACTACAAACAAATAAACTACAAAAACTGGATTACTATAGCAAAGACAGATCGTTAAGCTGCATCAGGAACTGCATAGGTGATATGAAACTATTCTAAATGGAATGCCTGGGTGGCGTAGTTGTACTACGGCACGGTTACAAAATGAAGTCTCGGGTTCGAATCCCGGGTTGGGTAAAGTGATATTGGATTTTTCTATTCATTATCAGCCCAGAGACAGGAATTTGTGCCCGATATGGCGATAGGCTCGCCACCTATCACATCGTGGGACGGCACATACAAGGCGAAATGTGGGTGCCCTGGCACCTCTCCCTACCCCTTCTGGAAAAAAGGCGTGAGTTTATGTATGTATCTATGTACGTATGTATGCTGAATGGAGTACGATTTGATACGAAATATTACCTTTACACGATCAATACAGAATGCCGATCTAGTTGAAAGCGATCGGACATAGCCTGCTCTTGAAATGTGCTTCACTTGGGTTACTATGTCGGAATGGATACTTCATGTCATTATGATGTAAGAATACACGAATACTTGGTCTTAAATTCACGATAAAGATACGCAGTCTTTTGTTTAACATCCAGCGTCTAACCAACTGCGCCACGGAGGTTATCGAATTCGATTAATAAAGTATACCTTTGCGGATAATAAATCATAATATCAAAATAATATTCTTAACGGTTAGTATACGAGTACATAACCATAAATACAAACAATTACTCGCAAATTTGATCTGAGAACAAGCGTCACATACTTAATAATACATTACGTCAAATAAAACAGCCTCAAAGGAATCAACGCCTTTGATATTGAAGTAAATGTATCGAAGTGGAATATACAAACTAGCTTCTTTATGCGACGTTTCGCTATATTTCTTTTACATAAATTCAGTGCTAAAGTAACATTATCCATTACCGACATTCCTGTAGCGTCAAAGCGGCTTTTTTGTAGGCTTGCGCGGCGACAAGCTGGAGACTAATGCGAGGCCATATCGAGTGTCTTATCTGGTGAATATCAAGTCACTGCCATTTGTCTATACGCTGCTGATGCCGAAAATCTGCTTTTATTTGATCGATGAATCATCTAGCCAAAGAGGACAGGCAGATTTCGGTCCAATGATAGTTAGTGTTTCTTTAAACTGACCATAATGCCAAATTAAATAATTGAGAAATGAAAATGATATAGTATTAAATGCTGCCTAAACAAATATAATATTAAGAAGAGCTACCAAACTGGTTAAATAAATTTTTATCGCTTTTCGTATTGTGGACGATGATAATGATAAGATATGAATAGATCCAATTATTAAATTAAATTAATTCCAAATATTCTTTATTCAAGTTGTTTTGCGTGGTGGCCTTTTGCTACGCTGACGCGGCTGCAAACATGTTCTCGGGGGTCGCGGGCTCGAATATCAAGGCACACCACTGACTTTTCAGTCGTGTGTGTATTGATAGTCAGTCACCACACAATATCATGATGAAACCTGGATACGAATACCATAGTGGTAACCCGCACTAGGCCAGCGTGGCCTAGTGCGGGTTATATATGGCCTAACCACTCTCAATCGTACTCTCAATTGTAGAGTAGTACCCTGCAGTGGGACATATATGAGCTGATACATTACAGTAAAAGTTGTTTTACAAGATTTTTTGAATCGTAAAGTGTGCACTAGGTCCGCTTCGTAAAGTTACAGCTGTAAAGAAGAATCGTTGCTAAGAACTGTCAAGCATACAAAATATGTTTTTTTTTCTCCTAATCATAGTCTTGAATGTACTTCAAATCATATTCCTTGAGTCGTAGTTGTAAGAAAGTAAAAGTCTTTCAATCTCATAGAAATCTGGTACGAAGCAAATATAGAGTAAACCTAGTTATTTTCCAACAGTTCTTCCAAACATTTATATTAAACTATTCACAATAACAAAATCAAGGTCGATCACAATTGGAGAATTCCAGACAACCTTCATATCGACAGGACCGCCTAGAACCATAAAACGGGTACTCATTGAGAAAAATTGCCAATCCAAAAATTGCTTTCATAAAATAAAACCGTCACAGGACAGTCGGAATAATTTACATCGTACATCTTGACAATAATGCATTAGAAAAAAAAGGTGAATTACGATCGTCCCTCCATCGCGTAGGTACTAAGATATGGCCGTTTGGGCATGTGTGTCACGTTCGGGATTATAAAAGCTTTTTCCAATTCTCCATTGTAGCAGCTCTCGGCTACGGCGACCACGTAGGGGCTATATCTTACGCTCTCTGTGCGCTTTTATTTTAACGAAATTTAGCCCCCCCGAGTCACTGTCGATTACTTTCCATTGTCTCGCCGAGAGGCCCGTAATACCGTATCAAATTGGGAAATATTGAAAGAGAACGTGGTAAGCGATCCTGTTACATGCCGGATCTGTGTGATGTTATTGATTGTTGATTTCCTGCTGCAGGTGGAAATGAAAGGCATATTGTATGTTAACTAGCGAATCATTTTTTTTGTTTTTGTATAATAATTTTTTTAAGTTTTTTAATAACTTTGTTCATGCATACATGTATCTTAATAAGATATATTTATTCAAGAATATATAATAAAATTACCTTTTACGCTTTTTTAATTCAAGTGAGGTGCATATCTTTATTCTCATTATTTACGATGAAATTTTCTGTACGTGTATATCCAAATACAGCAACGCCCATTAAATATTTGATCACAATTTACAAATTATAAATGTAATCACTTAGCTGCCGAGACGAAGCGCAACCGGCGTCTAACGTCGACAAATAAAGCCATAAAATTACTCACCAAAAATATTATTATTGGGCGTGAACGTGTTTTTTTCGTGTCTCGTCCCCACAATAGAATAGAGGGTACGCTGTTTGTTGTCCCCGTTCATACAAATCCGGAAAAAATAAAACAGATATTAAGGGAGGCTTCAGTGAACGGGCTTCCCGCCCGGCACATTAGTGTCCCCGAAAATGTGCCATTCTTATTCAAATATTTCCGGCAATTTGTTTGTCCTATCGTTCAGTGCTGTATACAATTGGTAAAGATAGAAAATGGACGTTTCCAACACATAAATATTATTGAAATATGACTATTATCTGTCGTTACGAAGGCTTGCAGGACGAACAATGGTTTTTATGGGTTCTAAGTGTTCTTATGGTCCCCCAAAAACAACTCTCTTATTTTTTTTTAATGCTGAATTACATCAATTTAAAATTAATCAATAGCACAGGGTGTCTTGTCGGGTGATACATATATATTTCATAATTAATCGAGTATAAAAGAAATTGTAGAATTAGATATATAATATATAATAATCGGAAACCCTGCTCTGAGGTATAAACATTATATTAAGCCATAATAGATGAATGAGCTACCAAAAGTAAAATATTCTACTAGCAAAAACTTTGTAAACGCAAAACCTCTCGAACTTTAAAACAAAAATGGCGAATCAAAATCAATTTTCGCAGAACTCAGCTCAGTTTCCAACTAAAATAGGTAAACAAACACTATTATGTGCATTAAACCCGGCGGGTTAATTTCGAACGCTCTAAAAACAGCAAATAGACCGCAACCAGTCTCAACTAAAAGCACCTAACAAACAAGTTACTTGCCAAAAAACTTAGCGAAGTTTATTAATGCAGTCTGACTGCATTACTCACGCCGCGCGATTCCTTTGTTCATCGACACTTTCGCGCGATCTTAAAAACACCTATAAATTGGGGGAAATTCGCTGAACTCTTTCGTTCGGTGGAGAATTTTCATACATTTAGTTATTTTTTTTATCCTAGCTTTAACTACATCTTATGAGAATTGGTTAGTAAGCTAAATACTGCGCACCTACATATTTTTATCAGATATTTCGACACAATTATTCCAGCAATATTTCTAACCTTTTTTGAGATGCAATTTGGTATACGAGTACGAGCAAGAGTGTATCTTTTTATTCCATAATTCACGTAGGTCATAAAATTTCGTTGGCTTGGCGCTCGTGAGTATGTGAAATGTGCAAAATATTCTATTATAGCAGTCTGGACGTATATTCTCTTAGCTCGGCAATGAATATCTTTACAATATTTGCAGTTTAATGGCTTAGGTAAAATTAAGGAAATAACTCTTCACAGTTATGAATTTTCTAATCGTAATTGAAAGAAAAAAAGGAGCGATAGTTTAGTAAACAATGGTATAGTTGGCTGCGGACCAGAAACTTATTTTAGATATCGGAGGTTCTACACCGAAATACATACCTCTTATCACAGTTACATGCGAATTTGTGCATTGTTAATTTCAATTTTCACTATGAAGGTAGAAAAAAAAACACCCTGCCTACCTGTAAGTGCCTAAAGAAGATAGTCTTTAAATTTTGTATTTTACCAGTGATGACATACGGCACCAAAACGTGGCATCTCACAATGGGACTCATCAGACGGCTCAACGTGCTATCGTCGGTATTTCCCTGCGAGATTGAATCATGAATAAGGAGATCCGTAGGACAATGAAGGTTACTGACATAGCCCAAAGAATAAGGGTTGGACCGGGCACAAAATATCTCGAAGAACTGATGGCCGCTTGGGCTCAATCGTTCTGAAGTGGAGATCAGGTACAGGCAAGCGATATATCCGGTGCCAACCCTCAAAGTGGACGGACGACCTGGTCAAGGTTTCAAAAGTCGATGGATGCAGGCCACTTCCAACTGATCAATGTAGAGAGAGATCTATGGGGCGGCCTATGTTCATCAGTGGACTTCATATCGCTGAAGACACACACAGAGAGATACCTGCAAGTTCTACACAAATAATGCAAAAGTATATTAGCGCTGAACAATACTTGCTAGACCAACGAGGTGCGCTGAGTCCCTAGTACATACATACTTAATTATAAAGATAGCTTTTTCCCAGGAGTAGGATTTATGTATATTGTTATAACCGAAATTGAGACATTGGATTCTTAAGAATACCTATACAATATTAAAAATGTTGATATTAATTATAATCCTTTACAAGAGAAACGAAACATGAATATTCTAAGCACACAAGGATTTCCTAATTATTTGTAATGTTATTCCATAATATATGTATAGTACATTCACCTAAGTATTCCCTAATAATTATTCTAATGTCGGATAGACATTTCAGCGAAATTAATTGTGGCTAACAAAGCATGTGAATCATTAATATTTACGAGTAAATTCTCACAACCAAGTGCTATTCTAGAAAAACCTACATTAATTTCATTCTATTACGTTAAATAATATAATATTGATTTACCGACCATTTGCTTTTTTATTTAACTATTTTGTCGCCTTGTTTTGGAGTAATATATTCTTTTCAATAAAACAGTTCTGGGGTCCGTACTAAGCAGGTGATCAAATCAAATTATTCAGTTTTTTTTTCATATTACCTGCTGTTTAGTTATAGGTCAAATGGAACTGCATGTAATATATTAATGACAATGTACTTTTCCCAACGGAATCAGGAATACCCGGTGCTAAATCCGTATTCCAAACTAACTAACCTTAAAATAAAACTGGACGCGACCATATATTCCGAGAAGAGTGGAGGCTTAGTGGAACTACAATTTTTCTAAAACGCCTATAAATAAACTCGGTCGCGAGATTTGGCTCAATTGTTAATGGATTGTATCGAACGCAAAATTGTTTGAAAGCTTTCCGCTGTACATATTTGTTTTAAATTTTAGCACGTATTTGAACCGGTGGAATTCCACTCATTGCCTTAATCCTTTGAAAGCGATTTTTTTACGAGGCATTCTCACTTTACATAGTGCATACATACATTATGCCGATTACAAGTTAGATGTTCATAACACTAACCATAATAGACCCTGGTAGTAGGTCTCTATTATGTGACAAGCCCCCTGGCTAAGTAACAACGCAATGTCTATTTCTCCCGCCAAACAGCAGTGTAAATGCACTATCGTATTCCGGTTTGAAGGACATTGTGGTAGAGTAACTGCTGGACACATTGAGATGTAACACCTTATGGCTCAGGATGGCGAGCGCAGTGGAATGTCAAGCATTGCTTTGAAATTCATGGTGTTGTATGAATTTGCTACTGTCCATGAATAATAGTATAGTTTAACATCAGGCGAACGGCATGCTCGTCTCGCCATTGATTAGATTTAAAAATCTAGAATAGTTAGTAAGAACTGCGTATCATATTTTCCTATCCAGATAGAATCCGAGATAATGAGTCTGTCGTCGAGATTCAACCATCTAAACTTGGTGATTAATCTTTTTGGATACACTACAGCTACTTTGTATGCCATTATGAAGAGATTAATGTACAGTCAGCGACAAAAGTCGTTGAACACATTTAAAACGCCAAAAGTCTTGCACACATGAAGCAACAGAAGTGGTTGAGCGAGGTCGGCCACAAAAATTCGTGAACACCTTAAGGCTACAAAAGTTTCTGAATAACAAAAGCAACAAAATTCCTGAACACGCAAATTGTACATAAGTTGTAATTTTTTTGATATCTTTGTATTGCGCACGCCCACCGACTTCGATATGAACTAGTTAGCTATTAACTATCTAGCGAATTTCCGTGAAAACTCATAACAATATTCAATTTAGTTTCTCAAAATATTCCTAAAGCGACAACGCGTGTTTTATATCAATGGAGACAATTAAAAATAATAATTATTAGTCAGAATGGAAAATACTTTTTCAAAAGTTTCCGAGCGACAAAATACCTAAACACATCAATGGTACATAAGTTTCTGAACACCTATAAAAAGCAAGTTTGCCACAGATGTGTTCAACTAATTTTTTCGCTTTGTTATGCATTCATTGTAAAATGTTATTTCATAATTTATAATTTTTGCTTTTCTATGCATTGACTTATTGTTTTCTGTTTTTGTGAAATAATATTTATTTATGAGAAGTTTTAAGCGTGTTTTATTTCAGTGGCGTAAATAAATAATAATTATTATATGATTCAGAAAGAAAATAGTGGCAGCATTATTGAACTTTTTAGATTCAATTGGGTTCAGAATACATATCTGAGAGACCCTTCGCTCCGATATCCTAAATTAATAGTCAAAATAGAATATTTTGGCTTTTTAGTTATTGGTCCGATTGGTTTCAAAATCAATATACACTGGGTTCTTTGCTCCGATATTCAAAATTGTAATATCAATGGAAAACGATACGTACGATTTAAACAATAAAAGGCCCACATAAAAACAAGAGTACATAAAAACTCAAGAAGTTTAATAATTTATCGTATATGTTATATAAAATATTGATTATTTACATAAATTCAACACTTGCATTTTAATAAGAAAAATAATAGTAAATAAAATTAATTCAAATTTAACCTTTCAAAATAATAATAACTCTGACAGAGTACTTACAAATTGAAGTAAAATTTGTATGCCGACACCACCCACAAATAACATTGAAAAAAGTATTAGATATGAAGGAGCACAAATATAAAACGACTTGCCAACAATCATAAAAGAAAAAAGATAACTTCCGCATTTCCAAGACAAAAATAAAATTATTTAAACAAAAATCAAAGCTTTGAATGCGGCCCTGGCAGCAAGACTTGGTTTGTGAATTGACATGTGGGTATTTTATTGTGTTCTTGTTCCAATATAAGCACATTGTAACTGTCTTACCCACATCGTTAAATTATAGATTAGTACTGTCCGATACTAGTATAATTTTACCTAAATAATTATTATATCTCATGAAGTGAAATTTAGAAAAATCTTTTGAGAAGGTTTTTTAATCTTAACAATTTATTGTTTAATATCTCGTGCCAATAACAGATTAACAAGACATTTATACTTCTCATAAATAAATATTATTTGACAAAAACAGAAAACAATAAGTCAATGCAGAGGAAAGCAAAATATGTAAACCGTGAAATAAAATTTGAGACCAATTGCCCAATAACTAAAAAGTTCAAAATTGTGGCCACTATTTTCATTCTGACTATTAAAATTATTGTTATTTATTATCTCCACTGATATAACACATGCTAAAAACTTCTCATAAATATATGTTATTTCACAATAACACTGGTGGTAGGTTTTCACATGTGAGAGGCCATCTGGGTAGGTACCACCGCAATGTCTTTTTCTCCCGTTAAACAACAGTGTAAATGCACTGTTATATTTCGGATTGAACGGTATTGTAGCCAGAGTAATTACTGGATATTTTGAGGCTTAACATATTAGGTCTCAAGATGGCAAGCGCAGTGGAATGTCAAGCATTGCTTTTTAATTCAAGGTGTTGTTTGGTTTTGCTACTGTTCATGAGCGGTCGTATCGCTTACCATCAGGCGAACGGCATGCTCGTCTAGCTGCTCTTTGCAATAAAAAAAAAGAAGAATACAATAAGTAAATGAGAGAAAAGCAAAAAATATAAATTATGAAATAACATTTTACAATGAATGCATAACAAAGCGACAAAAGTAGCTGAACACATCTGCGGCAAACTTGCTTTTTATAGGTGTTCAGAAACTTATGTACCATTGGTGTGTTCAGGTATTTTGTCGCTCGGAACCTTTGAAAAAGTATTTTCCATTCTGACTAATAATTATTATTTTTAATTGTCTCCACTTATATAAAACACCCGTTGTGACTTTACGAAATATTTTGAGAATCTAAATTGAATATAGTTATGAGTTGTTATGGAAATTCGCCAGATAGTTAACAGCTAACTTGTTCATATCGAAGTCGGTGGGCGTGCGCAATACAAAGATATCAAAAAAATATACTGACTTATGTACAATTTGCGTGTTCAGGAATTTTGTTACTTTTGTTGTTCAGAAACTTTTGTAACCTTAAGGTGTTCACGAATTTTTGTGGCCGACCCTGCTCAACCACTTCTGTTGCTTCATGTGTGCAAGACTTTTGGCGTTTTAAATGTGTTCAACGACTTCTGTCGCTGACTGTACATAACAATATATTATCTACCCTACTACTAACATTCTCCCTACAAACAAATAAACCTACAAAAACTGGATTACTATAGCAAAGACAGATCGTTAAGCTGCATCAGGAACTGCATAGATGATATGAAACTATTCTAAATGGAATGCCTGGGTGGCGTAGTTGTACTACGGCACGGTTACAAAATGAAGTCTCGGGTTCGAATCTCGGGTCGGGCAAAGTGACATTGGAGTTTTCTATTCATTATTAGCGCAGAGTCAGGAATTTGTGCCCAATATGGCAGTAGGCTCGCCTCCTATCACATCATGGGACGGAACACACAAGGTGAAATGTGGGGTTTCTTTTAGTACATTAAAGGTACAGTAAAGGCGTGGGTTTAAGTATGTATTTATGTTAAAAATATTCACATCAGACTTGCCTAAAAATCCCACAACAGACCAGGCCAATGACCAAACAAAATACCCCTCAAATGATTTACACACATAACTCCATTCTACACGAACCTTAACATGGCAAACGTAATCAAAGCAACACAGATATGATTGAATCGGGCTATCAGGGTAATGTCAGGCGGTATCAACCTTAACATTTTCTAATTCGTGGTGATAATGGCACACAGTACGCCCAGCGAGCTTTGCATGCAAATTCTCGGTATACGCTGATAATACTGACAGTGCACACTGGGTTTTATTAGACACCCTAAACCAGCCCGGTTTTATGGCGTAGTTAAGGATCAGTGAAAAAGTATTGCTAAGCGTTTACTGACTGATAGGCGTCTTTCGTGAATTGCTTTTTTTTTGGAATCTTGTAGATTTAATAAAGGTATAGATATATTAACTTTTTGACAACAAATAATATTTCCATACGCCTTGAGTGGTTTGCTTTGTTTCTTTTTGTGATTCTCCACTTTTGTAGTGCTTGTAATCATACTATTTTTTTCGACGTAAAAGTTTACTATTAACGCGAGTAAACTAAAATATATTGATTGTTTCAATTTTTTTTAATAATATTCCATATTTAAATTAATTCCGAAATAATCTGCTCTTTTAGGCATCACAAAGTGAAATGTAAAAGGAACACAAAATACAGCCGAGGTAAACGAAGCGGAAAAATTATCATAAACACGAGAGACAAATTTGTCGAATATTAATTTGCAAATTAAGAAAAATTAATGAGTGTGAAATATTCATTAGATCGCATACTTTACTCTCTGGTGGGAAGATGGACGTCCACACTTTGCAACTCACTTTACCCCAACTTTAGAGATTATCTGCGAAAATTTTAACCGTCACTTAAAGTCTACTATACAACCCAGCCATAATACAGCATAATGTTTAGTTTGAATTTATAATTAAGGTACCACCAATTAGTTTTCGCCTAGTTTGAGCCAGTTGCGAAATTTTATGTATAAAGGCTATATTTTGAAAACTTGTTTAAAGGTAGCGCGTTAGGTACAATTATTTATGACTATTTATTATGTCATTTGAATATTAAGTTGGTAATTGTAATGTAAGAAATTATTATATTGTGGTGAATTTATGGGTAATACTTTTAGCATTTCGTATTTGGAGCACATATACATACATACATATGCATTTTTGTTATTATGTAAAGATGTGGGCAAGGTCAAATGTGGATTTTGATTACCTAGATTTTGCGGTTATTTTAAGGTCTCATGCCTATTGGCCTACGCACGATTACGTCTTAGTTATTCAGTTTGTGATACATTAACATGTATGAATACTACAGTGTCACGTTAGGATGAATTCATACGTATAAAATACAGTTGACAGTAGTTCCACATAATATAATAAAGTGACTCACAAACATGCACTGTAAATTAACAAAATTGTATTTTTATGTTGTCAAATATTTTATTCTTATGAAGCCATAGCTTGTTTTTAAATCCTTAATTTACTTTTCATATCGGTCTGCTACTTTTAATTTTTCAAAACAAATGCGTGATTACTTGCTATTAACATTTTTTCATTAAATATTTTTGTAAGACTGTTCTTAACAAAAATATCCTTTTGAAGTGCCATAAGAAATTCAGATATACTCGGAGCTGAAAAGCCATATTACGCGCAGTCCATGTAAGTATGGAATAAAGTCAGGTATAAGAAGATTTGTGCGTAGTTTTTTGAAATAAATACACTAAAGTATTAGGATAGGAAACACAATTAGCAATAGCATATAACTTCTAAAACCATAGAGGCAAAAACACGTGATTAAATTTAGCTTGAGTTTACAAGTTATATATACTCTATATACCTGTCTATTCATCTAAGGACCAAATTAAGCCTAACTAACTCCCAGAACTCAGTCAATTATGAACATAGGTTTCCATTCAGAAGGTTTATATTGATTGATTTAATCAGACAAATCTGTAGCTCGGTATGGATCTGCATACTCCGGCTTTGAGTATTATAATTAAAGCCACGCTTGTGATGTACAAAGCTATAGAGCTAGCCAGATTAGAGTTTCTATTGACTATTGAGTTATAAATTATTGTCTTTTCGGATTCATGTGTGTATTGATAGTCAATCACCACGCACTAAAACGGTGAAGGAAAACATCGTGAGAAAACCTGCATACCATAGCGATTTATTAAAAATTGTATGGTATGTAAGTCCGCCAACCCGCACTAGGCCAGCGTGGTGGACTATATGGCCTAACCACTCTCAATCGTACTGTCGATTGTGGAGGAGGCCCGTGCCCTGCAGTGGGACGTATATGGGCTGATACAGATTGAGTTATAATCACTGGAGGACGCCAAATTGTGTTCAGGTGATGTAATTATACGAAGCCAGGTGTCCGTGCAAACAACTATTTAATTTACTATTAATGCTTAAAATAACGATAAAGCGCACATTAGTTATACAGAGTATATCAAGAGTGCTACCAAAAACGAAGCTGGGTGATATTTTTAGGGACTTCAGACACAATGCAACTAAATTTTGTGCAAAAAATTGTGACGATTTTTTTTGTTATTTTTTTTCTATCATCTTATTAGGGTGGCAAATACATAGTTTTTTCTTAAATAATAGTGTACACCCTTTTATTTTAAAGATGCTATGGTACGCAAGGCTTTAAAACAATATTTAGCAAAAACTATGGATTCATCACCTAAACTCGACGATATTTAAAAAATATTTTAAGAATATTTCCTAGCGAAATTTTTAGTTGTATTGTGTTTGTAGTCACTAAAACTTTCGGTAGCAGTGTTGATATACCCGGTATAGTGAAACATAATCTGCCTCGGTAGCAGTTGTACTAAGGTATGATTGCCAAGATGTTGTCTCGGGTTCGAATGTCGGGTGGGGTAAAGTGATATTGGATTTTTCTTTTCAGTATCAGCTTGGAGTGTATTTGAGCCCGATATAGCGATAGGCTTGTCCTCTATCACATCGCGGGATAGAACACACAAGGTATGACGTGGGTGTTGTGGTAGAACATCTCTGCCTACCCCTTCTGGGAAAAAGGCATGAGTTCATGTATGTATGTATGAATGAAACATAGTCTTGATTTTTCAGCAAGATGATAAGACTTGTATCGGTATTAGAAACTACAAAAGACTTTTCCACTAAAATAAATTGCAAAATATGTTCAAGTACATATTCAAAAATGAAATTCAAACGGAGCGCGAAAGCTATATCGAAGTCGTTCCGCGTTGAAATAGAAATCGGAAATATGTATGTGTCAGTTAGGGTCGACTGAATGTAAATTTAATACATTGAGTCGAATGCACTGCGTCCTTTAAAGGTGCCAATAGCTGCAAATTGAGTGGGGGGCGGAGCACCAGACACGTTCCAATGATGAATAATGGTTGCAAATAGATTCTCGATGTTCTCGAATTTATACCTTTATTAAGGCGAATCGTGTTCGGTTTTTGAATTAAGGTACTTAGAAGTAGAGGACCCGAGTTTTCAGATGTTATAACGTATGGAAGTAAACTTCACTGGTATCATCCAGATTGATCTTTCATGATTTTTGGTTGGAACACTGGTTGGAAACGGCTTATATCCAGCGATTCTCAATATGAATCAATGGAAGGGATTTTGAAATGCTCTGAGGAATTGTTTGAGATGGTACCAACGTCGTCTTTCTACCACCCCACCACCCGCCACCGCAGTAGAATTAATTCCTAGTTCTACCACCTGGATGCGTACCATTTCCGAACGGTACATTTCCAGCATTATTTCTTGTCACGGATGTGCAAATTCTGGAATGAACTCTCGGCATCGGTGTTTCCTGAGCGCTATGACCTGCCTTTCTTTAAAAGAGGCATAAAGAAAGCATTCACCTTAATGTAGGCAGCGATTTTGTTGTCCCGGGCCCCTGGCACTGCGAAGGCCTATGGGCAGTGGTAAACCATTTTCAATTGGGCCGCCACTTCGGCTGCTTAAAATAGCAGTAATAAAAAACTATGGCAACCGACATAGCCTTGCGCATAACAAGTTGAGGTACGAGTGTACAAGACCCATGGCATGGAGATTTGCTGGCGAGTGCAACGTGTAACGTCCATCCACAATAATCCATCATCAGTCAACCTATAATGAAAGTTGAAGAATCTCCAAAAATAAAGTAATCAGGTCTAAAATTCCATACCCTTCTTCTCCTTCAACATCCTTTTATTTCTAAGGGCTCGTGGATGTTTGAAACGTCGGTCGGAACAAAGGTCAATGTACTGGTTTTAGTCGACGATCTACTACTATATAATAACTAAACAAGTTTCATATTTTAACGACCTGAAATGGATATCTGCGGGAATAGATATTTCAGTTGTTATGGAAAGAACTATTTGTTTTTGTATTTTACTAACTAGACATCGATACAATATTTTAACTGCGCATATAAAATATTTCCAATATTTCGACCTTGTCGAAGTTAGCGTTCATACCAGAAAGTCTATAATAAAAACTAATAGGGCGGAGTAACAACGTTACTAAACTCAACAGAGCGATTGACAAAGTTTCTCCATAATACAGAATCTTGTTTACGCCGGCAACTAGACAATGAAAAACACTGATAACTTCGTGACCAGACTTCATTCATGTAGAAAACGGGACAAATTACTATCAATGTCAGTACTTGTGCTAATAATGTTTTGTAACATTTTGGGTAGGTAGCTAAACAAGTGTTGTTATGTAATTTTTGCCGTGCTAAAACCAGACTTTTTTAAAACGCTTTTATTAGTTTCGCCTGTATGTACATTTGTAATGGAATCTTTGAAGTCGATTTACTTATCAAGGATCAATGACAATACAATAATTTAAAATGTTTGTGACATTACCTTAATTATAACATTTTAAAAAAAATTGGTAACTTGCGCGCAGCAGCCTTTCTTTGATGAGATAGACGTATGTTTTTAGTAAAATACAAAATAATATCATCCATCCATCCATCAGCCAAAGGAAGTCCACTGCTGAACATAGGCCTCCCCCAATGATTTCCACAGAGACCTGTTGGAGGCAGCCTGCATCCAGCGACGTCCCGCGACCTTTACCAGGTCGTCGGACCATCTTGTGAAAAGAAAACTACTACTTTTCGTAGCGGAAAGCGCAGCGTAGGACGTCCACCCACAAAATAATATGCTTCATAAAAAACCCAAGCAACATAGCTTTTTAACCATATACTAAATGTTTTTTTCTCCCTAATCTTAAACTAATTATAATCAATTATTTTACTTGTTTTAATTAGGTCTTTTACCAAAGCGTGTTGTTTAGTTTCTTCAGCTATTATTTATTAAAACAGCACCGGTTCACCAAGGATGGAAATTTACTTATCATAATCTAATAAAATATCATAAAACCTACTAAAGTAATACCTTTATCCATAATTTAGAACATTTTAATCGAACCAGTAGGCCTCCAATTATGAATGCACAAAGATGACCTATAGAGAATTTGTGTGTATTTGTGTACGGAAACGCAACAAATAAGCGAATCCGGTTAAATATGATTACAATTACTCATTTATAGTCATCCCAAAATAGTAGAATAAAAAATTAATTAATACGGGTTACTTGGCCTATGGTAATCGCCCCGGTTAAATAAAATCCATAGTAAAGCATAAATACTTTCTTGAATTAATTGTTCGATTGTAATCATCCTCATCTAGCTGATTCATTGAATTTGTAGATTAGACAGGCAAAAGTATTACACCATTACTTGAAAACATATTTATGAATATTTTATTTATTTAATAATTATTAAAAATCCATAAAAGAACATAATACATGGATATAAGATGATAGAACATAAACATTTACGGATTGCTTTTGAATTACTTTTTTACTCTTATTACTATGCATTTAGAGAGGACTATGTCCAACCGTAACTCATGTAGGCTACAGATAATGATTATGTAAAATCTATTGAAAAAGAATAAACACATTAACACACGGAATATTTAAAAACAGTGTTTTAAAACCAATACCGTTTACAAACTGAGCTACTACTCGATTTGGCACCGACCAGTGTTTAAAATCAGGCGCGGAGATTTATTCGCTTCTCAAAATTCGCAGTGGAAACCCTCTCGCTCACATGGCAGACAAATTAGTTGTCCCATTCGTGACAGATGAGCGCAACGGGGCCCGTGCGGCGTGCATCTGAAGCTCGATTTATGCCACGACACGGGAATGTAAGATTTAGCGCCAACTTACGATTTTAACCGGCGATACTATGTAAATAATGACTGGAGTGGACAATGCAGACGGTGATGGATGGTGTGAGTATTGGTTCGGTGTTATGTGATGTTAACTCATGTTTTGGTAGGTTAATTATTTTGTAAATAAGGAGAGTTAGTCAGTGTGATTGATATCACTTTTTAGAGATTCGAGATATAGCAGTTACCTAAATATTTTCATGTTGGTGAAAAATTGAAGGAATCAATTGAGGGAGGGCCATCAAATCGGGACGGGAGCGGGAAGAAAAAGGTTGGAAAGAGGGAAGAGGTATTGGAATTCCAGCAATCTCACTCACCGATAGAAAGGCGACAGCAAAGTTGTCGCTTCACGTTGATCACATGTGAGACAATTGCATCGCTCCGGACAAACTTGCCCATTCATGATTGACAACAGTGTGGCTCTACCACAATTCAATTATAATTTTAACTATGTAATCTTTAGACCATAAACTACTAAAGAAACAATCCAACACCAAGCAATGATTTCATTTATTTATATTTATTTATATAAGCTTTATTGTACACCATAAATAAAACAAAAGGAAACAATTCAAACTAGAGAAAAAAAAAAAGTACAATTGGCGGTCTTATCGCACAAGGCAATTTCTGGCAGACAACCATTTGATGGATATAAGAGAAAAGGACGAAAGTTGGGGCAGCATCAGGTGTACGAATAATACCTGTAGATATTATAGTAGTGTCTATATTCAACATATACACATAAACATACATACATAAGTAAATATCCCATGTAAATATACTACACAATATACACATATACATACATACTATATATAATATATATATATATATATATATCTATACAACATAAAGGTCATATAATCTATAATATAAAAATGAATCGCAAAATGTGTTGGTAACCGCATAATTCAACAACGCCTGGACCAATTTGGCTGATTTTGGTCTTGAAATATTCGTGGAAGTCCTGGGAAGGTTTTAGGAGTGAGAAAAATTGGAAAATTTCTAAGGAAGATACTAAAATCCTTTTTTTTGGGTATCGTTCAAGCGTGATCTGTCCAGCCAATATAGGATGATCTTTGTTTATTTGACGGGAGACGTAAAAGAGAGTCCAGCTTCAACTACCATCCAACGTAAAATGATCTATCTTTCCATTGTCTTTCATTGACGGCTGACGAAATAGAACAAAATTCAAAAAATGTGTACAACGTGTATATAATATTATCTAGATACGGCGTCTTGCGCGTAATTTTGTTAAATGTAAAATAAAACGATGTCCATATCTACCAAAATAGCCCATTTTTTTTAGATTATTGCAACAGTTTTGAACAAAGTATACTCTATCGAAGCGTTTTGCCGGAGTATACCAAAATATATCTAATTATAATTTTTCGTTTTCATAAACGACATTGTTTTTTGAATTTATACTTTTAGATGCGCTGGGGGACATATTTAAATTTCGCATTAGTATTGTTTTCAGACTCAAGAATAAAAAAAATATTGGTACGTTGATGCCGTATCTAGACATTATAATGAAACGATATGCAGTTTTATATTTTTAAATATTTGTTCTATTACTAACGTCACCTGGTAAGGCAGTATGAAGGTTTTATTGATTTGTATATGGTAACGTAATAGACGCGACTGCCAACAAGTTAACGATGGTCACGGGTTCAAATCCCAGGGCACACCTCTGACTTTTCGGATTAATTTCTACGTGAAATAAAATCCGCCAACTCGCACTAAGCAAGCAGGGTGGACTATAATATCTTCTTCTATAATATAAAAATGAATCACAAAAAGTGTTGGTAAGCGCATAACTCAACAACGCCTGGACCAATTTGGCCAATTCTTTTTTTAAATGGTTATTATTACTTTATTACTAACAAAAAGTAATGGCGTGCAATATTATTAGGAAAAACAGCATTTTGGTGCTGAAATAAGGGACGTAATATTGGATGGACAATAAAAAACGCTAAAGTTTTTAATGTCAAAATTTCATAAGGCAATCTTTATATGTACATGTATATGGAGAGACGGGATTTATTAGAGTGGAAGGTACGGGAGAGGGCTGGGATAGCTGACAGATTTGATAGGACGAAATGTAAATGCACGTTATAAGACGGGATGGATAATAAAGAGAAAGGACGGGACGGATCGGGAAGTGATTGAACAGACGGATGAGACGGGATTGAGCCGGACAGTAGGACAGCTACGTCAAGTTTAGGTATACAAGAGTTTATACGAAAAATAACATGTATTTGGTGTGGAGTGGAATCAAAAAATATATGCACCCAGGCGAAGCTGGGCCGGGCCGCTAGTTAAGTATAAATACACATAGGAAAAAGTATACAATTACTAATGTCCTCATTACTGATCATCTCAGCCACAGGAAGTCCACCTGCTGCACATAGGCCTCCCCCAAGGATCTCCACATTGACCTGTTGGAAGCGGCCTGCATCCAGCGACTTCCTGCAACTTTAGCCAGGTCGTCCGTCCACCTTGTTGGCGTGCGTCCGAAATTTCACTTGCCTGTACGTGGCCTCCACTCTAGAACCTTTCGGCCCCAACGGCCATCGGTTCTACGCCCTATGTGTCCGGCCCACTGCCACTTCAACTTGCTAATTCTATGGAATAAATAAGCAATGATTTATTCAATAGAAAAAGGACATGACACATAAATAACAGCAATATCAAAATCGCAGATGAATATATAAGATAATAATATTATTAAATCAACTAAAAAATAAACGTAAAACCAACTGCAACACAATAAAATATCGCGAAGCTAAAAAAACTGTAGAAGCAATAAACCAATACAGTTCACTGTCACCACGTCAAAATTCTATAAAGCGTCACAAACCAAATGTAGTTTCAGTGTGAAATAAATTTTTCTATTGTTCACCAGACGAAACAATGGAAATAGCTTTAAACCGTCAGGAACGTTTACAATAGAGTTTAAACGTTTGCTAAGTGTTGTAGAAAAGTCAGTGCGACGCTGTGCCGCGAACAAAAGCCATAACTTCCGTCTGCCGAGTGTGTCTTTGGCGCACGTACTTCGTATTGCAATGATACGATTAAAACGCTGTTTTAAGTCAACTGCGCTATTAGTGATGAGTGTTTCGAACTGGGAACGTGATGTTTTTAGGTTTGGATTATCGGTGTTGTATTGGGGATTTTGGCGAGGTTGGTGAAAAGATGGAAAATATTAACGGTTGAGCGTATGTTGACATTCTATCTCACCTATAGTCTATAGGTGAGATAGAATGTCAACGTATTATAGCTTTTTATTAAGCCAAACCTACACTACTGTTGGGCATAGTCTCTAATGTTCAAGTAGTACCATTAGATATCGAAGTCCCTTACTAGTCTAAATCACGCCTTTTTTTCAAAAGGAGTATTGAGTCTATCGCCATGTCGGGCACAATTTCCTGACTGCTGATAATGAATATAAAACCAATTTCACTTTGCTCAACCAGGATACGAACCCCGTACATTTACTCAGTAAAAATTCGTTACACCCTGCTTATTATTAATTCAAGGTAAATAGGAGCCAAAGGGTTATCTTCCAAAGCTAAAAATAGCATCTTCTGGAGAAGATTTATGTTTTATTTTATCGGAATAAACTTAGGGATTAGTCCAAGTTAGATGTTTATTAATTGGTGTACAGGTAAATTTTTATTTTCTTGAGCAAACCTTAAAAACATTGCCGTTAATGAAACAAACAAAGCTAGGTTATTTTGCGTTTAATTTATTACATTTTAAATTGCCAATAGCAACATTAACAATTGCGAAATCCAGACAATTCAACCGTCCATTAATTTCGTCAACAGTTTCCGGACATTTTCTTATCCAGATTCTTATCTATATAATTGACCCAATCAGTATCACATGATATTAATAAGACACAAATTACTTTTTAAGTGGAACATATAGTGGTTATTTTTTCAACTGTAATGGACAAATTAGTATTTAATTAAGTGCTATGCTATTGCCATTTGGCAACAGCGCGGGGCGGGTCGCATTGCGTTCCAGTAATTTACATATTAATAATGTTCGATTGTCTCGGAGTGTGCAATCGATAGAAATTGCGTTCATTCCGCGACCTTTACTATTGTGACTGGCTGTTTTCATATTCACTGTCATTACATATTCAATGACGGCCTATATGGCGTTATATTGCCAGAGATAGCCGTTTCTATTCTGGGCAGTATTTATGTCATACAAAAATATTACATAATATATAAATACGTAAGCTAGCCTAATTAATCCAGAAGGGGTAGGCAGAGGTGCCACAATTAGTTATATTATACTAGTTCCAAAAAAGGATTTACAACTCTGCATGTTTATAATACGTAGGTATATGTTCACAAATGTCTACTGATCTTTTTCGAGAAAATGTCGCATATTAAAATATATTCGCTTATCTACAAACAACAACAGACATCTACAAAAAAAATAAAAAAAATGTTTTAGTATATTTTTGGTATATCTTAATTCCAGTTTCTGTGTCACTATAAATTATAAAAGTTGAGAATACAATCTAAACCACGATGTAGTATATAGTTAACATTCAAAAACCCATCAAAAAACAACAAACGAATAGTTCAAAATTGTTTTTCCACAAACTCTTTATCCAATTTGGCTCTGAAATAGATAATTTGGCAACATCCGGGCCGCATTACCTGAAACAAAACACGAACTGCGGTCGCTCCCACCTCAACGCTTAAACATACAGTAAACTTTAAAAACCACGTTTAAAATGTAAAATAAATTGACCACGGCCATTTACATTGCATTCACAGTGACTCCTGCTCAGACCGCTGATAAATCCTCATTTAAAGGATTTAACACTACTATATGTAAAATAGCGTCATTTACATTTATACATTGCTGATGTAATTAAACTTTCAAATGAAATGCGGTGTTTATAATTTGCCTGTCCAAATCAGCTTACATCGGATGGATTAGACCACAACGTATTGTGATAAAGCGGTTAATGAAATGATATATTACAATATTTGGATATGTTTATGTTTTCAGATGTGATTTTAATTCACATTTGTGACCCGGTAAGTCTTGGTTTCATTTTCTAAGTCGGGTATTTTATTGTGTGTGTTTCTTTGTTCGAAAAATCTGCAACAAATAATCTAGGATTAGAATTCGTACCCAGTATGGCGATAGGCTCACTATCAAACTTGGTTGAATTACGATCAGCTAACTATGGCAGTACTAGTACTGCCATACCTCTACTTATCCCTTCGAGTATATAGTCCAGTACTTATGTGTGGATATACGTAAGATTCAACAGCATTAAATTATTACTTAACATGTCTTTAATATTCGATTTGTGTCTGCATGTAGGAAATATAAAATGGATTATAATTCATGAATTTCATAATAACTTTCTATATTTTATAGTCTCTCGATATTCAGAAGCAATCTTGTTGTAGTAAATACGTTCGACGTCCGATCGGAAACTATTTACTTTATAAAGCTTTAATTTCTATTAGAGTCAATAATGGGGTGTTAAGAGCGTACGCGAAAATAGCTTTAAAATAGAATTAGCGAACGCCAAACGAATACGTGTGTTCCGTATAATATTTTCGGTTGTGAATAATTTATTCGTGTCTGCTCGGTGAGCAAGATCGATACAAACCCTGTATATGTATAGATTTAAAATTAGTTTTCCATTCACGATTCTATTCAATTTAATCCCGGTGCAAAACCCAAATGTATAGAATTTAAATTAAATCCCAAACGTGTATTCCGTTTGTGGATTTAGAACTTAACGAGTTTTCTCGATGAAACGGTTTCAATATAAATCTACTTTTGTCTTGTCTCATATAATGGTAAATACATGTTTATTTTATGTCGCACCTATAATACGGGATAAAGATTTATTTTATATTCTTGAAGAGACGTTTCTGACACGATATTTTTTTCCGATAACATTTTTGTGTCCTTTCGTTTAGCGTTTACTACATACCAATGTATGTAGTCAAATTAACAGCTTTCATGTGCTATAGTTCTTTAAAAAATAAAGCAAAACCTTCGCTGATGTTGTAATCCGGTATCTGACATACGACCGCTATATATCGGGTATCTCAAGACTGCTACCGAAAACGAAGCCGGGCGGTAGTTTTAGTGGCTACAAAAACAATGCAATTAGAAATTTCGCATAGAAACGCGACAATTATTTTTTATGATTTTTTAAATATCGTCATTTTTGGGTGGTAAATCCATAGTTTTTGCTAAAATAATAATTTAAACTCTCTTATATCTTAGAGTATTTATAAATTAAAGGGTATACACTATTATTTTAGGAAAAAATGTATTTACCACCAAAATAAGGCAGTAGGAAAAAATTACAAAAAAAAAATTGACGCTTTTTTTTGCAACTTTTTCTGTTGCATTGTGTCTGAAGTCGCTTAAACTACCACCCGGCTTCGTTTTCGGTAGCAGTCTTGATATACCCTGTATAATATTCTGCTTTTAAAATTTTTAATTCATCGATATTCATTTGTTTCTTTCAAATGCTTCCTAACAATTACGTAGAATAAAAACAAATCCCTATGACTCAAAATTGGATACCTCGTTACTGTATCTATATACCGGGTATCTCAAGACTGCTACCGAAAACGAAGCCGGGTGGTAGTTTTAGTGACTACAAACACAATGCAAGTAAAAATTTTGCTAAGAAACGCGACATTTTTTTTTACCATTTTTTAAATATCGTCATTTTTGGGTGGTAAATCCATAGTTTTTGCTAAAATAATAATTTAAACTCTTTTATACCTTAGAGTCTTTATAAATAAAAGGGTATACACTATTATTTTACGAAAAAATGTATTTACTACCCAAATACGACCATATAAAAAAACAAAAAGAAAAAAAATTGTTGCTTTTTTTTCCAACATTTTCTGTTGCATTGTGTCTGAAGTCACTTTAACTACCACCCGGCTTCGTTTTCGGTAGCAGTCTTGATATACCCTGTATATAAAAATGAATGTTTTGTCTGTATGTCATCGATGAACTCAAAAACTACTGGACCAATTTGGCTTATTTTGGTCTTGAAATATTTGTGAAAGATCTGGAAAGGTTTTAGGAGTGAGAAAAATTGGGAATTTTTTAAGGAAGATGCTAAAAACGTTTTTTTTTTTGGGTATCGTTCAAGCGTGATGCGTCCAGCCAATAAAGGATAATCTTTTATTGTTTATTTGACGGGAGACGTAAAAGACGGTCCAGCTTCAACTACCATCCAACGTAAAATGATCTATCTTTCCATTGTCTTTCATTGACGGCTGACGAAATAGAACAAAATTCAAAACATGTGTACATCGTATATATAATATTATCTAGATACGGCGTCTTGCGCGTAATTTTGTTAAATGTATAATAAAACGATGTCCATATCTACCAAAATAGCCCATTGATTTTGAGATTATTGCAACAGTTTAAAACAAGGTATACTCTATCAAAGCGTTTTGCCGGAATACACCAAATTATATCTAATTATAATTTTTCGTTTTCATAAACGACATTGTTTTTGAATTATTGACTTTTAGATGCGCTGGGGGACAAATTTAAAATCCGCATTAGTATTGTTTTCAGACCCAAGAATAAAAAAAATATTGGTACGTTGATGCCGTATCTAGACATTGTAATGAAACGACATGCAGTTTTATATTTTTAAATATTTGTTTTATTACTTACGTCACCTGGTAAGGCAGTATGAAGGTTTTATTAATTTGTATATGGTAACGTACTAGACCCATGACTAGACGCGACTGCCAACAAGTTTACGATGGTCACGGGTTCAAATCCCAGGGCACACTTCTGACTTTTCGGATTAATTTCTACGTGAAATAAAATCCGCCAACCCGCACTAAGCCAGCGGGGTGGATTATATTTTCTTCTATAATATAAAAATGAATCGCAAAATGTGTTGGTAAGCGCATAACTCAACAACGCCTGGACCAATATGGCCAATTCCTTTTTTAAATGTTTATTATTATTACTAACAAAAAGTAGTGGCGTACAATATTATTTGGAAAAACAGCAATAAGTGCTGAAATAAGGGAAGGAATATTGGATGGACAATAAAAAACGCTAAGTTTTTTAATGTCAACATTTCATAAGGCAATCTTTATATGTACATGTATATGGAGAGACGGGATATAATAGAGTGGAAGGTACGGGAGAGGGCTGGGATAGCTGACAGATTTGATAGGACGAAATGTAAATGCACGTTATAAGACGGGATGGATAATAAAGAGAAAGGACGGGACGGATCGGGAAGAGACTGAACAGACGGATGAGACGGGATTGAGCCGGACAGTAGGATAGCTACGTCAAGTTTAGGTATACACGAGTTTATACGAAAAATAACATGTATTTGGTGTGGAGTGGAATTAAAAAAATATATGCACTCAGGCGAAGCTGGGTCGGGCCGCTAGTTATTCATATAAATTAGATTTACCAGCTAAACATGAGGGTGGCAACGAACTCGCCCTACAAATTGAATGCATGGCTCAATTCAATATGCAATATGTTGCATGATCGCAATAAATGTTATTGTTACATTCGTGGAAGCATCGTTTATATAGGACTTTAGTATTGGCAACACTATACGAATAAAATAGATATTAAAATATAGCAGGAACATATTCCGAAGCAATAATAAATAATTACTTACAAGGCAGAAGGTGACATATAAGAAAAGTAAGGATTGTATGCGCCCAATCGCATTTTTACTGGCGGTAAGTCTCTCATATCTAAGAGGCCGTCTGGGTAGTTAGGTACCAAAATCTCTATCACTCCCGCTAAACAGCAGTGTAAATTCACTGTTGCTTTCCGGCTAGAAGGACCATGTAGCCAGAGTAACTACTGGACATATTGAGACTTAACATCTTATGTTGCAGAATGGCGAGCAGAATCATATCACTTATCATCAGGCGAATAGACAGGTAATCTCGTCATTCATCGCATTTAAAAAAAAAACAGCTGTCAGTTAGGCAAGTTTACTGTGCTAGCATATCCGATCAATCATTTGAACGCCCGACAGCACATGAAGTGTTAAAGATTAGCACATTAATAAACAAGCTTTTATTCTTCATAAAGATATGTAGGTTATTGGTTATTTACAACCGACAGTTAACGTTTCGAAAGGGAACCTCAAGATAAAACGTTTGAATCGTGTAGGTTTTGCATGGAACAATCACATTTTCTATAAGTAGATATTGACAATAACCTTGGCTGCATGCATCGAGAAGAGACAATCACTGCATAGTTTGTGGACGCACCCAGAGGGGTAAGAATAGAAATATATTACAAAAACGATGTCACCAGAGAAAAAAGTTGAATTAACCACTTCTACGGCAAGAAAATTTACATCAACGTCGGATTTATTAGTCACAGTAACAGCTTTCGTATCGATATTTTTAGTCATGTCGAATATAAATCGTATTGTATAAGTAACCTGTACGTGGCCTCCACTACAATTTTTTTCGGCATCTACGGCCGGTTGCATTATATTGACGCTATATATAGATACCACCAAGTTTACATTAGAATTTAGGACTACTTAAATATTTATCATTTGCGGTTTTATCGTTTCCAATGACTAGTTTATACAGGCTACATCTCATTTGTATATATCCTTCGTGTAATTCACTGAACACATGGCCTTTGTAAAGCGTTTTCAATTTACCTCAACTTTGCGTACACAAACCGTTCAGCTTTGTGAACATCGTTGGTTTGGTCAGACGCGTCCCACGCTGTTAATTTGTAACTATTAACAAATGGACGTATGTATTTCGTGTATTATCCAGTAAATTTATAGTGAGGCGTGAATTAATTACTATAACATTTAGTAATGCCTCCAAGACAGCTAAAGAATGATTCTATTTTATCGGATCATATTTAGATTAATACGACACGATAAGTCGTTAGATATTTATCCTCATTGTTCTAACTTGGCAGGTCGGACAATGTGAATTATAGCAGGAGCCGACAGAGGAAGGCCGACTCGTCACGCCTCGGGTTAAGGACACAAGGGCCAGACTAATTGGCTGCTTCGACACTACACGATATAATATACACTATAGCTTCTCTATTGAGTTATAACCTTTCGATATTTCATATTTTAGTGACATTTAAAGCTTGTTATTATTAATGATTGCCATTATAATCATTCTATGTTTCGTATAGAAATATGTTCTTTAGTTTGTTTAGTTTAGTTTCTTATATTGGCTGGTGTAGGATTTGAAAGGGATTATCCAAATAAAGGGCTGCCATCAAAACTGCAAGAATTCATTATATTTCATAAATTTAATTTTGTTTCTCTATAATATTAGCCATGTTTCCATATAGATATCGAGTGTGTGCGTCATCTTATTTGTGACTAATAAATGAGTTTTCTTTCTTTCTTTCTATATAACTTCATTATAAAATTTTGAAATATGTATATTATATGTACCTCATTTAACGTTGTCGATGATGCATGTTCTATGAGTTTGAATGTAGTACTTACCTGAAACAAAATAATTTGGACATGAATTATTAAATTATCATAATTATGCCATAACATGGGAAATGAAATAGTTTATTGATTCACCCAATTTTTCGAATATCGTTTTTTTTATAACTTAAAAGAAAATCCTATTAGGACTAAAAGAACGACAGCTATACTTGAATATTAAACTAAATAATTTTCATGACTGTCTTATCTCCATGCAACTCTAAGCAATAATTTATACATCAAAATTACACAGCGCACTCACAAACCAGACTCCAATATAAGATAATTGCCATAATCCCAGTACTTCACGGAGTTAAGCAAGAGCAAATAACTCCGCAATATCCTGTGTAAAACGATTTTCGGAATCAAGCTTCGCGTGGATTTGAAATGGTACTGTAATATTCTGGGACCTGCGGTACTTAAAATTAAATAGCTAGATTGTAGCCATTATGTGGGATCATCAGGACCTCGGACTGTTGAGTGTTGTTATTCTGATAGGTACGTATTGAATGATAGTTTTGTTAGGAAATACCGCTTCTTCATACATACATGAACTTGAGCCTTTATCCCAGAAGTGGTAGACAGAGATGCAATCAGTACCCCCACGTTTTGCCTTGTATTTGACGTCCCACTATGTGATAGGTAGCCAGCCAATCATCATATTGAGCACAAATTTCTGAAATAGCAAAACCAATGTCATTGTGCCCGGATTCCCGGCGAATTCCCATAAAATCAGATATTATACTCTCCAGACATGATAACATGATAACATAGGCCCTATTCAGTGCGACGCGGACGGTCCGCGCACGGATTAGTGATTGCGTCCGTCGCGGATCACATCATCGTTCAGTACGACGCGGAGCGTGATTGATATAAAATTGAATTTGGTGGTTGTTGTATTTATTAAATAGCAATTTGGCAAAAGTCTATAATGTATTTTAACACGATAAAATTAATAGCAACTCTTAACTCCGCCGGATAAAGGCATGTATACCGCGCGTATCCAACACGAAGCTATTAATAACATCGCATTAAAAGGGCGCGAGCCTTATGAGAATAACCATTCAAGTGTTTATAATAAGCAATACGTTGTGTAAACCACTTTATAGGAAAATGAGAAATCTCGCCTGCCTGTTTTATTTACAAGATGAAAGTACGCCTTTTTGATATCAGTAAATCTGGGGAAGCGTTAGAAATTATTTTCGGGTACATAAAATATGAATTATAATTTATTATTATGAAGTTATTTTTGTATTTAGTCTAAGGACACTTGAGAGCAATAGAGAGGTACAAGAGGCTGTAAAATACGAAGTCGACTGACTCCAATTTTCTAAGTAATGGTGTGATGTAATGTCTTGCAAAAACAACTGGTCTCTTAATAGAATAAAAGGAAATAAAAAATCGTTTAATTAAATATAGACTTACAGAATAATGTAATATCAAAGTGTGAGATCATTAACACTAGTATTTTCAGGGGTTACCCAAACTAGACATAGCCTGTATCTTGTGTTACCATAAAATATTAAAAAGGTGAATGCGCATTCTTAGTATCGGTAAAAAAATATTGTTGGTCCCAATACCGATGATACTTAAAATTCATCATGGCATTTTTTATCTGTATCAGTCCATATACGTCCCACTGCAGGGCACGGGCCTCCTCTACAATCGACAGTACGATTGAGAGTGGTTAGGCCAATTTTCCTGTCCGCTCGTTTTATTAATAAGATGTAATGTGGATTTTATTTAATGCAATTTTACCTTAATATTTGGTTTATTCTGTATATTGTATTTTGATACAACATTAATTATACTATGAATTAATCGGATCCCGAACGATATTTTTATTATGTATTATTAAGTTAACAAAGAAGATGGTGTAACAGATCAAATTAGTTAATATATATTTTTTAATTTTATATTTTTTTGTAACATTATAGATGTTACAAAAAATATATGTATTTGGTTTTAGTTATAAGATAATATAAGAGGTTATGTTTTGTAATTGATCCTGAAATTAATGAATTGTTATTATTATTATTAACTAGCTGTGCCCGCGACTTCGTCCGCGTGGAATTTAACAAAAAAGTTAGTTTATTTAGTTTTTTTTTTGGTTTTTGCATTTTTATTTTAATTATCAACATTTGTAACGAAACCATAACGCGATCTAATTCTACGGTGGCGCCATCTCTTAGCGAGCGGCGGTAAACTCCCGTTACACATTTATTTTCAGTTTTTTGTATTAGCTTTATATACAATATTTTGTAAATGTGATATTGATTCGTTGGTGGGAGAACTGGTGGGAGGCGCCTGACGTGACGGCCCAGTGGTGGCATGCGCGTGAGCTGCGCGCGGTACTGGACATTACTTCGGCATTGCAACATTACTTTATTTTTCTAAAATAAATGTAGCCTAAGTTACTCCTTATTATATCAGCTACCTGACAAAAAAAGTCCCGTCAAAATCGATCCAGCCATTTCAGAGATTAGCCGGAACAAACAGACAGAAAGACAAAAAAATTTTAAAGGTCATTTCCGGCACACGTATCGTGTTTATAACGATTAGTAGTAGGACATTTTTTTTTTAATTTTCACTTTATAAACAGACATTTCAATTTTAGATTATACATATAAGTTTATTTTCTTAAAGCATTAAAATAAAAGTATAAGTATAAGTTTAGCAATTGGGATTATTCAACATTGCGTATGGTGATCGATAAATAAATACACCACGGCTAACTCCCCGATCGACAGAATTAGCAAAACATCCCCACAAAAGCACAATGAACATTTTAATCAAAATATTGTTTCAAAATCCGTGATGCGGCTAACAAACCCGGTCAAATTGGAATCCATTGCATACATTACACATGACATGAATGATTTGAGCCGCATCACAGAGGCACGTGAGAGGAGCAACCGTCCCTCCATACATTATCGTAATGCCGGCGTATTTGTCACGACGAATCTCGGAGAGATGACACGTATGGTGTTTGTCTGACTTAAGGTAAAAATGTGATTGATTGTAAACATAAGCTTATTATTAATAGCATAGCATAGATTATTAGTAGATGTCCATTACTGGCCGTTAAGGACTCTCCTGTTAGTGATAAAGTGCATGAGCGGCAATGGTCGCGTACTATCATGTGAGTGGATAAATCATCTGCCTCCTTAAGCAATAGTAAATAAATACTATACAAAATTCACTAAACTTATTTTCACTCTTAGATGAGTTAGGAGTCTACCTTGATATCAGATATGAAACTCAAAAAACTTCTATGAAATAAAAAAATCTTATCTAAGTCCTACGTGTCACAAACCATACAAACCACCACTCGACCAATGGGGCGTAATTAATCATTAGTGAAAGCTGTTTTGGTTCAATTTGGCCTGTACCGGTAATGTCATCTGCAAAAGATAAGTCACGTTCCGCAATCGCTCTCACTTTTTGCCTTTTGTGGTCACGCCAATCTGGTAATTTTGGTGTAAAATTAATTTATTATGTCAATTAGTACCGAGGTGAAAATTTATGATGGACTAAAAATTGTAAGATAAGCCGATAGGGCGTTTTATATGATGTTATATATTTCAATTCGTAATAAGTCAGTTTGAACACGAAAATAAATCATACAAAGTATCACTATGTAGTTTACTTATCGTTATGATATTACATGCAAGCAACATTTGAACTGAAGCACACTGAAATTATAAATACTTTACAAAGGGGACGTCAAATTTCCAACTTAACAATATATTTGGAGCGTACTCCAGTGACAACCCTAAAAATGATTACTCAATTACCCAACAGCGGCACCCCTACTTACATTGTAGTCGGGAAAGTGATAAATTTGTCAGGTAAGTGTGCGTGTTGAGAATATGCGACCGTGCAAATCATGCGAAATATTGCATGTGATTGGAATGTGCGGCTCCACGGGAAATTACGTACAGTGCGAGGGTTGACAACTAGGGTCGTCACCCCACTGACGAGATGTTTATGACTAATGCTTCTTTCATTGGAAACACAAACGAAGGCCAATCTACTGTCTACACTATGTTTTATTTCGTTTTGGATTATTGCCTTTTAAGATTTTAGCATTGATTATTTTATGTATTTATCTGGTTTTGTCTATTTATTATCAGCCCGGAGTCAGAAATTTGTGCCCAATATGGCGATAGACTCGTCCCCTATTACATAGTAGGACGGAACATACAAGGCGAACCGTGGGTGTCCTGGTAGCACCTCTGCCTATCTCTTATGGGAAAAAGGCGTGAGTTTATGTATGTATGTTTTTTTTATGGGTCGGTATCGTAGGTATTTTAACGCATCTGATGTAAGTGCAGAGTTCATCAGATTATTATATTATATATATTATATTATTATATATATATATTTTTGCGTAGGTCCGGTAAATGAGCAAGCAGGTCACAAAATATTGAGTTGAGAGGTATTATCCTCCGATGTAAAGATATACAACTGAAGAACCCAGATGTTATGCACCACGAGATAAACAATAACATGGGTCCTATAGTGTATATTATATATATATTTATGTATCTCAGGATTGCAGTCAATATGCCGCGCCAGTAACAAATATCTCAAATTTGGTAGAGCCTCAATTCTGTCCATCATGACTCAGCATGAATGAACGGGTTCGTCTGTGGCGGTACCACTGTCTTCTTTATGAAATGTTAGGTCCTACCAAATATTATTGATTTTGTTAGTTTGTAATTCCAATGTAGGTATTATAACTATACCTACAACGTATGTAAGGTTTGTCGATAATATAACCGCATTCCCTTTTGATAATGGGAACATTTGTATATGTTGTGAAACAATGAAATGACAATGATTCGTATTATGGCTGGAAACTATCATCATTACAAATAATTGCTGTTCACAATACCTTAATGGACAATTAGCATGAATTTTCGCGATTTCTACTATTACTATTTAGGATTAGACTAGAATGAATATGAGCAATTGTGAGCACTTAGGCCGATTAGATTTTTTTTATTTTTTATTTTTTATTGCATTGAATGGCGAGACGAGCATGCCGTTCACCTGATGGTAAGCGATGTGACCGCTCATGAACAGTAGCAAAACTAAACAACACCTTGAATTACAAAGCAATGCTTGGCATTCCACTGCGCTCGCCATCCTGAGACACAAGATGTTAAGTCTCAATATGTCCAGTAGTTACTCTGGCTACAATGTTCTTCAATCCGAAACACAACAGTGCATTTAAACTGCTGTTTGACGGGAGAAATAGACATTGCGGTGGTACCCACCCAGGCAGCCTCTCACATATGAGAGACCTACCACCAGTTACTTAAAAAGTATCTACCGATTAACCTAGATTGCCAGGACACATCTAGGATATCTTTAGCATTAAACTATGAGTATGTGTGAGTGAAATAAAACTATTATTTACGGATTTTATCGCGAATTTAGTTTAATTTTTACATTTTTAACTTCCCGACGTTTCGATTACTTTACAGCTTTCGTGGTCACGGGGCGGAGTGAGGTATTAGACGTCCGCTCTGTGACTGTTATAATTTAACTTAACAGTCACAGAGTAAAGTAATCGAAACGTCGGGAAGTTAAAAATGTAAAAATTAAACTAAATTCGCGATAAAATCCGTAAATAATAGTTTTATTTCAATGTGTAACATTCGCGTAAATCTAAGAAACCATTATGTGTGAGTGACTCTTGAGTGTGTTTATTTTATAAAAATCTATTATAATTGTATTACTACTCATCTTGGCTCACGGTTCTGTATACGCGTGTGCGTGTAAATATTTTTGCCATTTATAATGTAGAAAGAAAACAAAAATACACTAGCAATAGTAAGGATGAGGTGCGTGGTGGCCTGTTGGTAAACGGACTAGACGCGACTGCCAACATGTTCACGGTGGTTGCGGGTTCGAATCCCAGGGCACACCTCTGACTTTTCGAAGTCATGTGTGTATTGATAGTCAATCACCATGCACTAAAACGGTGAAGGAAAACATCGTGAGGAAACCTGCATACCATAGCGATTTATACAAAAATCTATGGTATGTAAGTCCGCCAACCCGCACTAGGCCAGTGTGGTGGACTATATGGCCTAAACACTCTCAATCGTACTGTCGATTGTAGAGGAGGCCCGTGCCCTGCAGTGGGACGTATATGGGCTGATACAATACAAAAAATAGTAAGGATTAAGACTTTTATTTAAATTATATGTATAGCTTTCAACGATCTAATTTCTAAGCCCCGTGTGTCACCTAAACTAACGATAACTTTTCACTGGATGTTCTCATAGCAGAGTTAGCAAACATATAAACTAGAAGGTATTATGCATAATTAGCAAACATTTGAACTCCAAGTTTCAGTGCATAGGTAAATGTAACTACCACTTCCCAAATAGCTTTCATACGTACAACTTTCGAATTTAATGTTACGTTGTGGTTAATTTTAATGTGGAGTGCAAATGTGTTTGCAAAGTAGAGCCATACTGAAGTTAGTCTTAAAAGAATGAATTTCCAAGAACTAGGCCTTATTTACAATCTGGGGGCGCGGCCGAGCCCCCTCCAAGTCGAGCTATAGGCCGTAACATCCTTTTCTCGAAGCAATTCAGACCATTTTCAACCCCCCATAACTTCGTTGTGGTTAAAGCAAGAAGCCTGAATTTTCAGTTACTAAGTAGGCATTGTGTAAACACGGTATATTTAAAATTTCATTCAATTTGAACCAGTAGTTTAAGAATTATAATGTGTCAAACTTTCGTAATTTTGTCACTCACTGACTGACTGACCGATCATCAAAAGTCTAAGGCACTTCTAGCAGACATAGAACCTTCAAATTTAGAATATAATTAGTGTTTAGTGTCTAAAGTAAGGGAAAATTCAAACATTTCATAATTTGTGTCTAGTTTTCTAGATAGACCAACTGCGTGAATAACTTTGTAATCCCATATAAATGTATAGGATTACAAAGTTACATTTGCAGTTAATGAATCATTGTACCCGTATATAGTGGAATAATAGTTGTAGATATATATCTTTATACATGAGGCATAATAGGAGGGGATATAGAGAGGGAAATGGTGTATTCAGCCCATGAAACTGTACAACATTTCTCTAGAAAAACATGACGAAGAAAAACTTGCAAATAAATAGATTAAATAACTCGAAAATATCAATTAAAATGAAAGAAAGAACATTAATAATCAAATCCGCTATATTTGTGATAAATTGATACCTACAAAAATAAGAAAAATCCATAAGACAGAGGCTTTAAGAAAAATCGTTAGTGATATTCTAGAAGTAAGAAGTACCGAAAAGGAAAAAAAGTAGGATTCTACAAAAAGACGTGAGATCCCATCAAAAACATCCTGTAAAAAAATTCCAAGTCTCGCAGCTCAGGTTTTCTACCGCAAAAAGTTGTGACATGCATGTAATACCAAGTCGATTAATTTATTTAGTCCTTAGGGACCTTCTGTAGAAAGTTATTACGTTAGTTATTACCATATCAATATTAAAAATTCTTTACGTTTTAAATAAATAGATCGACTTGGCCAGTAGCATTATGTATAAATTGTACGATACATTATGTTTTCATGCGATGGCCAAGTCGATCCATTTATTTAAAACGTAAAGAATTTTTAATATTGATATGGTAATAACTAACGTAATAACTTTCTATAGAAGGTCCCTTAAGGACTAAATAAATTAATCGACTTGGTATTACATGCATCTCACAACTTTTTGCGGTAGAAAACCTGAGCTGCGAGACTTGGAATTTTTTACAGGATGTTTTTGATGGGGTAATTGTTTTCATGAAGAGGAATGAATAAATATACCCAACAGTTACATATATAGTGTTGACCCCACAATGAGATCGAGTCTTGCGTCGTTGGGTATCAAAATCTACAAGAGACATTTCAGTCTCACAAACACACAAATATTTCTTTTGGTGTGGGGATTGAACCTACGGCCTCTAGTTTCGCAACCAGTGGCTAACCAACTTCGCCACAGAGGCTGTCAAAAATAATAGAATCTATCACGTAAAATTATCAGTGCCTGTACCACTAACATTTTCCAATTTGTGCATAAACTTCATAAGATACCGAGAAGATAACCTGGTTACTCTTACTCTATTCAAGTCATTTATTTAAGGATTTATTTTCACATAATTTACCTTACGAAATAAACTCGCCATATTTTGACATTGTTTGCCTAACGTTTCCACAGCATGTTTTCCATGAGACGAATAGCAAAGATAGCCGTGTCCACTTCATGGCAGCTTCACAATGTATCTCGAGAGATACAATCTGAGCTGTGTTTCGTGCATTCTTAAATAAATAAAGTATTGAGAGCCACGCTGTTGCAGAGTAGAATAAGTAAAAAGTCGCTAGATTCGTGGATTTATATTTCTGTGCTGAGAAAAATAACAAATATACATACATTCATAAACTCACGCCTTTTTCCAGAAGTAGTAGGTAGGCAACCAGAAGTGCAACCATGACACCCTCGTATCGCCGTTTATATTCCGTTCCATGTTGTGATAGATGGCAACCCTATCGCAATATCGGGTACCAATTCCTGACTCCGATAAATAAAAATATCCAATATCACTTTGTCCGACCCAGAATGTGAACCCAAGACCACAGCTTTGCAATCATACGTTGTAGGACTGCGCCATGAGGCAGAGAATACTCGTATATTACAAGTCAATAACAAATATTAGTGTGACAAACAAAAAAGTACGTAGTGACCTATTGGCTACTGACCAGATGCGGCTGCCGAAATGTTTGCGATAGTCGCGGGCTCAAATCCCAGGGCATACCTCTGACTTTTCAGAGACATACATATGTATGTATATTGATAAGTCAATCACCACGCGATATGGTGACAATAGCGAAGTGTAATCATTTCTATGGTATTTAATATCCGCCAATTAATAAAGCAGTGTGGTGGACAATATGATGCTGTCAATCGGGTGCTAGATTTTAGGGGAGGTCCGTGCCCAGCAGTGGGACTAATATGTGATAATCCACATACATATACAGTTTACAAAAAGTTTTACTTTATTATCAAACATATCAAGGTTGTTTATATACAAACATAATACTGATAAAGTTTTTTCGAATAATCAATGTCCAGTATCTTTACTTTACAAAGGTATTAATTACCTGTATCGGCCAAGTATACTAATTGGACGAACGGGGTTAATTAGGTCACCACCTAGTCAAACGACAAAATTGATACCATTAGGATTTGCGTTGCGGTTGGAAGAGGGACGGTAGCTGTGCTGTAACTATCAAGAGATGAATATCATATTTTAAAAATATTTTGTATCAGATTAAACAGCTTGAGCTAAATCGAGGAATTCTTATAAATGTTTTCATGGTTGGTCTATCACTTTGTCTAGTTGATCAGCTATTTAACACTTCTATGTGTCTTCATGCAACCATCATTCGAGTATCGTCTTTTTAAAAGTTGTAACTTATTTTTATGAAGCAAAATATAACATAATTCTAATTAAGTAAAAACATTTAGCACGGCTTTATTGTTCATATAGTGCATTCACACTTCAATAGACAGCTTATCACTTAGTTCAATCAGTTTCAAGCAAGCCAATTCATAAGTGTAGGACTTCCAAAATTGTTGACCGCCAATCTCTCATTGCATTAGCTCTCAACTCTAGGGCAGCTTCACAAAGTTAAACTAAGTATATTCCTACGCCAATTGATCGAGTTGATTCCTAAGTGTTAATCCACAAACTTCTTGAAATCTAATGCTTTTTGCGGGAATGTTAAATTTTGTGTCAGATATTCGGACGAATACGCCAGTGCCAAAGTTATTTACTCATTCTTCGTCATATTGCCGGGTTTTTAGCACTCAGTTGTATCAATCTCAGCATCAGTAAATATATACTCATAATCTCACTAAACAATAGCAAAAGCACTTGGAACGCATCTGAGGACTCCATCAATGGAATCCATTGTCAACCATGCAAATTAATCAAATCATTTACGAGCAGTTACTGGTTCAATCTAGTTTAATCAATTAAACTGCAAAGACGTATTCATTAACGATGATTAGTATATTATAATCAATTCTCGTGCCATTACCTAATCCTAGATTGGACGGTGCAAGCCGGCAAGCCGGTGAATGTGCTATTGTGAGCTCGTGAATAGCTGACTTCAATTCAAATTGTACAATTTAATTGAATTTACTATAAATGCGATTTATCAAAATTAATTACGATATTGTGGGGGTTTGGTCTGACAAATAATTGACGAAATGAGTTGTATTTCTATTAAGAAGGCGAAGTACATTTATCTGGGGGCGCGGCCGAGCCCCCTCCAAGTCGAGCTATAGGCCGTAACATCCTTTTCTCGAAGCAATTCAGACCATTTTCAACCCCCTATAACTTCGTTGTGGCTAAAGCATGAAGCCTGAATTTTCAGTTACTAAGCAGGCATTGTGTAAACACGGTATATTTAAAATTTCATTCAATTTGAACCAGTAGTTTAAGAATTATAACTTATCAAACTTTCGTAATTTTGTCACTCACTGACTGACTGACCGATCATCAAAAGTCGAAGGCACTTCTAGCAGACATAGAACCTTCAAATTTAGAATATAATTAGTGTTTAGTGTCTAAAGTAAGGAAAAATTCAAACATTTCATAATTTGTGTCTAGTTTTCTAGATAGACCAACTGCGTGAATAACTTTGTAATCCCATATAAATGTATAGGATTACAAAGTTACATTTGCAGTTAATGAATCATTGTACCCGTATATAATGGAATAATAGTTGTAGATAGATATCTGTATATATGAGGCATAACAGGAGGGGATATAGAGAGGGAAATGGTGTATTCAGCCCATGAAACTGTACAACATTCCTCTAGAAAAACATGACGAAGAAAAACTTGCAAATAAATAGACTAAATAGCTCGAAAATATCAATTACAATGAAAGAAAGAACATTAATAATCAAATCCGCTATATTTGTGATAAATTGATACCTACAAAAATAAGAAAAATCCATAAGACAGAGGCTTTAAGAAAAATCGTTAGTGATATTCCAGAAGTAAGAAGTACCGAAAAGGAAAAAAGTAGGACTCTACAAAAAGACGTGAGATCCCATCAAAAACATCCTGTAAAAAAATCCAAGTCTCGCAGCTCAGGTTTTCTACCGCAAAACGTTGTGAGATGCATGTAATACCAAGTCGATTAATTTATTTAGTACTTAAGGGACCTTCTATATAAAGTTATTACGTTAGTTATTACCATATCAATATTAAAAATTCTTTACGTTTTAAATAAATAGATCGACTTGGCCAGCAGCATTATGTATAAATTGTACCATACATTATGTTTTCATGCGATGGCCAAGTCGATCCATTTATTTAAAACGTAAAGAATTTTTAATATTGATATGGTAATAACTAACGTAATAACTTTATATAGAAGGTCCCTTAAGTACTAAATAAATTAATCGACTTGGTATTACATGCATCTCACAACGTTTTGCGGTAGAAAACCTGAGCTGCGAGACTTGGATTTTTTTTACAGGATGTTTTTGATGGGATGTATTATAGGTTAAGATATTAAGCTCTAATGGCTCTAACAAAACATTTCATACAAACACAACATGCAATGTTCCAAAAAATTCGAGATAGGTATTCCTTACCTATCCACAAACAATAGTAACATCAAGTATTGTTTAAAATGTTTTACTTTCCTTAAAAAATCACTATTCCTAAACCGATATCCTTTAAAAGAACAAAACGCGCCTTACCTATTTTGCAGCCAGTACCCAAGATCCAAGTATGTACACAATGTGTGTAGGTGGTTTTGGCAAAGCATCTTGCTGACCATACCCCGGCATGCATAACCAAATAGCCACTCGTACTTGAGGTAAACAAGTTCAGTGAGACGGAATAAATGCTTCACTGTTGATACATCGCCGGTACACGCGCTCTGAATCAAAATATTAACTATATATTGCATTCTTTTTCCAGTGTTTTGTGATGGATTTTCAATTACGTGTTGTTTTCTGATATGCATTGACTTTGTTGTTCATTTAGTTTTAAAATACGTGGCTTGTTTGTTTTTAATATTTATATTGTTGAATATTTGATGGTGTTTGTTAATCAATATTATGTTTAATCATGATTGTGTATTTAAATTTTACATTGTAAAAAAATGTTTGAGGGTGAATTGCGGTATCAAAATCTCATCATCATCATCATCATCATCAGCCCGTTGCAGTCCACTGCTGGACATAGGCCTCTCCCAAGGTACACCACAGAGCCCGGTCTGTAGCTTTACGCATCCAGTTCTTGCCGGCCCTCTTCTGCAAGTCATCCCGCCATCTGGCCAGAGGACGTCCCACGCTACGTTTGCCAAGACGCGGTCTCCACTCCAGAACACGCTTACTCCAGCGGTTATCCGTTCTGCGACATATGTGGCCAGCCCATTGCCACTTCAACCTACTAACTTTCAGAGCTATGTCGGTTACCTTGGTTCTCTGACGGATCACTTCGTTTCGAATTTTGTCCTTTAGAGAGACTCCGAGCATAGCTCTTTCCATCGCACGTTGAGCGACCTTTAACTTGTGGATTAGCCCCACAGTCAGTGTCCACGTCTCGGCTCCGTACGTCATTACAGGGAGGACGCAGTGGTTGAACACTTTACTCTTTTGATACTATGAGTAAAGTATCAAAATCTATTAAATAAAATATATTTTTCGAACCCTTTCCTTTATTTCATAAATTATAAAAAGAAGCAGATTTTTTAACTCTTGATTTGCTGAAAGTAGTATTTCAAATCAACTTTAATATACATGTAAAACTAACATACTTCATCGAGTTTGTTAGTTTGTTGCAAATGGAGTACAAAATCTAGTATTTATTTCTTAAAGAGTGTAATGAATAATTTTATTGATCATTTCACAATGAAGCTTCCTTAAAATTAGAAAAAAGCACATGTAAAAACAATAGGAAAAATATATATTTTATAGTTACCCATTCGAACAGGTTTACACTATTTGCCCCTGCGTTTCTATTCACCCCATGTGACCGTACATTTTTTGCCTATAGTTTACATTTTTAGTAAAGCGCTTTAAGCGCTATCGCACGGATGCACTAAATCTACCCATTAAATCCCTAACAATTGGTCCGTTGGCGCTGAAGCGATTTGCAGCCACTTACGCCAACGGACATTTTGAACTAGCCACTAACATTTTTCATCGGACACTATATGCTTCAATTTGTGCATGAAAAGAAAATATTTTATCAGAACTGTTAGGTGAAGTTGTGGTAACGACGTGGGTGAATTTTGCCTAATGCAGTGAAAAATATTTCTGCATTTTCAGAGAGGTTGTTGACTCTGAATATCTCAGTTTTGAACCACGTGTAGTGTTTTGAAATACGTATGTGTGTTGTCACGAACAAGCACGTAATTAAAATGCATAAATTTAACAACACGGTACTTGTGAATACTTAATTAGCAGTTGTTTTTTTATTTGTCGTACGTATTTAAATTTAAATAACATAATTATGTGTACCTACTACTAACGAAAACAGCTGCTATGATAAGTATTATTAATCAAACTACAATGAAACAATAAAAGGACGATGAATACAAGATTTTTTATAGCAATGAATAGAGAGACAAGCTTGCCATTCGCTTGATGACCACTCGTGAAAAGTAACAAAACAAAACAACATCATGAATTATTAGTAAGCAATGCGTGGCATTCCACTGCATTTGCCATCCTGAGACATAATTGGTGAGTCTCAATATATCCAGTAGGTACTCTGGCTACAATGTCCTTGAAATCGGAACACAACAGAGCATTTACACAGCTGTTTGCTTCAATAAATAATCTCATACTCAAATGTTTTTGCAAGGATAGCTCTTATTTTAATAAATTCCATATAAATACCGTTCAATTCTCGATATTGACTGTCAGTGAACACAAAAGGAGGGATTCCATTCTTCGGCAGTTCGAATTATAAATGTGGATACAGGGTGGTCCGTGCAAATATGCGGAATGCTGACCACTTAGGGGCGGCATCCCTCAGCGTACGGTCGGTGGAATGAAGGGTGAATCAAATTGTGCAGTTGCCTTGCAGTCCGTTGTATTGGTAGTCCTGTGTTTTCTGGAAACGTGTTTTGGTTGTGAAGTAATGAACAACTGGAAGGGAACTGTAAACATTAGGCTGTAAAGGAAATTTCAATATCCGTTTGGATGAATATATTTTGTATGCATGTAAGAGTACGTACATATAATTTTAAGCTCTTGCGTACCATTGCGTCTTTGAAAATAAAAGGTCAACATTTTTCTTTACGAAAAACTACGAAAACATAAAACACGCTGATAGGTAAAAAGAATAAAAAATCCATCGCCTTTTTTCGAAATTTTTAGCTATTTGGTGTCTATAGTTACTAAAACTACCACCCGCCACTGTTTTTGGTCACCATGTGGATATACCTGGCATATTGACTTCTTATTTAAAAAACAAAATAGATAGTTATCACGTTTTTAATCAATATTTATGCACAAAAATCATACCTTGAGTAATTTATTACTGAATAGAGTTGGCCTGATGTGTATCGATTTAGGGAACATCGCAGCATTGTGATAACGTGATATTCTTAGATAATATGTTATATACTTGAAATATCTATATAGTATCAGGGGACTTTATCGACAACTCGATATCCCATATCGTAATCATCGAGCATCCGTATCTCCAAGTAAAAAAATAATCCCTTGGTTACGAAGAAATAATCAAACCATACAGCGTAATCGTTGATGTAATTACTACGGATTCTACCAAAATTCCGAATATAATCGTATTCGGATAAATTCGTGAACGATCGTACATTGGTTAACCGTAATAAATATTCATTAATATAAAAAGCATTGAGTCCGCCAAGTGATATGCATGAGCTGATTGTTGATACGAGGTTCGTATTGTTATAAATAAACGAGTGGAAATGATATATGTTGAATTAAAACACACATTAATACATCAGCTCTCATATTATTATTCGGATAAATTTACTATCAAATTTTTATGACTGGTAGGTCTCCCATATGTGAGAAGCTGCCTGGGTAGGTACCACCGCAATATTTACTTCTGCTACCAAACTGTAAAAGTACTGTTTTTAGGTTTGAAGGACATGCAAGTGCACTGCGTTGTAATTAATGGTGTTTTTTGGTTTTACTACTGTCTATAAGAACTCGTATTGCTTACGATCAAGCGAATGGCATGTAAGTTTCACCATTCATTGAAATTAATAAAAATTGGATTAAATTAAGCAAAAATGATGTTGAATGTCCCAAGTTAATTAAATTACAACTCATAATTCTCAAGTGAATAGATTTTATATACTACCAGGTATGTCTTTTAGAATTTCTACAACTATTTCATAAAATATTAAATAACCATCAACATTTGAAGCAGGTATTAAAGTTAAGTAAAGTTCTATTAAATCACTACTATAATATTCTACGGGATAAAATAATATTTTTATTTCGTATAAAGACCACTTTCGTACGCTTCGTGAGTTTTAAATCAGTTTGTATGCTAAGTGCCCATTTGAAATACTTTCATAAAAAAATTATTACTGTATATGTTTAAAACTATAAAAACCTTTTCTACTATGAATGCAGGATTTACTGAAAGCAATTAAGCATTATGAATTGTCCTAACAACTTATTCTCTTTGGATACTAAAAACTAAAATCAAAACGTCACAAGCTTATGTCATGACACAAAGCAATAAATTCAAAATTCTCGTCATTCAACCAAACAAATAAATATGTTATTAAAAAGAGAACCAGACGAACAAGTAACGCATAAGATAATATGCTATGGAACTATAGTAATAATCCTGGTGTATTTGCTGAAATTTGTAAAGTACTTATCGAATAGAAGCTATTGCCTTGACAATAGGGAAGGGGATCCCTCAATTGGTTCTAGAGTTGCTAATAGACGCCTTCCAAGGAACGAAGGTGCACCTGAAGAGAGAAGTGACAGAAAACCTAAAAGACAAAGACGTCGGCGCCATAGATACATCGCGGAGCACTGGGTCCCGAAAGACCCTTGTCATAGCCACGAATTAGAATTCTTTGAGTAACACGGGTGCTGTTGCGGCTATGAAATGTTTTGTAGCTTTGGGCCACAATTTGGCGTGTCATCTATCAGAAACTGTCACTGTTAGCAATAAAGGTTATTGTAATTAAATGTTTCTGAGTTATTTTGAGAAAAATAGCAGGGACCGTTGTCAGGCCAAGACTAAAAAACATTGACATTTTAATTCTGTCCCTTACAAATACCAAATATTTATAGGACTAGTTTTTTCCAAGATCATGAACTTTATATAAAAGCCTTTGCATAGAAACAAAATAACTTACAATGGATTTGTAGAATAGTTCAATATTGTAAGATCAGAATCTTCCAATTAACGTCTGACCTTTACCGTGATTGTTATAATAGTTCACTGAGTTTTGTAATGATAAGGATAATGGTAACGAAGTTCCCTACCTCCTTGTAGATAACGCTGAACTAAATATTCGTAGTTTATATAGCTATAACTTACATTGGTAATTCTAAAACTTGGATTTACAAATGCAAAATCTATGAGAAATAGGATGATTTGGCTCCAGATTACTAAGTAATCCAGATAGATAATCGTTTAGAAAATAATATTTAAAGGTAGAACTTACAAAAGAACAATTGATACACAAGTCAATTATAAAAGTCATTCAACATTATAAAATCAAGACACAATTTCGTGAAATAAACCAGACACAAATTCCCTTAATTATTTGACGGGTGAGTAAATAAAGCTAATTTATGAAGTCGGATTGGTCATAAAACAAAGGGACTCGGTGAAGACATTTTACGAACACGGCTTATTTACAGCTTAAACGTAAGTAAGCTCGGATCGTGACCGCGGAGTCGGTCGCCGGTAATAACTTTGATTGAAGCGGCGGCGGCCGCGGTATTTGTCAAAATTACGCGATGGCCCCGTCGTGACTCTTGCTCGACGCCCTTACACGTGTTGTTTCTTGTCATTTGTGTCATTATCTGATAGACCAGGAGATGACTATGCTTTTTGATATAATAAAGTATTCGTTTTTAAATTCACTCATGCCATAACCATATTCAAAGGTCAGCGGGATTGGCCCATTGCCTTGCAGTGGAACGCATATGAGCTGATACGATATCATTCATTGTATAAAAACTTTATGGCAACTAAAAACAAGACAAGTATACAAAACACTTTTTCAAAGCATGTTATTTCATATAAATTCTTCAAGATGGTGGATATCATTAATGCTAACAGCCATTGTTCAACCAACTACGGTTTCAATTATAACACTCCACTACCAGACGAACGTTGGCGTTTTAACAGGTCTCTGTGGCACTGAAACACTTTAAAATAACACCGGCAAACTAAGATTTAACTTTATAAAGTTACCACGTTGCATAGACGAAGAAAACCAACCATGTTTAATTGCGGCGCACTATTTTCCTCAGCGTTACTTAGGCTAATTAACCTCGATGGAATGGGGACGCAAACATGAAAAGCAACGTAACAGAATTTGTGTTTTGAAAATTCAGTTTTATTCCAGTTTCTCACGATATTATTGCATTATACCATTCATATCGTTCCCGTAATTCCTCAAGATTGTGCTACGGTATGCGGTTTGCTTGTTTGTAGATAATTAGAGGTTTGCCGTTGACAACATTCTTAAGCGATTTCTGAATACTTTTTGTGAATATGTTGCATAACATACATATTTTCAAATCATTATAAGGCTGCCTTCCTGAGTGGTGAATTACGAAACGCACAATTGCATGTTTGCCGAATTAACTCGAAGTTTGAACCTTTTTGGTGGTTATAAGTGTAGGTATTAGAATAAGCACTCACTTCCCGGAACTAACTATTGTATATTTTGTAAATTAACACTTAATACATTCACAGACAGAGTAAAATTATAATTATGCGACTCGGAGCGAGATGTGCTCGTGACGAGAGATGGCAGACTGTCTTCTTCATCCAAATAAACCGACCCTTTTATAGGACTACCCGAATGAGGATCGGTGGGGATAAATCTTCCAGAAAATATATTTAAGCCATAAAATAGGGTCCATCCTTTCAACTTAAAATTAAGGTCGGCCCAAACATCTGGGCTATTGTCCAAACAGAAAGGTTTACCCAAACATGTGTACTATTGTCTAAAAAACATAAATTTGTTGCAAAGGATTACCGCCACTAAAGAACTTAACTATAATAATACAGTTTTATTGCCCCGGTATGAACGGGCCATTACAATTAGGAAACAATAATTTAGAACAGCATCTTTTTAACTAATATTATACAATAGGGTACACAAAAATTCTTATTTTAGTAAAACGACTCGCAGATGTTTTATGGTTAAACATCTGCAGTCATATCTTAAAATGAAATGCGTGTTTAAATAATGTTCAAATTACAAATAATAAGCGTGTTATTTTATAAGCTAAATCTAAGTTGGCGTATTGCAACCGCCACACCTTTTTGAATTGTTTTGAGTCACTAGTTCATTAGATACGCTTTTAAGTAATAAAATCGTAAATATGAATGCTTTACTCCTACTGTGCCAATTATACCCAAATCTACCATAGTTAAATTAATAGCGCCTTGAGTTGATTTTTGACAAACTTCTATGCCACTACAGTAGATCATAATAATTATGTAAAGATGTACATATCTTAAAAAAAAAGTTTAGACACAACTCAATCAGATTGTATGGAAATTACATGCTCATTTTGCAAAATGAGCAAATTTTAGAACCAATATTTAGTGTTCATACGGTAGCGACAAGGAAGATGCAATCTTTAAGTAAGTTGTGCAAGCAGTTCCAGTTAAGAGTAACTCATTGTGAGCGTGCGAGTAAAATAAATTACGTCACTCAGGGAAAGAGGTAATTAGTTGCAAACATATAAATCTTATGTTTTATTTCACGCTGAGACAGTGACTGAATAGATTAAGAATATAGACCAATTAGTTTCTAGTTACTATGTAAAGTAATTAATAATTAATAGGCTAAAGTTTGTTGTATATTTTTGTAACAGTGGTATCAAGCGTGGAGACCTGGTAAACAATGTAGCCGATTTTTTTTTGAATTATCTGTGTACGTACACAGATGCAAGACGTCGCGAGAAGCTGGCTTTACCTAACAAATTACTGTCAAAGTGCCTATGCGTAGTAGTGAAATTATTGAGAATAATTGTGAAAGATGATGATGATATTGAAGACAGTGTTAGATACCTACACAATTAGTCATGCTCACTTCCACAGGCGAGCTTATTCGAAATTGATAATACAAAAACTTATATATTTATCTATTTTTTCCTTCTCTTACGACCTTGGAAGTCGGTGAGAGATTTTCTTCGAGCAATACAACTCGTATTTGTACTCTTATGTTAAATATTCGATTAGATTTATTGTGACAAACCTTTGTGGTTTATAAATGCTGAAATATCTACTGAATTATTTTACTTCATATTTTATAATCATGATAAATAAATTAAAAAAATTTTTGGTGTCCAAAAAAATAATAATTAAAGAAATAAATTACTCAATACATTCATTTAATACATTCCTCAAAACAATTTTGACTTCAGTAATGGTCGGAAATGGAACTTAAAGATGACGCCGAAAAAAGAAGTATCTGGATAAAAATTTGTGATGCTGTTTGTATCACCGTCTCAACTCCTGGTCCATGTCGCTTTCCCGTGACCGGAGCATCACTAATCGTCCGGTAGATTGTGTACAACTCACGTTTTCCCCTCACGTACTCGGAGATTCTTGGCTCGTTGTGACATGCTATAATAACACATTTCACAATATCTGTTGCTGTATCAATGTAAACACTTTGGACATATTTGATAGTAGGGTATACTAGGTTAAATACCGACCATAGTAAAATTAAAGGGTTTCAAACAGGCCAATTTAATAAACATCTCTCACTAGTCGCCATGCTTCACATTCTAAGCACTTCACGAGCTTTATCAAATAAATTTTAATACAAGTACTATCCCCTATACAATACTGGAATTCCTATTTCAAAAAGGTACTTATAAATCGACGGGCACGATTCCTGCTATTAATTTAACTTTGTGATTGATTTCGTTGCGGGTTAAAGACAAGTTAGAAATTTCCGAAGACTAGCCGAGCTTCAATGCTCGGTGTCATTACAATGCGTGTCACTGTTGATGCTGGTGGTGGGTGTGAAGGTAGGACAGTCTCCAAATCGACGTTCAGGATTATCCCTAATGTGTCAGAGTATATCGTGTTTTACTGAAATATTATTTAAACGCAATGCCGCAATACTTGGCCCTTATAATGACAGGTTGCATATTTTAGCCCCAAGCGGAGACACGTGTTTGTTCCCACACATCAGTTACACTGGCCACTATTGACCGTTTATATTTTCAAATGTTATTCATACTTATACTGCATTACTTATAACTGGAAAATTCCGTTTAGTCATAACGCTAGTGTACTGCACCTATTTTAAGAAGTCTGAATACGTTTTTTTTTATTTTACTCTCAGCGGGGTTGTGGAAAAATGTTTAGGTTCTTTAAAATGTTTATACCGGGTATCTCAAGACTGCTACCGAAAACGAAGCCGGGTGGTAGTTTTAGTAGCTACAAACACAATGCAATTAAACATTTTGCATAGAAACGCGACAATTATTTTTTATGATTTTTTAAATATCGTCATTTTTGGGTGGTAAATCCATAGTTTTTGCTAGAATAATAATTTAAACTCTTTATACCTTAGAGTATTTATAAATAGAAGGGTATACACTATTATTTCAGGAAAAAATGTATTTACCGCCCAAATAGGGCCCAAGAAAAAAAAAATAACAAAAAAAAATTGTCGCTTTTTTTTGCAACTTTTTCTGTTGCATTTTGTCTGGAGTCGCTTAAACTACCACCCGGCTTCGTTTTCGGTAGCAGTCTTGATATACCCTGTATGTGTATTTAGTGAATTTAGAAAATATTTATTTTATCAAAATGTTCAATGCCATCGATTTTTACAAATTATGCCATTCCATCTACAAGAGATTGTTAATAATATACTGGCTTCGATATGATAAATACATTTGGCTTCTGAACTATAGTTATCGTAACATAGCAGTTTTCCTCAATTGTAATATTGTTAATGTTCCAGTAATTTTTTCTACGGATTAACCTCAGGCTCTCGGCTTCCGATTTAGAATATAATCAAGATTCAAACCTTATAAATTTCCTCGTCTCCATGGTATATTTATATATAGCGTGTTGGATACCGTCCAGTGTCACGCGCAGGCGGTGGCGTGCGGCGTAACTCTCCACCACAACTCCTTGCGTTTGACGTCTGACGCAAACACAGCAACTCCTAACAAGCCGACGTTTCACCACGCTATTACTTAGTATGGCTATTTTATTAAAAGTTTTAGCTAGAGATCGTAGTATGTTTTTTTGTATTATATCGGTTTAGATTATTTATTTATCGTTAATCTGATTTTTCAATACTTATATAATTTAGATTTGAGTTTCATAGCAACTCCAAGTATTTAAATAACCTGGACGCTTTAATTTTTTTTGCAAGTATTAGCGGGATGTTTCAGATAAGAATATATTTAGAATTGGGTTTTAAAATGGTGCTTGTATAAGAAGTACCACTTATGTGATTATGAAAATCGAAAAATATTAAGTAGAATTCCAGCTAATCAGCAAGCTAGAGTTCAGCGTCTATGCATTATGAACTTTAAGATTCCTAACTTCAATTCCAGGTGGGCAACCATCTTTTTGTGGGAGGGCAAAGATTCGCTCTCTATAACACTTTGAAATAGAAATAAAGCCTTTGGAATTCATTTGGTACGAGTGTAGCACTATAGTTTTTTTAAAAGAAAATAAGATTTACTCATAAGAACTAAGAAACATCATAAATTCCTTTGTATATTTGTAACAAACGTCTAGATAATTAAGGCAATTAAGACAACGCTTGATATATTTAATTCTAGCATTAAATCAACTAATCTTTCTGATATGAACTTAGCTCGGCAATTTACTGCACAATAAATAAGAAACACCATTATTCATTTTAATCTAACATAAAGACCGAGTAATGAGAATATAAAACTAAAGTTATATTAATCCAATGAAGATACTATTGTGTATTACAGAGAACGAAGGGGTTAGAACCGAGAACTCATTTGATCGCCAAAGGTCACACTAATTCTGACCCTGGCTCAAGCCGAACAAAGACCAGTTTATCTGCGATGAGATTAACCAAGACTTAGTTGCAAGTTGTCTTTGACCGACAGATAAGGAATTACTCGCAATGAGATAAGAACCACAAATCGGATTGAAGGGACCAGAATTATCTCCCGTCCATTCACTGACAGACGGAGACAAATTATCAATTTTGTAATTATGTTAGCCATAAATTCAGGTTTGGATTGTCGATGGTTTGTGTCCGACGTCGGTCTAACGAAAATATATTGGATGGCGGGTTTTTTGTTATTAAATTAGAGATTTATATCGGGTATTACCTCCGGCGACAATGCGATGGTTTTATCGTTTTTAATTTCGTTTCTATAAGCCGTTGTATTCTTCGTTGTTAAAGCGAGGTGAAATATTTGCTAATAATGTTATTTGGTTTCTTTATGAAAAGTTTCATTTATGATGTTTGAGATAAGGCATGTTTTAAAATCGGACTTTTTATATTGTGTTTTTAGCGGTTGATCCAACAATAAAATATTGAATGATATACGTATATAAATTTTCAATTTTTGGAAAAAAGTTGCTGTCATAAAAAAGTATTGATGTATTTGTTGTTTAAACTAATTATTCTAAGATCACATAGGTATCATATTAATTGGAGAAAGAAGAGGAAAAATTGAGAAATCAAACAGTCAAACATTTCAGAACCAATCACATCAAACATATCATTGCCAACCCTAGATACGATCCGGATGTCTTTACTTCCACTTGCACGCCTTTAAGCCTCAAGAATTCGTACCACAGCGCGAGCACACGCGAACCCTATCTTATAGTGAGGTAAATTGCTCAATGACCCGACCATAACCGTTGAAACTGAGATATGCAAATGAGGCAAAATTGCATGTGGTCGTTTTACGAAGTGCTAGGTATCGACCCAATCTACTTAACTTATAATTACTTTTTATATAATTGCCATGCATGGCGATAGGTTGGTGAAATTGCAGCCAATGTTGAGTTGGCTTGGCTCGTTGGATAAATCACCTAAGGTTATTTAATATCCCCTTTCTCTATAATAAATCTTCCAGCAAAGTTCTTAGTGTGTATATTATTATCAAGATTTCATCATCATCATCATATCAGCCACAGGAAGTCCACCGCTGAACATAGGACTCCCCAAGGATCTCCACAATGACCTGTTGGAAGCGGCCTGCATCCAGCGACTTCCTGCAATCTTAGTCAGATCGTCGATCCACCTTGTAGCCGGGCGTCCGACATTTCGCTTGCCTGTACGTGGCCTCCACTCAAGAACCTTTCGGCCCCAACGGCCATCGGTTCTACGAGCTATGTGCCCGGCCTACTGCCACTACCACTTGCCAATCCTATGGGCTATGTCGGTGACCTTGGTTCTCCTACGGATCTACTCGTTTCTGATTCGATCTCGAAGGGAAACACCGAGCATAGCCCGCTCCATGTATCGTTGAGTGACTTTGAGCCTTTTAATGAGGCCCACAGTGAGAGGCCACGTCTTGGTGCCGTATGTCATCACTGGTAACACACAACTATCGAAGACTTTCGATTTTAGGCACTGAGGTATTTTGGAAGAGAAGACGTCGCGAAGTTTCCCGAACGCTGCCCAACCAAGTTGGATTCGACGATTGACCTCTCTCTCAAAGTTGGACCTGCCTAACCGGACCACTTGTCCTAAATAGACATATTCGTCTACAGCTTCGAGATTCGAGCCCCCAACTCCAATGGGGGTGGGCACAACATGGATATTCGACATGATCTTCGTTTTATCCATGTTCATTTTAAGACTTACCTGTTGGGAGACTCGATTAAGGTCTTCGAGCATAGTGCTAAGGTCTTCCAGCGATTCTGCCAAGACTACAATATCGTCGGCAAATCGAAGGTGAGCAATATACTCGCCGTTGATGTTGATGCCGAATCCTTTCCACTGCAAGAGCTTGAAGGCGTGGTCCAGCGCGGCAGTAAACAGTTTCGGAGATATGATATCTCCCTGTCTCACGCCTCTCTGTAGTGGAATAGCCTTCGTGCTCTGATCTTGTACTCGGACCGACATGGTGGCGTTGTGGTATATACACCTCAACACTTCGATGTACCGATAGTCTATGTGGCACTGCTGAAGAGACTGTAGCACAGCCCAGGTCTCGATCGAATCAAAGGCTTTCTCATAGTCCACAAACGCTAAACAAAGCGGCAAGTTATACTCCTCGGTTTTTTGTATAACCTGCCGTAGCGTATGAATATGGGCTATGGTACTAAAGCCTTTTCGGAAACCGGCTTGTTCGGGAGGCTGGAAGTCATCAAACCTGCGTTCGAGACGATTTGTGATGACCCTCGAAAACAACTTATAGACATGGCTCAGGAGCGAGATGGGCCTGTAGTTCTTCAGCAAAGTATTATCACCTTTTTTGAAGAACAGTACCACCACGCTCCTGCTTCATGCCTCTGGCGTTGAGCCCTCGAGGAGAACGGAATTGAAGAGCCTCTGAAGGACTTTCAGTATCGGTGTTCCGCCCGCTTTCAGAAGCTCTGAAGTAATTCCATCCTCACCCGGCGCCTTGTTGTTTTTAAGTTGTTTGAGGGCCATCTCAATCTCAAACAGGCTGATGTCTGGGATATCATCGCTAAAGTGTCGGATCAACTCGGCTCTCGGGTCTTTGGCCGAGCTAACAGTAGGTTCAGCAACTGAGATGTAAAGCTGTTCGTAGAACCTCTCGATCTCTCTTAATACCTCTGCCCTCTTCGATCAGCCTAGCTTAGCTATAGCTTGACGGTCCATACCATCCCGGCGCGAACCAAACGGTTCTCAAATTCTTTTTTGTGCCGCACCGTCAGGCTGTGGAATTGTTTGCCGTCTCACGTGTTCCCTCCTTCCTACAATCCTGGGTCCTTCCTGCCAATGGATACTCTGTCTGAGCGGCATTAGCACTTACCATCAGGTGCAATGCCGCCACTATGCCGGGCCAGAGAATAAAAAAAAAAAGGTCGGAGCGTAGACTTCATCAAGCGACGCCTTTCTAATTGGACGTTGATATTCAATGTGCCCCTAACCATTCGGTGATCACTACCGGTTTTCAGCCTGTTGATCATAGAGACATCACTGAACATCCGCCGAGATATCGAGATTTACTTTCTGGTAATTTAGTACTTTGGTTTTATAAATCTAGATTGCATTCATGGTTTTTTTATGACTTCACTAATATATTTCAACGCAGTGGAGGAAATAAGAGGGCAGGCTGTCTGGTGCTAAATACATGCTCGCTTTTATTTATGGTCACTCCGTTATAATTAAAACCATGATTAAAACTAATGTAGAAATAAACTGACAGATATTCATTCGGACGGGGCAAATAAACAAATATTATCCAAAAAGAATTTGTGATGTGCATTACCATCTACAAAAACCAAGCAATTTATAAAATTAATTTTGCAAATTGATTTTATATTGCGTATGTTAATCATTTAATTTTAATACATTTTAAACATTAATCAGTCAATATTACAGCTGTAAAACATTTTATTCAGAGATTTCTGGTTGGTAATCATGAAATTTATGTAAACACATTTGAATATTGAATTTCATAACATGTACCTAACATGTTGGGCTCTAAAAATAATTTCAATTCATAATAATTACTAAAAATGCTCTGCATCTTTTAAAATATATACAATTAAACATTTATAGTAAAGAATTAAGAAGCATTTCCTAAAAAAAATCATGCCCGGGAAACGAAACATTCAATCAAGTCACTCCATCGTTTCAATCTAAAAATCAAATTCAAGTTCTGGCAATTCATAGCTTACACTAACCCTTCTGCGAGTGATATATTCCATGTTTTCACTGAAGGTGCGGTTTAGAACCGAATCCGTATTAATAGAGCGGCAGGCGCAGTCAGTGGAATTACCGCCGATATTGACGGATACCTTCGAGCTTCACGTTATTGCACGTCCCTAACGTATACAAGTTTGTCTACTTGAAATATGTTGGGGATATCATATCCTGGGTCTTCAAATGGTCTTTGTAATTCGTGAGATGGAATAAGGTTTTGCTTGAATTTGATACTTGGAATTTTACAGTATTTTTCTAATCATTTCTATTCATTGTAAGCACTTTGTCATGTTCTCGATGTAGCCAGAGGATCACCTCCTATCACATCGTGGGACGGAATATACAAAAGAAAACGTGGGTGTCCTGGTACCATCTCTACCTACACCTTCTGCTTTAGTTTTTCTGTTTTAGTTTTAGTTAGGGATATTTTTACACTATAAGTAGAATGCAAGCCTATAAAAGTATCTACTGATGATTTTCTATCCACCAAGTGCGAGATAAAGACATCAAAGAAAATACTAAAATCATCAACAAACACCGCAAATCACGGAAACACCAAACTCGAACTGGATAAAATTACAATTAACAAATATTAATCAAATGATTTTCAGTTATTATCAACAGTGGAACATGTTTTGCCGCATAACCAAAAGGTACCCTCGCGTTAGGCACGTCCCGACGGCACTTCCATGTCACTGTAATTAGACGAGTTAATTAAGTTGCAATTGGATATTCGGTATGCGGATACGGTTAGCTGGATTGCTTTGCACTTTATTGAGTTCGATTTTGATGATCATTATAATTTATGTTTGTGGTTGGGCACGAGGGATATTTGGTGTTTTATTTGATAAATTCAAACGATTTGTCACATCAGACTAGTAGTGACAACGATAAGAGATGATAGGAAATGAAAAAAACATAAATTATTGGTGGTGATGTTAAGATAGATTTCTACCTACTTATTTGATGTTGAAGATAGATAAGAATATGCTTGTTTATATGTAGATGAAAGATCTCGACAGGTCTTTCCAACCCAACTGTTTGACCAACCTTAGGTAGATAATGTCAAGACTGAAAAGACTTGACAGATAAACGCGATTTCAAAAAAATGATAGCATGTTGCGCTATCATAAAATATCACAAATCTAATCAAAGCTCTAAATAAGACGTAATACATAAACAGCTTCCGCAATATTAACCTAAATAACAAAATTTCATAAATAAACAAAGCGAGAAACATAACTGAAATTTAATTATATCTTGAAAATATCAGCCTTCAGTTAATGAATATCATAAAACACCTTTACAAAAATAATGAAAACTAAAGCCTCCGAAGCCGTTTCAAAAACAAACTCATTTAATATCTCTCGTATAAATCACAAAACGGCATTATTAAAACAAGTCAGTCCGCTTATAATGAAACGTGTCTAGACAGTATTTCACGAAGGAACAGCTCATATTTCAATGGCAATATTAAAAGGTTTTGGATATAGAATTCTGAAAGTTTATATTTAAATCGAGTCGAATGACTTAATCAGGGCTGCTTGGCCCGTCTAAATAATATACCGTCAAACATTACTCGCTCCAGTTAATTCTGTTGCCGATGTAATTGTATATTATGTACAGCCGCCATTTATTTGGACCTGCTCGTCCTCCCTTGCCGTCATAGTTGGTAGGGTTGTGAAAGGAGATTTAATGAATTCGCAGAGGTCAAGATAAGATGGATTGAATTTGTAGCGGTGTTTTGGTTACTAATACGCTTGGCAAACATGCTTCGTGATCCGCTTACACACGCCATGAGCGTGTTTCTACTTGAGTGTGATTATTGAATGTTTTATTACACATTGATTTAATGACACAATATCACATTTGAGATTTTTTATTGATATCATAAACTAAAATCGATGGTTTGATGTGCCCATAAGTACTTTAAAAAACATGTAATAGGATCCAAAAAGGCTAGTCATCTATATATGTGTAATATCGACCAATTATCAGAAATCACTACACAAAACTTACTTTACTTTTAGTATAAGTGGTCAAGGGCATTCGCTTTATTGCGGCAAAGTATCACAAAAAGATGAATAAATTCAACATCGTATTTTGCGGCGGAAATAGATAAAATATTTCCTCTCCTCAAAGAACTTTATGACATAAACTGAGACTTTTATAAATATTAACCAAGGAATGTCGCTGGGTATAAATAAAATAATGTTTTGACATGGCACAAAGTTAGCCCGTTTGTTCGTAGCAGATGTCTCGTGATATTAAAATATATGCTAACACAACTGTAATGACCGAAAGACTTAAATCTGAAGGAGAAATATATTCCGACCACCGTCGAACTTAAATAAGAAAAGTTTCGTTGTTATTTCTTTAAATTCGTGTATGGAATGTAAATGTACTTTGTAAACAAAATATATATAAAAAATGATTTGTATGCAAATTAATATTTTATATGTTAAACAAAACATTGGCTGCGAATCAAATAACTCATGTTATATGTATTTTTATTTGTAATTTTTTGGTTAAGCAAAGGAGATGGGCCAGAAATGTATGGACCTTGGGCCGTTTGTAGTACATTACACCAAATATACTTCGTGAAATTGGCATTCGATTTCTGTATGAAATACTATTATACGTTGCATATTAGCTTTATACAAAAATAAATACCAAGCCAAGAACAGCAATACTACAAGGGGACAATATGGCGTCCTGAAACGGCATATTTGACAACCGATGTCAAAACTTGACATTTATGAATTATGAAGTCGTAATTAGTTTTTCTTTAAATCAAATATTATTTTTAGTCGTCTGTGCTATAAATTACTGTACTCTATATAACTCGTAAATGTTTTTACGTCAACGGAATTAGTATCATACTTTATTGATCATCTAATATAATATAACATAATGTCTATACAATAAATTGCAACAAGTCTGTCAGAATCTCGTCATGTTTATAGTAATTTAATATTAAGAAAGTGTACCTATATCTGGCCGTAAGTGCGGTGCATAATACCTGCTAAACAACCTATTTAAATAATCCACAATAAAAATCTGCTAGGCATGAGATACAGCACGGCACAGACTGATCACTTGTCGCGACTGCTAGCATATGAATAAATAATCATTTTATTATTAGGCATATGCACTTAATAAGCTCTAACAGCCGTTCTCAATAATCTATCTATCTTTAACAAGAGATTTCGTTAGATATTTAGATGTATTTTATGTTTCAGATAACAGAGATAAAGAGGTAGGAACATTTTGCACATATTTATAGATAGCTAAATTATATAAATATATATGTCTACTTTTATTTTATGAAGCGTAGTATTGTACCGACATAGTCATGGTAGCTATTTTAACCCCTTGTTAAAGATAGATAGGATATTGAGAACGGCCGTTAGTGATTATAGTCCATACAAATGAATGCGCTATAAAAATGGAATCGAATCTGATAGCAGCCATGTTTATTTCTATACCTTAATGTCTAGTAAAAGAACTTACTAGCAATTATTTCTGTACAAGCTAACATTTTAAACATTATATTTGGTCTACCCCTAGAAGTCTAATATACTTTGGTATATTAGACTACTTACTACTTCTGCATACTTAAAAATAATATTATCCTAAGGTCTAAGATATTATTTTTCAAATAATGTATTTGACATTAATTCTAACTGGTTATTTCTGAGCACACATAAGGAAAAAGTAGGATTAATTGATGAAAGAAAACTTAAATCAAACAAAACTTGAGGACAATAAAGTAAAACCATATCTTGCTTTATATTTTTTATTTATATTCGCCTAAAAATAATCTCCAGTCAAAACATCTAGGAATAATGCCGGTGCTCCCATATTGTACTATTGCCTAGCCCAACCTAAAGGCTAAATACCACCGTATGATCATGGTATGAGTACAGCAACCCGCTGTCCGGTGTCCAGCTATGTTCCTTTCAACATGAAGCACTTGTGGGTGTTATAGATGTCCAAAAGAATCGAGATTGATACAATCTTCTTACGGCGGAGTTGGAATAAAATCTTGCTCATTGTCTACAGGTTGATTTATTTACAGCCAGCAGTTTGTACAGATAATTGCTTGTTCTGATAACTAAAACAAAATAAAAAAGATTTAATATTGAAGGTATCGAAGAATTATGATGAATAAATAACTCTTTGCAGTCACATGTGTTCCCTCCTTCCTATGATCCCAGGTCTTTCCGCTATTGTTTAAAGAGGCATCTTAGCAGGCCGGCCGGATAATTGTATGAAATGTCTTGGGACAGTCGTCTGATGCCATTAGATATTCTGCCTGGACGGCATTTGTGCTTACCATCAGACATAGTGTTGTTATTATGGAAATAATAATAATATAATATATTGTACATAACACAAGATCATCTGAGTGTCCAGAGCGAAATAAAAGAAAATGTAATTAATTTAACAATTTAAACAATACATAAAATATCACTTCTTACATTTACTAGTAGACTTGTCCTGTGGACACAATGCAATTCAGCTCTAACATGAATACTTTTGTAATACTCCATACTTTGTATTGACCTTGATAAATTGGCATAAAACATACATTTCCCAAGTTAATGAAGAAAATAGAATACTTAGTTCTTGTTCTGCCATTTCAGCAATAAAACGTTTTGAAATACTCTACACGAGAGTGAATTGGCATCCCATGTAGTTACTAAGATTTTGTGGAATGATAGAAACCATTTCAATTTTTGATTGCAGAAGTGCAATTCAACCATTTCACAACAATTGCAGAAGTCCAATTCAAGCAAAGCGCCACTTTTGATGTGCTGAAAAGCAGAATTGTGGGTTAGAAGAGAAATATGAACATAGAAAAACATAAAAGTATTACTTACATGTGGCATTCTAAATAATATACCAAAATACGAACTAGTAATTGCGTTTAAACGTCAAGATATATCATCTGCGAGAATCAGAATCCATAAAACAAAGCCAGGTCAACAGAGAAGCAAATACACATTTGCGAAATGTATGCGATTAATAAAAAATAGTACGAATTACGGCCACAGACGTAGACAGATAACACAGAGTTTTGCAATTGCTGTCAAGTTAAACATTTTCGTTCTTAAACTAAAATCATGTAATATAAATAAAATAATAAAAGTGACTTCTTTAACAACATATATCGTCTTTTAAAAAGCGAAGAATATAGAAAAAGAAATATAGACAATAATTATAATTTGTAGGGGATTTTTAAAAATAAGACATAATCAATTTAAAGAAAATGGGTTCGCGTATTTTTGAACGAAATGACAATTAGGCATCATGGCAGACAGATTATCGAAGAAAATATTGCTTCTGTACTAAAACAATCACATTTTTGTATAAAGCCCCCTGTTGTCCAAGAAATCTAAATGTATTTTATTTGAATTCCACATTTTTTTCTAGAATTTGTATTAGACGTACACAAAACGGCCCAAAATAAAACATCTCCTTTATTTAGGTTTGCAAATGGCATTGGGGACCTCTTGATGTTTTATTTATGTAATGCCATTATGCAATCTGATTTTTTTAAAGCTTTGCAATAAATAAACGTTCATTGTTTTTACTAGAGATAAGTTGTTGTATTCAAATAAAAATGAAATATATTTGAAGCTTTATATAAAAACCTGTCTATGTTCAACTGCCTTATTATAAGCCTTATGTGATTTTACCTCAGGTTTACCAGAAGGCCTATGCTTCAATGACTTCGATTCTACAACAGCCAGAAATTCCGCAAAGCGTTGGTCCATTGTGAAGAATAAAAATGCGTTTCTCGCTTTTGTTCCAACCGCAATAGGTATGCAGCGAAAAATACGAAAAAAAAAACTACTCATAAATTATAACTTATTATGCGGCGCTCGTGGTCCTCCCATTATTATTAAGGAGTGTTTTATCTATTTATTATCCAGACAAATAACTTCGATAAAATAATATATACGTGTCAATACGTATTAAAACGATTTTATTGTGAATGTTTTATTTATTTATTTATTTTACCGAATAGAACGGTTACAGACACCACTTATACTATTCACTATTCAACACAATGTATATGTTATTATACAACAGTACCACATGAGTAAACAGTACAGTATTAAAACATGTATATACCGGGTATCTCAAGACTGCTACCGAAAACGAAGCCGGGTGGTAGTTTTAGTGGCTACAAACACAATGCAATTAAAAATTTCGCCTAGAAACGCGACAATTTTTTTTTATGATTTTTTAAATATCGTTATTTTTGGGTGGTAAATCCATAGTTTTTGCTTAAATAATAATTTAAACTCTTTTATACCTTAGAGTATTTATAAATAAAAGGGTATATACTATTATTTTAGGAAAAAATGTATTTACCACCCAAATATGGGCATAGGAAAAAAATAACAAAAAAAAATTGTCGCTTTTTTTTGCAACTTTTTCTGTTGCATTGTGTCTGAAGTCGCTTAAACTACCACCCGGCTTCGTTTTCGGTAGCAGTCTTGATATACCCTGTATGTATTTAAATTTTCTTTCATACTTCCCGCTCGCAAAACCTCAGACACTCTAACATGAATAATCTTCTGTCACTCGTAAACACGTCACACTGTGGGTTTTGGTCCAGGAATCTGTTTAACATTTTGAGGGTACGAGGCAGTGGAGACTTGACTCTAGCAACGGTTCTACTTGGTACTACTGAGAACAACAAATGATTTCGAGTTCGGCAATAAAAATAAAATAATTATCTGGAACAAAAATGCGAACAATCTCATTATGTAATTCTGGCGCATCAATTTTGTTGTGGATTATTTTATAGGCTATTAAGATTTGCTGCATTTGGCGCCGAACCTGAAGCGAGTTATAACTCAGACAGCCCAGTAAGAATAAAGTTGGGTATAGATATGGGTAATACCCATTCTCACGCTTGTATAGGGATCTTAAAAATGTCTTCTGTACTTTTTCCAGTAGTAGGATGTATTTACTTTCGTGTGGATTCCACACAACGCAGCTTGATTCAAGCTTACTGCGCACGAGGGTGTTATATAGAAGCTTGATAGCATGTTGACTCCTAAAATCCCGAGTATTTCGAAGGACAAATCCTAGCCTGCGAAAGGAATCTTTGGCCACGATTGTAATGTGTTCGTGGAAGGTCAGTTTCTGATCAAATGTGACACCCAGATCTTTCATTGCTAAAGATCGTTGTAAAATGGCACACTCTAGCTTATAATCGAAAAGGATTGGCCGTTGCAGCCGACCAAAAGTCATCACACGGCATTTACTAAGATTGAACTCCATTTTGTTATCTTTTCTCCATTTTAATACAGAGTCAATATCTTAAACTCTAGACAGTCCGCTTCGCATCTAATCTCTCTATACATTTTAAGATCGTCTGCATATAAAAGGCATTTGGAATGCTTGAGAACCATGGGCAAATCATTGATCATGATTAGGAATAAAAGAGGCCCGAGTATTGACCCCTGGCTGACTCCGGAGCGAGTATGATAAGGTTTGGATTCATAAACGCCTAGCCTTGTTGTTGTAGATTCCTGTTATTAATTTATGATTAATTGAATAATATGCAACATTCCATATTATGTTTGTAACAAAAAGTTGCTTAGGAATGTTTTGCCACATGCGTTAACTGGTAAACCATTCTCATAAATTCCGTATCTATATCTGATACGGGCTGATACAGATATCAGCCCATATACGATCCCATTGCAGAGCAGGAGCCTCCTCTACAACCGAGATAATTATAGAAATGGTTTAGGGACTGTAAGCCTAAACCCCATTCTTAAACATATTATATTAAAAGTACTTTATATAGCTATAAATATGATGTCCAAAAAATTATGATACGATATATTATACAAATTCACGTCTGTATCTTCGAAATAATAGGCAGCGATGTTACCAATGCCGCCAACTCTTCACCGAGCCTGTTTCGCCTAATATTATCACAGATAGAGACCTTTCCGCTATGTTGGACATGAATTTCAGTACAGTAAAAATTTGCGACAATTACAAATAAATTGGTGTACGGTTTCAGAACAAAACCTAACGAATTACAGAGGTCTCTCTTCTTTTGCTTTCTTATGACTTGTCTATTTTCGTTTTCCTACTTCCATTCACTCCAGTCCATCCATAGGTCATCTGAAAGATATCACCGACAGCGATAGGACCGCCAATTGTACTGTAAATTTAGGTAAGTTTGTCTGTTGTGAATTTTTCTGTTTTTGTTATGTACAATAAAGTATAATAAATGAATAAACGGACTAGACGCGGCTGCCCACATATTCACGTTGGTCGCGGGTTCGAATCCCAGGGCACACCTCTGACTTTTCGGAGTCATGTGTGTATTGATAATAATCAATCACCACGCACTAAAACGGTGAAGGAAAACATCGGGACGAAACCTGCATACCATAGCGATTTATAAGAATTCCTATGGTATGTAAGTCCGCCAACCCGCACTAGGCCAGCGTGGTGGACTATATGGCCTAACCACTCTCAATCGTATTCTCGATTGTAGAGTAGGCCCGTGCCCTGCCGTGGGACGTATATGGGCTGATTCAGTTCAGTTTCAAATGAATAAAGTACGTTTAGGGCCGAAACTGCGTTAAGCGGGCACTCGCGCGGTTTCATACAAAAGTGCTCCGTCGCGGGGATCCGCGCGGGCGTCCAGCACGGGGAGGCGCGTCCCGCACCCGCGCCGCGGCGTCCGCCTTCGTGCGTCGGAACCCGTCGCGGGGGCACGCGCGGTAAAGCGCGCGGTGTCCGCCAGCGGTAACATGACGGTGATGGCATAGGGCACCGAGACGTGGCCTCTCACTTTGGGCTTTACTAGAAGGCTCAAAGTCACTCAACGAGCAATCGAGAGGGCTATGCTCGGTATTTCCCTACGAGATCGACTCAGAAATGAGGAGATCCGTAGGAGAATAAAGGTCACCGACATAGCGCAAAGGATTCTATAGATGATTCATAGCGAAAGGTTCTAGAGTGGAGGCCACGTAAAGGCAAGCAAAATGTCGGACGCCCGCTTACAAGGTGGACGGATGATGTGGCTACATTTGCAGGAAGTCGCTGGATGCAGGCTGCTTCCAACAGGTCAATGCGGAGACCGTTAGGGGAGGCCGATGTTCAGCAGTGGACTTCCTGTGGCTGAGATGATGATGATGATGAATATACTTGAGCAAAAATAAAGATTTTTTAGCCTTTCCGTTGGTGATATGACTAATACAGATTTTACCCTTAAGTTGTTGACCATCAAATATGGTTCCAGTTTCGAAGATAATTCGCCATAGACCGGTATCGAAACTTTAAAATATTTGTATAATGAGTTTTCATTTTCTCTTAATTTACTGAACTTTACAACAAATTCTCCGCCTAGCAACCTAATTTTAATAAACAGCCTTCCTGGCTATCATTTTTTTTTTGCTAGTCGTCGTTTTGCTATGTAATAATATATTAAGCTCTCCATCGACACGATTGTACATGCACACCTTTAAAATTGAACCAGCGACACTGCATAAATCCGGTCTCCGCGACGGGTACCCGCGACGGGGACCGTCGCGTCCCACGGAGCCCGCACGCGTGTCCACGCGAGGAGACGCGCGACGGTTGCCCGTCGCGGGCGCCCGCTTAACGCAGTTTCGGCCCTTAAAGTATTGAACTTTAATACGGGGCTGATATTTGCGACTACGTCACCACGTGAGGTCATTGCACTATGATTTTTATTCAGGTAGGATAATTTCGCTTATTATTTTGCGCCGGCTGCATGCCGACGTCAACGCTTAAGAAACAACCCTGTAATTGACCAAATTAAGGTTTTCAAACCATAAAACTTACAAAACATGATTCATATCAAATAACACTTCAAAGTTAGAATTTACGGTTCACATAATCCCTGTTATAAATAATTATGATTAAGCATAGTTGCATTTTATGGGTGTTATTATTTTCAACCACTAAAACCCTTTCAGAAAATGTTTTGTTGTTAAGCGAAAAAGTTATAACAGTCATTTATTTTTGAAGTCCATATTCATTTAAAATCATAAGCTTAAATTCACATCATACATACAGTAATTTTTTTTAATGTCAAGATCTTTATAGCCCTATATACTATAGGTGTATTCCAATTAGAATGTTGGCACTCCATATCTCGATCTGCGTAGAACGGAATGACTCACAAATCACCACTATTGTTACTGTTTTCATGTTTGTCTGCTGTTAAAATGTTGTGAACAAATATACAACGTTCATTGTTGATTTACTGATGTCGAAAATGGAACGCAATATTCATTAAGTTGTGGACTACGGACTGTTTAATTTTCAGTTATTATTTAGAAATGTTTGCAAGTTTCAAGTTACGACCACTTTGATATAGAAAACGAGAAAGGAAAAAAGGCTGATTCCCGAGGAAACTAAAGTAATCCAAAAGGTAAACGCAACCTTTCCTAAATCCAAATTAGGTTCGGTAAATTTGTTGTTAAAATGAAAAAGTTAGAGAAACGAAAAATTAAAACTATATTGCAAAGAAGCTGTGTTATAAATTAAGCGATATACTTTTTGTTTTTATTAAACGTAAGGCAAAGGGTCAATATACGTATAAGTTCCTTTATGAATAACATCGGCAAAATCTGCTTAAAAAATACATAGAAAGCACTTCCACTTACCATCTTTTGATTTTAGCATCGCTTTGATAATTCTTCAGCGAGACGACAGTAAATAGAATTTCTTTTAAAGCGTTAAATTAAATATTAATGGGAGAAAATGTCAACGTTTACAGAGAAACATTTCTCAGTGTCGTTCGCTAAAGAACTCGGGAGTATACACATTAATTTATTTTAATAACATACGTTGACAAGGAATTGAATGATTTTCTTATATTACGTGCCCGTATTTATGGTCTTATTTTATAACATTAGCTAATAAAAGGTGAAGATGGCTTAATTGTAAATAATTATAGTTGTCTCGAATATTTACAACACTCAGAGCCAGTTTCACCAGTTCCTGATAAAGTCGAAACTATTGCAATAGAATTTTATATCTTATCTGAGAAATAAGTGCCTGATAGCTATCAGGGACTTAATCAGGAATTGGTGAATCTGGCCTTAAGTATTGCGTAAAGGCCTTTCTGATTGGCAAAGCAAGAAGAATTTGAAGAAGCATAACAGACAAGAATTGGTTGAAATGCACCAAAGACTTCCATTCCCACTCTAGCAATTTGTTTTCTTTCCGATTAACTTTGTTACGAATTGAAGATGTGTTAAAGCCCCCAAGAGATTCGGCATGCTTCGACATTCCGTGCTAGTTTAGTGCAGCCACTTTTGATTCAGGAACAGGAATTGTAGTGGTAATTTTGTGGGCGTAACTCTTGACCTTCCGTGGCAATGCAAGCAAATGAGATATTGATTCCGAAACAACAATAGTGTTATAATAATACAGATTGCAGTCAATATATGTTTTACTGCTGGATATGGGCCTCCACTATAATGAAGAGTTCTATTAATAGGTAACAGGGATTAGTCCATCTTGCACACCAAGTGCAGGCTAGCGGACTTTACATTCACGCCGTTGTCAGTCATGACTCACATGACACGAGCAGGCTCGTCCAGGGCGGTACCATTGTCTCACAGGAGATGGACTTGAAGCGGCAGCTTTGCTGTCACGTTTCGTTCGATGACTGAAATTGCTGGATGTCCAATAACCCTTTTATTTTCCGATTTAAGCGTTTTGGATGTTCATGGGCGGTGGTGATCACTTACCATCAGATAACCTGTTTGCTCGTTTGCCGAACTTATGCATTAAAAAAAAATCTCTTTGACATGCAGATTTCCACAGGATGTTTTCTTCACCTTTGAAATGTGTAGTACTAGGGATGTTACACATTCGCTTAAATTATTTTTTTACATATTAAAGACAGTATTTTAAAACCTCATATAATATTTTGAAAGCCTAATTGTTCGAATCAAATTAAATATTTTTTTTTATTCTATACCCATGATCACGTGACTGCAAACAGCGAACGGAGTGCGCTGGCGTCACTGCTCGAGCGGCATGATGAAAAACTGATTTGATACGTGACAGATTGGAGCGTTCTAACAAACATTTTGAAAACGATTTATGTTTACGATTTGTGTTTTTTTTTTTTATTAAAATTAGCCCTATATTCAAGTAAAAATATTTTACGTGTTCATATAGGGCCTATCTATAAAATAAAAGTAATACCAATAAGTATTAATTATCCTTATCGACCATCAATATTTGTATTTTCATTGGCTAACATATGAATGAACATAATATGAATGTATAGTTAATCCCATGCGGGACTTTTCAAAACGACCATTGGATCCAATATTGGTTAGATAGTAGGCGGCGTTACGCATTTAGGTACACAGAACATTTGCAAACGCTGTGTTGATTTATTGGCTACATACTCTGTGGACGCTGGCTTTCATTACCAAAATGAAACAAATTGACATATAACTGACGGCACAGTAGGTATACATTTAGAAATAACAATACGTTTGAATGTTGATTGAGATACTATTTCTGATAAATAGTGCATTTTCTTATACAAGAGTAATGAGAGGGTAGAGAATTTAATTTGACGAGCATTGAAACTGAATTTCAATGGTGTTGTAACCTCACCTTTATTGAGCAGATTCTATTGAAATAGTAAGCTATATATATGAAACTTCGTATGTAAACGACGCATTACATTTTTACATTATACTTTTTTGATATTAATTTTCTAACTTCCTTTATTGACTTGGGATTGGAGCAGCATTATTTTTATGCATGACAAAATAGGCTGGGTTATTTTTTGCATAATTACAAACGTAGCTATATCCTGTATCTTTTTTACTTATATATGGTCACAGAGACGTATATTTTAATTAAATTGTTCCTTAGTATAGATTTTCTTCGCAAAATTAACTAAGTAATGATATCATTGATTTCAAATATCTCTACGGCAGTAAAAGTGAAGTTTCAAGCCTGGGGATCGAAAAAGAGACCTGACGCTGAAACTTTACATGAGTTTTCACTACAAATTAGGAGAATGCATATTTACTTAAAATCGCTTTTTTCATTCATATTCGAACCTACTGAAAAAATATTATTTAAAACAACTTTAAAAAATGCGAGACTGAAGTAAAACTCTTTAAAAATGCGTGCCAAGTTTCGTCACGGGGGTTCAAGAAGCAGCACGAAAGAAAATTTATGGCCACGATGAGAAAAGTGACGTCACAAAAAAGTCCATCTCAATGCACTACATAAAATATGTATGAAAATAGAATTAAGTCTAGATCGGTCCGAAATAACGGATAAATTTGTTTTCACTATGAATTTTATGGACGATATAAAAATTTTCCAACCGGAATGTTGGCACCACGCGGTATTACTTTGTGGGGCGAGTCACAAATCAAGTTTTCCGACGTTTCGCCGAGAACGGCCATCTTGGTTTTACACGAACGTTTACTACGGCACTATCGAACATCGGGACACAGTAATTAGCAGATCAGTAAGCCAAGATTTCTCTCAACTCGGCTTGGTCTTCGATGCCTATTCCATTATTTTGCGTAATATGTGGTATTCATTTTATTTTTCTTGGTATTGAAAATGTAGGTAATGAGGCAATTTATATATTTAAAATAAATATGAAGTAGTATAAATATTGGTTACTTTTATTTTGGATTACTTTTTAGAACAGATACCACGAATAGGCTACGGACTTAGCTAATACTAAGTAATAGCGCATTGCAGTTCATAAACACCCATAGCACTTGAGGAGCATAAGACTGCCTTCTTTTGAATACAGATGGGCAAAGGTAGTAAGAAACTACGTATTATTGAAATAATTAATACTTTATTATAAACCAATTAAATTATAAGTAGAGGATATAACAGAAAAAAAGAGAATGTATAATGGCCGTCTTATTTCTCAAACCAGTTTCGGCCAGATAACCATGGATTATGTTGATGATTATCCTTCTACAAATTCGGTCGTAATTGTTTTACTAATAGTTTCAATTTACTGCGTCCGATCGGTCGGTACAAGCGTGCAATGTGTACTGCAACACAGTTGACCTATTATACGCCAGATATGGCACAGTATTCACTCTTTTTATTTTATTTTTAACAAGAAAATGAATCAGCATAGCAGATATGTGGATATTATTGTTATGTCGTTGTATTTCAATTATACAGCTTCTTTTCAATTGATGATATAAACGTGAATAGGGTTGCTTATAAATGGTATATGTTCGTATTAATACCAATTTTATCCGTTATATTATTTGACCTGATATGATACCTGACTTGTACCAATAAGTGCCAGAGTGTAATTTCCAATATCCTCGACTGTAATAAGCAAATTGTATGGTATGTAAAGTCCGCCAACCCGCACGAGGCCAGCTTAGTGGGCTATATGGCCTAACCACTCTCAACCGTATTCTCCATTATAGAGAAGGCCTGTGCTATGCAGTGTGACGAAAATGGGTTGATACAATACAGTACAGTAATAGGTAAGATCACTAGGTCTCATATTACATCGGCAATTTTTAGTTAGTTAGGGGCTTCGGCCTAACTAAATTGAGGTTCGGGCATACGTTGCCATCGTACTCTTGTGGCTTTCCTGACATATGACCCAACCATCTCGAGTGATATTCCTGCAATTTATCCGCCATATCGCGGTCACCATGGCTGCCGAGAATGTAGTCAATGCGAATACTGTCCAAGCGCTATATTGTCACGTTATTTTAGCAAAATATATTTCCGTAGACGCAATACCAGTTGGAAATATTGTATCTCTAGTGTTTAAAATACGGTTTCGTAGACTGATTATAGCAATTATTTTTTCAGAAAAATAATTTCCCCATTGTAGCACCGCATTCATATTTTCAAATCAAATTTTACAGTCGCAAATATTCCATTAATTCACGGTGAGTTCCTGGATCCCTTGGCAAGGAAATGCACTTCAAACTAACCGTTCGTGACGATCTAATCTCTTCCCCTCATGTCCCGGTATAACGTTGTTAGCTGGGGTACTTACAGCACTCGGGAGGATGATAACTGTTTCAGTTATGTTAGAACTGTTAGAGGGTTATGGGATATGTGAAGAATGGTTTGGCAGCAATTTATTTACGGGGTGGCCAACCCTATCTTTATATTCGAATTCTATTTTCAAAATTGAAAAGTTGAGTGGATAATGCAATGTTTATTTACAGTAAAACTGGGTGGATCGACACTGAGGGGTGAAAAGAAATAAACTGAGGTTCTTGCTTCATGCGGAGTCTGGAAGAATGTACACGAATAAGTTCAAATATGGATACGTCGTATTTCACATTTATTCAACTGACCTGTTTTATTTTCATTCACCCTTGAATTTCGATTAACTCCATTTCACGGTCTTAAAATAATGGAACTACTAACTGTTTATAAGGATTTGCTTATTAGTCGCATATTATTAGTAATTTAATTCTACAACCGATTACAATGCTCTTCCTTCATAACAGTCTTTTGATTAATGTTATTAATATTTTTTTACTTGGTAAATAAGAGTCAATTATATTGAAATTTTAGCAAGCACAATTTAAAATTCTCTATTCTTCGCTTTCCAAAACTAGCATATCATTTCGAAGTTTCACAAGACATCCCTAACTACAAATACTAATTTCCATAAATATTTCACGTTAATAAAGGGAAACATACGTCCATTTAAGGAGTATGCAAATACAGGTCCGCGGTAAAAGCCCGCGACTAATGCTTGTACATGAATTCGTGATGCATGCATGGCTCTGAGTTTGCATGGATGTGAGAGCATGCATGGCTCTGAAAGCATTCTTGCCGCACTCACCAAACCAGAGTGCATTCAGAGGTCTTGCTAAAGTATCCACGGCAAAGTTGCCGTACTAATGCAAAATATTAGTTTAACCGCAATCTTTTGGCGGTTGTTACCTATTTCAATGATTTTCTGTCCAGGGGGGCTATGTTTGAACGCTGTACGTATAACTGTACTGTACTGTATTAGCCTATATACGTTCGAATGCAGTGTACGGGTCTCTTCTACAATCGACAGTACGATTCAGAGAAGTACGGCTTTATAGTCCACTACGTTGGCCTAGTGCGGGTTGGTGAACTTTACATATTATAGAAATTCTTACAAATTCGCTATAGTATGTAAGGTTTCCTAACGAGGTTTTCCTTCGCCGTTAAACTGTTGAAACTGTATAAATGTCCGTAAATACTATACAAAATGTTCCAATGGTCTATCGTACGTCGTAACATTAGACTATGTTCGGAGCGAATAATAAGATGCATAGAAAATAGTATTGATTTTTAGAAATTTAAAACTTTAATCTTATATGGACTTCGACCATTCGAACACTCAAATTTCGTGTCGGACAATAGAGTAACCCCTAGTCTCAAATTCACTATGTCGTAAAATTGTATTATTTTATTGAGTTGTGGCAATTTATGATACGTTATCTTTATTATTTATTGATCGACTTCTTACTAGAAACGCTACACCCTTTTGGATAATTAGTTATTTTTGAATGAATTACTATGAATGAATTAAAATAGTCACTTCATTTGGATTAAGTGACCTTGAAACTCATTGGCCTTAAATTTAATAGCCTTCATCAAAATATTAAAGTATTATAAATACCTATACAGAACATATTCCCGACACACACATAAATAACATAGATTATTCCGCACATATCCGCTGATTATAAGAAAATATAAGAATAGTTTTTCCTTTAACAATACGTAGCTTAATACACAAAGAAAACAGTTTTAATGAAAACAGACTTAAACAGTGGCGAAGTTTAATAAGCGGCTTTAAGCCGGGCTCAATACACTCCACATTGCAAACTTTTTGTTTTTATTTGTCACCCCGCGTTGTTCAAATTCCTTCGACGGAACAAGAACACGTAATAGGATGACGTCACATATTATTTCACCCCGTCCCTTGATTGTCACCAGTATTAAATAAACGAGGGCTAATTTGAACATGGATGCGCCCCAAGACGCGAATGCTTGAACATTTAATGAAGGAAAGTCAAAGAACAATAGCTCGTTGATTTGCGCGCCAAGTTGGTACGTGTGAAAATGGCCGTGGGCGGGAATTCCAACACTCACTCTTTGTAACTTTCATGCTTTATACGTTGATTTGAGCAATTAAGACGGCTGATATGCTAAAGATTGTTTGAGGAGATATTAATACCTCTCATACTTGGTACTTGCCGTGAACAAATAACTGGGGCAATTATAGAAGGTAAAAATGTCTTGGTATTTAAATGTGTTACCAAAACTTGCCCGGGAAATAAAATAAATAAATTGATGAAAACATTGAAATTAGTGATTGTGCAATTATATCGGCAATTGTACCTTTTTTCTTATGTAAATTGTTTACTTTTTGTTTTATTTCTGGCGAACAATAAAGCTTAAAATAAATATAATGTAAATTAAAATTATTAAAAATTAATGCATCATTATTAATCATAGCATTAACATAATATTCACACTTCAATGTAATAAAATTCTTTAGAAAAATACATTCTACTTGACAAAATAATAAAATTCTATAAAAACACTTCATCATATCAAGAAAATTTGAATACAGAACACAAATACCAAAACAGCACGTCACATCAACCCTCCAATCTCACGTTCTGAAAACCGGCGAGAGAATATCTGGCAACTATTTGCGTCTTCAATATTCAGGGTAAAAGCGACCACAGTGAGTGGCACGTTGATGGATATAGCTTTTAGCGATACGTTTCTTGCCTTTACAGTGCTGGTGGGCCTCTCACTCGGCTTTCATACCGCCCTTTGTTTAGCGACATGGATGCGGAGAACAATCAATGTTTTCTTAAAAGTCTCGCGTTTTACGTTCTCGTTTCAAACAAGTATGTGGTTGTGCATGTCTCTTCGTTTTAGGAATTGAGCATTTGTATATGTACTTTTATTTCAGTGTTATTTGGTGGGGTTTTTGTCGATTGTATTCTTCAACTGTGACAATAATACTGTGGAGTTCCGATGGAGTATTAACTGACGTAATAATTATTTTATCGAAACCGCATATTACATCGTATCTTATCCCATAAACGTCCCACTACAGGACATGGGTTTTCTCTACCTCTACAATCAAGAATACGATTATGAACGGTTAGGCCATACAATATAATCGTTATACACCGCTAAGCTCTAAAATGTACTTGCGGGTATTATTATGCCGGGTTTTCCACCATGACAAATAGTAGTATATCACCAACAAGCAGTACTAAACAGGTCTTGCACCATAAAACGTATCTTATCTAAAACATTAATGAAATAAGGTATCACAGCGACTAAAATGGAAACCCTTCAATACACTCTACCTTAATAAACAGGAAAAATACAATAATATTGAACACCAGTGAATACAAATAGAAACGCTCAAATTGTTTATTATCCAACATTATTTGTACTTCTGTTTTCCTTCGTCCAATATCTACTTTCCTATATAAAAATATCCGATAAGAATCTCCATGACAACGCCCTAAGCTTTCCACCTGAGCGGAGGTGAATGCATCGTAAGGGCGCTGTTACACACTTGGCTTATTATGGCGCGATTAAATTGCGATTTCAAGATGAACAAGTGATAAACGATTGTGTGGATGCTGCTTGTACATTTCAATGTCTTTATTAAATATTATTTATGAACTACGTAAAGTAAGATCACGTATCAGCTTTGATGTCTTTTTTAACCTGAATTGTTATTTATTGAGTATTTTGTAAAACATTTTAATTTTGGGACGGCAATAATCTCGTCTTAATATGGGTCTTGCATGTGGGTATGCACAGTCTTTCTAGGATATAAGCATGATCTGATTTTTGACAAAAAATATTGGATAAAAATAAGGTTAGATCCGTTACTTTTATTTGAAATAAATAAAAAGAGATGGATAAATAAATAAATCCCTAGTCGAGACTCAAATATTCGCAAACGAAAAAATTCACAGCAAGCGGAGCCTAAACAATATCAGAGATACCGTCAGCACATTCAGCGGTGCATCTTCCGTGCATTTGTCGTGGGGTTAAGTAAACGTCGCGTTGTATGGAGTGCGGCCGGCCACTCCATTTCCGTCCCCGCCGGAACACAGCTGTGCTCGCATTGTAGCTGCCCGGACAACGCTGCCGACCGTACCTATACGGTGCATCGTATAATGAATTTAATTAGCGATTTATTAATTTTAAATTTTAGTTTTTTTTGTTTAACTAGTAGTGATGATATACTTATAATAATGTATAGTCAAATTTTACCTCAGCCGGAATACAGTCGCGAAGCTGCCCATTGTAGATGTCTGGATGCCACTGCCGACCGTACCTTCGTATATGGTGGGCCTACAAAAGGATTTAAATTAGTGACTAATTGTTTTTTTATATTTTTTGTATTTAAAATTGTGTGTGATTTTTTAGATGATGTATGTAACGAGTAGTCTTGGTAATTACGAAAATGAATGTTGCTATTATTATATAATACCTATAATATAAAAGATCATATGTGCGTGGTGGCCTATTGGTAAATGGACTAGACGCGACTGCCAACATGTTCACGGAGGTTGCGGGTTCGAATCCCAGGGCACACCTCGGACTTTTCGGAGTCATGTGTGTATTGATAGTCAATCACCACGCACTAAAACGGTGAAGGAAAACATCGTGAGGAAACCTGCATACCATAGCGATTTATAAAAATTCTATGGTATGTAAGTCCGCCAACCCGCACTAGGCCAGCGTGGTGGACTATACGGCCTAACCACTCTCAATCGTACTTTCGATTGTAGAGGAAGCCCGTGCCCTGCAGTGGGACGCATATGGGCTGATACAGAAAAGATCCTATGCTGGGCCACCTAAAATCATCTATATGAAATGTTTTATTGCATTTTATACGACGAAGAAGAAGGGTAGTAGAAGGGTTACTAAATATATTCTTAATTTAATATAACTTTTCTTATCGTTAAATTTAAATTAAACAATACATAATTCCCACTGAAATCGATAAAGAAAGCGTCTGAATAATACATTATAAGACTACTCTTATTTTTTTAAACGTTCAGTAGATACCACAAAATATAATTTTATTTTGTCGTATATAGCCATTGGCATCAACAAACAATTGCTCGAGGTCAGTTACGGAACTCAAACCCAACAATAAACTAACCGCATTGAACTGTTTAACTGTACGTGAGTTCATGCTAATACTGACTTGTTTTATTTTTCACCACTTACATATTGACATGCATTTATACTGAAACTTACATATTTTCCTGTGTTCCATACTATCTTCCATACTGTCCCAGGATATTGTGATTGGTGGGTAACCTATTTTCCAAAAACACGGACAAGCTCCCAAGCTACATATAGCAGGTTTTATAACAGAAAACACACACAAAATAGAGTACGCAAGCTCAGATTCGAACACAGGACTCCACAATTTCTAGCCTATACTACCACTAGGCATGATACTATGGAACTAGCACCAGATAAATAAGCTCTTTGAAATATTTATTTTATATTTATTTGAAATTGCTTCAGCAATAAGACCGCCACTTGTGCATTATTTTATGTAATTCTCTAATTTTTGTTTAAATGTGTACAATAAAGTGTTAAATAAATAAATAAATACTAATATATTAACTGCCCTCATATGGCCATCGTTATTCAAATTAGTCTGGCAAGACAGCCAGTTAATTAATGTTCGCAACCCCCTATTTCGTAGTTATTAAACACGCAAAAGTATTTGAACGCGCGTGTAAATAAAAATAATTGCCAATTACAATAATTAATGGCTTGTGATTTGTAAAAGCAAAGAAAACCTCACGAATTTTGGTTATTGCTATTAATTTTTGTAAAGTATTTTATAACGCATAATAATTTGAGTAATAGTGTTTGGAAAGAGAGAACAACAAAATGTATTATATTTGTTAGAAAAAGACATAATACATTTTTGTCACCATACACCAATGACTACCTTTTCTCTATCCTTTTTCTTATTTTCATTCAAAGTTGCTTGTAAGAGATTGTCTTGTGCAATAAGGCCGCCCAATTTTCTTACTTTAAATTTAGCTACAATTGTTTGTTATTATTTTGGTTGATAGATGTATGTATGTACAATAAAGATATAAATAAATAAAAACACAAAAGCATGCATGAATTAAGCAAATCCTGGAGATATTAAAGAGCTCTTCAAACCAAGGCAGTTACAACCCCGCATATCTAGCAAAAATACCGTATCAAAATGTACAGTTCCTAAAAACTGACAATGCTAATAAAGCGAAATTACCTATCCATTCTTCATTATCGGACCGCAAACATCTTATTTCTCTATATTTATTTATAAATTCTTTATTTTTCACCAAGAGAAACACAAATATTAAAACTATATTAGAATAAGTAGAATAGACCACGCACTATAGAGGTGAAGGAAAATTACGCAAGGAAACCTGAATACTATAGCGATTCGTAAGAATTTCTATGATGTGTAAAATTCCGTCAATCCGCACTGGGCTAACATAATGGATTATATAGACTCTCAATCGTATTTTCGATTGTAGAGGAGGCCCGTGCCCTGCAGTGTGACCGTATATGGGCTTATACAGTAAAGTATGCTTTCTAAATCTATTTCAAAAATACTCACCATCAGATGAACTGCATAAATTCACATTACCTGCAAAAACCCATTTAGCGGCTCATCACAATCCTTTTTGATCAAACTTATTTGCACGCAAAAAGTTTCGCCGTAGCGACGTCGGTTAGTTGGAAACTGTAATTAATTTTTAATCCCGCATCCTCACTTGGCGGCTTCACATAATAAATTAATTTGAGGCAGCGTTTGGATGATATAATCAGTTAATTCAGCGTTTCTCTTTTGCTATAAGCGTTTCAAAGGCGGGTATTGTTCTGATTAATTATTTAGACGTGGAGAGTGAAGGTTTGGTTCAATGGAGATATAGAAGCTGTTTCGTTTTCGAATGAAATCAGTATTTTTTATAGATAGTAAATAGGTGTTAAATAACTAGCTAATGCAAATAAAAAGATTATAAAACAATTATCGATAGTGAATAACCAATAGACTGAACAAAGAAATTGTGAAATGTTTTATTGCATTATGTAGTAAATTTCATTCAACTTAATAAATATTTATAACTTCATTTATTTACAAGGCAAGCTTTTGAACCACACATGTTTACAAAATATCACGTAATAATCTAATTGTTCCAGGGAATGCAAACGCAACCCCTAATTGACCATTGGTTTCTGTGAAATTATTTAAGTTCCTCATTATAACCTTAAATTTTTATTCAGCTAAAAAATGTTTTATAGCATTGTTTTAAAGTCTGCAGAATAATTTCACTTACATAGTGTAATTGTAACAAAAATTCATTGCTGTGACCCAACGCTTTTTATAGTGGGTCGGAATTGCTCCGCCAAGCATTTTGGTGAAATCATTACCGTGTAAAAACAATGACTGCCGCTGTAAGGCGAGATTTTACCAGCGACAGAACAGTGCCGTAGTAACTGGATACAAATTGGACAATTCTGAAAAACCATAGTAGAAATGTTTTACACAAATTCGGAACAAAGATGCTGTTGAACTGAAACAAAATTTTTATACATCTATCAAAATACTAAAGTGATTGTTAAGTTAGGATCAGATCAAAATTTTGGAATCAATTCTTTAAAATTACTACCACATTACACAACAAACATATTATATACACGCCATATTTGTTTAAGCTTGTAAATAAAATCCTTTCAACGAATATTCGTGGTATATCAAAAACGCTCAAAGAATTTTTATAAAGAGGTGTCGATTTTTTCCGTCCGGCAAATATTTGGCCAGGCGATATTGGTCGACGTTTTAAAAGGAAATAGCTTCTCATAGCCAATACGAGGGCCCGTGGCAGCCAGCCTTTCGGAGATAACAATAAAATTACATTTACTCGCCACGATAAAATAGACGAAAATTGAATATTGTTACATTTTTCGTGAACGTTTACAATAGCTTTGGAATTTTAATAATAATGGGATTCTCATTAGTTATTTCAAGGCTTATAGACTCAATGGAAGCCTTCTTTAGCCATTAATAGTTGAATAAAAGACACCATTGATTTCCAAATTTTCATTCCTATTTTTTTTTCTATTAATTGAATTGCGAGACGAACATGCCATTTAACAGATGTCATTGTTTATACCACCGCTCATGGACTGTAATACAACCAAAGAACACCATGAAATACAAAACAATGCTTGGCATTTCACTGCGCTCGTCATCATGAGTCATAAGACGTTAAGTATTATATCCAACTGAAAGGAAAGACAGTGACAACTTTGAAAAGCTGATTGTGACTATCAAAGTAAATGGGAGAAGAGCTCGTGGACGGAATCCAATATGTTGGTCTGACCAGGTCCGCACCACTCTTGACTCAACACTCCATTGTGCCGCTTCACACCGCTGGAAACGGAACCAGATGGAGAAAGCTCGTTTGAATGAAAACGATGCATAAGGAAGGTCACAACCCTCAATCTTGAGCAGCACGACGCAAGGAGGAAGATTATGTCCAATAGTTACTCTGGCTACAAAGCAAAAATTTGTAAAAATCTTTACATATGGATTTAAGTTCCAAAGCAAGCCGGCGAGTTTGCATATTGTTAAAGAAATAAAGAACTCTTATATTGATATGGTTATTATCAATGTTGATTGGAATCAATTGAATTGATTTGATTCAATTCTATATAACAGAGTTGTAAAATAGCCGCTTCAATACATACTGATTAAATAACTGACTTGGTTTGATAGAAAATATCAATTTTTTTGTAATAAACCATAATGAAATTAACATCACCAACCACATCAGACCAATCACCACACCTCGTAATTTATATAATACTTTTATTCGCATTAAAAAGCCCATAAAATATGCATGCTTCTGGGACTAGCGGCAGGAAATTTCACAATGATGGATTGACCGGCGCGCGAGCCTTGCAACTCCCCTGTGAATAAATTAAATACCTTATTAAAGTCGAAAGCCTGACCACGTGCACTTTTACTTTAATCACTGCATAAAAGGGCTTTGCGTCTTTACTTCGATGTTTTTATAGTTTTTTGTTAGGGTTAAGTAAATATACCTCAAAATACACATTTCCATATATTCATAAAATATATATATATATAGATAGATTTAGATAGCGCTCGGTAGAGTCGGATTTTTTAATGAATGCTATTTGTAACTCCACTATTTAACAAAACAAGTATGCGCGGATTATAAATATTTTTGACTCTCAACGCGATTAAATTTGAACTTAAAGGCCAATTTGAAAAGCATTGATGTCATGGTATTGCGGAAATAACAAGGTTGGACGACTCAAATGTTAAGCGAAGAAAGGAATATCGCATTATACAGGGTATATCAAGACTGCTACCGAAAACGAAGCCGGGTGGTAGTTTAAGCGACTTCAGACACAATGCAACAGAAAAAGATGCAAAAAAGCGACAATATTTTTTTTGTTATTTTTTTCGTATGGCCATATTTGGGTGGTAAATATTTTTTTTTCCTAAAATAATAGTGTATACCCTTTTATTTATAAATACTCTAAGGTATAAAAGAGTTTAAATTATTATTTTAGCAAAAACTATGAATTTACCACCCAAAATGACGATATTTAAAAAATCATAAAAAATAATTGTCGCGTTTCTTTGCGAAATTTTGAAATGCATTGTGTTTGTAGTCACTGAAAGTACCACCCGGCTTCGTTTTCGGTAGCAGTCTTGAGATACCCGGTATAGTAGACTCTGGTTTCGGTGAAAATAATGTCAACTATAAAGAAGCAAATCCTTTTCGCCTTCAATCTAGATTCTGCAAGCTCATATTTTATAACGCGCAGCCATGAATCTTGGAACTTTTCTAACGTGACCTATGAATTACTATGCAGGAAGCATTGATTTATTTTGTGTAGCCGTTGCGTTTACAGCGCTGTAGACTTCAAGCTTGCGTGCGACTAGCTCTTAAGTGTCGCGTGTTAAAAAATCATTTCATTACTACTCAAGTGCAGGAGCTGAGCGCTGCATAGTTTTTAGCTTGTTTTTCTATATTGTAATGTTATTGTAACAGGCGACTGAAATTGTTCGTCGTGCGAAAGTTTAATATTTGAAAATTTTGGGTTGCTTGGTAAAATAATGAGGCAAATGTAGTTTTTGGTGGAACGCCAGTAGCTAATTTTGCCTTAAATTTATGCTGCTTATGGCCACGTCCTGCACTTTTTTCGTTGCCTTGGTCCAATCGTTATATGATTACTGCCACCCACGAACATTACAACACTTGAATGGAAGGTATATGCAAAATGCAAGGAGATGGAACAAAATCAGAAAAAAAGGGTACGGTAATAGCCTCCAGCAATCTCATTCAATAAATAAACGACAATTGCAAACCCATCGTTCCCAAGCAATTTCTGTAAGGTAGTTGTGCCACCACAAATCATTTTGTATAAAACACGGAACTGGACATGTTAATAAATATATCATGTAATTGCAATTACTGGTGGAGGGCTCGAGGGCTCAAGCAGCGGCATGTCACAAAATAAGTTATGTATCATGATATTCTTATCATTTAAAAAATGGCATCATAATAAACGCCCTTTGTAAACTGTTTTAATTCGCTGTTACAACTAGATTTATTGCAGATCCTTATATCCTCATAACCATCGGCCTTAATTTAAAAATAGCTTTATCGAATGAAATATAATTAATTACATGTCGTTTCATACACTATATTAAGGTAATTTAAAGTGCAGTTTTGTTTTCTGCATGGTAAGGGGAATGAGCTACGGGTTTACCCGTAGCAATCTCATTCTCCCTTAGTCAAAATATCTACGATACTTGACGAATTATTAGTTTATTCTCTCCCTCTCTCTCTCTCTCTCTCCCTCTCTCTTCCTTTATTAATTTAAATTACAATTTTCAATCACTTTTCGAAGTTCATATATTTTTGTTAATCCAAATATTTTATTTTCTGTTCTATAAAACATTTACAGAGAAAAATATATACAATTGCTAACCAATACTTAAATTACGCTAAACAAAAGCAAACGAACCACAACACGCTCAATCAACCTAACATGTTGAGGTTAAACAGTGCATTAATGGCAGATGAAACTGCCGTGCACCATCATTGAGCAAATTTACAAGCATTCGAACTATTATGGGCGATGTAAGAGCTCATAAAAGTACACACAGCGAATGCAACGTTGTGCAGAAGGTACTATAACACGCCGTAATGGCGCTTCGAGGCTCTCAGATATTTTTATTGCTGTATGCATCGCCTGATACGATGGATGACTAAGATAGATAGGTTATACGTCTTGCCAAGTCTGTGGGTTTATTTTCAATTTTAGTGAGCGATAGGTTTTGGTCTATAATGCATTACGAATGCGAAGTTATGTGTTTGAAATTAGAATTAAGATGATTAGAGTTTGTATGGTTCGCTCGCTTAAATGGTGCTATTATATATTATATGTTATCGTGAAGAAACTTGCTAATTGCAGAGGTGTCCACAAAAAATAAATAAGTTGGTAAATGATATTATCATCCTGAAATAGACGGGTACGGTGACTGTAATGAACGGTAACACGGTATGAATATCATGTTGTACAAAATTTAATTGAAAAAATTTCCATATATTTTTCTAATGAACACGTAACAATAATTATAACCATAGCTTCATACCACATTCTTTTAAACTTACAAAGCAATTAAAAGCATAAAAGTGAAAAACCATAGTCAAGGAATATTTTTAAGTTTTTAACTGGCTTTATAGTCGTTTTTACACGTAAATATAAGCAGTTAGGTCGTATTTCTTGCGATAAAACGGTCACGAATACTTGTGCAAATGAGTCATACACGACACCGAACTAAGCCAGAAAATAATCCTCGTGTATAATGTCTGTATCACAAAGGAAGTGAGTTTTTTGCCATACATTATAAGGAAGGAAGGTTGTGTTTTTAATAATCCCTGTAAAGGTTATGAACACTGATATTTCTTTAATGAGTACTTCAAGGATTATATTTGTTCAAAGTTTACGTAATTATTGTCCATTTGGCGTATCTTTGTATTACGAATCAATCACAAGGTAATATTAGGCTATATGTCTATAAATGGTATTTAATGTGTTTAATTTGATTTTGATATGTCGATATTTTTCTTTATGTGGCCTTACTATAGAACTCATTCGAAGTCTATGATGGTGGATAGAAAGTTTAAAATTTTCATCTTCCACTTATCCCTGCTAATATTATAAATGCATTTATGTGTATGTATGTATGTTCCGTTTTCATGCTAGAATTGCAGAAACGATTTTGATGAAATAGGTTACTTTTTATACCGAAAAATGTGGTATTCCCGTGGGATGAGTCAGGAATTCAAATAGACATATTTTCCACTCGTTCAAATTTAAATAATTGGCACGGGAAAGGAGACGACAGGATTGCTTTTCGTCATGGGACAGAATGGGATAGGACAGAACGGGATATAACGGGAAGTGTCGGAAAAAGCAATATAGTCCCCGGCGGTCACATTGAGTTTCAATATAAAACAGTAATCGAAATAATTTGTTGTTGTGGACTTGACTCAAAATCTATCTGCACCCGGGCGAAGCCGGGCCCAACCGCCTGATATAAAACCTTACTATTTAGTCATATTTCATCCAGAAGTCAAAATCCACACAAAAATGATATAACAGATTTTAAAAAAATCAAACCCAGGCCATCAACTCTCTTCCTCTACCAACGCACATCAAAAACTACGGAACACAATAGAAAACTCATACATCAAAACGCAGGGTTGATTTCAAAGCCCAACGTTTACGCGCAGAATGAGCCGGTGGCGCGTGTTTTCTTTTGAAAGTCGTTTAATAAAGGGGCCAGATGTGTGGTTATAATCTCGAGAATGTCTTGAGCGCCTCACGTTTAGGTTGGAAATGTAAGAAATTTCCAACTGGAGTGCACTCCCGCCCGAGAAGATCCTGCGAGCGCACTCAGCACGTGTTTTCTTGCACGAAAACGCGTTTAAAACTGAAGAATTATTATCACGTGAGCGGTGGCTTCACAGTTTGCTGACTTCGGTGTTATTTGCCTGCTTGCTTCCGTTGCATGTTAAATTCACTTTGAGATAGTTTCGGATAGTTTTGCATGGATGAGTTACTTCAGATTTATTGGTTGTTTTTATCAAATGAAAATATGGGGGTTATTAGTTTGTCGGATATGTTTTTTACTTTCCCTGCGATATTTATTAAGTAGCTTCTCTTCATATAATGGTGCAGCGATCCTTCTGTATTGGATACTTTTGTGGTGTAGAACACTGATAACCTTTAAAATACTTTCTACTAATTAGGCCGAAATAGTCTATTGAAAAAACACTTTTTCTAAAACGAAATGCTTCTTGAAACAGATCAGGTTCGCTAAACTTAATTATTGCATTCTTATTTCAAAATAACATTCAATTAACTCACACTTTTTTAATCGAAGAAAACTTTTTTAAAGAACGAAGATAAACATCACGTTTTAAGACTTCAATTTCCAAACAAACAAACTTGATATTTAAGACTGACTTAGGAGTAAAGTTTTGTAAAACGACCCCTAAGGGCAAACTGCGCCTTATTTGAAAAACAAAAGTGTGCTTTTATTAAAAATTTACTTTTTTATATTTGAATTTTATTATGATACGGCGCACTTAAATGAACCAGAGTTTGTATTTTACTTCATTCGTTTATAATGAAGTTTGTAGGTTCTTTAAATAATTTTAGATATGGAAAAGCGGCATGAGTTTTTAGATTGTCTTTAAACATCTTATGTATGCAATATGTCAGTCTGGCTTGTTCGTACAAAAAGGTAGGCATTTCTCCATCCTTTGAAAGAGTTGAAAATCATGATCGCTGGTGGTTACCGAACACTGTGTTCCTGTGATGTATGAATAGGCCTTTAAGCCTAAAGTGAATGAATATCTATTTTAGAGCAGTAATCGGGATAATTAAAGACTTATTTTATTGTAATCTAATTGTGATTAAAAAGCTTAACTCATTTACAAAAAATAACTGAGCGCTAAGGAGTTCATAATGTCCTGTGAATTTTGATGGAATTATTGTGTTGAATAATTATGATAAGGTATAATTTTCTATTGCTAATTGATACTTTAAGTTTGCGCCATTGTAACTATAAAAAAATATGCAGTAATTTTGCCAAGGCACTAGACAGAATAAAATACATAATCTTGATGCATAGCTTAATACTAATAACTAATATCAAATCGCGATATCTGAATTGAGAACAATTGTTATCGTAAAAAATAATCGTGTTAAATCTAAGAACAAAAAAATTACGACAGAGATAAAAAATAAGGGCTTCTACGTACAAGCATTAGAGTAACAATAGCTTTTGTCATGCAAAAATGGAGCAAGAAAAAACAGTGAAGTGATTATTTGGTCACGATCTGTCTCATATGCTTCCTTGCACACGACATCTGACATAACGAATATTTCTGACCTTCTAATTGTTATAGACGAACAAAATACTACACCATGATTTATAAATCCGTAAACCTCGAAGGACACTGGTGGTAGGCTTCGCATATTTAAGGGGCCGCCTGTTTCTTCTGCCAAACAGTAGTGTTAAAGCACTGTTGTGTTTCAGTTTGAATGAAATTGTAGCCAGAGCAATTACTGGACATAGTGAGACAAATCTTATTTATTAGGATGGCAAGTGCAGTGGCATGCCATGCATTACTTCGTAATACGTGGTGTTGTTTGGTTTTGCTGCTGTGCATGAGCTGTCGTATCTATTCCTACCATCAGGCGAACGGCATGCTCATCTCGGAGGACAAAGCTTTAATTAAGTTACCTATTTACTACCTACTTTTCTTTGCTTTACTTTTTTGCTTTTCTTTGGCGAAATGTGGGTGTCCTGACACCACTGCCTACCATTTCTGGGAAAAAGGCGTGAGTTTATGTATGTATGTACTACTTTTCATTGTATTAGTATTATTCTTTCATAACCTCAATAAGGATTTGTTTACTTGCCATTTATCTGGGGGCACGGCCGTGCCCTCTCCAAGTCGAGCTAAAAAGCGGCACGGTCGTACCATCCTTTTCTCGAAGCAATTCAGACCATTTTCTACCCCCCTATAACTTCGTTGTAGTTAAAGCAAGAAGCCTGAATTTTCAGTTATTAAGCAGGCATTGTGTAAACACGGTATATTTAAAATTTCAAATTGAACCAGTAGTTTAAGAATTGTAACTTGTTAAACTTTCTTAATAAATAGATCGATTTGGGCAGCAGCATTATGTATAAATTGTACGATACATTATGTTTTCATGCTATGGCCAAGTCGATTTATTTATTTAATACGTTAAGGATTTTTAATATTGATATGATAATAACATACGTAATAACTTTATACAGAAGGTCCCTTAAGCAAGGACTAAATAAATTAACCGACTTGGTATTACATGGATCTCACAACTTTTTGCGGTAAAAAAACTGAGGTGCGAGGCTTGGTATTTTTTTACAGGATGTTTTGATGGGATAAGGTTTATAGGAAGCCAGACCTAAATGATCGGCCATTCTAATGGGTAATGTGCTGTCGAATCAGTATAATTCTAAAGAAAGAGACATACATCACAAAAACTGTTAAGTACGCTTCGAATATACCATATTAAAATCAAAATTTGGTATTTTTTCATCACCGTTTATGGATCATCTACCTTTCAAAATCGTTTTCTTTTCAGCTATGAAAACATTAACGTTAAACTATTCATTGCCATGTATGAATTGTGCAACATAATTAAAAAATACTCTATCGACGATAATAAATTCCACGAACGAAAGCACGTGGGACGTGTAATTAAACTAGTTGGTTTACTTTGTCAAATTTCAGTCAGTTTTCATTAGGAGCGCAGGCAGCCTCGTGATATACGCCTGAAGTCGTTAGATAATGTAATAAAAGCCTTATTTTTAGAATGGGAGCCTCTGTCGGTGGTTTTATTACACGCTTTAAAGGACGGAAATTATTTTAGTTGATAAAGTGGTCTTTATATTCGCTTAGGTTACGTTACCATACGGTGTTATCTTTATTCTAGACCAATTTTTGTTTAAGGATTTCAACTAATTAATACTTTAATGATTCTATTTCTATTTACTTTTCACGTTTTATGATCAAACTATTGCTGCGAATGGGTTTAAATTTGTTCGTTAACATTATTAACAATAATTTTTATTAATTACTTAATACGCTTGTTTTCATCCATAATTAACAATGTGGACGTTAGCTTGAGAAATAATAAAAAAAGGAAACATAAAATTAACATTCTGTATCCTATTCATTTGTATCAGTCTATATACGTCCCACTGCAAGGCCCGGGCCTGCTCTACAATCGAGAGTACGATTGAGAGTGGTTAGGCCATATAGTCCACCACGCTGGCCTAGTGCGGGTTGGCGGACTTACATACCATAGAAATTCTTATAAATCGTTATGGTATGCAGGTTTCCTCACGATATTTTCCTTCACCGTTTTAGTGCGTGGTGATTGACTATCATATAAACTGAAGAGAAAAAAATATAGTAGCCCCAAATTAACCGAAAAACTCGTTCTATTTGGTATGCTAAATATAGTACTGACATCCAGGAAATCACGATTTATTTATGTACTCTGACATCAGACTAATTAAGCAATTAGAAAGAAATATTAATTATTACTAAAACGTAAAAGGAAGTGACTCAAATACATTTCAACATTACATAACATGCTGCAATAAAAATGGATTTAAATCATACTTTGATTAGGTCAGTTTGCAGCAATAAAGCGGTATAAATCACGTCGGATCAAATCAAACAATCGAATGTTCTCGAGTCAAGCTCAAGGCCCGAAACCTTAACCCTGGAGTCCACTGCGCTCATTACAATAATCACTCCGATACTTTTGATATTGGATTACTAGATGTGATTTTAAAATATTTGACACGACTGGTCTGTCATATGTAAGATTCTGCCTGGGTATGTACCACCGCCATGTCTACTTCTCCCGCCAAGGAGTAGTGTCAACGTATTATTGTTTTCTGGTTTAAAGGACTTTGTAGCCAGAATACCTACTGGTCATACTGAGACTTAACATGTTAGTCTTAGAATGGCGAGCGCAGTAGATTGCCAAGCATTAATACTGTAGTCAAGGCATACTCGTCTCGCCATTCATAGCATTAATATATATATTTCATATATTATACTACATACTTGAAACTTTTGAAAAACAATCGCCTCATTTAAGTTTGCGAGGCATTCAGTTAATGGAATTGGAATTGATATTATTCATTTTAATTTAGAAACAAAATGAAATATTTACAAAAAAGCGTGTGTACATTGTTTTAAATATATGAAAATTATTATTATTATTAAAATTATTCTCTTTATTTATTTTTTAACATATTTTTTCTATTTTTACATATATAAATTACAAAAAATATACATATAAAAATATAAAAAATAATTTATTTACCCTCCGGTGGTGAAGCTCAAGACCTAAGCCACCGGCGGTTAGGGAGACAAAGTGAGGAACCGCCTCACAATGCGTGCCGTGTCCAGTAATACTGCCTTCTGTATTTGACCCTTGACCCAACAGCCAATTGAGAGCCTCTGTAGGTGTTGGTCGAGGCTCTTTGGTATCAACCCATGAGCAGAAACGACAATCGGGACAATAATTGTTGAATCGACATTCCACATGTCGGTAACCTCGTGAACCAAATCTAAATATTTAGACATTTTGTCTTTTTCAGCTTTGACGAGGTTATCGTCATGCGGAATGGTGACGTCAACAAGTATAGCCCGGCGCGCCAATCGATCTTTTATCACAATATCCGGCTTATTGGCGACAATAGTCCTGTCTGTGATAACAGATCGATCCCAGTACAGCGTTGCATGACCATTCTCAAGAACTGGTTGGGGAACGTACTGGTAATATGGCACTTCAGAAGTCACAAGTTCATACCAAAGTGCAATTTGCTGATGTATGATCTTGGCTACTAGGTTGTGTCTATGCAAATACTCGCCGTTAGCAAGATACGAACAACCGGAGATAACATGCCTGATGGACTCGCCAGGACGGTGGCATGCCCGACAGATGTCGAACGTACCGTCCTTCAGGATGTATTTCCTATAGTTGTTCGTCTTAATAACTTCGTCCATAATTGCAAAGACAAAACCCTCAGTTTCCCCAAAGAGGTTACCGAAGCGCAGCTAAGATACAGACGCTAGTCGGTCCACATCAGGCTCATGAAGGGCTCGATAGAACCGACCGTGCAGCTCTTTGCTCTTCTATATGCCCTCGCGATCCTTAATACCTACCACCAGAGGTTTCCGCCAGTTCTCGATCGCCAAAGAGAGCGGGGTAAATCCTTTATCTACCATAACTACAATCCTATACATATCCACATCACTGTGAAGGAAATAATCCCTGAGATTGCACACCTCGCGATTATGCAAGTCCTTAGCATTAAGAATGCCTCGGCCCCCACATCTCCGCGGGATGTACAATCTCATCACTGACGAACGTGGATAATGCATACGATGTGCAGTCAGGAGAGTTCGGACTTTACGATCCAGGGCATCCAATTCGGTCTGAGTCCATTTGAGTATGCCAAAAGAGTACATGAGTACAGGCATAACCCAACCGTTGAAAGCGCGAATCTTGTTTCCACCTGACAAAAAACTGTTAAGTACTTTTGTCAGGCGGCCAAAGAAACGCTCTTTCATCGATTTTTTTACATCTGCACCCACGATACCTAAAGCTTCTGGCATACCCAAATACTTGTAGGTTTTCGTTACAGAGAGGGTCCTGAGATTTACAGTCTCTGAGACTTGTATGCCATCAGAGACCGCAACCTCCCCTCGCTTCACATGGATAACCGCACATTTATCTACACCAAACTCCATATTGATTGAGTTGCTAAATCTTTCAGTTATTTTTAACAACTCAATCAATTCAGTTTTTTTTTTATGCAAATAACTTGAGGTCATCCATGTAGAGCAAGTGAGAGATAGGCTCAAACCCTCTCCGCAGACGGTAGCCTAACCCTGAATCCAACAACAGGGTACTGAGGGGATTCAGGGCCATGCAAAACCACAGTGGACTCAGACTGTCGCCCTGGAATATACCCCGCTTGATTTTAATCGGCTCATCACTCATCGAAGGATTCGTAGCGCCTGGATATTTGAGGATAGTAGTCCACTGTCCCATACACGCCCCAAGAAAGGTGCTCAACTTTGTATCAACTTTATACAAATTAAGCACCCTCATGAGCCATGTATGGGGCACCGAATCATATGCCTTTTTATAATCAATCCAGGCCGCTGATAAATTCCTTCGGTTCTGACGAGCCTGTTGGCAATAGCCATGTCTATGAGTAGGAGTTCCTTGGTACCACGGGACCCACTTTTGCAACCTGTTTGACCGGAATAAAGAATTTTGTTAGTTGTGATATGGCATGAAATTTTGGATCTGATTATGGAAGAAAGTAGTTTATAAATTGTGGGTAGGCATGTGATAGGTCTATAATTTTTTGGTTCCGTGGCACCACCGGATTTAAAGAGCAGGTGCGTGCTACCTGTTGTCAATTATAAATATTGTTATAAATATATTAAATTATATGAAAATTAAGTCTGCATATTTTACTGTCTTCTTCTCTTAGTCTGAAAAAGCAATTTTTTAATAATTAATTTAGTTTTCTAAGCATCTCAAGTCTGTTCTCTATATACATTTTTGGCAATTTTATTATTATTGTTCTAAATACATTCGAATCAGTTCAAATATAATGGGTAAATGGTGACTTGAGTTTTGCCAAGGTGGAAATAATACTCATATCATCTTTCTTATCCTTATAAAAGAAAATATTTGTAAAGAAATTTCTGCCCAATATCAAAAGGACAAATAATTTCACAAAACAAACATGCCATGATGCTTCTAGTACAACTAAGTCTTGTCAAAGCAACAGATTACAATTGGATTATTTAAATCTCATACAATGATTTAAATTTGTTCTCAGTGTCCCCAAGAAGTCTGATCCGAATAAATTTATCTTGACATTCCATCTCGATTATCGAAACGTGGCTTGTTAGATATTGTGAATTTTCAATCAAATCATTGTAATGCCTTCGCATTTCAGCTGTTTAAGTTTGCCATCATTTACAAATTATTACTATGACCCTTTTATTAAGTGTTTGAGTATTTTGTAAATGTTGAACGTAATTTTAACTATTTCATGTCTGTTTTCCGAATCTACGGGAAATTATATCCATTAAAGGAGAACAGTATAACATTTTTTTTAAATTGTTATTATAAATCGTGAAACGAGCACGCCGTTCGCTTGATGGTAAGCGATAAAACTGCTCATGAACTTTAGTAAAACAAAACAGCACCTTGAATTACAAAAGCAATGCTTGGTATTCTACTGCGCTCGCCATCCTGAGACATAAGATGCTAAGTCTCAATGTGTCTAGTAGTTACTCTGGCTACAATGTCATTGAAACCGAAACACAACAGTGTGTTTACAATACTGTTTTGCGGGAGAAATAGACATTGGGTGGTACCTACCTAGGCGGCATCTCACATAAGAGAACTCACACCGATACAATTATATAAATAGAAAATATGTTCAGTAAAGATAAATTTCTATGCAGAAGTAGTGTTTGGAATATTATATGTAATTAATTAGTTATGAAGCAAATGTATCTCAGTTAATTACACTAATAAGATCCTTCGATACAATATAGCTTATTAATTATCATGAGTGAACTTTGATGTCTGGTCAAATATTCTGCAACTGTGTTTGGCAAACATACGAAATTGTAATTCAACTGAAAGTTTCGATAATTTATTCATTTTGTCCCAGATATAATAGTACTGAATTCTGAAATACAATATATCGAATGTAAAGTAATACAGGGTATCTCAAGACTGCTACCGAAAACGAAGCCGGGTGGTAGTTTTAGTGGCTACAAACTCAATGCAATTAAAAATTTCGCTTAGAAACGCGACAATTATTTTTTATGATTTTTTAAATATCGTCATTTCTGGGTGGTAAATCCATAGATTTTGCTAAAATAATAATTTAAACTCTCTTATATCTTAGAGTATTTATAAATTAAAGGGTATACACTATTATTTTAGGAAAAAATGTATTTACCACCAAAATATGGCAATAGGAAAAAAATTACAAAAAAAAAATTGTCGCTTTTTTTTGCAACTTTTTCTGTTGCATTGTGTCTGAAGTCGCTTAAACTACCACCCGGCTTCGTTTTCGGTAGCAGTCTTGATATACCCTGTATAAAAGTGTTGCATATTATAATGTAATTTTGCATTGTAATAAAATATATAAATTAATACTTTGTGTTTAAATTTTAATGGTAATGCAACAAAGGTAAAATTAACTAACTGTAAAATTTCCTTTACATTTTTTAAAATAAACTTTTCTACTGTAATTTAGTGGAAATTAATATAAATTGTGAATAAATTTGGTTTGTTTAATCTAATTAACAGACCATTGATCTGCAATAAAAATTAACATTCGTTGAATGTGACCACTGAAGTATTATTTGAGTTTTTCGTAAGTAATCCAATATTGTATAGGACTAGGTTTATTCAACGGTTTCCGGTGATTATCAACTCATCATTTTATGGCCACATAACCTTGTAAAGTGTCAAAATTATTTAACAAAATTCTTAGAATATGTTTTAACGTATTGGTGCTAATGTAGACTTGGAGATTAAGACACCTTTTTAGCACTGAATAATAAACATTTCCGCCCCGCCTACAACCAATTGTTAAATGTATGGTTGGGTAGAAAAGCTTGACCTTCCATTAATGACGCATGACTTTATTAACATAAGTATATCTGAACATGTCAGAAGTATCAAATGGAAAATACTCTCAAATTGTATCAATGTAGATATTTTATATCTTAGAGCTAATACTACAGTGCGAATAATAATTGAACTTTATAGATGTGAGAGCAACAATTAAGACCGGTGAATTAGCTTCTTCTTCTGTCACCCTTCCACAAGGTGGACCGACGACTTGGTTAAGGCTGCAGGACGCTTCCAAACCAATGTCCAGCAGTGGACTTCCCTTAGAAGCTGAAGAGAGTGGAAGAGAGAAATACGTTTTTTTATATATAGGTATATATCCATGAAGTATTGATAGGATAAGAAATAAGGATAGGAAAAAAAAACTATGTAGGTTGTCTTACAGAGACATGGATTAGAGTGACTATCATAAATAGGTGCACATGATAAATCTGTACACAAACGTTCAATTTGAAAGACAGGTAGGATGGTCTACACAACTTATAGTATGCATTCGGTGTCAATTTTGATGGATTGAACGTCTGTACATATTATCCGAGCTGTGTAGTTTCTGATTGACGTTTTGTGACGAGGAGTTTACGGTCAATAATAACAGTAAGCTACAAGGAATGCTGATGACCCCGATATTACGATGTAAACACGTTGTTAATGTAATATCCCTTGTACTTGTAAGAGTCGATTCATGCTAAGAGTTAAAGCGTTTATCCAAAATTAAACATAGCACACTCACCTCTATTTCCATGATATAGGGCATAAATTACACAAGAGATAGAAAAAAGATTATCTGTGTCAAATTCAGGAGTAATGTAGAATCAATCGTTAAATACTTTTGTATCATTTTTTTTTAATATGTTATATGTGAATTTGAAGGAAATAGATTTTTTCAATCTCTATAAGGTGCCAATTGTGCTGCGAATTCCTTTAGGTGCACATTAAACATAGCCACTCTTTGATGTACCTACATGATTCAAATAAATATGCTATCTTGTTAGGTATCTTGAGGATCGCCAGTTGATTAGTGACCGCCAGTACGGTTTCCGTCACGGTCGCTCGGCTGGTGATCTTCTTGTGTACCTCACGCACCGTTGGGCGGAGGCTTTGGAGAGTGGGGGGTGAGGCGATTGCGGTCGGTCTTGACATTGCGAAGGCGTTCGACCGAGTGTGGCATCGTGCCCTTCTGGCGAAGCTACCTGCGTATGGAATTCCTGAGGGGCTCTGCAAATGGATCGCCAGCTTTTTGGATGGTCGGAGCATAAAAGTTGTAGTAGACGGCTGTTGCTCCGAGACCAAGACCATTAATGCTGGTGTTCCACAAGGCTCGGTGCTATCGCCGACACTCTTTATCCTGCATATCAATGACATGTTGTCTATTGATAGCATGCATTGTTATGCAGATGATAGTACGAGTGACGCGCGGTACATCGGCCAACGGAGCCACTCTCGGGATTCCATTATGGAAAGACGGTTTCAACTTGTGTCTGAAGTCGAGAGCTCTCTGGGGCGGGCCTCCGAATGGGGTGAATTGAACCTAGTTCAATTTAACCCTTCGAAGGCACAAGTTTGCGTGTTCACTGCGAAGAAGGACCCCTTTGTCATGGCGCCGCAATTCCAAGGAGTTACTATCCAAGGATCCGAGAGTATTGGAATCCTTGGAATCGAAATATCAAGCAAGGTCGAGTTTAGGAGTCATTTGGAGGACAAAGCCAAACTGGCGAGCAAGAAGTTGGGAATCCTGAACAGAGCCAAGCGGTACTTTACGTCGGGTCATAGATTGACGCTTTACAAAGCGCAAATCCGGCCCCACGTGGACTACTGCTCCCACCTCTGGGCAGGTGCCCCAAAATACCAGCTCGACCCACTTGACTCCTTGCAGCGACGAACTTGTTGAATAGTCAATGATTGCGATCTCACGGACAAATTGGAACCGTTAGGACTGCGGAGAGACTTCGGATCTCTCTGTGTATTCTATCGTTTGTTCCATGGGGATTGCTCCGAAGAGTTGTTTGAGATGGTACCACCGTCGCCTATGTACCATCGCACCACACGTTTCCGCAGTAGAGTTCATTCCCACCACCTGGAGGCGTACCGCTCCCGAACGGTACGTTTCCAGCGTTCTTTTCTACCACGTACGTGCAAGATCTGGAATGAACTCCCTGCATCGGTGTTTCCTCAGCGCTATGACCTGTCTTTCTTCAAACGAAGTTTAAGGAGAGTACTCTCCTCGAGGTAGGCAGTAACGTTGTTATGCTGGTCCCCTGGCACTACTGAGGTCCATGAACAGCGGTAGCCGCTTACCATCAGGCGGGCCGCTAGCTCGTCTGCCTACAAGGTAATAAAAAAAAACTTGCTATTGGAAACTAGACAAAAAACTAACAACCAGGAATATACGCAGTGATACGAGCAAATCAAGATTCAAGCTAAAATGTACTGCCAACTGAATCACAAATAAAACAGTAAAATAATTACCATTGCTAGGACTTCTTCAAAGATCAAGAACAAATAAACGATGCTGAACTTTTCAAACAAATCTGATATTCATGCTGTTACATAATTCCGATTAAATTCTTATCCGTTGTTGACGCAAATAACTCCATTGTTAAATATTAAATAATGCTTATGCAATCGACCCTGACCTCTATGAAGACGATTCAATTTTTCAACGAGTTTTTGCATCCGTTTATCTCATAATCAAATTGAATGGCATTCTTCTCAGAGCAGGCATCGTTTCATCCTTAAAAGGTGGGCATTGTAGTTTTTGCGTAGTAGCAATTCAGTGCACGTAGCATATTTGACAGTATCTCAACTATAAATAAAGGGTATGATTTTGAATAAAAGTTTTTGAATATCAAGGGTTAAAATACGAGACAGAATTTCCTGTAGTAAAGATAATATTATGGAAAATAGTGTGGAAGTTCTTGATAGGACAAAGGAAAGAATCGAAAAGATCTCTAGAAAAATGATAACTAAGTAGAGGGAAGTAAGTAAATTTTTTTATCATTACATTTAAATACATAATATACAAACTTGAATCTCCCCTTTTGCATATTTGGAAAGTATACATTTACGTAATCAGCATAGATCATAATTCCTACAAAACGGTCACCACTTAAAATATAACTCTAAATATTTACAAACGAAGTCCTCAAAACCACACACAAGAATTCAAAAGCCATTTATCAGACAATAAAAAATATTAAACTGGTCCAAATAGTTTTGCATACAAAGAATATCTTTCTATGAAATCCGGTTTGGAATACAATGCGTGCCCGCCGCACACTTCCTACATCTCTATTTGCGCTGTCGTGGGTGATACGACAGCCACATGCTGACAGCTGGGCCATGTCAAACAGATGGGGGCAGGAAAAAATATCTATGATGCTGAGTTTGGTGTATGAAGGTGTGGGTATGTGCAATATACCGGGTATATCAAGACTGCTACCGAAAACGAAACCGGGTGGTAGTTTTAGTGACTACAAACACAATGCAACTAAAAATTTTGCTGAGAAACTCGACAATTATTTTTAATGATTTTTTAAATTACATCAGTTTTGGGTGGTAAATCCATAGTTTTTGCTATAATAATAATTTAAACTCTTTTATCCCTTAGAGTATTTGTAAATTAAAGGGTACCCACTATTATTTTAGGACAAAATGGATTTACCACCCAAATACGACGAAAGAAAAAAAATTTTAAAAATAAAATTGTCACTTTTTTTTGCAACATTTTCTATTGCATTGTATCTGAAGTCGCTTAAACTACCACCCGGCTTCGTTTTCGGTAGCAGTCTTGATATACCCTGTATTATCTGAAAAAGATTTTAAATTCAAATACTCTTTTGTCATGATTTTTTAACTAAACCTTAATGATGGATTTTTTACATGCGCTACTAAACATTTGTAAAGAATAAATATGTTATTTTTTAAATCAGTAAAATAATCTATTATAAAAGAATTACAGAGGAAGCTTAAGCAAGTCATTAAATACTTCCGACAAAGATCGTCAGGAAATTTGCAAAACATCGAAGAACAAATTACTAAACGCGCAAATTCACCCCATTATTTCCCCATAACACTAACAAAGGAACATCCTTAACCCAAAGGAAAATTAATTAACTTCGCACATTCTGTAACAATTACCAAACTTTTACACAGATCCGCTGTGTAAACGCAATGAATAATTCCGCCTCTACAAACTTCAGTAACCCTGCCACAACACACTTGCTCTAATAATTACGAATATAATAAATGATTTCATTTCGGCTTTACATGACTTTGTCGCAGCCGCAAAATACTAAAAAAATGTAAACAAAAGAGGAACGTAATATGAGCGACCGCAAGTGCGGATGAAGAAAGTTTCCGCGCGATTACCTTACAAGAACTTGATCGAATTGAGAGAAGGGACACGCGTAAATGATAGGGGCTCGTGTCAATTTTGTTAAAGTGCGCGTTTAAACCGAAAGATGAATAATAAACTATACGGAGTCCCAAGAGAAAATGTGTTATAGATTCGACTTTTTATAGTACCGAACGTTGAATAGAAAACAACTATCGTCTGCCATAACTACTCGTATATCATGAACAATCGATTTATTATGATTCTGCATATTATGAATAAGGGCTACATTCATATTATGTGATCTTTGTTTTTCATTCTTCCCAAATCTTTCATCATTCTCTCCCACATAAGGTCAAAAACACAACACAGGTCTACCTCAAACCTATCCACAATTATCCTAATTTTCATCAACACCAACAAGATAATGCCTACAAATCCTACAACGTATTAAGCACATACATCACACACAGTTTATAAATGCATTAGTGTATTATCTTTATTATCTAACGGAGGCTCATCAGCTCGTAACAGTTTACGTAATTTATTACATGAAATCACGTCAATGACAGTCGCCCACGTGCCAGGACCTCGGTTAATGAGCTGCGCCGGAGCCGTGAACTTTAAGCCGTGACTCCATACATCACTGTTATGTAAATGCACATTACGAGTAGATCTTCTATTAGCAGTACAAAGATTGAAAAATGCAACTTTTGGTGAATCAGTTGTAAGGACCTTGTCATTATTTTCGGAAAAAGGACTACAGCTTGACATTGACCTCTTATTTTTTTTAATATTGGGTATGTTTCTAATACCAGTTAAGCTTGATAGGCGATGCGGAAAGCACAAAACGTAAGCTATAAGAATGGATATAAGTATTTCCAACAAATCTTTGAGGGGAAAGAAGCGAGAAAATGTACGTCTTGTTGTGCTTATTTTATATTTTGAAAGCCATTATTATTATCTTTGTGGTAAGTTGAACATTTGCACATCGTGTGAATTACTATCGATCATGAGCGTATCGATGAACTTGCAGCCTTGACATAATATTCACTCAATACAGTACGCTTTAACTGAATAATATACAGGCTATGCGTATGGTTTTGCGATCATCACACAGAACGTAAGGAAGCCAATGTTCTATATAAAGGAATTGTGTAACACTTTTACTTAATAGCTTTTGCTTAATGCTAGAGTAAAACAATGTAATAAAAGTGACAATAATGGTAAAATCCTAAGCTTGATTTCAAACGCAATTAAGTAGTATTAGAAACTATTTTTTTATTACTTAAACTTGATTTGTCTACTGTTTGTACTATAAAAAGGCAATAGGCCTTTTAAAAAAATAGTTTGGTGAAACACCTCATTAAAACAAAATCCTACAAATGAGCGTTAAATAGATTAAAAATACTCAATAGTCCTATTAGTAGTAGTCCTGAACCCACAGCAAAACTTGCGACTTTGCTGTGTGTATTAAAACAGTTTTAAACTCTCTAGCTTCGTCATCCAACTCCGTAGGTAATAGATACGAGTACTTACGGTTAAAAAAAATGTGTGTTGTAATCGAATCGATAATCTTTAATTTCGCAGCCTGTTTCATCCAATCGAGGCTGTCAACGAATGCTTATTTAATGACACATCCGAGACAACTTTTTCTCCTTTAAATACCTGCTTACGTAAATACATATCCACGCATAATTAGTAGAAGATTAGCTGGGTATTTGACGAGTAACCGTGCCTATTATAAAATGATCAAAAGACAATCAATAATAATTATTTCAATTTAATAATGCATTTAACAGGTATGACCAGGACAACGTGACCTTAAATTGTTATCTGTTAATGGCATTTGCAGTAAGCACCTGTTCACATATTTTGCCAATTAAATGTTAGTCAAGTTTGTTTATAGTCAATTGTCCGAAGCAAAGTTTAAGCACGTTTATTTATTGTCTTGCAAATGATATTACGGTTGAACAGTTCATTTGTATTGTACAGTGGACTGCTGGAGAATGTAGTTTAGATTATAGGATACTGTTGATGAAGACATAAAGTTAGCTTGAGCTAAGAATTAAGAACCATTGAGAACCCATTTGACGAAAAATATATTCCTCTATAGGAGTAAGATCGTATCTTGGAAGAAATTTTGGAAACAAATAAATGTCAAGTGGCGGAAACAAGTGGATTAAATAAGCTACGTGTGAAATTTGGAAGGCTCAAATTCATCTGTTTAGGAAGCTGCATTTTTTGAATAAAGCTGAAATTTAATTGCATAGATAGTAGAGGGAAAATTATATTATGTTTTAGAGAAAATATAATATCCTTTAGTGAGAAAATATTATTTATAACATTTCTCATTCGTCTATTAGAGCTTCTCTTGCAAGGTAAGATTAAGCATTTTGAGAGAACATGGATGCTACTTATACTCGTAAGTAAGTCCTTTTAGGAGATTTAATTGACATTTTCCTGGTATTTCTTTTACACTGTTATTATCCTCTGCAATCCATAGGATGGAATTTTAAATAATATATTTTTCTACTCTTGGTTTTAAACTTCGTGTTCGGTATCAAGGCGGCAAATAATTTCACATAATATGACGAGGTCATTGTACACACCTTTTTGAAATTTAAATACCCAATATCAATGACCGAAACTGGTATCATATATTTAAATATATTTTTCGTAGCTATACTCCATTGGTTTAGGTACTTAACTAAATGTAAACAAACCAGAACACGTGACGCATGGTTGTTCAACATTTTATGCAATGTCCAATTTACGAATATTTTCTTAGTCAACCAAGTAATGAGTTAACAACAATTAACAACAGCTTATAACAAATAATAACTAAAACAGAGTAAAGAACAACGATGAACACTTCCAAACACTTCACCACTTCTCGAAAACAGTAAGTACATTAACGCAATGAATAATAATTGGCTGCCATAGATAACATAATATGATGATGCTTAGTTATCCGACCTAACGCATTATCTTTCATTTAAATGGTCGCATTACGGTGAAGACGTACTTCTAGATTTTGTAGCAAATTTTTTTTTGTAACTTTTATGAAAATGTTTTGGATGCCTGATTGTTTGGGTCATTTTAATATACAGATTGCATTATGTAAAATTTGATAATTTAATTTAGATAATTTCATTATGATCTTCATCATCATCATCATATCAGCCACAGGAAGTCCACTGCTGAACATAGGCCTCCCCCAATGATCTCCACAATGACCTGTTGGAAGCGGCCTGCATCCAGCGACTTCCTGCGACCTTAGTCAGATCGTCCGTCCACCTTGTAGGCGGGCGTCCAACACTTCGCTTGCCTGTACGTGGCCTCCACTCGAGAACCTTTCGGCCCCAACGGCCATCGGTTCTACGAGCTATGTGCCCGGCCCACTGCCACTTCAACTTGCCAATCCTATGGGCTATGTCGGTAACCTTGGTTCTCCTACGGATCTCCTCATTTCTGATTCGATCTCGTAAGGAAACACCGAGCATAGCCCGCTCCATGGCTCGTTGAGTGACTTTGAGCCTTTTAATGAGGCCCACAGTGAGAGGCCATTATGATCTTACATAATTTAATTGTTTCCAAGCTCACACGTTCATAATTATAATCTTTATAATAAATTTGGACATGCAATATAGTTTTACATTTACGTAAACATTTTTTTGTCTTCAATTAATTTAGAAATGAGAAATGGCAATGTTAAATAACCTTTTTTATGGTTTCTTTACATTTAGTTAAGTACCTTAACCGATGGAGTATAGCAGCGAATAATCCCATTAAACCCTTTTTCACCACAGATTTGTTAAAAAAATAAATTATCTTTTGCATCAAGTAGAAAAAATGAAATACTGTGCTGATTGTGACATATAATATTTTGTTTATTTTTATACCAGTAATTGGGGTAAATCTGCTAATTTCCAGGAAATGTTCGACCCAGGGAGGTTTAGAAACATCATTGAATGATTACGAGAAGAGGTAGAAAAAGATTAGGACAGAGGGCGATTAAATAAAACTTAATGCTTTGGTTGAAGTAGATACTTAAGTGGAGATGTAGATACGAGTGGTAAAATGAAAACTGAATTGCAAAAAAAGAAGAAGAGACAAGGTTATTTTTTATTTTGCCAGTAACTTATCCGAATGATTATTTAAAAACACTAGATGTAGAAGTATATGCAATGTTTTGTAAATTGAGAATAATTAAGGTCTACGCACACCAGGGCGAAATGGCAAGGGATTTTTCCATCGGCCAGCCGCTTACTGTAGTATTCGTCCACCTACCACGGCAACCCGTGACGCGACGGGACGTCCTGCGGCATGCCGCGGCACGCATGCATCGACAACGTCTGATAACGTCTGATACAACGTCTGATGAACGACTGTCGTGATATACATTTCATCCCCAATGTCAGAAATGTGAAGAGAGATAACCTTTTCTTATTCTTTTGACTAATACGCATTTGTGCTCTAAGATATTTTAGGCGACTACACCCGCTTAGACTGCCACATTCCGTGGCGTGTCACGGCGTGCTATGGCATACAATGCGCCACGGCATCCCGCCGGGAGATAACTTAGCGCGCTCTACAATGCCGTCTCCAGAAATCCCTTCGGACGCCACGGCAACAACTTAAAATGTTGGAATTCATATCATATTTCTACCAGATATATTTGAATAGCCTTGTAAAAAAAACCAAATCCCTTGCCATTCCGTCTTGGTGTGCGCTGTCCATTACTGTGTATTGACTGGTCATAAGAGCTCTTTAATTGCCTAGATGACCAATAAATTAATTTCATTTATATTAGAAAAAGAAAAGAAAAAAAAAGTAAAAAACCATTACAGTAACACAAAGGCGAAGCAGGAAAATACAATATTTAAATTTAGAAACACAATCTTATTAGCGTTTATCAAGTGAGCTTTAGCAGTCACGATTATTCCAAATTGAGACATTCATTTTACACGACAACGTGATCCAATTCTCAATCTATTTATATCTATTAGTATCATAAAACTGTATTACTTATTTTATTTAAGATTGAAAAGTATTTTAGAATGATTTGGAGACTTTATGACTACTCAAACTTTTACTATTAATTTTATATCTTTGTGGTTATGAATCCTTCAAAAGTTTTAAAAATCTTAGTTCTTTTGAGGTACCTACCGGCTAGAATTTCAATTTATTTTAATTGGCTTTATGGAAGTTTTTTGTGGAAGATAATATAAAAAAAGATAAAAGTAAGAGCAGATGAATAAACAGACATAACTTATAGAGAGGATTCTACTCCTTGTCTACGTTTATCATCTATTGATATAATAAAAACAGGCTACTGTAAGGTGAAAGTTACTGTAATATTATACCCTAGTTTATGTAACAACTTGGACAAAAATCTAACGGAATTTTTGCCATGAAATCAAAGTATCTTGGCAAACAAAGCTGCACGCAAGTGTTAGCATGTTAGTATACAGTCGTTTTAGTAAATACATAGGTGTAAAAAATATGATTGGCAGTTTATAGTTCAATGTTAAGCGTACAATTAAATAACATTTAACAGTTAGCACTGCAAACAATAAAACCATTGAGCTCTTAGCTCGTGTATGTTTGGTCATTTCCTACAAAATAAACTTCCTTTAGATTTATACATTCCTAACTAATGATGTTGTAATAACCATATGATCTAAGAGAATAACTAGCGTAATTGCACATAATATTTGACATTTTAGGTCTCGTGCGTATTGTATGGTAATCATATTTGTATGAATGTAGGTTGGATATTGTTATGGAATGTTTGTTATGTGTAGGTATAACAAATCAGTTACTTCTATACATCAAGATTTCCAGATAGAACCTAGCTATGAGACCATATGATAAACGTGACAAAATGAGCCTCTGATAATTAACTTACAACATAAACTCACGCTTTTTTCCTAAAGGGGTAGGCAGACGTTCCCCTGGTAACAAACAGGACATCCACGTTTCGCTCGCGTGCCCCACGATGTGATCGGCAACGAGCTTATTGCCATATCAGGCACAAATCATAACTCCGGGCTGATAATGAATATAAATGTCCAATATCACTTTGGCCTACCCGGGATTCGAACCAGAGACCTCAGCTTTATTATCGTATCGTAGTATAACTACGCCACCGACTATTTTCAATTTTAATTATCAACACCTAAAACCATTCTTGGTGAAGCCCTACAGTTGTAGGTTTCTTGGGACTGAGGACGTCGATTTCTGATTTCATCTATCTAGAACTCTTATCAAAGTAATTTTATGAAGTAACAAGATCTCAGCATTCCCTGCTGTAATATCTTCATGCCCTTACCAAGCTTCGTAACCGCGAAACAGCCGAGATTCAGATTAGTCGTGCTTGACCAATCACCATACATTAGCCGACGCATCTGCACCATAATATATGACAAAACACTTGCCTCCATCGTTAACGCAGCCCAACCTAATGGCATTATAAACATAACTTAGCCTCGAAGTCAAACACACTCCAACTGCATTCGCACTGTATAAATCTAACATGCGACGAGGGTGCTTGCTGCTGTAATTAATTCCGTTTACGGTACATGGCTTCATGGTGACTTAGAATTGGTAAATTTGACACCTATTGTTGTGGTCGGGAAAATTAGAGATATCGAGTCCCTTTTACTGAGATACCCTGCCGCTTGTGGTACCGGAAATGTAGGTAGAGAAGCAATAGTAAATAGTTTAGTGCGTATATTTGTAAATAAAGAAATACAAGGTCTTACAAAATATTAGAAGTTTAATTAAATGTAATATTTACGAATTTTATCGCGGATTTGGTTTAATTTTTATATTTATTAACTTCCCAAAGTTTGGTTATTTTACAGCATTCATTTTTACGGGGCAGACCATAAGAACAGTTTTATTTCAATATGCAACATTCGCGTAAATCTAAGAAACCAATAATAAAACATTTGCCATCCTATAATTTGTTTCCTCCTGTAACCCAAAAAACTTAGTTCAAATAATAAAGAAGTGATCATGCATGCTATTTTAAAAAGACGATTGATATGACTCTCTCTTGCTAATGAGTATTCCTACTTAGAGTGGACTATGTTACGATTAGTATAGCTACTTCGTTTACACAGCTGAACCATAAAATATTATTCGTATTTCCATCAAAAAAATCTTAAATATTTGCCAAAAATACAAATTGTACACTTTGAATAATCATTTCAAAATGAATCTCTTTAGTCGTTGCATTAAAATTATTCGTCTAGACTAGATCGTGCACTAAAGCACTTACTGCTATTGTAATGTGAGCCGAAGGGGCTTCAAGTGGGAACAGGAAAGGGGAAATGGGAACTAGTACATAGGTAAACAACGTGCGATCCTTATGAAACCCTTACTTTCGCATGCACGTGCGTTAGGTATAGTTCAAGTATTGGCATACATATTTGCTAGGCCTTGTCTTATGATGTTACGGAATATTTGACGTTGTGTGATTAAATCTATATTTATCTTGTTATCTCTGGTCCTTGATTGAATTGTGAAAGGCTTATATGGTTTGAAAATATCGATGTAAGTACCTACTTGGGTCCGAGTATTCGTCAGCATACAAAAAGATGCCCCCACTTCAAATTCACTTCACTAACAATTTAAAGGTATCCTTTTATATCACTACATTATAATTGAATTATTCTGGAATATCGTGGAACATACATCTAGCAGATGGGTATACAGTATGTGCGGTCGGAAAGGTGTGTTTGACGGTATTCAACGTGTCCCATTGACTCGGAGACAAAGCCTTCTTCACACAATGAAATGATTGATGTTTATTGTTGTAAATAGTCACCGTGTCGCAATATAGCACCGAAAACTTCACTGCTATGAATTAATTAAAGATATGTTGCTGTGAATGTTTCATAATTTGATTGATAGTAATATTTTCGAGCAGTCTCCGGTAGGTATCAATGTGATATATTGTGTTTTTATTTGTTTTAAAGAGAAAAACTTAAGTTAGGTTCAAAATAATCCACAGTCCTGTGACGCAAAATATTTTCTATTTCTTTTGATTCTATGAATTTGTTTGCTATCGTTTCATTAAAAATATCCTTTGTATTTATACAATAGGCCATCTTAAAACAGGGCTACTCCAAACGAATGTATTACCTAATGTCAAGAGTTGCTAACTCATTTAAAATAATTCAGTTAGTATAAATGATCATATTAAGATTTTAGCGACAATGTAGATTCAACTGTGGATGTATAATTATCTTATGGTGCATCCACATCGAATTTCCCATTGAGGAGCAACACTATCGAATTTGCTTCGCGACATATAATAAAAATATATATATTGGAAAACAAACACATAGAAAACAGAAGAGCCAAGTGAAGTTGCCACTAATAGAAATACATGTTAAGTAATGTTGCCTAAGATGTGACAATCGATAAAATTGCTACACAATGTTGCTCCACAAAAGGTAACTGCCATGTGGATGCACCATTACCCACAGGAACCTACGGAGTCATCTGGGGGGACTAACAGAACAATATTCACAAAAGGCATTTGACGCGGGATATAAGGGCTAAAGATCGACCCAATGCAACGGGGTGTATCCATCCAATATTGGGCAAATAATAGGGTCAAGAGGTAGACATCGCCACTAGTGAGTGGATTTCTGTATTGCTCACATACACGACTGGCCAAGGTGTGTGAGTATGGACAAACTATTCTTGATAAACCACCTATTGTCTTGTCTTTCACAGGCCTACACCTTGCAGGGGACTGATATTAACGGATGGGTGATGATATTTTATTTAATTATTGTTACAAATGGCGAGAAGATTATTCCATGCGCTTAATGGTTAGACATACAACTGTTCATGGACAGAAGCAAAACCAAACAATACTATGAATTACAAAGCAACTTGCTTGTTCTGCGCTCGCCAACCTAAGACATAAGTTGTTAAGTCTCAATACGTTCAATAGTTACTCTGATAGATATTGATATATTATGGTTATATGTACCAATGATTACTTTCTATCAAACCAGACGCTTGCCCGTCATTTCGGTGTTATGACCTTGGTTATGAAAGAGCATTGTTATATTGGTTGCAGCAGACATACTACTCTTTCTTCACCCCAACATCACGCAATTAGATCCGGCTTCAAATTACATCCCAGCAACAAAGAACATAAACAACATTCAAACGTAGACAATGCAGTCAAAATACAACAGCTCAATACAGCAAAAATCACAGACCGACAAGTCAAGGCGAATAAACCCACGCGCATACTTCATCCGTCATTGATACTCGAATTAATGCGAATATATCAATAAAACTTTTGATTAACATTTGTTCATGTATCATAGATTTGTTGTAGGGACAATGTAGAGCCTCGGGTAAATTATTATTCAATGTAAAGCACGCCGCGTTGTAATTGAAAATGAATGTATTGGAGTTCTGTTAAAATTGTATTGTTGTATTAAGGACTTCATTTCTTTGTTATTCGTGAATGGCATTTGAAAGATCACTGTCGTGTCATTGCTTGAATCCGTGGTAGTGGATGGAATGCTCCGAACAGTGATCACGAATTCGATGTTCGCTTCGTAAAAAAAAATGTTAACTATAGATTAGATACAAACATACATAAACTCACGCCTATATCCCAGAAGGGGTAGGCAGAGGTGCCAGGACACCCACATTTCGCCTTGTATGTTCCGTCCCACAATGTGATAGGTGGCGACCCTATCGCCATCTGTATCAGCCCATATACGTCCCACTGCAGGGCACGGGCCTACTCTACAATCGAGAATACGATTGAGAGTGGTTAGGCCATATAGTCCACCACGCTGGCCTAATGCGGGTTGGCGGACATACTATCGCCATATCGGGCACAAATTCCTGACTCTGGGCTGATAATGAATAGAAAAATCCAATATCACTTAGCCCAACCCGGGATTCGAACCCGAGACCTCAGCTATGTAACCATACCTTAGTACAACTACGCCACCGAGGCAGTCAAAGATTATAGATTAGATTTATTCAAATATTCTTTATTGTACACCAGAAAAAAACAGAGAATATATAGTAACTAAATTGAAAACTAAGTACAATCGGCGGCTTTATTGCCCAAGGCAATCTCTTCCATGCAAGATTTAGATGGATATAAAAAAAAGAAAGAGCTGTTTCTAGTTTGTTTTTTCTGGTACTAAGATGGCTGTAGTAATTTTTGGTTCCTACTTAATCCGACACATATTTAATTGTAGGGTAAGATCTGTATATTATTGTTGAATTCGAACGCAATTGTTTTAGAAACTCAGTAGAATCTAAACATTTAGTTTTCTATTACAACCTTGTACTATTTTGAATTTCTAAAGCTACCAAAGGGCAAATACTTAAACGATAAAGAAATAAAACTTTTTACAAATCAGTGGCTAAAAACATCAATACGTACTTATATAATAAACTACACCAAATGCCCATATTGTACCTTAAAATATTTAGGAGAATTCCTTAGGTCATCCGAAGCGTGCACACATATCACGTATAAGGTCTTCTAAACTTTAAGGCAATGACTCGATACCTTAAAATTCCAACTAATGTATACAAGGCAATTAAACGAAACTAGATTTTTTGTATAAAATGACAATATTTAGGAGGATTTACATGTCGTTTTAGGAGTAACCGGAGCAAATAAGGTTGCAGAATTTTTAGCGATGAGCAATGCTGTAAATTAGCATCGAGTAATTTTAGCTATCCTAAATAAACTTATTTTGGATGTATATATGGATAATTTGAGTGTTTGTGCATTGAACACGTTCATAAACATTTTCTCCCTGGGTTCCTTTAATACCTAAATTTGTGTTTTCCATAGATATGGTAATAAGAGTTAGTGGTTACTCTATGTTTTCACACAAAATATTATAATTCTTTCTTAGATTTACGCGAATGACAAAACATTGAAATAAAAAAAAATACAGTTTTATAGCACGTATGGTTTGATTATTAATTTTTCTTATTAACGGGGCAAATGTGGTATTAGTCACCCGCTCCGTGACTGTTACAATATAACTGGTAACCAAATCCGCGTTAAAATCTGTTTTAAATAGTTTTATTTTAATACAAAATATTATCTTCCTATGTTGGTAGTAGTACGAAATCTGTATTACAGAATAGCGACCATCGTACACAATTGTTGAAAACTCGCCTTGTGTAGTTGGCTTCAGTTCCACCTTATGTATATCGAGAGTCAGCTTGGCCGGCATTGTTATGTTAGATTTTCTATCAGGACTACATCACACTTACTAAGGTTGCATTGGAGTCAATTTATTCTAGTAACACAACTGCTTCTGTGATGCAGTAATACTACGGTAAGATTGAAACGCTGAGGTTTCCGGTTTAAATCCCGGGACAGGCAACGTGTACTTGATTTCCATTCATTATCAGCTAGGAGTCATGAATTCGTGGTATATGGTGTTAGACTCATCCCAGATCACATCGTGGGCCGAAACACACAAGGTGAAACTTGGGTGTCTTGGTAGCATCTCTGACGATCCCTTCCGGAAAAAAATATTTTTAAGGAGTTTATATTTATGTTTATGATAACAATAAATAATAATAAATAAATAAATAACACCCAACAGTCACATACATAGTCCTGACCCCACATTAAGATCGAGTCTTGTGTCGTGGGTATCAGGAACTATGAGAGACTTTTCGGTCTCACAAACACCCAGACCCGAGAGAAATATTTGTGGGCCGCACAAACATTTCTCTCGGTGCGGGGATCGAACCCGCAGCCTCTCGTTTCACAGGCGGCGTCTTACCGCCTGCGCCACGGAGGCTGTCACCTGATAACAATGGAAGGAATTAAACACGCAATACATAAAACACCCAACAGTCACATGCATAGTCCTGATCCCACACTAAGATCGAGTCTTGTGTCTCGGGTATATACGTCGGAGATAACCAATCTCTTAATTGCTCCGCAAATCAGTCGTCATTAAATGAGCAGAACCACGGGTCATACAAGACTAAAACAACCATGAACTGTGACCTGAAATTAATGCTATTAACACCGTTAATGGAATACATAATGATTTTTTGGATTCGCCTATCAGCCTTGACGGTGATTGTAAACAAAAACCCACGTCAAATGTTTATCACTCATAAAATTGATTGCTTTATTGTTATAGTATTTGGCATTATCTGAAGGCAGTTGTAAAAATTTTGGATTGGAAATTGGGAAGTACAATGTTGTACCATTGTCTTGGAATCAGAACGTGTTATATGATGTCATTCCATACAACACGAATCTATCGAATTTTATTAAAAAGTGATTTAAGTTTTCTGTATAAATCAAATGGTTTAAGCTATTTATATTCACATGCTTCTTATTGCCTGACGTGGAAATCATGCTAAGTGATGATGATGATGATTCTATAAAACTCCAAATAATACAACGGTTGTGTAGTCATATTTTCTCTATATTTCCAATCATCATGCACATTGATACAAGGTTCTCTACAACACATAACTTGCTTTTTTAAACGTCTACAATGTTTACTCTTGAACAATCACAGCTTAATAATCTTCCGACTCGGCCCACCTTCATGTCGAACGTTGACAACTACGCTGTGCATTTAAATCCTTATTCTATTCTTCATAATATAACAGCCAGCGCCATCTTCATACTAGAATTTAATACTTTACTCATCGCTCATAAAAATCACTGATTTAATAGCCTCTCTAAATGGTACAAAATACTTAATAATAAATATTTTTGAATAACGTCCAAACATTGTTTTAATTCCGTCCTGATAGAGCTGTCATATACAACGTGAGTAAACACATAAAAAAACCCTTTACCGTCGTGAGATATTAAAGTTCAAACTCATAATTTAATGTAGATGCAAAAAAGCGATTATCATTGTAACAAATGACAGAGGCGTGACATTAATATTCAGTGTTGGTAAAAGGGAACGGGAATTGACAATATCTTTATAACGTATCAATACCTACCAGCCATATATTTTACAGTTATTCCTGATATAGCCTTTGTGAAAATTCCAAGGTAGAAGTTTAAAAAGATGCCCGATGTACCAGGAATCCATAGATCACTAGGAACGCTTTGTACGTTTCCAAGATTCGAAGTATAAAATTCTCAGACGATGTCATTCCCTTTGATGGCGAGTATTGAAATATTCGAAGAATTTGAAAATACATTTATATGTTTATTATTATGCAGCACTGGTTCGTACTATATTGAAGTGAGAGAGGTATTGAAAATATTCTCTTGACAGGTAGATAGGTGTCTAGGTAGTGCTAAGAGTTCGTTAAAGTAAGTATTAAGTCCGAAGTAAGCGAAAGGCCGTGTGGTTGTTTATATCTTAAGTAACAATAAATTAATTATACAATAAATACATCCAACAGTCACATGCATAGTCCCAACCCTGCCAGATCAAGTCTTTTGTCGTGGGTATCAGAAACTACCAGAGACTTTTCGGTCTCACAAATACCTAGACCCGAGACAAATACTTGTAAGCCTTACAAACATTTGTTTCGGTGTGGGGAACCGCGACTTCATGTTTTAGAGTGTATGTTTCATTTGTGCGAGGAGGCTTTCAATGTGTAAGCTTTTTGGTTTCCCAGTTCTAAGGACGTAAATATAAGTGAAATAATTAGCACTAAGGATCTAATATACTGGGGTGACGAGCACAATGCTGTGGTATGTAGCACCTACTTAGCATTAATATCTTCTCAGTGACGTTGCTTCTCTTTAAAGGCAGATGTGACATTTATCAAGAGGCCAGCGATATGCTTCTCTCCTTAAATTGTCATTTAAAAAAGTCTTCTGATTTATTTTTCGGATGCTAGAAATAAATAACCGAATAATACTTATACAAGGTATATACAGACTGCGACCGAAAACTTGCGACAAATGTTTTTGTATTTGTTTCCTTTCTATGTATTTGGGTGCATAAATACATATTTTTTCTTAAATAATAATTTACGCCATTTAATTTTTAAAGACGCAAGGGTTTAAATTACTATTTTAAAAAAATGATGGATAACACGATTATACATAAATAATATTTTTAATATTATAATTTGTCTTGTTATTTTGCGAAATCTTTGTTCGCTTTGTGTCTTAAGTCATTAAAATTTCCACACGGCTTCGTTTTCGGTAGCAGTCTAGTCTTAATATAGCCGGTATGTAGGTGTATTCAACTAGCCAAAGCATCAGATGTCTACAGGCGTCGACAGTCAATGCAAATGAATATGTCAATGAAGTATGTTTCCTGCTTCATCAGAAATGAGCCGGTGACATGCTTACAATGAGACCTACGCGCATGCCCTTTCTAAATGAGGAATCGACGAAGATATGTGGTGACGGCAAGAATATAAATGACATGAAACATTATTCTAATTTTAATTAATTTAGATGTTATTATTCTTGAAGTATTCACGATATCGAAGTTATTATAAGCATTGCAATTTTAAAATTCCTAGTTAAACAAGTTAGGCACAATAAAATTTATTCCTTCTTTGCAAATCTCATTACCCTTTCAAATAACTAAAGTGAAACGTAGTCACAGTAATTAAAAAATAACAGCATAGCTTGACGTAAGACACGTAACATTTATCAATCACAAACTCCAACTACATATATCTTGTACTATAACAGTACTATAGTTGAAGTAGCTTTATTATTTACATTGAACATGACTTGATTTCAACTTTTAGTCAATCAACGCACTAAATAGTCGATAAAACAAAAAATATCCTGATCTTCATTAAAAAACCGTATGCAAATCAAAATTAAAATAAACGTCTACAAATTGAATCAAAAATCAATATTTGTAATTAAAATACTCCGACTACGCATAACAAACGAAATGAATATGCATAAAGGTCCAATTATATTCATACATCAACGATATAGTAAATCCGTGGTCTGACAAGCGTAAGACAATTAATCACTTTTATAATCGATAAATATAAATACACACACTCGATTGTACGTCGAAAACAATAATTTCGAACATACCTGGGGGTAGATCGGGTACTGATAATACAATATTTACAATGCAATGACTCAATTCCGGCATTTTTATAGTATATACTGTGTCATTAATGTTATGCAAATTAAATTGTTCGTGTTTAATGATCATTTGAGTTTTGATTGAAGATAAGACATGAAATGACGCCTTTCTCCCAGAAGGTATAGGCTGAGATGCTACCAGAACACCTATTTCTCGCCTTGTGTGTTTAGTCCCACGATGTGATAGGCGAAGGCTCGCCTATCACATCGTGGTAGCCTAGCTGATAGGCATCAGATTATCACAAATTCCTGAATTTGAGGTGATAATGAAAAAAAAAAACCCAAGATCACATTTTCCGAGCTGGGATTCGGAGCCTAGACCTCACGTTGCTATTGTGCTGTAATATAACTACGCTGCCTAGGCAGTCAGTTTAAGATAATATTATCTTTAAAAATGAAAATCAGTCTGCAAGGTCTAGTAGACCAAACCAATTTAATTTAAAAGTTTAAAATAATAGGTTTTTTAATATTACCTACAGTGGGTTTATTATTTGATGATTAGATCCAAAGACAAAAACCTCTGTAATATCTAAGTTACGGAACAAAATAATATAAAATATGTCTCTCTAGAGTCTAGACTAATGATGCAGTGTTAAATATTACAATATTTAACAAAGAATACACGAGGTAGTGTAAATACCAGTTACTTTAGATGAAATCGAATATATTTTTCACAACAATTTATTTTGTTCGATCTTTTACTTGGACTCATTGATCATACCTATACGTTACACCAAGAATAAAAAAAATGAAGAAAAGCGTTAGACTTGAAATATTATCAGCACGTAACACGAATTCAAATCATTATAATAAAAAATAGTGCAAATTGCTCATACTCGTACCATTGAAAGTGATTAATGTGTTGCTCGAGAAATATTATGTCAAAACATTATTAGAAATTGTCATGCAATTTGCATATATCAAATAATTTGTGACAAACATTTAGCATAATCATTACACAAATGAAAATAATGTGTCTGTTTTGATTTAATTCAGATGTTTAACAGTTCCTGGCGCAAGCAATTTATGATATGGAAATTTAATCACTTGTAAAAATATTTTGATGTATGCAAATCCATCGCATTATGGCACGGCTGATAATGCGATTATTTTAACAGGATTGTATAATAAATCATCTTTAATGTGCATTAAACAGCTTGAAATTAATTCATATGTATGGATAAAATCGGGTATCATTTGTTCTTGAAAGCAATCATCATGAATTAAAGATGCATTGATTCATAATTATTGTTAAGCTATGATACATTTTATCTATGGACGTGTTCAATGTGAATTAGTCTTTTTATGTGTTTTTTCTTTGGTTTTGTTATTTAATCGCCTAATCTTTAATTCTATTAATTCTATCGTTAAAGTACATTAAATGAAAGTAATTGTAAGCGTAGTGCAATCCTACTACTACACTTCACACGCCCAGAGAATTATGTTAACCTGCCTGAAACACAGGCATTACTCGAGACATTACATAGATTATAAAACATTATTTATAGTGGTTACTATCTCCGTGTATACCATGAGCTTAAATTTGAGGACACCATCTCGACGATAATTAGGTATAATGTAATCACAATACATTGCTTTGTGGTAATGTTTCATTATAATTGTTCAGGTTTACAATACGCAATGTAACCTTTGTACTCTTTCATCTTACCTCCAAGGAATGTTTTAATGGACCGAGCTAATAGCAAGCCTGATGGTAACTGGTTATCAGAAAACATCGGTTTCAAACGGTGTAGTTACTTTATATTTAACCAAAATTACTTGCGAGAAAAATAAAAATAAATTTGATGCTAGCGGTTATGTCTGCTATGAAAATAGAATAATAGAATTTCAGTCTAGATCACACTGGTGAATCTATATTTGTACCTATTCGAAATACATAATCGCTCATAAAGGACCCTTCATAAACGTCATGAACCTACGTCGAGGCTTTAAACTAAGAAATAATTATAAATTAAACAATAATCGCTACTTGTAAGAAAGTTTTCGGAGAATATTTTGCATCAAAATAATCCTATTGGTTTTGTACAGAACATGTATGTTACTGCAGGGTGCAGTAAAAAATAACATCAGAAAAGGGTGTCAATCTATTTCTTTCTTTTCGTGTATAGAATGAAATTGAATTTGCATCGAATCCTAGAACACACATTACAACTACGCGTTATATACACTGACTTCAGACTAATTTAAAAAATAATATTTATAATTATATCCATCAAGAGCATTATCGTATAAAAACTAAAGATTAGCATCAATTAACATACTATTAATTCGATATACTGTAACATGGGTGCTTGGCAACAAACAGATGAATTATTAATTATAATGACTCCAGTAACGTTAATTGGAGGTGGCAAGGCCGTGTTAGCTCAGTGGTGCGTGACGCGATCGCATCCGCTTGTCTGTTAAGCGGTTCGGGTTTCTAATTTCTGGATAATTCCTGAGCTTGAGAATGTCTTCTCCAATAAAATTTGGGTTATTTGGCACAGCTATCTTTAGTTTATTTTATTAGACAAGTTAATATTTTTCTATGAATGGCAAATTATTTCAAAACAATTATTGCAAAATAATTCACATTTACTGAAACAATTTTAACCAAGCAACACTATTTTAGTATTTCCACACATCATATAAACATGAGACTGCAAAAAAAAATTCAAAACCTCATTAAAAACAACATGTATAACCTTTTGATCAAAAACAACCACATCCATAACCAAAATTATATAAAAATTTCAAAGTATTTCTAGGATTTAAAATTATTTGTAAAAACTGTAATAGTAATTTTCTTTTCAACAACAAACTTTTATAATAATATTTCGACCGGCCTAATTTTCAATGTTAATTACTACACTGTCGTAATTTAATCTGGACAAAACGTTCAATCAAAATGATAACATCAAGATGTCAGTGGTTACAGTTTTGACAATGTTCAACTAGCGATCCTTATCTATAGGAAATTACGTATTTTATTATTTTTGACCAATTTAAATATTCACGGCAAGTTACCATAGTAGTAAATGAAAATTAACCTGGACCAAACATTAATATTATGAAATATGAGTCTTATAATTAGGACATAGGGCCAAATATAGGGAAAATATATTACTTTTATGTAACATAAATTTTACATTCCTATATCAGCCCAGATACGTCCCACTGCAGGGCACGGGCCTCCTCTACAATCGTCAGTACGATTGAGAGAGTGGTTAGGCCATATAGTCCACCACGCTGGCCTAGTGCGGGTTAGCGGACTTACATACTATGGAAGTTGTTATAAATATCTATGGTATGCAGGTTTCCTCACGATGTTTTCCTTCACCGTTATGGTGCGTGGTGATTGACTATCACTACACACATGACTCCTAAAAGTCAGAGGTGTGCCCTAGGATTCGAACCCGCGACCACCGTGAACATGTTGGCAGTCGCGTCTAGACCGATAACCAACAGGCCACCACGCACTTAATGTTACATTCACAGCACTACAATTTCATAATATAAAGCTAATTAGTTTTTATGATTAAAAATTATAGTTTAAAAAACTAAAAAACACGCTTGCATAAAAGATCCAACAAAAAAATAAAAAATAATTGATAATGAGATTAAGATTCGAAAGAAAATGGATAAGTAAAATACATACATTTTCTTGTTATAAAGCGTGGGGTGTTTACAACAATTACTTATCCTACAGCACCCCACGCTTTATAGCAAGAAAATGTATTTATTTTACTCCATTTTCTTTCGAATCTTAAAGTCATTTATCAATTATTCTTTATTTTTTAGTTGGATCTTTTATGCAAGCGTGTTTTTTTTAGTTTTTCAATTTTTAATTTAATTGCTTGCACTAAAAACATTATCTACGGCTGTCTTATCAAAGAAAGACAGCTGCGCGCAAATTACTAACTATTAATTTACTGGTGGTAGGTCTCTCATATGTGAGAGGCTGCCTGGGTGGGTACCACCGCAATGTCTATTTCTCCCGTCAAACAGCAGTTTAAATGCACTGTTGTGTTTCGGATTAAAGGACATTGTAGCCAGAGTAACTACTGGACATATTGATACTTAACATCTTGTGTCTCAGGATGGCGAGCGCAGTGGAATGCCAAGCATTGCTTTGTAAATCAAGGTGTTGTTTTGTTTTGCTACTGTTCATGAGCGGTCGCATCGCTTACCATCAGGCAAACGGCATGCTCGTCTCGCCATTCAAAGCAATAAAATTTCTGGGTAAGATAATGTCATATACTGTTTAAATTATTGCGTTGTCATCGGTCCTGGATAAGTACGCAAAGTTTGAATTAAATCTGATCGTTCTAAGTAGGGCAAAATCGAGCTCAATTGAGTACAGTAAAAGCTCCTTATTCGCGCTTCCTTCATTCGCGTTTTCACTATTCGCGGATTAAAAAATTGTGACCCAATTCCCATATTCGCGGCAAGGGATTTCTTTATTCGCGGATCTAATCGGTACATAGTACATGCATATTAGTAAAAATAATTCCAATATGTATCCAACCAAAAATCCTTTGTAAACGGGCCGATAAATGGACTAATAAAGAAGTAAAATAGACCTTATTACAACAATGTAATAAGTATGTTAGTTATTAAATGATATCGCCGCTGCATTGGATCGGCTTTTGACATAAACCGCCTTCGCCGCGGTCGGTGTTTTTGAGAATGAAATGAAGTTGAAATTTACTTAAAATAAAGAATTTATACTTTAAAGCGGTAGTTTTAGACAATGCACCAGGTCATCGCGAACTTGAAACTACGCATCCAAATATAAAAGTGACATTTTTACCTCCCAACACGATCGCTTTGCTTCAACCTATGGACCAAGGAATAATCCAGGCCTTTAAGGTCTATTACATTAGACGAACCTTCAAAATAATTTTGGAATGTGATCCTGATATGAATGTTATGGAATGCTGAAAGAAGTTTGACACAGCAAAATGCATCGTAAACATAAAAGAATCATTGGAAGAACTGAAGCCATACACATTGAAATCATGCTGGAAAAAACTGTGGCCTGCTCTGACTGCGGAAAATGTGACGAAGAATCTGTGCAAATTCAAACTTTGACTCCTAAAATAGCTGAAATTGCGAATGGAATAGGACGAGATAGGTTCGAACAGATAGAATCAAGTGACATTCAAGAATTGCTTGAATCGCAAGATGAAGATTTGACTGAAACCGACTTGGAGGAGATGTTAAATGCACAGCCCATTGAAGAAGAGGCTTCAACAAACACTGGAAATGTGACATTTAATCTAAAAAATCTTAGTGAAGGTTTAAGAATGGCAAATGAGCTTTGTGATTTCTTTATGAAAATTGATCCGTCTATGGAACGAAGTTTTATTTTTAAGAGGCAAATTGTTAATGCCACTGCTGAATAGCAGTTTGAACTGAAAGAACTTTTAAAAACTGCCAAGCAAGAAAAAATTACAAAATTCTGTAAACCGTTGCCTAAGCCTGAAGATAACAATCAATAAGTATGGTCAAAAACTTCAATTAATTTGTTTTTTTTTTTAATGTTGTTTTTTTTTTATTTTGTCACCAAGGAACGTATCCCCTATAATCCCATACAAAATACCGTTCCATATACACGGTTTCTGTATTCGCGTCATATTTACGGAACATATACCCCGTGAATAAAGAGCTTTTACTGTACATACAAACACACTACAGGTGAAGCTAATAAAAGCGTGTTAAAAACCACTATTTATCAAGTCCTTTTTAAAAATAAAGTCGATTTATTATTTTTTGCCATACCTTTACCATGACTCATTATTTTGAGGCCTAGATGCATTAAATTAAAAACACAATATTCATATCCATAAACAAAATATAATATAAAAACATATTATTTCTGTGTACTGAAATGCCTCTGTGTGTGGAATGCACTATTTTAAGGCCTTTATAAAATTTGGTTACGGCAGCACTTTCACGTCAATGCATTTTTAAAACGCTCTGACTCGGATTTACTTAACCGAGCCAATAACTATTGGAATAAAAGTTTGTATTTTTGTATCTTTCCGTGTATGATATTCACTGTTATATGATGTTGTTGTGATATGAATCGATTTCATCATCATCATCATCATCATCATATCAGCCACAGGAAGTCCACTGCTGAACATAGGCCTCCCCCAAGGATCTCCACAATGACCTGTTGGAAGCGGCCTGCATCCAGCGACTTCCTGAATCGATTTATCTAACATTTAATATTTATACTTTATCATAAATTCCCATACTTTCATTAAAACAAACATAGTTTTGGTTACTGCTCATTTTTTTAATTTCCATCTGCTACTTCTTGGATAATAACAAACTTTGCTATAATGTTAACTCATAAAAACTAAAAGAGAACAAAAGAGCGCGCAGCTGAATGGCCAACATAATTATTTTTAATTTAACCCAGTCGGGAAAAGCGCTAATGACGGGTAATGAAACTCGGCTAATGTCGTTTAGAACGTAACACATCCACGTATCTTTAAACGCGAACTAATTAGAAACTTGCTCTTTTCCGACTTCCTTGCAGCAATGCATTGCAATAGTCCCCTAACTTGGAAGCAAACTTTACTTACGCACAGCTCGAGTGTGAAACAACGTGGAAGAACTCCCGCTATCAGGAACTTTGCCAATGAGCACCGCGTTAACCATCAAACCAAATCAAAGACTTTAATACTTTAAATGGCAATATACTTGCATACAAACAAATATACATATGTACATTTACACCTGTGTCTTTATGGTCTTTAGTTAGTGGTAATGTCGTGAACTCAGTTGCTAAGCTATATTAATCTCGAGACATAATAAAATGCACCTATTATTTTTGGTATGATAGGGGCGAAATCATCTTTTCAGGTACTATATTCAGTCGCACACAAGTCATATGAGATTACACTGTGAAAGTCATACAAAATGGATTGTCCAACCTAGAGCCCTACACTGACGAGAACTTGGATGTTCATAGACACAACAGTTTCCGAGTATGCTTAACTCTCACTGGTCGAAATGATTACATCGGTTAACTAGTAACATGACCCTGACGAATTAAAACCATGGTTTATGGTGGGTACCATCCGGACTGATGCTAACAACCAGCCACTAGCTATGGATTTTTAGTAATGCGAGTCATTAAAGAAACGCAAGACTATTGCTGTTACCTGACGTCAGTTTTATAAGTGGTTTCTGTAGTTCTGAGTTTTCTATAGTACATCCTTTTTGATGTCCCTTTCGTACCATAGCTGTAAAAGAGCTACCACATGGCATTCCCATTTCTACTAATCCTTCACAAGTTGTGGGAGATCACACCAGGTGGTAAGCCACATATTCGTTTCCCATGTCTACAAAAAAACATGTATTTTACTCCTAATTGAAACATTTCACGCTCTCAAAATAAAAACCGCAGCTTAACTAACCGGATTACATACAATTCAACGCTGAACCGAAAAAACATTTCACGTTGATGAATTTGAAAAACGCAGCGCGCACTCATGTCGGGAGCACTAAACATGGCCACACAAAATAATTACTTCACGTTCAGAGAGTGGGATGCACGACAATGCAATGGTTTTGCAACATCAAGTGCAGGGTATTCGTGAGCGCGCCTGTGAATTATGACGTGGCCATTAAACACGAGTGTTGTGCGTCATAAAATATTCTGAGATACGTTGTGTTCATTTTGTTTGCTTTCTTCAGCGAGCTAGTAGCGAGTAGATTTTATGTTACTTTTGTTTTTTATTGTTTATCAGGTAAGAGTTTCTTTATTTTGTTAGTTGTATATTGTAGCAAAATACTCTGTTCTTCTATTATTTATAAGGTTTTAGAGTAAGCTTTCCTCTTCAATCCACTTTGCCCGATTATTGATACGAACTAATATCAAGTGCCAAAATCAATTGGTATGGAATCGTTTTAGAAACAAAAAAGTTGGTTATATTTTCATTCTTTTGCTATTTACTGTAAACACATTTATCTGGAACTTAAAAGTATTTCAAGAAAATGTTTTAATTTATCGTAATGCTTACAGCATTGTTTTTTGTTTTGATGTCGCACAGCTCAACGATTAATGTTTTAATAACAACTCTGTTCATCACTTTGACATAGGAGCATAAAACAAATATTTTCCACACATTAATGTTAATGTTCTAATAACAAATGTACTCATTGAAGAAAATTGATAGCGTTTAGATTACAGCATCAACAAATAAATTAGCATTTGATTAGTATTGGTTAAACTGGAACATTGATTTAATACTATCGATAATTTACTTCGTTTACTAATTATGACGATTTATCGATTTATTTACCGAATAGGATTAAATGGTCTATGATTTTAATGACCATAGATGCATTTTAATCGTATTTCACAACCTCATTACCAGACATAAGAAACCTGGCGATTTAATGTCGTTTGTTTGTAAGAGTTCAGTTAAGTAATACTACCTTGTTTCTGCAAAGTCATCCGTGATTCATTAGAAAACAAGCCAAAATTTACCTCACATTTTTATCCTTTTCATGATTCATTTTATTTTGTGCCTTTCATGTAAACTGCATCTTTGTTCTCAGACATAAGAAGTCTACTAATCAAGTAGTATAAAGGGTAATTTAAGAAATTTCATTCCGTATTTTCGGTGGCCCTACCCGAATTGTGCAATGAATGGACCTTTGGAGCTTATCATCTTACACCGCAAGCCAACAAGGCGTGTGATATTTATACAATTTTACTGCTGTTCTTTGGGAATTATAACACTTAAAACAACGATTATATGTGTAGATAATGTTTATGTTGTTCAATTTGTACTTGGTTTTTATTTTGCAGTTTTTGCTAACGATTTTAATTTTTTTCGATGATGTCTTACTTTTGTTAATACAAAAGGTTAATGTTTGTGAAATGGTTTCTTTTATACTTTTGTGGAGCCCGCACGTATTTATTGGCTCAATATTGTATTTTGGTATCTTGTGACGAGTTGCCTAACATTAAATCTGCCTAGAACTTGGAATCCCTCAATATTTATAATGAATACATACATTTTCTCCTCAAGCGATGTGAAACCTTTTTTTCTCTCTCTCTCTTTTCAAGCCATTGAAGAGGTTAATATCTCCTCATTGTTTACTTGTCTTAAATAAGGTATATTTTGCTAAGTTCTAAAACTAAAATCAATATTATAATGACGTATCTTTACCAAATTAGGAAGCCTTCATCTACAAAATAAAAACAGTATTTAGACAGTTTAATTTTATAGAAGCAAAAAAGGAGGAACAAGGAAGACTGTTATCAAAGCTCGCAAAAAACAATTAATTAATTAATAAATTATTACATCATTGATCATCAATAATCAATTATTACAAAAAAAAAAACATTTCGGCTGATACAATAAAAATATACCAATGAGTAAAATAGTCCATAAGCACTGGTTGCGTAAGAATATTACATGTACCAATTGCTTACGGAAATTGGCTATCACGCCTTTCAATAATTACACCTCATAAATTCAAATGGTAATAGACATAAATAATGACATGTGCAACGTGTCGATAAGTGCTATATTGGTATTTGACTTATAGTATGATAGATATCGCTAGCAAGTACATACTTTAACAAATCCAGCGTTTCATTCTAGAGATAAAATTAATATAGTATTTGTTTATTCATTATAAAAACCAGCCAACAATTGTTTACATTGATTTTTTTTTTTTTTATATTTTTAACTTGTCTTATAATATAATGAAGCGATTCACAATTATTTAAGCGTAACAATCTCTTATAGCCTAGTTCCGCATTCACAAATTAGAACAATGTAAATAATATTAATTTAATTAATCTCAACAAACCAAAATAACAATATAATTTAAATTCAACAATATTTCATCTAAAAATCTTTTTATTTTAAATAAAACTATACAGTTGTTGTAAGCGCAACAAAAGACGATGAAAATTGGAGGCAATGTAAAAAATGTAACGTATCAGTGACTTGATTCAAGAACCTTAATTTGACTAATGGTTTCTTAAATTTACGTAAATATTACACATTGAAATAAAAAAAATACATTTGTGATGCTTTCCACCACGAAAGCTATGAAGTAATCGAGTCGTTGGGAAGTTAAAAAATGTCTAAAGGAAATCAAATCCACGATAAAGTCCGTAAATAGTAGTTTTATCTTAATTTGACTTACTTTGTCGTGTGTGTGTGTGTGTGTGTATGTTCATATCGTGGAGATTTTTGTGGAGGCCTATCTTCAGCACTAGAGTTTCCGTGGCTTAAGAGAGAGAGAAAGAGAGAGAGAGAGACAGAAGAATGGTGAAGAATTATATTAATAAATAGTCGGCTGCAGGAGCCGTCTTACTGATCACATGAAGCGAAAAAGAGACGAATGCTTCTTAATATATGTTTTTGAGACGGCCCACTCGTGCTGCAATAAAAAGTAAAGACTAAGACTTGATACACCACATTAAATGATGAAGAAAATGCACATAAATAGATTTATATAGTGTTCAAAATATCGCATAATTAAGAAATCAATATTATACTGTATGATTTATTTCGCAGTGTGAATATAAAACAATTGTTTTGAATTTTAGTGTTTATAACAACAATCGTATTTTATTCAAAGTTTTGTTTGCCGACCACCCTTATTGTTGTTTAGAACTCCATTTAGATTTATGCAGCAAGTTTAAAAATACTCAACATTTCGTGTCCATGAAAGCATTATGGAGCTATTCATTTACCCCGGCCTCTATTTTCCATAAAGTTTCACAGAATCCCCATATTTGCATGAGCCGAAATATTCGCTAGTTCTTAGTTTCTGCTGTTGTGGTTTTATATAGTTTCGAAAATTCTTCCGCATATCCTTTGATAAAGGGTTTGGTCCAATATTTAGGATATTTATTTAAAACTAAAGCATTAGTGAGTTTAAAAATAATTTAAATACACTTGTTCTATATTATCTCTTCATTATTCAAACATCAGATAATCAGATTGCCTCTGTATCAGCCCATATACGTCCCACTGCAGGGCACGGGCCTCCTCTACAATCGACAGCACGATTGAGAGTGGTTAGGCCATATAGTCCACCACGCTGGCCTAGTGCGGGTTGGCGGACTTACATACCATAGAATTGTTTATAAATAGGCTATGATATGCAGGTTTCCTCACGATGTTTTCCTTCACCGTTTTAGTGCGTGGTGATTGACTATCAATACACACATGACTCCGAAAAGTCAGATTGCCTCAGCTATTGATAATTCAATATTTTAAATATTCAACCAATTCCTATTATTCATATAAGTTCACTGATTTTACAACCATAACTCCACCTTTCGCTCAAAAGATTCAAAACAATGCGCGCATGCGGTTCAATATAAAACAATAGAACTCGATATACCACAGAATGGAATTATTGTACAAACGACTGAACAATGTGCAGCAGATTTAATTAATGTAGATAACGAGTTACATTATAAAACCAGCGTTGAAATACTACTTATGGGTATTTTCTGTTCTATTTACAATGTCGAAAGTTTCTTGTTAACCCAACACCCGTTTTTAAAATTGATTGCATTGGCGGCAGAAATAAATAAAAGAATACCATGGATAGGCATAGGCAGGTCGCCTACTATGTAATACAAAACAATGGGTCCCAACTCACGATATTCTTGGAACTTCTAAATTCTAAAACTCTCTCACATGAATGGTGAATGCTCTGAGGAATTGTTCAACTTGATCCCCTCCTCTCCATTCCTAACCAGAACTACGCGTGCTGGCTTGCGAAGCCATAGCTTGTCGATCCACACCATCCCGGCTCGAACCAAATGGTTCTCTAATTCTTTTTTGTGCCGCACCGTTAGGCTGTGGAATTGTTTGCCGTCTCACGTGTTCCCTCCTTCCTACAATCCTGGGTCCTTCCGCCGTAGCGTGAAGAGGCACCTTAGCAGGCTGGCATAATTGTTCCCATTGGCATGGGACTCCCAATGGATTCTCTGCCTGGTCGGCATTTGCGCTTACCATCAGGTGCAATGCTGCCACAATGCCGGGCCAGTTTAAAAAAACATGATACGAAAAAAAAAACCGATAGGGGGAGAGATATTATTTCATTATGGTCTTCAGCTAGTAGATTTGTGTTATCGAACTAAGATATCCTCTAAGGACTTATTGTTGAAGGGTTTTAATAATTATCTTCATACCGTTTGACAAACGCTGTGCCTATTTTATTTTGCCTTTGACGCTGTTGCCTATTATCACTGTTAATTTACATAAACGACTGAATCTTTGTTATAATTATTCCAGTATTTCAGTCCCAATTCAATAAGCAGGTAATGTCAGTTTGTGTCCTCATAGATATTGGTAGCGTACCTACGCTACCATAGCTATACCTATAGCGCCTTAGCCTGCACTTACTAACAATACCAATGACAATGAAAATATTAGTTAAGTTAATAAAGGCCAGTTCGTTATCTAAATTAACTAATTTAATGCGGCTGAATTTAACAGACACTTATTTCCTTGGATATGAGTGATTATTGGGTGTGTACTCATTAATCACAGCTGCCGCCCCAATTATAATGCAACCCGGTGTTACACCGTTCAATGTTAACTCCGAAACTGATACTGATCTTGTAATATTGGTCTAATTTATACTATTATAGTACTGTGTGATATAATTTCATAATTTGCGAAATGTGATATCCATCACACATTAATTTTAAAAGTGTGGCGTGAAGGTTAGGTAAGCAAGTCTGTTGATAAACACAACATATTTTGTATTTAAATTGCGGTTAGTGCCATATCTTCAACATTTGTGTATAACCACTATTGGTAGCTGACTTCGGAAGGGAAATAAAACTTTGCGCTGGTGGAACAAAAATGTATCAAAATCAAGTTTGCTAGCTAAGATGCGGAATTACTTGAAGATTTAAATAACAATACATATTGTTTGTATATTCAAAAGAGTGGCTTTGTTAAGGCAATTTAAAAGCCAACTTTTTATCATCAAATTATGGTTCAGTGCCGTCATGATACGTCAACGGTCGTTTTCAACCGGTAAATGTTAAAATCCATGAATTTATTCATATTTCGGTATATTTGTCGTGAATTATTTTGACTAGAACCATTACGGGCGCGTATAAAACAAAATTCATTACGTCCCAAAAATCATCAAAATACATCACAGCGCATTCAAATTGCATGCTATCTGAGTAAAGTGCTGGGAATGAACGTTCCCGCTTGTGTTTCAAAAGCTAAATAAAAGTTGCCAGCGCTTTCAAAACACAGCAACTATAATACATGAAAGCTATTAAAGTTAGAATGTTTATTTCCCTGTAGCAAGTTGTGCGCGGGAGGTTTTTGTCAAAGGCCCGGATAACAGACAGTACAAAGCTGGAGCGGTTGAAAGCGAACCAGTTACATATGGGTCCAATTATGCATTGTAAGCGAGTACGAATCATGGAAACAACTAAAATGTTTGACAATTATGATGAAACGTCTGAAAGTTTGGCTGGAGTTCAGGTTTTAGTGTATATTTATTTAGTCAGTTTGGTATAAATTTCAAGCTAAGTTAATACGAGGAAAACAAGGAGTTAGAGAAAAGTGTAACGATTTTAAAATAAATACAAAATTAAAATGTAAAATTAGCCTTTTAAATGTAAAAACTAAAGTAAAATTGTATATAAGAACTGCAGACCGCTTTTAAAATATGCTGTATCAGCTCGTATACGTCTCACTGTGGTGCACGGGCCTTCCCTACAATCGAAAGTACGGCTAAGAGTACTTAGGCCATAGAGTAATTTAAAATATTATTTCTGTGGTAACCATAGGCCTGTGTCAACATATTTTATGACCGAATATAACGATGGTGATTGTGAGGTGATCCATTAACTTATTGAACATTGACTACTAGGATGGGTCGTTGAAATACGAATAAAGGCACATAATTGATTTATCAGAATCCAAACCATTTCATCATATTATCAATTCCAGAACACCACATACCCTGGACTTCATCTTAATCAAGCAAGCAAGCAAAGCTGTTGTAATCAATTACATCTCGAGACATCGTTACATACACACAACCTATAACAATGTAGGGAATCAACTCCTCTAGATTGTTTGGATAGAGAACGCTTACATCGCATGTATATATATACATATATAACTGTATGCTGTATTGCATCGACATGTTCACGGATTTACAATGGATTGCCTTGATTGTAAACTTGATTTATTGCCATCCAGATTGGTTAATAGAAGCAGGAAGCTGATTTTGGTCAGTTGTTGCGCTTAATTAATCTTTTTAATTGATTTTCTATATGCATAAGTTATGGTTGGGTAATAAGCGGCGTGGATAGAAATGATCGTATCCAGCCGAATAGAGATTACCGTGCACATAGGAAAATAAACAATCCAAATTGCGTTATACGTATGTATGTTGAATGGTGACTATCTGGAGTTCACTAAATTTCATATAATTTGCAATGCCGTGCCTATAGAAAAAAATAGCATTCATGTAACTTACCTACCGAATTATTGAACAATTTTCCGCACAATTTATAATTGGGTCAGACAAATAAACGAATGGCATTCGTCGAGAATCCGTTTGAGATCCAATTCGTGCTCAATTCCACCATTCATTCAATTAATAAATCGTTCTTCGGCTAATATATCGTTTAGTGTAACGTGATCAATAAGACCAATGTCCCGTCCAATGAAATCTTCGATATCAAACCTCAGCGTACAATCGGCAACGATCATTTGTCCTGCACAAGTTTTAAGGTAACAAATTTGAATACACATTACAAAACTTTTGTTCCCCTACGTACTTGGTCGGAAAGTTTGGGGCGCATAAATCGTGCGACTTTATCTCTGCACGGATTGTATTATTCTCTTTATGTGATTTACTAGGGATATTAATCAGCATGGGAAATATGTGGGCGATATCAATCTGCCTCTGTCCTGCGAAGGGACAGCAAGGGATATCTGAAAAATTATGGTGCGTGCGTTTATGATTTGTTTCTAATAAATTCGGTGCACGGGTTGGCCTATCATACATCAAGGTGAGTGCTCGATAAGACTTTCCAGGATTATTTATATGTCGGTGGACTGTATAATAAAGCAATAAATTATCATCTCTACCCACAGGAAATCCACTACTCAAAATAGGCCACTCTTAAGAATAAGCACAGTAATCTGTAGGAAGCAGCCTGCATCCAGCGAATTCTAGCAATCTTTACTAAGTCGTCTTTCCATCGTAAGAATGAGCGTCCATCGACCTATAAAAAATTGCGGTGAAATAAATTTTCAGAACATACCAATACCATCTTAGTCGTAAATCTCCAGCAACATTTAATACCTGGTCAATAAATCATTGGAAATCATACCACCTTTTCCCGAACACATTAAACCGGATAAAATCTTAGAGACTGGTCATCAGTATCTAGTTAATAGCACCTCTGCAAAGCAAATGGCAGATCATTAATGGTTTGGCCAAACGATCCGGAACTATGAAAACGAAATGATCGATATTTTTACGAATTACGCGGAAATTGTTATTGTTAGGTGAAATATTACCAACATTATGAAAAATATAATTGTCATGACAGAATTATGAAGTAATGTCCTTTATTAAGTAAGTATTGTGTAGTTAAGGAGTAAAAATTTCCTGAGTTTTTCACAACTTTTGTTATTGGAAGTTCATAATAATGCGCATTTCATTGGTATGATAAATTTTATTGTCTATCCTATTTTAAATTATATATTTATATTTATGTTCATGTTAAATTATTCTGCAGTACTCATATTTGTAGACAATTGCTACACTTAGCGGTCTGCTTCACTGCGCATTCGCATGGCCTAAGCCTAGTTATGTAAACCGTAGTTTAACTACGTGTGAACAGATCTTAACGCATAAATCGATGCCTGTTCTACATAATTGATTATGGTGGTAGGTCGGTTGGATTAGTTGATATTGGTTTGCAGCTAATCTGCACCTATCACGACGTCGGGTGGGTAATTGCTCGTATAAACTATAGAGCATAATTCCTGATTCAGATTATGAGTGATGCTGTCATGTTTCGGACTTATCAATGTGTTAGTGGTAATAAATATCCCGGGATGTTTAATTGATGGGCACGACCCAGCCGCTTGATTGTTTAATTTATGTATTAACAATTGAGTCATTCTAATTCATGATTCGTGCATCATTGCCTTCTTAGTCGACGGTATTTATGACGTCGTGGTGTTGGGGTATATGAATGTTTTTCGTGCGCGTGGTTGCACAATATAGGCCAGGTTTAATATATTACTGTGCATTAATTGGCTCGTTTGTCTAATATGCATCAGCCGTTTGGATTTGAATTCGATGAAAATTTAATGATCACATGGATCTACATTTTGAGTTGAAAGTATACACACATCAATACATAAACTTAGACTTTTTCTCAGAAAGGGTAGGCAGAGTTGCTGGTAGCAAGCACTTACGTTCTACCTTATGTTCCGTCCAAAAATGTGAAAGGGGGCGAGCCTATCGCCTTATTGGGCACAAATTCCTGACTCCGGGCTGATAATGTATTGAAAAATCCATTATTACTTTGCCCGACCGGTATTCGATCCCGAATCCTCAGCTTTGTAGTCGTACCATAGTACAACTACACCAGAGGCAAGTACAGTACCGTAGTACAACTACACCAGTGGAAAATATCTGAACAAAAAAAAACAGATGAGTATTAAAATAATATCATAAAATTAGCGGTCGTTGATAGTGGCAATATTTACAAACATTGATAATTAAAAACTAGGTTTCGATAGACGGCTATTATAAACTACAGCTTGCCCAACCATAAACACAGCTCCAAGACTTTTAGAGTGACCCGTTGGAAACTAAATACTTTATTTTTTATCTCTAAAATTTAGTAATGCCCGGCACAATCGTATTTCTTGCTTTTCTGTAAGCCTAGTCCCGGCGGATTTTCTCACAAATAATTGAAGGCGGTGGTTCCTTCTTTCGAATACGCTTTTAGTAATTACCCCCTACTTGGCCCACTCTCAGTATTTGTAACTATTTAGGCTAATAGGATTTTTCTATTCCCTACGCACTTAGAACACGTCGAAGCGCCTTTTCTGCACCTTGATTTAATTCACGAGGCCCTGGGAAAGTAAAGTGTTTTGCCGTGGAATTCTGAGGAGTTTTTTGTGTAACCTCTCTTTATAAATACTACAGTTTGTACTCTATGTCTTATGGAACCTTTAGAGATTATATTTTGAAATCAGCTTTCTGCTAGTCTATTTGTCAATCATAATTACTTAGGAAGTATGAGATATTTGTGCATCGAAGTGCATGGTGGCCTGTTGGTAAACGGACTAGACGCGAATGCCAACATGTTCACGGTGGTCGCGGTTCGAATCCCAGGGCACACCTCTGACTTTTCGGAGTCATGTGTGTATTGTTGATCACCACGCACTGAAACGGTGAAGGAAAACATCGTGAGGAAACCTGCATAATAAAGCGATTTATAAAAAAATCTATGGTATGTAAGTCCGCCAACCCGCACCAGGCCAGCGAGGTGGACTATATGGCCTTACCACTCTCAATCGTACTGTTGATTGTAAAGGAGGCGCGTGCCCTGCAGTGGGACGTATATGGGCTGATACAATACAAATGAGATATTTCGATATAATTTAAATGATCATTAAGCATAGTCTCACAAAGGTCACTAATAAAAAAAATCAAAGCGACATTTTCGTTTACTGGTGGTAGGTCTCTCATATGTGAGAGGCCATCTGGGTAGGTACCACCGCAATGTCTATTTCTCCCGTGAAACAAAACTGCGTTAATGCACTGTTGTGTTTCGGATTGAAGGATATTGTAGCCAGAGTAACTACTGGACATATTAAGACTTAAAACCTTATGTCTCAGGATGGCGAGCGCAGTGGAATGTTGCTACTGTTTATGAGTGGTCGTATCGCTTACCATCAGGCAAATGGGTTGCTCGTCTCGTCATTCATTGCAATAAAAAAAAAAAATTTCGTTGTCTGCATTTAGTGACTTCCTCTAAATTTCATTACTTAGCTTTCCACTGTGGCTTTCCATAACATTTAATTTGTGCTTTGATAATTCCTTCTGCTGATGAACATCCTACGCCATGATTCTACACATTTACAAACGGATTATACAATTTGTATACACATCACTCCAGTGCAGTGATATCACGAACGTCCAACCAGATGAACGACAAAGCAAAAGTAGGTATTGCTTCATTTCATTAAACGCCGGACATTCTAAATTACTCTAAACATAGATCAAACAGCTTCACTAATACCTTCAACAATCTATTCCCCGATTCCCTTTTGTGTTGAATATGAGGTACATAATAAACCAGGCGGACGTTTCATCAGAGGAATTTCAAAACACCTGACGCTTGATAACAATTTATAGGGCAGTGAATTCAGTTTGCAAATATCGTGGTATATGCCGTCTCCATTATGAGTAAAGCCCACAAAGCTGCGTGCCGGCATTATCGTATTTCCCATCATCGATAAACCCTTTTACCTAAATAGCGTATTGAGTATTCAACTTGAAAGTCCCTTTGTAAGAGAACTGGTGAGGTGGATGCTATGAAATCTATTTCATGGAATAATGTTAAAGATAATTTTGGATCTTGTCAATGATCTACCTCGGTCGGGTAAGCATTAATATTTCCTTGATTTATGAATGTAAAATAACAAGTTACTACTACTCGTATATTATCTATGGCAAGATTGGTAAAGAGTATAGACTAAGATGTTCAAAGTTTTTAAGATCTTCACTTTCACTGTTTTAACGTGTTTTAACACAGGTAGACTATTTCAAATAGATTAAAATATTTTCAGAATAATCCAAAAAATAAACAAAAAAATAAAAAATAAACTAAACCACGTACAGGCAAGCGAAATGTCGGACGCCCGCCTACAAGGTGGACGGACGTTCTGACTAAGGTCGCAGGAAGTCGCTGGATGCAGGCCGCTTCCAACAGGTCATTGTGGAGATCCTTGGGGGAGGCCTATGTTCAGCAGTAGACTTCCCGTGGCTGATATGATGATGATGATGAAACCAAAAAAAAATGTTATATATACTTTAATACTAAAATGTATGAAAATACTTCATAATATAAAAATATAATAACATAAAGTGAAAAATTGTTGAAATAATGAGAATGATGTAGATACTTTAATGGTTGTAGGTCTCTCATATGTGGGAAGCCGCCTGCGTAGGTACCACCGCAATATCGATTTTTCCAGCCAAATAGCAGTGTAAATGCACTGTTGTGTTCCGATTTGAAGAACATTGTAGCCAGAGTACTGAACATAATAAGACTTAACATGTTGTCTCAGGATGGCAAGCGCAGTGAAATGCCAAGCATTGCTTTGTGATCCATGGTGTTTGGTTTGCTACTATCTATGAGTGTTCGCTTACCAACAGGCAAAATGGTAAGCTTGACTCGCCATCGCAATAAATGTATCATCTGTTATTCGATTATGTAAAATACTCAGATAAAAATACAGAAAGATCATCGCTTGTATTGTCACAGTAGCCTTAAGTCAAGCGTTTCATTTTCGCTAATATGCTGGCTAAATGGCACGATAGATCAGGTAAGCACTATGAGTTCGTAAATGTACATAATCGAGCCGCAGATGGTCTTCGAAACTCGCGTCGTATTAAATCTAAGGCAGATGTTTGTATGTCGTCTTGAAAGGGTATTTATGTACTATGTGCATTACTTAGAAGGTTAATGTCAAAGCGAAAACATCTTTGTGTCTATGAGAGACTGAATTGATGTTGTTATATAATATCTGGAAATTTCCATTTGCAATCACAATGTACGTTGTTCATAAGCAACAAAGGATATAGAATATTATATTTACAATTGGTTCAACTAATAAAGGTCTTCAAATTGCATATTGTTAATAAACAATAGACTAGTTGCATTTTGAGGAAATGTTAATTAATTCTAACAAAAGATACAATAATGAACACACAACTATTCTTAGTTAATTAACGCAAGCTGTAATGGAGAAGCAAAATATCATGAGAATACCTGGGTATTTCCGCGAATGGTAAAATAACTGGTAACAACCACCTAGCAGGTAATATTCGAACTATTTAAGCGGTTTAAAAATTTAACAATGTTCAATACTATCTTACTAATGATTATTGTAACTATTGCTAACCAAATAGGTCAACAATAGCCCAAAAACAAAGTTTTGCAGTTTCGCAGACGCTAAATGCGATGTAACAAACTGCGTTTTCGGTATTAAATAATAATTTAACAGAAAATTCACCGATAAATTGACTTTATTCTAATATTTCTAGATTCTTAGAACCCTTGCCAATATCCGGATATAAAAATGACATAAATATATTATTTACACATATGTTCGTTTGCTTGTAATATAAAGGGATATCGAAAGTCGGTCCTTACCAAATTCATTATAAAATATTTGTTAGTATGTTCTGAACGTACCCGTACGCCATCTTGGATGACGTGTCGCGACGCGCACTCCGCCAGTGTGCTATCAATCGTCGTGAATTGTGGTTGTGACTCGAATTACGGCGTGGGCAGGTGTTCTTTCTCGAATATATAAAAAGTGTCCTTACCATCAAGGCTTTATTTTTAAGGTAAGTAAAAACTATATTTTGTTAATTCCCATGGAAAGTTATATGTAGACCTGTGCAATTAATCTCGACATGATTATTGAAAACAATTAAGTCGTAATTAAGTGACGTAATAATAGAAAATGTTCAAAATGTCCTTACCACTACTGTCCTTACCGTTTTACTTTGCAGGCTACGGTAAGGACATTGAGGTGATGGTAATGACTTACTTTTTTTACTAGTCGATAACATATTTTATACGTATTAAATAGTTATAAATTATGGTAAAAAATATGCTTTTTCAACTAATATACTTATATAATTAATTTCGGATGCGAATTTATTGCTTTTTAAACAATTGTTTTAAAATAATTATATACGGTGTCTTTGACATCGATACACAAAGAGATACCGCGAAAGAACACTAGAAAGGAAAAATGCTAGAACGTTTTCATACAGTTTAAAATAGTTTAAAAAACGTAAAAAAATATATTAAAAATTTGGAAAAGCCGATGATTTATTCCACTGTGGGGTCCAGAATCATGTACTAGATCCGTGGTATTCGTTTGTGCGTCGATGTCTAAGACACCCCGTATTTTTTTGTATATATTTGCCTGTTTGTTTACAGTCAAACACAAAAATGCCGAAGGTGAGTTCCTCAGGTAGTAAAGAAAGAAAGAAAGAAGGTTAGTAAATCGAAACGATATGAATTTATTAAACTCAACGACCCTGAAAAATATGCAGAATTATTAAATAAAGAAAAAGAGCGTTACAAAAAGCGAAGAGAAACCAAAAAATTGAAAAGCATTACAGAAATGTCTGAAAGAGAAAAGAGAGCGAAAAGGAAGCAATAGAGAATTAATAAGAGAAATAATAGACGTAAGAAACAGGAAAACTCTGAGATACAAGAAGTAAATATGGAGCAAGCAGATGAGGTTAACCCAAGTACCAGCATTCAAGACAAAGATCCACTGCTAGATTTGAATGATGATCAAGACTCTCAAATTACTAGCCGATTATTCAAGTTAAGGAAATTAACGATGCATCTTAAAAGCAAGCTAAAGTTGTATGAACAGAAAATTCAGAGGCTTCAAAGTATTAATAATAGATATAGGGTTAAAATACATAGATTAAGAAAAGACAAACACATTAAAAGTCGCAATAAGCAGTCTATAATAGGATTTACAACTATTATAAACGAGATTCATAAATTTTATGAAGAAGATATCAACAGTTGACAAGCGGCAGGAAAAAAGAGTTTATTACAAGATAAGGGATTAAGAAGGCAAAAAGGTATTTAGTAATGAGTCTAAAAAATCTCTACAGTAAATTTATCACCACCAGTCAAATAAAAATTAGCTACTCTACTTTTTGTAAGTATAGACCGTTTTGGGTAGTTTTTCCAAAACCGAATAACCGAGATACATGTTCATGCCAAATTCACGTCAATATTAAGTTATTGGTCGAGGCTCTACATAAGGCAAAAATTATAAACGAAAAAAGTGACTATGATTTTATAAACTCTTTATACTGTTCACCGAAAACCGACAACTGTTTGTTAAGACTGTGTGAAGTATGCCAAGATAAAGAGATCATTTGCAATGAGTTTAACAATGAAGATCTCGTAGAGTTCCGTTACTGGTGTAAAATTAAGGAGCCTATTATCGGTGATATTAGGAAAGTCAAAGTCATAACGACAAAGAAAAAAGAAAAAGCTAAACCAATAGACCTTATAGAAAAATTACGTCGCAATACCAAATCATTTTTGAAACATTGTTTTAATATTGAGAAACAGTATAAAGAAATGAAAAAATTGAAAGATGTGCTGAGTAATAATGAAGCAATTATCCACATGGATTGGTCCGAAAACGATGAGCTGAAATATCACGAAGAATTCAATCGATGCATTTTGGTGGTAGCCACCGTCAAGTAGCCTTACATACTTCTGTTTTATATTTACACGAAGAATTGACTGGCCAAAAAATAACAAAAGCTTTTTGTTCTATTAGCGCTAACGTACGTCATGATGGTACTGCCATGTGGGCGCATCTGAAACCTGTACTCGACTATATTTATGAGATAAACCCAAATATCGACTCAATACATATTTTTACTGACTCTCCGAGCAGCCAATATAGAAACAAAAAGGTTTTTTGGATAATGACCCAAATTCATAAAGATTATGCAGGTTTCTTGAATAAATTGTCTTGGAATTATAGCGAATCTGGCCATGGAAAAGGGGCTGCAGACGGAGTAGGTGCTGTCCTTAAAACAACTGCAGATAGACTAGTCAACTTTGGTCATGATATTGGTAACTTCAACGATTTTTATAATATTTTAAAGCATTTACATTCCTAATATAAAAATAGAAGTTGTTAGTGAGACTGCCATTACTGCAAAATCGGAAAGTTTACCTCTTTGCTTACCAACTTTTAAAGGCACTCTTGATGTGCATCAAGTTCTGTGGGATTTATTTTGTGAGCAAAACGTAACATTCAGAAAATTCAGCTGTTTTATTTGCGAGGCAAATGTTCACTGCGAGCATGGTGCACATCTAGGGTTTCTTAGCGAACCTGATGTAACAGAATTGGTCAAAGTGACGGCTTTAGGTGAAGCAAGAAATATGCTTGCTAATATTCCTATTATTGCTAATGCACCAGATAATTCTCAAATTAATACTGTTCTTACTGAAATGGCTAATATAGATCCTGTTATATTAAGTACGCCATCAACTTCTAAATCTTGGACGTCTACCTATGATGATTTTGAGGAATTAGTGCCTGCAACTAGCTAAGTGGCTTGGCAACGTTCAAAGAAAATTTTGAACAACTTCCACTTCAACTACTTTCGAGTAACAGAGCTGAATTTTTGAATTTACATGTCGCCGATTGGGTTTTAATTAAAAAGACAGACAAAGCAAAAAAGCATCAGATAGGTCGAATAATAGGGATATACGGCGATAATATTTCGATATCAGTTCTTAAAAATATGTCAGGTGGATTTGGTTGGCCAAAGTCACGAAAGAGGGAGGTGATTTCTAGGAACTGTATAAAGGCAGTTCTTTCTGAACCAAATATTGATGCCAAACTTAATTTTCACTTTGAAAATATTGATTTTATATATTTGTATTTAATATAATTAAAGAATGTGATTACACACTGCAAATTTTATGAACCAGCAATAATTACTTTTAAGGATTGATCATGTTTTAGTTTGGATTTATTTACGTTTTTTTTAATCTTTAATGTTTGAGTCGCATGGTTTTTTAGATAGATTTTAGAAATGTGTAATTTAATTATATGTATATTATGATGGAGAAGGTTTAAATTATATCGGTTTTACTTAATTGTAAAAATTACTCATTGTTCTGTGATTATATTAATATTTGAGACTGATTTAAACTTAAAAAGTGATTTGTTATTACGAATTATTTACGTTTAAAGTAAAGTAATAAAGTTGATTACGTAAACTTGTTGTTTTATTTATATTTCAATAAAATACTATACTATTAGGGAATATTACTGCTATTCTGACGCCAGAGTGTAGCTCTAGCACAAACGGTAAACAAAGGTGTGTCAAGTGATGCGAAGTGTGAAAAAAATTAGTAAATTCTATTAATGGCTAAAAAATTGACAGTGAGTTAAACAACAAAATAAAATTTCGATGATTTTCGCAGAGTGGGTTACATTGAGAGTTCTCAACTAACACAATGACATTTGGCGCCATGACGGTTTGTTTATGCTAGTGGCGCCCTCTGCGTCAACCTTTGCATAATCTTCCATATGAAAACTGTTTCGTCAACAACGGTCATTACCGTGTCAAGTATGTCCTTACCGTTCATTCAATAACTAATATTTTGTAGACCTTAAAAATAAATATATATACCTATTTATGGATTTTCTACTAATTGCAGTTATCTAATGTTAATAATTAAATAATTTTGTCCTTACCGGGATTTTTAGGTCCTTACCATTTTTTAAAACGTTAATTAACAACGATACGTTTGACATAATTAGTGTACCCGCAAAGTAGAATATTTGTGATTACTATGGCAATGCATTACACGTATTTTCAAACAAATATCTGAATTTTTTTTCGTATCTATCGAAAAGCGTGATTTGGCGGAAAGACCCACCTGCATACCGAATTGAATAACGAGCAATAATTTCAAAAGATCTTAATAACTACTAGCCACTGTTTTAGGCTAAAAGGCTCATAAATGAAATGGTAGGTCAGCAGAAGGTAGTAAAATTATATCCCAAAACATTTTACGACATGGCTTCAAAATCTTGTTGCTGTGAACACAAAGGCACTTTAAATAAATTATGATCGTCTGTCCTTGAGAAAGTCATCATATTTTTTCACTATTGCTCTTTTAAATAATAGCTTTTTCAAACAAGGGCTCAACAATGAACCTTGATTCAGTAAACTGTTGAACACCCAACAGTATCTAGCCGCGCCAAATTGTTTTCCGATTTCTCTAAAGTATGCAATTATGCAACAATAGATGCACAAACTCGCTGCGTTGCTTATCCGACAGTATAATGAAACCGTATCAGCAGAGTACCCTGTGTGGAGTAAGCACTGAAATGCGACTATTTACTATTGTGTTCATAGATTAGATATTACTGAGATGAGACTTTGCGATCTGCATGGTAATAAGGCCATTTTCGTTCATCGTTCAATTTATATTTTTGCTGCCGTAGTACCTGTAGTTCAATTACATACTTGCAGTTTTTAAATCCTCCGTGGCGCAGTTGGTTAGACAACGGCTGTGAAACGAGAGGACGCAGGTTCGATCCCCGCACCGGGACAAATGTTTGTGAGGCGCACAAGTATTTGAGGTCTGGTTGTTTGTGAGGCCGAAGTCTCTAGTAATAGTATACCTACGACACTCGGCTAACTAGGTCTTAATGTGGGGTCAGGTCGATTTATGTTATTGTTGTTTATTTATACAGGGTATCTCAAGACTACTACCGAAAACGAAGCCGGGTGGTAGTTTTAGTGACTACAAACACAATGCAACCAAAAATTTCGCAAAGAAACGCAACAATTATTTTTTATATTTTTTAAATATCGTCATTTTTGGGTGGTAAATCCATAGTTGTTGCGAAAATAAAAATTTGAACTCTTTTATACCTTCGATTATTTACTAATAAGAGGGTATACACTATTATTTTAGGAAATAATGTATTTACCACCCAAATATGGTAATAGGAAAAAAAACAAAAATAATTGTCTCTTTTTTGCAACTTTTCTGTTGCATTGTGTCTGAAGTCGCTTAAACTACCACCCGGCTTTGTTTTCGGTAGCAGTCTTGATATACCCTATATAAATAATGTTAACGAATATCATTTGAGCTGATTCAGATAAATCTGCTCTTTCAAACTCAAAAGAATGGGATCGCCAGTTTAAAGTTCGGCAGTCACGTTGAGTTCAAATATTCAAATTAGTTACCAGGCGAAATAGTTTTTATGTTTCTAAAATGTCCAATCCATCTTCTCAAAAGGTACCAGCACTCGGGCGGAACCGGGTTCGACCGTTAGTATTAGGGTAAACCCAACTGTATAAACGGTGCATAGATCGGTTGCTGAAATATATTTCCGTAAAACCAAAGCTGTGGACTAGCGTTAGAATACAGGATTTTGAAAATATACCTATTCGATGGAGAATAAATGTAAAGAATGGAGATTTGTATGCATGTGCAGAATACCGTATCCCGTTTTTAAATAACAGAGTTGCCTGCGTTAAAAACCGTATTATTTTTGTTATGTTATAAGTTGAAGTGATGCAAGATTTTCGCAATACAGGCTGATTTCATTGATTGCATGCAATTATGCCGGCAAAATCGACTCAACCCCGGGCTTATCGCACCTCGATAGATGCTGAATGTGGACTACACTGCATTTGCCATTAGATGTATTCATTCAGATGAAGTCACTTCAAAATTTTACAAAATAACTGGCACTATACAATATAATAACTTTAATCAAATTAGCGTAAATAGACGAGTCTGATTTAATTTTCTTTGTTGCTCAAAGTATCGCTGGCCATTTGTGGACATGCCCCTTAAGAGAGCTGTGAATACGTAATGTGATAAAACGATGCATATTTAAAAGCAACTCGAGAGGGTCATCTTTGCTTTGATTATTCTGACGTAAACAAAATATATTTGTATAAACTGTATTTTTCTTGTATTTCCTTAAATAATATAAACAGTCTTACAAACATTCAAGAAATTGAGTAAAAATATAATGGTTTCACCTGCTTGACATCAAAGCCTCTTATTGCGTCCAGCCTTTATTGCCACGGCTTACACGGATGAAACGCGTCATAGTGACGTCAGCCGAACATTTTCAGTAGCTTCAACTTCAGGTGTATATTTAGTTCGTACGTCATCGTCTATTGCCTCCTCTACACGTCAACAGATGCATCTGCAGACGTCGTCTTCGGATGGGTGTTGCGATTGTCAAGTGGAGCGCATGGTTAGTGTAATTTAATAGATTTAATTTTCATAATTATTTTATTTAAACCGTGCTTTCCATTTGTCGATCGCAGCACACATCCGAAGACAACATCTGCAGATGCATTTATTGATAGGGTTGATGAGGCATATTATGTCTTATTATCTAGGTTCGTCGTAAATTGGTTTATTTAAATATGGTTCAAGATCTGTGGTCTGGTATAATTTCTACTACTGTCTGATCTTCTACTCGTATAATATTATTTTATAAATAGTCAACTGTTACTTCGCTCTTCGAGTTCAAAGTAACTTTAGGCATAAGATAGATATTCATTTTAAGTTTTCTGGAAAAAAAAATATTTGTATTAAAAGCACAGATCACTTCCAATAGATACCGCATTACGATAGTTTTGTTTTGAACCGAAAACGCCAACGAAGGGACCTGCGCGGGGGGTGGGCGGGTTGCAGCGCGGTCACGTGGACTTCACTGGAGAGATGAGGCAAAAGTCGATAAATAAAAAAATGTATCGATAGTTCGACTGATCTGATAAATTATACCAACCGGCAACCGCTAACTGAGAATAAAATAGGATTAAGATTTATACTTTAGTATGTAACGGTTTTATTTCTATTATTCACCGTGTATTTTTGTATACCGTAATGGTGAAATACCCAAATTAAGTGTTGATATAAAAGATCAGATAAAAATATCAAATAGTAAATAACTAAACCTCACGCCCTAAAGGGCTACAATAACTTATTCCGTTTCTTGAATTCTGACGGCGGCTGTAGTAAATGTAATATCGACAAGTGACGATGAAACCCACTTGACGAACTGAATGAATGTTTTTGAGACGATATATATATAAATTAGTGCTACTGATTAAAATAGCTTGTGCTACTGATTCTCAATATACTTAGTATACTAAAACTTATGATAAATACCCTCCCATTATATTTGAAAACGTATATTTAATTACGCCAAAGATAAAAATAAATAAAAAATATTGTAAAAGTACCTTGTTAACAAATTAAATATTTCACATTACATAAAATAACGTTATTATGGTAATTTGCAATTTTTATTTAAATCAATTGATATATATTTTGTGACATTGTCATTTAATAAAATTAATTTACATTATTGTTTTACAATATCGATATTTCTGGGAATTATATTATAAACATGCGTCAAACACTAGAAGAACGCGTGATTTCGCCAAAAAAAGATGGCTTATTACGGTTATTGCTATGCGAAAAAGAGACGGCTGATTCTACATCCGAACTCGACTGTTTGACATTGATACATTAACCATTGAGCTCGCTTGGGACCAAATTAACGTAAAGAATATTAGTTATTGATGAAAACTTATTACGTTTTTTAGGATACTTTATTTTTTTGAGTCTTTTTCACACCATTTTATTGAACAAATCATTTTTAACTGTAATATTATGTTTCCAAAATGTAATTTTCGCTAACGTGCGACGACATGTGTAGGTCCACTACTTGGACGCAACTGATGACGCGACATTTGACGTCGGTTTATATCTATCTGATACCTTATATGTATTGGGCGCAACCGCTGCCTTGCATTAGGGATCTATTGGGAGTGATCTGTGATTAAAAGCCTTCGTCAAACTACGTTCCTAGGTCAAACATACAACTTTTTGTTTCTCAGCAGTCTTCTTCACCGCTACTTCTTAAATTAATGTTATCTTCTGATTTATTATTTCTGTTTACTTAGATATTAGTTAATTATCGTGTATGAATAACTTAATTTATGAAGTAATACGTATTTTAAACTCATGAACAAAATTCCCAACGTGAAGATTAATATTGCTAAGAAAATAGCAAATAATTTATGTGTAGTTCCTAATAAATCATTTACCCCAGCTGCCAGTATAATTTGTTGGCTATCAATATGAATAACAATTATATTATAATGTGGATAATAAATGATACCAAATTTTGTGGTAATTTAAGGGTCAAATTATAATTATGAGATCATTTGACGTGAATGTTAGCGCACGAACATTTTGCATATATTCTCTTGCTTCACAATACACTGCATTGACGATATAAAATAAATTAAATGTAGTTTAAAAATCCCAGAAGGATTTTCTATTTAAAAAGACAATCTATGAACCAGATAAAAGTTACGTTCTTATTTAATTATAAAGATTAAGAAAGTGTATTTCGTGTGCATGTTAAAGAGCTATTGCGGATGATATTTTATTTTACTATGATATTAAAAAAATATATTAATTGAAAATTCGGAATAACACCAGATCTAGAAAGAGAACTTAAATCCCTTAACTGTAACAGATCATACCATTATTATAGATTTTGTGATTGGCCAAGCAACTGAAAGATAAAATCATTTTATGTAAGCACTCATACGCACACAATAATATAAGTAGTTACATACTATGACTGCCTAGGTAGCGCAGGCATACTACGATACGATCCAACGCTGAGGTCTTAGGTTCGAATCCCGATTCGGGCAAAGTGATATTGGATTTTTCTATTCATTTTATTAGTACCAAGTAGGTACCAAGTCAGAAAGAACAATGGCGAATTTTTGAATGATCTTAATTTGAGTGTCTTAAAGTGGCATATATACAAAACAATTTCCAATATTTTTGTACATTTTTACAAATAATCATATGAATTATACAAAGCGGGTGAAAAAAAACCTTTAAAATGGAAAGCCATTTGAGTAATTCCGGATTTATAAACTACTAGCTGTCGAGCCCGGCTTCGCCCGGGTGCAGATAGTTTTTGAGTCCAATCCACATCAAGAACATATTATTTCGCGTGTCTACTAACTATATTTCCCGCGTGCCGTCGACTATATTTCCCTTCCGTAGGAGAGGACATCCCGTGCCAACAATTTGAATTTGAAAGAGTAGAAAATATGTATATTTGGTTTCCTGACTCATCCCACGGGAACACTACATTTTTCGGGATAAAAAGTAGCCTATGTGTTAATCCAGGGTGTCAGCTATCACTATACCAAATTTCATCAAAATCTGTTGAGCCGTTTTTTCATGAAAGAGTAACAAACATCCATACATACATACAAACTTTCACCTTTATAATATTAGTAAGGATTATTGGCTAAGTGTTGCCATTTTATATTTATTCGACTTAAATAGTTTGCTATCTAGTAAAGTACTGTTATTCGAGATAACTTTGTCATTCAATATAATATTGCAAACTCCCGCAATTTGTCAGTTATTTTAATTTTGTAAATAATTATACTTTATTGATATTTTATTTGCTTAAATAGTAACAACATATAATATTTTTTTCTGTATTAAATAAAAAGTAAGTTCAAAGTATGATATGAGCCTGGCCAGAAGACTCATACTTAAAGCAATCGATTGACGATTGACATAGATAACCAAGCAAAAAAAAGATAGACTGTTGACGTTTCCGTTGCGTGAATTGTTGATAAATATTTAATCCAGACCGAGTCAAAAAAAATTGAGGAATAAGGAGCCTGATACTGCGTTGTTTGATCCGTGCATTGTTACGGACTTGTATATTTACTGTGTGTGATATGTTATGTTTGTTATGATCATCGATCTTATTTTAATGCTTGGATTGATTTATAGTAAATATGTTGAGAATTGAACTTAGGAATTGAAGGTAACTGTCAACTGAGACTGCGGCAGATCAACTGTAATTATTAATGATACGTGTAAATATACTTTTTGAGCTAATATAAATAAAAACACAAGATACTAATAGAACGGGTGTATTATTTTATTTTTTATTTATTATAAAATGATATTCCTGACAACACAATACTTCATAGCACAGTCAGCCATTTTAATCGTAGTGTGACGTAGATGTATAAACACAAAAATTCTGATGTGAATATCAATTTTTCCCCAGTTCCTTTAATAACAATTATTACACATATTGAATTAGAAATTAATCCTCAGGCTAACAAGATTTTTTTCATCTTAAGACATTTAATTTTAATGTCAATAAAAATAATGTATGGACACTTGCCATTGTTCTTTGTTGAGTCACTGGAGCGCCACACCACTTACATCGGAACATTTTACATGTCCATATAATTAAATCAACATTTTACGATGAAAAGGCCTACGCCAACAGCGATCGAAATTTGCCTATGAGGGATCTAAGCTTGAATATTGCCAAAACCCATTGTTCGGGTATAGCCAGCCATGTTCCGTTTATCCCTGTTTATAATTAAATATAAGCCCCGATTTGGGACACGAAACTGTTAATAATTTGAGATTTCCTTGAAAATATTTTTTTTTTTGCAATGGCGTTGTTTTGAAAATGTCAAATATCAAGACTTTGATGTGCCACTTAAAGCAAATCATCAGCTCATGCCGTTTAAGGTTATTTTAATTTGTTTACTGCTTCCGTCGAAATATTTCCGGAAATGTCGGGATATTGATAAGAAAGTAAAATAAAACGTAATGAATTATTTTTGGGCACCTAGACTCCAAGATATTTTGAGACCGAATACGAGGTCTCATAGACATATTTGAATTAGTTAAAAATATTTTACTACCAACAATACCTGTGACATAAATAATTAAATCAAAAATAAATACAATGGACGAATAAAAAGCATTTGAAACGACATAAAAATGATTAATCACAGCGGAATTCGTAGAACTGAATGAAGGAAATGAACATAATAGCTCTCTAGTCTACCTGATCCATTAATATTGATTTCCTGGAGTTAAATTTGACTACCTTCGACCTTGCTATCAATGGATCCAGCTCAGCCGGGCGGGTCACGATGGAATTCTGTGACGTCATCTCTATTAGCTAGAGTTAATTATAGTTAATTGAACTTATGCAGGTGATTTGAAGGTCGGTTTCTTTATGTATCTTTAATTGTTAGATATGTGTCGTTGTGATATGTCCTTATACGTATTATTTTATCATTTCTTTCCTCACAATTTTTTAAGTTGATTTCAAGATAATACTGATTAACTGTACTGTTACCGTAACAGTCCATATACGTCCCACTGCAGAGCACGGGCCTCCTACACAATCGAAATTACGATTGTGAGTGGTTAGGCCATTATAATTCACCACGCTATTCAAAATTGTGCAACCAATTCAAAATAACCCTGTATAGTAAATACGATGATAATGAAGGTTCGTTAAGTCTATGGACAAACTAGAAGTAGGTAAGTTACCGCATATCAATTCAAAGTGGGCATTTACAACGTTTCTTTGGGACCAATGTTGCCATTAGGGTGTGGTGTTTGAGTACTGCTTATACGAGGTTGCGTTTCTTATGATGCATGAAATATATATTTTCACGAGGTTAAAAGTATGTAATTAATAGTTGTATACAGTATAAGTGTAACTAAATTCTTGGCGTTTCTCATCCGTTCTCATCCGTCTAATATATAATAACCACCCCTCAAATTATAAAATACTCAACGAACATTTGCGATTACAGAAAAGTAAGTTTGAGCGAACTCGCATGTCAGATATGTTACAATTCAATATTAATTTGATGAAATGTCAAAATTAAATTAACTGCCGGCATTCAAATGCTAAATTGTATAATAAAATATTAATCCATTTGAAATAAACGAACACTCCCCAGGAAAGTTGAAATTTAAACAAGCCAAAACAATGGCTTCGTTAAAAAGTTGAAAATAAAGTTTTCTATAGCAATTTAAAAGAACAACCCATTTTATATAACAAAAACAACTTTAAAGGGTTACGGAGTAAGAAACGACGAAGTGCAGCCAGCAATTTTGAATTGAATAATATAAACAAAAACGAGAATGAAATAACAGCAAAGACAGTTGCCGGGGTCTTAATTGAAAGCGAAGCGCATACAGAACCAAATGTACCAGCGTATCACCGCCTTGCTTTTCGTAAAATAAAATAATTCTAGCGTGGACAATGTAAGACTTTAAAGTTTAAGACAATTGCAAATATTATTGCTCATTTCTTTGTGCAAGCTCGTTGTGTCCCGCTTTGTTTAGTTTATTCTATTGTTTGCATCACGCTTTAATAAGCTTCAATTCAGCTCTTCGTCATCTTTCTTACAAAATATTTGGTCCCGTCTGAGAAGTCTTATTAAACTGGTCCCATACTGTCTATTTATAGGTTACTTCTGATACTTCGGTCAAAGTGTAAGAGTAAAGAATTTTAAAATTACATTGTGAATTATTTTGATTTGGTTCCCAAAGGTATAAAAAAAATAATCCATAATGAAAATAACTATTGTTTCTCATCTATAAAACATAGCGAATAAAGTAAATAACATACGAATAAAGTTCTAAAGATAAGTTTAATACGAAATATAAATTGGAGTATCTTTAAAACCTAATATTCAAGTAAGTTGTAAGAAGTTGATGTAATAGTCGAGAATCCCGGAGGTTTCGCCGCAAGAGCTAGAGGCGGCAGTGCTTCCGGCTGCGGAGCAAGAACTCGGCTCCGGGTCTCGACGGGGTGCCCGGTCGTGTCTGGGTGCTGGCCGTCGAGTCGCTGGGCACGAGGCTCCGCGGCCTTTTCTCCGCGTGCCTTGAGCAGGGCATCTTCCCGTCGTGGTGGAAGACGGGCAAGCTTGTCCTGCTCCGCAAGGAGGGGCAACCCGCGGATTCGCCTTCGGCCTACCGGCCGATCGTGTTGCTCGACGAGGTGAGCAAGCTCTTCGAGTGCGTAGTCCACGCGCGCCTCGCTGAGCATTTGGAGGTTACGGGCCCGAATTTTGCAGACTGCCAGTTCGGGTTCCGGCGGGGCCGGTCGACGGTCCACGCGATTCTGCGGGTGAAGGCACAAGCGGAGCGTGCGGTGTCCCGGGGTAGCGTCGTGGTGGCGGTGTCTCTCGACATCGCCAACGCGTTCAACACCATGCCCTGGGCCTGCATCGAAGAAGCACTGCGGTACCACGAGGTTCCGCCCTACCTTCGGCGTCTGGTGCACTCGTACCTGTCTGATAGGTACGTGGTGTATCCGGGCGCCGTCGGGTGGCACCGCAGGGAAGTGACGTGCGGTGTTCCACAGGGCTCGGTTCTTGGGCCGCTCCTGTGGAACATCGGCTACGACTGGGTGCTACGTGGTACCAACCTTCGGGGCGTCGCTGTCGTCTGCTACGCGGACGACACACTGGTGATAGCGACGGCTAGGAAATTCCAGAGGTCCGCCCTGCTCGTCTCGTTCGGTACTGGACTGGTGGTTGGCAGGATTCGGCGACTGGGACTCACGGTGGCCCTCAACAAGACCGAGGCCGTGTGTTTCCACGGTCCTCGATATGGGCCTCCGCCTGGGGCCCACATCACAGTGGAGAGCGTACGAATTCCCGTCGGCTCGAGGATGAAACACCTCTATGTCTATATATGGTCTCGTCCTCGACAGTCGATGGGATTTCCGCGCGCATTTTGCGGAGCTGTCGCCGAAGCTGGTGAGGGCGGCGGGCGCACTGGGGCGCCTGTTGCCCAACACTGATGGTCTTGGCATCCCTTGCCGAAACCTTTATGCTGGAGTCGTGCGGTCCATGGCCCTCCACGGGTGTCCCGTTTGGGCCGGGTCCCTGGGCGATCGTTGCGTCCGCCTGCTGCATCGTCCGCAGCGCATGGTGGCGCAGCGAATAATCAGGGGCTACCGCATGGTCTCGCACGAGGCGGCCTGCGTATTGGCGGGCACTCTGCCCTGGGTGCTGGACGCTAAAACCCTTTCGTCGGCTTTCTTCCGGCGAAAGGAGGCGTCCGGGTGTGGGCAGAGGCTGGTCCCCCGTGAGGTCGAGGCTATGTTGGCCTCCCTCCGCAGAACCGCCGTGGAGGAGTGGCGTTCCAGGCTGGAGAACCCTAGTGCTGGCACGAGGACCGTCGGGGCAGTGCGACCTGTCCTCGAACAGTGGCTGGACAGGCGCCACGGTGCGCCGACATACCGGCTGACCCAGGTGCTCACCGGGCACGGCTGCTTCGGTGCGTACCTGTGTCGCATAGCCGGAGCGGAGGAGTCCGCCGTGTGCCACCACTGTGGCAACTGCCGTGAGGACACGGCCCAGCACACGCTGGAGGAGTGCCCAGCCTGGGATGAGGAGCGCAGCGCTCTCATCGCGGTCGTCGGTAGGGACCTTTCGCTGCTGGCCGTGGTCGCTGCCATGGTCGGCAGCCGGAGCTCGTGGCGAGCCATGCTCTCCTTCTGCGAACGTGTCATGTCGCAGAAGGAGGGCGCCGAGCGGGATCGGGAGCAGACCGATCCCGCCCGTCGCCACAGGAGACGAAGGATGCGCCGGGACAACATCTAACCCGGCGCCGCAGAGGCCACATGGGGTCGCCGTCCCTACCCTGGCGGCCCCCGAGACGTGACGCGACACGCGTCGTAAGCCGCGTCGCTAAAGCGGCGGTGCACAAAGAGGCGGTCCTGGCGCGTCCGCTCAACGGTAACCCGGGGCCGTCTCTGTAGTGCATTGATGGTGGCGGATGCGGGGTTTTTAGTCGGTATTTCGGCGTGTAGGTTTACGGTAGGGACCCGACCCAGCGGCCGCCCGTCCACATCCACGGGCGGCACAACTTTTCGCTGGGCTCGGAAGGCGCCGGTGAGTCCGACACACCCTCGCTCCTTCGGGGGTGGGATGGTCCGTAAAGGGACTTTCCCCGCGAGAAAAAAAAAATAGTCGAGAATAATTCAATTTATATTAAGTGAACTACACCTCAGGCCTTATATTTTTGTACTTTATATCATCAATTCGTAGCTTTGGCTTAATCTTGTTTTATTAAATTCCCGCATTAATTAACTTTACACGTTAATCTCTCAGAAATAAATTCCTTCTTTGCCACAAAATCCGTGAACAAGTCTGCTTCCTCGACGATTTTTTCCAATTTTTTCTCTTCTGTTCAATTACGCTTTGAGATGTTCATTACTGCGGAGTTTCTTTCGTTTTTAGATTAACCACGCCCCGCCTCGCCGATTTGCTGATGGTTATGTTCTTTTCATCTCCAGTTTTGTATATTCCGTCCCTTTTTAATATTTTCCCTGTATAAAAATATCAATTTTGTGTGAAAAAGGCCTTATATTTTTTGCTTAAAAACAAATTGTAAATTTGGTTGGACGTCCAATTAGAAAGTGGATGGAGGCTGCTATAGAAATCCTGAAAAGAACCTATGTTTACCTATTGCACTTCTTATAGCTCAGAAAAGAAAAAGTAAAATTACTTTTCAAAATACATAGATAAAGCATTTCAATTCATATTATTAGTGTACAATTTGTCACACAAATAATATTTTATCTATCCACAAAGCGTTGCAATGTTACTAAATATAACGTTGGCTTGAGCATTGCCTCATGCGGGTATATTATTCCTGAGCAGTATTCATTATTGTAACTACAAATTTAATTCGCTCATTTGTTAAATGTATGATTGCATTCGAATAAAATAAAAGAATGAAAGTAAAATTGTTATTTTGATAAACTAACGACATTTTACTAATACCTACGATGAAATACCTTTGTGGCAGCCTGCGCCTTGCAAATATGAAACACTATAATGACTTGAAAGTCCTTTGAGTCGTTTCGCAGTTGTTCGCCGAGGGTTCGGTCCACGCACCAAGACAAATATATTTTGTTTGATACATACACAGGTTTCCAATCTGGGAGCTTTGAGGCCGGAAGGTCTCTCGCAGTTTCTTATACCCCTGACACAACACTCGATCTTAGTGTGGTGTCAGGAATATGTTAGGATTGTTTGGTGTGGTTATTTATTAAGATACGATAATGGATTGATCCGTCTCGGCTCTTGCCACAATCTCATACAAAACAAAGGTAAATTAACGGATTTATTGTTGGGTTTGTTCAGGCGTTTCGATTACCGAAGCCCCGATCTCATAATTTTGCCCACATTACCAGATAGCCTGACGAAATTGAAAAGTCCCTTAGATTTAGACTTCGATCAGTGGCTTCATATTGTACTGTGTCGTTCCACAAAGCTTTGGTAATATAATATGCAAATTGATGGTAATCAAATACGGTAATAATTAAAAATCTTGTTCAATTTGTTGAAGAGCTTTAGTAATTATACGGTGCAAATGTGGCGCCATTATTAAATTGTCATTTACATTGCGGTGCCATAGTGTCAAAAAAAAAACAGAAGGTGCACTATTTTTGTTAAAAAAGACCTGTGTACAGCGACACTGGTGGTAGGTCTCTCATATGTGAGAGGCTGCTTGGGTGGGTACCACCGCAATGTCTATTTCTCCCGTCAAATAGCAGTTTAAATGCACTGTTGTGTCTCGGATTGAAGGACATTGTAGCCAGAGTAACTACTGGACATATTGAGACTTAACATGTTGTGTCTCAGGATGGCGAGCGCAGTGGAATGCCAAGCATTGCTTTGTAAATCAAGGTGTTGTTTGGTTTTGCTACTGTTCATGAGCGGTCACATCACTTACCATCAGGCGAACGGCTTGCTCGTGTCGCCATTCAATGCAATAAAAAAAAAGACAATTGTACGTAATAAGCCGATGTAATTATAGAAAATGGAGAAGAAATATTACCGTTTGTAGTTAGTCGAAGGTCGATACCCTATCAAGATTGTAGTTATTTCACTATGTGAAGTTATATTATCGAGTCAGGAAGAGAAATAAGGTTTTTTCGATTAATACATACAAAGAGACAAGAGACAAGAGACAAAACTCTAGATAATAAAGTTATAGATTTTAATTCACAGTTAATTTACCAAGTCCCTTAATTAAAGAGATATCACCACTAAGATTTGTTACACCTTTATAGAAATTAATGAAGCTATTATGAAAAAGCAATAACACGTTTAAATATAATATGAAAGCTGTTAAATACAATCCCGCTTAAATTGGATACTATTTGTGGATGTGCTTGACAGTGAATCTGTATTTTACAATTCAACAGATTTATTTATTTTGCTGAATTCATTTTCTCGACGAGTCATTCGATTCACACCATTGGCTTTAGAAAATATCCTCAGAGTTGTACAGAGTAAATAAAGAACAAAATCAATTTCAGACTGGAGTCATCTTCACCGAAATATGTGCATTGTCAGGGTAGAAAATGCTTAGTCGAGTACTATTAACTTTTTATACCAAGGTAGAAAGATTGCATCTTCAGTAAATATAAAACAGAATTGCCAAATAAAAATAAAATTTATCTTAAATTTGTTTGTGACTATTCGTTCAGAATGATTTAGAATGCTTTTCCAATATAAAAATATGACGAGTATTGAATGGCGATTCATCATGATAATTGTATAATCCTAATGGATTTTTTCAATTTGTTTAAAATATAACATGGCCTCAAAATATATTGGTGCTTATAATCGATAACTGAATGCAGCTTAAACATGTTTGTATGACCAGTGTAAAATCAAGTAAAAGGTACCTTATGTTTAAATACTCTCATTATGGATAATTAGAGTTTTAAAGGCTTTCAGATGGGATTACCTACGTTTTTTTATACATGAGGATCTTTATTGTGTTAATTTTAGTGAGGTGTTTCTGCCTATCCAGTCTCATAATTTGAAGATGTGATTTTTAATCACATCGAGATTAACACTTACAAAATATGATCTTCAATTTGGATGCACATGAATGCCAATGACATCCTTGTTGCATCAACTCCTATTAAAAAATATTGTAAATATTTTACTAGAATACAGATAAGCGGCCATTTTGTAGAAGTAGTAGTGCTGCAGCCGGGCACACAAAGTCACAAACACTAATGACTCGAATATTACCGCGGTATCTTCCTTGGATTGCAGCATTTGTATGCTAACAAGCGGGCCATGCTTTCTTTATGAATTGCCAACGCTATCTGCGCTTTCAAATGCGGTTATAAATATTTTTCTGCACTAATAAGACCATTAGCCTTGTATTGGTAAAACAAACCATTTCTTGAACGTAAAAACCTAAAATAACCATTCACAATAATGGAGATGGATGCCGCTTATATTGGGCTCAGAAGAATGAGACGTGCAACCGGCATATCTCGGAGACTATGTGGCGGGACGTTTTTGCGACATTACCGGCGATGCCGCCGAGCTAGTAGTTTTGACAGCCTCTGTGGCGCAGTCGGTTAGACGCCGCTTATGAAACGAGAGGTCGCGGGTTCAATCCCCGCACCGAGAGAAATTTTGTGGTGCCCACAAATATTCCTTTCAGGTCTGAGTGTTTGTGGGATTGAAAAGTCTCTCGTAGTCCCTGATACCCACGACACAAGACTCGATCTTAGAGTGAGATCAGGACTATGTATGTGATTGTTGGGTGTTATTTATTTATTTATTTAGTTTGCAGCATACCCTCCGGCCGGGCTGCCGATATAGTGTGTGGGAGTTAATAGTTATTAGACATGCCAATTGTCAGCTTCTGTGGCGTAGATGGTAGAGGGCTGACGTATTCGATTATCATACTGGCAATATGATATTATGTTTGAAATGTGGGTGTTATGACCCAAAAAAAGTCTCCCGTAGATTCTAATTACCACAACACGACATTTGATATCATTCTGTGGAAACAAGAAGAGATGTAGGTATGTGGCTGTTGAGCGTATCTATTAATATAACAAGACTGGATACGACATAGTTGTACTACTAAATCATCATCAGATACCAAGACGTGTGTGAAATTGTGTAATACCTAATCACGGGCGCTTATACGAATATTTTTGTAATAACTATTTTTGTACGAAATGTACAGTAATCAGTAATATTTCGTTCTACTTTTAATGAACTATAAGAACAAGTTTACAAGTAATATAAAGAAATAAATCATGTATATTATACACTTCATATGGCGGAGTAGGTACTAGGCAACTTCATAGCAATAATAATATTCTCAGAATTGCTTCTAAAAATTAACAGGCGCTTGGCGACTATACTGTTTCCATTCGTTTATTTTATTTTGACAGTTCACGCCTATAAAGTACGACATTACAGTAGAACAATATTTTGAAATAAAAGTAGATACTTTCTTGACGGGTAACGCCCACTTAGAGTTGTGCCATTCGTAACGAATGACCACAGATAACAAAGACGATTTTGAATAGAATCAATCAATCGGAATCATTTGAAATAAAATTACATTAAAATGCTAATGAAAACAGTTAAACGTAATATAGTACCCAATATTAGGATCGAATGTATTTGCTGCAAATTAATTAATATGAATAAAGGTATACGTATTGAAGTGACTTTTAATAAGAGTTTAATTTAAATAATTACAATGATTACAACGAAAATAAATGTTTAGTACCTACTTGTAATAAACAGTTAAACCATGTTGGAATTCATAGTACTTTAAGGATTAAATAATTAATACAACTAAAAGGTAATTTGTTAATATTTTTATTTATAAACAATCGTCTGTTTCGTCGGAATCGGCGTCGTCGTCACTCGTATCCCCAGTAACACTAATTATTAATGAGTGCATGGGTAAGTTGTCAAATGCGACATCGCGATCCCAATCAGACATTATTTTCTTCTTCGTCTTATCTACGACGCTCGCCCAGTTATGAGGCGTCACATTTTCACACGCATTTTTAAGCAACTCCAGCATTTGTTTGCGGTGAAAGGAGGAGTTGTATTTATTCTCGCAGCATATCCTTTCACTTGCGCCCATATTAGCTCTATGGCATTATACTGGCAATGATATGGAGGAATTCTAAGGACGGTGTGCCCATGTTCTGCAGCCATTTCATCTATAACGTATCGTTTAGGCTGCTTCCCTCATTTTTAATATTTTAAGTAACTCTACTTTTAATAGGGACTCGTCCACCTCCTCGCCATTGTTACGGAGCCAGTTTATTATTTCATTTTTTTACTGGCTTGCGTTGGCATTTTGTTAATTTGCCGAGAGTGATAGGACGCATTATCTATAAATATTGTTGATGGCTGTTCGAGTGACAATAACATTTCCCGAAACCATTTTTCATATACTTCGTAATTCATTTCTTCGTGGTAATCCCCTGTTTTCTTTGATTTAAAAGCTAACATAGCATCTTGCACAAATCCTTTTGCGGTTCCTGCATGACAAATTATAATTCTTTCACCTTTTCCCATTGGCACTGCGGTCGAGGAGCTAGCAGTGTTGTCAGTCCAAGTTTTTGATACCGTGTGATTCGCATTGAGCCAAGTTTCATCGGTGAAAACACATTCGACCAGTCTTCTATTTTTTTAGCTTGTCTTAAAAATTCGCATCGATACAAAGCAACATCATTGCGTTCCATCAATATTTTTCTTTTGTCACATTTTTTGTATTGTAATCCAATCCTATTCAATACCTTCGCCAAAGAAGACTTTTGACCACGGAACAAGCCACTAGTTTTCAGAGATTGTACTAGGTTATGTAAAGTAGGAATCTCTTTCTTTGGTAATAATCGTATATATGACGACGAATAGCATCACCATCAAAACTGTCAATTGCTGTCACTTTAAAGGGCTGACGTTTTTTCTTAGGTGTAGATGGCTTGTTTTGTTCCATGCCACTACTGCCGTAGCCTTCTTTAATTATTTTTGAAACTGTTGGAGCAGTAATACCTAATGCTGCTGAAACACGGTCTCTGATTTGAGTCACTGGTATAAGAGGTCCACCATTACGGCTTTCCCTTTCAAAGTACTCATGAAGTCGCAACACAAACTCCCTTGTTTGTCCTTTAAGCACCTTTCCTTTAGGCATTTTGAAAGTGATGAAGGCAGGTACGATGTTCTCAATTCAACCAAATATAGGAATTCACGGGTAAAACAATACGGAGGAATATAAATACTCAACTCGACGTATGAAAAATGTGAATTAAAATTCAGCGAACGGAAAACACTAGCACGGGCGCGGGCGTCTCGTTGTGAGTGACCACAAAATGGCGGCGCGCGTCACCTGTCTGCCCAGTGTTGCCGTTTCACAATTTGTTATTAACAACATTACTATTGCCGACGGAAGTGATAAGAATATTAACTTAACATGAGTAAATGGTTTATTTTAATATAATTATTAAATCAGTAACTTAAATATCCCTGAAGTTTATAAAACAATGCATGGAGCAAAAAATAAAATATGTATTAAATCGATTAAAACTTGTTCAAAAATAAAATCGTTTGTTATAAAAAATTGATTCGATAACGCATCAGGCCATCACTATTTGATTCAGTACTCGATGTGTCAAAAATAAAATAAACGAATGGAACAGTATAGGGTATATTTTTCTCTCATTATAATGGTTCGTGTAACTCCGTAGAAGTTAGTATAATGTATTATATTCCCATCCTACAACCAGGAACATAATTTTCGAACGTATTTCGTCATAGTTCAATTAGTTTTTACGGATTTTATCGCATATATAAATTTAGTTTAATATCACCTTTCGGGCATTTCGATTGTCATCCACTCAGTTACTGTTACAATTGTGCTACCCTTAATTTACAATTATCAAATTAAAAAAGTAAATTTTAGAAAGTTTGTTGTTTTTTTGCGATCCGACCACAGAACAGTTGAATATGGTTAGAAAGGCAATAGCCGTCAAATTGTATGAAAACCAGTGTCGTCGTTTTCGAAACACAAAACCTCTACAAAGCTCAAATAGAAGGCTTGCAATAGTCGATTTAATGTATCGATAAAATTATGAAAATATGTTTTAGTTATAAGACCGGAATATATTTTATCGATATGCTTAATGTTTTTTCCTGCTCCAGTTATTTAATTAGTATTGTGTTGATAGACGGAAAATAAATGAGACTACAATATCTTATATTGAAAGTTAATTTTAATTTGTATACTATTTTCAAGATTTTCAGCTGTGTGTGAGATATTAACATTTTTATTATTGGAAAACCACATATATGCAATTATTACATTAAAATTATGATTTCTTTTCGTCAATAGCTTCAGTGGTTTTGATTTTTCACACAATAATTCATTATTTCACCCCCATGATACAGTTTTTTCCATAAGCGTTGCCCGTAATTAGTTTTGGTTTGTATATAATTTATGATAGATTTTTTTTATCGTCTACTGTTTCACGAAAATGAATACTTAGAACAAATGGTACTGGATTTTGTAAGAATTCACTTGCCTCTATGTGTTTCCTTTATATACTCACTCTCGGAGAACTTCAAACGAATTAATTAATATTATAAAGTATATTAAAACACAAATATATGTTGTTTTTAAGTTGGCTGAGTTATGACATTAAAATATAAAGATAGTCGTCAATGTTATCAAACGTTACGAGTACTACAATTTAAAATTACTATAGGATTTGATTTAATTTTCTTTGTTTAATGCCTATGAAAATTGATTGACGAGTATATGAAATCTATAACTATATCGATATAGTTACTATGTACATGACTACAACACTTTGTGACATGTGACAAATTTCGAAGTTGAAATAACAAAATGTGTGTCGTATGCATTGCGTAGGAACTTGGAATTCGAGTACATTGTATGTACGCATAATCAGCAATGTATATTTTTGTTATGTCGTCGATCTTACTATCGAATTCTTCAAAATGTCGTAATTATAAACCGTAATTTTTATGCACCACCTTGCTACGCGTCAAACGCTTCTATTTTCCTTCTAACTATATTCATCTGTTCTGTGGATCCGACAATATTATTTTATTTCCCATGAAGTTTATTACTATTGTCTTACACATTTTAGAATCTCTAATTCTATAATAATTGTCAGATATGACTCGGCACGAATGGGCAGGCCCTTGCTTGTAAGAAACGGTGTTGCTTGGTTTTGCTACTGCCCGAGAGCGGTTGTATCGCTAACCATCAGGCGAATGATATGCCAGTCTCGCCATTCATTGCAACAAAAAAAATAACTCAATCCAACTAGCTTCCAAAATTTCGATTGCGCTCGAAATAAAGTGCGAGAACAATTGCGGGTGACTCAAACGGGTGTTTCACCACAACACACATAAATGAATAAAAAAAAACAATTATAAATATCTTTAAACTTACCACCACTATACCGGGTATATGAAGACTGCTACCGAAAACGAAGCCGGGTGGTAGTTTAAGTGACTACAAACACAATGCAACTAAAAAAACGCGACATTCATTTTTAATGATTTTTTAAATATCGTCTTTTTGGGTGGTAAATCCATAGTTTTTGATAAAACAATATTTTAAACTGTTTTCTACCTTAGAGTATTTATAAATAAGCCAATAAAACCCATTGCGCCATTGCGCTTACGTCCCTACAAACCCTCACACAATGCGCGTCATTTAAAACATAAATTGGTCGGCGGGGTTCGTTTATTTTGATTGTTAAATGTAAACTATCAATGTGATTCCAACAGTCTCGATTAAAATGTATGGGGCTCAATGAATGTATCAGTTTCAGATTGGAAAAACAAGTTCTGTTGTGCACGGCGAGCTTTTGTTATCATACGCCCGTCTGTGTTCTCGCATGGACCACTGAACAAAGAAGATTATTTTTATTGCACTCTAAAAGGTGCAACGGACCGAATATGTGTGGAATTGAGAGTAAAATCGATACAGTGTTGCTCGTATTTTCACATGTACCATCCAGAAAAATGGATTGTTCTGTGTACCTTGCCGCGGTCTAGGATTTCGAAACGAATTTTGATGTAGAGATAGCAAATGAACTGAATTCTCAGTTAAAGGTATCGCATATTGTAGTACCGCATCTACCGTTAGACATCGAGCCATTCAAAAATTTGGCTTACGTATTCAGAACCTAGTATAAACTTACATATCCAAAACATGCATGTAAATTCTGTCAGAATTTACATGCATACAGGTCAAATTGATATCCTCCTTGGATTGAAGTCTATTCAAAATAACGCTGAAAATATATAAACGCTGGTAATTTTTGTATGTATAAAAATATTTGAAAATAATTCATCCTGGAATTTAAAATCTGATTATTTTTGAACCATTGTAATTAGGTAGTTTACGTTCAGGTGAATTATTTTTTAAGCCAAAAGCTTTTCTCAATAACAAACAGAGTGTTATCATCTCACATCTAACTTCGAATAATATTGTGTAATTCCTTACAAATTACATAACATTAAAATTAATTTATGTGGGGAATATTAATTAGCAATGCTAACACCCTTGTCAAGACATTTGAACAACCAACCCTGAGCCCTTCCGTAGACCGGCTTGCGGTGGACAAAGCCCGCTTATGTAACGGCTACAATACTATTCACAGGAATTTCTGTAGAAATCCCCTCTGTCACATAAAGTGCACTATTATTCATACACTGGATACTAACCCAGTTCAAGCGACGGACGTCTTGAGTATGATAATAGAAAATTTTCATGGAGTTCAAAAATATTTCTAACACTTTGAAAAGAAGGTTCTTGATCTGTCAGGATTTTACATCGTTTTATCCACGCCTCCTATTCAGTAGTTTTAAAAATTCTACGCTATTTCATGTATCCAGGATTTGAATATTTCTCGGGACCAAAAAATATCCCATGCCATACTTGGCCTCATAAACTTTTCGTATACAAAAAGTAATTTCGATTTTCTTTACCTTAAAATTTGTTTAAGGTAAAGAAAACCGAATAGAAACACTTTTCCACACATAATATCAATTATTAACATTCAATTTAATTGCATGGCTTTAAAGCCGGGCTACGTATTAAAGCCTCTACATGAGTTTTTGCCAAAGGCAATAGTGGTTCATTCCAAGATGTGCCGTAAATATAGCATATTTTTTAAATGTTGATATTCAACATTGTTTTCAAAATATTATTTTACAAAGGTATACTATTGAAATAAACATTGCACGTAACGTTATATTCGGAATCACTGCTAACATCTTTATGCAATTTATGATCAGCCATCCGCCCCGCTAACTCCAGTTAAAAAAACAAATTCAGCGCAATACAAAGCGGCTCTTTTCGTCTTGAATCTAATTTTAACGAACGGAGCGCTTTGTACAACTATATTTCAAAGGAGGTTCCCTTATGAAACTCGTAACTAAGACAGAAATAAAACGTTGCGTTATTGCAACTTTGATTAAAGCAAAAGGGGGATGCACCGCGCGCCCGGCTATTTGCTAGTAGCAAAAATTGTTACTGCCAACATTTTTTTCAAAATTAACATTCATTTTAAAATGTAAAAGCGAAATAAGAGGAAACGCGTTTTAATAAAAATTTTACCTGGCGCATTGTCTTTGCTTTCAAAAGTACGTGTTTAAAAGGCGGATATAATTAAATAGAATCGCTTTTACCCTCAGTTTAGTTTGAATTAGAAAATTTACTAATAACTACGTTGGACGGGCGCCCGCTTCATTTTTACGAGACGTTTTGACATGTGAGAAAATTTTCACCAAGATATTTGTGAAAACTTGGCACGGTGATTCCGCTACGGTGAATGCAATTTGCTTAGTAGTAACCTCTTTACCGCTCTCTTAACTGTCGGGCGGGCGAAGGTTGGACGAATTCCTCGTGGGATTTCTCATTTCATGCTCAGTTTAAAAAGTCTGCCATCGTCAAATTATTTACTGTAATATTTTCACGGACACTTAAAATTTATTTATTTTCAAAATCCGAGTTTTAATGAATAATTTATGTCTCAACAGCATCGTTTTTCCCGTGATACTATCCTACATAATATATTAGTGCTGTACTCATCACCTTCTGTCTATTATGTATATTATCCACATATTAACCGCTATAAGTAAGTTTGGAATGCCTCTAACTAGCGATATTCGACTTGTCACTCCAATCCGTACTCTGTTATGACGCTTAAATTTAAGACGCTTATTTGTTACATGCATCTACCCCAAGCACAGATGTGACGGTTTTTATTAAACTAAAAATAAATGTAATTTGGATCAGCACAATTCCAACAACCTGCGATTTCCCGTCGATATTTGAGTACCTAAATCTCGACAATATTGGCATTATCGTCGGGAATCCGAATTCACTTAGATCCATAATGAAAATAAATTGGGCAATAATTCTTTTAAATGTCACAGAGCACATGTGTTCGCTTATAATAGAAGGATAAAGGGTCCACAGAGGGAATCTATTGTGTGCGAATAGGCGAAAAGGTTATGAATTATTTTTCATAAGAACCTTATGATTTGTAGGTGGGAATATTGGAAGTAATACCCGTAATACAAAGGAGTTTGCGAAGGTTAATATTCAGTTACAATTTATACCCAATGGGAGTATTTTAGGGCATTTTGTTTGAAATTGAGGCACACTTTTTTATCGCACATGTCCGGCAAACGAATAAACGGGTCACCTTGTAGTAAGTAATCAACGTCGCCCATGAATAATGTGACCACATCATTTAAAAAATAACAGGCATGTAATGTACAAAAAATCGCTTCCAATCTCCTTTAAGAACTACTCATCCGACCAATTTTCCAAAAACCTCCATTCTTGAGAGTAATCGATAAAAGTAACCCGAACAAAAATGAATCACACAAATGGACATTACTTAACAACGTGTAGCAGTAATGGCGGCGCTTCCGGCAGCAGGGAGCGTGTAACTCGCGCGGCCCATTAGTAAATAGCCAGTGCTCTGTCACAGAACAATATCGTCCCTCAAAACGAGTTAGCTCAGCCCTAGTGATCCGTGAAAACAAACTATAACCTTCCACTGTCACACAAAGGGCGCAGCGAAACGTGAAACGGACAAAATTGATTTTTGCTCATATTGGACACAAGACTAACAGGCCTCTTTTACAAAACAGCTATAGTAGCGAAACGAAAAAGAGCAACACACGCGTGGATCCAATCAAAATTCCAATTGTCTTTAAAAACTGCGGTTAAATTGTCCGTTGTTTTTATAATTCGTATTTTGACAATGTAAATTAAGTGCGCAATGAACGTATATTGATTCACGAATGAATGAGCAATCAAGCGGGGGGAGCAATTTTGCCTCGATACAGAACGTTGAATCTGACGATAGCGCCTCAACTTCTCTTCATTATGCTACGGTTATAAACGTTTCGACGTGTTCAACGATAATTTAATATTATAATATAAATTACCTACAAATATTTACTTAAAATAAGATTGTTCCATCCTTGTTTCTTAAATTATTTTATAAATACTATTCTTTTTGACAGGGATTATTAATTTTCATTTGTAATCGCCTCTGTTGTATAATTTATGTTCATTGTCAACTATTTTAATTTAATAATAAACAGAATTGTATATCCATCCAATGATTTTTGAAAATATTTATAATTTTTCATTAATTTGATTTTAGTGATTCGAGGTAAATATCATTCAATATTTTACTTTCTCGTAATTTCATGTTATATATTTGAACTAAAAATGCTTTACGAGAGATCATACTAATGTTATTTCCAAAGTTTTTTTTTTTTGGATTTACGAACATTTTTATTAGAATAAATTCAAACCCACTCTAATAAGTTAGATTCGCACCTACTGCGTCGAAACTTACCGTTATTGCCCTTACGAGTTTTGACCCTTTTCTATTTCAATTTACAGATGTGCTCTCAATACTCCGGGGTGCCGTGCCACTGTCCCTCTGTAAAAAGCAATATCGCAAAAGGTTTTAACTTCTGACAATTTCAAAATGCGAAGCTGTATGTAAAACAACTGGTGTTTTATGTTGGTTGTTAGACTGGCCATTTTAGAACGGAAATAAAAATACATTGGTGACGCAATTACTATTGGCGAGGTTATAGGTCGTATGGATTTTGAAATGTAATCGCACTGTGACTAATTGTAAACTCGTTTGTTTTTTTTTATTGATATGAATAGCGGGACGAGCATGTTACACGCTTAATGGTAAGCGATACGACCACTCATAAACAGTAGCAGAAACAAACAACACCTTAAATTACGAAGCAATGCTTGGCATTGCTTTGTAATTTACCACTCCGCTCGCCATCCTGAGACGTAAGATGGTAAGTCTCAATATGTCCAGTAGTTACTCTGGCTACAATGTTCTTCAATCCGAAACACAACGGTGCATTTACACTGCTGCTTGACAGGAGAAATAGACAAGGCGGTGGTGCCCACCCAGGTGGCCGCTCACATATGAGAGACCTACCACCAGTATTTTATGTACTTTGTATATAATAATGAGATGTTTATGCAGTTTGGTAAAACTGTATTTATAACTTCAGGTAGGTACCACCATAGATGTATATGATCACCAAACACAATTTTAACTTACTTTTTGTTAATGCAATATCATTTAGATGCTACCTGATATCTCTATCGTAAACATCAACAATCTTAGAAAGCATAAAATATTTCCTTCCGTGAAATAATCATAAAATATTTAAGAGACACAACGTTTCTTTCCGCCTACCCAAAACAACACCATTCAAACTTTTCCGAACCCATAAAACTCCTTTTAAATTTGGAAAAGAACTGGCGAAACACATTTTTTATTGCCACCATTAAAATTAGCAACATTTCGTGGCTGAGATATTTATTCAATTCCTTATCAAACGTAAAATTTGAATAACGCCATTTTGAGACGAGTGCTCCGGGGAGGACTATTGTGAAACTTGATGAAACTTCTCTAATATTTCGTATAGGAATTTATTCTTTGACTGGCGAAATAAACAGGGCTCTCTCAGAGATTGAACCAAATTTATTGAGAAATCGAAATAAAGTATCGGCTGGGACGCGGCACTGTTGATCGGTACCCGTAAACTGATGAATAGGGCCGCGCCAATAACTCGATAAATTTAAATGGAATAAAATATCTTGTTCAATACTGTTTCCATGTGAATTTATATTTCGTTCTCCTTGCTTGACTCAAAATTTGCGTAAAAATATAAACTAACGGTTTAAATTTTTAAATTACAAATGAGTTGCTGTAAATGTAGCTGGTATTTATTTATCATTGTTGCGTTTTATTTACTATATTTTCATTTGTGGGTTACATATTAGGTGTTCGAACCCGTTTACTTAAAATATTTATTTAACATCAACATGTAACCATTTATTGTCCTATGTAATTATTAAAATCACATTTGCTTTCGGTCAGAGCAGTGACATCGACGTTGCGTTCTGAAATACAAAATGTCTTAATGAATAATACAAATATATTTTTATACCATAGGTCCAGCAAAAGACCAAATATCTTCTTCTTCTTCTTTTAAAAGTTGTATGGCTCCATCGGAATTCGATGATTTTGCCAATGTCGAAGTAGGGCAAGAAAGAGGAATAAAAATGTCGTGGTGATCAGTATAAATTTTAATCTGTTGCAGTATTTACTGCTATTGCCCGGTGTTTATAGAGTTGTAGATATCTGAAATATACCAAACACCAACTACCATAAGACAGCACACATATATAAAATAACACATGTATTAAAAATATGATAGTACTTCAGGGACAAACACAAAGTAAGGGAAACGAACACAGGCGATAGTTGCAATTGGATTTGGTTAATCCTAATAAATTTGAAAAAAGCAATGTTCATAGAATTGTTACTTAAAGTTAAAACAAATGGGATATTAATTGGGCGAGGAACATCTACAGGGATAAGGTCGTAAAGAGGAGCCAGTAGTCTAGGACACGAGAAGAATAAATGCTCGAGAGTGCCTTCCTCTAAGCCACACTCACAAAGAGAGTGGTCTCGGACTCTAATTTTTGCTAAAAATACTGGGGTGCAAACAAATCCAAGTCGTAGTCTAGTTATAGTTGATACAAGAGCATTACTTAGATGTTTGTATTTATCAAACCAACATTTAGGCGGAATTGTAGGTTGTATGCTACCATAAAACTTCCCTTTAAAACGAAATATACTATAGTTAATAAGGTTCAAAGCAAATTCTACCCTTATATAAGTATCTTGTGTAAGTGACAGGCGGTCACGGTGTATATGCTTTTCATCGTCTTTTTTAAAAATACCTTATTTTTTTAGAAGATAAAAACTAAAATGGTATGTATGTATACAGATTTAATTACAGTTCCTCTCTAACAATAGATCGGTCAGTGTTTTTGATTCTGCATGGTCCAACAGGTAGAGATTTAACTAGAATGAAAGGGTTCGGTTTCATTGGATCGTTAGCACTGTCACAGAGGAAATACAGGTGAAATAACTCCTTTGGTGTTGTACAATATTGTACGACCGAGAGACAATATTGATTACACTGCGTTTCAATTTTCAATTTTCATCGACAAAATTTGGAGCATTAAGGTAATGATGAGTTTCACTACTTTTTAAAAAATGAATTGGTTGCTCAATTTTATTCCTGTAAGTATGTGAAAATTACAAAGAGTAGAGAAATGCCCTGCACTGGGACGTTGATGTCTTTTTTTATTAGCTGATTATATGTCTAATATTCTTCATTATCATGTATTAAATAACGTCTAACATTGTCTTTAGCATACGTATTTATTTGCAGTAAATGTTACTTTTTTCACAAAGAAACACTTTTTAATATTATTTTAACAATGCACTTATTACTCCTTACATTTAAAACTCAGAATGCTAATGTAGAAACGGTTACTTCAGGATATTCTAAGCACCGGTGTCTTGAAAGGTTTAGCTAACAAACTTAATAGATAAGCATATGCGGAAAGTGTGCACAGAAATGCATGAGTCCCATATTAAAGTGCTAAATTCAACAGGACTCATATTACATTCCTAATTTGGGCAAACAAGCCTGGCATGTGCGTTTAAGCAGGTAATGGACGAGTTCCTTTAGGAACATTTTCATTTTCGGACTAACTTCACCGGATTCTAGAAGTTTCGAGGAATTAATTAAAAATAAATACAACTTAGCTAGGTGAACTTTGAAAATGGGAAATTTTGTTTGAAATTTAGATGAAGGTTGTCTAAGAATTTATGTTGTAGGCCTCGTAATTGGAAAAGTGTTTAATGTAAATATTTAAATTTACTGTTTCGCAAAATGAGGCACTACGGAAGTCGGAGTAAGGAAATACATAAAACAATTAAGACAATTCTATAATTTCCCTACTCTTGTAAATTTGCCAACAAAAGACAAAAATATGTCACAAGAAGTGTAATTGGCATTCATACTGAATAAATAAAATCAATGAATACAAAAATCATACATACCTATACATACATAAATTCCTAACAACGGGTAGGCACGAAAAGGGTTAAATTATATTCGACTCTTGGACTTATTGGTAAAGAAATCAATTTTTCCGTTCTGTTTTTGTTTTTTGTTATACTACATATTATAGTATCCTTAGGTCCAAACCTAAATAAATGTTGTTCACAGCTAGTTTCAATTAAAAAATATTTATATTTCACAGCTATCGTCAACAAGAAGGGCGAGCGAATACTGCGCTTGAGTGATGTGGGTTCAAAACCCAAGAGGGAAGCAATCTCATTTAGAGGTGGAAATTTTAAATCCCTCAGTTCCTCTGAGACGTTAAGCCGTCGGTCGCACTGGTTGTCAAATGGTAGCAGCCACTAACCCGTTTGGGGACCCTGAGGGCATTTTAAAATCTGTGTAGAATTGCCACTAGTTTTCAAATGGGTTCATCCAAGATATGCCGCAATTATATTAAAGTCTACCAATTTTCTTAAAGGTAACTTAAAATTATGTTGAATTATTTATTCTCTTTTTAATTGCATGGATCCGGAAAACAAGCAAATTATCGCCTGATAGTAATCGATCACTGCCGCCAATGTACATCGATAACGTTTGTATCATGGATGTCTTGCCGGCCCAATAAATTGGGAGGAGAGTGGGACGGAAAACGTATGGGACGAAAAAAAGGGTACTGATCATCCAGCAATCTCTCCGATCGAAAAGCAACAGCAAAACCGTCACTTCCCGTCAATTTAGTGTAAGACAGTGGTACCGCCCTGGATGAGTCTGTCCATTTCTTCTGAGTCATAATTGACAACAGCGTGGCTCTACCACTCAACAAAAAATGTTTATGAGCCGGCATAACAAAATCGAGTACTAAAATATTCCTCTTCCGTCATCTAGTCTTTTATCTACAATTCCATCAGGGTCTTACCTTCGTCAATATAAAAAATATCTCTAATTATAGTTTATTTAACAACTGTGTAAATGCACTGTTGTTTGTTTGAAGGGCATTGTAGCCAGAGTAACAACTGGACATATTGAGACTTAACATCTTATGTCTCAGATATTGCGAATACAGTGGAATGCCAAACATTGATTTGTAATGCATGATGTAGTTTGGTTTTGCTACTGTGCATAAGTAGACGTATTGCTTACCATCAGGCGAACGCCATTTTACGCCATTCAATGCAATAAAAAACCAGTACGGTGGTCGCTATTCTACTGAATACGGTTATCCCACCACCGGCAATAAACATTTTCAAGATTTATCAATCGTGTTTGATGGTCTTGTAATTTAAAGAGAACCATATTTTCAACACCTGTTCCATGCATCTGCATGGATTGGATTAGAGTATCTAGTCTAATTAGAATACGTAATTATAATTAGTCTAATTAGATTAGAGTATCTACTCTAATCCAACGTTCTTCCTCAAAATGAACTATAAAGATTATTTGAAGAATATAACAGGAATTCACAAACCGCCATGAAGCAATTTCAAAGATCGAATATCTTTCACTCTAAAATTCGATTTAAAATATTTCCCCCTGCGGTGGTGAATGAATAAAAGTCACATTTCGAACCGTCTGATGTGCCAAGTGAACTCCCCTTTACCGGTATTTTATATTGAAATTTTAAGCAAATGGTACATTCGGCAGAATAACCGGTTTTGCAAGTGACCTGAATAGCTCATTTCGATGTAAATGTTACAGTTGTCCAAACGTATAAATAGACCGGCCAGAAGCCATTCAGGTCTGAATGGGCGTTGGGCCCGAACGGCTCTTCATAACTGGCTGTTGTAACGCTTAATGAAGACATTCATTATATTGTTAATCTCCGATATAAATATGAAATAAAGGTGATAGCGAGGCTTACTATGATTTAATAGCGATATTTTAAAATGTTATTAATGTTCACTTTTTCAGGAGAAATATTGTATCATTATTTTTATATTCGTCAAGGAAAATAAATTTATTTTACGTCATTCAGTCGCAAAATTATGTACAATTTTGATCTTTACACAATCACCCAATGTTACTTCATTATTAGTATTTATTTATTTACATATTTTTCTTAATATCGGGCAATGGAGTATCCTATTATCAGAAATCATATTTCAGAATCAATTGATAGGAGGATTAGCATGCCTTAATAGCGACATTTAAAATTGTTAATATATTTTACCTTTTTTATAAATTACGCCAAAAAACAAATTTATTTCACGGCATGCAATCACAAAATCATAAACAATTTTGATCTTTACCCAATCACCCAACCATCATCATCATCATCAGCCTAGTGCTGTCCATTCTTGGAAATAGGCCTCCTCCAAATTACGCCAATCCACTTTATCTTCGGTTTGTCGAAAATCACCTAAACTTACTAACATATCACGGCCTTATTCATAGACATTAAAACCTATTTTACTTATCGAATGCTTTGTCTTCTTCTCTCAAACTGAATTCAAAAGTGGTTCCAAAGGGACACAACTATATAACTTAAACAGGTTATAAAACTTATTTGTATTAGGTCGCTAGTATTTATTTATATTTTTCTTTCCTATTTTCAGAATATAATCTACTCCGATTTTAATAAAAAAAGAAAACTTTTTTTTATGAAAAGCTATGAATGGCGAGACCAACATGCCATTCACGTGACGGTAAGCGTTACGACCGCTCGTGAACAGTGGCAAACAACACCTTGAATTACAAATTCGTTTCTTGGCATTCCACCGCTCTCGCCATCCTGAGACATAATTACATAGAGAGAATATGTGCAGTCTCAATATATCCAGTAGTTACTCTGGCTACAATGTTCTTCACTTCGAAACACAACAGTGCGTTTAAACTGCTGTTTGGCGGGAGAAATAGGCATTGCGGTGGTACCTACCCAGGCAGCCTCTCACATATGTATGAGAGACCTACCACGAGAAAAATCTCAGGCATATAAGATCCGCAAGTCGCAAAATTTTCACGCACCATTGATAATCACAATTTATATCTGAAAATCAATAAAAGAACAGCGTTCAGCAATAACATCAATGTAATAATGACTTTTATGACATTCTCTACAATAATTTCCAAAGCGCAAATATACGCAAAAAGGCGCTTGATTTACGATCCATTTTCATTCGTTTTGATTTACGGTACTGGCGCGCGAATATTAAAGATTTCTATTGATATATTATTCCTTTATCCCCATTCTCCCTCTGCTATTTACGAGACTTTCCCCTACCCTCATAACTTTCATCGTCCTTTTTACGGTGAGACTTGTAAAAACAGCCGTAGGTTTTCATATAGAATAAATAATATCTACCTTTCTGCTCGCGGTTAATCTCATAAAGACTTGTGACGTATTAATTTTAAGTATTAATATGTATTTACATTCCGCATAAATTTATTACTTGTAAGGCATATGTATTTTAAAAGGTTATTCGATACCAATATTATATAATATTAGAAAGGTTCGTAGCTCAACTAATGAGACACTTCTTTATTTAGCTGCCCTAGAATCAATTAGGCCTTAGGTTATTGGATGAGAATTCTCGGAATCTACGTTTTGTAGTCTGTATCAGCCCATATACGTCCCACTGCAGGGCACGGGCCTACTCTACAATCGAGAGTACTATTGAGAGTGGTTAGGCCATATAGTCCACCACGCTGGCCTAATGCGGGTTGGCGGACTTACATACCATAGAAATTCTTATAAATCGCTACGGTATGCAGGTTTCCTCACGATGTTTTCCTTCACCGTTTTAGTGCGTGGTGATTGACTATCAATACACACATGGCTCCGAAAAGTCAGAAGTGTGCCCTGGGATTGGAACCCGCAACCACCGTGAACATGTTGGCAGCCGCGTCTAGTCCGTTTGTCAACAGGCCACCACGCACTTTACGTTTTGTAGTAAATATGTCAAAATGTTTAGAGTATCGAAAGGCAAACAACTATCCTTGATTCTGTCTCTCTCAACAATGCTTAGGAATTTAAGTTAAATAGTTTCAAGTATACGCTGGCCCGTTTTTACGAAAATAGATTACCTATGTCAAGGAGTAATATAATTGTAGATCAAATTAAAAATACTGCATTTATAAAAACAACAATTTCATCTAACCAGCGTTAACGACCTAACAAAATTTAATAAAAACGCCCAAAACTTTTAAATCTTTATTAGCCACCTAATCGCTTTAATCCTAAATGATTTGTCTCGACTTAACATCACGGCGAAGCGAGAACCCCTTTTAATCAAAATCTTCGTGGAACAATAGAGTAATCAGAAATATAATATAATTTTCGTCTTCATTATGACTCCATCGGGGAATGGAATTACTCATGGTTGACTGCAAATGAAAAGATCCCAATCGCACTTCTATTACGCAGTCTGATGACTAAGCTTTCGATTATATCGCTAAGAATTATTGTGCGTATACTTTTTTATCCATCTTCCCTCGTCGCGTTATGTGCTTATTTTTATGGAAATTAAACGTATTTGCATTGGACATTTTTGCTTTTTATTTGGCGTGGTGTTGTGATCACTCCTTACTTAGCAGCTTGTATTTCCTATCGTAATTAAGTATCAGATTGGTACGTTCGTGGACTGTATGACCTAACCACTCTTAATTGTACTCTCGATTGTAGAGGAGACGCACCGTGCAGTGGGACGTATATGGGCTGATAGAGTACAGTAGTAGGTTCAAAGGGATGGTAGGGTAGTGATATTCTAAAAGTGAATTTAGCTAATATTGCTAAAATGGAACTTAATCTAGCACATTATAATTGAACTTGGTTAACATTCGGAGATATTGGAAAAAATGTAATCATTGTGTTGCCAATGGCGGCCACACTTAGCAGGAGTTTTGGTGAAAGCACGACGTAAATTCTCGCAGTAAAGAAGATACTGTGCTTCATCAGGCTATGTTATATCTAAGATAGTTATTCCACTTGGTGGTTCGAGCCTTGTTCGTTAGCCAAGAAGGTAACATATTAACATGAACTCACGCCTATTTCCCAGAAGGGGTAGGCAGAGCTCCCGAATGTGGTTCCTACCAGGACACCCACATTTCGCCTTGTATTTTGCATCCCACGATACGATAGGATCAATTTATGTGATGTGATTTAAGAGGGTAAAAAGATCTGGTAAACTTATCTTCATCCTGGAGGGTGCTAGTAGGCTACTATTGCCAGTGTATAAACTGTTATTACTTAACTGTTACCAAAAAAATCTTAACATCATACAGATTTGTTTTGTGGCGGTAGCAATACGCCAACTTAGATTTAGCTTATAAAATAACACGCTTATTATTTGTAATTTGAACATTATTTAAACACGCATTTCATTTTAAGATATGACTGCAGATGTTTAACCATAAAACATCTGCAAGTCGTTTTATTAAAGTAAGAATTTTTGTGTACCGTATTGTGTAATATTGGTTAAAAAGGTGCTGTGCTAAATTATTGTTTCCTAATTGTAATGGCCCGTTCATGCCGGGGCAATAAAACTGTATTATTATAGTTAAGTTCTTTAGTGGCGGAAATCCTTAGCAACAAATTTATGTTTTTTAGACAATAGTACACATGTTTGGGTAAACCTTTCGGTTTGGACAATAGCCCAGATGTTTGGGCAGACCTTAATTTTTAGTTAAAAGGATAGACCCTATTTTATGGCTTAAATATATTGTCTGTAAGATTTATACCCACCGATCCTCATTCGGGTAGTCCTATAAAAGGGTCGGTTTATTTGGATGAAAGGACAGTCTGCCATCTCTCGTCACGAGCACATCTCGCTCCGAGTCGCATAGTTATAATTTTATTCTGTCTGTGAATGTATTAAGTGTTAATTTATAAAATATACGATAGTTAATTCCTGAAAGTTAGTGCTCATTCTAATACCTACACTTATAACCACCAAAGTTTCTACACAACTCTTAGTTGAACTCAGTCGAAATACTATTGAATTTATGTCTCATAATGAATCTTTATGCATCCAGTTCTTGCCGGCCCTCTTCTGCAAGTCATCCCGCCATCTGGCCAGAGGAAGTCCCACGCTACGTTACGAGGCCTATGTCCAGTAGTGGACTGCAATGGGCTGATGATGATGATGATGATAATGAATGAATCTTTATGGCTTATAATTTATTTTCGCTGAATCATATAACCTTATTTACCGTCTAAAAGACCCCGAAATATAAAGGACGGATTATGTAAAAAAAAAATACAAAGCGAGATTTTTATGACGTAAACAATAAATCATTTGTTATAGTTAGGAACAGTGTTGCGCAAACATTAGTAATACAAATATTTTTCTTCAGCCAAAGTGTCTAGCGTTACGTTTCGAAGACATTTCGTAAATAACACTTTTTGCTAGAGACAAATTATCTGTCTCGGGTATTTCCTTTATTTTACGAGGGGAATGGTTGGTTACTTGAAGATTCAGCAGTGTAATAAAAGTTTATTTTTGAACCACAGATAATATTTATTGTTTGAGTTGTGGGCGGCAGTAACAATAAATGGCCACTAGGTGTATTTTAATGGAAATAAAAGACGATTGAGTTATGTTATGTGACTAATAGTGTGTGTGAAGCTACCTGCATTTAAAAATATGGAGACAAGTATGAAGCCAATATCCATTTCTTCTTCCCACTCTTCACGATCCTATCCCTTCCCGATTTGATGCGTCGGCTTCACATCCATGACTCAAGGGTTGTGGATGATCCTGGGCGGCCGTGATTATTTACCATCAGGTGACAGGTCACCACAGCAAGCAGGCTTGCTCGTTTGCTGAACCTATTGTATAAAAATGGATTTATCAAGCTGGTTTGTCTCAGTTCAGATATTAATAATGTTATCAATAACTAACATCTAAAACTCAATAGTCACATACATAGTCCTGACCCAACACTAAGATCGAGTCTTGTGTCTTACGTATCAGGAACTACGAGAGACTTTTCGGTCGTACAAAGTTTTGAAATTATTGTTAAGTTAAATGAACAGATATAAATGTCGATGACAACCACTGACTTAATATAAGTTAACATTGTGTTTAGAAATAATTTTCGAATATATTCCTCACACAGTACATGTTGAATAATTAACCATTTTCCAAGCAACACACATAAATCACAAAGTTAAACCGTACATCTGGCTTGCGGATTAAAAACACGGAGATAAAAAATAACATTAAAAAACAAACCAGAAGAAATATCCTGAAGCGAATATAAAAAGCACTATATCCGAATTCTCATCCGCAATGTCTTGTTTTCCTCATTTTCAGCACCGTCGGCAGGAAATAAAATCGCCATCAAGCCGTTGTTGGTAATTTAAAAATAATATTGCTAAAATACGCGCGATGTGGATTTGGACGGAATTGCGGTGCGGTTGGCAAAGGCGCCGGCTGTACGTAGGGTGTTATCATGTAACAATTAATCTTTTTTGATTGAAAAAATAAATTTCCAGCCCTTGCTTTGCCTTGGCTTTTTAGCTGTGAAAGTTCCAATTTAGTTAGGTTGAGTTTAGATGTGACTAGTTTATACGGTAAATATATAAATAAAGTAAATAAATAAATAACACCCAACAGTCACATACATAGTCCTGACCCCACTAAGATCGATCCTTGTGTCGTGGGTATCAGGAACTACGAGAGACTTTTCGGACTCACAAACACCCAGACCGGAAAGAAATACTTGAGGGCTGCACAAACATTTCTCTTGGTGTGGGGATCAAACCCGCGGCCTCTCGTTTCTCAGGCGGCGTCTAACCGACTAATGATTCTAGTGTTTAATCAATAAATATCTTACCCAGACAAAACCAACCCGTGATGTTAGTTATAAAATAATTCGAATAAATACGGAGTGCATTCACCTGTTTCATTAGATCCTATACATTTCACAAGGAAAATGTAACAAAAGCGGGAAACAAAATGAGAACAATCTGCTTCCGCACCTACGCAGCGAGATCTGTCTGTGGGTTTATTGTCCTCGCCAAATTACATACACTTGGGTTCATATTACTTTTTTCGAAATCAAGTTTGTGGTTTTAGTAGACTACAGTTCTATTTAAAGAAATATTTATTGTAATCAACGAATTCTGATTTGAAGAAGCATGTTTAGATGATGAAATATATCGGTTATAGTCATGTTTTATAAGTAAATTTTGAGTTTTTGAGACGAAATATCACAACAGCAGTGTAAATGCACTGTTGTGTTCCGGTTGGAAGGATTTTATAGCCAGAGTAACTTCTGGACACATTGAGACTTAACATCTTGTCTCAGGATGGCGAGCGCAGTAGAATGCCAAACATTGCTTTGTAATTCATGGTGTTGTGTAGTTTTGTTATTGTCTATGAGCGGTCGTATTGCTTACCATCAGACGAAAGATATGCTCGCCGCACCATTTTATGCGATGCGATAAAAAACAAAAACTATATATGTTACAAAATCAATTACTATTTATACTAGCAATATAATTTGCAAACGGCATGCTGAATGCCAGAAACTTAGTTCTATAAATAAGAAAATCGGTATAAGTAAAGAGGGGAAAGAAAAATATAAGTATTACCTAATAACTTATGCTGCGAACCAAGCAAAATTACCAAAAAAGGACTTTCAAATTAGACATAGGATTTACTCTCACAACAAACGACATTTATAGAATAAAACTGCTTTATTACATTAAGCAATCCAACACATGCGTAGAGGTTCCCTTATGTAAGATTTTCCGAAACCTTTTTTGTGATTCCTTTCCTCATTACATTAATGGACAGCCAGACGAACGGACAAATTGTACCCTGACATCGTTCACATTCCACGTATTTGCACTTGTCGTGAGTACAAAACGAAGGAATACCAAGTTTTATTCGGGAAATTCCATAGAAAGATATTGTTGCGTTGGAAATATTCCATTTTCAAACTTGTGTACGGAGCTTAATACATTCTAAGTAATTTCAGAAGTACACTCGAAATGGTATGAAATAAAAATGTTGGAGGTAACTTCGTAGTTAGTTCGGCGAATAAATATTTCTTTCCTTTCTAAAGGTGTTTGTTTCCACAGTAAAGGTGAAGGGAAACATCGTGAGGAAACCTGCATACCATAGCAATTTATAAGAATCTCTATAGTTGGTATGTACAATCCGCCAACCCACTCTAGGCCAGCGTAGCGGACTATATGGTCTAACCACTCTAAATCGTACTCTCGATTTTAGAGTAGGCCCTTGTTCTGCAGTGGAACCTATATGGGCTGATAGATATAATCATGCATAGCATAGTTTTTTACTAATTACGACGAGTCCAATTACGTTGACTAGACTAATTAAGTGTCTTGTAATTAATCGTATGTTATACCAATCACTTATAATTAAGTAAACCGTTCGCTCATTAGTTACATACATACATAAACTCACTTCTTCTTTCCCAGTTAGGCAGAGGTGTCAGGTCACCCACATTTCGCATATGATAGGGGGGGGGGGGGGGGGCGTCGCCATATTTCTGACAAATTTCTGACTACGGATAATTAATAGGCAGGCATTATTTCTCTGCGTAATAAAAACTGATGACTATGTATGTATCTAATCTTCAGATGTAAATGCGTCAGTAGGGCCATAAGAATTCTTCAGTCGACGAAGCCAAAGTAAGCAGAGATTTATAATATTAAAAAGCTCACGATGTCCTCCCACCTCGACGGCCCGCTGACGTGGTGGTCGTAAACTGTTCCCGGATTTAATAAAATTTATTCAACGCCATTCTATGGGGACCGACAAATCATAATTTTCTTTGAATACGTACTTATTTGGTTCGGACGGAAGTTTTAGAGCTAGTAAAGTTTATTTGCGTCCATGCTCTAGAGAATATGCTGAATGGGCGGTGTAAATTTCATTGTTTTAATATTGTATTTCGTTTTCGTCTCTCTCCAAGTACACTTTGGGAGTTTTGTAAATAAAGATATTTTACATTTGTACAGTCCATTATTGTTTGTTTTCTTTTTGACAAATTTGACGATTGCAAACTTCACTTCTGATTTAGTGGCTTTTCCTGAAATTTTTATCACCTGATCAAATAGCGACTGCATTACGAGAAACCTTTAAGACTTGTATATAGTAGGAGTACCGAGCGCGGTGTACGAAAGTTAACTGCGTAGGAAGTTGGGGAACAGTTATTTGTCCGCCATCTACCTCATAAGTTGTTGCAGACCACACACTTCAGTGAGTCCTAAATATTCACAATATGTACCGCCACGAAACATTCCAACTTACCCAAAAAGGAACGAAATTACCTTAAAAATGTAATAAAAAACTCAATTTGCAGTACAAAACGAAATACTTTTCAACAATGACGTCTTAACATCGCTCAAGTAACACAATGTTTATTTTACACATTTGTTAAGTTAATACAAGAGTTGAGCATGGGGTAGTAATAAATGTTCAAATATTTCGTTTTAATCAAGCTCAATCCGTCGGTTTTAATACTTCGCCTCTTTAAACGCCTTCATTCCTTCAGTTTGGGTTGAAAATTAAGTTGGCCCATTGTACGAAAGCTGATTAATTTGAGCGGTGCCTCCGACAACGCAATTTGTATTGAGTTGTAATCCTTTAATTTAGATAAAAAATAAAATTAAATAATTAATCTTCATTGTTTGTGATTATTTTGGAAACATTAATTTATTATTTATTACAGAATCCTTGTTTTATTTATCGTGGAATTGAAGACACTACACCTACGAGTTAAGACTATGTTTATAATTAACATAGAAACCACTCGGTACTTATTGGGCTAACATAGTGAAACAATTAGAACTTCCTTCGCGCAATTTGATGCCCTAATTTGATAATTACGGATAATTATGATGTTTATCAAAGGCACACGTCACACAATTTGATCAAAAGTAATCTAAATTAACTCTAGCCGCTAGCTAATCTAAACTAACTAAACCCGGTTAGCCGATAGTAATGTAACGCATGAGTTACTATTACTATCGTCTAACCGGGATCATATCAAATCTCATCAAAAATGAAAACCTAGTTCCCAAAATACATTTAATTTAATTGTGAACAATCAACGCACCGACTAAACTTTAACAAAACAACAACCCTACAATTAACCTCTGCCGAACACTTCTAATAAATGATTTAATAAATCAAGCAAATTGGCGTTTATTGCTCATCTTATATCACTTTAATTGAGAGGATCGGCGCAATAACAGCCGAATTTTCGGCAAAATCCTTTCGGTCTTACGAGAACATCGTTTATTACAATTAGAGCGTAACTAGTGGTTATGATACAGTCACCTAATTAGTTGTTCTATGCGAAGTCTGGTATATTTGGTTCGCAATATTTCATAGAAACTCGCGTCAAATAGAATGTTACTAGTTTGTTTGCGTTGCCAATTGGATACGGTTTACAAAACATCCTGATTATTTTTTATAGGCCATATACGATCAAGCATGAAGTGTAAGTTTCATCTGCATGATCCAGAATAAAGTATGGAAAAGTTTTTCTTATCAATTATATAAATGAAATATTGTAGTAAATATATCTCTGCGCTACTGTTTATTCGGGATATCATTAAGTTATTTCAGTAGTGAAATAAGCCCACTGAGTTTGTTTCGCCGAATCTTCTCAGACTGGGCAGCGTTTGCTTCGGTAATAACAGGAAACCGGTACTGGTCGATTTAATAAGATTCTATTCCACTTAGACATTCATCATCATCATCATCTCAGCCACAGGAAGTCCACTGCTGAACATAGGCCTCCCCAAAGGATCTCCACATAGACCTGTTGGAAGCGGCCTGCATCCAGCGACTTCTTGCAAACCTAGCCAGGTCGTCAGTCCACCTTGTAGGCGGGCGTCCCACAATTCGATTGCCTGTACGTAGACATTATTTAACGTGAATAATGTATTTCAGTGAAGGTTGTACCTAAAATAGTTATACATGTTGGAAATGGGAAAGCCACGCTGTTTTCAACCATGACCCAGTATGAATGGTTAGGCTCATCCGGTGCAGGATCACTGTCTTACAAGAACATAACGTGAAGCGTCAGCATTCTTGTTGCGTTTCGTTCGGTGAGTGAGATTGCCGGATACTCAATACCTTATAATCTGTCTTTTCATTATGTCACCCAAATTATGTCTTCTCTACATGGGCGTAGCCAGCCATGGGCTCAGGGTGGGGCAAAAGTCTAAAATAATATTTAAGAAGCAAACTATCCCCGTTGTCTCTCGCCGCGTCGAGCCAGTTATTTTTTCATACAAAACGGTTACTCCCTATAGAAGCATGTATCTACAGGGTATATCAAGTATGCTACCGAAAACGAAGTCGGGTGGCAGTTTAAGCGACTTCAGGCACAATGCAATTTGGTATTTGGTTGGCAAATACATAATTATTTTCTAAAATAATAATGTATACACTTTAATTTTTAAAAGCTCATGATACGCAAGGGCTTTAAAGATTATTTTAGCAAAAAAAAAGGCTTTACCAGTTACCACCTAAACACGACGATATTTAAAAAAAAAAAAAAACAAAAAAATTGCCGCCTTTTTTGCGAAAATTTTACTTGCATTATGTTTATCGTGTGATCATCATCATGTGGCCATCATCCATGATGATGATAGGGCAGGTCCTAATATAGTTGCTACGAGTACGTGACGTCAGCCCCTGAGCTACTGTAGTCACCCAACGTTCCCTTCCGCAACTGCAATATCCACTCCTACAGGCCATACTCTCCTTTCCTATAAAATCCTACCCAAAAATCCTATTTCCTTTCCCTGATTAATGAGGGGCTGCAGCGTCATTAATGAGAGCCCCATACTGTGTTCATGGCAAACACCCACAATGGCGACACAAACAGAGACCAGGTCCCCAGTCCCTGGCAGCCCCACCATTCCTGGCTTTGATAGGTGTTAGGTCTTCCCCGAGTAGACCCCGGCTACCATCCCCGAATACGACTGGTCCTGGTAACACATAACACACGCACGTTGCGGACTGACGAGAAGTTTTTTTTACTTTGTTTATAGTGGCCCGGCATAGTGGCGGCATTGCACCTAATGGTAAGTGCTAATGCCGCCCAGGCAGAGTATCCATTGGTATCGGACGGCAGTTCCATGCCAATGGAAACAATTATGCCGGCCTGCTAAGGTGCCTCTTCACACTACGGCGGAAGGACCCAGGATTGTAGGAAGGAGGGAACACGTGAGACGGCAAACAATTCCACAGCCTGACGGTGCGGCATAAAAAAGAATTTGAGAACCGTTTGGTTCGCGCCGGGATGGTGTGGACCGTCAAGCCATGGCTTTGCAAGCCAGCACGCGTGGTTCTGGTTAGGAATGGAGAGGAGGGGATCAAGTTGAACAATTCTTCAGAGCACTCACCGTGATACAGGCGGTAGAACACGCTTAGAGAGGCGATATCCCTCCGGAGTTGTAGCGGCTCTAAGTTGCTCGTAACGTCTGCATCATTCACAATGCGAATGGCCCGCCGCTGCAATCCATCTAAGGCATCGAGCAGGTACTGGGCGGATCCACACCAGAGGTGCGAGCAGTACTCCATACCCGGCCGGACCTGCGCTTTATATAAGCGACAAAGCTGACCGGGCGTGAAAAACCGACGCACCCTGTTCAGGACTCCAACCCTGCGTGATGTGGCAGTTATTACGCCCTCGATGTGATTTCTTGAATTGAGATCACAGCGGATATCCACACCAAGGATACTTAGGTCATTCCGCATTGAGAGGGGAGCACCCTGAAGAATGGGGAGGGGAGAGAACGGGAATTTTTTGCACGTGAACGCACACACCTGGGTTATTGAACTCAACCATATTCCTGGAACCCCATGTAGAAATGAGATCCAAGGTCCGGTTGAGCTCAATGACAAGATCTTCGCGTCCCTTCACAGTTTCGACTCGGCAACCTGGAAGCCCGCAGTGGTATCACCCATGAACCGTGCTGTCATCTGCATAGCAATGAATATTGCCAAGCGACAACATGTCATTGATATGCAGAATAAACAAGGTGGACGACAGCATCGAGCCCTGAGGAACTCCGGCATTTACCGACATGAGTGCCGAAGCGTGTCCTTCAACGATTACACGTATTCTACGCCCATGCAGAAAGCCGGAAATCCACGAACACAGGTTGCCGGGCAGACCGTATGCCGGAAGCTTGGACAGAAGACCACGGTGCCAGACCCTATCAAACGCCTTGGCAATGTTGAGGCTCACAGCAAGAGCCTCGCCACGCCGGTCAATCGCCTCACCCCAGCGATGCAGGACAAACGCTAGAAGATCACCCGTCGATCGATTTTGACGGAATCCGTATGACCGACATCACTGATCAACGAGTGATCCTACAGGTAGCGGACCAATTGAGCGTTTATGATCCGCTCCATGACCTTACACATCGCTGAGGTGATAGCGAGGAGTTCCTCAGGGCTCGGTGCTGTCGCCCACCTTGTTTATTCTGCATATCAATGACATGTTGTCGCTTGGCAACATTCATTGGTAATTGGTAGGGTCCGACCGATCACCCTTTTTGGGGATCAGTTGCACATTGGCCTCCCTCCAAGATTCCGGCACAACACCTGTGCGGTAGGAAGCTCGGTAGAGGCGAGTCAGTGCAGGAGACAACTCGGCTGCACAAGCTTTTAAAACCACCGCTGGTATCCCATCCGGACCACTGGCTTTCCGCACATCGAGAGACCGTAACTCACGCCGCACATCACACTACCTGATGCGAATATCCGCCATTGAGAAACCGTAATCAGGCAGTGTGGGCAGCGTCTGGGAACCACGGTTTTCGAGGCGGGAATTAGCCGCAAAGAGATTTGCCAGCAAGGCGGCCTTCTCTTGCGGCTTGTGGTCCAGCGACCCTTCTGGGTACCTCAGCGGTGGTAACGCTGGACGGCAGAAGTTAGATTAAACAGCCCTGGCCAAACTCCAATAAGCACGACTGCTAGTTGGGTAATCAGCCAAAGCACGTCCAATCCTGCTAACGCGCAGGGCATCCGCCCTAACGTAGGCCTTCTTAGTGGCATGGTTGTAGGCTTCTTTGAGAGAACTGATATTGGGATCCTTCATGGCGCGACCCCTGATACAAGCGCGATACGCCGCCTGTTTGTCACTGACAGCATCGGCGCATGCACGATTGAACCAGGAGCGTCCACGGCCCTTACTGGCGATCTCAGAGGAAGGAATGTAATATTCCATTCCAAGTCTGATCTCGTCAGCAATAGCGTTGGCACTCGCTGAGGGATCTTTACCCTCAAAGCAGCGCTGCCTCCAAGAGATGGATGCGAAATATTCCCGCATACCATCCCAATCTGCCGACGAGTAATGCCAGACCCTCCGCCTAACCTGCACGGGAGGTGGAGGTGATGCGAACGGTACTGACGACCCAACCAGGCAGTGATCGGAAATGCCCAGAGGCGCACTAACGGTCACACGATACCTGGCTGGGTGACTCGCCAGCAGAAGGTCCAGCAGAGAATGCGCATGACTCACCATACCGGGATCCTGGTGGGCTGGTTCACGAGTTGTGTCAAGTCATGAGTCAGAGCGAATGCATGGGCAGCTCTGCCAGCATGATCAGTCTTGGAGGAGCCCAGCCACAGCTCAGGGAACCTAGATCCACGTGCACCCACAGAGCGGAGAAGGAGGGGTCCTCCATGCAGTGCAAACGGCGACAGCAGATGTCCCACCGAACATACAAGCATACCCCGGCTTTAGGCTTGAAGTTTACTTCAAGCGAATAACCGAGATACAACAGGTAAGAATTATCGGCCGGACAACGAATCTGCGTCTCCGTTAGGAAGAGCAAAGCAGGCCGGGCCGTCTCGAGATGGTGGTGGACGGCATTGAGGTTCGTATGGAGTCCGCGGATTTTAGTGAACTCCATAGTGAACGCGGTGGTGGGGTTAAGCACCGCTGGAGGACCTGCTCTCTTTGGTTGCACTATCATGGTAGAAAGGATGGGATTGGTGAAGAGGCAACGAGTAGCTTAAGTTCGGGCACTAAGAAGGCCGAATGGGCACCGGCACCAAAGGGTTGGCAGGAAGCGAATTGATCCGCCGGACGGAAGGGCCAACGTACCCTCCCGGGATGGGCCGCCGGGACCCCTCTTCCGATTACCAACCGGCACGACGGACCCATCCAAGATTATACGCGACATAGTGAGGCAGCCTCTCGAGGTGGTTAGCCCCGATTGGGCCCCTGGACTATACCGCGGGCGGCCAGCGGACAACCGTTTCTACGGGTCTCCCTGGCCGGCGCGGCGGATCAACATTCCTCCCTTCGACAAACGACCGAAAATACCCACACGGTACAACCTCATGCTCGGACTTAAGACCCTCGAAGAAACCGGAAAGCAATTGGCTGATCCAGGAACGCGATCCCCTTACGGAGATCACTATGGCGGTCTTTACGCCTCGTGGACGGTGGTCGCTACCCGGGCGGACATATAAGTCCTACCACCACTAAAAAAAGAAATGGAAGAAGTATTGATTGGGTTACACTGGAACATTCTGGAGTTATCGAAGTCCAAAGAATCGGGGACGACACGATAATCCAGAACTCAAGTAACCTGCTCTTCTACCCGAGGGTTGACCAACATTCCCGAAGACGTGTCGGATATCTTGTCCACCGATGTCTCACTAATAATATCGTATCCATCGAAAGTGTGTCGAGCAGGGTAGTGTACATACCTTATACGTAGAATATCAAAAAGATAATTATTGTTGAAGGTCTTTCAGGTATACGCGCCAACCTCGACACATCCAGGTGATGAAGTAGAGATGTGTGAGGATGTAAGTCGGGCCATAAATACTTTCAAAAACCTACTTCGATGTTGTTATGGGGGATTTCGACGCAAAGTTGGGCATGAGAAGCATGCATAGTTGAAAGTGGGGCAATTTAGACATGTGCAACGGAACCCCAGGGGTCAGCGGCTGGCCGACTTTCTGGAGAAAGAGGGACTCTTTGCGATGAACTCTTTTTTCTAGAAGCCGCCTCATAGGAAATGGACCGACGTAACCAACCGAGAAACGGCATAGATTTTATCTTAACGACGAATAGACGGATGTTTGGTAATGTGTTTGTGATCAACAGGGCGAAATCTGCCAGTGATCACCAAATGGTTAGGGGCACATTAAATATCAATTTCTAATTAGAAAGAAAGAAGGCTTGGTCTGATGAAGTCTACGCTCCGACCTACTTGCGCCCATATCCAAAACCCCGATAGCTTTCAACTTGAACTAGCGAATCACTTTGAAAACCTTGCAGTGGACGAGCTAAACAGAGGTTTGGTAGAAGCTGTCCATACGGTGGAATTTAAGTACTTTCGACCTCGACGTAGAGATAGACCACAAAAACTCTCGATCCACACTCTTGACCTCATGACCGAACTTCGATCTATGGCGCTGCAGTCTTCCGATGACGCCGAAGTATATCGGTGGCTCAATAGTCTATCTGGAAGTCCTTGCGACACGATGTCCGTGCTCACAACAATGTGAGCATTAAAGAGACAATTGATCGGAACAGAGGCTCCAAAGTGTTTGCAAGAGACTTGTCTATTGGGCAAAGCCAGTTGTCAAGGACGGCGGCCGCGCAGTGTCGACGAGAGAAAAGGTATTAAGGGACATCGAGAGGTTCTACGGACAGCTTTACTCCTCGATCGCCGAGCCTACTGTTAGCTCGGTCGAAGATCCGAGAGCTGAGTGGATCCGACAGTACAGCGATGATATACCGATTTGCCGACGATATTGTAGTCTTGGCAGAATCGCTGGAAGACCTTAGCACTATGCTCGAAGACCTCAATCGAGTCTCTCAACAGGTGGGTCTTAAAATGAACATGGACAAAACGAAGATCATGTCGAATGCCTATGTTGTGTCCACCCCCATCGGAGTTGGGGGCTCCACTTTTGAAGTTATCGACGAATATGTCTATTTAGGACAAGTGGTCCGGTTAGGCAGGTCCAACTTCGAGAGAGAGGTCAAACGTCGAATCCAACTCGGTTCGGCAGCGTTCGGGAAACTACGCAACGTCTTCTCGTCCAAAATACATCAGTGCCTTAAATCGAAAGTCTTTGTTGTGTGTTGCCAGTGATGACGTACGGCACCAAGACGTAGCCTCTCACTATGGGCCTTATTAGCAAGCTCAAAGTCACTCAACGAGCTATGGAGAGGGCTATGCTTGGGGTTTCTCTACGAGATCGATTCAGAAATGAGAGCAGTAGGAGAACTAAAGTAACCGGACATAACACAGCGGCTTAATAAGTTAAAGTGGCAATGGGCGGGGCACATAGCGCGAAAAACTGATGGCCGATGGGGAAAAAAAGTTCTCGAATGGAGGCCACATAGCGGAAAGTGCACCGTAGGACGTCCACCCACAACCCCCGGTGAGATCACCTTGTAAAGATCGCGGGACGTCGCTAGACGCAGGCTGCCTCCAACAGGTCATTGTGGAAATCATTAGGGGAGGCCTATATTCAGCAGTGGACTTCCTTTGGCTGATGATGGATGATGTGTTTATAGTCACAAAAACTAGGACCCGGCTTCTTTTCGGTCACAGTGTTGATATACCCTGCTATGTATATTTCGAATTTACCAAAACATTTTCTTATTGCTCACCTTCCTACACCACAAAATCTTAAATCTAAAAATGCGTCTGTAACTTCAGCCGTTTGGGCTCTAAGTATTATGCCAATTTGTTAATCAATTAATTTAAAAGTTTATATCTATCCATAGTACTTTACCTAGATAATTTATTTTTTTAGTTTTGCATAGGTACCTTTGAGGTCACAGCCAGCCCCACCGTGGCTACGCCCATGGTTCTCTAAGCTTAGTCTACTCTAAGCTATTACTACCTCAAGCTGATTCTCTCCATGAGTAGCACCATCTGACCAATCCGAGCTGTATCTTCTCCAAGAGTACCACCCCAGCTGTGTCCAACTCCTGTACTTCTAGCTGTTTCTTCTCGATGGGTAGCGTTACGTTCCTAGTTCAAGTTATTCTGTTTGTGCGTCGATACGTCAGTTATGCTGGTTTCTACTTTATTTATATAGATAGTTTAAAACTCCACTAAAATTTTTGTTGAATTTTACTGGGAGATGATCCATTTCAGTGTTTGCCTATTTTAATTTAAAACTGGGTTAATGTATCTGCTACACGCGATAATGAAAGCCTAATTAGGTTAATTGCGGATGATCACGTTCAGTCGGTAACACGAGACTAAGTGAAGAACGTAGAGGTGGAGGTATGTAAAGAACACACGTTTTATAAATAAAAAATGGATTTTTAACATTTTGCGGCCGCAAAAATTGCTTTATAACATTTTGAAATACTTTCTATGGCTATGTTTTCTTCTATTTAGATCTTTCTCACTCTTACTCTCTCTTCAGTTTCACGAATTACTAGTAAACATATGTTTCTCCTAAGGATTTAATAATATACTAAAAAAATATACATAGTCAGGTCATAAGTATTGTCACACAGTAAAAACTTTTCTTTTAGAATGCTGGCCACAAAAAAGTTAATTGAATTCGAATTGTTCATGAAAATAAAAATGTATACTTTTTAGAATTTTACTCATTTTTAAATATGGAGTGGACGCTTAAAGAAGACCGTGTTGCAGTTATTGCGTTGCATCGTTGCGGTTACGCGCTAATACAAATTTTTGTCATACTGAAAAATTTGAATATAACCAAAAGATTCGTTTATCGTACCATCAAACGATACAATGAAGACTCTAATGTAGATGACAGGTCAAGAAGTGGTCGCCCTCGGTCTGTTAGGACTCCAGCAGTGATAAAAGCTGTGAAGGCGCGAATTCAATGAAATCCCAAACGTAAGCAGAAACTGTTGGCCCTTCAGATGGGGTTAAGCAGAACCACGGTGAAAAGGGTGTTAAATGAAGACTTAGGACATCGTTTGATTGCTCGTCTAATGGACCTGAGACTGAAGAGATGCCACGCTTTGTTGAAGCGGTACGCGGGAAAAAAATATCGGGAAATTCTTTTTTCAGGTGAAAAAATTTTTACCGTAGAAGAGAGCTACAACAAACAAAATGATAAGGTGTACGCACAAAGTAGTGAAGAAGCGAGCAACCATATTCCGCGTGTCCAACGAGGTCATTTTCCATCCTCGCTCATGGTATGGTTGGGAGTTTCTTATTGGGGCTTAACAGAGGTACATTTTTGTGAGAAAGGTGTAAAAACGAATGCAGTTGTGTATCAAAATACAGTCCTGACGAACCTTGTGGAACCTGTTTCTCATACCATTTTCAATAACAGGCACTGGTTATTCCAACAAGATTCGGCACCAGCTCATAGAGCGAAGAGCACACAAGACTGGCTGGCGGCGCGTGAAATCGACTTCATCCGGCACGTATACTGGCCCTCCTCCAGTCCAGATTTGAATCCGTTAGATTACAAGATATGGCAACACTTGGAGGAAAAGGCGTGCTCAAAGCCTCATCCCAATTTGGAGTCACTCAAGACATCCTTGATTAAGGCAGCCGCCGATATTGACATCGACCTCGTTCATGCTGCGATAGACAACTGGCCGCGCAGATTGAAGGCTTGTATTCAAAATCACGGAGGTCATATTGAATAAACTTTAGTGTCATAAGAATCTATGTTTTGTTAAGTTCATTTTGGTATATAAATGGTTACATAATTAATAAACTTGTTTCAATTATTTTATATTAAACATGTGACAGAATTTATGACCTGACTAGGTATATTATTAGCAGCCTGTTATCGTAAAAAATTATCACCTGAAGCAAATACTGCCCTTTTTTTTATAATGGCCTGGCATAGTGGCGGCATTGCACCTGATGGTAAGTGCTAACGCCGGCCAGGCAGAGTATCCATTGGCATTGGATGGCAGTCCCATGCTTAATGATAATCAACTTTAATGATAATAATGCAATATACAACCATTCTGCAATAAATTAAGCTTTCAACGAGTCAATTAGCTTTACTTCTGAAAGCACTCTAACTTCCATTCAAGGTAAGATTAAGGGTGAATAAAAAGGTAAAACTCCCACTTTCCCGAATGCCCCGGGTCATTCGCAAAGCTGTTAAGAGACGTCCAAACTGCTTATACTGCTGCAATAGTTTCATGGTCCAAAATGGGCAATTAACTCCTTGGTAATGGGACGCAGGTGCCCTTACCTACCGCGGTTGAATCTGCTCTCGCTTTGTTAATACGTTTTTAATAGCTTTTTCTATCCTCAAACTAGAATCGTTTCCTTAAATTCCCGAGGCTATAAATCTCATTTACATTTGCAGTTTTATTATTAGACTGGATTCCTCTGAGCATTATGCTATACTTAGTATGCTTTCTTTAGAATTCTTGCCATGGAGATCAATCTCATCTAATAATACTAAGACGTATATACATTTATTTATGAATCATACTTTATTTTTTTGAGTCACATTTTCAACTGCTATAGTAATTACCTACTTTCGAGGGATAGCACTAAACAGTACAATGGTGTACTGCGGCCTAAATAATTATTATTTAAATTTACTCGATATTTAATATACACGTCATCACTACATAGTTTAAAACAAAGTCGCTTTCTCTGTCCCTATGGTCCTATGTCCCTTTGTATGCTTAAATCTTTAAAACTACGCAACGGATTTTTTTAATAGATAGAGTGATTGAAGAGGAAGTTTTATATGTATAACACGTTCATATTATTGTACAGAAATCTATTTGTACCCGGGCGAAGCTGGGACGGGACGCTAGTATTTAATATAGTCAGTCATAATACGGCTCCACAAAATTAGCAAATCTTTTAAGAGTTACTGTATACATTTCTATAATAAAGTTCCCACTCACATAAAAGCCTTAACTTTAAGTAAATTTAAATTTATTAATTAACAAGTTGTGTAATAAGGCATACTATAAAATTTACTACCAAGAAAATAGTAAGGTTGGAAATGAAACATAACACTCAGCCGTACAGTATAATTATCAATTATTTATTATTATCAATTATTTTGAACTGCTCTGAATTGCAAATCCTATATAATCACTGTAATGTGAACTTATTTTGAAAAAAGTAACGCTAGAGTTTCTTGCCCGTTCTTCTCTGGCGAAAACAGCCTTGTGATCCGGATGTTAGTGGAAAAAAAGTGACTGAATCTAAATAATGTATGACATTTTATGGATTAAATAAATATTTTCATTTCATTTTATTTCGTTTCATTTCATTTCATTTCACGCGTCTAAGTAAAATTATATGAATAAATTATTCACAGTTTGACTCAATGATATCAAACTTAATTAGGAATATAATTTATTGACACAAATGAAGTCTATATCCCGGTACATACGACACATACAGCTTTTGCATTTATGAATTACTAGCGGTCGGGCCCGGCTCCGCCCGGGTGCATACACGTTTTAAAATGGCGGTCAAAATATTTAATTCTGACTATCAGTTTAGAATTTCGACCAATCGGACCACGAAAAACGAACAAAATTTCCTCGTATTTGCTAGAAATATCACTACTGCTTTCCTCCTATAGGTCATAGCGTGATGATATACAGGGTATATCAAGACTGCTACCGAAAACGAAGCCGGGTGGTAGTTTAAGCGACTTCAGACACAATGCAACAGAAAAAGTTCCAAAAAAAGCGACATTTTTTTTTTTTTTGCCTATGGCCATATTTGGGTGGTAAATACATTTTTTCCTAAAATAATAGTATATACCCTTTTATTTATAAATACTCTAAGGTATAAAAGAGTTTAAATTATTATTTTAGCAAAAACTATGGATTTACCACCCAAAAATGACGATATTTAAAAAATCATAAAAAAAAATTGTCGCGTTTCTAGGCGAAATTTTTAATTGCATTGTGTTTGTAGCAACTAAAACTACCACCCGGCTTCGTTTTCGGTAGCAGTCTTGAGATACCCGGTATAGCCTATAGCCTTCCTCGATCAAGAATCATTCAAATCGGACCAGTAGTTCCAGAGATTAGCGCGTTCAAACAAACAAACAAACAAACTCTGCAGCTTTATACCTAATATTAGTATAGATTCTGTTCGTCTTCCGTTCCTTTCCGCTTGTAGGTATATTCCTGGTTCATTTCATTTGTAACATAATATGCTCGTACTATACAGTTTTGTACAATATTTTCAATATCTGTTACATCAAAATTCGTGAAAGTTTAATTCGGTTGGCTTGGGTTCGGTTTTAAGCTTTGTAAATGGACTGTATAAAAATATTTTTTATTTCGAAATTAAAAGAATTGGAGATATTTTCTGCTGGTAGTTATCTCTTATGTGGGAGGCCGTCGGTTTAAGTAGCACTGCAATTTTATTTTCTCCCACCAAACAGCAGTGTAAACGCACCGCTGTTGAGATTATAGCCGGAGTAACTGCTAGATATATTGGGTAATAATATCTCATGTCACAGGATGGCGAGCGCAGTGGAAAGCCAAGCACTGCTACTTCTATGAGCGGTTGAATAGCCTACCATCAGGCGAATGGCACACTCGTTTACCATAGCAATAAAAATAAGTTAAGAAAATAGAAATGAATATGAATACTAGGTAAATAATTCGAAGAAACCTGCGAAGGCTCGGCGATTTTGGACCGAAGTTTTACCCGACCGGCATTATCCTAAGGACTTGAAGTCTTAAACTTATTTCTATAACTTGTCGTTCATATCACGATTATCAATAACTAAATCAATTACTCGAATCACAATATAAACCAACAACTCTAATCCGATTCATAAATTCATCAATACACAATTCAACAACAAAGCAAATCGAATTAATCCCTAATCGATAATCGGAAACTCAATCGATGGCATTATCGATACGTCTCAAAGTTGACGTGGCCCTCTTGATTTGTTCACGACACAAGGCAGTACGGAGCAGAGTTTTAACCGCGCTCACCGCTACAGGAATCGGCACTCACAACTTCTAGCTGATGAGGGACGGAAACTTCGTCTACACATCTGTTATTTATGTCGATTGTAAAGTTTCAACGGTTTTATTTGTATTTAAAGAATAGATTTGAAGCTAGAAAAGTGACAATTAAATAAAAGCTTTAGAAATATATGAGAGCAAATGACGTAGTAAATCACTGAGGGACAGTTATGTTTAACAGTGGACTTAATAATTAACATACCGGATAATTAGGATGACGAAATGACCAGTTAAGAAAAAAAAACATTTATCGTAACATGTGTTGCCTCATAATTTGATACAAATTACAAAATAAATATTCATCCTAAAATTGTGACCTACCAGAATTTACAAAATACTTAGTCTGGCCATAAATACTGTTACACTTAATTATAAAAAAATATTACATTTGAATTTCGAATCTGTCATTTTTATACGATTGTTCATTGTGTTTTCTCATTTTGGCGCCAATACATTGTAAAATATTTTGCGATATTAAAATGGTGTGGGGTGATAAAGAGAACCGAATCGCTGTGATAGCATTACACAAAGTAGGTATGGAGCCAAATGCAATTTTTAAAACTCTCCATACACTTGGTATTAGTAAAATGTTTGTGTACCGGGCTATTAATAGGTACAATGAGACCTCCTCTGTTTGTGACAGAAAAAGATCTGGCCGTCCACGTAGTGTTCGTACGAAAAAGGTGGTCAAAGCAGTAAGGGAAAGAATTCGAAGAAATCCTGTCCGAAAGCAAAAGATTTTATCTCGGGAAATGAAGATAGCACCTAGAACCATGTCGCGTATTTTAAAAGATGACTTAGGACTTGCAGCCTATAAGAGACGCACTGGCCATTTCTTAACTGATAATTTAAAGAAGAATAGGGTGGTAAAATCGAAACAACTACTGAAGCGGTACGCAAAGGGAGGTCACAGAAAAATTTTGTTTACGGATGAGAAAATTTTTACAATTGAGCAACATTTTAACAAACAAAATGACCGTATTTATGCTCAAAGCTCTAAGGAAGCTTCCCAATTAGTCGACAGAGTGCAACGTGGACATTATCCGACTTCAGTGATGGTTTGGTGGGGTGTTAGCTATGAAGGAGTGACTGAGCCATATTTTTGTGAAAAAGGTATCAAAACATCGGCACAAGTGTATCAAGATACCATTCTTGAGAAGGTAGTTAAGCCCCTTAACATCACCATGTTCAATAACCAAGTATGGTCCTTCCAGCAAGACTCGGCGCCGGGTCATAAAGCTCGGTCCACGCAGTCTTGGTTGGAATCGAACGTTTCGGACTTCATCAGAGCTGAAGACTGGCCGTCGTCTAGTCCCGATCTTAATCCGCTGGATTATGATTTGTGGTCAGTTTTAGAGAGTACAGCTTGCTCTAAACGCCATGATAATTTGGAGTCCCTAAAACAATCTATACGATTGGCAGTGAAGAATTTTCCCATGGAAAGAGTGCGTGCTTCTATTGATAACTGGCCTCATCGTTTAAAGGACTGTATTGCAGCCAATGGAGACCACTTCGAATAAGCTTTTTATATTTTTAATTGTTTTATATTTATGTATTAAACTGACACACTGTAAAAGTAATAAATGTTATTTGCAGTTAACAATTTTCTTTTTTCTTTATTACAATATTTATGGCAAGACTAGTTATACTACATCTTTCCATTAAAGACATTACGCATCTAATTTAGCTTTTAAATTGACTTAGCACTTGGTAAAACAAAAACTTCCTGAACAAGAAAGTCGCAACCGAAACAGTAACATTAGAAACAATATCGGTGGCAATACGTAAATCTTATTTAGTTACTCAAACGGGTGGAATGTAAGGTTTCAGTAAAATTCAGTGTCGGAGGCACATCCGAGCACGGGGAGTCGCTCACCGACATATTAGCGGCAATAATTTAAGGATAATGTTCGTGTAATTTCGCCCGAGCGACCCGCGAAATCTATGGGCTTTAATAAAAGCGAACGAACTCCACGGCAACAATTATTTAACGAAATTACTGCTTTACATGATACGTACACTTAATGAAATTAAACACAATGCAACGTATTAATTTGTTCAGAATTTAATTAATACGTAACAAAATTGTATATTTAATTTTTATTTGAATTACATTTCAATACTCTTGGAAAGTAAATATTTCATGTTATTTTAATTGCGGCGGCTGTATGGTTTCTGAGAATTAAAATTTCTTAATCAAAGTGAATGAAACCTGCTGCAATTATTTTTCAGCAGGAGGTGCAAAAGTTCCAATGCATTTTCAGTGAATTAAATATAATATGAGAAAGATGCAAAGATAATAAATTATTTTTATTACTATAAATAATGTTTCAATGTGACAAAAGAATGAAAAAAAAATAGAAATTATTTAATCATTTCTGAACCAATATTGCAACGCCTGGCATGGGACTGCCGTCTGATGCCATTCGATAAACGACTACATTTACGCTTACCATCAGGTGCATTCCAGTTATTATGCCGTGGCAATGTAAAAAAACCTAAACCATGAAGGCTCAACAGTAATCATAGTGAAATACCGTTTGATTCAAACCCGTGAATCTCGTTGGGTTAAGCAAATCCCGAGTCGCGCCCTGAGGCTTACTCTGTACTTCGACATTAAGTTCGAAATTTCGGACGTTGAACGTCAACTTATAAGATAAAAGTTATCCACTTCTCAAAATCAATATTATTCTCTATGTTTTTCATTCACTTCCATCTTGGTTTAAGATTACGAAGTAGGATAAAGGATCCGAATATTTTCTAAACTATTTAGGCATATTCGTACAACTTTACGTGCGATTTTCGAACATTCGTCGTTGTGTAGGAATACAGAGTAACCCCCCTAACTCGGAGAGTCTGCGATCAAATTATACTCCGCTTTCTAAGCCTACGTTAATACGGGCGTTAATTGCCCCATCCCTACACCCCTTGTACTTCTAAGATATGGGGATACGAAGTAAAATTAATGCTCGGATTGTGTTAGCTAATGATTTTGTTGTGTGGCTGACTGATTTGGTGGCGCACTTGTATGCTAGGTACGATTACAACGCTGAGCTGGGTTCGAATCCCGGGTCGGACTAATTGATGTTTGATTTTTCTATTAATTGTCAGCCCGGAGTAGGGATTTTTGTGCACGATTTGACGATAGGCTCACCCCCTATCACATTATGGGACTCGACATCCAAGGCGGTATGTGTGTGTCCTGGCATCTGCCTACCTCTACTAGGTGTATACGCTAGTGTATGTATGAGGTGTGTATTGAAAACAATCGAATTAAAATGCATAAAGATTGTTCTGCGTAGCTATGTTGATGATTCTTCTACCATGGTTGCTTCTAATTATTATTAATTTAATACTTAAAAATCCAGTACTTATTTAGTGTCAAATTCTAATGACATATGAAATCCAGGTGCTCAGACATTTAAACATAATTAGAATGCAATTATTAATTTCTAGGTACATAAATAATTCAGTTGTATTTCAATTTGACTGAGCCTGAATATCAGATCAATTATTAAATTATCAATTATTGACAGCCTTCATGGGGCAGTTGATTAGATGCTGGCTGTGAAATGACAGGCCGCGGGTTCGATCCTTGCACTGTAAAAAAGTTTGTTATTCACAAATATTTGTTCTGGTCAGGTCGTTTGTGAGATCAGAAGGCTTTTGTAGTTTCTCATATCCACGACACAAGACTCGATCTAACAGTGGGGCTAGTACTATGTATGTGACTGTTGAGTGAATTTATAATTACTATTAATTACATTTAATTTAAAATCATAGCATAGTATTACATTTAATTTAAAATCATAGCACACACAAAACTACTAAGCTAACTCAGACTAAAATCATACTAAGGTGAACGTGCGCTCACATAGATGGCAGTATCTGGCAAAAGATCAAGACATCCTTCTCGCGACATTAGCACTAACCTCTCTGAAAATATTCGTATAATTATCATGACTTTCATAATAGAAGCCTGAAAGAGGATCCTTTAGTTACTAACGGTGAGGTGAAATGACGATCGGCTGGATAATTGGAAACTCGATGCGGTATATTCATTAACATCGAGATGTGGATTTAACGAACTTAGAACAGGGAGGGTTCACGTTTTCGTTGATATAATTGTTTGGAGGATAAAAAAGGGTTATGGAATATTTTGTTATTATGCTTAATGGTTGGTAATCATTAATTTTTATATGCTGAAAGGTTAAAAGGGCTAATGATGGGATGTGTAATGCAATAAATAGATTTATTGCACCCGCCTGGTTGAAACTCTTTATACACGGGTACGTAACCGACCCAGCTTTGATTAATTATGACCAGTTTTCAATATGGTTTAATTATTTCTTTTTCCACTTTATATGAGCTTTTCAAGAATATGATGCGCACGTGACTGGAAAATTTTCAAAAGGCGTTAACAATCGGACGATTACAACATGATAAAAACCATGCTCCATCGACTTTTCCAGAACAAAAATATAATAAAACACTTAATATAAAATTCAACGTTATGTAAAAGCCTAAAATCTACAGTCATGTACACGTAAGGGGGTCAACATAACATGCACACAAAAGGCAGGAAAAGGTCGAATCGAAAATATCCACCAACACTCCAGAGCAGAAATCCAAACATTTGAAATAGTTGTGAAAAAAAGAACGTATACCATCCGGTGTCGATTTCAAAAAAGAACAAACGTCAACTCGTTCAATCTATTTGACGAGAAAAAAGCAGCGTCAGCAGTGATACAAACATCAGTCTTGATCCATTCTGTATTCGCCAGCTGACAGATCGCGCATTGTCAGCTTCGCGTGTGGACATCTCCCGCGTCAGGCTGACAAATGAAATAAGAGGATTGGCCTGACACACAGCCCCTTGTGTTCAGGAATCATATGCCGCCGTGGGTAGAATTTTTATGATTTATATTTACGTTGTCATATTTTTCGGGTGATGTTTAGGTGTTCGGTGTCTTATATTGGGACGAAAGACGAGGGTTAGACGATAATGAAATTGTTTGGTATTCTGTAAATAGAATACTCGTATACGTACGTAACCTAAGAACTAAAATCAATCCCAATTATGGAAATCAAATAGTAATACGCACTATTATTTAAGTATTATCGGAAACTAATAGAAAAAAACTACTATACTGCTTTTAGATTTTGTTGCTACCAAATTTCCTTCACAAAATTTTACGATCATTATTAAAAACCCACAAAAAATACTTATACCGTACGCCTATAAATTAGCCTTAAAGCAAATGATATTCTACCTTTTTACGCGACAGTAAAGTAAAGGAACCTTAAAAATAGAATGCCACAAAAATCTTGGAAAATTCATAAGTTCCCGGTGTGCCATAAAAACGACATAAAAAATACATTCGGTTACAGTAAAAAATATTCCCAACGTTAATATGAAAAGGCACTTGCGCATTTTTCCGTGTAATCAGTGCGAGGGTAAGTAGTGATACCGGGATTAGTCGGGATGAAATTATCCAAAGCCCGAAGCCGCCGTCGCTTACGGTACTATCTAAAGCAAATTGAATTTTTTAATAAAAATGTTGGATGCTCTCCGCCAGTCTCCGAATTAATTTTCAAGTATCATTTATGCAATCATTATAATCATCATCATCATATCAGCCACAGGAAGTCCACTGCTGAATATAGGCCTCCCCCAAGGATCTCCACAATGACCTGTTGGAAGAGGTCGCATCCAGCGACTTCCTGCGACCTTAGTCAGATCGTCCGTCCACCTTGTAGACGGGCGTCCGACATTTCGCTTGCCTGTACGTGGCCTCCACTCGAGAACCTTTCGGCCCCAACGGCCATTGGTTCTACGAGCTATGTGCCCGGCCCACTGCCACTTCAACTTGCCAATCCTATGGGCTATATCGGTAACCTTGGTTCTCCTACGGATCTCCTCATTTCTGATTCGATCTCGTAGGGAAACTCCGAGCATAGCCCGCTCCATGGCTCGTTGAGTGGCTTTGAGCCTTTTAATGAGGCCCACAGTGAGAGGCCACGTCTCGGTGCCGTATGTCATCACTGGTAACACACAACTATTATGCATTTATGCAATGCTTGTGGGGAAATTTAAATGTATGTATGTGTATGTGAGGAACATACTTGTGTGCTGGTGAATACGATTTTTAAAATAAATAATAATAAATAATAATATTGGTATACCTGAGAAAAAGACAGAGCAAATAAATAACACAAAATAACAGTCACATAGATAGTCTTGACCCCACACCAAGTTCACGGGTCTTGTGTCATGGGTAATGGGAACTACGAAAGACTTTTTGGTCCCATAAGCACCTAGACCCGAAAGAAATATACAGGGAGCGCAAATAAATGGCGCACTTGCTCAGTTGGGTACAAGGGCATAACATTAATATCGTAATAAAAAAATAATATTTGGAAAATACCTATCCGTTTTGAAGTTATGACCGTTTAAAGTTTTAAGTTTAATCACCACTTTTTCGCATAAATCAGTTGGAATGGATGAAGAACAAGATTTAAACACATACGTATTTTTTCGTTTCGTCGTTAATTGAACGGTTAACGAAATATACCACGAAAACCATTTTTAACAGCATCAAAACTTTCTTAAACTTCGCTTTAACAGCTGTTTACACATGAGTAAGGTCATGAACTCTTAGCTGTATAATTATCCTTCTCTAACTTCAAAAAAGGATATTTTTTGTTTCATTTCAAATAAATCAATCAGTTAAACAGGGACGTATTTAGATTTAAGCGTCAATAAATTAACAACATAGTAACTTTAGGTGCAGTTGCATCGTGAATGGATTGACTATTTTGTTTGTCATTATTTTCCTTAGTGTCACAAATCCAAACTGAAAGATACCAAGAAATCACACTGGTCATCGCTTAAATCATGTAAGATTGCGAATTTAATTATAATTAGAAAAGTTTTGGTAATACCTACATAACATTTAAATTTTCTAAATAATTTAGATTCTTTGAAAAATAATCTGATGACACTGATTAATAAAAAATAATATTTTTAAAATGATGGCCCAGTTCGGCCCTATTAGTCAAAGGAAGCCGCCGGTCATAGTGTACTTTGTCGGATCCAACGCGGCTCGATTATTCTTCCTTTGAGGTCGCCGCCGCCGTTTGTGAGTGCGTGCCGAAAGGCGGCAATTTCTTTGTCGGTAACTTTTAGCATTTTGCAAAAGAAGACCGACATCTTGAGGTGTGTTCACACTACACACTTGATATAACTTAATTGGATTAAGTACTCCGATATAAAAGTTACGTTAAAAAAAAGATCTTATTGGACTGATACTGATACTTGCTCAAGAGCTTATAATGTTATTTAAATATGTCATCAGCCGATCCAGCCAATCACAAATTGCCTATTTACTTTGCTTATTATTGTATTTAACATTATTTTAATGTATTTTGAAAATAATGTTACTTTAAAGTGATAAAATTTCTTCTAAATTCTTATACCTAGAGAAATGTCGTCTACCATTATAGCATAGAATTTGCATATGAGACTTATTTGAGATAAAATTAGTGAAATCAATAAACACTAACTACAAATTTACTGCACTGGAGACCCTGTGCCCTGCAGTGGCACGTATATGGTCTGATACAGTAGTACTAATTGTTCAGATGAATTATTATGAACTCAAATAGGAAAACTTTGTATCTAATGTGAACAGGCCTTTATCTTTCAAGAATCAAAATAATAATTTATTTTTTATTAGTTGAATTCGGATTGCGATCGCGTGTGCATGTATTAGTCGTGTGCATATTATTGTACATTCGTTTTCAGTTATTTTGAGTAAATTTTATTAATTTCACTATGCTTTGAACATTACCCAATTTGATAGCTTTTGATGTAACTTGTGTTATGTGAAATGTAAAAGAAAAAGTGATTTGTGCTACCAAACTGTGACAGTGTTTTCGTGCGGGTTTTGGCGGATCCTGCGCTTCCAGCTTTGCCTATCAAGGTCATTACGGTTTACATTACAAGATCAGTTAACTATTTTGGTGGTCATTAATGACAACTAACCAGCCCATATGAGTCACCGACGGCCTCCGTGGCGCAGTTGGTAAGAACCGCCTGTGAAATGAGAGACCGCGGGTTCGGTTCCCGCCCCGAGACAAATAATTTCCGTGAACCATAATTATTTTTCTAATACCCGCGACACAAGATTTGTATCTTAGTGTGGGGTTAGTACCCATGTATGTGACTGTTGGCAGTATTAATTTAATATCTTTTTTATGTACCCTGAGCGTGATGTACACAATCGACTTATAAGTAAATAATGAGCTCTGCTTATTTATTGTTGAATGTCTACCATTCAGTTGTAAGGTTCAATCACTTTAGCTTAACATGTTAAGGGGTAGCATGTGTAACGTTAGTTTTTTTTTTTCTCGGCATCTTTCTTAATATTCGCTAGCGCCATACAAATCCGTCTTAATTAAGATTCCTTCACCATATACTATAATGTATATTGGCAGGTGCGCCGTTTTCTTGTCCACCCTGTATATTTATGGGCCGCATCAAATTTCTTTTGGTGCGGGGATCGAACCTATGAATGAATATATTGACGAAATAGGTAACAGAATTTAAAAATGCTACATATAGATTAAGAAAAGAGCAGAACCGAGAAAATGAGATAAAATAACACATACAGCCATGAAGGATCATCATTCAGGATCACGATCTTCAGTAATCAAGAACACGACTGGAAAGAGGATCCATAGATTAGGCCCCTTACATATAAACAGTGTGGTTACTAAGGACGCTCTACCGAGCGTCCTACCGCACAGGTGTTGTGCCGGAATCTTGGAGGGAGGCCAATGTGCAACCAATCCCCAAAAAGGGTGATCGATCGGACCCTACCAATTACCGCCCTATCGCTATCACCTCAGTGATGTGTAAGGTCATGGAGCAGATCATAAACGCTCAATTGGTCCGCTACCTGGAGGATCACTCGTTGATCAGTGACCGACAATACGGATTCCGCCATAATCGATCGACGGGTGATCTTCTAGCGTTTGTCCTGCATCGCTGGGGTGAGGCGATAGACCGGCGTGGCGAGGCTCTTGCTGTGAGCCTCGACATTGCCAAGGCGTTTGATAGGGTCTGGCACCGTGGTCTTCTGTCCAAGCTTCCGGCATACGGTCTACCCGGCAACCTGTGTTCGTGGATTTCCGGCTTTCTGCATGGGCGTAGAATACGTGTAGTCGTAGACGGACACGCTTCGGCACTCATGTCGGTAAATGCCGGAGTTCCTCAGGGCTCGGTGCTATCGCCCACCTTGTTTATTCTGCATATCAATGACATGTTGTCGCTTGGCAACATTCATTGCTATGCAGATGACAGCATGGTTCATGGGCGATACCACTGCGGGCCTCCAGGTTGCCGTGTCGAAACTGTGAAGGGACGCGAAGATCTTGTCATTGAGCTCAACCGGACCTTGGATCCCATTTCTACATGGGGTTCCAGGAATATGGCTGAGTTCAATGCCAAGACAACCCAGGTGTGTGCGTTCACGTGCAAAAAATCCCCGTTCTCTCCCCTCCCCATTCTGCAGGGTACTCCCCTCTCAGTGCGGAATGACCTCTGTATCCTTGGTGTGGATATCCGCTGTGATCTCAATTCAAGGAATCACATCGAGGGCGTAATATCTGCCACATCACGCAGGGTTGGAGTCCTGAACAGGGTGCGTCGGTTTTTCACGCCCGGTCAGCTTTGCCGCTTATATAAAGCGCAGGTCCGGCCGGGTATGGAGTACTGCTCGCACCTTTGGGATGGATCCGCCCAGTACCTGCTCGATGCCTTGGATGGATTGCAGCGACGGGCCATCCGCATTGTGAATGATGCCGACGTTACGAGCAACTTTGAGTCGCTACAACTCCGGAGAGATGTCGCCTCTCTAAGCGTGTTCTACCGCCTGTATCACGGTGAGTGCTCTGAGGAATTGTTCAACTTGCTCCCCTCCTCTCCATTCCTAACCAGAACCACGCGTGCTGGCTTGCGAAGCCATAGCTTGACGGTCCACACCATCCCGGCGCGAACCAAACGGTTCTCAAATTCGTTTCTGTGCCGCACCGTCAGGCTGTGGAATTGTTTGCTGGTGCACGTGTTCCCTCCTTTCTACAATCCTGGGTCCTTCCGCCGTGGTGTGAAGAGGCACCTAAGCAGGCCGGCATAATTGTTTCCATTGGCATGGGACTGCCGTCCGATGCCAATGGATACTCTGCCTGGGCGGCATTGGCACTTTCCATCAGGTGCAATGCCGCCACTATGCCAGGCGATTATAAAAAAAAAAAAAAAAAACGGCCTTACTCATAGACAATTTTAAAACAAATTCTATTTATCGTATGTTTTGTCTTCTTCGCACAAATTGAATTCAAAAGTGATCCGAAAGAGACAAATCATTTGATAACTAAAATAGTTTTAAAACTGTGTATTAATATGATCTTAAGACTAAATACATTGTATAAATTAACCCAAAGGTTCATTCAATTCAAGTACAAGTTGTGACCTTTAATTTCCGCTGTCGGGTCAAAGAATACACAATGTCGAACCGTCACAAGTGCTTAATATAGACAAGGGCGTCCTAACGTTCAGCGGTCACCCAATCACATGTTAACCTCATTAATTAATCTGCGGGTTTGAATTTGCGGTCTACTTCTAAAAATAATGCAGACCATTTTTTTAATGTCAAAATTCTCGTACCCGTATTGGATTTGCGGTCTACTGAGCAAATCAGATAAATTATTACAAAACTCATTAGGAATTTATAGGTTTGTAAAATTCAGTCATTTGATAGTCACGGGTTGCTCTTAGGCATAGTTAAATCTTTTTTTTTTTTTTTCAGTGAATGGCGAGACGAGCAAGCCGTTCGCCTGATGGTAAGTGATACGACCGCTCATAAACAGTAGCAATATTCCACTGCGCTCGCCATCCTGAGACATAAGAAGAGAACGTAAGAATAGTTTATGATCAGGTGTATTCTGCAATAGCTTTATCTCTTACCCCGTTTCAACACGGCTTTCTAAGAGGCCGTTCAACTGTCACTAACCTTGTCCTGTTTAACGATTACGTCACTGAAGCCTTGGACCTTGGCAAGCAGGTCGATGATGTTTATACAGACTACAGTAAGGCATTTGATAGAATTGACCATGTGATTCTCCTACAAAAACTTTTCGACATTGGTATAAGAGGAGATCTGCTAAGGTGGTTTTCCTCCTATATCCAAAATAGATCACAAGCGGTAGCAATCAATAATTACATTTCTAGTTGGGCCCCTGTGCCCAGCGGTGTTCCACAGGGTTCGCTATTAGGTCCGCTATTATTTGTAGTCTATATAAACGACATCGGCACCTGCCTGAAATCTTCTAAACTATTATGTTTTGCCGATGTCATGAAAATATTTTCCTCTATATCTTCTTTTGATGATATCTTTGCACTTCAGACTGATTTAAATCACCTAGAAGATTACTGTCTTCGTAATAAACTCGAACTTAATCCTTTAAAGTGCTCTGTCATGACATTCACAAGAAAGCGTGCGACTTTGGCCACAAACTATACATTGAGAGGTTAATAGGCCAGTTAATAAAGCCTCAAACCCCTAAGTAATTCGTAACTCGTTAAAATTTTGAGGGTTTGTTAAGGAAGGTTAAAATAACTTACCGTGTGATTTTGCAGCGTTCTGGGGTGTACGGAAAGGGTTGAAAAGGGGTGAAAAGTGTTTTTGTTAATAACATTGCCAAAAAAATTACTAACACGCTGCAAATTTGTAACTATGTTGGTCTCACCATTTTGTAACATGTGTTAAATTTGTAGCGTTCTGCAACATACGGAACATTGTTTATTATCAAAAAACAATAAAATTTGTTAATAACATACCCAAAAAAATTACTAACACGCTGCAAATTTGAAAATATGTTGTTCTTACCATTTTGTAACATGTATCAAATTTGCAGCGTTTTGCAACATACGGAACATTGTTTATTATTAAAAAACAATAAAATTTGTTAATAAGAGGGGGTAAAAAAAATTAGTAACTCGTTGTAAATTTGGAACTATGTTGTTCTTACCACTTTGTAACATGTATCAAATTTGCAGCGTTTTGCAACATACGGAACATTGTTTATTATTAAAAAACAATAAAATTTGTTAATAAGAGGGGGTAAAAAAATTAGTAACTCGTTGTAAATTTGGAACTATGTTGTTCTTACCACTTTGTAACATGTATCAAATTTGCAGCGTTTTGCAACATACGGAACATTGTTTATTATTAAATAACAATAAAATTTGTTAATAAGAGGGGGTAAAAAAAATTAGTAACTCGTTGTAAATCTGTTATTACCTTGTTTACACCTTTTCAAAACATTTTTTAACTTTGCAAAATTACTGTTTTATATTAACAATAGTATCGAACAATAAATAAAATATTTCAATAATACTTTTCTGAAAGAAAATTGATAACGTCAATAGAATGTTATCATTATTATCTAATCAAAGTTTATAATAAGAAATGTTCATTGTTGTTATAGTACATTAATAATTTTTCATAATTTTGAAATAAGAATAATCATTTTAATAAGTAATAAATCTTAAAATAATAGTAATGTCAATATAGCTGTGAAATTATAGTTATACAACAGAACTTATCAAAATTTTTTTGTATTTAAAAATCATAAAATATAAATTTGGTTGAAAGGAGATGGGCCAGAAATGTATGGACCTTGGGCCGTTTGTAGTACATTACACCAAATATACTTAGTGAAATTGGCATTCGATTTCTGTATGAAATACTATTATACGTTGCATATTTCCACTTTCCCATTACTTTTCAATGTAAGCTGGGTAACATTAAATCTAAATTATCTATAAGTATTAACAATCGACATTTTAATAAAATAAGGTGGGGGGAAAGAAAACCTAAACATATTGATATTTATAGGAATTTGTGTAATAATTATCTAAAATTAATTGATTTTCCGACAGAATTAAGATCATGCAGTGATTTTGTTTGTAATAATGTGGACCACAGACAGGACACATATTACTCATGTATTATGCCAGGCAGCCTCTAACAGTTTTGATCAAAATATTTGTAGGAAAAAGAAACCTATTAAAGGATGAAATATTTATGTGAGTGACGCGCACAGGGAGGCCAGGAGACAATTTCATTTGTGGGTATGGTACGGAAAGCTGCGCGAGGGTCGGGTTTGGAGTGCTATGCAATTTAGTCGCAGGATCTTTAAATCTCGCTTGCGCTGGTGCCAAAACAATAGCCACCAAATTCAACTCGATCTGTTGGCATCACACCAATCCAAAAAAGATTTTCGCAGTTTTTGGAAATCAACAAATAGACTGTGTAGTAAACCAGGCCTACCTGTGAGCGTCGACGGCACCAGTAACCCTAAAGACATAGCCGAGATGTTTAAAGAACATTTTACTGTAAAGTCTTCGTTGGCATCATCGCAGTCTGTATGCAGTAATGGATGTAGTGGTCGGGAGGTTAGCACCCGATTTACAGCAAAGGAGATTAAAAGTGTTATAACGTCTATGTCACGGGGAAAATCTCCTGGCCACGACAACCTGAGCATCGAGCACCTTAAGTATGCAGGTCCTCATCTGCCCAGAGTTTTGGCCATGTTTTACTCCTTGTGTATGGGGCATTCGTATTTACCGGCAAAAATGATGAAGACAGTGGTGGTGCCAATCGTTAAGAACAAAACGGGAGATATTAGTGACAGAAATAACTACAGACCTATATCATTAGCTACTATTATAGCAAAAGTATTTGATAGTTTGCTCAACACTCAGCTCGATAAACACATAAAAATACATGACAACCAATTTGGGTTTCAGTCAGGTCTATCTACTGAAACACCTGTGCTGTGTCTGAAGCAAACTGTCAAGTACTATACTGATCGAAGCACGCCAATTTTGCTTGCTTCTTAGACTTATCAAAGGCGTTTGATATGGTTTGTTACGACATTTTGTGGCAAAAACTTCATTGTACATCAATGCCAGATGAGCTAATACGAGTTTTCAAATACTGGTACCAGAATCAGGTTAACGTTGTTCGATGGTCGGAGGCTTATTCAACTCCATATATGTTGGCTTGCGGAGTGAGGCAAGGGGGGCTAACTTCTCCGAAGCTGTTTGACCTATATATTAACGAACTCATCGAGAAGCTTAGCAGCACGCATGTTGGTTGTCATATTGATGAAGTTTGCCTGAATAATATTAGTTATGCCGACGACATGGTTCTGCTCAGTGCCTCGGTGACAGATCTGTTGAGGTTGCTTGGCATATGTGAAAAGTACGCTGACGATCACGGCTTAATATACAACGTGAAAAAAAAGTGAATGCATGGTATTTCAGGCCCGGGACAGATGTCTAATAAATATACCAACTATAAAACTTAAAGGATATCCTCTAAACATTGTGGACAAGTTTAAATATCTAGGGCATATTGTAACATCGGACCTGAAAGACGATGCAGATATTGAGCGGGAGCGAAGGGCGTTGTCTGTTCGTGCTAACATGATAGCCCGCAGATTTGTTCGTTGTTCAAGAGACGTCAAAATCTCTCTATTTAGGGCATTTTGTACGTCCTTCTATACTTGCAGTCTGTGGGCGAATTATACGCAAAAACATTACAGTGCTCTACGTGTCCAGTATAACAATGCGTTTAGGGTGTTGTTGGGGCTGCCTCGCTTCTGTAGCGCATCTGGGATGTTCGCAGAGGCGCGCGTAGATTGCTTTTTTGCTACTATGCGCGGTCGGTGCACATCTCTGGTGCGCAGGGTGCGGGCCAGCTGTAATTCTATCCTGAACACATTTAGTAATCGTTTTGACTGTCAGTATTTGAACCATTGTAGTATGAGGCATGTACAGAATGACATTAAGTTATTGTTTTGACATGAGAGGTGTAATTGTTTAGTTTATAATTTTGTTTTTTGTAACATAATTGTATGATCCAAAGTTGGTTGAAATAAATGATATTATTATTATTATATTATTATATTAGCTTTATACAAAAATAAATACAAAGCCAAGAACAGCAACACTACAAGGGGACAATATGGCGTCCTGAAACGGCATGTTTGACAACCGATGTCAAACTTGACATTTATGAAATAGAAGTCGTAATTCGTATTATTTTTTAGTATTTTTTTTAGTCGTCTGTGCTATAAATTACTGTACTCTATATAACTCGTAAATGTTTTTACGTCAACGGAATTAGTATCATACTTTATTGATCATCTAATATAATATAACATAAAGTCTATACAATAAATTGCAACGAGTCTGTCAGAATCTCGTCATGTTTATAGTTATTTAATATTAAGAAAGTGTACCTACATCTGGCCCTAAGTGCGGTGCATAATACCTGCTAAACAACCTATTTAAATAATCCACAATAAAAATCTGCTAGGCATGAGATATAGCACGGCACAGACTGATCACTTGTCGCGACTGCTAGCATATGAATAAATAATCATTTTATTATTAGGCATATGCACTTAATAAGCTCTTAGTGATTATAGTCCATACAAATGAATACGCTATAAAAATGAAATCGAATCTGATAGCAGCCATGTTTATTTCTATACCTTAATGTCTAGTAAAAGAACTTACTAGCAACTATTTCTGTACAAGCTAACATTTTAAACATTATATTTGGTCTACCCCTAGAAGTCTAATATACTTTGGTATATTAGACTTTTGCATACTTAAAATAATATTATCCTAAGGTCTAAGATATTATTTTTCAAATAATGTATTTGACATTAATTCTAACTGGTTATTTCTGAGCACACATAAGGAAAAAGTAGGATTAATTGATCAAATAAAACTAAAATCAAACAAAACTTGAGGACAATAAAGTAAAACCAGATCTTGCTTTATATTTTTTATTTAAATTCGCCTAAAAATAATCTCCAGTCAAAACATCTAGGAACAATGCCGGTGCTCCCATATTGTACTATTGCCTAGCCCAACCTAAAGGCTAAATACCACAGTATGATCATGGTATGAGTACAGCAACCCACTGTCCGGTGTCCAGCTATGTTCCTTTCAACATGAAGCACTTGTGGGTGTTATATATGTCCAAAAGAATCGAGATTGATACAATCTTCTTACGGCGGAGTTGGAATAAAATCTTGCTCATTGTCTACAGCTTGATTTATTTGCAGCCAGCAGTTTGTACAGATAATTGTTTGTTCTGATAACTGGAACAAAATAAAAAAGATTTAATATTGAAGATATCGAAGAATTATGATGAATAAATAACTCTTTGCAGTCACATGTGTTCCCTCCTTCCTATGATCCCAGGTCTTTCCGCTATTGTTTAAAGAGGCATCTTAGCAGGCCGGCCGGATAATTGTATGAAATGTCTTGGGACAGTCGTCTGATGCCATTAGATATTCCGACTGGACGGCATTTGTGCTTACCATAAGACATAGTGTTGTTATTATGGAAATAATAATAATATAATATATTATACATAACATTAGATCTGAGTATCCAGAGCTAAATAAAAGAAAATGTAATTCATTTAACAATTTAAACAACAATGTATAAAATATCACTTCTTACATACAGGGTATATCAAGACTGCTACCGAAAACGAAGCCGGGTGGTAGTTTAAGCGACTTCAGACACAATGCAACAGAAAAAGTTGCAAAAAAAAGCGAAAAAATTTTTTTTTGTTATTTTTTTCCTATGGCCATATTTGGGTGGTAAATACATTTTTTCCTAAAATAATAGTATATACCCTTTTATTTATAAATACTCTAAGGTATAAAAGATTTTAAATTATTATTTTAGCAAAAACTATGGATTTACCACCCAAAAATGACGATATTTAAAAAATCATAAAAAAAATTGTCGCGTTTCTAGGCGAAATTTTTAATTGCATTGTGTTTGTAGCCACTAAAACTACCACCCGGCTTCGTTTTCGGTAGTAGTCTTGAGATACCCGGTATTTATGTACTAGTAGACTTGTCCTGTGGACACAATGCAATTCAGCTCTAACATGAATACTTTTGTAATACTCCTTAACTTGTATAAACCTTGATTAATTGGCATAAAACATACATTTTCAGTTTATGAAGAAAAAGAAAATAGAATACTTACTTCTTGTTCTGCCATTTCAGCAATAAAACGTCTTGAAAGACTCTACACGAGAGTGAATTGGCATCCCATGTAGTTAATAAGATTCTGTTCAATGATAGACCATATAACCATTTCATATAAACAATTGCAGAAGTGCAATTCAAGCAAAGCGCCACTTTTGATGTACTGAAAAGCAGAATTGTGGGTTAGAAGAGAAATATGAACATAGAAAAACATAAAAGTATTACTTACATGTGGCATTCTAAAATATATACATGTTTACTCACCAAAATACGAACTAGTAATTGCGTTTAAACCTCAGGATATATCATCTGCGAGAATCAGAATCCATAAAACAAAGCCAGGTCAACAGAGAAGCAAATACTCATTTGCGAAATATATGCGAAAAATAAAAAATAATACGAATAACGGCCACAGAGTTTTGCAATTGCTGTCAAGTTAAACATTTTCGTTCTTAAACTAAAATCATGTAATATAAATAAAATAATAAAAGTGACTTCTTTAACAACATATATTGTCTTTTAAAAAGCGAAGAATATAGAAAAAGAAATATAGACAATAATTATAATTTGTAGGGGATATTTGTATGAAGACATATTCAAGTTAAAGAAAATGGGTTCGCGCATTTTTGAACGAAATGACAATTAGGCATCATGGAGGACAAATTATCGAAGAAAATATTGCTTCTGTACTAAAACAATCACATTTTTGTATAAAGCCCCCTGTTGTTCAAGAAATCTAAATGCATTTTATTTGAATTCCACATTTTTTCTAGAATTTGTATTAGACGTACACAAAACGGCCCAAGATAAAACATCTCCTTTAAGAATAATTTATTTGGTGTTTTGCTTGTCTTCGTGTCCATCAGGTCCACCAGAAACAAATGTAATTAAAGGAAATAATGTATTAGAAATTTTGCAACACATTGATGAGATTCAATGTTAATGTAATGATTTCAAGAATACTAACATCTCACAAATTATTCATCCTCTAATATTCGCCTTTTTTTCCTGGTCGTTGGTCCAAGAATTTTCTTTAAGAAAGTATTAAAGGTGTAAACAACAGATTTACAACGAGTTGCTAATTTTTTTTACCCCCTCTTATTAACAAATTTTATTGTTATTTAATAATAAACAATGTTCCGTATGTTGCAAAACGCTGCAAATTCGATACATGTTACAAAATGGTAAGAACAACAGAGTTTCAAATTTGCAGCGTGTTAGTAATTTTTTTGGATATGTTATTAACAAATTTTATTGTTTTTTGATAATAAGCAATGTTCCGTATGTTGCAAAACGCTGCAAATTTAATACATGTTACAAAATGGTGAGACCAACATAGTTACAAATTTGCAGCGTGTTAGTAATTTTTTTGGCAATGTTATTAACAAAAAACACTTTTCACCCCTTTTTCAACCCTTTCCGTACACCCCAGAACGCTGCAAAATCACACGGTAAGTTATTTTACCTTCCTTAACAAACCCTCAAAATTTGAACGAGTTACGAATTACTTAGGGGTTTGAGGCTTTATTGACTGGCCTACAATCCCTGCCAAGATGTAACGATATAAGGGACTTAGGTGTAATCCAGGACAGTAAATTACTTTATGATAAACATATTGATAGTATTGTTAAAAAAGCTTGTAAATCACTTGGTTTCATAATGCGGATCTCAAAATGTTTTTCTGAAGCTAAAACTCTTAAAATACTTTATTGTACGTATGTATGAAGTCATCTAGAATACGCATGTCCGATATGGAATCCGCAATATTTTAAGTACATCGAACAAACATCGAAAATGTTCAAAAACGCTTCATAGGTACTTAACCTTTGCTACCATCAAAGAATTCCATACGATTCGAAAAATTATCTAAAGTTATGTCAAAAATTTCATTTACTACCACTTGCAAATCGCAGAAATATAGCAGATATCTTACTATTTTTAAAAATAATCAATAGTGATATCGACTGCCCTGATCTCTTATCCAAAATAAACTTCAAAGTCCCTTCTAAATTATATCGATTTAATCCACCCATATATGTACCACATGTGTCAACTAACTATAGACAAAATAGTTTTATTATACGAACGAGCAATAATTTCAATAGCATCTGTAAGCAACACAACTTTGATCTGTTTTCTACCACAGTGCATTCAGCAAGGAGATGTTTGAGCCTTATTTTTTTTTTCAAAAGACTCTTTAATTTGTATTATTATTATTTTTTAGTATTATTTTTTCTTTTTCTATTTCACAAATTTGTACCCAGCCCTGTATGGTTGTTATACTGTTGCTGCTCGTGTGAACAGTTGTAATATAATAGTTTATTAATTTTGTAACCAGTATCTATACGTGAAGACTTGTAATTGGCTTTCAAATTGCTACACAACTGTTACATTATCATTTTAAAGCTGTTAGTCTTCCATGAAAATAAATAAAATAAATAAATAAACAAGATGTTAAATCTCAATATGTCCAGTAGTTGCTCTGGCTACAATGTCCTTCAATCCGAAACACAACAGTGCATTTAAGCAGTGTTGTTTCACGGGAGAAATAGACATTGCGGTGGTACCTACCCAGATGGCCTCTCACTTATGAGAGACCTACCACCAGTATAATTTCATAAAGGTGCCTCGGAGGAATGAAATGGTTTTGTATTATGGATAGAGGAGGATCGCTTTAGCAACACTTTAGATCTTTCGATAAATATTAGGCAGAGAAAGCTATCGTCTAGCCCAGTAGTTCTTAACCCTTTAGATACGTTTGACAAAAAATAATCTAGCCATTGACTACCCAGCTGTTTGACTGGCATGGGTGTTTGTTAATTCAGTACCGAAAGGTAAATAAATAAAGGGTATTTTTTATCTAGCTATATTAATTATTTTAAGAATGGCCTTAGTATGGCTCTGCGGATCACTGGGGATGCTTCCAATGACCACAAATGGTCCATGGACCACCAGTTAAGAACCACTGGTGTAGCCACTTCCCACGTCAAAACTTCACTTATCCTGTGATACAAATTTAATGTGGAAATAAATTAGATATATAGATGCTTATGAAAACAAAGTCATAAGTATGGTTGTGAGGCACGGTAAAACAAATAAATTCGTTACGCCAAGAGAAGATATACCCAATAAAACAAAAGCAATATACCCAAAAAAACTGTTTATGAGCGGTCGTATCGCTTACCATCAGGCGAACGGCTTGCTCGTCTCGCCATTCACAGCAATAAAAAAAAAAAAGCAAAGACAAACAGATTCGTTTAGCAAGTAACAAGTATGTACGTAAACTAGAATCGGCAAGGTAAATCGCTGAAAGTAAGTAAAGGTAGGCGACACGCGACAGTGGCAGAATCATCGATTTTTTCGACAAAGCGCCTTCTTACATCTCCTTTTATTATTGTTCTTCTTTTATTAGAGTACTTTTGTTTCTTAAGTGAAATTTCTTAAGTTAGAAAGGCGGGGCTTTCGCTGTAAATCCGCACTTACTCTTTGTGTCGTAAAAGTTGGACGATTGAAAAAATTGTTTCTTTGTATTGAAGTTTCCCGTAGTGATTCGTTTGATTCATCTTTGATTTATATTTTATCGTTGTTTTATTTTATTCTAACATGAAAAATGGTAATAGTGAAGCATGTGTTAAAACGGAACAACTATGTTTGCAGATCCTATAGAATTGAGTGTGTCTAAACCGAACTGAAAACGAGTGTTAAATTACTTTTCAATCATCTCAGCATAAAACCAATAAAATTCCAACAGGCTTCATATATACACTTTTTTTTATAAATAAAAACATACACCTGCAATGACAAAGCAAATAAAATAATCAAATAGAAGTCTCACTTTATACTAGAGTTGAAATAATAGCTTTAATGAGCCTTCCACACGTTATAGAAATAAAGAAAGCACACAATGCCTGCGTAGGAACATAAAACTGCAATGTGCATACGGTGGAGTGGATTGACTAATAAGATTAGCATAATTGCCCCGAGCCCAGCACGCGAGCCCATAGCTTTTCATAATTAGCACCCGCTACGGTAACAAACATAGTGGTAATGCATTATCTAGTTAGCTAAACAATATCTAGGTGAAATGTAAAGGTTTTTTTTTTGTTGATTTCTGTAAGTTCTTCAAACCGAAACAGAACAGTGTATTTACACTGCTGTTTGATGGGAGAAATAGACATTGCACCTTGTACCTTAGTCATTTTTATAGGGCTGTTTATAAAACAATTCATTTACATTATAGAAACAATTCATAATATGTATATGAACAAATAAAATTAGTTTGGTCGTAGATTTACCGGTTTAGTTGCAGCGAACCTTAGGATTCTAGGATCGAATGCCCGGTTAGCGAAACAGATTCTTTGAGTTTAATGAATTTATAAATCTCACAGAATTCACACATAGTCGAAGATTGTGCTCGAGATGGGTTCACTAGTGGCACTAGCTGCCACCCCAAAACATTAGGATACGTACATGTTAAAGCATTTATAAAATTGGTCCAATTGCTTTTATTCTCTAAAATATCACATAGTACGTACAGAACATCGCGACAACTTAGCAGTTCTTTTGTATTTTCACAGCACTTGAAACATTTAACCTTGATCGTTATGCAAATAATTCCACTCTTTATTTCTCGATTGCTGCCCGGGGTGTCATTACTTACTAAGTACTGCGCTTTTAACTTAGCTTTTGAGCTTGGATTTCCATTTTTGCCTTATCTACCAATTTGCATTATTCATTACTCGCTATTGTTACTTGCGGGTTCGCGCCCATCGTATTTATAGCCAGTAAAGTTTCAATTAAATACAATGGATAATTCCGAAGGTTCTGTACATATCTTATTGACTTTAATTGTATGGCAAATGGAAAAGTGAGATTTCTGTCTTAAGATATTTTCATTCTTTTATTGTGGCACAATGATTATAATTCCTGATTGTTTCTCTTTATTAAAGGGGTTTTTTCAATTATGAAACGTCACCCCCGATATCAAATACAGCATATACATTAAATTCCTGATTGTAAAAGCAGTACATACAAGATAGATTATCTATTATATTGATACAACTATACCCGCTTACTGAATCTAATATTTTATATTTTCATTATAGTTTTCAACCAGAGGAAGTCTACTGCAGAACACCGGCTTCCTATTATTTGCACTACTGCCTGTTGGAAGCCATCTGCATCCAACAGCTTCCTACAGTCCTCGTCAGGTCATGAACCTTGTGGATGAAAATCCGAATTCCGTTTAATCCAATTAATTTTAACCAACCTTTACCGTATTGTGCTGTGATTTCAATTACGAAGCCCTGTCGTGTCGCTCAGTCTGACAAGTTATTTCACCTTGTTAAATTAATATAATTATTGAATTGGTGCAGTTTTAAAACATTCGCAGTGCAGAATTGGACAACGATAACTGGTATTCAACGTTTCAATATACAAAAAGAAAACAAATTTTATTTCATGACTTCAACTACATCAGCACAATATCAATACCTATAGTAATTAATAAGGACCAGTGGAAGACGATAATAGGCCCTTTGCCCAGCAGTGGGACAATAAAGATTTAATAAAAATGAAGGACCGCAAAGAGGTTTATATGGAACACGAGTAGACGAATTTTGAGGACCATGTTATTTCAAAACTTAGAGTTAGTTTGTTATCAAAGCACTCACTGGCGACTAATTTAAGCAATTAATAAACATACTAAAAATAAAATTTGACGTAGGGATAACCTCTGTACCTGGTAGTCCAACCCATACACTAATTAACATTTTAAAACATACACTTCCATTAAAAGCAAAATAAAAATAATCCAACAGAGAGCAAGTGGACATTGCGTAAAATTTACATTCCGTAATGTAAACACAGTTTATTTTTTACCAATATTATAAATTCCGTGTTTCAATCATGATGTCATACGTGAACGGACAGTGCAAATAGTTAAATGGTGCCTTTTAAATACTCATTTTCCAAAAATACATTGTTTAAAAGCTGACGGTATGAAAAGACCCGACGCGACGCGTCGCGGTCGCCGGGTAAATATTCAATAAGGGAGTAACTACACTTATTCATCTCAGTTTTTGTCCACAGAAAACTCCATTTTTTTTATAGATTTATAAGAATTTGATATAAATAATGCTTTAAATTTTGTTTACATAATCATAGAAGTTAAGTACTGTGTCAATTGAGATAAGAGCTATTTAATTGCCTACATAAAAAAGTTAAAAAGTTAAGTTAAAAAGTGCGTGGTGGCCTGTTGGTAAACGGACTAGACGCGACTGCCAACATGTTCACGGTGGTCGCGGGTTCGAATCCCAGGGCACACCTCTGACTTTTCGGAGTCATGTGTGTATTGATAGTCAATCACCACGCACTAAAACGGTGAAGGAAAACATCGTGAGGAAACCTGCATACCATAGCCGATTTTATAAAAATTTCTATGGTATGTAAGTCCGCCAACCCGCACTAGGCCAGCGTGGTGGACTATATGGCCTAACCACTCTCAATCGTACTGTCGATTGTAGAGGAGGCCCGTGCCCTGCAGTGGGACGTATATGGGCTGATACAGAATTGCCTACATAACCAATAAAGGAATTTTATTTCATTTCATTTCAGACATACACACCAAGAATCACACACCGTGGGTTATGAATTATGATACAACAGTTTGGTAATCAACACCGTAGTGACATATGGCGAGAGGTTTGCCGATATATTATAATTAAGTTGTGGAATAGTTTGCCGACCCTATGTTTGCTCCTATGATTCTTGGTCCTTTCGTCTAAGCGTGAAATGTCAGTAGTTATCGCTAGTGTAATTGTATAGCAGCAGATAGCTGTATGTTGCCGGTCAATGCTTTATGTGCACAAAATTGCTTTTATCATGTAGTTTTTTTTTTCTAATGTATGGCGAGACGAGCATGCCGTTCGCCTGATGGTAACCGCCACGACCGTTCATGGACGGAAGCTAAAATAAACAACACCGTGAATTACAAAACAATGTTTGGTATTCCATTGCGCTCGCCATCCTGAGACACAAGATATTGTGTCTCAATATGTCCAGTAGTTACTCTGGCTACAATGTCCTTCAAACCGGAACACAACAGTGCATTTATACTCTGTTTGGCGGGAGAAATAGACATTGCGGTAGTACTTACTGGTACTTACCCAGGCGGCTTCTCGCATATAAGAAACCACAAGTAAAGTGGTCTGTCATTTTGTCGGATACAAAAACGCATACTTCTACGCGTACACCAAAGATACCTTGCTTAAGTAATAGAATTGGAGCTGTATATAGGCCACAATTTGAAGTTTAATGTCAGTAAAATTCTTCCTTATTATCGTTTGACTTCGTGAATTTGCACTAAGTGATGATTTAATTGACATGAAATGTCTCTGAACACGGCAGAAAGCCCACCAAAATCAAGCAGCGGAATATGTAAAGAGCTAAATAAATGTAGCAACTCCCTAAGAGTGGCTGTGCACTGGGTACAGTTTGTTCGTTCTTCAATATAGCGTTATTGTTTTGGTCGTATTGAAAACGGGATCAAACAGCGCGACCCCGGGGCTGTTGTGTCGCCCGCTGTATATTAGGATCCACCTATGCATCGACTTTACATATCTCTATTTACAGCGAATGTTATAAGTATTTATATGATAAAGGGTATCATCGAAATGTTGTACTTCTGAAAAGAGTGACAACTTAGTTTGGAGAAAAATGAATGTAGAATTACCTCTAGCGTCACAACCGACGGGATATTGCTGTTAGATTTAACGATAAAGGAAATTAATGGTTTCTTAGATTTACGCGAATGTTACACATGAACTCCTCCAAGTCCTCGCGAAAGAACGCTGTTTCCTGCCCAGGATGTTTCGCGAGGCTATTGAAATTAAAAAACTTGATGGCTTGAAGCTTGCACAAGCATGGGATCCAATTCTACACTTAATTAAATCGGAACCCAAAAGACCAACTGCCAGACCTCAAGACACAGTGAGCTCCTTCTGCGTGGATCGGAACGCAAAAAACAGATTCATCCATCCATCCATCAGCCAAACGGTAAGGAAGTCCACTGCTGAACATAGGCCTCCCCCAATGATTTCCACAGAGACCTGTTGGAGGCAGCCTGCATCCAGCGACGTCCCGCGACCTTTACCAGGTCGTCGGACCATCTTGTGGGTGGACGTCCTACGCTGCGCTTTCCGCTACGTGGCCTCCATTCGAGCACTTTCCGACCCCATCGGTCATCAGATCTCCGCGCTATGTGCCCTGCCCATTGCCACTTCAACTTGCTAATCCGGTGGGCTATGTCGGTTATTTTAGTTCTCCTACGGATCTCCTCATTTCTGATTCGATCTCGTAGGGAAACCCCGAGCATAGCCCTCTCCATAGCTCGTTGAGTGACTTTGAGCTTCCTAATAAGGCCCATAGTGAGAGGCCACGTCTCGGTGCCGTAAGTCATCACTGGCAACACACAACTATCGAAGACTTTCGATTTAAGGCACTGAGGTATTTTGGACAAGAAGACGTCGCGTAGTTTCCCGAACGCTGCCCAACCGAGTTGGATTCGACGATTGACCTCTCTCTCGAAGTTGGACCTGCCTAACCGGACCACTTGTCCTAAATAGACATATTCGTCAACGACTTCAAGAGTCGAGCCCCCAACACCGATGGGGGTGGGCACAACATGGACATTCGACATGATCTTCGTTTTGTCCATGTTCATTTTAAGACCCACCTGTTGGGAGACTCGATTGAGGTCTTCGAGCATAGTGCTAAGGTCTTCCAGCGATTCTGCCAAGACTACAATATCGTCGGCAAACCGAAGGTGAGTGATATACTCGCCGTTGATGTTGATGCCGAATCCTTTCCATCGCAAGAGCTTGAAGGCGTTTTTCCAGCGCGGCAGTGAACAGTTTCGGAGATATGACATCTCCCTGTCTCACGCCTCTCTGTAGTGGAATAGCCTTCGTACTCTGATCTTGTACTCGGACCGACATGGTGGCGTTATTGTATATACACTTCAACACTTCGATGTACCGATAGTCTATATGGCACCGCTGGAGAGACTGTAGCACAGCCCAAGTCTCGATCGAATCAAAGGCTTTCTCATAGTCCACAAACGCTAAACAAAGCGGCAAGTTATATTCCTCGGTTTTTTGTATAACTTGCCGAAGCGTATGGATGTGGTCTATGGTACTAAAGCCTTTTCGGAAACCGGCTTGTTCGGGAGGCTGGAAGTCATCAAACCTGCGTTCGAGACGATTTGTGATGACCCTCGAAAACAACTTATAGACATGGCTCAGGAGCGAGATGGGCCTGTAATTCTTCAGCAAAGTGTTATCACCTTTTTTGAAGAACAGTACCACCACGCTCCTGCTCCATGCCTCTGGCGTTAAGCCCTCGAGGAGAACAGAATTGAAGAGCCTCTGAAGGACTTTCAGTATCGGCGTTCCGCCCGCTTTCAGAAGCTCTGAAGTTATTCCGTCCTCGCCCGGCGCCTTGTTGTTTTTAAGTTGCTTCAGGGCCAGCTCAATCTCACACAGGCTGATGTCCGGGATATCATCGCTAAAGTGTCGGATCAACTCGGCTCTCGGGTCTTCGGCCGAGCTAACAGCAGGTTTGGCAACCGAGGTGTAAAGCTGTCCGTAGAACCTCTCAATCTCCCTTAATACCTCTGCCCTCGTCGATACTACGCGGCCGTCTTCATCTTCAGCCTAGACAACTGGCTTTGCCCAATAGACAAGTCTCTTGCAAACACTTTGGAGCCTCCGTTCCGCTCGATTGTCTCCTTAATGCTCACAGTATTGTGAGCACGGACATCGTGTCGCAAGGACTTCCAGATCTGTCTATTGAGCCGCCGATATGCTTCGGCGTCAACAGAAGACTGCAGCGCTAAAGATCGACGTTCGGCCATGAGGTCAAGAGTGTGGATCGAGAGTTTTTGTGGTCTATCTCTACGGCGAGGTCTAAAATACTTAGATCCCACCGTATGGACAGCTTCTACCAAACCGCTGTTTAGCTCGTCCACTGCAAGGTTTTCTCCTAGACAATCAAAGCGATTTGTCAGCTCGAGTTGAAAGCTCTCGGGGTTTTGGATATAAAAACAGATTAGTTATTTAAATTAACTTTTTAATTTAATAATTCAAAATTAAGGGTAGTTAAATTGTAACAGTCACTGGGCAGATGACTAATACCTCAGTCCGCCCCGTGACCACGAAAGCTGTAAAGTAATCGAAACGTCGGGAATTCAAAAAATGTAAAAATTAAACCAAATCCGCGATAAAATCCGTAAATAATGATAAAGGAAATTATTTAAAGAAAACTGGTAATTTCAATATAAGAAAATTAAAGATATGATAAGTGATTAAAAGATTAAAATATTTTTGTGAATTGAATTTATTACGGTAGCTTTTAAAGCTATTCAAAATATTAATAATTCATTCTCATTCTTACGGTATTATTGTGTTGATACAGCCACCATAATAGTTTTCCATGTGCAGAAATCGATCAGTCACAAATTGTAGATAAAATATTTTGTCTAGTGCATATAATGAACCTGAATTAATTATTTATAATCTTTTTACCTATGAAATTTGCAAAAAAGCGATATAAACTATTCAGAACGTGATACTCCATTAGAAAATTACCGTGTAAACCTGTCGTATACAGACAGTATTATTTCATTTTCGGTAAAATGTATGTACGTTTATGGAACATTTATATGACATGTGGAACTGTAGAAACCTACTCTTGACAGCTGAAACCACAAACCGTACCGAAGTATGTCACTGCAGGTGGCAGAGAGATCTGACCACTGGTTCCTGGCCGTGCATTTATTGGTCATAATAAACTTGAAACGCAACGTTGCGTCGCATCGTGTTACATAAAGTAATAATTACAATAAATTCTTAACTTACTTGTATTGTTATTTTGTTGTATTGTGTGTGTGGAAGAAATAAATGGTTTTAAATGGTTAAATGCAAATGTTAAAAATATATATGCTCTTTTTTTGTGTTGCTATAAACGGCAAAACGGGCATGCCATTCGTAGCATTGATTGTGAGTATCAATTGAGTGTGAGTATTGACAGTAGCAATGCTTGGCATTACAATGCGATCGCCATCCTAAGACATAAGGTATTAAGTCTCAATATATTGTTCAGTAGTTACTCTGGCTATCATTTCCTGCAAACCGGAACACAACAGTGCGTTTACACTACTGTTTCTACCTACATAGGCGGTCTTTCACATAGGAGAGGAAATAAAATAAAAAATATATATTTTTTTAATCTAAACACTTAAATAAAAGACAGAAAAACAAATAAATAAAAACAAACAATCAAATTCAATTAACATTTTAGACGTCAATGACTTTTCCGAACCAATGGCATGTAATTCATTCCCGGTCATAATAGCATCTTTAACCCTAAAGCTAATTTAATTTTGTTCGTGATTTTCTATATTATGTTCAGTGAGTTTTAAAGCAATATTTAGAATGTTCGCATTGATTGCTCATGATCAAATATCGGTCGACTGATTTTCAATAGGTCGTCAAATAGGTTAAGGCGTACATCCAATATTTGAATACGTATTTATAAAATTGATTAATATTTTATCGCATTATTTACACATTTGAGAAAATTTTAGCATTCGATAAATGTAGCGTATGACGTGGTCTATCAATAGGGACTCGTGAACTGTGCAATAGCCACATTGGTAAACTTAATAACATTGATTAAATTAATGATTAAATAGTATTAAATTACTAAAAAATACTTTTTCACATTATTCACAACGGTAACCTGCGAACCATAGAAAATTTTATGGTATATAAAGTTCGCCAACCCGCATCAGGCCAACGTGGTAGAATAAATGGCCCAACCTCTCAAAATCGTATTCTCGATAGTAGACCCGTGCCCTGTAGAGGGACATATGTATATGGGCTGATACCGATAATGATATTTATTAAAAGATTATTATTCAAACTTTGTAATTGATTGTATTTTTAATCAAATAAGTTTTAATGTAAAAAAAAACTCAAACATTGCGACAAAGTACAATGACTAACCACTTCCACGAATTCTCCGCCTTCAATAAATATTTCCAGTCGATTGATTCCCAAAAGTACAATTATAATTACGTGTAAACCAGCGGCAACATGGCGTCGCGATAAATTTCTTAGCACGAAAAAGTTTATTATTTATTCAGAAAGCGTTTCCTGCGTATTTCCATTCTTGATACCGTTCAGTGTAAGCGGCAAATCGTTTCGTCAGCGCCATTATATTTCCCTATTATTATGACAATGACTCACGATATAAAGGTGGCATTATGGTTGAATAGTCCGCATATTCCTTTAATAGAACCCGGTTTTTATGTCCGCTAAGGGAGAACCAATATTAATTTATTCTTATTATACGCCATACATTATTCGACATTGATGCAGTTTTTTCGGTATCGCCATGTTAAGTCTAGATTATTATGTAAACGGCCACCTATTTGTGCTCTTTTACGGTTAATTATCTCACACTCATTAATGGTGGTAGGTCATTCATATGTGAGGTGCCGCCTGTATGTACCAGCGCAATGTCTATTTCTTTAGTCAAACAACAGTGTAAATTACACTGCACCGTTATGTTCCGGTTGTAATTGATGGTTTGTTTGGTTTTGCTACTGTCCATCAGCGGTCGTCTCGTTTATGATCAGACAAATGATATGCTCGTCTCGCCATTCATTGATATAAAAAAGACGTGTGGCACTCGGAGACTGCCGCGGTAAAGCTATTGCATAGCATTTTTATCAACTTATGTAATTATAATTATTTATTTATTTTATTTATGCAGTATTTTTTTCCATTTTTTTTTCTATGATAATAACTGTACAGATATTCACTGTTGTACGTGCGGGCTTCGTAGAGTCGTACCATGAAGTAAATACAAAGAGGAGGTGCCCTATTGCCACCTAGAGGCGACTTGCTGAATTAAAGAGACAAGAGTAATATTTCAAAAAGTCATTAAAAGTTCTGCTATTCATCGATAGATGGTAAAACTAAATATCGAAAGAGGTTAGATTACAATTAATCACGCAATAGCTTTGCAATTCGCATTTAAAAGTACTGACACATATTTGAATCAAAATAAAAAACTAAAGAGACAAGCGTGAAATTTCAAAAATTATTAAAAGTTCTGCTATTCATCGATAGATGGCAAAACTAAATATCTAAAAGTACTGGCACATATTTAAATAACAATAAAAATAATAATTTAAATTTCGGTCGGACTTAGGTTATTTTCGTTACGGATTTTCTGGATTCGGTCTCCACGCTCAAGGCCCGCGATAGAAGCTATGCAATAGCTTAAAAAAATTACACACACCATAACACATGTTTGAAAACTTTGTATACGCAAAGGTTCGCAATTCAAAAAAACACATACTATGCAACAAGGACTAATAGATAATTAATTTCTTCCCACCAATCTCTAAAAACCTTTATCCAAATCGTATCACATAAAGTAACACCAAATCCCCTAATTTATTGCAGAGTTCCCAGTGTTACAGTTGAACTTGCAATTTTTGCACAGGCCAGTCGGGTTTATGGAGGGACAGTGAAACATCACAAGTCTCAACGGTATTAACATTTGAATTTATTCAGTCGTGAAATTAAACAAGCCTCGCCGCCCCCTATCACAATTTATGTTCGCACTAGATTGTAAAGGTCCTGGTACCTTGATTGTACCCTCATTAATTGGCCCAATCTGCCTGGAGACGCATTTTGTGCCTGATTTAACATGAATTGCAACAGTCAGTCAAAGTGCGCAAAGCTGGGAATTTATTGCGATCCTATGAGTGAAATATGTAGTTGGTTAAATGTTCTAAAAATATGGTTGATTTGGTAATGCATTTGCTTTGTCAATTTTATTGGATTGAACGAAAGTGGAGGAAAATTATATTTTATATTTATTAGTACAACATTTTAATTCACAATGACCCACGCTAAGTAATTTTTGTAGTTATTTACATCACTATTATTTAATTAATGTGTTAAGTACCGGTGATGAATAATCATATTATCTCTATATACAGGGTATATCAAGACTGCTACCGAAAACGAAGCTGGGTGGTAGTTTTAGTGACTTCAGACACAATGCAACTTAATTTTTGACGTGCAAAAATGTGTGACGATTTTTTTGATATTTTTTTGTATCGTCGTATTGGGATGGTAAATACAAAGTGTTTCTCTTAAATATTAGTGTACACCCTCTTATTTTTAAAGAAGCTATGGTATGCAAGGCTTTAAATTATTCATTTAATAAATGTCCCGTTTCTTAGCGAAATTTTTAATTGCGTTGTATTTGTACTCACTAGAACTACCACCCGGCTTCGTTTTCGGTAGCACTCTTGATATATCCGGTATACTCTAATAACATTGCACAGCATTAGACATCGGGTTTGTTGTAATATTTCTATATTCAATAGGTCCGGCATATGAGCATACATGGCAACTTTTTTTTAACGCGTTTAAAAACAAATGATGGTGGCAATTCTGGGAGAAGTGTGCTGAAATACTATATCGGGGTCACCGGCCTTCTAGCTCGGCGCTCGGACTTTAATTCCAACCCAAGACTCCTCGATATTACGACGAATGCGGTTCCTGCTAGCTTGACTTGTCAGAGTCCCATAGTGTCGACCTTTTCCATAACAAAGCAACGCGTAAGTGTCCCCATTAGCCTTATTCAGGTGTTCATCTCAGGATTGCATAAAGGTCATCTATGATAAGTGATCATTCTCGCCCATAAACATCCATAGCTCCGGGATCATGGATCATGGATGCCGGACCATGAAATCAGGTGAAAAGCGTGAAGGGAAAGGGATAGCAAGAGGAAAGAGGTATTGAGCATCTCATGACACGGAAGTTATCACGTCAATATACAAAAATTACAATACACAATGATGTCATAATATTAAAGCAGCCACAATATTATGTTAGTAAATAATGATTAAAACAACGTTATCTACAAAAATAAACACTCCAGTTAAAATGTGATGCGAAAATAACGAACAACATATAAAAATTTATGCATTTTGCGTTCTGTTTTGAAAACCGTAATCATGTTACCACACGCCGTGTTATTTCATTCGATAAATCGTATGTAAATTTTATTATTAATTTCCCGAACAAATACATGATTGTGTTGATTTTTCATTGCTCGGAAATGGATTTAAACATAGGTTGTTTTTTGTTATCGATTATATTTTTAATGGCCTATCAGATACTAAAGCATTTATTATACACTTTTAATATAAACACAGTATACAGAAACAAATAAAAATATAGAAGTGGCGGTCTTATCGATTAAAGCAATGTCTTACAGTCAACCTGTGAGATGGATTTAGAAGAAGGAGAAAGAAAGGGCAGTGTAAAATAAATAAATAAAAGAGAGGAAACTAAATAATACTAGCTAAACATAAAAAATTACCAACATACATACATAAAAAATAGCATAAATTCATACATATATAATACTTAATAATATACAAGGAATACTAATAATTGTAAAATGATTTACATTTAAAAATAATATCGACTACAATCTGTTTAATTAAAGAGAAAGGTAGTGTTCTTTAATAAGCCTCTTGAATGAAAACAGCGATTGCGCCTGTCTCACCACAACAGGAAGCGCGTTCCATAATCGAACTGCTTGGACAGTAAATGTTGGTGTGTGTGTGTAATTTTTCTTCCAGGAGCATTCAAATCCAAGAAAAAAAGGCAATTTATAATATTACCCCTTTGAAGAAATACGCAGAAACCACAGAATACTAAACTAACAGAAGTCAAGCTCCATACAAAGCGCGCTAAATCAACGCACACATTGACAGCGTTCACCGACACGATATTTCAAACCAGGCGAGACCACTGCGAGCGCGATCGTCACCCGCTTCTGGCACGCAAATAGTGAGATGTTTTGTGCAAACATGGAGCAAATGAATAAAAGTTATTACACTTGTATATAAAACACCAGATTATAATAATTGAATATAAATTTCATTAAAAAAAACATATACAAAAACAATAAAAAAATACTTAGAATAATGACATACACATTCTCAGCGAGTTCATAAATAAAATTAAAATTTATTTATTGTATTATTGTGTTTTATATATTTTATTTTAAAAATTCAATCAAACGATAAAAGTGCTATTAACACGATACGTGTTTTCGCATAAGCCAGAGTTAACAACCCTTGCGCGAACGCCGAGCGTAGTGTGAGTGTGGCAACAAAAGTGAAGTACATACACGAGCTTGACTTCTGTTAGTATTCTGTGCAGAAACGTAATATTCTGCTTGGTAAATCAAAAAACCAATACACATTTTAATATTTTATGCGCGAATATTAATACAATTCTCAGAATCGGAAATATGCATTTACTAGAGTTGACTCCCGAGCGATCGATTTTCAATTAGCCCCTGTCGTGAACATTATATTGATAGGTAATTTTGTCGAGATCTCCCTTTCCAAATGTTAACATTGAAGAAAATTCAGACATCAAGTAATCTTCCTAACATTTTTTTTTAGTGATACGACAAAGTTTAGCTGACGGAAAATGCACTATAGCATATTCATTATCAGCCTGGAGTCAAGCATTCGGCAAACTCGTACTAGACCATCGTGGCAGATCATAATATAGCCCAACCCATCGTACTCTTGGTTGTAGAGAAGGCCTGTGCATTTAGGACATAATTATAATGGGTGATACAGATACAAGAAAACGCGTAACTTATCAATAGGACCTTCGACAAACTATTTGCTACGGTGGTTGCTACCAGGGCAGATGCTAACATGCTACCACTGGCGAATGCTCTATATACATCATAAAAGTAACTTGATAGCCTCCGTGGCACAGGTGGTTACTTGCCGCCTCTGAAACGAGAAGCTGCGGATTCGATCCCCGCACCATGAAAAATGTTTGTGCGGCCTATAAATAATTATTTCGGGTTTGGGTGTTTGTGAGACCGAAAAAGCTCTCGTAGTTCCTGATACCCAGGACACAAGACTCAATCTTAGTATGGGGTCAGGACTATGTATATGACTGTTGGATGTTATTTATATAATGATTTATTAATATTTTTTTATCAAATCAAATAGCTTTTTAATATTGAAAAATATGTTTAGATTGTATTAGTACAATCGTTAATAAAGTTTTGAAAATGGTAGAGCCACGCTGTTGTCACTCATGTGAATGTGATTGCCTGATGCACAATACTCCTTTCCTCTTTCCATCCTTTTTCCTGCCAGCTCTCCTCCCGATTTGATGGTCTGGGTCCCGTTTTGAGGGGCCTGCAAACCAAAAAAGATCATGGGTTTATTTTAGAACCCTTAGCCTTTTGTATATATTCCAATAAAAATCGATGCCAAAGAGTAATCCTTAACTGCCCAGCAGAGCTGATACCTGGTCCTAGTTTTATTTTTTTAAGGAAATTCCTACTTATCCAATAAACACTCAAACGGCTTGACCAATTTTGATGAAATTTGGTATGAAGATAGCTGATACCCTGGATTAACACAAGAACACAACACTGCTACTTTATAACGAAGAAAATTTAGTGTTCCCATACTCACTATAAGCAAAATAACAGCTGTCTGTTGTGAACTGGACTTAAAAGGTTTCTATAACCAGGCAATGACGGGTCGGACCGCCAGTATAATAGGGAATATACCTTATTTCGTTTACAAATCCACCCCCAGTTTAAATAGATCGCAATTGACGCTGTATTTGCCACTGCCCTTAGGCCTCGTATCTACCCCGGCGTCCGTTCATCATGATAAGGGTGCAGTTCGGGACTGGGGTCGTAAACTTTCATTACCCCCGCAGAACTGTTTACGTATAAGAAAATAATGTTGTTACAAGAACAATTTTCCTTTGGACACTTACAAACTGCTTTATTTAGAACATATAGAAAAAGTTAGCACAAAATTACTATTTATACGCAAAAATTTAGCTATCTCATTTAAAATTAAAATGTGATTTTCTTATTTTTGTAACTAATCTTGATTACTAAAATGGCGAACTGAAGTTTGAAAACGATTTTATAGGGTAATAAATTTTTTGTACAAAAAAAATATAATGCAAAGAATTTTTACTTTGTTTTTAAGGATAAAAAAATGTTGGTCACTAGGTGCCGCCCTCTTATACTAAGTGTAGCTCCCTCATTATTTTGAGGAGGCCCGTATGCACCAGAATGGGCAAGTATAATATATGTGTAGTCTAATCCCTATTGCATAAGTAGTTTATGACAACCTCCGTGGCCCAGTTGGTTAGACGCCGGCCGTGGAACAAGATGTTGCGGGTTCGAGCCCCACACCGAGAAAAATGTTAGTGAGACTCACAAGTATTACATTTGTCTAAGGTCTAGGTGTTTGCGAAACGTGAAATCGAAAAATTTCTTATAATTCCTGATACGCACGACACAAGACATAATTGATCTTAATGTGGGGTCAGGACTACGTATGTGATTGTTGGGTGTATTCATTTATAATACAATACTTTTGTAAAATGTATAGAACATTCCTGGTTTGATATGACTCTTCTGTAATTTTTTGTATAACTTCATCTACAACTTCAATAAATTACTTGTATATTAATGAGCTTTTTAACCATATTAGCACAATAAAGATAACCTCATTTTTCTCTCGATTTTATTAAACAAAAGACTGATGCTGCAAAATTTTCAACAACTTACCAACTTATTTGTGTTTGCTTTACCATGGCTACATTCTGTATCAATCCATATTCGTCCCACTGCAGGGCACGGACCTACTCTACAATCGTGGTTAGGCCATATAGTCCACCACGCTGGCCTATTTATTTATTATTTATTTAATTCTTTATTGTACACAGTAAAAAGAAATAACAGTTTAGAGACAGTATAAACAACAAAGTACAAATGGCGGTCTTATCGCTCTAAGGCAATTTCTACCAGACAACCATGGGATGGATATATGAGTAGGAAAAAAGAAAGGGCAGTGTAAAATAAAGACAAATGAAATGAAAACATATAAATACATATTATATATACATACACACAACTATTGTACATATACATACTTATATACATTTATAGACGAATAAACATACATATATACCGGGTATCTCAAGACTGCTACCGAAAACGAAGCCGGGTGGTAGTTTTAGTGGCTACAAACACAATGCAATTAAAAATTTCACATAGAAACGCGACAATTATTTTTTATGATTTTTTAAATATCGTCATTTTTGGGTGGTAAATCCATAGTTTTTGCTAAAATAATAATTTAAACTCTTTTATACCTTAGAGTATTTATAAGTAAAAGGATATACACTATTATTTTAGGAAAAAATGTATTAACACCCAAATATGACCATAGGAAAAAAATAACAAAAAAAAATTGTCCCTTTTTTTTGCAATTTTTTCTGTTGCATTGTGTCTGAAGTCGCTTAGACTACCACCTGGCTTCGTTTTCGGTAGCAGTCTTGATATACCCTGTATACACATACAGGGTATATCAAGACTTGCAAAAAAAGCGATAATTTTTTTTTAATTTTTTTTTGCTTTGGCCATATTTGGGTGGTAAATACATTTTTACCTAAAATAATAGTGTATATCCTTTTATTTATAAATACTCTAAGGTATAAAAGAGTTTAAATTATTATTTTAGCAAGAACTATGGATTTACCACCCAAAAATGACGATATTTAAAAAATAATAAAAAATAATTGTCGCGTTTCTATGCGAAATTTTTAATTGCATGGTGTTTGTAGCCACTAAAACTACCACCTGGCTTCGTTTTCGGTAGCAGTCTTGAGATACCCGGTATATATGTTACCAATATAATCAATAAGAGGAAATAATCCTAATCAGTTTATAGAGATAGGTACTGTTCTTTTAATAGCTTTTTAAATGATGACAATGTTTTAGCCTGCCTCACCACTATAGGAAGTTCATTCCACCAATGAACAGCTTGAACACTGAATGATTTATCCATAAATGTCGTGATGTGGACGGGCATTCTCAGCTTTAGGTTCTCAGACGACCTCAAGGACCTCATATGTGACTCGTGAAGAAAAAGAAATCGTTGTTTTAGATAAGAAGGAGTGATAGGATTGAATAAAATATTGTATAGAAGTGACAGTACATGAGTATTCCGACGAAGTCGTATAGGTAACCACTTGAGCTTAGCACGAAACTCAGAAACATGATCATATTTGCGGCCTAGTGCGGATTAGCGGACTTACATACCATAGATTTTTTTATAAATCGCTATGGTATGCAGGTTTCCTCACGATGTTTTCCTTCACCGTTTTAGTGCGTGGTGATTGATTACTGAGATTTGAACCCGCGACCACCGTGAACATGTTGGCAGCCGCGTCTAGCCCGTTTACCAACAGGCCACTATGCACTTACCTATGGCTACATTATATTTATGTTATCAATTCCCTCCCATATATAAAATAAGTAAAATACCTTTAATTTCTTGAAAGAAACTCGAAAAAAAAAACAATAACACTTAAGTAACTATCATTACATAAACTAAACAGAAAGTGTCAATAAATTATATGAGTGTAAATAGATTACTTATTAATAGAAATTAAAAAATATTTTTTTTTCAGTTTAGTTTTTATTTCTAGTTTTAATATTTGTTAGTTTGTGATTTTTATTCTTTCTTTATATGGCTAAATAATACCGTTTTATTTATAAAGCAATAATGATATTAAACTAAAACAATATTTTTTTTGGCAAAACTACACCGAAATCACAACAAAAGTAGAAAAGTCTTTTACCAACAAAGATCCCATAAATCAAGCAGCGACATCTCCCTCGTTATCCCTTCACATATCGCGAAATCCCTCAAAATATACCCCGAATCCACAATAAAAACTAAGTATCAATACACACAATGTTTTACTGTTCCCGTTTCTTTGTTAACAAGGGTGTAGGAAAGATATATACTGTATACATGCCCATATAAGTCCCACTGCATGGCACGTCACTCCTTTACAATCGAGAGTACGATTGAGAGTGGTTAGGCCATATAGTTCACCACGCTGGCCTAATGCGGGTTGGCGGACTTTCCATACCATAGAAATTCTCGTAAATCGCTATGGTATGCAAGTTTCCTCACGATGTTTTTCTCTACCGTTTTAGCGCGTGGTGAATGACTATCAATACACACATGACTCCGAAACGTCAGAGGCGTGCCCTGGCATTAAAACCTGGTGGTAGGTCTCTCATATATGAGAAGGGCCGCCTGGGTAGGTACTAGGTACCACCGCAAAGTATATTACTCCCGCCAAACAACAGTGTAAATGCACTGTTGTGTTTCGGTATGAAGGATATTGTAGCCAGAGTAACTACTGGACATATTGAGACTTAACTTATGTTATGTCTCAGGGTGGCGAGCGTAGTGAATTCCAAGCATTGCTTTGTAATTCAAGGTGTTGTTTGGTTTTGCTACTGTCTATGAGTTGTCGTATCGCTTACCATCAGGTGAAAAAAATGCTCGTCTTGCCAGTCATAGCAATAAAATAAATAATATAATACTTGTTTTAATGCAGTTTTTTTACGAGATAAGTAAGTATAATAGTTTTAATTCTTCTCTATTTTTATATTTGTACGCCTCTGCCTAAACATGACTGCATTATATATATTTTATTATGTAACACCATGCACGCTTAAGTGTGGATACTCAAGTTCCTACAAATAAAACATATTTATCTTTACGTGTCCAGCTAGATAAAACTGTTAGAATATACTGCCTCAATTTCCCACAGACTTGTCACCAACCTCTTAACAAGCCGGATGCAGCACGCAAGACTCCAAGATTCGACATAAATAACATAGCAATATTTTCTTTACTAACGCGTCCGATGGCGCGGGTGGTAATGTGCGACGCCATTAAAAGCCCATAAATACACAATCGTCTCTATAAATGTCACAGCTCGGTAGTTTGTTGTTGTAAATAAAGTGCAAGCTGCAATCTACAATGTTGTACTTTACCGCTTTTTGTTGGTTCATTACGATTTCAGTGGACGGTAAGGATACATTTGTGATTCGAATTGAATTCTGTAACAAATTGTTATCGGATGGATATAAATTTTAGGTGATTTAAGTAGTCAACATGTCCCACGTTTGAATAAATCGGTAAATATTAATTTAGAAGATTAATATTATCTATGAATAGGCTATTAACGTATTACATGTTTTCGCAAGTATGATTATGCGATGAACTATGTATAAGGGAATAATACCACAAAAAGTATTTATTCTGCTGTGATGTCCGCTGTGTTTACTGCCTCGTTAGCGCAATCGTACTACGGTATCATAAAACTGAGGTCTCAGGTTTGAATCCCGGGTGGGCAGTGATATTGGATTTTTGTATTGACTATCAGCCCGGAGACAGGAATTTGTGTCCGATATGGCGATATGGGACGGATCCCATGATGTGAAAGGGGACGAGCCTTATTATCCGTAATACAAAGCAAAAAGTGGGTGTACTGGTTGCACCTCTGCTTACCCCTTCTGGGAAAAAGGCGTGAGTTTAAGTTTGTATGTACAGTTGAATCCGTTTATTATGACTCCGCCTATATTGACCAACCGATTATTATGACGTCATTACACTACGAAGTTTGGTTTTCATATAAAATTCTTTATAAAAAAGTCGGATATAATGACTTCCCTTACAGTGACATGTCGCTTATTATGATCCATTTTTAATAAATTATGTCCGGTTATAATGACCGACATGATTCTTTACACCTCCGGGTACTCGGTAATGTTCGTTGATTCCCGACGACGTTCGGCACGTGGCTCGTTTTTGTTTTGAATCTCAGTGAGTAATTGACGCTTGAAAGTCACGCATTGTTTTACGTTTGTGTTTTTCATTGTATGTACATTTTACTGTGAAAAAAATATCATCTCAACGCCGTAAAGCATTTACGATTGAGGAGAAAGAAAGAAAGAAAAGAAAGCATGTTAATAATATGCAGATTAGAAAATGGAGAATCAAACTCATCCATCGCAAAGGAATTTGGCGTGGGTCATTCGACAATCTCAATGATTTTTAAAAACAAGAACCGCATTATGCAATCGTTCAATTCAAATTTTGAAACCGAAGAGGCTTCGAAAATCGCGACAAGAAAATGTTGATGAAGCATTAATTCAGTGGTTTAAAATCATGAGAAACAAAAGAATACCTATCAGCGGTCCTATGCTACAGGAAAAGGCAAATGTTTTTGCCGCGCGTTTTGGTGTTCTCGATTTCAATTGTTCTGCAAGCTGGATCAGTCGTTTTAAAGTTCGACATAACATTGTGACGGGAAAAATTGTCGGTGAATCTTCGTCTGTTGATCAAAATTCAACCGCAAACTGTTTGACATCTGTGTGGCCGAATCTACGAAGACAATTTTCGGATGAGCAGACAAAAATTATAGATTACTTACATTAAAAAATACATTTGTATGTGTATAATGTACTTATTACGTGCAATGTTTGTTTTGATTTAATATGTATGTATACAAATGTAGTTACTATTTTCCTCTATTAAAAAACTTAAATACATATTTACCTAAAAAAGGTTTTTTTTCATAAAACGCTTTGTATGACGTCCGCTTATTATGACGTGTTTGTCAATTCCTTTCGATGTCATTATAAGCGGATTCAACTGTATTAAGAACTATATACATTTATAATTACTTAGAGGTACTGACTTAATCAAGCTTAAAGTAGTCGATCAATATTTTGTCAGTTGTGTCAGTGTTTGTAAAGCATTAATAGAAAACTCCAATGAATAGAAAACTCCAATATTACTTTGCCTTAACCGGAATTAGAAATTAAGCAATATAGTATGTTAAGTATTTATTAGTAAACATGATTACCTAATTCCGGATTTGAACCCACGCTACTCCTCTTCAATGGCGTCTTAAATTCAACAACAAACTAAGCCCAAGTATATAAACAAACCACTACAAACCCAAAACATGACGACGCCACTAAAATATTAAAAGGTAAGCTCACATTCAACGCTTTAGGGACGGCCAAACATAATAATCATAAAACATAAAATTAAAATAGTTGGACGAGGAAAGCAACAAACTACAAATATAATGAGCCAAGGCAAAATGCCAAGAGGTTTCCCTCGGGAAGACACAATATAAAACCTGAAACATATTTTCCGCAAAATACGTTACATACTTATTATAAGTTAAGCTACGGATATAGCTGCTTCAATATTTTACATCATCTTACTACGTTTGTTAATAGTGTTTTTGTAGAAGCGAACCATCTGATATAAATAATTATTAACTATGCCAAGTGGTTAGAAAGGTTTATATGCTGGTGAAGGACGACATGTGAAAGATAATAGTAATCTGAGTTCAATAGCCGACTTTTTGTGGCTTAGCGTTGTGTTTCGTTTTTAACATTAAATAAAAAAAATTGTACGGAGTTCATATGCGATTGAGAATTTAATTTGAAAAATATTTATACAGAAAATTACAATGTAATTCAACTAAAAGCTATTATTACAAGACAGGTCCATTTACAATAAATCAATAATTTATAAAATTGTTGCATCGGCAATATTTCTGAAAACTCGATGAATCGATGTAGGCTGCAACGTGTACATAATATAGGTGTTACTATGCCGTGATCACCACTCTCAATCGTATTCTCAATTGTAGAGAAGGCCCGTGCCCTGTAGTGGGACGTATATGGGCTGATACAGATGCCGTGATAAGTACGTTTATCATCACGCTATGGTCTATTGGATGGAAGCAGAAGTGAAAAATCTAGCAAACTGAAGTAATATTTATTCGCCTTTCGTGGTGTGATTGATCGATATTTTAAATTGATAGTCGGAATTGAACATTATGGCCAGCATTTTGAAAACGGTGCATGCACGCGGGCTGAGCCAGGACGGACCACTAGTTACAGATAATCATGTAGCTAACATCAGTAGTACAAATTGCTAATAGTAAATTCTTCAGCTAATAAAACCTAAAGTTTAAAACCAAAATGTGTAAGCAATAGCAATATATTACTTTATAGCAGGAAGCCAAGTGCAGCTCCGATTTATCGTCGTTTCTCGGACAATCGCAGTTTATGTTTGTGGGACGCGTATTGGTTTCGAAATTAAAACTGCGCCGATATTTGTTATTGAAGTCATATTTTTGTTCAGTCTATTGGTATAACGATATTACTTTATTGGTGTTTAGTTTATCTTCCTGTTCTATGTTATTTTAGTAGTATAGTTTGGTTCAGAGCAGAAAAGTTTAGTTTAAAGCCTCGGGTTCAAACATGGTGCATAAAAGTTTAAATTACTAATATGTTTATCAGGTCACGTTAGTGGCTTATTTAATCTTAAAACATATTGCATGAATTAGATTTGAATCATGAGGTCTGGGATTCGAATCCTGTATGTAAGTACTATTTTAAACCTATATGTATTTAACCTATTCTTTCTAATTTACTTAATATGAATTATTTTCATACGAAAATCCTTAAAAGGTGCTTAGTTTTCTTAACGATTCCCCCTGAGAAGCATTAAAACAAAATAAGTATAAATAATATATCTGTATCAGCCCATATACGTCCCACTGCAGGGCACGGGCCTACTCTACAATCGAAAATACGATTGAGAGTGGTTAGGCCATATAGTCTACCACGCTGGCCTAGTGCGGGTTGGCGGACTTACATACCATAGAAATTCTTAAGAATCCCTATGGTATGCAGGTTTCCTCACGATGTTTTCCTTCACCGTTTTAGTGCGTGGTGATTGACTATCAATACACACATGACTCCGAAAAGTCAGAGGTGTGTCCTGGGATTCGAACCCGCGACCACCGTGAACATGTTGGCAGTCGCGTCTAGGCCGTTTACCAACAGGCCACCACGCACTTTTTTACCAACAGGCCACCACGCACTTTAATACAAATAATATATTACACAAATATTACAAAATAATTATCACAAATAATATATGTATACATATATATTTTTTAAATTGTAGGTACTTAAGCTGTGATTAAGATCAAATTAATGTTTAACAATAACGTTATTTTATCAAAGCACTTATACACTATCAATAAACGTTTTAAGTCCAAACACAAACGCAAATCAAACGCAGCAATGCAATATTCCTCAATAAAAAATAAACAAGCGACCGTTTAAAAAGTAAAAACGACGTGAATTTCATTCTGCGAAACGTAAATCCGAACACAAACGATCTCTTTTAAAAAGAAATAACATTAAATGTGAAACCTTTTTAAATTTACACGGAGCGTTTAAGCTACGATTCAGAAAGGATAAATGGTCACTCCCATTTAACCTTTTAACCGTAGCGTGCAATTTTTCACTTAGACATTTAACTAGGAAGGCGCACGTAACGACGGGGCCCAAACAAAGCCACCTACATCGCGTGAAGTGCTATCACGATCGCTAAATGTACCCGAGCCCTGCCAATTAAAACTTTACTACGTTATAACATTATGCACATAAACTAATGCTCACCAGGTCTCATATAAATATTTTAAATTGAAAAACTTTGCACGAGCAACGCGAAATCGTGAAAATATTTACGTCTGAATGCAGAACTAATACTGGAAAAAAGTTTTTTCATGTTAATTATGGATTCAAGATGTATAATATACTGGCTTAGTATTTTTAAAATATTGAAAGCTATTTTACTAGCTCGGAATTTAGTATGACGTCTAACCCACACTGATTGTACATTTTCTTCCGCTAAGAAACATTCGTTACTAAGTAAAATAATACAGGTTATATCAAGACTGTGACCAAAAATGAAGCCGGATAGTAATTTCAGTAACTACAAACACAAAGCAACAACATTTTTTTTGTGGCGTTTTAAGTATCATCGTATTGGGGTGGTAAATCCATAATTTTTGCATTAAATAGCATCTTTAATTGTAAAAAGGTATACATTATTATTTTCGGAAAATCTGTATTTACCACCAAAAGACAAAGACAGGAAATGAAACAGTTTTTGAAGTGAAAACTTCTTTAGCGGCGTTGAGTACTTTTTCTGTAATGGGTATAAAATCTTAAACTCGCGTCAGGACACGTGACCTGATCGAAAAAGCGTAAGACGGATGGAGAGTAGACAGCTGTCAGTTAGCTGTCAGTTTATAAAGCTTTGATGAATTGCCAATGATTTTGAGTGGAGATTTCAACATAAACTTCGCAGACGATAAAAATCAACTATTAATTGAATTTTTAAATAATGAATTTGGTTTAACTATGTCGAATGATCGCAATCTTAGCACAACGAAATACAAAACTACTATTGATGCGGTCTTTATTAGACATTTAAATAGGTTCGAATCAAAACTGTTCGTTTCTTACTTCAGCTACCATAAACCTATCGTATCAGTTTTAGAGATTGGCGATGATAGTTCTGGTAATGATGATGGTGAAAAAGTCGTTGAAATTATGGAGGAAAGTTGATTATTCGGAGAGATAAACTTTTTAATGTAAAATAATTGTAACAGTTTTAAAGTGTTAAATTTTTAATGTAATATAAATTGTCATGTTTGTGTACGATAGCGCAATAAATGAATATTGTATTCTACCACATAAATGATAGTACTTTTATACTGATAAAGCAATTGGTGCAAAATTATTCCCTACCCATTCCAAAATATCAAACATGCTCAACGTTAATAATCAAGTTTTCACTTCTGCCGGCACTCCCGGAGTGCAACCCGTCTTTTTTTTGTTGCTTTGTGTCACTAATACTACCACCTGGATTCGTTTTCGGTCACATTCTGGATATACCCTGTATACTAACAGCATGGAAGAAAATGCTGCATTAGCAAAGCATGTTGCTGTGAAAGCATTAAAACAGTATTTTAACTGCATATTCTTTACAACACGAAAAAAGCTTCACATATTCTAAATACCGCAACTAAACAGTTTCGCAAACGCATACTAAAACTGTATTTAAATGAGTTACAATAAAAAGACGTACACAAATGACTTACAAATTCCCATATTTCTTTCGAAAGGGGAATGGAAATGAGCCGATAAGGGTCTTAATGGATGGCCAATTCAGCAGTTACAACTGAAACGTTAAAGATTTTTTAACCCAAATAGAATCTTATTTAACCCTCAATTGGGCGCGCCTAAAAAGTAGCATAAGTGGTCGCGCGGGGTGTCTAGCACCCCAGAATTAGGAAATTAAATAAAATACGAAATACATGCAAAATCAGACTTTTATTAATAAGAACATTTGAACTTACATATTAATCAACTTTTATTTTTAACATAATTAACTTTTTTTTAAATATGAAAAATATTTTTTTACCTATCCTAGTTTTAATCGTCACAATTTTGACAGACTATATTCACAGGGTCATTGCACACATGTTTTTGGCATTTCGAACATTCGGTCCTGTTTTCCTGTTTTTATTACATAATACATGGCACCTTTTATATGATTGTCCTGAATTGCATGTTGTGTTTTTAGTCGTTTTTGCAGCGGTAGTGGTAGGGTATGCTAGCTCTTGATATTTGGTGAGGTTTGACTAAATTATCAGCCAGTCGCTTTAAAAATACTCTTCGGGATACATTAGAGTCAATTTTAGATTTGTATTTAATATAGGAATTGATACCTGTGATATTGAAAATATGAAAAAATATCACCATCAGCCATCTTTTGGTACGTCTTCATACATTATAACTGGCGCACATTTGGTCGTTCGTATCAACTCCCCCTTTCGTTTTATTATAAAAATGAATAATTTCGGGATTTCTTTTCTCACCCTCAATAATACATATGTTTTAAAACGGAAATAATGAAATTAACAGTCATCCACTACCTCGGAATTTAGACCACACAAACACACGACTTCGATATACCATTGAAATTTTTGAAATTGTGATCGCTATCATTCGTCGGAGATACGGTATTTTTCAAATTGAATCCTATTATTTATGAATCAGTGCATTTAACCCTTAATTGGTCACCTGGGGTGTCGTGCACCCCAAACACGCTCTCCGAGCCCAACCGTCCACAACAGAGCGCCGCTCGCAACTGAATTGTGTACGTTTTACATGTTTACGAAGCTACCTAGAAGACCAGCGAGCTAAATTCAAATTTTAAAAAGTTGTGAGCCTGAAAACCTGCTCTGGGGTGCATGACACCCCACGCGACCAATTAAGGGTTAAATGCACTGATTCATAAATAATAGGATTCAATTTGAAAAATACCGTATCTCCGACGAATGATAGCGATCACAATTTCAAAAATTTCAATGGTATATCGAAGTCGTTCGGTGATAAATAATTTGGCTTTTTCCCCTAAAGGAACCGCGAGGGGCTTGATTAAAGAGCGGCAGTCATGTAAGCTGTGAAGCCACACCTCTAAACGCGCCCGCGCAAAATTAATAAGCAAAATTACTCTTCTTTACCGACTAATAAATTACATTGATGGTGACTGGCAGCAGTTACAGAAGCCGTAAAAGGCGAGCTTTATTAGAATTAAACAACAGGTGTAATTTATACATGTTTCTTAATGCGTTGGTTATCATTATCTCTTTCTTTTTTATAATACTTGTAGAACAAATCTGAAAAGACGATAAATAAGATAATCTATAGTAACTTGTAGGAGGTCGTTGGATGCAAGCCACTTCCATCAGGAGGCTATGGGAATTGGGAAAGGTCATATTATATTCAGCAGTGAAGTTTTAGTAACTAAACGTATGACGTTTAGGAGTAATTATGATACTTAAATGAAATACGCTAAGTAAAGGGAATTATATTAAGTGGGTTTAAAAGTTCATAAACACATAAAATAGAGTTAGAGTTAGTATGGAGGTTATAGTTAAAATGCAGCGTTTGAAAATGATTCACAACGACATGTGGTAACTTTTTTTTGTATTGCAATGTGTTCTTATAAAGTTGTTTTGGGACTACCGAAACTTATTTTTTTTTAGTATAAAATTATAATTGCAACTAATAACGTTAAGTCTTCTTTTAAAAGTGAATTATACGTCATATAGATACTAACATTCTCCATTATCACACCAAATAAATTAAACGCGAGATGACGTAAATTGTCAATAGTTTTGTTTTCTATTAAATTAATTTATAACAATTGAAATCTCACTTCCATGCTATATTTAGAATATACTACATTTATTTGTTTTATTATAAGTATGAAATTTCAACCTTTTCAATAATAATACTAAAAGTACAATGAATTACAACATAATAACATGTTTAATAATATATTTTAATAATTTCACAACCACACCTTTATTTTTAATAAAGATATGAACGAATATCAAAACAACGCTTGTGCAAACTGGCCACGTTTAAATTAAAAACAGATCGAATATTAAACCTGCCAAGCAAATGATATCTTCCATTTCCTTTCAATTCCCCATTGTCTTGTACATTTTTATTGTGAACATTTTCTAAGCTATCGGAGCATTGTCGAAACGTAAGGGGGATTCTATTGTGTACTTAAATCAACGAGAGGGACCGCGCGGCATGGTTAACAGAAACAAAGGCTTTCTAAAATCAACCGTCGACGCTTTTAAAAGTGTCACTCCAGTGAATTTCTTTTTTGTTTCTCCCGCGCTCGAATGAATTTTTCATTGAAATTTCACAAAATATAAAATCCAGCTTTATTTTTAAGCAAATTATTTGCATCCACCTGACGGCTCTCGAACTGTTCTGTGTGTTACAAAAATATCTACTATTGAACTTCGTAATTGATGCAGTTTGGCTAGCCGTATGCGGATAAATAAAATCAAATTGCTTCACTTTGAAGATAGAATTTTATCTCCGATATTACACTTTATGCTATTTTAACGTTGTTTTTATTGTTATAAATATATAAAATAAATAACATCTGTATCTTAACGCCTACGCGAGATTTCTCGTGGGAATAGATTCGACATAGACATTTCACATTAGACATTTCGTTATGATTGTTTTGATACAAGCTTTCACTATGACTAGACCAATGTGAGAACTTTTTTTTTGGATTCCTAGGATAAAGTGCGTGGTGGCCTCTTGGTAAACGGACTAGACGCGACTGCCAATATGTTCACGGTTGTCGCGGGTTCGAATCCCAAGGCACACCTCTCAGCGGCGTGCACAGGACTATGACACTGGTATGCGGTGGAGTACTCGGTCACAAAAACTTTTTCTTTTATAGTTTTTTAGCATAGCCACAGCCACGCGACGGATCTCTAAGTCGGAAACCATGCCAATATAACAAGTCTTAGATGTACTACTATTCATGTCCATCTTCTACGGCAACGCAGACAAAACAGCGATCGATCGTCGCGGCGGAAGAAATTCTAATAAAATTCAAAGTAAAATAAAAAAAACTCACCTAGTCAGCTTTCAATTTTCACATATTCAAGGTTCCGGTTAGTTGAGATTACTATACCTATCCCGATGTAAATAAACGCAAGATTTCGGCCACCTCATTCATTCATTTGATAAACATACATTTTTAACACAAACCTCACAATCAAATAACATTTTAAAAATAAACAAACACACTAGTAAAAGCAAATGACTACAATTAATATCGAAACTTCGTAATAAACTGTTAAATGTACACACTTTCAAACGTTAAAATGAAAAATCCGTTAAGAAATCTATTTTTTCTTACAAACATACTAGTATAAAATAGTAAACAAAGCAAAATCTCATAAAAAAAGCAAAATGGCCCCCGCGAAACACAAAACATTTCTATTTAAACAAATAAAACCTTACTAACCAAAAATGCATAATGTGCATAGGTGATTTATTAGATTCCAGCCTATTAATTTTACTCGGATTATAGGCAACGAACATTTACGATTCCTCCCGACAACTGCCGAACTCCCGAGGCCTGCCGCAGGAGTCGCGGCTTTCAATATTCATGGGTGTGTGCGTTTGCGACTGTGCACGGACACCAAAATTACTACACACATGCAAACAAATGTAATGCGGCACGCGGCGGCATGACTTGGTTGATTAGATACATTAATTTGCTTTGCAGCGCCTCTTGCTTTTCGCGTGGCAACCATAATGTTTGCGTGATTGCAAATAGGTGCTATTTATAAAATATTAGGCGTTTTTAAGTTATTATATTTTGTTTATTCATTTATTTACTATAAATTAAAGTCATCTAAAACGTACGAACGTTATAATAAAATATCTGTGAATGGCAAGTAAAGCACTGCATTTCTGCCTACAAGGAGTGCACGCCCCTGACACCTCTGACTTTACGGAGTCATGTGTGTATTGATAAGTCAATCACCACGCACTAAAACGGTGAAGGAAAACATCGTGAGGAAACCTGCATACCATAGCGATTTATAAAAAAAAAACTATGGTATGTAAGTCCACCAACCCGCACTAGGCCAGCTTGGCGGACTATATGACCTAACCACTCTCAATCGTACTGTCGATTGTAGAGGAGGCCCGTGCCCTGCAGTGGGACGTATATGGGCTGATACATACAGATACAGGATAAAATTTGTATAATATTCAAAACTTCACCACACCTTTATATGCTTTTAAACAAGTGAAAGTGTAAAATATGAAACCGAACGATGTTCAATACATTATTTCCACAGACGAAATAGTTAAGATGGGAAAGCAATAAGTCTTTGATTTAATAAAAAAAAAATTGTATTTGAACCGGGGTCAAATCCAGATTTCCGTGTTAGAAGGCATGAAGTACTGTCCTGTTGCCTCATCATCAGCAGTGGACTTCCTGAAGCTGGAGGGAGCTGGAAGAAAAGATGGAGAATGAGGAATTTAAATGGGATTTCACGTAGTAAATAATTTTTGCAAGTTTTTATTTTACGAGCGTCAAGTCAAGTCAGTAGTCATGTATATACTTCTACTTCTAATTCTTAATTTTTTGTTTCGCTTTTGTGTTAGCACAACCAACTGACTCGTATGCACCTGACGGTAAGTGTAGTTTAAAAAAGGTATCCACCGGTAACAGTAAGTTATACATCAGCGGTCGATAGATAGCCAATCAGCCTGCTTAAAATCGAGGAAACACAGGCTAAACCAAAAACGCGACAGTTGTGTGTGTCTTCTCAGTTGTCCTACCATCGTATACGGTGGCCAACAAGTAGTTAGAAAATCGTATCAATAAAAATATATTCCTATTACCTAACTTTAAACTAATACATTAAATACTTCGCTCACGATTTTTCAACAAACTGTTAGCTTACCTTTAATTATTTCAAATATTTATTTATGCAAAAACTCTAAACCAATACACTGAGCAATAAATAGTACATAATCAACTGGGAATACAATTTCATTTAACAATTACAATTTAAGTACAACTTACAATTATTAAAGTTTGTTGTTCAGCGTCAACCGTTTAGCCAAGCCCGTCGTTTAAATATAATCACAAAAATACTTGACAAAAACACGAAATAATAAAGCTGTAAAATTATGAGTCTCTAAATAATATCGTGATGTAACACCATAAAGACAGTGAAGCGGGCATTATAGACAAGTCAGTCCACCTTTAATTAAGGCGGTCAATTATGATACTGAATTATGAAACTGCCGTGTCGCGTGTTACACGTGCCTAGTACTTAATGAATTATATAATAGCTTTTAAGTAAATAAATGTAACCAGGACGCACCTAACAATCGCGCTAATGGCTTTGTCCTGTGATTCAAGCTAAAAAGTGTAAATGTGTAAATTACTGTCATTTGTCTGTTTGGATTGTATTGGAAATTCTACCTTAAATAAAATACATTTAATTAACGCTGTATCAGTAATTAATGATTTAAAAGATACAAAAATTAGGAATATTTTATAGAAATATTTATTCAAAAGGGCTTTTACAATACTTGAATTGTGAATTATAATTACCACATTGTATTTATACCTTTCAATACAAAATTTGTAAGGTATCTTAAAGATCAATGAATTCGTGTATTTCTCACGATATAACAGTTAATGTAGGAATAATAATTGGTTTAAAACTTAACGTTCTTTTCATTAGAGTCGTAGCAGTTTATTTCATTGTATTGGCTGTTGGAATTCTAAGGCCTAATTATGTATTTTTCGAAGGCTTTTCGCGTATATAAGAAATCATTGGATTTAATTTCAGAATGAATAGCATTAACGACCACGATGCCTTCCCCATCAGGTATACAGGTAAGAGTTCACGTATGTCGCTGTTATGTTAAAAGCTTAGAGTATTTATGTATATTATAGACAGAGCGCTGGTGTACTTCAAAGGCGGAGACAAAAATGATGGTGCCGGGCTACCTTCTTCTGCCCTCCTATTGGCCGATAGTTAACGGATTGTCCAACATGCAGGAATTATTTGGAAAATAATAATAAAAATAAATAGTAAATATCTATTTTATTCCATGTAAACTCGTTTTATAAGGATGATAGGTAGCTATTATCCTTCCTTTGATAACCGAAAGTATATATACATATAATTTGAATTTATAGCAATTGGTTGTTAAATAACTAGAACAATTTTCACGAATATTGGAGCGCTAAAAACATTACGAACAAGAAAATAAATACGTTTTTGAAGACGCAAATGTATGACAACGCTCCCTCTATATTAAAAATAGACTAAGGTTAAAAGTTATTACAACGGGAAATGGATACTAAAAATAAACATCAAAGCAAGTTATAGGAATAACTCCACACGTAAGCCTTTGAAAATATTATATGAAGTAAATTAAAACAAAAAGAATGTTATTTCAGTGACGTCACAGGACATCGGAGTAACAATTCAATTGAAAAGTAAAAGGACAAATCTGACACCTGACCCTTACTGTGTGTACTGCTCCAGAACATTTATTGGGGATATTTTTAGACAATCCTACACGTTCATCCATCACTACAATTTCTGTCAAGTTCGATCAATATAGCGAGTTACGAATTGACACTGAAGCTCGGTAAGTTTCTTAAGAGAAAAGTAGGGTAAAATCAATTTAACCCAGTTTTAGCTGTGCAAACCTCTATGCCGCGAATATATCACAAGGATAATAAGTCACTGAGGTAACAAGAAACTAGAATACTGTAACGTTGTGATCATCTGTCATTGGAAGTAATTATTATTACTGGTGGTAGGTTTTTCATTTTATGTTAGATTTCACCTGTGAATGTATCACCGCAATGTCTATTTCTCCCGCCAAACAGTAGTGTGAATGCGCTGTTGGGTATCGGTTCGAAGGATATTCTAGCCATAGTAACTACTGGGCATAAAAAGACTTAACATCTTATGTCTTAGGATAGCGAGCGCACTAGAATGCCAAACATTGCGTTGTAATTCTCCATGGGTTTTTTTTGTTTCGCTACTGTACGTGAGAGGTTGTATCGTTTACCATCGTCATCAAGCGAATTGAATGCTCGTCTCGCCATTCATAGCAAAAAAAAACTAAACGAGATTCAACAATATATATTTAAGTAACCTGATTTGTTCTATAATTGAAGAATGTGAAATGTCTACACAGCTGTGGCTGAAGAGAGAGAAGAGAGAGAGAGAAAGACAAAGAAAAATAACGAAGAGAGTGAGATTTCTAAACAGTTGGTTCGTTTCGGGCTAGTGAACTTTAAATACACTGTATATTTACTTTTTAATATGACACGATGATTTTATATTGACACGGCGAGGTAACAACAATGCATCTAACGTTAAGTGAGTGCAATCCAATTAGAGTGTGCAGGGAGAGGTGATTATCTCTCGTCGTCTCGTCACTATGAACAAATTAGAAAACGCTTTTAGGAGCTCAACAGTATACATTTATAATTTACTTTTCAGGTGGATATTACAGGAAGGACCATGTCACAAGGATGAATAAGGTATGTGAGTATGCACTATAGACAGCATAACAAACAATTTTTCTATAGTTTCTATGAAAGACCTTATAACTTATATCATTAAGCATACTACAAGTATGGGTATAAGAACAATCTATATATAAATAAAATTGAAGTGTCAGTTTGTAAAGTGAAAAAAAATATGTCCAACTACATATCGTTATATACACGATACCTATAACGAAAATGACCTTAGATTTTTTGTCTGTCTGTCTGTCTGTTTGTTTGTTCCGGCTAATCTCTGAAATGGCTGGACCGATTTTGACGGGACTTTTATTGTCAGGTAGCTGATATAATAAGGAGTAACTTAGGCTATACTTATTTTAGAAAAAATATTTCATTTTAGAAAAATAAAGTTTTTCGTAGTAGTAAGTAAAAGTCGCGGGTACAGCTATCTTTAATAAGGATAGGAGCGGGCCTGGCTCCGACCGGGTCTAGGGTCCAGATCTTTTCTGAGTCCAGTCCACATCAACATCATATTATTTCCCGTCCTGTTTTATTAATATTTTTATACTCAATGCCTTCCTCTGTACAGCTTTTCCTGCCCGTCCCATCCCGTTATATCCCGTTTCATTTTACCTGTCACATCTCACACCCTTTGATTTAAAAAAATATATATATTAAAAAACGCGAAATTGGTTCAGCCGTTTCCGAGATTAGCGTGCATAAAGGCACAGACAAACAGACAAATAATCTAACAATCATTGTTTTGTGTTCTGTAACGTTAATGAGAGACAAAGCATTTGGGGGAACATGGTATTTTTTCTCATTTATCTTTATGTACAGAAATCAATCCATTAAAAATTTATTATATGTATATATTTTAACATGCTATAAAAACTGTTATAATTTAATATTATATTATTTAATTATAACACGTTTAATTTATATCTATAAGCGGAAAATGCAAGTGACTAAGTTTTAACTGCACCTCAATATTCAACAGGTCACTATAGACATTCTATCATCCATTGGTCAGCAGTGGACTTCCTGTGGCTAGAGATGAAACCACAATTGTCCACCTCTGATTGTTCAGTTATCCTTAGTACTTTAGCACGAGTTAATAGCTCATGCTACTACTTAATATTAGCATTCTCCCAGCAACATGCTTAATCGTCGACCCTTGTGTACAGAAAATACCTGAATTTGAATTCTAATATATTTTTAAATTTTATATTATTTACTAAGGATTACCTACAACTTATCGTTATAATACGTGAAAATAATACAAAAGTTTAAACGAATAAAAGGTCAATTACAAGTTTCCACTTATATGAGCTGTATATACATATATTATATACAGGGTATATCAAGACTGCTACCGAAAACGAAGCCGGGTGGTAGTTAAAGCGACTTCAGACACAAAGCAACAGAAAAAGTTGCAAAAAAAAGTGACTTTTTTTTGTTATTTTTTTCCTATGACCATATTTGGGTGGTAAATACATTTTTTCCTAAAATAACAGTGTATATCCTTTTATTTATAAATAATCTATGATATAAAAGTGTTTAAATTATTATTTTAGCAAAAACTATGGATGTACCACCCAAAAATGACGATATATAAAAAATCATAAAAAGCCATTGTCGCGTTTCTTTGCGAAATTTTTAGTTGCATTGTGTTTGTAGTCACTAAAACTACCACCCGGCTTCGTTTTCGGTAGCAGTCTTGAGATACCCGGTATATAAAAAAACTAGGCAATTTATAAATAACTCAATAATAAATATATGTATAAACAGAATACAGATTTATTGCTTGTTATACGTGCGCCAAATACACACAGTGATTTGCCCAAACTTTACAAGTACTACTAGACAACATCGATAAAACTTTACGCAACAAACGGAAACAAAAACACGCACCAAATGAATGCAAAAAATCGAGTCGACATCGAAAAATTATGATAGGCCGCCAGTTGTAAAGTAACGTAACTAATACGGTTCGCGCAATACCCTAGCAGTAATGGGAAAACAGACTGGCTGCATCAAAGTGCCCTCGATTAATTGAAGTGCCAATTCTAGTTTCGCCCTTTCATTTCAACGATACCTGGTTGAGTATGGAGTTTTGTTCATTTACCTCGCTACATCGAATTAGTGTTTAAACGTACCCTGGGACTGTATCGATAGTTTGCTGAGTAAGTTCTGATTATTGTGCTGGAAATAAGTAGGAATTAAATGTGTTGGCGATTTGAGAGCTTCTTCTTCTTTCCAACTCCTCCTATTAATTTAACTTTCTGATTTATTTCGTAGCGGGTTATAGACAAGTAAGACATTCCCGAAAACTCAAGAGCTTCAATTGACAGCCTCCGTGGCGCAGTTGGTTAGACGCCGCCTGTGAAACGAGAGGCCGCGGGTTCGATCCCCGCACCGAGAGAAATGTTTGTGCGGCCCACAAATATTTCTTCCGGGTCTGGGTGTTTGTGAGACCGAAAAGTCTCTCGTAGTTCCTGATACCCACGACACAAGACTCGATCTTAGTGTGGGGTCAGGACTATGTATGTGACTGTTGGGTGTTATTTATTTTATAAAAAAAAAAAAAAAATTTCAGTGTCATTACGACGCGTGCCACTATTGACCATGGCTTACCGCAGTTACAGGTGGGTGTCAAGGCAGGACAGTCTACGTTACAGAGAATCATCAAATATATATAATCCCGGTAGTGACTAAGAGTCAGACATGGTCTTAATTAAGTTACGTATTCTCATTATTGTATGATGGTTGTGTGTATTATAAAAATACATACATACATACATAAACTTACGTCTATACCCCAGACGTGGTAGGCAGAGGTGCCAGTACATCCACATTTCGCCTTGTATGTTCCGTCCCACAATGTTATAGGTGGCGAGCCTATCGCCATTTCGGGCACAAATTCCTGACTCTGGGCTGATAATGAATAGAAAAATCCAATATCACTTTGCCCAACGCGGGATTCGAACCCGAGACCTCAGCTTTGTAACCGTATCTTAGTACAACTACGCCACCGAGGCACGAGGCATAAAAATACAGTTTTTATTAATACAAAAAAGGTTTATAGAACCGTGCATAAAAATGTTACGTATTTCAAAACAATTTATATTTTCGTTACACAAAATAAAAAAACACTTACAGACGTTTCGTGTTCGTTTACTACAAAAACATAGCCGCGTCAACCACAATTCAAAAATGACCTTCAAACGACACGAAACGGGCCACCTTAATACCGAATATTAACAGCGAACACGAAGTCCTCCATTACAACTGATAGTGTTATCTACATCTCTAAATTCAAACACGTAGCGCGACGAAAACGTTATATTTAAAAGCGTATTTTCATTTTCAGTTATTAAAGTTGTCTGCGACGGAAAAAGTGGAATGTATAAAAAGTCGGCTATTCCTCGAGTGATGTAGGCAGTGCATGCAATGCTAGGAAGTTGACAAATGAGACTGGCTCGCGCTGTATATTTTACTATATTTTTCCTCGGATTCTCCTTTTAATGAGAACGCGTTGAATGCCTTATCTACAGCGATTCATAATCCGCGATAATACTGTCTACGGTGATTTTTCACGAGTTGCCGCCACGGCAGCCACTCGGCACTTTTACGCCTTTTCAAATGCAAAGTATAATCGCACTATCATTGAAGTGAGGCGATATTCTCGTATAAAAGACGTTCTATATTGTTGATGCTTTGGACGGCTTTGGACGTGTTATTGTATATTAAAATAAATAGTATACAAAGGAATAGAATAGGGTTAACATGTACGTACAATATATATTATTAAGATCTAAGAAGGGCTGCCTTTATGGCGTATGTAGTTGTTCTATGGTACGATTACAAAGGTCTCCGGTTCGAATCCTGGGTTGGGTAAAGTAATATTGGATTTTTCTATTCATCATCAGGTCAGAGTCAGGAAAGAGCCTCATGGTCCTAATAGTACCTGCCTACCCTTTCTCAGAAAACAGCGTGAGTTTTGTATGTATCTATGTACACAGTCAGGTCATAAGTGTGTGACGAATCACACAGTAAAAACTTTTCTTTTAGAATGCTGGCCACAATTTTTTTTATTGAATTCGAATTTCGAACTGTTCATGAAAATAATTTTTTTTTTTTTTTTTTTATTGCATTGAATGGCGAGACGAGCAAGCCGTTCGCCTGATGGTAAGCGATACGACCGCTCATAAACAGTAGCAATATTCCACTGCGCTCGCCATCCTGAGACATAAGATGTTAAGTCTCAATATGTCCAGTAGTTGCTCTGGCTACAATGTCCTTCAATCCGAAACACAACAGTGCATTTAAGCAGTGTTGTTTCACGGGAGAAATAGACATTGCGGTGGTGGCTTCTCACATATGAGAGACCTACCACCAGTATACTTTTAATGTAAATGTATACTTTTTAGAATTTTACTCATTTTTAAATATGGAGTGGACGCTTAAAGAAGACCGTGTTGCAGTTATTGCGTTGCATCGTTGCGGTTACGCGCCAATTCAAATGTTTGACATACTGAAAATTTTTAATATAACCAAAAGATTCATTTATCGTACCATCAAACGATACAATAAAGACTCTAGTGTAGATGACAGGTCAAGAAGTGGTCGCCCTCGGTCTGTTAGGAGTCCAGCAGTGAAAAAAGCTGTGGAGGCGCGGAGTCAAAGAAATCCCAAACGTAAGCAGAAACTGTTGGCCCTTCAGATAGGGTTAAGCAGAACCACGGTGAAAAGGATGTTAAATGAAGACTTAGGGCTTCGGGCATAACGAAGAAAAACAGGACATCGTTTGAATGCTCGTCTAATGGACCTGAGACTGATGAGATGCCGCGCTTTGTTGAAGTGGTACGCGGGAAAAAAATATCGGGAAATTCTTTTTTCAGATGAAAAAATTTTTACCGTAGAAGAGAGCTACAACAAACAAATTGATAAGGTGTACGCACACAGTGGTGAAAAAGCGAGCAACCGTATTCCGCGTGTCTAACGAGGTCATTTTCCATCCTCGCTCATGGTATGGTTGGGAGTTTCTTATTGGGGCTTAACAGAGGTACATTTTTGTGAGAAAGGTGTAAAAACGAATGCAGTTGTGTATCAAAATACAGTCCTGACGAACCTTGTGGAACCTGTTTCTCATACCATGTTCAATAACAGGCACTGGGTATTCCAACAAGCGCACAAGCAACGCCAGCTCATAGAGCGAAGAGCACACAAGACTGGCTGGCGGCGCGTGAAATCGACTTCATCCGGGACGAAGACCGGCCCTCCTAAATTCCAGATTTGAATCCGTTAGATTACAAGGTATGGCAACACTTGGAGGAAAAGGCGTGCTCAAAGCCTTATCCCAATTTGGAGTCACTCAAGACATCCTTGACTAAGGCAGTCGCCGATATTGTCATGGACCTCGTTCGTGCTGCAATAGACAACTGGCCGCGCAGATTGAAGGCCTGTATTCAAAATCACGGAGGTCATTTTGAATAAACTTTAGTGTCATAAGAATCTATGTTTTGTTAAGTTCATTTTGGTATATAAATGGTTACATAATGAATAACTTGTTTCAATTATTTTATATTAAACATGTGACAGAATTTATGACCTTACTAGGTATAAGCATATTATTATGTTAGATGCGATCCTAAGGGTATGAAACAAGTAACATAATTAAATACATAGAACTTAAAATAGGTCTATTTGAAATATTACCTAATTTACGTCACACTGTTGGGCAAGTCTTCTCTATGATTAAGAAGGTTTGGACTTTATTTATCCACGTATGAACGAGTTGACACTTCCCATGTATTTTTAAAATTCATATCTGCTTGGTAAATTTTCTGATGTTTACCTTCACTTTTTAATATTAATTAAGATAAAAATACTTATTGATGTGAAACTCCGTCTCCATTCCATCAAAACAACGCGAAAAAACCTCCTATAAACTCCATATCCCAAAACTTTAATTCGAAAATCTAAAATTTACGATCTTCTGTTCGAAATACATCTGTATTAAAAATTTATTATATTTTTCATCAGCGGATAACTGGGAACGTGAATTGTGAAGTGGCAAAAAGTTTTGTTCAATATTTATGATCCACTTCCCGAAGTGTTGTATAGTCCAATGTTTGCCGTTTACCAGTTCCGTTTCACGTTTTGTGAAGAGGAAAGTAGGAAGTTCAATACTGTATAATATCAATTGTGATGCTTTGATTAACTATTTGGTGTTTTCTTGCACTGGAGTCTTGTTGTCAGTGATATTTAAACACATTTCAACAGAAATCCCAATAGTGTATTCGTCTGATGACATTGTAATAGTCACTTTTTATGGTTAATATGTGTAATATTGTAGTAGAATACAATTATTGATATTTATCGGCTCGTTTGCTAAATCGTTTCCGTCCTCCACATCTATATCTATTCTCATTCACACCTGGTTCGCGTTGTGTATATATAGTTCGAGACGACAGATGCAAAGAGTATGAATATATACACAATACACAACAGACATCATTATACCGGCATCCTCAGCACCAGATATACGAAGGCTATACCCGAAACTCCACAACTGCGTGGGTAGATATTATATGTTTTACATCATGTGAAGTTACGTAAGGAAATAAAGTAAAAAAATAAGAAAAAATATGGGTAGGATGTTGATGCCTCGTTCTTCATGCAATATGTAAATAAAAAGCTGATATAAAAATGTCACCCACTAAAAATTTGTTCATCTTCATAGACCAGCGTACACGGGTCCGCTTATAGCATTATTTATCTCGAGAAGCTTTTAAAACCAAGCGACCACTAAGCAGAGCTGTCAGGTCGTATCTCGCTGCTATATATTTTGTATGAAACTGCTGCTAGAGATTAGCCGCAAGGTCTGGAATGACACCCTATCCCCATGTAGGTAAGGGACATAACCCTGAATAGTAAATAACATGTTTGCCAAGTAAAAAAATAATACATACATCCAACCGTCACTTACATAGTCCTGAACCTACATTAAGATCTTGTGTCGTGGATATCAGAAACTAGGAAAGACTTTTTGGTCTCACAAACACACAGACCTGAGACACATATTTGTGGGCCTCACGAACATATTTCTCGATGCGGAATCGAACCCGCAGCATCTCGTTTCACAGGCGGCGTCTGGTCTGTTAATAAAAGCCTTTCATTACATTTAAAAGCAATGGGAAGCACCTAAGAAGTTGTATGAAATAATAACAACTTAAATAAATGTTTTAACTTATGCACATAATCTATATATCATATACCTCTCCGTAAATGTATATTATGACTGCATAAAATATAACTACGAAAGTTCCGCACTTTAAATTTCAACGTTCTACAACTAACTGTGACGTACGAGCACTAGAATAATTTAAATACAGCATTTACTTACTACATAAACATGGTTATTAACTTATACCAGTTTTTCTTTATTTAGGTAAATGCTCAGGAAAATACGAGAAAGCAATGCGGTTTAAATTTAAAAAAAAATGAATATAAAAACATGCGGCATGGTTGGTAGTCCGAAACTAATTCAAAGATTAAAAACACAGGGACCATAACAAATAAAAATTAAAGTGATATTATATTCTGGTCGTTGAGCGCATCACTACCAATGTTCAATACAAACCATAGAGTCAATATTTTAATCAAGATAAAAGCGAGCCCTACCGTATACCATTCGTAGTCAAAACCCACACATCAAGCGAAACCTCAATAGCACTCGACAAACGCGCATCCCCCAACCAAAACACGAACTCGTACTCAGCCTTATCCACGAGACATCGTAAGATTTTTATTAATACACTTACCTTTTGTAACACCGCGCTGTATGGCGCTGTAATAACGCGCCGCGTGAAATACGGGTACATTTCGGTACCCTAGAAATGGAATGCACCTGGCTCCTTAGGTTTTATGCGAACTTTCCTCACCTTCTTACGTTGCTCGGTAAGGACTGGCAATATCGTAGTCGTCACTTTGTGACCCCTCATAATACGAGTATTACTCGGGTACTTGGTACTCGGGTATCGGGCTTCGCGCCTCACCGTAATTTTACGAGCGGAGTTGCCCCTTCAGTTTGTTTTTCGCCGATGTAAGAATGTTTGATATTAACATTTTTATGATGTCCGACAAATTGTGTGATAAGAATACGCTAGAGGTTGTAAACGTCGAGTACAGAGGTTGTAAACGGCTAATGTGTGTACTGAAGTACTGTCTTGGAATTTATATTGAACCGTTGAGGATATTGCTTTAAGTGGACGTGCGTCGTGGGACGATTTTTGATGATATTATGTCTATTTTTGTACTGAAACTATTCTGTGAGTTATTAAAATAACTAGTAAATGTTACAATTATGAGCGTTTATATTATTTGTTTTGTGAACGCAACAAAAGTAAACCGTTTAAAATCTATTTGAATATTTTATTTTGTTACAGTTAGTTTAATATAATCATTTGAGTAATTGATTGTCTTTTTGTTGCATTATGTCCTTATAGACTGGTTATTTCTAAGGAGCAATAATCAGAATCAATAGTATTTCGCATTTTAGAGGTATGATAATATTGGGAGATTTTTCATTTTAGCTTGTTCACACAGTGGATTCAAACGTCCATGATAATTAAAACATTTTTAAAAGCGTCTCTAATATTTTTGTGACTCTAGAATAACTTATAAATAATTATTTACAAAAATGCAACATTACATTGAGCTTCATTCCGAATACTCTATAAAATCATCAGCACCACGACATCAAAATATATTTTTTTCCTTTTAAACAACAAGTAAACAATCACCATTTCAGTGAATAAAGGAACCCTTATACTGCGATACTACAAACGAATAAATTCCCAACAACCAAGTCGGTGATACATCTTAAAAATTCACTCCAGTTTATCTTAGCTTATTTTTCTCAAACTTATTTCTGTCTATGTATATCCAAGTTTGTTATCTCAATTTGGGTCCAATCTGACACCAGTGGTCGTCTGGGACCACTCGCCATTCAGATGTGGCCCAATTGAGTGACAAATAGCAAGGGAAGTTTTATTTATTCAGGAAAATGTTCATGTTTTAGGGTAATTTTGTTTAGGAAAAAACCGGCCCGGATAGTGACAAAGTAGCAACAGACGAGTATACCCTAGCTTTTGTGTACTTTATCGCGGAATACTAAATTACTTGTAGTTCGCCAGATGGATTTGTCGAACTTTTTTCTATTTTATTGTTCGGGATGAGTGGAGTTACTTGGATTGTGTTTTATTGCTGTGATTGAAGTAGTTTCATGTCGGCCAGGTTTTTACATTAAAGGTTATAATGCTTTAATATTTTATCATAGAACACAGCTACGTCATATAAGGTGCTACAAAAACATGCATGCTTTTACTTAAATGTTTGGACTTCTTGTCATATAGTTGTAAGAACATCCAAAGACACATGATGAAAGCGACCAACACTCAGCGACTTCTTACAACCCTACTTTGGTCGTCTGTCCACCTTCAGGCAAGGCATATACTTAAATGAAGACAAAATATATTACAATCGAAGTACCGGACACACAGTGGGCGAGTCCCCGACATCAATAAGCCTAATGAGCAAAAACGTGCTTTTTGTTTAGAGAACACAAATCTGAGGGGACCATCCGACGCCACAAAAACTATACACGTGAAGGCGCACAGAGTAGAAAAACAAGGATTCTGTGAAGCTAAAATATACCATGTGAAATCTATGGTAATTTTTTACAGTAGTCCCTAATCTGTACAGTACATTACAGTTCATCTTTTTATAGACTAAAGTATTGTCATTTCATTTTAGATTAGTCAAAAAAATGTTAATTAAAATCTAAGTGTCTATTTCTCCCACCATATAGCAGTGTAAATGCACTGTTGTGTTTCGGTGTGAAGGACTTTGTAGCCAGAGTAACTACTGCACATATTGAGACTTAACATCTTATGTTATTGTTCATATATGTAATTCATGGTGTTGTTTGGTTTTACTACAATCCATGAGCGGTCGTATTGCTAACCATCCGTTGCCATCCGTTGAATGGCACACTCGACTCGCCAATACAAATAATAAAATTATTATTATTGTTTAACATTTTTTTGAATCATTTTTTTCGTTGTATCTAAGGTTAACGTAAAAAAAAATACCCAAATCGACAATTAACATATATATTAAGCTTGTATTTTGTAATGGGTATTACAAAAGTATTTATCTTGTTCCGGGGATCGAATCGAACGGTTCTGTTTGACAGTCGTTTTATCATTCACTATACAGCCATCACAATCAAATATTCAATGTAATATCAATCTAAAATGTATAGGATAGAATTAGGATACCTGAAAATAATAGAACCAAATCCACTCCGCTCAATCCGTACTAGTTAAACAAAGAGAATAAATTGTCAATTTACTCGTTCATCGAATTTCAGTATTAGTTTGTCGCGATTCCATTTGTTGGAGTAAATGTACAATCTATGTCAAAGCCAGTTTTCACATGTCATGGTTTGAATTCAAAATGGAGGCAGGAATTAATCGAATTAATTTAGTCTTTACATATTGGTAAGTCTTTTAACTGATAAGAAAATATTAGACACTCATAGATAGATGTCTTTCATGGCAAGCATACCAATTACATGCTGGCCTAAAATTTTCGAATATTAAGTGATAATCATCTATTATCAGTCATTTCTCTATCTAAACCGCACTACACTTGCGAGCAGGTATAGTGTAATTACTGGATATATTGAGACTTAACATCTTATCTCTTAAGATGGCGAGAGCAGTGAAATGTCCAGCATTGCTTTGTAGTTCATGGTGTTTTGGTTTTGCTACTGTCCATGAGTGGTCGTGTCGCTTGCAGTCAGGCAAATGGCATGCTCCTTTTGATATTCATTGCATTAAAAACTTAGCCGTGCGAAAAAACACCAACGAACAAAATAAAATATTAATTTAAAATCACGCTTGTTGTATCATTTGTACAAATGTGAACCATTGAACCGGCCATCGCAATGTGGTTGATTATAACGTAATCAATAATTCATTAAAATCATTTTGAGCGTGCAATACCGTTGTGGAATTGTTGTGGAATGCTATCAAACAAATGAGTATTTTAATGGTTGGCACAAATTTGGGGAACAAAGCACATTTAATAGGGGTATTGTAGGCATATGTGACAATTACGTTACAGACCTTAAGGCTCGTATCTGTTTGGCAGGGCCGGCGCAAGGCAAAAGCGTCGTGGTTCATGGGCGACCACACAGTCTCGTGGGCTTTCAAATCTCTAAAGAATTTTTTATAACTTATGAATTTCGTTTAGCTAGGATTAGTAAAATCCGAAGTCATTGATGTACTCATAGCTAGTCTACGCACATTAATCTCTGGACTACTGGTAGAATTAGATTTTTTTTTGTATGAAACAAAGATTATAGCATGGGGCCTGGGGCACTTCAAGAGAGGAGTTAAAAGGTTCTTACAGGGTTGGCAACGCGCGAATGACACTTCTAATGTTGCAAACCTCTATAGGCTACGGAAACTGCTCACCATCAGGCGGCTTGTTTGCGTCCTTACTATATATATACATAGCTTAACATATGATTAGGCGAACATACATGAGTAAAATGTTTTATATACACACACACACAAACCTACACACACACACACACACACGCACGCACGCACGCACGCACACACACACAAACCTACACACACACACACACACGCACGCACGCACGCACACACACACACACACACACACATATTTTTATTGTTACATTAATTTTGATTCTTTTAAATTCTAATCTGTTAATGTTTTAAGATAGCTAAGCTATTTACTTTATTATTGCCAATAATAAATGAAAATAGGATACTGCATTAATATTTTTATTGTCGAAATTATTTTATTTCTTTTAATTTCTTATTTGTCAACATTGTTTTAGATAGAGTGTCAATTTATTTGTTACATTCATTTTAGTTCTTAAAACATCTCATTTGTTTTGTTTCCTACTTGTTATTGATTATGTTAGTTTAAAACAAAAGGACTACCCATATTTAATATTTAATCTGTAACTTAGTGTACCATTATAAACTGTCGCATACACAGATTTATTTATCTACTTCTAATGCATTTAACGAGCTGCAAGCAAAATGTAACCACATGGCGTGAAGATCCTGGTGATCTAAAACACAGGCCCTGCCTATATCAGACACCAGTCTCACATCCAGTTTGTAATTTTAACATGTTGTACCCTTTTTTCTGTATGAGAGAATAAAATAAATATTATTATTACTCCTTAGCAGTATAAAAAACATAAAACGTTTTATTTCTTCAATGCCTGATTGTCACGAGCGCCAAAAGCACAAGTCCTGAAATAGTGCCTTAATAAATATTAGAAGCTTTAGAATGTCAGGTGTCTTCAAGGCAATTAAAAAAAATTAGAAGTGTCTTACAATTTTTTACCCACATCAAGTTTAGACCTTGCGCCGCCACTGTTGCTTGTATTAGGCAGCCTTAATTTCCATACGGTATCCTCATTTAAATATCAGATCTAATAACGAAAGCACTAGATTCATTTCAAAATGTTTTAGGAATGTTTGAGTTATGTTTGCAAGCTATTGCTGATATTAAAGTCACGGAGAATAGATGAGATCGCAAAATGTATGAACCATAAATTAATAACCTAGGTTTTAGGTTTTAGTTTTAGGTTTTAGGGTCTCGACTCGGCCGCTATATCCGCAGCGTGCCGGGTTGGTATGCCAGTGACACTAAAATAACCCTTTAGATCTCCTCCGGGGTACTTTTAAAGCTTTTCCCCTTGACAAAAAAAGATGACTATCTTTACATCAGCTTATGTCTCAGAATGGCGAGCGCAGTGGAATGCCAAGCATTGCTTTGTTATTCAAGGTGTCGTTTAATTTTGCTACTCTTCATTAGCCGTCGTATCGCTTACCATCAGGCGAACGGCATGCTCGTCTCGCCATTCAATGCAATAAAAAAAAATATAGTGACTGTTGGGTGTATTATACTCGTATTTATTTATTCGAACCTACAACCTCGTATTTTATTTGAAACTATGTATTTTATAATAATTATACTATGAATTACCAGTACGTTCCACAACCAGTTCTTGGAAATGGACATGCAACGTTATACTGGGATCGGTCTATTATCACAGACAGGAATATTGTCGCCAATAAACCTGATATTGTAATAATCGATCGATTGACGCGCCGGGTAATACTTGTTGATGTTACCGTTCCACATGACGATAAACTCGTTAAAGCTGATAAAGACAAGTAGTCCAAGTATTTAGATTTGGCACACGAGGTTACCGACATGTGGGATGTGGACTCGACAGTTATTGTCCCGATTTTTGTTTCTGCACATGGACTGATACCAAAAAGCGTCGACCAACATCTTCAGAGGTTTTCAATTGGTCGTCGGGTCAAGAGCCAGATCCAAAAGGCGGTTTTGTTGGACACGGCACGCATAGTGAAGAGGTTCCTCACTTTGGATCCCTAACCGGTGGCTTGTGTTTTGAGCCCCGCCACCGAAGGGTCATTACTTTTTTATATGACATATTGTTTATTTTTATTTTTGTTTTTAAATATGATGTATAAAAATGTAAATAGAATATTAACGAAATAAAGGGAATTACTATGAAATAAAGAGCAGCAACAACTGACAAGTAAACATTAAAACAAACAATAGCTTCACGTTAAAGCATAAAATACGAAAATTCTACTAAAACAAATGTGTACGTTAAAAGATAAGGTCAAAATGGTAACAATTTCGGAACATAATAAGTAATTGAACAAATATTCCTCGTCATACAAGCCAAAGCGACACTTTTAAATGAATAATTGAATATGTCGTGCATGAAGTTTAATAATGGCCGTTTCGCGGAACGTCTAGGTCTATAAAAAACAGGCACTTTACGAACTGGCAAATTAGCTCTAGTTTAATCGACAAACATTACAGTTTGGCAACTTGACTGGGGACGTTTCGCCGATCCGTTTTAACTAGTACTAACTGATCCTAATTAGGTAGTGTGTAGGTTTACGTCATTAGGTGTTTTCTGAGATACAGTTGTATACACCGGTGTCTTTTAATTATATAATATGGTGTTTACTTCATAAATAATTATTGTTCTTGTATGTTTTACATGCTCATATTTTGTATAGTACGTTTGGGACTTAATTAATGTCTGTAATATTGTTTAGACTAATTTTATTCCTCGTTGTCCAGACAACACATTACATTCTGTATCTGTATCAGCCCATATACGTCCCACTGCAGGGCACGGGCCTACTCTACAATCATAAGTACGATTGAGAGTGGTTAGGCCATATAGTCCACCACGCTGGCCTAGTGCGGGTTAGTAATTACTAAATTCATATTTTTTATCACAATGATTGGCAAAACCAGCATGCCATTTGGCTGGTGGTAGGCGACACGACCACCCATGGGCAGGAACAAATGATTATAACATTACGAATTACAAAGCAATGGTGAGCATTCCACTGCGCTTGCCATCGTGAAATATAAGATGCTAAGTCTCAATATGCCTGGTAGTTACTAAGGCTGCAATTTACTTCAAACTGAAATAAAATATGTATTTACACTGCTGTTTTGCGGGAAAAATAGACATGGCGGTGGTACCTACCCAGACTGCCTCACATATGAGAGGCCTACCAGTAAATTCATTATGACAACTTAGATGGTTAATATAACAGAGACTGTTTGTTATACGACTTATTTCATCCTATGTATACAACATATACCCTAGCGAGGAATATCAAATACTAGCAAGAATTCAATAGATGTACGCACAAAATGGCCGCTTCAGGCGAGCGTCTACACGTTAACCATATTAAGGAATATATTTGACTTGTAATCATATGGAATACTGTATGAAAAAAACGTTTCAAAGAAAATATTGTTACATTAACATAACAAGCATAAAGAATAGTAATACTTTTAGCCTATAGTAAAGCTGGAGTTAGAATATTTACCGAATTATTTTGGTATTTGGAAACATTACCAGAAGGCCATTCTTATTCATAAATTCATCTTTCAATATACCGACGCAGGAAAGTGATTTTGTCGTATCACCAAAAATGCGCATATGCGTTTTATACATTATTTAATTCAGAAAAAAAATACCGCATTGAATTACGTCGTGAAAATACAAGGTTTTATTTTAAAATGTTATTACTAAAATGGTATTCCTAAATCTTCTACTTAAGGGGCTATTCATTTTTTAAATATATTTTTTTTATTCTGGTGTAAAATTGCATTTTTGGGTTACCACAAAATTGCTTTCTGCCGTCGATATATAATTATCATTCGACACTAATAACACGATTGATACAGATTGCTTACGCTAAACGAGCTTCAATTACTATCTTGTTTTACGGCATAGGACTGAAAAAGGCTATAGGATTTCTTACACATACGTTCGAATAACATCTAACATGTAGGATGTCTCTAAGACAGATTTCCCAAACAAGTTTGGTCTATGATTTTCCAATTTTTACCAGTTTTCCATAATTGTGAATGCTTATGATGGATTTGGATCGCATTAGACTAACCGTCAGGTAATGTTGCATTATCGTATCAGGATAAAAAGTAGAGCCTCGGTGGCGTAGTTATACTGCGGTTCAGTTGCAAAGCTGAAGTCTCGGGTTCGAATTCCGCAATAATTATCAGCTCGGATTTAGGAATTTGTGCCCGATATGGGATATACTCTCCCCCTATCATACCGTGGGACAAGGCGAATTGTGCGTGGCTTATCACCTCTGCTTACCCCTTCGGGGTCAAAGGCGTAAGTTTATAAATGTATATATATATGTACGTATGTTAGAAAGTAAAAAGGGGGTAGAGTTATGTGTCGGTGAGTAGACATAAGCGCCTCATTTTTTTTAAATATCGTATGTGCGTTATCGTCATTTACAAACATATTATTTTTGAAGTAGAGAGAAAGGACATAACACAATCGATTAGTGCCACAATCTGTATCAGCCCATATACGTCCTACTGCAGGGCACGGGCCTCCTCCACAATCGACAGTGCGATTGAGAGTGGTTAGGCCATATAGTCCACCACGCTGGCCTAGTGCAGGTTGGCGGACTTACATACCATAGAAATTGTTATAAATCGCTATGGTATGCAGGTTTCCTCACGATGTTTTCCTTCACCGTTTTAGTGCGTGGTGATTGACTATCAATACACACATGACTCCGAAAAGTCAGAGGTGTGCCCTGGGATTCGAACCCGCGACCACCGTGATCATGTGGGCAGCCGTGTCTAGTCCGTTTACCTACAGGCCACCACGCACTTTTTCATAGTGCCACAATGACTAAAGAAAAAATCTGAAAAATATTCTCCATGTGTGTTTTACAATTTAAGTCATGCAGGACATAGATAATTTGAAAAATTTTAACCTATTACTTAAATATTCCACTAAACAATAATTAATTACCACATCACCAACCCAAATTCCTTAAAACTGAGTTCAAAGTCGAAATTACACTCATATTACATTCAATACAAGTAATGTAATTTCAACTTTGAGCTCATAGTACGAGAGATGACAACCATAATTTTTATCTCATAGCAATACGGCCACAACCGCATCATATTGATAGATTTGATTATTTCGAACTCGAAAATACCAATTTCTTGAACTGAATTTTCAAAACTGTCAACAAATTTTACTGGACTGTATCATAGCAATCTGTCTGATTTTCTGACTGTAGTTATATAATAGCTATAAGATACCGATACATATTTTTCAGAAGTTAATAGTGTAGCGCGAACCCAAAAAATAATTTAGTAAAATTAAAAATGAGACAAAAAAATATGATGATAGCAATCCATCTGAAAATATTCTTTACGGGTAAATTAGGATTAGTTATTAGGAAAAAAAATATTTTCAGAAGGAAATTTGGATGCATCAAATTTTGAGACCATTCTAAATATGTTAAGGAATTTTACCGATCGGTATCATAGCAATCTGTCTGAAAATTGTTGAACTTGATGAAATGAATTAACCAGATGTAAAAAAAAATATCAGAAGAATTCAGTGTAGACTTTTATCAGACAACTTTTCGATATCGACCGTGTTGAAGCGTGACTGATTGCAAGTCGGGCAATCACTTTGCATTTGTCTTGCCAAAATAGAGCGCGGACAACGTATCTATGCTATAAAAACGTCGATTATAATTGATAATTTTGAATTCATAAAACCTAATCTTCCATCCCCGAAAACTTCGTCAATGGCAGATGAGCAAACCATGCCTTATCATTGTGAATAGAAGAAAAAAAAAACGTCCGTGAGCCCTCGTACAACCAGCGACACACCCACGTCCGCCTGAGCAACTTATAGTTTGTTGTAACTTTACGTGAGCGTCATTTCAACGGTTAGGTTAGCTGGTGAGTGACTATGTAAAGTAAGAGAGCGGCAGGAGCATAATATGCAAAAAACCATTCCCACCGCAGCAGGAACGTAAGAAGCGCTCAGGCATCGGCCAAGCGACTCCAAAACGTTCTTTTCTCGTTTGGGAGTACATGCGACATCTAAAATGTCTGAAAACATTTTTTTTGCTATCCTGCCTTATTTACGAACGGTAGAAAAAAAAACATTCGGATTGCTATAATACAGGTCGGCTAAATTTGTTGACATTTACAAAAATTCGCTTCAGCTATATACTACGCGCAAAATGTCTGAAAACCAACTAATTCGTCATAAAATTATAAAATCTATATACATTTCCAATATCAGACGTATTGCTATGATACCGACTGCCTTTTTTTTTTGGACAAAGCAGAAATAGTCTCACATGCTACACTTTTGTCCGTTACTACCTACCTAGTCGGGTTCAGAATCACATAATCTAACGATTTTATACAGTTTCGATCGTATTGCTATGATACATGGTTTTGGTCGTCATCTCTGGGACTATTAGTTGTAAGGATTTTTTGAGTCACGCATTCAAAAACAAAAAACCGCTGATTAGAAAAGTTATATTAGCTGCAACAAAATTAGATTTTTAGTATGTTGTTTCCAACTTGATAAGTTTAATAGCTGGCTTAAACGAAGTTCAGTAGCCAAGACCCGATATCGAATTTATAGCTTACGTCTAAGAAATGTCTAAAACTTGGCCTGCATGAGATAACCGCTTAACTACAAGTCATCTATTGAAAAGTTTCAATGTAATATTGTTGAGAAATTCACTATTACAACCGAGATACGATGCAATATAAATAGGAAATTCTATTGCACAACATCTTTTTAATCTTGAAGAAAATTGTGGTAAATTCAATTTAGATTCTACAGTATTATTACGATTAGATAAAAAATAAAACCTGTCACTTTCAGCGTGGAAAAAAGCTTTTTAAAATAAATAACATTGTCGATTAGGAAAACGATGGAGATTGGATATTCGCGTCCATTGGAATAAATGCCGTACCCAACAGGGTCTACATTGTTCATAGCTATAGATTGTAATTAAATAACATGTGGTGTGCAATAAAGATATTGAGTATTGAGTTTTGTTTCAGCCCATATACGTCCCATTGCATTACACGGGCCTCATTAATCATTAAATTAAATAAATAAATATAGTCCACCACGCTGGTCTAGTGTGGTTTGGCGGACTTACATACCATAGAATTTCTTATAAATCGCTATGGTATGCAGGTTTCCTCACGATGTTTTCCTTCACAATTTTTATTGCGAGGTGATTGACTATCAATATACACATGGCTCAGAAAAGCCAGGTGTGCCCTGGGATTCGAACCCGCGACCACCGTGAACATGTTGGCAGCCGCGTCTAGCCCGTTTACCAACAGGCCACCACGCACTTATTGAGTATTGAGTTATCAATACAAAAATAGTGTTTGCAATTGTTTTGCGTTCTATGTGTTAGCCTACGAATATTAATAGATATAAAGCAGGCAATCATAATTATAGCAAATAGGAAGAGATCGTACTTTCTTGTCATCGACACGATCAATCTAGACAACTCAAAGCACTGCATTCACCTACTTAGGTTCAGTGTAGTTATTTGAGTTACTAGAATAACAATAATGTCAAACTATGGAAAACAAGTGACTACAATTTTGTTGCTCATCAATACTTGATCAATGTCACAAAATCTTATAAATTTACGTTATAAAATTTATTAAAGACATTACAAGACACGTTATTCCAAATCTCTATGTATACTTTGTCCCGAGTATTGACCATAAACATAATACAGTTCTAGTAATTTAATCGAATTTAATGGAGTAATTGAAAAGGGAACTCACTTCCAATTTCCTGTTAGAAAGGTGCTTGAACTATTTTCTTTTCCTTAGTTACGCGTCTACGTTTACGCAATAATTGCCATGATCATCTTATTCTTAATACAGTAAAATACTGGATTAAGGAAATATTTTTATTCCATATCACCCGACTAGAAAATTATAAGATTTTTATGGTATGTGAAGTCTGTCAATCCGGCACTAGGCCAGAGTGGTGGACTATGGCAAAGTCCCTCTCAAACTAACTCCCTGTTACCACCTGATAGACCTACCGCTCTCTAATATGTGAGAGGCTACGTGGGTAGGTACCACCGCAATGTCTATTTTTCCCACCAAACAACATTGTAAATGTACTGTTGTAACCAGAGGAGGAGCCAGAGTAACTACTGTACATTGGGACTTAACATATTATGTCTCAAGATGGCGAGGGCAGAAAATGCCAATAAATGCTTTGTAATACAAGTATTTTGTGGTTTTGCTACCGTCCATGAGCGGTCGCGTCCCTTTCAATCAGGCAAATCGCATAGCATGCTCGTCGCGACATTCATCACCATAAAAAAAAAACTTAACTTAGTTTTATGAATATTCAAAAGGAAATTGAGTAATATCCCTTAGTTATTTTACAAGTACGGTTCCTAAAGTTCTTCAGTCAAACTTTACACATACCTTGCTAAAAATCTGTAATAAGCTAAAAAATTAAAAGTTTTTGAGATAATGTTTGAGAAATTTCACGAACTATTAATAAAATGAATCATGATTTTTTTTCTATAACCTAAAGGGCATTGGCCGGTTATATAATATCTGAGAGATAAGGTACACAATACATTGCATTTCCTTCTAAGTTTGCTCAAAGTCGTACACTGGTTGATAATGTCGGCGAGAGTCTGTTCTTAGAATCTAAACTACACCGTATCTTCAAAGCTGTATACATCATAATGTTTAGGTTTATCAGATTTTTAACAATTTAAATATAAGAACATTGATAGCCTTCAGATTTTTAATAATTTAAAGGTGTCCAGTCCACATCAACAACATATTATTTCACTCAATGTGACCGCTGTCGTATATATTGCTTTTTCCGTCCCGACCCGTTCTGTCCCATTCCTTTATATCCCGTTCTGTTTAATTACGTGTACATGTCTCATTACGAAAATCATGCAATCCTATACTCTTCTGTCACGTGCCATCCATTTAAATTTGAAAGACTATCAAATACGTATATTTGAATTCCTGATTCGTCCCACGAGAGCACAATTTTACGGGATACAAAGTAGCCTATGTCTATCTCTATGGAAACAATCCATATCCAAATCCAAATACATCGCCTGTGTATCAAATTTCATTAAAAGCGATTCAGCGCTTTTAGCGTGAAAGCGGAACAAACATACATACGCACTTTCGCATTCACAACAGTAAGCAGGTATATAAATCATCCAGTCAGATAAAACAATTTACTACTTTATTGAATAAGAAATCTCTAAAGCCCACAATCACAGACAAAGTCTTCACAATACAATAAAAATACATGTCTAGTCGTGGATATCACAAACAGAAGATTTCTACCCCACAAAGATTTGTCTTGTTGCGGCGATCAAACCATTACTCTCCAGGGGCTGTTGGTTATTATTGTTTATTCCTCCTTGGCTCTACAATAATTTACAAATATTATTCTCAGTATAAAACGCCTCATATTTTAGCGTCCAATAACAAAATTCTTTGACACACCATTAACGAAGATGAAGAACAGGTCGGGTACTACATCATTAAGGCAGTGTAATTGCTCGCACGTCCTTCTAAAGGGAAAGTATTTCCCAAATTTCACCAAAGGGCTCCCGTAAATTGTGATTATCTTTAAGTATACGGTTGCTACCAACAGAACCACTCGTAGTATTTTATGAGGAAAGCCATCTGGGTCCTCGTCTGCTACAATAAATTCAACGCACTGTTATGTCTTTTTCATGGACACCGAAGATATAAAGAAAGAATTTTATTGCGTTCAAAATATTATTTTTTTGAACGTAAAAGTAACAGCTACTTACTCGCGTTATGTCTATTTAAGACATTATCGGAATGTTTCAGAAACGCGTACTTTTTTATGGAGATACGGTATTGGTGTTTGTTAATTTAAAACACCTGGAGAGTATATTTTCTCATCTAATGAGGATTTGTGCCTTAGCAATAGCTAATATATATTATTTTTAAATATGGTTCTATTGTTTTATCATCACAATGACTATTTTACTTTTTTTAGTGAAAAGGTAAAATAGTCCCACCGTCGCGTCGGGTGAGCAATCAATTTACACAATGGAATAAAACACATCATGTTGAGCAGCAAAATTGTTGTGTATCTGGACACACTACACTGCATTTACTATCAGGTCAGTAGTAGTTTCTTTCTCATCCCTACATCCATGCATATAAAATAACATACTCTTAAATATTAATTATATTAACTCTGTTTTTGAATACGCTTATACAACCACGCTGTTCTCATGCGAGTCAGTGGTTTTCAGCCTTCCAAAATCAAGAAACTAAGTACGATACTGCTCCTTATAAGCAAATTCTTTTTGCAACGTACAAAAGCACCCACCGACTCCATAAAGCTTCAGTGATACGGACAGGAACAAAAGAAAATCAATCTAGTGTTTTGTCAGATACAATAACATGAACCGTCGGGCAGGTTACATCAAAGCAAGAACCATTATTCACGCGTTTGCCAAATATGTCTCCAGGCGACCGCCCCACTCGGCAAATACAAAAGGAATTACTTTTATTTTTCGTCTCAACCGCAGCATGTTGCCTTATGATAAATCACTTTCGCGCTACCGCTTGAGTGTGGAGCAAAAACATTTGAAACGGTCTAGTTCACAGCAAAAAGGTATAGCGTTCGCGCGACCAGTGCTCACTTTATCAAAAGAACAAAAGTTCTACAATCAAGTTTATGTTACATGGATGGCCACTGATGCGACCAATGTAAATATAACGCAAGCTTTCCAACGCCCGAACTTTAAAATTTTAATATTTTTCAAAAGTCGTGAAATGTCTCGCAGAATTGTGTGATGTAGTAGCTGTTATCTTTTATACCAGTTTCGAAAATTAATTACACAAGGAATCTCTATCAATTAAGAGCCTAGTCCTGGTCGATGGACCGTCGATTGGTGATTTTCACATCGCTTCGAAAATTTTATGGAGATCTCTGGTAACTTGTTCTTAAAACTTATTGTGACGTCTACGTACACACTTGTTTGAAGAAGTCATCCACAAAATGGTCTCGATCTTCGTACCTATAGCTCATTTGTTTTATTTATTTATAAATACTTTATTGTACTCCACACAAATTAACAGAAATAATAACACAAAGCACGTATGTATGTGTAACAAATGGCGATCTTATCGCTGTCGGCGACTTCTAGAAAACCTTAAGATGTACTGGAATGAACGATAGCACGGAAGAAATGTGTGCTCCAACTTATCTGTCTGTTTTAAAACCAACCACGCTATCGCTTGTATACTTCACTAATAAGACTTCCAATATCCTCAAAATACATCTGCACAACATGCTGCATCAAAATACCCAGCGATCATTAACCGGTTCGTGCGGAAACGATACCAATCTCCCACCGAGCCAGATATAGTTTATACTGTGCTTACTAAGCCAGAAATTTCAGTTAACAACAGAATGTAAAAGACAGGCTTAGCGGTTATTGTAGCTTACTTTGCGAGGGAATCCGTGGATGCCTCAGTTCCACACGACAACAAAGACAACAAGACCGCACAAAGAGATATCCGACGTTATTGCATCGATATTGTGTAAATCGCTACGGCTGTACCCGTACGAACTAATAACATCGCGTATGACATTTTGTTTGCAATATTCTTAAATTGTGATGAAATGGATGCCGAAAAACTAGGTAAGGAAATATCCGAATAAATTCTTTCGATTTGTGGTAAATTTGAATGCTTAAAACCGAAAATTAGGTTTCTTAAATTGTGTATTAGGTCATTTGCAGCGGTAGCCGTTATTAAATTCCGTGTTAATGTTATAAACTATTGAAACTAACGTCTTTATATTTAAACCTTTTTTTTTCAAGTACAGAGTCTCAAAGTAACACTAATTGCTTTTCGAGGAATTTCCAAAATTAAGGTTTAACTAAATGTAATTCATGGTAACTATAAAGAAAATTACAAGTACCCAATAGTAAGTATCAAAGACTACAAAGATTTACTGAAATCCAAATATATTCGGCGTGGGCGAATGAATCCCGTATAATGCAAAGCTTTGTAGAGCTACCTACGCGGACCTAAATCCAATGACTCAATTAAATGAGAAAGACACACAAGATTTCTACAAAATTAGTTATTTAACTGAAAATGTAGCAAAATACGGACGAAGAGAGGTTCCAAGTTCATTGCTCTCAAACAAATTGTTGAAGACCGCATTCGAAACAGGGCGCGTATTTTACTAGTCAACTCATTTCGTAACATTCATGTCAATTATCTGGGAGTTTTCCCGAGCGACGATTGCGGCCAATGGCCATCATTTCCCCGGCCGGAGCCGCTCTTATAATGCTCTACGTTTCACCTCCCATCATATATATGTGCGTTATTAAAGGAGGCCCGCTCCGACCCCGTCCTTAATGTCTCAATTAGAAAACAGATGCTGCGCTCGCCAAATTGCGAATAAATGTTTTTTATTCGTAAAGCTCAATCGTTAAACTGCATTAATTAATTCTTGCGCAGTGCTCATTCCGCTTTGAAATATGAAAAGGCTTCGATCGACTCGAATGGGGTGTATTAGCGTTTATCGGCAAGTCGTATATAAAGTAGAAGGGTTATCCAGCGGTCACTTTTTCAAGCATCCGATTTGGAGAAAACTGTACGTGGTGGAAATTTATTAGAGCGATAATATCTGGATATAAATTCAAAGGATAACAATAAGACCCTTTATTGCCCCGTTGTTTTCACAAAAACGATTCAACGATGTAGAGTTTTTTGTGAACATAAATTGGGTAATGTCACGTTCCTTGATATACAGATCTTTACGTCCGAAGTTTATTGCGGCCTTAAATTTATGCGCTAATGATTATTCATATATAATTCAATTGCTTTCACGAATAACCGAAATATTTACTCAAAACTTACGGTCTATAAGCCGCTACTATGTTTAATGCATAATGTTGTGGTCCGATTTGAGTAAAACCTGCCAAAATTATCTATACAAAACGTGACACATTTAGGCTCTACGAGAAAACACCTGATTTCATGCTCTCCGTCATAATTTTGTCAACCAACGATTGAATCGACTCATCGATTCCCATCATCTGTGGAATTTTAGACAGAATTGCACATCGCATTAATTGCATCACTAACATATTTTTTTTTTACTATCCTCTTTTCACAAAGAACCTCCTGTCAAGGTGCGCGTACGATCATATGGTACACAGAACACACAAATATAATGAATTCGCTTACCAAGCGTTACGGTCCCCGGATCATTGAATATAGATGAGGGATCAAAGGAAATTACGAGTCCTCGATAAAATTTGCGCTGGGCGAAGATATTTCTCTCACTTCCTGGGAGCCATATTCATTTGCATATCTTGGTGCGGCTTTTTTCAACTTTACGATTGATTTTATTTTTAAATATTGTCCCGTACTCGGTGTGCGTACTCGGGATATTCTTGAGTAGTAAATGTAATTTATAAATACAAAAACAAAACTGATCCCAATATTTTATGATTGATTCGCATAGAGGCCAAGTAGAATTTTATGTCAGACAGTTCGATTACAACTGCATTTCGAGAAAACTTATATTTGTGCATAATACCGGGTATCTCAAGACTGCTACCGAAAACGAAGCCGGGTGGTAGTTTTAGTGACTACAAACACAATGCAACTAAAATTTTCGCAAAGAAACGCGACAATGATTTTTTATGATTTTTTAAATATCGTCATTTTTGGGTGGTAAATCCATAGTTTTTGCTAAAATAATAATTTAAACACTTTTATACCTTAGATTATTTATAAATAATAGGGTATACACTATTATTTTAGGAAAAAATGTATTTACCACCCAAATATGGTCATAGGAAAAAAATAACAAAAAAAAAATATATCGCTTTTTTTTGCAATTTTTTCTGTTGCGTTGTGTCTGAAGTCGCTTTAACTACCACTCGGCTTCGTTTTCGGTAGCAGTCTTGATATACCCTGTATATCAATTTTTATTATATTATTTCCGAACTGGTTGTAAAATGGGAGGTTTATGAATAACAAACATGTGACTATAAAAAAATTGTATGACCTGAGACCAAATTCAAAACTACTAGTGCACGAACCCATTTTGTAAACTTTAAAATCAATATTCTTCAACAAGATATTTTATATTCTAAAGTTAATACATGATTTCACCCCTTTAATTAATGCTCTAGTAATTTCGCCCCATCTCGCGAACGTATGCAACCAATTTCCCCATCCGGGATTATCTAGATTAGACTGAATGCACCTAATTTAACCTAAATCCGTTGCAAGACTGCGATAACTAATGTTAATACATACCACATACAATTTAGCTGTTAATAGTGTTTAATAGTGGTTTATTATTGCTTACAATTCCCATAGCTGGGCATGACTTTATTTATTTATTATTTATTTAATTCTTTATTGTACACAATAAAAAGGAATAACAGTTAAGAGATAACACAAAATAACAAAGTACAAATGGCGGTCTTATCGCTCTAAGGCAATTTCTACCAGACAACCATGGGATGGATATATGAGCAGGAAAAAAGATAGGGCAGTGTAAAATAAAGATAACGAAAACATGGAGACATAAAAAAAAAAACATATAAATACATTATATATAAATACATACCACATATACATACATATTATATATACATACATAAGTATTATACATATACATACTTATATAAATTTATAGACGAATAAACATACGTACATACATACCGGGTATCTCAAGACTGCCACCGAAAACGAAGCCGGGTGGCAGTTTCAGTGGCTACAAACACAATGCAATTAAAAATTTCGCATAGAAACGCGACAATTATTTAATACAATAAATAAAAATACATCGTTATTTTCACGGGTAAAGCTTATTATAGTAGCCTCGTAGTTCTTGGGAGAGGATTCAAGGATGTATTAGAGTCACTGGTCTTCCAACCAGCGAGCAGCAATGGACAGCTGTCGCTGATGATGGATATAAAATTTTATTGTTGGATATCATAGATTTCTGTATTTATTTCGATCGAGAATATAAAACAGACGTTGCTAAAGACCAGAATGCCTGGTGCTGGTGAAGGCCTTCGTCCAGCAGCAGTTAGCATGTGACGTTGTGGGAATGTCACCTTTTATATTTGCGATCTATAGTTCAATAGTCGACATAAATCCTATTGTCTATGCCAATCAACGCCTCCGTTGCGCTGAATGGTCGATTCATTTACTGACTGACATCTGTCAAATTTGACGTGCGAACTGTCATCGGTGCTCGCTTAAATACGCGTGTAACGGCGCTCGCGTCCTTTTCCCTAACCCGAAAGCCGCGTGCTACCACGCGTCTTTCCGAACCCGCTGGGGTGAGTGTTCAGTGTTCTATTTGCTAACCGCTTAACTGCTTGTTTGTCAGTGTATTCTGTCTGCCGGGCTTGTGAACTACCACGAGTCGCTGGCACGGAATGCAAACCTAGTTTGCATTCCGATTTCTTGGATACTGATTCCAGGTTCTTCGTTCTTCTTCTTCTTCTTCTTCTTCTTCTTCTTCTTCTTCTTCTTCTTCGTACTTGGCGTACTTGGCGTTTTTTTCGCTAACTCCGTGCCTACTGCCCGCTTTGCTCCGCACCGCTTCCTGCCGGACTGCATCCGAGCCTGCGCCTGCCGCTGACCTGCGCACCGTGCCCGGCCACGTGGCAGCTGACTTCGCCGGCAAGCTGTCGCCGGGTTCCGCCACGTGCCGAAGACCCGGATCAGTGTCCAGTGAAGGCCAGTGACTCCTGTTGCATACCACCAGCAACAGTGCCGGGTGTAAATAGTGATGCGAAATTATTAAAGCCCGAACCACGTAACTACCCTGAGTTCTCATTTAACTACCTACCCCTACCTGCGGGCGGCCTAACCCGCCGCAGTGGCGCCCAATTCTTTGTAATACGTGGGTTTTCGCATCACCGTTATACCCGGTACTCCACACACAGTCCGGTTGCGCAGTCTGCAACTGGGCAAGCGAGCGGTTTAAAAGTGCAAACAGGTTTGTCAATTTTTCTAACTAAGTGAAGTGTAAAGTCTAATCGTGATAACTAATTTCCAATTACATTGTTTGCATTTTTTTTCCGTCTTATCTTCTTCTTTATCTTTCAAATTCATTCATTTTTACTTATAATGGACACTCACCCTATCAAGTACTTTTTATTAAATAAAAATGAACTGTGTTACGAAGTATTGATTCGCGGCGAAGATCCAGCCGACACAGTGCTACAACTTCGTAAACAGATTCATAAACTGTCATTGTTATACCCATCTGAGGACATTGATGAGTCGGGATTAGCATTTGATATAGATCTAAATTCCTTAAATGTTTCTTTTAATGACTTAAAATCAAAAATTTCAAACCTAGAATGTTCATTTGATATAAACATGTTCAAGCGTACATCCACTTTGGCAAATCATATTTATCACAGAGCACGTAGATTGAAACCGATAACATCTGCCGATAAAAAACTATTGCATACATTTAACACTGATTATGATTCATTTATCAATAGGCTTAAAAAACTTAACTCCAGTGAACCGACTACTTTTAATTTACCCACATCAGTTGATAAAACAGATGTTACAACGTATCTATGCGAGCGTCCTCGTTTGTCAGATTTCAAACTACTAAAATACGACGGTTCTACTTGCGTTAGTATATTTTTGCAAAAGGTCGATGATTTTAAAGCCGCTAGGAGTATTTCATCTTCTGATTTGTTAAATTTTGCTACAGAAATATTTTGTGGCAATGCACTACATTGGTTCCGTAGCATTAAAAGTAAAGTCAAGGATTGGGATCAATTGTCTAAATTTTTGATAGAGGATTTTGGCGAATTCGATTATGACTATCGTTTGGTTTCAGAAATTCGTAATCGTACTCAGCATGAAACTGAAAACATCACTGTATATTTTTCTATAATGTCTGAATTTTTTTCTCGTCTTTCTAAAGAATTGCCTGAGTCGGAAAAATTGGAAATTTTGTTACACAACATCCGTCCGTGCTACTCTAACGTTATAGCATGCTCACCAAAAATATCTAGTATCGAGGAACTCCGTTTCATATGTAAAAATTTCGAAAATATCCAATGTAGGACAGCTCAATATCGTGAACCGCCTCCCATAACTAATAATACGCTAGCTCCAGATTTAGCCTACTCTAATAACACTACTAACCCTAATATTCAATTTAATAAAAAATTTACACATTCCTACAATTTCAATAAACTAACAAATACACAAACTAACACTTTAAATACATCTATTGGTACAAGTAAACCGGTTTCTCGCTTATCGCTCGAGAACAAAAGACGCTCAGGTAGTCATTCACATTGTCCCCGCTGCCGCACTAATGACCACACGCTCGCTGAGTGTAAACAAAATAGGTTTCCAATTTGTTTTAAATGTGGTACTAAAGGTGTTATTTATCCTAATTGTTCGAATTGCCATTCTAAATCGAAACCAAAAAACTTCTAGGGCCAGATTGTTGTGATATTACTACTAAAAGTGTTAATTTTGATAAGGATGATTGGGAACAATGGCTTTCCACTATTAAAATATTTTTTTCTACCTATAACATCACATCAATCTGGGAACGTAAACCGGATAATGATTCTCGCCCGTATCTTAATGTAAAAATTGGTGAAATTTCTTTTTGTGCTTTGTTGGATTCTGGATCTTCAGTGACTATACTGGGGAACGATTCACATAAACTATTATTATCAGCTGGTTTTAAGTTGTGTACAGATCTTAACGACATATATTTTGTTGCCGCTGGCGGCCAACGGTTAAACCCTATAGGTTATATAAATATTCCTATAAGTTTTGAGAATAATTTTCATATTCTTAAAGCCTACGTGATACCTACAGTGTCATCGTATTTAATTTTAGGTATTGATTTCTGGTCTAGGTTGGAGATTTGCCCCAAGTATTTAAAATCAATAACTTTAGGTGATTCTAATACCGGTAGTGTTTCTTATTTGAATAATAACAAGAGTAAATTATTTTCTTATGACGATTTAACCAAATCACAGCGTCTAAACGCTGATAATACTATTGACCTATTTCGTTCTATTTCTACGGAAAAGCAAGGCCTAGGCAGAACACATCTCATCACTCATCGCATTGATACTGGCAACTCACAACCAATGCGACAACGATACTACATACTTTCTCGCGAAAAACAACGCGTGTACAAAAAAAAAAAAAAAAAACACCTATACTATACTTTCTTGTCTATAGGGTCTGAGTCATAATATATTTTGATGCTAGACATTTTGTAAGGATGAAGTATGTAAGAGGATGGAATGAAAGTGTAACCTAACAAGAATGCTAAATAGGCAGACGGATTTTACTTATATTCAGTTATAAGTAAAATCCTGGTCTTTTCGGCGGGGTACTGTGACGTTGTGGGAATGTCACCTTTTATATTTGCGATCTATAGTTCAATAGTCGACATAAATCCTATTGTCTATGCCAATCAACGCCTCCGTTGCGCTGAATGGTCGATTCATTTACTGACTGACATCTGTCAAATTTGACGTGCGAACTGTCATCGGTGCTCGCTTAAATACGCGTGTAACGGCGCTCGCGTCCTTTTCCCTAACCCGAAAGCCGCGTGCTACCACGCGTCTTTCCGAACCCGCTGGGGTGAGTGTTCAGTGTTCTATTTGCTAACCGCTTAACTGCTTGTTTGTCAGTGTATTCTGTCTGCCGGGCTTGTGAACTACCACGAGTCGCTGGCACGGAATGCAAACCTAGTTTGCATTCCGATTTCTTGGATACTGATTCCAGGTTCTTCGTTCTTCTTCTTCTTCTTCTTCTTCTTCTTCTTCTTCTTCTTCTTCTTCTTCTTCGTACTTGGCGTACTTGGCGTTTTTTTCGCTAACTCCGTGCCTACTGCCCGCTTTGCTCTGCACCGCTTCCTGCCGGACTGCATCCGAGCCTGCGCCTGCCGCTGACCTGCGCACCGTGCCCGGCCACGTGGCAGCTGACTTCGCCGGCGAGCTGTCGCCGGGTTCCGCCACGTGCCGAAGACCCGGATCAGTGTCCAGTGAAGGCCAGTGACTCCTGTTGCATACCACCAGCAACAGTGCCGGGTGTAAATAGTGATGCGAAATTATTAAAGCCCGAACCACGTAACTACCCTGAGTTCTCATTTAACTACCTACCCCTACCTGCGGGCGGCCTAACCCGCCGCAAGCAATAGTCTGGGTATATTATTGCAGATTTTTGTTTTTAGCTATGAGTGAAAATAGTTTAAACTATGATTTACACACAGAAGATTTACATTTTGTCATTTGTAGTCGTGTCGTGGTACGTTTTCCGTCTAGAAGCGCTTAAAGTTATTTCATGATTTACTTCGATTCGGACAATCACAATGTTATACGTCATTCGTCACCGAACCTTTTAAGACTCATTTTTGGGCGTTAAAACCCGCGTAAGTTACAAAAAAATATGAAACAAAATATATCTCCACAACAACACGGATTAACGAGTAACAAGCTGAGATGTCGGGCCGCAGAAGATTCAAATTCATAAATTAACATATAAATCGAAAAGATTTACCCTAAACAAGATCAAAGAAATTTGTTCAATGCGAGAGGCTGACGAGTGTTTATGAGGGAGCCTACACCAAAATGTTCTGAGGGTAACACTAGACTTATGTTGGTATATTGTGGATGTTTCATCGTTAGAAATAAAGAGGTATTGAAAGAATTTTCGCGGTACTGCCGGAACGGAATCAACTAGTAAAGACTACTCGTCTTAGCACTGATGATAGTTGACTGTTTTTAAGTTATCTTTTCGTATTCATTTTATTTTAAGAGATTATATGTTAGTGGAGTATATTATAATAACTAATCACAAACAAAATATTACGATCTAAATGGCTTACGTATCCAAAAAACTAAATTTAACATCTTCAACATTCAAAATTTTACTAAACCAACGTATCAATAAATACTTCAATACTTTGTATAGATTTTCTTAAATTAAAGTATACAATATATTTCTTCATATCATCTTTAACTGTATAATAGGTTTTAATATATATATCTCCAAGATGAATAACATTTTACGATATGGACGCCAGTAAATCCAACAATTAAACTTCAATTAATTTCCATTATCTGTGTATATGGCCCATAAACTTGGCTCACATTAAACGTTTTACAATGAAATTACTGGAAAATCTATCGGTTACAAATTAATTTTAAGAGCCGGGGCGTAATTGCTAATAACGTGTAATACTTCGCAGAATATTCTCATTCAAAAATTACAAGAAACTGGATGTGTTGCCAGTAGTTTGATAGCCTAAAATATTATAATGGGTAGTTCTAGGTTCATTCCCTATCACATCGTGCGACGGAACATACAAGGTGAAATATGAGTGTCGTGGTTAGTACCTGTGTTATTTTAGTGAGAAAAATAAACTGTTGTACATTGTGTTTAAAAAAATTTAAAATTTTGTATTAAAAGTTATAAACGCACAACCTACAACATTCTTCGCATGATATAAACTAAAAATTAACTTTCAAATACGAGCGAGTAATTAAATATAAATATAAACAGTAGTTATACATAAAACAAAGGCATAAAACAGTATATACTAGTAGACTGAACTTGAGTCTAATTCCAGCAACATTGTAAACAAGTTTTTCCGATAAATATGTGGTGATGAGGCAAATACCGGGTATATCAAGACTGCTACAAAAAAAAGCCGGGTGGTAGTTTTAGTAACTACAAACATAATGTAACTAAAAATGTTGCAAAGAAACACGACAATTTTTTTTTTAAGTATCCTCGAGTTTGTGTGGTAAATCCACAGTTTTTGCTAAAATAATAATTTAAAGCCCTGCGTATCATAGCGTCTTTAAAAATAAAAAGGCTGTACACTATTATTTAAGAAAAACTATGTATTTACCACCCTAATATGAAGATAGAAAAAAAATAACAAACGTCACCTTTTGCACAAAATTTTGTTGCATTATGTCTGAAGTCACTAAAACTACCACCAAGCTTCGTTTTCGATAGCACTCTTGATATACCCTGTATATCCAATTGTGAAAAGCAGTCGTTATATGTTTTGGTTAGGCGGCGAAGAGGTGCACGAACACCAGCATTGGTGCGACAAGAGGCAACACCGAAGACCGGCTTTCGGCAGACCTCACGCCTTACAGTCTTTGGTGCTATATAGCATAGGTCGTTATAGGCCTTTTGGGCAAAAGGCGTGAGATTATATATGTATGTTCTAGATTCAATATCTACGAGTAAGCTACTATCGCTTAATTTAACCAACGACGAACACGATTTAAGGACTGAATGCTATCAGTATGCGAAAATTTGGCGTCAGGTACGAGGCCATAATAAAAATTAATAATATGGTTCTATGCAGCCAGCGTTCATACAAACAGTGAATAAAATTAGCCTTTAGAATGATGCGCAGACGCGACGTTATGTCATAGAGGTGAAAAAGAAACTAAATAAGATTTCTTCGTTATTTTTACATGCATATTTAGCTAGTTCAGTAATCATTTTTTGTAATATATTTGAACATTTGTATATTCCTTCCCATATTAGTAGTAACATTTTTCTGTCTTAGCATTAATGGCAGCGATTTTAAACTTAAAGTTTGCAGTGTTCACCGCTAGAGGGAGCTCATCGGTCATCAACCGCCAACAGTTACTTATCTTAAAAGACGTAATGAGACAGAAACGTCCAGGCCAGTGTTCCGCAGCACAAAACGAATGTTATACTGTTAATCTTCACTATACACCAGGAAATATACGTGAAAACTGCACGGATGTATAGTTTCAATTTAAGTATAAAAAGTTACGCCGCATTTTCCAGTTCACATAAATCGTTTATACGGTCGTATGTCGGACGCTTTTTACTAAGAAACTTTACTTAGAATAATGTTATATCTGACGTCCTGACTATTAACTATTTTAGCTATACGTTCATAGGTTTCACCAACACTTCATAAAGAGACTTGGACTGTTGACTTAATGTGACACTGTTGGAAGGCTAGATTTGAATTTGATTTTTAGTATTGAACAGAATTCTGGATTCGAACGGATCCCACTTCCGAACCGTGGTATCATTACACTTAATGGCTATTCACTAACTAACCTTCGATCCTCTACAAGACTATAATATAAGCTAGAAGGCTTCTGTTATCATAACCACATCTCGAAATTGGGTCTCAAGATGGCGCAGATAAAAACAAATTAAAAGGAATAAATACAAATAAAACCGCCTCGAAAAGGGTACACACAGTACAATAACAAACAATTAATGAAAACAATCCAATTAACAGAATGGACTTGGCTTCTTTGGCCAAACTGTGGTCATAATCATTCGGATTAAGCATTATCTCCCCGGCTAAGTATCGACAATGGTATAACGTGGAATTCATTTTGTTCAATCGTATTGCTTTAGGGGTTTTGTTTCGGATTGTGCATTAATCTTATTATTAAATTTCAAGGGAATTGAAAAAGTATGTGGTGGTTTATTGGTTCAGATCAGAATACGAACTGCTGAGACTATGACTTCAAATCTTGAAATCTTTGATTTTTCAAAGTCACGTGGCAACTAAACTCCAAAAAGTGAAGTAGATTTAATAGTGAAGGAAAACATCAGGAGTAAACCATAATTATAAGTGAAATTTAAAAAAAATGTTATCCTTAGCTGAGAAATATAATATCATGTATTATGTAATTTGCGTATTTTTACTACCTAAAAGAGGTTTCCAAGGTTAAATGAGCTAACTAATAATATATTCGTTGCCTATACCAACAACCCACAAAACCTGTACGACTATTGGAGAATAACAGACCAAAGAGACAATAGCAGATTCGAAATCGTTGTGGACATCTGTTGAGATACTCGTTAATTCCTATATCGGCTAGTTAACGGCGCTGTTCACATAATGTTCCCCGGGATTAGTAAAGAATTAGTTTGCTCTCAAAGATTGAAAGGGAAAGTATTAAGATAAGAATGTATCTCGTGATATTTATTGCAATTCATTTCTTAGATTAATATTCAACATAATACTTATGACTGTCCACTACTAAAGACTTCCCAAAATTAATTTCTCAGGTTAATTTTTTTCCCAATTTCATTATGAAATCTAGAAGAAAACAATATATAAATGCTTATACTTTAGCTTCATATAAATGTGTATGTGTAAGACACTTTTATTATTATTATAAAATATGAGACAAGACGTACGAAAACAATTTTGAATATACGTATTCCCATAGAAACCGAACCACTTATCATGATTGGAGCCAACTTCAATCAACTCGCGACGATAGACGGATGAGTTCGGGTAATAACTTCAGGCGATACTCTAGTCTTAGGAATATCTCCTGTAAAAATATATACAGAGCCAGGTCGCCTTGAAAATCTCCAGATAGCCAAGAAATATATGCTCGGTAAGTCACACCCAGCTGATATCGAGTTGCGTTTCCATGCAAAGAAAATAAATGATGATACTGGTATAAATAAACCATTCCTCATACATTGAACTTTCAATGTAGAAATAAGGGAAATATGCTTTATCCAGTGATTTACGATTAAGAGATAAATGTGTTGTTATTCTTTATGCTAGCGAAACTACAAATCATTGGAATGGAAAGATGGCGTGAGAAATATAGTTTTAAAGTTGATTTCCTTGGTGTTCCACTTTTGTTGTACAAAGTTGTTAAATTGTTTTATTTTGCTGTTTCAAAGCTTGTTAGTACAAGCTTTGAAACAGCAAACATCCAAAGAAGAGATTTGCATAGTTGCAAATCTGTATTTTGGATCATACTTGACAAATACAGATTTTACATATTTGAAAAATACAGATTTGCATAATACAGATTTGCATAATTGCAAATCTGTATTTTGGATCTTGATGTTGTGCAGTTACAAAGTCAAAGTTTCAGAGACAAAATCAATTCAACATTTAATGATGCATGAAACGCAAAACTGGTTTGTGTTGTAATAAATTTTTCGTATGAAATTATTTTTCCTAGTCTTAAATGAGCCAAATATTTCATACAAAAAATTATTTACTGACTTCTGCCGAAATTCAAGGTATAAAGAAGCTGACAACCCGAAATAAAATATATTCACATTTGGCTACAAAAAACAAAACAAAAGAAAACAATTTTTGATGCAACACTCCCTGTATTCATACGTATTACGGTGGATAGGTTACCTTCGGTACCTTAGAAAATTTCATTTCATTTCTATGTAAATGCACGCTCTTCCTGTGTGAAATTGGCTTCTATTGGTTTTGTGATCTTAGTCTTATTGAATTGTATAAACAGTTTTCATAGTTCAGGTAAACGAAACTTTAACATCAGATGTTCTGTTTAGCATTTCTCACAGAGAGAATTGAAGTTTTATGAACAGACTGCTGTGTGCATTTTGCCAAATTGAGTAAGTTTGCAGTTCGTAGTACCCCTTCTGATATTTAGGAGACATCTACTTTCATATATCTTGCAGCTATGAAAGATTATTTTGTTTTTTCGTGAATTAGGAACTTATTTTTTTTTTGTTTCCTTAAAAGTAAACGTCACGTGATGACGCTTAGTAGGCCGCCTCTATCCGGCCTTCCGCTAAACAACTTAGGAAGTTAGAAGAGGATGAAAATCAGCGCTGCTCGATATTTGTCTAATGATTGATGTAAGAAAGCAAATTATTTTACTTTAATTTTAATTTTTCTTTATTGTATTAAAAAACTTCATTTCCACGAATTGTTATTCATTGAAGAAATATCATTTATACCCCGCTATAGTAAGATAGTCCACTAAAAGATTTAATGTTCAACAAACCGCCAGTCTTAACACCATAAGCCGATTTTTTTCATAACACCTATGGGTGATTAAGTAGGATCTTCATGAAGTTACTGCTAAGTAACTATCACATTATTTAAACAGGAAATAAAAGTTATTCATCAGTACAAAAGTAAGATAGCCAGATAACGTTTGTTTAAATAATTCGCAAAATGAAGGTGCCCAGTCGTAGAATAAAGATGAGGACTCATTGCGTGCAATATTGTTGGTCTAGTCTAGACGAATATCGATCGTCCTACGTGTCTTTATTTGCATTAAATAAGATAGAATACGTAATGATCCGAACCAATTTGTGCGTCATTTAATATTTTTTGTCTCCTTTGGTTTTAAGTGGTATTTTCTTGGTACCAGCCACAATTTTGGCGGCGTTCAGATCAAATGTAGGAAAACTGAAACTGAAAGTCGTTAAGAGCAGTGCTATGGACAATCAGACATGTAGTGTAAATAGTAAATATTCCACAAAAATAGAATAACATTAAGCTGTGCAGAAGGAAACTTCGTACAGTTGTTATTTATTTTTGGAAAGTCTAAAAAATGAGTTATAATTCTACAACACTCTGGCCTGATATCTTAGAGTAACCTGATATAAACACTTACGTCAATTAAAAACTAAGGATTTTGACGATATTTAGCGATATAAGCGTTAATAGATATTTTCATTTAGCCTATAATTTACTTAATGTTATATGACAATCACTTTTACGTTTTTTTTTTTTTTGTACGAAGGGCTTTTTAGTATATGCTACCACAGTCACATAATATTAAAATCTCCCCTTCAGAAACTTATAGGGTAAAACCCAGTTACCCTAGAATCACCAACTACCACGTAAATATTTATGGAGAGGCAGATTAACCATACGATGCAGTGCAGAGGGGAGCGTAGTTTATGAAGACGTGTGCTATACCGAATATATTTCTAAGTAAATTATGTACGTAAACATAATGTGAACGGAGTAATTAGTCTATAAACCCATTTTAGTTCTCAAATATTTTGTCCCTTTCGAAAGATTTTTGAATTCAGTTTGAGCGAAGAAGACAAAATATTCTATTACTTAAATGAATTTTTATACTGACTATCAATAAGTCTCATGGTAGATATATGGCTCTCATATGTGAGAGACCGCTTGGGTAGGTACCACCGCAATGTCTATTTCTCCTGTCAAACAGCAGTTTAAATGCACTGTTGTGTTTCGGATTGAAGGACATTATATTCAGTGTAACTACTGGACATATTGAGACATAACATCTTTTGTCCCAGGATGGCGAGCGCAGTGGAATGCCAAGCATTACTTTGTAATTCAAGGTATTATTTGGTTTTGCTACTGTTCGTAAGCAGCCGTATAGATTACCACCAGGCGAACGGCTGTCAAAGTAGAGTTAAATTATATACACGTTTTAAGTATGTTGTTAAATTCATATCTATTTATAAAGCTTACGTGTAGTTCAGAGTCCAAAATAATCACATACACTTATTTAAGCCATAAAATTCTACTAAAATATTCGAACTTCACTGACCAAAATAGCTTTTCCAAACCGCATTGGACCGCATAATGTAAGAATGCAATACAAATAATGGAATAGATATAGCCCTTGCCAAGTCTGGAATATATTGGAAGGTATTTGCAATTTGGATAACGATTGATCTACTTTATTTGAATGCAATATAGTAACTCTTTTTGTCGCTAGAGGCGCTCTTTCATATATATTTCAAACTTTCTAGTAGTAATTAAAAGTTCTGAGAGGTGTTGTTTCTGTATATCGGAATACGCTTGCTATGAAACGAGACATTTCCTCATTCTCGATTTTAAAAAAGTATATTATTTATTAAACGTAGTACAGCCACTGCGGCGCAGTCGGTTAGACGCCGCCTGTGAAACGAGAAGTCGCGAGTTCGATCCCCGCACCGAGAGAAATGTTTGTACGGCCCACAAATAGCCTTTTCGAACGACTTTTGAATTCACTGTGAGTAAAGAAGACAAAAATGTTTAACTGTCAATGAATAAGACCATTGTTGTTTCGGCGTTGATATCTTTTTTTGCTTATCGTAATCATTATTTTGATATGTGTAATATTATTTATTGTAATATTCGAAGTAATTACTTTTGAATCTGTATGTATCTGTATATCATGATGTATTTTTTATCGGCCTCAAAATGAATTAATAATGTTGCATTTAAACATCGATATCAATGTTACACTACATAAGACATCCTTTGTGACAAACATGTCCCACCTAGGTGCGGTGTATGCACCGCACAAGAATCAGTTAACCAAAATGCGTAACCGCCATGAGATGTACGGCGCTTTCAACTTTTTGGTCGCAAGAAAACTACATGCTGATAGCGGTGTAGCACTTCATTGTTATACTGACGTGTAATAATTTGTTCCACGCTGCGGCTATTTACCAAAATGAAACAAGACATTTGTGTGGGATAGGGTAGCCTCTAATAAATAAATTAACTAGACATTAATATGATGAGAGTGGATAAAAGACGCGGGACAGGGATAGATGGAAAAGGGGACGAGACGGGACGGGAACAGGAAAGGCGTTGTGGTTTGACAATATTATTGTAACTTTAAAACTAAAAATTATCTAAAGTTTTTAGGCAGTACTTAAGCAACTTATTTTTAAAATTTAATTTGTTAGCCTCCTGACTAATATCTATAGGCAGGCTATTTAATAAATATGGTAATCGCTTTTGAATGGTTCTATCGCCATAATAATTAGTTACCCTGGGCACTATATACCTGCCAGCAGATACTGACCTGGTGACTTGGTTATAACTAGCAAGAGATAGGGTAAGCTCCTGTTTACTATGTTGATTCGTTAAAAATAAATATTTATGTTTAAGACTAATGGGAAGTATTTTCTCATAGTAATATATCTCAATTCATTTTTTTTAATACTTCGTTGCCACCACTTTCATTGCCTTCCGTCCTCAAAAGCCGAAAAGCACGTATGATTTTTCATAAAATGTATTTGTTTACAGACACCGCTGATGAACTGTCACGTGAATTTGCTTTCTTACAATATAGAAAAACAAACACTTTTAATTTTCTATCAAGCCTCACTATCTAACGGGGGCAATAACATGAAAGCTGCGTGACAATTTTCAATTAAACTTATTCCATCGCGTCACTAGCGGTAAATACGTCATAGTGGCGTGAGACCTGAAATGGCTTTTACTTAAATGATACAATGTGTAACTTGCTTGTTCTCGTTTAGTGACCTACTTGGCAACTCGGCTCACGTTTATTGTGACGCCTAGTCGGCTTCATATTTTAAGTTGTTTATTATAATATTTTATCTATCCAACATTTAGTATCAAGTTTTGTAAATTTACTTCTCTGCATCTAATCAAAATGCAATTTCATTTCAGATATCATTACGTATTGGCAACAAATCCTTGACACTTACCATAATGCCGAGTTAATTGCTTCTTTACGATACAAATCCCGAAGATAAACCGTTAAACGATCATATTATAATCTGTTACTAACAGCTTCTGTGCGAACACAAACACTTGCTCCTCATTAAACTTGTATATCATCCATTTATAATAATTTACACACAAAATGTATTGCAATCTAACATGAACACACTTTTCACGATAAATATATCATCCTGTTTAAAAATGTAAACGATCAAACATTTCACGCACAGCTAAATACAATCGCAACATCCATACAAGCACAAATCTTTAATAATAATGAATGGACCTCATCAATCAAACATCGCCAATACACACTCAAAGCGAACCAACGTTATTGCAAATGGGCCGGCCATCAGGACGACACACAAATTATCCCCAATTCATACTCAGATTACGATCAATGAGATTCGTAACGCGCTGTTTATAGCTAAAAATAAAGGCTTTGCCACACAGAACGCTGCATCAGGCGATATTACTGGTCTCATGCGTGAGAGGCCGCCTGGGTTGGTACCACCGCAATATCTATTTCTCCCGCCAAATAGCAGTTTAAATGCACTGTTATGTTTCGGATTGAAGGACATTGTAGTCAGAGTAACTACTGGACATATTGAGACAACATACAGGGTATCTCAAGACTGCTACCGAAAACGAAGCCGGGTGGTAGTTTTAGTAATTAGAAAGACAATGCAACTAAAAATTTTGCAGACAAACGCGACAATTTTTTTTTATCATTTTTTAAATATCGTCATTTTTTGGTGGGAAATCCATAGTTTTTGCTAAAATTATAATTTAAACTCTTTTATACCTTAGAGTCTTTATAAATAAAAGGGTATACACAATTATTTTGGGAAAAAATGTATTTACCACCCAAATACGACCATATAAAAAATATAACAAAAAAAAATTGTTGCTTTTTTTTCCAACATTTTCGGTTGCTTTGTGTCTGAAGTAGCTTAAACTACCACCCGGCTTCGTTTTCGGTAGCAGTCTTGATATACCCTGTATATGTCTCAGGATGGCGAGCGCAGTGGAATGCCAAGCATTGCTTTGTAATTCAAGGTATTATTTGGTTTTGCTACTGTTCATTACGTATTAAACCAGCGGTTGTTAACATTTTTTTCACGGCTACTATCTTCGGTCAACCACCCAGTTAGTTGACTTATTTGGTAGTTAACCGACTTATGAACCGACTTATTTGGTAAGTACCGAAATATATAAATAAAAAAACATTATCTTACACAACTAAACTGAAGACATTGCATGTATACCGTGTATATTTGTATATATTCATATTTATATATATATGTATATATATATATATGTGTTTATGTATATATATATATATTTGTTGCTATGGTTATTTTATGTATAATGTTGATACATGTTAGTTATAATATTTATTTATGTATGTGTTGGTGTTTATGTATATATATTTATTTATATATGTATTAGGTATGTATACTTATAGATATACATATGTCCATTTATCCTTTCGTACACCTCATGGTACCCCAAAACTTTCGTTCCCTCTTATCCATCCCATGGTTGGTTGTCTGTAAGAGATCGCCTCGAGCGATAAGACCGCCTTTTGTACATTTTTTTTTCTTGTCGTTTATTTCTGTATTGTTAGTTTTAGGTGTAAAATGAAGTTTTAAATAAATAAATAAATAAAATTGAAGTGTCTGTTTTTAAAGTGAACTACCTACCTTTTTTTATTTTATTTTATTTTTACTACATATCGTTATATACACGATACCTGTGCCGAAAATGATCTTTAAACAATTTTTGTCTGTCTGTCTGTTTGTTCCGGCTAATCTCTGAAATGGCTGGACTGATTTTGACGGGACTTTTTTTGTCAGGTAGCTGATAAAACAAGGAGTAACTTAGGCTACATTTATTTTAGAAAAATTCTTTTATTTTATTTTATTTTAGAAAAATAAAGTAATGTTGCCATGCCCGCGCGCAGCTCACGCGCATGCCACCACTGAGCCGTCACGTCAGGCGCCTCCCACCAGTGCTCCCACCAACGAATCAATATCACATTTACAAAATATTGTATATAAAGACATTTTTCAATAAAGTTAATACAAAAAACTGAAAATAAATGTGTTACCGGAGTTTACCGCCGCTCGCTAAGAGATGGCGCCACCGTAGAATAAGATCGCGGTATGGTTTCGTTACAAATGTTGATAATAAATATAAAAATGCAAAAACCAAAAAAAACTAAATAAACTAATTAACTTTTTTGTTAAATTCCACGCAGACGAAGTCGCGGGCACAGCTAGTATCATATAAGTGAAAAGTTTTTTTATCTATCCCTAAATAAAACACACTTAACATTATTCTAAGAGTGGTCTTAGAATGGCTCTATCTACCTGGAATTCTTCCAAAGACCATCAGTGGTCCGTGGAACATCGGTTAAGAGCGTTTATACCCTGCACGCGCTTTTTGGCTTAAAAACAGGACTTTTAAAATGAGTTAATAGCCACCAATAAACAATTTCAAGGTAAAATAATTAGTACTAATTTTAGAAAAGGTTGTCATCTAGGGATTTTGGTGGAAAACATTATAGATTGATGGATAATTTGTGAGTACTATAAGGATTACTGAACACAAGTTTCGTTATTTAGGCTTTAAATGGCAATTTAGAAGCTTAAGATATCCGAAACCACTAAATATAAGATGAAAATAAAAATATTATCAGACTAATAAGACCCTTATGGAGGGATTTTGCTGAGAAAAATAATCTTTTTGTGTTTAGTTCCTGAAAAATAAAAATTTAAACAATGCGAAATTATTCAGAAACTCTCGTCAAGAACATATTTTTTTTCACCAACTTATCGTACATAATTTTTTACAGCAATTGCATATTACAATAGAAGAACATCTTATCAATAAATTACCATTTTTATATTTCAACAAAATCAGTTTTCATGTGTTATTTTAAAAACCACTATAAAACACGCTGTCCGACGTGGATCAAATCAGACCGCCGCAAGGCTTTCTAGAAGGAGGACGTATCGCTCGTCGCTCCGGCCTGGCTGCAGTCGATTATGCCGAGCGTAGTAAAAATAGCCACGCGCGGAATGCGATTACCACATCTTAGTACTTTGGTAGTAAAATATTTAATTATTTTTATTACCTACAATGATTTTGTAGTGAGTATAAATTATGTTTCAGGTAATATAATGGGATGTAATTCCGAGGCTAAATTATGTTATGTATTGTAATATAAAATTAAATATATTTCGTAATTGTAAGGGGTTGTAAGGCCCCTAACACTATTTATGTTTTCGAACACGAAATGATTAATAAAACGTCCGTAGTGTATACTGATTGAACACTGATTTGAATGCAACTTAACAATGTAATAATAACGAAAATATGATTAGTATCCAAAATTTGTATTATTCTTTGCTTGCACAGTAATATTTGTCTACTTATAATGCAAATAAAATATTTTTATATTATATTACAGTTACATTTCAATTGAATATTGAAGCGCACGGATCAAAGTTGTTTGAGCCGATTGTATAGCGAGCCGACGCGGCAGCTCTACGCACACAGCTTTGGTCGCTTATGTGTGCGTGAAATTAACGAACAAATACCTATAGTTGACTTTGCGCGCAAGGTGTATACGCTCTTAAGAACCACTGTGATAAACTGAAACTGATTATTTGATACCCTGTCAAAATGAGGCATTGCGTTCAGATGGCGCTCGCGCTGGTAAGTCCCGTCTTATACTACGATGCGCAGTTATAGCTACCTGACGTAGCGCTATGCTAAGGTTTTGTGTGACAAAGCCTTTATAATGTTGGTCATACCGTGTATAGCTAACACCCGCGCTCGGTTTGACAGTATAACACCCAGAAGTACATTACAATGCGGCAATATGCGTTTTGTGTGGCAAAGCCTTAAATGTTTGTGCCTATCTTTATGTCATTGCCGCATCGTCACACAGGTCGTATTCGTAATAAAATCAACCATAAAATATTTATCCTTTACGTACGCTCTTATTGATAGCACATTATAAAATTTATGAAGTTGTTAACTTTTATACGGACGATATCGCGTGCCGGTCGTTAGGAAAAAATGAAGAAAACTCATTTAATGATCATTCAGGTCGTGCTTGTTAAGGTGTAGCTTAATCCAAAAGACCACGTCATTCGGTTACTGTCAGTTAATTGAAATTCAAATAAAATAATTATTGCAGAAGGTATATCTAATACAACAGAGTATCATAAAAAGCTTAATAGAAATGTTAAAACTCAAAATTTTGGGACTTATGGAAAGTAAAACATTTGCATTCAATAATTATTGTTGAGATATTAAATTACAAAATACGATATATTTTTCATGGTACCAAGTTTTTAACCATTGAAATTAAAATAATTAAATCCACTTCAGAATACCAAAATGATAGAAATACAACTTATCTTATGATTAATCTATAATATCCAAAGCAAAGGCAAAGTAGTAAAGAAAACGATAAATACCAAACCAAATACTTTCTGACGCAATTCCGACAATTCTTAACAAATCTGAGTAATACAATTCTACATTTTCCTTTAATATATCTTCATTTGTAAAGTTCCTATCAAACAAACGGACCTTAATATTCAGACGCCAGCAAGAGCAAGTTCCATAACCGAGGTGTAATGATCTATTGTTGAATCTAGCAAGGTGGGCGTTTAGTGTTTGCTCTGGTTTGTGGCGTATGCAATTTGAATGTGCTTTAATGGTAGCTATAAAGTTTTCAGTATATGTAGTAATAGTTTTAACTGTGACTTTAAAATACGGTGTGATTGCAAAGCTGACGGCTCGGTTTCAATCCCAGTATGTTTTTTTTTTTCATAAATAACACCCAACAGTGCCTAAAATAGTCCTGACCCCATAGTAAGATCGAGTCTTGTTTATCAGGAACTAGAAGATAGATATTGGATTTTTCTATTCATAATCAGCCCGGAGTCAGAAAATTGTGCCCGATATGGTGATAGGCTCGCCCTCTTTCACATCGTAGGACATAACACACGTGGGTTTCCTGGTAGCACCATCGCTTACCCCTTATGGGAATAAGGCGTGAGTTAATGTACTGAATCGTTCTCTCGATTATAGTGGAGGCCCGTACCCAGTATTAGTACGTATATAGATTAATACAGATATAGAAGTTGCCTGCGATTTCCATTAAGTTTTTCTTTCAAAAATATCGTATCACTTTAACTATTACTGCACACTTAGGACAAATCCAAACTACAGATAGTTAGCTGTAATAAGTAATTTAAGAAGGCTTCTCGTTTTCTTCCCAAACAGACAAACATGTGAAAGTCTAAATGGCTTCATTACTTAGCAAACTTCGCTTGTACGTGGTCGTGTACTTAGGCAATCAGCAAACAAGCCGCCGGCGGAACTCTTGCCTCGAGATTGTTCAGGTCATACACAGCCGGTAATTAACTAGAAAAAATGGAAAGGAATAGTATACATAAAAACCTCTACATAAAACACAGAAATTATTACACAGTAATAAAAAAAATTGGTATGAACAATATTTAGAATCGTTGGTATATTTATTTACTTAATTATTTCTTTATTGAAAAATCATAGTCCTTAATACTAATAAAATGCAACTGGTATGCTTGTCTTACGGCCAATAATAGATTTACAATTTAAATCGTTGGTATATTTAGGCTAATTCAAATATTTGTATTTCTCTTCCACGGGTACCCCGACTAGCTGCAAAAATGGTGGCGTTGATATGGACCAAACCAGTCGCTGAGACGAGGGCTGCAAAAAGAGAAAATGAAGATTCGAAATGAGATCCACAAACCTTTTTTTCCAGCCTATGTATTATAGGACTGAAAAGTCTTGTATAATTTTGTTCTCGTCACTTATTTTGTATTTTAGGTATATTTGATACTGTACTGCAACTTTATTTTGTATATATTTTATTCAAAAAAGAACAAATTTAGATCTGCCTAAATTCTATATCTACATCGTACAAAATATACCTCAGTGTATTGGTATCGCATTGAAATCGGTAAACATAAATCCCGGCGGGCAATGTTATCGAGGCTACGGGTGCGTGATATATTACTTGGCGATTTCACAGCCCATGTTTGTTATACTGTTATAACGAGACTAATTTATCGAGAACAAGGATTTGTGACAAGTTTACGACAAGGTATTGTGGGTAGGAATGGCTTAGAAAAAATATAACAGATATCGATAAAAAGCAAAAATCAGGACGATAATTTTGATGATCTAATTGTTGAAGTTTTAGTTTGAATTAAATATTTTTAAGAATAATAAACTTGGGCTCATATGACGTTTATAGTAACTAGATTTTCTACATAATTATAGAAAGATAAACGAAATAACAATCAAACTAAATATTTATCGAGAAAATATATGCCCATATAAAAATTTAAATACACAGTTACATAAAGAAATGCATAAATAAATTGTGATGAGATCATGGATATAAATAGGTAGGTAAGCCTTCCTTTAAATTAAGTTAAAAAGTAAAGTCTACTATACTTACAATTTTTATAATCATGTCTCAGTTTAAGTCGCTATTACTACAGATATATGAAATGCCGGTTCAACATGAAATTAAATACACTAACAATTCCAAATAAAAAACGTTTTCGCAAATGCAATCATCGAAATTATGCCGCACGCTGTATTCACTCTCTCGTATAAATCTCACTTCATGCATTAAACATTCAGCCTCTTAAATAATAAGAAAAGTTGCTCGGAGGTACTATTGTATATTCTATTCTTTTTAGAGGTCCAGATTGGAAAGGCTTTTTACACCCATCCCATTTACTGGGTCTATAGGATACATTCGCCGTATTAAAGAGGAAAAAAATAGGAAAAACGCTTTATCTTCAAATGCCTGTTATTTTCTTGAAAGGTACCATAAAAATGTACGTAAAACATTTACGCGCCATAAATTTTAACATTGAATGTTATTTGTGGCCATTAATGAAATTACTTACTGCAGGAAATGTACTTGCGTGTGACAGCTGCCCATATTTGGGATAAATGTGTTTCTAATGACAGGGAAAACTTGAGTTTCCATGTTTAAAAGCCCACTCGTAACAAGTTAAATTTAGAACGATACTTATTTAAGTATTTTGTAAAGTGTAAAATTATATCTTAACTATATATATTCTATTATTACAATTCGTAATATTATTATTTATTTATATAATTTTGTCTCCTTATACCATAGACTACCTTTCTAGTCTAGAAAGATATACCTCTCTCCATTCTCTTATCTCCATCAAAAAGTTGCCTGTGAAAGATTGCCTAGTGTCGTAAGGCCATCTATTGTGCTTCATTTAAATGTAGATATCATTGTATTGTCTTCTTCTGGTATATGAACAATAAAGAACAACAAATAAATAAATATCAATTGATACCAGCCTAGGAAATGATAGTATCAATAACGGCAATAATTATAATATGATAGATTTTTCGTGATCACGTTAACAGTATAATATTTTTCATAGCTAAACAAAATCGACAAATTGATCTATTGTTATATGGTTGTTTTATTACATGGAAGAGACCATTAGAAAAAACATAAATAACAAAACGTAAAATATTATAAAAATTGTAACACCCTGACTTGTATAACCGTTCATTTTCTTTACGCACCATATTTATAGTCAAACGAATCGCCATGTTCGTAGAAAATAGCGTTATTACTGACTGTACGTCAATTCTAATAGGAACTGCACTGAAGGAACATAAAAAAGGCCGTAAATTTGATGGCTTGCAATAAACCTTAATGAGGTGCTCAAGCAACTAAGACAAGTCCAAATTCGAAGCATCGCCGTAGAAACTGTGATTTTAATTTCATGGTCGGATAGAAGCAAAAAATAAGCTCTTTTCGTGAGCAATTATGAAAGTTGGTGCCAATCAGCCCTTTGATACAGTGAAGCGGACAAATTTATGTCTTCCACGATATTGATTTCGCTGGTAACAAACTCGTTGTTAGCTTCATTGCTGGCGCTATTAGATTATATTAATAGATTTCAGGAATATTTAACTTTTAGCAAATGTTACGTACAAAATAACAGTTCAATATCCACGATATGTCCACCCTACGACTGAAAGCGAAGATTTAGTACTTTCAAAAACACAATGCAATTAAACATTTGGCATAAAAGCGACAATTTTTTACATTGTTTTAAAAGTTATGGACCGTCAGTCTCAAACTTTGAAAATAAAATCGTGCCTTCTATTAGTCGGTATTACGTCTAAAGAAAAATGTTAAAGTACATATAAAAATATTTAATTTGATATATTTGTTTTGATGATAGAAATTGTTTATCTATATTATTTACTAAACTTTTTATCATAAAACAATTGGGCATAAACAAAATCGTTGCGACGTCAACTTTCAGTAGCGCTAATGGTTTCTAAGATTTACGTGAATATTACACATTGAAATAAAACTATTATTTACGTATCTCATCGCGGATTCTATCAGTAGCGCTGTTGACGCAACGATCATTGGAGCATCGCACCACTTACATCGGAACATTTTACGCCGTCTTCGCCCTGTCCATATATTTATATCGTCTTTTTTATGCAAAAAATTAAGTCCAGTTGTGACTCAAGCCACTACTACCGCCTGGCTTCATTTGGGTTTCATTTTCATTTTTCAGTCTGGATATAGCCGGTATACATTAGACCATTCAACTGAGCAGGCATGTTTATACAAAACTCTATTCCAATTGGAACTCCAACCACCTAGAATCAAAAGTAGCATGCAAAGAACTGACATCGAGCCATGACACCCAGCGAGTCACTTAGGGTTACAAAGGTTTTTCAAACTGCAACAAAATCTATCAATTCCTTATTCATTTATTCAATCAGAATCACATACTACGAAATGGATGTATAAAAACACAACAATAATTATAAAGTTCAAAACACACATACATATTATCTCTTAATTAACACTTTGAAACATCCAACTCTTGTTACTAAACGCGGCGATAACTACCCTCATACAGTTAGAACAAAAGCCGCCATTTATCAGGAAACTTTGAATTCGGCCAACCACGAGTCCTGTTTACCCAGATCGCCAACTTTAACCGGCTTCCAGGGAGACCATTTACTTTAATTGAATCTCGGAAGAGAGCTGTTGTGAGCGAAGCAATTGTATTTTCACTGTCATTGGTATATACAAGTTTATCAGTGCAAACGTATCTATTGGACACAAAGCTTAACTTTGGTTTTAGATTGCTACGTATTTTCGGATTGGTAAGGTTTTTTTGGAGATGTGTTTTGATTCAGGACAGTTTGGAGATATTACAATGGAAGTGCATGAAGCCTATGCTCAACAAATGACTACATGAGGCTAAAGGCGACGAAACCTTGTTATGAGGTTAATAATATATTGAAATGCGTTTACCTTGACTTAACTAGGCATCTAGGTAGATCCGTTGCTAGTATGGCTTGATGTACACATTGAAAGTTATGCAAAAATCATATCTCAAGTAAACTAAATTCCTCAATTAATATGATTTAATTGAGGGTTATGTACGAATACATATGATGTATATAACTTAAAATTTGCATCCTAGGTTTGTATCCTGTACCTCCGAAACGGCAATTGGTCTTTTAATACTCCATACCCAAATATCTAAATATGTCGTACTCTTTCAGATAATTTAATACAATATAACTTAGCTTAAAAAGTACATACCCAGACTATACTTAGAGCAAATTTATCAAGGCAAAATGAAGCTTTCACACCTGATGCTAAGTGCATTTTCAAGAAAATGTCGGCTAACGAAAGCATCTGTCCATGATCACCATAATCGTTCCGTCCGCCCTCACTGCATTTTCATGCTCCTTTTACATATTTCTTTAACAATTTTGTGGCACTCTCATCAGCTCCAATGAGATGAAAAATATCTATAACTGGCCTAAATACTTTAAATAAAATTGATTGAGTTAAAATTATAACATTGCTTTGAAATCGATACAAAACACAATTTTAAAATTCCTTTAAACTTAAATGTTTGAATGAAATATCCAATAAAATACATATACACTGTATTTTATTTTAACTATTTTTTTTTAATTCAATCTCTTTGAACCATCGATGAATTGGAAAAAACACTTTGGAGAATTACTCGACCTAAAAAACACAAACTGCCACAACGAATTGAAACACTAACATATTTAAGGGAACTTAACTAGAGAATTAAATATTCGCAGCCAAATACGCGAGGCACAAAGCAGATAAGCGTCGGGAGCTCCGCATGCGTTCCTATAGGCAGTATTATAAAATCAGTAATGAGGTTTACGGAACAACGGAAAGTTTTAATGTACTTTATAACTTGAAGCAGCTGTCTTAAAGTTTCACTCTGTTTCGGAAACATCTCAGCCGATACTTCTCAGGAGAATGGTTGATTCATATCATTTACAAATCACTCACTTTTGTCGCAATACCTTGAGTGATATAAAATCGAGAGGAAAGCAATTTTGAAATTGCTCCATGGTAGTTGTTAGTTTTTATCTTAGTTAGGTACAGGTAACTTAAATGTAATTGTAACAATCAATATTTGAATCAACGCAAGCAAAGCGAAAGAAAGGAATTCTAAAATAACAAAAACGAAAACTAAAAAGGTCCACATTAATATTCAAGCACAAATCACTGTTCCTTTACATCATTACAATATAACACCAAAGTGTGGGTAATTTAAAAACACACCGCAGTCAGCCCTTATTTTTTGTCGGCCTAATACTGAAGCCTAATAAAGCAAACCAAATTTGCCTGAGGCTCGAGTTGAAAACCCCTGAACAAAGAGTGGGATTAGATAACAAATACACAAAAACAAATAAAATTCCTTTCTTTTTCGCTATTGTTTGTACTCCCATGTTTTTCTGTGACCTTCCCTATGAGGATTTTAAATGAGATTTTTTAACGAACTACTTTATTTCAACTCTGACAATGAGCTCCTCGTTTCATATAGGGCTTCTTTTCTTTTTGAGCATCTACTTTACATTTTGCGTTGGCATCAACGTCGCCGTCACAAAGTAAAAATTTGAAATGAAAATTTATTTTATTCTTCTTGCAATCAGTATAAAGAAAAATGTTCGCTTTTGTTTATTTATTTATTTTATTTATTTGTTTATTCTTAACTGCACATAAAGAGGACAACATTAACATATAACATACAATTAAAGTACAGAAGGCGGTCTTATCGCTCTAGGCGATTTCTTACAGACAACCTTTGCTATTACTTCCATTATTCTGGTAAATAATATTTTAACACCTATCTATCTTTGCATTATATTTTCAGGATGTGTTCTTAACACTCCATGAAAGTTATACAGGGTATCTCAAGACTGCTACCGAAAACGAAGCCGGGTGCTAGTTTTAGTGACTTCAAACACATTGCAAAAGAAAATGTTGAAAAAAAAGCGATTCTTTTTGTTATTTTTTTCCTATGGTCGTATTTGGATGGTATATTCATTTTTTCCTAAAATAATAGTGTACACCCTTTTATTTATAAGGACTCTAAGGTATAAAAGAGTTTAAATTATTATTTTAGCAAAAACTATGGATTTACCACCCAAAAATAACGATATTTAAAAATCATAAAAAAAAATGTCCCGATTTTCCGCGAAAACTTTAGTTGCATTGTGTTTGTACTCACTAAAACTACCACCGGCTTCGTTTTCGGTAGCAGTCTTGATATACCCAGTATATTTACAATTTTCAATTTATGATTGCGTCCGTTTTCAATCAAGTAAAGGTCGTTCATTGGTAAATATTGAAATCTTTATAACATAAGAGAATGCATCAGTGCTGGAAATTGTGAAGGGGAAAATCAACTGTAGCAACTAATCCGTCCGAAGAGTTAAGGAAAACTGAAGAAAGACTGTAGATATAATCGGTTCATTTCGTTGAATATACTAACCGGAAAACAGAACGTCATAATACTAATTTAAAATTAAGAAGTTGCAAATCTTCTAACCAAACAAAACTTTTGAAACCTAATTGAAATAGTCATCATTGAAATCATTGACATCATCATTGAGATAATCATCATCATCGTTATCAGCCTTCTGTTGTCCACTGCTGGACATGGGCTCGGTCCCAATTGCGCAATATCACCCTATCTTCGGTTTGTCGCATCCAGCATATACCTTTGAAAGATAATCTCTGTTTCTTACTATTAAAATCTTAGTAACTTCACTATCAATTAGCCTTACTCAGCTTATAGCCGTATAATATAATAGATCAACCCAAAGACATTTAGTTCACGTTTTGGGTCTCAAAATCGTCAAATTCCAAATATTGACTCACATATTTTAGAGGCATACACTAAGTCAAGAAAGGAGTTCAAACAAGAAGGATTCGTAATACAAAATTTTAACAATACACACATAACATAAGCCGGGAGAATGGGTAATGTGACTATACAAAGTTTAGAGCAAGAGATCCCGCAAACACCTACCTTTTAGAAACCCTTCTCTTAATGCGGATTGACGCGCAAATCTCGAAGTTCGTGCATAAACAATACGTAGGGGCTTCAATTAGCAAACTTAAGAACACGAGTAAAATGTTTAACGGGAGGGTTTTGTTCCAGCTACTGAATTGTCAAACATTAATGCATGAAGTGCGTGGATGTTATAACCCGACAAAACCATTAAACCTTACAGTTGAGCTTGCCTCTCCTTTGTATGACAACGTATGATCGCTTGTAGTAAATGAAATATTTGGTTCGGGAAGTCAACTAATAATTAAATGGTTTCTTATAGTTTCGCGAATAGTATACATTGAAATAAAACTTATTTTCAGACGTCAAGAATAGAGAGCTCTTTCTGCGTAGATGAGATTGCAAAAACCAATTAACTTTTTACATAAACTTTTTAATTTAATAATTGTAAAATAAGCGTAGTTATATTGTAACAGTCGCTGAGCGGATGACTCTCAATCCTCAGTCCTCAGTCCGCCCTGTGACTACGAAAGCTGTAAAGTAATCAAAACCTCGGTAATTAAAAATCTAAAATTAAACCAAATCCCCGATAAAATCTATAAAAAAATGTTTTATTTTAACATATGTGCTCACATTAATCTAATGAATTTTCTTCTATTTTTGTTGTCCTGTAAAAAGAATTCAAATCAAAACGGAAAATACATACTGACACAAAGGTAGCAAAGTCAGCTTCCCACAATTTCAACTACAATATGTAAGAATATGATGTATTGGCGCTGCGAGCAGAATACATGGTTTCAATATAAAGCAATATGTCACACGAGGAGTTTGTTTTGAGAATGAATGCGACAACACATAATTCAATATAAAATACTGCTGCCGGTATGAATGACCGCTGATTGTAAAAAAACTTAACTATTTTTATGAACCTTTATAATTGACCGATGTAATGAAATGTTGAAATATTTTTTTATAGCAATGAATTGTCAGACGTGCTTGCCATTTGTCTGATGGTAGGGGGATATGATCGCTCATGGATAGTAGCAAATCCAAACAGCACCATGAATTACAAAGTGACTTTGACTACAATGTCCTCCAAACCGGAAAACGACAGTGTATTTGTACTGCTGTTTAGCGGGAGAAATAGGCCTCTCACATATGAAAGACCACCAATGCTGATGTAAATAAACTTTGATGTATAGAAAATTAAAAACCTATACGTGCTCTATCAACACCGGCCCATTTCAACCCTTTGACTATACCTTTGGCTTGTACAAGAACTAACTCGCTCTAATCTAAGTTATTTGGCCTAAAAGACTGCTTGATTTGTAAGATTATTTTTTTTAATCTCCCATAAAATGGAATGATTATGTGGCAATTTAACTCCTAGTCAAAAGCTTAAAGAAATATAAAACACAACTAACATAATGCATGTTAAATCAATTAACATAACAAATCATTACAACGACGACATCACACTCAACCAACCTCGAGTCCACCTTGAAGATATAACTTAGGTCTCTTTACAGTGGCCTTGTAGAACACGTTAAGTTTACGTCTGGGTTGTAATCAACAGTTCTAAGTAACTGTGCTAAGTCTAAAGTTTGAACCAGACTTAATTATTCTAACGTTCGGTTGAGTAGCACTTGGACTGTTTGGGGGAAATTGAGATGTTTCGCTTATTAGTATTACAAATCCATTTGTTCTTTAAAAGAAGATTGTGTTCCGTAGTTTGTGTTGATGGCGCCAAAGCTAACCTGTCGACCTATGGGGAGATAGGGGTGAATGAACCAGCGCTGATTTTTTAAACCAGTTTCGGTCAGCACATGCTAAGTAATTTCCTTGTCTTTCGCTAATATTATAAAGAAAGAAGGAAAAGAATAGTTATTTCTGGCACAATAAATTACAGAGTTTTATACAGGGTATATTAAAACTGCTTCCAAAAACGAATCCAGGTGGTATTCATAGTGGTTTCATACCGAATGCATTTTTTTTTATAACTTAGTTGGTAAATATTTCGTTATTTCCTTAAATAATAACGTGTGCCCTTTTATTCTTAAAGACGCTATGGAACGCAAGAGTTAAATGATTTAATAATAAACTGTCTATTTACCACCCAAACACAATTATATTTAAGACATCCCAAAAAAATGATTAATTTGCTCTGTACTTGTAGTAACTGAAACTACCACCCGGCTTCGTTTTCGGTCTTGATATACCTTGTATTATGTTTACTTAAACTTATATTATTTCTTAATTCCAAGCAATCACCTTTTCATAATCATTATTTTATTAACAGCATACAATCAACACCATCGTTATTATTTATTAGAAATAATAATCAAATCATAAAATAATTGTTAATCTTTCATGACACTCAATTATTTCCAAACATCCGCATTCGTTAATTAATTTCCTTCCTTCCCCAATCCCTTCAAATTAAATACACTTATCTATCATCTTGAACGACAAAATCCCACCAGAATCAAGCGAAATGCTTCAAAGTAACAAAGTGGGCTTAAAGTATAACTCCAGTCAACAGATTTAATTACATTTTCATTTCAATTTGTACCTAAAATAATTTATAGCATTTTTTTTATATCCGACATTTGTATCTCGATACTATGTTGGCTGCGTTTCGAGAGCGACCGCGATACAAGCAAATTTAAAGATAAAAAGTAATTGAAATGTCAGAAACATTCTCACTGGATTAAGTGCTATTTTTCTACTTTTACAACTCTTGTGCTGTTTTCTCTTTGCTTATTAACATGCTTTGTTACGTTAATTGCGCTTGGAGACAGACGTTTATGATTTAAATTAAATTGTACATAGTTTTATGAACTTAATCTTGTCTGCTTTTGACCGAAAAAGCTAAATAAACAATGGAGAGAATAAAGGTAACAAGGCAACAAATCTCGGTAGTTTCAATGTTTTTTTTTTTCATTGTTTTCTCGTCGTATTTCCTGTTTGTGTTGAGACTGCGGTGCGGAACGAAATATGATCAGCTGGAAACCGGCCCGTGCCAAACGTATTTATTTGTCTTGTTAGTGCAAATCTATTGGAAAGATGACAACGGCGCTGTTACGTTGACTCAGTACACATAAACAACACAAATATCTAAGAGTCTTTGTTTTGTCGCGCATAACTATAAGTTTTAGTATAAACAACGATATGTTCATTGAGTTATGTGGTTTATGGTTTATTAAGAGTCCTTCATTATCATCCCTAATAATCTTCTTTCACATTCTAGTCGTCAAACATCGAGCACACCTACAATTGGGCGGTAATTTTTGTTTCAATTAGTTTTAAAGGATTTCGGTCAAAGATCATTATTCTTTTCGATCAGCTTATCATCAGTACAAAATCTTCGAAACGTTGCAAAGAAGTTGCAAGTAATTGCACTTTCTTTATAAAAAATAGTAATTACAATGCAATCTCTATTTCCACACCCATTTTGCCTTCACATACGCTAAATTTCACTAAGAGTATATAAAACTATCCACTAAAAATAGATTAAACAACGAAAACAATAATTTCCGGACAAATATACATTTTAGTTTTTAAATTTCGGCGCATTAAGTAAGTTCTCATTTCTCATCATTATGAATGCAGCCAACAAACCAACACATAAATAATGTCCACCGCACCGCGCTGCTCATTATTTAAAGGAAAATATTCAGGAGAAGCCACACAATCAGACTACATTAGCCAAGCGGTCATTGTACTGCTGGCTCATGGGAAACTATGAGTTCAAACATAAAGAACTTGGGTGTTTTGAATATATGTATGTAGGAATAGTTCCGTTACGGGTCAAATCAAACTAGGATGGTCTTGATAATCTTCAATATAATTAGTCTTAATAAAAATACGTCTTTACTACATAAGTCTTATGTCCTTCCTTCCCGACTTTTCTCTCTTATTCCGTCCTTACATACTTCGACATCTTAATCATTTATCCTCTAACTCTTTCCATCTTAAATACTTTCATTAGTCATCTCTTTCACACAAACCACGTTCCATATCAGTCATTCTTCAAACGTTCCATTCTACACATCTTTCTTCATAACATTCAAATCCTAGTTCTGTCCTCTATCTTTCAGCATATTTCTTAATCAATTTAGTCCTCTTAGATGCATTTGAACACGTTATTTAACTGGTACAGATTAATGATATTAGCTAAGTGGTAGTGGACTTTCCAGTTCTTCGGAATACTGTCGCTTTTCTTTCATTTTAAAAGATCATTAACATATAAAAAAACTTATCTTTAACAATAATACAATAAAATCATTTTAGTTCGGGATTAACATTCAAATTACATCTGTTGTGTTAATTTTGAGTAAATCACTATTGTCTATAACAATGAATAACAATTTAACCTCGGCTTGAACTTAACTGATTTTTATAAAGCGAATTGAAAAACCCTTTTCTCGAATCCCTTTTTATTGCTAGGAGAAGTTTATTGTAACTGTAAATTTACTGCTACAGACAGTTTTACTTAACATAATACCCTATATGCAAATAATATTCGTTTTGTAATTTGTTTATCTATTTATGTAAAATGATTTATATACTATCGATATTCCGATTTTCCGCCATTTTGCCAGGGATTTGATACTTATTATGAATTAATAAATAAATATAATATTGCCTAGAGCGATAATGCCGCCTCTTGTACTATTTATTATTATGTAATTTCTTAAGTGTAATTCTTTGTATATATCGCCAAAGAATAAATGTTTACAATACAATACATTTGTTGCGATTTTTCTTCATATTCCTAGAAAACAATCCGTATTTATTTTACAAATTCTTTCACTAATAAATCACCAAGCCTCGCTTTGAATTTTCTATTGATAATTAATAGATCGTATTATTTAACGATACTCCTGAATAAGAAACAGGCTCATTGAAATCAACTTGGAATTGATGGTCGCGGCACGCTCTACCAGCCGCCCACACACCACTCACAGCCCACTCCTAATGATTGTTAAGTATTTTATTACATTCCCTAAATAAAGTGGAGAATTTTGAGCATTATTAGCAGCGTTATTTTATTAATTATGTACTCGAGTTCTCAAGGGCTACATCTGTTGATTTGGGTTTGTGAATGTTTTTGATTAATGTGTGGAAATCTGTTTCTTATTTCACATCAGGTCATTAAGTCATTTGACGAAAAATATACCCGAGAGATCGTTGATGGGTTACGCAATTTTGAAGTTAAAGTAGCGAAGAACATTTTTTCATAAGGAAAGCCAGTAAAGTATGCTAGTTCGTGGTCGATGTTCTGTAAAATAGTCCATCATAGCCCTGTGGAGTTGGTTAAGCCCTAGTAATAATTGGTGAGACGGTGGCTCTGTAATTTGAAATGCTAAAGTTATGGACAGTAATATTCATTCTACCGAAATTCCTTGACCATCAAAACAAGCCAACAGCCGTAATTTTCCATTTTAATTTGGTAATTTTCAAGGTTGCGAGCCTAAACCTAAAATTCACTTAGCTTTTCAACTTGATTGAGCAAATAAACATCACAACGCACTTTATAATTTATAACGTAATTGCCAAGGCAAAGTGAACTGGCTAATTTAGCTGAGCGTCTGGAACAATCCTTATAAATATGGCGGCGACCCCAATATTACACAACTCGTAAAAATGTATAGGTGACAACACAACCCAAAGCATAAAGCACTGAATTTATTCCCTATATAAACGTCGAGACGCAAAACAAAGACAGGGGAACTCGCCTCTGTTATCCCGCTAATACTATAAATCAGACGACGTGTTTTGATGTTTGTTTGTTATTTGAGCACGGGATCGGACGAGCCAATTCCGAATAAACCTAGCGTGAATGTGGATTTTGATTGTGCTAACTGAACAGCAGGTTTTAACAAATCTTCTTTGTGCACACTAAATTTCAACAAGGTTATTTTAGAGTATACGAGAATGGACAAGGATAAAAATCATGTTCTTTCCCCACTCTACGGGAATAGATTTTATTGTTCACGGCTCGAAAATTTCCCCAACCAATTTGAGCAGATGGTCGTTTTCAGCCAGGGGTTTGGCTAGAGCAGGCGCCTCTTAGGACCCTTTTTGGATAAGGAGGAAAGGGGAGAAACAATTATTGCACCCTTACACAAAACAGTGGCCGTTACACAATTTCGAAAGTTCAGAAGTACTCTCTAATGCGTCATTAACTAAGTATGTTTCTAGGGGCATTGGACAATCTCAATAATGAAGACGCCTACTTTTTGTGTTTAAATTAATTATTTAATGTTTTGGATTCTTAAGCGAGGCTTGAAAAATCGCGTACGTAATTCGACTGATTTGTTTCGAATGGCGAGGGATCATCGTATTCAGCTAGTAGGCTTAATAAGAATACAGAAAACAAAACAAAAATGATACTGAATTTATTGACGAAATACGAACAGTCTGATTCCATCATCAATATCCGAATATGAAAATTCGAAGTAAAACGCATTACTTAATTAACTTTTTCGTAGCATTAAGCCGGTCATCCGACAGCAATTTCGCCTCGTCGTCGAAGCTGTAATGCATTACGTAAATGCATCAGAAATTCTTTGGTATAACGATCTTTAGCATATCATTCATCCCTTTCACATCCACATTCTATCATTTGGGAGATATCTCTTTGGCATGATTTAAATCATTTATGCCTTTCACAAAGATATCTTCATTTTCAGTATGAGGTATTTATTTAAAGAGAAGCGATTTATTCGCTTACATTTTTTATTCAGACGGTAAAAGATTTTAAATTCAAAGGTTACTTACAAACTAGCGACCGAGGTTTATATAACTGAACTCGCTTACAAAAATGATATTCAATACTTTGTAACGTGGAATACATAAAATAATTTTCGCAATTTTAAAACTAACCGTACCGAAAAAAATATACAAAAAAGAGTTCTAAATAAATTTTTAAAATTCACGTATGACTTTTTCTCTTTTTTTAGTTGCATGCTGTTCGGCCAGGCTTTCATCAAAGAGGTTTTAACCTTTATAACACTAACCGTGCTTGCAAATACTTTTACCAATTTTTTAAATAGTTGGGAAAAAACCTAGCAATTTTAGTCGTAAATATGTATCACATTCGAAAAATTAAGGCTGACAAAAATATATTTCTGGTAAATGCTTTATTTAATGGTTCTCGTGCTTGTTTATAGCTTAACATTTTCGTACAGTAATGAGATCTTAGTAACAAGACTAATGAGTACTGTTTATCCTGCCAAATGAATGTCAGAGTCAACTAGTATTAGTATAATCGCATTAGATCAAGATAAATGTGCCAGACCTTAGTTCAATAATAATTATATTAAATACATAAACTAGATTATTAAAAGGATACTTAAATTTTTCGTAAAAACTACTCTCCATATTTAATATACTCTGTGGAAAGTAGCTACCTTGTTTATATACCAACAGGTAATATGAATTTTTCTTCAATATTAATTGTAAAGTAATTGGAATAAGTCTCACACCAAGCAAACAATGTTGCAGTATTCATATCATGTCGCTGATTTAATTTTTTGTGATCTTAAAATAATAATGCATAGGTTCACGTTTATTTGAATATTTGAATCACTGCATGCATTATAATAATTTCATTCAACCATATTACAAATTGTTATTTTTCATATCAAAATATTCATTTAATAAATACATTTATTTCAAAGGAGGCCCGGGCCCTGAAGTGGGACGAATATGGGCTGATATAGAATATTACTTATTGGCATCTTAAACTAGTATAGCTTAACAAAAATACCTATTTCTACACATCGAAGCACAAACTTGGTCGGGAAAAAAGTCAATCTGATTGATTGGTTGCTTAGCGCGGTAAGTCCGGAAGGCATTCCGTGCAAATACCGGCGTATCCATAGATACCGCAGTGGGTTTAGTTCCTAGTCACCGACGCCGGCAACAATGGCCGACTTCAATCCATTTCCGAACACAAATCTCTCACCGTCGGCGTTGACTTTAGCCGAATATCGGACAGAATCTCCGGATCGTGTTTTCGGAATTATTTCCGCTGTTGTATCCGATGCGAATGGATTTGCGGTTTTATGTTTTGTTTTAAGTTTTGCAAGGCGTATAGCGAATGTTATGGGTTGCTTACCTGACTTGGGGATTTTATGCGTTGGTGTGTATGGTAAATTGGATGTTTCATATGATGTTAGGGAAAAGTTGATGTGCAAGGAGTATATCACAAGATTTTCTGAATCTGTAATATGGAACTAATGAGTCTAATACTTACGAAAGAATCAGAAAAACAGATACAATAATAATACAAATATACAATTTAAGTTTGTAAATCAATAAAAGCTTTGCGTAATCACGATGACTATTTTTTTTATTTGAATGCACGGCGAGTTGATCTTGCCATTCGTCTGATGGTAAGCGATATAACCGCTCATAGACAGTACCAAAAAGTGCGTGGTGGCCTGTTGGTAAACGGACTAGACGCGACTGCCAACATGTTCACGGTGGTCGCGGGTTCGAATCCCAGGGCACACCTCTGACTTTTCGGAGTCATGTGTGTATTGATAGTCAATCACCACGCACTAAAACGGTGAAGGAAAACATCGTGAGGAAACCTGCATACCATAGCGATTTATAAAAATTTCTATGGTATGTAAGTTCGCCAACCCGCACTAGGCCAGCGTGGTGGACTATATGGCCTAACCACTCTCAATCGTACTGTCGATTGTAGAGGAGGCCCGTGCCCTGCAGTGGGACGTATATGGGTTGATACAGATACAGAAGACCGTACCAAAACTAATAAACACCATGACTTACTAAGCAATGCTTGGCATTCCACTGCACTCGCCACCCTGAGATATAATATTTTAAATCTCAATATGTCCAGTAGTTACTGTGGCTACTGTATCAGCCCATATACGTCCCACTGCAGGGCACGGGCCTACTCTACAATCGAGAGTACGATTGAGAGTGGTTAGGCCATATAGTCCACCACGCTGGCCTAGTGCGGGTTGGCGGACTTACATACCATAGAATTTTTATATATTATTTTTTTTAAGTTTATTGGAATAACAAACAATTATACAACTAAATAAGATGAATACAAATAGAACATAAGAACAATAATATATGTATAATCATAAACGCTATTCACAGATTACAAGAAAGAATAGGGTGGTACTGCCTTAATTAAAAAAAGGTATAAAAGTGACAAAATAACAAAAGAGGTCCAAAGGTCATACACAAATTATCAATGTGAAAAGTATTACAAATATTGAAGAAATAAAAAAAAACAGTAATATGTATTGATCAAAAGTTAATGATTAACTATATTAGAAATATTTATTAAAATATTCTTTGTAAATTGAGATTGATTTAACTTGAATATGTCTATATCGATACGATATCATAGGCTTAGCGGAAGTCAGAAGAAGTGGTAATAATATCCTGGAAGATGGAAAACATATTTTCTGTCACACCGGAGAGTCAAAGGGACTTCATGGAGTCGGTTTCCTCATTAAGAAAAAATACAAAAATAACATAGAAAGCTATATAGGCTTATCCGAAAGGGTATGTGTGCTAAACTTAAGCTTTGGATCGATGAAGATCTCAATTATTCAAGTTTATGCCCCCACCTCTGAAGCTACTGAAGAAGAGATTGAAGAGTTTTACAAACTATTAGAAATCGCTCGAAGCCTTACAACAGGTAAAGTTATACTACTAGGAGACTTCAATGCAAAAATAGGCCAAAGAAAACCTGAGGATAATTCAATTATAGAACCATTCTGCTACGGAAAAAGGAACAATAGGGGCGAAAAACTTGTACAATACGCTCTTAAAAATAAATTTACAATAATTAATACAATATTCAAGAAAAACAAAAAACGAATGTGGACTTGGATAACACCGGACCAGCAAAACAAAAATCAAATAGACTACATTTTGAGTAACTGCCCAAAATTCTTCACTAACATGGATGTTATAAACAGAATATCCTTTCCTAGTGACCACAGACTCCTAAGAGGAACAATAACATTAATCAAACAAAAGAAAACTAGACGTACATTCGATTCAATTCCAGTAACCAACCTATCATGTAAAAAATCACAAGAAATTTACATAACTACGCTAAGTGAGAAATTAAAATATCTGTGCTGGGAAGTCGAAGATGACATAGAGTCTTACTATTCCAAGATCGAGTCTGCAATACAAGAGAGCTTGAGGAACTCGATGTTCACAAAAATAAAAAAAGAAATAATATCCGAGGAAACTAAGAACCTACTCAAAAAGCGTACTTCTCTACAACATAAACCTTTCAAAGATAAACATGATAAAAAAGAACTTTCAATACTCTACAAATCTACAAACAAACTACTTAAAAGGGACTATGAAAAACATACAATGTAAATTATTGAAAAACATTTATTAACATCAGGAAGTCAAAAGAAAGCTTTTAAGCAGTTAAACACCGAAAAATCCTGGATCTCTACCCTGAAATCACAAAAAAAGGGGCTGAAGCAAATAACAAGAAGAGACCTAGTAAAAATTGCCTCTGAATTCTACAAGAACTTTTACTACGACCAATCTAGCAATAATAAGTGCTACGAAACGTATTCAGAGTCAGACGACAAGAATATAAAGATTCCACTCTTCAACGGTGAAGAAATAATAAAAAAAATTAAGAAATTGAAAAAGGAAAAGAGTCCAGGCGCTGACAACATCTCAAACGAAGCGTTAATATTTGGGAGCCACTCATTGTTGAACCCTCTCATTACCTTATTTAATAAAATACTCGAGAAACTGAAAATACCTTCTAAATGGGCAAAGTCACGGATAATCCTAATATACAAAAAGGGAGACCCAGCAGATATAAATAACTACCGACCAATCAGCCTATTGCCAACAATGTATAAACTATTTGCAATGTGTCTGGAAAAAAGGATAGAGCCAACTCTAGAAAAAAGCCAACCAACGGAGCAGGCAGGTTTTCGTCAAGGGTATTCAACAGTGGACCAAATACACACACTGGATCAAATAATAGAGAAATATGAAGAATTCCAGAAAGATCTCTACCTCGCGTATGTGGACTACGCCAAAGCGTTTGACTCCATCTCACACAAAAGCATATGGGAAGCTCTAAAATGTCAAAACTCCCATATACGTACATCAATATAATAAAAGACATTTACAATAAAAGCACAAGTCAAGTAAAACTAGATAGATTGGGCCCAGAATTTAATATCCGTAGAGGTATGAAACAAGGAGATTCACTATCACCCCGGATTTTCATAGCTGTTCTCCAAAATATAATGAAAAATCTAGACTGGGATAGAAAAGGCATATGGGAGTACCGTTAAGGTAGTATGTAGAATTTATATTTATTTTATTTTTAGAAAAAGTAATGGCATTGCATTTATTAATATTAAATTTAAGATTATTATTATTTGTCTTGTTGAAATAATTCACAGTCACTAAGTGATTTTATTGCTTTGTAAAGTTTTAGGTCATCTGCGTATAAAAGGAAATCTGAGTTCTTAAAGCATTTATTTATGTAATTTATAAATAAAACATTCGCTATGGTATGCAGGTTTCCTCACCATGTTCTCCTTCACCGTTTTAGTGCGTGGTGATTGACTATCAATACACATATGACTCCGAAAAGTCAGACGTTTGCCCTGGGATTCTAACCCGCGACCATCGTGAACAAAGCAATCGCATCTAGTCCGTTTACCAACACACACTTACTGTAGCTACAATTTCCTTCAATACGAAACACAGCAGTGCATTTACACTCCTGTTACCGGGAGAAATAGACAATGTAATATGACAGACATCAAGATACCTAAGTGAATATACATATATATCGACGGCAAATATTGCCAATCAGAATCGTAAAGCGAAAAATCAATGAAAATCCACAGTAATTGAGAATACTCATGATTAATTTAGAATAGCGTTTACTATTTCTAAACCAAGACTACGCATCTGAATAAATGCATACCAAGCATTAAGATACTACAGCTAATGAAGCCAGACGAGGCGCGTTGTACAGTGCCTAATAACAATAAGTTCTTAATGTTATTGTGCCTATTTTTAAGCATGGCTTAGTAATAAAGATACCTTACAAATAATGTCTCAGGTTTTGTTATTGGAATTGGATGTTTAGTTAAGGAAATTGATTTTTTTTGGTATTGGAATGAATGCTTTATAATAAATTCTGAATGGTGTTGCATATTTTCACGGGATTTCAAGCACAGTCAAATTATTGACCAATAATTATGAATAAAAAAACAACACATGACTCTTACTTCCATACAAAGACACACTTTTGATTTAAGAAAAAACACAAAAACAATCCAAAACAAATAGGTCACGTAAAACAACACGACATCTGTCGTACGAAAAAGTGTTACATTAATGAAATTGGATAAGGCATCGCAGACGCGACGGACGCTTAGTAGATAGCATCAGAGCCTTAGACGGGATAATTAGTTTAATGAACGCTGTGTATCGGAATAATGGTGGATTTTCTTCCCCAGGGCCATGATATGTGAGGCGAAATTAATTGAAATTGGTTTGTACAAGCTCTAGGTTAAGTATATTGTTTTTTGGGGGTTCATGGGAGCTTAGTTTTGTCAATGAAGTTATATAAAGCCTTTTTCATTTTGTCATTTAATTTGTTTGTGTTTGTGAATTAAACATACGAAGAATAAGTCAAATCTCACTGACTATAGGGACGACGATCTATAACAATAGGTTTTTCCAGTGTTTTTCCCCACAATCCTACGTTGTTGCATCATGTTTCGTCTAACAATAGTTTCGTCTAGTAATAGAAACACAAATAAATTCAATGCTAAGATCCTGTGAGCCACAATTCTGGTAACAATGAACACCTATCGTCTTGTGAATCTACTTTCTCTTTTTAATATGTAAACTGTATTATATTTAACAACAAAAAAACTCTAAAAAAAACTGTTCATCCTTATCCACAAACACAGGAATTAAATTCTAAATCTATTCTAGTCACATTCATTCTCTGTTAAGTTGATCCAAAACTGGTGACAATGTGGCTATTATTAAACTTCTATTCACTGTTCCCAAACAAAATATCCAACTGAATCCACCCACCGCTTAATATAAGACGCGTCTATTGATCTGGAATAATTATTGTTTATTTTGCATACGAAACACGAATGTCACGAATACAGATAAATATTTACTATAGACGTTTGCCACCAGGGAATTTGTAATCGCGCCTCCAATATCAAAAACATGCAAATGTCTGTACGTCCCGTTTGATCTTGATAAAACAACATTATTTTTTAATATGTAAATACGTGCTTAACATAGGCATGAAAGACAAAACTTGTGAAAATATCTACGAAGAAAATCTAATATTATTTTGCTAGAGTTCCTTGGACAAAAATACTTTATATCTGAGTAGTCCATTTACTATATTAAACTTTTTTGTTACTTTTTAGATTATCTTTTATTAATAGACCCATCACTTTGCGGGGTATTTATATTTTGTGAACGATTTTTCTGTACTAAGGTGCCTGATTAAATGTCGGCTAGCTCGTTCAAATTGTGGTCAAGGGATACAGTAGCTTTATAGTTAACTATTTTATTAAAAGGCAATATGACGCAAGTATATTTTCTATTTTCTTTTTTATGGGAATAACAAAAAATAATGCAACTAAATAAGATGAATACAAATAGAACATAACAATTATAATATATATGTATAATCATGAAGGCTATTTATTAATAAAACGACATGTTTCATCAATGGCTGCCGGAACAAGAAGAAAGTTTTATTTATTTAATATTTTGACAATCATCACACCATAGACAAACATTTACAGATTATATAAAAGAATAGGGTTGTACTGCCATAATTAAATTTAATCACATATTGGATAATAACTCTCATAATTATAGAAATTTAGTTATTGATTCTCTTTCTTCGTGTTATTACTCATACTTCGTGAGGCTGAACACCTAAGGCATATCGTGTATGGTAGCACCTCTGCCTACCTAATCTGGGAAAAAGGCGTGAGATTAAGATTACGTATGGTGTTGATATTTTGGCCGCATTCATAACAAAAGCTTTATAGCCTATCAGGCGATCAATCTGTTCATTTTTTCATTCTTGATGGTAAATTGCACAGCAGAACACTTCTCGATGTGCAAAAACTAACTTAGACATTCTGTCATCGTGCGTACGACGCAGTGTTTGCCTAAAAACGTGAGATTCGTCTAGACTGGCCCACTTCAAGCTAGTCAAGTTGAACTAATACCCGCTATTTTTGCCGTTGACAGCTGAGCGACACTATTCGAGACTGCCAATAAATATTTATGGATTTTTTACGTAATGTGACGGCTGCGTATTTAATGAGACGGCTTACGTAATTCGGTGTTATGTCTGATGCCGTGGGAGTAATGGGTAAATATTGAATGTAATAGTGTTGGAATAAGATTAATTATCCTATATAAAGGCCTAGGTTAAACTGGTACATTCTTTTGCGGGTAGGTACTTTTCTCAGTAAAATTTTCTCGAGCAAATAAGCATTAATAGGAAAAATAGTGACATCCGTGCACTTGCAGAAAAATACTCATAATCATTTTTATTTAGTTGCTCTTTTACCATAACATTTCAGTCGTTAATTTTATATAGCATAAAGTAACTAACAATATTTAATATCTTACTAATAATAAAGTGATAAATAATACGAAACATAACACTAAACAAAGTGAGCATTAAATATGAACTAAACTAAACAACGCAGGTGGACATGTACCTTCACGAGAACCGAACCCTTCATAACTCGGAACGAATTATTAAGAAAGTTGAAATGTAACTAGGGTCGGATAAACACGGAGAGTTAAGAGCCACAGTTCCACAGCGGCCAAACAGCTGTGCCCTAAAATGTACCTGACTAATCCGATAATGTAGGGCGGTGTTTAGAAATAACATTTTAAACTTTTCGCATTTCACACCACGCAGAAGAAATATTATCACGGGGCTTATCACTGCGTTTGTTTAATTCGAGCCGTGCGTACACGGAAGAAACGATTTAAAAAGTTCCGTTTTCGTTTTACGCAAAAAGTATTTAATCGTACTTATTGAAAGGAGGTCGTGAAACTTTGACGGACTTATTTGAGATAATTCCCTTATAAAGTTTAAATATAGAATTTTCGAATCCCCAATGGATTTAAATATTCAATCTCGCGTGGAGATCTTTTAAGCCTGATTCAATTAAGATCTATATCTCGCTGCGATCAGTATTCCTTTGAAAAAAAATAGGAATCGAGAATTAGGCACTGGATTTGCTCAAATCGTTGACAAATTACCTATTCAAGAAGAAATTTCGGTGTCACCATTTAATTTTTGTTTTCATAAGTTAGTAATAAGTAAGTTCATTTTCTTGTATTCTTTACTAATATTGCATGTTCTAATAGTACTTTAAATTAATAGTGAGTATTTATATTTCCCTAAACAAAGAGAATACAATTCGTATCTAATTAAATTGTAGCTTAGTTACACAGGCTCCCAAAGAAGCAAACTTTCAAAATCAATATTCGCCCCCCAAATTGAAGTTTATTATACCGTGAACAATCATTAATTATACCGAGTCGCGTAAGCATCCGCAAAATAGTTCCCGGCGAGGCAACTTGGCACCACCTACCGATTCCAATTCAATTTCTCCCGGCCCACCGAATTGAGTTGTGTAACTTACCTGATTTCATAATTCACTTACAAATGTACTGAAAAATTTCATTATTTTAATACTTTTCCAAGTGGATTTTCGTGTTCATTTATTTTATTATGTCGCGATAATAGATTGAGAAAAGGATTGCGGTTTGAGAATAGGTTTTCGTGTATAAATATGCGCGCCATTCTAGCCATTAAGTTATTAATACCTCTATGATTTTAGGGGCTCAGATTGATTAAATAGAGTGGTATATGCCCTTTCAAATATTGAACATTTAATTTTACTATGTAATGCTTTAACAATGGATGATTGCAAACATGTTAGCAGCGTCACCGTTCAAATATGGGTGCTGCAGTATTATTGTTTTGGACAAACCAAAATAGTTAAATGCATTAAATGAACTTCATTTACGTCTTAAATGTATGGTTTACGAAAATACGTCAATATACATAGTAAGTAATAAAAAATAGTATCAACTATACAGTAGATAAACAAATAAGCATTGTGATGATTATATCCAATTTTCTGCATTTTAGTAATTGTGAAAAATGTCGACAACCCACCGGGCCGGAACAACGTTAATAATAAAACGACCTACGAAATAAAGCACTATAAACTATTCAAAACCATTTCACCTAGTCACGTGTCCGTTAAATCTCCTCTATACCCACACGTGTACGAGGGATAAAGGTCTTTATTGCCACCAATTTTAAGGCGAGGATCCCATGGGAGAGATTTGCATCCCGCAATCAGGTGTGCGACGAGGGTCTAAGGATTCGTATCTCGACAAATCCAACTGTGTCGTTGACTGATTTTGTAGAACGTGACAAAAACATGTTTTACATCAGCGATAAATTTAGCGCTTCATGGGAGATGAAATCGCCTTTTTTCCTTTGACCAATTGGATCGTGCTGTATAGCGCCAGTTTAACACAACAGATTGAGCGAAATAACATCGGAATTTTTATAGAAACATTTTGTTTGTTTCCAATTTTAAATCTTCTTTATTGACAGAAATTGATTTTGTTATTGGCATGTTTTTGACAACTCTATGATTTTGCGTTTAGCAATCCCTTATGTTGGCACTTCACATGGCTATTTGTATTTGCTATTGGGTGTCTGTCGTATTTGGAAAAATAATTGACGTTTATGCAAACATGCAAATAGAGGCAAATATGACCATCCATACTTAACAGACAGATAACAAACACACAAACATTTGGCATCAGATAGCTAAGGTGTTTAATAGTGTGTCTTAGCACCGTTTCATTGCCCCAATTCATTTTCCGAAGGTATGTCGTTATTCCAATTTTCGTTCACAACACAGATACAAAAATACAGGACGTCCATACAAGACTATGGAACGCGCACTTCTGAATATGGCCAATGTGTAGACTGTTTGTTTGCGTATTTGTCTAAATTTGTTCCTTTTGATGTGCCTCGAAAAAACGACAAGCGCACGGTAACTGGTATTTGTTATTGGCCTTGTTTGTCAAATAGGCAAATAAGGCCACACTTTGTCAATTAAACTGACCACACATGGTAATTGTTTGCCAAATATGCCAAATACACAAATACAAATAGCCATGTGAAGTGCCAGCATTAGATTCATAAACAAATCCCCATTAAAAGTCTATGAGAAATATTAAATGAAAAATGATTCAATCAGTACCGCAATCCGCAGGGCATTCCTCTCATATATTTATATAAAAGAAAGACTTCAGGGAAATCAACAAAACCAACACGCAAACTTTTCAAATTAATACAGCTTCGTTGTTAAACGTTAAGAAATTAAAAATAAAACTAAAATTACAGGTTTAATATTCAAATTACTTGCAAAAACTTCAACAATGCGGAGTGGCACTTAGATTTATTCCATCGTCTCGTGAAACAGTTTGCTGTGCTTCATTAACAACTATGTAGCTAAACGCGACGCTGCCTGCATATACTGCAAGTATGAAATGACATTCCCATTAAGCCAGTCTGCGGATGAAATGAATGAAGGGCCGAGTTTTGAAGCACATCATTATACCATCCGTATATTTCGATGTGCAAGCAAATCTAAATTCGATGCTGCTTTTTGAAATGCAGGGAATTATGAGGATTTTACTTAAAGTTATACGTAGTTTTTTTTTTAATTTTTAATATTCCTAGAACTGCTAATTGAATTTGGAATCATCTTTTTGTAATAGACGACCTATAAAGGAAGGTTCCGTGTACTCATATTAAACTCATATCACGACATGTTCCAAAAGAATGGAGTATTTTAGTACCTACAAGATACAATTAACTAGAGTACATATAGTGATTAATACGAACTTATTTTAGTAATAATGTAATTACATTTAGTTTCAATAATTTAACTGTAGATTTTAGTCATCAAAAATCGCGTTACAGAGCGACAGAGTTTCATGCAGTTTCAAAACATAATTGACTTCGGCTCAGATATTATCAAATTCTTAGAACACGGAAAAATAAACAGAATATTCCATCTTCAGCAGAAACAAATCTAAACACAGCGACTTCTCTTGACGTCATAACAGACAATATGTTTTGAAAACACATTGCTGGATTCCCGCATTATTTTGTTTAATAGACGCCATTGTTACATCTCAGATGTTTTCGTATGCTGTTAGCCGAGATCCGCCGAAGGGCATATTGATAAACGAGCGCTTAGGCGGCGCGACACGCATACAAATATATTGCCGGGAATATTTCATGTTTAACGTCTCCCGTTCGCTCCCCGAGACGCAAACCCACATGCTGATTTGAGATTTATTTCACAACTTATAAAATCAAACCACATGTACGCTTGTAGATACGAGTATTCTGGTAATCTTCTTAGGGCATGGTTATATGAAATCGCAACTGAAATGAACAAGTTTCTCCACAAAAGTTTATTATTTGAATTCCACGTCACCTTACTTGCTCTATGAATGAATTGACTTACTATTCTATGATTCGGCGGCAACAAAACGTCAAACCATTCAGAAATATAAGGAGACCCAAATCCATTATATTTCTTCGGCCCAGTAGACTGTGCGTGTGCAATACTGCGAGATAATTATTTTAAAAAATATATTCAGATTTTTTCCTTCGCCCTTAAAGTTGCTTTTGCTTCACTTGTTACATATTATTACTGCTGGTACGTTTTGTATAACGATTTCGAACATAATAGTGCTGTTACTGGCATAATATACTGGGTATCTCAAGACTGCTACCGAAAACGAAGCCGGGTGGTAGTTTTAGTGACTACAAACACAACGTAACTAAAATTTTCGCAAGAAACGCGACAATTATTTTTTATGATTTTTTAAATATCGTCATTTTGGGTGGTAATCCATAGTTTTTGCTAAAATAGTAATTTTAAACTCTTTTATCCCTTAGAGTATTTATAAATAAAAGGGTACACCCAATTATTTTAGGAAAAAAATGTATTTACCACCCAAATATGGCCATAGGAAAAAAATTTGAAAAAAAACTGTCGCTTTTTATGCAACTTTTTCTGTTGCATTGTGTCTGAAGTCGCTTAAACTACCACCCGGCTTCGTTTTCGGTAGCAGTCTTGAGATACCCTGTATATGAATCTAGGTAACACTTGACAAGTCTATTAAAATTAAATTGGATATTCTTTTCAAAACCAACAGATAGAGATATCATTACCTATTCGCATCGTGTATCCATACCCGATCCACTAACCATCAGACGAAAATACACAGCAAATTACTAAATAAATTCCAGCCATCAAAAAAAGGGACGGCTCCATTTGCAGCAGGGTATCATAAAGCTATTTTGGTGAAGCGGCTAAAATCATGCATAGTTATGGGGAAAGGAGAAACCCATGGGAGTTGTGACATAACGATAATGTTATTCGATTTAGAACGCTGTAAAATATTTTATAGCAGCAGGCTGTGGCGCTCCCGGTGCCATCGAGACGCTCTCCCTTGCCAATTATTTCGGATAACTGCAGAGATGTAGGTGGCCAACAATTTAATGAATTTGTGGTTAAGTGTTTATTATCGTTCGTGTTTTGTTACTTTATTGTTTCAATTGTTTTTGTCTTAATCTTTCAGTAACCTAAATTTGTCGGAATTTTAAATTAATTGCCCCTATAAGAACTGAGTTGCAGATAATAATACATATAAAATAAATTAGTGTTTGTTCAAAAAAATATTCTTTTTGACAACCGTATAAACCATATAATCTATAGAAAAGTGTTAACACAAGAAACTTAATGGACTTCTTTAAAACGTACAGAGAAAGCAACGCATGCATACATTTCTTTCAATTCACTCAACAAGATCGATGTCCAATTACACTGAGTGTTCATTACATAAAGCCACACGTGCCCATACGTTTGCAAATTGTACAAATACGATGTACAATTAATCATTCGTTTCAAAAGAGACCTTCATTTGCGACCCTAAGGACGTCTCGCAAAGACTGCTATCAAATGAACCGTTTGCAATAATTTTGTTTCTGTCAACTCCATCCCCGGGGTGATATTCATTTCATTTATCTTAGATAGTTTGCTCTTTGTAAATATAAAGTTATAGCAGTTGTTCATTAGAGAGAATTTATCTCTCACGATATCGTTTTGTGTTTCATTTATGCTGCGATTCTGTTTAATGTCAAAGCTTTGCGGTGTATGAAAATTTAATTTGTTTATTCAAATTGATATTGATATTAGAATTCAAATGATTTGTTTCAGTAAAGGTGCAAGCATCGTATATTTTAATTCTTTATAAGGTGTAGTGAATTATAAAACGTGCTAGGGTTGCTAAGTTAGAAGCATCAGTAAAGCCTTGTCGAACAAAGCCGACAGGGTTAACGACGGCAATATTGCAGGATTAGCAGCATAACACAAAAGACTTACTTGCCTTTTTGTACCTACTTATTTCAATAGAAAATCTTAAGTAAGCTAAAAAAATGATTTATACAATATGAGCATGATTTTATAAAAAACTAGCAGGCCGTCCCAGCTTCGCCTGGGTGCAATTGTTTTTGATTCCACTCTACACCAGATACATGTTATTTTTGTTACCAACTTCGACACCCTGTTTATGTATTATACATATAAATCTTCCCCTTGAACCACTCTATCGATTAAAAAAACCGCATTGAAATCCTTTGCGTCGTTTTAAAGATCTCAGCATACATAGGAACAGACAGCGGGAAGCCATTTTGTTTCATACTATTTTAGTGATGCATAATGTATTTGTGTCAATGTTCCTACAATATATTTATGTTTAAACTTCTTAGATTTCAGTTGTTGTAAGTTCTTAATGCTATATTATACATTTATAGCTTCTTCTCGGAGAGGAGCATTTATACCATGTAATATGTATCTACTATCTACCTTACCTATAATTCACAGAATATCCCAATTCAAATCTGCTTCGAAGTGTTTTACAATATCTGCGGGGTTGTAAAATATACAATCCCATTGCAGTACAGATACTTAAGTTTTAGTACAGGTTTACTCGTCCAGGTAGAGCTATTGTCGGTCGTATGCATACATTCAAACCACCCAGGCTTGTATTAGGTAATAAATTTGATGACATGTTTTACGTAGCGCCTTTTAATAGTACCGATGTTGGCAAAAGCGGATTGTTACATGAATTAAAAATAATATTTGAATTACTAAAATCACAAGTGTACAAGTTTTTAGCCTACCAAACTGTAGGGGGGTATAGCATATTCCTACTAGTTCATAGAAGTTAATTCGTAAGAAGAACAAAAAAACTATCAAAAGTGACACGAGGTCATTGGGTTGCAGCCCACGACGTAAAGCTTATTATTCTGAGGTTTGCAGCTTACTAAATGAGACATCAGAAATGTAATAATTGAGATCCAAAAAGCACTATTTCTTATAATTTATATCACTCATTCCACAATCCATACTTTTACCCAAAACGATTTTAAATGATGACATTTCACAAATCTACCTCATATTAATGGAAATGTTGACACACGAAACAGTATTCACGTAGCATATCCACATTAAACTCCGCTTTACAACATGCAGATCAACGATTATAAATCCAGCAAACAGAGGCAAACGTTTACGACAGAAAAGCTTCGACGCCAACGCCTGAATAAACATGAATCATAAATGATTTACAGGATCTACAAATATATCCTACAGTACATTATCAAATATGGCTGTAATAATCTAGTTCACGATGCCAATCTAAACTCAGACTTCTGCGTTGTCTATAAATTTTGAACCTTTAGACAGGGCACGGCCTTGGAAAATGCCTAAATGCTTTGGAACTAAAATTTAGGGCTAAGACATAGAATTATATTTACGGTCTTGCATAAAAATAGTCTTGTTATTTATCTGGCCATGTGCTTATCTTTGAAATTTTAAAGGATTTAATTATCAAAATACAGACAACAATTCAAGGGTCTTTGAATTCCTATTTTACATTTTCGTTTACATTATTCCCTCGCTGAAATAAAAATACAAAAAAGGACTTTCCTCATAACCTTACAAACCCAAAAATGTCCAAATTAATTTGGACTGATGATTGCTGTGGGCAATTAGTTTATTTGCAGATAGTGACCACCATCATACTACATTGGAAAACGCGATATGTTGACCAACACAAGTATATCCAGACTGCGTATATTGTTATTAGCGGTCCGGTATAATTGTCTAGAGTGGCTGGCAACAGCTCACTATCTCTTGTCGGTACATACTCTATCTCCACTTAACATTAGGTACAATGTACCCCATTATTTTATCTGCGTAATAACAAGTCCCCTTAGGGCGAAGTTCATTAAAAGAACCTTAAACTATCTGCTCTTCCGAAGGTTTAAATTTTTCTTCCACTTATATTTTAAATTAATCGCCAGTGTACTATTATTGTAAATCTTGAAACAAAACGGTTATTATTTGCCCCAAAATTTGAAGCAATTTGAAATCAAAACACACCCCAAATATAATCAACGCTGCTATACAAGTTAATCATATTGCGATCTACAACCAGAACCGGCAAGAATTTGTACAAACAAAACACCACGTACACAAATATTAGACAACTTAATACATACATTCACAGCATCTAATCAAAACACGATCCAGTTACCACGATGCTCTAATTTTCCCCTTTCAACAACAATCCACGCAATTTGTCGTCCAAAAACAAGGATTGTTCAAAATCATATCAGCGTGTTTAACGTTGATAATATAAGCAATCACGAGTTTCGGTGTCTCCGAGATCCGTGCAGCGATTGGCAAAGAGAGCGGTGGCGCGGAGAGCGTGATCAGAATCCCAAAGCGGATGCGATAACGCCTGTCGAATCAGATTTGAATATGAATGCAAATAATGAAAAACTTGCTCCGAACTATGAAGACGATTCGTTGATTTGTTTTGTATCCGACGTGTATAAGGAAACAGACGAGAATGGATTCTCTTGTGAAACGGAGCATGAAGGTAGCGACTAGATGTGTCATTGTTGTTTGTTACAAAGAACACGATGTGTGCACATAAAATGGCTTTCAGTCTCGTGATTTTTTATATTGTTATTTATTGATTGTATTGGGTAAACAAGATAATATATCAATGACAGAAAAGAGAACACAATTCACATTTACCCAATAGGAAATATAGCTATACATAGATAGGAGTGACCTAAATACAATTTTTTGAGGTACAAGTTCTTTTATGGAGACGTGTGACATGTACAGCATGTTTACAGATTGCAGCTTCCGCTTGTAGTTAGGTAGCTTATATACAGACCACAGCTCAAATTAAAATCAATAAACAAGAAGAGATCCAATCAATTATTTTGACTATGTAGAAATGAACGGTGAAATTGATTTTTTCATAGAGCTTAGAAAGGTCAACATGAAGCCGTGGATTCGCCTACAATGGATATAATTTTACAAGCCAGACACATAATTTACTAAGTGCAACCTTGGCGCAAATGTTTTAGTTTTAGCGCGTAATTATTTGATAATAGTGAATATTTAAGGTTTACTTAAGAAGGCACAACACAGAACCAAAAACAGTCTGTACGTAGGAAAAAATGGTTATTAAATAAAATACATGGATTCGATTTTCGCACTTGGGTAATTTTGTATTATAATTTTTTTGTATTGTTTCTCATCTAATGTGGGTCGGTCGTCGGTATAAAGAAACTGTAATAAAAAAGGTTTGATGTCGTATAAATATTGATTTGATCGCAGATTGCATGGACTTTTAGAATCTGGATTGTTTGTAAAACACGGATACGGTATTTAGCGAACTAAAAATATATTTATGTCATGTCGCTTCTATTAAAGCAATAACAATGCCTAACTTGTCATTCCGGGAAAAATAAAGAGATCATTGTAATTAAGCGTAGCGAACGTGAAGTTTTAAGAAGCGAAATAAATTTTTAAAAGTCGACCAGTCGACATTGAGCAATTGCCATACTTTATGCTAAGCTCCGTTTTTAATTACTACTGAGCACTTTTAACTTCCCGCTGTGACTTAGAAGTGTTACCTCACTCACTATTCATGCCATTTGGGTAAGTACTTTTTGTCGCAAAAATATAATTCTATTTGAGTACTTCACTCCCCATTACATTTTTACGAAACTATTTGGGAATCGGCTAAAAACGCATCAGTTTTTTGAAAAATGGGTTTAATTTTTAACAATTATTTGTTGGTAAAAAATGTAAAAACGCATCATCGTTCGTAAAAATTGTTCATATCCTATTTTATGGGGTTTTCAATGCGGGGTAAGAGGAATTTCATCAAAAAATATCTGTAGTTCATATACTCGTATTATGATAAGTAAGATCTCAAGCGTTGTCCACTCGTTACCGTTCCCTTAGTAGTCACGATTCCAGTTTAGCCATCACACTTTCGTTGCAGTTTAGTTCTTATGTCGCAGTCACATTGTCACGCAACATTTATAAATCAATATTAACGACAACTATATATTTACTCTTCTTGACGGAGACGCAGATTCGTTGTCCGGCCGACAATACTTACTTGCTGTACCCCGGTTATTCGCTTGAAGAAAACTTCAAACCTAAAGCCGGGGTATGCTTGTTTGTTCGATCGGACGTCTGCTGTCGCCGTCTGCGCTGCATGGAGAACCCCTCCTTCTCCGCTCTGTGGGTGCACGTGGATCTAGGTTCCCTGAGCCGCATCTACGTGTGCCTTTACAGGTCACACAACGGAGACGACGAGACGACTCGGCTGTTCAGGTATCTTAGCCAGGCGGCTGATGACGCGCAGGCGCAGTTCCCGTCGGCCGAAATGGTGGTCTTGGGGGATTTCAATGCACATCACGAATTGTGGCTGGGACCTCCAAGACTGATCATGCTGGTAGGACTGCCCATGCATTCGCTCTGACTCATGACTTGACACAGCTGGTGAACCAGCCCACCAGGATCCCGGATGTGGCGGGTCATGAGCCTTCTCTGCTGGACCTTCTGCTGGCGAGTCACCCGACCGGGTATCGTGTGACCTTTAGTGCGCCTCTGGGCACTTCCGATCATTGCCTGGTTGGGTCGTCAGTACCTTTCGCTCCACCTCCACGTCCCGTGCAGGTTAAGCGGAGGATCTGGCATTACTCGTCGGCAGATTGGGGTGGTATGCGGGAATATTTCGCATCCGTCCCTTGGAGGCAACGCTGCTTTGAGGGCAAAGATCCTTCAGCGAGTGCCAACGCTATTGCTGGTGAGATTAGGCTAGGAATGGATTACTACATTCCTTCCTCTGAGATCGCCAGTAAGGGCCGTGGACGCTCCTGGTTTAATCGTGCTTGCGCCGATGCTGTCGGTGACAAACAAGCGGCGTATCGCGCTTGGATCAGGGGTCGCGCCAAGAAGGATCCCAATATCGGTTCCCTCAAAGAAGCCTACAACCGGGCCACCAAGGCCTGCAAGGAGGCTTACGTTAGAGCGGATGCCCAGCGCGTTAGCAGGATTGGGTGTGCGTTGGCCAATCACCCGACTAGCAGTCGTGCTTATTGGAGTTTGGCCAGGGCCGTTCAGTCTAACTTCTGCCGTCCAGCATTGCCTCCGCTGAGGTACCTGGAAGGTTCGCTGGCGCACAAGCCGCAAGAGAAAGCTGCCTTACTGGCAAATCTCTTTGCGGCTAATTTCCGCCTCGAAGACCGTGGTTCTCAGACGCTGCCTACACTGCCTGATTGCGCTTTCTCAATGGCGGATATTTGCATCAGGCAGTGTGATGTTGCGGCGTGAGTTACGGTCTCTCGATGTGCGGAAAGCCAGTGGTTCGGATGGGATACCAGCGGTGGTTTTAAGGGCTTGTGCAGCCGAGTTGTCTCCTGCACTGACTCGCCTCTACCGAGCGTCGTACCGCACAGGTGTTGTGCCGGAATCTTGGAGGGAGGCCAATGTGCAACCGATCCCCAAAAAGGGTGATCGGTCGGACCCTACCAATTACCGCCCTATCGCTATCACCTCAATGATGTAAGGTCATGGAGCAGATCATAAACGCTCAATTGGTCCGCTATCTGGAGGATCACTCGTTGATCAGTGACAGACAATACGGATTCCGTCAATATCGATCAACGGGTGATCTTCTAGCGTTTGTCCTGCATCGCTGGGGTGAGGCGATTGACCGGCGTGGCGAGGCTCTTGCTGTGAACCTCGACATAGCCAAGGCGTTTGATAGGGTCTGGCACCGTGGTCTTCTTTCCAAGCTTCCGGCATACGGTCTGCCCGGCAACCTGTGTTCGTGGATTTTCGGCTTTCTGCATGGGCGTAGAATACGTGTAGTCGTTGACGGACACGCTTCGGCGCTCATATCGGTAAATGCCGGAGTTCCACAGGGCTCGGTGCTGTCGCCCACCTTGTTTATTCTGCATATCAATGACATGTTGTCGCTTGGCAACATTCATTGCTATGCAGATGACAGCACGGTTCATGGGCGATACCACAGCGGGCCTCCGGGTTGCCGAGTCGAAACTGTGAGGGGACGTGAAGATCTTGTCATTGAGCTCAACCGGACCTTGGATCTCATTTCTAAATGGGGTTCCAGGAATACAGTTGAGTTCAATGCCAAGAAAACAGGTGTGTACGTTCACGTGCAAAAAATCCCCGTTTTCTCCCCTCCCCATTCTTCAGAGTAATCCCCTCTCAGTGCGGAATGACCTGAGTATCCTTGGTGTGGATATCCGCTGTGATTTCAATCCAAGGAATCACATCGAGGGCGTAATATCTGCCACATCACGCAGGGTTGGAGTCCTGAACAGGGTGCGTCGGTTTTTTACGCCCGGTCAACTTTGTCGCTTATATAAAGGCAGGTCCGGCCAGGTATGGAGTACTGCTCGCACCTCTGGGATGGATCCGCCCAGTACCTGCTCGATGCCTTGGATGGATTGCAGCGGCGGGCCTTCCGCATTGTGAATGATGCAGACGTTACGAGCAACTTAGAGTCGCTACAATTCCGGAGGGATGTCGCCTCTCTAAGCGTGTTCTACCGCCTGTATCACGGTGAGTGCTCTGAAGAATTGTTCAACTTGATCCCCTCCTCTCCATTCCTTAGCAGAACCACGCGTGCTGGCTTGCGAAGCCATAGCTTGACGGTCCATACCATCCCGGCGTGAACCAAACGGTTCTCAAATTCGTTTTTGTGCCGCACCGTCAGGCTGTGGAATTGTTTGCCGTCTCACGTGTTCCCTCCTGCCTACAATCCTGGGTCGTTCATGGCATTTGCGCTTACCATCAGGTGCAATGCCGCCACTATGCCGGGCCAGAGATAAAAAAAAACTAATTAATGTCATTCTCATATTTATTTCTTTCTCATATTATTCTATGATACTTTATGCAACCATAAATATAGCAACTATAAATTGATTATTTGTCATTCAGATCAGACAGAGATACATTAGAATCGAGCCCTTCTTGCTACCAGAATATTGGTATATGCAATACACGAAAATCACCAAAAACCATTTTTCCGATAGGTTTTATTTCAGACCAAACTTATTATCTGAACTGAGAATTTGTTTCGTTTGCTAATGTAAAATGTATGAGGTTCGATCCGAAGCCCGTTCACGTACCCTTGATATTTCCTTGAGCATCTCGCCAACGCGTTTCTTGTAAGCGTGTAAACAAAATTTTCTTACAAAATTTTATTGACCTAATTTTTATATTGTTCATGTAGTCTAGTAGTTTGTAGTTACTTTAAATTCGTTAAGTCTAGTATATTCCATTTAGTGTAGATCTGGTCAATTAAAGCTAAAATTAAATGATATGTCTTACATTATCAGCTCGTTAGTATTCTAAACAATGCCCAGGTTCTCTATCGGGTGGATTAGAATAGAACATACACATAACCTTACGTTTGTACTGAATATTCTAATTTGCGTGAAACGTTAGAGATTTCAATTCCCGGTAATGGTCGATGCACATTCAGCGTCTACGTGTGGAATATTTCCAATAAACGGAAAACGTTCGCTGGGAGTTGGTGTAACCGCCATCACTGCTCCGGACTGGTCAGTTCTACTTGTACTAATTTTTGTATTAGCGAACATATTTAGCTATACAATTTCTTTAATTTTAAACTAACGTTAATTAAAGTAATTTTAGTACTTATTTTATAGGCCGGCAACGTATCTCCATGCCCTATAGTTTTGCAAATGTTCATGGGCGGCCGTGAATACTTACTATCAGGCGAGCCGCATGCTCGGTTGCCCCCTATAACATAAAAAAACTAGTTATTTTAAATGTTGGTACACTGTGGAAAGCAATAATAGCCATTTACTGGCCGTGCTTTTATACCTATATGCTAAAAAGTCATAAACATGTTTTACCCATGGTGAAGAATTGATCTTGAAAATCATAAGAATATATTAGTGAAAAACCATTAATATGTTAGTAAGTCACCGATCAAGGATAACGTATCAACCATAATCAAATTTTTTGATTTTTTATTGATAGTAATATAACATTCATGTTAAACAACATTCAAAGGTTGCAATCATTTCCAATATCGTCTAACAGAATACCATGCTATCCATTAGTTATCAGAATCTTCAACGTTATATCGTTCAAACTTTCTCTTCAATATCAAACATTATACACGTATTTGAATGAGATTTACATGGTTGTTCATAAACGGGTACTCAGCGATACATTCCCTAAGGGTTATTTGTGTAAACACTGCGGCCGCACTGTAACGGAATTTCCAATCTGTCAACATTTAAATACATTATGCTGCCCGTGGCATTATGGAATCAATCCCGGAAACGCATAGGGATGTGATTACAGCCAATACTATTACAATATAAAATTATTCATATCCAATATGAAAAATCTTACTTCCGTGGCGTAGTGGTACTAGGGTGAGGTTACAAACGTGATATTGGATTTTTCTATTAATTATCAGCTTTTAGTCAGGAATTTGTGCCCGATATGGCGTCAGGCTCCCAACCTATCACATCGTAGGACGGAACATACAAGGCAATATGTGGGTGTACTGTACTACCCCTTCTGGGAAAAAGGCGTTATATTTGAAAGATAATTTAAAAATCATAGTTGTTTAAGGTCAACTCAATAATTGTATAGAAATTTACTTATTTACACCCGCGGATTAATTAGTAAACATGAAATGAAAAGGATTTTTTGAACTCACAAAGTTGACCGACGAACTAAGGATCACAAAAGATGGCATGCCTCCACAGAGCTCTCTGAAAATCTTTAAGGGTGACTCATATTCAGAATTCGACATCCAGGCACTGGTAATGTGTAAGTATGAAATTAAATTCAGCCTCCGTGGCGCAGTTGACTATGAAACGAGAGGCTACGAGTTCAATCCCCGCACCGAGACATATACGATGTGTACCTATTACTTGTTTCGGATCTACTGGTTTATGAGACCGTAAAATCTGTCGTAGTTTTTGATACCCACGTCAAAAGGCTCGATCTTATTGTGGATTCGACTGTAGTTATTATTATTTAAATCAAATTGGTATTTTTCTTATTTAAATCACTCACGCCACAATAAATATACACAATTTATATTTACGAGAGGTAAATATAAATTGTGTATATTTATTATAAAGCTTTTCTAAGAATTCCAATTTCACGCAAAATAATACTATGTTAAAAGATATGACATTACAAACAGCCAAATGGAATCCAGAGTAATGATTCGAAAATTCCCGCGAGACCCTAACGATACAAATGTACAGTACAGAAATTGTTGTGTAAATAGAATCAGGAGTGTTTTACGGCGGGATGCGAATGCGCTGGGGCTCGGTCAAGCACATGAGTTTTCGCTAACTAAGCGATGGCGGAAAGCGGTCTGTAAAATATTTATTGCAACTACACGATAAGCAGGTTGGCATGTTATTGCTTAGTTGGCATATAGTAAAGATGTTTTTATTTACATAGTATAGAATTGATAAGCAAATTGGTCTAGTAACGTGAATAGTTTGTAAACAACGAAGATAAGACACTGTGAAACAATTTTTCATGTTTGCAAATTGGAAAAAGTTGAAGACAGTAAAAATGAGACTTATTTCCTTAAACTTTACTGTAGTATATCGAGTATCCACAGACGTTTAATGTGTTGGAAAGTGGTTTTCTTATTGAACTGTATATAACTGTATCAGCCCATGGACGTCCCACTGCAGGGCACAGGTCTCCTCTACAACAAGACTACGATTGAGTACGGTTAGGACGGTAGTCCACCACGCTCGCCTAGTGCGAGTTAGCGGACTATACATACCAAATAAATCTTTCGAATCACGTTTCCCCACTATGTTTTCCTCACCAATATAGTGCGTGATTATTGACTACCAATACTTACATACACAACTAAGAAAAGTCAGAGTTGTATTTGAACTCGCAAATACCGTAAACATATTGGCAGCTACGTCAAGTCCATTAACAATAGGCTACTACGCACTTTATCGAACTATAATTTTGTTATTAATTTCAGTATCAATTTAAAACTCGAGACCCGAACTAATATAAACAACATTTTGGCTCTCATGGTCAAGTAAGAAGTTAATACGTTCACTGATGCTTTCAGCAGGAAATTAAATGAGCGGGTTAATAGTATTCCGCTGCTGAAGTGGCCACATAGCAGTCTAAATATTTTCGGCAGCGACTCGCTTATTACATTTCCTCGGACAGCCCGCACCGGCACAATTTAATTGTGTTTCCACCTGTACTAAAATTTCCCCTATAAAGGATTCTTCTTCAAAACGACTTCCATTAACATGACAGAATAATCCAGGTTCGCGTTTTAACTTCATAATAATCCGGCTTGTTCGCACGCCAATTCCATTATTTGGGAATGAGTAAACAAAGCTTTGTAAATTAACAAAAATCTTTTGTTTTCTACGTACCGTTTCGCACAAAGAGCATTAGATTGATATTGTTCTGCTTTGCTGTTTTATTTGTTCGAGAGTGGTTTTTCAAAAGTTTAGGATTGGTGTTAATTAAAACTATTTTGTCAATGTAGTTTATCTAGACTTTATTGCATTTCCACACCATGATGTATTCTGATTTAGTTAGTTTGAAATGTTTTGGTTAAAAACATTATTAGTAAACAAGCACCAGGTTGGCAAAACGCTTCTTTAGGCTTTAGAAAGGCTACAATTCCGTAGCTACAATAAACTGAAGAAGATATCGGGTTGAGACCCACCATTAGCCAAAACTAACAAGCACAGCAAACTAAACCAACGCTATAAATTGGCACTCGCATAGCAGCCGATCTCGGCTTCGCAAACCTAGATTCAGATTAAACTGCATCTATCGAAATACGTAACAGGAAATCAATTTGTCGTTGAGTAATATCAAGAAGATTCCAATTGCTGTGACTTGTAAGGCGGCGAGAGCTCGGGGTGGGTTTTTAATATTTTTGTCGAGGTCGCGACGACATTCCCCCACGCTTTGCACGAAGACGGTGCACGGTAATCAGGAAAATTATTTACTCATGTCTACGGGCCTCGTTGAGAGTGCGAATAGGGCTGTCAAGTGTATTGTTGTGGTTAAATTAGTGAGTGCTTTTAAAGAATTAACATTATTGAATTTAAACAAAATGCATGACACATTTACATTTTGGCTTGTGCGATATAGTATTTATCTATTTAAGTCTAATTGATGCATGAATTAATTATAATTCACAAAAGATTTTTGTTCCTTTGATAACAATGATCATTACAGAACCTCGGGATTATTTTCAACATTTCTATAAATATTTTGGTCTTTCAGCATACCTAATAAGAACTGCTATTAGTCTTGAAAAACAATTTGAATTTAGATAACATTTAGTTTTCCTGTTTTCCACTCTACCATAAATAATATCACATAATTCAATACCATGACAAAACACAGCATATTACAATATGAAACATGACAATGAATACCCAAAGTACATACGAATCCGTAGTTCATTATCCCCCCGTGACATTTCAAGTCTTAGTTCCTACCGTAATTCAGCAGTTATTGTCTACTTACAACATAACATATAGCCCTTTAGACAGTAGGTTCAAGAAATTTTCTTCGGCACATGTTCCTAATTTGTTGTTACTTGGCTCTTTGTTCTAGTCTTCGGGAAACTATACATTCTATTTACTCATATGAAAGCAGTTAATAGATTTGGGTCATGTTTTACAATTTCTTGATGTTACCGATTGAACACTATTTACTTATTCATTTTTACACTTTTTACAATGTAAATAGCACAGGCGGACCTGATGCCTAATAGCATTTTCTACCCGTTGACCTTAAGGTAGTGCAGAGATAAGGAAACAAGTGTATAATAATTAAGGAATACGAAGAAAAACATCAATAAAAACAGTGATTTATATCGGCGACTTCTGGTAAAAAATTTGTGTTTTTAAGAGAAATACGTTTGTTTCTTAAATTCGAAGCTTCTGCGAAATGGAATAAATATAATTGGAACTGTTTTTTTAGTGCGACATGGTTCATGTTTGACTTCTGATAGTTTTCATTCTAGAAACTCGCATTTAATATTCCGAAATCATGCAATATTAATATCTATATTATGAAAACAAATTTTAAACAGCAAACTCCAATGAGTGCGTTTTTCTGGTACCGAGAATATTTAATATTCGTTCATTCGTTCACCTCGAAAACAAAATATTATGTTTCTGTGTATCCCAAAGGGGTAACATTTTGATTTACCTAATAGCATTTGTGTATGTCCAGATTTGTAAAATAAATTTAAAAAAAACAGTTCAACAATTCGGTTCAATCAATAAAAAAAAAACTAAACAGCATAAACATCAGATCAATTGTACTTACTTTGACATTCCAGTATAAAAAAAAAACATAAAGGACAACAAAAAAGCAGCAACCCTACAAAATGTCGCTGGTAGAATGAAGAGCCGAGGGGAAATACGCTCCGAGGATGCTTTGTAAATAGTCACCGCAATGGCTTCTTGCAGATTAATTTCAAGTGAGAGTGCATCGTCAGTGAGTATTGAAAGCGAAGCGGGTGCAGATCGAGTTGCGAGCTCCAAACTACCACAACAACTTTATTGCACGTAACATTTCTCACGGTAAACAGAAATATTTTCATGTCTATGTATATGGAATTTATAACATTGTCGTTCTGGACTTTGTAACTTGTTGTTCCGTTTCGTTATTTCTTGGTATCGTGTTTGCGTTTTGTTAACATGTTTGTAGGAATTGATAGACGAGTTCTTCATGTTGCGTAGATGTGTTTTTATTTATATTTTTAGTACTTCTAGATGCGACATTGCACGTGATTCACAGTATTAGGACTTGTTTGGAGTATGCCTAATCAATTATTACTCAAGATTGGTCGATAACTTTCTGTCCTAAGCATAGCTAAAAAATAGACAATAAACTTACCTATTTTTAAACCTTATATTGATCTCAGAACATCCAATTCATTTACAAATTAAAATGGTCATCATCATTTAAATGATAAGCTTCTTAGAAATCACGCATAAATCTATAGCAGAGTCGATACAAATGGTGAAGATATATTACAACAGACAAAGATATCGTCTCCTAACAAATAACATAGAATTAAAATGAAACTTAATATGATCATATTTAAATTTAAAGAATATTTTTAAAGAATTATGAGGACTTAGGCACGAACAATTTTTAAGTACTTTAAATCTTTTCGAATCGGAGTGCAATTAGCTGCTTGGGCTACAAATTCTTTTATTAGAACTTAGCGCTTCCCCCGTTATGAACAGTACTTAGTGAGAAACACTTTAAAGCTACATATAATGGAAAAAAATGAAGGAAACGAGCGTGTGCGAGGGCGTCTTGCCTGCACGCGTCATTGCGAGGGGTGAATTCCAGCACTGACTCGCCTCTACCGAGCGTCCTACCGCACAGGTGTTGTGCCGGAATCTCGGAGGGAGGCTAATGTGCAACCGATCCCCCAAAAAGGGTGATCGATCGGACCCTACCAATTACCGCCCTATCGCTATCACCTCAGTGATGTGTAAGGTCATGGAGCGGATCATAAACGCTCAATTGGTCCGCTACCTGGAGGATCACTCGTTGATCAGTGACCGACAATACGGATTCCGCCATAATCGATCGACGGGTGATCTTCTAGCGTTTGTCCTGCATCGCTGGGGTGAGGCGATAGACCGGCGTGGCGAGGCTCTTGCTGTGAGCCTCGACATTGCCAAGGCGTTTGATAGGGTCTGGCACCGTGGTCTTCTGTCCAAGCTTCCGGCATACGGTCTACCCGGCAACCTGTGTTCGTGGATTTCCGGCTTTCTGCATGGGCGTAGAATACGTGTTGTCGTAGACGGACACGCTTCGGCGCTCATGTCGGTAAATGCCGGAGTTCCTCAGGGCTCGGTGCTGTCGCCCACCTTGTTTATTCTGCATATCAGTGACTTGTTGTCGCTTGGCAACATTCATTGCTATGCAGATGACAGCACGGTTCATGGGCGATACCACAGCGGGCCTCCAGGTTGCGTGTCGAAACTGTGAAGGGACGCGAAGATCTTGTCATTGAGCTCAACCGGACCTTGGATCTCATTTCTACATGGGGTTCCAGGAATATGGTTGAGTTCAATTCCAAGAAAACCCAGGTGTGTGCGTTCACGTGCAAAAAATCCCCGTTCTCTCCCCTCCCCATTCTTCAGGGTACTCCCCTCTCAGTGCGGAATGACCTGTGTATCCTTGATGTGGATATCCGCTGTGATCTCAATCCAAGGAATCACATCGAGGGCGTAATATCTGCCACATCACGCAGGGTTGGAGTCCTGAACAGGGTGCGTCGGTTTTTCACGCCCGGTCAGCTTTGCCGCTTATATAAAGCGCAGGTCCGGCCGGGTATGGAGTACTGCTCGCACCTTTGGGATGGATCCGCCCAGTACCTGCTCGATGCCTTGGATGGATTGCAGCGGCGGGCCATCCGCATTGTGAATGATGTAGACGTTACGAGCAACTTGGAGTCGCTACAACTCCGGAGAGATATCGCCTCTCTAAGCGTGTTCTACCGCCTGTATCACGGTGAGTGCTCTGAGGAATTGTTCAACTTGCTCCCCTCCTCTCCATTCCTAACCAGAACCACGCGTGCTGGCTTGCGAAGCCATAGCTTGACGGTCCACACCATCCCGGCGCGAACCAAACGGTTCTCAAATTCGTTTCTGTGCCAAACCGTCAGGCTGTGGAATTGTTTGCCGGCGCACGTGTTCCCTCCTTCCTACAATCCTGGGTCCTTCCGCCGTGGTGTGAAGAGGCACCTAAGCAGGCCGGCATAATTGTTTCCATTGGCATGGGACTGCCGTCCGATGCGAATGGATACTCTGCCTGGGCGGCATTGGCACTTTCCATCAGGTGCAATGCCGCCACTATGCCAGGCCATTATAAAAAAAAAAAAAAACACCCCCAATAAAATAATATAAATGATTTCTCTAATAGGGGTGGTATTTGCATCATTTAGCTGCCGTGTCGCGCTGACAGATATCATAATTTTTGCAGAACATAAGAAAAGGGTACATGAAAAATTAAATTAAATTTCGAATATAACCTTTTATTTCAGTAAAAGCGAAACGAGCATGCCTTTCGCCTGGTGGTAAGCGTTAGTACTGCTTATGAACAGTAGCAAAACCAAACACCACATTGAATTATAAAGCAATGCTTGGTATTACACTGCGCTCGCTATCCTGAGACATATGATGTTAAGTCTTAATGTGTCCAGTAGTTACTCTGGCTACAATGTCCTTCAATCCGAGACAGGTGGCCTCTCACAAATGAGAGACCAACCACCAGTGAAGTCTTCACGTGAAATACTTAAAATTTATGACAACTCTCGAAATATTTTACCACTTAATCAGTACGAACACTTGTCAATATTGAAAGCGGAAAGAAATAGGATACAATAAGAAGACCTCACAGCAGAAACCTTATTTATTGTAGATATTCATAAATGCAAATTTATATTCGTGTTCCCTTTATCGGCGGAATAATGGGAAACTTATCTATGGATTAGAAAGGGCCGACGTCGGGCAGCGGTCCGACCAGTCTGAATTATTTCGCGGAAGATATTTACTGTTGGGCTATACATCAGTATGAGATAGGGTAAGAAAACTCCACAAATAAAGTGATTTATAAGTATTGGGAGAAGTTGCTGACGTTTGCAGTACGTTCAATATGTATGTCATTTATATGCTGCTTGGATCTTCCTGCAAATCATAGCTGTCTATATAAATTCAATAAGATATAGTTGATTTATTTTTGAAAAATATTATTTTTATTCTTGAAGGGTCACTTATATGTAATGCCTCCTCTACACGTCAACACATGCATTTGTTGACGTTTAGAGGCATAAGAAACCACCTGGGTACGTACCACCGGAATGTCAAAATCTCCCGCCAAACAGGACTGTAGTTTTCAAGTTTGAAGCAAATTGTAGCCAGAGTGACCACTGGACATATTGAGACATCGTATCTCTCAGGATGGCGAGCGCAGTAAAATGCCAAGCGTTGCTTTGTAATTCATGGTATTGTTTGATATTACTACTGCACTTGAGCGCTCGTATAGCTATCAGGTGAATGGCATTTTTATCCCGTCATAAGCTATAATTAAAAAACTATGTTTACAAGTTATTTTTAGGATTGTCAAATTACCTTTGGAGTTTCTGGCTGCTCGTAGTAACTTATTTCAGGTAATAAATAAACCGACAGAAGGCTTAACAGGCTCTTAAACGTATGAAAGTTATTTTGTCAGCATATTTCGTTGACCCTCATCCTTAATTTTAACCCAGTTAATACACTAGTGGTATCACGAATATGGAGTTTACAAACGCAATTTTAATATTATTCTGCAATAACTGCATAAAAAAGAAAGAACGGAACTTGCTATTTGATTCTGAAATTGGATGCATCATTTCTTTGGCTGCATATGTCCGGTGTTGATTGTTGATTTTATTTCCGGACTTTGGTTTGTAGTTGTGGTTATTTTACCAACTGTAGTAAGGGCTTAACAAATCCTTTATTTAATATTATAGACTGTACATGTGATGGAACCATGAGATGCTTCGGAAAAATCTTACGTCAGAAAGAACTTAATATATGAATTTGTTTCTAAATTACCGACCGTCGAATACAATATCTTCGTTTACATACATTTTGAGTATCATCGCCATTTTTAACCAAAGAAAATTCACTGCTGACACTTCCAAAACATCTTAGATGTTGTTTATTTGATAAATTGTATTTAATTTTGCTTTTAGTATAATATGTGGTATTGTCACATTAGTTTGAACAACTATTAATATGTAAGTAAATATTACTCGTTAGTTTCAAGCCCAAACTCCTAAACTTAGTAAACGGTTCAGTAAGTAATGACAAAGACAGTACATAACAATGTATTAGTACATGGAGTATATACTGTTTCTGACATCAGTACACGGTAAGGCAGAGAGCAATCGATTGAAACTTCCTATTCACTTGTAGACTTTGAGACTGAAAACGCTTGGGGCGAGGTCTCCTTCCGAACATTCCGTATCTCAAACAACGTGGTACAAGAGTAACTGTGTATTGATTGCTCAGTACTTACACGCTGGGAATTATATAACCCAATGTAGGCCAGATGCACTGAACCACACACTGTGAAGATCAAGATTTTCGAACATCTGAATGTTCGCTATAAGATTCAAAAATAAATTAATATTAGAAAGAAACTGAGTAACTACATGACATATCGAAACTTAACATAATTAATCATTACGTCTCAGGATGCAGAGCGCAGCGGAAAGCCAAGCATTGCTTTGTAATTCAAGGTGTTTGGTTTTACTACTGTTCATGAGCGGTCGTATCGCTTACCATCAAGTGAACGGCATGCTTGTCTTGCCATTCATTGCAATAAAAAATATATAGATGGATGGGTATTAAAATTACATATGTTTATTTATTTAACGTTAACCATCCTTTGCTGCATATATGTCTTACCTTAGGGTAGGACTTAACTAATAACGCCTCTAACCTTGATCTTCGTCTGTTTACATTTACTCACTGCTCAAAATTTTCCGCTGGTTATTAAACTTATTTGTCTCCACAACGATCTGCATTACCACTTGTTGTAAGGAGGTTTCTATCAAATAACTAAACAAAACATTTCAATTCCCATCATAATAACAATTCAGCAAGTTTTAGTTTTAATAGATTTGAAATCTTTTAAAATAAGGCTAAATTTGGTCAACCGAAGACTAATGTTGATAGATGTAGGTACATTGGTGCAAGAAAATACACTTTAAGCAAAACCGAGTCGGTGCTTGAATGCTTAAATTTATAGAATTGCAAGTGTGAGATTTAGTGAGAGGTACGTGCGTGACGGTTTTCTAAAACGTCGTACATCTTCCTTATTTATGTTTACAGCTTATACCGCCGTCCGTTTCGTATATAGTTTGAATCCGTTTATCGGATTTCGAACACGTTCGGTCCAATCCCATATCGGTGGACTTGATATATAAGCGTGGTCGGGCACCCTTATAAAATTACTGCCAGGGAAAAGAATCGCAATGAAACCGAAACGAATGAGGATACAATAAGCATATTCAAATTGGATACACCCCGCATGAATATGGGCCTTTGAAATATTGTTTACTCTCTGATTGGATAAACTTTTTGTGCTTCAAAGATTGTGGATTATTTATAGCTTTTGAAATGGATTTAGAATAGGCAAGCTGCCTAGCACCGGAATTATTGCAGATCTTGGCGAAAGGTTAGTAAAATTGGTAAACTAGTGAGAATAGTGGCACCCCTTCCTTGAATTGAATTTCTAATTTAGCTATAGTTCCATTTACCTAATGATCTACAATTCGGACTCTATAATGCATCTGATTATTATTTCATCATTTTAATTCTAAACCTAAGTAAAATTAATTATTACAATACTGAGGATCTGTTACATTTAAATTTATCTATAATCTGATTCGAATCTAAGAATCAATTACTTCCTCCACAGTCCATCTATTACAAAATTTGGTAGGTGTATGAACACGTGCATTGGTACTTCAGAAATTCACACTAGCAATTTTAAAGATCAACAAAAATTCTATTAATTATTGTGTACAAATGTCAAATACTGATGATGACCTTAAATGAATAAACAATAGGTAAAATGCATTTATCTTATAAATTCGAATTAACGACAGCTTAATTTAACAGATGTAATAACAACAATAAAAAAAAAGTTGAGTGGTGTCAAGGGACACCGGGATGGAACGGAGTTCCTTTCGATTAATTAGTGAAGGAATTGTAATATTTTTTTAAAAGTTATAATATTTTTTTTTTTATTATTAACAAATATAATGTAATATAAATTTAATCAGTAGGCTCAATTTTAGTAATAATTGGCTTGTGGTAACTGAAGTAGGAAACATATGTTTGGGATTCTATTTTATTTAAATGTCTTGAAAAAACTGCATCAATGGTAGTATTTTATTTTGTTGTTGATTCTGCTGGATTATTGTTCATTCTTAAATCAAATTCTTCTTGATTTTTCATTACCGAAGTTGATGTTAAAATCACCGGCTAAAATGAGGGAAATTGTTGTATCTGCTAAGCGTTCGAGATACATCTTTAGAATACTCTAGTAGTGCAGTGCTGCGCGGCTATTCCTCCAATGACGTGAGCGCTGCGTCACGTTATCGCGTGTCTGACCAATAGGGGCGCGTGGCCTGCAACTTCCGCGAATCATGTGCCTTCGCGGTGCGCTACGACTTCACGCAGGACAACCATCTTCAAAATTAATTACGACACATTGTGGTTAACGGCATTTTTTTTGTAAAATAACAAATATAATGTAATATAAACTTAATCAGTAGGCTCAATTTTAATAATAATTGGCAAATATACATAGTCAAATCTAGGGTTGATGATTGACAGCAGGGTAACAAACTAAAATTGTAAATAATAATATTTTTTTTGAGGAGGATCACAAATCAATGTATTACGGTTTTATTATGTAATTTTAATTATATCACCATCATTATGTTTTTTTCACATATTTATGCAATTTATGTTTCTTTTGTATAAATTTGATTTATGACATTTGATGAAAATTAGAAATTGTCGCAACGTTTCCCACTTAATTTTGGGCTTCAGCGTATTCTTAGTTTTTACTACAGCCTTTAACATATTAATATCTATTTGGATATTTTATTGCCTCTATTAGAGTTAAATAAAATGTATGACATCATTTTCAAATAAAGAAATAAAAAACGATTGTCAAATGTTTTAAAGTGTCGTTACAACTTTTCGTGAGAATTTTTTACGTCTAGCCCCCTTTCACACCGCGCGATAAGGAACTTCGTTCCAAAAACGTCTTACTTTAGACGTTATAACAATCTTACAAGCCTGATATTTTTAAGTAATCTCATAAAATCTCATCAGTATTATCCACACCATTTCCTTCACGAGTGGTGATGCCAGTGTATGTCGAGTGTAAAGCGCCACTAATATCATAATTAGTTGAAGAATTTCCTCTCCAGACATTGTTACAAGCTAGAACACTTGACTTAATTTACTTAGCGTTCCAACTCAATTCGAATTTGATTCACCGCGTCACAATTAGCAAATATGTTGATGCACAATGAGTACAGGTGTGGTAATTCAAACTTTATCTTTTCGTACATTTTTATCTTAGCAAACAGAGATAACCTAGCTATGTGTAACGCGTTTATCTACACCGATAACTAGTTACGATTCGATCGAGACCGCGAATGGACAGCCCTGATACGTTACAAAATATTGTTTGTGTTTAAAGTGAAGTGAAATGGCTGGAGGACAAGGCCCGGGGGTCGGGAAGCTGGAGTCCCAGATATATTGTATCAAGTACACTCTATTTTGCTTCAATGTTGTTCTGTGGGTGAGTATGATGCAAATTGAAACCACTGGACTTTTCCCTTTCATTTTCATTGATGTTTGCTTTGAATTACGTGGGCAATTGGTCTGTAAGCGTTTGTGTAATATTCTAGTGTAATAGAATGGTGTTTGCTTATGAGAACGCCCCAAGGCAGCTGTAAGCATTAATTATTTTCTCGAGGTCTTGCAAATGGTGCAAACATTTTCAAAGGTTCTTGGGGTGAACAAAAGCTAAATGATATTTTTAAGAATTTTCAGAAACACTTTTCAGAACTTCATTATTATTTAATATTAGTCTTCACCATATTAATGGACAATGACTATACAAGACGACATCCTAAATGAGTCATGTCATTTTAACATCGCTCAATGTTGCGAGACTAAATAATCTGTCTTGTGGGTGTATTTTATAAACACCTGATATTAGTTCCATCCGCAATATTATTAAACTACCCTCAATCTGCAGTTAATAATTATTATCAATCAATGCGTGATTGTATAGAATTAGCTTTTTTGTTATAACCACGTGCATAATTATGATTTTCTGTATCCCATTTTGCACTTAATACATATTTATATATAGGCACAGACATACTATATAGTATTATTTTTGGTAGTTTTTATTTATTCCTATACACATTTATATATCTTAACTTATAATAATATAAATAAAAAAATATAAATCCGTCTGAAAATTTCAGGACATTTATTTAAGGCATCAATTCTAAATTAAATACACCTGTGCGTCAATTTATCTTTACTCATTGATTTAATATAGCATTTTCATATCATATCGATATAACCTAAAATAAAGGGCCTGGCATAAAGAACTCCTTATCAGCGGGCGACAGATAAGCTCGTCCCGTTTTCCACGTACGATGCGATGCGTTCATTGTGTGAATCACGAATAAAAATAATATTGTAGTTTTGTTTGCTACTTCCGTTTCGACTTCCTATTTCATTAATCAATTACTTTGATGATTCAGTAATGGAGAATTTGAATAACAACACCTTCCTTTGACTGGATGGTAGGTCTACTATTTCAAAAGTCGGTCTGGATATCACCGCTTTACTTATTTCTGCCACCAAGCATGTTTACTGTATTGTTCTGGCCTAACAGACATTGTAACTAGACATTATTGGGCATTAAGAGAATTAACACCTAATGCCAACGAATGACGAACACAGCGCAATGCAACTAGTAATAATAAGTTTTGAGTGGTATTACATTTGGGCTGCTTATTTTTTTTACTTTACCATCAGACGACCTCCGATTGCTCTTACTATTCTCATTAATAATAAAAAAAATATACAAAGGATGGTCGAATGGACCTGTATATCAAAGCAGAAAATAAGAAATATCTAGTGTAATATTTCTCATAAAACCATTGTAGAGGCAGCTTCGATATAGAGAAACCTGTTAGAGCGTAAAAATAATACCCCTATCCGAAAGCCTCTCCAAAGTTTTGAAACAAATTTAGAATATGCTAGTACAGTATTTGTAATAAATGAATTCCTTCTTGAATACCACTGAAGTTCATGTACCACTAATTCGAAAGATAACTGAGTTTTAGTGTTGAATCGGAGTTTAAATTACTCAATTTCCAACCACTCTGCAATGGCAGAAAGTAAATACAGAGTTTGTAAGCTGACTCTTAGTGTTATCGTAATAGGTTCCTGCCTCCATGCAAAAAGTCATTCCAGATCTTAGAATACCTGGTATTTAAGAATAAAGATAGGATTTAAGTTTACTAATAATTTATAATATGACTGTGTAGGTATATATAAAGATATTAATCATTGATAAGTTTTGTTTAACAAGATCTTGAGCACAAAGTATTTTATATTCGGCTAAACGATTTCTAAGTACAAATGGCCGTAGAAATTGAATTAGTAGTGTTCTTTAAGAATAGAAACTTCGGGAATATTGATTGGAAGCGTAAAATCTTTATGGACCAAGAGCCCGTGGCGGCCAGACCTTCGTAATTTTATAAAAGCTGAAAGTTTGTGTGCGCATGCCTCTAACATAGGCATCGCACAATCAGCTATTATGAAGTTCCGATCGTGGTTGCTTTGGAAGTTATAAGCTTCAATTTTTCTGGCAAGATGAAAGAACCATTTAAAGTGTGGTAATACCAAGAAAATATTTGTTTAAAGTTGCCTAAATAACATATATATAATTCAGCTTTTATACTATAACGCTGACAAAATTACATTATGTTAAAGTTTGAAGATAACGGAATATTTAATAACATGTAATTTTTCCGGCGTTATAGTATAAAAGCTGAATTTTATATATGTTATTAAGGCAACTATAGACAAATATTTCCTTGGTATTCAGACACTTTTGTTGGGTCTGTCATCTTGCCAGAAACATTAAAGCTCATAACTTCCAAAGTCACCACGATCGGAACTTCATAATAGCTGATTGTGCGATGCATATGTCAGAGGCATGCGCAGACAAACTTTCAGCTTTTATAAAATTACGAAGGTCTGGCGGCCACGGGCTCTTGATCTATTAGTTGTTAATTGTTATGTCTTTGCGAGATTTCTGAGAAAATCTATCTTGCACACAAAGCGTTTCAATTCGCGTTTCAAATTTTAATTGTCATATCGACGACGGTACGACCGCCACGATATTTGTTCTCGAAACTATTCGTAGAAATCGTAATTGACATTTTGATAGAAATGGTATAGAACACTGTGTTCTTACTTGAAGTATTAAGTGGGAGAATTGATGAGGAAATGGGTACTAGAAATAACTTAAACTTACATATATGTGTGTATTGATATGCAAACAATCAATAAGTGCGTGGTGGCCTGTTGGTAAACGGACTAGACGCGACTGCCAACATGTTCACGGTGGTCGCGGGTTCGAATCCCAGGGCACACCTCTGACTTTTCGGAGTCATGTGTGTATTGATAGTCAATCACCACGCACTAAAACGATGAAGGAAAACATCGTGAGGAAACCTGCATACCATAGCGATTTATAAAATTTCTATGGTATGTAAGTCCGCCAACCCGCACTAGGCCAGCGTGGTGGACTATATGGCCTAACCACTCTCAATCGTACTCTCGATTGTAGAGGAGGCCCGTGCCCTGCAGTGGGACATATATGGGCTGATACAGATATGCAATCACCATGCACTATGACAGTGAAGGATAAGATCATGAGGAAACCCGCATACCATAGCGATTTGTAAGAATTTTTACATTATGTGAGCTCCGCCAACCCGCCCTAGACCGGCATGGTGGACTATACGGCCTAACACCTCTTAATAGTACTGTCGATTATAGAGGAAGCTCGTGCCCTGGGATGTACATAAGCTAATACAGTGCAGTTCAATATGCTAGTAGCTGATATAGGAGATTATGGTGTTAACTATGTCTATCCTATTTATATTTCAACGATGTATTAATTTCTTACTTGTAAACCAAAGGATAGCACTAGATTAAATAATTTTTTTGAAGTCTTTACGGAAGACTTGCTTTAAAATGAGTAAACTTTACAATACACACGTGTCGACTCCTTACGAGTCCATTATCCAACTCAATTCTGTAACTACTTCTTCACACAACATACCTTGAATTTAATTACATTCCGAGCCACGTTTGTAATTGCATTCCGCATTATTATTAAATACGGCGGCACTAGCAGCTCGAAGATTACGGCGCTCACCGGTCTTACACCAGGATCCTCTATTTAATTGCTAGGGGTTAATGAGAACATTAAACTGTAGATTGCGTCGGATGGAACATATTTAAGAGCATGGCTCTGGTTGTTGTTAACTACATAAATTATCTAACAAGTAAAGTCAGTGGCAAGTAACAGACATTAGGAACACGTGGTGGCGGCAGTAAATCGCACAGTTGCAAGTTTGCACGCCGCAAGTTACTGACCGACACTCCGGTTATTAAGTCTCGCTAATTAATTAAACCGGATACAAACTGCTGTGATGACTTTGAAACTGTTGTGGTGTGATAGCCTTATGTATATAATACGCCACGTTTTTGGCCATTGGTTTTTGATTAATAATTATAACAATATTAAAACAAAATTACTCTGCACACTAACAGTATCTATTTCTTTAATAATAAACCCCCAGATTAGATCTTTGTAGTGCGAGCATCGGGCAGATCCTCTTTAACAAGATACTTTGATCTGTATTATTTAAATTAATCATGAATGATAAATAGAATCATAGTTTTCTCAAACAAATTATATTAAGGAAAAATGAAACTACAATTCCAATTTTGTACCAGTACGCAAGATTGAATAGGTAAATAAGGAAATAAAAATATGGTATTTTTTCAGTTACACCAATATTTTTTTACCGCAATACGTCCCAAAGTTCGTCAGATAAAAAAATATTGCCAAAATATTTCTCACTTCCAGGTGTGAATATTAAAAAAGCCCGCTTAATTGATTCCACAAAACCCATTAAAAATGTTAATGCCTTTTTCACAAGCAAGAGAACAAACTCCAGCCAGCGGGCCGTTAATCACCCAAGCCGTTCAGTATAAATTGAAGAGCGAGAGTTTGCGCCAAAAACGCTGAGCGCCACGTCAAGTGTCGTTCAGACCGCACCTGAACACAACCGAACACTCGTTAAGGTGTTCCCCGCCAAATGAGAAATAATTGCTGGAGTTACAGACCTTGTATCGGTAATTGACTTTTGGACTTGAGCCAGGACCAGCGACAACCGTTATGGTGACCTAAATGAAAATGTCGATACGTCCGTTCCAGACTGTGATAAGTCAAGCGAAGAATATAAATTAATATACTTCAGACTGGCCGAAATCAATAGGGTTAAAATCCAGTATACTTTTGTCCTTCCATTAATTTCGTACCAGCCAATTCATAAAATTCTGGTCATATTTTATCTTATTCCAGTTTCATTATATTTCAAACATAGGACTTAGGAACCAAGGTGTGGATGTATCGTTTCACCGAAATGTGCTGCCACAATAACAATATTATATTTGACTTCAAATTCTTTTGTTCCGCCGTGATTGTCTTTTGATTGCTGTCGGATGTTGTCCGGTCTGTTCTATATGGGTTTGTTTTGTTCCCTTTAAACCAATTTCCTGAATATAATTCTGCCTTAAGAACGTGAAATATTGTCCTAAATTATGGAATCGTGAAGTTGCAACGTAATTTTATATTACGTTCAAAATATGAAGAGGCACCTTAGCAGGCCGGCATAATTGTTTCCATTAGCATGGGACTGCGGTCCGATGCCAATGCATACTCTGCCTGAGCGGCATTGGCACTTACTATCAGGTGCAATGCCGCCACTATGCCAGGCCATTATAAAAAAAAATATGAAATCATTTTTATTTTATTTGATGTCACGTTGGGATTATAAAACAGCACTTCGTTTTTAGAAAACGTGCAAAGTTGAAAGGATCTTTTTAATTACCATTCAGGCTTTTGGATCTGACTCGGGATATAGCAATTAATTTTTTCATACCATGTCTGGCTTAATAGTATCTTCTTATTTTATTTTGTAACGACAGTAATTTTAATTTGTTTATCTTCAACTATTATTTTATCGGATGTTATTTTTTTAATAGCCCGTCGAAAATTATGACAAATAAGACAAAACTATATTGAACACTATAGTGGTGAACCTTATAATATCAGGGCTAGTGTAATTTAAAATTAGAGCTATTTTTTATCAAATTATCAGTTTCCCTTAAAATGCAATGCAATCATCATCATGGATTATTACATTTTTAACGCACTGATGATGATGATGATGATCATTAACAGCCTGTTGCAGTCAACTGCTGGATATAGGCCTTTCCCATCACCCAATGCAATCCTTGCAACATAGGAATTAAATTTTTTTTCGTCGCAAAATATAATGAAGAATATGAATGCCATCGCACTAACATAAGACAATTAGATGGAAATGCATTTAATGAATTCTCAATAGAAGTATGTTAGTAAATCAAGAGGTCTCTTAATTATAATCATTCCACCCTCACTCGCCTCCGCTGAATGGATCAATCTAGCGCCTTATAGACTAAATTAGCTCAATTTAAACCGGCTACATGAAACACCAGTCTTCGTCTTATGAACTGAAGTAAGAGTATTAATTAAAATGTTGAAATAGATGGTTCATCTGCCTTCAAGTATAATATCTCTTTAATTATACACTTTATGATAATGGTTGGACTAATTAATAGCATATCACTATTTTATGTATTTGATTCTCTGTAAAAGTGGTTCTGAAGTCTTTGATTTTGGAAATTTTAAGTTCATCGACCGTAGAAGGGTTAATAGCAATGTAACTTCATCTTGTATGGGATATTTCATAGTTCTTGACTTGGAAATTAAACTCTGAATAGATGGAACCAAAATTCAGTTAACTTATTTTCTTTGTCCTCGATGGCTCTGATATGACAGCTCATGCATTAATATTTGTTGACGTCCAAAATTGAAGTGGATATGACATGCAGATTACTCAGAAGATTGCAACAATTACGCAAGCAAGACTTAATCAAGTTATGCCAGCCCCATCTCTTAGATATGAACGCTTCCTCACAATTTCCTTCCTTATTAAAGCTAGTACTATTTAATCAACAAATTGTGCATTAATGTTGACTTTCAATTTATATAAAACATATAAATCTATTACTGCATCACACCAAATGACTAATGAAAAGGTATGAACGCATAAAAATTCTTTGCCCTCTCAGATATAAAAACTTTGGTAATGACACAAACTTCTACTTAACCGAACACTTAGTTAAGGGCTCAATCAAACGAATCGACAACAATTTAACTTGTCTTCGACTTTCAGATTTATCTTAACCACGTCAGTAATAATTACAACTCGATTATTTCTGAATCAATCTAAGTTCTATGTGTAGGATTGTTTTATTTTATCATAGCCTTAGATTAAATTTTATGTTTATGAATTGAGACTGTTGCTATCGTTTATTGACATATTCACAGCCTCAACTTGGAATATATTTACTTAAACTAGGTGAACTCGATAAAATACGTATCCAACATTTTATTAGATTTACAATGTCCAAAAGCAATCAATTTGATCCGCACAGCTTAAAAAACTTAAATCCCATAAATAACTTTAGCACAAAGACGAACAAATTAAGACCAGCAAAAATGTTACAGGAATTGAAAATAAAAAAACTTATTTCACGACCCTCCTCAAGTTAGTTTAAACCACATAAAAAGTAGGAAAATGCCCCTGTTGCACTTTCATTTCACTAATTACACGCCTCGGTAAACTTCAAATAAATTTCTTGCGACATAAAAATGTTTTCTAACGTTATTTTTCTGCAAAATCGGACCGCAGATTAATTTCTTGCTGAAGTTTGTCAAATTACCATTTACAGGCGCTTCTGTAAATGTTTAGATCTCTTTAAAAATGCTTTTACAAAAATATAATGTTAATGAAATTATAAATATATAAATTATAAAAGTGCGTGGTGGCCTGTTGGTAAACGGACTAGACGCGACTGCCAACATGTTCACGGTGGTCGCGGGTTCGAATCCCAGGGCACACCTCTGACTTTTCGGAGTCATGTGTGTATTGATAGTCAATCACCACGCACTAAAACGGTGAAGGAAAACATCGTGAGGAAACCTGCATAACATAGCGATTTATAAAAATTCTATGGTATGTAAGTCCACCAACCCGCACTAGGCCAGCGTGGTGGACTATATGGCCTAACCACTCTCAATCGGTAGTCGATTGTAGAGGAGGCCCGTGCCCTGCAGTGGGACGTATATGGGCTGATACAGATACAGATAATGAAATTATAGCAAGCAAATAAATATGGATGCATTTTAAGAAAATTAGTAAATTATTAATATTATGTAATTAATGGTGATTCAGGGAGTCTGGAGAGTTTTATTTTGTTCCTTTTAAGAAAGAACAAAGTTTAAAAATACTTTTGGTATCATTGTTTAGTATATATTCAGGGAATTACTATTCTTATAATATTAAAATTGGTATTCTTAAGCACTGAATAAAACACACACATTAACAAAGTATACAAAGTCAAAACTGTAATTAGTGACTACCTGAAATACCAATCACAAACCAATTAAACTATATTTTTACCACTTCGATTCTTTGAACCGATGCATGTTATTGAAATAATGCACTAATCGCAATATTAATAATAAGTAACAATACAAAAACCTCCTAGCTTCAATCATAAGCCTTTTACTTATATAAATATCCCATCAAAAACATCCTGTAAAAAAATTCGGTAGAAAAGCTGAGCTGCGAGACTTGGAATTTTTTACAGGGTGTTTTTGATGGGATATCACGTCTTTGTGTAGAGTCCTACTTTTTCCTTTTCGGTACTTTTTATTTCTAGAATATATACAACGATTTTTCTGAAAGCCTGTCTGTCTTATGGTTTTTTCTTATTTTTGTAGGTATCAATTTATCACAAATATAGCGGATTTGATTATTAGTGTTCTTTCTTTCATGTTATTTGATATTTTCGAGCTATTTAGTCGATTTATTTGCATGTTTTTCTTCGTCATGTTTTTCTAGAGGAATGTTGTACAGTTTCATGGGCTCAATAGACCCCTCCCCTCTGTATACCCTCCTCCTGTTATGCCTCACATATATAGATACCTATCTACAACTATTATTCCATTATATACGGGTCCAACGTATCATTAACTGCAAATGTAACTTTGTTATCCTATACATTTATATGGGATTACAAAGTTATTCACGCAGCTGGTGTATCTAGAAAACTAGACAAATTATGAAATGTTTAAATTTTTCCTTAATTGAGACACTAAATACTAATTATATTCTAAATTTGAAGGTTCTATGTCTGCTAGAAGTGCCTTAGACTTTTGATGATCGGTCCGTCAGTCAGTGAGTGACAAAATTACGAAAGTTTGACAAGTTATAATTCTTAAACTACTGGTTCAAATTGAATGAAATTTTAAATATATCGTGTTTACACAATGCCTGCTTAGTAACTGAAAATTCAAGCTTCTTGCTTTAACCGCAACGAAATTATAGGGGGTTGAAAATGGTCTGAATTGCTTCGAGAAAAGGATGGTACGACTGTGCCGCTTTTTAGCTCGACTTGGAGGGGGCACTGCCGTGCCCCCAGATAACACATATTAAAGATATAATATCAAAACGAAAAAATAAACATATTGCCAAGAAATATCGCGTCTAGGACTTTCGATTCCTCGAATAAAATCTCATTACATTTTAGCAATTTATTTTTCCACAATCATCCTCGTCAACGACGCGGCTAAGGACCAAAGATTCAGCAAGAAATCACTTGCGCATTATAATATGAATAATTATGATATTATAATTATTGCATTTTTGGTAAGAACTTCAAATGATAATACCATTATCACCATGTAATAATGAAAATGCACAAAAGTTTATGCAATATTACAATAAACCGATGCCTAATTGTTCCCTGATTAACTCATGTTGTCTATAACTATTGTATTTATTTCAATATATTTTTTTGTTCTTAATACAATGTGACGAGATTTGTGTCAGCCTATAAATATCAAGACAAATACAAAACGTGCCTGATTGTAAACATAGTTACATAAATATTATTCGTAATACCTCTGTTTGTTTGAACTGAATAAAATAAAATGTGGTGGAAACGTATGATTTGATATATGGAGCCCCAGCTCTATCGAGCATCTTGAAAAATGACCAAATCGAATAAAATTCTTTGTAGGTACAGATCTAGTGGACGACGTAAAGCATAACCTTCGCGTATAATGCATTAAAAATGCATTCATATTTGGTATGAGTTTGTATATTTGAAAACGCAATGGGAACTAAAAATGAATTAATCTTGTCAAGCAATTTGTCTTTAGGTCACAAAAGTAACTTAAAACAACATAAGTCAATATATACATTTAAAAACTCACGTCTTTTTCCTGAAGGGGTAGGCAGAGACGCCAAGATACCCGATTTTGTCATATATGTTCCGTCCCACGATGTGATAGCGGGCGAGCCTCTCGCCTGTCGTACTTATGGCAACATCTTTCGTAAGATTGCCTGATATATTCAGTTTAGCATCTCTAGAGACAACAGCCCTGATTGAATTACTCGCAACCTGGCCGAGTTTCCTACGATACCATGGGTGTGATGGCTATGGTGGTATGCAAAGTCAAGCAAAAATAAGCCTAGACCTACTTCTTCATTTATATACCCTGAACAGCTTTTAAACAACCCTCTACTCTTACCCCGCTACGGTGTAGAGATCATTATAGGCTTGTTGTTGTCAAGAAACTTACATCTTGTTCATAGGTAACCTCAACATATCAGGTAAACCACTTGTTTGACTTTCTGAAAAAATAATAGGTATTTAAATCCAATGTAACATCCATTACATCGATTCCAAGCCAATCCTCTTACGGAGACACGTCAAAACATTAAGGGAATTGTTTAAGAAGTTAAAAAACGGCGACGAATTCATCCAAGCGAGAATTGCGTGAGATAGACAAAACCTCCACATATAAGATATTCAAATCCCTTAAGTGCACGTTGCGGTTGAATTGCGAGAAAAAGTCCCATTTTGAAACGTTGTAAAACTCTTTATTATTCCAGCTTTGCAGGTGTCTCTCAGGAGATACAATAGGAAGTGGGACTGACGTCTGTTACCGCGCAAAACCGGGACACGGGGACCGAAATAATAGTTTTTTTTTCATCGCTCAAAAAAGGTTTATGCTCGGTTTTCACTAAACGCTGGGAAAAATTGGATACGTTGTTGCGGGTGTGCGGCTTAATATATCGTAAAGGCCTGTAATCGGATTAGGGTTCCGTGGGAATACATATATGGATATTTTTAACGAATTATTTATAAGAATCGGGTATAGGGATGTATTGTAAGTAATTTGTGATTGAAAGGCTTCATGGTAGATACATATTCCATATTCCTCATTCCTATGCTTCGATTCTCCAATGCTACCCAGCAGTCGTGAGTCATCCGGAAAACAATCCTTCGCGCAAGATGTTGGGCCATCTGGTACGATTTTTGGTGACTTAAACCGCTTCAGCCACGTTCATGTAGAGTATGGTTCGGATCAGATCCATCCAGCACTTTGGGTTCTTGCTGGTAAAACAAAAATAACAAAATTGAAAATTTTAATTTAAGAAAGGAATAAAACTCGGGAATGTTTTCTTTGCTATTTTTTTCCACACCTATAATGCTTCGTCAATTGTTGTCTTACGCACCATATACATGACATTGTAAGGCCATCTATTGTCAAACTAAGCATCAATGTGAATTAGACTCAAACAAGTAATTATTTGTCAGGATTAATTAAATCATAAAATCTATCAAATCATTTTTTTCTACTTTTTGTCCTGCATTGTCTTCATCCTTGAATAATTCGGATTAATAGGATTTTTATCAATAAAAAGGATAACGTCTCGCTCTGACACAAGGAACTTGATAGCAAGCAGCCTTATCTGGAAGACATCACTAACAATACACCTCCGTGAGAATTGCTTCCACGTTTTATCATTCAGTGAAATTTCGGGCGCTCAATTCTCACTTCCATACAAACAAGAATATAATACAAATTATATCAGTGTAGCTACAAGCAGGAATATATTCTATAAATTTTAAAAATGCTAAACCCGCAACCATTCAAGAACAAAAATAAGTGAAACATAAAAATCAATTTTAAGGAGACCCATTGAAATAAAACTATTATTTACGGATTTTATCGCGAATTTAGTTCAATTTTTTACATTTTTAACCTCCCGACGTTTCGATCACTTTACAGCTTTCGTGGTCACGGGACCAGCCCCAAGTGCTCGCTAAAGAACACCGTTTCCTGCCCAGGATGTATCGCGAGGCTATTGAAATTAAAAAACATCCAAATTTCAATAGAGAAGATGGCTTGAAGCTTGCACAAGCATGGGATCCAATACTACATTTAATTAAATCGGAACCCAAAAGACCAACTGCCAGACCTCAAGACACTGTGAGCTCCTTCTGCGTAGATCGGATCGCAAACATAGACTAGATATTTTAAAATTAATTTTTAAATTTATAATTGTAAAATAAGGGTAGTTGAATTGTAACAGTCACAGAGCGGACGTCTAATACCTCAGTCCGCCCCGTGACCACGAAAGCTGTAAAGTGATCGAAACGTCGGGAGGTTAAAAATGTAAAAAATTGAACTAAATTCGCGATAAAATCCGTAAATAATAGTTTTATTTCAATGTGTAACATTCGCGTAAATCTAAGAAACCATTATTTAAGGAGACCCACTAGTCACCACACTAAACTTAATATGAAAGTTGATCCGAGTAACCAATTTAAAGCTACGAGCCCCTAAACAGCAAAAACACTCGCATTTTCTCTCGAAATAACCTAATTACTACAAATAACACGAACTGGCGCGAGCTCAGGTATAGACCGCCTCACAACCCCGATATCTTACAAAGTAATATCATATTCGTACCTAGACACCCCGGAGAACGGGTTTCACGTGACTTTTTACGACCCTATAAATTTTTAACGTCTCAAAAAAGTGTAAGTCTTTGCTAAAGCGAAATACTAAGTCAGTGGAATACGCAATGTTAAGGACGTTTATGCGAAATGTATAAGACGAAGTAAAATTTCAATAATTTATTTGTTCTTTTAAACGGATATGGATAACAAGACCTTCGTAGTTTCAGTTACATGTTGTGAGGTATTAAGATTACCACTCATTAGACTCACCCGGTACCGCCTTGTCGCTTGCAGCCCACTCATTGTCACAGGTGGTCCACTAGGTGGCAATGCGCGGTTCATTCGGGACTTGTGAATTGTCTCAACAACGCAATACAAGCATGCGAATAACGAGTTGTCACCGAGTGGTCCACGCGTGGACGGCGGCGATCCGGTGACGTTACGGAGTTGATGTAGTGAAAACACAATACAATTTCATATAAAGAATATTAACCGCGCGAGGCGAGGCGGTGCCGGGTGGGCCTAATGAGTCTACCTTTATACTGACTGCTATTTTTTTGTATTGTTGCAAGATCACTAGTTCTCACAATATAAACTTCAAATGTCAAGCCTATATTTTTCGCCTCCAGATCTCGAACTGGCCATGTTGATGTTAATTTTGGAGTTACACTCTGTATCAGACCATATACGTCCCACTGCAGGGCACGGGCCTCCTCTACAATCGACAGACGATTGAGAGTGGTTAGGCCATATAGTCGACCACGCTGGCCTAGTGCGGGTTGGCGGACTTACATACCATAGAATTTTTTATAAATCGCTATGGTATGCAGGTTTCCTCACGATGTTTTCCTTCACCGTTTTAGTGCGTGGTGATTGACTATCAATACACACATGACTCCGAAAAATCAAAGGTGTGCCCTGGGATTTGAACCCGCGACCACCGTGAACATGTTGGTAGTCGCGTCTAGTCCGTTTACCAACAGGCCACCACGCACTTACTTACTCACTTTGGGGTTACACTAGTAAGTGAATAATCCTTTGACGTCACTACATAATATAAAACAAAGTCGCTTTCTCTGTCCCTTTGTCCCTATGTCCCTATGTCCCTTTGTATGCTTAAATCTTTAAAACTACGCAACGGATTTTGATGTGGTTTTTTTTAATAGATAGAGTGATTCAAGAGGAAGGTTTATATGTATAATACGTACATATTATTGTACAGAAATCTATTTGTACCCGGGCGAAGCTGGGCCGGGCCGCTAGTATATTTATAAGATGTATTGTGATACCTCTTAGTAAATAATCGAATATACTACCTGTTTTTTTTATATTAATATACCGCGAAAAATAGATAGTTTTTACATAATACATTTGTATTTTACCATTTCTTATTAATTCAACCGGCATCTAATTTTCTTGTACTCAAATCAGATAAAGTTAACTGCTTTATTTATAGTGTTCGAAACATTGGTTTTTATGTGAAAGTAATAAAAAGTTTTGGAATTGTTTGCCATCTAACAATGAATTCATGGGGCATGCTAACAAAAAGTCTGACACAAACTTTTTTATGTCTACCAAGCCTATTAATTATTCTCATTGAAAGCCACACAGTTATTATTCTACTTTATTATCAGAATAGATTCTATCCGATTCTAATTCTAATGCTAACTTTACACATTAAAAGAAACATAATGCTATTTGTGGGACAATTGTTCCTTTCATTGGCGACTGAATGTCGAACGTCTTTCATTGTGTGAACGAAAGGCATTCATAGACATAAGTATGTACATTAACATCTTTTTGTAAACTTATTCACAAGGAACATTCACTATTTACTTAAATATTATTAAAAACTATTCATGAATATCGCCACATAAATACGCAGAATTACCAAGCAACTCTTTAAATAACCCACATACGTAAAACTAAAAAAACATATCGCAAAAAATCCAACGCGAATAGTAAGTCGATTTCTCAAATATCGCTCGCAGATGCCCTCATTTATCATCGGCGTTCCGTGTATCAGAGGTTATTCGACCATTAATGCCGTGGATATATGTCCATAATAATCTAAGGCCTGCTCTATATTTTGCATTTTGGCGTGTTATGCCTCTGTGTTTATTGCGTACACATGATAAACGGTCGAACTACCCCCGCGGGAAGCAACTTCGGTAATTACTAAGAATTATAGATCGTCTTTGTCTACGCATCTGACTTCAGCCGCATTGCGCAAATCCTGCCTACCGATTGCTTGGCTTGTTTGACGATAACTTCGGTAGAAGTCAAAGCATTGTTGTGTTAATAAATATCGATAGTATTATGTATTTAAATTATTAATTCCAATTTGTTCTTACTTAATGTGTTCGAATCATTAGTAAGTCATACGTGCTAAATTTACCTGTGGCAGCAACTAAGAACATAATATATATTTAGATAGTTAACATCGTTGATGGAAAGCTTGTCATAGTGACCAACACAGGTGAGTCGCGTTTCTCATAGCCTGTGTATTTCAATTATTTATTACACAAACTTTTACCACAATGAAATTTGTCAATAGCTCATCAACGAACCTTCAATCCCTCCACGAATTCACTCAGCAAACAGAAACATAGTAAGAATGTGCAAACAGCTCCTCATAATATTTACGGACAGACGTACGAGTCAACTTTCCGGCTCATTTGGCCGCCGTAATGGATTGCGAGTGTCTCTGCGTTTCCAGGGAGCAGCGTGGGCTTTGTCCAACCTGCCTTTGCATGTATCTGCCAATTACCGTAATGAGATGCTTTATATTTATAGTTTCATTTGTGTCAATCGTTCGTTGCTCTTATGCGGAGGTGATTTTATTTTCAATTGATTATTCTAAAGTACATCCTTCTTATTAATTAGATTTTATCTACGTATTCTTGAGTTGGAAAGCCTCTATTGTGTAAGAATTACTGTGATTAATGATTATAAGGCATCGAAAGGAGATGTATGATTACCGACCTGGTGATGTACCACGCATGTTGTCGATCTTGTGATCACTGAGCGATAAATATCATTGTCCATCGAATTTTATTCCTCCCAATAAGTGACCTGAGCATTGCCCTTTACTTGATAGCTCTTATTTTGAATTTTAACCCCGGCTTACATAAACCTTATTACATGTAAACAAAAAATCCTCAAACATTATTCGTCGTTATAATAAATTATTCTTGTTACAGCCTACATCATCCTATTATCCTGTTCAAGAGACTATTTGTTTACGACGGCCCCGAACGAAGACGTGTCTATTACAAAAAACTGACATAAAAAGTTAAATATCGTCAAAGTTGGAATAAGAACGGAAGTTAGTGGGGCGTTCACATTATATAATTTGCTTGGCATGCAGGCTGATTAATATAACCCATTGATTGTCATGTATCTAATGTTGAAATTGTTGTTTCGGCTAAACTATTGTCTACGCTCAATACCTATATTATATAGTTTGTTCATGGATATTTTATGAAAGCAAAATATTTAATGATTGTTGGATAAAAAACATACATATTTTTTCATATCTTGCATCTTATTGGCACAGCTACGACGTAATAAGTGTTCTATGGTTTTCAAAGCAGTTAGTACTGGTATATTAAATGTACTTAGAAGTTTACAATCTAATATTTTTACATCTCCAAAATGTCATGATATCTGAAATTTTCACAATTGCTTTTTATCTACTTACACTTTTCTAGTCTCGAAGAAGCATACGATGCCGTCACTAACCCTATGATGAATGGTTACTAATACTAATAATTAATTTAATAAATAATCTGTACTGAAATACCACATGGGCTTAAGGATCAAAACATCTCACACAACATAGAGACAATATCCTTAGTATTCCAATTAAGCCAACAGATAGTATCTTTTAACACAACAATTGAACAAAACAAACCATTTAGATAATGGATCTATAGCGCAGTGTAGTTAAAGCCGTACCTACATCACCGGCCGAATATCTCGATAGCGTCGAGTCAACAAGGCGCAAAGCAAACAATATACATATGTATGAACCAGTAAATATCCCGGCACAATAGACTTACTTTTATCTTTCGCTGTCCGGAGGCAAAAACAAAGCCATTATAAGAAATGCCGTAATAGCCGAGGCTCATTCAGCTGCCAAATAAAACTTGATGGCGGACTAACAGAATTAATGAGATTATAAAACTTTTAGATCCAAACTTCACTATTCATGTTTTTATCGTTCCTGTTTATGGCCCTGAATTGGTTGTATGGGTTTTGTTTAGCAATTCGGAGAAGACATAAGCTCGTAGGAGGGTTGAAGTAGTAGACTAAGAAAGAGTATTATCGAATACAATACCAAAGATTCCTAAAATTACTTCCAAATATTTTTAGACTTAAATGTTGAAGAATGACTTAATTTTAATGTAGTAGTGTCTTAAACCCTACAACAACACACAGAAAGTATTTATAACTGAACTATTAAAATAAAGTCTAAACAGAGATAAGTAGGAAGCGGAAAGATAGGCCTTTGTCCTACAGTGGGACATTACCGTCTCATAATAATAAACTATTAAAATAACTAAACTAAAACTCGTTTCATCTGGATAAGGCTGAATAGCGGCGCCCAGTCTAATACAATAATTTCAAGTTACTACTAGGCTACCGACAGAACTATTGCGCTTGATACCCTACAAAGTAATTTCATTATACGTGGATATAATTTTATTACTACAAAGAGGCTTGCTTTAGTACAGCCGAAACACTAGCGTAGAAACTTCATAGCCATCCTGAATGCTAAAAAGACATGTAAATTCTACAAAACACAGACCATATTACCTTGGAGGATCTTGCTCTATTAATCTGGTCTATAACAAATGGGCGACAGATAGCTGATTTGTATTCAGCCTAGGTACAGTTTCTTTAAACTCACAGCTAATAATCTGGCACATGTTGACGATTCAGTATCAGCCCATATATGTACGTCCCACTGCAGGGCACGGGCTTCCTCTACAATCGACTGTATGATTGAGAGTGGTTAGGCCATATAGTCAACCACGCTGCCCTAGTGCGGGTTGGTTGTTGAAGATTGTTAGTACCTGCTCTTTAAGTGGTAGGTGGGTTTTGTTGATAGATCAATCAAATTCTGTATCAGTACATATACGTCTTACTGCAGGGCACGGGCCTCCTCTACAATCGATAGTACGATTAGGAGTAGTTAGGCCATATGACTATATGCTGGCCTAGTGCGGGTAGGCGGACTTACATACCATAGAAATGTTTATAAATCGCTGTGGTATGCAGGTTTCCGCACGATGTTTTCCTTCGCCGTTTTAGTGCGTGGTGATTGCCTATCAATACACACATGACTCCGAAAAGTTCGAGGTGTGCCCTGGGATTCGAACCGGCGACCACCATGAACAAGTTAGCAGTCGCGTCTAGTCCGTTTACCAACAGGCCACCACGATTGAATCAAATTACGGAATATAAAACTACTGAATATTCGTTTTCCATTTCATTGATTAATAAAGACAACATTGAGTGCTCTTGATGAAGACGAATTAAAGCCCAGTTTTAAACACGCGGTCATGATAAAAAATATTTTTATTCATTCCATCCCATTTACATAGAAATTTAAAGAACAACGTCCTTAACCTTTTCGTCGTTAAAGTTATTGAATTCCAGTCGAACAAATGTCGAGAGTTTTTTAGGCGCCACTTAGAGTTGAAAGATTTATTTTAACTTTGAATAGCATTCGTAAATGAACTGTAGGCAGTTTTACTCACGATTGGGTTTATTTTTCGTCTGGTGCTTTCTTATTTAAAAATTAATTTTGCTTTATCTTACTAGTAGCAACGGAGCTGTTTTAGTTTTTAATAATATTTCTACGAAATAGTTCAGTTTTTAATTAAATTTATAATTATTTTTCGAACTAGTCCAAAAAACTCAATTTATTCGTAATTGAGTTTTTTCATCGATACAAGAACGACGAATGATCGAAGACATTTGGTATAAGAAATTATACTTCTCCTAAATCTTTAGTAAATAACCCTAAATTATATTTAAGGATACACTATCCAAGGAGTCATATAATATCCAAAGCCACTAAGAGAATTATTTAATGTAAATGAAAATTATAAACCAACTTATTTGTAATCATAGGAGTTTATTACAAAATCACTTCGATATAGGCCGATACTAACCCACACAAATCAGGATGTGCATCTAACTTCTACAAATTTGTCATCTTAAGAGTGGGAAATGACATTTTTTTTTATTTAGTTCTCAAATATAGCAGCGCTATAATAATTAGGTCACACGAGATAACGCCTTATCACGTCACATTCTACATAGAAAACCAAGGACATGTGATTAAAGCCATATTTTGTTTTCTATAGTCCTCAAACGGTTTCCTTTTCGAAACTGCTAGAATTTTTGAAAATCACTTTAATTACTAGTTCTGTGTAATTCAATATAAGATTAGAGAATCTGATGCGATGAATAGAAAAGAATGAAGTCGAATGAAAGACTGGTTTTTATTCAAAGTACTTAACACATATAACATCCATTCGAATCTTTTTTTTTTCTCTTAAAACAAGTCCATTCATTTAATTCCTTTTCACCCCTGCTTTCCAATTCACACCGTTTCATAGGAATTCTCTTTATTGATCATAATTATTAAAATTCTTCTTTTATTATTTCCAGTTATTCGGCGTATCCATATTTGCACTATGCCTGTGGATATCCCTGGAGCCTGGGTTCAACGAATGGATGAGGATTCTTGAGCTGCAGAAGTACTTCATTGGTATCTACATCATCCTAATCGCATCTCTGGGTATCATGGTCGTCGCATTCCTTGGATGCGGGTCGGCTCTTATGGAAAACGTCATGCTATTGTATTCGGTAAGTTGTACTATGAGTTTTATGAAGAAATTCCAGAAGTCCTGAGAAATTACTATTGTAACAAGCACCTATTCATTGTTTATATGACAAAGAATTTAATAATAAAAAATCTAAATAAAAAGTCGGTGGAGCAGCGAATGAAAACGATCAATTACCTTTACGCTTTTCAATCTTAGAATATTATTTTTGCAAAGTATCCTATATTTCTTACATTATTACGCAACCAATTATTCTTCTTCTTCTTCTGTATCAGCCCATATACGTCCCACTGCAGGGCACGGGCCTCCTCCACAATCGAGAGTACGATTGAGAGTGGTTAGGCCATATAGTCCACCACGCTGGCCTAGTGCGGGTTGGCAGCCTAATGAAAAAAAATATGACGCCTATCACTTATTTGTGTATAAGTATCACATTATAAAACATATGTAGTTTTACATGATATGATGGTTTTTAAGTACAAAGAAATTATTTCAGATAATCCTACATTCACGACTTATCAGTTCATAAAAATAATTTCAAGTTTCTTAAGAAGATGAAATAATACTTCTGCGTAGACACTGTCTCACGAGAAGTGAACAACTATTTCATAAGCAGTTAAATTGAGATTGTAACTCCTTAATTCATGCCGAGTTAGACGATACCGTATCCCTTGATGCTTAACAAACGTGATTCTATTATGGAGCGAAGCAGTATATGGCTAACAAGAACATGCGCCATAATACACAGCAGAATAGTGAGTGCAATGGACCCGGCAGCTGTGGCTTGGCGATTCAAGTTCTTACGATATATTCAATATAGAACACAAATTGTCTAAGGCATGTGCCTGTACGGTCAGAAAGCACCCTTAGTTAATTTTACACGATCTGAGAACATCTGGTAGGCAACTTGGATCCAAAGCGATACTTGCAACATTTGAAATTGACGACCGTGACTTTGCAAAGTAACCGTCTGAGACATAAGAGATCAGAGGTCCATTATCGCCTGAATTGATGTCTGTGTCATTCGATATTTCTTGTCCACGTCCAGATCCACAAAACAGCACTTTGATAATTTCCCTAAAATGCTATTTTTGTATGTTTACCATTATTATTTATAACTAACAAGATCCTTAAATTGTTTGCATATAAAAATATTTATTTTCCAGTACATCGCAACACAAATAGGGCTGTTCATATTCGGTTTAATTGGCGCCTGCGTGGTCTTAGACTTCTCCACCTATGACTCCAGCATCCAGCCCTTGATTAGAGATATCATCATGAGGCTCATGAACAACCCGCAGCATGAAGGCAGTCGAGAGATCTTGAGGATGGTGCAGGAAGGAGTGAGTACATAATGTTATTTTCTTTAATGATAGTAAAAGTCTAATTTGAAGTGCAAATAGAACTACATTAAAATTCTTTGGCGGAATTTAAAATTATCTCAATAAGTTGGATAATGTTTGAGTTAAATAAACAAGATCTTCATGTTATGAATTAGGTCGCGCTTTTCATTGGATTAAATGTCAAAATATTAATATTTGTAAATATAATTTTTATCAGACCGTAAAAGAGACTAATGATGCATAATCTTCTTCCATTTTTCGTGTTCAAAAGCATGATTATTCTACAAGAACACTCGAATGTATTGTAAAAATTTAAAGACAAAAAGCGGCAAAAGAGTAATAGTCATCGCGCAGCCAAAATACAAAGCTTTTGTAGCGTGTAAGAAAAACTAAAAAAAGCCGTTTGGAACATGAAATATTTCGCACATTTTCTTTGTAACGGTTCCGCTCTGATGAAATGTCAGTTTTGATTTTTTGCTTAGTCAAACTATGGGTACAAAAAGGCGTCACCTAACGAAGCAAACACCAAAACGCATTTGCCGAATGGACAGTTGACGTGGAAACTGTACCGGGAAACATGAAGCTGGCTTGGTGCCGACAGACCGCTGCACGCTAATCAAATGGGCTTGTGCGCCTCGCACCGTGCCCGATTGAACATAGCTCCAATCATAAACTCTGGCCGTATCGAGCTCGGCTTAATTCTGATACGTGCATATGGCACGGAACGTAAATCATACTGGCAGAACTATTCACTAATACCAATCCATCGCGACTATGCTAATTATACCATCATAATATAGTTTGCATTCTACTCAGTGTGAAGTTTTGATTGTAATAACAGCTTTTTAAATCAATATTTTTACCCATGTCTAATATAAGTTTATTTTTAATGTACTTACATAATTTGTTTACACAAAAATATGTCATCAGGTGCTAAAATATTCGTACGAATGGTTTTGTAAATAAACCATATTTTTACAGCTACATCAATTCAACAACACAACTTTACATTGGTTGCAAAATAAATAATAAGTTATTTTGGTTTACTATGATTTTGCTATAGGCATATTTGAATTCATAATTAATTCCTTCGAGATAAAACACTCACTCCACTTGTCTTGGTCACATTGCTAGTTTTCAACCCTCGATCTTCAACGAATAACTTTTAAGTATTTATATTTCATTATCAATGTCTATTATCAATGTCCAGATCGGTTGCTGCGGTGCTGACGGTGCCATGGATTACATAAATCTGAACAAGCCGCTGCCGTCCGAATGCCGTGATTCCGTCACAGGAAACGCGTACTTCCACGGCTGTGTCGACGAGCTCACCTGGTACCTGGAAGGCAAGACTGGATGGTTGGCAGGCATCGTGCTCGCTTCCTGCATGATTGCTGTACGTAGCATTTATTATAATTTTCCTTGATTGGTGTTATTTTGATTATTTAAAAAAAATAACACCCGACAGTCACATACATGGTCCTGACCCCCCACAAGATCGTATAATGTGTCGTGGGTATCAGGAACTACGAGAGACTTTTCGGTCTCACAAACACCCAGACCCGAAATTAATATTTGTGGGCCACACAAGCATTTCTCTCGTTTCACAGGCGGCGTCAAACCAACTTTGCCACGAAGGCTGTCAAAAGAAAGTATTATTTTAAAAGACACCCATGTCTGATAGTAGCATGTGCGTACATAATAAGAATTGATCCATGTAGATTAAGTATGTTTTTCAAAATCAAAATATTCTTTATTCAAATAGTTTTTACACGCTTTATATTAGCTTCACTTGTATGTTTGTAACCGACTCCTTAAGACGCGATTTTGACCCACTTTAATTAAAATGATGAGTCATTAATTTAGTCGATAATATTGGTAGATGTAATGCGTGGTAACCTCAGGCACGGATGTTGTTTATTTATATAAAAAACAACTAATTAATTACTTGAATATTTAAGGTGGTGAACGCAGTGATGTCCTTGGTGCTTATCCAGGCAGTGAAGAAAGAAGAAGAGGAGTCGACAGTATACAAGAATTAATTATAATTTACACGAATTTAGTTCACGTAAGAATTATTTTTTATAATTATAATAGAAAGTAAAAATATTTTTCAATATTTTAATCCGTACCAGCCACCGTATTTTCTTACTATAAGTTAAACTTAGATTTACGATTTTGATGTATTTGTAATAAATAAAGTATTTTTACCAATGTGATGTTTTATTTCTGCTATTATTTTAAAATTATAATTACTGAAAATTATAACTACTTTCAATGTTTTGATGCTATCTAAATAATGCAAGAAATTATATTATTGCGATGCGTAAAATGTTCACAAATTTTGCTTACATCATAATTTTTCGTAATTTTATATTTAGTTTGTCGTAGTAGAACCCAGCATAAATTGAACAAAATTAACAACTTAAAAAAAATGCAATGCATTGCGAGACGAGCATGCCGTTCGCCTGATGGTAAGCGATAACACCGCAAAACGCAAAATTACAAAGCAATGCTTGGCATTCAAAAGCAAAGTCCCAATATGCCTAGTAGTTACTCTGGTTATAACGTCCTACAATCCGAAACACAACAGTGCATTTAATGTGCAAACAGCAGTTTGGCGGGAGAAATAGACATTGCGGTGGTACCCACCTAGGTGTTCTCGCACATATGAAAGACCTACCACAAATCAAAAAAAAACATATTTATAAATACAGCAATACACAAAAACACTTCTAAATAAAAATATAGTAAAGAAACCACGTTTGAATTCTCCCTCCAGCCACAATCCAATTGTTTGTAAAACATCTTGAACAGATCTCATAGACATCTTGAACAGATCTCATAGGATTGTAAACAATTAATTCATTCGCGGATAGTTTGTAATCTCGACTGCATAGTTCATCATCGCGTGGAAATTTTCAAGTTTCAAGGAGTCTGTCGGCACACCGTAAGTACCCAAGTAGTTCTCATTGTTGGAGATGCTCCTAAATAACTTGCTGAAGCCATTGTGCACTGATTTGTATGCAGATTGCTTTTTTTCATTCAGAATTGTTGGGGTTAATTTATTTATTTTATTTTAATTAGTGAAGATGTACAATTTGACAGCCTCCGTAGCGCAGTTGGTTAGACGCCGCCTGTGAAACGAGAGGCCGCGGGTTCGATCCCCGCACCGAGAGAAATGTTTGTGCGGCCCACAAATATTTCTTCCGGGTCTGGGTGTTTGTGAGACCGAAAAGTCTCTCGTAGTTCCTGATACCCACGACACAAGACTCGATCTTAGTGTGGGGTCAGGACTATGTATGTGACTGTTGGGTGTATTTATTTATTTATTATTTATTAATTACAAAGCTGAGGTCTCGAAAGAGGGTTCGAATCCCGAGTCGGATGGTGATATTGGAATTTTCTTTTCAATACAAGGCGACTTTTGGCATTCGTTGTAGCATCTCTGCCTACCCCTTCTGAGAAAAAGACGTCGGTTTTTGTATGTGTGTAATTATTTATTAACTAGGAGAGTTCCGTTGTTTCATTCCTATTCGATTTGGATTGACGTTTATTCTGTGAGCATCGCGACATTTCAAGAGAGTTCCATGTAAACTACCTTTATAGATTTAAGGGTCAAGTGAGTTTCACCGATTCTCTAATTCGGAGAAGCAAAGTCGGAACGCGCTAGTATATTTTCTTGGTAGATTTTATTAAATCCAACAAATATCTTTAAAATAGTCGCGACATAGACTAGTATGTAAATATATGCTTCAAGCATAGCGAATATCATTTTTAATAAAATATTACACTGAAAATTACTCTTAATACCTTTCATTCAGGGATGATCGACACTTGGCCTTAAAAAACAAAACATGACATAAAAGAACGCTCGTGTCAAAATCCTGTCAAATGAGCTTGAAGCGATACCATTCGTAATTACTACAAAGCCCCTTTGAAACATAATCGACACTAACAATCATATCACAAACAGAAGGTACCACAGTCAAATTATGAAACGTTTATCGCTTTCCCGTTAACAAACACATTTAGCCGCCATTGTTCGCGCTGTAAATACATCGATGCCGCTTCACAAACAAACTGAAAATCGGACAACGACCTTGCAAGCCGCGCCTTTGACACAAGAAATTATTCATGACATCACATTTCGACAATAAATACGAAAAATAATCAAGAAAACAGTAATTATTACGGAACACGTTACGGCATACGATGCGTCGGACGTCCATCTATATGGTGGAAAGACAACCTAGCTAAGATAGCAAGAAGCTCCTAACTGAAGGCCGCTTCAAATAGGTCTCTAGAGAAATCCTTACTAGTGGCTTATATTCAACACGGGCCTATAAAAAATCAAGAGAGAGAGAGAGTATTATGAGGTATTCGGTGATAATATCCGTGGCAGAAGAAGTCATGTACCTAATGCCCGGTGAAAAATATAATAGATCCGATTTTTAAATTCCTATAGTTGTTTAAGTACTTTTTAAATAAAAAAAAGACGAGTTGCACTCCGGGAGTGCCGGCAGGAGTGAAAACTTGATTATTAACGTTGAGCATGTTTGATATTTTGGAATGGTTAGGGAATAATTTTGCACCAATTGCTTTATCAGTATAAAAGTACTATCATTTATGTGGTAGAATACAATATTCATTTATTGCGCTATCGTACACAAACATGACAATTTATATTACATTAAAAATTTAACACTTTAAAACTATTACAATTATTTTACATTAAAAAGTTTATCTCTCCGAAAAATCAACTTTCATCCATAATTTCAACGACTTTTTCACCATCATCATTACCAGAACTATCATCGCCAATCTCTAAAACTGATACGATAGGTTTATGGTAGCTGAAGTAAGAAACGAACAGTTTTGATTCGAACCTATTTAAATGTCTAATAAAGACCGCATCAATAGTAGTTTTGTATTTCGTTGTGCTAAGATTGCGATCATTCGACATAGTTAAACCAAATTCATTATTTAAAAATTCAATTAATAGTTGATTTTTATCGTCTGCGAAGTTTATGTTGAAATCTCCACTCAAAATCATTGGCAATTCATCAAAGCTTTATAAACTGACAGCTAACTGACAGCTGTCTACTCTCCATCCGTCTTACGCTTTTCGTCTTACGATCAGGTCACGTGTCCTGACGCGAGTTTAAGATTTTATACCCATTACAGAAAAAGTGCTCAACGCCGCTAAAGAAGTTTTCACTTCAAAAATCACATCTAATATACGGTGCGCTTAATAATTTGATCATCCCCAGGTATAATATCAACACAAATTATTCAGGTCTAAATGAACTATTGCCCAACAAGAAAAATATACTCAGGGGATGTTAAAGCCATCTCTCATATTATTCCGCTAACCTTATTTCAAGAAATCAGACATATTTATGACCTAAAACCTGATTCTAAAAACGTTCAAAGCCAACCATTTGCACCTAGAAAAATCGATTTAAGGGAGTAGCAGTATGTTAGGATTTCCCCTAAGCCGCCCCTTAAAAAAACTTGTCTATAGATCAAGCCGGGCCCGGCCTGTTTGGCCTAAACCCCTGAATTTATGTGGGTAGGCCCAATGCACGCGTTTCCTCTGATACTGTAGACTTTTTTTAAGTCACTCCCTAATAAACTGCCAGTCGCTACATATATTTTGAATTCGCCTTTTTATGTTACTGCCATCGGCGATGCATCTCCTATATTTTTATACGAAGTGGAAAGTCTTGTTAATCTAAAGCAGTAAAATAAAAAAATGGGTTACAGAAGACATTGTATTTTTAATTGTAAAATATATTGGCAGCTAGCTATTTAAGAACATAAGTACTAATAACAGATCATTACAAAACTCAATAAAGTTACCAATTGAAGTCTATATCACTCAAATGTTTTTTTCCAGAAGTTTTGGATAGTATTGTAAAAATATAAGTCATTTTTATTTTTAAAATACTATGTAGATATTTTTGATTTGTCTTCATTTAAACAATAAAGTAGATAAAATTATATAAATATAGGTTATAAAAATATTCACTGAGTTAATAAAATAAGGCAATCGCTTAGAAATAGATTTACTTCGGTGGCAATTTCTAGCTCCGAGCTTAGAAATCGAAAAACTTTTAGGACAAATCGAGTAAGGTATCAAAGTGTCATCATTGTAAAGTTTTATTAAATGTGTCTATAAGAACGTCACCGATTCTCATATTTTATAATATTCTTTACATGGTTTATTTTGCGTCGAACTATTTCCTTTGCAGAATTAATTCTATGTATATTTGGCAACTTTAGTACTAAATGTATAACAGCTTAGGGACAAGATTATATCTTAAACTTAGCTGTACCCGCGACTTCGTCCACGTGTAATTTAACAAAAACTTTATTTTTCTAAAATAAATGTAGCCTAAGTTACTCCTTATTATATCAGCTACCTGACAATAAAAGTCCTGTCAAAATTGGTCCAGCCATTTCAGAGATTAGCCGGAACAAACAGACAGACAGACAAACAGACGGACAGACAGACAAAAAAATTCTAAGGTCATTTTCGTTATAGGTATCGTGTATATAACGATATGTAGTTGAACATTTTCTTTTGTTTTCACTTTACAAACAGACACTTCAATTTTATTTATATATATAGATGTATAGATGATTGCTTCTTCTTTTTCCTTCTGCAGTAAACGCGAAGGATTAACGAAAAATATTTTATTTTTGTATGTTGCTGAAAATACCCATGAGTTTTGTTTCAAAAAGTTTTTATTAATCATATTTATATTTTCACAGCTTATAATATTATACTAGTAGCCCGGCCCGGCTTCAACCGGATGAAAGTACTCTTCGAGTCTAGTGCGCATCAACTTTCCGCGTCCGAACGTCTTTAAGCTGTTCAAGAGTCGTTTCCACAAAACAAATTTGTGTGCAAATTCACCCATTGCACGAATGACAAAACTTTATAACTACCTACCACGAACATTGGATTTTGATATTTTCTATAATAAATTATATTCTATTAAAAATAAAATTAAGTCACACTGGTTATAAATTCTTTTAATTTTTGGATGAAGAAGTCACATTTTTTTTTATTATTTCTATTCTTTTTACTTTTTGTTTCTACTTTAATTATAATTATTTGTTGTCTATATTCTACTGGTTGTATAATCTATTTCTGTTGTTGTAACATTACTATAGATTAAAGTATTTTTTTTAATACCATAATGAATATTTAAGTCATTCATTGTATGCTGTAGTTGCCTGTTTACCGAGGAACATTTAACTTTGTTGTTATTATATGTTCGTCAGATATATTTGTAATGAATAATGTATCTTCTTTTGGTAACTCAAAAATAAATAAATAAAATAAAATAAACATATTATTTCGTTCCTTTTTTTATATTTAAACTCAATGTAACTGCCGTTCTCCATACTTATTTTCCTGTACCATGCCATTTTATCCTATGACTCAAGGCATGTACTCCTGTCCTCACCCTATCCCTAGGAGTTTGAAAGAGTGGCAAACATGTATATTTGAATTCGTTGTTCATCTCACAGGAACACTATATTTTTCGATCATTAAAAGAAGCCTATGTGTTAACACATAAGCTTCTTTTCATTGCTTCATGAGTGTTATGATTAAAATCAAAGGTGGCATCTACCTTTATATCAAATTTAATCAAAATTGGTCCAGCCGTTTGGGCATGAAGAAGTAAAACGCTTCCCTCCATAATACCAGTAGGAACTAGAATATTTGTGTATGCTATAATTCGAGTATAAAGGCGCTATAGTTTAGAAACACAGGTTTTAATTATTGAATTAAATTAGCCGTATCATTAAGTTCTTCTTAGTATCATTTCAGAGGCTGAAATACATACATACATCAGCCTGCGTTGTCCCACTGCAGGCCAAAGACCTGAAATGACAATTTTATTTTCAAAAATATTTATTATTTCGTACGTAAAACAATCCTAGATTAATTAATTTTGGCTTCATGTGTGTTATTAAATTATCATTTCATTAAGTCAATTAATTATTCATTACTAAATATAAAACTGAACCTAATCCAAAACTCGTTAAACATAATCATAATTTATACCCGAGACTCATTTCTTTCTTATGTAAAACTTTTCGTACAACATTTTTCTACTTCATAATACCTTTCAACAAGATAGATATCCTGGATATAACAATTTATCACAGTCATCAAGTTCTTACATAAATATTCCTTGTTTCCTGCAATAGGATGGGATGATTAGACAAACAGAAGGGAACAGTCAGGATTCGCTTCCCTTTCAACACACGGATCAATTTCCTTGCGACAGACAACAGATCACACGTATATTTACATCATCGGAAAATGTTGTTTTGATGTTACAATTTTATATTCAGGAAGTTGTATTTCTAATCGATCTGGTGGAAAATTATTTCATTGTAGTAAATGAATCCGAACTGCTGGCTTTCGTTCATGTATTTAAAAAACATTATATTGTACTGTACCCGACAGGTCAACCTGGCAATTTTCTAGTGATGTAGTTTCACGTTCATAAGAGTAAAAATAATTAAGTCATTACTACATTATACTGATGGTAGGTCTCTCATATGAGAGAGGACACCTGGGTACGTCACCGCAATGTCTACTTTTCCCGCCAAACAGCCGTGTAAATGCACTGTTGTGTATCGGATTGAAGGACATTGTAGCCAGAGTAACTACTGAACATATTGAGATTTAACATCTTACATATCAGGATGGCGGGCGTAGGGGAATGCCAAGTATTTCTTTATAAATCAATGCGTTGTTTGCTTTTGGTACTTTTTATGTCATATCGCTTGTCATTAGTCGAAAGGCAAGCTCGTCGCGCTATTCGTAGAAATAAAATAAAAATAAGCCATGTTTATTATATGCAATATGGTATGATCACACCCTCATTGCCATTTCGGCCTGTGACGTATGTATTTTATTTTGACAAATACTAAAACCTAGGATCTAGCAGCACTTAACATCAGTTGAAGTACAGATTGCACAATTAAAAACTGTCATGAATGAAGTCGAAAACCACAAATTTTACAATTTACCAGCCATTTAAAACTACATTCTATACTGTAAAATGAAATACATTACAATTAAACTGACCACATTACAATAATTACATTTAGTAATTAACATCATGCTTATTCAATGAAACAGTGGAAGCTTTATGTCCATCGTTAACTACATAAATATTTAACTCAATATGAAAATTAGGATTTTTTGCACTCTTTTGTAATTGAATATACTTTACTTACAATATCATCTTAGTAATGACAAATAAATTATTTGATGAGGTCTTTTCACAAGCTTTTGTCTAACAAACTTAAATGCCTGATTTTAATAGATGCCTAATGATTAAATTTGCTATATATTATTCTTAATAAAAAAATAAATCTTTTATTAAAAAAAAACACGTCTTATGCAGATCCAAACAGTAATTGATGTTAAGGATAGGTATTGGTGCCTACTACATCTCAGGAATTATTTTTTACCAATTGATTATATCTTATACAAAAAAAAATAATTAATAAAAACAGTCCAAGAAACACGTAGTAGTTCGAACACCCAAATGGACCAAATTTTCATTGCTATTTGCTTTTACCAAAAGCCCATTTGAATCAGTCCGTCTTACTATACATTAATTATATCCCACGGCAACCGTAATGCCACCAATGTAACCAGACACTTAGCCCCTTTCACCTTCCATACAATATCAATGGATCGAAATGAATATTATCTAATGTCTGGGGGTCTTGATTACTGGTTAACGTTAAAAACATATAGGCTGCAACTATTATTAACTCGTTATACAACTAAATTTTGAATAAAAATTTAGTTGGAAAAATCTGTTTTTTTATTTTATTTATTTTTTTATAATGGCCTGGCATGGTGGCGGCATTGCACCTGATGGTAAGTGCCAATGCCGCCCAGGCAGAATTTCATTGGCATCGGACAGCAGTCCCATGCCAAAATTAGTTTTAAGCTGGACTCGTGCCCACTGTAGGGATAGCTTCGATTAAATGAAAGTAATCATAGAATGTAAATAAATTCTTCGAAATGTGGGTGCCAGTATCGAAATGTCTGTCAATCCACAAGGGGATACAGGCAAAAGATAATATATTAATTTAGTTTTTTATTTCGTTTTAGTGAAAGAGAGAGCCTGCCATTCTCCTGATGGTAAGTGAAATGGCTCATGGACGGTAACAAAACCAAACAACACAATAAATTTCAAAGTAACGTTTGGCATTTCACTGCGCTCGCCATCCTGACACATAAGATGTTAGGTCTCAATATGGCCAGAAGGTACTCTGGGTACAATTTCTGTAAAATTGACATTGCAGTGGCAGACGGCCGCTCACATTTTTATTTTATATAAAATTATATATGGAAAATATAAAAAAGAGACAATAATAGGTCTTCAAGGGGATATAATCAATTAAAGAAAAAATTAAACTTAAACAAAAGCCAAAGCCTTTAGAGAATAAAAGAATTAACTCATAAACAAAAAACAATAACTGTATAAATAAGTTTACAAACAATGAGGGCATACAATCTAAGATCATTGTTACCACTCCAACAAATGTACTCGAAAAGTACGTATAAAATCATACGTAGTAACCAATCACAAAACTCCGAGATGAAAAGAGCAAAACAAAAGGATTAACAGAGAATGGGGCATGGAACATTTTTCCACACATCCGGACTACGGCTAATATCCGGTGAGCAATGTTTATAGTCAACAAACATCGACTTAGAACAAACAGATCCGCGCGCTGAGCGCAATTGCGCCTAATTGTTTGTAGCCAAGTTTGTTACAAATAGCTGATATTTGCCTCACAAACCTGATATAAACGCTTAATCGTTATTAAATTATGCTTGTATTCATATATTATATACTTATAGAGGGTTATGACTTATTACTGTACTGAATCAGCCTGTATACGTTCCACTGCAGGCCACGAGCTTCATCTTCAATCGAGAGTACGATTGACAGTAGTTAGGCCATAAAGTCCACCACGCCGCGCTGGTCTAGTGCAGATTGGCAGACTTTAGATACCATAAAACATTAGCTAATTATGTATTTGTTAATTTTCATATAAATGAAATGAAACAATGTGTGGCTCGGTGGTGCAGTCGATTAAACGCCGCCTCTGAAACGAAATGTCGCGGGTTCAATCCCGGCACCGAAACAAATGTTTACTGCTGCGACCCACAAATATTTCTTCCGGGTCCAGACCCAAAAGAAATATTAACAAGAAATATTAACAGTAACACCCAGGTGTTTGTGAACCGAAAAGTCTCTTGCAGTTCCTAATACCCTCAACACAAAACTCGATCTTAGTGTGTGGTCAGGACTATGTATGTGACAGTTAGGTGTTAATATGTACTTATTTTTAACGTTGTTGTTAATTAAAATGTTCAATATGAACGCTTTATTGGATTGGAAACTAAATACAAAAAAAACATATTCCATTATTAACGAGGTTAAATCCTAATTCAAATAAACCGATTATACGCGTGTAAAGATAATGTAATTTGACCAAATTATTTAAGCACAGACCTCATGGTATTCGGAAATAACAAAAAACCTAACCGATGTTTAAAAAAAAATAAAGACATTTAAAACATTTACATTATTATCAATACATATTATTATGTTCAAGAGACTAAAATATGTTCGTAATGAGTAAAAACAACTCATTTGCAAGACAAAGGCTCATTAAAATCTCGCGTCTATTATTAAAATAATTTATGAAAATTCGATTGTCCGTCCTGTGTATAATGCATAAAGAAATATGAATATGTGCAATTTCTACCGTAATGAAGCTCGAAGTGCAAATAATTACATTAATTATTTATGAAAAGTAATAACATTTATACACTCGACTCGACAACTATGTAATTAACATGTTTAAATTCTATATTGTGCTATTGTTAACTTATAATGTCATCTCTGGTATAAACCTAAGTGGTTTTATTGATGCTGTTCATGTTCATAATTGATGTGTTATAAAATTTTCTTTTGTATCCAATAAACGAAAAAAAACATAATATTTCCTTTGTTACATAAAATGCATTACAAACATTTATCTTCTAAAGGATTTCGACATTTGAAATCTGTCTGCATCCCGCATTCATGCCTGTATTCCTCAAGGATTAGGCAGAGGTGTCACCAATGTCATTCACAATACGCTATGCTATTCCATGCTGACAAATCACCTGGGATTAACCTACCGCTATGCCGATCGTAAACTTCAATCCTAGACAAGAATTTTTGAATCGTAAACCCCAAAACAGATTCAATTTGGGATTTGTATCCGTTATGGCGATAGACTCGCCTCCTGTCATATCGTGGGATGGAACAAACAAGGAGGAACGTTGGTGTCTTGGTAGCACAATGTCCTACAAATCAATACATCATAAATAAATAACATTAACAAACACATTAAAGCAAAAAATAAATATACATAATACTAAGTATAGAAAATATTTTGTAAATAGTGATTAAATGCAATGTGTATTGACTTGTCATAAGAGCTTTTTAACTGCCTACATGACCAATAAATACATTTCATTACACTTCATTTCAAATTGCGAGAAAAAAGCGTGAGTTTATGTATGAAGACTTTATATCTAGTAATCGAACCTAAGACCTCACAGCAATACAAGCCACACGGAGTTTCCATATAAGCTACCACAATACCTATAAGAAACGTAGTGTTAAATTCGATAAAATCTTTGCAACCGCTACATATTGATTCAAAATATATGAGAAGTAAAGCGAAAGGAGCGCGTCTGTGTAAGTTTTTGAATACATTACAAACTCAGCGACCGCAAATTGATCCGTAGATTTTATTCTGACTAATCGGATTCGTATTACGAACGATTTTGCAAATTCAGAAACGATTTCAGTGCCGCAGCGGACGTTCCTATTGAAATTAATACGGTGGAATACATTATCATATTCTTGCGGACGTATTTTTAAAAGTTTTCGTATAAATTCATTCCGATGTTTAACAAGGATTTGTTGGATTGCTGATGCGATTGGTGAATGAGTGTTTTTAATCAGTTTGTACATTTTTATTTATGGGCTTTTTGCTTTGACTTACCTTACAGAAATATCAAATAGGTCAAAGGTATTTTGTAGATCTTTATAAACACAAATATTTTTTCTATACTTTTCCAAAAAATATTTGTTATTCATATTAAACACTCAGTGAGCATTTCTCTCTGTTAGAAAAAGCTAAACTCAAAGACAAAAGGCTAACTTTCGCTCTTGTTCAAAGGGCAGAGGCCCTAGGGCGTAAAGCGGACACGAGGGATAAAACACAAGAAAAAGTAATGAAAAGCTAGGGCATAAAATATAAAATACGGTTTGGTACAATTGTGGTAATACCCAATACTACAATCGCGTTTTTTATCCCACATATATATTTCATTTTTTCGGTTTATAATTCATATAACTTTTGTTCTTTATAATTGTATAATACTAGAAATATTATACAATCTCTCCTCTGACAATAAAATCTACCCTCTGACTTTTCGGAGTCATGTGTGTATTGTCACCACGCACTAAAACGGTGAAGGAAAACATCGTGAGGAAACCTGCATACCATAGCGATTTATAATAATTTCTATGGTATGTAAGTCCGCCAACTTGGACTAGGCCAGCGTGGTGGACTATATGGCCTAATCACTCTCAATCGTACTCTCGATTGTAGAGTAGGCCCGTGCCCTGCAGTGGGACGTATATGGGCTGATACAGATACAGATTAGAAATATGCTCAATCGGAATTTATTCACGAATTTATTTAGTTTTAATTGCATCGACTTGGCGCAAGCATTAAATAACTATGTAAATAAATAATGTATAAGACAACTTTATGTAAATAAATATTTCTTTTCCTTATATAGATGTATCCACAATTTCAAAAATGACTTTGATCTATAACTGTTTGTATAATTTTACTTTGAGGAAGACCACATTGTAATGACAAAAAAGTAGAAAAGAGCCTTTAAGTCAAAATTCTAACGTTAAAATATACCGCACCTTTAGAATTAAAGTGATCTAATACAAAAATATTTGGCTTTTAATCATGTTTTGGCTCAAAATGACCTATCGACCCGGTATTAAAGAAGGTCCTATTGACGCATGAAAGGAAGAAAGATGTATAAATCGATCTTCTAGATATATCTACCATAAGTACAAAACATCATATGTTACAAATCTTTAATGAGCGTTTCCCAAAAAATAAAATATTTTTAGTTAGGTCACTCTAATTCTAAAGGTGCGATATGTACGAACCTAACACTGAAACCCGGTGTTAAAACCCAACTCCATCTACATAATGTTGACATGTACCTAAGGAGTTGATTAGGATTTAGGACCATATACTCACAGATAAATAACAGGCGAACGTATACAAAGCAAATAGCTCGATTTAATTATATACGCTAAGTTTGATAATCAAATTAAAAAATAACGTTCATAATCAGTAGTTTGTATTCTGAAATCAAAATATCACGAAACTTTCAAGTCATTAAGTCGACCGGTTTTTAAATAATATGCAACTCGATAAAATTACACCTTTTCGACATTGGTTAAAGAATATCCCACAAAGGAAGAAATATATTACTCGCATCCAGCTTCCAAGATTAATTTCAATGTTCGTTCAATTCTTATCTCACATTAATGCCCGTACTACAGAAACGGTTCTATTCGACTTTATTACTCATTACTACAAATTCCTCTTTACCGTTAACTGAAAGTCGACCCAAATTGGCGTTTAATTTAAGTGCAACATGATTCGATTTGTGCGTCTCCAATAAACCCCATAAAATCTTGAAGCTTTGAGTGCCTACCTTCAATTTAGGCTCCACAATTTACTGCCTCCGCTCTTATGATGTGGCTCGAATTGAGTATATAAAATCGAATGCCCCATCCAATTAGCCCGAGGATTGAATGCTCAGCTCGCAGCCTCACCGCAACTGTAGCAATATCCGGTATTGAATGATCTAATGCTTGCCAAGTGGCCTACTATGTAAATACTGGTGACTGATTGGCGCACTCTACGCATTACGGGATCACCTCCCATTTCAAATGGAAATCCTTTGAATACAGCTAATAGTGGTGTGCAGGAATTTGTTCACGTCAATATTTTGTTATCCTTTTAATGGCGTTTTGCTTGTGATGTTTACATAAATAATTTCATGTTTAATCAGCTGCAGGTATAGAATATAATTACAGTATATCGCGAGATAATAATTGTATTATCCGGTGCCCTAATAGTGTAAAAATAATAGGCATGTCGTTATTAATTATTTGATGCCTAAATTAACATTTGTGCAGTAAAGCGAACATACTAAACAATGCTTTTCTCTATTTCTCTTTAGATACAGCAACGTAAGCCTACTACTGAACAAATGCCTCCCCCTAGGAAATAACTCTTATTACTTTTTAATCGTGTACTCGCGAACCAGAATGTACTGGATCGTAGAGCTTGTCCATCTCCCAAATCTCTACTGAATTGGTACAAAATCACACACATCAGAATGCATAAACGTGAATCCTACAACAGAGGCTCTAAACCTTTTTAAAACCTGTGTTGGAGAATTTCTCTCTGTTGAATATCTTGTATTGATAGTGTGTGGCATAGTATGTTATATTCTTTGCATCAAAATAAAATCCAGCAGTCGTCGGAATATTAACAATGTCCCAAAGTTTAAACTACAATAAAGGTTGACAGAGCACACAATAAGCAATAAGTTTTACCTTACCTGATTTCATATGACCAAATAATAAGTTTCAAAGGTAAGAGATTAGAAGCTGCATTTCCGAGGCGGCAATAATTTTCGCTCGTATGACATTGCTTGCTGTTATGACAGTGTAAGTGCTATGTATGTGTGTATTGACTTGTCATAAGAGCTCTATAATAATTGCCTACATGACCAATGAATACATTTCATTTCATTGTTTAAAAAAGATAACTAATGGACCAATGATTGAGAACCATTGACTTACACAACAAAGCCACACATCACGCCGGAACGTAGGACGGGAAGATCGCTTGGGAATCACTCGCTAGTTCCGTAAGTGAAGATCAATTAGCTCAATCGAATAAGGCGTGAGGCCACGGTCTGCGGCCAAATCTTCGGTTAATAGGCTCATAGTTAAGCGTGATTTTATTACTTTCCGCGTACTTGAAGACGTTTCGATCTATGTAAGGTTTGTAGTTTTGCGGAATTTGTGATTGTAAATGGGTTTGTAGTTTTAGTAGAATGCGTGTTTGTGGGTGAGATTTTGAAGGTAAAAGCTGTTGTGGCTTATATTGCTTGATTATATTGTACTGCAATACGACGCTCGAAACATATTTTGTTTTTTTTTAAGGTTTAATATGAATGAAAATGAATATGAATTGACAAAACTTGATTTATTATTATTTTAACTGTCAGTGACAGACAATGAAATACATATGTTCTATTCAGATCGAACACATAATAAATAAAAGGAATTAATATAATGGAATTTATATCTTTGTATTTTATTATTTAAATTGTTTCTTTTCTAAAGTCTGAAAAGTAAATGGCGATTTTTGGTTTCAAGTTATTAAAGCTTCACTTTTTATATTCAATTTCTCACAACTTTGTTTGTGATTTTGAAATCACTTGATGTAAGTAAGGGCCCTGGACCCGATGGAATACCACTACTTTTACCAAAAAAACTTGCAAATATTTAACATTGCCTCTAAAAATTTTATTTGAGAAATCCATTCAATCTTCCACTTTCCCATCTATGTGGAAATCTGCAAATGTTGTACCCATATACAAAAAGCAAGATAAATGCAACGTAAAAAATTATCGACCGGTGTCTATTCTCAGTTTGTTTTCGAAAGTGTTTGAGCGAATCGTGTGTCCAGTTATAACGAATTACTTTAAAAATATTATATCCAATCACTAACACGGATTTACTACTCGGAAATCGACTTTAAGTAATCTCCTAACATATATAACGGCCGTTATTGAACATATGGATGCTAAAACACAAGTGGATTCGATTTATACCAACTTTAGCTCCGCGTTCGACAAAGTTAACCACATTTTATTATTGTCTAAACTTAAATATTATGGTATTCACGGATCTTTACTGCATTGGTTTGGTTCCTACTTAGAGAATCGGGCTCAACGTGTTACTGCTCTCGGCTGCCGTTCATTTTCGTCTACTGCCACCTCAGGCGTACCCCAAGGCTCCCATCTGGGTCCCATCCTATTTCTAGTGTTTATAAAATGATATAACACATTCAGTAAAATATAGTAATTATTCAATCTTTGCAGACGACTTAAAAATAGACATACGCGGTCCCAGAGTGACATCACACTACTCCAATCAGATTTGAACTCCATTCATGATTGGTGCATCAATAACAAAATGATTCTAAATGCTGAGAAATGTATGAAATCTAAGGCTAACGAGAAACAAAAAAAATAATAATTGATTCTAATTTTTCAATTGACGGGATTACATTAAACAAAACCACAGCAATGCGTGATCTCGGAGTTGTAGATTCCAAATTAAACTTTATTACACATATGGACGAAATTATAAAAACGTCTTGGCGATTGTTAGGTTTCTTGAAACGGGTCGGTAAAAACTTTAAAAACCCTAGCACCTTATTGGTTCTTTATAACTCTTTAGTCCGGAGTAACTTGGAATACGCTTCTCCCATATGGACTCCATCATATAAGACACATGTTGATGAAATCGAACGAGTTCAACGCAACCTTACTCGTTTTTTGGCTTTCACTGATCGCACCTGTCCGTACCGCGCCGATTACCTGGCGAGACTGTCACACTTTAAGATGACTTCTCTGGAAACCAGACGTAAAGTAGCCGATGGTATAACTTTATACAAAATAATACACGGAGACATAACATCGCCCGAATTGTTGTCGCGATTAAATTTTACCGTTCCCCGTACCTTGCCAAGATATCCTTTATCTCAAACATTTACCCTATCCCGCAGTAGAACTAATTTAGGCAAATATGCTCCACTAAATAGATTAGCAAAAACCTACAACGATATGAACTCCCTTAACGAACTCGATATGTTCACTACTAACAGTCGTCGCCAATATCGCAAAAGGTGCTATGACATCTTGAAAAAATAATACTAATTAATTCGTCCTTCTTAATAACTTAAAAAGTCCAATGATTTATTTTGTATATTCCTAAGTTGTCATTATTGTATTTTAATTTTATCGATAGTTATGTAAGTTAACTTGTTGTGTTTAGTTAACTAGGCTAACGCCCGAATACTGGAACGCCATTCAAATAATAAGTTGCTCTTAACAGCGCACGGCCCACTTAGCCAGTACATTTAATCGGGATTAACGTAGTTAAGCGCCATTTATATTTAAGTTGCGTTCCAGTATTTGGGCGTAAGTGATTTTTTTTTTTTGTAATTCTTATAGTAACCTTTTAGGGCTGAAACTGCGTTAAGCGGGCACCCGCGACGGGTAACCGTCGCGCGTCTCCTCACGTGGACACGCGGGCGGGCTCCGTGAGAACGCGACGGTCCCCGTCGCGGGTACCCGTCGCGGAGACCGGATTTACGCAGTGTCGCTGGTTCAATTTTAAAGGTGTGCATGTACAGTCGTGTCGATGGAGAGCTTAATATATTATTACATAGCAAAACGACGACTAGCAAAAAAAAAGACGACAGCCAGGAAGCCCGTTTATTGAATTTAGGTTGCTAGGCGGAGAATTTGTTGTAAAGTTCAGTAAATTAAGAGAAAATGAAAACTCATTTTACAAATATTTTAAAGTTTCGATACCGGTCTATGGCGAATTATTTTCGAACCATATTTGAAGGTCAACGATTTAAGGGTGAAATCTGTATCAGTCATATCACCAACGGAAAGACTGGCAATAACATTGCGCTAAGTAAAAAATCTTTATTTTTGCTACGGTCTCCACATCGACCTGTTGGAAGCGGCCTGCATCCAGCGACTTCCTGCAAATGTAGCCAGGTCGTCCGTCCACCTTGTAAGCGGGCGTCCAACATTTCGCTTACCTGTACGTGGCCTCCACTCTAGAACCTTTCGGCCCACTGCCACTTCAACTTACTTATCCTTTGCGCTATGTCGGTAACCTTTGTTCTCCTACGGATCTCCTCATTTCTGAGTCGATCTCGTAGGGAAATACAGAGCATAGCCCTCTCCATTGCTCATTGAGTGACTTTGAGCCTTCTAATGAAGCCCAAAGTGAGAGGCCACGTCTCGGTGCCGTATGTCATCACCGTCATGTTCCCGCTTGCGGACACCGCGCGCTTTGCCGCGCGTGCCCCCGCTACGGGTTCCGACGCACGGAGGCGGGACCCGCCGCGCGGGTGCGGGACGCGCCTCCCCGTGCCGGACGCCCGCGCGGATCCCCGCGACGCACTGTGATTCGCCTAGAACAAGCTAGCTGGACAAAAGTCACTTCCAAGAATCAACTAATTAGTGGTCACATATTGTAAACAACACTCCCAATGTCATAAAAACAAGTAGAAATGATGAATAACATTTCACAGGGACGAGTCATTGACTAGCGAAGGTAAGTAATGTAATATTTGCATTAAGTTAATTTGAGTAGTTTAGCATTTTTGCAGTGCTTTAGATAACATCTCATTCAATTTGTGTGATATATAACCGTGATTTTTGTGATGGATACTACTGTCGAGGGTCAGTGCTTTTATATTTTATCACCCATAAGATTCTAATATGAGAAACTTTGGTCCATTACGACTTGGAATATATTATTGAAAAATACTATTTTTTTGTCAAGTTCCGAAATTTTAATCGTATTTATCTTTTTGTATCCACATGTATCCAGTCCAATTTTTTTACAGTATATAGTAGTGATACTCACCTTTAAAACGAGATATAATTTTTCACCGCATTCCCGCACTAAAGGATTTATTTCATTTTTCAGAATGTGTCTTCTCCATTTCGAAAAGTGAATTTTTTGAAGAATTACGAAAACATTCCAATGAAGAGCGGAATATTCGTTTATTGGAACATATAAGTCTTAAATTTAGTGTTAGTGATATAACCAGTGATTCGTTAAGGGCTATTAAACAGTAAGTATCTAGTATGTCGTCAAAATTAACTGAAAAATAGGCGGCATCATATAAGTCATTGGATCGGTTTTTAATTAATAATAAAGATTGCTTAGAAGGAGACAACATAAGTTTTACCATTTCTGTGTGTCGACCTTGCTCATCCAGGTCATCAGAGGAGAGCAGGCTTCAAGGTCATATTGATTTAATTAAAAAATCGATATTTTGTTACGACTTTATCTTCGGGTTACGAAATAAATATAAATATACTTGAAAATTTTGGTCAGAGACTAGGGCCCTCTATCTAAGTTTGTATTCGTGGTACTATAATATGCCTGTCACTGTGCATAAAATTCTTGTGCATAGTACAGAGGTTGTTAAATCTTGTATTGTGCCCAATAGGGCAACTATCCGAAGAAGCTCAAGAGGCTCGAAATAAAGACTGTCGTAGATTTTGGGAACATCATAACAGGAAACAGTTACGTATTGCCACGAATACAGATTTATTGAATATGCTTTTAATAACATCAGATCCTGTAATTAATTCACTCAGAGAACTACCCAAAAAGAAAAAAGACTGTTTACCATCAGAAGTGCTAAATTTGGTAGTCCGGCCTTCAATACCAATACCTCGGGCATCAAGTAGTCTAACGCCATGTGACGTTGATGATTACTTGGTACCTGACTCGTCTGATTGTGAGAGTGATAATTCATCTGGTCAGGATTTCATTTATTTATTTTATTATTTTATTTTAACACTAGTTAGCAAGGCGTAACACCGACAAGAACGCGACATCAGCAACGACAGCAACCAATTCCGCTGACTATGAAATACCTATCATTTGTATCGATTGATTTTATATTCATTTAATTTTAGTCTTGTATAAACCTTTTGGGAATAAACATTGTATTAGTTAATATTAATTAAATTATTCATTTTTAAAAACCCTATTCCCGATCGCCGTAACGTAACTGGCGCAGTCGGTAGGATCGCGACACTTCGGTACGAAAACTACGCGTTGTACGATACGGAGTGACGGTTCTCAAATCGTCCCGTCGCGATCCTGAAGAACCTACGACGTGCGATCGAGGATCATCGGTACACAAGACTCGTCAGGAGATGCAGCTACTACTGGGGTGAGTACTCTCGCTATTGCCAAGTGTTCCTGCTCTATTTCCTGTCCTATTTTCCTATTATTATTTTATTTTTATTTAATGTTTGTGTTTATCTATATGCTAGTATCGCGATAGACAATTCACATACAAATCCCATAAACGTAAAGATTAACAGTATAGTAATAAACAAGTGCGTTTGTCAGTTAGCTAGAATCGCGGCAGACACTCCACATATCATACGGCGCCTCAGTGACTCATCGCGCTATTAGGTATCGATTTACAAATTCCGTGTCTTAGGAATTTATTGTTTAACATTTTATTGAGCTAAGTACGTGAAAGTAAAATCATAAATATGTCAATTAAAGATTGCGATGCCAGCTTCAAATTGATTGCGGACTTAATGCCGAAATTCGATGGAAATGCGAAATTATTAAATTTTTATATTAGAGAAGTTGAAAATATCCTTGGGCTATTAGCACCCGACGACCGCGAACATCCCGCACTAATATGTTTAGTTAAAAGTAGGCTCAGTAAAACCGCCATTGATGCGCTCGCGTATGAGGAAAGGCTCGATACATGGGAAGCGATCAAAGGAGCCCTGATAAGGCGACTCCGCGAGCCTCGCAATGAGATTCAAGTCATGCAAGAACTCACTCGGACGCGTCGCGCTAAACAAGAAGACGCTGAAACCTTTGGGAAACGGTTGCGCGAATTACTAGATACCCTTTATTCAGTTGGCGAGCATAGTAATAAAAGCTATTATGAAAAGATGGTAATAGAACAATATATTAACCAGCTTGATTTCCATGTATCCCTGGGCGTTAGAATAGCCAAACCAGAGACACTAGATCTTGCTATTACAACCGCTAGGCAAGAGGAGACTAGGCTTGCGTATAATCGTCTTGTCAATAATAATAATATGCCGTCCACTTCACAGACTAGGAATAAGGAATTGCCTAGACAGAATCTTAGCGTCAACTCCTATGATAACCATAATAATAGAAATCATTTGCCGCAACTAAATATAGTTCCCCGCCCAATGCAACCCTCGTATAATGTAGGTCCCCAACCTAACAGTTTTACTCCGGATCAACGACAAGCATGGGCGCAACCATCACTACCCTGGAAGAACCGCCCAGCATCAGGTAATTATAGAACAACTGGCTCAGGCAACACCAGAAATACTAATTTTAAAGCCCAGCCGAATATACCGAGACCGCAGGTAAATTCCCCACAGATAGTATCTGATGTCACCATGAGATCTGTAGACAAACCAGCGAAACCGCAATTTGCAGCCGAACAATTGTTCTATACGCCAAGTAATTTCCCGCCTCATTACTCCGAAGAAGGTGAGTACTACAATAATTTATCACATACCGAAAATGACTTCGAAATTGACGAAGGGAACGAGCAGGCTGCCGCAAATGAGGATTTTTCCTTGGAGGAGAACCAAGACGACCGGAGCTGATAGAAATAAATTTACACGACAAAGAACATCTTCCATACATCGAGCTTCCGGAATACAAAGGTAAATTTTTAATCGACACAGGTGCAAGCCACTCCGCCATCTCGCCCGACGTTATTAAGGGAAGTATTTTTGAACGTGACGTAGTTCACGAACCCTTCCAAATATCAACAGCACATGGTATTTCTCACCATAACTATGTAGTCTACTTACCATTACCATCGGTTTTCAATAGGAACTTAACACACCGATTTTTAATATTTGACTTTGACTCTAAATATAAGGGACTTATCGGTTGCGATATCCTGCGCAGACTAAAAAGTAACATAGATTTAAATAATAATGTACTACATACGCTTGCAGCAGATATACCCATCTATTTTAACTACCCTTCCCAGAAACTCAAACTTGAACCCAGATGCGAAAGATTAATTACGGTCAAAACACATTATCAAGATGGTCAGTATTTACACGATGATTTTTTTTGGACTGATAACGTAAGATCGCCCGCAGCGATAGTCAGCGTAAAGAACGGTACCTTTAGGACCTCTGTCATAAATTATAGCGACAGTAAGAAATACGTTCCAATGAAACCCCCAATTCGCTTAGAACACTTCTCAAGTTATACGGATAGCCACAACACTTACAAGCTAAACGCGATCCAAACCCACAGCGATGTGGATAGTGAACTTCGCGAAAATTTAAAAAAAATTGACACCTCTCACATGAACGAGGAAGAAAAACGCGAAATACAGAGACTTTGTTACAATTATAGGAATATATTTTACTCAGAGAAGCTACCCCTAACATTCACACACACTGTCAAACACGAACTACGACTAACAAACGAAACACCGGTATTTGTTAGAAGCTATAGACAAGCCCCGCAACAACGTAGGGAAATTCAGAGTCAGGTAGATAATCTCTTGAAACAGGGAATCATTCGAGAAAGCATTTCTCCTTGGTCATGTCCTGTCCATATAGTCCCTAAAAAACCTGATTGTAACGGAAAAATTAAATGGAGACTTGTTATAGATTATAGGAGATTAAACGATCGAATAATCGAGGACAAGTACCCACTCCCTAACATCCACGATATACTTGATAGGTTGGGCCGCGCTCAATACTTCACGACCCTAGACCTCGCTAGCGGATACCACCAGGTGGAAATGCACCCTAAAGACATTGAAAAAACTGCATTTACCACTGAAAGAGGCCATTACGAGTTTCTTCGCATGCCCTTTGGCCTGAAAAATGCTCCAAGTACTTTTCAGCGCCTCATGGACCACATTTTGCGAGGAATCGATAACGTTTACACGTACCTAGACGATGTAATAATAATTTCTACATCCTTACAAGAACATGTAGATAAATTAAAACAAGTATTCGAGCGCTTTCAAACACACAATCTGAAAGTTCAGTTGGAGAAATCCAAGTTTTTGCAAAAACATGTCACATTTTTAGGCCATGAATTAACCGATAAAGGACTTAAACCCAACCAAGATAAAATAAAAGCCGTTTTAAACTTTCCCCTCCCAAAATCGCAAAAAGAAATTAAGTCATTTTTAGGACTCGTAGGATATTACAGGAAATTTATCAAAGATTTCGCGAAACTTACCAAGCCTCTAACACTTTGCCTTAAGAAAAACAATAAAGTAATTCACTCCCCAGAGTTCCTAGAAGCGTTCAATAAGTGTAAACAAATTTTAACGAATGCCCCTATCCTGCAGTATCCCAACTTTGACGACACGTTTATCCTAACAACTGATGCATCAGACATAGCTTTAGGCGCGGTTCTATCCCAAGGCAAAGTAGGATCAGATAAGCCGGTAGCATACGCGTCTAGAACCCTATCCGATACAGAAACACGGTACTCAACTATAGAGAAGGAGTTGCTCGCAATAATATGGGCTATAAAATACTTCCGCCCCTATCTCTACGGCAGAAAATTCACTATATATACCGACCACCGACCCCTCACTTGGCTCATGTCAATGAAGGATCCGAATTCCAAATTAACTAGGTGGCGACTTAAGCTAGCCGAATACGACTATCAGGTCGTATATAAAAAGGGACGCCAGAACACAAACGCCGATGCTTTATCACGAGCAAAAATTTTTCACAAAAGCATAGAGTCCCTCGCGGTCAACTTAGACGATAACGAAGATGATGAAATTATTAACAGAATCTTCGAAAACGCACGTAGGGAAGCGGAAACTGTAACACGCTCTGATTACAACGTCGCACCAGAATCCCAAGTAGGAACAGAATCAGATAGCATGAGCATAGCCGCAAGCAATCCAGATGACTTAGTGCCCACAAACCATACACAACCCGATAATGAAAACAACGGAATCCCAATAGTAACCGATGCAATAGACAGGCAATTAAAACAGTTCCATATAAGATCCACACCAGGCACATCCTACAGGGTAGACGATAGATCAACAAATTCGAGAACGGTAATCAAGGATGTGTTCATACCAGTAAATAATACCGAAACAGAAATTATTAAATTCCTTAAGGAACATACGATAGCTGACCGAACATTCCACTGTTTCTTTCATGATGAAAGCCTGTATTTAGCTTTCTCTAGAGTATACACTACAGTATTTAACGATAGAGGCCCCAAGTTGATTAAATGCACCTCCCGCGTCACCATAGTAGAAAATAAAGCCGAACAACAAGAGCTTATTAAAAAACACCATGAGGGCAAAACTGCTCACCGTGGTATCCAGGAAACTTATAAGCAACTCCATCGCAACTACCATTGGCCACATATGTTGTTAACAATCCAACGATACATTAACAACTGCGATATATGTTTAAAATCAAAATACGAACGAAATCCGTTGAAACCACCATTGGCTCTCACAGACACACCTCGGAAACCCATGGAACACTTGTTCATGGATTTATATTCCACGGGAGGCTGTACATTCCTTACTGTTATCGACAACTTCTCAAAATATGCCCAGGCTCTCCCACTAAGTGCCTGCAGTAGCGTCCATATTGCAGAAGCACTGCTACAGGTCATATCAGTACTTGGATTACCCTATAAAATAACAACGGATTCCGATAGTAAGTTTGATAACGACGTTGTAAAGGAAATATGCGCGTTACACGATATTCATATCCACTTTACTACCCCTTACAACCCCAATTCCAACTCTCCCGTAGAACGCTTACACTCGACACTAGCTGAAATAATTCGGATAAAGCGGATGACAAACAAAGACGACCCAATACAATCAATAATGAAATATTCCATTATAGCGTACAACAACGCCATACACTCTGTCACAGGATACACACCACATGAGCTCTTATTCGGACACACAGCATCTAGAAATCCACTGGAAATGTACTATCCAAGGGAATTCTATCAAGACTATGTGCTAAAGCATCGAGCAAACGCCGAAGCAGTGCAGGAATGTGTCACTGCACATATGTCAACGAATAAGGAACAGGTTATAGCAAAGCGTAACAAGGATGCTGAAGAAGTTAGTTTTAAGGTAGGTGAAACCGTCTATAAACAGGTGGCGAAGACAGCACGGAACGACAAGACCAAACCGGTATTTAAGGGACCATATAAAATTATTCATCTTCATCCTAATAACATTGCAGAGATCATAGGCAATCACCCAAATTCGAAATCTATTCGGGTCCACTTCAAACTGTTACGTAGGCCTCATCTTGTTCCAGGACCTTCGTCGCAGTAGCCATCATGCTCTGCACATCCGCCACCGTTACCTTCCAACCCGTAAACAGAGACAATGGAGTTCTCCTTCTTAAGCAGGGCCAATTGCTAAGGCAAACGGAATATTTCAACCTAGCTTGCGTGTATAACTTAACCAATTTGCAGCTGGCAACAAACAAATTAACGTCTTTATTCTTAAGCGCAAAATTAGTCGAGAATTCTACTACAGCAACTAATAAGTATAAGTCTCACTATGACCAGATAAAATATAGCATTAATTTAATACATAAGAAACTAGCGTTTTTAAGCCCACCCGTTAGAGTCAAACGCGGAATTATAGATGGATTAGGATCAGTAATAAAAGCAATAACAGGCAACTTAGACCAAAATGATGCTGTTAGATTTGAGAGAGAAATAACGGAGGTAAAAGGTAAATTTAATAATGTGGAAAGAACACAACGAAAGTCTCTCATCCTAGCAGAAAGTACAATTAAAGAATTTAGTAACCAAATTAGCAAATTAGACGATAACCAGAAAACCCTTGCCAAATCACTTGAGAATATTACACGCTACTCTAACGGAGTCGTAGATAGTTTACATTTCTTAGAGTTTTATATACAAATAAACCTTAGTTTACAAATATTATTAGATAAGTTGATGATGTTGGAAGACGCAATAACGTTCGCCCAATTAGGAACCTTGCATCCTAGTGTGATAAGCCCACATAACCTCCTTGAAGAGCTCGTAATTATGCGTAATATGTACTCAATTAAACTAGTAGCAGACATAGATATTTCAAACATTCATATAATAGAAAAGGCTATACGCGTGAAAGCATATAGTACTACACATTCAATAAACTTTATCTTGGAAATCCCTTCTATTGATACCAAAACATACGACCTAATACACCTTTATTCCATCCCAGACCCAAATTTTCTTACGATTATTCCAAAATCCAAATACCTCGCACTTGGAAGCGACGAGTATGCCTATATGAAGGAAAGCTGCCAAGCGATCACTGAAGACACCCAGTTCTGCACAACATTGGAAGTCCAGCGAATGGATGCTGCGGAAGACTGCATTACATCATTAATTCAACATCAAAGACCCAACTGCACGTATGCCAAAATGAATCTCGCCAGAGGGAAAATACAAAAGATCAGACAAAACAGCTGGCTGGTGATATTGCTCGAAGATGAAGTCATTAAAACGCAATGCGGCAAGAAAATTGAATACAAAAATATTAGAGGAGTCCACATTACGACGATCACAGATGACTGCCAAGTACATCTTCTCAACGAAACCTTACGGACATACTCTAAGACAAAGACTTTCGACGAAATCGTTCCCCTGCCAATGAAAACCCAAATAGCCGAAGAGTCCATCAAGTACGAGCTGCACTTAGAAGATATTGAGCTCGATAGCATCCACGAACTTATTAATACGGCGAATGACATCACCCTCCACAATGAAGACAACAGCTGGGCAACCATGATGGCAATACCGAGCTGGAGCACGCTACTACTCTACATCCTGTTAGGAGGCACAATCAGTTGGAAGCTGTATAAATGGCGAACTTCACGACCACCGGCGGACACCAGCAGCAGCGAGGACGCTGCCGGAAGCTCCAGCCCTCGCTTCCGTCTTGGGGAGGGAGGAGTTAGCAAGGCGTAACACCGACAAGAACGCGACATCAGCAACGACAGCAACCAATTCCGCTGACTATGAAATACCTATCATTTGTATCGATTGATTTTATATTCATTTAATTTTAGTCTTGTATAAACCTTTTGGGAATAAACATTGTATTAGTTAATATTAATTAAATTATTCATTTTTAAAAACCCTATTCCCGATCGCCGTAACGTAACTCACTGCATACAATTTATGTATAGGTGAACTTAATTTATCTATTAGTATATAATTTAAAATGTTATTAAATAATTTTATATTTGTTTTACTACTAATTCGTATTATGTACATATGCTTTGATAGGTGGATGCAGGCCGCTTCCAACAGGTCATTGTGGAGATCCTTGGGGGAGGCCTATGTTCAGCAGTGGACTTCCTGCGGCTGATATGATGATGATGATGATGACATATGCTTTTATTTTGTTTTTTATTATATATTAATTTATTTTCTATGCTGCCATTTTTATATTTAAGTTTTTCATCGATTGTAATTTGTGTTTTAATTACTATTATCCTAAAAGCCTCCTCTCCATTCCTAACCAGAACCACGCGTGCTGGCTTGCGAAGCCATGGCTTGACCGTCCACACCATCCCTCCTTCCTATAATCCTGGGTCAGTGTGAAGAGGCATCTTAGCAGGCCGATGCCAGTAGACACTCTGCCTGGGTGGTATTTGCACTCACCATCAGGCGCAATGGGGCAACTTCGCCAGGCCAGAATAAAAAAAAAAAAACACATTTCTCCCATAAAATATTACTGTACATAGCCAAAACAACCAATATACGCACTCAAATGTTTTTGTCCAGCTAGCTTGTTCTAGACGAATCACTGTGCGACGGAGCACTTTTGTATGAAACCGCGCGAGTGCCCGCTTAACGCAGTTTCGGCCCTTATACTTGTTATTATAATTTTAAGATTGTATTTTTCCTAAATTTTGTTTATTTCTGTCTAAAAATATTTAAATTGTTGTAAAAATACATTTTGTTAAGCCAATAGTGTTGTATACACCTGTATGGTTTGTCACCTAGAATAAGTACATAATGTTGTGATTATCTCATATGTAATGTGTGTGATGGATCGATGGTGTGTCTATTATTATAAATATAAATAAATAAATAATGTCAATGTCAGGTTAATATATATAAGTGTTATGTGTTCTGTTACAAACCTATAAATATATTTAAAATGCCAATTATAACTGCATAACTACTATCATAAGATAAAAAGCACTGAATTTGTACATACAAACCACATGCAAATTTTCTTAATTTTTTTTGTCGCGTGTTGGTAGTAGCGTTCCTACCTTTTGCAATTCGAATAAGGTACTGATTTCGGCCTGCTGAAATCCTTTTTAATTCGATCCTATCTTAAGCCATGTCAATAAATGAACCATGTCATTTTCAATTTTAATACAATATAAAGTTAGTGTTCCCACACATAAATTATTAAAAAACTACAAACAATCAAACGTCGGGTTAAAAACGTAGACTACTGACTAATGTTATGTTCCAAACCGAACTACGAAATTTCATACAGTCTATCAATAAAATTTCAGGGCATATTTGTAGACAAAAGCAATTTATCGGAACCATGTTTTATTAATCATATCCGCATTTCATCGCTTGTATTTTAGTTTAATTTCATTGTTTCAAATCCTTTGTTCGGTTCAAAAGACCATCGGAAAGGAGATTTTCAATTTAATCTGTATCCGAAATATTTTAAGCATTACATTTCTAAACTGGTATTTCAAGAACTATTCAGGTAAATATATCAAAATTATTGGTAAACTTGGAGCTAGCCAAAGCTTATTGCTGGAGGTGCCAAATTCTTATCATTAATGTAATATTCATTTGGCACTGGATAAAATCGAATTTAAACTAAAGGTGAAATCACTACTAATACTATTTATACGAAAGTATGTTTGTTACTTTATACTAATTTTAGGCAGCAGACAGAATGCTATTAAAATATCTTGTAACCGCTCATGGACTGAAACGTGTATGTAATGTGCTACTTAATAATGAAATTGACTCAAAGCTGCGAGGTGGAGCTACTAATCCAAAAACATCTGATAATTTAAATAATAACAATTACTCAGAATTAAGACATCCTTGTCTAGGTATTTTAAAGCCAGACGGCAGCGGCAGGAAGTAAGCAACGTAAAGGAAATAGAGACAAACGCAGACAGTATTGACTGAACGTTAACATAAATTGTTATTTATCGTATACATTAAGTCTGTGGAAGTGCGATAGAACCAATAGAACTTCGTTAGTTTGAAAGGCGCAGGTTATAAATCTCAATTGGACCGAACCGCTTCAATAAAGCATTAGCTTTTGTATTAAGTTCGGCTACGATTCTTTGTTTTAGGCTCTTATTTACATTGGTTTTACTTGTTTAGGTCTCATATTGCTTTCGGCTAGATCGAATGGTAAACTATTTATGATATTTTTTTGGTAATTTTGCAGGTATGTGAGGAGTTATAAATTGATTTATGTTAGTTATCAATAATATAATATGAATCCAACAATATAATTTTCAGACAGCAATAATGCCACGTCTATGTTCGCAGTTACCGAATATATCGCTAGTGAAAGTTTCATAAAGGTTGAATTTCAATTCTAATTATAAATGATTTTAAAAAGTACTTACATGGAATGTTGTGATGGTGAAGATATCTGAAACAAAATTCAGCAATAAATTTGTGTTTCAATTACAAACCAATTCATACAGCTAAGTATCTATATCTATACCGGGTATCTCAAGACTGCTACCGAAAACGAAGCCGGGTGGTAGTTTTAGTGGCTACAAACACAATGCAATTAAAAATTTTTATGATTTTTTAAATATCGTCATTTTTGGGTGGTAAATCCATAGTTTTTGCTAAAATAATCATTTAAACTCTTTTATACCTAAGAGTATTTATAAATAAAAGGGTATACACTATTATTTTAGGAAAAAATGTATTTACCACCCAAATATAGGCCATAGGAAAAAAATAACAAAAAAAATTTGTCGCTTTTTTTTGCAACTTTTTCTGTTGCATTGTGTCTGAAGTCGCTTAGACTACCACCCGGCTTCGTTTTCGGTAGCAGTCTTGATATACCCTGTATATATATTTATCATAAATTAATAGAGACAAGTCATTATCCAAAACTTGAATTGAAGCACGTATATATTGTAGAAGAAAATTAATTTAGCCAACATTCACCTGGCGTATCTAAGGTATTACGCCAGCGGAGGTTAATGCCAGCTGAGGAAGGTTTGGTGTAAGCATCGCTGAGTATACAATAAACTTGTAATTGCTAGCTTCTACGGGAATTAGGTCGACATGACGGCTGCAGGCGTCTGTCAACGGCAAGGTTATTATATTAACATTTGAAAAGTTTGTGATGGCCATTTTGTTGTGGATGTTTTGCTAGTGGCTTTCGCTTAAATAACGATTTAGATATGAAAACGGATTTTGTTAAACTGCGTTTTTTTAAATTACTAGGAATTCAGTTTGTTAGTGGTAGCATTGATATTCCACCTATCATATTCGTTGATGATTTTGACGTTACATTGTTATGGATATAAATGATGATTTTAAAAATACTAGGAATTGGTATAGGTGTTCGCTTTTTATTAACACAATTAATTCCATATCATACACAGTAACATTAATCGAATTCATCATTTTACCAACATTCATTATATATCATTTATCAACAGTATATTTTGGTCCATATCTTAAGGCACTTCCTATGAAACCAAATTAAAACATATAGATTATACCCCAATAACTCAAAAATAAAATCAATAAATAACACACAAATACTTGAAGTGATAAATTAGAGCAAGTCCAAACTTAAATGAACAGTAATTTTAAACCGGAATTAAAACGAACACAAAGACCAATCTATATTAAAGACGCCAGAACCAGAAAAACAAATTAAAATTAAAATAGTAAAGAACAAAAGTCACGAACACGTATTCAGGTTGATGCTACCACAATTCACGACGACGGTAGTTCTGTAATAACCAGGCTTACTAACGATAAATTCACTTGACACGATTGTTGTAACTTCAGAAACTAAGTTAGTGCACGAGACTACGTTGTTTCAACGAATTTAATTTTGCAGTATCAGTTTATGTTCAATCATAATAGTGTATTATTTACGTGTTTGAGTTTGGGAGAATGGAGATCGTCTTTTATGATATCGCCGTCTAGCTTGGTTTTAGCCGTCCATTTATAATTGGGTTTTGTTACTTCTGCTTCACTTTATTGCTTTTGATTATATGATTGTATTATATTTTAGTTTTTCAGTACTTACTGCTAAATAACAAAATTATTGGCTTACATTTGTCTTTGAAAATGCATAAAGAAGGCACCGGTTACTGGGTTTATGGAAACTTGCAGTAACTGAAGTTTTTTATTCACACCACCAGGTCACTTAAATCACAAATACAATAGTTTTAAATTCACACTCTTTCTTTACATCCAACCATACCAATCCAACCCGCATTAGTATGAAATTTCCATTGTATGAAAGCAAACCAGTAACAAGAAAACGCCATTTGCAATTAGCCCCCGGTTATTACGTACATTTGATTTTAACTGCAGATTTGAATCGAATTGTGCAACAGCGGAAACATAATTCACACGCTTACAACTACGCAATTAACGTAGTGAACCAGCAGAAATTCACAATTACCCACCAGCAAGGAAATTGTCCAATATCCTCCGTTGCTTTAGTGTATATCCCTGAAGATAATGCAAATCTCAAAGTAATACTGGTCATAATATAGTTTAGAATATGGACAATCTTAACGGTTTACGTGTGTAGTGTTAATCCGAGCTATAGATGTGGGAATAGTTCCGTTCAAGTTAAATAAAACGAATATTGCTTCGATATTATCGTCTTTAAGTACGTGCACGTCCTCCGCGCAATTCTCTGCTATTACATCCTTCCATACTTCAACATCACAACCATTCAGATAGTAACTCTTTCATTCTTTAGTACTTAAATTCGTTATTACTTTTATACAATACGTTCCATACCAGTCTATAATCTTTTTCCTACTTTAAATTCTTGCATCTTTCATCATTTTCCAATCATACATATTATATAAATTTGTATAATTTCTAAATAGTATGTAATAAAGTTTTAAAGGATAAAACTGTATCTATTGTCTTTTGATGATAATAATTTAGTAAAAGTATATTTAAAAATAATGAAGTTCAATTATAACGATTTTAATCTGAGTGAATGAATTCAAGAAAAAGTTTGTTCCAACTGAACAAAAACAAAACACCATATGAATACAAACCAAATCTTCCTTAACTAAGCACGTGTTGAGTATACCATACCTTGCTTTATCAAATAGCCTTTTGTAACAAAGCCTTGCTCGTCGAAATAGACCAATCATATCATGTTCCATTCACTTTGAAACAAGCGGTAATGATGCTTAATCAACTTGCAATGCCCGAAATACGAGCAAATCTCCAATTCGGACTGGCCTTATTGAATTTTCACAACCTGCAGAACATTGTTTGGCTTATAAACCAAGCTCAAATCAAATCCTCACTAAAATTCTGGTGAAATGACAAATACGAATTTTGAACAGGCCGTTATAACTACAATATAAATAAAATTTAGAGGCAATACGAAGGTTTTGAAATTGATATTAATGATCCAGTTCATGAAGTTCATTCGAATATGCATGTTGTCGTTCAAACACATTTTTTGTGTTATCGATGCAGTATTCAAACTTTGCAATTGTAGTCACGTTTAACACTTATATCGTTCTCGAAATACATAGATGTGCATACTTTTACTCGCAATATCAATATCTACACTTCATGCTATGATTACTACACACCTCAATGTTGATTGTATCAATAAATTCTTCAATCCAAATTTGTTTATTTTATCGCCACCAAATGTTTTTCAACCATGGAGATATTTTAAATGCAAAATTGACAAAGCGCCTTACTATCTGCGTGCCTCATTTTCCCAATATCTATAAGTAATAATATAATAATCACTTCTAGAATATGTCATAATGCCTTCACATTTGTAAGCCTCGGCTCTGCTTTATAATGATCCGACAGTGCCACATAAAGATGTAGGATAAGTGCACCGTCTAATAGATTTCCTCGTAACGTTTGTGAATAGAATGGGATTTATTGAAAACGATTTTATAGGAGAATTACTCAGTATGGGAAACGCTGCGTGGCTTGTTCCGTATATCGATATATTTTTAATGGCTTTGCTTTCAAAAAAATTTTATGATCATAGATTTCGTGGAGTGACTTTTGAAGTTAATCATATTTTTGTTTTCGATGTATTGTTGACAAAAATAAAATGCAGGAAAAATCTAATTACGAAAAATGGTCTGATTTATTCTGTGTTCGAATGCGAAGTGGCAAAAAACGTCTTAAAAACATATTGTGAACCGTAAATCTACGTAGCCTATGATGCTGGTAGTTCATTTTTTTAAAGAAAGAATAGTCCTAGATTATTTTAGACTACTTTATTTCTTAAACGCTGTCGACAATTAAAAGGAAATGAAACACAAACAGGATTTCATTTCGTTCAATTCGACAATTCCTCGTTACATAAACAAGTGGAAAAACTCTTGCAAAAGATAAACAATTAGGAGCGGGGAGCAATTCTGAAATAATTGCGGAGAAAACCTTTCCATACAAAATGAAACTTTGTGGAAAATGCGACAAAACAGAGGGATCCCTATTATTTCTAAATAAAGGTTTTGTCCCTTGTGTTAGTGACGTACAATTAAATTATTCCGAAACAATTGTCATGTACACGAGAAACTTCTCCAGTAACATTGTTGGCTACTTTATTAATTTGCACAAAAATTTACATTTCCCGTTATGTTCAGTTAGTTTCCACATTTTGTATGCAATATTAGTTATTGTGAGTTCAGTTGTGTTTGAATACTTTTTACGTCACATGACACGATAATTTAATTGCAATTATTTTTATTGCACTCAAGGAAATAATAGAGATTAAAATAAGTACCATCGGCGGCCTTGTTGCACTAGAAAATCTCTTACAGTAACTTTTGGATGGAAATAAGATAAAGAAGAGTGAAAGGTTCTAATTAATTTAAGTACAGTTTTTGATACTTTTAAAAATACTGAACTAGTTTCTTATAATAAGAGTAAAAAAATATATTAACTTCAGCAAAAATAGAGGTAATACAAGTTCGAAACCTAAAACTGAAGGTATGATTTATGAACGCAGGTCTAGACTCTAGACAAATCCAATAAAACCTAGACGTTTTCAGGTATACAGCTACAGCCATTTACTATAATATGGTTAAAGATAACCAACCGTTGATTTCCAAATATTTAAGAGCGCCCCAGGCTCCCCGCTGTAATTGCATTCCCGTTCAATCTCCGATCTCCGTACCGTATTAGGGTCCCATTACTCAATGTATTTTCCGAGCGGGACTAGATATAAGATTATTCTGCGTTTTGCGATTATAGCATCAAATTAAAGTTCGATATCGAAACGCAATCTGACTGCTGGAGCGAAGTAACTAGCTATGGGACCCATTAGGGTGTTTGATAAACAGTTAATTTACAAATAAATTGGCGGATTTTGTTGATTGCGCTTTGAATTTTCATGAAAAGTGACGTCAAAGCTTTCCTGTCAGATTTTCGTCAATATGATTGCTGAGTGACCGCTGTTTTCTCTCCATCCTTTTAACGTACTTATGAAAGAAGCATGCACTTAGAAGTTCACAGTAAGTGGTTTCTTTAATTTTAACCATAGTTATCATGTCTAATTCAGTCTAATTTAACCATATTACTAAAATAAATTATTCATGTTCTGGTTAAAAAAATATGTACTACTGAATCAACGAAATAATATACAAGTAATAGAATAAAGACGGAGATAACCTTGACCTGATGAAATGAAATGAAATGAAATGAAAATATTTATTGAATCCATAAAATGTCATACACTATTTAGATTCAGTCATATTTTTTTTTCCACTACCAGCCAGTTCACAAGGCTGTTTTCGCCAGAGAAGAACGGGCAAGAAGTGGAGGCCCGTGCCCTGCAATGGGCTGATACAGTAGTATAGAGCTTTCTGGCTGATGTAATGAAACATTGACTTTTGTCCTGTCAATCCTCCCCTAACTAGCCTGTTCCTTATTTTACATTTCATTTGATATATTCTTTATGACACAAAATGAAACATTAATATACTAATAAGCTTTTTCGTGTTTACGCCATATATTATTTAAAGGCATATAAAATTCACCTGAGTACTAAAACCCTAGATTTGTCACGAGACTATTTCACAAATTAATATTAAATCCAGCCTATCAACCTTTTCAGAGGCTGCGGTCGGAAATAATTATCATTAATGAAATATGCTTAATAAAATACACTACATTGTTTGGTTTAATGAGCTCGTGTGGTGAAAGATTAAATAGCTTTTGTGTTACTTTTTGCTAATGTCACGTCATAATGCTTTTAGTAAAATTACAATCAAAATATACATACATACATTAACTTACGCCTCTTTTCCAAAAGGGGAAGTAGAGGTGCCAGAACACCCAGATTTCGTCTTGTATGTTCCGACCTACGATGTGATAGAGCCGATCCTACCGCTCGAATCCAAATAATCAAAATACATATACATAACGTTAATTTTCATTTTCTGTTTACTAGAATAAAAAGACGAGGAGGCCATTCGACAAAGACTACGCGGGATGCCTGCCCAAGGAGTAAGTCATCTACTTACAATTATTAACAACTTCATGCCACCCTACTGCGCTTGTTACTTTGGAACACAAATTGCTAAATCCCATTTTTACCTGTGATGACTGGCTTCGATCCCTCAAACCGAAACATAAACCAAACGCACAGGCGTGTCTTCATTTCCTTCTTTCACTTTATTTCCGTTTAATACACTTTCATCTACGCAGTTGTGATTCTACCCAAATTTTAGTGAGAAATCCCAATACCAAGTTAACTTCACCATTAAATAAAAGTTTCACTCATTCTTACCCAAAGAGGACTGCTCAACGAAGTGATTTTTGCGAGTTTGCTCAGCCGTCGGTTCCCATCCTATACAATATTTTCCACCTCGCCATTTAATAATAAATTAATCTACTGTAACAAATATTATCTCAGAACTTATTGTTTGTTCACGTTCACTTGTTCTCCGTAGTCACCTGTTTACATTATTGCTCGTAAATAACCTACGGAATTTTGTAAAGTTATGCTCTATTTTAGGTGAAGAAATTAGGGACGTATGTATTTCTTCATCGCTGGGTAAATATTTCATAAAGCTTTTGTTATGATCTGATACTATTTTGGGAAAATATAATTTAAGTACGAGCATGTTTTGGTAGCAGAAAATTTGAGTACCCACTGGTATTTTAACCGTGTCTCTCGTATAAAGTTATATATAAAAACTTATTGAACATAAAAAATAATTGATTTCAGACAACAAAAACAGAATTATAAATATTTGGACTCGGTCGACGCATTTCTAACATAACATTTGAAAATGTGTGTTGAGTATTTTTATCGGTTTTCCGTCCTTGATTTTGTACATTTAAGACTTGATGTGACCTTAGATTGGCCGCTTTTGTAAATGTAGCCAGATCCGCCTATGTTGGATTCTATTTACTTTTAAATTCAGCCACCTATGGATAAATATTTATTTTCACATCCACCTAGTAATTTTCCCTCTGATTAATTCAGTTGCTATATTACAGAAAAAAATGTACCGGGAGATAAGTGGGAGTAACGGTTTTTCACCGCCTACCCGCATTGGATTACTGTACTGGTTCATTGCTCATACTCGTGAACCTTTTTATTTTCTGTTAATAACTTGTTTCTTAATAGCAACTCTAACCTCCAACGTTAGATATATTTAAATATAACTGGAGTCATGTGTGTATTGATAGTCAATCACCACGCACTAAAACGGTGAAGGAAAACATCGTGAGGAAACCTGCATACCATAGGGATTCATAAGAATTTCTATGGTATGTAAGTCCGCCAACCCGCACTAGGCCAGCGTGGTGGACTATATGGCCTAACCACTCTCAATCGTACTCTCGATTGTAGAGGAGGCCCGTGCCCTGCAGTGGGACGTATATGGGCTGATACATGATATATTATCTATGGAAACCTGCATGATGAGAGTAATATTAACTCACTTTCTTTTACCTTTGCATAAGAGTTATGCGTTTTCACTAGTACGTTACAGCTGAATGGTTCTTCAATTTATTGAACAATGTTGCAACGCACGCAACTCTATTAATTGAAATTATAACATACTTATATTCTCCGACTTTCTCACTGCTTACAATCGTTGTAGCCGTGGTTATAACAACATTTTATACCAAGTACACCATGTTTCATTGTTAAAATGAAATTATTTTTTTTATATATTCTATTTACTGGTGGTAGGACTCTCATATGTGAAAGGCCACCTGGTTAAGTACCACCCCAATGTCTGTTTCTTACGCCAAGCAATAGTATACGCACCATGGTGTGCCGGATTGATGACTTGTGTCTTACGATTTCGAGTGCACTGGATTGCCAAGCATTGCTACTGTGCAGGACGAAGACTAATTTTTAATAGTTAAGTGTATCATGTTACTAGTAAATAGTTATCAGTTTGTAAATGTTCTTATGTTGTAATGTTAATAAATAAAGATAGAACGTTCCCTTAGAAATAAGCTTACACATATGAGCTGTATAGAACTATAATCTATAATTTGAGTATATACTTTGTTATGTATCATGTGTTAGCCTAATGTGCAATATTATGTGAATTTGTTATGTGTAAATGTGTAAAATCTCATATTTGTTATAATTATGTGAATTGTTGTGTTAATTTATATCGTTCGGAATTGTAATAGTTTGTCATGAGTCTATATACTAGAGTATTTATGTACCAGAGATTATATAATGATTGAGTAGTTAGAACAATATTGTCAAAACCTAGTATATATACTGATTTAAGCATGATGTCGGGTGCGAGGTCCGCCGAACTTAGGTGCCTCCCACAAATTCGGTGCGGAGTTACACCTCGCGGCCCCGCACTCCCCGCATGACCGAGCTACCGCCCCGCAAGTCGCTACAGCGACACCCCGCAGCGCGCGCTCCCATTGACCGAGCGCGCCTGTGACGATCGCGGACCCGACCCTAGGGATTAGCCCAAAATTGGGAATATAGATCGGCACCCTGGGTCGGGCAAATCAGTTCGGTTCCGGCCTACAGTGAAGAAAACATCAAGAAGTCAGCAAGCCAGCAAGTAGTCAGCAAGTCAGCAAGTAGTCAGCAAGTCAGCAAGTATTGAAGAGAACAAGCAGAATCGCTGCCGGGAGACCCCAGTACGCCACTCTGCAGCTACATCACGACGGTGCCGCAGTTACGTGTCGTAATTACGCCGCAATTACGTCACTTGTAAAACGTACTTCTCAGTGCGAATAAAGTTTCTACTTTCTAATCACTGGTATTATTTACCACGCAGCCAGCACCCCCGAACATATTCTACAATTGAACGAGGCTGTTCGAAGGCGGTCTCGTTCAGCTACTGTCCATGAGTATAGCATACGCGTCTCGCCATTAAAAGCAATAAAAAATATATATTTTCACAGCCTCCGTGGCGCAGTTGGGTAGACGCCGGCTGTGAAACGTGAGGCGGTGGGTTCGATCCTCGCACCGAGACAAACATTTGTGTGATGCACAGGTTCCGTGTTTAGGTGTTTGTGAGACCGAAAAGTCTCTAGTAGTTCCTGATACCCACGACACAAGACTCGATCTTAGTGTGGGGTCAGAACTATGTATGTGACTGTTGGCTGTATTTATTTATTTATCTAACAAAGTCCTTCCCACTTCAGAAGCAATATTTGATGCCAATAGACCTATGAAACGATAAAGTTTAATATCATAATCAAAATACAATCCAATCTCGAAGCGCGAACGCTGCCGTTTATCAAATTTACACATTTGATTATGTTCGGAGTAAATTAAACCTCATCGACGTTTGAGCACATCGTAAAATAACAGGTTAAGCAGCCGTCGAACAATTTAATAACATTGAAATGGCCGGTGGAAATGTTCGTCCGTTGTATTTAATTAAGCTGCGGTCCTTTTGTTCCGCCCTTTATGTACCCCGAAGAGTTTTATTGCATATAATGCCTAAACAATGCACTGAGTGGTGCGTGAGTGTTTATTTTCAAGACGTTAATTTGACAATGATTTTCTTCGGTGATATTCTTCCTTAAATATATTATACATTAATTAGCGAGGTCAATGTTTTGAAAATGTGTTAAGTGCGTGGTGGCCTGTTGGTAAACAGACTAGGCGCGGCTGTCCACATGTTCACGGTGGTCGCGGATTCAAATCCCAGGGCACACCTCTGACTTTTCGGAACCATGTGTGTATTGATAGTCAATCACCACGCACTAAAACGGTGATGGAAACATCGTGAAGAAACCTGCATACCATAGCGATTTATAAGAATTTCTATGGTATGTAAGTCCGCCAACCCGCACTAGGCCAGCGTGGTGGACTATATGGACTTACCACTCTCAATCGTACTCTCGGTTGTAGAGGAGGCCCGTGCCCCGCATTGGGACGTATATAGGCTGATACAGAATGTTTTGAAAATCAGAAATTAATGAAAGCATTTATTAATGCTGTTATAAGTCTTTGCTTGGCTTATGTTCAATTCAATTTTCAAAGAACTAAGTTCAAACACTAATAGATATTAACACAAGGTAATGATTACTTTCGTAACTTTAAACACTCATCCACTCAAAGGTCGTAACTACTACAACACACCAATTCACAGAACAAAGCACAATAACAAAACGTTAATTTAACAGAAATTTTCAAACACAAATAAAAGTTATTTGAAATCTTCAATATCGAGTCATTATAACTCCTACATCTGCTGACGAATACAAAAGAAACTTACCAACTGACAATTAAGTCGTCTTAGACAGGTCAGTCCACCTTATAAAGTCCTTCGCAAAGTTACAATATGGCCGACGAAAGGGTTTCTTGAAAGCACGAAAATACGCTCAAATGCCTTAATTATTCAGAGCCTCTCATGTACGTTTTAAAGACGTGTCGAATTATGTAGAAGTTGCCGAATGATAAGATTTATGTGAACTTAAATACTGCGCGTGTATGGAGAACGTATTTAATTATGGAATAGAAGGAAGTAAGCGGAATAGGCCACAATGTAATGTGTATTCATTTAAATAGCAAAGAAGATGAGTCTGCTTAAACGCGTCGTCGCCGCCGAACTACGAGTCAGATTTGAAAAAATAATTATGAATTCTTATTTCATGTTATACCGAGAATATGTGGATATCTTGGCCCCTCTGACTACACATTCTGGAAAAAAGGAGTGAATTAATGCACGCATGTATACTGAGAATTTTATGAGTCAAGCAAAACTGAATAAATACCTACCTAATAATTTTATAATAAAGTTATGATAATATTTGTTTTAATCTTGGTAAGTATCATAATTATTGTAACAAGAAATTAATAAATATGTCCAACAGGTTCTAAACTGAAGAGTTGCGAGCCAGTGTCGACTATGGTACACACAATAATGACAGGGAAACTATGATCTTGGGTTTTCACTTTTTTTACATACTCTTATAAATACTACATGTCTTCATTTATTATTTATTTATTTTTATTATTATTGTACACAATTTTATGAAGATACTGAAGCAAAGCAGGGCAGGGCACACCTCTGACTTTTCGGAGTCATGTGTGTATTGATAATCAATCACCACGCACTAAAACGGTGAAGGAAAACATCGTGAGGAAACCTGCATACTATAGCGATTTATAAGAATTTCTATGGTATGTAAGTCCGCCAACCCGCACTAGGCCAGCGTGGTGGACTATATGGCCTAACCACTTTCAATCGTATTCTTGATTGTAGAGTAGGCCCGTGCCCTGCAGTGGGACGTATATGGGCTGATACAAATACAAAAAAACTGAAGCAACTAAGTACGATTGGCTGTCTTATCGTATAACACAATATTTACCAGACAATTATTGAAAGGGATTAAGGGATGTTTTTAAGGGAAGGAAAAAGGGAAGGGCTGTGTGTAATAAAGAGAATAAAAGACCAAATAAATCCTAGTAATCACTAAAAGAAGTACCTAAATCAAAGTTGGAAACAAAAACGATCCGACGTTTCTCCACGGATCTAAGACAAAAATATTAACTAAGAAACTTCTTTGCCAAAAAAATCACAACTGACGAAGTCTGGATAGCGCCTCGGATTCATATTTAAATGGGTCCTAGATAGTAGGAGCTGTTCAATCAGTATATCAAAACGCCGAAATCTTTTGTGACTTAGCCTTTTTTAATTGAAGAGATTGATGAGATGAACAGATCGTTCGGCTGGTGCTAAACTTCACGTAATTAACAGAAGCAACACCTCTAAGATGTTTTTCTAAATGTGACAATATATAGATTTGTAAGCACGTTTCTACAGGATATTTTCATATCTGGTACTCGCAGGTGATAGTGCAGATTGAATTATGTATCATGTACATATATTAAGACGAATGGCGTGAACCGAGTAATGCGTAACCGCATAGCCTTAATGCTGTTAAGAGAAATGAATACGAGTGAGCCGATTTGTGCTAAGGTGTAAGTTATACGATTATACTTTTATAAATGTTTATGATTAAATTAACATTCTTCATTGATCATGTTGAAGAGGCACAGCTGAACCTGTATTTTTGTCAAATCAGTAGGAGTAAATAAATTTTAATTAATTATTAACTTAATTAATGCTGTTTATGTTGACTCGATATCCTGACATCAATTAGGTTAAACTAACTAAGTAGTTGTATAACCGCCTTAATTGTAGCGACAGTCGAAAAAATGTAAAGTTTAAATTCTATTCAAGTAAAGTCTATTCTATTGTCTGCCAAAAAATCATAATAATTTTACTATCCCCAATTATTTCAACAAAAGGATTCCAGCATCCTGACTCAGCACCTTCGCAATAAAACAATCCCGTAACATCGAAGTAGTTAAGACAGTATTCTTTCACAAAATCGCTTTCACAATATTGCCAAAAGTTTTGTTGTTTAAATAAAGCTGTATAAGTCTGCAGCAGCGACAAGCGGCAAGTCAATAGGATCTCGTTAAAACTTGTCCAACGTTACAATGTGTCCGAAACTTGGAGCCATCAAAGAGTTCTTGGAGACATTTTTTATATTAACTATTACACCTACTTAAAGTTCTTTGACGCATCTTGTTAATGTTGATGCTAGTTTTTAGAAACTAATAAATAGTTTTATAACGATTTAATGACCATATGACTGAAATATATTTAATGGTGGTACGTCTATCATATGTGAGAGGCTACCTGGGTAGGCAATGTCTATTTGTCCCGCCAAACAGTAATGTTAATGCACTTTTGAGTTTCGGTTTGAAGGACATTGTAGCCAGAGTAACTACTGGACATATTGAGACTTAACATCTTATGTCTCAGGATCGCGAGCGCAGTGGAATACCAAGCATTGTTTTGTAATTCAAGGTGTTGTTTGGCTTCATGAACACTCGTATCGGTCATATCGCTTACCATCATATGAATGGTATGCTCATACCGCAACTCATTGCATTAAATTTATACCTATACCGGGTATCTCAAGACTGCTACCGAAAACGAAGCCGGGTGGTAGTTTTAGTGGCTACAAACACAATGCAACTAAAAATTTCGCCTAGAAACGCGACAATTTTTTTTTATGATTTTTTAAATATCGTCATTTTTGTGTGGTAAATCCATAGTTTTTTCTAAAATAATAATTTAAACTCTTTTATACCTTAGAGTATTTATAAATAAAAGGGTATATACTATTATTATAGGAAAAAATGTATTTACCACCCAAATATGGCCATAGGAAAAAATAACAAAAAAAAATTGGCGCTTTTTTTTTGCAATTTTTTCTGTTGCATTGTGTCTGAAGTCGCTTAAACTACCACCCGGCTTCGTTTTCGGTAGCAGTCTTGATATACCCTGTATGTAGAAAAAACGACAGTTTCTGTGGGGCGGTTGTATATGATGCCGATTGTGAAAGATTGTGAGTGTAATCCCAGAAACAAATGTTGGTATGATCTACAACAAATATTTCGGATCTCGAAGCGTCTCTGGTAGTTTCGGGTACCCCAAAGAAGATAATCTTAATGTAGTTTCGATTTATAGTCTACATATAGCCACTGTGTGTATTTTAATTTAATTTATATCGTATACAGTCAAAGCCGTTCGACTGTGGAATGCACTACCAGTTGTCATAAGACAGGCGAAAACACTGACATCTTTCAAAAAGATGGTTAAAGATTATTACCTTTCTCTATAAGCAGCTGCATGAAGAAGTTTTATTTCCTACTTTTGTCTCAATAGGTAATTTATAGTATGTATATATGTATGTTTATCTATAGAAGTATTCATATATGTATGTATATAAAATATATTATATAAATATGTATCATATATTGTGTATAATATCTGTATCTGTATCAGCCCATATACGTCCCACTGCAGGGCACGGGCCTCCTCTACAATCGAGAGTACGATTGAGAGTGGTTAGGCCATATAGTCCACCACGCTGGCCTAGTGCGGGTTGGCAGACTTACATACCATAGAAATTCTTATAAATCGCTATAGTATGCAGGTTTCCTCACGATGTTTTCCTTCACCGTTTTAGTGCGTGGTGATTGACTATCAATATACACATGACTCCGAAAAGTCAGAGGTGTGCCCTGGGATTCGAACCCGCGACTACCGTGAACATGTTGGCAGTCGCGTCTAGTCCGTTTACCAACAGGCCACCACGCACTTGTGTATAATATATTAATTTTAAATAATTTGTTTATCTATTCCTTTTCTGAGCATGTTTACCTTTAAATAACGTGTTCCCTCCGTCCTACAATCCTGGGTCCTTCCGCCGCGGTGTGAAGAGGCACCTTAGCAGGCCGGCATAATTGTTTCCATTGGCATGGGACTGCCGTCCGATGCCAATGGATACTCTGCCTGGGCGGCATTGGCACTTTCCATCAGGTGCAATGCCGCCACTATGCCAGGCCAGTATAAATAAAAAAAAAATCTATACTGCCCTCTCTTCTTATCCTTCTCTTATATCCATCCAAAGGTTGTCTGGAAGAAATCTCCTACGGCAATAAGACCGCCAACTGTACTCTTTAATTTTATTTGTTAAATATTGTATTATTTTGTTCTTTTGTGTGCAGTAAAGAATTAAAAAAAAATCGGTAATTAGACGCACCGTTGATCATTATATATCTGAATCCTTAAAGTCATTAATTGATCCATTGTAATTGAAAATAATTACTCACTCATAAGCAGATTAGGCTATTATGTCAATTGGTAGTTGACATGTTCCAATGATTTTGATTAGGGTATATGCGGGTTTTTAATATTGCTACAAAGACAATCAAAATAACGATATTAGAAGTATTATTTTATTAAATAAAAAGTGGTAATCTAAATTTCTCTTCAAACAGTGGGGGCCTTAAAAATTTGCCATTTAATATAACTTTCATTATTAACACAGTGAACCAAGAAATTTTACATGTCATCCAATATGTATAGAAACAAAATGGTTATATCCTTTAAATGATTGTTAGATACAATTTAATAACATTGTTACAAAAGATGATCGTGACAGCACAAAAGAGCAATATTGCCTGCTATAGAACATTGATACAGTTGATTATGTATATACTTCACTGAGTCTCGGCAAAAACTCCAGCCGTAGCCTTTAAGATATATGTATGTATAATCAAATATATATTCCCCAAATGTCTTATGTCCCTATTCCAGATAGCGTTTTTATCAGAATAAAGGGTAGATTTATTCTTTCAGATTTGATTTTTTTCCATACATGACGTATTATCGGTAAGTTACATTGTATTGTTGTAAACAGAGATTTAAGTATAGGTATTATATAACAGAACCGTAATGATATTTTTTTTTGAATACGTATTATTTCAAAAATTGATTGATTCAGTTCCAAATCAGATTTTTATGTAAATCACTACATAGTATAAAACAAAGTCGCTTTGTCTGTCCTTATGTCCCTTTGTATGCTTAAATCTTTAAATCTACGCAACGGATTTTGATGCGGTTTTTTTAATAGATAGATTTATTCAAGAGGAAGGTTTATATGTATAATACGTACATATTATTGTACAGAAATCTATTTGTACCCGGGCGAAGCTGGGCCGGGCCACTAGTATTATAATATATTGATGTTGTTGCATTAAATCAATAATAGGTTAGAATGAGTATGTCCTATATGTGCAATTTGAATACAAAATAAATATGTTTCAAATACTTAAATAGATCATACATAAGTAGGGATACATACAAATCCAACAGAAACTGAAGGTTTAATGGATATCAAAATAATTAAAATAACTACGCAAAGAACTTTATTGGAAGAGAGCAATAAGAAAAGTTTAAATACAGTGTACTTATATCGAACCAATCGGTAACATCTTGATGAGTCAGGTGAAGATTTCAACATCTAAAGCGGAATCAATGCCTCTATGTGTATAGGAACATTGATGATTCCCTTTCCCTTTCAATTTACGCATTCCTTGATGATTTCTTGGTTATAAAGCAATCTGTCTGGATTGTATATTTATATAGGTATACCATTAATGTACTGATAACAATAAAGAAGCAAATCTTTAAAACCAATTCAGTACACTTCACTTAAGTCGAAAATCCTGTCACAGTTGACGCGGAACAGTAATCGAAAGTCGCGAGTTTTATACAAAAATAGAATGAACAGCCGAAGACTATTCAGGGAGGTCGAAGTTTGAAGTATATCCATTTGCGGTGGCTAAAACTTGTGATTCATTACAGGAGGAGCGAGGCATCGTTCACCGTCTAACGTCGCGGTACCTGCCTAATGGTCCGATGTCACTTTCAACTTTTCCCATTTTGTTATTGTTACACATTTTTCAAGCCGATCCCATTTGTTCTTACTATCCTTGCTTGCTAGAAACAAAAGTTTGTAATAGACTCAGCGAACTACTGTTGACTTTTGTCGTATATCGCGTATACAAATATATTTTACTGCTGAACTTGATTAAGAAAACAACATGTATGACTACGGGAATATATGTTTATTATGTTTGCTCAAGAAGTTGTAAGCATTTTATTTTGCGAACATTGTTGGGACTTTTCTCCGCACTATAAGAAAACCGCGCGTCTATATTTTCAACTGAAAATTATTCAGAATTTAAAATGTTGAGAGCAATCCCCTTTTGGGAGTGGCGTTGAACGATTCAAATCGCTGGCTCGACTCCGCCAAGTTTAGAATATTCAGGCTGTGGGCTACATTAGATTTTATATCCGAGCTTTGCTGGCAATAAGTTGTTCCACTTCTATAACGTTTACCAAAGGGTATGAATCCTTGAGCACAAGCATTGTTCCAAGCGGTTTTATTCTATTACACGACTAAACTTTAAGAGGGCTCTCCTATTGGGACAGCTATAAGCGCTAAATCAAAACTTTCCCGTTAGGGGTTCGGTCCCCGACTAGTTCGAGTGAATACGTCCCGGGGTAGGAGGGTGCAATTGTCCACTTTCCATACAAACTCTTTGAAGAACAAGGGATGGGAATTGCTTCCCGGGAACTTTGACACGGTGATAACTCATCACGGACTGGACAGCTATTGATATACTACATACAAACACGGAGTTACAAACTATGTTCATTGTTCGTTTCTGCCGATGTATTGATTCCACCTGATTAATAATTCATATATATGTATAAATTGTTAATTTTCAATAACCCCTTACAATAAATTATTAATATTCTATGTGTTTTAAATAGCTTATGATGTATTTTAAGTTCTTGGTATTTATATATAAAGATACAGAACTGAATCTACACTATATTTGTTATTGCTATTCACAGAAACTCTATATTTGTTCAATGTACATCGTATATTGCGAAGAAATTTATGTTCAATATTGTTACTTGTCTTATACTCGTAAGAAACTAACAGTAAGTATTTGAATGAACGCAACAGGAAAATGTTACGTACTACTGGAAAGACCAATGACCCTAAATATCAAATAAGCTACCTATTGACTGTTATATTAACGAAAATAATAATTAAAATCTCTCAACTCTTACGAAAAAAACTACTAAGCAGCTGAAATTAAATACATACATACATAAACTCACGCCTTTTTGTATATTCCGTCCCATGATGGGATGTCGAACCTATCGCCATATCGGGCAGAAATTCCTGACTCTGGGCTGATGAATAGAAAAATGCAGTATCACTTTGGCCAACCCGGGATTCGAACCCGAGACCTCAGCTTACCCTAGTACAACTACGTTACCGAGGCAGTCTGAAATTAAATGGATAAAATAAACAGCGAACGCATCGCCTTTTCAATTTGTACGGCTATACAAAATCACTCCAGTTTACAAGCTAACTTTTATAGCCACGTTCTGTCGATACATTTACTTTTGCGAACTATGTTTCTCGTATTCGGTTGTATGCAAAATTTGTTCTGTCTTGTCTACAAAGTTCAGTATAGATCTTCAGTCTAGGGAATTTACACTGGCTGAGTGCATGTTTGTTGACGCAGACTTTTTTATCAATCTTATTGAAATGTAGTTTAGGCAAATCGAGTATGCGAAGACAAAAATCAACAACTCTAACGGCCGGTTACTATAATCTATCTATCTTTAACCAGAGATTTCTCTCGAAATTTCGATACATTTTTTGCTTCAGTAAAGAAAGACAGAGATATTTAGATAAGGTGCATATATTTATAAATATCTAGGCAAGAAAATTTTGTATGTCTATCTTTGTTTATTGAAGCGTACAATGGTATCGACATAGTAACGATATCCATTTTAACCTCTTGTTAAAGATAGATAGGATATAGAGAACGGCCGTAAGTGCAGTGCACATTTTCTACTGGATTTTGTCGTATGTAGAAATTGAGTGTATATTGATCCACACACACATACACACTCTATACACTGTTAGAATTAGATTAGATTTTATGTTTTATGTTTATCTGCCATTAATTATGTTTAATAGCGTAAAGTGATAAATATGCATTTCGTAGTCTGCATGTTCTCCGCCCGAGATACCAAGTTAAAGACAGTATCATGTATATGACTAGTTATATGAGCAGTATACAAGTAATTTTTGTTTTTCTGCTGATAGGAAATAGGAGCCAGTGATCACTAAGGAATTAAAAGGCTTTACACCTTCGGCTTTCTTCGTAGACTTTTTAAAACTTATATTAAATATCGAATGTTTTGTCCCCTTTAGAACGATTTTTGAATTCAGTGTGAAGGAAGAGAAACCATTATAACTAAAAGAGGTTTTACATCTGTCTGTAAATAATACCGTTAATTTATAAGAGCGGAGTACTATACCATATAGTTTTAAATAAGAAATAAATGAAAATAAAAATATGTATAAATTTTAAGCATTGATACAGGCACGAAATACGCCCTCAAGCGATCAAGCTGCTCGTCTCTTGATTCTCACCAACAACTAGGAACAAAATGAAAAGCCAATACATCATCCAGAACATCTAATATTTTCCTAACATTGACATTCCGGAATCATCCAACATCTGTCAAGGCATACGCTCTTTTAGCCGCCCATGAATAATTACGTAGACAAGTATGAATAGCCTTTTAATAAAAATAAAATAAGAAAAGAGATGGGACAGAACCATGAGCTGACTCATATCACATGTTGCGCGACGATCTGTCACCACCGCACCAGAATACACACCGTCTGTCCGTGATTGATGTACGGTATATTAAATAAACCACCCCGATATTACGTTTCAAACATATCGTTTTCTATTACATAGGGAAGATTGATCGATGCACATTTATGAAAACCAAACCGCAAGATCCATCCGAATCTCATGTAGAGTACTCAAACGGGTCTATTTCAAATATTCCATTGTCAGCCATTGTCATCAATCAAGCACATACATTACGCGGTTTAAATAATGAATGTACCGAGATGTTTCGGAATAAACTTAGCGAAAACGCAAAGCAAAGAGCGCGCTAATGGTAAACTTGCGATTTGTAAGGTCGCGTCCGCCCACTGTGGAGTCAGAAAACAAAGAAATATATCACTCGTGTAATGGATTGAAGTGAGCTTCAAACTTTTCGCATTCAGCAAGTTTTTGAACAAATTTATCTCTTGAGGAGCCAGTGCAAATACATCAAACTTGAAGCAATTTCAAACACTTGTTTCATGAACGTTTTCAAGTCTTCGGAATTGAATCTTGCGTTATAGTTAGTTTTGCTTGTTACCATGGTTGTGATAAATAAAAAGGCACTGGATTGCAAACTTTTTGAAAGGCTTTTTTATTATGTCGATAAAAAGTTGGAGTAAGGCTTAAAGCCAGTGCACAGGTATAGCATAACAAGTTACGTACGAGTGGTAGCAAGGGTTGGTTAGAGTCATAAAACTTTGAAGACAATAAAGTTGTCTGGAGTAAAGTTGGGATAGTTGATCCCGGTGTGTCGCGGTCCCGCGTTTGTTTTAATGGTAAAGTTTTGATTTATCGCCACCCACCAGGACCAAGCCACCGGCGGTCACAATTTCTCAAAAGCTTTTAATCAAATTAGGTGTTCAGCCGCGCGTCTCCGGCTTGTGTGACGAAGTAATCATTTCTAATCTCATTACCAAAATTTCAGAATGGCCAACGTAATACCTTTAATTGACCTCCTTTAATTCGATTCTTGGCGTCACTTATCTTGTTAAAACCATCATAAATTTCGGTCCACTTCGCGTTGAGAGAGATTTTAAATTTTGACCTACTTTTATTTCACTAAAGGCGTGCTGATGTATTAAACACGACTTTCATTGCAAAACATGAGATATTTCACAGTGAATTAAAGTTAGAACTGCGAAAATATCCGCAATTAGTCCTACTTTGCAGCAGCTAAGTTTAACCTTTTCCTACACGCAAACTGCCTTCAACATAACTTCAATGGTCCATTGTATTTTGATCCACGATACCGTGTTCCAAGTTCCTTTTTATGCTAATCGTCGTACACATTTGAAGAGACGCAGAGACCTGTGTACACTGGACAGAATTTGCTTATCGACCCAGAAAGTTCACACGACACTGGAGAAATTACCTATTGTAGCATGTAGCATGTCTACCTGAATGTATGAAGGGTAATTTCCATTGACATTCTCTTCGGTCCGACTCAAATTTTAAACACTATATTTACATTTTATCTTATTTTCCTCGTCATTCCATTAACACACGCTGCCATTGTTTCATCCATGTGTAGGTAATATGTTTATTTTTGTGTTAACCGTCATTGTTGTTATTTCAGAACATTTTCCATTTTCGCTGAGAGATTAGGTTATAAAAGTGGTGAAATCATGGAAAAATATTAAGTTTATTGTTTAATCGCCCAGTACAAACATAATTTTTAATGGAATTCAAAAAGGCAATGATCTTGGATGAAATATCTAATTAACCTTTCTCCAAAACCCATTCACATCAATAGTAATTTATAATTTAATAACTCATTGAAAGACAAGAAACCAGACTATTGCTTCATTTCATCACAACAAAATAAGCTTGCAGCGCAAAAAGTCAACGAGCAGCAACACCAACGAGCCCTGATCGAGACACTACATTATCCAGTACTGATTTAAACAAAAAACAGGGTCCACCTGAGGACCGTTGCAGGGGACTCAAAGGTCTGTTTATTCGACGCTTATACCCGGTTCTCCATCAATCACGGGCCGGCCCAGTTTTTCAGAGCTATCGCTCCCGTAGGACACGAGTTGCAGTCGACATGCCTGACGGGCGGGACCCAAAAAAGTCCGCCTGAATCCACTGTCTGTATATGAATTAACGTATTTTTCCCTGGGCGACTTTTTGTTAGGAGTTAATCTGTATTTTATTATTGCGTTCGCGTTTTTCCACAAAAACATATGATGTATTCGTTTTAGAATTACTTGTGAACCCAAAACGTTTTTTGTATTTATTAATCATACTTTTTTTACTAGCATGGTAATTTTAATGCATAACATCGAGAAACGTGGGGACGCATCTCAACAACGGAAGCTAATAAATGACCACGACCACTATCCAGATTGTACGACTTAAATTTACGAAGAAGTATATCACTGCATTTTTGCTAAATAGTATATCGAGTAGCTAGACATACATACATATCTTCGTCACGATGATCGCTTTGCCTCGTGTATGCTAGTTACTATCCTAGCCGATTTGAAGTACTACCAAGATTATTTCATACGTGGTAATATTTTATTACAACATTTAAATTTTAAAGCGTTCTAGGAACAAATTTCGGTTCGATCATACAATCCATCATAAATTTCCAAAGAACTGATACTTTTAACTCCATCAATGGATATTTTGGCAATATTTTACAATCGGATTGCTTGAAGCTTGAATCATGAATCACGAAAGCTGTAAAGTAATCGAAACGTGGCGTCGGAAAGTTAAAAAAGGTACAAGTTAAACGAAATCCGCGAGAAAATCCGTCAATAATAGATTAATTTCAATGTGTAACATCCACGTAAATCAAAAAAAAACATTATTGAATCGAAGTAAAAAAAATCTAAAACACATTTGGACGCTATACACAGATGTAACAAAGCAGGAACTTATTACACATAATATCTATTTTATATGGAACAAACAGAATCGGCCAGTACACCGCCGGAAGCTTTCTGACATAAACAAAACATTACCCTTTTACTACGGCGAAAGTTCAACCTCTTATATAAGGGACCCCCAAATTAATTGTTCGCGTTTTGACTACACACGCAATTAAATTGGCCCACCTTTAAGCGTTTTATTCTAATCTTTTGACACTCTGATAATTTTCTTTATGGTTAATGGGTTAATATGGGTAATTAACCATTAAGCTATTTTTAAATAAGTGAGGGTAGACGGACGGCTTGCTAGAGTTATTTTTGGATCGCCTGTAAAGCTGGTGTTTAAAATGCTTGCTGAGAGGTGCTAGGAAAAAAGTGCAATGATTATAATTAATCTAAGATGTTTATATCGTAGTTTAATTTAAAAAAATTACTATTTCAACGCCTTTTTTAGACAGCAAACATTTTGACAACCCCAAACAGTAAATATCGATGAATACTTTTTCAGTATTGCAAAATGATTTTTTTAAAGCACGAGTTTATAAATAAATGTACCCAACAGTCACAACCAAAGCCTCGAACCCACACTAAGTTTAGGTCTTGTTTCATCTTTTTGTCTAATGCTCTTGTGTCGTGGGTACCAGAAACATTTAGGTCTCACAAACATCCAGACTCGAAACAAACATTACTTATGTATCACATAATCAGTTGTCTTCGTGCAGGTATCGAACCCGCGGCCTCTCATTTCAAAGCTGGCGTCTAAGCAACTGATAGACAAAGATTTATCAGACACCGGAAATTATTGTAAGATTCACTTTAAGGAGCCGGAATAAATATATTCACACAGTATACACCCACCTTTTGATGTCTTCTCCGTTGACCTGGGAACAGCTCACAGTACCCGAAAACGGCATTGTCAACAAACATACACAGACACACACAAAGTAACACCAAAGCAAAATACTTGTAAAAACTTCATACCACCGACACCAAGCTTACAATTTCATCATCATCATCAGCCTAAACTGTTGTCCACTGCTGGACATAGGCCTCCTCCAAATTGCGCCATTTTACCCTGTCTTCGGCTTGTCGCATCCAGCATCTGCCAGCGACCTTTCGCAAATCGTCACTCCACCTAGCCGGTGGGCGTCCTACACTACGCTTGCCAAGACGCGGTCTCCACTCAAGAACACGTCTGCTCCAGCGGTTATCGGTTCTTCGACAAATGTGGCCAGCCCACTGCCACTTCAGCTTGCTAATCCTATGTGCTATGTCTACTACTTTGGTTCTCTGTCGGATAAGATCGTTACGGATCCTATCCTTCAGAGAGACTCCAAGCATAGCACGCTCCATAGCTCGCTGAGTGACACTGAGCTGGCGGACCAGTCGTGCTGTGAGTGTCCAAGTCTCAGCACCGTAGGTCATAACAGGTAGGACGCACTGGTTGAAAACTTTAGTTTTCAGGCATTGTGGTAGGGGTGACGAGAAGACTCGACGTAGTTTGCCAAATGCTGCCCAGCCCAGCTGGATCCTCCTCGTAGCCTCCTTCTCAAAGTTGTTCCTACCTAGTTGAAGGATCTGTCCAAGGTAGGTATATTCGGAAACAACTTCGAGCTGGTGGCCACATACAGCGACAGGTCTTGGATCAAGGTGTTGGTTGATCATAACCTTGGTTTTATCCAAGTTCATTTGAAGACCTATGCGCTGTGAGGCTGAAGCCAGGCCGTCCAGCATCTGTTGCAGCTCCTCCAGCGATTCTGCCAATAAGACTATATCGTCTGCGAAACGTATGTGCGAGATGTGCTCGCCGTTTATGTTGATGCCCATACCGTTCCAGTCCAGCGTCTTGAACATATCCTCCAGTGCGCTTGTGAACAGTTTCGGGGAAATAACATCCCCCTGTCTCACCCCTCTGCGCAACTGGATGGTCTTAGATTGCTGGTTCTGTAATTGGACATACATAGTGGCCGATTCATATAGACATCTCGGCACCTCGATATAGCGACAGTCTACTTGGCAACGCTGTAAGGACTTCCAAACAGCCCAGGTTTCGACGGAGTCAAAGGCCTTCTCATAGTCCACAAATGCAAGACACAGGGGCCGATTATACTCCTCCGACTTCTGTATAATCTGCCTTACTGTGTGGATGTGGTGTATGGTACCATATCCTCCTCGAAACCCGGCCTGTTCCGGAGGCTGAAACTCATCGAGTCCTCTTGCAAGGCGATTCGTGATGACCCTTGAGAACAACTTATAGACGTGGCTCAGGAGTGAGATTGGTCTAATTCTTGTTCGTAATGTTGGTAGCGCTCCTATATTAGTAAAAATTGAATTAATTATTTAGCAATAAATTGCTGTTAATTCCTTTGATAGCCGAAATTATATCTAGCTATTATCCTTTGAAAACGAGTTTGAGTGAAATTTAATAGACATAAACTATTTATTTAAAAAAAATCAATTAATTTATGTATGTTGCACAACCTGTTCAAATATTAGCCAATAGGAGGGCAGAAAAAGGTGGCCCGGCACCACCATTTTTATCTACGTTTTTGAAGTACCAGCGCTCCCTCTATACAGGGTATCTCAAGACTGCTACCGAAAACGAAGCCGGGTGGTAGTTTTAGTGACTACAAACACAATGCAACTAAAAATTTCGCAAAGAAACGCGACAATTATTTTTTATGATTTTTTAAATATCGTCATTTTTGGGTGGTAGATCTATAGTTTTTGCTAAAATAATAATTTAAACTCTTTTATACCTTAGATTATTTAGAAATAATAGGGTATACACTATTATTTTAGGAAATAATGCATTTACAACCCAGATATAGTTATAGGAAAAAAATAACAAAAAAAAGTTTGTCCCTTTTTTGCAAATTTTTCTGTTGCGTTGTGTCTGAAATCGCTTAAACTACCACCCGGCTTCGTTTTCGGTAGCAGTCTTGATATATCCTGTATATAAATCATTGATTTAAAAACTAAGGATAGGCCCATCAGTACATTGGGCACGTCAAAAAGATGCCCGTAAAAATCGCGCCATCTGTTGGATTTTTACGTCAATGGCGGCCATGAAATCGTTTTGCTAAAATAAATGTTATACTGACTTAAAGTTATATAATTCTTACTTAGCGATGATAAGAAAAGTTATCTTTTTTTTTTTGTGAACTTTCGTTCATTTTTATTGCAACCACGACGATACAATTAGGCATTTGTCGACGACTTACAGACCGGTGCGCTGTGACGTCACAACCGTTGCATTGGTCCGCGGACCACTTTCGTGACAACACTTTTCGTACTCTCCGCCCCGTCCATATATTTTACGTCAATGATATAAATACACTAAGACTTCGACTTCGACTAAAAACGGCACTCATGATTCACTTTTCATGATACATTAAATACAATGTGAGGATAAGTATTAGAATTCGCTTCCTGCCGACCCTTTCGTGCCGGTGCCCATTTGGCCTTCTTAGTGCCCGAACCTAAGATCCTCGTTGCCTCTTCACCAATCCCATCCTTTCTACCATGACAGTGCAACTAAACAGAGCAGGTCCTTCAGCGGTGCTTAACCCCACCACCGCGTTCACTATGGAGTTCACTAACATCCGTGGACTCCATACGAACCTCAATGCCGTCCACCACCATCTTGAGACGGCCCGGCCTGCTTTGCTCTTCCTAACGGAGACGCAGATTCGTTGTCCGACCGATAATTCTTACCTGTTGTATCCCGGTTATTCGCTTGAAGTAAACTTCAAGCCTAAAGTATGCTTGTATGTTCGGTCGGACATCTGCTGTCGCCGTTTGCACTGCATGGAGGACCCCTCCTTCTGCGCTCTGTGGGTGCACGTGGATCTAGGTTCCCTGAGCCGCATCTACGTGTGCCTTTACAGGTCTCACAACGGGGACGATGAGACGACTCGGCTGTTCAGGTATCTTAGCCAGGCGGCTGATGACGCGCAGGCGCAGTTCCCGTCGGCCGAAATGGTGGTCTTGGGGGATTTCAATGCTCATCACGAACTGTGGCTGGGCTCCTCCAAGACTGATCATGCTGGCAGAGCTGCCCATGCATTCGCTCTGACTCATGACTTGACACAACTCGTGAACCAGCCCACCAGGATCCCGGATGTGGCGAGTCATGCGCCTTCTTTGCTGGACCTTCTGCTGGCGAGTCACCCAGCCGGGTATCATGTGACCGTTAGTGCGCCTCTGGGCACTTCCGATCACTGCCTGGTTGGGTCGTCAGTACCGATCGCATCACCTCCACGTTCCGTGCAGGTTAGGCGAAGGGTCTGGCATTACTCGTCGGCAGATTGGGATGGTATGCGGGAATATTTTGCATCCATCTCTTGGAGGCAGCGCTGCTTTGAGGGTAAAGATCCCTCAGCGAGTGCCAACGCTATTGCTGACGAGATCAGACTTGGAATGGAATATTACATTCCCTCCTCTGAGATCGCCAGTAAGGGCCGTGGACGCTCCTGGTTCAATCGTGCATGCACCGATGCTGTCAGTGACAAACAGGCGGCGTATCGCGCTTGGATCAGGGGTCGCGCCATGAAGGATCCCAATATCAGTTCCCTCAAAGAAGCCTATAACCGTGCCTCCAAGGCCTGCAAGAAGGCCTACGTTAGGGCGGATGCCCAGCGCGTTAGCAGGATTGGGCGTGCGTTGGCCGATCACCCAACTAGCAGTCGTGCTTATTGGAGGTTAGCCAGGGCCGTCCAATCTAACTTCTGCCGTCCAGCGTTGCCGCCGCTGAGGTACCCAGAAGGGTCGCTGGCCCACAAGCCGCAAGAGAAGGCTGCCTTGCTGGCAAATCTCTTTGCGGCTAATTCCCGCCTTGAAGACCGTGGTTCCCAATCGCTGCCTACACTGCCTGATTGCGGTTTCTCAATGGCAGATATTCGCATCAGGCAGTGTGATGTGCGGCGTGAGTTACGGTCTCTCGATGTGCGGAAAGCCAGTGGTCCGGATGGGATACCAGCGGTGGTTTTAAGGGCTTGTGCAGCCGAGTTGTCTCCAGCACTGACTCGCCTCTACCGAGCGTCCTACCGCACAGGTGTTGTGCCGGAATCTTGGAGGGAGGCCAATGTGCAACCGATCCCCAAAAAGGGTGATCGATCGGACCCTACCAATTACCGCCCTATCGCTATCACCTCAGTGATGTGTAAGGTCATGGAGCGGATCATAAACGCTCAATTGGTCCGCTACCTGGAGGATCACTCGTTGATCAGTGACCGACAATACGGATTCCGCCATAATCGATCGACGGGTGATCTTCTAGCGTTTGTCCTGCATCGCTGGGGTGAGGCGATAGACCGGCGTGGCGAGGCTCTTGCTGTGAGCCTCGACATTGCCAAGGCGTTTGATAGGGTCTGGCACCGTGGTCTTCTGTCCAAGCTTCCGGCATACGGTCTACCCGGCAACCTGTGTTCGTGGATTTCCGGCTTTCGCATGGGCATGCATGCATGGGCGTAGAATACGTGTAGTCGTAGACGGACACGCTTCGGCGCTCATGTCGGTAAATGCCGGAGTTCCTCAGGGCTCGGTGCTGTCGCCCACCTTGTTTATTCTGCATATCAATGACATGTTGTCGCTTGGCAACATTCATTGCTATGCAGATGACAGCACGGTTCATGGGCGATACCACTGCGGGCCTCCAGGTTGCCGTGTCGAAACTGTGAAGGGACGCGAAGATCTTGTCATTGAGCTCAACCGGACCTTGGATCTCATTTCTACGTGGGGTTCCAGGAATATGGTTGAGTTCAATGCCAAGAAAACCCAGGTGTGTGCGTTCACGTGCAAAAAATCCGCGTTCTCTCCCCTCCCCATTCTTCAGGGTACTCCCCTCTCAGTGCGGAATGACCTGTGTATCCTTGGTGTGGATATCCGCTGTGATCTCAATCCAAGGAATCACATCGAGTGCGTAATATCTGCCACATCACGCAGGGTTGGAGTCCTGAACAGGGTGCGTCGGTTTTTCACGCCCGGTCAGCTTTGCCGCTTATATAAAGCGCAGGTCCGGCCGGGTATGGAGTACTGCTCGCACCTTTGGGATGGATCCGCCCAGTACCTGCTCGATGCCTTGGATGGATTGCAGCGGCGGGCCATCCGCATTGTGAATGATGCAGACGTTACGAGCAACTTGGAGTCGCTACAACTCCGGAGAGATGTCGCCTCTCTAAGCGTGTTCTACCGCCTGTATCACGGTGAGTGCTCTGAGAAATTGTTCAACTTGCTCCCCTCCTCTCCATTCCTAACCAGAACCACGCGTGCTGGCTTGCGAAGCCATAGCTTGACGGTCCACACCATCCCGGCGCGAACCAAACGGTTCTCAAATTCGTTTCTGTGCCGCACCGTCAGGCTGTGGAATTGTTTGCCGGCGCACGTGTTCCCTCCTTCCTACAATCCTGGGTCCTTCCGCCGTGGTGTGAAGAGGCACCTAAGCAGGCCGGCATAATTGTTTCCATTGGCATGGGACTGCCGTCCGATGCCAATGGATACTCTGCCTGGGCGGCATTGGCACTTTCCATCAGGTGCAATGCCGCCACTATGCCAGGCCATTATAAAAAAAATAATAATAACCACTTCGAAGGTTTTCCTTCAGAGGAAAACATGCAAGAAACTATGCGAAGTTAGCACAATAATTTATATCTATTAAAAAAACACTTAACACAAAATACCACCGTAATCACAATTATGCCAGTAAACTTAATTAACTCTAATTAATTATTAAACGGCCGTATGGACTATGGGTTTACAGTCTACAATTTCACACTTTACAGTAAGTAAACATGATTCATCACGACGCGACGCGACACGGCGATCGCGACAAAACTCCGCCGTCCAAGTCTACCGCCGTCTGCCGCGTAATATCAATGATCCGCCAGTACAGTCAATAAAAATTCTGAAATACCATTTTTACTGAAAAAAAATGTAATAAACAAAGGATAATCATTCAATAAACTATTATTGGAATTAATCACAATCACTTAACATACATTTAGCACTACGAGATGAATAAAAAGCTCAATCGAAGTCTGCTGAAATGTTATAGAAAAGGAGGTTTCAGTTCTGAAAATGATAAAACATAAATGAATATGAAATGAAAACGATAAATTGGAATTATGTTAATTAAATATCAATTAAATAATAGGATTTCATATAAAATGCTTCGGTAATATCACAAAAGCAATATTTAACAACAATGATAATTACAATATTTCATATTTATACGTTTAATACCATTTGTCAATAGATGGCGCTGTATAATCGGGCCCCATAGACGTAGTATCAATAGACTTGACATGCATTTGACATATATAGTCCGTCTCACTTAGACTTATGCATAAACCATAAAAAAATGAAAGTGACAAAACACAATTTGCGGTCCTTGTCATAGTTTCACATAATTTTGTAGGGAATACTTTGTGTGTACCCAAACAAATAGGACGTGCGGTTTGTTATAAACTTGAATTACTGAGTATTTTACGAATATTTGCGGTCAAAAATGTATGTAAAAGAGTGTTAAAACTGATTATAAGACAAAAGGTATGCTGTGCTGCTTTATTATTGGCTGTGATAGCCGATCTAAACGATAATATGAAAATATAACCTCTCACTGGTAAGTGCATTTTATTTAGTATATTGGTAAAAATAAATGTAGACTTCCATTATTACTAACATCTGCAATTAGTATTTCATAGAATATATTGAAAAATAGGATTATATTAGCATAAAAAATACGTATTTTAAAAGTATTATCCGACCAAATTATCTTGACTTTGTTTATTATGACAATCTGTATACTACTCGAAGAGGACGCCATTTTGTACATGATTTTAAATTAGTTGGATTATATTACGTTTCGGGATACCAGCTTATAACAATTTGCATTTCCTGGTTTTATGGTAAATTAAACCATCATTCATTTTATTTCAGCTTTTCAAAAGGTTTACCTTCGCGTGTTTTGTGGATCAAATTAATAGGATGTGACGGAAAATTAGACAGCTGGGTAAACACACTCGTTCAAAAATTGCATTCAGAAGACTAAGCATATTATAACTTTCTTAAAACCGTTTTCTCTCCCACCACTCGAAATAAAGGTAAACTACTCGTATAATCTATTTAATCTAAATAATAAAAATCCAGAGTATTCATCCTTGAGACGAAAATGAATGAAACCTCTTCTATAATCAGTCTCCCGGCAGCCTGTCTTCATAAATTGTCACAAATTTGAAGTCTGTATTCGAAAAAAATACAAAAATGCACCCAATCCACCAAGCTTAATACTTCTTTATGTTTTAGATATTTTATTTTGTACACAAACAGTCGTCTTCATCAACAAAAACAAAGATTTTATGTTTACAACTTACAGACTTTGAGTGCCAAAACTTAAAGTCAATGCAATAAATACCCAATCCACACACGCCTTGACCCGAGGCGTCACGTTACCTTACGTTATTTCAATTTATATTTTGTTCTGCACATATTAATTACATATATTTTATTCTTTCAATAATTAGATTTAATTTTTACAGATGACCGAATCCGAAACCGTGGGGAATAACAAAGAGTGCTGAAAGGACACATGAGCCTGATATGGATGAAAACAAAAAGTGCACAATTTTATTTTTGAAAAATCAATATTCCAGGAAAAAAAAGCCAGATGATTAAAAAAATGTACAAGCGCTGTATTATTACACATTCGATACTTTGCTATATAATTTTATTTTAATTAAGATATAGAAAAGAAAAAAAATGTAGGTATATTTTTTCCATTTTGTTACATTTGAGAAATGTATGTTAGGTCTATATCAATAGGTTTTCTCTTAGATTATATACTCGTCTAGATTGAGCAATGTCAACAAACGATGCGCTAAAAGTGTCCTCACTTTCGTTGATATGTGTGAGTACGGGTCGTGTAATTATCCAACTGTCAAGGTGTGTGTGTTTAGGGATGCCTACTCGAGATTATTAACTTAACTTTTCCCCATTATTTGATATACAAAATAGGTTAAATAAAATATTTTTCTTTATTTAAAGTAATCATACTATTAATTATATTTATAACGCATTTTAGTAAAAACAATAAAGATCTAAACCCATCTCCTAGTGTTTGTTTCGGAATAGAATTAACTCTTTGGATTTAGTGCCTGGGCTGTTATCTGATTTCTGTATTCATGTAAAATATAAATCATCATAAGTAAAATGTTCGGAACACACAACTGAAGTCATGTGAGGCTACGAATGGTCTTCTTTTCGTTTCCGCTGTGTAATGTCTCTCCAGCAATTTGCTAGTACGGAATCCGTAGGAAGTCTAAAAATATTATTAGGACCTTGAATAAGTTCTCGCTGTTTCTTCAAAGATGACAATAGCAGTACCCCGTTTATGAAATTTTGAATGGTACATGCAAGGCAAAGAATTAATAAAATTACTATGAAGTGCATGTCATCGTGGGTTTCATTAATATCGTGTAGGTAAGTTTTATTTACTCATTCAATAAATAATCCCATTCTTCTTGTTGTTATTCTGATCGAAATATTATGTAATGATATTTGTGTTTTATAGTTTCTCCCATAGTTTAACAAATTTTCCTAGTAATAAATTGACAACACTGGCCAATGAAACTCATCTTCAAAATAATGAATTAAAAGTTCATGTTTTCTTCAAATAATAGTGGTTTAACAATAATGTTACCGATAGAAAGTGATATTGGTATTATTATACAGTTTTCCCACACAATTGCGATACAATTCGACAGCACAAACCGGCATAATTAATTATTTTTCGGGAGCACGTTATCCATATGTAGTTCAAATGACACTGACGTACGTGAGAAGCGAGTCTACCAAATTTGGTAGACGTTTTTTGAGCCGTGCGGTGAGGTGTGATGTGTCATCTAGACGAGTATATAATCTAAGAGGTTTTCTGTACCTTTGTTATTTACAATTCGTTTGTAGAAGCTTGTTATTAGGAACTTAATTTATGAAATTATTAAGTATATTGTAAATACTTGTTTGTAAGTTTTCTAATACTTGACAGCCTCCGTGGCGCAGTTGGATAGACGCCGCCTGTGAAACGAGAGGCCGCGGGTTCGATCCCCGCACCGAGAGAAATGCTTGTGCGGCCCACAAATATTTCTTCCGGATCTGGGTGTTTGTGAGACCGAAAAGTCTCTCGTAGTTCCTGATACCCACGACACAAGACTCGATCTTAGTGTGGGGTCAGGACTATGTATGTGACTGTTGGGTGTTATTTATATATAAAAAAAATATTTTATAGATTTTTTTTATTGCAATGTATGGCGAGACGAGCAAGCCGTTCGCCTGATGGTAAACGATACAACCGCTCATAAACAGTAGCAACCTTCCACTGCGCTCGCCATCCTGAGACATATGATGTTAAGTCTCAATATGTCCAGTAGTTACTCTGGCTACAATGTCCTTCAATCCGAAACACAACAGCAGTGTTGTTTCACGGGAGAAATAGAGATAGCGGTGGTACTTACTCAGATGGCCTCTCACATATGAGAGACCTTCCACCAGTATATATATAAGATACTCATTATGAAAGCTTTGAGTGATAAAAATGCGTCATTGAGGTATTTTTTACTTCTGTTAGTATTTCTGAATATAACCAAAATATAATTTATGGTAGACGATGCACGTATGATGACTTCTGTATCAAGGCTTACTCTGTACCAAAGAGTACATTATACACAGTGACGTAACAATAGGGTAGCATAGTGCGCCAAATGCCACGGGCCCCCGGCCTTAGGGGCCCCCGGCCCGGCAGGGCCCTGGTACCGACAGGATCTCAGGCCCGACAGGCCCGGCTCGATAGGGTCTCAGGTTCAAACAAAACAGGGTGTAAGCAGACAAGAATGTAATATTAATAACGAAATTAATAAATAATTGGCTACATATTTAACATGACAAACATTTCACATTAATATTTGATTTATATGTTTTATTTTTGTTTAATTACAGTGTAATCTTAAGCAGAAAACAATATAATAAAATTTAATGAATATTAAGGTAATACTTTCCAAATACATATAAATATACCTTGTTCTAGAAACTAAGTGGTAGCAAAAAACTAAAGAGAAACAAGTCTGAATCAATAAATTAAAAGTTACCTAGAATAAGTTAGTATTTTGGAAATGAGCAATTAATTGATGAAAAAGCGAGTAAACAGAAATGAACGAATGGACAAAATAAAAAATTCTATAACAGCAAATCTCGGCGATAGTCAATATTCAGACTCAAAACAATCAAAACCAAGTACTACGAACATTAATGATATTGAACCAAATTAATAGGAGAAGAAAATACCTATTAAATCTCCATATGTTACAGGCAAGTGTGACAAAAAGTTTATTAATAACAAAAAAAAAGATTTGTGATTGAGAAAGATCGCTGGAAGCCCAATGGCGCCTTCTTATGAGACTGTAATAATAAATAATAAAATAAATAAATAAAATAATAAAAGAAACGTAGAGGACCTTTCGCTGACGATATAGTTTTGATGGTGGAATCGCTGGAAGAGCTGCCACAGATGCTGCACGGTCTGGCTTCGGCCTCACAGCGAATAGTTGATAAAATTAACTTCAACAAAACCAAAGTAATGATCAATTAAAACATTGATCCAACCTGTCGGTGTATGTGGCCACCAGCTCGAAGTAGTTTCCGATTATAACTGGTGCAGACCCTTTAACAAGGTAGAAACAACTTTGAGAAAGGGGCTTCGTGGAGGCTTCAGCTGGGCTGGGCAGCATTTGGTAAACTAAGTCGAATCTTCTTTACCACAAAGCTTGAAAACGAACATTTTCAACCAGTGCCTCCTACCTGTCATGATCTAGAATGCTGAAACATGGACACTCCCAGTACAACTGGTCTATTAAATATTCTCTTTGAAGGACAACATTCATGAACTAATCCGTCCAAGAACCTAAGTTATAGACAGCAAACAGAATTAGCAAGCTGAAGTGGCAGTGCGCTGGCCACATCCATCTAAAAACCGATGACCGTTGGAATAAACTTATTTTTGAGAGGAGACCACGTCTTAGCCAATGTTCTCCAGCTAGGTGGAGTGATGATTTGTAAAAGGTCGCTGCTCAACGCTGGATGTGACAAGCTGACGACACGGTGAAATGGTGCAATTTGGAGGAGTCCTATATCCAGCAGTGGACAACAAAAGGATGAAAATGAATAAACAAAATGTTTGAGTTGAGGGTTATGAACACTGGAAACGAATTATTAATGCAATAGATAGACAAGAAATATGGAAAATTCACTTGGATTCATGTCTTTTGTACGAAAAATCATGTTTACATTGGACATTAGAAGATAGAAGAAGAGCAAAAATCCATAATATAAAAACTTCAGGTCAGGAACTTACTATACTCCACGAAGATACCAATTTAGCTTTTCGTGGCCATAGAGATAAGGCAGATAGTACTCAGTAGGCCTAAAAGAACTTTACTGAGTTGTTACTAGCAAAATGGGATCCTAATTTAGAGGAATGGTTAAATAAGTTAATTGGCTAGATAAAATATATAAGAACGAAAATACAAAATGAGCTAATTGCTATTTTGGGCCTAAATTTACTCCATTATTTTTGATACAACTCAAGATAAGCTTTTCGGTACCTTGTGGCAGAAAGAAATGAAAATGGAAATCCAAAAGCACTCTTTAATCATTATTAGAGAATCCGTTTTAGATTTCATGAAATGATCTATGTTCAAAATCCGATGAGAAATTTGAAGCCATGTCATTAAAAAGGATTCTATACTATACTGTATCAGCTTATACATATAAGTCTCGCTACAAGGCACGGGCCGTATAATCTAGCACGCTGGCCTAGTGCGGGTTGGCGGACTTAACGTCCCACCGAAATTCTTACAAATCGCTATGGTATGCAAGTTTCCTCGCGATGTTTTCCTTCATCGCCATAGTGCGTGGTGATTGACTATCAATACAAGCATGACTCCGAAAAGTCAGAGATTCGATCCCGAGACAACCATGAAAATATTGGCGACCGCGTCTGCTCCGTTTACCTTAAGTTAAGTTTTTTTTTTACATGTATGAAGGGCCCCATTTGATAAACTTTGCCACGGGCCCCCGATTGGGTAGTTACGCCACTGATTATACATTACTGAGACTCTGTACTAATAACCCTTGTTGTTAGGTAAACAATCATGAATGTAAAAGCAGCACGACGACTTTTTTCTAAATTGGTAGACGGTAGCATATTTGTCGCGGTTGCTTGCGGCGCTGCATTGGCGACACAGCGTCTAACAAAGCAAGTATGTCGGGTTCACGTGCTTATTTTTATTACGATTAATGCCGAAACGAACATGCCACTGATGTTAAGCGATACCGCTCTTGGACAATAGCAAAACCAAACACCATGGATTATAAAGCAATGCAAGGGATTCCCCTGCGCTCGCCTTCCTAAGACATAAGATGTAAGTCTCAATATGTCTAGTAGTTACTCTGGCTACAATGTCTTTTAATCTGGAACACAACAGTGCATTTACACTGCTGTTTGGCAAGAGAAAAAGACATTGCGGTGGCACCTCCAGGCGGCCTCTCATATATGATAGACCTACCACCAGTAAACTTACACAATTAATGTTTAAGTAGGAAGTTCTCGTCAAATAATTATAATAAAGTCTTACAAAATAATTAACAATATTAGCATAATCAAACTTTCAGAAAATTTCCGTGTTCAACTAGGATGCAAAATTGTGTTGCTTTGTATCTTCATCATTGAATAATGAAGCTACGTCACAAAATTATGTTTCGCTTTTTTTTTGCTTTATGGACCGGTTGTATGACATAGATTCCTTTCATATAATAAAATAAAAATAAAAATAAAAAAGCCTTTTATTCATGCAGATTACAAGATTGAAAAGTTAAAAAAATGACAGTTTGGTTGTAATATTACAAGTAGTACATATTTAGAGTTTTTGTTAATGTATTAGTTCACTGGTTTGTTAGTTTTAATATATTATTACTTATCTATGTTTACTATTCTGCAAGAACCCCTCTGTAGGTGAAGGCCTCCTCCAAAGACATCCAGTGTTCTCTATCCTGGGCTACTTTAATCCAGTCGGGTCCGGCAATGTTTATAGTATCATCTTCCCACTTTGTTAAAGGTCTGCCTCTTCTTCTTTTCCCCTGTGGGCCTGGCCAAGTAGTCACCCTTTTCGTCCATCTCTTGTCTCGCAGGCGCGCCACATGTCCAGCCCATTTCCATTTTAGTGCTTTGGCATGGACCAATACGTCCCTTGCCTTGGTGATGTTTCTGATTTTTGTGTGTCTTATTTTTTGAATTTTTTTAATATTCATCATGCTGCGCTCTACTCCTCGTTGGCATGAAATAATTTTTTCTTTAATTGTTTTATTAAACTTCCACGTTTGGCAAGCATACGTTAAGCATGGTATAAGGCATGAGTTTAATACCTTAGTTTTTAGTTTAACTGGCATGTTACTTTTGAATATGTCTTTCAGAGCCCAGTATTTGTTCCACGTTAACTGTGTCCTTCGCTCTACTTCTTGCTCGTTACTATTTTGGTCGAAACTAATTTGTTTACCCAGGTATATATATTTGTCTGTATATGTGAGAGGCTCGCTTCCGACATATATTGTTCTTTTTGTGTAGTTGGTCATCAACATTGTTTTGGACAGGTTCATTTCCAAGCCTACTATTTTACTGGCAGCGTTGAGTGACTCTATCATATATTGAATGTCATGTACAGTTTCTGATAGTAGGACCAAGTCGTCTGCGAATCTTAGATGGTTTAGGTGGGCTTCTTTTATCTTAATACCTCGGCTTTTCCAATCAAGTTTACTGATAGTCGACTCCAGTACTGCGATAAACAGCAGTGGGGAGAGAGGGTCGCCTTGTCTTACTCCTCTATTGACTGCAAACCAAGGTCCAGCGGTCTCTAGTTTTACTCTACTCTTGCTGTTATTATATATACTCTTGATCACACGAATGTATTCTTCTTCTATCCCTTGTGTTTTTAGGGTTTCCCATATGATTTTATGTGATACGCAGTCAAATGCTTTTTGGTAATCAATGTATGCAATATAAAGCGGTCTATTTTTTTCTCGGTATTTCTCTATAAGAAGTTCTATTGTATGTATGTGATCAATTGTTGAGTATCCTTTCCTAAATCCAGCTTGCTCAATAGGTTGATGTGATTCTAATGTGGATTTTATTCTTTTATTTATTATTGAGGAGAAGAGCTTGTAGATGGTAGGTAGCAGGCTTATAGGTCTATAGTTCCCTATATCTTTTGGGTCGCCTTTTTTGTAAATGAGAATAATGTGGGATTCAGACCATTGGCTGGGTGTCTCTCCAGTTTCAATAATAAGATTGAACAGTTCAGTAAGGTGGGTAGTAAGGGTTGCTAAACCGGTTTTTAGTATTTCATTTGTTATGCCATCAGAACCTGGGCTTTTTTCTGTCTTAAGGTCTTTTATTGCTCTTATTACTTCGTTTATTTCGATCTGAGGTACAGGTGAATTTCTGTCGTTGAGGCTTGGGTTTTGATCTCTATTTTCCGTACATGTCGTTTCTCTAGCACTGTATAGATTTTTATAGAAGTTTGTTGCTATAGTAATAATGTCGTTACGGTTGTTGTGTATTTCTTCACCTTGTTTCAATCCTTCGATCCACTTATTATTCGTTCTCAACTCTTTGTAAGCTTTTCTTGTCCTTTCATATACAGAATATTAATTCCTAGAACTAAAAGACAGATAAAAAAAATCGACAGCAACGCAGAGCTGTTGTTCCCCATCAGAAGTAAATATTGACTATCGACTCTCAACCCACCTATCAAAACAACAAACAATTTAACAAAGTTTTTATAAAATAATTATTCATCGAGCAGATTGATGTTATTTAGCGTTTTATATCAATAAATACGACACTTCTGATATCAAAATGTATTTTATCGAAGGCATTAGAAACTAAGATAAAGTTTTCAACGCCGCGCTGTAACGAAAATATACACCAATTACTTAATCCATCCAGCTTTCGAACCCAAAACAACGCTGTTTAACCCCATTATCGACATATATATCGATAGGAATAATTTAATTACGAAGTAGTTAAAATTTATACTTAATAGGAATTTTAAATTTTTCCCAAAGACAATATTGCAAATAATTACTATGATGTAGCAGAATAAGAAAACTAAATCACTAAAATTCTGTTTTTCGTACAAAAATATAATTTGGACAAAATGTTGTCCACCACTCTTAGATGAAAACAACGTCCCTCTGAGAAATCTAAATTTTAATAATATTATGATAGTCCCTTAGGACCGTAAATTCAATGTTTTGAAGTAATTTAAAATTTTATATTAACGCTGAATATTGATAAATTATATTGGGATGTGCATGATTTTGTTAGCATAACCAATAGGGTTCGTAATTATAAAGAGATAAGACCAAGAAAGGAAATATCTTTATGGAAACTTAATTCTATTTTAGGAGTCATATTTTTTAACTAGGTCTGAAATAAGGGTTATCATAAATGTGTGAGTATTTTTCAAACAATTTTTCTTATGCTCACATGATAAATAGAACCGAATTATAATTTAGTCCTCAACCCCAGTTGTTTAAGGTTTTGAAAACATAACACAAAACAATTACGTTCTTGTTTCATTATAACCTTTAGCGCGACCTAGAAACAAGCATAACAAAATTCGCGAATTTCATCTGAAATAAACATTTTAACTCAATTAGCATAACGGGAATACATTTAATTTGTTAATTACCATTCTTTGAATACCTGTTACGTTATTTCTAAGGAAATAATCCGACAATACCTTTTACAAAAGTTCTGAGAGTCTTTTGGCCGCCTCACGAAATTCCCGGGGAAAATAATTAACACGATTGAATGGAACTCTAACTTGACTGTTACAATGATTGTAATAAAAGATTTGAAAAGAATAGGCTGAATTTTTACTGTAAAAATCAATAAGCGCCGGGAATCATTGTTCGATTTTTCAGCTGTATGAATTTGGCCATCTCAAATCTTGTATAGGGGAGACCAGGGACGAACGTACCGATTTTCAATTTGCTTGCTAAGTTGTTCTTGTTCTCAAAAACCTTGTTAAGTCACAATATAATAATTACTATGCATGATATATTGGTATTTCAACTATCTATTGACACAAACTTGTTTGCGATTGCTATCACAAAAATTAAAAAAAAACTCAAACAAATACTGTGCAGCTTGTTCCAATCACCTCTAGGTTTGGCGGACTACGGAGTATCAATCTTTGATAATTTCTGCAATATCTTATCATTCTGTCACTCTTCCTTGATTCAGGCTATTAAGAGATAGAAGTATAAAAAAATGCTTTCAGAATTTACAGATACAAATGTATGATAGGATGAAAGTAACAAGTTGTTAGTAACACGTCTCTATTTTCCATTTTTCTAGATTTTGACTAACATATTACCAGGCCCTGAAACAACCGTTACAGTGATCATTTTTCACACCGTTATGGCAAAAGGAATAGTTGTGTTATTTTACCGACACATGACACGCAAAATTGAATCTAGAATAAACAAAAATAAACACAGTTAACATAAAGATGAGAAATTACTTTCGACGTATTTTCGCAGCATTGACTCGTTAGAACCAAATCCTGATGGCACAGCGGTCACAGACCGAAACTTAGGGGTATAGGGTGGAGTGACTAATATCCGTCATACAACATATCAGTGCAAATAATATACTGGGTATCTCAAGACTGCTACCGAAAACGAAGCCGGGTGGTAGTTTTAGTGACTACAAACACAATACAACTAAAAATTTCGCAAAGAAACGCGACAATTATTTTTTATGATTTTTTAAATATCGTCATTTTTGGGTGGTAAATCCATAGTTTTTGGTAAAATAATAATTTAAACTGTTTTATACCTTAGATTATTTATAAATAAAAGGGAAAAACACTATTATTTTAGGAAAAAATGTATTGACCACCCAAATATGTTCATTTTTTTTGCAACTTTTTCTGTTGCATTGTGTCTACCACCCGGCTTCGTTTTCGGTAGCAGTATTGAGATACCCAGTATATATTTATTCACAAATTAATTTGTTAATTTCATCCCGTGTTACACTCGTCCCTGGTCACCCCTAATAGATAACCGTTTCGATGGGTTCGATGAATAAAATCGTACATAAAATAAGATGAAATGTAGTTCATTGTTCATTTATATTAAGTGATTAAAATCGGATTTGTTTTATACTTTTTTATTAATTATTAACATTGTGAAAATTATCCATTCGTAGTATAAATAAAATATAATTACATATTATTTTTTCCCGATATTAATGATACCATTTTGTTCTTAGGTCTCATGAACTTATGGAAGGTGAAATTCTCATGTTATTCGTATGAAATACAAATAAAATTTTAAAAAAATAATGAAACGTGACGTTCGATACTATTTTTTGCTTTGGTAATTTTTAAACATGTTAAATTCAAAATATTCCTACGTGTTTCATTTCCAATTAAAATAAAAGTTCAATCTAGTACCAATGAAAACGTTCCTCAGACTTTAATTGTACCTAAAAAATCAATAAACGTTTCTTTGGCGTGTTTATTAGTTCGGAAATATACCTTTACACTTTACGTAAAATACAGTTATTAAATTTTTTCTTAAAGTCTTAAAACTAATAAATTTCTTCTAAAGCAAAGAACGTTCACGACATCGAAAACCTTTTATCGGAGTTCATTCGTAGTTGGGGCGTAAGAAATGAATCTGAATAACAGTGGGAGTTTAGTGTATCACCCCTGGCCAGATGACTTGTCTTTGTCACCCGATATCGAAGAGCCTGGGTACATCGGGCCCGGCGCGGCGCCGCGCCGCGACGCTCCCAGCTCACATCTCCGTCTTCCCTGAATCCGACCAAATGTCGTCATCAACATTACCCCCGCCTCAACCCGCGCCACCCCCTGGCAAACGTCGGGCATGCGCCCGTAACACACGGCCAAATCAAATTGCTATTATAACGCCCATTTAAATAGTCAATGATAAAAATGCGATGGACGCTCAGTGACGCATAGCGCATAGAAAAAATATACCAAGTTCAGCAATAATTGAATTCAATTAAACATATTTATTCTCATATTTTATTAGTATTGTAAATTAATATGTCCGCAGGAATACAGAAATAAATAATCCTGCGCGTTCGTTCTATAATAATTTACTCGATTCGTTTGTTTTTAAAATCAACGTGACAAAATATTTTGCCGCCACGGGTCCGCTCGCAATCACCGCGCGCATGCGCTGTCTAGAAACGACCCGCAGTAAAACGACTGATCACGTGACTCGACGCGGCATTCGCTCGTCGAACTTCGGCAGTCGTCGGCGGTCTGCCCAGCGAGCGGGTGTTTCCACGCGCGTCGTATCGTAATTGTCACATAAATGTCAAATGAAATGATTTCCGAAAAAAATAGTCACATGTGTTTCGTAACAACGTAAACAATAATAGCATCGTAAAGTTTTTAGTGTACGTCAGTGTTTATTAGCGCGCTAGTCGTTTTTATCATTTGATTTTGTGTAGCGAATTTATGGTATGAGTTGAGTTCGTGCTTGTGTTTTCGCTTGATACTATAACATTCCGGGTCGGTTGGAAGTCGGAACTTGAAGACTATGATTAGAAACTTGTATTGTGTTTCGTGTTGATTAGAAAGATGTTGTGATCCACGATGGACCGCGTGAGTGGCGTGTGTAGGTTCGGCGGAGTGGTGTCAGCAGTTAGGACGCGCACCGGCCGCAGTCGCCGGCGTCTGCCGGGCCAGGGCCAGGTCGCCGAGGAGATGCCTGACCCACCGCGCCGCGGTCTCGGAGCCATCATCGTGCTGGCCTGCGTGCTGGTCTACCACAACTGCTTGTACTGCGGTTTCGTCTTCGACGATATAAGTGCAATTAAAGAAAACAGAGACTTGAGACCTCAAACACCTATTTCCAACATTTTCCTCAATGACTTCTGGGGCACTCCTATACACAAGGTGAGAGCAGTAGCGCGTCCGTGTAAAAAGTTGTAAACAGTTTTATGTCAGGCGCCCGACACTTGCTCGTGTTTAGTGAAGTAAAAAAAACTCACCTAAGATGCCATATAAAAGCTGTTAAAATGTGAATTATATAAGTTTAGACTTCTGACTCCCTAGTAACTCTACTTTGAGAGCAGAAAATGGACACGAAAGTAGGTCACGAAAGAAAAAGGAGCGGGGGATTTAAAAGAAATATTTGCGAATGAAGAATTAATGCAATAAATCTTTCGTATTTCTTCGGTTTCCGTCTGCGGATGTCCGGTCTATCTTCGTGTATATAGGCGGCTATACCCGTTTCATTCGCGAGCCAGTTGTCGGGAAAGGGATTTGATCTGCTTAAACCGCTCCGTTATAAATTATATCTCCTGTTGGTCTGCCGGCCTCGAATCTCGCTAATGCTGCCGAATTATTCATTTGGAAGTTGAAAATAATTTGATATTTTTATCATTCCAGAACAGGTTTACCTGTTTTATTCGCGTTATTCACGAAATGTTTGAACATTTCTGTTTGCCTTTAGAATTTTTTTTTGCTCTGGGGAATTTTTCAATAATACTTAACGTCATCTAAATTGATGAACGTCAAGTAAATTACTCCTTTTACTCATTTCTGTTACAATGAACAGAATAACGACAAAAAAATCAATATCGTACGTCGGCTAAACCTAATCATGATCAAAAACTCCCGGCATAAATGATAACATAAAAAAGCAATATAAGATAATATCTGACCTTCTGAATAATGTTAGACGAAGATTGGATTACAAAAAAGTTCAAGTCTTTTATTTAAAATTGGATTCTATATTGACTCTCAAAACTACTTAATAAGTGATAATTAAAAACGTACTTTTTATGCCTTCTTTTTGCAATGTTGTGCAGTCTTGATGCCTTGTTTTTTCTTGAATAAAAATGTCTTAAGGCTTTTTGTCTTTCGTTTCTCCCTAAAAACGCAATGCTTTGTGATAATTGATTATTTAATTCCAAAGTAGACTAGATGTACTAGGACTTAATATATTTAAAATCTTTATTTAATTACAAAAGTATTTCGCCAGTAATGAGATCGTTGGATTAAAGTAAATACTCGTTGGTGTCGTTGGTGAATTTCAATTTCAAATTAACACAGGTCTATTAATTGTACACGTTACTCGGTTTGTCAGATTCTTTTGATTTTGTTTTCCAAATACCAGCCTTTTCTATATCTTCATCAACCTAAATTGTGATAATGGTTTTTTAGATTTACGCGAATGTTACACATTGAAATAAAACTACTATTTACGGATTTTATCGCGAATTTAGTTTAATTTTTTACATTTTTGACTTCCCGACGTCTAATACCTCAGTCTGCCCCGTGACCACAAAAGCTGTAAAGTAATCGAAACGTCGGGAAGTCAAAAATGTAAAAAATTAAACTAAATTCGCGATAAAATCCGTAAATAATAGTTTTATTTCGATCTAAATTGTGATTTTTATCGAAAATTATTCCGTTCAAGATTTATAGATCTTCTTCATAGGTTTCTTTTCATCTATTAAATGTTTGTAGTATACTTTCTTGCCAAATTGTAGTTAAAAACCCACACCTTTTTTTAATAGTATATCAAAAACATTTACTCAATCGTGGATTCCAACAAAAATATCTCCGAATAAAAAAGAACATAATTCGTGACGTACGAAACGTGACTCGAAATCATTCGCGAATTATGTATTTTTCAACAACCCCTGTGTGCTGGGATACAATGGATTGCGACGTACCGGGCCATTGTTACCCCCAAGTATAATCGAAGTAATCGCTCCTTCTTTCATTTGAATATGTTTCGCCGAATGGGACGCCCGGGATGGGAGGAGCTCGCAAATGACTGCCAACTCTGGATTTGATGTCTTTTATAAACAGTTTCCCGTCTGGATGTGCTAACTTACTTTGAAAGTAGTATTATCTTTATGCCATTCAAAATTGATTTAAGTTTACGAATGTTTGAGCGGTATTTTATTAAATTTGTCGGAAACTTGTTTATTGCTCAGTCTTTATTAGTTTTATAATGTCGTTTAACAAGAAGGTGTTAAAATATGTTCCAAAAAATAATAAAGGTACTTACTAAGGTGATACTGTGTTTCAAAGATCAAACTTAGATCACGGAAATTACGGCTTAGTAAATTAGTTTATTATATAATGTCCATCATTTTCATAAAACAATACTATTTTTTTGTCTTCCATGATAGAGGAGCCTAGGAGTCAGTTAGTTAATATAATTTTACATTTTATACATTATCCTCCACAATATGAAGTCGCCGAAACATTTTTATGTTTGTTGCAAAGATTGGCATTATGATTTGGATTCAAGCCGCTTGCACGTCTTTTACTTTTAAATCTTGCATTTCCAGGTAAATTTTGGTATTTAAAAATTAAAATAAATCCAAATACCTAACTTGGATATCGAAGTAAAGATCACTGCAGACGAAATTGTACACTGTAAATGGCCTCTTGAGGAAGTTTTATCATGACATCTTTTTTATATTTTTAAGTGTAGTAGGTATGATACAAAATATTAAAATGCATGCGTGGGTATATTAAATATTTGTTCTTTGGCCTGTGCTGCTTTACATATTAAAGAGAGCAGATTTATCTATTGTAGCAATATGAAATCTAAATTTAATGCATAAACCATTATAGGATTGAACATCAATTAAAGTTTTATGTTAATTAATATGTTGTTTCGATCGATTTTCTCAACTTCTAAAAATAGTTTTACATGCCTCTTGCACAACAGTGGAACAAAAAGCAAACGCTAAAGGCAGCGGACAGCGGAAGATACATCACTACTGAACAATTAAAGCAAGTGAACTAAAAGTCGATCCAGTTTAAAGGCCTTAAAGTGTAATTACCGACTCTCGAGCAGGAATAGCTCTCGTAATGCCAACACTAACACGCTTATAAACTAAAGCCGCTCACGATACAACTTGCTGAAGGCTTTGAGCGCTAAATGCGAAGTTTTATAGCGGCTAATGAGAATAGGAAGTCATAGTAATCATTTCATACACGAAACTGCTCGCTTAAGTAGTTATTGATATGATATTGCGTATTTTTGGTGTTTTTCTTAGTGAGTTACTTGGTGAGTTTTTGGATGGGTTCGACAAACGAGCAAACAGGTCCCCTGATGATAAGTGGTCACTGCTGCCCATGAACATCCACAGCGTTAGGATTATAGATTTGTTGCCGGCCCATAAATAGGAAGGAGGAAAAAGGATGGGTAGAGGAAAGGGTTATTGGGCTTTCGGCAATTTCACTCACCTTCTTAGTATTACTGTTCACTTACTATACTACTTGAATATGTTGAATTTATGATCTAACGCCAATGAACCCTTGGAATGATAGCCATATAACTGCGAAAAAAAAATCAGAGATATGCGTCTTAGTACTTACCTAATTCGACACTCAAGGTATGGATCGCGACAATTCCTTTCTCAGCTTGTCTCAGTCTTTGTTGTTGATTAACTTGGCGTTTTAAGTCAATAATTGCAATAAAAGTCAGATACTAAATCGCAATTTCGTCTTACGGAAAATGGTCTAAATTGAAATGCTGCCGACATTTCGGTAAACAGTCCATTTCTGTGTAAACGTTTGGCTCTGGAGTTGCCGGATTGATTTCCTCATGCGCTATTGCCCATTTTATGATTATTGCAAAAAAATTATCTATTTGTGCAAAAGCCTATTATGAAATGAAATGTATGCAGTTAAAGAGCTCTTATGACAAGTCAATACACATAGTGCTTAATCTCTATATACAAAATATTTTCTATAGTTGTATATCTATGAATTTAGTTTTTGTATTATATATAATTATTTTTTTTCTTATTAATATTTAATTTAAGATTAATTTATTTAAAATATTAATGACTACTTTATGGTAAATTGTTTTTCAAATCTAAGTAAAATGAAGATTAGCGGCTACAAAATTAGAAAATATTAAAAATAATAAATTATTAACATCTTATGATCATAACATCTTATGTCTCAGGATGGCTAGCGCAGTGAAATGCATTGCTTTGTAATTCATGATGTTTGGTTTCGCTACTGCCCAAAGGCGGTCGTATCGCTTACCATCAGGTGAATGACGTATTAGTCTCGCTATTCATAGCGTAGATTTGACTATGGATGGTTACAAAAGGTAAATAGTGACATGACAGGGTTAAATTTAAATGCGCGAAATATTAAAAACGGAAGGAATACAATTCCATGAAACTTTGTTTTAAACTAAGTATGTATTTCTATTCGAAGTAGAATAGTGTGTATTCAAATATCACTTAGTTTTCCTATTTATTGCGTAAGGAATTCTCAGGTCATTGATTTAAAATTCCCATTCAATTAGAAAGTTTATTATATTTTTTTATTGAAATTGCATTGCACGGTAAATCTCATATGTTTTTTTAATACAGATATTGTATTTTTTCCTCGTGCCTACAAAAAGGTAAGCAATGTCACGTTGACTTCATTAAATAAGTTTTATTACTATATGTTTTTTGTATAAAAAGCAATATTATGTGTAATTACATAATATATAAAATATATGATTCGGTAAATGTTGACATTCATATTATTTTTTTATTTATATATTCTCACTTTATTTAAAAAGTAATGGGAACTACAAAACTAAGAGAAGTATTATTGACTATTGTAGTATTTTATTAACATGCTGCTAATCGAATATTTATGTATTTACAATCGCTCACGGAGGCCCATAACACTTGGCAAATCTTCGACATATATTTTTCGTAACGTACACTTAACAAGCGGCTTATTCATAAACAGTTTAAAACTTATTTTAGTTATCGAATGTTTTGTCTTCTTCGCTGTATTCAAAAGTCTCTCGCCAGGAACAAAATTGTCTATGAATGAGGCCGTAAGGGTATATGTAAAGATGTAAGAGGACAGCTTCCAAAGTAACAGTTGTCTTCATACGACCAATCCAAGTAACTGCGGTCACGCTATTACAAAAAGAAGAGAAAAATATTTTTTACATGCGATGCAGGAATCAAATCCGTTTTGAACGGTTCTTACTTCCAGTTGCAAAAGTCCAGTAGTCAATCGGATCGTAAACATCGAAGGCATTAATCCGAAACAGGACGAAACACGTTAATTTTAATAAGCAATTGTAAACATTTGATATTGTTCCAATCGAGGGGTTGAACGGTCAAAATGGGAAACGTTTGTTCATTTTATTTATGCAGCAAATAATATGTAAATCCGTGACAAGCACACACTGGATGGGGTGCCCAATGTCGTCAGATTACTAAGTATTTAAATAAGAGATTAATGCCATTTCACATGTCGGCTTAGCCAAAGCCTGAGTAACGTTATTTCCAGTATAAAATAAGCAAACAGTGCAAGCATTAGCAATACAAACTAAAATGCGAAGGATTTACGCAACACTGGTTTGTGTTGAATGGAAACACGATCCGCTGTTTATTTTGCTATACTTTAATAACATAAGAAGTCTTGTGTTGGAATTTGTTTTGTAATTTATCCAATAGTTCCTTCCTATAATTATTCCTTCCTCTTATCCTGGGTCCGTCCTACGTGGTGTGAAGAAGCATCTTAGCAGGATGGCATATTTGTATCGAATGGGATGGGACTGCCGTCTGATGCCATTAGATACTCTGCTTGGACGGCATTTGCGCTTACCATCAGACGCAGTGCAGACACAAGGCTGTTCCGGAGTAAAACAAATATATTTATTAATGTAAATGTAAATAGTTTCAACAAAAATTCACAATCAACTTTTTTGGCACAGTTACTACAAATCTTTATGTTACAGTCTTCGCTTCATATTGTACGGGTTGGTTAGATCCGACACGATTGGTGGAATTGTGATTTTTAGACTACATGGATGTCAGTCTAGTTTTTTATTGCATAGGTCCCCCAAACGAGCAAACAGATAACCGGGAGGTTAGTAACTGCCGCCCATGAAAACCCATAGCACTTGGATCATGGGTGTATTGCCGGCTCATTATACTGGGTGTGAGAAGTATAAATGATGGAAAGACAGAAGGGGTATTGGGCATTCAGTAATCTCACTCAGCAAACGAAACGCGACATAAAGCTGTCGCTTGTCGATCTCCTGTGTGATGACTGGTACTGCCCTGGACGAGCCTGTCCATGCATGCATTCATCATGTCATGACTGACTAATGTGAGAAAATTGAACCTATTGACTTAAAATATATGTGTGTTGTATAAAGTCTATGCGTCATGTCATACGAATCCGTTTAGATTCCAACTTTCCATGGTTAATAAGCCATGGGTTTGTGAGCGGTTTAGTCACTAGGACCATTGATAATTTCGGCCGTGACTAACGAATTAATGCATGTACTGGCCAAAACACAAAGGGACTGAAGTGTTTGTGTTCACACCCATGTCATTTTAGCGCAGTGGCATTATGATGTGGGTTCTGGTTATTATTCTGCAGACTTTTACATGTAAAATTCTTGTTCATATAATCTAGTATTTAATTTGTTAAATTCTAGATTAAATAGCAAATCAGCTTTAAAAAACTGTTTTCTAAATAGTACATAATACAGTATATAATACATTTAAATTTAAAAACAAACTAATATGACGGTTTGATCGGAGATACACATCAGTATCCTCACACAAAAGCTACTATTCTGCTACTATTCAGTGATGTAACAACTTTGCTATCCATGACGTTACGCCAGAGATTACTGAAGGATCAGTAATCATTTTCAGTTATCCCTTTCTTTATACTGTGCATCTCATATCCTCTTAGATAAGATATCTACTACACAGTCATTATTCTCTAAGATTTGTGGTTTTTTCCTAATGGAATTTTCATCAGACGCTTGCGCGGTTGTAAAAACTTCCCAACGAAGCTGCGAGAAACATCTCGCAACCCAAAACCGCTAATGGCTCGAAAATATTTTTTACTAAACAAAAATAAAAGTCCAATGTTTAATCAGATATTCGTACTTATTCCACGCTGCGTGGAGCAAAACTGTCGGCAGTCGGCAGTCGGCACGACGGTCGCCGCATCCATCAACGTCAACGGAACAAGTTTTTCGCCGGGTTCCGTCGAACCGTCCGCTGCCGAGCTGTTTTTGTTTACAAACTTCCAGACACTGTCACTTTAAATATTAGCTTTTCTTAAGCTTTGATTAATACCGCGAGTTGTCGACTAGCCGTTGAAAAGGAACGCTTTGGCCCGCGACAAAGAAATGTGACTTGGCAGATATTATTTATTGAAAGATACGAATTGTTGTTTTGTACTTTTCATTGTATTTAAAGTGTGTCCATGTTATTTTATGGTATCGCTTGTGTTATTTTTTTAGATTATTTACTGGAACGATAAATCATATTTATTTGCAATGTCTGGGTGCAGCCATTACTGGCTTGTCCGTTACTTCAAAGTTTTAAAAGACACTTATTCATACAAATATATTTATTTATAAATGGCATTAAGTTGACAAATAACAATAGAATCACCGATGAATAACATAACATTTGATTAAAAAACACCGTTTATTTATGAATAGAATAAAAAATACGAAATTGTATATATATTTATAAATATTAAACGTAGCCAAATTAAATTCGTATTTATTATAAATTCCACGTGCATAAAACTCTTTAAATCCGTGAAGTATTTTATAAAAACGAAAGAGTCGGCAAAAATACATTGTGTAACACAGCTTTTTATTCGCAAACGTGCAAGACTCACTGTGAATATGAAACGAGGCTTACACGGAAGCCAATCAGAAACGTAACACGGCATACAGGTGTAATTGTTTGATCGAACACCTGTGAACAAAGCCGGGCTTGCAGCACAAGGGTGACAATCGAAAATAAATTATTCACTGAAACAGAACACATTTTATATATTGCTTATGCATGAAATATCAGCCTATAGATTGGAGGCTTCCATTCGATTTACAACGATGGTGATACGACTGTGGCTTCCAGATCCTAACGTTTTATGCCATTCTATTTTCATGTTCGAATCACTTGGTAATTAGCAGCGCGGTTGACATTTCATCGTGTTACATTCGTGGCGTCCGAGTCTGTAAATAGCTTAAAATGTGCTGCTTTGTTTAATAAGTGTACTACACTTATTTGATGTAAAGTTACTGTCAACCTTCATGATGTAATGAGAATTTGAATGTCACGGCCGGAGTCAGATACTGGCAGAAGCTAATGTTTACATTATCAACTAATAATTATTGTTTCGGATCTTCATGTGTTCTGAGTCAAATGAGAAAATGTCTTTACAAATTTTCAAACTGTCAAGCTTGAGATAAGTTTACTCGGCATTAAAAGTTTAAAATTACGTGACCCTAGCTGACATTTTAACCGTGGAGAAATGTCGTGAAACTATTCGTATGGTACCAATTATTACGGAAAAATTTAACGCAGTATAAATGAAGGTCATGGGAATATAAAGAAAAATCCTCGTGGTAAAAAATCGATTTGAAATGTTTAGGGTTAGGATTAGAGTTGAAAAAGCCGCAGGTTAATTTGCTTCTCCTCGTTTCGTCTTTAATACTTATGGCTGAAGAAGAGAAGAAACATAATAATTGTTCACACTGAATTAAGGCAAACCCTTATTCAGCTATAAAATGTCTACTGCTTAACATATTTTTTTACCTATAATAATCATTTAAGAGGTGCGATACTTAGCACGCATCGAAGGCTGGTTTGCGAGAGCAGACCGTAGTTTTAAGCGCTGATGTCTGAAAGACAAATATAATGCGTTATGGGGCACACCTAGTGTAATGGCCTAAAAAAAAGGTGATTTTTGGGATTTTTTATTAAAAAAAAATACTTTATCAATTATTTACAAAATTTTAAGAATATATTTATACATGTTTCAAGAATATACAGTGAAATTTTTGAAGAAATAAATTAAATATTTTTTAAGTTATAGTCGATCTCCAACGGCGCGAACAAAAAAGGTCCTTCACTGCTGCAGTGATTCCGGCCTTCTCCGTGGATGAAATCTAAAAAAAATAATCTCGTTAAACTAGATAATATTGTCTGTACAATGACCTACGATAAAAAAAAATATAAAAAATTGACAATATGGCGGCGTTTTAAAAAAATAGTCGAATTTTACCCAAAATTTTGGTCGTTTTTGGCCTGCCAAAATTCGATTTTTTGATCAGATCAAAAATCGATAGGTCATTGTACGGAAAACTATATACCGGGTATATCAAGACTGCTACCGAAAACGAAACGGGTGATAGTTTAAGCGACTTCAGACACAATCCAACAGAAAAACTTGCAAAAAAAAGCGACAATTTTTTTTTTGTTATTTTTTTCCTATGGCCATATTTGGGTGGTAAATACATTTTTTCCTAAAATAATAGTGTATATCCTTTTATTTATAAATACTCTAAGGTATAAAAGAGTTTAAATTATTATTTTAGCAAAAACTATGAATTTACCACCCAAAATTGACGATATTTAAAAAATCATAAAAAATAATTGTCGCGTTTCTATGCGAAATTTTTAATTGCATTGTGTTTGTAGCCACTAAAACTACCACCCGGCTTCGTTTTCGGTAGCAGTCTTGAGATACCCTGTATAGAACATGTAAAAAAAAATCGATAGTGATCGGATCATTTGTTTTTGAGTAATCACTGCAGCAAATTCGGAAAATGCTGTTTCGAGAAAAACGCGTTTAAAGATAAAATGATCGTTTTCACTGTTATAAGTGCTTTAAAATCATACTTACAGCTAATCTGCTATTCCAGGGCCATATAATTCACCTTCCTCTTCTTCGAAAAGGGCTTGTTCAGCTGAAGAAGCTTTTTTTCGATATGATCGACCTTCTTTTGAAGAAGCCCTTTGGCGATGATCAGCGATTCGTACTCTCGTTTCGTCCTTAAGAGCCGCAAAATCTCTCGCTGCAGGTCCAACTATAATAAATAAATAAAATAAATAACACCCAACAGTCACATACATAGTCCTGACCCCACACTAAGATCGAGACTTGTGTCGTGGGTATTAGGAACTACGAGAGACTTTTCGGTCTCACAAACACCCAGACCCGGAAGAAATATTTGTGGGTCGCACAAACATTTCTCTCGGTGCGGGGATCGAACCCGCGGCCTCTCGTTTCACAGGCGGCGTCTAACCAACTGCGCCACGGAGGCTGTCGAACTATCACTCCCATTACATTGAATATCTTCAAAATTGACGAATAACCGTCATTAAATATTGCAGTTGCAAAATTATTTGACAATTCAATAGTTTTGAAGCCATTATGAAGATGCTTGGGTGAAAAGTGCCAAAGTAAACGGTTGTAGCTTTCATTGTTGTTCTGAGTATTGTTTACCTTTACATCTATCAAGCAATTCATATCGACATAAGTCTTCATAAATAGGTTTTATAGCTTCTTGTAGTTCTGGATCCAGTGGGAGGTAATCGCAATAGATCGATGTTTGGGAACATTGTGAGTTCCTTTTTGATTTGAATACGAAGATTGATCACTCATTTTAAAAAAAATAACACCTGCAAAATTATGAAGCGCTCGATACAACGATCACAATGGGACTAAACGTGTCTGGCTCCGAAAATATTTTACGTGGCAGTAAACGAAAAATTTCTAGAAATTTATAGAAATTATTATAATGATATATTTTAGTATACCTGAGAGCCAACAATAGAAACCGGAGTCGTGTTATAGGGGCTGGAAGGGACAGTAGACTCTGAACAATACCTCAGGTACGTCTCGTAGCTAATGAGACTCTTTAGCTGCCGAGCGGCTGCTCTTTAAATTGCTATAACTCAAAAACTATTTGAGATATCGATTTGAAATTTTAATATGTTATTTTTAAAGGTGTAATCTACCGAAATATGAAAAAAAAAGAAAGATCGTTTTTTTTTTAATTTCACACTAGGTGTGCCCCTTAAGTCAAAGCGAGTTTCAATAGTGACAATTGGTATCGGTTTACCACTGTATGCAAACTAAATAATATTCTGTTGCGTTCCAAGATTATGAGGTGGAAACCGAGCCGGCATAATTATTTTGCCCAGTTAAATATAATCAACTCTCACCAGTCGATACCCTCCCTACTTGGACGGATTTACACATACAATCAAGTAAATTTTCGTGCCAGTATTAAATAATAACAGTAAAATTACAAGCAATACAATTTTTTTAATAACCGTGTAAACCGAGCCAAAGGACACAACAGCCATTTACATATAAAAAATTCACTGGCAACGTTACGAAGTTGTTTTTGAGTTGCCGAGTCTATAATTTAAAGATCGGACGGCCGAATAATGTCAGCGCAGCGCAGTTAAATATTACAAGGGGTAAATATGTACAAAGGGTTTGGGGTACCGTTCGCGTGACCGGACACCCACCTGAACTTCTAATTTCTACGACCTTTTCAAGAAATTCATTTGTACGCGAGTAATTTATGAGATCGCGTGGCCACCCTTCGCACGATAGAGCGGTTAAAATTGTTTATTAACGCACCTTAATGTTTTTACGGATAATGGAAATACTAGTATCATTGATTGGACAGTTTAGGGGTATTAATTTAATATAGAAAATGTTTTGTTATTTTGACGCAATGTGAAGCTTAATCCAAATAAAAACGGCGGCTCACACTAGTCAGCCTGGCCAAAAACGATTTTAGATAAATAAAAGATTGAGATAGAGAAAACTTTACTATACACCACTTAATAGGAAACAACAATTATAATTAGAGAGTACAACACCATTTAAACCCGAAAAGCGACAGAATCCCGTCGGACTCTATAACAGACTATATCCATCTTCGTCTACGTTGGTCACAATCCAAACACATACGAATGTGTTTACATCGCCTCCATATCCCTTTTTTCTCGTAGCAACGGATTGATATGAATTTAGCAAATGAAAAGTACATACATACATAATCTCGCCTTTTTCTCAGAAGTGGTAGGCAGAGGTTTTACTAGGTCACCCACATTTCTCCTCGTGTGTTCTGTCCCTTGATTAGATAGGGGGCGAGCCTATCGCCATATCGGGCACTAATTCCGGACTCCGGGCTGATAGTGAATAGAAAAACCCAATATCATTTTACCCGACTCGGGACTTCGAACTCGAGACCTCAGCTTGGTAACCGTATCGTACTACAACTACGGCACCGAGACAGTCGAATGAAAATTGACAAGCTATAATTTTCCCTATCAAATGCAGTATTCCTATGGGATATACTCCAATCTAAATTAAACGACGGGAAAGCGCGGCGATAATATGGAATAAAGTGAACGGCCTAAAAGTTTTTGCGGAAATCAACATTTCATTCCGTACATTAAAAATTCGTTCACAGATAGAACGAAATACGAGTAAACTCATTTTAGCCTGAACCAACTGTTTAAGTGCTTTAAAAACTAAAATAACAGCGGGCGTGTAAAATTATTTCAACGTTAATCTCAAAAATGTTGCATACATTATGGCCATTAGTACAAACTAAACCAAATAGTAATCGACAAGAGAGGTTAAGCGGTGATTCAAAGAAATTAAATTTCTAAATTATAGGTGAGTATTTGGCGGTTTTTATTATAATGCATTTTTTATCAATAAAACCTTTTAATTGGGGGATAAAAGTAACGTATCCATAAATGTATCAAGTTAGAAATACAAAAATGTTCTTAATGTCTTTACTAGAGTTTAGGCTGAGTATCACGCCGGTAATGGCTGTATACAGGTCCATTTCAAAAGTTCGCTATAGAATTTTTGAGCTTGACTGGTTTAGTTGTAGATGATTATGGAGATGATGGCGTATCTTCCACTCAAAAAATATTTAAATGGCCACCGAACTATGGTCGATACCAAACGGCACCGATCGAAAAATAATTAAACATAATTTGCAGTTGGCTAATTTATCTAGCACCCGCACTAGGCCAGCGTGGTGGACTATATGGCCTAACCACTCTCAATCGTACTCTCGATTGTAGAAGAGGCCCGTGCCCTGCAGTATATGAGCTAATGAGACCTTTCCCATTCTCTAACTATTCCATGTCAGCATCTATATCGTAAAACAACGACTGCACACCTTAAACATTTCATATTTTTGTTCAAACGCCATTGGAAGCGTTGATTACTTCATCAAACAGGCTCGTTTGTCGCCATAAAAAAAATCCCATATAAACGAACCCGAAAAAGTTATTAAAATATTGTCAACGGGAGGTCACCGGGCCGTTATAAAGGTTATAATTGATTCATTCAACGTTTAACCAAATATAAAATATGCGGTCAAACAATTTAATTGCTCGGCTGTGTTTAACGCGCACCCTTTATGTACACAACGGCCTGATAACGACCCTGTAACATCCATAAAGCACATTTCAATTGCATTTTTGTGGCCCATGTTAATAATTTTGCTGAATATTGTTAATGGAATTGTAAGTGCACAAACATGTATCAATTATGATGTGGATGAGTTATTATAGATAGGAAAACGAGGTTTCAGGTTTCATTATGTATTCTCTAAATTACTTATTAATTTGATTGCCATGCTTTTTTAATCAATCTATACATATAAATAAAATTGAAGTGTCTGTTTTAAGAGTGAAAATAAAAAAAAAATGTCCTACTACATATTGTTATATACACGATACCTGTGCCGAAAATGATATTTAAAAAATTTTGTCTGTCTGTTTGTTCCGGCTAATCTCTGAAATGGCTGGACCGATTTTGACGGGACTTTTTTTTGTCAGGTAGCTGATATAACAAGGAGTAACTTAGGGTACATTTATTTTAGAAAAATAAAGTAATGTTGCAATGCCCGCGCACAGCTCACGCGCATGCCACCACTGGCTGTCACGTCGGGCGCCTCCCACCACTTCTCCCACCAACGAATCAATATCACATTTACAAAACATTGTATATAAAGAATTTTTTCAATAAAGCTAATACAAAAAACTGAAAATAATTGTGTAACGGGAGTTTACCGCCGCTCGCTAAGAGATGGCGCCACCGTAGAATTAGATCGCGGTATGGTTTCGTTGCAAAGGTTGATAATTAAAATAAAAATGCAAAAAAAAACTTAATAAACTAATTAACTTTTTTGTTAAATTCCACGCAAACGAAGTCGCGGGCACAGCTAGTTCTTAATAATTTGCATGCAGGGAGTGGCATCAGGTTATGTTTTAGTTTTATAATTGGATATGTAAATAAGCAGTAATGAAAAGCCACTTTTTGCGACTCACTTAGAATATTGATGTTATAAGAGCTGCCCACCTAGTAATAAACTGATCATAAACTCACATTTGTGAGCATTAACTCCGCTTTTATATAATGTATAAGAAGCATAAATAAATAAAGAAATGATGCCCATATTATTAAATATAAGAACAGCAGTTTAAATGAACTATTGTGTTTTGGATTAAAGAAAATGGTAGCCAGAGTAGCTACTGGACATATTGAGACTTAACATCTTATCTTAACATATTATGGATGGCGAGCGCAGTGAAACACCAAGCAATGCATTTGTAATTCAAGGTGTTGTTCGGTTTGGCCACTGTTCAGGAGCGGTCGTAACGCTTATCATGAGGCGAAAGACATACTAGTCCCGCCATTCACTGCATTAAAAAAAACAACAATTCTATGAATTCAATACTACCTCGGTACCCTAAAAACACTCCGATTATTAATAAGTAATTTGCGGCCGAAAACCAATAATTTAATAATTATGCTCAAAAATATTCCAACCACGATTAAAATACGAAAAAAACACTTGACGCCATCCACATGTCGGTACTCAGCAGATCGCTTCGGGCAAACGGCTTCTGTAAATGCTGAATAAAGTGTTATGATAAGTAATTTATATTTCGTAATTACACCGTACCATCAGTTGATAACCTTTTTAACATTAATACATATGGATAAAGTATAAACATATTTGGATAGTAGGTAGAATTATCGTATATCGTATTGTTATTGGGATAAGCTGTGAGTAATAATCATGAAGTAGTAATCTTAGAAAGTACAAGTTGCATTACTTCATAATAGATGGTAGTATCATAATAATTAATTGAAAAAGTGGTATTAAAGATAGTTCCTGCTGTATGAGCCCAATAAGGTTCCAATAGGGCGGAGAAACGAGAATTCTGTAATCCACTAACAAAGTTCCTAATTGCATAGCAAATTCATCGCCAAAGCGTTTGGTTGCACAATGGAATAACGATGTTGCAGTCAGTTTTGACATGAATGGGCCGGCTCGACCGAGCCAGTGACACTATATACAGAAAACCTCCGCGTAGTGGCTTTGCTGTTGCATTTCATTCGGATAATGAGATTGTAGGAGAGTCAACAATCCTTTATACCTCTGCTCTTCGTTGTCTATCGTAGAAAGCTGCCAACTCCTATATTATAATGTTACTGGTCGTGATATGAAAGTAATCAGATATTACCACGTAATTTATATGTATGACTGTCTCCTTATGTAATCTTTAATGTGCTTATTTGACTAAAGGAACAATTTTATATCCTGATTTCTAAAATCATACGATTTGTTTCTAATACCATCGTTTTTAGCGCTTTAATTATAATTCTATTGATACGTAGCACAGTTCTTTGTTAGTAAAATCTTCCCAACGGACAATTTAGTCCCCAAAATTATTCTCATATTTAGGAACAATATAAGTAAAAGTAAAAAGTTAGGAACAATATATAAATAAATAAAATGCACGAACATGGGTCAGTCGTCCCATGCCGTGAATGGAAAAAGGCCTTTCGTTTTTGTTAAAGTTTCATGATGATGAATGTTGTCAGACCACATTTAAATGACACCAAAAGCATTGTTTATTCGTACGTAACAGATATTGGACAGGATTAAAAATCTGAAACGTTTCATACATCCTTTTGTTCAAAGTAATAACACATGTCGCTGCTGACTTCGTTCAATATTGGTGTCAATATATTCTTCTAATACACCTTTTCTTGCAGGATACTGCACTAATGCAACGTTGCAATTCAGTCCTATAAAAATGTAATAAAATAATATTTCGAAATCTCAAACGATGCCATCGCATTCATCATGTAATCCTAACTTACTGCAGACTCGGGGCTCGTCCCCGAACAACTGAACACCCTAACCTCCCATATGCGTAAACAGCAATTTCGCCCAGTAATTTGTAGTATGCATTAGATGCGCCTTATCTTAGCCGGTATTCCAGGATGAACCGGGACTTAGGAGCCGACTGTTTCCGGGACAAACAAACGGAGGCATAAATCAACGTCAGCACAGCAAGTTTATCGCGTCTGGATTTCAGCCCGCGGACATGATCGCGGGATCCTTTAATGTGTTTGTTCTGCTGGGAAAAAGTTTCAACTTCTATGCAGATAACGATAGCTCAACTTGGCTCATTATTTAAAACCGACACTAACTTTTCTGTTTGTTTAATAGTTACCTTGAGTTCGCCGGTAGGATTGTAGAAGTACGAGCGGTGTTAATATTGTGCTGACGTAACAAGATGTCTGAGAATTTTATATTAAGATTTTTATTACCTTGTTATTTGGTCCTGGCTTAAGCTGCCAGGATTACATTTAATATAAAAGAGTAATCTTTTATTTATATATTTTTAAGTCCAATGTTGGCAACGGGCGTTTTCTCACCGAGGTATATTCACCCCGTTAAAACCATGGAGGGTAAAAAACTGATGTTCTCAATTACCAGCGTTTGAGGTAATTATTTCTAAAGCTGCATAGGTCACTACTACTATTTAATCACAAATAGCAACACATGACTTAATAATCGGTTAAGATACTACGATTACCCCAGATTTCTCACCAGTATACAACAATATTACAATTCCTACAAATCTATTATTTTTTATTATGGAACTTGTTTTCAATATTTGTGTCCCAAGTCCAAGATCCGCCATTTCGAATTAGGTATATACATGTTATGACGGTGTGTGTTGAATAAATAAATATCTACGTCCTTTAATTAGCACGAATTATTTTCATCCAGACAATTCCAAATAAAGAATCATTCAGCCAAGTAAATATTCTTGTTTCATTCAATATATAAATAGAACATCCTTTTGATATTCCTCGCATAAAAAAATAATCCGGGTTTTATATTTCTTTAAATTTACCCTCGTTTTAATATACAAGAGTAATTAAATTTCCTTTCAATGCAATTCTGTTAATGTGTGTCTGATACGAATACGAAGAACTACGTATAATGTTGAAAATAAGAAATACCTAAAGCCTTACAAATATAAAAGAATAAAGAAAAATATAACTTGTAAAGGAATTTTGTACGTTAATTAATGATATTTTGCTCAGTCGTATTCAAGCATCATTGATGGTTTTATTTCCTACTTTTGTCTCAATAGGTAATTTATAGTATGTATATATGTATGTTTATCTACAGAAGTATTCATATTTGTATGTATATAAAATATATTATATAAATATATATCAAATATTGTGTATAATATATTAATTATAAATAATTTCTTTATCTATTCCTTTTCAGAGCACGTTTACCTTTAAATTCTATACTGCCCTCTCTTCTTATCCTTTTCTTATATCCATCCAAGGGTTGTCTGGAAGAAATCGCCTAGGACGATAAGACCGCCAACTGTACTCTTTAATTTTATTTGTTAAATATTGTATTATGTTGTCCTTTTGTGTGCAGTAAAGAATATATAGAATATATAAATGGTGGTGACGACATTTTACAACAACAACCTTTTGAAAGAAATTAAGAATCACATGGTCCACATGGAGTAACAGCTTTGGTAAACCTTTACATTTGCTGCATGAGATTAAGGGGCGTTCAGTATTTCTTTTCGTTCATTTTACTCCGCTCTTATATGATAGAAACTATACCCATTAACAGGACAGATGTCGACTAACGACTTTCAATACGTGACGTCATAGAAAGATTTATTCCTAAGTGTTTAATTGATAGATTTCTCAATTCTACGAACAAATTAGCAATTGATGCTGGTGCTTGAGGCACCGACCCTTCGGAATTACTTGCTCCATCCAGTTGCCTACCTCGGGTCATCGCTCTTACTAGCCGGGGGCGTAAATTGGAACCCGTTTGCCCTAACCGTTATCGATTCTTGTTGATATGGTCTGCAGTTTGCCAATCGATTAAGCTACGCTAATAGTTATTACTCTTAATTTAATAGTTGGAGTCGAATTATCTTCAATGACATTACTGGTGTGTGGAGTGTCTAATATCTATAATATACTTAAATGTGGAGGAGAATTGCGGCATTAGTTTACTTTAAGAGATGTTCTAAATAAAATACAAGAGCTATATTATTGTGTAAGACTTAATATAATATATAATGGTTTCTTAGATTTACGCGAATGTTACACATTTAATAAAACTATTATTTACGGATTTTATCGCGGATTTGGTTTAATTTTTACATGACGTTTCGATTACTTTACAGCTTTCGTGGTCACGGGGCGGACATAATATATATTTGTTTTCCTTTTGTGTAGGTTTGTTGCAGTGGCAACATAAAATTTTGTGGTAAATTTTTTTTGTATGGTTATTTTGTTTCTTCTGCTGCCCGCATGTTTATATCCTGATTTCTCCTTTAACAATTCGCAAAACTTTAACTCGCTACAAGGTTAAGTCTGTCCACAGTAGCCTCGAAAATCATAATATTATGAGGCTTCCATTGCACAGTTTATTATGCTAGTTTGGAGGCCAAGCTCTTATCTAATCGCATGTGTGAAAGTTGTGACGAATAAATAAACAAATTAATATCTATTAAAATACTCCCGATGCCTTATATTCCAAAAAAGTCAATTTTCTATTTTTCCTTTCTTCTTATACCTACCCATAATCGTAGTCCGACTCAAACAAAGAAAATTAGAATAGACAGAGGCAATAAATTATATAGCATTGTATTTATCTTGGTAAACATTAAAATGGAAGAAACATCTCGGGTTGGGGCAAATAAATGGATCTGAATTCAATTTTGTGTCTAATCAAATCTAGTGGAGACGCTACGCGTAAACAAATTGAGATAGCTGTGCAAATAGTTTTGTAATTATCTAAAGCTTGTTTTGCAAATAGAAAATAGGCTGTTTAAGAAAATAATAATTCTGACTGGGATTCAGGTAACCTTTGAAACGTAATAGAGACCTGAGTAAGTTTATATTGTTTCAGTCCTTATTAAAGCAATCATTTTGGTAAATAGACTTTAGGACAAGTTTGCCTTTGAAGTTAAATTAACACAATAATGGTTTTGGATTACTGTTAATGTTCACGTTGCCTGTTCTTCCATCTATGTCGATCATATGAATTAAATCTTAGGCTTTATTGTTATTGCCTTAAACACCAGTGTGTTTAAGGCACAACATTAGCAATAAGCAGTGTATATTTTTTCAGCGTCTATATTTAAATAATTAAGAAACAGCTTAATCAAATAATGGATCTATTGGCTGCAGCTCTCTACCTACATTTACCATACACTTCACAAGATGTTTGACGTGATTAAATTACTTGTTTCTGCTTTAGAGGTAGACTCCGATTCTAAACCAATTCAAATACTAAGAGAACCGCATCACAAAACCCATTTCACACACAAACAGCGCAACATTGAAATCATTCAATTCCTTTTGTCGAGTGACACAATAGTGAAGTCTCATTCATAGTATATTCAATTGCTAACTTTATGTAAGACAAGCCTGGTGAAGCGAGCATTGTACACTAAGATGCTTTGCCTTGGATAAGTACACAACTTTGGAAGTTTCCCTCTTGGAAGCATTTCCACCCGGCGAGACTGCGAAGTTAACTAAAAAATATATTTCACTTTGTGAAACTAACATGTGGTTTATTTTGCAACGTGAGGGTTTTTGATACTTTGCAAGTAATGCATTCGACGTTTTTAATGATATCCGCTGAGGACTTACATTTCTTTACAATTTGAATATAATTATGAAGTTGACATATTTGGTAACGTCTGTGGTTTTGTGACCGAAAAATATACTCGTCAAAACAAAATAAGGGCCACCACTATTTTTCGACTTTAATTCATTTTCTTCAGGATTCAAGCTTAGAAATTGTCTTTATATAATAAAATAAACTATTATTTATTAAATAAAATTATTCTAAATTCAAATTAATTAAAAACTAATTGTATTTGTAAGGTATTATATTTTATAAATCTTTTTTGAAATTTATGCCCAACATTAATATTAAAATTTTAACTAATAGGTAGATAACAAGCAGTTTTTTCTCATTTTCATATCGGGTAAGTCTTCCTCTTTTTGAAATGCATTCTTGGAGCCTTGAAAGCAATGTCTCCACAAGATTTTTGACTCTGTCATCAGATATTTCTTTCCAACAACTTTTTAATAAGTTTAGCAGCTGCTGGTGACTATGCACATCTTCTTGAGCTGTCTGAACCCATCGTTTGAATTGATCCCAGAGTCGTTCAATCGGATTCAGGTCAGGACTGTTGGCAGGCCACGCCAAAACCTGGATATTGGCTTCGTATAGGACCGCCAAAGTTGCTCGTGCTGTGTGCGGTCGAGCATTGCCCTGCATCAGGATGAAACTTTCAGAGGCTGATTGTGAAAATGGAATGATATGAGGTCTGACTATTCGATCGATGTAAAATTATGCTGTCACAGTACCCTGGTTTAGAAAAGCAAGGTCAGGTTTACCTAGTAAGCTAATACCGGCCCAGACCATAACATTGGGTCCACCAAATCTATCACGCTCATGGATAAAAAATCTGAAAAACTTTCTCCACTTCTTCTCCATACTCATCCACGTCTAACATCCCTAAAAAACTTCACTTTACACTCATCCGTGAAGAGCACGTTACGCCATTAGTTTTTACCCAATTCCAAATGTTGACGTGCAAATCTAAACGGCTTACACGGTGAGCTTAGGTCAGTTTAGTCCGGGCTGCTGGCCTTTTTACAAACTGGTGGTCTTCGTGCAAAAGTTTTTTTTATTGTTTGGTCGCTGTCAAGGGTACCCGTAATCCGGTGTAAGCGATTTTAGTGAAGGCGAGATGTAATATTCCGATTTCGACGTGCATAAAGTCGCACATAACAGTCTTCTTGGGCGCTGGTAGTACGAACTCTTCCTAAGCTACGACGCCGTGATATACTGCCCTTCTTTTAATACCGGTTCCAAAGGTTTTGGACAGCTCTACGTGAATATCTCAGCTTTAAAGTCACGGAACGCTGAGAATTACCAACTGCGATCATCGTTACGGCTCTAGAAGCAGTATTAGAGTCCATATGGCAACGAAATCGTGGCATTTTACAAAAAAATAAACGAACTATACGCAAAACTATCAAAAACCACCGCAGCAGTCAATAGACTGAGGCTAAACTTATCTAACGTAAATCTCCAATTTTTTTTAAACTAGCCACTTTAGAATATATTGTTAAAAAAGCGTTTTAACTGCACACTTGACAACAACATCGGCTATACCTGACCGTCGTCGTTAACTCAAGCACTTAAGACCATAAAAAATCTCATTCGAAAACACGGGGTGCCAACAATCTGTCTCAAACTGCAAAAAATTAAGTGGCCCTTATTTTGTTTTGACGAGTATATATTAAAAAAGAGGTTGTTGGATGCGAGCCCCGCACTGAGAATATTGGTTGTGTGATTAATCAATACTTATCTTGGGTCTACTTATATAGACAATAATATAATATGCCGAAAGAGCAGTAAAGTAACTAAGTAAAAGTATAGCGGTCGATAGCAAAAACATCAGCCAAATAATTTTGCTTCATGCAATAAAATTATGTATAAATGGATTACAGGAGTAATACAAAAAATAATCTTGAAAGACCAATGACTTAAACTATCCTAATATTCATATGCTTGGTTAGTTATATCAACATTATTCCTAATCCAACGTTATCAAACCATCTAGACTACAAAAAGGCGTTCTAATTAATTCTTTCAATAGCCCAGACACAAAAAGAAACCAACCTTTTGTTCACGCACGCAAACAATTTCCAATGAAAACCCATCTCCTATTTCATAATAAAACGAAAATAAGGAGAGCAATTACTGTCCAGCCAAATTGGAAAGTAATAATTCAGTTTTCTTTAATAAATTCTAGAAAGATTCAGACGTACAAGTTGATTAATGAGGGGCTGATAGCACCGCTCTACTGATAATAGCTGCTTGTCACATTTACATAACTTTTAAATTGTAAAGTGGATTTAAGAATTTGGGAGCGATACCGACATTTTGAATTTAATTACTTGGATATCGTTTCAAAGTTGAAGTTTTATTACCTCGCACGTAATGTAATTGGTGCTTTTGTTACAGTGTTGTGTGAAACTTCAGCTTTACTTTGAAATTCATCAATTTTAGCTTAATTTATTCTGAAGTCTTCTCGTGATATCTATCTCGTAAAATACAGAACGTCTTAATTCCATATCTATTTAGAATTTTATATCTACATATGTGAGAATAGCGCTCCTACTTGTAAGTTCAGTTTTATCCGTTCTACCATATTTACTGGTGAGATAATGATTCCTCTTTTTATATACTTTCTCGATTATTAACTAAGATGAGTTTACGACTTATCATTGAAATAGCGAATGAAGTTATTAACCTTGGCAGCTCCACCTTCATGGGATATTACAATTATTGCAATTGCGTAATTTTCGCAAGAATATGCCCTCTATGGCAAACACTGAGCTCTCTGAATACTAAATTAAGGCAATATTGAATAAACACGCAAAAATTATATACGAACCAATAATGAATATTAGTTAATAACAGCTCCTCGTATTTCAACAATATTAGTACACATATAACTTATAACACAAAATCTTGTCCCGTTTACAACGTTACCCTTATCGATTGATACTGCGGTGTCTTTATTATCTCCATTTCATTATTCATATTACACCTTAAATATAGCTGAATACGGTCTATTTTCGTTCGCTATTCTAAAATCCTCCCGTACGGCTTCTATAATGACATGTTTTGGGTGCCTCACCGTCCACACCCTAGCGAGAGACCGTAACCATTGTTATTAAATTTAATGGTTTTAGTTCACTAAACACATGTGATGATCGGATGCTCTGCCCATTAATCATGAGTCTTTTATTAAACGCTTTTCAAGCTGCTTTTACTTAAGTTGCTTGTAATTGATTTGAAAAATTATTCGAAATTAAATCACCATCGATTCGTTCTTTCCCCTATGACTTACAAGGTCGTTATAATGTGTAAGTTCAGTATCAAGCTAGAAATAGGTAATTATTGCCGTACCGAGCCATTTCTCTTTGTTGACCTTCAGAATATATTACTATTGCTAATAAAAACACTCCAACATTGGCCTGTCTGTTAGTTCTCCAAAGATTTAAAGCTTGAAGGTTAAAATTCATCAGACATGCTGGAAACGAGCGCTGTTAAAACATCGCACGAACTTATGAATAATAAATGCACTATGACAATATTCCCGCGATATTGTACACATTGGCGGTTACAATCGAAACACGAACAATAATTTCGTCGGAGTTACGCACATGTTTCGTCCATTGTTCAGCGCTGAAAAGCGATGTTAGCTCTGCAGGCGTACGCAAACATTGTTAAATCTCTCTCAATAGTCGCTCCACTAGTTTTATTTCCGTCAAAATTCCCTGTTTGTTTTGCGCAGATAATTTATTATGGCAAATGTAAACTGTGGTTTTGCACGATCGTTTTATCGTATTGGCCTTTTATTTAAGCTTTATAAATATGTGATTGTTGGGTTTTCTACTGTTTTTTTAATGGAGTGTTTTGGTTGTTTTCAGGTACGGTTGTACGTTGACTTCGTTTAAACTTCCGTCAAGTGTGAGTTTGTGTTATTGTTTAATATTTCGATAGTTCACTACTGGCGGTTTGCTTATAATTTTGAATTGGGGAGAGTTTAGATATTTTATGAACCCCATGTATAGATATCTTTATAAGTTAATCTCATACCGAAAGATGCTGAAGGCGGTTCATACCAACTTTTTTTATTCGTGTTGTTCATCAATAAACAAATAATATAAGACATTTTAGGAACTAAAATTGGAAAGATTTGGGTCCCATAACCTGCAAACGGGACAGAAATAATTGACCAGACAAGTATTGGCGATACATTATATACTTATCTTCTAGCCCACCGCACCACAATTGCAAGACACTAAAACCCTACTTCCAAGATACAATGTAACTGTATTCAGCCTCCAAAGCATCTCCGCGCATACATGATTCCACTGTAAATCCCACTGAGGCTTACGATATCAAAGTTCCACTAGCGACCTCCGATCCTAGCGGGCTCGCCCCAGCCAAGTTAAATCGACTCATAAAATAATAGTGGCGATTGTTGCTCGTTGTGAATTCAGCGCGGATATTGTGTTAGCGCTTCTATGTAGAATGCAAATGTTGAGGCAAATAAATAAAGTTCAGTAATAATCGAGGCATGTTGCTGCGTTGGAGAATGCGGGTTCGATCGATGTGATGTATTGCAATGGCTTAGAGATATTGGTCCAGGTTTAGATAATTGTGTATGTACGTTTTGATTTGTAAAACTCGTCCATAGTATATAGCTTTAGTAGTACGTTATATAAGAAGGCGTCAATATTTGATCCGAATAAATGTGTCTTTGATTCCTTGTAAATCTGTAATAATTTCATCTGTGCCTTCATCTGTAATCAAAGTACATGAATCAATCTACACAACATGCTATCGTTTAATAATAGGTATATCGTCCCGAAATATTCGAAAGATCTTTAGATAGGTAACGGGATTTTTACGTAACAACGAAAATAACGAGGATATATCCAAAATTGTTGACTCGTGAGAAAATTTTGCACTTCTGACATTTAGCTGCTTTGAAAAGTTTAAATTTTCTCAGCAAAGGCTGTCGTCCGTGCTAACTGATTGTATAAATAATATTCCTTTAGATGCCTTCGTTAAGCTCTCTCATATTATAACCCCAACAAATTTAAGGCATGTCACAGAAATACTTATTCTTAAGATTATTAAAAAAAAAACAATCAAGAAGGGCTACTGGTTTTAGTTAATGTAAAATAAAATGACTTGTGAGACTGGTCACGATATCAAGTACTAAACCTACTGAATGTTATTATAGAGCAATCAGACACATCAGTACAGATAGAATAAATTAAATGAAAAAAAAAATGGTCTACTGGGTTCCTCTATGTTCCATATTAATGAAGTCTAGTTATCAGGAGTCAGGCACAGCAATTCCAAACGTGCTTCGTCTGTTCAGATGCCTCGTACATTGCACCGACAAACTGGAAACTTGTTTACAGAATTTCAATACACTGTAATGAGATCTCAAATGTATTTTGTTCGCTATAGAAGTTTTGCTACGTATGCATACCATACATAACATTTCACACATGCATGGCAATGCGAAAAACAAAAATGCGGTCAAAATATTTCGTAAAAATGGTAAATTGCTTTCGCGTTTATTATAACTCTCAGATTAAAAGAAAACAATTTTTTCATCCACGCCGCAAATAATATTCGGAGCGCGGACCGAGCTTAACAAGCCATTACTTCACATATCCCAATAGCTCCGTATAAATGATTCCAAATTTATCAAAATCAGGATTTCGTCCATTAACCACCGAAAACATTACCCGACCACAACATTCGTAGCTATTAATAAACGAGGGCCGCCATTACGGACGGGGTAAATCTCCCGGTTGTTGGCGCCGGCTCACAATAAAACAGCCAGCGCTTGCCAAGGCGCCATGCCAAGCAACTTTAGCGGGAATGCCTTCGTCCGTAGCGTTCGCGTCTTTATCTCTTTCCTTTCTCGTCAGTGTGACAGGGACACGTAGATAATACTAATTTAGATATTCAGATTCAAACGACCTATTCTGATTCGTGAGCTTAAGTCTATCGCGTTTCTCATTCTACTGATATGGTAAATCAGATTGTTTCGCTCATGTTTGTTTTGATACGTTTTACGCTTCGCTGGCTGTCATTGTTTGCATTGTCAATGCTAATATAACGCTTCCTTATCAACTGATCAATTATGATGCAGTCGTTTAAAGTTAGTAGATCATATTACTTGAATAAAAGGTTTTTTGAGACATGTCAACATTCTTTTGGTAGAGTTTTATGAAAATTATGTATACTTTTTCATAATTTTCATTATGGGTCAACCATGTTAATCGTGAAAGCAGTTTTCCGTTATTCAACGCTAATGTTACGAGTGCATGTAACCAATAAATCTCCTTACTCTAAAACAACAACAATTCGGTTTGAAATGTGAATTCTACGAACCAATATATACATAAATTCGTATGTATCACAACATACGAATTTATGAAACTCGGCCTGTGAAACGAGAGGCCGCGCGTTCGATCCCCGCACTGAGAGAAATGTTTGTGCGGCCCACAAATATTTCTTCCGGGACTGGGTGTTTGTGAGACCGAAAAGTCTCTCGTAGTTCCTGATACCCACGACACAAGACTCGATCTTAGTGTGGGGTCAGGGCTATGTATGTGACTGTTGGGTGTTATTTATTTATTTATTTCTGCAGTTGCAAACCAAAATTCCATGCAAATAACTTAAATACATTATCAAAATAGTTAATTTGAATTACATGTACATATTAGTAACGGCAAACAGACGAAATAGTTTATGAAGCGCCCAAGTTCTTGCAATTCTCGTTTTAAAACGCCACCACAGCGGGCTAAATGGGAGCAAACACAACTAATTTCACAACTGAAAGTTAACAAAATGGCAAGTCGGTATGTCAAAACGTTCACCATTCCCGTTGTAGGTTGTTAAAGGCGGCGGTAATGAGCTCGCAGCGTCTCTAATGTTGAAACTATCCACATTAAATATAACTTTAAGATTCCTGCCTTTCCATATGTGCAAGTTACACTCGACAAAGGTTGTGAGCGCTTAATGACATATTACTTTGATTAATTGAAGGTTTAATCGCGCAAGTTGTAAGTCGTATTGTCGAATTTAGGGCTTTACACCCCAAGGGACGAAGACAAGTGTCGGTAATTCATTTGCTTTTTGTTGATGTCTAATTTAAGGCCCCAGATGTGTCATGTGGTGGGTTTGTGCAAGGATTTGTGAAACATGAATATGTTTGTCTCTGTGGAAGAATATACATATTTATATTAAGTAATAACATTTACTAGGTACCTTTTTTTGTACTAAGTGAAACAAAACTTAATCATACTTAAGTAGCGTCACCAATATCTGAATTGGTATCTGTATTCTCAACTATTTCTTTAGCATTTAGATCTTTAACAATTTTCCACACAATGTAGTTTCTTTTTCTCTTTTTAAGTTATTTCTTGCAATTTAATTTTCTCAAGTATTAATACCAGTAGCGTTAACTTCTCGTCACAAACCATTAACTTACATCACAATACCTTTGCGTATAACTATCTCGGATTTGAACGTGCGAAGTTGTATACGTAGGTTTATGACTGTTGCCTCTTAAATGGGCTCCGACCGCGCAACTTCCAGAGGCGTTGACATTCTCAAGATATTTCCTACCTCGGCTCTCGGCTCTGACCACGCCTACGTAGCGTACTTTGCACTTCATACACGCGCCACACGAAATTACAAAAATTCTTTTCTACGCTGTTTGGGCTTCTAATTAATGTTTGATGATTACGGTCAATGGGGTATTTTATGAATACTAATTTCTGTTCTTCTATTTTATGGTACTTAGATTTTTGGTTTATAATAAATGGTAATTGTGATGACATATATTATTAAATATCGTATGTGCCTTGAAACGGCTTCACAATTAATAAACCATTTCATAGTAGCTGGTAGATCAATCACAAAAGAACAAATCTCATAAAATTTCCACTGGAGTAACAGAATCAATTTCAAATCCAATCTATCAAATAAAAAAATCTAGAGTTTCACCTACAAAGCTGAGCAGAGGAAAACCTGTTAATACTTGGAAGACATAATATTTCAGTAGTTTTCCTTATATTGCGTTCGTAAGATCGTCCACCCGACGAATCAGTCATTGTCAAGGAAGTTTATCGCCTCGCCTCGAACGGAACAGGCCAAATGTGTTTGTTGTGGTTTCGAACTCACGGTACGACAAATATAAATCACATTTTGCGACTGTTAAGTTGTGCATTGCAAGTTGCGCGTCAGGTATTGTTGCATAACGTTCCTTGCTCCGCTGTTTGATTTTATCAAGTTTAGGTCAGCACCGAAATGTGTCAAGAGATACGTACATAAATCTTGGATTGTAAATGGGGTTTTCTGCTGTGTTAGCTTAGTGTTTGCTGTTTGGTTTTTTATTTGCTTAGATATGTTTTCTTTGATATATTATATTAAAATAACAATAGCTCATTTACTAAACGCATTAAACAGGGTATATTAAGACTGCTATCGAAATCGAAGCTGGGTGTTAGTAGCAGGGCCGTGCACTCCTTGTAGGCAGAAATGCAGTGCTTTACTTGCCATTCACAGATATTTTATTATAACGTTCGTACGTTTTAGATGACTTTAATTTATAGTAAACTAGCGGCCCGGCCCGGCTTCGCCTGGGTGCAGATACTTTTTTATTTTACTCCACACCAAATACGTGTTATTTTTCGTATAAGCTCTTGTATACCTAAACATGAATTAGCTATCCTACTGTCCTGCTCAATTCTGTCCCATCCCGTCTGTTCATTCACTTCCCGATACGTCGCGTCCTTTCTCTTAATTAACCATCCCGTCTTATACCGTGCATTTACATTTCGTCCTATTAAATCTGTCAGCTATCCCAGTCTTCTCCCCTACCTCTATACTCTATTATATCCAGTTTCTCTCTACTTTCTAAACACTTTATCGATTTTGATTATCCATGCAATATCCCATCCCTTATTTCACCCCCACTATGCTGTTTTTCCAAATAGTAGAAATGCACTCACACACACACAATTAACGTAGAAACAATTATATTTAACTGGTTTTTGAAGACACAGGCAACGCCTAATTTGAGAATCCCTGCAATATTCTCCATAATTATATAAAATTTTTATTTTATTCAGTTCAGTTCAGTTTTTATTTTTATGTGTTATTTTATTAAAGATTTTTCATTTTCAAGTGAAATTCTATCTTGAAATTAAGTAAAACTTAATACATGTGAATATTATGTATTTAATTGTCCTATATTTATGTAGCATCATAATATACTCTTTAGTTTACAATAAATTCCTGAACGTATGCATAAATATTTGACAATCAATTTAAATGTCAACCACTTTTCATTACTGTCATTAATTTACATCTTTAAAATCTAAAATACGCCATAAATCGAATATTATGGCTATGTGTTGTCGATTCGAAACCTTTATTTAAATACGTTATTTAATTTTAGGGAAGAGTTTACCGTATCGACGCTATGAACATTAAATCTTTGACAGTTACAAACCCATGAACATTTTGTATGGCAAAATGTTTTTTCCTTTTTTTTATACTTTCGTCAATTCAATCGAGATAAAAACTACCCCACCTTTAAGTTGGAACAAATAACACATATCTACAAAATTTCATTATAATCAGTTGAGTGGTTTAGGAGTCCATCGCGGACAAACAACGTGACACGTGAATTATATATACAGGGTATATGAAGACTGCTACCGAAAACGAAGCCGGGTGGTAGTTTAAGCGACTTCAGACATAATGCAACAGAAAAAGTTTCAAAAAAAAGCGACAATTTTTTTTTTGTTATTTTTTTCCTATGGCCATATTTGGGTGGTAAATACATTATTTCCTAAAATAATAGTGTAAGCCCTTTTATTTATAAATACTCTAAGGTATAAAAGAGTTTAAATTATTATTTTAGCAAAAACTATGGATTTACCACCCAAAAATGACGATATTAAAAAATCATAAAAAATAATTGTCGCGTTTCTATGCGAAATTTTTAATTGCATTGTGTTTGTAGCCACTAAAACTACCACCCGGCTTCGTTTTCGGTAGCAGTCTTGAGATACCCGGTATTAAGATAAATGAATAAACAAAATATAATAACTTAAAAACGCCTAATATTTTATAAATAGCACCTATTTGCAATCACGCAAACATTATGTTTGCCACGCGAAAAGCAAGCGGCGCTACAAAGCAAAATAATGTACCTAATCAACCAAGTCATGCCGCCGCGTCCCGCATGACATTTGTTTGCATGTGTGTAGTAATTTTGGTGTCCGTGCACAGTCGCAAACGCACACACCCATGAATATTGAAAGCCGCGACTCCTGCGGCAGGCCTCGGAAGTTCGGCAGTTGTCGGGAGTAGGTAATCGTAAATGTTCGTTGCCTATAATCCGAGTAAAATTAATAGGCAGGAATCTAATAAATCACCTATGCACATTATGCATTTTTGGTTAGTAAGGTTTTATTTGTTTAAATAGAAATGCTTTGTGTTTCGCGGGGGGCATTTTGCTTTTTTTATGTTTTTTTGCGTTGTTTACTATTTTATACTAGTACGTTTGTAAAAAAAAAAAAACATTTTAACAACAAATCATTTTAACATTTGAAAATGTGTACATTTAACAGTTTATTACTAAGTTTCGATATTAATTTTAGTCATTTGCTTTTACTAGTGTGTTTGTTTATTTTTTCAAATGTTATTTGATTGTGAGGTTTGTATTAAAAATGTATGTTTATCAAATGAATGAATGAAGTGGCCGGTGTCTTGCGTTTATTTACATCGGGATATAGTAATCTCAACTAACCGGATCCTTGAATATGTGAAAATTGAAAGCTGACTAGGTGAGTTTTTTTATTTTACTTATTAGAATTTCTTCCGCCGCGATGATCGATCGCTGTTTTGTCTGCGTTGCCGTAGAAGATGGACATGAATAGTAGTACATCTAAGACTTGTTATGTTGGCATGGTTTCCGACTTAGAGATCCGTCGCGTGGCTGTGGCTATGCTAAAAAGACTATAAAAGAAAAAGTTTTTGTGACCGAGTACTCCGCCGCATACCCAGTGTCATAATCCTGTGCACGCCGCTGGTTAGTAGGTAGTTTTAGTGACGACTAAAAATTTTGCAAAAAAAAGCAGGTCCTTTTTTGTTATTTTTTTCCTATCGTATTTGGTATTTCATATTGTCGTAAATACATAGATTGTTCAAAAATAATATGTATATACGCTTTTATTTCGTAAGACGCTATGGTACGCAAGGGTTTAAATTATAATTTAGCAATAACTATGGATTTACCACCCAAACGCAATAATATTTAAAAAAACACTTTTCTTTGCAAGTATTTGCAGTTTGTAGTCACTTAAATCGTAAGATACTCTGTAATATTATACATCTATACTAATATTATAAAGCTGCAGAGTTTGTTTGTTTGTTTGAACGCGCTAATCTCTGGAACTACTGGTCCGATTTGAATGATTCTTTCAGTGTTGGGTAGTACATTTACCGGGAATGCTATAGGCTATATATCAGCACGCTATGACCTATAGGAGGAAAGCAGTAGTGATATTTCTAGCAAATACGAGGAAATTTTGTTCGTTTTTCGTGGTCCGATTGGTCGATATTCTATACTGATAGTCATAATTAAATATTTTGACCGCCATTTTAAAACGTGTATGCACCCGGGCGGAGCCTGGCCCAACCGCTAGTAGATTACAATAATAATGCTTAATTAGGCGGCACAATATATCAGGCTTATCTGTAAATTCCTTTTCAAACAATTATGTAAGCAGGGCGCAATCATGCTCAATTAAAATATCACATTTATATTTATGTTTCTCGTCTATCGTATTGCCAGGTTGAATAAGATACAAAATTTGTCTTACAAAATGTAACACGGGGTATATAGGTGATGTAATATAGACTGTCAGTTTCCCGTTCCTTATTTATTAAACTAGAATATAAAAAAATATTTTAAACAAACGCGTGCATGAATGCACTTGGTTATGTGACACGAAGCCTCAAGCGCGTTGACGTGTCGCTAAATCTGCTCAAGATTGAACTTAGACACGTAAGCTTGGCTAATTAGAACACTAATTCCTAACACGACATTGACCACATTTATGACTAAAAAATACTATGAATACAAAATACTAATCCTTGATACAAGGAAGTTGTAATTGGGAGGCAATAAACAACCATTTTATTTGTCACGAACTTTAGGTAGTCATACCGGGCATCTCAAGACTGCTACCGAAAACGAAGCCGGGTGATAGTTTTAGTAACTACAAACACAATGCAACTAAAAATTTCGCATAGAAACGCGACAATTATTTATTATGATTTTTTAAATATCGTCATTTTTGGGTGGTAAATCCATAGTTTTTGCTAAAATAATAATTTAAACTCTTTTATACCTTAGATTATTTATATATAAAAGGGTATACACTATTATTTTAGGAAAAAATGTATTTACCACCCAAATATGGTCAAAGGAAAAAAATAACCAAAAAAAAATGTCGTTTTTTTTTTGCAACTTTTTCTGTTGCATTGTGTCTGAAGTCGCTTAAACTACCACCCGACTTCGTTTTCGGTAGCAGTCTTGAGATACCCTGTATATATCATTTTCACATAACATAAAATTTGAAAGTCTCGGTGTCGCAGCTTCGACCCACAGTATTCATTTCGGGACTTATGTGAAATTACTTATATCTAATTATGTATAGCAGCTGTAAAAAAATACTTCATCCTTCTATCATATTTTTATATCCTCATCATCATCAGCAACAAGAAAGTCACTGCGACCTTTTTAAAAGAAATATAAAATCGAGATTACTTCAAAAAAAATAGCCCCAATATTTAGCCGTTAAGTAAAAGCAAATTGACTACAACTCGAAGTGTTTCAGAACATATTTAATTTGTTAACTATAAGCTGGCTTTGAGAGCAGTTTAACACCAAGTAAAAGAGTTTACTAAAATTGCATTGTTAGTTTGTTTAACCGCGGAAGGACTTAGAGACTTGGCTCGGTTGTCAGTAAATACTGATTTTTCCACAATAAATAGCCCTCTTTATATTTTTCTCAGAAAAGTATAGTAGTTTCTCCAAAGCTTATTTTACTTGGAAGAAAGGCATGACAAAGGCTTCCTATAACTTGATTTTCTATTACAAGGACAAAGGAAATAAGGAACGAAAATTTTATATTCTGCAAAAAGGTTGTAGTATTAATTTTTTGACATAATAAGTTGATGTAAATTATGGTATTGTCTTTCATTCAATAAAGACGACTAAATTAATCAATGCTCAAACAAATATAGGAAATTAAGGTGTACTGTATCAAAGAAGATATATTTAAAATTATGTGTCTTGAAAGTTATTGTGTTCATTTTTAAAGCCTTTTTTATTGTCATGCATAATTATCTAATCTACGACGATATAATAAAATATAACTTTAACGCGCTTATACAATACGAGTGATCCTTAAAACGCAGTTAATAAGGAAGTAAACACACTTGAGGCCCAACAAAACTCATCAGCGCCACCGAACACATCTCTTATTCATTAAGCCGCACCAAAAGGTAAAACAAATCTGAGGCCGAAATAATTACACTATCTGGCCTCATCGGCGGGCCCTAGGAAAAAGTAACTTCATTTGGCCAGTAATCCGGGATAGCCGCTCATTGATTGCAAGTCTGCCGCCAAGATTTCCGGAGTCACCGGCCAAACCGCCTAATCCCGGATTACCGGACTACAAAATGTCACTCGCCGCGAAAAGTTTGATAATGGAAACGGGCTCTTGCAGGTTTTACGGAATATGTGGATGGGACGTTGCATAATCAGGAATTTTATAGTTTTATGGACATGGTCCTGAAATTTTATTGAAAAGGGGTAAAGCTGCCTTAGTACTGAAATACGATAGGAGCAGCTCCTTATATTATAACTGTTGTAAATGTATTTATTCTTTTGTTTATACAAGCAAATATTACATGTATGTTAGGTACGTGTTTGTTGAGAACTGTATAATGGAAGGCGTGAGAGGTGAAACAAAATCGAATTGATATTATTTATATTTTTTGTAAGAAAATTTTGCTAGCTATAGCTCTGTTGTATAAAAATGACCGACGGCGTAAGGATCAGGAATAAGGATACAGTGCGGGGATTGTGGTAGATGTACCGTTCGTGGCACCCGACCTATTTATTCCCTGGCGAAAAATCACAATATTTTACGTAGTTTCAAAAATTTGATGCTTTATGTGAACAATCTTATGTAAATACTGTAATTAATCGTATGACTGGTTCTAAACAAATTACATTCATGTTTTCCATATACTAAAAATAACGAATACGCATTGTTACAAATTATTTCCTACTCGGCCCTTTATTAAGGTTTGTTAACCCTTCCGTAATGAACGTGGACGCGGTAAAATCCCGAAATCAGTGTTGTTTGAAAACACTGAAATAAAAATGCTTGTTTCAGTGCGAACGAAAAGAGATGTTCCAATTTAGTCGAAAACCATATTTAACAGAGAATAAACCGCAAACGCGGAGAAAGACCTTAACTCGATAATCTTAAAGATGGAATGTTTTGCGTTTGAGTAGATTTGTCTTGGATTAAAGCTTTTTGATATATTTGTTCCTTAGAACTCTGTATTTTATTAATTACAATATAAACAATTTTCCCTATTTATATAGAAGGTTAACAGTTCGAATTTATAAATTCAATTATGTTTGTAGTATTAAAAAACGCAGCTTTAATTTTATAAATACAGAACATACTAAAAATATATCAAAGTAATGTTTGAATGTCATACCTGCGCGTGTAGGCGCACCGGTATTTTTGTATCGAGAAAGTATGTGACGTATTATTTTATAACAAACCTGCATGACGTCAAACCTTAGAATATGACGTTATATATTCAATCATACACACCTATATATATAAACTTATAAACACACGACCTTATTCACACACAATTATTTATTTATTATTTATATTCAAAGAAAATAGAATTGCTTCACAAATAAACCTAATCGAATACGAAATAAATGCAACAATATTACACAGAATTCTTAGATCCCTGAAAACCTTTGTCACTATAATAAATAAATAATCTATTACTTATTAAGAAATCAATACGAGTAACATAAATTTCCAAGTATTGTGTATAATTCCTTTTATCTTTCCCCAATATTCGTTCAAAAGCCCACAAGATAAAGAAATAGCCAATGCCGGAAAACTGTCCTTTGTCGAATCAACTTCTAGCCATCAGCTTGATTGAACAAACCGGGACAAGAACGGAACAATACGTGTTCCCCGAAACATTGCGGACTTTAAGCCAAGCGTGACAAGCAATTAAATAGCCCGGCATAATTAAGGCGACGGACGAAGGCGATTCAGACACAAAATATATGTATATAAAGGAATAGTGTGATCATATAACAATTGTCTTTGAAAATGGTGTAAATTAATAAATTTATTAATATAATAAAAGTATCTATATATTTAGAAATCTTGAAATATATTTACTTTCTATGTCAAACATGTTAAACGACTAAAATAAAGTGTGAAATGTGAATGACCGATCGATTTCGAGAAAACCATACCTTTAACACTGAAATTACATAAACATGATTCCCTGAATTGTAAACCAGACATGGAATTCCGAATTCACATCTAATTACCTTCTTTTTAACATATTAAGAATTTCCGAGACGCATAAGCAAATTAAAATTTAAGGTTTCAAATTTAACTAGTCAAATAAAAATCACGCACATCCAGTTAAGTCCATCAATCCGCACGAGGCCAGCGTGGTGGACTATATGGGCTAACCACTCTCAATCGTACTCCGGATTCTAGAGGAGGCCCGTGCTCTGCAGTGGGTCGTATATTGGCTGATACAATACAGTACATTCAGTTATCTTATGTATGTATCTTAAACAGAGGAAAACAAAATTGCAAATATGAAATAGGATAAAGTATCTCCAGACAGCACATACAAAACGATCTCGGAGGCCAGATTAACGTTCCACTGCGGGGCGATTACGTTAAAGATCGGAATCTAAACTTAAACGTGCCGCAAGGATCCGTGTCTCCCGGTAATCCCAGAGATGGAGTGTTTGGCGGGAAGCTCTTTCGGGAAGTCTTTATTGATAGCGTGGCCGCCTTATGCAGGAACAGACAGACGAATGATAATTATTCATGTCTAGCCCCGGATTTGGAGGGTGAAGTAATCTTGCGTATTTTGGGTCGGTGTTTCAAATGGACAATAGTTTTTTTTTGTGGGTTTATTTTTTTCGGCCTTTGTTTAGAAGTAAATTTCTTCAGCAACCGGTAATGAATTTTAGAATTGTACATTTTTATCGACAATCTTTTTAGCAAAGTTTTTCTCTAACATAGTAAAACAATAGGTACATTTATAACAAACTACGTTTATTTTATATCACAAATCCTATTCGTAAAAACCAGTGTAATTATTTACGCTCATAAATTACACTTTATTCTTGGAAAGCTGATTGCGTCGAAGGATTATGGTCGTCGAAAAAAAATTGGAAGTTGAAACGTCCCCAAAATTTATATTTGCAATTTACATAAAATGTTCCCGAGCCTACAGGCTAAAAGCCTCGACGCCTATATTTTAAACATAAAATATCGAAATTTAGCGGCACGTGTGTGAATTACTTTACGCACCCAGCGAATTCGGTCAACCAGGATTTAGTTATTTACGGCGCCTAAACTAGCATAAAACGTTATTCACATGCTAAAATATGCTGTTACTATGCTGTTGTTTTTATGCCTGTATATTTTGTGATCGGGATCAATCCATTGTTTCAGTTGATAGACTGTATTGATTTTCGGATTTCGACATTCGGGACTCCATCTTGCAGCCTAATGCCGAGCATTTATCGCTCCATAGCAATGTGTGCCATACCAATTTTGAGCAGAATATTGACTGTATTAATATATTTTGCTCCTAATTTAACTTACAGTAATAATAGTTGCATCCAGTGATTATTAATTTATAGTAAAATCTTCTGCATAAATCGTTCAAAATACTAATAATTCACGGTTTCTCATAGCAATCAATATTGAGCACGTGTAAGCATTAAATAAGCTCGAAAAGCACATCCACTGGGTCCCGCACCGAATGAAATTGAATTCCAAAATGAAACGAAAACTGCAAAGATATAAATTTCACATCATACTGGCGGGCCTCGTTCAATTTCCTCAATGGACGGCGCTTCGTTGTGATGAATTGTTAAAAAATTGTGAAGTACTACTCCTGATAGTCAATAGTACATTTTTAATAGGACGGTTAAGGCGAGTTGACGGTAACAATGATAGAGAAACAGGTAGGGTTTCATTAAGTATAGGATTATTATTTTATATATTAAATAGATTATTAAATAGCATTTGTACATACAGGGTATATCAAGACTGCTACCGAAAACGAAGCCGGGTGGTAGTTTAAGCGACTTCAGACACAATGCAATAGAAAAAGTTGCAAAAAAAAAGCGACAATTTTTTTTTGTTATTTTTTTCCTATGGCCATATTTGGGTGGTAAATACATTTTTTCCTAAAATAATAGTATATACCCTTTTATTTATAAATACTCTAAGGTATAAAAGATTTTAAATTATTATTTTAGCAAAAACTATGGATTTACCACCCAAAAATGACGATATTTAAAAAATCATAAAAAAACATTGTCGCGTTTCTAGGCGAAATTTTTAATTGCATTTTGTTTGTAGTCACTAAAACTACCACCCGGCTTCGTTTTCGGTAGCAGTCTTGAGATACCCTGTATAATTGTCGCGTTTCTTTGCGAAATTTTTAGTTGCATTATGTTTGTAGTCACTAAAACTACCACCCGGCTTCGATTTCGGTAGCAGTCTTGAGATACCCGGTATGTAATGCCTTGAAAATGTACCCTTTATTTTTGCTATCTTCCATTTTTTACGCTTTGTAAGGCCTCAATTTTTAGTTTCTTTACGATCTCTCTGTATCTCTCTCTCTCACTCTTCTCTCTGTCTTTGTTCAGCTTAGCAGGTTAGTATACCGCCCCACGATCTCCACATGGACCAAACATATTTATAAAAATGTAACTTCATAATGGAAGATGATATTTATTACTACAAAAAGTTGATTTTTTTTACAATTATTTGGTAAACACTTCATATTAGCTTAGCTTATCTTCTTTGCCGGAATTTTCTTAAAAACCTCCCTAAGTTTAATCCACTAACAGATGTCGCTACTGTCAAGTGGAGCGTTGTTACAAAAATACTATTTTATGACGTCATAAATATTTATAGATCCGACTGCTATGCCTTTCAAAATTATTACGTATTTTTTATAACAGTACTTAATATTATGAAAGTGTGTAATCCATTAAAGGTTCATGTAATGCATGATTGAATTTGATATGAATTCAAATTTTATTTGTACCTATCATTTTATGCTGAGTTATTGATATGATTATTGGAATACGTGTTTTTCTACATACTTCATCGCTGGGTGTCTACTATTAAGTTATTTAAAGAGATTTAGACCTTGAAGCACAAACTATAATTTAATAATCTTTGGTAGTAAATACAACCGAACAGTAACAAACATAGTCTTGACCTTACTCTAAGATAAAGTGATGTGTCGTGGAAATGAGAAATAACGAGAGAATTTTATTTATTTAATTCTTTTTTACACTGTACAGAAATACTATGAATTTTCGGTCTCACAAACACCCAGACCAGAAAAACGTATCTGTAGACTAGGGTATATCAAGACTGCTACCGAAAACGAAGCCGGGTAGTTGTTCAAGCGACTTCAGGCACAATGCAATAGAAAATTTTGCAAAAAAAAAGCGACAATTTCTTTTTGTAATTTTTTTCCCTGTTGCCATATTTGGGTGGTAAATATTATTTTTCCTAAAATAATAGTGTATACCCTTTTATTTATAAATACTCTAAGGTATAAAGCAGTTTAAATTATCATTTTATCAAAAACTAAGGATTTACCACCCAAAAATTACGATATTTAAAAAATCATTAAAAATTAATGTCGCGTTTCTTTGCGAAATTTTTAGTTGCATTGTGTTTGTAGTCACTAAAACTACCACCCGGCTTCGTTTTCGGTAGCAGTCTTGATATACCCGGTATAAACTTTATTTTTGATGCGCGGTTCGAAACCGCAGACTCTTGTTTCACAGGCGGCGTCTAACCAAATACGCCACGAAGGATGAAAACTAATTAAGGTAAATAACAACGTCAACTGCATGATATCACCATATTTACTAAACAATAGCAAATAACGCAAGTATAATATACTATAAAAATATCATAAGAATGTAATTGATATAAATTCACCCAAAGCTTTTTAATACTAATTTCACATACTTTACCTCCAAACTCTTACATCAAAATCTTGCATAACATTGTAAGTTGACATTTAACCCAGAGTTGGCCAACTAAAATTATTTCTTGTCAACATTTTTTTTCCATCTATCGTCATAATAAGGGACGTGGTGTGGCGCATCTAAAAAACATTATTTACCCCAGATCAGCCGAGCAAAATAGATTACGTTCCCGCCTCTGCTGGCAACACCCTAATTCCGGACAACTTCATACCGATATTTCGTTATCTTAAAATTTTGTTGATAATAAAATTAGCAACTGGTGTGACGGGATGCTACTTGTAATTATTAGATTGGGTTGATGATTTATTGAAACAGAAAATAATTAAAGCTGATGGCTAGTTTCTGTGAAATACAAGAACCAGTCACACATTACGATATCTGAGACATGTCTTTGAAAGTCCACTTTGACTAACATAATACGCGAATATTGTGTTATTCTAAAAATGCATTGATTTTTCAATTAAAAAGAAGAGTATTGACGAGTGAATTTCCTCTTTACAGCTGAAGCTTTAGTTTTACACGATCGTTTTTTTTATTTTGACATGGGGCGAGCCTTTGTACACATATATTTAATGTATCGCTTAAATTGTCCATACTATACATTCAGGACAGCCAAAAAAGGCACTCACGTTTTTCTGTTGCTATACCAAGTCCATATACACTACAACCGTGCTTCCAAATGCGATTTCCGGGAATGGATCACGGGTTTTTCACCGTGTGTGGTGGACGCTAACAAAGCTCGGTTGCTTGGTAGTGGATACTAAAAAACCTTTTTAGGGCAGTTGAATTATGGAACCTGTCAGGGATTTGCAAACCCTTATTCCTTTGGTTGTTTAACGTATCTTTCGTAATATGTAAGATGTTTTACTATTCGACAGCTTCATAATACTTTTAGCATGATAGTTAACAGTTCATTTGACAACCTCCGGAGCGAAGTTGGATAGACGCCGACTGTGAAACAAAAGGGCGCGGGTTTGATCTCCGCCCCGACACAAATGTTTGTGTGGGCCACAAATAATTGTGTCGGGTCTGGGTGTTTGTGAGACCGCAAAATCCACCGAGACAAGACTTAATTGATCTTGATGTTGGGTCAGAACCATGTATGTGACTGCTGGGTGCATTTATATTTATATTATTCAGTGAAATACGAATGTTAATTATGTGTAAAGTGACAGACATTCTGAAGGGCTGGGGGTGTGTAGTTATCTTTCTTTGGTCTACATAACTATGCCGACCTGCTCAATACACAGACTGAATGATACACGACACACGTGTATGGGTAAGTCGTGTATACCATCATATCGAATGCTAACGCTGGTTGCTTCCAACAGCTCAATGTGGAGATCCCTGGGGGAGACCTACGTTTGGCAGTGGACTTCCTGTGGTTCAACAAAGAGAGATAGAATCGTGATAAAAAAATATCCGGAATAGTTATTTAAATTTGGTCGAAAACGATTTCGACGATGCAATTTTTCCTTTGTTAAAAATCGTTTGGCACCTGAAAATAAGTGATGACAACAAAGCTTCGTTCCAGATTGAACCTTTTTGCGACTGTTTCTTTTATATCGACTCTATTCAGACACTTATTTCTGACACGTAATAAACTACTGAAATAGTTATTACTATGTAATTAAGTTTAAGAAACAAAGTTATTTTAAGTATCTCCAAAGCAATTCATTGCAATGCATGCGTAAAAAAGTATATATAGAATTTTTAAATATCAAAAGATAAAATAAACATTGAGGTGCATTTTTTTTGTGGATAGCAAATTTAGTATCGTTAGCTTTTTTTCTACGTTGGCTATGAGGTTTTCGATGGCAGCATCAGTAGCCATTAGCTACTGATGCCAAAAACCCCGTTAAGCGAGACCGACCGGTCATCTAACTTGCGAAGAGATTCGAATTTTAGACTGTAAAGTAGTCGCTTCGTAATTCCTATCCTAGATTAAACCCTAACAGGGCTATCTCAAATGACAAATTGCTTTCTACAATTTAGCTTTATCAACGATTACCTAAAACAAAACACTAACAGCCATTTAGGAACCGGGGATAAAATATATATTACGACATTATAAGGTTATCTGAAATAGCAAATTACTGTCCAGAATTATTATTATAAAAGCAAAACCCTAAGCCCTTGAAGAGAAAAAAGAGAGGTAATAACCGCCCGAGACCTAGGATTTGTATATAGCGCAAACATTGCCACCGCAATCCGAATTAATTCATCAGTAGTACGAAGCAATTTGCGTATCAAATCACGTAAATTAAGCTCCGTAGCGGGGCCGTACATACGTGTGGCGTTGTTTCACCTATTTTGCTATAATTACGTAATACAAAATTAATGACTAGTGAAATACAATGACAGAGTAATGAAGTTAAATTGGCTTAATTTTGTTGGAAACATCAATTAACGTGGGGGCTGAGTGGTTTACGTCAAACCCGGAGCACGGGTTTCGTGTAAGTTTAGTTCGGCGTCCAATCATTTTATACGCGATAACGGGTAATATAATCCTTTACAAGTTGGGGTTATTGCTATTATTTATTATGAAAGTTGAGCGATAGTATTGACCTTGTTGTGTCGTGAGGGCAGCTCATATATACTTCCTTTACGTTTCGTGAATGGGGTATGTTTTTAGGGCAACCATTTTAAAAATTTATTTCAATAGACAAACTTATTCACTGCTTTTGCACAAACAAGATGCTATTTATACCTGGCTTTTATAACGCTTAGGTTTTGAATGTCTTGTAGTTATTAAGACCTACTACTACCCTTGCTACGCGTAAATCGCTGTTTTAGTTATTTTTTATACTTTTATTGGGAGAATGGCGACACGTCCAAGCCATTCGTACGATAGTAAGCGACACAGTACGGGGTAGCACAACAAAATGAATTACAAAGCAATGCTTGGCATTCCACTGCGTTTATGTCCAGTACTTACTCTGGCTCCAATTACCTTCAAACCGGAACATAACACAGCTGTCAGAAGGACAAATAGACATTGCAGAGGTGCCGACCTAGACGGCCTCAAATTTGAGAGACCTACCAGTACCAATAAGGAATTTTGCGTATGTCTACTACATACATACATAAATTCACGCCTTGTTCCCAGAAGGGGTAGGCATAGGTGTCAGGGCATCCACATTTCGCCTTGTATGTTCCGTCCCACGATGTGATAGGTGGCGAGCCTATCGCCATATCAGGCACAAATTCCTGACTCTGGGCTGATACTGAATAGAAAAATCCAATATCTCTTTGCCCAACCCGGGATTCGAACCCGAGACCTCAGCTTTGTAACCGTAGGTATCGTAGTACAACTACGCCATCGAGGCAGGCGTATGTCTAATGGTTATGTTATATCGATAAGTACATATATTTCTAGTTATGAATATTCCAATATAGACTTGTCTAAATTTCTAACATCAGTAACATCAATTATGTAAATAGTTTGATTCTATCATTTGATAATCATGTAATTAGATTTCGCTTTCATATAATACAAGTTATAATTAACTGACCTACTAATGATCTCAAATTCTCAACCCATCAATCAATTTAGATTAATACTCAATCATTGTGTAGGTTGTGGTAATTCAATATAATCTAATATATAAAATTCTTCTGTCACGGGGTGCGTAATCGAACTCCTCCGAGACGGCTTGACCGATTCTTATGAAATTTTGTGAGCATATTGAGTAGGTCTGAGAATCGGCCAACATCTATTTTTCATCCCCCTAAATGTTAGGGGTAGTCCACCCCTAAATTTTTATTTTTATTTTTTCGACAAAATTTTTAATTTCTATTTTTTTATGATACAACATACAAAAATACATACAATCCTTAATTTTCACCCTTCTACGATCAACCCTTATTTTTTAATAGCCATTTTAGTAATTTAATCATTTTTCCTCTCCGGTCGAAAACTGATCAATCGTCATTTAATTAGTTATCCCCGCCAGATGTGTACAGGTGTCACGTTTGACCCAGTAAACAGCACAGAGTAGGGATGAGAACGAAGCCGGTCTCCTGTTTCTCTCACACAATAAGACTTCTCTCACTCCCTACACAGTTGTCGGCCATCATTATTGTTTATGCATCAAGTGTAGTAGTACATGGTGATTGTGTCACAGTCACAGTGTGTTGCAGTATGTATGTAAGTGCGTGGTGGCCTGTTGGTAAACGGACTAGACGCGACTGCCAACATGTTCACGGTGGTCGCGGGTTCGAATCCCAGGGCACACCTCTGACTTTTCGGAGTCATGTGTGTATTGATAGTCAATCACCACGCACTAAAACGGTGAAGGAAAACATCGTGAGGAAACCTGCATACCATAGCGATTTATAAAAATTCTATGGTATGTAAGTCCACCAACCCGCACTAGGCCAGCGTGGTGGACTATATGGCCTAACCACTCTCAATCGGTAGTCGATTGTAGAGGAGGCCCGTGCCCTGCAGTGGGACGTATATGGGCTGATACAGTAGTAGTAACGTTGACAATTATTATTTTGCTATCTCAGTGTAACTCTCATATTAACTATTAATCATTCCTATTTTATATGTAAGATCTATATGGATGTTTATGGAGAGAAGGGACATAAAGTAAAATAGAATCGAAGGTACGGGAGAAGGCTGGGATAGATGACAGATTTGTTAGGACGAAATGTAAATGCACGTTATAAAACGGGATGGATAATAAAGAGAAGGGACGGGGCGGATTGGGAAGAGACTGAACAGGCGGATTTGAGACGGGATTGAGCCGGACAGTAGGATAGCTACGTCAAGTTTAGGCATACAAGAGTTTATACGAAAAACAACATGTATTTGGTGTGGAGTGGAATCAAAAAATATATGCACCCAGGCGAAGCTGGGTCGGGCCGCTAGTACGATATATATAAATGATTGATAGTCAATCACCACGCACTAAAACGGTGAAGGAAAACATCGTGAGGAAACCTGCATACCATAGTGATTTATAAGAATTTCTATGGTATGTAAGTCCGCCAACCCGCACTAGGCCAGCGTGGTGGACTATATGGCCTAACCACTCTCAATCGTACTCTCGATTGTAGAGTAGGCCCGTGCCCTGCAGAGGGACGTATATGGGCTGATACATACATACATATATAAATGGGATAAAATATAAACTGACGCCTTTTCCCAGAAGGGGTGGGCAGAGGTGATACTAGGACACCCACATTTTGCCTTGTGAGTTCCGAGTTCGATGTGATAGAGGGCCGAGCTTATCGGGCATAAATTCCTGACTGATTGTAAATAAATAGATCGATTTGGCCATCGCATGAAAACATAATGTATCGTACAATTTATACATAATGCTACTGGCCAAGTCGATCTATTTATTAAAAACGTAAAGAATTTTAATATTGATATGATAATAACTTACGTAATAACTTTATACAGAACGTCCCTTAAGCAAGGACTAAATAAATTAATCGACTTGGTATTACATGGATCTCACAACATTTTGTAGTAGAAAAACTGAGCTGCGAGACTTGGTATTTTTTTACAGGATGTTTTTGATGGGATCTCACGTCTTTTTGTAAAATCCTATTATACTTTTTCCTTTTCGGTACTTTTTTATTTCTAGAATATATATAAAGATTTTTCTTAAAGCCCCAATCTTATGGTTTTTTCTTATTTTTGTAGGTATCAATTTATCACAAATATAGCGGATTTGATTATGAGTGTTCTTTCTTTCATGGTAATTGATAATTTCGAACTATTTAGTCTATTTATTTGCAAGTTTATCCTCGTCATGTTTTTCTAGAGGAATGTTGTACAGTTTCATGGGGTGAATACACCCTTTCCCTCTCTATATCCCCCTCCTGTTATGCCTCATATATATAGATACCTATCTACAACTATTATTCCATTATGTACGGGTATAACGAATCATTAACTGCAAATATAACTTTGTAATCCTATACATTTATATGGGATTACAAAGTTATTCACGCAGTTGGTGTGTCTAGAAAACTAGACAGAAATTATGAAATGTTTTAATTTTCCATTACTTTAGACACTAAACACTAATCATATTCTAAATTTGAAGGTTCTATGTCTGCGAGAAGTGCCTTAGACTATTGATGATCGGTTAGTCAGTCAGTGAGTGACAAAATTACGAAAGTTTGACAAGTTATAATTCTTAAACCACTGGTTCAAATTGAATGAAATTTTAAATATACCGTGTTTACACAATGCCTGCTTGGTAAATTCAGGCTTCTTGCTTTAACCACAACGAAATTATGGTGGGTTGAAAATGGTCTGAATTGCTTCGAGAAAAGGATGGTACGACTGTGCCGTTTTTTAGCTCGACTTGGAGGGGGCACTGCCGTGCCTCCAGATATCAAATATTGCTCTTATTCGTCTATCATTCATAACTTGTTTATTCCGTGCTCGGTCTTCCGTAATGCTTATAGAAAAAAAGGAATACATTTCACTGAGCAATGTGAATATAATAAATAATTAATCTGAGGAAAATGTCTAGTCTTCCCTGCTTTAGAAATATAGTAAGGCCATTAAACCCAGTTATCATTTTGTAATAATATCAGTTACTGATCGATGCTTTAGGAAAGGTAATTAATATTTATAGAAGAATGAAGAAGACTTGGGCCATGGTACACCACGAAGGTCTATCGCGGGTTGACGGACTTCGTATACCAGAAGGCACAGAACAGTTGAATATGGTTAGAAAGGCAATAGCCGTCAAATTGTATGAAAACCAGCGTCGTCGTTTTCGGAACACAAAACCTCAACAAAATCCAATACATAAAGCTTGCAATAGTCGATTTAAAGTATCGATAAAATTATGGAAATATGTCTTTGTTATAAGACCGGAATTTATTTTATAGATATGCTTAATAGTTTTTTCTGATACAGTTATTTCATTAGTATTATGTCAATAGGCGGAAAATAAATGAGACGAGTATTAAAAATTCATTTTAATTTGTATACTATTTTACAAATCTATATGTACAGGATTTTTAAGATTTTTAGCTGTGTGTGAGGTATTAACATTTTTACTATTGGAAGGGCATACATATAAGCAATTATTATAATCAAATTACGATTTTTTACGTCAATAGATTCAGTGGTTTTGATTTTTCATACAATATTTAATTATTTCATCGCCATGATACTGTTTTTCCATAAGCGTTGCACGTAATTATTTTTGGTTTGTATATTACTTATGATCCAGATTTTTTTATTGTCTTCCGTTTCACGAAAATGAATACTTAGAACAAATCGTACTGGATTTTGTAGGAATCCAGTTGTCTCTACCTATTGCCTTTATCGACTCACTCTTGGAAACGTATAAATGAATAAGTTACTATATTATAATGTATTTTCACACAAAAATATGTTGTTCTCATGTTGGCAGAGGTATGAAATCAGAACATAAGGATAGGTCGTCAACGTTATCAAACGTTACTACAATTTAAAATGACTAAAAACTGATTTACGAGTATAGGAAATCTATAACTACATCGATATAGTTACTATGTACAAGACTACAACACTACGTGACATGTGCCAATTTTCGCTGTTGACATAACAAAAATGAGTCGTATGCATTGCGTAGGAACTTGGCATTCGCGAGCATTGTATGTACGCGTAATCAGCAATGTATATTTTTGATTTATCGTCTATCATATTATCGAATTCTTCAAAATGTCGTAATTAATAACCGCAATTTGGGAAAATACAGGTGAAAATCTTTAAAATCGGGTTGAATATTGGTATGGAATTCCTCCTCTATTGATATTTGATGCTTTACTATTGGAGCTGCAAGATAAAATAGCACAAATCTGCATTTTTACTCTATTTCGCCGGAGCACCTCTCTCCAAGGCATTTCGACAGCGACTAATTTGACAAATCATCCGTTCCGCGGCAGTGATGCTTTTTATGCACCACCTTGCGACGCGTCAAACGCTTTTATTTCCCTTCTAACTATATTCATCTGTTCTGTGCCAGAAGGATTCCTTTCAAGATACTTATGGTATGATGACCTTTCTTTTTTTCTATTTGCAAAGAAAGGTAAGACGAGCATGCAATTTGCCTGATAGTAAGCGATACGACCGCTCATAATTAGTAGCAAAACTAAACAGTACAATCCACACTTGCTACAATGGCCTTCCAACTGAAATACATCAGCCCATTTACACTGTTGTTTGGCAAGAGAAATATACATTGCAGTTTCTTGATCTTCATCATTAAAAAATCCTCCTGCACTACCTTTCAACAACCTGCAAACAAAGTCTTGTCTAGTTTCTTATACCAGAAACACAAAACTTTGTTATGAATATTCGTCTATTGTTATTTAATTTCATTAACAGCAAAACCTGATATCAAACGCCATTGGTAATAAAAAAGAAATTAACAAACGACATAAATTCAGTAACAACCCACAATCCACTTATCCGTCATTGTATAAACATCACTTGTTCTTGTTAACCCGATAACAATTTTCACATAAAACAATAACACGACAAAATGTATTTGTAACGTCGGAATGAGCGCGAAACTCAATTACCGATCGTAATATACGGGTAAGTTATATCCGACCAACATGCAAATGGCATTAAATATCGACCGTGCGCCAATTAAAGTCGTAAACTTTAATTTATATCTACAAGCCGTAATGGAATGGATCACCTTTGGGTAATGCTTTTTTGTGTAGGGGTGCGCGCAAGCGAGTTATCTGATGACAAGTCTTAAGATGAATACTGACAGTATCTGCATGTACATCTCAGTAGGGAACTGTTGATGCGATTAGCCTTTAGGGATGAAGAGGGAGTTAGGATGTTAGGAGTTAGGAGTGAGGGACTATTGTATGTCCCAGTATCTCGTTAAATTAAGCGGAAAAGCGTACCTGTTACAAATCAAATACTTTATTCATTTAAAGTAAAGTGTTACAATTGTTGGATTTACAGCAGTCCTCGGTCTGAGCGAACCTGAATAGCAGGAAACCAAAACAATTCACTATTAGTGATCGATAATAATTAAGACCACCAACATGAACTAAATAAAAAGATAATATTCAACATTTTGAGAAACTGTTGTTAAATTCACATACATACATAATGTCACGCCTGAATCCCATAGAGGTTAGGCAGAGACTTTAGATCGCTACTTTACTTGATCCTAACATATTACTCTAGCTTTATCCACTTTCCTCTTTCACTTCATGCATGCTGGTGGATTCAGGGTGCCTTTGACCTGACCTTGAGGGTATCACCGATTTGAATGCTGTAGGTTCTCATTAATATTAATTTAGTATTTATGAAGTTCAATATGTCAATAATGAAAACAAGTATATTTACTGACATTATGTCATCTACGTTTTATTGTTATTACAATACTCTCTATTTGCCTATTTATATTCTAAGATAAATTCTAAATAATGTACATTATGAAATTGTTAATAATGTATTAGTACGGAATACCAGGAGAGTTAAATCTAGTATAGAGATGTGTATGCATCTAAATATTAGTCAATATACAAGATTGTATGGAAATTGTCTCCACCAAAACTCTAATGTTCAAAACACCTACCAAACTTCCGCATAATTATTTATTCTATTAGACCCGTCAACTTCACGAAGCGAAGATATTAAAGATGCGTATGAAAATATAATTTATTCCCCCAAATTGATTAAGGGGGATATAAAAGTTTGACAACTTTTATCGTTGATCAAACGTCAAAAGTAGTCGAGTGATGTAATTTAATGTGATTAAAAGGGAAAAGTGTAAACAGGGCGTTGAATTTGGAGCGAATTTTCATTACAGCTGCCAGTCTAATGCGGTGTACATACATTTTTTATAAGGAATACCCTTTGTTACCAAAATTACATGTCTATATGTAATAGAACAACACTTGCCTAACCTTAAAATATATTTTTATTTGTATTTTATAACATTTACTGGTGGTAGGTCTCTCATATGTGAGAGGCCATATGGGTAGGTACCACCGCAATGTCTATTTCTCCCGTGAAACAACATTGCTTAAATGCACTGTTGTTTTTCGGATTGAAGGGCATTGTAGCCAGAGCAACTACTGGACATATTGTAACTTAACATCTTATGTCTCAGGATGGCGAGCGCAGTGGAATGTTGCTACTGTTTATGAGCGGTCGTATCGCTTACCATCAGGCGAACGGCTTGCTCGTCCCGACATTCAATGCAATAAAAAAAAAAAATTAAATATTAGCTGCAGTTAATCATTTCAATTCTTCTAATCTAATATCTTATATGGATTATAGTTTCGTCGAAAATTTCGTACCTGTGCTGAAATACTTAAGCCAGTTAACATGTAAGTCGTGTGTCGTGGGTGTCAGAAACTACGAGAGACTGCGGTCTCACAAACACCCAGACCTAAGACATTTACAACATTTTAGGCCTCAAAAGATATTCTCAAAGGAACTCGAGGCCTCTCTTTTACAGCCGGCTAACTAACTGCGTCACGGAGCCTGTCATGTCTTTTTCTTTTTGTAACTTCTCTCAACTGCTTGTATGTTAGTCATCTAAGTGCAGCGATTATAAGGCGTTTTACCGATGGAACCACAAGTGAACGCATGAATAATAGAGCTCGGTAAAGGGAAGCCGAAGTTGGGCCTCTCGGGAATATATTTTTGTGTTATGTCGAAATGTGTTCTTACAATATCGTCTTTTAGTAAATTATTTATGATTCAAGAAATATTTATAGCTAATATACTATTCTATAGCACTATGCATTAAGAGACATGTTTATAAAGGGTATATCAAAACTGCTACCTACGTAATGCAACAGAAAATGTTGCAAAAAAAAGCGACGATTTTTTTTTGTTACTTTTATCATATTGTCGTATTTGGGTAGTAAATACATTTTTTACTCGTTTCTAAAATAATAGTGTATACCCTTTTATCTATAAAGACTCTAAGGTATAAAAGAGTTTAAATTATTATTTTAGCAAAAACTATGGATTTACCACCCAAAAATGATGATATTTAAAAATAATAAAAAAAAAAAAATTTTAGTTGCATTGTGATTGTAGTCACTTAAACTACCACCCGGCTTCGTTTTCGGTAGCAGTCTTGATATACCCGGTATGAGTTATCAAAATTACAAAAGCGTAACAAACATACTAGTGGTCATAATTTTTGTCGGTACAAAATCGACCCCGATTGTGTTATACTTATAAGTACGGCGCATAGGCGTTGCCTACAATTAAATCATCCGCGCCGACCTTGTGTAGGTCGATAACCAAATGTAGACTATAATGCACAGGTAATTCATTACGATTTCCATTCATGGAGATATACTCTATAATAGGCTAGTGTCATCAATTTTTATTATAATATACTTATATCGAAAGGTTACGTTATGCATAATGCAATCAGAAAGAATTTTTAAAATCCTTTATAAAATAAGCAAGTTACAAACATATAAAAGTTGGTGGTAGGAGTAATAGAAAAAAATGTAACATGCACAACGTGACGTCACCTGCCATAAGGTGCATGAGTGCGAAAGAAAAACGAGTCTCCCCACGGCACTATTAGAAATATCAATATCTCAGTCATATCACAACCAATTTTGATACTGTTTAAATTATAGTTTTTTATACTGTTTAAATAATATTTTTTAGAAAAAATTAACTTCTGTTCAAAATCAAACGTTGGCCCCAACCTTATTTTAGGCATATTCAAATAGCTTGTTGTTAGGTTGTCAGTTGTGAAAAACTTACCGTCAAAATTATTAAATCTTGGATTAAAATTACCAACCGGAACGTAGCGCTATCGGTGACTCTGTAAAATCGAACTCTGACACACGTCCCGATAACTGTACCTACCCTCTCAGCAGGGTTGTTGACCTATATAGCCTCGATTTGTTTCCTCGCCCAGTATTCCCAGATCTAGATACCCGTGTACAAAGTCAATTGCAATCTTATCCCCTTAAAACAAGGTTGAAAGTCTTAAAATAGATACAACTGATTAATATTCGAAATCTCCCGTTTGCACACCTATCAATTTGCTAAAAAGTGACGTTTCGGTTATGATTAAGTTTTTATATTTTGTTTTTGGTCCAAAAAAATCTCTTTCATACTATAATGCGACCGCTCAGACAATGCGTTCCTGAAAGGTTGTAATCGAACGGACGACGTAACTTTGAAGTGTCGTTGCAAATGCAACGACAACAAATGTAAATACATTATCGACAAATTTTATTTATTTACCCTACTTACGAAATAAAACATCATAAAAAATTAAATAATATGTAAATTTAGGTTAAATTTTATCACTTTGGACTAAATTTGACGGTTAATAAAAATAAAAATATTATATTTATAAGTTCATACCACGCCGTTACAAGGTTATGTCAACTGTTCATTTCTGGAGTGATGTGGCCAAAAATAGCAGATTATTATAACGTTATTTTCCGTTATAATATAAAATAATACATTTGTGTTTTTAATAATGTATAACGTAATAATTAAACGGATCTAACTCTTTATTTCACCTGGCAGCAATATAACATCTTTCACATTTGTGAATTTTATTTAAATTTGGCATTGAAGTTTACGTTTTTATTAAAATATTTTAAATAAGAACATTTAATATTAACTTGTATTATTTACTTAAAATAGATTTAATAATAATAAGAATCAAAATTAAAATCCGATCTATAATGTGATACTATTTAAGCGGCTCAGTGGCGCCTCCTTTTCTTATTATTTTTTATTGCCAAGCTATATCTCCACTAACTAGCGTTCCTGGTATTAAAAACGTACAAAGTGCGCGCGTAGTAAAATAAATACTCGTATACTTTTTCCAAATATCCCAAGAGAAGTATATTTTCAAAAATAATATTCATGGTTTTAAAAAAATATATATTATGTATTAATAAAATACAATATTGTTAGAAAATGGCAACCCTAAACAACGTTTTGAGTCGCCATTTTGTGAAGTTACAACTTACAACAGTCGTCTCTTGTCGTTTCGTGCGCAAAGACTACGTTCTCCATCGTTTCTCCAGTGTTTCTCGTTGTGTTTTTCTTGTGACCCGGCTTTCGTTTAATTGACTGTTCTTGCTGTCTATACCGACTTTGGCGCTAATTTGGACTTCGATCTTGTTTGCTGGACTTACGTTTAGTGCAACAATGCCGAAACATGGACAAACAATAAAAAGTAAAATACGCGAACATATAGTCAAGCTACAAGATTACTTTGAGCGTGAAAGGCAAAATGGTGGACCCTTGATTCCTGTCGAACGTGTTCAAGACCGTATTTCTCAGGCACTTGGCATTTGCAAGAGAACTATTACAAATATTAATAAAGAGAAGTTCGGCCCAACTGGCACTGAAGACAATAAGTTACGAACACCGAAGAAGAAACGCAGAGTAAAACCTGTCACAAACATTGATAGCTTCGACGCCGATGCAATAAGAAATCATATATACGGATACTATTCGAGAAATGAGTACGTTAATAGAAATAGACTTTTGACATCTCTACAAAACGCTGATTTATTTAAGGGAGGTAAAACTTCTCTATCGAGAATCTTAAATAATATCGGGTTTCGGTATAAAAAAACTGATAAAAGGAAAATTCTCCTGGAACGAAATGATATTATTTTAAAAAGAATATCATTTTTAAGGGAAGCTATAAAAATTGAAGAGTAGAATAACGTCGTATTCGTTGATGAGACATGGTTGAACGCCAATCACACTATTTCTCGGGCATGGACCGATGACACACACGCATCCACATCTAAAGTACCCATGGGTAAAGGGTCACGGCTAATAATATGCCTTGCCGGTTCGGCAAAATACGGTTTCGTCGAGAACGGCTTACTGGCGTTTGAGTCAAAAAAGTCACCACAGAATATCACGAAGAAATGAATGCTGATACTTTTAAACAGTGGTTTAAAAACGTACTGTTACGTGGGTTGCCAGAACCTTCAGTCGTTTTGATGGATAATGCCTCGTATCATTCGGTGCAAATAAATAAAGCTCCCAATCAAGCTAACAGAAAAGAAGAAATAATTAATTGGCTACAAACAAACGGAATTGAATCAAATATGGGGATGTTAAAAGCAGAGCTATTGAAATTAGTGGCTGACAATAAATCTACGAAAGTGCGATATGAAATCGACGAATTGGCACTAGAGTATGGTCATAGGGTGCTTAGAATCCCGCCTTATCATTGCTAATACAATGCAATCGAACTAATTTGGGCTCACATAAAAGGTTATTCAGCCCGCTACAATAGTTCGCCGCCATTTAGCACAAAAAAAATATGAATTTATTAAAAGAAGCTTGCGCAAAAGTCACAAGAGAAGATTGGGACAAGGTAGTGGACAAAACGAAAAAACTAATTTTCGAAGACTTTGACCGAGACATACGGGTCGATAATTTAATTGACGAAACATTTATTATAAACCTAGGAGATAATGACGAAGACAGCACCTCCTCAAGCGAATCGGAATCTGATTAATGGGATAGAAAATTAATTGTTTGTAAATATGTTGCCATATTTTATAATAAATATAATTATCACCTTGTTGTTTTGTTTATTATTTTAACGACATGAAAATGTAGAATGCAGACAATTGGATATTTGACGGTTGTGGCAATAAAATATAAAATGTGTTGCATTATTATGATAAGTTAGTAAAAGACAATAATATTTGGTATTTTTATTTACATTTATATAAATTGTAAATATTATAATGATCTGAAAGAAGTTTGTGAGTTTTTATTTATTGATTAAATGTAACAAAACAGGATCGGCTGTCCTTGTGCAGCGTGTGACGTCACAATGTACAATTTTATTAATTTCTGCCACTAAGATCATTCACCAATTGTAAAGTGTGACGTAAATTTTAAAAAGTCACGTGACCAACCGTTTTGGTGACAATATTTTTAGTAATAAAGAAAAACATGTTTATTCGTTATAAAGATCTCTTTAAAAATATATTAACGGTTGGAAGATTTAAAGAATGATTATACCTAGATTTTAAATATATAGAAAATAGTCAAGTATCCAATTATTCTAACTTTCTACTTTTACTGGGAATAATTCAAAAGTTTAGCAAAATGATAATTATTTCCCATCACTACTCATGATCGACTGACATGTGTCAGGAACGCATTCTCTGAGCGGCCGGATTATAACAATAATATTTCTAAATAAGTCTGGGAGTGGAAATATTGAGACTTAACGTCATATGTCTCAGGATGGTGAACACAGTGGAATGCCAAGCATTGCTTTAGTACACGAGCGCTCGTATCGCTTACCATTAGGCAAATGGGCTCCTCGTCTCGCCATTCATAGCAATATAAAAAATACATTCAGACCTGTAGAACAGCCATCTCACGTCGTTAGGCACGTTAGGCTTCATCTTCAGCTCTCACTTACCACCGGGCGCAATTTTAATTCTTCTACCTGGCGTTATCCCGGCCGTTGCCATGGTGCGCCTTCCGGCAAATTCTTCTCCGTTTCCTTGACGAAAACTAGCCAGAGCTTCTTTAGTCAACCTCTGGGTTGTGGCCCGGGAATATTGAGGCTCAGGCACATATTGCCAACGTACTCCTGCGGTTTCCTTAGGACGTGACTACACAATAATTAACCTATATAATCCCACTTCTGGTCATAAGAAGCATAAGATCTCACCTTTCCATATCGCAGTTAAAAGTAATTTCTGTCAATTTCATTGATATCATCCAGTGTGTCTCTTCACCGTTATCTTGGTCTGCCGCAGTGTTGTTGACCATCATGGGTACCTGACATTGGATAACAGTTTAAGCCCAACGAACCCGATGCATTCGGGTCACATAATCTGCCCAATTCTAATTGTTTGTCTTGCATCTCACGTCTGTACCGACACTAGAAAAATAAATACATGTATATGAAATGCAAAGGTTAACTAGCATAATCCTTGGCTTAATGCTGTTTTTGTTCAAAATAATATTAAAGATAATCTTACGAAAAATACAACGAAACAAATTGCGCTGCTATGCTAGTTTCGCTGCTATATTTGTCGCATTACACAAGATAATCTGATTATCTTCTTAAATGGCTGTTTAATTTACGAAAAGGACCGTCGAAATTGGTTTTAAGCCGACCCTCTCTGCTTTAATAATAGCAGTAAACGCAAATCAGAAATAATTGTATTTTATATCTAGTCCGCGAAATAAAATGCTGTGGTTTCAAATTTCGAATTCCAGGTGAGGCAACAACTTTTGTCAGGGATTTAAGAAAAGGCCCGCAACTTCGCTTACATCCTGAAATTATAATTATGACTCAAAAAGTAACCGATTCCTAATCTACAGCATTATAAGCAAATCTATATAATAAATCTCTATATATAATAATAATCTATATAATAATAATCTATACAATAAAGTGCGTGGTGGCCTGTTGGTAAACGGACTAGACGCGGCTGCCAACATGTTCACGGTGGTCGCGGGTTCGAATCCTAGGGCACACCTCTGACTTTTCGGAGTCATGTGTGTAGTGATAGTCAATCTCCAGGCACTAAAACGGTGAAGGAAAACATTGTGAGGAAACCTGCATACCATAGCGATTTATAAGAATTTCTATGGTATGTAAGTCCGCCAACCCGCACTAGGCCAGCGTGGTGGACTATATGACTTAACCACTCTCAATCGTATTCTCGATTGTAGAGTAGGCCTGTGCTCTGCAGTGGGCGTATAAGAGCTGATACAGGATATAATAATTTACACCGTTGAAATAACATTTTTGTAGCGAGTTCGATGCCCGTTGGGGTTAAAAGGTTGTGGAATGGAAGTTAAGTACAGACAAGAGAAGTGTCGGACGCCCGCCAAAAGGTGGACGGACGACATGGTTAAGGTTGAAGGAACTCGCCTGCATCCATTCTAGTGTGGAAATAATTGGGGTGGGCCTGTGTTCAGCAGTAGACTTCCTGTGGCTGAAAAGCGAGAGAAAGGGCAAGTTCTCATATTGTTTTTACAGAGCAAAATAAAAAAACATATAGTTTTTAACAATCCACCTTATACATATCCCACTGCCAGGCATAGACCTACATTACAATTATGAATTCAATTAAGAAGCTTAGTCCACAGCCCACCACGCCGAGCTAATATGGGCTGTTGTAGCTCAAATACATAGTGTTTCCACAATACGTATCATTATTGTTTCATTTTAAGCAACTAGCAAGCAACTGGCGTAATTTGACCTTTAATTAATAGGGATGCTTCCAATGTTTAATTTTAAACAGTATTTAACTATGATGAAGAAGGAAGATGGCGCTAGAGCACGATAGAGCATATTTCTTTCTACCTCCTACAACCAAATTTGAAATCATTCTAGCTTGTTTATTATAAGTGGACTCAAAAAATAATTCTGTATACGATTTTGCATATTACGTAACGTTTCTTATAAATAAAAGTAAAAATGGAGTCGACATTGCTATTCTTAAGAGTGTTTTAATATGCTTGCACGACATAGTGACGACAACTAGCATTGTAAGCAGGAATCCAGATCAATCCAGCCTCAACCTAGACCATCCTCCTACGTGAGATGTCTATCTCATCATTACACTTACGCCTGAGTATTCCACAGCAGGAAATTCCACTCCGCTACACAAATTACAAATGTCAAATATAAATAATTTGTTATATTTTTAGTCGGCTCCATTCGGCGGCTGTCACGGCCACAGTCTTTCATAATCATCAATTTATTATAAATTGACGTGTAAAAGAGCCCATTATGGCCTTCCATGAATGGAAAACTTGTTTTGATTTTGACATTCGCTTAATTTGATACAGTTAAGTTTGAGCGAAATCCTTTATGCCAATGCTTAATTATGTGTTGAGTTTATTATATATTTATAGTTATATTTTCGGTGTATTTCATACATGATATTATGTATTGTGGTTAATGATAAATACAATTTAGTAGTTTAGTGGAGCATAGTGTACTATATTGACACTTAAGAGTACAAAATAATATAGTTGTTAGAAATTTCATGAATAAATAAGGAAACATTTTAGGAAAAAATAAACTTGTTATAAGATATAATAAGCTTTTATAATACAGAGCCTAAAGAAAATGCAATGTGAAAAAAATATAACAATATCTGTCCTAAATCTTGTATCTAGAAAACTAATACTTAATTATATATTTGAATAAATGCAAGTACGAAAAAATACTAAAATATTAGCATACTTATGAAACTTGATTAAATTCGAGCAAATCTAATATTCTAGATGGGATTTAGATAATCAATTTCAGCACAAAATGATAAATTATTTCTACTATACAAACGAATACCTCCTCCAATATAAATCATATTCAATTTCCAATAATTCACCCCGCAGCGCTAAACATTTCGCCTATTTATGAAGATTAAACCTTTTATGAAGATTGTCAATTTATTTTATTGCATATGCCGGCAGTTCGCACAATTTCGCGCGGCCTTCATAAAACTTAAATGATACGATAGGCCTTACTCTGGTTTATTCGTTAGCCCACTCAACTTTCGTGTGGTGCTAATGTAATCACTTACTGTATTCCACAGCGTTCCCTTATATATAATGTGTACATAAATCGAACGAGGATAAAGTATTGTTAAGGGCATATTTCGCCTAAGAGCTCTAGTTGTAGAAATAGGAATTGTCGATTTACTTCACGATGAAATTGTGTTTATTACGTCTGAACTCTGAACAAACAGTCTTATGTGTTGAGATCGCGGTCTGAAAACATTTTAGCAGTCCGTTTTCCTTCCAGATAGTATATTGTTTACGTAATGCATCTAAATAAAATAAATCAGTTGTAGACAAAAATATGTTGACCAAAAGGTTTTTGTAAAAGAGCTTGACGATAACTAGTCTTATCAGACTTATTAATTGTATACTTAGACGACGAAAATATTGACGAAACCATGTCTGTAATAAAACATAATCCCATAACCCGGCCGAAATTGTGTAATAAATTTTGTAATTATCCCGTGTCGAGCCCCAAAAATAAACCTCATTACGGAACTTAGGCATCAAGTCCCGCCAACTAATAAAAATATTTCACGTCAACTGGGGACAGGTGAGCTGAAATGAAATCACCATTCCCGGCCGCTAAAGACGCCTCGTTTTATCGAAAATACACTTAAATATGACTTTTCGGGCCTAAAATTGACATGAATATTTATGAGGCGTTTCTTTTTCCACGCCGTGGAAGGCACTTGACTTACCGTGAACTCTTATTCACCGCCTTTCACCTCCAATTATTAAAATATTTGACAACGTAATAAAATTATTTGCTAAATTTTACCTTAGCGAAACAGGAATTTGCGAGTGTCGCGGGGCTCTAGGGGATTTTAAAGTTTAATGCGCTTTCTATGTAGAGGTAATGTGTGTTTATGTTGCTTTTTTACGTATTATTGTGTTAAATTTAAGGGGGAAGAGATGGCTTCGCTAACACGCGGAGTGTAGGTTGGGGTTGGTGAGGGCTGAGTTATCCCTTGCTTAGTTGATGAGGCTATCCTACGTACAATCACTATACAGGGGTCCTACTATATACATCCGAAATTTAAATCTTCGTGACGTTTTACGTTTCGAAACCTACTCTGTAACACGAAATTCGAATCTTCGGATCGAAGAATGAATGATTCGAATATATCGGCAATCCGAACATTGCGTGAGGTGCTTTTTAAGATATTATCAAAATGATAATCCTTCTACTTATATCTGTCGATAAAATAATTATATCTATTGAAAACATGCGCCCTACTCTTTTTTTACAATAAAAAATATTTTTTTCTTATATCTATACAATATTCTAAATACAAATTTTTAAAAATTTATTTTCTGTTTTTTAATTGGGTTTTCTATATAAAGCGTGTTTTTTAGTTTTTTTAAACTATTATTTTTTGTTATTTTTTTCCTATGACCATATTTGGGTGGTAAATACTTTTTTTCCTAAAATAATAGTGTTTTTATTTACAAATAATCTAAGGTATAAAAAAGTTTAAATTATTATTTTAGCAAAACCTATGGATTTACCACCCAAGAATGACGATATTTTAAAAATCATAAAAAATAATTGTCGCGTTTCTTCGCGAAATTTTTAGTTGCATTGTGTTTGTAGTCACTAAAACTACCAGTATAGTGATGTACTGTATTTTTAAGATGATGTATAATCCAACTCAAGAATATCGATACAATCAAACAAATCGAACAATAAATAAAGCAATTTTGAATTAAGACCTTAACTGAAAATGACAATAATTAAATGTGGTATATTCTTTAATCATACACCTAAACCATATTCGACTACAGTTCCCTATTACCCTTCCCTCAAACTTAAAACCGAACTAAACGAATTATACTAACTCATATAACCCCACATGGGACCCACCCACATTATCCCACAAAATAACGCTGACATGAAAAGAATATGTAAATTAACACGCTTACACACTAACCCGTAACTTGGCAAAGGAGGTTAGACGTCACATATGTTTGTTATGCAAATATGCTCTTTAGTACCATGGACAGACCGTATATGCTGGAGACAGCTAATTCTCCGTGTTCATATTTAATATTTGATGTAAACGTCGCATCAATAATTCATTGTGCGTTTAAGACAGATCCAATTAGGCAACTAGATGCGGAAGTATTGGAACTAATAGAATTTGTGTTGGTAAATAAATGATGATTAGTGCGGCTTCATATGTATAATGGGAATAATTACCCAATAATATATCTTATGGAAACGTAATTTAGGTTGAGACTTCTGGTAGGACTGTAGTACCTTGAGAGTATCAACTCCTATTTGTTTCATTGCAGGTTAAAGATAGGTTTGTTAATCTTACATACTGGCTAAGTTATATGGCACAGTGCCATTGGACCTCTAAACCTTGCTTATAACCAGATATTTTAATCAAAGCTTCATATTACTAGTAATACTGTATCTGTCTGTATCAGCCCATATACGTCCCTCTGCAGGGCACGGGCCTCCTCTACAATCGACAGTACGATTGAGAGTGGTTAGGCCATATGGTCCTTACGATGTTTTCCTTCACCGTTTTAGTACGTGGTGATTTACTATCAATACACACATGACTCCGAAAAGTCAGAGGTGTGCCCTGGGATTCGAACACGCGACCACCGTGAACATGTTGGCAGTCGCGTCTAGTCCGTTTACCAACAGGCCACCACACACTTCCAACAGGCCACCACGCACTTCCAACAGGCCACCACGCACTTCCAACAGGCCACCACGCACTTACTAGTAATACTAGTCCCTCTTAAATGCGTTAACAGGCTTCAGATTATCACGTTGCAGAAGGGTAAAAATCCAAATTGCCGAAATGAAGATGCTGAGGTGGATGTGTGGCGTGACCAAGCTTGACAAGATCCGCAATGAGTATGTGAGAGGTAGCCTGGGTGTGCGTGATATCGCATAGTATAAAATGCAGGAGAGTAGACTGCGATGGCATGACCATGTAAAAAGGCAGCCGCCGGACTACGTTGGTAACTTGGCACTACAGTTAACCATAACCGGCCGAAGGACCAGGGGCAGGCCGAAGACGATGTGGAAGGATGTAGTGCGGAGGGACATGGGAGAATGCCAGGTATCCGAAGACGACATCAGGGACAAAGCGAAGTGGAGAAGAAAAACGAAGAGAGCTGACCCCACCACCATGTGGGATAAATAGCTTGGAAGAGAGAGATAGAGAGAGAGTTGCAGCAGGGTAAAGATGTTAAATGTTTTTACAACCAGATTACAGACGATCTCCATGTAATTCTGTTACGTCCACGACACAGATTCCCGACAGACTAGCACAGACCGTTTAACCAAATAAGGTCACCGCAATAGACGCCCAGCAAAATTATCGACAGCTTAAATTATAATATGTAAATTGTCAACTTTGATCGGTTATTCAGCGTACCATTTGCATATTGATCAACGGGTCAGGCAACCATGCCTCTACAATAAGACCCAACGGTTTTGACTTAGGAATAGAAATGCTACAATAAATATGAATACATCTTTATAAAGAACGTCTTCCCGGTCATGTGATGTGAATGTATTTGATGTAATAAAAGGAATAGAGTTTCTCCCTCGCGATAATAAGGTTAGTAATGCAGGAGCTACTGATGATATTGCGGCGAGGAAGCTAAACAGACAAAAGAACCTGGTTATGTCTCTATTATTCGGAATTCTATTCACGATTATTGAATATAAGGTCTATTCATTGCTGGAATCCCACGATTTATATACTTTCTGTATGGGTACATACTCGTACTAACATGGGCGTACACAAACCAAGATTCGGCTCTTTACACATTATATTACTAGATTGAGACATAATTACAATTCTACGTAGATTATCTGAAAGAATTCCAACTTAAATTATATTCTGATTTCCAAAGGAAGCCAAGCGAAATAACTTTTAGCCAGTGTATAAGATTTATTAACCATGAAATGTCATATTTTGTTTTACAATTGAGTAATATATTTAACTATGTATTTATCGAATAATTTTCAATGCTCGTGGTTATTGCCGGGTTAATCTTTATGGTTTATTTATGTATCGTTTTTTTTATTATTTAGTATAGTACTGTTTCCGGTAATATTTTTGCTTGTCAAGTGAACATTTTTTAATCCTCTCGCTATAATAACTCACAGTGACTATTCAATTTAAAAAATCCGCTGTGTTTGACTCGCTGTACATGTACTCATGTCATGCACTAACATTCCAATTTAAAAGCAAACATTGATATTCTGAAAATTATATCTTGACAGCACTAACAGATGAAACAGCGGAAGACTATAGAAATATTTGTATAAATAAATTCAATAAATAACCACAAACAATTATATGTAAATTAACAATTGCAAATTTTATTAGCCTACGTATCTAGTGTCCTATTTGATGAATATTTGTATTAATAAATTCGATAAATAACCAAAAACATTTATACGTAAATTAACAATTGCAAATTTTATTATCCTACGTATCTAGTGTTCTATTTGATGTTTAACAACATAGTATATTCCGTCATTTTTTACACCGCAAGCGATAAAATGTCCTTTGCGTAATTTCATCAAATTAATTACATTATCAGACACGACAACACCCATATTTTGCTTTGAATCAGACGAAGTCAAATTTAGCTGTTAGCAACAAAGCTTAGAGGAAGCCAATAGCCTATACCTAATAATGTGAATTCTTTATAAAAAAAATAAAAAGACACACAAAACCATTCTCTTAAAATCGACTTAAGGCTGCTTTAATTAATGCGGTGGCATGCTGCGCTGTGAATACGGTTCTTTTATAGGCCGGCGTAGTGACCGACTAATGAATACGTCTCACCTCCCACTGCCCGTGCTTTTGTACTCCACTGACCCTGCAATGGAAGCTGTCTTTAATGTATATTATAGTATACATATGACTTCGACTGTCTCGGTGGTGTTGTACGGTACGGTTACAAAGCTGAGGTCTTGAGTTTGAATTCCGAGTCGGGCAGTGTTATTGGATTTTTCTATGATATCAGCCCAGTGTCAGGAATTTGTGCCCGATATGGTGATAGGCTCGACCACTATCATATTGTGGATCGGAACATACAAGACGAAATGTAAGTGTCCTGGCACCTTTGGCTACTCCTTCTGGGAAAAAAGTTCATGCACCTTTATATATATGTATAATTATATTTCTAATTACTTAAAAACGTTGGCCTTAGATCTAATAAAGCCTGAATAGTTAGACTTAGGTACATTAATTGCCCTTAGATCCAACTTTACATTCTGCTCGCATCCTTGTCTTCGTATTTTCTGACATAGAAGACGTTTATCAAACTCGGTAGCAATAGACGCAAAATGGCGACATCAAAGCGCCGCATCCGTCACAAATACAAACCTCCGTAAACGACGCACTTTCTATGATTGTGTAGACAAAGGGAATGAAACAACACTTCCCTGTTCCCCCTTTGTGCCGTTTATAAATCCTTGCATGCAAATTCGAAGACGCGCTTTTTTTCTCCCCATTGGAAGTTATTTTGTTTGTCTTTTATATAGGTTGACAAAATTTTGTTTTCCTTCTAACTGATAACATGCGGAATTGATTGAAAAACGGGCGGAGAAAGATGTTTCTCGCTTATTACGGCCTAACTCTTCACAACCGTACTCTCGATTTTAGAGGCCTATCTCCTGCGGTAGGACGTGTACGGACTGATACAGATACATGCAATAAAACAACTACCATTTAGATGGATTTTAAACATAATTCCTCTGCAGTCCTCTGTTGTTCAAGAATGACCACGGCGATCTGTTAAGGATGGCATGCAGCAACTTCCTGCAACATTTCTTAGATTCTTTCCAAGGTATATATACTGGTGGTAGGTCTCTCATACGTACCCTACGTGGGTAGACTGGTGCGTTGGTACGCAATGTCTATTTCTCCCGCCATATAGCAGCGTAAATGCACTTTTATGACATATTGAGACTTGACAACTTACGTCTCGCGGGAACGCAATGGATTATCAAGCATTTTTTTGTAATTAATGGTGTTTGGTTTCGCTAATATCCATGAGTAGTGGTGCCGCTTACTCTCAAGCGAATGAAATACTCGTCTCCCCATTTATACTAATGAAAAAAAAAACGCTGGTCGCATGTCGCGGAGGGAGGCCTCTGTTCAGGAATGGATCACTTGTGGCTAACTTTTTTCATTATGAACACATAAAAGCCATGGTTTACTACGCAGCTGCTGCCGTCAAACCTCCTAATGTATTATACTTTATGAGCTAATCACCATTGAAAGCTAAAAACACGATCCCTTTAATGCGAAACATTACAAGCAGTGCTACAGCGGGGCTTATAATCCACGATTAACATATAAAAAGGTTCTTTATCCCATAACATCAAGTGTAGGGCGTGGGCGACGCCGGGTGTAACGGCTAGTATTACGTTAATGTCTTTGCTTATAGTTCGGTGAACTTTGAGTTTATTGATGCGAAATGCGTGATTTTGAATGCAATGCCTCAAATCGGTTTGTTAAACTTCATAATACGTATAGTTGAATGATTGAGATTTAGTAACTGTATTTTTATATTTTGTGATAAAATTTATGGGGTTTTTAGCCATATATTTTTGGTTTCATCCTGATTCCAGAAAAATACTATAACCTGCTTTAATAAAACTTAAAAACTGTATAACTAACCAAATCGTGTAGATCATTTTGTATTCATTCTACGTAAATTGGAACGCCAAACTTGAGTAAATATCCATCTTATTTCCAATTATACCAATTATACATTACGTGTCTATTCAATTCCACTAGCATATAAGCAAATGGAGCACAACTCCATGCACTAAGATTGTTTGGTTGATCCATTATATTCATCCTATGAGAGTGGTCCGACGTTGCAAGCTTAGACTAAAGTCAAGTTTCTAAGCCATTTGTAGGACTTCTGACGTCGTTAACGGTCTCTTGACAACTAAATTATGGACGTATATCCCGGCACTAGGATTTGTGCCTTGCCTTGTCCTGTCTTGTCTAGATCACTAGGATAGCTTATAAGATGAAACTATTCTATCCATTAGTACTTTGGTGAATTGGTGTTTGATTATCATCCGAGTTTGTCTTATCTCGTTTAGTTACCGCACAGTGCAAAATATTAATCTGCATTTTTAAGGATATGTAAATAGATTATGGGTTTCTCAAATCTTATTTAGCCTTAGTATTAGGGTACTTCATGACCGCTTACGTTCTTCATGTTACCGACAATCAACAAAGTTACAACTTTGATTTATATTGACGTACTAAAAGCAATTGCATTCGTAAGTGTATTTCTGTGTAAGTACGCACTTCAATGGCATAATTTCCTTGAAACCCGATGCGTAACTGATTCCCCCAGTGAAATGTTTTTTAGTTCCGCCCGGCCATTAAGAAGTTATTAGGGTTCGTGTTATGGCAAAAAGGCCTTGCATCCAACGAGTATTTGTTAAGATGTAAATTTATTCCGAGAGACAAAGAGCTGGGAGCGGACGCAAAAACTGCACGTATATAGCGAATCATACTCGGGATTACAGAATTTTGTAACTGTCGCCTAATTCCAGCTTGTGCTTCATATATGCTAATTTCATTACGTCGGAATAATCGCGTGTTTTAAGGACAAATCTGCGAAGGTGAGGTTCACAATGATGGGTGTACCGTGTAATGTTTTTATGGTTGACGCGGAAATTCAATCAGTATTTTATTTTGTTTGTACTTCAGATTAAGTACCATACCCTTTTATATGAAGTGACAAGTTACTTACCTTTAGAGTTAGTTGAGCCGATGTATTATACAATATGCTAATATAGATTTTAGCATTCTACTGCAGGGAGTTAATCTAATTAAATTATGAAGCAAAAGCGTAAACATCTAATCAACATATCAAACCACAATATACATCAAACTCGTATAAAACCAGCGAAAACATAATAATCTATAATACAGTTTCCCTTGGCCTATATTCAGTAAAATATGACTCGCAAAGGCCGTACGTAGGACGTTTTCACTTTCGGTTGGACACGCCGTGGCACTGCCCTTAGGGGAGTTGTTAGCATCGACTATAATAACAGCACGTCCCATAGTCCCCGCAGAAACAAAGATAAAATATTGCCAGCCTAATTTAATAATCGTGATCAATGCTTGCACGTCAAAGGCTCGCTTTTACCCGAGTGGAACGTGACAAAAAATTGGGGCGACATATTTTGCATTATCAATTTTGATATATGACACTTACCTATGTATATTAGGTAAATATTTGACAGCCTCCATGGCGCAGGTGGTTAGACGCCGTCTGTGAAACGAGAGGCCGCGGAATCGATTCCCGCACCGAGAGAAATATTGGTGTGCGGCCCACACATATTTCTTTCAGGTCTTGGTGTTTGTGAGTATGTGTAATTATGATTGGTTCGTGGTCTTCTAATAGATCAAAGGAATCCTACATAACAAACCAACTGATAGTCATTAATCATAATTTAACCTATGCCGACTTTTTACTAACTTTGATATATCACGACCATAAGGTTATATATTAGGTCTCACAAAATAGGTATCAATGTATAATAAACTGTTGAAAATATACGCGAGACCAGTGCGTGTAAGTGACAGGGTAATGGTACTCCTCGGCCCCTACTACTTACGATTAACAAATCGATATCGATTCATCACTTCTGCGGAATTTTCCGCCGGGTTTCTGTTTGGATGGGAGATTCATTATGCTTGCTAATATTCCAAATTCAACAAACAACTTACGTTAGCTTATCACATCATATGTTTATACCGGGAATATCCAGACTGCGACCGAATAGCGTCTTAAAAATAAAAGGGTGCACGCTATTATTTTAGCAAAAACTATGGATTTATCACCCATACACGATTACATTTAAAACATAACAAATGTCGCATTCTTTTTGCGAAAATTTTAATTGCTTTGTGTTGTAGTCATTTAACGGCTTTGTGTTTGGTCGCAGTCATACGCATCTAGCCATTTCAATGAAAGTTTGCTTTTGGATTTGTTGATTAAAACAATACAATACTGTACCCCGTTTTGGCATTATTTAATGCTATAACCTCTATTTTACATCGCACGAAAGTAGAGAAATGGTAACTAAGAGCTGTCTTCCTTATTATATTTCATGCACAGATATCATTCGCATCTCAATCAAACCATTTCTTTTTTATTGAAATGAATGGCGAGATGAGCGCACCGTTCGCCTGGTGGTAAGCCATACGATATCTCATTAACAGTGGCAAGACCCAGCAACACCTAGAATTACAAAGCAATGTTTGGCATTCCTTTCCCTCGCCCTCCTGAGACGTAAGATGTAAACTCTCAATATGTCCAGTAGTTACACTGGCTACAAAGGCCTTGAAACACAACAGTATATTTACACTGCTGTTTGTCGGAAGAAATATTCACCCAGGCGGCCTGCCACATGTGAGACAGCTACCACCATTAAAAACCACCAGTTTATGATTTAGTCTAGTTCTCTAATCTATTCCTCTAGCAAAGCCAGCGTAAACCATGTTAACATGAGAGGTCAACAAGCAATTGTCCTGATGGTAATTGGTTATCATTTCACATGCACCCTGGCGCGAGACATTGAGAGCGCATAGCTTGCTTTGTAAGGGATTTCGACCTCGTTCTTGCATAATGGAAGTACTTAGTAATGAAGCCTTAGCCTTATTTACATATCTTATATTATCTACTAATATTTATACACAGTAAGAAAATAAGAAACTTGCTTTATTGCCTTAGCTTTCCGTGATGGAGGCTACCTATAGCTTCTAGATTATTGAATTTAGCGATGGTCAGTATTTTTTAATGAATGACGAGATTAGTAGGTCATACGCCTGATGGTCAGCGATACGACCGGTCATGGACAATAGCAAAAGCAAACAAGACAGAATCAATGCTTGGCATTCCACAGCCCTCACCGTGATTAGACAAAAGATGTAAAGCCCCAATATGTCCCGTAGTCAATATAGTTACAATATAGTTATATCCTTTAATGTTTAGACTTCCTGTGTTTATTAGATATAATTAGTATTAGAATCAATATTTCGGCTGATTATTTCAACAATAACAATACCTTGAAACATCAAGCATGGTCAGTGAGTAAATGGAAAGGCAACGTTTCTTTGATGTTCAGTCGCAAGAAGAGGTAACAGAAAACGGGCTTAAGGCAGTAGTTTCCGTTTCTTAATCGCCTTGGCAAGACGAATGCTTTGTTATTAAATAAACTTGGCAATGCCTTACTGTGTATAACTTAATAACCTAGATTTATTTCATAAGACTTAAGGTAGGTTTTATCTTTCCGTGAGATCTATTATGCAGATAAATTTGTTGGTACTGGTTCGGAATTGTTATTTATTCAAAATTACAAAATAATTGTCACGTTTTTCTTTAAAGTGTAGTTCGATAAAAATATATTTAATTCTATTCATAATTATATAAGAAAGATTTGTAATTAATAAATACTGATATTCTTTCCTAAAAATTCTGTTCTTTACCAATAACTGCTATTTAGATTCGAACTCTTTGATATTACGTTATAAATATTTAAAAATATTACGAAGTTGCTTCCGAGTTAGGGATGGTATGTAAACTGAATAATTTAACCTACTTACACCACGTTTCCCTATTCATTATTACTTCATAATAAATAAAATGGCATTGCGTTGTTTTTTTTTTTAATAACTGAACATATTGTGGTTACGGTTATTGCCAAAAAAAAATAGTATGTACATATATGTATTTGTAAGTCAGCCCGCGACCCTATAATAGACTTATTGCGAAGTTTTAATATTCGATCCCAAATAAAACCTTATCACAAATTTAAATAATATTACCTAACCTGGGATCAAATACAAAGTTATTACAATACTTACACGGTCATGCAACTATGCAAGTGCTACTTTATTAAAAAAGTTGCTAAATAAATAATCTATTGGCGTACAACTAGGCAAGCAACTAATGTAAATTCTAAGAAAAAAATCTCTTAACAAAATAGGACAAAAATAATGAAGGCAGCTAAAAGGAAAATGGACCAAAGTAAAAAGAAATTGAAGTCGAAAAGGGCTAAATACAAAATAGCCCCCAAAGAGAAAGGCCTTCTTTCGACTTTTATGATAATGGAATATGAAATATACGTTACAGTTTTTATTACATTTATAAAAAAATCTTTCCAGAAAGTGCCTCTATCGGTAAATTATAATTAATTATCTGACCCTAATCCGTGGTATAAGTATAAGTATAAGATTTTATTCTCGATAATCGAAAACTAAAATAAAAACGAATATCGTGAATTGGTTTAAACTACCCGTATTTTATTCTGTATTGAATTTGTAAAGCAATATAATTTCTAGTAAGTCAAAGCCGCTGCTCATTAATTACAATGTCCATCATCAGGTAACATTAATTACAATCTTCATCCAAAAAACATTGGTCTCTTAAAACTAAAAAATCATAGGAAGGATAACCAAATTGAAATTGGATTTGAATGCTTGCTTGCGTGAAAGATGGCCTGATACAGCCCAGTACATATTTACGTAATACTTCTAGGTCCATACAAATTATGACACTGAAAGGAGCGGGAGCCAGCGGCAAGGCTTCGTCGTTCCATCTTGGTGTTTCCATTTGCACTGTCTTTTGTTCCTTGTGAGAACAACATCCGCTTTGTCTAAGCCCCGGCCGTTTGTGGAGCATGCAAATATTTACCTAGCAGTGGTTTCTCCCACGTATAACTTTGCGACTTTGCTCAACCCTGTTCTCAAAGTGAATAAAATATTTTAGTTTAATCATTGCTTTATTGTTTCAGGTAAATTATGAGGCTGATTGAGGTGAAGTGTGGTATGTTGTAAAGTTTTGTTCATTTGTCGACTAGCTGTTCATATCTTCATAGCATTAAAAATAGTAACTGCCTTATTCATAGAAAGTTTAAAATCCTATTTTAGCTAACGAATGTTTTCTCTTCCTCGCTCAAACTGAATTCAAAAGTCGTTTGAAAAGGACAATATATTCGATAATTGGAATAAGTTTTGAAACTGTCTTTGAATAAGAGCGTAAGTCCTTATGCAACATAACATCAATACAACGCTACATAACTAAAAGAAAAGCTAACTAGATCGCATTTATAATGTTAGTATAAAAACTTTTTGATATAAACAATAAATAACCTTTATTCTCATGAACTTTGTAGATAATAAAAAAAATATCTTATTCAATACATACTCAGGATAATATAAATTGACTATACCCGCCAATGCCAATAATGTTCCGAACGTCAATTTCTCAAGCATGGTAAATGGAACAAACTAAAATAAATGCCGTATAGTTGGAACCTCTTAGGAGATGAAATTCCGGGTCATCCCGCCCCCTCCGATCCCCGAGCCCGATATGATCAAATATCTCGCTTCCTCAGTGTATGGCGTTCCATACGCCTCGCATCTCGGAATTTACGAAAACAAAGCTAGCTAAACATTACCTAAACAAATGGACTTTTCCACCAACAATCCCGGCCTTAAATAAGTAGGTAACCTATTTCGTCCGCCCCAGTGTAACAGCACTAAAAATAAAACACTGGGACAGTGATATTTTATATAAAAGGTTCTGCATAGGCTTCCCGTATTAAAACTTTTACCGTGGGCGTCGCCGTTAAAGAACGCTCACTTTCTTTTCATGGAGAGAATTCAAAGGAAATACATTAACTACTACTACTATATACACAATTTTCTAGATATTCCGTAGACGAAATTCATATCAATCTTTTTGCAAGATTTTCGCATGATTTTTTGCAGGTTTATATCTCGCTCGCGTTTTGTTCTAGAGACTATCGATAACACTAGGTGTCAGCAGAGGCAGCACTATGACAAAGTGAGATGCGGCGCGTGTCGTGCCCTATCGACATCGACGCTTTCCTTTTTGTCTCGGAATGATTGATGGACTTTCAGCTGTGCCTCTGTTGTTGCTTCTCAAATGACAATATTGACGTGACGCGGTATTCTTTACACGCCTTCTGAGCCGGCGTTATTTGACGAAATGAGCTGAGCTGGCGTAGAAAATGATCTATGATGTCATCGCTTATTATGAGATAGATTTAGCGTGTCGCTATGTGAGCTCACGATATTGACGTCTCGTCTATCAAGTAATGGAAAATACGGTGCGTGTAGGTACGAAGTCTTGTGCTCGAGGTTTTCGCGATATATTTGCGCAATGGAATGGATTACTCGTAAACTCTGTGAGTATGCTATCACATCAGCGGCGCAGAGCTTGTGCAAATGAAATCAAGAAATATATTTTTGCTATTGACCTATTTTGTATGCGAGAAGGACTTTTTAATACGATGTGTTGACATAGATATTATTTTACTGGAATTACTTCTTTGAGAGTTTTTGCAGAACAGCGAGCGATCGTGTTTTTATTTTTCAAGGGATATTTCAGAGTAAATCTTGTTAAATCATTGCCCGGGTTGAGAAACAAAGTAATACTTTTTATATTTCTTTTTTCCTAGCGTCATCTAGGTCAGTATCAAGGTACACTTTGCTCGAACTTATAAATAGGTGATCATATTTTTCAAAAGCTCTTTCTGTATCAACCCACATTCGTCCAACTGCAGAGCACGAGCCTCCTCTACAATCGAGAGTACGATTGAGAGTAGTTAGGCCATATAGTCCACCACGCTGGCCCAGTGCGGGTTGGGGGACTTACATATATGCTGTTTATTCAAATTAAAATAATGAATGAGCTCCTAAAATAATGTAATTGGTTCCAGTTACAGCAACTTTTTTTCGATTTAGGCACTTATGAAATTAAGATGAATGTGAATTATGAGCGGTGCCGCTGTTGCCCTGTAATTTTTACCCTTAATTGAACACGAAGCGTAGGTGACATGTTTAAATAAGAATCCCTTTTTTAATATAGCGTTATTTTAAATTATAAACCTTTTGTGTAACAGCTAAAATTTCATTTAACGTAGGTATAAAGCATGTTATTGCTTTTGGTAGAGCTTTTGAAATATACATTTTTCTAAAATATACCAATATTTACTTGTATTTTTAATTTTTGACATACCAGTAGGTTTTCTGGAAAATATATAGGCTACTTTTTTTTATTAAATTCCACCCCTGAGTAGTAAAAGAGATACTACCTAATGGAAAAAAAATATTCAGATTGATTTTTGCTAATAATAGAATGAAAATGAGAGAATATTTCGGGCAAAGTCTACGTAGACTAGATCATAATATCATAATTAAGTATAAGGCTCGCAACAACAACTAAGATATTCCGCACACATAACACACATCAAATACGCAATCGATTTTCTAGACACGCGAAAATTGTTAAAGTTTAGCATAACAATAGAGATCCGCGTCGAAGCTGAAAGGCTGACGGCAAACTGCCGATGTGCTTTGTGTAGCACAAAATAGACTGGAGTAAAGCGGCGGTCAGGCGGCGAAATGAAATCACACTGAAAATGTATGCAATGTTTCCGCGAGTCATACGCGATTTGTGTTAAGGTTGTGTTTGTATGTTTTTTTTTTATTGCCTTGAATGGCGAGACGAGCATGCCGTTCGCCTGATGGTAAGCGATGCGACCGCTCATGAACAGTAGCAAAACTAAACAACACCCTGAATTACAAAGCAATGCTTGGCATTCCACTGCGCTCGCCATCCTGAGACACAACATGTTAAGTCTCAATATGTCCAGTAGTTACTCTGGCTACGATGTCCTTCAATCCGAAACACAAAAGTGCATTTAAACTGCTGCTTGACGGGAGAAACAGACATTGCGGTGGCACCCACCCAGGCGGCCTCCCACATATGAGAGACCTACCAGCAGTGACTAGTGTAAATATGATGATGCGTTTATGCCTGTTATTGATATGATAACATATGCTTTAGTGCATAGTATGAGCAGCGGCGTGCACAGGATTATGACACTGGGTATGCGGCGGAGTACTCAGTCACAAAAACTTTTTCTTTTATAGTTTTTTAGCATAGCCACAGCCACGCGACGGATCTCTAAGTCGGAAACCATGCCAACATAACAAGTCTTAGATCAAATCTTCTACGGCAACGCAGACAAAACAGCGATCGATCGTCGCGGCGGAAGAAATTCTAATAGGTAAAATAAAAAAAAACTCACCTAGTCAGCTTTAAATTTTCACATATTCAAGGTTCCGGTTAGTTGAGATTACTATACCTATCCCGATGTAAATAAACGCAATATTTCGGCCACCTCATTCATTCATTTGATAAACATACATTTTTAACACAAACCTCGCAATCAAATAACATTTAAAAAAATAAACAAACACACTAGTAAAAGCAAATGACTACAATTAATATCGAAACTTAGTAATAAACTGTTAAATGTACACACTTTCAAATGTTAAAATGAAAAATCCGTTAAGAAATCTATTATTTTTTACAAACATACTAGTATAAAATAGTAAACAATGCAAAAACTCATAAAAAAAGCAAAATGGCCCCCGCGAAACACAAAACATTTCTATTTAAACAAATAAAACCTTACTAACCAAAAATGCATAATGTGCATAGGTGATTTATTAGATTCCAGCCTATTAATTTTACTCGGATTATAGGCAACGAACATTTACGATTACTCCCGACAACTGCCGAACTCCCGAGGCCTGCCGCAGGAGTCGCGGCTTTCAATATTCATGGGTGTGTGCGTTTGCGACTGTGCACGGACACCAACATTACTACACACATGCAAACAAATGTAATGCGGGACGCGGCGGCATGACTTGGTTGATTAGGTACATTATTTTGCTTTGCAGCGCCTCTTGCTTTTCGCGTGGCAACCATAATGTTTGCGTGATTGCAAATAGGTGCTATTTATAAAATATTAGGCGTTTTTAAGTTATTATATTTTGTTTATTCATTTATTTACTATAAATTAAAGTCACCTAAAACGTACGAACGTTATAATAAAATATCTGTGAATGGCAAGTAAAGCACTGCATTTCTGCCTACAAGGAGTGCACGCCCCTGAGTATGAGGTAGCTACAGTCGAGTCTCGTTAATTCGAAACTCGAGGGACTCTTAAAATATTACGAATTATCGAGTAGGTACACTTTTTAGTACTACACAATGCGTACTTCGAATAAATCATTTCTTAGACCAAAATTGCTATTTTTATGATAGTAGATATCATATTATGATCAATATTTATATTTTGGACGTGATTATTTTACACTATATTATTTAGAGGTTATAGTGAATGATGTATAATGGACTCAGACTTACGATAGCATAGATTATGAATTCTCAAATATCTTAAAACAATGTAAAACCGCGCGGCAGTCATTCTGCCCCCTTTTAATTGCCTCTTAACGCAGGGGCTTATGAATTATTCTTCAGCTCTGCCTCCTGGTACTACTTGAGTTAAAAGTGCATTGTGCCAGCCTTAATTAATGTACTTTATGTCTATATCGATACATCTAGCTGCTAGCTCTTGAACTTGCGCGTTGTTTAAAAAAAAAATAAAAAAAAAAATCGTTTTTTTTACAACTTTTTCTGTTGCATTGTGTCTGAAGTCGCTTAAACTATCACCCGGCTTCGTTTTCGATAGCAGTCTTGATATACCCGGTATAGAACAAAAAGCGAAGCGACAAAATAAACGAATATGCGAAAAAAATTACAATAATAAAATAATATGGTGCAAAGGTTGCAAGAATTTCCTGGACATACCTTTCACCAGGCCCCTTTACAAATCCTCGGGTGAGACCTATGTTCAGCATAGGAATGAGGAATAGATTTATATTTCCGATTTCGAGCAAGCGGACATGATGGTATGAAGGGGCGGTTATCATCGAATTGACATAAATCGCTGCAGGTATAAATGAAACTAGTGTACAATTCATTAATATTGACACGAAAGCGTATAAACGATGTGAAACAAACACTAAAACCTGAACACACAGTACTATGAAAGCTAAAAATAATTAAAAAAATATTGAAAACTTTTTCATAACAATTTCATGCGATATGAACACTGTGGCAGCAGATAATCTCGGCCGAATCTGACAGAGCACATAAATTGTGAAAATTCAGCGGAGCATGCACAATGGTTCCGCTTTAAAGCGACACAACAAATAAAATATCCGCGCTGCAACAGCGCTGCCAGCGCTAACTTTACCTATTAACCTTTATGACGTTGTTATATAGTTTTCCACCCTTATTTCAGCATGAATTTTGTGTTTAGGGTTTTGTTTCGCTGAACCTGCTGTGCTGCTACATTCAGTTTCATTTGTTCGGGATTAGCACTGAAAATTTGTCATTGGATAATATGTTGGGTTAGCGTATGATTATTTCTGCGATCAACGCAGTGACATTTAATAGAATTAGATGAAATTAGTGTTAAAAGTAAGACAGTTTTTCGATATTACGTTTCGTTTGATATGTGACATTATCCACTCAGCCTTGGTCGCTGAAGTGGCATCTAGTATCATCAACTCACTTACATGTCCTCTTACGTTATTCGTATCTTACATTAATAGACAACCAATTTACGATCACATCAATTATCTCACTAACCAAAGCCATGCCAGAATTTCTTTTATTCTTATCGAAAGGATTTTCCATTTCAGATATCTTGCTGCCTCTAGTTGAGCTCGGTAATGAATGCTGGTACTAAACGCTTGCAAAACAACTAACCCGCTCTCGGCCCCTGCGAAACTTTTTCTATCATCCCCGTGGTAAATTTATTAGAATTTACTAGAACGCTATTATACTGCGCCTGAATAACACGAGTTTTTCTTGTTCGGTTGATAATAACGCCGTTCTTTAAGTAAAAATACATTACAAATTCTATATTCGTAGTGTTGTGTATTACGGTCGGTCAATAATATTTTCAATAGCTTAGCAATCTTTAGGAAGCCCTGCGGGAATAAAACTCAAAGGTAGATGCGAAAACAGCGAAACGAAAATTCTTTCCTGCTTTTATCTCCATCCCATGATAAGACGGTAAGAGATTGCCTTGAGCGATACAGTCACCATTTGTTCTCTGATATATATTTTTTAAGGTTCATTGGTTTATGAACCTTAAATTATATTTTCCCATAAACCCTAATTATATTTTCATTTCATTTTTCATTTCATTTCATTTCATTATTTGGTAGCATACAGAGTACACAGTTAAGAATAAATTATAACATTCCTATAAATATATAATTTTTGCCTGAAGTTAAACCTTATCGAGAAGAAAGTATTAAGTAAATGAAGATAATCAACGAAAAACTTATAAAAAGTAAAATCTTCCGTACAAACGCACTACAATTACCAGCAAAGCAACTGTACCTGTGAGTCCAGCGCCATACAGTCTGCATTCATAAAGTTCCAGCATCGCGCGGGCCGTATAAAACTTGCGACAATCGGAATTAACATTATGTCGGCAAGTTTATTTTTACAATAAAACGTGGAATTAAACAGCAACAACTGCGCGTAATTAGATTAGAGAACACTATGCACCAGGGAGAAGTAGGGACCCGGTTTTTCATTAAACTTCAACCGGTCAACAATATAAGCTGTTTTTCTTTAAATTAAATCTTGTTTGGATAGTTTGCGTCTTCTGGAATAGTAAGGTTCTATGGTTGAGTCTTGGGCTGGTCGATTGTTATGAGTTTTATAATTTAATGAATAAGCAGTGCAATGGATTCGCTCTCGGTTTTGAATTAATTCTGTTTAGTCAAAAATATTTTTTCAACATTTGTGTCATACGGTAAATTGACGCTGAGCAGGACAAACGACATTAAAATGCATAAAAATTAATATAATAACCTATGTACTGACGGTAAAATTCACAACCTTGCCCGTATTATCTAACTTGTAAAAGTACGGCAATATCGTGAGCTCAATTTTTTGGCTGAATTACTGTATTTAAATTGAAACTGCCCTTAAAATTATTTCACTACTCCTCTGAATGACTATATTCACTTTGTAAGAATATAATGCCACTCCATCTTCCACCTAATTTTATTGAATCAATTTAGAACGAACCCATCAAAAACATCCTGTAAAAAAATTCCAAGACTCGCTGCTCAGTTTTTCTGCCGCAAAAAGTTGTGAGATCCATAAAATACCAAGTCGATTAATTTATTTAGTCCTTGCTTAAGAGACCTTCTGTATAAAGTTTAAGTTATTATCATATCAATATTAAAAATTCTTTGCGTTTAAAATAAATAGATTGACCTGGCCATCCCATGAAAACATAATGTATCGTACAATTTATACATAATGCTGCTGGCCAGAAGTGCCTTAGACTTTTGATGATCGGTCAGTCAGTCAGTGCGTGACAAAATTATGAAAGTTTGACAAGTTACAATTATTAAACTACTGGTTCAAATTGAATGAAATTGTAAACACAGTATGTTTACACAATGCCTGCTTAGTAACTGAAAATTCAGGCTTCTTGCTTTAACCACAACGAAGTTATGGAGGGTTGAAAATGGTCTGAATTGCTTCGAGAAAAAGAGAGTATCGAGAAAAAGATGGTACGTCTGTGCCGCTTTTTAGCTCGACTTGGAGGGACCACTGCCGTGCCCCCAGATTTACCATCAAGTGTGGTGAATTTATAACTTATGTTTACAATTTAATTACATTCTCCCCTGCTTATTCCCCTTCAGTTGTCAAGGATAATATTGTCACGGTAAATACACAGAACTAACTATACATAAAATTGTGTTTACACGTTCAAGCCATCTCAAGGCAAGTAATCGTACCTAGTTTATAATCAAAATATACGGTCTAGACGGTTCTGATTACACACAAAACACGTTGTTTGTATAATTTTGTAATGGTAGACATCAGCTCTTTTGACATTTTTCTTTTGGTCATGGCCTTAGAAACGAGACTTCATTCTAAAATTGGGGGTAGTTAGATAACAAGGTACTATGTCTCTCTTATAAATATTATCTAGATTGTACGTTGCGTACATCGAGTACTAAGTAGACAATTTGTCAAACTAATGCAATGTTTATAAAGGGAACTGGGATTGATAAACAATTAGAAAAACCATGGCTTACTTTATGTTCAATGCCCAAATGTTTTTTCAGTTGTATAACCAAACTTGTTTTAGTTGACAGAAGGAATGTGTTGGCTTGTCCGATGCGGAACCACTATTTCGCAGAAAACCATACTAAAAAAAATCGTTGCTGCATTTCGCTTTGTCACGAAGATTGCTGAAAATCCTAAAAAAACACCTCTTCTTTTATTTCCTTCCTTTTCCATTTCTGTTTAAAAAGCCAGCATTTTGATTTCCCAGTTTTGTTGATGTTCACGGATAAAAGCCACCTCTCGTAACGATGAAACCTAATTGTTGAGGTAACTTGTTTCGTCCTTTCCAAGTATTACGCGGAGAACCTGTTATACAATTATATTAAGAGACCCCACATAACTGTCGGATACGGTCAGGTACCCATAGACTTGCATTACAAATACGTATATGATATGGAAACTGAGTTATCAAGTTTGACTGCTTATTAAATTACTAGGGAAGTTACTTGAGACGTGTATAGCAACAATGGAATGTGTGAGAGGGGATCGCGTGACAACCCTATAGCACATCGAGTTACAATCATTGTGTACAGATATTGATGTTTGTTTGTACACTTAGTGGTGTCAGCTGTGAGGTTTAGTTAAGTGTTCACATGTACACATTTCTCACAAATAGGATTTGAAGGCTTGGTCTCGATTTCATCAAGCAATATTATTTGATCGTATCGTGAAGACTTTTGATCGGAACATGTTTAAAGCTGGTGTTAGTCAATCTTATGGTTGTAAAATTTTGCACATTAATAAAATAGTTGTATTATTATACCAACGAACTGATATTATGATTTTAAATATATTATGGAAGTGTCCCTAAGAAATTCATCCAGATCCGGGGCTTGATGTCAATTCTTTGACTGCCACTGTTGATCCTGGCTGAAAGGAGTTAAAGTGATGGATGTGTAGATCGGAAAGTCTATAATGTATCTTGCAGGCAACAGGCTAAAATGAGTTGCCATATATTTGCTTGTTAATTTGCATCCTAAGCTAGTTTGCGTGAGATAACATACATAACAACAACACAATAAACTGATGCTGCAAGTAAGTAATAATCTAATTTCATAAATCAGACTTAATTTAAAATCCACTTACCCGGATCACTAATTCCACCGCGGGCCCGACATGAAATGTAACACTGTTAAAGTCCCCTATTAGATTTTATATCGCCATCATCTTCGCCATTACGGTACTCCTTGGGGAAACCCTCTTACCTTCATTAAGTTTGCTATCGCTCCCGCCTTTTATGCGTTCCTCCTCAGCACATATTACTTAGCTAGAAAAATGATTGCTATTTAAATGAGCTAGGAATATTGTGCCTTCATTGCCGTTTTATTGATCTTATTAACGTTACTCGACGCTCAAGTCGTTAGTGGCTTTGCTCTTTTTTTGTTATAAAGATTCACACGTATTGCAGGCTAGAAAAACAAGTTTTATTGGTCGCTTGACCATATCGGCCTAGTACCTGCTTTTGTGGCGTCCTTTATATTCTTCTTCTTATTCAATTCAAGTCCACTGCCATATATAATCAAATCATTTATTTCCTAATTATTATTAATACCAAGTCTAATATTGCCTTAGTAAATACTATTATGTACTAACAAATGAACTGTAGTTGAGTAAATAGAGGTTAGTATTATTAGCAGTTGTATGTGAATACGATAATTTGGAGGTGTCGGTGGATGACCTGCATACATTAAAGTTTAAGGTCAATAAACTCACATTAGAGTATAACCTCCAATTTGTGATTGCGACTATTTTAAAATATAGATAATTTCCAGAAATATTTATTTCAAGCAGTTTCTGATACACTCACTATAGAAGTTATGATATCTTATTGCATTGACGAAAATATACCTACATATGCACAAGTATAAGGCTTTTTACTTAACTTTGTGTGTTATCAGTAAAGAAATGAGCTTCGTATTGCATTTGTCATCGCTTAACCTTCAACTTTCAAAACAAGTATTAAATAAACATATTATTACCTTCAAAGTTTCCAATAATGTCATAAATCAAAGGAGTAACAATTTAACAATCGGCAATCACGAAGCGAACTAAAGTGAACGACACTGGCGGGAGGAAATTACTTAACCCAAGTATCTAGTAGACAAACAACGGCTTTTTGAGTCCGACTCGGGTTCCCGTTGAAATGTCAATATCACTTTTTGTAACTCGTCCACTTATTGGAAAATGCTAACTTCCCGTACTCTCCCTAGGGAACTTATAAAAACTTGGCCGAGTAACCGCCACTAAACAGAGTCCGGATTTAATTCCATTAGGCGCGGTATCGCAGCGTTTTAAACTAGTACTTTCATTTAACTTCACAATATAAAAAGCACTGAGAAATGCGACTTTGCAAATTGCCTGCGAGTTTTCGTTTGAGTTGCGATATTATATCGGTAGTTACTCCTCGCTTTAATGTTGAAATTTTTCACATGATTAAATATTTGTTTCGAGTGTATTGCTAGTTCAGGGTCAGGACTTAGGTTTGCTGAAGTTTTATTTGTGTTCTGTTTTAACTTTTATGTTTTTATAGAAGTAGATTTGTTGCCATTAGTAAGGCATAGTATGAACAAAGTGGATGCTGAAGAGAAAATTAAAATACATACAAAATAAAAAAAATGTGTAGTTTCTATACTATTTTCGTACGAAGTAATTTACATTATCTTGCAACTAAATACTGATAAACTGTACAACAAATTCCACTTTAATCTAACTAAGTGTTTAACTTAAATCCTCCGTTTAATCCTAATATTGTTTTGAAAACACCCTTAAGGCACAACTTGCTACGAAAACAGCTTTATCATTACCAAAATGCTTTAACTTTACTTTGTCGGGGGAATTAATCTATCACAGAGTTGCCATTCATCCCTCAACCCCTCACTTCGAATATCACGTGCAGAATGTGTCCGACCTTCATATTTATGTCCGTTGAGAATACATTCGATTCTCCTCGGAAGAGTTTAATCGGCCAAACATCCGAGATTATAGACAATTGGGAAAGTTGTTAGTTATTTTTTGAAACTATCCGGCCTCTTTACACGCCATTTCATTTTCTTTCAGCCAGGATCAACAGCGGAACGCAAAGAATTGACACGAAAACTAAAGCTCGGCGAGTCTCTTAGGGACACTGGTTTGTTTTTAACCCGTATCAAAGTTGATGGCAACGAAAACAAATAGTAAGTTGGCAATAAATGATTATTTGTTTCCAACTTCCTATTTCATAGCCTCCGTAGTAATATTTGTTATTGGTTAGTTGCATGTTCGTATCGGACGTCCAAAAGAACGCAAGCAGCTTTCAACAGGTTCAACAAATCTTAGACGAGGCCCATATATATATATATATATATATATATAATAACAGTGGCCCTCCAAAGTAGATATCGAATCTTGAATCAAAACCTCTGTATCGTATCTCTATATCACACATATTCTTATTTGACTACCGAATAATAACGTAAACCAAAATTCTTCTAGATATAAATTAACAGTTTCATAATTTGACTTCACCTGCGAAATGACTTGGTCCCAGGGGGATATTTTAATGGTGAAGGTACACTGGTACGCCCCGGCTATCCCAAAGCCTCTCAAAGTTAATTGAGTACTGGACACAAAATAGTCGAGGTTTCAATATATTCATCTTTAACACTATAACAACTCTTTAGACATTTGTCTTTCTTGATGTGTGTAATAAAATGCGTGTTCTGTAATTATTAAAAAATGGATTATGTACAGGTTACAGACTGAGAAGTCCAGAGACATAAAAATGGAACACAAACTTAGTATATATACTGTTTTTTTTAGATTTAAGCGAATATTACGCATTGAAATAAAATTATTAGTATAACTGTAAAGTGACGGAAACGAAAAATAAAAATCTAACCAAATCCGCGACAACATCCATAAATAACAGTTGATCTATGGAAACGAAATATATAAAACAGCAAACATCTCATAATTTGACCTCACCTTCCAGCAAAGTGACTCGTGTCCCAGTAGGATTCACTAAGGGTGGTACACTGGTTCGGCCGTCCCGGCTATCGCAAAGCCCCCGTTCGTTAATTGACCGTCTCCGCACGGCGCTGTTTGCTTTGGCGAGGCGCCTGCTATGTTTGCCGACTGCTGCCTCATTGTCGCACCGTGTCTGCCCGGGCTACTTATTGGCTAAAATGGAGACACTGGTTTCTAAGTAAAAATAAAGGTTGAATTTGTAGGGATGGGCTTTAGTGCTGGGACATTGTTTTTTTATTTATTAGATCGATGCACCATCGGTGCGCCACCGATAAAACGTATTTTGCAAGGTGACAAGGTGTTGGAATTAGCGACAAAAATAATGGGTTAGGGACATTGCAAACTGAATTAACAATTTAGAGTACTACGTATCTTTAATATTTGAAGTAGTGTTTAACTTTAAACATTTTAAAGCATTAATGTACCAAGGTACAAACCAAGAATATGTATGGAATAGGAGGAAACAGGTCACCTGTAGTAAGTGAGACATAATTACCGCCCCGGACAAGCCAGCCCATTCATGCTGATTCATAAGTGTCAACAGCATGACTATTCCATTTTCTGAACATTTTATAATATCCAATTTTATTGCATTTACAATTTCTGAGAACTCAGTAAAATACTCACAAGGTGTATTATTCTTGTATAAACTGATTATAATCAGATCGAGAAGGCGAAACACTTATAAATATTCTTTTTAACATCACCAGCAATAGAAACATTAGGAAACATTTAAATATATCAACAAATTAATCACTAAAAACTTTTCATTTGAAAATTAACAACTAACTTATTTATCCAGAACCCTTTATCATAAAACGGTTTCCGCTTAATACACAAGTTCATCCAACTAATCCAACAAACTCCATTCAAGGGTTAACTTCTTAGAATATTGTCCAATCGATACGATAGAGGCAACAGTAGAAGCGTATTAAGTATTAACCTTATTTATGATAGGGGAAATTGTATAAGATTATGTTGGAGATTCAAAAGAAACGGTTTATAACATCTTATGTGATCTAAAAGCCACGTTTGGGGTCGTAGACTTGTTTCTGGTTCTATAAAAACCATAGGAACTTTGAATCTTCGGAAACATTACTAATGTACTCCACAAAATGTTGGATTCCTTTATCGTACGTCACAACCATAGACTAAGCTCGGACAAAATGATAAGTTTAATAGAGCATTTAGAAGATTTATTTAGTATTTATTTAGTAGAGATTTTTAGAAGTGGATAAATTATATCTTACTCCGGACGTCGAAAATCCGAACATTCGAAGTTTGTATAGTTTTTATAGAACCCCCTGGTCTTATTTCTCTATGAATTCTAAAATCTATATTACTAATCATTTTAAATTTGTTTTCTTTTCAAAATACTTACATACGAAGCGATTTGATCTTCATATTTCATGCGAACGGCTAAAGAATGGAATGTCTTACCGAACCTTGTGTCCCCGAAGGATATAGGTAATCTGGGGCACTTCAAGGCTAAATTGAATAGACATGTCTAAGGCTAGGCTAGTGATAGTATACTGTCACCTGAGATGATATTAAAAGCGAATACCTGGACACAAAACAATGTATGGATTCTCGTGTCATGGTCTCATGCATGCAAGCACAGCGTTGGAAGTCCACACACAAAATAGACAACTTATTAAAAGTTGCAGGAAATTGCTGGATGCAAGCCACATTCTACAGGTTCCTGTGAAAATTGTTAGTTGATAGAGACTAGAGATGTATATTCATCAATGAAACTCCTGAATAAGGTGTTGGTGATGAAGTAATGTAAAGATACGAATAACGTCGATGCTTAATTTTCTGATAAAATTTACTGTTCATGACAGAATGACCTCCTAATTCGACAATAGTTAAACTACGATTAAAATTGAAACTTATAATGTAATGTTAAAATATAAACAATATAAGCCCTTTCCCAAAATATCACAATATTAAAAATAAAACTTTAGAACTAAACTTTACCAATACTACACGTCCTTTCCCAAAATATCACATCATTCAAAATTATACCTTAGGACTAGATATTCCTAATATTAAACAACTATAATAGTTATAGACGCGAAATGTTAGACAAATTGGATTTATAACTAAAGCTAAGTGTATTCGCTGAGAATTGTTCGTGTCGTACAAACTCCATTTAATTTGGCCAGCCCTGTTTACCTATGAATAATGAACATTTACGCCGAATATACATTAACTCGTTTTAATAGCACGCTATTTATCTTTATTACTGACGCTGTTTGATAAAACAGTAATCAGACTCGGATTTAGAGAAGTTACGTCATAAAATAATATGGATGTTTAAGAAGGTCCAAGATTGCTTTTTGATTAAGATTTACTTTTTTAATGTTAAATGCGTATTATGTTGTTTTTACGGTTAGTAATGTATAGCCCGGTTCTATTTCAAATCGGACTAAAAAGAAAATATGATTCTTAAAGCTATGGAAGTGCCGACCATCGTTCATACAATCAGTGTTTTTCTGCAATACTGAGAAGATTAGAAAGCTGAGTCACATAATATAAAGATAACACAAAGTACACTAGAACATACGAGAACTTTTGCTACCATTCACATGTATTTTCTTATCTCCCAATTTTCTTTGTCACAAAAACGTTACGTATTCATATATATCAAATGGCACTCAAAAATATCACGTATTCACAAAGTACACGTCGCGAACTCGGCGTACGTAACAATTTCGTCAGTTGAAAGCAGAATACCCTCAAACACATTAAAGCAAGTATTACTGCCAGGCACGTTAGGTAATGTAGATAATACATTAATATGTATGAGAACCGTAGCTTGTTTGCGGTGAGAGCTTAGATTTTCAGACACTCTCAATGAATAAAGAACGTTATTCGCCCTCCTTTTGGTGTTGCGTCGTGTACAATGCAACACGCTGTAATTACTGCACGGAGCCAACTTCCGATATCAATTTACTCAGATTTATAATCAGTTTTAAGGTTTTGGTTTTTAAATATTCTACATCTGGATGCCCTTGCAGTACCTATATGGCACATGTCAAACTATAATTAAAGAAATTAGAACCAAGAGCTAACAACCTTTCTTCAAATATTAAATTAAACTTTCTTTTCAAATTGCCTCCTCACGGAATCATGTTTTAAAAATCTTATATTACGTTTCCAATTTGGAAACGAAACCTAAAAGTTCTAAGCTCACAATCGATTTCCGTGTAACTACTACTTCTAAGTCTGTTAACACAACCTTAAATGATTTGCATAATTAACTCTTCATCGGTATTTCTCCAAGGAAAATTGAAGTTGAGGCGTCCCTGGAAACACCTCTTGATGAAATTTCAATCCTCTTTCTTAACATTGAAATCCCATCAAAAACATCCTGTAAAAAAAATCCAAGTCTCGCAGCTCAGGTTTTCTACCGCAATAAGTTGTGAGATGCATGTAATACCAAGTCGATTAATTTATTTAGTCCTTGCTTAAGGGACCTTCTGTATAAAGTTATTACGTAAGTTATTATCATATAAATATTAAAAATTCTTTACGTTTTAAATAAATGGATCGACTTGGCCATCGCATGAAAACATAATGTATCGTACAATTTATACATAATGCTGCTGACATGACTTGAGTGACAAAATTAAAAAAGTTTGACTAGTTACAATTCTTAAACTACGGGTTCAAATTGAATGAAATTTTAAATATACCGTGTTTACACAATGCTTGCTTAGTAACTGAAAATTCAGGCTTCTTGCTTTAACCACAACGAAGTTATAGGGGGTTGAAAATGGTCTGAATTGCTTCGAGAAAAGGATGGTACGACTGTGCCGCTTTTTAGCTCGACTTGGAGGGGGCACTGCCGTGCCCCCAGATTATTATTTAGCCTTGACCTACTTAGATTTTCACATTGAAAATTGAAACGTAACTGCTTAGCCAAAACTACCTGGACACATAAGTAGCGTTAAGTTAAACTAAATTATGCCATGATAATTAGATTAGGGTCTAAGACAAAACAGAAAAGGGTTATAGAGACAGCGTCAATTGCGTAACAAATATTAAGAAAGAAAGATTCCAAATCAAATTAAATGGTAATAAGGCCAATAAAATGTGACAAGCCTGTAAAGGACAAAAAAATGTATAACTCCCAAGAGAGCCGCTACCTCGTTCCCCACGCCAACACTTAAACAGAGTCTTAAGATAACTGACAAAAAACTAATCCAATGATACCTCCATTTTTTAAACAGAATCCTAAAAAGATGGCAATGAAAATAGTCCCTTAATTATATTTACGCTCATCATTGTCCATAAATTATATTCACGTAAAAAGACTCCAAGATAATCTTAAATTCTTCGATCAAGTATGAACCAGATTATAAGTAACGGCCTAAAAAACGGCAAGAGAAATAAGAGCACAAATAGTGTGTGCTCCTATTTGATTTAAGTATGGTTCAAACCATAATAAGTTTTAGACTTTCTAGTACATTTCGTAGTTCGAAATTCAAATGTATAACTAAACTCGGCCACTTGGCGCGTGATTTTGTTCCGGACATTATACAGAGTATATCAAAACTGCTACCGAAAACGAATCCGGACGGTAGATTAAGCGTCTTTAGACACAATGCAACAGAAAATGTTGCAAAAATAGTGACGTTTTTTTATATATTTTTTTATATTCGTTTTCGGTACCAGTCTTGATATGACCGGTATATTTGATCGAAGCTTACATTCCATGGAAAGTGTGCGGCAGTCTTTACATTGCGTGACCAACCCGATTGCCATCAGCCGGTATCCAATAGCCAGGCCCTCGTTATCAACCGAATGGGCTTAGATAGCGCATGAAGTATTCATGTTGGCAGTAATTATCCAATGATTTAAGTAAAGTTAAATGCTATGTATAATCGATTTCACCTGGGTTTTTTATTCTTTTGTTACAAAACATTGATTTATGTTAGTATATGTGGAAATTTTACCTGAAATACTTAACTAATTTGGGGAATATTCCCGCAATATATTTGTAATATCAAGGCGATAATTTTTAGCTAAAAATTCTGAAATGATATAGCAGTAGATGATTAAAAGAGGTCAAATGAATATCGTCAAAGTCAAGTATCTAAATTGAATGTTGTTAATGAAATTAGTCCGTGTCAAATAATCTATGTTTTTTTATTCATTGGATTCAATTTCAAATAAAGTCACAATGTTGGATTAGCTAACATTAAGTTATAACAATTAATTATGCCTATTCTCAATTAAATGTGTTAAACATACCAGCTATGGACAAAAATAACCCAAGAAAAGATTAAATACTCCGTTCTATTTGCGAACTCTTCTTACGATGTTCACGTCTTGCAGATGACATGAGTAGGGTCTGGGAACGTTCCAGAAACCTTGTTTTCCCACTCAATTTACATAGGGATATCTATTGTTCGATGTTATCTAGGTTATTTCAACTGTACGATTAATCTAATAGCATTAATAGTGGATACTAATACCCAGCTGTTTATTTGGACGTCATAGCGCTTGCAATATGAAGATAAATATTGTTTTAAGCTTTCCAATTAGATAAATTATACTAATATGTATGTATTTTATTTAGAATACCGTCTACGAGTATATACACCGCAGTTTTCAAATAAAATATGGGAAGGCACAGATGCTGTTGTGAATTATCAGTGATATTTATATAAATATAATTCTAGGCATGAAATACTTTTAGCTAGAAAGTAGACTCTAATCCCCTTTTCCATAAACACCTGGCATAGGTTAGTTAAACAAAATTGTGCACACGAAATTTAAAAATCAATATGATTTTCTATTTATATTTTATTAAATATCAAATAAATATGAAACTATTTGATTATTTCTTTTGAATATTAATTATAAGCAATTATCTAGTAGAGTACGTGTCGAAGTTGCTTGGTACTGATTTTTTTGTCCGGCATGACGAGTGAGTCGACCGCTATCACAACGTAAGACGGAAATTAGTATGGTGTAATACGCCTAATGCCTAGTGTTGCCAGGTGTCCCGCTTTACGCGGGTCGTCCCGCTTTTCAGGGGTTTGGTGACGTGTCCCGATTGAACCTTCGGCGGGACGCCAAATGTCCCGCTTTTTGACCACCCCTCTCAGAACGAATAAAAAACTAAATATTACACACTTTTATTTATAATCCGTACTGTATTTCGCATTTTCCTACAATTATTTAACAACTTAGTATCTAATTTAGTTCTAAAGTTTTTTCCATAGGCTGATTCCAAAAAAATACAGGACTTTGAATAAGTTCTCGCGGTTTGTTCACGAATTCCTAGCTTTATTATTTTAGACTAGCGCTCCGGCCCAGCTTCGCCTGGGTAGAGATATTCTTTCACTCCACTCCATACCTGAAGGCAGCCTTTGTGATATTGATTCGTTGATGGGAGAAGTGGTGGAAGGCGCCCGACGTGCCGGCCCAGTCGTGGCATGCGCGTGAACTGCGCGCGGTACTGGACAGTACTTAGGCATTGCAACATTACTTTATTTTTCTAAAATTAAAGATTTTTTCTAAAATAAATGTTGCCTAAGTTACTCCTTATTATATCAGCTATCTGACAATAAAAGTCCCGTTAAAATCGGTCCAGCCATTTCAGAGATTAGCCGGAACAAACAGACAGACAGACAAAAATTGTAAAAAAATGGTATTTTGGTGTATGTACCGTATATATATACATATACATGTAGTAAAAAACGGTTATTTCAATATTACAAACAGACACTTCAATTTTATTATATGTATAGATTAGCTAGCTCCAATGACGAATGGTGAATTTTACTATACGAACCACTCTCAATCGTACTTTCGATTGTAGAGGAGGCCCGTGCCCTGCAGTGGAACGTATATAAATAAAAAAATATTTCATTCGTTTAATTGTGGCAATTATTTTGACTTTCTAAAGTATAGACTGAACTGTAGTACAAAGTAACCTAATATTCACAGAAAATTATACGGCCCGTTTTTTGAAATCTTTATTTAATTTGGGGTATTTTATTCTCTTAAGATATACCTTACCAAACTAGGCCAGCGTGGTGGACTATATGACCTAACCACCCTCAATCGTATTGTCGATTGTAGAGGAGGCCCGTGCCCTGCAATGGGACGTATATGTGCTGATACAGAATGCCGTACCGTACCGTATTACATTAATAATTCTAAACCATGAAATAGTGAATTTATCTTAAACTAATAAATATCTAAAACTTATAAATAATTAATACAACTTTATATTAGGGTACACATTTTTGGCAATGATTGAAGTTGGATGGGAGAGCCCTTATATTTCAGCTAAAAATAAACGACTAAACTTAGCCATCCAGTACAAAATGTAAGGTCGCTCCGTTGTGACCCGAAATTAAATCTCATTACCAACTCTGCCGGCAAACGCAAGTTGGAAGGAAGTGTCGTGACTATATGGGCTTAGCAATACGATGCCAAATGAAGCCCAACGTCCATTTGACGGTAAATTGAATCCGAATAGCAGGGAACCTCGTTTAATGCCCTCTGTAAATAGCGACTTGTAAATAGGCACGGCCGTGGAAAACATTTAGGGACCCATTCCACCCTTTCGCCATTTCTGCAAATTAAATGAGAACGCACTTAGAACACGATGGTCATGTTTTAGTCCTGCGAATGGTGCGTGGCCATCGCGATGCTGGACTGTCAAGTAGGTCAATTGATATTGACGTAACCTTGATTATTTCTTACCTGTTTTTTATTTATCCTTCAAGGACTCTTTATAAATCAAATAAAACATATTATTATGACTTAAAAATAGTTTAATATAACTAAAAAAAACCTGTGGCCTAACCACTCTCAATGGTACTCTCGATTGTAGAGTAGGCCCGTGCCCTGCAGTGGGACGTATATGGGCTAATACAGAAAAAAAAACCTAAATTGTCACAAAATATGTCTACCTGCTGGAACTCATGTCTTTTGTTGCTGTGGAGTCAATTTTTTTCTCTTTATGAGTATTCTAAGTTAAGCAGGTTATAGACTTATATTATTCTATAAAAGTCATATAAAACGAGTAGACATTGTTATTTATGAGCTCATTTTATGAGACACTTTTGCTACATGCTTGGATACCTTTAAAACAGGAATATATCATAGAGCGTGCTACTTTGTATGAGAAAATTTATTACAGCAAGGACTAGGAAGTTTAATTTAAATATTGAAATATTGTTGAGAGAAGCTAGCCCGGGCAGCTTATACGAGAACACAATAAATCCTTCAAGAACTAAAGGCACTTCATGGAAATTTGAGTAGAAAGTTAAAAGTGGGTATAACGGCTAAAACGGTGAAGGAAAACATCGTGAGGAAACCTGCGTACCATAGCGATTTACAAAAAAATATATACTATGTAAGTCCACCAAACCGCATTAAGCCAACTTGGTAGACTATATCAGCTAACCACTCTCAATAGTACTCTCGATTGTAGAGGAGGTCCGTGCCTTGCAGTGAGACGTATATGAGCTGATACAGATATTACCGGGGGATGCAATTATCAAATATCTTACATAAGATCAAACCTTCTGAAATAATGTCCTGTATTTATAGTAATGCAAGTATGCTTCAGTATCAGTTAGTGCAAACACACATACACAGTTTTCCAACTTATTTCATTTATTGAATGTTTTTAACACTGTCTATGAATACTATTATTTGGTAAGCCAGGCCAATATAGATCGGTGGGAGATAATTATTTCTTTCGTTCGATATGCAATCTGTCCATAACCAGATGTGGTATAGCGCTAAATCTTGTTATCTTCATCGTCAATCATAATGATAAACTGGATATAAGCCTTCCCAAAGAGATATTCAAAATCAACTATTGAAAACAGCCCGCATCGAACAACCTCTTGCGAACATTGTCGGACGTGTAAGTCAAACAAAATATTACTTCTTTCTTTGGAATAGGAGGTAAATAAGTAAACGGGTCACGTGATAGTAAATGGCCTACTTCTATGAATATCCACTACAACAGAGGAATCGTCATTGTGTTATTAGACTTAAAACAAATTATAAACTGTTGTTATACCAACCTTTATGGCTTACTTGGTTAGACGCGGGGTGTGAAACGTGAGGTTGCGGATTCGATCCCCGCTCTGAAACAAATATTTGTGTGATTCACAGGTATTTGTTTCGGGTCTGGGTGTTTGTGAGACCGAAAAGTATCCCAGTTCCTGATACCCACGAAACACGACTCGATCGTATTGTGGTGTCTCGTAGCACTGTCTACTCTACAAACATTGTAACATTACATAGTAATCCTATAGTTACTATAGCAAATGACAATTAACTACGATGTATGCTCTGCTTGCGGACAAACATTGACAGGCACACAATTCCTACGTAACCACAGCACGGAACAAAATGATGGTCGGTCCGAGCAAACAATATCTATAGGGCGTAACAAATGTACGCCGGAATACATGGTAATGGAGCCAAAACTTCTAAATAGGCAAAGTTTCGACAATTTTAAACACAGTCTCAATTATTTGGAGTACCGCGGCCCAGCGCCCTTAATTACTTATCAAATACTCTATTTGTTTGCATAATCCGATAACGTTTGAAAATTTCAAGGCTTACATTTGAATTTTTAATTGGAGTATCATTACAAAAACTGAAGTTGCTGGGAATTGGTTTTCTTGTGGTACTTAGCTATGAACTGCAATGCATTTTATAGAACATTTAATGGCAAGCCAGAAAACTTTAGTAGGTGTACTGACTTTTTGAGTCAACGACACTATTTTTATTATAAAAAAGCTGATATGAAAGCCAATATGCCAAATAAATCATTTATTTACGAAACTGGTTAAGATATACCTACCGGATTTTAGTGGCCTTTTATGCGAGAATGTCCTTTTCTGTAAATAAGAAGTAAAAGGGGGGTTATCAAAGTTGTCAGTATTTAAAATTTCTTTTTAGACCGCCATTTCGTAAAAGCGTACATTGGCTATTTGCTTTCGCTACCAGCAAATGTGTTTGCACTAGAATCGCTAAATAAATCTTAATGTAGGTCAGTTATTTTAAACATTCGCTGAAACTATTCGGTCGAATTAAATCGCTCTTTTATTAAAATGTTTGTATTTCGACGGTTATTTTGCATTTTAACAATTTCATTGAATGAAATAAATTATGAGTTTTATTAAAATACTGAAATGTACTTTTACATCGGTTTTGTATGCAATAAAAATTGTTATTTCCATTTTGGATAGTCAATACAACCATTCATATATCTTTATGCTAATAATAAGATACATATTTGAACCTATGTGTATATAACAACATTTGTGTATTATGAGTCAAGATTTAAGATAGACAATCATTGATGGATACAATTAATCCAGCATCTTCTTTCAGTATTGATTTTCTACTCAATTATGTTCAAGTTATAACAGTACTAAACCTAAACAATATGAGTATTAAATAAATAATATTACACAAAATAATGTATACACCCACCACATACATAGTCCTGACCCGACACTAATGCTCAGTTGCGCAAACTAACTTTGCCAATACCTTGCCCTTGAAAATGTCAATTCCATACACTAGCAAGGTCAAATACGCCTAAAATATATGGCGATGACATTTTCAAAGGCAAAGGTATTGGCAAAGCTAGTTTGTGCTCAGTCTAAGTCTACCGTCTGGCGTGGGTATCAGGAACTACGAGAGACTTTACGGTCTCACAAATACCCAGACCCGAAACAAATACCTGTAGATCACACAAATATTTGTTTCAGTGCAGGGATCGAATCTAAAACCTCATATTTGATATAAACGACACTTTGAAACATAAAAAAATACTGCAACAAATCTCATCAAGATTTTGATTCAATTTGAATAGCTAAATAGAGCAATATACAGCCAATGGAGTTTACAGTCCCCTTTGAAATAGACTTCCCCGTTTCATGTAGGTACGTATTAAATTCGTATCTTAACAGTATAAATGTTGATTTAGCGTTGGGAAGCAATAAATTTTATGTATCCAATCTAGTGTCAAGTTAAATTCGATTCGATGCATTTTCAAGTCGGCGAGCTAGACGCTTCGTGTTTCTGTACGAATAAATAGAATTGTACGGGGACAATGTACCCGACTGTTGTACGAAATTATCTCTATGTTCCTTTCAATTTGGAATCTTTTAGTTTTCTCTGTTTATTGTCGGTTGTGGAAATGTTAACGTTGTTTTAGTGGCTGCACGTAGACTGAGAATCTTAACGTTCTAGATAGGTTCACGATGCTTGACAATTATTTAACGAGAATTTTTTAGCTTCATCCAATTCTATTGGTCTGTGATGAATGTGAATATCAGTCATAACCTATAGCATTTTTAAGTGCAATGACCAGAGATACAATTAATCCATAAAAGTATGGAAGACAAGCGTAATATTTAAGAACCTTTATAAAAGTCATTTCGTCGTTTTATACGTGTAAATTCCAAGTCTCGCAGCTCAGGTTTTCTACCGCAAAAAGTTGTGAGATGCATGTAATACCAAGTCGATTAATTTATTTAGTCATTGCTTAAGGGACGTTCTGTATAAAGTTATTACGTAAGTTAGTATCATATCAATATTAAAAATTATTTACGTTGTAAATAAATAGATCGACTTGGCCATCGCGTGAGAACATAATTTATCGTACAATTTATACATAATGCTGCTGGCCAAGTCGATCTATTTATTTAAAGGTAATATTTTTATATTGATATGATACTAACTTAATAACTTATACAGAACGTCCCTTAAGCAATGACTAAATAAATTAATCGACTTGGTATTACATGCATCTCACAACTTTTTGCGGTAGAAAACCTGAGCTGCGAGATTTGGAATTTTTTACAGGATGTTTTTGATGGGATCGCTCGTCTTTTTGTAGAGTCCTACTTTTTTCCGTTTCGGTACTTTTTACTTCTAGAATATTACTAACGATTTTTCTTAAAGCCTCTGTCTTATGGCTTTTTCTTATTTTTGTAGGTATCAATTTATCACACATATAGCGGATTTGATTATTAATGTTCTTTCTTTCATGGTAATTGATAGTTTCGAGCTATTTAGTCTATTTATTTGCAAGTTTTTCTTCGTCATGTTTTTCTAGAGGAATGTTGAACAGTTTCATGGGCTGAATACACCCTTTCCCTCTCTATACCCCCTCCTGTTATGCCTCATATATATAGATACCTATCTCCAACTATAATTCCATCATATACGGGTACAACGAGTCATGAACTGCAAATGTAACTTTATCCTATACATTTATATGAGACTAGCTTTTGCCCGCGACTTCGTCTGCGTGTACGCAATGATATAAACGTGAATCTTAAATTGTATCCTCTTCGAGAGCTTTTTATAATAACTAATATATGTGTATATATAAAGAAAAAAAAACTTGATGCAATTAATGAACGTGGAGTGGACTGGAGTAATTATACCTAACAAAATCTGTTCACACCGTTAATTACAATATTTCTGTATACACTACATTTTTAGCCTTTCTAGAAGGCGGCACCAAAATAACCAAACCACAGGGTGAACTCACACGTGAACACGCTACGTAAAACTGCCCATGGGAGAAAGTCATCTAGGTAGGTAATTTGAACCACTCAAAAAATCCGCTTATAGTTCTAGGACTGATTGCAGATGAAGAAATAAAAAAAAACTAGGTAGGTACCACCGCAATGTCTATTTTTCCCGTGAAACAGCAGTGTAAATGCACTGTTGTGTTTCAGATTGAAGGACATTGTAGCCAGAGTAACTACTGGACATATTGAGACTTAACATCTAATGTCTCAGGATGGCGAGGACAGTGGAGTTTTGCTACTGTTTATGAGCGATCGTATAGCTTACCATCAGGCGAACGGCATGCTCGTCTCGCCATCCAATGAATAAAAAATAAAATAAAGAATTGATCCCTCTTTCGAGGTACTGTTATCTATTTGGAGATCCGACTATAAGCTTATTTTTATGAAGGGTGCAAAAAAAATAGAGTATATTGTTTTTTACTTATTAATTGACTAACTAAAGTGTCAAGTTTAATGTTTGCAACTTAACTACTTAACTTACTCAACTACTTAACGATGGTTTTTGGTTTTCCATATACAACAGTTTCGGTGATTAGACAGTCATAAGATCACCCTATTCTCGCAATACTTAAACTCTTATTTTAACCCCTTTAGGGTTAATTTTAGAAAACTAAGTATGCTGTCAGTTTTTTTTAAATGATTACCTAAAGTGCTAAGTTTGACTAATGTAACTCTAACGGTTTCGATTTTCCATACAACCGCTTTTTACCCTTTCCACCCCCTTAGGGGTTGAATTTCCAAAAATCCCTTCCTAGTGCTATTCTAGGCCATGATGGGAACCCCTGAGCAAAATTTCACAGTCCTAGTTTCAGTAGTTTTGGCTGTGCGTTGATCCGACAGTTCAGTGCTACAAAATTGTAACCCTTATCTTAAACCATTTAGGGTTAATTTTAGAAAAATAAAGTACGCAGTTATTCTTGTTTCTAGATGGGTAACGAAAATGCAAAGTTTGATAATTCTAGCTTTAACAGTTTCCATTTTCCATACAACAGTTTTTTACCCTTTTCACTCTCTTAGGGGTTGAATTTCCAAAAAATCTTTCTTAGTGCTACTCTACATCATAATAGGAACCCTTGTGCAAAATTTCATCTTTTTAACTCCAGTAGTTCCGGCTGTGCGTTGATCCGATAGTTCGGTTCTACAAAAATTCAACCCTTATTTATATTCACTGCGAAGAAGGACCCCTTTGTCATGGCGCCGCAATTCCAAGGAGTTACTCTCCAAGGATCCGAGAGTATTGGAATCCTTGGCGTCGAAATATCAAGCAAGGTCGAGTTTAGGAGTCATTTGGAGGACAAAGCCAAACTGGTGAGCAAGAAGTTGGGAATCCTGAACAGAGCCAAGCGGTACTTTACGTCGGGTCATAGATTGACGCTTTACAAAGCGCAAATCCGGCCCCACTTGGAGTACTGCTCCCACCTCTGGGCAGGTGCCCCAAAATACCAGCTCGACCCACTTGACTCCTTGCAGCGACGAGCTTGTCGAATTGTCAATGATCCCGATCTCACGGACAAATTGGAACCGTTAGGACTGCGGAGAGACTTCGGATCTCTCTGTGTGTTCTATCGTTTGTTCCATGGGGAGTGCTCCGAGGAGTTGTTTGAGTTGGTACCACCGTCGCCTATGTACCATCGCACCACACGTTTCCGCAGTAGAGTTCATTCCTACCACCTGGAGGCGTACCGTTCCCGGACGGTACGTTTCCAGCGTTCTTTTCTACCACGTACGTGCAAGCTCTGGAATGAACTCCCTGCATCGGTGTTTCCTCAGCGCTATGACCTGTCCTTCTTCAAACGAGGTTTAAGGAGAGTACTTTCCTCGAGGTAGGCAGCGACTTTGTTGTGCTGGTCCCCTGGCACTACGGAGGTCCATGAGCAGCGGTAGCCGCTTACCATCAGGCGGGCCGCTAGCTCGTCTGCCTACAAGGCAATAAAAAAAAAAAAATATTCATTTAAGGTTAATTTTAGAATAATTAAGTATGCAGTTATATTTGTTTTTGATAGGCTAACTAAATTGCAAAGTTTGATAATTCTAGCTTTATCGGTTTAGATTTTCCATACAACCGTTTTTTACCCTTTTCACCCCCTTAGGGGTTGAATTTCCAAAAATCCCTTCTTAGTGCTACCCTACGTCATAATAGGAACTCCTGTGTAAAATTTCACATTTGTAGCTCCAGTAGTTTCGGCTGTGCGTTGATTAGATAGTCATAAAATCACCCTACTCTCGCAACACTTCAACCCTTATTTTAACCCCTTTAGGGTTAATTTTAGAAAAACTAAGTATGCAGTTATATTTGTCTTTGATTGGCTAACGAAACTGCAAAATTTGACAATTGTAACTCTAACGGTTTCGATTTTCCATACAACAGTTTTTAACCCTTTTCACCCCCTTAGGGGTTGAATTTCCAAAAATCCCTTCTTAGTGCTACCCTACGTCATAATAGGAACCTCTGTGCAAAATTTCACGTTCCTAGCTCCAGTAGTTTCGGCTAGTGCGTTGATACGTCAGTCAGTCAATCAGTCAGTCAGTCAGTCAGTCAGTCAGGTTCCTCTTTTATATATACAGATTACAAACTTATGCATGTAGTTAGTGTATCTAGAAAACTAGACAGAAATTATGAAATGTTTCAATTTTCCCCTACTTTAGACACTAAACACTAACTATATACTAAATTTGAAGGTTCTATGTCTGCTAGAAGTGCCTTAGACTTTTGATGATCGGTCAGTCAGTCAGTGAGTGACAAAATTAAGAAAGTTGGACATGCTACAATTCTTAAACTACTGGTTCAAATTAAATGAAATTTTAAATATACCGTGTTTATACAATGCCTGCTTAGTAACTAAAAATTCAGGCTTCTTGCTTTAACCACAACGAAGTTATAGAGGGTTGAAATGGTCTGAATTGCTTCGAGAAAATGATGGTACGACAGTGCCGCTTTTTAGCTCGACTTGGAGGGGGCACTGCCGTGCCCCCAGATGCCACCCTTGGTCCTTTGGCAAACATCTCCGCTGATTGCAAATGAGATTAAAACGTAGCGATCGAACCCAACCGCTTTGTGTTACGGTAATTACGGTGATGTAACGGCCACATTACCACAAAAAAGGGAAAATAATCCACCGCGGCCACGAATAAGGACCGATTAATTCCTCTTCCCAATTCCGCCAAGTTAGACAATAAACGCCAAACAAAAACCACTCCGTATCAAGAATAAATCTGCATTTTAAACAGCAACTGGGACACATTAAACAGTGTAACCATTCGAAATAAACCCAGAATAATGCTTTCATCTCGAAGTCCACAAACACAACGCGAGCGGAAAAATGGAACATTCACGATAGTGCATACTTCACCTCAACAAATTCGCTTTATATTTGAACGGAGCTGCGAGTGTTCAGAAACAGTACAGATGCGATAGTCATTTCGCACAAATGCTACACAATATCGCGTCTCCATTGAGTGGAATTCAACTTGAAGCACATAAAGGGCATCGACGACAATAGCGTCCGTATTCGGGGAAGAAATGACCTCGGAATCGTAGAAATTAAATTTTGTATCTCGAAGTTGGCTCCGAGCGTGCAGCCAGCTTTGTGTCGCCAGACAATACCAACCGAACAGCGACTTCACTCATATTTCATTCGAATAACAATGACCGCTCGTCTGCTTTACCCAATATTCAATATTAGATTGAAGACCTTCAGAAAGTTTCAGCCTTTATGAGTTGTCGGAATGGAAAGCGGCTAAACAACAACGAGCGTAACAAATTCACTTTGTAGACATTTCTGTTCGTGCCGCAGGACATTCTGAGTGCATTTGAAACAAAAATAGGTCGGCAATAAAATACGGTATGGACTTGTTATTTATAATCACCATTTTAGCTGCAGAAAACATAGAGTTTAATATTGCAATTTTTATTAGCTCGTCTCGTCAAGGTAGACCTTGTGAGCGGACGTGCGACTATACGCATGCTGCTTGCTTAGTGCAGACATTTCAGAAATTTTCGGCCACTAGTTCTATGCGCCGTCCTACCACTTATCACGTCTTTCTTATTTAATATTGTGTAGTTATTAAAAAGTGTTCATTAGTATGTTCAAAGCATGTGTGATGTAAGCTACGAAAACGGGCCCGAACATTATCAGTTCATCAGTGGACAACAAAGGTCGGCTCATCAGATTGCAAATTAAATTAGAACATGGAACCGATCCTGTTTACGTGGCCCTCTTAAACGTGGAAATTTTAAGAGAATGCTTAATTCATGAATCTTTGCTGAGTTTGACCATTCAATTTACATTTTCAAACTGATGCTCGACGCAGCGGCGATTTGCATTCCCCGCCGCGTGTGTTGCATTTATTTAAAAACTACATGAATATTATGCAAGTTTCGTGTAGTTTTAAGAATGCGAACGGTTCGGCTATTATAGGAATGGTGTTATTTATCGGTCTGAACTCGGGCCATTGGTGTTTACCAACGGCGCCATTGCCCCTCGTAAATCGTTTAAAGGTTGGGCGTTCGCCATCGTGAAGATGAATGCCCTTGTCAGCCTGATATATTTACTGTCCGCCACATGCCCCACCGCTTCTGCCTACCCACTTTACATGCTACTGCTTTTTAAATTGTCTTCATGAATACTGAAACACCTAAATGTTAGGAAAAAATATTTTAGCCACAATTTATTACAGAGATGTAGAAACTTACAGGTGCAAAGATTTATATATGAAAAAATAAAGTAATCAATTAGAAACTTTAAAAAAATCACTTATGGAAACATGGGACCAACATCTCAAGATACATCTCTGCCTCGGTGGCGTAGTTGTACTACGGTACGGTTACAAATCTGATGTCTCGGGTTCGAATCCCGGGTTGGGCAAAATGATATTGTATTTTTCTAATCATTATCAGCCCAGAGTCAAGAATTTGTGCCCGATTTGGAGATAGGCTCGCCACCTGTCACATCAAGTTTATGTATGTTTGCATCTCAAGATAACTATATCTAAAGAAAGTTGTCAAGATAACACACTTCCCGAGCCTCACGTTATTGATTAACAAACAAACAAAGACAAAAACGAACGGCAACCTATGTCCTGTTAAGGAAAATACTCGGCAGGCGACGTAGCATACGTAAAGTGCGGTGTAGCATATTACCCATTTCTCATCTGAATCGCGCGACTTCTGCCTCCGCGAGCGCGTAATGTACCGCGCTTTATCGCCAGTAATCCTACTGTAGCGGCGGCACTCTCTTACGCCCTGCCTCCCATCACCCCTCACAATACGAGTACATTGTTTTCGTGTAAAAACGCAATAAAGCTAACCGTGGCCGCACTAAAGCGGGCTTTAAAATCTTGAACCACTTAATTTCTTGCGGCGCGGCGATAGCCTGTTGTGGACTGCGCCCATAAAATCGAACATGTTGGCGCACAACGCTCAAGATTGCCTGTCACGTAAACTTTTTATTAGTTCGCAGCCTAATGGATTTCTTTGGCGCTTTTTATTTGTACGATGAACACGACACGCGCGCAGTTGATTTGCAGAATCTCTTTGAAGTCCGTAACTCATCACGAATAGACTCCCCTGCCTTTGCGGTAAAGGAAATCCAGAGCGGTTGAACGGAAGGCCTTGGCGAATTTAGTGGAATAAGCCGCTAACTTTTGTTATTTCTTCAACCTTTTCTCCACAAAACCCTTTTAAGTATACATGTTCATGCGGATCCGCGCACCCCTTAGAGCTTACCGGGTATTTTTTTATCCGTAAATCAAACTGACCGTGCATATCCCAAAATATTTCACTTATTTTTACAAGTTCTTAAAGTGCCTTTGACGTGCTTAGAATTGATCATGCAAAGGATTTGGAAAAAGAAAATAAATCTACTACTAATAGTAGTACTCGTAAGTCTGTATCGTTTAATCATATTGGAAATATTTTATTTTATTTTTCTTAGCTATATTTTTATAAAGTCTAAAATATGGTTTTATATCTCAAACTAGAATTCTGCACTAAACGTAAAAGCATGTTCCGATTCTTTCATCATCGACATCAAAGGCTGATAACACATTAATAATTCTTCAGATGTTGGCTTTTTCGTTTTCCACTCCGTAAAAAGCTTGTGTCACTTTCGTCAACATGTTAATATTCTTAAGTCTTCATACACCCTTATCGCCTCTGCTTGTGATAAATGTAGAAAGAGATTTCAATATTATAAGTTAGGGCAGCTAGAGTACAATGCTTGCCGCACCCCAATGCGACCCTTGTCACGGTGTCACATATCTGTCCAACTTAATTTTAACCTCCATCCCTTTTACTCCAAACTGGTTCGTCGCCTTTAAAATTAACTGATTTCTGTAGACAGCATTTTCAAGTTTTGCTATGTTTGTTTCTGGCTTTGACATGCAGAACCTCTCGCAAAACAAATATGTTGAAATAGGATTATAGTTTTCAATTGATAGTCTGTGTAGCGTAGTCAGAAGTAAACAAACGTAGTAGTGCCACGATGTTGTCAGTAATGTCTCAGTATGAATGGCCAGGGCTCTCGGAGCAGTACAACGGTCACACAGGAAATCCATGTGAAACAACAGCTTAACTATCACATACTGTTCGGTGAGTGAGATCGTCGGATGCCCAAAACCCTCTTCCTCTTCCCATTCTTTTTCCTTCCCGCTCCCCTTTCGATTTGTAGGATCGGCAACGCATTAAAGATCCAAGTTATGGGTGATCATAGGTAACAGAAATCACTTACCACCTGGAGACCTGTGTGCTCGGTTGCCGGACATATGCAATAATAAAAGGAAAAACAAACAGGTTGTGAAATGAGAAACTTATCTTAGATTCCTAAAACATCTTAGCTCGTGTAGAACTTGGTGTCCTTAAGGCTTTACATAGTGATATACTCGAAGCAATGTAATAAGTAACTTCCTGCATTCTTTATATCCGACCTCCTTGTAGGTGTTTCTTCGTGGTCTCGTACTTATATTTTCTGAAGCTCCCACTATGACACCTCCATATAAGTCATTAGCTGCATTGCAATAGATCGTCTACGATCTTTTGGCGTCCTATGCGTTGTTTTCGAAATATTACGAACATTTTGTGTCTGTACACATTTAAATATCAAATTGAAATGTTCATATTATTAAAATACGAGTATTAATGCTTGTTGTCATACGAGTATTATAAAAACATATTCCATACAATGAGTTATGAACATATATTTTAAATTTTATTTAAAATTCCGAATTGCGCCACACGCCAATATAATTTAAATGAAGTTTACTATTATCCATGCTGCGTAAGAAACATGCAGACTGTTCATGATTTTGAGATAGATTGTCAATACATTTCATATAGTTAACAGAACTATATTTGTGGCAGCAATTAGTTCTATTACATCCAGTATAACAACACCTAGCAAATCAATTCTGAGATGTTAAAGAGAACATAATTTTCGTACTATTTGTATTTCACCTTTATTTCGTAAGCCTGCGGTTTAGGCGGGTCTTAATTGAGCTCTATTGTTTGCCGTCGTCTGTTTTATTTCCAAATTAGTTATAAGAAATGCAGAGGCAGTTTGTTTCGCTGGCAGCAAAATTAATTAATTTAGTATTTCTTAATATATTTTTTTTTGCTGGTAGACTTATTATTTCGGAGTTGAAGTATAGACGTTCAACATTTTCACTCTTTTACTGCATTGTGCCGTACTGTATTAGCCCATATACGTCCCATTGCTGGGCATGGACCTTCTCCACAATCCAGAATAAGATTGACAGTAGTTCGCTGTTATAGGCCAGCACGCTGGCCTAGTGCGGGTTGGCGGACTCTTTTACTAATTATTCATAATAATTTTGAAAATTTGTGAGGTTTACTAATTACTAATTGAAAAAAATCCTCCCCCTTATCAATGATAGACGCTATAAAGCGTTTAGATTGTTTTAATACAGGGCTGTTGTTGTTATGTATGTCAATTTAATTTATTTATATTCAAATAATATCCAGTTGAATTAAATAATAGTCTTCGAAATTCAACTGAAATAAAAGACTTTTAGTTAATATTCTACAAAATCTTCACATATACTTTTACTTTTTTTGTTGTCTAGAGCAAAAAAAATCTAAGCGAATATTCCGGAGCAGTGATTTCAAATATAGAAGATACCGAGAATAAGATGCGTTAATACCCATCAACATCAGAATACCTCACCGCATCTGGCGTAATGTTCTCAGCTTACAGACCTACTCCTTCGCCCTATTTGCATCCTACCTTAGGGATTCAGTTCCAATCCACTCGCCGTCGAATCCGAGTCAATTCTCAGTTGCGATCAATACTATCAACTCTATATTATATATATTCAAGGCATCCTCTTCCCGAATATTTTTCTTGAAGATTTAATAACTGTCATATTTACGAGCTAATATTCAAGTTTTTTATATATGAAGTAACATCTGCCAACCCTCATTTCCTTTTAGTCAGCAACATTGCGGGAGGAATTTAGTCGAATGACGATGTAATAAATTTTCCCCTCGTATGATCCATAAAGCTAGGCACTACGGCTTGAGAGCCTCTCAAATATCATCCGCGTATGGTGCAATAAAAACAATCAAACTTGAATTATCTGTTTGAATGTACCTTCGCGTTTTTATTGCCTTAATGTGAAGGTTTCGCTGGTGGTGGAATATTCATATTATCCAGGTTACGAACCGCTGTTCTGAAATTGTTCGAGTCACAATGAAGATGATTGCAATTTTTTGTAGTAATGGCTGGTTGGACTAAATTTGTAGCATTTTGATACAACAATATTTGCTGTAGTCAATTATCAAGTGAGATTGTCGCAGATCACAGCACCCTTTACGTCCTTCCTTGTTTCACTTTTAGAGATAGGCAACGGAATACAGTACAAAAGTAGGCCGATGGTTGTGGGCGGCAGCGATTACTTATCATTTGCTAAACCGTTGTTCACTAAACAATAATCGCTCGTCAGAAACAGTCATTCAATGAATTTTCGAACTAGTAATTGGGCTAAGAACACATAGTCTGCTGTATGCGTTAAATATTAATTCGAACTTGTCAAAATCATTGTTACAACAAATTAATGAGACGACATAGCACAACAAAATGTTAAAGAGCCGTTGACGTGTAATTAATACTCATTCACCCAAATATTTAACCGACATCGTAATGCGAAATGAATGATAGCCGTGTTTGCAGAATCGAGAGCTGCAAATATAACAATAATGGTTTTAATGTATTGCCGATGTGGATGTCCCTCGCAAAATTGATTTAGACAATAATAGCGCGAACATTTGTGTATTGATATTATTGAGAATTTCACATTGTCCGATAGTAGATAACTGCATGCAAATATGCTATTTAAAAGCTATGTACTGCTATTATAGTTTTGTATGTTATGTTTTACGTTTCTGTAGTCAGTAATGACTAAAACATAATTAGAGTTATTAAGTGTGTTACAGCTTTCGGTAAAAACCGACAAAGTAATACTCTTACATTTTATTCTTCGCCGAATGCTGAGGACTGAGCGCTTCGACGGTAAAAATTAAACTTTTTTATTGAATAATCGACAAACAGAAGGACCGACCTCCTTGGTGGTAAATAATTACCGCTGTCCATGAACACATGCCATACCAGAAGAATCATCAGTATATTTCCGGCCATTAAAGAAATTCGCTCTTTTCTTGAAGGTCTCTAGTTCATATTTGGTCCTAAAATTTACTAGAATTGCCAACCCGCAGGCCAGAGTAGTGGACCATATGGCCTAACCAGTTTCAATCGTACTCTCGATTATAGAGGAGGCCCGTGGCCTGAAGTGAGACGTTTATGGGCTGATACTGAAATAACATTCTAAGACTTTAACTTTATTCAAAGTAAATATCGTATTTCTCCATTGTTGTTCAATAAATAGTCAAAACAGTTTAGCTAGGAACGGATGTTTATCTACTGACATTCCAATAGAAATATGTCCAAATATTTTTCCAAAAATAAATGTATTCTCTTCGTTATTTTAGCTGCTTTCTTCCCCTTTGCGTTCATTTTTTCCTTATCCTTGTTCAATAAATCAATACATATTGTGACATGAGATTAAAGGGTATGTTTTGGGAATAGTGGAAAAAATATTTTAAGTATAGTCGTTATTTATGACGATGAACCGATGGGAGATGAGAATGTAGTAATAGAACTGGTAATGTTTTTTAATATATTGGCACTAAAATGTGACTACTATAAATTGTATAGAGAATTCACCGAACTCACACACATGACATTCGAAAGCGAATACTCCCAGAATCGACTCAATTTTTCGCCATCGTGTAAAGGATTACACGGAGATAATCAAGTGATTACGAGTTTCTTACAACTAGCAAATTCGTACAAGTATGTTTATTCATCGCCACTAATTCTAAAACACAAACAAAGTATAAACTTACTACTGCCGTTCCAAAACCATCGAATAACAAATCGTCAAAGTTATTCCTAGCCTCGGATTTGGCTATATATTTTTCGGTGGCGATCCAATTATTTTGGGGCACGTTAGCGTCGCATAAATCTAGAAGGTTCCACCGCACGCACCTCGCAGTCACCTTGTAATAGGTTGGACGTGGGCGAGAGACGCGATAAGCCGGCAGATTTATTAATACCTCAATGGGTAATTTGATGAGACTGTTTAAGTTATATAGCTTGTGTTTCCCTTCCAGTTGAGAAGCTTGTTTGTATGTATCAAGTCTTATTTAATTTATTAATGTATTTGTAAAATCTGTTTATGTAATGTAATTTTCATTTGATCTCGCAGCAAGTGCGTTTAATCAACCATGAGGCCTAGGCTTCTAGTAACTGCATTCAGATTGGTTAATATTTTTGAATGAGTTTTTCATCTCAATAAATCAAATATTATAAGTTAACTATTTGTAGTGGAATTTATGGTCGTTGCAGTGATAAGCTAGAATAAAAAGAAACTCGGCTCATTGATAGTGGCGCTAGTGACTCGATCTACCTATATGTTCGACCTTGAATCTGTATCCGACAATATACGTCCTTCTGCCGTGCATGGGATTGTTCTACAATCGAAAGTACGATTGAGAGTGGTTAGGCCGTATGTTCCACCACGCTGTCCTAGTGGAGGTTGACAGACTTTTATATACCATAGAAATTCTTCCGTATGGCCAGGCTATACAGGTTTCCGCGCGATATTTTCGACCGCTATGGCGCATGGTGAATAGTGATTGATTGTTTATTTATAAATGAGTCCGAAAAGCCAGAATTTTTCCTTGGGATTTGAACCCACGACTGTCGTAAACATGTTGGCAGCCTAATCTGGTCCGTTACCAACAGCCTATCATGCAAGACATGTATCTTCGTATTTCAAAGCAAACTATTCACATTGTAATGTAAATCTTTCATCCTATTTTAATGTTATAGATTTTCGATATCATGTATCACGTTTCCTTGACAACTCGGAAAATTTGTAAGAACCTCTAGACGACCCACATGTTAAACTTTTAGGATTTCTCATAGAAGCTATTTGGGGAATATAATTCAAAGTTAGATTTTATCTAAATCATACGGACCTACGCTTCTATTTCATAAAATTGTTTGCTTGTTTGTTTGATTTATTTTGAAACTATTCTCATATGTAGTAATATAGTCGCATATTTAGTGTTTCTAAATTTATTGTGTATTTAGTTACATTTTACTTCATTTTGTTGTATTTTGGATTTACCTATGATTGCTTACTAAAAGTTGCAATTCCACTAAAACCCGTAGTACATTTTTCAAGAAATGATGTAAAATTATAACTAGCTGTCTAACTTTGCTTGCTATCTTCAAATCTATAAAAATAGCCTTGCGTGGATTTCGTAGAAAAATTGAAATGATTATTTTGCCGTAATTAATATTTTATACTGTGTTCTCGTGGACTTACACGTGCCGAACAAAAATAGCGTAATTTACCTTAATATTTAATAATTTATACATTCTTTATCATGCCTTCCTTATTGAAACGCAAAAGTAATTTATTCCCATTTTACGATGTCCATATTATTTAACTCAATACGATAACGGAATAACGAATTGTGAACAACAAAGGTTGGAATGCAAGAACTTTCTTTATAAAATGTTATTCGTGCAAAAATTAATTATTTTGCCAGTCGTTTAGGTAAATTTTATCCATTTAACTTAATTACAGAGTGGGTAATGGAGTTTATGGCTCCATTATTAATCTCAAGACGTGCCTGCCTTCTGCACTAAATATAACTTCAAATGACTCCTTTAAGCCTCCAGGCCTCTATTCTTCGGCTATTTCCATAAATTGAATATGTTTTTCTGTTTATACACTACAATTAAACTGTAATTGCTTAAAATTGATACTGGGTAGCTTTAAGGGACCTGCAGTACGATACATAATTCTAAAGTTAATTATATTTTTGGTTACTGTTCCCATTAGCGGGTATTGCAGATGATTATTCCTTTATATTCTAACGATTATTTTTATTACATAAACTAGATATTTCGATTTGGAGTATTGAGTTTTACGTTTACAAAATAACACCTAATTTGTTCGCTCAGAACAGGTGCACTCCTGTAAAAATGGCATTAATAATAACCAAATCCATAATTGCACTTATGCAAAAACGCAACATTTAAGGAGAAGCATTTGAAACTTTGACATCGTTTAAAAACATGATATTCCAAGACATAGACAAGATGAAAAACAAACGACCACATAATATTGTAAGAAATATACTGTAAGATTATTTTTAACCTTCCAACCTTTGCAATTTTTGCATAAGTGATAGTGTTACACCGGGCCTGGTGCGATATAATTATTTGAAAACCACGATAAACTCCAAATTGTACCTCTAAATATTAGGATAATTTAACTTGCATTTATGTGCTAGCAGTAGCACTTAGCAACAAGTATTATACGTAGTGGTTCCGTACACGCCACGCAATGTGGCCGTTCTACCTGTGCGGTCAGAATTAACCACAATTGTTGATTTCTAAACTAGCTATACCACTACCTCCATACATGATCGACTAGTTTATAAAGGATAATTAATCAATGACTTGAAGTCTTGAATGTTTTGTATTTATTTCTTATTGAATCAGGTAAGCGATACGGCCGCTCATGAACAGTAGCAAAACCAAACAACACCTTGAATTACAAAGTAATGCTTGGCATTCAACTGCGCTCGTCATCCTGAGTCATAAGATGTAAAGTCTCAATATATCCAGTAGTTACTTTGGCTACAATGTCCTTCAATCCGAAACACAACAGTGCATTTACACTGCTATTTGGCAGGAGGAATAGACATTGCGGTGGTACCTACCCAGGCGGCCTCTCACATATGAGAGACCAGTATGCCTGCTTTATACCACGCTTATATGAGCTTAGAACAACGTCACTTTTAACGCGGGTTCGATCCCCGCACCGACACAAATATTTGGGTGATCCACAGGTATTTGCTTCGGGTAGGGATGTTTATGAAGCTGAAAAGTCTCTCATAGTTTCTGACTCCCACGGCACAAGACTCGATCTTAGTGTGTGGTCAGGACTATGTATGTGACTGTGGGGAGTATTTATTAAATTTATATTGCAGAAAAAAATGGTTTATGTTAATTTTATGAATGTCTGCTTTCTCTTTTCGAATATATCTTTTAATCCAATACATTGATGATCGATAAAGTACCAAACATTTGAAATATTTGAATGTATGTTGGTGTGCCAAGTTGGATAATTTACATACTTTGAAACTCATGGTTATGAGTTAAGTAAAATAAAGTGTTGTCGACTGTTAAATTTATTATAGGAAGAATAACACAAGAAACAAGGACATGCAGTTAGCGTTATCCGAAATTTACACCAAAATCTTGAATACCAGCCGTCATTACACCAAGCACTCAAGTGATTTCTTTCAATCCATAATTGCACTGGGTTTCAGTTGAGAAAATCATGAGATCAAACGCTATAATTTGTGTGCCACATTCAGCGGGGGGGCGTAATTTTACAGATCATTGGCTCCCGTTGCCCCCGTCTCTCCCGGTCGTTCCCGGTGCTCGCGTCCACACAAACATGTGGTCGTCGCTGTGCCAATGGCCGCTAATTTGCCCCATATTCCCCACTATAAATCATGGATATCATGTGATTGTAGATGTTTGGATGGATGTGGCGAGTGATTTCATTCGAGGAAATGGGAAAATTATTTGTTTTCGTATGTAATAACTTTCAGTCTGGGATAAAAACGAGATAATGGTTGATCAAGCTCGGTCTGAAGGTTTTTTGTGGTGCTGTTGATTCTCACTTTTAGTTAAGGTAGTGTTATATGTGATAATGGGTCTTTAAAAAGTTTTGGTTGTGAAAACTAAATGAAATTAATATTCATTAGAAAATATTTTTTTAATAAATTGATGTCTATTGCGCTAGCATGCAAACTGAGTACCTAAACGACTATTAGTTAACAAAATCCATCATTCTATCAAACCGCATTAAGCGAGCATGGAGTATCGAGCTCTAATCGCTCACATAATGGGCACAATGGGACGTACAAAAGCTGGTACATATTACGCAAAGGATTTATGATATACCTAAACATTAACTTACTTCCATCACCTTCATAGTTCACTTGCCACAAAAGAATAATTTACAACCTATTTAAACTTACTCCGAAATAGCTCTAAAACAACTCGGCAAAAGAACTCATGTTTCTGACGTAACAAAATCACTTTAATTACAAAATCCTGCAGGAATAAAAACGGCCATAAACATAATTACGGCTGTAATGATCCACATCATTATAAATCCTGGGCGAGACGCGCGGTTTCACCGCCCCGACTTGTACTTGCAAGTCCTACTGCAAGTCGACCAAGTGTCCCATTAATTCCACTTGCCATCTTATTACAAAACTAATTACCTATTTATCCTTACTTCCTGCGAATGTTTTCACAGCGAGGGCCGAAAGTAATAACGCTGCTGGTACGCTGTCGAAAACCATTTATTTTTACTGACCCACGTCGGAAAATGGGAAAATTACATGTCGGCACCGTGCCGGCATAAAAAAACTAGACCGCATTTTTAGAACAAAGCGCATGTCGCTCCCAAAGTGTACGGTTTAGGTTTACTCTGAACACAAAAATTCCAGTATTGAAATTCTAAAAACGTACATATATTTTTCCACACATTTTGTTTGAATAGTAAATGGATATCGAAAATAAATACCTGTACGCAAAACCCTGACCGAAATTGTTTTGAATATATTTTTGATTCTATTGTTTTTATTTTATATTCGCCCTCGAGCTACCAACATTGGCTGTTAAATATGAGGATTTAGAATATTTCCCAATTTCGGCAAATCAGTTAGCAAAAGTTTTATTGCAGAATGATTCGCAAAGAGCGAAACAAACTCCCTCTAATATTGAACGTCACGCAAACGAAGCCAGGTGGTAGTTTTAGTGACTACAGAAATAATGCAAGCAAACATGTTCCAAATAAAAGCGATTGTTTTTAAATTATCATCGTGTTTGGGAGGTCTACACATACTTTTTGCTAAAATAATAATTTAAACCCTAGCGTACTGTTGCGTCCTCAAAAATAAAAGGGTGTACCACTCAACATTCACATACATAGTCCTGACCCCACACTAAGATCGCGTCTTGACTCTTGTGTCGCGGGTATCAGGAACTACGAAAGATTTTGGCGTACATGTTTATTTTAGGAAAACTATGTATATACTATCCATAAATGACGATACATAAAAAAGTAAAAAAATGTTATTTTCTTTGCAAAATTAGTCGCATTGTGTCTGAAGTCTCTATAACATCCACCTGACTTCGTTTTCTCATGCAGTTTAGATATACTATATTTTCATAAACCTAAAGTTGGGAAAGAATGGAGTGATGATTATGTATTTATAATTTATTGATTTCTTTAAATATGATTTTTGATAAAATACATTATATTTAATAAACTTTTTTCTTTCACAGGTAATCTACTCAATGCAACGCAAAACGGACTTGACAGATATCGTAAGCTGTATTATTTATATCTTATTTTATGCAGTGCTAATCAATATTTTTTTCTACTCAAACGAACTGAAACTATTTCGTTTCCTCTACCGATTATATTACGGCTGATAGCCCCCAGCCAGTGTCTAGCCAAACAAAACATCTTCAGAAGGACTTTGTCAAAAATCATTGGTTTCTTACCCGTAAAGAAACCGTAGCCATGTTATATTTACTAAATAAATAACACAAACGGCCAAGTAACTTATCCTTCAACGTAATCTAGAACCGCTATTGAGCAAAAACAAATAAAAAAATCGTATTATGATAAACAAATCGGAATACGCAGATTTGAAGGCGCGCACAGAAACCTTTCATGGATTATTCCCTTTTCTATATATTGCGTGGTAACAGTTCCGTATAAATCCGCTTTTCCTGTTAATTTTACCCACAGCAGAATTTCTAATCGTATTTATTAGTAAATGGAGCAAACTACGCAATGTTATTCAACGGAAATGCGGTTTCACGTATTTGGATATTAAATGTATGATTATACTGGTAAATACTATTCTATTGACATACTTATAGACTTTATGAGTCGTCTTATTTGGGAGTATAGGCAATGAATTCTAGGGTTTTAGCGTCATATTACACATATAAATATAGGTTCAAGTCAGTATACCGTCAAGATACATAAAAAGAAAAGAAGCAAAAAGAAAATGCTTTCACAATCGCAAAATTAGCCGCATTCAACATAATACATTATGATAATAAAAAAGGAGAAAAACAGGTAATGACATGTTGCGCGGCTTAGTTGCGACTGGTTATCATCTCGGCATGATGCTGTGTGATAAAAGTAGGCACCACATATCCATGTATCACTATGTACATCACTATTAGTCTATTAGTACCTACTAACGGTCCAGCCTGGCTGCGCCCGGATGCAGGTACACTTTTCAAAATGACGGTCAAAATGTTCAATTCTGACCATCAATTTAAAATATGGACCAATCGGACAACGAAAAAAGAAAAAAAATCCTCGTATTTGCTAGATCTTTTACAACCGCTTCTCTTCTATAAGTCATAGGGAGATAATATTTAGCCTATACCATTCGTCGATAAATAATAATCTATCCAAAACGAAAAGATTTTTTATAATTCGAACGAGTAGTTCCTGAGATTAGAAGTAACAGACAAACAAATTCTTCAGTTTTATATATTAGTATAAACAAGTCATCGAGGTTATTTATAGCTAGTAATAGGAGGCATGGCAGGCATAAATTCCACTAACAAAACATGAGATTTTTCAAAACGTAATACTCACTAAGTGGATTACCCGACGTGGGAATCGAACCATACACGCCACCATTAGGCTAATGAGACGACTACAAAAACCTGGCACTCAAATACTCCCGCTTTAGTCGATACCCTACTTGGAGAGCCCCACCCTCGCCAGCGCAAAAACCATATTCCATTTCGTAAATAAACACGCAAATCACAAACAAAAATTAAAAACCGCACTTTCCACGACACAATTGTTAACCCTCGGCGGTTATTGGCGAAATAAAAATACTTTTTACACGATTTTATTAGCCTATATGATAGCGGGCCGGTGTCTGCTTAGAATGGTTGACATTTTCGACATTTCCCGTGGCTGTTCGCGGGCTGTGTCCGTTACAATTTTTATGAGCCGCCCGCGCTAGTGCCCTTATTTCTTTTTCCCTTTTCTAAAATGCTCTGTGAGAGGCGGCGAGATCGCATTGTCGGCCAGCCGGCATTTTGCACGTTTCGATCTGCGGCCAGTTAGAAAAATAAAGATTTCACACGTGTATTTTCGATGGAATTCCAGCGCGTTCGGAATGCGTATGGAATTTTTTTAACACTAAAATATCCAGATGGGAAAATATTATTTCATTTTTTTGTATAAATTGTGATGCTCTCCGAACGCCTGCAATATTTCGATAATGAATATTTAATGAATAAAAATTGTGGTACAAACTTCTCAATATAAAAATATTGTGAACGTAAATAAGCTTCGCTTTCAACATCGCCGCGAATTAACGCATTCAGGTTTCGTATTAATGCCGTAACGTTCAGCCATCAATTACTCTTAATGCTTTTATTTGTATATGTATACATGTATTTTCCTTTAAGCTAGGTTTTCAGTCATCTATAAGTCTATTGGAAGCGCTGTACATCCACAAACATTCATGCAACCCCACAAGACATTACCCAGTCCTCAGAATATAGAGTTACCGATCCCATCTATCGATTTAGAATATCCACGCAAATGGCGTGTTGCTATTTCTTATCTGTCGACACAAGACGACTTCCTCTACACAAACAGCCGGATATATTATCCGGTAACGTAACGTAAACCATACTTGTTATGCATTCAGTGATTGCTCCACCGCCCCGTGTTTACTCCGCCGGGCTTTTGTCAGTTGCTTCGAGGATCAAAATGTTTACGGAACGTGTGTATGAACGCTATCGTAAGATGTGCTGATTTGCCGACTTCTTTTTGGCGGTAATGTGTTTTTTCTGGTGTCTTGGGCTATTTTAAATTTTCGTGTTTTGAATATTTTTGTACAGGACTTAGAAATTGTGTTTTGTTTTAATCTGATAGCCATAAACAATTTTATAGACTATGCAAATGCGCTAGCATCTGATGGTATGTCGCCATGCCCGTCAAAGATTTTGGCCACTTCAAGAATAATGATCGCTGATAACTCCCTCCACATTATCCACAAATTCGGCACTAATAATTCACATCGATAACAGTTCATTCAAACCCTAGCATCTAGTAACCACAAATCGATAAATTAAATTCCACGACTGCTCCCATAGATTTCCAACTGTTTATCGTCGCCATGGCAACGCCTTTATACCGTTTATAACCAGTTACACCAGTTTTCGTATTTATTAGTCGGAAGCCTATTAAACTAACCACCACGTAATCCGTGCCAACTGCTTTAAAATTTAAAATCTTTTGATATTTGATCGAGGCCGCACCGATTGAACGACTAAATATAGAAATATGGAAATTTTGAGAAATTATAGCATTCTAGGGGTCGTTTGACGTTTCGTTCAACGAGTTCTCTCCTATCATAGGTATAAGTAATCATAGAGAATTTTCAGAATCCATAAAACTTAGTTGCGAAACAAATCTCTAATTGCTGTTTGTTTTAGCATCGTCGTACATATAGTACTTTTATTTGGCATTAGAAGTCTAATTAAACTATGTTTCAAATTATCCCTTGCTTTGCCTGCCCCTTGCCTCCCCCATGAGATAATGCCTCATAACGCCTCCTGAATAATGCAGAGTGCAGGTGTTAATTTATCCCACCGACTTATTATTTGCTTTACTTATTTTCTTAACTGTCCTTTATTATGTCCATCTTCCTCGAGTTCAAGTGAAAACTCAACATAATAACCATCAATACATACTAAAGACTGTCGAATACCCAAATTACAATTGAATGAACCAAAACCGTGGGAAACCGTTCGGAAAAATATTGCGAAACGTTAATTCAGAACAAAAACAATAACGGGAAAGCAAACCTTTTGTCAACTTCATTATGAATGCCTCCATTCCCATCTGTTCCAATTTAACGCACAATAAAAGTGTTGGAATCCGTTGTTTTCAGAGATGAGAGATGTGGAATGGGCATTGTGCATCGAAAAGCATACCGGCCTATTGTGAGCTGGGGACGCTTTCAACTAGATCACAATGAAAATCTTATCTCGACCAAGTTTTATGTCACGTTGATTTAATCGCGCCCACGGATGTGACCGACAATATTTGTAGGCCTTTTGTGTCCGACTGTATTGTTGAATGTGTCTATTTTTATATGGAAGCATTTCGGATATTGAAAATGTTTCCAATATAACATTGGTAAATACAACCAAGATAGGAATTCGGAACAGAAATTATAGGTTTGTAGCTTACAGCAGTACCTCTAGTGACATCTCTTGGTATGTATGAGAACTAAAGTTTGTGACTGGAAAATCTATTTGTATGAATGCGAAATATAGACTCATCCGCTTAACCAAATACTAAATGAGAGGCTTCGATTTTGAATAATAAATAATGAAAATTAGTTCGTCACATACACATTATATACGAGTATTGCTAATTATACTAATAACTATAAGATAACATTTTTCAGAAACTATGGCTTTTTATTTTACTGCCGATCAATGGCATTATCAATAATATAAAGACGATTTTATCATTTAAACTTACTTAAACCGAATCAGATTTGTCTTTGGAACAATAATGAATGTCGTTCAAATTACACCTATAAATTAAAGGATTAAATAGTGAAATAATTTACGGCCAACATCAATACTGAGTGGCTAATTAAGAACCACAGTGAAGCTCAAAGTTTTCTTTTTCAGTTGCCATTTCAAAAAGCAGTGGTGGAAGTTTTGATACTAGCGGACCGTTAGAAAATGTACAATTTTATATTCTCGTGAATAATTTAGTGCAGTATATTGCAATTTATTTATGTAGCTGTATATTGTGAATGTTTTGTACTATGACATACATACGTATACAAGGTATATTAAGACTTAATGCATTCAATAAATTGTTTTCAATTTCATTTTTTCAATGCGACTAAAATTTTGCAAAAATAAAACGCAGAGATTTTTTTTTGTAATTTTAAATCTATTGTCGTATTTGGGTGCTAAATAGTGTTTTCTAAAATTATAGTGTACAACCTATGATTTTTTCAGTCAAAGTCAAATTACGTTCTAAATTCCTAATTGAATCGCCATGTTTTTCGAATTGATGGATCTAAAAAAATCCCAGTAATAAATAGACTGTAATAACAGAACATTGAACCGCTTACCCCCGGATATACTCTATAAATTAACGAAGTCATACGAGTATATGTGAATACGGTCTGAATAGAATTAAATCACTTCTATTAGAGGCACTTATTGTTTAGAGAGGGCAGTGAGCGCTCCATTGTTATTGAGATTAAGGAATATTACAGGATTTCATCAATCAAACAAAGGCCCGGAATTCCCGAATCGATTCGGGTGTATTAACATTTCCACAGCCTTACTGGGGGGCGGGGGGATTAAGATTCTCAACGTAAACGAAAAACGAAGCAATTACCGATTCACGCCGAGAGCAAACTTTGTTTTACTTGAAAGGAATTAATATTCATTAAAAAATCTTTCTCGGCATCATTCTGTTGAAACTTTGTAATCAGGCAGTTAGGGGCGGCGTAGCGGGGTGTGCCCGGGATCGTGTCAGCGAATTCGAGACTTGCCCACTGCAAATGGATTTTTTTCTGCCATTTTAATTCCAACAATCTGCTGGGTACTGGGTACGGAACTCCACCCGTTTCGTAATAGTCAATTTGTGTTTGTATAGCTTCACCACGTTGAATTTTAATTACGTGCAAAGTAGGTTGGATTGATTGCATTTAAATTTATTTTTGTTGTTCTTTTTTCATATCTTTAGTTTCTTAAATATGGTCTTTTAATTCTCAAGGATCTTATATAGCACATAAAGTATGTTATTTGTTTATACTGGCTATGTTTTTCATACGACGGGAATTAGTTCAAAAACAAACTTTATGAAACATGAAGTATTTATGAGATGTCCATGCCTTGTATGAAGCACAATATACACCAAAATAATATACCGTAGAACTTTGGCTCACAAGCCTCTCTCAGAACTCTGGCCACATAGGCTTTCGTTGTAATAATTAAACGATGCTAAAAAGAGTTCAGTATTCGATATTTAAATTATATTCTTCGTCAATTTCATAACCTTCTTTATGTGTGTTTAAAATTAATATGTGATTGGGGACATCGAAATCGCTTACAGTTTGCACCACATAAAACGTTCCAATTACTTCTAAAAGGAACTTTAAAATCACCGCCGCGAATTAAATTTAATAGTATCACTGTAAAGAAAAAAGAATCGGTTTGTTATCTCGGTTTAATTTTGGAAAGGAATTTTTCCTTTCTGGAACATATTAAGAACGTCGGGGAAAAGTCGAAAAGGAACTTTTTTGCTTTGACAAGAATATCGAAATCAACGTGGGGGCTATCTTTCAATACACTAAAAATCATCTATGGAGCAACTTACTTAGGATGTATTTGTTATAGATCTCCCGTATGGGCTGATAGGGCTACTATCGGTGCTGTGCGAAGAAAAGTGCTCCAGAGCCAACGTTTGGCGTTGATATTCTTGTGCAAGGCATATAGAACTGTTAGTACCGAAGCTTTGCCTGTCCTGGCGGGTGTACTTCCAGTCGATCTGGAGGTGCAACGTCGCGCCGCCATGTATTACTCTACTAGGGAGAATATGGATAAAAGATTTTTAACTGCACGTGAACTCTTAAAAGTCGACAGATTATTTAAACCGCTTCCTATGGTATATAGCGAACTATTAGATGAATGGCAAAATAGATGGGAGGTATCTTTGAAGGGACGGCATTTATACCAATATTTTCCTTGCGCGCGTGATCGTTTGACGAAGACATGGCTAGATGTCGATTATTGCGTATCACAGTTCCTCACGGGCCATGGTAACTTTAAGTCTAAACTATACTCTTTTAAGCTTGTGGAATCGCCTGCGTGCCCATGTTCAACAGCAAATTGCGAATATGAACAATCCGCGCATCATATACTTTGGGAGTGTAGTCTTTGGCAGAATGAGCGTAAAACCATGCTGGATAGTATGCAAATATCATCTGGAGTTGTATACTACACGGACCTTGTAGAGACTAGGACGAATTTCCGTGCTTTCCGGCGTTTTTGCCATACCTATTACTGGAATCAAGTGTAACAGCTCACATATTAGGTCCCATTTAAATGTAATAAGGATTTGATCCGTGGTGCTTTACAGCTGGCTTCTCCGGCTGTAAATGTCTTTTTGCGAGGTTATTTACCTCTTTATTTCATTGTTTTGTCACCCGCTTTGCACGGAGGGAAGTGGACAATAATTTATTTCCAACTCCTCCTATTAATTTAACTTTCTGATTAATTTCGTTACGGGTTAAAGACAAGTTAGACATTCCCGGAGACTCGCCGAGCTTCAATGCTCGGTGCCATTACATTGCGTGCCACTGTTGATCCTGGCTGAGTGGACAGGAGTTGCAGTGGTGGGTGTGAGGGCGGGACAGTCTCCTTAAAAAACCTTCTTTATGCCTTATTTTATGTTTTAATTCCATCTGGCTAGTTACAATTTTGCTCAATTGCCAGTGGGCTAGGATTAGATAGTCTCTTTTGAAATAGGAACAAATTATTGCGAACAATATTTTAGTTGAGATGGCGGGTCTGGGGGTCGTTTGAAAGTTTCACTACAAACGGGATCATTTGTCGCGAATTCCGGGTGTTTGTGACCCACGTTCAGGCGGATTATTTCAATATTATTACTATCCTCGCTTGGTTGATTTGTTTCCTCTATCAAACGTGATAGTCTTTTGTTCCTTATTAATATTTCGCTTGCTACTCATTGTTGATTTAACTAAGTTTATATTTGAAAATGACAAGCATAGTTTAGATCTTTATTTGATGAGCTTCTTTAAACTAATTGTCGACAATCATAATAATATGTTGATAGGGATTAGAAGACATATGAAAGAAAAGACAAATGAAAATCGTTTATGATCATTTACCACACAAATTACCACCAACGTCATGACTATGTTAATTCATCCTATTAACTTACAAGGCTAAATGAGGATAACAAAAATTCGCGAGCATCGCTCAAGCTTACAAAAACGTAAATAAGCCGTGACGAGTGTCGCCTCCTAATACGGGCTTCCTCCATCACGGCGTAAGCATGAAAAATTGCCTCGAAGCCTGCGCCGGAATAACTTTTTATATTATAGCCACTGAAGCCTTGAAGGGTTGAAACATCGACGGTCGGATTCGCAAACAGTACATAAAGATCCAGCGATCTCACGGTTTTTCTAAATTAAGCTGTGAAGGGACATCCCGGCGGGTCGAATGTACCCACTTGTCGACTGCGGCCCGCGACACCCACGTTATTAAGTAATTTTGTCGCAACAAATCCAGTGTTGCTTCAAAACGCTGCTCATTGGGACGTTTCTTTTTTGCCGTATTACTTTTCTTATGGCTTATTTCGTGAATGTTTAATTTTGAAGGACAGGGGCGCTCGTTTTCTTTTTAAAATTATTTTTGGGTTTGTTGTGCGTAGCTGTTTTTTGTTGGGTTACATATAAACTTATTTTGCTAATTTCGTAACGCGCTATATCAATAAATCACTTGGTTCGTAAGCACAATTCGACTACAAAAATCACAAAATGTGTGACAACTCATACAAACATTAATACGAGTAATTTTCCAACATTCTAAATTTTGCAAACAGGAGGAGGCTTATCCATAATTTTATAAAGTTTGTATCATATATTTTTGTAAATCAATAAACTCAGCGCAACTAATATCCCATTCAAATGGCAGCAACAAGGAGCGAGTAATATGGAACTGCTAGCCTGCGGCTACAACATGCCAATGGGTCGCATTAGCCTCCTAGCCTCGGGCCGACACTTTCTTATTTTCTTATTGTTCTGCATGTAGCCGTATACGGATTATTTGGCTTGCAGCTAATCTTATATTGTGATATCACTCTTTTTTCAATAAACTGAGATTACATATTTTTTAGGTCATTAGGCATGCGCAGAGCTGATTCGTAGATGGAATTATTTGATGACTCTTTTAGTTTAAAGTTAGAAATTAGTAGTAATTCTTATAAACTTTCTGATGAATTTTAACCATTAGTGCCATTCTGTATGAGCCCACAGTAGCAGTAGTACAGCAGTAGTGCGGGTCGGGGGACCTTACATACCATAGAAATTCTTATAAATCGCTATGATGAAGCCTACATCTTCCTCCCGAGGTTCTCCTTCACCGTATTAGTCCCATTGCCAATTAGTGATCCGATACGTGCTATACATAACAGATTACCAATCAAAGACGCCTGTTTCCCGGAACACAATAGTATCTGAGAATTTTGCCATCAGATTAATTCGCACGTCATCTTGAACCTCAACTTACTCAATAGCTATAGAACTACAAGATACAATCGTCCAGGATAGCTTCAAACAATTCCACAATAGATATTACCATCATTAGACAGTTGGCAGTTCTCGGTACGTTTCGCAAAGGATTCCCGGTTGTTCTGCGATGCGAATACCTCTAGTGCGACTCTGCGAACCGTTAAGGTGCCTATTAGCTCCTAGGTGTCGAGCAATTTCAATAAACGCTTTATTGGTGCCTGGACGTCGCCTACCACCCCGTGCCATGCTCTGATAAATTGAAGTCCTGTTATTTTGATTGAATAAAACCGTAGAGGTATTTAATTGTGTAGGACATTGTGGTATTGAGGTATTTTAATTATTGTTTTGTTGAATTTTGTCTAATTATATAGAAGAATGGAGAATGATGATTATGGTGAAGCTATTGTATGGATGCAACGCTCCTTTGATTTTTTTTATTACAATTAATGGCGGAAAATACTGATGGTAAGCGATACGACCGCTCATGAATAGTAGCAAAACCAAACAACGCTTTGAATTACAGAGCAATGCTTGGCATTTTACTACGCCCGCCATTTGACATAAAATGTTAAGTATCAATATGTCCAGTAGTTACTCTGGCTACAATGTTTTTCAATTCGAAGCAAAAACATTTCATTTACACTGCTGTTTAGCGGGAGCAACAGACATTCGGGTGGTACCTACCCACCTCTCACATAATTATGAGAGACCTACCACCAATAAAAATAACTAGACACATGTGTAGTTTACACGTCAGACACATTTCGACAGCCTCCGTGGCGCAGGCGGTTAGACGCCGCCTGTGAAACGAGAGGCCGCGGGTTCGATCCCCGCACCGAGAGAAATGTTTGTGCGGCCCACAAATATTTCTCTCGGGTCTGGGTGTTTGTGAGACCGAAAAGTCTCTCGTAGTTCCTGATACCCACGACACAAGACTCGATCTTAATGTGGGGTCAGGACTATGTATGTGACTGTTGGGTGTTATTATTATTATATTATTATTATTATTTCAGATCTGATCAGTGACTTGACCAGTCTTTGCCTTAGGTGCATATGAGATCCTGTCCCCTGGTTTTATAATAATGCGTTGGTTTTGCCAGGCAGGACGCAGGCATCCGGTACGCATAACTGGCCATCCTGAGAATACCAAATTTGTCCCCCCAGGCATGACCTGTCAGGCAGATCTGTGGCGTAAATCCGTGCGTGTACAGAGAGCTAATTAAAACAATGACGTTATGCTTAAGGCATATTCAGAAGATAAACGAGATTAAATGACAATTTTAAATTAACCAAAAAAACCGATTGGATTATTTCTTTATTTATTTCCTCAATATTGTGTATTCTTAATTCCATTTATTTGCAGAATTTGGTCAGAAGCCAAGTTAAGCTCTACTGTCTAGAAAAATAATTATTTATATATGAGCAAAAAAAATGTGGAAGATAATTTCGACAATCTATAATATAGCTTTCAGTAAAACTTATTCCAGCGTGTTCAACATAATATGGGTAATAATTTTGAGAATATGAAAATACGAAAGAATCAACCTTTTTGGCAACAGTCAAAAATTTAATGGACCTTGTAGAGACTAGGAAAAATTTAAAAACAATTATTAGATCCGTGGTGTTTATAGCTGACTTCTCCGGCTGTAAAATTCTTTTCGCGAAGTTATATACCTTTTTAGTTCATTGTTTTGTGACCCGCTTTGTCACTGAGGGAAATAGACAACAATTTATTTCCAACAACTATTAATTTCACTTTCTGATTGATGTCGTTATGGATCAAAAGCAAAATAGAATTTAGACATTACTGGAGACTCGCCGAGATTCAATGATCGGTGTCATAACAATGCGTGCCGCTATTGATCCTGGATTACAGGAGTTGCAGTGGCGGATCTCAGGGTGAGTCAGTATCTAGTCAAAAATTTAACTATTTTTATATTGAAATCAATATAAAAATATGCTAGGTTTAATATAGCCGATATTATAGTAGGTATAAGTCACTACTATTCTCAACTACTCGTATTTAATAACTTTAAGAATACCTCAAAAAAGCAAATGTTTAAAATCTGTTAGCGTCTTCGTGTGTTCATATCTGAAAATTGGTTTTTAAAATTACTGGCCATGTACTATTTTAAAACGTTATAAACACCCAAAAATAAATAAAAAGCGAATAATATAAATCAAGTGAAAATTCTCCGGAGACTGAAACGTAAAGGGAGCGTTCGCCTCGAGATCATTTACATAAAGCTGTTGGTACATTAATGCGAACGCTCTTTATGTATACCCAATATCCTGACTGGCGCCATTAGCCATCCAAGCAGACGTATATGCGTTGTTTGTGCGGAAAAACATCATTTATCACCGCTCAAATGTATTGCTTAAAACATTTCCAAATTCCGTAAATTGCTTCGGGTGCCTTGGGACTGATTTTCGACGTATTCCTTGTCTCTGAATGACTTGATGAAACTCGCAGCTTTAGATTGTTTTTATGTAATATAGTGTTATTTTGTGAATTACCAGTGAAGGGATAGGGAATACGTCGAAAAGGTTTGATAGTTCAGTGTTGGAGGGACAGAAGGACGGTTACCGCTATCTCTATGTTACCCATGCTGTGAATGTATAAATTGAATATTATAATGTGATATTATATTATAGAGTAATAAAAAAATCCCAGTATTTCCCTAAAATAGAAAGAAAAAGAAAAAAAAGGGAAATAGACCTAACTGTCACATACATATATAATTCTGACCCCACATTAAGATCAATAAAGTTTTGTGTCGTAAGTATCAGAAACTATGAGGCCTCGGCTATCGGCCCACAAACACTCAGACCCGACACAAGTACCTATACTCGTATTTGTGGACCACACATTTGTGTTAGTAGGGGAGTCGAACCAGCGATATCACGTTTCACAGCCTGCGTGTAACCAACAACGCTACGGAGATTAATGATCAAATTTAGTATTATCTAATTGATAAAGGTCTTGGGAATCACTTGAAGACTCGTTAATCTATCGAACCGCATCTTTAATTCGATGCATCACTTGAAATTCACGAGCATGACTAACAAATTAGTAATCCACACCAATAAAACTCACCCATTCAATTCATTAAAATCCGAGCCCTGTCAATGAACTCCAACTTGTTACTTCACATTTGAGTGTTTAGTCCGACATGCGAATTTGTAACGAGATGGTACATGCGCCAAGTTTTGGGACGCTCCCTACATAGTACATACGTTCCATTAAGTAACAAAGACTGTACTATGACACGTTACACACATGGAGGCAATTTGCGACATACAAGACCGTGCGGACAACATTGCCGACTTATCGATAGGGCTACTCGATACAACCCGATTATTGCAGAGTTTTTCTTATCGATTTTTTTAGATCGATTTTTTATTACTTCTAGATGTTTTTTAACGGTGATGACAACACTTAGACGAAACGTGCATTAGATAAGAGATTTTATTCAAGCTTGTATTCTTATAAAAGTTTAGATGGTCTTATGGCCTTCGTCCATAACGCGCGCCTAATGCGATGTAGTGGAACTCGAAACTTTAAAATTGTTATTGAGATGATTTAGTTAGGCAGGTATTTACACAATAAGAGTCATTCATTTATTATTATACGCACCACTTGGAAAAGTCTGAGATGAGTACCTTGAGCTCGAACTTGCCATCTTTGTCAGTCCAGTCCTTTAACAAAATCAGTCTCTCGCTCAATTTTTAATTTCCAATATAGGTTTCATTTAACCACTCGTAATTTGGATTTAAAATGTAAAAGCTATTCTATAAATGAAACCAGCGTAATGCGAAACTTTTTCATTAGCGCTGAATTTGAACGTAATATTTTAGTGGATTTTATTTTAAAACCGAATTCATATTCCTGGTAATAATTACTTCGAGCGTGTGTTACTCATTTCATTCATACGTATCTCGCCTTTCAAACGTCGCGGCCGCAGACGGCTCCAGACTTCCTTTGTGCCATTCATCTTTGGAATGATTTGATTAAGCTTCACTGTACCACGACGTAGTTAACGAACGCTGTCTGCCACAAATTACATTCATTTACACACAGAAATAACTTTATTAATAGTAAAAAGAACAATCACCGTCTCGCGCCAACACAAAAGAAATTAACATCAGAATCCCTTTTGTCATCCATAAAAAATTCAAACTTCTCAAATAACGCTTGGAGATGGGTTCCTTTTGAACTGCCGTAGATTTCTCCAGTCTGCACTTTATCAGGGCGAAAGTTTCCAGTTTTCAAAACTTTAATGTGGCAGCCCTGCGTATTAAACTGGAGTAATGTCTCCCCCGAGGCGATACGAGCATCCGTGGACAACTTTATCGGGCGCACGCATTTGAAAGCAGATGTTTAGTTACTTGCGTCATTGAATGGACTAGTGACTCCGGCCGCCGGCTTGTGGCCTGTGGTTTTGACGTGTTTAACTTTGTTTCAGGATAGATTAGTTGTCGTATTTATCTTCTGCGGTCCTGGTAGAGTGCACAGGCTTAGGGCGGGCTTCATAGTTCTATATTGCGTAGTACAAACCATTGAAATTTTTTTTAAGTTGTAGAACCAATTGTAATTCTTTGTTGTTGTTGTTTTGTGGCAGGATATGATTTGGTCAATAAATAAACTCTGTTCCAAAAATGTTGATGATGCTTACGAAAAGCAAATGCTGAAAAATAGAAATGCGTTGGTTGCATTACTGACAGCAGGTAAAGTAGACGTGTTTAAAAAGAAGTTCTGGGTATTTTGCGTCAAGACTGATTTGAATTCATAATAATATACTAATTTACATTAAATTATCATCTTTGCTGAGAGCATTATATTGTTTCCATAGAAATCTACTTGTATCAAAATATCTGGATCAAAACAATTTCACTGCCATATAGTACAGTACAAATATATACCAGTGAGTACAAATACGAGTAAGTAATTGGGTCAGTGATCCTATTTCACTTAATTTCTCTAGATTGTATACGAATAGTCAGACGTCGCGTCGTCTGACCTCTTTCTTTATTTACTAAACCTATATTATATAATATAGCACAGGAAACCCTGTGAACCGTCAAGTTCTGAATTGGATTGTCGGGCACCATAGGTAGTACTGTGGGTAGTACTAATGACTCATCTATCTTCCCTTTTAAATATACAGACCATGTCTTATGTATGCATATGTATTGAACTTTGTTCACATACTCGCTTTCAGGTATGTGAAATAATTTTGGAGAATGATGTAGCTGTACAAACTAAACATCACCAAAACCGTTCACATTCCATGTTCACATGTAATTTGCTCAGCTTACCGACCGCGTTCTACCATTCCATTTGGATCTCTACCGTAGGGACTCAATTTCGATCTGCACTTACTAATGCATTCGAGGAAAATCTATTATTTATCAATATATAACATGTTTTCGTGAGTACTGTATTAATTTGCAACTTAACATTTATTTGATATTCCGGAACCTAGAAAACTCTTTCAATCATATTTTAACCAATGTTAAACTGTGAAGTATTCTCAGTGGTTATATTGGTAATATTCAATACTTATTTTGCCTTAATATTCAATTTATTATAAATTATCATTGACACGATTGCCGAAAAGGCTCATAGCCAGGAATTAAAAAAGCCAAAACAGCACCAATATTCTTTACCTACGTACAGTCAGCGACAAAAGTCGTTGAACACATTCAAAACGCCAAAAGTCTTGCACATATGAAGCAACAGAAGTGGTTGAGCAGGGTCGGCCACAAAAATTCGTGAACACCTTAAGGTTACAAAAGTTTCTGAACAACAAAAGCAACAAAATTCCTGAACACGCAAATTGTACAAAGTCAGTATAAGTCAGTAATTTTTTCGATATCTTTGTATTGCGCTTGCCCACCGACTTCGATATGAACCATTTAGCTGTTAACTAACTGGCGAATTTCCGTGACAACTCATAACAATATTCAATGTAGTTTCTCAAATACTCCTAAAGCGTGTTTTATATCAATGGAGACAATTAAAAATAATTATTATTAGTCAGAACGGAAAATACTTTTTAAAAGTTTCTGAGCGACAAAATACCTGAACACACCAATGGTACAAAAGTTTCTGAACACCTATAAAAAGCAAGTTTGCGGCAGATGTGTTCAGCTACTTTTGTCGCTTTGTTATGCATTCATTGTAAAATTTAATTTCATAATTTATATTTTTGCTTTTCTCTGCATTGACTTATTGTTTTCGGTTTTTCTAAAATAATACTTTTTTTATGAGAAGTTTTAAGCGTGTTTTATATCAGTGGCGTAGGTAAATAATTATTATTATTAGATTCAGAAAGAAAATAGTGGCAGCATTTTTGAACTTTTTAGATTCAATTGGGTTCAGAATTCATATCTGAGAGACCCTTCGCTCCGATATTCTAATAGTCAAAATATAATATTTTGGCCGCCATTTTTTACTTTTTAAATATTGGTCCAAATGGATTCAAAATCAATAACCACTGGGTTCTTTGCTCCGATATTCAAAATTGTAAGATCAATGGAAAACGATACGTACGATTTAGACAATAAGGGCCGAAACTGCGTTAAGCGGGCTCTCGCGCGGTTTCATACAAAAGTGCTCCGTCGCGGGGATCCGCGCGGGCGTCCAGCACGGGGAGGCGCGTCCCGCACCCGCGCCGCGGGGCCCGCCTTCGTGCGTCGGAACCCGTCGCGGGGGCACGCGCGGTAAAGCGCGCGGTGTCCGCCAGCGGTAACATGACGGTGATGGCATAGGGCACCGAGACGTGGCCTCTCACTTTGGGCTTCATTAGAAGGCTCAAAGTCACTCAACGAGCAATCGAGAGGGCTATGCTCGGTATTTCCCTACGAGATCGACTCAGAAATGAGGAGATCCGTAGGAGAATAAAGGTCACCGACATAGCGCAAAGGATTCTATAGATGATTCATAGCGAAAGGTTTTAGAGTGGAGGCCACGTACAGGCAAGCAAAATGTCGGACGCCCGCTTACAAGGTGGACGGATGACTGGCTGCATTTGCAGGAAGTCGCTGGATGCAGGCTGCTTCCAACAGGTCGATGCGGAGACGGTTGGGGGAGGCCGATGTTCAGCAGTGGACTTCCTTTGGCTGAGATGATGATGATGATGAATATACTTGAGCAAAAATAAAGATTTTTTAGCCTTTCCGTTGGTGATATGACTGATACAGATTTTACCCTTAAGTTGTTGACCATCATAGACCGGTATCGAAACTTTAAAATATTTGTACAATGAGTTTTCATTTTCTCTTAATTTACTGAACTTTACAACAAATTCTCCGCCTAGCAACCTTTATTCAATAAACAGCCTTCCTGGCTGTCGTTTTTTTTTTGCTAGTCGTCGTTTTGCTATGTAATAATATATTAAGCTCTCCATCGACACGACTGTACATGCACACCTTTAAAATTGAACCAGCGACACTGCGTAAATCCGGTCTCCGCGACGGGTACCCGCGACGGGGACCGTCGCGTTCTCACGGAGCCCGCCCGCGTGTCCACGCGAGGAGACGCGCGACGGTTGCCCGTCGCGGGCGCCCGCTTAACGCAGTTTCGGCCCTAATAGGTCCACATAAAAACAAGAGTACATAAAATCTCAAGAAGTTTAATCATTTATCGTATATGTTATATCAAATATTGATTATTTACATAAATTCAACACTTGCATTTTAATAAGAAAAACAATAGTAAATAAAATTAATTCAAATTTAACCTTTCAAAAAAAAAAATTACTCTGACTTAGAGTACTCACAGATTCAAGTAAAATTTGTATGCCGACACCACGCACAAATTACATTGAAAAAAGTATTAGATATGAAGGAGCACAAATGTAAAACGACTTGCCAACAATCATAAAAGAAAAAGATAACTTCCGTATTTCCAAGACAAAAATGAAATTATTTAAACAAAAATCAAAGCTTTGAATGCGGCCCTGGCAGCAAGACTTGGTTTGTGAATTGACATGTGGGTATTTTATTGTGTTATTGTTCCAATATAAGCACATTGTAACTGTCTTACCCACATCGTTAAATTATAGATTAGTACTGTCCGATACTAGCATAATTTTACCTATACAGGGTATATCAAGACTGCTACCGAAAACGAAGCCGGGTGGTAGTTTAAGCGACTTCAAACACAATGCAACAGAAAAAGTTGCAAAAAAAAGAGTAAATTTTTATTTTTTAATTTTTTTCCTATTGCCATATTTTGGTGGTAAATACATTTTTTCCTAAAATAATAGTGTATACCCTTTAATTTATAAATACTCTAAGATATAAGAGAGTTTAAATTATTATTTTAGCAAAATCTATGGATTTACCACCCAAAAATGACGATATTTAAAACATCATAAAAAATAATTGTCGCGTTTCTAAGCGAAATTTTTAATTGCATTGTGTTTGTAGCCACTAAAACTACCACCCGGCTTCGTTTTCGGTAGCAGTCTTGAGATACCCGGTATAATTATTATATCTCATGAAGTGAAATTTAGAAAAACCTTTTGATATGTTTTTTTAATCTTAACAATTTATTGTTTAATATCTCGTGCCAATAACAGATGAACAGGACATTTAAACTTCTCATAAATAAATATTATTTCACAAAAACAGAAAACAATAAGTCAATGCAGAGGAAAACAAAAAATATAAACTGTGAAATAAAATTTGAGACCAATTGCCCAATATCTAAAAAGTTCAAAATTGCGGTCACTATTTTCATTCTGACTAATAAAATTATTGTTATTTATTATCTCCACTGATATAACACATGCTAGAAACTTCTCATAAATACATGTTATTTCACAATAACACTGGTGGTAGGTCTCTCATATGTGAGAGGCCATCTGGTTGGTGGCGTTAAACAGCAGTGTAAATGCACTGTTATGTTTCGTATTGAACGGTATTGTAGCCAGAGTAATTACTGGATATTTTGAGACTTAACATCTTAGGTCTCAGGATGGCGAGCGCAGCGAAGTGTCAATCGACCGAGACTTCGTCTTTAGATAACGGCAGCGACGCGAGCCGCGCGGACTATTGTGATTTGGTATCTGATGTTCCAATTATCTGTCGAAAATTAATGAACTTGTAAATGATCAGGGCACTGGTATGAACGTGGCGAATAGGTCGGCAGTGTTGGATATAACGCAAAGGGTTACATCTATAGTTTCATTACTAGCATTAAAGTCATCTTGCAATGAAACCAAGTTGGCCAATATGCAACGCGAATCAGATCAGTACAAACGTCATGATACTGTCGGAAATAATGATTCACTTTTCTCCGATCGACTTAAACTTCGTTTGCCGAAACCTGCACCGCTAGTGTAGTCGCGCGCGCCACGGCCGTGTATTGTTGCATGTCCGACGGACGAGCGGTCAGCTGATTTGGCGTCATCGTCCGCAACTAAACAGGCGCTATTTAAGGCAATAAAGCCAAGTGATGACGGATTCCAAATTGTAGGCGTGAAAAAAAACCACGAAGGGTCGCGTCGTGCTTCGTGTTGCGAATGAGCAACAAATAAAAAAACTCGAATCTGTCGAGGCAATTAAATCGACGGGATTACGTCTTGAAAAACCCAAGGGACGCCGCCCCCGTATCCTCGTTAAGGATGTGCCATCCTCTATGGAAGACCGCGCTTTTATTACCGCACTGTATCGTCAAAATATTAAGGACGAATTGCCAATAAAGGAGGATGATTTCATTAAATCCATTAAAATAGTTCGTAGACGTAATTTAGATAACGGGCGTAAATGGATAGTCATTGAGTTAGATTCCGAGATAAGGAAACATCTGGCAGACACAAAAGAGAAATTATTTATTGACTGGGCCACCTGTCGATTCATTGATGACTTAGAAATAGTGCGTTGTATGAATGGGCATGTGCAAAAGTTCTGCACAGTAAAAACACCGACGTGTGCCGTCTGTGCTGAATCACACGAGACTAAGGCGTGTCCGCACAGTTCAAACACAGATTTTAAGCCAGTATGCGCACCTTGCAAGCGCTTTAAAAAACCCCACGATCATCGCTGTGGGTCTCAGGAGTGTCCAACATATAACTACAAACTCCAACAACTATTTCTCTCGACCCAGTACTAACTCAATATGAATAACTTTACCATCGGACAGTTAACCCTCCATAATGATAGGGTAGCAACGTCGGAATTAGATACGTTAATTCACGAGTATAAGTTAAATATCGTACTAGTACAGAAGCAATATCAACATGCGCGTATATCTAGTAAGGTCGTACAACTCGATAGCAACTCACGAGCAGGTATTTTTGTGTCGGGTTTAAATGTTACCGTAACCTCTGTGCGTAATCTAATGACGTCACACTGTGCTGTCGCTGAGGTGTCTAGTCCAATTTGTAAGGTTTATGTTGTGAGCTGTTACTTTCAATATTCAGATCCTGTGGCTCCACACCTACACCATCTCCGCTATGTCTTGCGGTCCCTCGTTGGACATAGAATTATTATAGGTGCTGACGTTAATCCGGCATCTGTTCTTTGGTATGGCAAATATCGCTCCACCGATACCGAGCGACGTCGCGCTGTAGAAGATTTCAATGCAGAGATGGATCTAGGAATACACAACACCCCCGATGCACTACCTACTTACAGTAGCCCTATGGGCGGCTCTTCTATTGACGTCACACTTTCTAGTGGGGACGTTCGTATTGATAGGTGGCGCGTCCTGCCGGACGCGTCATGTAGTGATCATCGCCTGATTGTGTACGAGTTCGTGCCTAGATTGACACATGGTCCTGTCTACAATAATTCAAATTTTAGGTATAAATCAAAGGGTGCTGACTGGAATTGGTTTAGCACTTTATTTGCTCAGCATGCCAAAGACTTCGCTCGCGATGATTTATCAGCTGAATCTTGTGCCGAGATTATGTCGGACACGTTTACGTATTGTGTGGACGTCACCATCGGTCGGGGCCCCATTGTGGGTACTCGTAGATGTGATTGGTGGAGTGTATCCCTAGTCCATCTGCGTAGAACTTTTCGCAGGGCACGTAGGCGGTTTAACAGACTTAAAAAACGCTGCGTTACTGATGAAGTATTTACATCTGCTTTTAATGCACTGAAAGTTGCCAGGTCACATTATAGAGCCGCCGTCCAAAAATCTAAGGGTAACTTATTGCGAAAAATTGTAGCCCGGTTGGAAAAAGAGGGTCCGTGGTCTCCCCTATACCATGAATTTAAAGCAAATAAGTCAATCGACTTAGCCTACATAGATAACTTAAAAATCAACAACAGTTATACAACTGGTATTGAGGAGACAACGAAAGCTCTGTTAAACTCGTTAATACCTGACGATTCGGTTGAAAATGACACAGTATATCATAACACATTAGGTCGTGGGCAGCTGAATTGCCAAATTCTCCAATTTCGAGTCTTTCAACGTTTGACGAATTTATTAACATTGTTAGATTATTGCCTCTTAACAAAGCCTCCGGCGACGAAAAAATATCTAATACGATGATTAAAGAAGCGTGCAAATCTGCCGGTGATGCCGTATTAGCCGTTTTTCATCGATGTATTGTTGAGGGTGTATTTCCGCGCGTATGGCGCTTTGGTTTTATACGAATAATACCCAAAGGAGGGGATAAATCCCCTCAAGATCCTAAATCATACAGACCCATTACGTTTTTGCCGTCATTAGGAAAACTCCTCGAACGCCTTATTGTTCCTCGACTGTTACCGGAGGGTCCAACTTTACACGAGAAGCACAGCAGAACACAAATATGTGCTTGGTATCTTTGTTGACATTTCCGGTGCATTCGATAATGCCTGGTGGCCAATGCTGCTTCTTAAATTGGAAATACGAGGTTGCTTCAGGAATATTTATTCGCTTATTTACTCCTATTTCTTGCATGGAACAACTAAATTAAAACTTGGCCACCATGCCGTGTCGAAGCCACTTACAATGGGCTGCCCACAGGGCTCGGTTCTAGGTCCATATTTGTGGAATTTTGGCTTTGACGACTTCCTGTCTATTCCCTTACCATTACGATGCTCACTAACGGGCTATGCTGACGATGGCCTCTTACTTATACAGTCTAATAGTAGGTCGGAACTAGAAAGTATGGCTGACACGTGTTTAAAATTAATATCTGAATGGGGTGACCGAAATCGCTTAAAGGTCGCACTACATAAAACGTTCCAATTACTTCTTAAAGGAATCTTAAAATCGCCACCACGTATCAAGTTATATAACTGTCAAGAGAAAGGAATCTTTTTGCTATCTTGGCTTATTTTTGGAAATAAATTTTTCTTTTCTTGAGCATATTAAGAATGTCGTGAAAAATCGAAAAGGAACTTTTTCGCTTTGACAAGAATATCGACATCAACGTAAGGATTATCTTTTAATACATTAAAAATCATCTATGGAGCAACTTACTTAGGGTGTATATGTTATGGATCACCCGTATGGGCTGATAGGGCTACTATTGGTGCTGTGCGAAGAAAACTGCTCCAGAGCCAACGTTTAGCGTTGATATTCTTGTGTAAGGCATATAGAACTGTTAGTATCGAAGCATTGCCTGTCCTGGCGGGTGTACTTCCAGTCGATCTGGAGGTGCAACGTCGCGCTGCCATGTATTACTCTACTAGGGAGAATATCGATAAAAGATTTTTAATTCCACGTGAACTTTTAAAAGTTGACAGATTATTTAAACCGCTTTTAGTGGTATATAGCGAACTATAAGATGAATGGCAAATAGATGGGAGGTATCTTTGAAGGGACGTCATTTATACCAATATTTTCCTTGCGTCTGTGATCGTTTGACAAAGACTTGGCTAGATGTCGATTATTGCGTATCACAGTTCCTTACGGGCCATGGTAACTTTAAGTCTAAATTGTACTCTTTTAAGCTCGTTGATTCACCTGCATGCCCATGTTCAACACCTAATTGCGAATATGAACAGTCCGCACATCATATACTTTGGGAGTGTAGTATTTGGCAAAATGAGCGTAAAATCATGTTTGATAGTATGCAGATATCATCCGGAGTCGTATACTACATGGACCTAGTGGAGACTAGGACGAATTTCCGTGCTTTCCGGCGTTTTTGCCATACCTACTACTGGAATCAAGTGTAACAGCTCACACAATAGGTCCCATTTAAATGTAATAATGAATTCCGTGGTGCTTTACAGCTGGCTTCTCCGGCTGTAAAAGTCTTTTTGTGAGGTTATTTACCTCTTTAGTTCAATGTTTTGTCACCCGCTTTGCACGGAGGGAAGTGGACATTATTTATTTCCAACTCCTCCTATTAATTTAACTTTCTGATTAATTTCGTTGCGGGTTAAAGACAAGTTAGACATTCTCGGAGACTCGCCGAGCTTCAATGCTCGGTGTCATTACATTGCGTGCCACTATTGATCCTGGCTTTCAGGAGTTGCAGTGGCGGGTGTGAGGGCGGGACAGTCTCACATTTATATCAACTCTATTTTGTTTTTTCTTTTCTTGATAATTAAATAAATAACACCCAACAGTCACATACATAGTCCTGACTCCATATTAAGATCAAGTCTTGTGTCGTTGGTATCAGGAACTACGAGAGACTTTGACATTATGATAATTGTTTGCTGACTACTGTATTATTATTCTATGGATTTTATCTGAAATAAATGTTTTATTATTATTATTATTTTCGGTCTCACAAACACCCAGACCCGAGAGAAATACACTCATTTGCAAAAAAAAACGGGCGGTTTTGATTTTAATTCTTCTTTAAAAAAATACGGTACCAAAATGATTTCAATCATTTGTACATGTTACTGGCCGGTTTTAAAAACGCCGTGGTGTTCAAAACAGTACGTTCTAAATTCAAATTTTCGTTTGATGCTCGTTTTTACAGAAAACCACTTTTTATCCTACATTTTTGATGCGAAGTTCCAAAAGATAATATCGGTTTTCATAACTTTTAGTCAATTTTTATGAATTTATTTTATATTCTTAATTGTCAAAGTTTCATTTATTGCTGTTTAGATGTCTCAATAATGTTAGAGAAAGTGGTAAAAGCTACCAAAATTATTGCGCTGCTCGAAGAGGGTTGCAGCCAATGCTTCGTGGCTCAGAGGCTAAGTGTGAGTCGCTCGACGGTTCAAAGGACCTGGCAGCGGTATCAAGACACCGGTTCCGTCGAGAGATGGCCTGGTTTTGGAAGAAAACCATGTACCCAACCACGGGATAATCGTTTACTTGTGAGTCGCGCATTAAGAAATCGCAAGTCTTCGTATGTGGACCTTAAGAACAACCTCGAAGAAGTAAGAAATGTGCATATTAGTCTATGGACGGTCAGGAGGAGGCTTCTCGCGGCCAATATACGCAGTCATCGCCCGGCCCGCGGCCCTAAGTTACTCCGTGAGCACAGAGTTGCCAGGCTTAGGTTTGCTCGAAATTGTGAGTCATGGACTCAAGAAGACTGGAATAGGGTATTGTCCTCCGATGAAGCCAGGATATCTCTGTTAGGTGAAGATCGACGTCGGCGAGTGCTACGAAGACGAGGAGAACGCTTTGCAGAGGCTTGTTTTGAAGAAATCACACCTTATGGTGGGGGCTCTGTTATGTTTTGGGCAGGAATAAATTCAATGGATCGTACAGAGTTAGTCTTCATTGAAAACGGCTCACTGACTGGACATCGACACATAACGGAAGTTCTAATTCCCAGCGGCGTGCACAGGATTATGACTCTGGGTATGCGGCGGAGTACTCGGTCACAAAAACGTTTTCTTTTATAGTTTTTTAGCATAGCCACAGCCACGCGACGGATCTCTAAGTCGGAAACCATGCCAACATAACAAGTCTTAGATGTACTACTATTCATGTCCATCTTCTACGGCAACGCAGACAAAACAGCGATCGATCGTCGCGGCGGAAGAAATTCTAATAAGTAAAATAAAAAAAACTCACCTAGTCAGCTTTCAATTTTCACATATTCAAGGTTCCGGTTAGTTGAGATTACTATACCTATCCCGATGTAAATAAACGCAAGATTTCGGCCACCTCATTCATTCATTTGATAAACATACATTTTTAACACAAACCTCGCAATCAAATAACATTTAAAAAAATAAACCAACACACTAGTAAAAGCAAATGACTACAATTAATATCGAAACTTAGTAATAAACTATTAAATGTACACACTTTCAAATGTTAAAATGAAAAATCCGTTAAGAAATCTAATTTTTTTTACAAACATAGTAGTATAAAATAGTAAACAATGCAAAAACTATAAATAAAGCAAAATGGCCCCCGCGAAACACAAAACATTTCTATTTAAACAAATAAAACCTTACTAACCAAAAATGCATAATGTGCATAGGTGATTTATTAGATTCCAGCCTATTAATTTTACTCGGATTATAGGCAACGAACATTTACGATTAACTCCCGACAACTGCCGAACTCCCGAGGCCTGCCGCAGGTGTCGCGGCTTTCAATATTCATGGATGTGTGCGTTTACGACTGTGCACGGACACCAAAATTACTACACACATGCAAACAAATGTAATGCTGGACGCGGCGGCATGACTTGGTTGATTAGGTACATTAATTTGCTTTGCAGCGCCTCTTGCTTTTCGCGTGGCAACCATAATGTTTGCGTGATTGCAAATAGGTGCTATTTATAAAATATTAGGCGTTTTTAAGTTATTATATTTTGTTTATTCATTTATTTACTATAAATTAAAGTCATCTAAAACGTACGAACGTTATAATAAAAAATATGTGAATGGCAAGTAAAGCACTGCATTTCTGCCTACAAGGAGTGCACGCCCCTGCTAATTCCTCATGCACAACCCGCATTGGCCGCTTTAGGCGAAGACTCAATTTTTATGGACGACAACGCTCGCGCCCACCGGTCTGGCGATGTGGAAGCGTATGTGCAAGAGGTCGGCATTTGTCATTTGGATTGGCCAGCTCGAAGTTCCGACCTCAATCCTATAGAGCATGTCTGGGACGTTCTGAAACGACGCGTGAGATCAGTACAACCGGCTCCGCAGACCATCAGAGAGCTGAAGAATGTGATTAACGCGGAGTGGGAACGTATTCCGCAAGCAAGTATCCGGGATATCCTCGCTAGCATACCCAGACGAATTCAAGCTGTGATTTCAGCTAGAGGGGGTCACACTCGATACTAAACATTTATCTGCTTTTATTTTATTAAAGAAAAAACAAACAAAAATCTTTGTTAACTTTTACTTCACGAGCATATGCACTACTAGCGAGCATACACTAGTAGTGAACTTTAGCATTAAAACCCATAAATGTTATCAAAATTTTATGATAATACTGACGAAAACGATTATTTGCTTATTAATTTACAAAATTGTGAAAGTAAAACTACCTATAATTATCAAACAAACCAATAGTAACATTTGAAATGGTTCATTGCTTAGGTGCCCGTTTTTTTTGCAAATGAGTTTATTTGTGGGCCGCACAAACATTTCTCTCGGTGCGGGGATCGAACCGCGGCCTCTCGTTTCACAGGCGGCGTCTAACCGCTTGCGCCACGGAGGCTGCCAATTGATAATGGTAAGTAATTACAGTCCTTAAAATCCACTATAATATGTATTTAATTAGGGATGAACACACTTTTCTAAGTTCACCAGGTCGTATTAAATTGTATTTACACTAAATCTTTAGTGTTTAGATTTCCTTGGTTCTATGAACATCCCATTGCAAAAATCTAGTTTTTATTAGATTAAAAACAGACGTGGTTACGTCCTCTGCTCGCATAAAAAACGCGGAACCAGCACAATTATTAAGCCAGTGCGCTTATCGGCTACTTTATTATTGTAGTTAGACCAAAAACAGTAACTTCATTCGCTCAGAGGACGGCCGTTGCGATGCTATCGCGCCATTGGTTGAAAATTATTGTTTTATTACCGCAGGCCGGGGCGACTACGCTATATTACGGATAGTTGCGGAATAAAAGATCTCTTTTATTTAAAAAGCGGTTATATAACTGTTTTGATCACGCAGCCTCCCTGGCGCAGGCGGTTAGACGCCGCCTGTGAAACAAGAGGCCGCGGGTTCGATCCCCGCACCGAGAGAAATGTTTGTGCGGCCCACAAATATTTCTTTCGGGTCTGGGTGTTTGTGAGACCGAAAAGTCTCTCGTAGTTCCTGATACCCACGACACAACACTCGATCTTAGTGTGGGGTCAGGACTATGTATGTGACTGTTGGGTGTTATTTATTTATTTATTTGATCCTAGATACTAATATTGGTATGTGGTATATTACTGGTTGTAGGTCTCTCATGTGTGAGAGGCCGCCTGGGATTACAACCGCTATGTATATTTCTCCCGCCAAATACTAGTGTAAGTGCACTGTTGTGTTCCGGTTAGAAGGACATTGTAGCCAGAGTAATTAGTGGACATATTGATACTTAACATCTTATGTCTCACGATGGCGAGCGCAGTGGAATACCAAGCATTACTGTATAATTCAAGGTGTTGTTTGGTTTTGCTACTGTTCATGAGCGGTCGTATCGCTTATCATCAGGCGAACGGCGTGCTCGTCTCGAGAAATAAACTAAGATATTATGTTACCTAAAAGTTTAATACAATACTGGTTATTTATTGAATCCTTTTCTGCAATATATAGAAAAATCCCAAATTTTCTGCATTCCCACCAATAAAATTAGACAAATATAAAACTGGCATGCAATATTAATATTTAATACGCAATGAATGCAATATTTATACTATTTTAGTTATGATTTCATTGTAACCTGAAATAAATATCAGATAATAATATCACATAAAATCCTTCAGAATAAGCAGAGCTTATTGTGCGGCTGTTTTCATATCAGTTCCCCTCGTGCTCGCTCGTCAATCTCCACGCTTGCTTTACTTTAGTGCCTTACTCTGATCTTTCATCTCCATTTCGTGTGAACACCCTTTACATATTTGGATGCGAGCAGATTTATAGTCACGGTTTTTGGAACGCAAAATTGCGTTGTCTGTACAGGTAACAAAGTAAATAAAACCTTAGCCTCCTATCTGTTGTTAATTTATTTGATGAATATCCCAGACAAATTAATTGCCTCACCTGATAATCATAATAAATTCAATCCCTACAGTTCACGACGTTCTCCAATCTACCATACCCATACTATTGAACAGATATAAAAAATGCCATACTACATTAACTAACAATATCACGTGAAAACCCTGGGTCTTGAATGTCAAGGAAGGTATTAGTATTTGCATGGATAACTATTACTGAACATAATAAGATGTTAAACACGCGATAATGTAACATAATGTTATTAAAAATAATAATTTGTTTGTTTGCATTAAATAGGCCCAGAAACTACTAGACCGATTTCAAACATTGTTACACAATTAGATCCTATCGATATCCTATACGATCCTATACCTATCGATGGCTCCAATGAACACGCCTCTAATTTAAAATTTTTAAATGTTCGTTCTTCGCGTAAAGTGCTTTACTATTTAGCAATGCATAATGGGAGGGATTTTCAGATTTACATAACGCTAACTATAAGTACATATAGTTAGCGTTATGTAAATCTGAAAACTTTTTTGTTATGTATTGCTGAATAGTAAAGCATTTTACGCGAAGATCGAAAATTTAAAAATTTTAAGAGGAGTGTTCATTGGAGCCTTCGCTATGTTTTCCATGATGAACAAAGGCGATAAAATGTTTTCAAGTAACTGTATAGATGTGCCCGGACGGAGCTGGGCTGGGCCATTCGTAATCCAATATCTAAAATTGTTGCGTCACAAATGTCAATCATTGTACATCTGCTTATAGGGACTCCAAACAACATATTAGAATGAAACAGCCTCTTGAAAATTGGAATCAGTAATTATTGTTAATTGATTGATTCATCACAGGAGCTTAGTTTTAATCCTCATTAAACAGAACATAACTATAACTAAAAATATATAAGCACTTATGAATAGTAATAACGATTGTAGAGGAGAAATGTGTATGGGCAGATACAGATACACAAATGAAAAATATTTTTAGCTCTGCAATTAATTACACTTAAGTGCGTGGTGGCCTGTTGGTAAACGGACTAGACGCGACTGCCAACATGTTCACGGTGGTCGCGGGTTCGAATTCCAGGGCACACCTCTGACTTTTCGGAGTCATGTGTGTATTGATAGTCAATCACCACGCACTAAAACGGTGAAGGAAAACATCGTGAGGAAACCTGCATACCATAACGATTTATAAAAAAAATCTATGGTATGTAAGTCCGCCAATCCGCACTAGGCCAGCGTGGTGGACTATATGGCCTAACCACTCTCAATCGTACTCTCGATTGTAGAGGAGGCCCGTGCCCTGCAGTGGGACGTATATGGGCTGATACAGAATTAATTACACTAATACACGTAGTTCCCTTAAGCTCACGTCTGTTACTTAGGACGATCTCCTTAATTGACAAGGGGATAGGAACGGGGCTTGCTACTTACTCGGATGTATACTGTTTTTTTTTTTCCATTTATTTGGTTCACAAAACTGGTTACAAACAAGTGACATTCCTTAAAAACAACGATACAGTAGAGCACACAAAATATTTGCAACCTTCTAGAAGTGAACGCGACATGCATAAATTAGTAGTTAATATTAACAAAAATAATAGATATAGGAAAAATGAAAATCTAGAATGAAAGGACGCGGTACAAATCGTGTCTGGGTTATATTATGTATTTAAATGTTTTAATGAGGCAGGCGAACCAAAAAAGATGTCATAATCATTACAAATACTATTATAAGAAGAGCACATTCGATAAAGGGGTGAATGTTGACCTAGATTCGTTTTGTACAGGGGAAGAGCGAAGGTTTTTCGATTTAGTAAGCGGCTGCTAGGACGAAACTGTTACTCCTTATTAGCAAAGGATATTTTACCTATATAATCTTTACAGATTTCAGTATCAGTATTACTACTGAGACTTTTGTTTCCTTGGTTAGCGTAAAGCATGTCTAAATACTCGTACACCGCTCATAACTTTACTCCATTGCTCTTAATGCTCAGTAAACAACGGATTTTATCTCAACAGAAAAAATAACAAAACAATGGTACTCTTGTATATGAGACCCCCTTCATTTAAATCATAATCAATTTATATATTTATACCATATTTCGTGCTAACTAAATATATTAAATTGCAAGAATCGAAGGCATTAAATTCTCTGCGAGGCAAGAAAAATGCAACGTTCGAATACAATTCAAAACATTTCCTACCATTAATTAAAAATTGCGTTAAGTTAAATAACCTTCATCGTTATTAAATATTAAACCATTTAATCAACAAGGCGAAATGAATATCCGACAGTTTTTATTGGCTGTTGAAAAATTGCCAACTATTCTTTCTTGCACCGCCTGTGTTCAATTAAATATCTTTTTAAACTCATATTGCTTGAGCTATATCGATATCGGTAGTAAGTCCCACTGCTGGGAGTTTGTCTAGATTATGTAAAGGCGTTGGAACTTAATCCACACGGACCCGATGCGGATAGATTGATGGATCCGAACGAAACCCGAACAAAGCTGTTACGTAACACGGTTTTTTGGCACTGTTGTGCCACGCTATGACTAATGCGCTGTGATTGGTGGATACGTTAAGAAAGTATGACGTCATACTGTTTAAGAACGCCTTACATGAACATAGATATTTGTGGACCCACGTACATACATATCACGCGACTCTCTAGCGTTGGCGAGACAATTTAAATAAAATATGTTGCAATATTATTTTTAGTACTAATTGTTTTTTTTCAGGTTTTTTTGATTTATTAAGTTATTACCATTGAACATTTGATTTGAATGTTATGAAGAAAGATGAATCGAATGAAACATTACAAGAATGACTGATATGGAACGTAGTTTAAGTGAAAGAGAAGACGAATGAAAGTACTTAGGATAGAAAAAATTAGAAAAAGGACGGAATGAAAAGTTTGGAAGACGATAGGAAACGAAAGACGTATTAAAATTTTCTATATATACAGAAGATTTATGAGACAATCTGTGTTTAATTTGACCTGAGACGAAACTATTCCCACGTGTTATTTTTAACGCTCTCTTAGAAGTTGTCACCTATGAAATTACTTACATTTTACTGAATATACCTAAAGACACAAATAGTCCCACTTCCCAATTAAACATAAACTGAAATAACTCCCCACATAAATCGGTACTCCCTTTCAATTCCTTTCAATTTCCGTCACGGAGCAATTGTAATAAAGTTTGGCGTCGCATAAATCTTCGATATCCAATTGACGCGCGTCACTCTTCGTTAATGGGTGTTCTTACATGTCGTTTAATCCTATGCTCACGATACCAAGGGGGTTACTCTATAAAAACGATACAAACTTCGAATATTCGGACGCCATACGTAAAACTTCATAAATGTACCTAGATACTACACAAAATGTTGGATTCCTCTATCGTACGTCGCAACCATAGACTAAGTTCGGAAGATATAATAAGTATAATATAATAGAGAATAGCATTGACTTTGGAATTGGAAATCTTATATCGTACTCCGGGCGTCTAACACCCGAACATTCGTAGTTCGTATTGGTTTTATAGAGTAACCCCGCTGGTTCAATTTACGAGCAGCTAAACGCTTACAGATGTGTTGATACGCGCCTGTTGAATTCCGAAAGTTCATGTAATGTATTCCTGATAGTTTGTCTTTGGGGTTACTGCTGATAGCTGATATAATAGGTCTACCCTCACTCCTCATGGCGCGTGTGTGTGTTATTAATTGGAGGCGAAGAGTGGTTGCGTGAATCATTAAATAATGTTTGATATGAATAATACCAGTATTTCGTGACCCAAGTCTAACAATGACCATATCTAATGACACTGACAAGAAAGGCGACATACATACATAGTTGTTGTAATATTTAAACTGTAAAAACAAAATTATACTAAACTTGCAAAATTATACAATTGCTGTGGAATAATACGATATTTTTTATTAAATTCTACGCAAGCAACGACAACAAGCCATTGCTTTTAAATATTTTTATCGCATGGAACCAGACTCGGGTCTGGTTAAAGCATAAATAAAAGAGCTATTAAAATCATTTTAATAGCGAAAGTCTATTTGTGAGTAATTACCCGAGTACGCACACAAATACTTGAGAATAATATGCTAAACAATTGACCCAGTTTCCGTTACTAATTTCATTTCACTACCCCCTCGACGACTATGAGGGTTGCCTAGGCGATAATTCCGATTTTAATGGGAATTAAAACAAAAAATTTAGTTTTATTTATAGCAACTAATTAGAGTTAAATGCAGTTATAAAAAACGTAGTTATGGGCTACCAGGGCATCCATTTCGCTGTGCATGTGACAGGGGCGACCCTATCACCATATTGGGCACAAATTCTTGTCTCCGGATTCCTGCGCTATTGTATTTGGTATGTATTATTTTACGGCTTCTTAATAATTTACCTTATAACCTATCATCACTACTTGTAATGGTAATAGTGTTCTCCCAGGAAATAAATTCAGTAAGAGCGCTATTACTATCAGATAATAGAACTTTTTACAATCTGGCCTGTCCAAATAAGTATTCAAAATAACTCGCATCATAAGTGCTTTGGCATTTTTTATTTATTTATTATATACTTAGTATTATTTACAGATTACACCCTATACCTACAGTAAAGTGGGATATAATATTACATTACAATACAATAATAGAACTAACTAATACCAATAAGTACACCAGGGGCCACTACAGTGTACACAAGAACAAACCGACCTACAATATTACTTATTTACATGTTACACCCAACACAGTAAAATACAACATAATAACAATATTTATATTAATAATAATTACATTACAATACAATAATACAACTAACCAATAAGTTACACTAGCTGCCTTTATGAACTCTACAGTGTACACAAGAACAAGCCGACCTAATATTAGTTTCAACGTTAAATCTAAAATTAAACCAACATCAAAACGGTAAATTGACCCTCACGTACATCATAACAAAAATCAGACCTCCCAACAAAATCCATTCGAATCCCACGGCACTTATAACCCAACAAATGGAAAAAGTGAACATCGAGATGAGCACACACAACATGAACATCAAGAATTGAATCGGAGCACACCCCACAAAAACATTAATCGTTCAGTCGAGGAGAATGACCGCACATTCAATTTATATGCTAATATGTGAAACGAACGCTCTAACTCTCCGCACGGAAATAAAAGTGTAGTGCCTTCATAAACAAGATGCTCGAGAGTAATTAAGCAAGATTGATTCTAAATTGATTTGAAACAATTTAGCATGGCCATCGTTCAGCTACTTCCATTATTAGCACCTCTTAACTGCGTTAGTGTTATTGGGTGATCGAATTGCTATAAAATTTAATTATCTTTTGCTGCTTTACTATCTTGAACTACGCTTACAATTGAAAATCGAAACATCAAAGTATATTAGAACTGATTCCTGAGTTTATTTTACAGCTCTACATTCTGTGGTGTACAACGTCGTCAAAAATAATTTAACTTTACAAGGCTACCTATTTTAACCACCAAATATGCCTTCACAAAGTAATTCAACTCCTCCAGTTTGATTTTCCCAATTTAATTTCTTTTCAATGAGAGTACGCTTGCATATTAGCGTAGTTTTATTATATAGAATAGAATTAGATGTTATCCAGCTAGGTCTGGTCGTAAAAGTGGTACGTGGAGAGCTTCAGCTATTTTCTACAGATCGGTTATAGCTGAAACTATTTATCGCCTAGAACTTCGGAGTTTGCAATGCCTTTCGAGAATGCCATTTAAGACCGGTCAAGTTTTCAAATCAATGGATTCTGACACCTATACTAAGATGCCGAAGATATGAAATACCGTGTCAAATTCACAAGTTTTAAAATGGCACAGATGCCTTGCTATGAAGCCACGGAGACCTAAAAAGTGCTGTAGGTGCGTAATTCTCAGAAAGGTCATATGACTTCTACGTGACGAATACGGGTTTGATAATCTGTTACTTTAATCGATATTCGTTTTGCGTAAAACTTGAATCACATGGGTGGCAATTATTATTTCAGTCAGAATCAGCTTGCTGACTCATAATTAAACAAAAACACTTTTGGCATAGCGATTCGAGCATGGACTTTGCTTGTTGGAGGTTCCATGAGTTTCGGCGCATAGAAACAAATATATGGATATTTATTGCCGCGACCTCTGGTTCCTCATTTGTCTCCCTTAACAATTTACATTTTATTTCGGTAGCTAAAAACATTTGCAAATATAAATAATTATTTTGTTGCTATTCAAAAAGGAAATATTGTACAATTTTGATTTTACAATTCGCCTACGCCCGCTTTAAGAAAACAGACGCAACAGCCAAATAGACGTAATGATAAAAAAATATTATTCCAACTTATCATTCGAAATCACAATTTGAAGTAACCCTTCCGCAATAACATGCACTTGACTTAATGAAAACAGCCTTGTCGCTTGAAACAACAGTTGACCTTTTTCTATTAAATTACGCCCCTGGATTGTTAAGTACCGTCCAAACGGACCCACCCTGCTATCGTGTTATCGTACTTTTACGTTATCAAGTTCGGAAAGGCTGCCAATTAACGTAGCCTTTATGTTGAGGTCATCGGTAATGTTACTTCATTTCTAGAATACACGAATTAATTGGGAAAGTATGTTTTCTAAATTAACAATTCTGTGTTTGTCATCATGATTAAAGTATGGAATGAAAGCCATAATGATTACCAAAAAATATTTGCACACTTTATTATAAAAAAGGTCCAACAAAATATGTTTATGAAAATTATCAAACAGTCTCGTTTCCCTCCCATCTGTCGACCGGATATTGAAGACGGCTTTCAGTATTCCCAAGGGCCAGAATATTACTTAAATAATTTCATGAACATCTAAGAAACGAGGCAATGGAAGTCCACTGAGAGTTTTTTGTTCCCTCCGAGATAAAACAGAGATAACATTCCATGAAGACAAATCATGAAATTTAATAATCCTAATGAAACCTATTCATCTTGGCCTTATAAAATTTCATTTACTAGAACAATTCCGGAGGCTTCGCTTTTATTGAATTAAGCGGGCAAGTGCTATTTCCGAAGCAACAGAATTAGCCGACCTGTTCGTATAGATTGTGTTTAAACGACACAAGAGCTTCCGACACGACCCCGATGCGGCGCCGACACGACTCCGGAGCGCAGACGACCTATCTATCTGCAATTTATTTCGAAAATTAATCTCTTATACGATCCTGAGGAGATAATACTTGCAATTTGAGAGTGCTTCTCGAATCTCATTGCAGGTATGTTGCGTTTCGCTTTGAAAGAGAAATTCGAATGAAATTCTCTTTGAGCGGCATAAACCATTTGATTTTGACAGCGGCTGTCATGGAGATCACAGGGTTTCAATGAAATCACTTAGTACATTTTTGTATTAATGTGTCTGGTATTGTTATGTTTGTGATATTTTTACTAAAAAAAGTAATTTGGGAGGAATTATGGAATTGAGTAACGAATATTACGCGCTGTGCTTTGTATGTGATTTGTATGATTTACTGGTGGTAGGTCTCTCATATGTGAGAGGCCATCTGGGTAGGTACCACCGCAATGTCTATTTCTCGCATGAAACAACACTGCTTAAATGCACTGTTGTGTTTCGGATTGAAGGACATTGTAGCCAGAGCAACTACTGGACATATTGAGACTTAACATCTTATGTCTCAGGATGGCGAGCGCAGTGGAATGTTGCTACTGTTTATGAGCGGTCGTATCGCTTAACATCAGGCGAACGGCATGCTCGTCTCGCCATTGACTGCAATAAAATTTTTTTATAATTTTATGAAATTATAGTCAATTTGCTCATCAGAAGAGTGACGTATGGATAAATATCTAATAGTATAGTAGATGCTTTATTCAACTAATGAGAATAGATGGAAGTGTTGACATTATTAGTCCCTTCATAATCATAATGAAAGAAAACAACACCGAAAGTGGAATTTTCTACATGAGGATTCACGTCTCCTCGATTAGTTTCTACAGGGTAGATTCAGAGAGAAAAGTTTTGGGGGAAGAAAACAACCTAAAAAAGGATAAAAGTTGACAAGTAGAGAAACAGAGAACATTAAGGATACTTATAATTTTACACCGAATCAATTGAAAGCATGACTAAGTACCACTGCAATAAATCAGCATTACATTAAAAAGCCCAAGCATAAACCTGAACCTTAACAAGTGAACAAGTCATCGACAGTTTAAACGGCACAAGTACACATCGCTCGTTAAAATTAAACATTGCACGGTCGATCAATCACCTCATGTCACACAGTGCGACGTTACAGGCCCGTGCAATCTGTTCTACGCTATTAATTTTCAACATGACATCGATCCAATATGTTTCTACTGGTCAGAGTTCAGACTTTTGGAAAACGGACAATCGTAAATCGTGCGAGCGAAATATGGCACACCCAAAATTGGGCGCGCGTGATGTATAGCTTTGTAATGTTTGATTTATTTAAAAATTGTTATTGAAATTTATACGAGGAATTAAAGAGTCGAATTTAAATAGTTCACTGTTGCGGAATGCCACGTTTGGCGGATTCGAGGGAAATCTATATATATATATTTTTTTTATTGCCTTGTAGGCAGACGAGCTAGCGGCCCGCCTGATGCTAAGCGGCTACCGCTGCTCATGGACCTCCGTAGTGCCAGGGGACCAGCACAACAAAGTCGCTGCCTACCTCGAGGAGAGTACTCTCCTTAAACCTCGTTTGAAGAAGGACAGGTCATAGCGCCGAGGAAACACCGATGCAGGGAGTTCATTCCAGAGCTTGCACGTACGTGGTAGAAAAGAACGCTGGAAACGTACCGTTCGGGAACGGTACGCCTCCAGGTGGTGGGAATGAACTCTACTGCGGAAACGTGTGGTGCGATGGTACATGGGCGACGGTGGTACCAACTCAAACAACTCCTCGGAGCACTCCCCATGGAACAAACGATAGAACACATAGAGAGATCCGAAGTCTCTCCGCAGTCCTAACGGTTCCAATTTGTCCGTGAGATCGGGAATCATTGACTATTCGACAAGCTCGTCGCTGCAAGGAGTCAAGTGGGTGGAGCTGGTATTTTGGAGCACCTGCCCAGAGTTGGGAGCAGTACTCCACGTGGGGCCGGATTTGCGCTTTGTAAAGCGTCAATCTATGACCCGACGTAAAGTACCGCTTCGCTCTGTTCAGGATTCCCAACTTCTTGCTCGCCAGTTTGGCTTTGTCCTCCAAATGACTCCTAAACTCGACCTTGCTTGATATTTCGATATTTTGAATTGAAATTGTTGCGTTAGTACACTTACTGGGAAAACTCTTCTTTTGGAATTGGCAATAATTATCAATATTCAATTAATTTCGACTTCAAATATGCCTTTAAACAAAAGACTTTATTAAATTAATCATTTTCGCAACGTGGCAAACATATTCCAGATTCAAAATTTCTGCAAATAAATTAGCAATAACGTGTCAGTCTGTAGTCTGAACCTTTATTCTCTTATTCCATGCGGGCTACTCTTTAATCCGAAACGAAGTTGGAATATTCGGACGTTGTACGTAAAGCTGAGACTAGTATTATAGTACTCATAGAGAAGAATATTAATTTTAGAAGTGGAAATTTGTTGCTTACTTCGGACGTCAAACATTCGAAATTCGTCTCGGTTCATAGCCTGTTTTTTACCAACTGCGCCACTGAAGCTATTAATATAAAAAGCGATCGACTCACGTCTCAACAGTAATATCATAAAAGCATCCCTCTTAAACGCATCTCGCGAATTATCTTAAATATACGCAAATTGGATTCATTTACATCATCCATCAAAATGTCTTAAAAATGAGAATGTATTATTCTTGTTCGCGGGACCTCTCATCCCCGAACATAGTGAATGTTTTAATGTTCTTTTTAATTCCACCATTCGCAGACAATGACAAATTGTTATTTATGAAAAAATCAACCTCGCCACTCTGTTTTATCTCTTACGCAACCTGCATCAAATATTTTAGGAGAGAAATGAGGAAACTCATACATTATGAATTTATGCTAAAAAGCCCCAAATTATAATAGCTAATTATGCTATTGTTGAACTCAAATACGTAATATTATATTATATTAGAATTTTAGGAAATATAATCAATGAAATATAAATTTTAAGCGGATTTTCAACTTCAGGATTAAATTAATTTGTTGTAGTGGCAATAATATTATTTATTAATAAACCTAACAATATTACAATTGAATCCAAAAATCACAATAAACTGCCTGAAGCTATAGATTCACAATGAAATGTAATAACAAAATATATCAATGAAACTGGGTTTAAACTGTGACAACACAAAAATTGACAAAATACAGGATAATCTTAACCAGACTTTCATGAAAGGTTTTCCTTAAACCCCACCGTCGAAGCAAAAAATCTAGATTCCTTTGAGTTAGCTAAAACCACTTCTGTGTTACCTGGACCATCCTAAGCGCCGCGTAAGTGCCGACTTGATGCTCGAAAGATTAAAAAAACGCGAATTCAAGCCTGCATCCTTTGAGGGGTTGGTAGATGTGGCACTTGTGTCACCCAGAATTCTCCGTTATTTTCGTTTAAAGACTTTCTCTGGCAAGGCATTTGTGCTTAATATAGATATTAAGCACAAATATACGATGATAGATTTTATAGTACATAACACAGCAGTAATTTGTGACTTATTATGTATACAAGAGGCCGCAAAAGGTACCACGGCTTTGTCTATTTCTGCCACCTAGTAGAAATGTTTTAGTACTGTACTCATCTTTGAAAGGTATGTTATACTGCATATTCCATATGATTGCAAAATTAGTTAAATGTTTAAGAGCAATATAGCGCGATGCAGTTCTCTTCTTTTGCATTATATGTTCTAATTGTTAATTATTTTAAATTATCATCAAAATGTTTGTGCAAGCTTTATCCCCACTAGCAGTCAAGTCATTGTCGCCAATAAAAAATCTGATAAATCTTTTTTTTTTTTTTTCAAAGCAAATACCAAAGGAAACTTTATTAAATTAATACAATTCGCAGTGTATAATTACAAATCCAGAGTGGCAAGGCCAGATGTTTCTGGACGAAATGAAAAAAGTTTCATTGTGTCACCCCCGTACAATTGAACAATACAAGCCGCCCCGGCTTCGCGACGCAATATGGCTTCCTATTGGCTGTGTGTAAAGAAATTTTGTGCGTTACGAATAAGATACATACATACATACATAAACTCACGCCTTTTCCCCGAAGGGGTAGACAGAGGTGCTTGGACGCCCACATTCGCCTTGTATCTTCCGTCCCACGATGTGATAGGTGGCGAGCCTATCGCCATATCGGGCACAAATTCCTGACACCGGGCTGTAAATTTACGAAATTGCGTACGTTTTTAATCTTAATTTTTGGAAAAACGTCAACCATGCCGCTGTTAGTAAAATAGTCTGGATTTTATTGCGATTTCTTTAAAAATACAGCTGTCCTGATCTTACTCAGAAACCTAATATATTTTTTTAATTCATTTAAGAAAATGTGACCAAACAGACATACTAATTTCAAACTGTGGACATACTGTAACAGTTAATAAAGCTGAATCTCAGTCATCCGCCCGCATCGACGTCATCGATCCGACTCGGAAATATTTTGAATGGGAGGCATCCGAAACGTTACGCAATCCTTTGACATTCTCCCCTTGTTATCAATAAAGGAACCCAATTTTCGTGGAGTCGACCTCGCAGTAGAAAACTGACACATCATTACGTGACCAAACCTTTTGACAACTCCCGATATTATAATGTAACTGAGAGAGAATTCTATCACGACCTAGCTGTTTCCTTGAGTGCTTTGTTTGGGGAAATTTTAATTTGATTTTTTGCACTTTTGTGCAATAATTCAACATAATTTTCTGTGTTTTGCTGCCTGCGTAGATACCTCCAATGATCGTTAGCGGCTATCGCTCATATCTTTATTTGGGCAAATCCAATAAAAAAATATAATAAGACGTGTTCTTTCTTATTAGCCCATATATGTATGTTCCACTGCAGAGCACGGGCCTTCTTTACAATCGAGAGTAAGATTGAGAGTGGTCACGCCAACACATATAAACGTCTATATAGTATTCTTAAATTAAATAATTTATCGTAAGACAAAAGTTTCTATGTGGTGGGCGAAAGGCCAATGAAATTCGATCAGTTCTGTAGGAGGGTTAAAATTATACTTTGCCATGTGGGTGTAGTGTGAACGACGACGAGTATCCTTTATTATAAACACGTGTATTTATAAGGGCTATATTATGTACAGATGTGTGACTATATCAAGATCACACCTCAAATATATAGACATAAAATTAAAGGAAAATAACCATTGGATATAAGCAGTTTACCGGTTAGAACTGGTTCAGTAATTATTTACCAATATCTGAATCCTTTATACTCAGTTATCAAACAAAATTGTATAGTTATGTTCAGAACAAATATGTCTAGTTCTTTTTTCCCTTTTAAAATACACCTAACAAGGTCCTAACCTACTTAGCTACCTTTTACCTGTCCCTGATGAAATATAAAACAAAGTTAGTTATAAAAAATATTTAAGTGCTACTAAATTTGTTGCATGCAAAATGTAAAAGTTTTTATCGTGGAAATCAAGAAAAAGTTTACAGTATAAACCCGAAATAACTTTCAAAGTGTTTTATTTAAGTTTAAAAAACGGTAAGTTTTTCATAAAATTTAGATATTAGTGTAAATAGTGAACTTTACTTATCTCAGCCGTAGAAACTTAACCAAAATTATTATTATTCAAATGTATTATAAAGCATTTATGAACTCCTATATATTGTACCAAGCTGTGACTCCTGTATAATCTTTAAACTTAAAAGCAACGCTAAAGTTTCCTACTCTTCTACACTGGCGAACACTGACTTGTGAACTGGGTGGTAGTGAGAAAAAGTGACTGAATCAACAGACAGACAGAGAGAATGACATTACTTAACAATATTCAGTAATATCACTAAATGACTTGCCACTGCAATTTGCACTAGTTTACCCTCATGAGTGGCATGTATTGTATTTTAATTATACTATTAGTAAACATATAATCGCACACAAATCTTATTCCATACAACTACTGAGTACATATCACGGTAATAATAACATTGTTTAATTTTAGATTAATGTTTTGCTTAAGTGCTAACTAAAAATACGGCGCAATATTAACTTAAGAACAATCTAGAGTTGTAACAATCTGCGACTCCGTGAAATTGATAAAAGCGAATTCAACATTATTCAAATCCAAAATGTTATCTAACGTTTGGAAGAAAGTTGGAATCTTGGCCCATCCCCGCTCTCGCTTCGTATCCCCTGAAACGTCCTATTTTGTTCAACAATAAATTATTTACCTCCCTTCAAACTTCCCGCTACACATTAATAAACTCTCTCTTACTCTCTCTTTGTGTTTATTGTAGAATCCGATTATACTAACATAGACCAAACACATATAAGAAAATATAATTTTAATCCTAGATCATGTTAAGCCACAGTAAGTCCACTAACATAGTACTTCCTAGTATTTCAGAAGAGCCTGTCAGATCTGACCGTAATTAAGCAACTCCCTACAATCTGTATAAGATCGTCAGTCCACTACGTTAATACGCCACCCCTCGAAAACTTTTCGAAGTACTTTTCATATTATTATTTTATGAATATTTCAAATGTATGAATTGGTTCATACTCCTCTTATTTGGAGTATATATTATACGATATATTCTAATTTGGAGACTGGAGAGAATAACTCTTAATCATTTGCTTTTAATATATTTTGGCACAAGACTAATTGTCAGGCGCAATATTATTAAGCTTTATCTTGCCCCACGGTATACAAGATCTAAATTGCTTTTTTCTCTATGAAACGGCGTAGTTTCGGCCCGGTATTGCGCAATGACGACCTTTTGCTCTGGGCGTTTTTTCCGCCTCGACTCTTTAGGCAGTGGCCACTGCTTTAGACGTTTTTTTTCCCTCTTTGGCTAAATAAAAAGAGTAGAACACCCTTTGTATGCACATGCCGGTATAAAAGCATGTACTTAAGTGTAAAGTAGCCAGTTAATAACCCGTTCAATATCGTTTTCTAGGAGATTGAGTCGGATGCAGGGCAAATAATAACTATGCCACGAACTTGCCATAATTTGTTTTTTGTTATGTACTAGATGTTCTTTAATGAAAATTTTTTAACTACAAAGTTTCACGAAAAGCAGTTCGGATTTACAACGGGTAAGTCAACTATCGACGCGGCAATATCGGTTAGAAGAGCTGTAAGTACATCGGCGCGCAAATATGTACTCGGTATTTTCCTGGACATATCCGGTGCTTTCGACAACGCATGGTGGCCGATGCCGCTTCTTAAGTTGAAATTACGAGGTTGCTTTAAAAATATATATTCACTTATTTACTCGTATTTCTCGCACGGAACAACAAAACTTAAACTTGGACACTATGCTGTGTCGAAACCACTTACGATGGGCTGTCCACAAGGTTCGGTTTTAGGTCCTTATTTGTGGAATTTAGGGTTCGACGATTTTCTTGCAATTCCCTTGCCATCAGGGTGTTCTTTGACCGGATATGCGGACGACGGCCTCTTGCTTATAGAGTCAAATAGTAGGTCGGGATTAGAAATTATGTCGGACGCGTGTTTAAAACTAATATGTGATTGGGGCCATCGAAATCGCTTAACCTTTGCACCACAAAAAACGTTCCAATTACTTCTGAAAGGAACTTTAAAATCACAGCCGCGAATTAAATTTAATAATATTAATGTTAAAAAAAAGGAATCGGTTTGTTATCTTGGTTTAATTTTAGAAAGGAATTTTTCCTTTCTTGAACATATTAAGAACGTCGGGGAAAAGTCGAAAAGGAACTTTTTTGCTTTGACAAGAATATCAAAATCAACGTGGGGGCTATCTCTCAATACACTAAAAATCATCTATGGAGCAACTTACTTAGGATGTATCTGTTATGGATCTCCCGTATGGGCTGATAGGGCTACTATCGGTGCTGTGCGAAGAAAAGTGCTCCAGAGCTAACGTTTGGCGTTGATATTCTTGTGCAAGGCATATAGAACTGTTAGTACCGAAGCTTTCCCTGTCCTAGCGGGTGTACTTCCAGTCGACCTGGAGGTGCAATGTCGCGCCGCGATGTATTACTCTAATAGAGAGAATATGGATAAAAGTTTTTTCACCGCATGTGAATTTTTAAAAGTTGACAGATTATTTAAACCGGTTTCAGTGGTATATAGCGAACTATTAGATGAATGGCAAAATAGATGGGAGGTATCTTTGAAGGGCCGGCATCTATATCAATTTTTTCCTTGCGTACGTGATCGTTTAACAAAGACATGGCTAGATGTCGATTATTGCGTATCACAATTTCTCACGGGCCATGGTAACTTTAAGTCTAAACTAAACTCTTTTAAGCTTGTTGCGTCGCCTGCGTGTCCATGTTCAACACCTAATTGCGAATATGAGCAGTCCGCGCATCATATACTTTGGGAGTGTAGTCTTTGGCATAATGAGCGTAAAACCATGCTAGATAGTATGCAAATATCATCTGGAGTTGTATACTACATGGACCTTGTAGAGACTAGAAAGAACTTCCGTGCTTTCCGGCGTTTTTGCCATACCTATTACTGGATTCAAGCATAACAGTTCACATAATAGGTCCCATTTAAATGTAATAATAATTTGATCCGTGGTGCTTCACAGCTGGTCTCCGGCTGTGAAAGTCTTTTTGCGAGGTAATTTACCTCTTCAGTTCAATGTTTTGTCACCCGCTTTGCACGGAGGGAAGTGGACAATAATTTATTTCCAACTCCTCCTATTAATTTAACTTTCTGATTAATTTCGTTGCGGGTTAAAGACAAGTTAGACATTCCCGGAGACTCGCCGAGCTTCAATGCTCGGTGTCATTACTTTGCGTGCCACTGTTGATCCTGGCTCACAGGAGTTACAGTGGTGGGTGTGACGGCGGGACAGTCTCCTAACTACAACAAAACAATAACCAACATTAACCAATAACTAAAATATATTTAATTTAAAAAGCATATAATTTTTCAAAATAAATATAAATAAAAAAAATCTTATTCAATACAGCATAAATAAAACACCTTTAATTAATTCGTCTATTTTCCCGGAATCCGCAATTGCCTTACTAAACATGAATTCATATTAACATATCAAAACCTTAGTTTTAAAACTAAGTAGGTATTCTAGAAAACATGTTTGAATTATTCAGTTTGAGTTAAAATTAAGATGTTGCTTTTATTATCCCTACTATTATTTCTCGGTATTCAGTCGAATATTAGATCATACATACATTTAAGCATGGAGTCTCTAAGCCAGCCACTGACAGGCCTTTAACGCTTGAATTCGTCTTAAGCCGATTACGATTGGCCGCAGACAGCTCATTATTAATTGGAAAAGTGGAGAGGAAATGCACTAGGAACGTTCAAGTCAAAAGATAAATTGCATTTTGAGTATTAAAGTATTCCTAAGTAATATTCATATCGATGTAGTCCATTACTATTGGAAGCAGGTAATATAATTATTCCGTCCGTTACTGTATATAATCAGCGTTCACCTTTAACTTATTACGATATCTTCAAACTTTAATAGAATGATATCTATAGTTTAAAAGCTGAATTGTATTTATGTTGTTAAGGCAACTATCAAAATGTGTTTAATTGATGGTCAGAAATTTGATGTTTGCTTCGCCTTACCGGAGATGTTGAAGATGATGTTAGAGGCATGCACAACTTTGTCTTTTACAAAATGACGAAAGTCTTGCTCAACTATGATTGTCATAATGACCACCGTGAACATTTAGGTGGACGCAGTTGCAAAATTTCCAAGATATAAAATATGTCTTGCATTATCTTTAATTTTCGTAAATATATCTTCTATTGCTATAATAAATGAAATTTCATTAATCCTGATACTGTACCTTGTTTACAATCAAAGAAAAACGCAAACCGCGTTATTTGTAAAGGCAATACAAAATGTCACGCTTACATCCCCCTCGTTAATTTAATCTGCATCGAGCAGTGACGTCGACGGCGCCGTTCAACTTGTCTATTATTTATCATACCCCATCAATTCGCTCCCCGTTGATGAATGAATGCGAACGAGGGTCGTATGCCCATGAAGAATTTATTTCAACGTTTAATGCAATTTGCGCTGATGAAGATTCATTTAGTAGGTACACCTGAAAAACGTGTTGAGGGGAATCGGAATTTATGTGATAAAAGCGAGTTTTTTTGTTCATGTTTTATTTGTAAATTAAAGCGAAACTTTCATTTTTGTAAAGTCATTGTTATGTTTATTTGTAAAATTCTTAGTTTGCCTTCAAAAATTACAAGTTCGGTATTTAAAAACCTCTTCAGACGAGGCTTAAACTAAACAAAACGTCTAAGTTAAGTATTTTACTCCAATGGCTGGAAAATTTCTTGTTCTAGAATCTATTGATGATTTTCATCTTTAGTAACTTAATTTTCTAGTCTTATAGATCTTTGTAAAGTTAATTCAGAAGATGTAAATATAACGTAGATTAAAATTGCGTTTATCTGCTGCGAGGGCGTTTAGCACTTTGTATTCATTATACTAAAATGTTTCAGACTCAATATACTATATATAGTACTCAAATGTTTCACCTGGGGTCCTCAGCTTCGGGAAGTTAGCCGAAAGGTTTTTGCCTCAGCTAGGTCTTTGTGTAGGTTACGCAATTTTCTCCCCATTGCCACGAAAATTTCTCTTGCACAAACTCTCCTACTCCCCATCCTTGATTATGCCGACGTCAGCTATCTCGATCTCACCGAGGACCAACTTAATAAACTTGAGCGTCTTCAAAATTTCTGTATTAGATTTATATTTGGTCTGCGCAAATATGATCATGTCTCTGAGTTTCGTACTAAGCTCAAGTGGTTACCCATACGACTTCGTCGGAATGCTCATATTCTTAATCTTCTTTACAATATTTTGTTCAATCCTCTCACTCCATCATATCTCAAAGAACGATTTCTATTTCTCCATGAGTCTCATTCAAGGTCCTTGAGGTCGTCGGAGAATCTGAAACTGAGAATGCCTATGCATACCACAACGTTCATGGATAGGTCCTATACAGTGCAAGCCGTTCGACTGTGGAATGCATTACCAGTTGTCATAAGGCAAGCTCAAACATTGACATCTTTCAAAAAAATGCTTAAAGACTATTATCTTTCTCTCTAAGTAGCTGCATTAAGAAGTTTTTATTTCCTCTTTTTGTCTCAATAGGTAATTTATAATTTATATTTAGTATGTATATTTATGTCTATGTTTATCTATAGAAATATTTATACATGTATGTATATTAAGTGTATTATATAATTATGTATTATATATCATGTATATATTCGCTATAAATAATTTGTTTACCTATTCCTTATAAGAGCATGTTTTTAGTTTTCTTTAAATTCTATACTGCCCTCTCTTCTTATCCTTTTCTTATATCCATCCAAAGGTTGTCTGTAAGAAATCGCCTAGGGCGATAAGACCGCCAACTGTACTCTTTAATCTTATATGTAAAATATTGTATACTTTTTCACTTTTTGTGTGCAGTAAAGAATGAATAAATAAAATAAATAAATAAATACTACGCTCTAATCTAAATGAGATTACAGCTCGTTGTATAAGACTTTATACCACCGCGCCCATTACAAATATAAAGGATTATTTGATGTGGCGCCGTTAACATTAAAAACTTATATTTATTTGACGGATTTTAACAAATTTCTTCTGATAGTTACTAAAGGTAGGCAGCGTACATTAAATTGCTTTTTTATTGTTGTTATGTCTCAGGATGGCAAGCGCAATGAAATGCTAATGTCGTATCGCTAACGATCAGACAAATGGCATACATACAATTCGCTGAAGTAGATGACAGATTTTTCCCAATACATGCAATTGAAGTGAATTGCTTGACGAGTAAATAATCTGCAAGCTCTTCTCGAGTTTGACATGGAGTTTCATTCTGTAAAACTTGAAGTTCTTTATCCTCAATATTTTGATTGCACCAGGTCATGGATCGTCTTCGAAATCTTACAAACCACTTTTTCACTGTTGACTGATGACTCACAGAATTTACCCATTTTTATTCATTTGAAAACAGATCAGAATGCAATGGCGTAAATGTTGCGTATCAAAATCCATCTCGTAAAATTGTTACACAGGAAATGAATACTAGAAAACGACTGATATAACTACTGCAATGGCCATAATACATATATCCAAAATGGCGGATGAATTGGATGCGTTCAAGTATTTTGTTTCATGAAACCAACCACCTAATAAGTAGTAGTAGGTCGATTCTCGATAATCTTTCTATCTTTAACAAGAGATTTGATTCGATATTCCGATACATTTTATGTTTCAGTCAACAAAGGTAGAAAGGTATACATATGGTGCATATATTTATAGATAGCTAGGTAAGATAAATATTTAGGTTTATCGTTGTTTAATGAAGCGTAGAATTGTACTGACATAGTAATGGTAGCTATTTTAAATTTTAGTTAAAGATCGATAAGATATAGAAAACGGCCGCTAGCGAATTTTATATAATCCTTAAAAGCAAATAGACACACATTAAAGCAAACCGTATTACCGTATAATAAACATTTACAAAGGTCTGAGCCAACCGATCATTAAACTAGACCATTTGAAAAATTACTTTCTCGCGCCTACGTTCGGTACGAGGCAGCTTTAATAGCATTTGGGAAGTTGTGACAAGTGATATTTATTAGTACCGTATTGTTGCTGGTGATATATATCCAGCTATTACTAACCTAACCTACCACCTGACATGGAATTTCATTTAAAGAAGGAGCGCCCTCTACGTTCAACTTGCTAATTTCGCCTGCACATGAAACATCTTTATGAGACAGCCGCATTTTTATGCGTGTAGTGCTTAGTTTGTGGTTGTCGTTTTTCTTTTTGTTAGGATTGCATTTTGCGATAGGGTTTTGTGGTAGAATTTATTTGAGAAAGTGTCTGCAAATTTAATATTTTTTGAAAATTGTTATTACAAATACCAATCACTGATAAGTCAAGTCAAGCTTCCTAAATCGATAATCTAAATCATAAATTAATTTTATTTATGAATAAACAGTATAATTATTATAATGAAATCAAAATCAAAGACAAGACTGCAAGCCATATTTCCAATCTTGATTTAAATAAGTCTGCTACAATCATGCTATAATGGATGTCATTATTTCATAAAACTAACGTGAAATATATTTTTTTGCTAATAGGTAATATGCCTACTATTCATGACCTATGTTGATAAGTGGCAGATCATCACTCATAAATAATTTCTCACCAAGCAAACGATGCCTATATTTTAATTAATACTATTCATAATATGTTTGAACGAAGTGCGTGGTGGCCTGTTGGTAAACGGACTAGACGCGGCTGCCAACCTGTTCACGGTGGTCGCGGGCTCAAATCCCAGGGCACACCTCTGACTTTTCGGAGTCATGTGTGTATTGATAGTCAATCACCACGCACTAAAACGGTGAAGGAAAACATCTTGAGGAAACCTGCATACCATAGCGATTTATAAGAATTTCTATGGTATGTAAGTCCGCCAACCCGCACTAGGCCAGCGTGGTGGACTATATGGCCTAACCACTCTCAATCGTACTTTCGATTGTAGAGGAGGCCCGTGCCCTGCAGTGGGACGTATATGGGCTGATACAATACAAACTTACTCACTTATCGTCCTGCTGCTATAAAATGTATTTTAATTGGATAATAAAAATATTCAACTTCTATTATAATTTATGGGCATTGTTGAAACACGTCAGACTTCAAACTTGTTAAGTTTTAATAGGTCTAGTAATTTCATTTATATTCAACAGCAATTACGTTGTGGAAAATTATGAAATACAATCAAAATGCATTTGAGTCTGGCTTGGGAGTTGTTAAGAAAATAAAATATATATTCAGCCTTTGTTTCGATTGAAATTTCAGATTGTTTCAGCGTTTAATTCTAGTTATTATTTATTCAAAGCAATTTTTCTTTGGGATGAATTTAAAAATATTTTTATACATTTATTTTTGTTTTTTTACACATTTACGAGAGGTTGTACGGTAAGAGAATTTCTTATTATAAAGAAGATGAGACATGGACTCATTACATAATAAATGAACAAGCAAAATAACAGACAAATTTTGTAAATATTTCTGGATTTTTGGAGTTGCATTAAAACTGAGAAGGGAAAAAAAGGACTTATTCACCTTTTTTACACATATAGAAAATGCAATTCAAAATTCTTGAGAATATTCTTACTGATCTGTCTGGAATTTTCGTCAATACAGCGCTAAAGCAGCATTTGCTTCCCAACTTTTAATCTATCGCAACATTTTTGGCACAAGTATAAACTGCATGAAGCCGAGCTCGACCGACCAGGGTGATTTATTTTTGACATACTCAAGTACGCCATTAATAAATTTTCATTACATTTAGTGCGCTCGGTAAACCGCACATGCTAAATCTAATTTGTAATCGTATCGCTCCACCGCAAATGTTGTTTATAGCTGCTTCATAATCCCCTGTACTGAATGATTGTATCAAATTTTGTCAATTTATGCAACTACGCCACGGAGGCTGTCTTTAGTAACACTATTGTCCGAGTATTTATTGAAACCGGCTGTGAAACGGGTTTGATTCCCGCACTGAAATAAATGTTTGTGTGATCAGCAGTTATACGTTTCGGGTCTAGGTGTTTGAGAGCAAAAAGTCTCTCGTAGTTTCTGATAGTCTTGTGTCGTGGGAAACAAGACTTCGTCTTAGTGTGGGGTAACTATACTATAAGTTGCAGTTTCATGTAACCCTTCTAGTATTAATAAAAAAATCGGTTCATATCCCTAGTCGGAAAAAGTGATAATGGATTTTTCTATTCATTATCAGCCCGTAGTCAGGAATATGTGCCTTATATGGCGATGGGCCCGCCCCTTTCAAAACGTGGGTATCCTGGTAGCAAATGCCCACTCTTCCGGTAGAAAGGCGTGAATTTATATATGTGTGAAATATTAATAAAAATAATTATAAACAGAACAAGTGTATATTCTTAGCTCATTATATTCCTAGGTCTTAAACAGCGGCAACATTTCCAACCTAGCCGGCTAGTGTTACTAGGTTTTAATGCTTGTACTAAAACATTAGTCGTGTAAGCTTAACACATAGTTAGGGCATACACTAAAACTTTTCAAAATACCTTATTGAAAACTGCATTAAAATTTGTAGTGTAAAGTTAAAGTACATAGCCGAATGTTCCGCAGAACATGTCCATTGTAAGTTGACCTTTTTAATTTTATACAGTGTGTAACACAATTTACATGTATAAACTCAAGCCTTTTTCCTAGAAGGGGTAAGCAGAGATGCAACCAGGACACCCACGTTTAGATACGCATTTTCCGTCCCACGATGTGATAGGGCGCGAGCTTATCGTCATATCGATATATATTTCAAAAATGACCGATTCCAGGCTGATAATGAGCAGAAAATATCACTGCTCAATATCACTGCTCGATCCGGGATTCGAACCCGAGACCTTAACTATACACATCATAGTAATTATTCAAATTGCTGTACTATGCAGGTTCCTTCACCATGTTTTCTCTGTGATAGTGTGTGGTGATCGACTTAATACAAGCAAGTCTAATTTGTTATTTATTTGTTTCAGGAGCAATCGCACAAGTCGTACCGTCCGCTGACGGTGCTCACGTTCAGATGGAACTACGCAGTGCATGGTTTGCAGCCTGCAGGGTACCATCTCGTCAACTTACTGCTGCACGCCCTGGTCTCCTTGCTCTACTACAGGTAACCTTTACGAGGCTCTTATATGGCAAACCGGTTATAAATCTGGCTGGATCTCGAACTAACCCTAAACTAGTAGGTACTGGGAAACCTCGATTGACGTAATGGATCTAGGTGTAAAATATTAATTGTAGACGCTGAAACGTTTGGGTGATACAAACCTAATATTTTAGATGACACAGAATAGAAAAACATTCTTAAAACCAGTCTTTCCGCATTATACATTTGAATACAGTATATATCTACTAAGTCTAATTAATATCAACTTATGATTTAACGTAGCGATAGTCGAGCAACAACAACAGGATAAAATATTTGGATGCCATAACATATTCTAACTACCCTGACGAAACTTAGTTGATCATACTGATATTCCATCTGTATTTATTTGTTACTGTAGTAAATAAATCGATTCAAAATAACTACAATATTTACGGTTTCATATCTTCCTTCTACAAATTCCTTATGAAAATCCTAAGTCATGGAATCAACGGACACGTTGGTACCCTGTAGTCTATACTGGTCTTGGCGATACGCCTCCACTCATATTAAAATAATTGACTTCCTTGAAACTCGCAACGTATCGACTTAATAATACATATGAAGCCGATCGATTAATTACCGCTAACAGGCGGTTAGTTTCACAGTTTTAATATTAACACATCAGGTTTTCAAGAACATCATCACGTATTTAATTAGATTATTATGAATTAAATTATGTATGATGGATGATAAGTGTTGATTGTATTTCCAAATATCTGGGCTTCTGTTATGATTATTTTTAATGAAATAAACATCCCTTCATTTAAAAGCATACCACCTCTCTGATATAATCTGTTCGAAGGTTGAGATTTATTCCTTCGATTTACACGATAACTACTCGAATACTGTACTGTAATATATCAACTTGCAGGGCACGAGCCTCCTGTAAAATCGAGCGAACGATTGAGAGTGGTACGGCCATATAGTCCACCGCGCTTGTCTTGCGCTGGTTAGCGGACTTTAATACCATACTTAAGTACAAAAATACAAAATACAGGCCAATTTTGTATTCGTTTGGATGCTTTAATAATAGCTAATAAAGCTATATTAATAAACAACTGATTTCATTCGGGTGAAGCTGTTCGATTCTTCTTATAATTATTAATAGAGTACCTAAAGTAATGTCTATTATTATTTTAAGAAAATCTTATAGTCCAAAGCGAAATTTTTCATTTAATAATCACATCATATCGGCATCGTCTACAATAGAGTAAGGATAGGCAGAAGAAGAACGAACAAGCTAAACACTAAAATAATTACGCCTACGCCTTCAAACATTCAATCAATATAACTAAAAAAACTCAGCCACCTTCGCAAAAGACGGCAGCGCAAACTGACCTCCCATAACCTGGGCATTAGAATAATGAATATGAAAGCGTTGTTGAAGGTTCATTGTTAATTGAATAGGGGGAACTTTTAATTGTTAGGAGTCAATAATCCGGCGATCTGGAGAGCCGGCGCACGTCGTTTAATTATTCAGAACAATGCTCGCAAATCTACTTTAGCGTTGTTTACGCCTCCATCAAGAGTTTTAATTTATTTTTACGCGCTGTAAAATAATAACCTCAGCTCGATTTGATCGCGTTGATTTCTGAATGTTTATCTTAGTTGTTTTTACCTGTTTTCACGTGTGGTGGTGCATTTATTTTTTTTAGTGATTGTAAAATGACGAAAGGTTGCTTCGTCTCAACTTATTACATTTTGTGTACTGGTGCACTTGTAATTTCAAGTGATTTTGAACTTAGAATTAAAAACATCAAATAATTGAAATAAGCAATGTACAAATCAACTTTAAAATATTAAAATAGATTGTAACATCTCAAACAAGCAGCAACACCAGTTCAGTATCAGAGAATGGTTGCTTGTACTAATTTTCTAAAACTTTACTGGACTGCTTTCAGTTCGTTAAAACTAAATTAAAACTAACGCATATTTTTGCTTAAGCAGACTAGAACTAAGACTAATACTTCCAGACTAAAGCCTTTTATAATATTATTACGCTCAACAGTATTATCGACAAAGATATCTAACATTTTACGTCTCAATTATCCACAAACACCGATCAAAAGACATTAGTTCGTAAGTAACCATTTGGGTGAGCCGTGCGGAGCTTGAGGGGAGGTCGGGCCACCGGGCCGGAGTTAAGCCAGTTTTAATCAGCCCCACTCCACCCGATCCCCTTAGTTACTGCTAATTACGGCTACTTGCTGTGTCCACCACGAACTTAGTGCGGCTTATGCTCAATATCGAATTTGTTCGTTTAATCCTATTAACGATTTTGGATGGCTCATTATCATTTCCAGTTTATAGTTTGTGTAAACATTATGTAACGTTTATACGTGGGGGTTAATGAAGGATTTTCTGTTTAGTTAGTATACACATGTGTGGATTTTACTAGTGGTAGATCAATACTATGTGAGAGGCTGCCTGGGTGATTATCACCGCAATATCTGTTTCTCCTGCAAAACAGCTGTGTTCCGGTTTGAAGAACATTGAAGCCAGAGTATACTACTGAATATTTTGAGACTTAACATCTTATGTCTCAGGTTGGCCAGTACAGTGAAATGTCAATTCATGGTGTTGTTTGGTTTTGCTACTGTCCATGAGCGGTCGTATCGCTTTACGCTTACAATCAGGTGAAAAGCGTGCTTGTCTTGCCACACATCGCAATAAAAAATGTATTTATCTCTGGTATTGAATGGCTGTCACGTGTGTTGAAACGGATTCTTCTATAAGTGGAACATCTGATAATTCTTCGCGATGTAAGGTTTCCTTTGCGGTTTAATATTGGCACAGTCTTTAACAAATACGTTCCACTTTACTTATTCAATAAAGCATATGATATTGTATTCTTTTCTTTTTATTCTAATATATGTTAGGTTAGTCATTAATATGATTATGTCGTGCTGGAATGTCAACTTGAAATAAAATTTTTGAATTAACCCAGAGATTTTGTTTTTGTGATCGACGTAATAATATTAGTTTCAAGTTATGTTGCTAGACCTGGGAGGCGGAAACTCACTCGTACTTTCTGACAACACAAAGCAATACTAGCGTGGAACGTCTGATATTAAAAAAATAACCTTTTGAACAGAATTAACTGAGAAATTTCCTTAGTAAGAGATTATGTGATATAAGTATAATGTATCCACATCACAAATTTACATTTCATATTCACAAAGACACAAAGTACATGAAAGAAAAATATAATTTTGCAAATCCTGGAAATTCAAAGGGTGCCAAAATTCCCGACTTGCGCGCTTCGTTAATGGCGTACAAATATGATATTTCGACGGCTTTTGTCTACATGCAGGATGTCTGAGTGGATCCTTATAGCCGCCCGTGTTAGAACCGACGAGAAATTTACATTATTTTTCAACACGTGCTTGAGTCTTGTGCAGCCTGAAATACATATGAATAAAAGTTATTTTAAAGGAAATCTAGAAGTCTTAATCATACTTTTCCCACCTGATTATGTGCTGTGGAGCATCGGTTTAACTTCTTTCGTTGCTTCCTTTTTAGATGTTGTAAAGTTTGTCATATTATCCACTGATATTGACCAAAAGTGACTGTTATACTAAAAAAAATATATCTCCCTAAAGTGGTACTCATATTGACTAAAACTGAATTCAAATACTTTTAATCATTAAAAATAATAATTCAATGATTCCAAATAATCCGACAATAGTAATTAGATATACATTAAACAGAATATCCTTTGTCATCGACCAGATATTAGTATGAACTAATGTGTAATTCCCGCCGAATGCGATCGCTTCGTCAGCCATCACAGAATATAGATCGCTGCAAAAACTGAATGATCTATTAGCGCGGACTTAATGCTTAGGAATCAGATAAGATAGAGGAAGGATGGAGGAATAGAAGACCTAAAAATGTAGTATAGAATACTATGTAATTCTATGTTTAAACTAGCTGTGCCCGCGACTTCGTCCGCGTGGAATTTAACAAAAAAGTTAATTAGTTTATTTAGTTTTTTTTTGTTTTTCCATTTTTATTTTAATTATCAACCTTTGTAACGAAACCATAACGCGATCTAATTCTACGGTGGCGCCATCTCTTAGCGAGCGGCGGTAAACTCCCGTTACATATTTATTTTCAGTTTTTTATTAGCTTTATTGAAAAATTTATGTATATACAATATTTTGTAAATGTGATATTAATTCGTTGGTGGGAGAAGTGGTGGGAGGCGCCCGACGTGACGGCCCAGTGATGGCATACGCGTGAACTGCGCGTGAGCATTGCAACATTACTTTATTTTTCTAAAATAAAAGAATTTTTCTAAAAGAAATGTAGCCTAAGTTACTCCTTGTTATATCAGCTACCTGACAAAAAAAGTCCCGTCGAAATCGGTCCAGCCATTACAGAGATTAGCCGGAACAAACAGACAGACAGACAGGCAAAAAAATTTAAAATATCTTTTTCGGCACAGGTATCGTGTATATAACGATATGTAGTTGGACATTTTTTTATTTTCACTTTTAAAATAGACACTTTATATAAGATACTATATAGATAAGTAAATAACGAGAGGGTTAATTTTAACTTTTTTATAAATATATATATTTTTGTTATAAACTGTGTTCAATAATTTATAAGATAGTAAGACAATGAAATTTTGATATATACATAAACTCACGCCTTTTTCCCAGAAAGGGTAGACAGAGGAGACACCACATTTCGCCTTGATCGCAATGTGATAGATGGCGAGTTGATAATGAATAAAAAAATCCAATATCACTTTGCCCAACCCGGGATTGGAACTCAAGACTTCAGCTTTGTAACCGTAGCCTAGTACAACTACGCCACCGAGGCAGTGTTTTGTACACAATTTGTAATATGTATGTTTGTTTGCTATTGATAGCAGTGAGCCATCCAAATAAATTAAAATTTACCACTTATATGGGTGCGGAAAAGTTTAAGGTAAATCGAATATTATTATTTCTCTTCTATATTCGCTATATATTTGTGGGTGATATTGACATCAATATTTTGGTGTATGATGTACAATTATTGGACTGACAGTATAAATATGGATCACTTGCTTAACGACTGCATGGAAAATATGAATATCTCTTAGTCTACTATTCTCTATCAGCCCATATACGTCCCACTGCAGGGCACGGGCCTCCTCTACAATCGAGAGTACGATTGAGAGTGGTTAGGCCATATAGTCCTCTAGTTAGTCTACTATACTTGTACATAATTCTATAACATGTTGTTATTTAAGGCTCCAAAATATCAAAAAACACAATAAAATATAATACGTAAGTAATAGAATCAAATGAAAGCCAGTTTTGCCTAAAGGCTCTATCTTCTTGTTCGGTTGAAATACAATGTCTCGCTTTTCGCTTAGTTCTCAAGATTGCCTAAGGCTCAACTTATTTCCTATTCCCAGCAATAAAATAGAAATAAAAGTTACATTACATACATACATACATAATATACTAGTAACTAAATACAGGATTGTGGCAGTGTGGCGTTATTTAAATACAACATGGGTGCTACGTTTCAATCAAAATACTTTAAAATTATTACAATACTGTATCTGTATCAGCCCATATACTAGCCCATACGTCCCACTGCAGGGCACGGGCCTACTCTACAATCGAGAATACGATTGAGAGTGCTTAGGCCATATAGTCCACCACGCTGGCCTAGTGCGGGTTGGCGGACTTACATACCATAGAAATTCTTATATTCTTATATTCTTAGCGATTCATTACAATACACGTCATCCCAAATAACTGAAATTAATATTTTCGTATAAACAAATGAGAAAAATGGTGCATCATTTAAAACATTATATTCAGTGCTTGATCTGTTAAATATAATTTCCTATTTTAAATATAAGAATGATTTTATGAGCTTTCAATTAATGTTATCACATCCACTACCCTGTATGAAGATTTTTTTATTGCTGGGAATAGCGAGACAATCTAGCCATTCGCCTCACGGTAAGCGATACGACCGCTCATGAAAAGTAGAAAAACTCAAAAACACCATGAATCACAAAGTAATCCAACACATAAAATGTTAAGTCTCAATATATCCATCATTATGTCAAACAATTGCATCCCTGCAAAATGCACAAGTAATGTTTAACTATAAAAAAGTCTACACATGAACTGTCTCTCATTAAAACCGAATTAAGTCGGCGCATTAATAAAATATTCCCTCCGTTTCGCGATAAACAATTTAATAATGGTTGAGTGACAAACCAGCGTAATTTGATCCGCTACATTCGAGCACACTTGCTAACGTATATGAGATAGGCAGAGGCGGAGTAAGGCGTGGGCGAGGTGGGAGATTGCCCACAGTTAAGTACGAAAAATGCTAATAAGAATAACTTTAGCTCTTTTAAAAATGTATATAGGTTACAATACTCAAGAAAAATATTTGGCTAGGATCAATAGAACGCACGTTAAAGAGTACAAATTAGCTGATAGTTAACATATTTACCGACGAACACATATTCAATTTCTTTTTTCATTCAAATAGTAGTTCACAAGATATGTTGAATCCTTAACTACTATTACCACCGCTTCGGAACAAATTTTAGGAAAAAAGAAAAGCACAAGAAACCCCTTCTCAGCAATACGTACAGTTTTCTTTTTTCGTTTTGTTTCTTTTTTTTTACTGGGTACTACTCTAAGCGCGTCTTACGTAGGCCATTATTATAGATTTTCCTATCTCGAATACAGTGGTCGGATGTGGTTATCTAACCACCAACTAATTATTGAATTAGAAATCCATCTGGCTTCCAAGAAGAGAGCCCAACTAGTCCAATAGCATATTAAAACATCATCTAAACTAAAAAGTCTCGTAAAATTATTTCAACCACATCAACTTTGGCCTATGCCGCTACTGCCAGCAGGTCCTGTTTACGCCAGCGAAAAGTTGTAAACGCGCTTTCAACGTATCACTCCGATCGTATTAGTGGAAACTTTCAGGCCTCCCGCATTATTTGCGACTGGAAAATGTTCAACATGGAACTTATAATGGAATTACTTTTAAATTCGCCGCGGTCCGCGGTTCGCATGCGGAACTCCTAATTTGGAAGCAATGCATGTTGTAAAATAAGATTTTATTGCGTTCCGGTACGTGCAACTCTGAGCGTGGCCGATTGGATCGGCAACTTTTCTCAGATAACATCGGCTATTGATTGCCTTATCGGTTGTTTTTTAAAGTTTGAAAGTTAACGTGACTTGAACTATTATAAACGTTAAGTGAAAACTAAATTATAATACTTGATAAAAGGGTAATTAATTAACACAAATGGCCTAGTTTAAGTTTTTTTACTATTATAAATTAAATCGACGCACGCAAATATTAACTGAACAATTACATTAGCTTTAAATTAATTACTAAGGTATAAGCATTTAATTGTCGTTCACACTTTCGTACTTTTAGATACAACTTTAAGGGCTGTTCAATCGCAAACTCGGACAAGTGGGTGCGAACGGCGGCTTGCAAAACAAAGCCGAAAAGCCGAATCGAGACAGAATGTAAAAAAGCCCGCATTTTCCGACGAGAAACTTCAAAATACAAATTTGTGTAACATCGTCTAGAGTGGTGGAATGAGCAAACAACAGAATTACGTAAGACACGAAAGCCATTCATAACGTAATGAACCGGGAGACTCACTCCCATCCCTACCCCTCCCCTTTAGGCTTTCCCCCTCGTCCAGATATGGGCGAGAAAGTTTTTACCGCAGAGTTAAATTGGTTTTTCATAACGCCCTACATAGGCATCGCACCGCCCTTAATTATGGCGACCCTTTGTCTTATCTTCGTGTGTGAGTAATTAATTAGTGAAATATAATTAATTTGCTCATAATGAGTGTATCGTTGTAGGGAAATAATTAAGCCATTTGTGAATTAAAGCGCGTGTGAGATGCGGTGGCGCTGCTTGCTGACTCAGCCAAGAGATATCTTAGTTGGTGTATCATAACATTGACTTTAATTTGCAAGTGGGAAATAGGAGGGTTACTATAAGATCCGAAACGAAGTTAGAATGTTTGAAAGTTGGACATCTGGAGTAAGTTGGAAATCATCGGAAACATTGTGATTGATTGAAAATTATGATGCCGTCACACGAAAACTTTGACGCCTCTAAACTAAAACGGGCACTTACTAGCAAGCCGTAACCGTAAGCGTTCCCATGTATGTAATATACAAAAACATAGTGTGTACACTGTACGTGATTTGCAAGCCTACTGCGAACCGACTATTTTAAGGTAGATACTCATTTTGTAAAGCCTAAACTGTAACGCGTACACATTAGATCCTCGTTACTGTAGCAGGCAAGTTACAGTTACAGCTCAGCTAGTATGTACCATTGCCAAGCTTTACAATAGTTATGAACATACGGTCTGATATCACTCCAACCACACACAACATTCGCACGCTTTAATTGTTTTTCAAAAAATTAATGTTGCGTAAAATTATGTGAATTAATTAAAAATCGCCAATTCTGTTTCATAATTTTCCATCGATGACCAACCCACAACGCGTAAATATTTCAATAATTTATTTAGCTTTGTTTCCTTCGGATCAGTCGGTGTACCAGCGATCATATTGTGATTGATTGTGATGCGGTCTCACAGAATTTGCACGGTGCCTTTATATTAACATTTGCAATACAGTCTGACACCGCATGCGGGAACCACAACACAGGACAGTAAATAGTGGCACACTTTAATTGTATTTTCTAATTTCAAAATACCCATATGTGAATGGTTAATTTCGTGTTATAGTTTAACATGAATTACTAATTTTAGTAAGTGAAATTACATGTGTGAGTTATGCGGTTATAACATTATACAACCTTCAAATAATATGACTGTTGTGTAGTCATATTTTCTTTATTATTTTACAACATCATATACATTAATACAAGGCTCTCTACAACATAAAACTCGCATATTTAAATGCCTACAATGTTTACTCTTAGACAATCACAGTTAGTTATTTAGGTTCAGTTATGGACTTCTTCCATTAAGCCCAAAAATGTTCATGATTCTTAATTTAGGTTGTGTAATGTCTGTCACCAAATTATTAAAAGTTGGTTTCATGATACATACATACATCCACGCACCAGTACGGCCAGTCAGGGTGAAACATCTTCCAGCACCCTGGCTCACAGCCGAAATAAAGGAACTACTAACTAGGAAAGCTTAGCCCAAGTCTAGGTACAATCGCCGTCCTAGCGAATTAAATTGGCGTAAGTACATAAACATTCGGAATCACTGCAGTAAGGTGTGTAGGAATGCTCAACGCCGACATATTCACAGCTCAGTTACCCGGCTAAAGTCTGAAAATTCCTTAAGACTCTGGGAGTGGGTAAATCTCGTCAAAATTCTATTCCGGATCTTCAGACCTAAATTCCTTGAACCATCATTTCTCGTCACCAACGTATTTCAATACGATGGTCAAAGACAACACAATTAAAAATCTTTCAACCCGCAAAACTCCTGATTGTCCTGTTTTTGTCTTCAAACATTTTGCTAATTGTGATGTTAGGAAAGCCATTGCACTCATTTCTCCCAATGCCGTGGGGAGTGACCATGTCAGCCGTAATATAATTCTCCCTATCCTAGAAGAAATCCTTCCCGTCATTACCTACATCCTAAACAATTGCGTGTCCACGGGCATATTTCCTACCCCTTGGAAAGAAGCACATATCATCCCTATTCCTAAAAAACCTAACGCCTCCGTACCTTCTGAATTTCGTCCCATTTCAATTCTCCCATTCCTTTCCAAAGTTCTTGAACGTTTGATCCATTCCCAACTTAATGATTTCCTTTCCAATAGTAATCTCCTTAATCCTTTCCAATCGGGATTTCGAGCTGGGCATAGCACAACCACCACTCTAACTCATATTACGAATGGCATTAGGTCGGGCATGGAAGAAGGTAAGCTGACAGTCCTGGCATTACTAGACTTCAGTAATGCTTTCAACACGGTCGATTTCGACGTCCTGCTGAGTGTAATGTGTTCTCTTAACATATGTCCAACGGCACTTGAGTGGTTTCAAAGTTACTTGTATGGGCGCCGGCAACGCATTTGTGTTGAGGATAAGCTTTCCTCCTGGTGTTCCGTGTCTGCTGGCGTACCACAAGGCGGCGTGCTGTCTCCTCTACTTTTCGCTATTTTCATTAATTCCATTACTAATAATCTTCGTTCCTCCTACCACCTCTACGCTGATGATCTCCAAATCTACACACAGGCAAATCTGGACAGTATGGCCGAAGCTATTTCAAAGATTAACCTCGATATCCAACACATATGCGATTGGAGCAAAGCCCATGGTTTGACGGTTAATCCTAGTAAAACCCAAAACATTATTGTCGGCAGCTCCAGGTTGATCTCCAAACTGGACTGGGCCTTATTGCCAAGCGTTGTTTGTGAAGGTATTACCATCCCATGCAGCGATGTTGTGAAAAATTTTGGTCTGCACATAGATAAATGCCTCACATGGGTGTCCGCAGATTCGAGAAGTCAGTCGAAAACTCTTTACCTCGGCTAAGTCCTTGCGAGGGTTACACAACTTCCTACCCGTTGCCACGAAGGTTTCGCTTGCGCAAACGCTCCTACTCCCCATCCTTGATTATGCCAATGTTAGCTATCTAGATCTCACCGAGGACCAACTAAATAAACTTGAGCGCCTTCAAAATTTCTGCATAAGATTCATATTTGGTCTAATCAAATATGATCATGTTTCTGAGTTTCCTGCTAAGCTCAAGTGGTTACCTATACGACTTCGTCGGAATACCCATATACTGTCACTTCTATACAATATTTTATTCAATCCTATCACTCCTTCTTATTTGAAACAACGATTTCTTTTTCTTCATGAGTCACATACGAGCTCCTTGAGGTCGTCTGAGAACCTAAAGCTGAGAATGCCCGTCCACACCACGATATTTATGGATAAATCATTCAGTGTTCAAGCTGTTCGTTTGTGGAATGAACTTCCTATTGTGGTGAGGCAGGCTCAAACACTGTCATCAATTAAAAAGCTATTAAAAGAACAGTACCTATCTCTATAAACTGATTAGGATTATTCTTTCCTCTTATTGATTATATTGGTAATATATATATGTGTATATATACCGGGTATCTCAAGACTGCTACCGAAAACGAAGCCGGGTGGTAGTTTTAGTGACTACAAACACAACGCAACTAAAACTTTCGCAAAGAAGCGCGACAATGATTTTTTATGATTTTTTAAATATCGTCATTTTTGGGTGGTAAATCCATAGTTTTTGCTAAAATTATAGTTTAAACACTTTTATACCTTAGATTATTTATAAATAAAAGGGTATACACTATTATTTTAGGAAAAAATGTATTTACCACCCAAATATGGTCATAGGAGAAAAATAACAAAAAAAAATTGTCGCTTTTTTTGCAACTTTTTCTATTGCATTGTGTCTGAAGTCGCTTTAACTACCACCTGGCTTCGTTTTCGGTAGCAGTCTTGATATACCCTGTATGTATGTTTATTCGTCTATAAATGTATATAAGTATGTATATGTACAATACTTGTGTGTATGTATATATAATATGTATTTATATGTTTTCATTTCATTTGTCTTTATTTTACACTGCCCTTTCTTTTTTCCTACTCATATATCCATCCCATGGTTGTCTGGTAGAAATTGCCTTAGAGCGATAAGACCGCCATTTGTACTTTGTTGTTTTATACTGTCTCTAAACTGTTATTTCTTTTTACTGTGTACAATAAAGAATTAAATAAATAAATACATAACAAATATTTTTTACCCATTAAAATAAGTAACAAAACATTAACAAACTGACACTTTTTAACACTGGTTTCACGTTTTTGGGTTAATTGCGTATTTTGTTGAAAATAATGGTAAAAATGATGAAAATCTTGCTCCCTACAAAGTTGTCAGTGCAGCCACTGACCTACATTTTACCTGCAGGCACTGAAGTCCCGCTAACAAGGTCAGTGACTCCGTAATGCCGTAAGATGCCAGATGCTGTCATCTCAACTATACAAAATCATAAAATGCTCCCAAAGTACCATTTTATAGTACATATAATTTTCTATCCTCTGAATTTTAAATTTGATACTAAAATTCACCTCGACGGATATAAAATTATGGAGTAGTAAAGTGATGCGCTGTTGGGTCATGTTCGAAAATAAGAAAGTATGTTAAAGTGGACTTAATTTTGAATTTCATAATAAATGTGTCACGTTGTTAGTAAGACATAAAATATTCTTGCAATAAAATATTAAGAGTATCTATTGGCGTGAGACTGCCGTCTGAGGTCAATAGATACTCTGCCTGGGCGGCATTTGCGCTCACCATCAGGTCCGAAGTGGCCATCAAGCCGAGCCAGAATTTAAAAAATATTAACTTACAAATAATAAACTTACATGTACCACTATTACTAGTATTTACGTTTCCATGCATACAATTATAACAAGTCGTAAGTTATGCAAACAAACTATTCCTCATACAACACCTGTAAACATGAAAAACGAACGGTTCGTTAGACATATCAAGTTCTGTCGCTGCAGTTTGCCAACTTACTCGCCTGTGCATCGGGAATTCGCGAACCATGTGTCACATGTGTGTGTAAGGCTCAGATTTATATGCAAAGATATAAATCTATATATAGATTAATCACTTTAAGGTGCTAGGCTTCAGTGGATTGGTAAGGTTAGGCCATAGACCAAGCTATAAAAATAAAAAAAAAATATTACTCAATTTAAGGCTGTTTGTTTTGCCACAACAAAAGAAAATAAATACAGTTCGTACTTGGTACATTTTACATGCCAAAAAAATCATATTAACGAGTGTCACGTAGGTAGGGTTTCATTGATATCATGCTTCATCGTTAAAACTAACCGTAATAACTAAGATACATTAGCATTACATATCCGTTAACTTGTTCATACATTTTCAACCAAATTGTTTTTGGCTGTTTTATAATACTTACATTAACTAAACTAATTTCATTATTAGATGTGGTCGGAGAAGTTTTTCATATGTGATATGCTACCCATCATAATGTACGAGTTAAACCTCTTCACCTGTTGTAAAAATAATAATCATTTTGAATCCAAAAATAACAATTATCTTCACATTGGTGAAGTCTCGGATTTTATGGAGGAGACATCTATAATTTAAAGAAGAAGAAGAATATATTAGCGTACGTAAAAATATTAATCCTTTTTATATCTCTATCAAATATTATTTAACCGATCCTTTTATTCCTTTACTCTAGTATGTGATATCCCAAGGTTCAAGCGATCACCTGTCCAGAACTTTTTAACGACTAACAACTGTTCGGAAACTCAAACTTGTATAAAAGTTCTCGACACAAAAAACTATTCCAATTACTTTTATATATTCGAACAATGTTTTATTATCTATTTGAGTCTAACTTTCTGAGTTCAATGTCGTAAACTTACGTCATCGAATAAAAGGCTAGATTTATTCAATTAGTGTGATATAAAATTAGTGAAATAATTTTATATCCACTCCAGTCTAGTACTACGCTTGCTACGATGGTCTACGCAAGCTACGTACCGTCTACGAATTTACTACGATTTGATGTTTTGCTCATTGATTATTTTTCAACACACATTTTACAAATTGTATTCCGTATCTTTTATACGGTTATTAAAAAAAAAACAAATTAAATATGTTATTCAACATTGCATGTGAAGTGATAGACTTCATTTAAGCTCAAAATAACAGCGTTTCAATATAAAATGTTATATAACTTAAAAAAATAACAAATATTCAAAATGAAACAATAACAGCGAGTATTAATTAGTGCGATAGCCAGAGGCCCAATAATCCCTTTGTAAAATGGTTTTTTTATGAAACTGAATCATGTTGATTCGTCGACAATTTTAATTCCGACCAATTTTTTTGATAAGTTTTATGATATCATTTTCGAAGAGAAATAAATTGGTTTAATAAATCCGTAACATTACACTATGACTCATAGAGTTATTATATAAGTAACTTTTTTTTTTGCTATGATTGGCGCTATAAGCGTGCCGCTCGCCTGATGGTAAGCAATACGACCGCTTATGAACATTTGGTGGTGTGCTCGGGGTGACGGAAATAAAACATCGCGTTACATACAAGCGGTTTATTCTGACAACGGTTGTACAGTGACTGACTCAACTTAAGACATACCATATTACATTATTTTATATTATTTTATTATTGCATATTATGTATGTACACTCGCATACAATCGCTACAAACAAAACAAACAACACCTTGAATTACAAAACAATGCTTAGCATTCCAATGTGCTCGCCATCTTGAGACATAAGATGTAAAGTCTCAATATGTCCAATAATTACTCTGGTTACAATTTCCTTCAATCAGAAACACAATAGTACATTTACACTGCTGTTTAGCGAGAGATATAGACATTGCGGTGGTACCTACCCAGACGGACTCTCACATATGAGAGACCATTTTTTTTGTTTTTTTTTTCATGGGGAAAATCCTCTTGGATCCCTGTTTACCTTGGGGATGATAAACAGGGTAAGCCGGATTTTTACCGGCTAAAAACCCCATGACCACCTTCAGCACAAATAAGGGACTTCGGGATCTCACGAGGAACACACCAAAGCCCCTTTAGCACTTTGGTATCTAGCACTACGTGAGGTAAGATGATATTGTTCATCACCTGTCTTTCTCGCGTCTGTGTGGTATGGTTTACAGCAATACAAGCCCCATTACATTGACCGCCTGAAAACCAACATTGAATCTACCAATCTTCGTCTGGTTAAATGTACCATCACGGCTTATTTAACGCCGCCTTCGTCTCTGCCTTCTAGTGGGATCAACCCTCTCTCTCTCCCTCTCTGCAGCTTCTTTTCTTGCCATAACACTTTCACAGAATGAGGCCATGGCATTCCAAGAAGATTCTGCACTTAGCATTGCCGAAATAACTGTAGGCAAAGCAAGGTCTTGGCCAATCTGGTTGGTTAAGATCTGACGCTCAGCATCCCAAGCGGAACACTCCGCAAGAGTGTGAGTAGCAGAATCTTGTGTGTCAATAGCGCAGTGATGGCAATTTGCCGTCGCCTCTCGGCCGATCTTATTCAGATAATCACCGAAGCATCCGTGTCCGGTGATTATCTGAGTAAGCCGATAAGTAAGTCGTCCTTCTTTTCTTTCCATCCAGGCTTGGAAGACTGGAAGGATTGCCTCTATCACACGTTTACGATTATAAGGCTCTTCGCATATTCTAGACCGCCACATGGCAAATGCATTTTGCTTTTCCTGGCGCCTGATTTCCTCGATAGTTTTAGTTTTCTGGTTGCCATCTGTTTGGTGGACTAAATCGTAGACTTTGGTATCCATTTCGGCTAGTATGTCTAGGGGTGGAAAACGTGCCAACACTGTTGCCGCCTCAAAGGATAAAGTACGATATCCACGCACAATCCTTATATCCATTTTTCGCTGTAGACGATAAAGCTTTGTCTTGCAACGGCGCACGCGTATTCTATTCGACCATATCGGCGCACCATAGAGCGTCATAGAGCGTATAACTCCTGCGTAAAGGCGACGGACTTCCTCGCTTGGCCCTCCGAGATTGGGCAACAATCTGTGTAAGGCACCTGCAACTCTCTCGACACGAAGGACAAGGCGATCAAAGTGCTCTCCGAAATTCCAATGACTCTCCAGGGTGAGGCCTAGGTATTTTATGTGTCTGTTTACTTGGACTTCATGTTGCCCTACTCGAACAAGTGAGTTTGGTGGCTCTCTTCCTCGTCGACATATGAGAGACCTACCACCAGTAAAAGTTAGTTATAGTTATGTATAGTTTAAGACAAATTAATGGAATTTCAGTTATATATTACTGTTGAGCAGTAATAAATCTTCATTAGATAGTTAAGTCTTGCGCTTTCTAACTACTCGAAGTTTAGATACCGACTAATCTGTTTAACGATCACACTGATACGCGGGATTAATTGTAAATTACACAACCGTTTGTTATTCTATATCGTATTGTTATTTATTTATTTATTTGCCTACCAAAAATTGTTTATAATAGTTATCATAATGCATTCATATGTATACAGGGTATATCAAGACTGCGACCGAAAACGAAGCCGTGGGGTAGTTTTAGTGACATACACAATGCAAATAAAAATTTCGCAAAATTAAGTGATTTTTTTATGTGATATTTTAAATATCATCGTGTTTAATAATAATTAAAATACACGCGGTGGCAGGCTGGCACAAAATATCGCTACACTTGAAAGGGTGCATGGGATTCTATGATTCTTCTAAGCGGGGTGGCCGGCTGTAGTCGTACCTATTGTTGAATTGAATCGTCATGCGCCGGGTTTTTTTAAATTAACAAAGTCACCAGCTTGAACGAATTTTAACATGATTTTAAGATAAAATATCACTTAAAAAAATGGTTATTGGATTGTGCTAGTGATTCTCAACAAACTACTTTCGATTTTGTAGTATACTAAAAATAACCTCGTATAATCAGTTTATATCCATCCATGAGCTGATAAATTAAAAAGTCGTTACTGCGGCGATAAATTGGCGTATATTGTACACAAATTTTACATCACTATAAACAAAATATAATACTTCTTGTCCGACCGTGGCTCGGTGGCTGTGAGTGAGGTGCAACGTGGAAAATGCAATTAACTATCAACCTTAACTAAGAGCCAATTTAATTTCTGAGTTTAACTTGTTACCGTCAAACTCAGGGTAAATATTTCCACTGAAATTGTTATTAATAGTGGAGGTAAAACCATTATGTAAAAATATCCGCTAGAGGGAAAAATATTAGCTTTTACCAACTTCTTTTTGTTCGCAAAATGGAAAGGTTTCTTTATTTTGCTTCCATTTTAAGAATACCTCAGTCTATTTATGGGCCTACGGAAGTGCAATGAATAAAAGTATAAAATAGTAATAGTGGAAATAGCAATAACGTAATCAAGATTAGTAATAAACACGTTTATCCAACTCCACAATAAGACACTTGGCATGTGTATATCTTCACCACATTTTTTATCACAAAAACATATATATGCTGTTTATAAACAACCGTATAATATACATCGCCAAAGTTAACCATTCATAGGCGGATATGAGTATGGCCCAATTAATCAACTCAACAAAAATAAAAACCGCTTTAATCAACAACTATTTCACCGCTGACTCGATTAAACCCACTCACAAAGTCAGATCAGATAATTTAACTAGCGTATAATTCCTTACACGAAGCGAAATCGCTGCGAGTCGTCGAAGACGCTCATCATTACGCGAACAAACTAACTATAAATGTTTTTTCGCCAACTTCGCAAGAGATTTTGCCAGCTTTGCAAAAAGTCGCTAACGAGTGCCTTAATTCCGGCAGAAGTTAGTCGACTGGTACCGGCGCGGTGTTAGTCGCAATTAGCCGTTGTTCTACTAGTTGTCGATTCGATTCGATGACGTCTGCGAAGACAACCCAATTACAACATTCGTTGCCGCGAATCGTATTGAAGGATGTCCGCTGAGTCCTTCATTTCAATGAATTGTCAGCCCGACTAGTTCCAGCTCTGCGGGTAGATTTGACTTTACCACAATGACAAATCCGCAACTTGCCCAATTATTGCCAGTTGACTCGGCGACTTCGAGGCTAAAGGATGTCCGAACGATCTGAATCATTTCAATTGTTTCGAGGAATAGTAAATTTGGGACAGTTTTTTTATTTTGTTTTCATTATACTGCTTTTATTATAAGCCTAAATACTTAGTTGGACGAGCAACCAGATCGGCTTAAGCCATGCACACATTACACGATTTCTATTTCACAAAAACAACCAATTACTAGAAAAGCAATTTCGGTATCAGCGTTGCGAAATAAACAATAATAAATATTGACTAAACTGCTTTAGTTGCCGAATGGTATAGAAGCCGAGCGTGGTTTAGGGATAGTTGCACATGAGCGATGCGGTTCGACTGCGTGACTACTGCGGTACGACTGCGGGGCATCTGCGGGGCAATGGCGGCACTCGTCGCGTCCCATCCGGCGGCGCCGTATTATACTGAACACAACCCGAACTTCTAGATAAGGAGCGCTCGTTTAGTAAAAGACTCACAATCTGTGTACGTAGTTTGCGAAGGTGCAATGAACCCATATGTTATTGAACTTTATCTTTTTTTAAGTAACAGAAAGAGGCATAAAGAGAATAGAATTCTTCTGCTGGATAATGCAATCAAACCTTTTGTATTAAGACAATTATGCCAATCGAAAAGATTGTTGGAATCAGAAAAACACCGGTTTTCCTAGAAACACGGATTGCTTGTTTTCTCTGCGACAGTAATAAAAATAAGGTTGTGGACTTACAACCTGGTACAGGTTCCAGGAAGTCGCGGGATGCAGGCCACTTCCAACAGGTCAATATGGAGATCCGTGAGGAAGACCTATATTCAGCACTGGACTTCCTGTGGCAAAAGAGAAAGAGAGGGTCATAACATACCATCAATTGAGTAACTAATACATTTATCGAACTTATGACGTAAAATATATTAGAATGAAATGCGTTAACGTCACGCTGGCTCCCCGTCGTGTGTTCTACGCTTTAACCATCCACATTCACTACGTGCGATGTGCGTGTGAAATGAAACCGCAAAAGTTTCCAGGGCGTGACACAAACGCTGAACCAATTCAAACTACCCACGCAACACTATACATGTTTTAGAGGCTGTACGGTTTTGGTTAAAACCAAATTGGTGTACAGAGTACGAACGTTGGCGGTCGATGTGGTGAGCGTTTATAATCAACGTATTTTCTGGCCTATGTAACAAAAAAATTAAATTGGCTTTTATTTCCTAGAACACAACAATGCGTTTACACTGCTGTTTGACGGGAGAAATAGACATTGCGGTGGTACCGAGAGAGCTATCAGTAAGTAAAATAATTAAACAAAATAGAAAACTATATAACCATTCCGAATCAAAGAAATACCACTTCAAAAGCATCGTGTCAACCATAAACACACATAACATAACCAACCTAACCGAATAGAGCAAGTATAGTCAGCGATAAAACGTCAGCCAGCCACACCGGTGCCTTTATAATTAGAAGTATGAAACTTGGCGCATTCCGCTTGTTTCAGCCGACCCACTTCTGTTGCAGGGTGTGCGCGATGTTCCTGCCGGAGTTCGCAAGTTTCGTCGCCGCCATCTTGTTCGCCGTGCATCCCATCCACACTGAAGCGGTGAGTTCAATTACTATTCATTACGTAATTAGGACTTTTTGTTAGAATAAGATCATGGGTAGAGAATATACCAACGTGCGGCAAATTTCATTACAAATACAACTGCAAGTAACAATATTTTCAGTGGAACTATCATATTTAGGAGTCATTTTCCAATCAACAGATATAATCTATTCATAGAATCGCTTAGCAATTTTGCAATATTTTATATAACAGTTGAAAATCCAATGTTATTTATCTGAAGCTTAAAACTTCGGCTATTAAATAAAATAATTTGAATTCGAAATATTGACGATTTGGTAAACATTTAACATTCAAAGAGGGAAGTATTTTGCGTGAAATGTCCAAACGAGCGATTTTACTGACACGTTCCGATTTCCCCGATATATTGCAAGGGTTTGAAAATTTGATCCGTTCAAACGTGTCATATCCAGTCGCGTTGCGTAATCTTTATTAAATAAAATATTTTCATGTCATCTAAAGTATGAATCGCCGCATATTAATAGCATGGAACATTGATTGAGGACTATGGAGTACAATCAATTTGGCAAGTGTATTTACGAGTACTCTTATATGTGTTTCTACGTTATACCTTTATAAACTATACTCGCAATCCAAATGAATACGGATACCGAACCACCAGCAAAACCTTCTACCATTATGCCATGCTATACTTGCATTCTTTGTATGCTTATAATTTTGACACCACCATACGATCATCACAGATATATAGTATATGACAGCCACCATGGCGCCATCGGTTAGACGCCGCATGTGAAACGCGAGGTCCCAGGTTAGATTCCCGCACCAAAATAAATGTTTTGAGACCCACATATATTCGTTTCAGTTCTGGGTGTTTGTGAGACCGGAATCTCGCGTAGTTCCTGATACAAGACTCGATCTTAGTGTGGGGACAGGATGTATGTGACTGTTGGGTTTATTTATTTATTTATCTACTGTAACAGAAAATTCCACGTTATACCTCGATATGAACTGAAATTTAAAATACATTCCCCGCTGAATCAGTTTCGAGCACAAAGGGTGCGCCAATATCAAATATGTGATAAGCAATGTACTGAGTCCCGCTCCCGGATCTCACAATAGAGGGGGGAGCGCGGGGCGTCCACCGTACGTTTTACGACACCAATTTCTTCCCGTGACAAGTGCTCTAGCATTACTCTCGAGGGAACGGGGCACTAAAATTGAATCATTTTTATTCATGCCCCCGCTGTAGCTATAACTTGTGTCTAACATAACTATGATCTGAACTTTTCTTTAGTGTCAGAACTTGTAGCTATAAAACCGCAGGAGTTGAAAGCCAATTTGGTGGGTCAATTGTGTCCGGGTCATGTCAAATATATCGGTTATTGGGATATATGATGATCCTGTTACGGAACTGTTTTCGTAAATTAAGCTATAACTTTTCGACTATTACTTGTATTTGTTTTATTGTCTGTTACTATACAGAAATCACTTGCATAGCAGTCTAGGGAATAACAACTTACAGTATTACAAATACCCATACTTAAAACCACAAACTTAATCCTTCGTATTGTCTCGAGAAAACCAGAAACTACAAGACTATTCGGACTGATCGACACAAGTATTCGTTTATAACACAAATATTATGTGTCAGTGGGGGAATAAAAATAATGGTGTTTCAATTTACAGTCGATTTCTCACTCTCAGCGCAACAGACATTCATAATTCTGTATCAGCCCTCATACGTCCTACAGCAGGGCTCGGGCCTCCTCTACAATCGAGAGTACGATTGACAGTGATGGTGGACTATGTGGCCTAACCATTCTCAATCATACTTTCATAATTAGTCCCAAAATATTTATCCCTAATAAATGCAAGTGTAGAAATTTGTTATCCCGCTCGAAACACAAATAAAGTATGAAAGACAGAGCTCAGTAAATTTTAACGTAAAACGGCTTTGTTATGGTAATATCTAAAATGTTCCGAAACACTTATTTTTCATTCAAAAAAGGTATGAGCGGCCGCGTACCTCGGATTATCTCGTACCGAATCCACGGGAGAAATGGACCTAAAATTAATTTTATGTGTAATGTAAAAATACATTGGCGTCGTCGTGTATCTGACTTGCAAAATATTTTTCATTTATTATTAGAAAGACTGGTCTTTCCTTTTAAAAATAAACCATGAAACCCTTATATGATTTAGATCGATTATAAAATGACAGTTCTTAAAAAAGGATTAGAAAAACTTAATGATCGTCATCTTTAGTTACAGCAACTATGTGTATACTGCTAACGGTAACTAGTTGTATCTAAGCTGCAAATTTAACGAGATTTTCGATCCCAAAACAATTTTTCCCATTAGCCACTCGAAAAATTACAACATACAAAATCCTTCCGGCAACAAGCTTGGAAAAAGGTAATCTCATGTCCGTGCAATAAAACCATTTATATGATTTATTATAAAAGAGGTGATTTATAAAAGTAAGGGTTACAGATTATTCTGAAAATACGTTTAGGTATTTTTTTATTCAAAGTTTAATTACCATTCACAAAGACTATTTGCAAACCACATTCACCTGATGATAAGCGACACGATCGCTCATGGACAGTATCAAAACTAAACAACACCATGAATTACAAAGCAATGCTTAGCGATGTCACAGAATACTAAACTTACAGAAGTCAAGCTCCATACAAAGCGCGCTAAATCAACGCACACATTGACAGCGTTCACCGACACGATATTTCAAACCAGTCGAGACCACTGCGCGCGTGAGTGTCACCCGCTTCGGGAAACGCAAAAAGTGAGATGTTTTGTGCAAAGATGGAGCAAATGAATAAAAGTTATTACACTTGTATATAAAACACCAGATTATAATAATTGAATATAAATTTCATTTTAAAAAAACATATATTATAAAAAACAATAACAAGAAACTTAGAATAATGACATACACATTCTCAGCGAGTTCATAAATAAAATTAAAATTTATTTATTGTGTTATTGTGTTTTATATATTTTATTTAAAAATTTAATCAAACGATAGGAGTGCTATTACCACGATACGTGTTTACGCATAAGCCAGAGTTAACCTTGCGCGAACGCCGAGCGTGAGCGGCAACAAAAGTGAAGTTATGTACACAAGCTTGATTTCTGTTAGTATTCTGTGGCGATGTACTGTTCTCGCCATCCTGACACATAAGGTGTTAAGTCTCAATATGTCCGTATCGATAAGCTGCCTAAGCGGTTGGATTTTGTCATTTTCAGCGCCCAGTGAAGTCCTTAAACACGCGACATACATTTTTCGCCACAAGCCAAAAGATATATCGTAACACGTATAAAAATATTCAACATTTCACTAAGCACTCCACTAAATAACCGCACCGCGCCATATTCAAGACTTGCAGAATATATAACAAAAATGTCATCTCACTCCATATTTCGTTGGTCGGCATGACAACGCGCAGCAATCGTAACTACTACACTTTATTGCACCAGCACAGCGACATCGCAATTTCAACGGCGAATATGTAATCTTCACGAATTTTTAAGTAAATATTACTAAAAAATATTATTATTAAAGTTAGTTCATTTATCTATACTATACAGGCCGATATTTATATATGGTATTCAATTATTTTTTACGCAGGCGAAACCGCGACAAATAACTAGTATGGATATTTAATTCTTTTATTGCTACTTCAAGAGCCAAAATCAACGACTGACTTGGTATATTTGAAGGTGCACGTTCCACATACTTTGTAATTGTTAGAGAGAACCATAAACTTAATGTAAGTTTGACCACAACTAGTAAAGACTTAGTGGTATGTCTGAGAACTCATTTACGTACGATTTCTCAAAAGGTTTTCTTTCCATCATTAAAACTAGCGATATTTGACTATTAATTCATAGAAGTACATAATTAACCCGGGTCTTCGGTATTAGAAAATGTGAAATATTTTTTGGAATCACAATAGCCAGACTGAAAAAAATGTCGAACTCATAGCCGTTCTTTTCCCAAATAGTAAATAACAAATACCATTAAAAAAAACCCCAATCTGGTATACATCTAAATAATTAGGGTATTAAAACCTGCTCGCTGGAAATTAAAATCAACTCCTATACACATAGTATAATTTGAAATAAACAACAGAATGAAATACAAACAAAGCCTTATCTAAGACAAGAAAGAATAGCCAACATTTATCTTTCAAACGATGTAAACACACACGACACCAACCCACCCGACTCCAAAGAAATCTAACTTAGAGCGGCATAATAACTTTTTTCTATCCCCGTGTCAGCTGAAACAACAGCTTAAGCACGGAATTCCTTGAAGCAGTCGAATTGCTAAAGGTATTAAAGACCTCGCCTTTATAAATGACTGAAAAAAAATGGATATAAATTGACTCGATAGGAAATTATAATTTCGATTTTACCAGTTTTTTGTTTAATGTTTTTTTTTTATTGCTGTGAATGGTGAGACGAGCGTGCCGTTTTCCTGATGGTAAGCGATGCGACCGCCCATGAACAGAAGCAAAACCAAACAACACCTTGAATTACAAAGCAATGCTTGGCATTCCACTGCGCTCGCCATCCTGAGACACAAGATGTTAAGTCTCAATATGTCCAGTAGTTACTCTGGCTACAATGTCCTTCAATCCGAAACACAACAGTGCATTTAAACTGCTGTTTGACGGGAGAAATACATTGCGGTGGTACCCACCCAGGCAAGCCTCTCACAGATGAGAGACCTACCACCAGTTAAAATGTTTTTGTCATGTCATGCAATTGCCATTTTGATATCATCTTGTAGCGGCAATTTTGTAAATATAAAGATATTTATTTTTCCAGCTAGCAAGATGTCCAATAATATGTTAGTAACCTAATGAAACATCAAAATTCAAGTATATGCATTATGCTTACCATATTCTATTTTATCGAGGCGAAACAAGTATTTGTGTTATTTTTCCCTAAGAATATCAATTTAAAATCAACCACCCGCGTTTGAATTAAATATCACACAAACAAGCACCATCTAAACCATGAAACCCAATAAAAAATACTTTTAAAGTTAAGAAAAACTATAACTATATTTCAAGAGCGAAGTTAGCCATGAAAGTTGAATGTACATTGCGCCGTCGCCAAGATGTTTGTAATAAAGTCATGAGAGGCCCGCCTGCTTCCTGCCACCGTACGACGCGAACCCACTACATTGCCTGTCTTATAGACTGGAAAAACTAAACCAGAAAATAAGGACGAACTTCGCTACAAGTTAAAGAACGTTGAGGGTTTTATGTCTGTGTCGCGGGTAAAACTAGATATGCCATTCGATTAAATAACTTAGTGTTTAGAAACTATTATTTACGTTTTGTTTTCATGCCTTCGATTTTTTTTAATGCTAGCTCACTAAAGTGGCTAAATTGCAACTGAAATGCAATGCTATCTAGACCAAGTATCGATTGGCAACAACGTACTCTTTCCCCTCGACAATATTAGGAATGACGGAATATAATAATTTACTTTTTTAAATTTATTTTATTATAACCCAACAATCACTTGAAACACTGGATAGAGATTCAATAATTCGTTCAAAACAATCATTTATCTGGTGGTAGGACTCTCATATGTCAAAGCTGGTTTTTGTACTAATGTCTATTTCTATCAGTGTAAATGCACTGTTTTGCACCGGTTTGAAGGAGATTGTAGCCAGAGTTACTACTGGACATATTGAGACTTAACTATCTTCTGACTCCGGATGGCGAGCGCACTGGAATGCAAAGCATTTTTGTTATTCATAGTGCTTTTGATTTCCTGTTTGGTTTTACTACAGTATCGCTTACCATCAGGCGAATTACATCCTCGTCTCGCTGTTCATTGCAATATTATAAAAACTTACTTTATTTATTCTTAGGGGGATAGAGCTGCTCGCGTCCGTAGGTTATTCCAACTTGTTCATACAAGAACACCCTACACGTATCCCCTGGGTGGTGCCAAATGAGTAGCAACGCCAAGTGTCAGGCGGCGGTCAATTAACCCAACTAATCAGACTAAACCTAGTCTGCTTAGTGTAGGTAAGAAATGATCTTCACAACCCGTTATCTTGTGGTCATGTCTCGCGAGACCGGAAACCTTGGCTTAATCGCCCGGGTTAAGAGGAAGAAAACCTCAATAAAATAATAACCCCAATCCTACGGTGGAGACCGCGCCAAGAGGATGAATGGCTGAAGGGATTTCAGTTGCTAGCGCCAACCTTGATGAACCTGGCGAATTATCATTGTATATAGCCTTCTCACAGGAAAGGCGTCACCCTGTGAGCGACCACCCTATCGTCCTTACTCGTGGGAATCTAATGTGTGATTCAGTAAACCCAAATAAAAACCAAAAAACCTACATACAGCAAGTTTTTCACAAAGGAATTCTTGAACACCGACCAAGATCCGCCTCTTTTAGTGGAAGTATAGAACATAAGAGAATAGATCTAATCAGACCTCAAGCAACGACTCCTCCCCTCACAACAAATGAAGAACCTCAACAGGAACAGTTACCTCCAGAATGGCAACGTGTTCCGAAATAAAAAAAGCGCAAAACACGGGAAGGCTCCCCACCTTCACCTTCACCCACGCAGACAGCGAATAGATATACTAGTCTACAACTTGACCCTAAGGACGACTCCGGTCCAAGTTATAATCATATAAATAAACCGCCACCAATTGTGCTGTATGGAATTGAGGATGTTAACGAACTCTCAAAACTGATTGCATCAACAATTCCGATTACCGAATTTAAATTCAAGATTGTTAATAAAAATCTTTTACGCCTTATGGTAAACTCGACGGACCATTATAAAAAAGTCATAACTCTAATCAGACAAAAAGGATTAATAGGGCACACTTTTACCAGAAAAGAAACAAAAGCATTTAGAGTTGTTATTAAAAATTTGCACCACTCTACACCCCATGAAGCAATAATCGCAGAAATAGAAAAGACAGGTAACCAGGTCCGTGGAGAGATAATTAATGCACGTTTCGGAGCAGATAAAAAACCTTTAAATACATTTTTTGTTAATTTAGAACCTAATCTCAATAACAAAGCCATCAAAGATATCCAATACATCTTCCACCAGCGAGTAAAAATTGAGGACCCTCGAAAATCAAAATCCATAGTTCAATGCCAGCGATGCCAGCAATACGGGCACTCCAAAAATAATTGCATGAGACCGTATCGTTGCGTTAAATGCGGGGAAGGGCATAAAACTTCTGACTGTCCTAAAAAAGACCGAAACACCCCATCTAGATGTGCACTGTGTGCTAGTGATCATCCAGCCAATGATAAGGGGTGCCAGGTATATAAAGAAATCTTAGCCAGAAAAAATAAGCAGAGTGGGTCTAATTCAAAACCAAATCAGCCAACTAACACCTACACTGAAGGCCATAATGCATCCTTAAGAAAAAAAACACCGGACACATCAGCTAATCAAACTTATGCGGAAACAACCAAAACCATTATTAATCAAAAAGATCAAAATAATTTGAGTGACAATAACAGTCCCAGTCAACCAAATATACCAAGTGATAACAATCACAGCCAACAAACTCCTACAGTAGAACAGATTCTGCTCAAACAATCTGAAAAGATAGATTTGCTCCTACAACAGATCAGCACACTACTTAACCTCCTTACCTCTATAATTCCAAAGCTTACTAAAAGTAAATAAGAAATGGCGTCACTTAGGATTGCAACGTGGAACATAAATGGCCTTTCGTCTTGTGTAAATGAACTTGAAGCCCTAATAGTTGCCAACAAACTGGATGTGGTTCTCATATCCGAGTCACACACTACCAGTAGGAGCAGTCTTCGTCTTAAGGGCTTCCAAATTTACCACTCACCACACCCAAATGGTGGTGCACTTGCTGAGTCTGCGCTGGTGATCAAATCAAGCCTTAAACATTACCTTCTTGAAGCCTACTGAACTGACCACCTACAGGCTACCAGCGTACGACTGGAAGAAAGTGCAGGACCAATTACTCTCTCAGCAATATACTGTCCGCCTAAACACAGCGTAACAGAGATAATGTTTTTCGATTACTTCAAAACTCTAGGTAATAGATTTATTTCTGGTGGCGACTGGAATGCTAAACATACTTTCTGGGGCTCCAGGTTGACTGTCACAAGGGGTAGATATCTAAAGAATTGCATTGACCAACATTATTTCCATCCTCTTTCAACTGGAGAGCCTACATACTGGCCAACCGACCCAAAGAAAATGCCTGACCTGCTGGATTTCTTCGTGACTAAAGGCATAAACTCTCTATTCACAACTGTGGAATCTAGCTTAGATGGGTCATCAGACCATACTCCAGTGATATTAACTTTGTCTTCAACTATGGTGGAATGCGAGCAAACTCCTTTATCTTTATTTACACAACAGAAAGACTGACTGGGAGTGTTTCCGTTCATACCTGGTTGACCACATTAACCTGAAAATTCCACTGAAAACATGTGAAGACGTCGAAGATGCTTGCAAAGATATCACAAATATTATTCAGGTGGCAGCTTGGGAAAATACGACATCGCTAAACATAAATTTGACTTCTATAATCAATCACTCACTGGAAGTCAAAAAGAAAATAGCCGAAAAACGGCGTCTCCGGCGGAAATGGCAGACATCGCGTAATCGATCAGACAAAAGCCCACTAAATAGAGCTATAAAAGACTTAAAAGTAATTCTAGAAGAAAACAAAAATACTAGCCTAAAGAAAACTCTAGAGTCGTTATCACCAACTGCGCGCGGAGAGTATTCTTTATGGGAGGCTTCTAAATACCTAAATAGGCCCCAGTTATCATTTTATCCTATAAAATGGCAGTCAACCTGGGCACGCACAGACCTTGAAAAATCGGAGGCTTTTGCTGCACATTTAAGGGAGGTATTTAAACCAAATGAAGGAAGTGACAAAGATGACTTGAATGACATACTCAAACAAGATATCCAATTATGTTTACCTGTCAAACCAACATCACCAAGAGAAGTTGCGAGAGAAATTAGATTTTTAAATCCTAATAAGGCGCCAGACTTCGAACTAATCACCCCAAGAATCCTCAAGGAGCTACCAAAGAAATGTATCACTTACTTGACTTGCTTGTTTAACGCCACTTTTAGGCTATCCTATTTTCCTAAGTTATGGAAGGTCTCAGAGATAGTCATGATCCATAAAGACGGTAAGCCACCACAAGACTGTTCCTCATATCGACCCATAAGTCTTACTCCAATCTTGTCAAAGCTATGGGAAGGATTTTCCTCAAAAGACTGGTTGAATTAATGAACGAAAATAAAACTACACCAGAGCATCAGTTTGGGTTCCGTAAAGCGCACTCCACCATCGAGCAGGTACATCGTGTATACCATTGCATCAGGCAATGCTTCGAGACCAAGAAATTTGTTCTGCTGCATTTCTAGATGTACAGCAAGCATTTGACCGGGTCTGGCACAAAGGATTGCTATCTAAGATCAAGAAAAAACTGCCACACTCCGTATTTTTTATCCTTGAGTCATATCTCTCCGATAGAGTTTTTCAAGTTAAGCACAAGGATGCTAGATCCTCTCTGATTCCCATTAAAGCTGGTGTACCTCAGGGGTCAGTGCTTGGTCCGGTCTTGTATAATATTTTCACATCAGATCTACCAATCTCAGATGATGTTACTGTCGCGACCTATGCTGATGATATTGCGTTTCTTGCTGTGGATAGTAACCCTGTAAAAGCTAGTGAAAAGCTTCAAAAACTTCTAGACGACACATCGAAATGGCTTCAGAGGTGGCGCATCCAAGCAAGCGCGCAGAAGTCCATCCACATTTGCTTCACACTAAGAAAAGGAGAGTGTCCCCCAGTGCGTCTAAATAACAACGTTTTACCTCGTACTGACTGTGTGAAGTATCTGGGCTTCCACCTGGATAAACGCTTAACGTGGAAATATCATATCAAAGCCAAGAGAGATCATGTAAATCACAAATTTCGAAGCTTATATTGGATGTTGGGCAGAAACTTGGTGCTTTTCTTGGATAACAAACTCATGATTTATAACGCTATATTGAAACCCATTTGGACATATGGGATTCAAATATGGGGAGTGGCCAGCAAGAGTAACATCATGTGTTTACAAAGGGTGCAAAACAACATTTTACAAAATATAGTGAAAGCTCCGTGGTTTGTAAGGAATGACGAAATACATGAATATTTAAACATACCAACAGTGGCATCAGAAATAGAGCGTCATAAGAAACAGCACATTGAACGCCTCAAAAATCATCCCAACCCACTTGCTTTAGGCTTACTCGACAATGTCAATGTGGTTAAAAGACTAAAAAGGAACCACATACTTTGAGGTGTCAGCAAAGCAATGGCTTGCTGCTCTTGAAACCATATTTCCTTCAACTCAGTAGATAAAAGTCTGGCGACTGATTGCAGCTCAAAAGCAAAACGGAAAAAAAATATTCTGGCATAGATTGCTTCATTTTAACATTATCATGGACATCTTCAAACACAAGCCCTTTTCCTAATCAAAATATCATAGTCATCACATTCTTTTATACACATTGTGTCCAAGAGCTGCATTTTCTAAAATAAACTTGTGTAAGAGAGCATAGTTTTTACAATAACATCACAGTTGTACGTATCCCCAGTAATGAAGTCGTGAGCGCCGGGCTGCCACACTGCTCTGTACATTCAGTTTTTACACCCCGGGCAAAACAACTGTGTTTTCGTAGATGCTTCAGCGGCGATTTTCTTCCTTTGTTTTCGTTTAGTTTTTTACACGTGCTTGTGTTTTTAGATAACGGGGTTAGTTAATTTTATCAGTACGTTTTTCTTCTTGGATTTGTTTTTAAATTAGATCAGCAATGGCGTTGAATAATGACTCTTTGTGTTCTTTTGTGGAAAAGAATGGAATAGATAGATGTTACCCGCCACTTTGGCTTAATGTGAATTACTAAACTTCTCATGCATTTTTATATTTTTCATATTAGAGCAATTCATAATATTATACCGTAGATATATGGTAGAAAATCCCATTTGATAGAAATTATGATATTTGAAATAATAGGGCTCTGTACGTGATACATTTCCAAAATTATAAAGCTTAATTACACATATTATGTAACTGTAATTTCGCTGACATGCGCGAAGCTTTGAATAGACAATTAACAGCAAACATAAAAATCTTATTACGGACTAATTAACTACGACATTTTAAATTCTACACTTGGAATTAACAGGGTCGCTAAAGTCTTCCTTATTATTCTTATGTAGGTCAGGAAGGGAGCACGTTTTATGTTCCTCAAGACTTAATGTCGCTAGCATATCACCCGAATAAAAATCTAAGTAGGTTTTTTTACCGCTTTTCACATTATAGGTCGAAATTTTGACTATGTTCGCTTGCTGACAAGATCTTCAATCAAAATTATATTTTGAAATAAAATCGTTATGAAACTGTAATGAAATTGTAGTCAAGATTTCCTAATTAAAGCGAAAAATGTCCAGTATTGAAAATAATAATATGACGACATTGAATCTGATTTTTGTTGTTTGCAACTATTTAATTTACATGTTTACCGTTTACACAAAATTATTTCTGTATTATAAACGAAAAAAAAATATTAAATGGATCTCATATATATCAGTCAATAACCATACTGGGAATTGTTCGAAAATATTTTCTTCATCAAAAACAATTCGGATAACTGCTAAGTGCCAAGTCAACAGAATAGCCTTGGAAACAGCTATTGTTTGGCTTCCTTTTATAATTAATTTGATTGATTGTTCTGGGAATAATTCAATACAAATTGTTTGTATATTTTGAAATAAATTGGGCAATAATTCCAATAAATACTCTTATTCAAACGAATTGTTTCTACAGAAATACAGTCCTTTCTGATGTTATTGTAATAACTATACAGAGGTTCCCTAATCGATACAATGCTTTATGGTGGTGTCATTGTGTTGAAAATATGACTAATCTTGAAACAATACCGAGAAGTCCATCATTTACTTGTGATAGGTCTCTCATATCTAAGAGGCCATCTGGGTAGGTAACACCGCAATGTCTATTTCTGCCGCCAAACAGCAGTGTAAATGCATTGTTGTGTTTCGATTTGAAGGACATTGTAGCCAGAGTTACTACTGGACATTTTGAGACTTAACATCTTATGTCTCAGAGTCTACAGCGGAGGGGTCTAATTCAAGGGGTTGTTTGGTTTTGCTACTGTTCATGAGCGGTCGTATCGCTTACCATCAGGCGAACGGTTTGCTCGTCTCGCAATTCATTGCAATAAAAAAAAATTGTTAAACAATCAGAAATAAATAAATGCTATCACAAGCCCCAAAATGAATGCTCTTACAAATAAATTTAAACGAACTTATACATAGACCGTTGTAAAACCTATTTTAGCTATCAAATGTTTTGTCTTCTTCGCTCAAACTAAATTCAAAAGTCGTTCGAAAGGGACAAAAAATTCGATAACTAAAATTATTAAATAAATATTTTTGACTTTCTCCATTGAGGACATTTTTAAAATCCTAGAAAATATCCTTTAACTTATCAATGCTTATATTTATATAGCGGTTAAAATAATTGCAAAGCGGTAGAAATGTTGAACATATTTTTTCTCGCTCGATCTGTTTGCAATTTATCATGGCGCGTTGTTGGCTAACTCGACGATACAGCTGGAATTAGTTGGTATTTCCCCTGGCACTCATTTATAACTCCAGCTGATGCAACGTATAATTCACTTGTACGGAACTTTACTTTCATTTAAAGCGGTAAAAATGATAATTATACATGTATACAGAAACATAGTCTGTTTCCCAGAAATAGTCAGTGGTGCTAGAACACCCATGTTTCGGCTTGTATGTTCAGTCCCATTATGTGATATGATGTCACTAGGCTGATAATGATAATTATACAATTGTAGTTCAAACGACGTGGTACCAGTTCAAATTTATACTCATAATGAAACTAAATCTATTTTTTTTTAATAAAAAAATTTAAAATTGCGAGTATGTTACGGGTAAACTGTCAGTAAGTCGTGGCTTCTCGTTTACAGTTTACGCTTTAAACCAATTACGCCATGAAGGCTAATGCAAAAACATATAATTAAGATTTAAATGACCTGTTAACTTTTCAATCATTTCCTAACGAGTTGTATAAATTCTAGTATGATATTATACATAGCATTCATTGAAATAGAATTCACTGTATTATCTGTGCATTTAACACCTTGCAATTTACCCTCCAAATTTTGTAATGCAATGAATTAATAACTAAAATGTGGATACGTGTGCAGGTAACCGGCGTGGTGGGTCGTGCCGAGATGTTGTCATCTCTATTCTTCCTCGGCGCGCTGCTGTGCTACGCCAGGGCGGCCAACCGAAGGAGATATACAGGTTTGTTGTATACTTGTTTTGGTGGTTGTCAATCAAAGTGAGAAATTCATTGTGTGGTTATAAAAATGGTGATTAAAAAATCTATAAGGAATATCCGTCGGATTTTATCGCGCATTTGGTTTGATTATTACTAGTTTAAAATGTCGATTTTAAACCAAATCCGTGATACCATACGTAAAAAATAGTTTAATTGCAATGTTACATGCACATAAATCTAATATAAAATGTGCTAGTTTTGTTTGTTTTACAGAATATGTAATATTAAACCCAAAATTAGTTATTAGTTTAATATGAAAATTTAAATGTATTATGACTTCCGAAGCTATAATTAGTCATTTTAGATTTATATTATGAATTTTTCCGCAAAACATTGTCACTTTTTACTCTACTGGGATTTCATATTAGTTATAACTGTAATGTTGTGATAAGTTCAAGGGTTCAAAATAATATTTGCAGCGACATACATTTAGAATTTAAGCAAATCGCGTGAAAATCTGTAATGATATCAAACAATTGTCCCACAGATTGGCGGTACGTAGCTGCGTGCACCGCGTGCGTGGGTATCGCCATGCTGTGCAAGGAGCAAGGCATCACTGTCACCGGCGTCTGCGTCGTCTACGAACTCTTCGTTGCGCAGAAGGTACATAATACTAACAAGTAATAAGTGGAAAACATTGAGATAACATAATAGAGGGGACACTGCAAACAAAATGAAGATTACCTTCTATTTCTGTTTCTGTCACGCCTACGAAGTAACATTATCTTCGCTCTCGCTTCACTGTGTACCCGTATGCACACACAATACTCAGATATTTTATTCCCGATGTCCGCTCTAGGGTAATACCTCAATGGTGGACAGTAATTTATTTCCAACTCCTCCTATTAATTTAACTTTCTGATCAATTTCGTTGCGAATTAAAGACACGTTAGTCATTCCCGGAGACTCGCCGAGCTTCAATGCTCGGTGCCATTACGTTGCGTGCCACTGTTGATCCTGGCTTACAGGAGTTACAGTGGTGGGTGTGAGGACAGGATAGTCTCCATAATACTACCGCCAACTTCATACAAACTTCAACCGACTGCCTGTTGAATTACTTATCACACGTCTGACAACAGACGAACTTCATTTGTCTAGGTTGTGAAACTGAAGACTCCGGTTCCCAGGTGGCTGCATGGCGTACGTAGCTGAATTTGTTGTTGATATGCCTTAGTGTTATCATGTGATGAATGTGTTGAGAATTGAATTTATTTGTGATTGACGGTAAAGTGATCACACTGTACCTAATGGAAAGTCCAATCAAAATAGTATCCATCGCCACAATAATGAGGATTATTGAACTACAACTAACGAGTTATTATACCGGTTATACACAGGATTAGATCGAAATATTTACGCGGGATGATTTAAGGGTTTTCCACCATCGAAAACCCTTTAATGGTTTTCTGCGAAGATTTGGTGTCCAGACTGATGCAAAGTTCCACCAATTACTTCACTCTGCATTAAAGACCCAATACTATCCTTATTGGTGATAGTGAACAATACATAATCTCAATTTTTATTTCTAAACCCCTAACGTCGTAGTTCAGGAGGCGGCAGTCGCTGGTCGTAGATTAATCGACATTTTCTAAACCCTATAGCGTCGGAGTTCAGGAGGCGGCAGTCGCTGGTCGTGGATGGACGCGTGGGGCAAAGGCTCCGGATGGGGCTGCGCATGCGGCGAGGCAGCCAGGCGAGTGGCGACTGTGTGTTGCGCAACCCTGGCTCTCCTAGCAGCCAGGCTCCATGTGATGGGCGCTCAGCTGCCCGTGTTCACCAGATTTGACAACCCTGCTGGAGCCGCTGCGGCGCCTACCAGGTATAGTTGAATATATTTTATATTTGGGTTGCCTCAATTTTTAGGTTATTCTAAATTGGATGGACATGGACTGGTCTTCTGGCTGGCTAGTTGATGATGCACGTGAAATGCATGGAGTGGATGATGCCATCATGTATGCGTAAACGATTGACGAAAAGTTTTGTGTCGCTCATGGGAAAACATATTTTTAATTGTTTTTAAGGCAAATGTAATATGAAAAGCTGAAAATATTAGAACTGAAGATTTGACGCTTTTGCAACTTATTTTAAATTTTTAGATTCTCCATCTCATAAAAGCGGAAAATATAGGCAAGATTATTGCAACAACCAAAAAAGTGAACAATTCAAAATATCACAACACAACTCGATAAAAAAGATCTCCAACACCGAACAAGTACAAATTACCGACGTAAGAGGCTGCTACATGGTCTAATTACGGCAATAACGTCATAACAGATTTGCCCCGTTCAGTAACCGCTTTAGTCGAAGATGAGAGCATCTTTTTCTTTATTACCCTGAGTAATGAGGGTCGAGGGGTAATGGTTGCCTTTGACAACCGGTTTAGTGTACTGAACGACGCCGTGATGTTGGGCCACATTAATTTTACGAGCGGCGTCATTGTCCGCTCATTGTTTTTCGTCTGGTTTTTATTTACGTAGTTTGGATGTTCGTGTGTTAGCATCGGTTTGGAAAATCTATTTTTGGAGTATAATTTAAGTAATCTAGAATTTTGCAGAGGCACTTATTGGATTTTTCAATGTAAATATTTGCACTGAGCTGATATTTCTATATTTTAATTCGTAATATAACATAGAATGAAAAACACATTCATATGTAGTTGCGAATATCAAAGCATAATGCTTGGCAAAATTCATTTATTAAAATGACATAGGTATAATTACTTCGATATTCAAAATTTTACACATAAAAATTATCTAATATTATTTGTATATTTCAAAATAGCATTTCAACAACAGATTTACTTAGATATTTTTTGTTTCTTTAGCTTTTAAAACCTAACTTTTAAAATTCCAGGCACTTAACATTCGCCTACCTACCAGCTCTCAACGCATGGCTGCTCACATTGCCAGAGGCTTTATGCTGCGACTGGACAATGGGCACCGTAGCTCTGATTAGATCCTGGCGGGATCCACGCAACCTGGCCACCATAGCTCTCGCCACCGCGCTGGTCGCAGCCGCCATACACGCGCTCAGGACTCGATGCTCCGCTTTGTCTATGGTAAATTACTGTAATGCCTTCTCGACAATATATCTGCAGACGTCCTCTTCGGATGGGTGTTGCGATCATCAAGTGGAACGCATGGTTTGTCATTTTGAGTAGTAGATTTTAATTAATGTTATTTTATTTAAACCGTGCATTCCACTTAACGATCGCAACACCAATCCGAAGACGTCTGCAAATGCATCTGTTGACTTGTGAAGGAGGCATAAGGGAGGATTCTCACGGCGTGTTTAGCACCCGCGCCCGCCGCAGGTGCAGGCATAAATCACGCCGTGAAAATATGTGCTTTTGTTTTTTTTTTTACATGTCTGTTTATTATGTCAAATAAATATTTTCATGACAGTCACACAAAATAAATAAAAAAGAATATATACGGACTTCTTCATTTGAGAGATTTTATATGATACTCAATGAATATTCAAATATATTATTTTCAGTACGCAGAAACATAATTTATAACTGAACACATTACCAAAATATCTGCTAAAGCTTCGGATTATTCCTGGAAAATAACCTATATGAAAATAATTGTTGTTATTGTTTCATTAATTTTCACAATTTCAACATCCAACTTTATACAAGAATCGAGCAATACAGAATCCAATCCAAGCAAAATTATTATTAAAACCATTGATTTATTTTTGAAAAACCAAGGTTGGCCCCTGTTACATTTGGAGTTCCAAAAGGAAAACCGTGAAAACGCGATAAAATAAATAAGTGCCTAGATATCTTTATTTCATAGGTTTCATCCAAACGGTGATAAAAATATTATCTTCATTTTTGTAAAACTTTATGTTAAAATACAAGCAAGCATTTTTAAAATCGTTGCGAGCGATGACTAATTCAGTAACGCTGCACTAGAGATGTACTGGAGCGCGCGCACCACTTACGTCGGAATACTTTATGCGCTTTCCGCCCTATCCATATATTTATCTGTATCTGTATCGGCCCATATACATCTCACTGCAGAGCTCGGGTCTATTCAACAATCGAGAGTACAATGCAGAGTGGTCAGGTCATATAGTCCACCACGCTAGGTTAATACGGGTAGGTGGACTTACACGCCATAGAAATTCTTATAAATCGCTATGATATGCAGGTTTCCTCACGATGTTTTCCTTCGCCGTTATAGTGCGTGGTGATTGACAATCAATATACACATAACTCCGAAAAGACAGAGGTGTGCCCTGTGATTCGAACCCGCAACCACCGTGAACATGTTGGCAACCGCGTCTGGTCCGTGTATCAACAGGCCACCACGCACTTTATCCATATATTTATGTCAATGATTAAAACCTTTTTCTTTTTTCACAGGGTCTAGCGTTACTCGTCCTGCCATTCTTACCAGCGTCTAACTTGTTCTTCCCCGTGGGTTTCGTGGTTGCCGAGAGAGTGTTGTACATGCCGTCCATGGGTTGGTGCCTGTTGGTGGCCCATGGATGGAGGCTCGTTGCCAAGAGACGGGCGAAGCTCGCTGCAGCTGCCTTAATATTCCTTCTGCTGGCATTCAGTGCCAAAACTTACTTAAGGAATTGGGACTGGAAGACTGAATATTCTATTTTTGCTTCGGGACTGAAAGTAAGTTTGACATTTTTGTAGTTATTTATTAAAATAAAGCTAATCATCATCATTATCATCATCCCACAGGAAGAATTCTGAACATAGGCCCCCACCAAAGCTAATAGTTATTATAAATTCGCTACTTATTATTTTATTAGGCAATCCTGTTAACATTTGTAATTCAATTATGTCTTTTTATATAGTATTTTTATAAAATATATTTTACACCAAATTTGCTTAATCATTTTAGTTACAATATTCATTTACAACTTAATAATATAAAGAGGATATATAAAGAGTGTTTAATAACAAAACGCAAATCATGAGCGACTTTAAATAAATTAAATTAAATTAATAACAAAAATATTCAGGTGAACCGCAACAACGCCAAATTATACAACAACGTTGGCCACGCGCTTGAAGCTGAGGGAAGATACTCAGAGGCCTTGGAATTCTTCAATACAGCAGTGGGCGTCCAACCCGATGACGTGGGCGCCCACATTAACGTGGGCCGCACCTACAACCACCTCGGCCGCTACCAAGAAGCAGAAGACGCTTACGTCAAAGCCAAATCCTTACTTCCTAAAGCCAAACCTGGCGAGTCTTACCAAGCGAGAATCGCCCCCAACCATCTAAATGTCTTCTTAAACCTTGCCAATCTGATATCAAAGAATGCTACGAGGTTGGAAGAGGCAGATATGCTGTATCGTCAAGCGATTAGCATGAGAGCTGATTATACTCAAGCTTACATTAACAGAGGAGACATTCTCATCAAATTGAACAGAACAAAGGAAGCGCAGGAGGTGTATGAAAGGGCTTTGTTGTATGACAGCGGGAATCCAGACATTTATTATAATGTAAGTATTTTGGAATTTCTAATAGATAATCTTATAAATTTTACAACTCTGATGAAATGATCTGTAATAATAAATTAATATTTTATTTCTTCGAATCACTCAGTGTCAATTAATTCAAATAATATTATTTAATGTCTTTTGATTTTAACATGTCTAAGAATAAATTTAAATGCTGAAGTAAACAAGTCTACTCAAATACGCAGTTCATCTTATCATGATTTTAATTAGATAATCTTATTTGAAAATCTTATTAGTTCATCATTTCCAAGAACTATTTTGAAAGCTCAGTATAATTAATTGTCTTAAATAAATTAAATTTGATGACCACTCTTGTATACATTACAAATCTATATAGTATTTTTAATTTGAATTATCTAATATTTTTTATATGAAATAAACCTTAAGTAGTTACATAATTCATACGCTTGCAAAAAAAATCTACTGCACCATGCTGTTCGAAAATTTGCATTTAAAAACGTATTAAACCAATTCACAGCTGGGTGTAGTATTACTCGAGCAGGGTAAGGCCTCACAAGCGCTTGCGTACCTGGACAAGGCGTTGGAGTTAGAGCCTGAGCACGAGCAAGCGTTGCTGAACTCAGCCATACTGCTGCAAGAACTGGGCGCGGCCGACCTCAGGCATATCGCCAGGCAACGGCTGCTCAAACTGCTTGATAAAGACGGTATGATATTTTACATATACTTTTTTTCTATAATATCTATATTAAGTAACATTTGTTGTGTATTATATACGGTTTTCACAGAATCATTACTTGATTACAAACATTAAATAATTAAATTGTAATATAATAATTAGAATGACATTGTATAATTTTACTTTTTCAAAATGATCCACTTGATAGTACCATCAAAGTGCTGTATGCGCAGTATCGATGGCCTCCGTGTTATTTTTTTTTTCTGTTTTCAATAAGATTTTTGATATTTTTATGGTGGCCTGGTCTGGGGCGCTACTATACTCATCCGGATTAATATAGTAGGGCCCCTGTATCGGATATATAGTGGCTGATCCCAAAATCCACTACACAAGCGTAGATCAACTTAGCAGTTTTACACCTAATGCACTGTCAGTCTTCAGCTGTATATTGGTATACAGCTATAATGCCATCCACGTTATTCCTAACCAACCTGATAATAATTATGTTTTTATTGTTTAAATTTGTATTTTTGTTTGAATTGTTAAATTTTATTTTGAACATTTATTGTTTTATTCATTTTTTTAAATTTTATTCTATGTAGTTTTAGAGTTAGAGTTTCTTTTATATTGAAATATCGTCGTGTTGGCCTTGACTGTTAAATTATGTTTTCTGTAAAAAAAATGTATCGCCTCGTATGGATCAACTTAACAGTTTTACACCTAATGCACTATCAGTCTTCAATATTCCATCCAAGTTATTCCTAACCAACCTATCTATCTCCTAGCGACAAACGAGCGCGTGCACTTCAACCTGGGCATGGTGTGCATGGACGAGGGCGACGCTGAATGCGCCGAGCGTTGGTTCCGAGCGGCCGTGCACCTCAAGCCAGACTTCCGTTCAGCTCTGTTCAACCTCGCGCTCCTGCTGGCCGACCGCCGCCGCCCGCTCGAGGCCGCGCCCTTCCTCAAGCAGCTCGTCAGACACCACCCCGACCACGTCAAGGCTCTAGTGCTCTTGGGAGATATTTACATCAACTCCGTCAAGGATTTGGATGCTGCTGAGAGTGTAAGTTGTTTTGTTTGGTCAGAGTTTACTGTAGGCTTGAACATAAAATAAGTTGTAAAACAATTACTTGTAGATAGATACATCGTTCTGCATTCTTTCTATTAGCCCATCCATCTTGAAACTTGTGCCGCTTTTTAACCGACTTCAAAAAAAGGAGGAGGTTCTCAATTCGACTGTATGTTGCTTTTTTTATGTTTGTTACCTCGTTTCTCTGTACTGTGTGAACCGATTTCGACCATTATATATGCATATATTTTGATTTGTTGGCTAGTCAAGTCATTAAGCAAATTAATCAACAAGCACAAGTTCCATGAAACAAATATTATTTTTTTGCTTTGCAGTGGTACTTATTATTTTGTTATTTTTTGTTTTTTTGTGGTTTTTTGTTTTGAAGTCGGTTTTTTGTGTTCATGTGGTGGCTAGTTTACTCGTGTCGTCACGATCGTCATTATCTTCCACCAGAGTACGTCCATAGTAACATAGTAGATTTTATAATGATCTCATCAGCGACTTGTTTATGGATTGTAACAACTTTTTCATTGACAATTATTATTAGTATTTCGAAGAAACTTTTGACAGCCTTATAGAGCCACAAAGTTATCTGACCCGGTGAGAGAGTCGCTGTAATCGAATTTGGTGTTGCCATTAAAAATAGATATTGCACAAAATGGGGTAAAGTAAGATTTTTCAATCCGATCAATAGTGTCGAGAAAATGACCAGTTTCATCTGCATATTATTTTTCCTTCACACGATTTCTAACAAATCGCTCCCCAAAACCCTTAAAAAAGTGTATCTGTATTCTCCTCCACAATCGAGAGTACGATTGCGGGGGGTTAGGCCATATCACAGGCCATATAGCCCACCACGCTGACCTCATGCGGGTTGGTGGACTTACATACCATAGAAATTCTAATAAATCGCTATGGTATGCAGGTTTCCTCCCGATGTTTTCCTTCACCGTTATAGCGCGTTTTTATCAATACAAGCATGGCTCCGAAAAGTCAGAAGTGTGACCTGAGATTCCAACCCGCAACCAGCGTGAACAAGTTGGCTGCCGTGTCTGGTCCATTTACCAACAGACCACCACGCACGTAACCTAAAATGAGACGAGTAAGATACATTTTAGTTTATGATATGTACTTACATATTATATTCTACTAGTACGTACATAATTCTGTTTTCGTGGAATTTATTTTATAAAGCTGACAACACAAACCTTTGGTGGCAGCTACGCGTTAATAAAAATTTTCGAAGGGTATTATTGATGTCGGAAGACGCTTTTCACCCTACGTAAAATTTAATACCTGAAGTATAACGTTCCTAGCATCACTTTTTAAAGCTTTCGGCATTTTTCACTAGTTTTAAATAATGCAGGAAAAATAAATACATTGAGTAAACAACCAATGGCGGATATGTCAGCAACTGGCAGCTAGATTGACAATTTCAAATGACGTCTTTGTTTCCAGTTTTGGCCACCGGGCCAGATAACTTTGTGGCTCTATAGTTATCTCCACACAGAATGATCAGCATAAAACTATGCTCAAGTTGCTAATCATGATAGTGTTTAATAAAAAAATACGGGTTTGGATACAAGTCATTTTAGCTGATGTTGGTACTTGGACTTTATCAAAAATTTTCGGCTATGGATACAAGTCATTTTAGCTGATGTTGGTACTTGGTGTTTCTCAATTTACCGTTATGAATACAAGTCATTTTAGCTGATATTGATATTTAGTGATTATCAAAAATTTACGGTTATGAATACAAATAATTTAGGTGACATTGGTACTTGGTGATTATCAATTTACGACTATGGATACAAGTGGTTTTATCTGTTGTTGTATGTGTTGCAGTGCTACCGGCGCATCCTGGAATTGGAAGCGGACAACGTGCAGGCACTACACAACCTGTGCGTGGTGGCCGTGGAGCGCGGGAAACTCGCCGTCGCCGAGGAGTGCCTCGCGCGCGCCGCCGCACTCGCGCCGCACGAACACTACATACAGCGCCATCTGTCCGTCGTGCGAGCGAGACGACACGCACACAAACCAGCCGCCGACACGCAGGTGCGAGCGAGATGGAACTACATCCCACAACACCCCCCCGACCCGCACGAAGCCGACGCCTCATAGCGTAGCGACACCGACCCCGTGTAATGTACATATTTGCGACGCTTCGAAGCCATCGACGTTTTTCGCTTCCATATTCGAGTATTTTCTTACTTTACTAATTAAGAATCTGTGGAAACTTTGTATCTCGTAGTATATCCGGCGGCGGCTTCGAAGTGTTGGCGTTAGTAATATCTTTTTAAACACCAAGAATAGGCCGTACATCCCGTTTTCGCCCTGCCTTTTTCGTTTTTTTTTTTTGTCAGTTTTAATTTATTACAATCAGGGTATTGAGCGTCTACACAACACATTTATGATGACTATATGAAAAATCAAGATTTTTGTTATAAATTATATTTTTTTATTTCATCAAAAATCTAGAATCTACGACCATACATACCTAATGGAATCACTGATTCGATATTAAAATACCATTAAATTGTTGATACATAATGAGGTCGTAGGCAAACACTAATGACTGGTATAATTTACAAAATGCGAAAAACTAATTAAGACAACCTATATTGGATTGATCTCGTATTTAAATATGTAATTTGCGTACCGTATTTCGTGATATTAGTTAATTATAGCTTGACCAGAAAAATAGAAAACGCAATAGGACCGCCATCTTAGATTTTGTAACCTGTACCATTCGGAAGTTTGTTTTATATTTTCCTGGTCGATTATTGTATAATTGTGTATGCCATAATATTATAGTTATTATGTAGAATATGTTCGAACGAGCTTTTGTCATTAGCCTGGTATACGGAAAAATTGACAATTATATACTTGTATGTAAAAATGAAATAGCATTATATAGATGTCTTGGTAATTTATTTGTATGTATGGCATTGCAATTGTTATTTGGATATTATTTTCCCGGTCGTGGGCGACATTCAACTGAACAGTGATCAATCGAATTAAACCGGATCCCATTTGTATATTGCATGTTACTGTCCCTAGATGTATTGATGCATCAGCTATCACGCATCAAACAGTTAAAAATTCGTAAAATTCTTGGCATTCACGAAACCTTAATCTAAATTTAACGCCCGGTTTTATTCGATTGTAAAGTTAATTATCACGGAATGTGGGTTTAGTATCGGCTTAAGATCAACTAATATAATACATCCCATGCTTCGGATAGGCGTTGGGAGTAGAACTAGTCCCCGCGTAATCGCCATCCTGATTATAAATGCAGTAATACAATACGTAATAAAAACTTAGCCTCTTGACCACGGTTTTGAAGTATAATTTAAAAGGCAATGTTAATATATATTGCGCTGTCTAATATAGTGCTAAATATTAGCGACAGCTTCTTAAACAAAATGCCCACGCATTTTCTACTGACTTCATATAAGTGATAACTGGAAAAATAAACACAGAGATTTAAGCTATAATTAGTACAATACCTAGTCAAAAAAACAAGGATAGTATAAAATCTATTCTTAGACAGCGCAATATGATCAAAGCCTGAAGCTAAATTACTACTCCGTATTATTTCTATGCTCTATTGTTTTACAAAAATAATCTCAATATTAAACTTACCTATTCGATAATCTGGAAATAGATTATTTTCGTAAACGCTGATGTAATGTTTAAGTAAAAAGTAAATAAATGAACGTGATCGACCGTTATTAGAATTAGATGTGAAAAATGTAACGTTGTTAATGTTTTAAGATAAAAAGTAACTTTTGTAAAAACTGAATTTTTTACAATGTCTTGAAACATTTCTGGTGGGAACTCCGACGTGAGTTGATAAATGCGTAAGGACCCCGAATATTATAAACTATTTGTCGTCAAAACGTTTATTTTTATAAAATAAAACATGTTTCAAATGAACCGATATTTCATTTTAATTAAACCTACACCATGCGTACTACCTTTTGCTGCTGCCCTTGTGATTTACTTGCATGATGCAGAATATTTGATTTATAACTTTATGAAATAGCTGTCTGCCTATCTTCGAATTGGTGCGGCGTTAAGAAATGATGACGCAGTCGGCTGATTATCCCGGACGCCAAGAATAAGGGGGCGCCCAAGGACTTGTTTTACTTACTTTCGTGTAATTTGTAAACAATACTATGACGTAAAATTTACAAATCTTAGCATGAAGACGCCGTTGGTGGCTAAATCGCTATTTCTCATTGGTCAATCCGACATAATCTTAACACGAGTAATTTATTTACTCGCAATTCAATAATTTTAATTACGAATAAATAAATTTGGTATCAATCGCAATCATTCCTTAGTTTTAGTCATGACGACTTTATAAATGTTGCTCCCATAGACGGTTGCTCCTAATATGCAACGTTAAAAAACTAAACATTTTTAATAAAGTGGGTGGACTTTAGAAAAATAATGAATGTCTCATTTGTACTAGGCGATCATAATAAGCGAAGAGGTCTCGGCGTGTGCGCAGCCGGGTGGGCGTAGTTTAGAGTGAGATGGAATGAGAACACTATCAGTGGCAGTTTTACAAAGCACACCAGTTACACCTACAATTTTATGCATTCCTAGTATTTTGTTGTAAGTGTTTAATCATCGACTAACAATGAGTGTCGAATTTTAAAGAAGTTTCTTTTGTCGGTGGATAGACGATGATAGATGAATGATTATGGTGGGATTATGTATATATAGTATGTGGGATACAAACTCTTAATTTGGATTAGGATCATCAGGTGCTTTTGGAAACTCTTTTTCTGCCATTAAAAAGTGTGTGTGCGTGTGTGTGTGTGTGTGTGTACGAAGTTAAGAAATATCCATGTCGGGCGATACTGGACCGGTCCACTCTCTCTCTCTCTCTCTTTTTCTCTTCGACCACAGGAAGTCCACACTGTAACACCACATACAGAACATGGGCCAACCCCATGGATCGCCACATTGACCTGTTGGAAGCGGCCTGCATCCAACGTTTTCCTGCGACCTTAACCAGGTCATTCGTCCACCATGTGACACTTAACACTTGGCTTGCGTGACCAGGCCACTTGGCAGAATTGTCGACATCGGCACTGCTTGCCATCGATAAAGAACTGACCAGGCCACTGTTTTCTTTAAAATACCTTACAACAAGTGTTTGAAAATATTGATCCACCTTTAAAATATAAACTTTTCTTTATAGAAACTATCAAATGTCCCAATGTTTCCCAGGGTTTGAGGTAGGTTTAAAGTAGAGATGTTAAAAAATAATCGATTTTTAATGTAATCGATTATTATTTTCTTATAATCGTTTTTTTACAACCGATTTTTAAAATACTATAAATCGATTTTTTATAAATCGATTATATAAATTATCCGTAAAAAATCGATTTTTATTAACAGTGCTATCTATGCGACGTATGAAAAAACTCGGAGTCAGTTTATACTGTTCAATATTGTTGCGATGCTCATCATTTCATTTTTATTAAAATAAACGTTTAATGGTACTGAAAATTTGTATCAATAAATAAATTTGGTTTCCTTATTCCTTACCTTGAAAGTTTAAAGGAACATTCACTTTGATTTTTAGTTTTGAATATGATATTTTGTTATTCATATCAATTTATTTGATTTTTATTTTAATAAATTGTTAATATGAATTTCTGAGGATTATTTTTGGAATATGAAAAGCATTTTCAGCCACCTTTGACCACCGTTGACAGCCTCCGTGGCGCTGACGGTTAGACGCCGCCTGTGAAACGAGAGGCCGCGGGTTCGATCCCCGCACCGAGAGAAATATTTGTGTGGCCCACAAATATTTCTTCCGGGTCTGGGTGTTTGTGAGACCGAAAAGTCTCTCGTAGTTCCTGATACCCACGACACAAGACTCGATCTTAGTGTGGGGTCAGGACTATGTATGTGACTGTTGGGTGTTATTTATTTATTTATTTAGATTTTTAAATGATAGAAAAAAATCGATTTTTCGCAAAAATCGATTGTTTTTAATAATAATCGATTTTTAACAAATCGATTGTTTTTAATAATAATCGATTTTTAACAAATCGATTAATATTAAATAAAGAAAAATCGATTTTTATTTAATCGATTTTTTTTTCCATTTAACTCACATCTCTAGTTTAAAGTTTAAACTGTTCAGGCAAGCAATTGAAATATTTATATCACGTACATGTATCTACCGATGATTTCAGGTCTACATTACAGGTGACAATATTCTAGTACTACCCACATATTGTGTAACACAATTAAATACCTTAATCTTTCTGCCTAGTTCGAAGTCAAGTTTAATATGTATTTTGTGGGTATTATACGAATGAAGTGCTTAATCGGGCATGATTTATAAGGATCGGGATATTGGAATAACATACTTTTTTAAAATTTAATTATATTGTTAGGTACTATTGAAAATAGTTATATAGAGCATTTTATATAAATAAATGTCTTTTGAATATTAAGTTATATAGTACGCGGTTTTAAATCTCTAATTATTATTTAAAGATTAGAATATGACAAATGAACGTGACAATCATTAAAAAATATTATTTGCCTGTCAAAAAAATTAAGTATACGTTTGCACAAATGTTCTTATTATAAAGGTGATACTCCACAAATAACTAAACTCCACGCAAAATCTACTGAATATCGTTTAATATAGCAAAAATACGAAATAAAATAAAAGAACAATGTTGTGTAAAAGATTCACTATATTGTTTTGTACAGTGATTAATTTACAAATTCAAAACAATATCGCCCCTGTTACACGCAGCTTAAAATATCATCATTCAATGTCTCCACTATATCTTTAATACAATACACATGGTGATTCCCTTGGAATTGCTTCACAACACAATTGCTCACCGCGTCCACTGATTCCACGACACTGGAAACGAATCAACAAATACCAAAGCAAGTACATTCTAGCATAAATCTAGTCGGTAGTAGTACCTAGTACGACTACGTTAAGTACTATCACGTTTTGCAGTCCATTATTTACACAATACAAGACATTCTTATGGCATAACACAACACACAGGCAATCATCGGACAAACGATACTCGGGGCGACTGGATTCTGCACTTCAAATAAACATAATGAGAAATTTCAATGTCAATTCATCCCGTACGGGAGCATAAACATAATTTAATTATACTCTGGACACAAAATAACAAATCTCACTCGATCATTCTCTCCGAACTTACACTAGCTACCTTCAAATACTATCGACTTGTCGACACTAAAAATTTCTTTGAACTTTTATACATCCTTTGTTCATTGCGACGTTGCCTAATTTAAGAGTATTTGCGAAAGGCAATAAAATACCTTGCTGTGACGGCAACTAACGACTTCATACACATCCCGTTTATTACTAAATTATCATTCGATTGTAGACAACTCTATAACACCACCTCGACTTTTATGATTAAAAATTATAAGGCCACTTAATCTCGACCTAACCAATGCATTTTCAGTATTCAAAAATGTTTCCAAAATCTATTGGCGCATATTATTGTACACACAAAATACGTTTTACAACAGAATTAAACTCAAATCATAGGACTTTAACAACAACAAAATATAATTTCAACTATTTCATTGATAAAATCAACAAACAATTACCCAATACTTCATAGATATAAACATTATCGTCACGTCCCGACAAATCCAAATTCCATACAAATTACAACCGCATTTAGACCGAGAACTGACCTAAACAAAAACTAACATTAAAAAAATCATCTACACGTTTCGTTTATTCAGTCTACCAAACACCGACCGACGGCACAATAAATCTTCCAAATAATCTAATGAGAAACGACCACCGTCACTTGCCGTATTTATGTAAAAAAATTTCAGTATATAAAATGATAAATTTGGATGTCAAGTCGGTTAATAAACCATGTTAGTACCGTGTGGTACTGAACGTTCCTATTGGCTGTGGGAAGCCGCTATCACAATGTATGTATGTAAGTGTTTGTTCAGTTGTATTCGTCATCTCCTTCGAAGTCGCCGACGTCGTCGTCCGCGGCGGCTGCGTGGCGCTGCAACTGCTGCTGCAACTGCGCATGCGCGGCCGCCGCCGGCTGCACAGACATGCCCAGGGGACCCTTCTTGTATGCCGTCATTTCCTGGAACAAAACAATATCATTATACATCTTGACCACTAGACTACAATTACCAGTATACATCTTGACCACTAGACTACAATTACCAGTATACATTTTGACCACTAGACTACAATTACCATTATACATTTTGACCACTAGACTACAATTACCATTACCATTATACATTTTGACCACTAGACTACAATTACCATTACACATATTGACAAGGAGGCTATAATTTAGTTTCTGAAGAGCTACCAAAAATTAAGATTGAGATATATATAATCATATTGCTGAGAATACCCTGTTTATATTGCATTACTACGATTTGTAAATGAATTAAAGACTATAAAGCTTATTTTTTTTCTCAACTTTTGTCTTTCTCTCTCCGGCCACATTAAGTGTCCCCCAAGAATTACCACATAAGCCTGTTGGAAGTGGCCTGCATCCACTTCCTGCAAACTTAGCCAGGTCGTCTTAAACCTTGTGGGTGCGCGTACCCACACTTGGCTTGTTCAACTTCTACTGTCCCCCTAAAAGGTTACCAGCTCCCAAAATGTATTTTTATCCCCATGTTAAGATAAACTGCCATAGAAGTATAATGTATTCAATACAAGTTTTGAAACTTCTCTTTTTATGTCTCTTTCTTTAGCCAAAGGAAGTGCAATGCTACCTAAGGATCTCCATACAGAGCTGGCCTTATATCTTTGATAGATCCTCTATCCACCTTGTAAACCTCCAATGATTCTTTTAGCCGTGCGTTGTATTTATTTATAAATTCCTATTCAAGTAATCACATACATTCGGCTTCATTTGTAGCATATTTTTAGTTCATTATATATTTTTTTTTTTCTTTGACTTACAAAAGCTAATCCTAACCTGAATAAATACATTTACTTACCCTATCATACCGCGCCTTGTCTTGCTCCGAAAGTGCATCATATTTGGATTTGGTCTCAGGATCGGCGGCGGCCCAGCGCCGGCCCAGTTCCTTTGCGATATCACCCATCGTGTACTCAGGGTTACCAGCTTTCACCTTCGAACGCTCGTCATTGCAGAAAAGGAAGAAAGCTGACCTGTAAAATTGATGGTATATTTAGAAATTCGTTCTCCCCGCTTGCTTGGATGTATGGGATGCTATCACATATCTTGTACACTCTGTGGGCTAAATACAAGAAAAACTGGATGTACATAGATCAAAGTCAAATTGCGAGATAGTGTGACTACCTGAGACGAGTTTTGTACCATCCAGGCAAATATGAATAACTTACCACCAGGTGTGGGGCACCGGGACTCCCATTTACCAAACTCTAACGCAAAGCTTCTCTTTGTTTTGATATGGGGGGCATTCCACGCGAAGCGGACAGGTAAAAAATCTCGATGTTTCTGATGTCAGAAATATTTGAGTATGTTCTACCTATATATGTCCTTGATTCGTGTATCAAATATTTTTCTAATATAGTGACTGGTTAAAGAATTAAGGACCTTTGAAATTTTGGCCAACTGGTGGGCATACAGTACTTCAAAGCCGATTATGTAGTCATAAAATTATTGATTAAAATAATTAAACCACTGGATTTAAAACTTCATTTAATGAGCTTTTTAATTGCATTTTTGGATACGAAAATAAATTGTTTTTTTCCATATTTTTTTTATTTTATTTTTTTTAACTTCGATTTTCACAAACAGACCATTTCGATTTTTTTTATATTTTTTATGAAAATAGCTAGTATTGTATAGAACATCCTTGCCAAGTTTTATTATGGGTTGGGAAGTGGTTTACGAGCTATACTGGAAATATGCGCCGCACCGCGCCAAACGCCCGTCACGTGCGTGAGCTTGCAGACATTATTTCTTTAGTACTTTGATATAATATTTAAAATAATTATTTTTAATTATTTTTATGTGACTAACTACAAATTTATTTACAGGCTTTTACAACTTTAAATGTCACACTGTTACTTGTGCGTGTTACCATAACACCTTCAGTAGTAGGAATGAAGGCATGATATTTTTTTGTGCTTGGTATTGTCGCTGCCGACTCAAATCTGCTTTTGAATGACTCTTTTCGAGCATAGAAAATGTGCGTTTGTGGAATTGATTTTCTCGCCCAATGATACAAACGCTCAGCTGTGCTATTGCTTCGTTTGTAGTCTTGGGTAGTTCGCGAACGACCTAGGTGGGAAGAGCGCTCCTTTAGGTGAACTATGCGAACTAGTTCATTGAAAATCCCGCTCTTAGTTCTTTTTATATTTCTTTTAGCGTCCACTTTACTAGACAGTGGCGCTATGTTTTCGATTATTTCGATAAAAGATTTTATGTGCCATAACAAAAAAGTCAACTTTAATTCATACTTTTCAAGTATTCTAATATAATTACACATTATACTAGGAACTAGCCTAGCTGTTGACTAATCATTAATATAAATTATTTTATTTTTCATTATTTAAATAAAAAATCTCATATTACATAAATGGACGTGTAAAATTTTCATGTAATACTTTGTATTTTTTAAATAAAAATAAACAAAACTTACAATAAACGTAACTATATTTTTTTCTTTATTTATTGTTCTTACTAAATTATTTCAAAAAAAGAACTAATGAACTAATAGAGCGAACTAGTTCATCCTTGGATTATGAACTAAATTGAGCGCTCTCTGTAGTGACCGGTTAGGCCCAAGCCTATTCGTTTGACGCCGATTGTAGACTAACTCGAGTCGCTAGACGTTTTAAGTTGCCCCCAAGGCCATCACATAGCCCTTTGCCGTGAGCAGTGGCATGAAAATGAAATTCTGCTTCTTACCAAAATCTGTTTAAAATAAAACAGCTAGTCTACAATCGGCGTCAAACGAAGCAATTGCACAGCTGAGCGTTTGTACCATTGGGCGAGAAAATCAATTCCACAAACGCACATTTTCTATGCTAGAAAAGAGTCTTTCAAAAGCAGATTTGAGTCGGCAGCGACAATACCTATATATAGGCACAAAAAAATATCATGCCTTCATTCCTACTACTGAAGGTGTTATGGTAACACGCACAAGTAACAGTGTGACATTTAAAGTTGTAAAAGCCTGTAAATAAATTTGTAGTTAGTCACATAAAAATAATTCGTTTTATTTCAAATATTATATCAAAGTACTAAAGAAATAATGTCTGCAAGCTCACGCACGTGACGGGCGTTTGACGCGGTGCGGCGCACATTTCCAGTATAGCTCGTAAACCACTTCCCAACCCATAATAAAACTTGGCAAGGATGTTCTATCCAATACTAGCTATTTTCATAAAAATATAAAAAAAATCGAAATGGTCTAAGTTTGTGAAAATCGAAGTTAAAAAAAAATAAAATAAAAAAAATATGGAAAAAAACAATTTATTTTCGTATCCAAAAATGCAATTAAAAAGCTCATTAAATGAAGTTTTAAATCCAGTGGTTTAATTATTTTAATCAATAATTTTATGACTACATAATCAGCTTTGAAGTACTGTATGCCCACCAGTTGGCCAAAATTTCAAAGGTCCTTAATTCTTTAACCAGTCACTATATTAGAAAAATATTTGATACACGAATCAAGGACATATATAGGTAGAACATACTCAAATATTTCTGAAATCAGAAACATCGAGATTTTTTACCTGTCCGCTTCGCGTGGAATGCCCCATGGATTAGTTCTACCCCCGAATCTAGATGATCCATTGGTACAGTAATTTAATTAACTACCACTTATGGAACTAGATTATCTTTACTCAAATTATGGTGTTTCACCTTTTTATCCTTTAGTCAATGCTTATACATGCTTCTTATACATGCCAAAAGTGAAGATATATGCTTTACAAAATAATAAATAATACAGCTCTAAGAGTTCAATCGTATTCTCGATTGTAGAGTAGGCCCGTGCAGTGGGACGTATATGGGCTGATACAGATACAGAAGAGTGGAAGAATCATGACCGGCACTCACAACGATCGCTTGGGCGCGTTGGGATCCTTCATGGATTGCTTCTTGCGTCCGCGGATCTTCACGTCCTTAGGCGGAACGTAGCTCTGCATCTCCAGGTCGAATCGCGCCTTATCCTGCTCCGCCATCTCGTGGAACCTCTGTTTTTCTTTCTCTGACATTGTCTGTGGAGACACAAGACCTGGTATATCCTAAATTTCAAACCAACACAGCCGAATTCAAAGATGTTTTTATGAATTAGATGTACTGCAATATTTATTTTACTATCATCCATCTTTGTTATTTGCTTCTTTATGAAAATTATTTTTTATCTGGGGGCACGGCAGTGCCCCCTCCAAGTCGAGCTAGAAAGCGGCACTGTCGTACCATCCTTTTCTCGAAGCAATTCAGACCATTTTCTACCCTCTATAACTTCGTTGTGGTGAAAGCAAGAAGCCTGAATTTTCAGTTACTAAGCAGGCATTTTATAAACGGTATATTTAAAATTTCATTCAATTTGAACCAGTAGTTTAAGAATTGTAACATGTCAAAGTTTCTTAATTTTGTCACTCACTGACTGACTGATCGATCATCAAAAGTCTAAGGCATTTATATAGCATAGCAGATATAGAACCTTCAAATTTAGAATATAATTAGTGTTTAGTGTCTAAAGTAAGGGAAAATTGAAACATTTCATAATTTCTGTCTAGTTTTCTAGATACACCAACTGCATGAATAACTTTGTAATCCCATATGAATGTATAGGATTCACAGATCACTCCCAATAGATACCTAATGCAAGGCAGCAGTTGCGCCCAACACATATAAGCTATCAGATAGATATAAACTGATGCCAAATGTCGCGTCATCAGTGTCGTCCAAGTAGTGGACCCGGACATGTCGTCCCACGTTAGCGAAAATTACATTTTGGGAACATAATATTACAGTTAATAATGATTTGTTCAATAAAATGGTGTGCAAAAAACTCAAAAAAATAAAGTATCTAAAAAAACGCAATAAGTTTTTATCGATAACTGATATTCTTTAAATTGATTTGGTCCCGAGCGAGCCATCCGGGCCTGACCTAGGCCCTTAAAATAATGACTAAGTTCCATCACCATTATTATAATTAAAATATAATGAACTACACTTTTTTCCCATATATAAGAGTAGCTGACGTTTCTAATAAACTATAAAAGACACGGACTTAAAGGGTCATTAAGGCGGCATTATGGAACACGTGTACCGCCCTTCACCCATTAAGCGCCCTTTATAATGGACAATGACATTTTAAATTAATATCGACACTTAATTTGGGTATTTCACCATTATGGTATACAAAAATACACGGTGAATAATAGAAATAAAACCGTTACATACTAAGGTATAAATCTTAATCCTATTTTATTCGTAGTTAGCGGTTGCCGGTTGGTATAATTTATCAGATCAGACCGGTGAAAAAATATTATCAAACATTTAACAAGTTGGTAATTTAGTTATAGAAGCGATCATAGCACATGAACTTACTGGCAAATCGAACTATCGATACATTTTTTTATTTATCGACTTATGCCTCATCTCTCCAGTGAAGTCCACGTGACCGCGCTGCAAAACCGGCCACCCCCCGCGCAGTTCCCTTCGTTGGCGTTTTCGGTTCAAAACAAAACTATCGTAATGCGGTATCTATTGGAAGTGCTCTGTGATAGGATTACATTTGCAGTTAATGAATAATTGTACCCGTATATCATGGAATTATAGTTGTAGATAGGTATCTACCGGGTATCTCAAGACTGCTACCGAAAACGAAGCCGGGTGGTAGTTTTAGTGGCTACAAACACAATGCAACTAAAAATTTCGCCTACAAACGCGACAATTATTTTTTATGATTTTTTAAATATCGTCATTTTTGGGTGGTAAATCCATAGTTTTTGCTAAAATAATAATTTAAACTCTTTTATACCTTAGAGTATTTATAAATAAAAGGGTATATACTATTATTTTAGGAAAAAATGTATTTACCACCCAAATATGGCCATAGGAAAAAAATAACAAAAAAAAATTGACAAAAAATAAATTGTCGCTTTTTTTTGCAACTTTTTCTGTTGCATTGTGTCTGAGTGCGACTTCAACAACAATGAAATATAAATTTTTGCAAAAAAAAGCGACAATTTATTTTTTGTCATTTTTTTCCTAATGCCATATTTGGGTGGTAAATACATTTTTTCCTATAATAATAGTGTATACCCTTTTATTTATAAATACTCTAAGGTATAAAACAGTTTAAATTATTATTTTAGCAAAAATATGGATTTACCACCCAAAAATGACGATATTTAAAAAATAATTAAAAATTAATGTCGCGTTTCTTTGCGAAATTTTTAGTTGCATTGTGTTTGTACTCACTAAAACTACCACCCGGCTTCGTTGTCGGTAGCAGTCTTGATATACCCGGTATATGAGGCATTAACAGGAGGGGGTATAGAGAGGGAAAGGGTGTATTCAGCCCATGAAACTGTACAACATTCCTCTAGAAAAGCGTGACGAAGAAAAACTTGCAAATAAATACATTAATAATCAAATCCGCTATATTTGTGATAAACCTACAAAAATAAGAAAAATCCAGAAGACGGAGGCTTTAAGAAAAATCGTTAGTGATATTCTAGAAGTAAAAAGTACCGAAAAGGAAAAAGTAGGACTTTACAAAAAGACGTGAGATCCCATCAAAAACATCCTGTAAAAAATTCCAAGCAGCATTATGTATAAATTGTACGATACATTAAGTAAGTGCGTGGTGGCCTGTTGGTAAACGGACTAGACGCGGCTGCCCACATGTTCACGGTGGTCGCGGGTTCGAATCCCAGGGCACACCTCTGACTTTTCGGAGTCATGTGTGTATTGATAATCAATCACCACGCACTAAAACGGTGAAGGAGAACATCGTGAGGAAACCTGCATATCATAGCGATTTATAAGAATTCCTATGGTATGTAAGTCCGCCAACCCGCACTAGGCCAGCATGGTGGACTATATGGCCTAACCACTCTCAATCGTATTCTCGATTGTAGAGTAGGCCCGTGCCCTGCAGTGGGACGTATATGGGCTTATACAGTTACAGTACGATACATTATGTTTTCATGCGATGGCCAAGTCGATCTATTTATTTACAACGTAAATAATTTTTAATATTGATATGATACTAACTTACGTAATAACTTTATACAGAAGGTCCCTTAAGCAAGGACTAATCGACAAACAAACAAACATGCATCTCACAACTTTTTGCGGTAGAAAACCTGAGCTGCGAGACTTGGAATTTTTTACAGGATGTTTTTGATGGGATTCATATGATCTAAAGAAGAAAATTTTAACACAAGTAATTCTAAGTAGATTTTTTATTATAAAACAAAACATGAAATCGAGTGTTATTCAAGAAATTGATGTCTCCTGAACATTTTTTAAACCAATAAACTCTAAAAAACACAAAAATACTTACATTCCACCTCTCCGCGCACTTCTTAGAGAATGCAGCAAATATTACATTTTCATCTGGATGTTTTTTCTTGTGTTCCTCCCTGCACGTTTGTACGAAGAATGCGTACGCAGTCATGCGTCCGCGAGGCTTGTTGTACGGACGGGCGCGCGGCATCCTGCCCTTTGTGACCGTGCCTTGAGCTAACGCCTGTTGCTGAGCCTGTTGCTGTAACTCCTGTATTAAAAGGACATACGACTTTATTTATTTTATTTATTTATACTTGTGCTTGTGCTAAAAGTAGTGATAAAAAGATTATGACTGAGACTGCCTCGGTGGCGTAGTTGTACTAGGGTTCGAATCATTATCAGCCCAGAGTCTGGAATTTGTGCCCGATATGGCGATAGGCTCGCCACCTATCACATCGTGGGACAGAACATACAAAGCGAAATGTGGGTGTCCTGACACCTCTGCCTACCCCTTCAGAGAAAATGGCGTGAGTTTATGTATGTATGTATACAAAAAGATTATGTTTGAGATAAGCAGAAAAATGTGCCCAAGTGTGAAATGGAGTCTATGCAACAGTGGCGTAACAATAGGGTGGCATAGTGCGCAAAATGCCACGGGCCCCCGACCTTAGGGGCCCCCGGCGGCCCGGCCCCTCAGGCCCGAGAGGCCGTAAGCAGAGAAAGAACCTAGCCAATTCATTACCAACAAAATTGATAAACAAAAATTATTTTATTAGTTTTCATTAAAGATACCAAGGTTTTTTTATACAAAAAAAAAAATAATAGTTCTTTAGATTTTCGCGAATTTTACTAATTTTTTTTAACTATTATGTACTGATTATAGTGCGGATTTGGTTTAAAAAAAAACGAAATTTCAATATAAGGCTTCTGAGGGGGCCCCATCACTATAGCTGCGTTTGGGCTCCGGCCACGTAGTAAAGATATTACGATTACTAATTGGTCTCGTTGTGGAGTTCTTTTTATGGCCTGCAGGCATACGAGCATACAGCCCGCCTCACGGTCAGCGGTCACCGCCGCTCATAGACATAGATTTTGCAGATCCAAGGATTCAGCAAAATGAAGTCGCTTCTTACCGTAAGGAGAACACTTTCTTAAAGCGTAGTTTAAAGAAGGACAGGTTATAGCGCTCAGGGAATACCGAAGCAGTTCATTCGAGTTCATTCCAGAGCTTGCACGTGCGTGGTAGAAAAGAACACTGAAAACGTACTTTTCGGGAACGGATAGTTTCCAGGTAGTAAGAATGAATTCTACTGCGGTGACAGGAAGTGTGATGGGAGAATAGCGATAGTTGCACCATCTTCCTCAGAACACTTTCCGTGGAACAATTGATAGATTACACAGGGTGACCCAAAGTCTCACTGCAATCCTAACGGCTCCACATTCTCCGTGAGATCGGGATTATCGATGATTCGAAGAGCTCGGTGCTGTAATGAGTCAAGTGGGTCGAGCTGGTATTTTGGGGGCTTCTACGTAGAGGTGAGAGCAGAACTCCACGTCGTACCGGATCGTCGCATTTATAGAGCAATAACCGATGATCCGACGAAAAGTACCGCTTGGCTCTGTTGAGAATCCTTAACTTTTTGTTGGCCAATTTGTCCTTGCCTTCCAAATGACACCTAAACTGCAATTTTATCAATAATTCGGGTCTATGACAAAAGGGGTCTTCTTGGTTGTAAACGAGCAAACTTATATCTTCGTGGGGTTAAATTGTGCTATGTTCAATTTACCCCATTGAGAGGCCTGCCCCAGAGAGGTCAACAAAATTTGAGACCATCTTTCTTTAACGGACCCCTGATAGAGATTCTGTAGTCAGATGTATCTTGCCTTACTTGCACTAGCATCTGCATAGCAATGCCAGCTGGTGATAGAAAACATGTGTTGATATGCAGGATAAACATGGTCGGCGAAAGCACCGAGCCTTATGGAATACCAGAATTAATGGTCTTGGTCTCGATGTAAAAGCCGTCCAATACGACTTTTATGCTGCGATCATCCAGAAAGCTGGCGATGTACTTTCAGAGTTCCTCAGGTTGAAATACCAGGCAGGTAGCTTCCCCAAAACGACGCCATGCCATACTCAATGACAATTTCAAGGGTAATCGTAATCGCCTCACCCCCACTATCAATGCCTCCACTTGATGGTGGGTGAGATAAATGAGAAGATCACCATCCGAACAACCCTCAGTTGGTGATCCTCAAGATACGTCAAGAGTTGCATATTTATAACTCGCTCCAAGACCTTGGAGAGTCAGCATGTGATAGCAATCGGCCTGCGATTTGAAGGATCCGACTGGTCACCCTTCTTGGGGATAGGATGAACATGGGTGATATCCCATGAAGCCGGGCCTAGGTTGTTTTAATAGGAAAGACGCGTGAGTACGGGGGTTATCTCAGGGGCGGACATCTTAAGAACCACTGCAGGGACACATTCCGATCCACTCAACTAGTAGATGTGCAGTACCGCCCGAAAATAGTACAGGGTTTAATTCGATATGCTAGGGTAGGGACCCGCCTAGGCCGTAATTTACTGGCAGGCCAGTGATACTAATATATTCCTTTCGGTCTTCTCCGGGGTACCGGAAAATAAGCTTAACAGTTTTCCTCTCCATACAAAAAGGGGGGCCCCCATCCGATGATTTTGCCACGGGCCCCAGATGCTGTAGTTACGCCACTGCTATGCAATGACTATGAATATGCACGGTTACATGTTTACATATAAAAAACCAGCCAAGTGCGAGTCGGACTCGCGCACGAAGGGTTCCGTATAATCATCTAGAATCGAAACCCTAAAAATCACGGCTGTTTCTGTTTATTAAGCTCCAGTTAAAATTTGGTTAAAAATTACGTTTGTTGTATGAATCCCCCTTTAAGATTTACTTTATTTTTATTTAAATATTTTATTTTGAAAGGTAAGATACAACTAAATATTCTGTGAAAATTGTAAGCGTCTACCTGTTACCGTTATTAGTATTAAGCAAAAAATAAGAAAAAAAAAACATGTTCATTGTATGAGAACCCCCTTAATATTTTCATTTTGTATTATTTTTTGTATTTTTTGTTATAGCGGTTACGGAAATACATAATTTGTGAAAATTGCAGTTTTCTGGCTATCACGGTTTATGAGATACAGCCTGGTAACAGACAGACAGCGGAGGCTCAGTAATAGGGTTCCGTTTTTACCTTTTAAGTTTGGAACCCTTAAAACATCCCGCATAAGTTTGGAATCGCATAAAAAAACGCATAAATATTTATTTTTCCGCCATTAGATGTTATTTGTATTTTCCAAATTTTCGGGTGTATTGCTATACATGAAATACAAGATATTGGTTATAAGTAAGATTCTATGTTAATTGGAATTATCCTTTATATTTCCTTCGCAGACAAAGCAACAAAATGATCTCATTGAGGTTCTGTTTTTCTTATTTAAGTACATAATCCTAAAAAACGCAGTTTGCGTACTGAGGGAGTTTCCTCACAGTTGTAAAATGTTCCAAAGCAATGGAAATAATTTAACTATTCAAAAAACTATTGAGAATAACTATTTTAATAAAAATACGGTGTCATCATTCTTAGCTCTAACATAATTATACTCGCGGTGCTATGAGTGTTGATGAGCTGCAATCCTTATTTTCATATTCACATAGCTATCATCACATATTTGTTATCAGGTAAATAGTAATAATGGCCTTATCACTGTCATTGATTTCTTTATACCCTTAATATTTGAAAAGAGTCAACTGGCTAGGAAAATAAAACTGGGCACTACTCCTAAACATAACTTTAAAATACATACAACACATTTGCCTTTTGGCATAATAATAAAAGTTATATCAATATTATCAAATTAAATATATCTAAATTATAATCTATCCCTTAACAAATCAGTAAACTAAACACCATGTTAGGGATGTACTGAGAGAGAGAGTGCATATTATAGCGATTTATAAGAATTTCTAATGTATGTGAAATAAAATAAATAAATTGGAAATGTGAAGTCTGCCAACCTGCACTAGGCCAGCATAGTGGACTATATGGTCTAACCACTTTAAATCTTTCTCTCCATTGTAGAGGAGGCCCATGCTCTGCAGTGGGTCGTATATGAGCTGATACAGATACAGAAAATAAAATCGAATGGCTAACAGCTGTACCATTGAAATTGTTTGAAATTGAACTGCTGATGCCATACCCTATATTTAGTGATTTAATTTTGTCATGTGTCCATTATTGTGGAACGCAACATACACGGGACTGGTGGTAGTTCTCTCATATGCGAGAGGCTGCCTGTGTAGGTTCCACCACAATGTCTATTTCTCCCACCAAACAGCAGTGTTAATGCTCTGTTGTGTTTCGGTTTGGAGGACATTGTAGCCAGAGTAACTACTGGACATATTAAGTCTTAACATCTTATACCTCAGGATGGTGAGCGCAGTAGAATGCCAAGAATTGCTTTGTAATTCAAGGTGTTGTTTGGTTTTGCCACTGTTCATGAGGGGTTGTATCACTTACCATCAGGCGAACGGCACACTCGTCTCTCATTCATTGCAATAATTTAAAAAAAACAGTGTAACATTTGTGTCCTGGTACCTCTGCCTACCCTTACTGGTAAAAGGTGTGATGTTTATGTATTTATGTATGTTAGTATGCGTCCACTGCCAAGTATAAAAAGAGAGTATTTATTATCATAAACATCAGTATCAGCACCCCCTTATTATCAGCAATGTTTTGGATATTAGCATCAGCATCAGAAACAGAGTCAGAAGTGTCAAAAATTAAAAATTACTAAATTTCTGACTTATTAAATTTTTTCTAACTAGATAGTTACTATGATTGATGCCATGTAGAAAAATCAATTATATCACTTTATATTGTAACACTAAGTCCTAACCAATATTTCATGATATTGCAATGATGGGTTAGTAACCATTATTTCATGACTTGTTTTTTGTTTTTACAATAAATGGCGAGACGAGCTTGCAGTTCACCTGATGGTAAGCAATATAATTGCTCTTGAACAGTATCAAAACCAAACACTTGAATTACAAAGCAATGATTGGCATTTCACTGCTTTTGCCATCCTGAGACATACAATGTTAAGACTCAATATGTCCAGTAATTACTCTAGAATTAGGATAGTTAAGATTTTGCAAAAATAGATGTTCACTTGATAAAACAAAACATATTCCACAGTTTAATAATTGTAGCTTTATCCTTAAGTACACTTCAGACTGCCCTCTCTTTCTGCCATAGTTTTCTGTGAGATTATCAAGAGTGATAAAAAAATGCAATTTAAATATGGAAATTAAATTAATAAAAAATAATAAGTACTAGGTCTGAGCATAATGAAGAATAATAGTATTTCCTGTGCCAATGTGAAACAGGCATGACTTTAATACATTTTATGCAAATTGTTATTAATTATAAATGCAATTATTCCTACAGCTATTAATGACACTCTAAAATTATTCATACATTTAATAATAAGCAATCACCATGTAATTTTAGCATATGTTTTAACTCCTTTAAAATTCTAAATACTTGTATCAATTCTTTTTGATCTTCTTAAATATTAAATAAGGATTTGTCAATATTAAACTAATGGAAATAAATATTTATTTAATTATAGTTAATGTAATGTTACCCATTAAAAATTGATAATGTTACTTAATAACAGACAATGGCAAATGCTTGTATAATGCATGTTAGCAGTGCTGATTTGATGTTTGTTATTATTTAATTATATATGCTGTTATCGAAGTTACTTGATGAATCCAAACCTTTGTATTTCTCCTGGGGAACCTAAATCACTGAAGAACAGATTGACAAATCAGAAGTTAGAGCAAAAGTATGTGCAGTTATATACACAATAAACATTACTATAAAATAAGCTAGCTGCCTTGTAACATACTAGAAATTGAAACACACAATAATCATTTAAAAGCCCAACAGTTCTGTCAGTATTTAATTGTTACTTCATAACCTGAGAGTAATTCAGTGTGTGATGCTAGATGTTGTTTCATTGAGGCTTAAGAAACTCCAACCTAAAAATCCTAAGGCAATGTAGGCTGAGTGGGATAAAGATGGGAATCTTCACCTGGTTTGTTATGGCAAATGGGAATGTCGAGATTCATGCAAAATGGCGCGCATTTGTTATTACTGTATTTTATTGACATCTGTGATGGTTTGGAGTTCACTATAAAAAACATTTTAGGTCTAACAAAGATATTTGCTCACCTGTAATGTGGCAGACTGACGTTGTAGCGCCGCTTGTATCTGTTGCTGTTGAACGGCCTGTAAATGCTCGTGCAGCGTCTGCTGTTGCTGTTGTATAGTCTCCGCGACTTGTTGCTGGAGCGCCGCCTGTGCTTGCGCCAAGGCCTGCGCCTGCGCTTGGCTCAGCGTCTGTTGCAGTGTCTGTTGTAGTGCCTGTTGTTGCTGTTGCTGTTGTTGCTGTTGGTGTTGTTGTATCATTTGTTGCAGCGTCTGCTGCTGGCCTTCCTGATGTTGTTGCAACGACTGTTGCAGTGACTGATTCTGTTGTTGTATTGCCTGCTGCAAGTTCTGTTGTTGTATTTGTTGCAAGTTTTGCTGTATTTGATTCTGCTCTTGCTGCAGAGACTGGTGATTTTGCTGTATACCGTTCGACTGCTGATTGCCTTGCTCACTCTCTGGACTTGACTGACCTTGAGGCTGGAACAATCGAGGACTATATAACTACGGTGTAAAACCTATTAATCACGAAACATTTGTTATTTATATTAAAAAAAAACACCATTTTTGATAAAGTTCATCCAAAACTATTTTCCTCTGTGTAGCAACAGAATTTAAATATAAAATAATAAAAAAATAAAGCTCTACTTTGGTCTGACAAAAATTCATTAAACAGAACTCAGACAAAAACCCAATCAATATATTTTTGAACGGGATCGCATCTCTAAGTTGGGAACTACAGAGTAAAGAATCAAACAAAGAACTAATGAACCATTCCAGTTCCAAATGCCAAAATATACAATTCGATACGTTATTTGTAAAGGAGTTAACTTATTTTATGCGTATATTGTCTTTGTTTATTGATTCTTCATAAAAAATGTAACAGTTCGCGATTATTTATGATTTAATTGATATTGCGCTTTGTGACAGTGAATCCAATGAAACCTAACTGTGAAATTAAAGATTTTTCCAATTCTAACACAGGTAATGAAATATTGGTATTGAATCGCATAAATCAGTAAAATATTTTATTTTTTAAGATTAGGTTTTATTCATAACAATCAACACAATATGTCGTGAGGTTTCCGTACCGTTGGCGAGGATGTTTGTTGCGATTCCACAGAACCCGAGGCGTACCACCATGGCTGTTGGGGAGATTGTTCCCTCGCACTCGCATTGGACATCATACGATAATCATAACTAGGAGTGGTCGTATCCCCATTGTTTGAAAAGCTGCCCGTCATTTTATAAGTATACAATTGGTGTGTGGATGTGGCGGTGCTGGTACCGATCTCCTCGTTTAGTTGTTGTTGGTGCTGCAGTTCACCTGCGCCGCCCGGCCACCACGAGGCATCGTCGCGCGCACCCCAAGCGCCCCCCGTCGCGCCCCGTTCCCCCATGTTACAATCGTTGCCTGCGGTCAACCAGTTTCTTTATGCCTTCTCGACCACTTTATATTGCTTCTTCGATTCTATCAGTATTTGATATCATTTCACTTTCGCTGTAGTACTAGCTTTATAATAGGCACCGATAACCACTAACTACACTTTCGATTGTTTTAATACGAAACACAAGGTATTCTTTCAAGAAAATTGATTTTTATCACAAAGACTTAATATTTTATGGCGTACCACATGGTTTTTCGACAACGTCCAACCACTGGAAAATATAAAAGCACAAGGTCGCGCGTGTTGTTAAATCGAAAAGCTACCGGCCGTAAGTTCCACTCCACGCGCGTACGTTTTGTCTTCGTTAGTACTTAAGTCAATAAAGCTGGCAACGTCGCGGAGGCAGACGCCAAACAAGTGCACAGCGGCGCCCCCAACGCGCAGCGGCCATTATGGAAAGGTTCGAACGCACACGAACCAACGGTGAGGGTGTACGAACTGGCAACAACCCGGTCCACCAACCGGTCAATAAGACGATTAGCGCAGCTAGATTATGCTATGGCTATCCGCATTCGTACTGAAATTCTTTTGTTTACATCACATACTTATTTACATTGATGATTGATTACATGTTTCACAGTACGATGACGAGGTAATGGTCATTAGAGCAATTTACCTGTAAGGTACAGCTGCCTGCTCACAAAAATAAAAGCATCTGCTATAACATTTTATTCAAAGTCGAGGATCCATAGTGGCCATAATGCCATAATTGTCTTAAACTGAAAACCCACAAAACTGCGACAGTAGATTAGGTAAATTAATTCTAAAATTAGGCGAGGCTTCTTAAATATGTATAAATATAAGAGCAGTTTTGTTATTATTTATAGTTTATTATGCGTTTGAACAAAACCCATTATTGTATATTGAACAAATTATGCCTTTAAACATCATAAGGGTTTTATCATAACATGCAAAGATAGTGTAGTTTCAAGTTTATATGCTGAGGTGTACTTAATAATACAAAAACATCGTTTATAGCTTTACACACAATACATACATTGATGTGAGTGACACTTGAAGAACATAAACCTATATTTTTTCGAATAGAAATAAGTTTGACGAATTTCAAAATGTTAATATAAATGACAAAAAAATATAGAAGTAATTTCAGCCTAGTAGAAAATTAAAGCATGGAATATTTTTCACATGTACCACGATTATCATGATACAATGGTACCCCAATAGCTTGCTAATACATTTATGCAAATAACGGTCCTTACCTATAATAAAAAGAATCATTGTCCCCATCGCAAATTAATTGTAAAAATAATACAAACTCTACAATATTTATTTTAAGACCTTCATTATAGCGTAAATTATACTCAAATATATTTTGTCAAGGATATAAAATAATCGGTCACAAAAATATTATTTGATGATTGAGCATATAAATATATAGCAGAAGCCAATGGAGGCGTCATCGCCATGATGAAAGCGAAGCAAAAATATAAAAAAATACCTATTTATTGAAGAACATACAAACTCACCGAGGACATGGCTTGGCTAATGCCAATCTAATTACTGTAGACGTAGTATACAATTTTTAACGTTCCCGCTCCTGATAGCAGTCACATACTTATAACAAATAACCTATAACAATAACAAAATGTTCATAAGCCTTATTGAAATTATATATTATATGCTTTGTTAACACTGTTTGTCTGCAATACCACTAAGATTCCAATTTCGTGAAGTAGTTAAAATAAAAAAATAAACATGCTAATATTGCTGAAGTTTTACGTGCGTCGCGAAATTGCGTTCGCTGTTTGGCGGGTGAGCGGCAAATTCCCGCGATGTTGTTTGATTTGATTACGATCACACTCATTTGTATCATGTTCCGGTTTTTCATACATAAAAAGCATCTAATTGCTACCTTTTTTGCGGTAACACGGTATCACATAAAATGATGAATAAGGAAACCCTTATTAAACACTACAGTGCTTCTAAATGAAATGTTTTAACACTAAATGTGTAGTACTTTTGAAGTATATACCTTAAAATTTTAGTAATGGCTTAGATATAACCATATGAAAATATAATGTACAAAAATTGCTATAGGAGCGTTATCAGTTATCACGAACGGTTTACTTTGTGAAGAATAATTGGCACGAAGTGGAACAAATTTCAAGCTACATATTTGCATGCCGTCAATTGTTTTTAATAAAAATGTGAAATAATTGATGATTCTTGGTCAATTAAATGTTCTTACATTTACACAGATACGTTGATAAATAGGTACTCACGTACTAATAATACACATTGTTATAGGTAGGTATATATAGTATGTCACCTTACTTCAGCACTCGGCAGCCATTTGCTTACAAAATTAGAATGTAAAACTATTTATATCATACGACAGGAACACTGTTGCCACAAATTGAACACTGAGCTCTTCAAGGTATAATATCTTCGATTATAGTAAAAATGTAGCGATGATATTATGAAATAATAGAACTCACCGAGTATTATGTTTATTACAAACGAGCACACGATTTCAGCGCTTATTACGTAGGGAACTTCGCGTTCGCAGTAATGAATACATAAGCACCGATGTCAGTGACAAAACGCTTTGATTGGCTTAAATTAAATGCCCCGCCATATTCTAGCCAATCATACGGGCGGCGTTAGCTTTATTTTTTGTTTATACTACAATACATAGCTACGTTGTCATATCGCATATACGCACACGTTCACAAAAAGAACTGTTTTCATTTTCTGAACTACACTAGTGATACTCTATTTTGTGCTTTATGTATATGGGCAATGATGTTTATGTTGGAACTCTATTTTTCGCTTCGAGTTTCGAGTGAGCGAATGACGGACGAGTGAGTGCGGGAACGATTCAGTCAGTCATTTCATTTGTATTGTAATGGCGAAGCGATCTGTCGGTGCGGATGAGAAAGTAATTTACATTGCAGAACAAAAATTGACTTTCTTGCAATTTGAAAAAATATAGATATTTTAAACTTGCCTCGTATTCCGGCATTGAAAAGTGTCACGTGTACATAAAAATTGAGGTATTTACAAGTTACGAACGTTGTGAATTAGCAATGAACATTTTCTTGCATATGTGCAGTGAATAAAGAATTACCATTGTTGCGGTCGTTCGTGGTGCAGAAGATAACCAGGCGTGGGTCAGCTGTCATGTTTTTAATTGATTTATTTCCTCTAAACGTTCCGTGTTGTCATAAATCATAACCTCAACTGTGTGTCTTTGTGAATACGTCGAACTGTACCCATCGCCTGGTGCGACATCTAATACGCAAGTTTAATTCATTAATCATATATGATTCAACGGGAGTATCAAATGAACAACGGGTTTAGTACAGGAGAAGAAGATTCTAGAGGTAATTCAGACCAAATATGTTGCCTTGTGGATGACGGCGATCGGTGCAGACGGTCGGCGGGCAACGCTTCGTACAGCAAGCGTATACAAAAGACTGTCGCACTTCGGAGGCTCAAACTTAATATCGACGGCCAGGTATGTACCGACACTCTTTATGTCCCTATTGACATTCATAAAACGCGTCTTTTCGGTGACGGCGTAAACCACGCACTGGCCACGGACGAAATAACTTTCTTCCATTTCTAAATATGGCACTGTTGTGTTACTGCATGTAGATGATGAAAATCACAATCAAATATATTTTAAAAAGTTAGCCAAAAAACTCTTAAAATCTACACACACATAAAAAAACTATGTTTTGTTTTAGGCAAGGCACACCTACATCTGTGACTATCACAAAACCATGATACAGTGTGCCAGGACCAAACAAAGGAGGCCTAAAGACTCTGAAGATGATAGCAATGAAGCTGAGATGGACTCTCCAGAAGTAGACTGGTTCCAGTTGCAAGTAAATACTCTGAGGAGGTACAAGAGGCATTACAAGGTGCCTACAAGGCCAGGACTGAATAAAGCTCAATTAGCTGATGTAAGTACCAGAGTTTTCATGTTACATATACAAAACCATTAAAATTTATTCAACTAAACACCACAACACTAAACCAAAATGTGATATTAATTCAATTAAAATAATATATGATGCACATTTCATTGATAATATAGAAAAAATATGTGCTATTTCTTGAAAATAATATGCTGTTTTTTTTCAGGCTATTCAGAAACACTTTAAGTCATTGCCAGTCAATGAGAAGGAGATAATGACTTACTTTATTTATATGGTGAAAACAAATGGCAACAAACTAGACCAGAAAAATGGAATGAACTCTGACTCAGTGTAAATACAAATGTGTATATGACTCTCATGTATAGTATGAAGTGTGTAGTGTTGACATAGCATTAAGTGTATGGCTGTATAGTCTGACGAATGTCATTCTTTTTCAATCTGCATTCTACAATGACTAAATTATAGACATATGGATTGAGAATCTACAGTGATTTCGAAGTATATTACTTCATGCCAAATAAACTTAACAGAATGCAATGAATTTGAGAATGTTGTGGACTGTGTAAATGATCTTTAACTTAGTAATTCCATGCTACAGGTGTCCCTTAATTTTGACAAAGTACTATTTATTTTCTCTTAGTCTAGGTAGAGATTTTTTTGTTGTATAAAAATGCAGTGTCAAAATATTATGATTGTTATTTGATGAGGGATATGCAATGCTAATATAATACTGTTAAGGGAGATTAGAATAACAGTAAATCGAAATGTAAATTTATTACATTTTATTTAACAAATTATTTTGTATTATTCAGTCTTCCTCTGATTCTGATGATATTTCTATCCATTTTGCTGAACCTTTCTTGGAAACCACCTCAGCTGTTTGTGGAACTGATGACACAACTGCAAAGCCAATAAAATCCATTATATATTTTTAACAAGTCAACAATTGAAAATAATAATAAGTTAAATAAATTGTCAATGTGGTGAAAACAAAAATTATTAAACATATAACTTTGGGATTATTACAATATAAAATAATAAAGAATCAACGAATTATTACCAATATAAAATAATAAAGAAACAACTAATTATATAGTCGAAGAAATATGATAAAATGAAGTCTTCATCAATCATAGAAAATTGGTCAATGTAAAAAAAAACCATTGCAATTTGCAACATAAGGATAAATAAAAACATTTGTAACAAAGGGGAAAACAAATTCCTATGTTTCATTAAATCAAATCAAATCAAATCAAATCAAAATATTCTTTATTCAAATAGTCTTTCACAAGATCTTTTGAATCGTCCTTTTCTGCTACCACCGCTTCGGAACGTGTTGTGGCTGTGAAGAAGAAGCGGCGCAAGAAACTCCCTCAGCAACACGAACTGTCTTCTTTTTTTCTGTCTTTTTCTTTTTTTTTTTTTTATATCGCCATTTACAAATAAAATGATTCATGTCACAAGTTACAATAATGTCAGTTTGATTCAAAACATGATAAATTTATTCCCAAGCAGTTTTATCTTCCACATAATCTGAAATTCTATAGTATGCCTTTTTACACAGCTTAGCTTTTATTACTTTTTTAAACTTATTAATTGGAAGTTCTCTTAAACTGTTGGGAAGCTTGTTAAAGAAGCGTACACTTTGACCCATAATAGAATTATTTATTATTACATGTTCTTATAATTTTGAATCAAAACATTCTGAAAAAAAATTATAACCAAAATAGATTTTAAAATTATCTATGAATAACACCGTCAGAGTATTTATAATAAAGAGAGAGTGATGCTACTCAAAAAATTTAGGTAAACACGGTGGTGCCCTTTTTCTGTCCTCCTATTGGCTGACATTTGACAGGTGGTCAGTGGTGCAACAAAACTACAAAATAATATCTACAGTTTTCAAGACCATGTTTAAGACAGACATGTATGACACACTTTACATTTTAAATATATTTATATACCTATGTAGTTACTAGTTTGTCTCGTAATATAACAACGACCCGCTTCCTACCCGAATCTTTCGCTGTGACTATACCTAGTCTATCTTTCTTTACCCTCAGCAACTATAATACCAAAGCTATTAGAAATAGGTTCATCTTTTTTCACATGTCCATAGATATTGTTAATTTTAAATTTTAATTAATACTTTTAATGCCCGATCTTACTCATTGCCATGAAACATTTATGTAAACCTAACCACATACCATTTTTTTACTAGAAAAATAATCATGAAAGCGCAAAATACACGTTCCCAAGCGGTTACGGGTCCTACTCGAACAGGAAAATCCCGTGTGCAGAAATCAAACTTGGATGTCCCAAATATAGTGAATCATACAGGGTATATCAAGACTGCTACCGAAAACGAAGCCGGGTGGTAGTTTAAGCGACTTCAGACACAATGCAACAGAAAAAGTTGCAAAAATAAGCGACAATTTTTTTTTGATTTTTTTTCCTATTGCCATATTTAGGTGGTAAATAACTTTTTTCCTAAAATAATAGTGTATACCCTTTAATTTATAAATACTCTAAGATATAAGAGAGTTTAAATTATTATTTTAACAAAAACTATGGATTTACCACCCAAAAATGACGATATTTAAAAAATCATAAAAAATAATTGTCGCGTTTCTATGCGAAAATTTTAGTTGCATTGTGTTTGTAGCCACTAAAACTACCACCCGGCTTCGTTTTCGGTAGCAGTCTTGAGATACCCGGTATATTTGGTACATCCAAGTATGATCATGATTTTTTTATCTTTTAATTTCGCAACCAATAATAAATTAAGAGCACTTTGTTTCTTAGTAATTATTTTATCGGTCACTGCTTGAAATAAACTTGAATAAAAATAAATACCAAGGGGGACATGGATTACGACGTAATATTTTTTTTCAAATTGATTCGCGCTTTTATGAATTATTAGGTGCAAATAAATAATATTCGGAAGCAACAACTGGCGATTTTCAATTACAAAAAGCAATCTAAGGAATATATTTTCAGACGCATTGCACACGAATAATTCAGTCACGTGATAAAAACAATATTTTAATCTCACCGTCATATTTACTGGGCTCTGGGTTGTCATCACTGAGCTCACTAAGATCTTCGGACATGTCCTCATCTTTCGTGAGATCATCAACGTTGTAGTTTTTGAGCCGGATATTCAAGTCCTTTTTGCTGAGCGCTAACTTGTGCTCTGTGGTTATTGTATCTGCAAAGTTGATCTTGACCCTCTTCTGTCTATAATGTAAAAATTAATAATATGAGCGTAGAACGACTGAAAAATGTGCGGAAGATTTCAAGTGTAGGGTTATTAACATTGACATAAATATATGGACAGGGCGAAGAACGCATTTCAGTGTCCCAACGTAAGTGGTGCGAGCAGCGCTCCAATGCATCTCTAGTGGAGCGTTCTATTTGAAAATGCTTTTTTTATTATGACATAATGGTTAGTTAAAAATATATAAAAATTCTTAAGAAAAAAAACATTACAATATGTTAATTTAATAATTTTTTTTTATTATTGCAGTGAATGGCGAGACGAGCAAGCCGTTCGCCTGATGGTAAGCGATACGACCGCTCATAAACAGTAGCAACATTCCACTGCGCTCGCCATCCTGAGACATAAGATGTTAAGTCTCAATATGTCCAGTAGTTACTCTGGCTACAATGTCCTTCAATCCGAAACACAACAGTGCATTTAAGCAGTGTTGTTTGACGGGAGAAATAGACATTGCGGTGGTACCTACCCAGATGGCCTCTCACATATGAGAGACCTACCACCAGTATATTTATTTTAGTATTTTTATTTCGACGTAGTATTGAAATTTTTTTATAATTAATGGCGCGATTTTCATGGCCATCTTACTGTACTGAATGTACTGAAGAGCCTATCCTTAATTTTTAAATCAATGTTTAATAAATAACTAATTTTGAGATTGCATTTTATAAAATGCTGACATATACATAAAATTTACCCCTCGTACAAGAACATAGAATTTTACCATATCGCAACTTTGCTCTTACAATATTAAATTACATGTTGCATATTTTAATCAATTAGGTATACATTTAATTCTCGACCACACAAATATTTTTTTGGAACATGCAAACAACCTCAAAAGATAATATAAGTTCTTATTACTAGCTACATTATTCTACTTGTAGTTCTTATTATCAATTATATTAGCCACACACCGCAAGCATATTGCATATTTGTTGCAAGTTTTCAAATATTTGTCAATTTGGTAAAAATATAATTGGGAAATATATGGTAACTATTAGTGTTGGATTAAATAGCAATCACAAATAGCAAATGTTGGCGATAATAACATTTCACAAGTTATATAAATAAGCTAAATTTTGCGATTGTGATTCATAATGCCAATCAGCTTATATTTAATCTATGAAGAAGTGATATTTTTACAAACCCATGTTAAAAAGAAACTGAACAGCATTGATTTAAAAACTAAGGATAGACCCTTCAGTACGTTGGGTACGTCAAAAAGACGCCTGTGAACATCGCGCCATCTGTTAGATTTTCATGTAACTACGTAGTGTGCTAAAGGATCCGACCGTCGACGTAACTTTGTTACGTCGTAGTTATTTAAACGTTAAATTATAAAAAATTGATTTGATTTCTATGTATATCCATAAATCAGGAAAAATATTTTTTAACATTAAATATGTTGTATATTAGTTATGTAAAATAATATGTGAAATATAGTGTGCAAATTGATAACAGAAAAAACATCATATTAAAGAATTAAAATAAAATGAATAAAAAATAATAAATCTGAAAATTTGTAACGTCTTAGTAGGCCTTTTTATTAAATGGAACACATTTTAATTTGCATTATAGGTAGTTTTAGTAGTATAATTTGCTACGGATTAAAAATATGTAAATCAAGTGGTAAATATGTCAAATAATTACACGGCATCAGTTCTACTATAGCTTAGGTCTACGCATTCCTTAATATGCGCCGCTACAAAGTACAAAGTTATGTCGTGCAGAATACATACGCCGAATGATTTGATGGCGGCCATGAAATTGTTTTTCAATAATGCTAAAATAAATGTTATATTGACTTAAAGTAATATAATTTTTACTTATCGGTGATAAGAAATGTTATCTTTATTTTTTGTGAATGTTCGATCATATTTATTGCACCCACGCACGATACAATTGGGCATTTTTACGACGACTAACAGACCGGTGCGCTGTGACGTCACAACCGCTACACTGGTCTGCAGACCACTTTCGTGACAACACTTTTCCCGCTCTCCGCCCCGTCCATATATTTTACGTCAATGCTGAACAGCCAATTTTGTGTGTGTACTTTTAAATGTGAAAAATGGTAACTATTTATGGTCAGTTTTTTGTTTACAAATTCTGAGGGGGGGCAATTAGCAATATCAGAAATACAGAGCATGCTAAGAAGTTAAAAATAACAAGGTGGTGATGTTATTTTCAATTGCAATAATTCCCATTACTAACTATACTTACCTATTGACAGAATATGCATAGTACTATAATATTATTATTAATTATAAACATGTATATTTTTATACTGATACTGATATTTTTATAATTACCTTAGATTGTCATCAGTAGCAATAGCAGTCTTGACAAGGTCTACATACTCTTTGCATCTATTGGCTGCTTCTGTGATGGCTTTATGCACTATTTTAGAGTTGAATATTGCAGCGCCAGTGAGATCTAATAGGCAAATTTCTTTGTACTGGTTCATGCCTACTACGAGAAGACCTCCAGCAGTCTTTATGCCTTCATCAGTGTTACTCATGCATACTGATTCTTCAATGAAGTTAGGATCAGAAAGTAGGATGCTGTAAATGGTATACAAATTGTTATTAGGCAATTATTGATTTTAAGTTGTATTTTCACTGATGGTAGGTCTATCATATGTGAGAAGCTGGCTGGGTGGGTTCCTCCACAATGACTATTTCTCCCGCCAAACAGGTTCTTTGTAATTCATAGCGTTGATTGCTTTTGCTACTGTCCGTCAGCGGTCGTTATCATCCGACGAATTGCATTCTAGCCACGCCATTCAGGGCAAAAATTAATAACGGGCAAAACAAATTGGAACCAACATGCCAAGAACTTATGGTAGACTGTTGAGTGAAAGGAAAAGTTAGGCCTGCCAGGAAGATACAAATTGCAGTTAACAACAAAAAAAAAAACATGAGGGTGATCTTAGATTATATACTCGTCTAGATTGAGCAATGCCAACAAACGATGCGCTAAAACTGTCCCCACTTTCTTTGATATGTGTGAGTACCGGTCGTGTAATTATTGTAATCCAACTGTCAAGGTGTGTGTGTTTAGGGATGCCTACTCAAGATTATTAACTTAACTTTTCCCCATTTTTTGATAAACAAAATAGGTTAAATAAAATATTTTTTCTTTATTTAAAGTAATCATACTATTAATTATATTTATAACGCATTTTAGTAAAAATAATAAAGATAAAACCTATTGTTTGTTTCCAAATAGAATTAACTCTTTGGATTTATTGCCTGGGCTGTTATCTGATTTCTGTATTTATGTAAAATATAAATCATCATAAGTAAAATGTTTAGAACACATGACTGAAGTCTTGTGAGGCTACGAATGGTCTTCTTTTCGTTTCCGCTATGTAAAGTCTCTCCAGCAATTTGCTAGTAATCCGTAGGAAGTCTAAAACATATTAGAAAGAATTAACAAAATTAATATAAAGTGCTTGACGTCATGGGTTTCATTCATATTGTGTAGGTAAGTTATTATTTACTCATTAAATAAATAATGCCATTTTTCTTGTTGTTCTTCTGATCGAAATATGATGTAATGATATTTGTGTTTTATCTCCCATAGTTTCAACAAATCTTCCTAGTAATAAATTGACAACACTGGCCAATGAAACTCATCTTCAAAACAACGAATTAAAAGTTCATGTTTTCTTCAAATAATAGTGGTTTAACAATAATGTTACCGATAGAAAGTGATATTGGTATTATTATACAGTTTTCCCACATCATTGCGATACAATTCGACAGCACAAACCGGCATAATTAATTATTTTTCGGGAGCACGTTATCCATATGTAGTTCAAATGACACTGACGTACGTGAGAAGCGAGTCTACCAAATTCAGGTAGGTAGACTTTAGTTGAGCCGTGCGGTGAGGTGTGATGTGTCATCTAGACGAGACTAGTATATAATCTAAGAGGGTGATCTTGCGTCCTCATAAGAGAAATCACAGAAGCATCCAGTGCACACAAGCTTTGAAAACAGGTTTCTAGACTATTATTTATTTAGATATTCTGTATTCTGTATCAGCCCATATAGGTCCCACTGCAGGGCACGGGCCTACTCTACAATCGAGAATACGATTGAGAGTGGTTAGGCGATATAGTCAATGATGATGATAATCAATCACCACGCACTAAAACGGTGAAGGAAAACATCGTGAGGAAACCTGCATACCATAGCGATTTATAAGAATTTCTATGGTATGTAAGTCCGCCAACCCGCACTAGGCCAGCGTGGTGGACTATATCGCCTATTTAGATATGCCACTATAAATATCATTATTTTAGCTATATTTTTATTATAACAGTAGGCAAACATTTTTCACTATACAAAAAATTGCTAAGCTTATGTTACACCATGAAGTCAAATGAGTAATAAAAATATACTTACTCGCCATTAAATATCGAGAACATGGTACACACTGGATAGTGATATAAAACTGTTGGTATAGGATCCTTTTCACTGATTGTGTGTATGATAATACTATCCCCACTTCGCGTAAAGTCTGGCCGTTTGAAATGAGCTAGAGAACTAAGTGTTGCTATACTGGCACACTCAATTACATTTCCATCATGATTCAATACTTTGATATCCACTCTGAGTGACCACACCTGAAAAAATATATAATTCATGGTATTGTTTGGTTTTGCTACTGGCAAATAGCAGTCAAATTTCCTTGCCATCAGATGAATGGAATGCTTTTCTTGCAAATTATTGGAATAATATAAGTAGTCTTAGTATTTTGTGATTCTTAGGACATTACTACAGTTATGGATAAATGACAATTCATATTAGATAAGCTATTTCCATTACTTTAGTATCATACATTTGGAATGTAATGAATTCATTGTGTTGATAAATTACAATTTCAATTTATTCCATAGGAAGGCCATACTTATGCACCAAAGAATAGCCTGTTACTCTTTGGTACATCAATTATCCAGGAGCATGTTAGGTCATTTTTGTTTTGTTAATTTTATTTTATCTATTTATAATTTAAAGTGAATGTATGCTAATATTAATAGATAATACATAATAAAGAAATTTAGAGAATAGAGAAATATTTGTAATTTTTGGAGCTAGGAAAATGGAATCCACAGATCCTCTACCTGATCTCAGAACTATTTGTCATGTAATTTTAAGGTTCCTATGAGCGCTACAGAACACTAATTTAACAACAATTTTCACATTGGTATATTTGTCAGATAAGAAAATCATCAGACTTGCCCATGGTATTATTGCAATATAGCTCAGGGACCAATTATTAGTGTGGACATTGGCACTATGAAATAGGCATCACATGTATATACAAAGTATAAAGCTCATTACCAATTTATTACCTTTTCCTCCACAACAATACAGAGTGACTCCAGATCAATACATTTAGAATCTTTGTAGCATTTTTCTAACAATCTGTTTAGATATACAGACAGATCAGTTTGTCTATAGGGTTCAAATTGTGGTGCAGCCATGGGTCCAATCTCCACATTGACATACAAAATACCTTCATTGGGTCTTATTTGTTTTGGCTGTGTCACTTCACAAGTGACTTGTGATAGAACTCTGAAATATTAACAATAATTTCTGTTATCAAAATATTTCATTGTATCATTTGTTCATTTCATAGTTAATAAATTACCTACTATAAAAAGTGCTTAAGTAGTAGATACTACTGAACAAAAAAAAATAAATAATAATGAGAAAGAACTTTTTAGACTAGTTTTCTTGACATTCAAGTTTTATACTTACTTTGTTTCGCCCAAAGAAACTATGCAACTGCCGTAGTCAGAACCAAAAGATATGTCGAGTTTTCGAGTTTCATTATAATTTCTGCCGTCTAATCTCTAAAATTTTAAATAAGTTAAATACATCTTAATAGAGCGATATTGATTAAATATTACAATCAAAATACTTGAACTTACGTGTCCTTCAGACACAATCTTTTGTATAAAATTCTTTTCGCAACTTGATAAGAAAACTTCGCGCATTTTGTATTAATTTGAAATTCAATAAAAATGTGTGTAAACTAGATTTATTTTTTGTTTAGGTTATGTTTGTTGACACATGACGATTGACAATATAATAATGGTGTTGCAATATTACAAAATACTTCCGCATCGCCCTGATACATAATCATGGACGTACAATATTTTTTTAATTATTTCATCTGAAATAAAACATGTATATAAGTCATATACAACATAATATTTAAGGCTATTAAAAAACAAAATGCAGCAAATTATCGCTCAAACCAGTCTTTCAATACAATAATAATGTTATATTGATTTTATTTTGAATTTAAATTGTATTGTATATACTTATCAGTACAAATAAGTCCTACTGCATGACACGGTCCTCCTCAAGACCTCTACAAATTAGAGAGCACGTGCTCATGGCATTTTGCGAAATTTGAATTTACGCATTGCAACACTGGGATAATTGTATGAACATATTTTGATACTTTCAATAATTGTAATTGATTATTATTTCAAATTGACATGTTTTTTTAGTACAACTTTGTAAATAAAGTACATAATGTTTTAAGTATAAATATATAGGTAATTTAAACATTAAAATGACTTCAAAATTGTACTTCTAGATTACTTTTTTTTCAGTTTTACACTATAATATATATACGTGCCTTACGAGTATTTATAGAGGGAGCGCTGGTAATTCCAAAACGTAGATGAAAATGGCGGTAAAGAGCCACCAGTATCGTTTTAATTATCTCTTCTTATTAGTTCTCACTTAATCAAACAACTTTCAATTTCTAAATTTTAAGTAGTTTGATTATGTCGGTTTTATATAAATAATTATTAGATTCCAAAAATGTTATACCAAAGATGCAAGATTGTAAAATAAGATGACGTATTTATGTAACGTATGTAAGTAGCTTTATTTTCAGTCTTCTTTATTTAATTTACACTTTAGTTAGGGCTTATTTCTAAAGATCCTGGCAGTACATCATGAGATGAAGGTGTTGATGATAACTATTTATAATAAAGATTACTTTTGGGATTACAACTTTTCACTAGAAGTGCAAAATATATTATTGTTTGATGGATCCTTATCTAAAGTTTCTGGAAAGTCCTGCACATAGGTATTTAATAAAGTACTATTTAGTTTCATAAATGATATCAAAGTATATACGATAAAACACATTTACATATCCAACACTAACCAAAAAAAATTAAGCATCAAAATTATTCACTCCGACTAATTCGTTAAAACAACGTCGATTTTAAAATCGTCGATTTTGTTTAAATTTGACCAAATTATACACGGATCTGGCGATAAACCTTGTATACAATGTGTCGCACTTGTAATCGTAGAACTAATTTGTATATTTTCGCTATGGAAGTATAGAAATCATAAAATATTCACATCGAATGACATAACTCAAGTTTTGAAACAGCTGTTGACCGATGGTATTGCCACATAAAAATCTTTATGTTTGTTTTTAATTTTATGCCATGAGATTCTGGTAGACCTATAGGTCATATCTGGCCTAGTGTGGGTTCACGGACTAACATACCATAGCAATTCTTACAAATCGGTATGGTAATTGGTATACAGTTTTCCTCACAATGTTGTCCTTCACCATTATAGTGCGTAGTGGTTGACTATCAATACACACATGACTCCGAAAAATCATAGGTGTGCCCTGGGAATCGGACCCAGGACCACCGTGACTATGTTGGCAACTGCGTCCGTCCGTTACGTTTACGCACTTCACTTAATTTAAAATAATGTTTAAATTTTTTTAATAAAATAATTTCTTAATGACTACCTATTTATACTGAAAAATCCCTAAAAAGTCAAGTTCGGTCAATTTAATCGTAATTCCTGGAAATAAATCATGTTATAGTTTTAGTCTTAAATGAGATTAACTATAATAAAAATGTAGTGAGTGTTTAACTGAATATTTAATTGCACACATGAAAACACACAAAAAATAGTCTATGTGAAATTTTATATACACAGAGTACAAGTCTTATTATTCTATTTTTCCTACATCTCACGATTACAGGTGCCTATTAATGTAGAATAGTTACGACAGTAATATATGTAATTTTTTCTCAAGCAGTATTTATGTCCGCAACTCACTAGGTAAATAAAAAGTACCATGTACTTGACATTAAATATTCCCTCTGAAATACGGGTACCGGATAACAAAGAAGCATAATTACGATGTTTATTTATTGCGGGCAAATTAGATAACGATGGATCCAGCTATTGCCCATGCCCCTTTCATGACACGATGGTTAAATAGTAAACACCCCGACTTCGCTTGTAATACGCTACGCCGCCGCGCCATGTCATTAACATACTATTTGTATGGAACGCTAAGGTCGACGTTTAAAAAGTATGGACCTATTGTTTTTTTATTGGTAATTTTCCAATTCAGTGTTCGTCGGGATAGGTTTGTCCCGGATTCACACGCGGCGACTGCTATATAGAAGTGGAAGTCTCAAGCCGATTGATGCAGTAACTGAATACCTGTCGCATACCGATAGAGAGAAATCCTTGTCCATCAAAGGACTTATTGTTGAAATAAAGGTTACTTTTTTGTCACGTGTCTACTTCTGTAGGGAAGTACCTCAAGTTCGTGGTGCCTTGTTAGTAACGGACCGGACGCCAGTGCCGAGACGCCAGGCGGTGCTCTTGGGTTCGAATTCTTTATCAAACGTCTGATGTTTCAGAGTAAAATGTGGATTTTCAGTCAATTAAAACATTTAAGGTCCGTCAACTCTTACTGGGCACGCTAGCTTGGTTAACAATGAACAAAATCAAATAAAAACTAAATCTAAAAAATACTAAATACACTAAAAAAATGATAAACTAAATAAACGATAATAAACTAAATCTGTCAATCAAACCTTCGGTTGTAGAAGAGATCCTTGCTCAGTACTCAATAGTGAGCTGTTACGGACTGATTAGTACTCATTTAAACTATTAATTCGGAATTTTCTAAAGTTTTCATTTTCAACTTTTCGGATATTCAGGAATGGATAGACTTGAATGATTTTATCTCTAATACCATCATAGGCTAAAGTGGGTTTATCTTCAATTACATAAAAAAGCATAGCAACCACGCTGCCATAAAACCAAACTGCGACACCTGTAATTAATACGTACATAATATCTGGTGGAAACAGCTTTGTGAAACGGGTGGTAGAGTGAATAAATCTAAATTATGTATAACATTCTAAAGAATTTCATAGTAATATCAACGTTAACCTACCCGTGCATTAAATAATATGACGATGTACTCACGGTTACCGCCTCGCGAAGGTGGCATCCTCGCTGCCTATCATTTGACCATCGACTACCAAATGACCGGGCCGGCTGCACCGACGCGCTCCGTCCATGGCCGGCATAGAGCTCATCATATCGTCAATATGTAACGCGACGTTTTGCAATGCTGTCTACGACAACCCGTTAACAGGTGATACTCTAATTATAGAGCAATGGTTTATTACTTAATAATGTGCTTAATTACAAAGGCAAATTAATGCAATTGAAGACAGAAGAAAAATATTGTTCTGCCTTTATGCCTACTAATACCAAGTTTTGTCTTTCTAGAAGAAAGTTTAAGTAATAATTTGAAAGTTGTAGTCGCAGTAGAAATAAATACATACTTACACAAAAAATATGTATGAACAAGAAACATTAAACATTGTGGTACACTGAATATTACGACTCTCTTAGTAATGTGCTTAGTAAGAATACTTGTAGTTGGCATAATATTTACGATTTTAAAATTATTGTATTATGATCCATGACTGGTTTCGTAGATGCACAGCTATCAAAAAAGGAAATTGAGCTAAATGCTCTGGCCCATGAAGTGAACGGGAAACATCTGAAAATCGCTACTTATTCAGTAAGTAACATCCTTACATACTGTACAGGAATAATTAATTTGAATAATGGGGAATATGCACGTGACTTAAATATGGACAAAATATTATTTTTTGTAATCTTTATTGCTACTGAAAACACACCATACAATATTTTTTTAAATTTATTTTAATTTAATAGTGAAATTTAATCATCAAAAAGTGGCTGTGTGCTAAAATTTCCGAAACGCAACACTATTGGTAGATGAAAACGTGACGTCACTTTTACACGAGAGGTCTGCTGTCAACAAGCTGTTTGTATGGTTTCTTTTCGGAGGAATGATTGTTATTGTATTGTGTCGCTGTTTTTTATATTAAGTTAATAATTTTATATGTTCCCAGTATTAATTGTGAAGAGAATGACTGAAAGCGTTTTAGTAAAAGCGCAGTCGGATAATCTTCCGAAAATCGACGTGTTTATGATGGCCACTTATTTCTCTTTGAGTTCTCTTTTTCTGGTACTGGAATATATGTGGCAGTTACTCCTTTTTTTAATCGTAACTTGACTTTTTGTCCATGTTCTAATGCCATTATTTTGTATGTAATATAATTTTCTGTATCCTCTTCAATCTGAAACCCAGAAATAATAGAAAGATTAATAAAACTAGTCTCCCACTAGCCTCTTACTCTAATAATTTAGATGTTTTTAATTATAAGTAATAATATACTCATACATACATGAGGATAAATTTAGAATATCGAATAAGAATACTTAATAATATATTTAGAACTTTTCGTACACTAGGTTATTATTTTGTAGAGGTTTGAAAAGTGAAAACAAAACAAGTAGGTAGGTAAACGTAAGAATGATTTGTACATGTATTTACTTAATTTGAATATCCTTACTTACATCGAAATGGTCTTCACAACAATATAAACAGCTCAAACACGATACACTGTCTCTTCTCATCGCCTTGCACCAGTTTATCTGGGGGCACGGCAGTGCCCCCTCCAAGTCGAGCTAAAAAGCGGCACAGCCGTACTATCCTTTTCTCGAAGCACTTCAGACCATTTTCAACCCCCCATAACTTCGTTGTGGTTAAAGCAAGAAGCCTGAATTTTCAGTTACTAATTAGGCATTGTGCAAACACGGTTTATTTAAAATTTCATTCAATTTGAACCAGTAGTTTAAGAATTATAACTTGTCAAACTTTCGCAATTTTGTCACTCACTGACTGACTGACCGATAATCAAAAGTCTAAGGCAATTCTAGCAGACATAGAACCTTCAAATTTAGAATATAATTAGTGTTTAGTGTCTAAAGTAAGGGAAAATTCAAACATTTCATAATTTCTGTCTAGTTTTCTAGATACACCAACTGCGTGAATAACTTTGTAATCTCATATAAATGTATAGGATTACAAAGATACATTTGCAGTTAATGATTCGTTGTACCCGTATATAATGGAATAATAGTTGTAGATTGGTATCTATATACAACGTTGATGCGACCGATGGGCATTAAATTACACTATGTATGCTATACTTCCATGGTGTTAATTCGGCACGGCACAAAAATTAATAATACCAAAAATGAGATTTTGTTTGTTTCAAACAAACTAAATAGCTTCCAAATAAGAGTAAAACGCATCCATCCTGTGTAAATAAATTTCATTGACCTGCAGATACGAATAGATAACAAATCGGCAACGTCGCGCGCGGCGCGTGTTCTTGTCGTGTACTTATTATTGTTTGACTTGTGTAAGAGCGACAACAACGCGCAGATTTTAGTACAGATCGTTTTAAGGTGAATGACCATGCGTTGGGCGTAATCAGCTGTTAGACTGTTCTACATCGTGTTCAAATGGGGCAAAAACAAAAAAAAAACATTTATGACTACACTGTAGTACAGACACAGAGCTTCAAAATGGTACCTAGTATATGCAGTTTAAAGAAATGCCCATCGGTCGCATCAACGTTGTATATTATATATGAGGCATAACAGGAGAGGGGTATAAAGAGGGAAAGGGTGTATTCAGCCCATTAAACTGTACAACATTCCTCTAGAAAAATATGACAAAGATAACTTTGCAAATAAATAGACTAAATAGCTCGAAAACAATCACCATGAAAGAAAGAACACTAATAATCAAATCCGCTATATTTGTGATAAATTGATACCTACAAAAATAAAAAAAGACATAAGACAGAGGCTTTAAAAAAAATCATTATACAGGGTATATCAAGACTGCTACCGAAAACGAAGCCGGGTGGTAGTTTAAGCGACTTCAGACACAATGCAACAGAAAAAGTTGCAAAAAAAAGCGACAATTTTTTTTTTGTTATTTTTTTCCTATGGCCATATTTGGGTGGTAAATACATTTTTTTCCTAAAATAATAGTATATACCCTTTTATTTATAAATACTCTAAGGTATAAAAGAGTTTAAATTATTATTTTAGCAAAAACTATGGATTTACCACCCAAAAATGACGATATTTAAAAAATCATAAAAAAAATTGTCGCGTTTCTAGGTGAAATTTTTAATTGCATTGTGTTTGTAGCCACTAAAACTACCACCCGGCTTCGTTTTCGGTAGCAGTCTTGAGATACCCGGTATATATTCTAGAAATAAAAAGTACCGAAAACGAATAAAGTAGGACTCTACAAAAAGACGTGAGATCCCATCAAAAACATCCTGTAAAAAAATTCCAAGTCTCGCAGCTCAGTTTTTCTACCGCAAAAAGTTGTGAGATCCATGTAATACCAAGTCGATTAATTTATTTAGTCCTTGATTGAGGGACGTTCTGTATAAAGTTATTACGTAAGTTATTATCATATCAATATTAAAAATTCTTTACGTTTTAAATAAATAGATCGACTTGGCCAGCAGCATTATGCATAAATTGTACGATACATTATGTTTTCATGCGATTTAGATCGCCCAATATTGATAGCGACTTTAATATTTATTTTAATGCATAATAGTTTATATTTTGGACGTGTTATTTGTATGTTTGGTAATGTGATGACTAGAAGAATCGAATAAAAAAAATGCATATTCCCCATTAGTAGCAGTATAAAAAAAGACAAGAACATTCACAAAATATTCTAATTTTCTATAATTTAATAATGGAATAACTGCCATTTCTAAACTAAATCGAAGTGTATAAAGCAGAAGCGTATAATGCAGAAGGCTTTGAGCAAGTTTTATTAACTTTCAAATTTCGATATATCAATATCTAATATTAAAAAATCAAATTTGTGTCATATAAGATTGAATAATTGTAAATAATAATGTATGTAAATACTCAAATACATTTAATATCCTGGAAGATAAAAGGCCACTTCTTTGCATGTTAAAGGATTGAATATTTTTGACTTCCATAATTAATGATTTCAGAATTATCCCTTAAGCTGGGTGCAACCGGGGGATAATGGTACACTACGCGGCCGCGGTGTAGCATTTGCTATTTTGGACATATTGCAGGAAAAGTTTAATTTCACCTATGACATTATTCTTCCCGAAAAGAATTTCGAGATGGGAGGCGAACGACCTGAAGACTCATTAATTGGTCTAGCTAATACTAGTGTAAGTGACTATTATCACAAGAGTAATGCCAACACTTAAAGAAATTGTATTCAAATAGTATAAGCTGGTCTTTTAAATTACCAACGTACATAATATGTATCATTAGGCAGCCATTATAATTGCTATTTTTTAAGGCAGAACTTTGGGCCGCATAATTTTGATCAAATATGGTGTACTAGATTCAACTTTGCATACAAACACAGCCCAAAAAGTTTAGTACCTATTCTACAAGTACTGTAAAACTGCAACTGATATGAACTTATTCAATGAAAGACACTGCTTCTAAAACCTTACTTTTCCGGTGGTTATTTTGACAGTTTTTAACAGCATACTGAGGCATTTTAATTTTTAACACGTTTGCTCGTTGGATATGTTTGGGCCATAGATAAAATCAAATAAGACTACACGCTTATTTGTGCTCTTATTTCTCTTACCGTTTTTAGACTGTTACTTATAATCTAGTCATTAGGGTATATTTGATCGAAGCCGCATAACTAGGTATATGATATAATTTTGAAATAAAAGAAGCACAAGCACGTAATTGATTGCTACTTGACCTGGCATTGCTAAAGTACATGAACAGTGGTGACCGCTTACGATCAAGCGGCCTAATAAATCACATGGCTGCGTATGCAACATAAATTACAATATGTTTCTAAAGTTACCTGTATTATTACTCGGGTTTTCCTGAATTGGTTATGTTTCTAGGGCCATAGGTATATAGTATCCGTTTGGGCCTCAATATCTCATTATATAAAACTTCAGAACCTTTTATCACTGCATCAGAAGATTTTCAGACTTGAACCCCTGAATGTCTGATTAGCAATGGCTAATTGGGTAAAGTGAGTTAAAAAGTACAGAAGTGTGCAAACGGTAAAAAGGCCACTTCTATTTTCACGCTATAACTTGGGCTTCATTTTCACATAAATGGGACTTTATAATTTGAAAATAGGTGCACCGAATAATTTCCAGGGCGTGGTTCGGAAACGGAGAAGGTTCCGTTCATATCTTCATTATTAATAAAAATTACGGGGTTTTTTAGTCATCATACTTAAAACTGTCACCAGTAATAAACTTTTGTGACACTGTATGAAGGCTCTATTTTGCGGTAATTAAATGTTCGATAACAATAAATCAATAATATCTTTAACAGCAAGTAGACATGGTGGCAGCTTTCCTCCCGAAACTGATAAAGTACCAAAGAATGGTGGTATTCTCCAACAACTTGGATGAAGGCATTTGGGTGATGATGCTCCAAAGACCCAAGGAATCAGCTGCCGGTTCTGGACTCCTAGCACCTTTCAATAATTTGGTTTGGTGAGTTTAGCTTGTGGTTGTTAGTTATTATTTTACTCGTAACTGGACTTGTCGCGTTATTTCTGTTTCTGAATTCAAATGCCTTAAAAGTCTTATAATCAGTTTGAAAACGAGATTGATATATTTCATTTCATTTTGAATAAGTTTTTAAAATAAGTTTAATTTTAACAGAGCCCAACTAGTCACACAGACACTAGTTTATGACACACCATATTATTACAGTTTATTAGTGGGTCGTGACTGTTGCAAGAAATGTAAGCGACTTTTGGCGATATACCGGGTATATCAAGAGTGCTACTGAAAACGAAACAGGGTGATAGTTTATAGATAGACAAACACAATGCATCGAAAAATTTCGCTAAGAAACGCGACAATTTCTTTTATTATTTTTTAAATATCTTTTAGTTTAGGTGGTAAATCCATAGTTTATGCTAAAATAATAATTTAAAGCCTTGCATACCATAGCGTCTTTAAAAATAAAAGGGTGTACACTATTATTTAAGAAAAAAAACGATGTACTTACCATCCTAAATCGACGATAGAAAAAAATTTACAAAAAAATTCGTCACAAATTTTTGCACAAAATTTAGTTGCAGTGTGTCTGCTGCGAAGCTGGGTGGTAGTTTTAGTGACTTCTAAAACTACCACCCAGCTTCGTTTTCGGTAGCAGTTTTGATATACCCTGTATATGGCTTATACTTATAACGTACTTCATCGTATTTTTTCGTTTTAGGTATTTAACTCTGGCGTCTGTTTTCTCCTACGGCCCTTGCATTACTATTCTAACAACTTTGCGGGCAAAACTGGTCCGCGACAAGGAACGCCAACTACCGCTTTCTCCTAGTTTTTGGTTTGTGTACAGCGCATTCATAAAACAAGGCACCAATTTGGCACCTGAGGCTAGTAAGTCAATTATTTAATTGCTTCAGAAATATTTACGGTATGTTTGATTTTATGGTAGGTATTCAATTGAAATACATCGATAGTTTTAAAGTATGATATTTGTTTATTGTTTTATGTATCTGTGGTAAAACAAACAAACACTTATTTTAATCATAACGTTCATGATATTGACCTAATATTGTCCACATAAGTACAAATGATCTACTATGGTGATATAATAATGTATTCTAACAGTTTTCCTCTCTTCACTTTTTGTTACATTGGACATGTTATTGCTGTTAGATTACTGCTTCTAGTATTAATGCTCTTATTTAAACTATTAAATTATGAGAAACATTGCGCCAATCACATATTGTTTACTTTTATTTGTAACTACTTCTTTATTTCCCCTCACGCTAACTTTAAAGTAGATGCGATATTATGGTTTTTGATACATTAAGCTCCCTGTTTTGTTCAATGTAGATATAAAATAATAAACACACCTTGGAAAAGATTATCTACAAAAGTTTGGATTACTTGGTCAATAAGAAGTAATAACCAAAAATCTAGTGCAAGTAAATAAAAGAAAGGAAATATTTAAGGCGTCATTGAATTTGACGCGGTGTAATCACGGCTCGTGGTCAGGGTAACTGATGTTATCGCGTTAATGGTTTACGTCATCTATCACTTTTGGTCACACCCCACATCGCTGTTATTTTAACGCCCACGATAATTACGTTGTGAATAATCGAAGTTATGATAAATTGTCGACTTTTTCGGACAAATTTTGTCACTTAGAAATGAAAGTGAAATTGATTACTTTAATGCATACAATGTTAATAGTTTTTTAAATAGTACATTTAGAGTCAATTATGTGGAAATATTGTCATTTTTTATCCTGTAGACAACTAAAAGCCTTTTAATAATAATAATAATAATTTATTTATTCGCCAAAAATGTTTAACATACACTTACAAATAACATACATTGGTAATATGCAAAAACTTATAATAGTGTTATTGAACACTGGTACCCAAAGTAAGATCGAACTTGTGTTATGGGTACCAGAATGCTCACTTAGGTTACATTCAATGATTAAAGAGTAGAGGGGATAAAGCATAAGGTCACGTGACGCGTACCACTTTGTATCACAAACATGGCGGCGGCTCCGCCCCTAAAAATAGTGATACGCTAGTACCAAATTTTTTATCGATATCGATCATCAACAGTGGCATACGACTAACATTAATATAACATTTTTAATTTTTGCTTTACATGTCAATTGAGTATAAACAGCGGATTTTAGGACTTGACAGTCAAGTCTTTAAAAATTAAATCTGATAATAATAGGTCAATATTTTGATATTTTTTTCATGCTATGATTTATTTGATGGGTAAGTTTTACCTGATGATTGGATTGGATTTATCAAATAATACACACGTGAGTTAAAAAACAACTTTATTAATAGCTAGAGTTTGGTTGCGACTTCGAATATAACACACTTTTTTCCTTAAGCACCAATTTTCACCATGTCAATATTTCTATTGCCAAATTATAACTAAAATCTAAAAAAAAAACAGACATTTAGCAAACAACAATGAAAATATGTACACTAAACTAACAACTTAAATATATAAATAGAAATAAAATATCTTCCATCCATCCATCCATCAGCCAAAGGAAGTCCACTGCTGAATATAGGCCTCCCCCAATGATTTCCACAGAGACCTGTTGGAGGCAGCCTGCATCCAGCGACGTCCCGCGACCTTTACCAGGTCGTCGGACCATCTTGTGGGTGGACGTCCTACGCTGCGCTTTCCGATACGCGGCCTCCATTCGAGCACTTTCCGACCCCATCGGTCATCAGATCTCCACGCTATGTGCCCTGCCCATTGCCACTTCAACTTGCTAATCCGGTGGGCTATGTCGGTTATTTTAGTTCTCCTACGGATCTCCTCATTTCTGATTCGATCTCGTAGGGAAACCCCGAGCATAGCCCTCTCCATAGCTCGTTGAGTGACTTTGAGCTTCCTAATAAGGCCCATAGTGAGAGGCCACGTTTCGGTGCCGTAAGTCATCACTGGCAACACACAACTATCGAAGACTTTCGATTTAAGGCACTGAGGTATTTTGGACGAGAAGACGTCGCGTAGTTTCCCGAACGCTGCCCAACCGAGTTGGATTCGACGATTGACCTCTCTCCCGAAGTTGGACCTGCCTAACCGGACCACTTGTCCTAAATAGACATATTCGTCAACAACTTCAAGAGTCGAGCCCTCAACACCGATGGGGGTGGGCACAACATGGACATTCAACATGATCTTCGTTTTGTCCATGTTCATTTTAAGACCCACCTGTTGGGAGACCCGATTGAGGTCTTCGAGCATAGTGCTAAGGTCTTCCAGCGATTCTGCCAAGACTACAATATCGTCGGCAAACCGAAGGTAATAATAATAATAATAACACCCAACAGTCACATACATAGTCCTAACCCCACACTAAGATCGAGTCTTGTGTCGTGGGTATCAGGAACTACGAGAGACTTTTCGGTCTCACAAACACCCAGACCCGAAAGAAATATTTGTGGGCCACACAAACATTTCTCTCGGTGCGGGGATCGAACCCGCGGCCTCTCGTTTCACAGGCGGCGTCTAACCAACTGCGCTACGGAGGTTGTCATGTGGTGAGTGATATACTCGCCGTTGATGTTGATGCCGAATCCTTTCCACTGCAAGAGCTTGAAGGCATTTTTCAGCGCGGCAGTGAACAGTTTCGGAGATATGACATCTCCCTGTCTCACGCCTCTCTGTAGTGGAATAGCCTTCGTACTCTGATCTTGTACTCGGACCGACATGGTGGCGTTGTTGTATATACACTTCAACACTTCGATGTACCGATAGTCGATATGGCACCGCTGGAGAGACTGTAGCACAGCCCAAGTCTCGATCGAATCAAAGGCTTTCTCATAGTCCACAAACGCTAAACAAAGCGGCAAGTTATATTCCTCGGTTTTTTGTATAACTTGCCGATAAAATATCTACACAAAATTAACAATTAAAATGTAAAAATAGAAATTAAACAATTAACTAAATAAACACAATTAACTAAATAAACTGACATTATTGTGTTCTGTGACATGAACCATTGTAATTATTTTAAATGGCGATATAAAAAAAAGAAAAAAGAAGACAGTTCGTGTTGCTGACGAAGTTTCTTGCGCCACTTCTTCTTCACAGCTACAACACGTTCCGAAGCGGTGGTAGCAGAAATGAACAATCCAAAAGATCTTTTGAAAGACTATTTGAATAAATAATAATAATAATAATTAATCTTTATTTCATTCCAACATGTTTACAACATAATAACACCCTGACTCCTGAACTAGGAAGCCCTGTATTACAGAAGTCAGTCTCATTCGACAATTATTTATTTAACAGCTGCTTTATATAAAAAAATAAGAAACTCGAAAAAAAATAATAGTTAAAAGACTTAATAAACTATGTAACAACACTAGATCGCCAAATGAAAGGAACTTAAATTATAAAGAATATTTTGATTTTGATTTTGAATAAAGGAATTGTAGCGGAAATCGCGAACGAAGGCAGGAAATCAGCACTAGAATAAAAATATTTTTCGAATAATTCAACCAAACAAAAAAAAAACATAAGGTACATACATACATAAACATACAAGCGGTGAATAATGTGGACTATAGATTTTAATTTATGTATAAATATTGACTGCCTCAGTGGCGTAGTTGTATTATGGTACGGTCACAAAGCTGAGGTCTCAAGTTCGAATCCCGGGTCGCGCAAAGTGATATCGGATTTTTCTATTCATTATCAGCACAGTCAGGAATTTGTGCCCGATATTGCGATAGGCTCGCCACCCACAACATCGTAGGACGGAACATACAAGGCGAAATAAATAAATAAATAAATAACACCCAACAGTCACATACATAGTCCTGACCCCACATTAAGATCGAGTCTTGTGTCGTGGGTATCAGGAACTACGACTTTTCGGACTTTTCGGTCTCACAAACACACAGACCCGAGAGAAATATTTGTGGGCCGCACAAACATTTCTCTCGGTGCGGGGATCGAACCCGCGGCCTCTCGATTCACAAACGGCGTCTTACCGCCTGCGCCACGGAGGCTGAAATGTGGGTGTCCTGGTTGCACCTCTGCCTACCCATTCTGGGAAAAAGGCGTGAGTGTATGTATGTATAAATATTAATATTATGATAAATAACAAAACTAATAAAAATGCAACTGCTACATAAACAATAGTAATATGATGTATTAAACATTTTGATCTTAGTGTGGGGTCAGACTATGTATGTGACGGTTGGAGGTAATTATTTCTTGATATTCCTAAAAATATACTTATACTTTACAATTATCGTTACTTTTTTAGTCGCCATAATGTAAACATATGACCAACTAATACTAATTTACATGTTACAACCGTTACAAGGTTATACCTGTCGATACAAACACCCAGTTGCATCTAATACATTTCGTTCATTATTACGTTGCACCATTCTTTGCTAAAATCAAAAATACCTATCAGGATATTTAATACATACCAAATAAAATAAAATAACATAGGTAGATTTTTATTGCTATTATTTGACTGAGGAAAATCATTATGTCTCACTTAGAATTCAATCAATGAATATGAAAGTGTTGGTTAAGATAAACAATTATAATAATTAATAATAAAATATAAAACTATTTCTGTTCATTAAAAGGTTCTCCAGAACATTTGACAATAGACTACCAATTGTCCAAATTATCTTGCATGTCATCTTTGTTATTGATTAACAGTTGTATTATTAATAGGATTATTAGGTAAAATATCATAATTACTACAATTTCACTTACCGGGAATATTGTTGGAAAGCTGTTTTCTTTTTCAAAATATAATGAACAAATAAATGTATTTATTGCAGGGTTCCAATAGCTTCCAATTTTTTGTATCCATTTTGTCCTGGTTTATATGTTTATAGGGAATCTAAAAAATATTTTTAATTTCACTTTGTTTGTCGGTCTGAATATATATTTAAATATAAACTATTTTTTTCTTTTTTTGAAAAATAAAGATCAAAATATTTAAAAATGATAATATCGATATGAATAATTTCGTATCGAATCCACTCATCTCTAAACTTGTGTGTAAACAAACAATGAGGTTGTTATTTACACTACTTGTATAAATAACGCCTAGAAGAGTCTAAAACTTAATAAACAAGATCCAAATACATTTATAAATGATAAAAATAAACCCAAAATGTAAATTTAGCACATATTTGTTAGTATTTCGTAAAAACAGTTACTAACCTATGAAAAGAAATGTTAGGGTCCTTTTTGCTTGAACTCGACTCGAATCCTTTAACACAACACTGAGGCATTTTAAAAACTTAACAACTAAACTAATAAGCAAACAAACAAACTTAACAAACGAGATTAACCAATGAATAATCCGAAATTCTTTGATTGTGCAGATTTGTTTACTCCGATTGACAGATAACGCCACAGTTTGACATTTCATGCAGTTTTTGGTTTAATAGTCTGTGGTTTCAAAAGCATAACTAAAATGGCGTCATTTTGGTCTATGGGCGGTCCCAGTGTGGTTAGTGAACAAAATATTGCCATATTCGAAACAAAGGAATTATTATTTGTCTCTTTCATTAAGGGACAAGTCAGCTTTGTGTAAATGAGACAGATACATAAATGTACATTCCGCGTCGATATTCTTAACATAACTATAACTTGACATATATAGCTACATTTGTGCGTCATCCTTTATAATTCTTTTATCATTGGTTACATTATATTATTACACATGATAAGTTAGTTATTTGTTCATTAACTTAGTAGGAGCGAGGACTTGAATGTGGTTGTGTGTGTATGTGTGAGTGTGTGATGTGTGTATAATAAGTATGTATATATGTGTATAATTAAATAGTGTGTTATTTGTGTGTAATATAAGTATTTACTTTAAATACCAGATATTTTGATTAGAATTTGAATCATTTAACAAGATAAAGGAAAGATAATGACGAACGAACGAACGAAGTTGTTAGCAGGGTTGGCCCTTAGTTCAGCTTTGTTGCACGGAATAAGTTTGATAAATCATTCCCCTAAGTACTCATACTATAGTATAGTAAATCATTCCCCTAAGTACTCATACTATAGTATAGTAAATCATTCCCCTAAGTACTCATACTATAGTATGAGTACTTAGGGGAATGATTTACTGACTCTAATTGACTCTAAATGTACTATTTAAAAAACTAATACTAGGCCTTCTTCAGCTTAACTTTATCATATACTTAGGGTTTACAGGTTAGAATTTCACGACCAACTGCCCGCCTAATATCAACCCTGAAAATGATCTGTGCCGTGGGCTAACATCTGCAATCACCATTTCAGCAGCCGTGCCTTCTTCCAATTGAGCAATTTAATTATATCTTCTGTACCCACTATTATACATACATACATACACAAACTCATGCCTTTTTGATTTTTCCCAGAAGAGGTAGGCAGAGGTGCCATGACATCCAAATTACGCCTTGTATGTTCCGTCCCACTATGTGATAGGTGGCGAGCCTATCGCCATATCGGGCACGTATTCCTGACTCTTGGCTTTTAATGAATTGAAAAATCCAATGCCACTGCACAACCCGAGTTTCGAAACCGAGACCTACTATTATGTATAAACTTTTAAATACAGTCGATCTCGTTAATTCGAAACTCGAGGGACTCTTAACTACTAATACTACGAATTATCGAGTGTTCGAAATATCAAAAGGTTCAAAATTTGTGAGAGAAAGTAAATACAACTGAATTATTAAGTGTTGATCAATTATTATTTATTAACTGCTATTCAATAACAATGACAAAACTTTAGAGGTACATTCGTGTACATACAGGTATTCATAATTTGAATTAATTAATATTTCTATAGAACTATGTTATACTGGTTTTCCTCTTTCTCTCTAAAACTTTGAATTGCCGAGTTTTGGAAGCCGTTGAGTTCGAATTAACGCGTCGTTTTGTTATACTGGGTATCTCAAGACTGCTACCGAAAACGAAGCCGGGTGGTAGTGTTAGTGGCTACAAACACAATGCAACTAAAAATTTCGCAAAGAAACGCGACAATAATTTTTTATGATTTTTTAAATATGGCCATTTTTGGGTGGTAAATTCATAGTTTTTGCTAAATTAATAATTTAAACTCTTTTATACCTTAGAGTATTTATAAATAAAAGGGTATACACTATTATTTTAGGAATAAATGTATTTACCACCCGAATAGGGCCATAGGAAAAAAATAACAAAAAAAAATTGTCGCTTTTTTTTTGCAACTTTTTTTGTTGCATTGTGTCTGAAGTCGCTTAAACTACCACCCGGCTTCATTTTCGGTAGCAGTCTTGATATACCCTGTATAGTAAAGGTTTTTTTTCGTTCGAATTACCAAGTGCATAAAAATGTGTTGATTTAGTTCGAAATATAAAGAGATTTTGTAGGGAACTCGTGATAACTTTGAATTATAGAGAGGTTCGAATTATCGCAGGTTTGAATTAACGAGAGTCGACTGTACCGTGTTAGTGGAGCTGTGTTTCTTGTTTATCTCCAGATACCACTCGGGTCCTGTTTGCAACGTGGTGGATCTTCATCATTTTACTGTCAGCATTCTACACGGCAAATCTAACCGCCTTTCTTACTTTGTCCAAATTCACACTGGATATTGAGAATCCAGAGGATCTTTATAAAAAGAATTATAGATGGGTTTCCGCTGAAGGCAGTTCGGTGGAGCATACAGTGACAAGTGTAAGTATCAGAAAGTCCTGACTTTACCGTCTCACAATACCTTACATCCGAAAGAAATATTTTCAGTTTTCAAAAAAATATAGCCTGCGACAGAAATTCAACCTAAGTCTTCTCGATTGCCAACTTTGGTCTTAACCAATCGCACGTAACAACCCATTTATTTTTAGGTTAACAACGATCTGTACTACTTAAATAAGATGGTTCTAAATGGCCGAGCTACTTTTCATTCTCTGCCTCTGGACAAAGATTTCTTACCGTTAGTGAAAAGCGGCAGGGTCTACGTAAGAGAGCAGACTGCTATAGATCATCTCATGTACAATGACTACCTTCAGAAGGCAAGGGAAGGTGTAGAAGAGTCAAATAGATGCACTTACGTTGTGGCTCCTAACTCCTTCATGAAGCAACGAAGAGCGTTCGCTTATCCAATGGGTAGTACGCTGCAGAAGCTGTTCGACCCTGCGTAAGTATTAAGATTTCCAAAGTAATATTTTTTTGAAATTATGCGATTTTTCTTAATTTTAATACTTACATCCTTATTACATCCAACAACGAGAAAAGTATCATAATAAGAGTTGTCACTTGTTGTATAATGGTGGTAGGTATAATTTGTATCGGGAATGCGATAATAACGATAGGTAATTTTAAAAAATACGTAAATTTACAAATTTAATATTGGCGGAGGCGAGCACCTAAGGGAACTGAAACTGAAACTGCGTTAAGCGGGCACTCGCGCGGTTTCATACAAAAGTGCTCCGTCGCGGGGATCCGCGCGGGCGTCCAGCACGGGGAGGCGCGTCCCGCACCCGCGCCGCGGGGCCCGCCTTCGTGCGTCGGAACCCATCGCGGGGGCACGCGCGGTGTCCGCCAGCGGTAACATGACGGTGATGGTATAGGGCACCGAGACGTGGCCTCTCACTTTGGGCTTCATTGGAAGGCTCAGTCACTCAACGAGGCAAGCAAATTGTCGGACGCCCGCTTACAAGGTGGACGGATGAGCTGGCTACATTTGCAGGAAGTCGCTGGATGCAGGCTGCTTCCAACAGGTCGATGCGGAGACCGTTGGGGGAGGCCGATGTTCAGCAGTGGACTTCCTGTGACTGAGATGATCATGATGATGAATATACTTGAGCAAAAATAAAGATTTTTTAGCCTTTCCGTTGGTGATATGACTGATACAGATTTTACCCTTAATTTGTTGACCATCAAATATGGTTCCAGTTTCGAAGATAATTCGCCATAGACCGGTATCGAAACTTTAAAATATTTGTACAATGAGTTTTCATTTTCTCTTAATTTACTGAACTTTACAACAAATTCTCCGCCTAGCAACCTAAATTCAATAAACAGCCTCCCTGGCTGTCGTTTTTTTTTGCTAGTCGTCGTTTTGCTATGTAATACATGCACATCTTTAAAATTGAACCAGCGACACTGCGTAAATCCGGTCTCCGCGACGGGTACCCGCGACGGGGACCGTCGCGATCTCACGGAGCCCGCCCGCGTGTCCACGCGAGGAGACGCGCGACGGTTGCCCGTCGCGGGCGCCCGCTTAACGCAGTTTCGGCCCTTAATCCGATTCTTTCGAATTCGAAACAAATAATAATCTGCCCTCAAAATTAGGTTAAAGTCGGTACTTATGACTTAAATGATAAAAAGTATTATCGATGTAAATTCGTCCTAACAAAGTAAAAAAAATATACAAAGAAAACGCATAGAGTTGAAGATTAGCTGGCCTATATATAGATTATTGTTACGTGACAAATATTGACTGCATACAATATCGCGAGTGGGTTTGTTATTGAACTTTATTTTCTTATGATTGCAATTTTGCGGTCGATGACAGCATTATTTATGCACATGCTTACCTTATTGTGGCAATTTCCTTTCAGCCTTCAATATGTTCTTCAAGCAGGTATAATTGAATTTATGAAACACCGCGACTTGCCTTCGACGAAAATATGTCCTTTAGATCTTCAATCGAAAGACAGACAACTGAGGAATACAGATTTGATGATGACTTATTTCATAATGGTTGCTGGTTTAGCTGCTGCATCGGCGGTATTTATCGGCGAGGTTTGTTTTTATTAAGCTATTGAGGGTAGTTAGATTAGACTCGAATGTCATTCCGTGAATGTGGCCATTTTATTTTATCGTCAATTCATCTAATATTTCTCAATAGAACCAACGCTGTTTAGGCAAATCGATCGTTTATGGCGATTTATATTTATACAGGGTATATCAAGACTGCTACCGAAAACGAAGCTGGGTGGTAGATTTAGTGACTTCTGACACACTGCAACTAAATTTTGTGCAAACATTTGACGATTTTTTTGTTATTTTTTTCTATCGTCGATTTAGGTTCGTAAATATATAGTTTTTTCTTAAATAATAGTGTACACCCTTTTATTTTTAAAGACGCTATGATATGCAAGGCATTAAATTATTATTTTAGCAAAAACTATGGATTTACCACCCAAACTCGACGATATTTAAAAAATAATAAAAAAAAATTGACGCGTTCCTTAGCGAAATTTTTAGTTACATTGAGTTTGTAATCACTAAAACTACCACCCGGCTTCGTTTTCGGTAGCACACTTGATATACCCGGTATATACATATATGTACATATGTTTTTTTTATTTCTTTATTTTTTTACATATGATTTAAGAGGATTCGGTTTTGTTACTAAGATATTTTATGTTAAGTTTGCCGGAATTAGACATTTTCATAGATGTACCTAATCAACAGACAAACTAATGGCGATGAACTTAGAAATTGACTTAACTTGAACTTAGACTGTTTATTATACCCTCCCATAATTTTTCAGATAATCTTCAAGCGGTATGCTCAAATAAACGTCAAGGCTTTAAAGCGCAAGAAGAAGAAACGCAACAAGGTGTCATCGCTCCATAAATACGACAACAGTCGACCTCCTCCATACGAATCGCTCTTCGCTAAACCCAAGTACAAAACATCGGACAAGCAGCAGACCCAAGTCATCAACGGGAGGGAATATTATGTGTACGGAAATGGCGCTGGAGGGACAAGACTTGTGCCTGTGAGGGCGCCTTCGGCTTTCCTATATCGATAGAAATGTTGCCAGTACATAAAATGCAGTCGGCTTGTGAATGGAAACTGATTTTAATTTTTGTTCTTTTTTTTAATTTTCTTTTTTGATTTGTATAAACATAATTCTTAAGTTTTTTAGTTCTGACTTGTTTTATCTTCGGGATTATTTACTTAAAAGGTACTCGTTGTTTTTAATTGCGTTAAAAAATCTAGACATAAAATGAACACATGATAAATATCCTAGTAATATTGTACCTATTTGATAGTATATAATAATATTAATAATCATAAATATTCAATACTATAGGCGGTAGTTGTAGTTTTAGGAAATAAATATGTTTAGAAATAATAATACTGCGCTTAAGAGGGATAACTCGAATTGTTTTTACATCTATTTATTATTCCTCTGAAGTATAGTGCATTAGATATAGTACAATAAATATGGTAAGAAGACACCTCACTAGATACACCTAAATAATGTTATGGAGCAGAACTTAATAAATTTTTTGAATTGAAAGAGGCGGTTTCAATACATATGTTTATTAACTGTGAAAATTCATTCCACAATCGGTCTAACATTCACGTCAATCTTCAACACTTGCAGTTTCAAAACAATAATTTTAACCTTAGATCTAAACAATGCGTGTATTCCATTTTGAGACCAGGAAAATCTTTACAGCACTGGAAACTTAAAATGGGTCATTTAAAAGAAAACAATTTCATAAAGCAATCAAAATAAAATTCTTGCAAGTTAAAGATGTATATATTGCAATATTAAGTTGGTGAAAAATTAGCTGCATTGTAAGATAAACATAATATATTTTAGAATCAGCAAATAGTGCCACAAAAGATTTTCCTTTGCCTTTACAAAAATACACATTAAATAAGTACGCGGGCCTGGTTTTACCGCATTTTGTATAAACTCCCTTACTTTCAGTACAAACGGTATGAAAACATTAATCTATACTTTTATTTTATGCTCTATATCAAATGCATTAATTTCATATAGACGAAATACAATTTGGGTACAACATATACCCTATGCTTAGAGTATATATACAGGGTATATCAAGACTGCTACCGAAAACGAAGCCGGGTGGTAGTTTAAGAGCGTTTATACCCTGCACGCGCTTTTTGGCTTAAAAACAGGACTTTTCAAATGAGTTAATAGCCACCAATAAACAATTTAAAGGAAAAATAATTATTACTAATTTTAGAAAAGGTTGTCATCTAGGGATTTTGGTGGAAAACATTATAGATTGATGGATAATTTGTGAGTACTATACGGATTACTGAACACAAGTTTCGTTATTTAGGCTTTAAATGGCAATTTAGAAGCTTAAGATATCCGAAACCACTAAATATAAGATGAAAATAAAAATATTATCAGACTAATAAGACCCTTATGGAGGGATTTTGCTGAGAAAAATAATCTTTTCGTGTTTAGTTCCTCAAAAATAAAAATTTAAACAATGCGAAATTATTCAGAAACTCTCGTCAAGAACATTTTTTTTTTCACCAACTTATCGTACATAATTTTTTATAGCAATTGCATATTACAATAGAAGAACATCTTATCAATAAATTACCATTTTTATATTTCAACAAAATTAGTTTTCATGTTTTCTACAAATATTTTAAAAACCACTATAAAACACGCTGTCCGACGTGGATCAAATCAGACCGCCGCAAGGCCTTCTAGAGGGAGGACGTATCGCTCGTCGCTCCGGCCTGGCTGCAGTCGATTATGCCGCGCGTAGTAAAAATAGCCACGCGCGGAATGCGATTACCACATCTTAGTACTTTGGTAGTAAAATATTTAATTATTTTTATTACCTACAATGATTTTGTAGTGAGTATAAATTATGTTTCAGGTAATTAATGGGATGTAATTCCGAGGCTAAATTATGTTATGTATTGTAATATAAAATTAAATATATTTCGTAATTGTAAGGGGTTGTAAGGCCCCTAACACTATTTATGTGTTCGAACACGAAATGATTAATAAAACGTCCGTAGTATCTGCTGATTGAACACTGATTTGAATGCAACTTAACAATGTAATAATAACGAAAGTATGATTACTTTCTAAATTTGTATTATTCTTTGCTTGCCCAGTAATATTTGTCTACTTATAATGCAAATAAAATATTTTTATGATATTATATTACAGTTACATTTCAATTGAATATTTGAAGCGCACGGATCAAAGTTGTTTGAGCCGATTGTATAGCTAGCCGACGCGGCAGCTCTACGCACACAGCTTTGGTCGCTTATGTGTGCGTGAAATTAACGAAGAAATACCTATAGTTGACTTTGCGCGCAAGGTGTATACGCTCTTAAGCGACTTCAGACACAATGCAACAGAAAAAGTTGCAAAAATAAGCGTCAATTTTTTTTTTGTAATTTTTTTCCTATTGCCATATTTTGGCGGTAAATACATTTTTTCCTAAAATAATAGTGTATACCCTTTAATTTATAAATACTCTAAGATATAAGAGAGTTTAAATTATTATTTTAGCAAAAACTATGGATTTACCACCCAAAAATGACGATATTTAAAAAATCATAAAAAATAATTGTCGCGTTTCTATGCGAAATTTTTAATTGCATTGTGTTTGTAGCCACTAAAACTACGACCCGGCTTCGTTTTCGGTAGCAGTCTTGAGATACCCGGTATATAGAGGGAGCGCTGGTACTTCAAAAACCTAGATAAAAATGGTGGTGCCGGGCAACCTTTTTCTGCCTTCCTATTGGCTAATATTTGAACAGGTTGTGCAACATACATAAATTACTTGAAAAAAAAATTAAAAATAAATAGTTTAGGTCTATTTAATTTCACTCAAACTCGTTTTAAAAGGATAATAGTTAAATATAATTTCGGCTATCAAAGGAATTTATAGCAATTTATTGCTAAATAATTAATTCAATTTTAACTAATATAGGAGCGCTACCAACATTACGAACAAGAAAATATCTACGTTTTTTAAAACGCGAATGTATGACAGCGCTCCCTCTATATATAAATACTCTAAGACCCTATGGAGGGTATGGGCCTTACTATCATTATGTAAATGATAGTAAGGCCCATACCCTCCATAGGGTAAATATGTATTTACCCTTCAGTTCCAGAGAAGCAAATCAAATTGAAAGCATAATATACAAATAACTCTACTGATTACTACTTATGTATTTTTCTTTCCTACATCTCCTGTGCTACACTCATGTAATGCCAACATAAAACATGTTTATATTGCATTGAATAAATATTTCAGCAGAAATAAAATATACATTTTGGGAAGAATACGTTTATATAGCTGATACTAATTGGCATAACTTCTTTGGACCTGATGTGTAAATAACATTATTCACTTATCAAAACGCAGTGAAACAGGCCCCAAACCGCGTATAGGCTGCGCCTGTACACAATGTACAATAATCTACATTTGTACATACATACATACAATAGGTACAAACTCGTATTGAGCGATGACATTCGTCACCAACCGTCAGTCACTGTTTTGGAAATGCCCAGGTGTTTCAGCTAACTTTGACCATAACTTAAAACATATCAGTATCAGCCCATACGTTCCACTGCAGGACAAGAGCTTCCTCTACAATCGAGAGTGGTAAGGCCATATAGTCCACGCTGCGGGCCTAGAGCGGGTTGGCAGACTTATATACCATAGAAATTCTTACAAATCGCTATGGTATGTAGGTTTCCTCACGATATTTTCCTTCATCGTTATAATGCGTGGTGATCACAGTGGTGATTGATTATAATCAATACACACATGATTATGAAAGTCAGAGGTATACCCTGGGATTTGGACGACGGCTACCATAAACATGTTGGCAACCACGTCTGGCCCGTTTACCAACAGGCAACCACGTACAATTGAATGACGAATGAATGGGGGTAAGGTTAACCTTGTCAATGTTAAAGTTATGGTGAATGTCAGTTGATGTAACTAGGCCTAAGGATTGCACCAGGTACCCATAAGGCATAGATTTGAAATTAACAACAGTTATTCTATGCCTGACATGATTTTTTCAAAGAAATCGATTAGAAAACGGTCCATAACCTTCTATTAAATGTTTAGAGTGTAGTAAATTATAGTGCTTGTTAGTTCAGTTTACGCTACGAAATCTTGGTCTTGAAACATTACAGCACATTACACTTACATCTTATTTCAACAGGAAACCTGAGTATCGATACTTCTAGATATGTTACTGGTTAGTGTTAATTAAATTTGCGTAGCGGTTCAATAGTAAGGTCACAAATAGATTGACTTTCGTATTTACAGTATTAGCAATAATACACACCCAATTAACATATGCTAGCTAATATTGGTTGTATCTTTCATAATTCATCCATTAGAGTAGCCAGTGACAATCCTTATTTCGCTATAAAACGCTCGTAACGACCATATTACAAATAAACTTAAACCTATACAAATATTTTTTAAATCAAATTTTTATAACCGAATCTCTCTTTTATCTATCTTATTAAATAAGACCCCTTAAAAAAGGTTTTTTTTTACTTAATTTCAGTTTCTAAGATAATAATTTTGAGACAGATTGTGTAACAGATTCCCTGACAATTACCTACATACAAACATAACGGACAGTTTTACTTGTCAGTTTAAATGCATCAAACATTTTTCATAACATCTTATACACATTTCTAAAACAATCACATTTCATAACGAAAACTTCGCGGCCTAATATTCCAAATAATTGTTCCGAAGGCTGAATTCTTCTTTTCTTTCTTTCTTTCATATCAGATTATTTAATCTAAATTCAGAGAAAAAAACGAAAAGCAGAATTGTGGCTAAAATGTTACCATTTCGCGTAGATTTATCTAGACATTATTGCATTTACCCGCTTAGAAATGCTAGCCGGCAGGCTTCATTACCTAAACTATAAAATAACGTATATTACAAGTAAATTATTATATTGTGATATTTTAATAAGTAAATGTTTATTATGAAAATGCTGCCATATTTCAGTAACATTGAAGGTATAGCTGTTGTGTGTTTAACATCGAGTCTGAAATTACTTGCGAGTTTTCAAATAGAAAAAATGATTTGGTCAGTTTAGTATGTCTTAAATTATGTTTCTTTAATAATTATTATAAAACAAAACAAACAAGTAAATCGTTATAAAAATAAAAATCATTTGAATTACAACAAGACACAAATTTCGAAAAAAAAAAAGTCGCCTAGTATTAAGGTAAAATCGACTAAAATAATCGAAAAAAATATCGCTATAAACACTATCACAAGCTAATCGAACATGTGTTATGACTATTGCATGTGCCAGATAAGAATTTAAAAACAATCGTAGAAGTTATAAATAGATGTTTCAATAGGATCTTCAGTCGCAATTATTTGTTTATCAACGATTCTAGATAAGATAGTACTTCTTACACGTGTCGTAGATTTTAAAGGGTCAATGAACTCAGTTCACATATCTGTATCTGTATCAGCCCATATACGTCCCAGTGCAGGGCACGGGCCTACTCTACAATCGAGAGTACGATTGAGAGTGATTAGGCCATATAGTCCACCACGCTGGCCTAGTGCGGGTTGGCGGACTTACATACCATAGAATTTTTTTATAAATCCCTATGGTATGCAGGTCTCCTCACGATGTTTTCCTCCACCGTTTTAGTTCACATATACAATTATTATTATTATTTTTAATATGTGCCTCTTTCTTTAGTAGTCGATTCAGGTTCACTTAGTTCGGCCTATAACCATCACTTTGTTGGCCCTTTTTTCACATTGAAATAAGGGCTTTGATAGGTGACAGGATCGTTTTTTAAATACTATAATCAGTTGTAAATATCTGACGGTCTATTCTGTTTTCCTGTATATATAAAACATTTCCGCGTTTTTTGATATTATACTTTAACGCACAGACAAATGAAGAAACTACCCACATACTTTAAAATTATAACTGACATAACTTCTATGGTAATATGATAATATAGATTCTCGCTAGTATTGTAAAAGTAAGGAGTGCTAGTAATAAATAAAAATATTGAATGCAATCTTGTGTAGTTCAAATATTTATTTTAATTAATTGATTTAATTTATAAAACAATTGATACTTATATTAAACATCTAAACATTATCGAAGCATTCAACAACGTGTTTCGGTATATGTACTCGCACATACATATTAGTTGTGAAAATTCTATACAAAAGCGGCCTACAATCCATTTCTACTTTTCATTTACGTTTAAATTTAATCGATTTAACTAACTATGATCGACGTTACAGTTCACACATTTACTAACTCGGTTCCTATTTCTTTGATTCCACCAAACGTAGACATTGCAATATTTTCTATAATTGTGATATTTAAGCTATTATATAGTCTTTGCCGGCTGATTGAATAATAACAATAATATTCCTTATAAAAATACCTGTAAATAACCAAGATCATCAAACACACATATTACCATATTTGAGGGATAATATGTGCAACGGAATTCTATGTTCATTTTAAAACAATTAATCGCAACAGTATTTTCTCGGATAAATTAGTCGATAAAAATCGATCGCAATCGATTTATCGCTATTCAGTAATCGATATTCTTGTGCCCACTTTGTAATTGGCTTATAATTTTAACTCTCACGTAACATAAATGTTTTCACTTCTTATAACGATAAGTATCTAACTAGTTAGACATAATGCCACGTGAGATGTTAAACGTTAGTTTGAACACAAGTTTATCGGCGCATCTCACATTTCACAGCTAATGTGTAGTGAAAGTTTGAAGTAAGTCCGTGTCGGCGCGGGCGGGCGCGCCCGTGCGTCACACTCCCAGCCTATCCTCCAGCATTGGAGACGGGAGCAGGGAACTAAAAAAAATATCCACATTAACGCCCTCTATTATCATCCATACACTTAGCTATTCGTGAAACTTATCGATAGTCACGGGCTGTGCAAGTGCGATTTAATTCCAGCTCCCCATACACGGTTATCAACAGAAGTTCATGTTCTGTGTTATCGAGACGAGTAAGTGACAAGAAACAAGTATCGTTAAGCGTTATATAATCTGACAAATCTACGACACATAAAATGCTTGCTTCAAACTGAAATTGGCTTCATTACATGCTTAATATTCGAATAAAAATCACAAACTAAATACATTTCTATATATTACTTTAACGTTAAATTATGCTAGCTGATTTATTTTATAACTTACATACAAACGTAGATTAAATCATAATATTCCATCAATCAAATCTCTATATTGTTTCTCTACAAAATATTAATTTTGTATCATAATCGGGTCAAACGCATATAAATTAAATTTACGAAAATGTCCATTTTACAAAAAACATCTACTTCGTAAATATTCATTTCGAATAAACAGTACACTGATATTTTTCTCGATTTTCACGAAAAAAAAAATATGTAATACTTTTTCATAATCTCAGTAACAATTTTTATTTATGTAGGGTTGATTTTTATTTATATGTTTCCAGTAAAATGGACAGCGGAAACATCGAACAACAAAAAATACTGTGACAAAAATAAAGAACATCGATTCACAATCCACATACACGAGCGAACTTCATGCAACTGCCTATTTATTCTACTAACCCGCATTCTAATGCTTCTAAGTTCCACGTGGTGGCCCTGCCTTGGCCCTGAGCCTCATTGTTCGAACATAAGGACTCAGTTCTTGATCCCATGTTACGTTGCCGGCACAAATAAGGCGTGACGGTTGGAGATGGTGTCTTGTGTTCCTGGAAAGTAAAGCGCGCCTCATTGAAAACCAGCAATGGACACAACCCGTGGCGATAATGACACTTGATCTATACTTATATTTGTTAATCAGTTTCAGTTAATTACTGCACTATCAGTTACTATGTGGTGATGAGAGTGATAAGTAAAACTAAGCCACTTGATAATAAAAGATAGGTTGATGCACATTAACTACTTGTTAACACGGCTTTACTATCGAAAAGCCTCGAATTTTAATTTCTGTATAAATAAATGCCTACGTACCGTGTTAAGTGAGTCATTGCTTTTTTAGATTCTTTGAGTAATTTTAAAATGCTATCACTTATATAAACAGAAGTGAAACCGGGATACCAATAGTACATGGTAAATGTAAATAAAACTGCACAACAAAAATATTTTTCAATATATATCAATATATATATATAAGGAATATTAAAATATATATTTGATACTTTATGTTGTTAAAATACTACTGACTAAGTAATTATAGATTAATTATTTATATGGAAACAAAAACTAGAGGATATGATAAAATGCCATTAATTTCCATTCAATGCAAACAAGGAGAGGAGTAAGGGAACACTCGTGCAATACGATTTTTATATTATTTTAGAGGTACATATGGGGAATATTTATATAGAAAATAACAAGAAACACATATTATATAAATAAATATTTATTATAGAAAATACAATTAAATCTCGATCCGGACTGGGAACTTCTGCAGTAAATTATAACAATGATCCACTAAATGTAAGCCAACCTGTTTGTTTTGTAAAAAAAGACTATGTTAATTATCTATTTTCAAGTACAAGTGACGTATCTATTAAACAAAAAATAATCAATTCAATTGGCCCCATATGCAAAATAACGAGAGACGAATAATTATTAGATATATCGGGTTATTCACTTTCCGTGTCGACCAATGAGATGCGATTGTTTAAACAAAATGACAGTTATTGGTGTAATCCACACGTGACTCTATAGTCTATGTTCGATTATCAATTCTAATGTTATCGACAGTACATACTTCGAATTACTTCGCTAATGTCCAAGTATACATTCACATTGAAACAAAAAGAAATGCAAATCAATACGGAATTGCGTTTACCTCGTGATATTTCTTGATGATATCACTTTGATCGCCGGCACACGTAATTTTCATATGTGATAAAGGTCGGAATAATTTCGTCCGTCCTTCACAAAACCAATATTGTTTATGACGTCCATAGTACAACGGGTGTGATACTAAAATATTTGTTTTTATGGGAGTTTCAGTTAATTTAAAATTCTTTCGATTTAAAATAAATGTTGTTTTGTATTTACTCATTTGTTTTATAGGTGCGTGACTTTCTTATTGAGAATCTGTCGTAAAATTGTTTGTGTCTCGTTGTTATGGCAACTGTGTAGACTTTGGTTATGAAATGTTATAATGCGATTTAAGTTGTAATTTGTGTTCATGTATATTTGAATTGTATTGTATGCCACAAATATTTTCTTATGTTAGTCTTAAAGCTTGTGTATGTTATAAGATACTCGATATAAGAAAAACTGAAACAAATCATATTTTTTTCTATTTTTATATAATTTACATAAAGTTTACACAGCACAGCCTTAGTTACAAACATTTGGCACTAAAGTAGGTACTTGTGAATTAACAAAAAAAAATATACATCTTAACACAATTAAATATGTAGAAACAACATAATAATACTAATGATTTGTATTTTATTTGTCGTCAACAGTCTTGTAAAAGATTGCGCTCGGCCGCAGAAATCCGCATTGCGTCCACCCTCAACGATTGCATCTCCTTGAAAAAGATTTATCGAACCCTTATTGTTTCTAAACTGTAAAACTGTAATTGAAAATAAACGAAAAAACACACTTGACGTTTAAAATAGACCATAGACTAACTAGCACGACTCTCTGTACATATTACAAAAGTAAATACATAAATATACAAGGAAAATATACAAGAAAGAAATTAATACGTGCATAGCATAGACATTTTTGTTACACAAATTATCGTTTTAATGTTACTTACGTTTGGATTTTAGAGAGTAGATTAACTAAATCAACACTTTAGGCAACTAGAGACGTGCCGAATACAGGTTGACTATTCGTTAGAATCGACTAATTTGCAAATTATAAACTATACAATACTAAAGATCAGGTACGGTAAAAATAAATACAATTTAATTATTAAATAAAAATACAAAACTAATTGTAAATAATTTATTCATAATCGATTGCACGATCAGTCAGCCATTTCTATATTATTCGATAGGTTTGTAGAACTATTTGATTTATACATTACCCTGTTACTGTGGTTTAGGCTACTATTAGATGGTTATACCCAACTGACCTGTTGGTTGGGCCCGCAGCACGTGGCGTTGTGGCATAGGTCGTTCGGTGGACAGTGCAAGGCGCATGGGGCCTCCGCTGACGCACCGCTGATCACCTGAAACAATATCGTATAATATATTTTTTTTGGTATTAATTTTATCCGTTTAACTTTATACTTTGTAATTTTGACTGTCTCGGTGACGCAGTTTTACTACGGTACGATTGTAAAGCTGTGTTGCTGTGGTCTCGGGTTCGAAACGCGGGTCGTGCAAAGTAATATTGCATTTCTCTATTCATTATGAACCCGGAGTTAGGAATTTGTGCCCGATATGGCGATAGGCTTGCATCCTATCACAAACTGGGACGGAAAAAACAAGGCGAAACGTGAGAGTCCTGGTAGCACATCTCCCATTACGCAATACCCTATTGATTTTATAAGATTAGACTTGTGCTAGACATCCACAACGCAACAACCGTTTTCAAAGATTACACAATTTTATCTCATTTGATAACTTTATATTACCTTTGCCATGTGTTGATTTTTTTATTCAACCAGATGTAACATTTCTGAATAGATGGCGCTGCTAGTTTAGGGCAATGGAATATTTTGAGGTACAAGTTCCTACTAAAACGGTGAAGGAAAACATCGTGATGAAACCTGCATACCATAGCGATATAAAAAAAAATGTATGGACATACCATACATTTTTTTTTAGGTAAGTCCGCCAACCCGCACTAGGCCAGCGTGGTGGACCATATGGCCTAACCACTCTCAATCGTACTGTCGATTGTAGAGTAGGCCCGTGCCCTGCAGTAAGACGTATATGGGCTAATACTGATACTGAAATTCCTTCTTTCCAAAGGAGGTTTTAATAAAATGACCAATAGACCTCGACCAAAGATTATTATGCGATTTGCATAGAAAACTATTCTATTTCATATCAGGTAACATAATGAACAAAAACGATAGGTATTTCGCCCACGAAATTACCAAACCAGGCATTCGAACTAAATATTACAATCATTTTTATTATTACACGCCTGCAAATATCAAATTCGATAGTGTCGGAGTTTTGAAAATTCATATGTTATTTCATCAGACCAAAACGAACGAAAAAACGCAGTGGTAGTTTTACTAACATAGCATCAATTTTTTTGGTATTATTTTCCTATCGTCGTATTTGAAGGGTAAATATACAGATTTTCCTAAAATAATAATATTTACCCTTTTATTTTTGAAGACGCTATATGGTACGCAATTTTGCTTCAATTATTATATTAGTAAAAATCATGGATTTACCACCTGAACAATGTGATATTTAAATATTACGAAAAATTTGTTGCGTTTTATTAAGTTGCGTTGTGTCTGTAGTCACTAAAACTGCCACCTGGCTTCGTTTTTCATCGAAGTATGGATATACCTTGTATAGGTACCAATAAAAATACATAACGCAAATTGCAATAAAATTGATAAGATTAGATTAGACACGATTTTTTTATATGTGGTGCTTAATAATATCCCAGTTCACATGAATGATTATGATCTTCGTTATCTCATACGTGAACACCAATAATCATAATAAAACGAAACTGAAGTAATAAACCATTATTAATGCATCATAAATCAGTTTCCTTCTAGACATTTCTTTAAAATACTACCTTCTATCACGCGATTTTTTCATAGCTTGTTAGTTTATTGCAGTATTTTAACTACTTTTGCCATCAAATCAAATCAAAATATTCTTTATTCAAATAGTCTTTCACAAGATCTTTTGAATCGTTCATTTCTGCTACCACCATCAGCTTTGGAGTATTTAGTTGATTCATCTCAATCTCTTAGGGATAGTTCAAAAAAAACAGAAGCCACCAGAAACAAAAAAATCGGTGCGAGGATCAAACCTGGGGTGTTAAGTTTCAATCCAACTACGTCAGAGTCTGTCAAAGTAATTTAATATTAAATGATGAGTATAAAATTCAAGGCCCACCTCATTGGCGCCGATGGGTAGCTCGACGAACTCCGGCTGTATGGTGGTGGAGTGGATGCCCTCGTTATGGAAGAATTCCTTGACCTTCTCAGCTATCTTCATGTACTCCGACAGGTTTCTACACCTATAACACATTAATATTCATTTTATTAATTGGAGCGAGAATTGATTTTATCATAAAGGATGATTCAGTAGCGGTAAATACATTTTATAGACACACATAATTCATAAACTGACGCCTTTTTCTCAGAAGGGTTAGACAGAGGTTCCAGGATACTCAAATTTTGCCTTCTATGTTCCGCCCCATAATGTGATAGGTGAGCCTATCGCCTATATTAATAACAAAAAAAATATTGATGGATAAAAAAGGGGAGGCTGATGTAGTAATTGCAGTTACGAATACTGGATTTTATAACACACATGAAGATGTAGACAATGGACATATGCGATACACGATGTGTAAATATAAAGAGATACAAAAGACAGATTCTCAGAAACGACATAAATAAAAACTTTATAAAATGTACAACGCGTCCTAAGTTCGGAAGAAAGGTCATTAGAAATCTATAAGTTTAAAGGGTCTGGTCATGTTAACTATGCAATATTTTTTACCCAATCAGATATTATTGAATACTCAGAAATGAATAGCCATCCTTTTATTCCACTCTCTTTGTTTAAGGCAATAATTATAGCCAGCTCGGAATTACTACCGTTTTGGTGGGGCGCTTTATTTATTTGGTTTCTTATTCTAGCAGGACAAAGCAGCTGTATTACACCTAATATAAGCATTGTTATACAATTAAAACAAGTATCCTACAGTGAGTAATAGAAATGGTTATTTCACCACGTTTTACTCATTTATTATGCCTGGTTGAAACGCACTGTTATGTTCCGGTTTGAAAGACATTGTCTCCAGAGTAATAACTAGACATATTAAGACTTAATATCATATGTTTCAGGATGTCGAGTGCAGTGGAATGGCAATAATTTGCTTTGTAATTCGTGGTTTTGTTTGGTTTTGATATAGTGGTCGTATCGTTTACCATGAGACGAATGGCATTACCGTCTAGTTATTTATTGCAAATTAAGTTAAAACAGTTCAAACAGTATTTATATGTACACCGTCATTACTATAAAAGATTATGACAATCGATAATGTTGCTCGATAATCTTGCGTACCGATACAAGTTAAACAAAGGCACGTTTATCAACCGGTGTTGTATCAACACGTTCGCTTCAAACATATACAATGGGGAGATAAGTTTGTGTTATTACGACGCGCGTCGGTTCGTTTGGGGGGTCGTCAATAAAAATGTTTATGAGTCGTGCTGTGTGTTTCTTATTATTACTACTAGTATTTTTATCATCATTGTCTGACTATTAGGTATGGACTCAGCTGTTTCTGCTACATTAGAAATGTACCGTTGAAGAATTTCTATGATATTTACAATATATGTACGCTTAATTGTATCATGTTGGTAAAGCTAGAGTCGAAAGATGGAATGGAATGGCTGAAAGAAGTATAATAAGCTGAGATAAAAATTGCGCCATATGATGACATAAAAACTAGCGGAATATGTACTCACACAAAGCATTTCTGCCTAAACATTTAAAGATACGACAGTTGCTTAATCACTAGATCCTTAGGTATTAACAGAATCAATCAGAGTTTATCTCTATTTTGATTATGAGCTCATAAATCCGAGTTTAATGGAATGGACTAGTTGCTTAGTCGATAACATAAAAAAAAAAAACTTTATTGACACTAAAAATATGCAATTACTTACAAATTCAATGTTGTCACTGTTATACACGTAATGCACATGGTTTGATGAACACTAGCATCTAAACTAGGCCGGGCCTGTACCTTAGAGGCTAGTCACTTCCTATGACATTAGTTTTATATACCATAACAGGCGTACATGTTTAGGTTATGTGACAGGGATCGGGTTTTCGATATGTCGAGTAAATATTTTTATTAAGTCCTGTGTGTTACGACTAATATTATAAATGCGAAAGTTTGTATTTTTGTTACCTCTTCACGCTCAAACCAGTGAACCAATATTGATAAAAGTTGGTATGGAGATAGCTGACACCTTGGATTTACACATAGGCTAGAATTCCCGTGGAATGTGCACGGAAATGATGAATAGGGTGGGAATTTTGAAGTAGGGCAGTAATGTTGAGTTTAAATATTTATAACAGATGTCACGGGTTCCTGTATAAAATATATTTTGTTTCAACCTCAGTAATAAGGCATTTTTCATTGATGGGTAAATGCCTGAAGGTTTTCCTTCACATTTTAGTTCCAATGAATCAAAATCGATTAGACCAACATGAGCTGTCAGTTATAAAAAACATTAAAGATCACCCCTATATCTCATTCTACATACATACATAAACTCACGCCTATATCCCAGAAGGGGTAGGCAGAGGTGCCAGGAAACCCACATTTCACCTTGTATATTCCGTCCCACAATGTGATAGGTGGGCCCACCTATCGCCAAATCGGGCACAAATTCCTGACTCTGGACTGATAATCAATAGAAAAATCCAATATCACTTTGCTCAACCCGGGATTCGAACCCGAGACCTCAGCTTTGTAACCGTACCTTAGTACAACTACGCCACCGAGGCAGTCATCTCATTCTACAGAATCCATTAAACACAACATATTAAACAAGCACACACCGTAAGTAATTAATCTCAACGACACAATAAATCGCGAATATGGGTCGCGAATACAAAAAAAACATCGACTCATTCGCGCTCGCGTTCCCGACTTGTTCAACATCTGTATCAGCCCATATATGTCCCACTGCAGGGCACAGGCCTCCTCTACAATCGACAGTACGATTGAGAGTGGTTAGGCCATATAGTCCACCACGCTGGCCTAGTGCGGGTTGGCGGACTTACACACCATAGAATTTTTTATAAATCGCTATGGTATGCAGGTTTCCTCACGATGTTTTCCTTCACCGTTTTAGTGGTAATTGACTATCAATACACACATGACTCCGAAAAGTCAGAGGTGTGCCCTGGGATTCGAACCCGCGACCACCGTGAACATGTTGGCAGTCGCGTCTAGTCCGTTTACCAACAGGCCACCACGCAACATACTTGTTTGTACATTGTTCAACATACTTATATAATAATATATACAGGGTATATCAAGACTGCTACCGAAAACGAAGCCGGGTGGTAGTTTAAGCGACTTCACACACAATGCAACAGAAAAAGTTGCAAAAAAAAGCGACAATTTTTTTTTGTTATTTTTTTCCTATGGCCATATTTGGGTGGTAAATACATTTTTTCCTAAAATAATAGTGTATACCCTTTTATTTATAAATACTCTAAAGTATAAAAGAGTTTAAATTATTATTTTAGCAAAAACTATAGATTTACCACCAAAAAATGTCGATATTTAAAAAATCATAAAAAATAATTGTCGCGTTTCTTTGCGAAATTTTTAGTTGCATTGTGTTTGTAGTCACTAAAACTACCACCCGGCTTCGTTTTCGGTAGCAGTCTTGAGATACCCGGTATGTGTTCTATGTTAGTTTATGTAGTACTATCCAGTGTGGCAGTACCCATTCACTCCTATTAGCTATTGCGACTCTTGTCAATCAGGATCAACAATGGCAAACAAAGTACTGAGGCTCAGCGATGTTTTAGGTTCTCTAGTTTTCTGTTTGGCGGGAAAATAGATATTGCGGTGGTGCCTATCCAGGCGGCCACTCACATATAATAGACCTACATACCACCAGTCCTCCAGTGTTTTAAGCCCGTAACAAAATTGTTTTGAAAGAATGCAAAGATTAATTTAGTTTATTTTTATGTTATAACGAGGGAAATAATTTTCCGATTCCATAGCTAAACGCGAAGCAAAATATTGATCTAGTATTTTAGATACATACTATGTGTAGTTCTAGAAATATAGGGAGTTTACACACGCCCGGATATACACATGTGTGTTGTTAGTTTATTAATAGCAGCGCGGGCCACTTTAGTCAAGTCACTGACTAATTTGAATATTTTGATGGTCATTGGTTCCTTCATACTTCCTTTTTATTTGAAACGCTAAAATTAAAACTGTATTTTGAAGTATTGAATAAAGAAAAGTTCCTCTAAAGCACGCTATTGTTGACATGCATACATCTAAAACCCGAATGCAATAAAGGGCTCTAGAGATCGATGATATCTAGATTTCTCGCGACTAAATACTAAGGCCTCTCGACAATCGATGCAGTAAGAACGGATCAGTATCACTCCAAGGTGCTGACCTAGAAGGGTCAAGGTCAGGTCACGTCTAACCTACAAAATCTGATAGAAAAAAACCTCTAAACACTCGTACATCCGCGTGTTGCAAAATAAAGCCAGTGCAATGGTTCATTGACATTGATACTGGGACAAAGACTAGTTGAAATTGGGCGCATGCCAACAAAACATTTTATTTGTGAAGCATTTTCCAAAAACAAACGTCGGCCGCGCTAATGTTTGAATGTACATAATGTAAAAATTCCACAATGCATCGTTTAAAATAACAGAAAGTTTATTGCGTACTTTTATTCATGATTTTTCACTCCAAGTCCCTTTTTTACCAGCAACCGTGATATTTTCTGGAAATAAAAATAGTTCACGTCATTCTTTGGATGACAATCCGTTGCATATTCGTTGTGTCTTTTATTTATCAAAGAAGAACAGACATTACGGTAGTTGACATTGCCACTATCTTTAAAGTTTTAACAAGGTACTACATCTATTTAATGTGAAACCTAAGACAAAAAACGATTGAATCGTTCTTATGGAACTAAACTAGTTATGATTTGTTTCATTATAGTGCCTAAATATAAATGGAAATGTAGGACTGAAAACCATATACATACGTAGTTAAAACTTTAAAAGTAATGTTATTTGATTACCGCCGCCCTTTACCACCTGCAGACTACAACATGGATAATAAGCAGTGGCGTAACAATAGGGTGGCATAGTGCGCAAAATGCCACGGGCCCCCGACCTTAGGGGCCCCTCAGGCTCGAGAGGCTGTAAGCAGAGAAGAACCTAGCCAATTTATTACCAACAAAATTGATAATTAAAAACTATTTTTTTAGTTTCCATTAAAGATACCAAGGTTTATTTTTGATACATAAAAATAATAATAATGGTTCTTTCTTTTAGATTTACGCGAATTTTACTAACTTTTTTAAACTATTATGTACAGATTACAGTGCGGATTCGTTTTAAAAAAGGACGAAACTTCAATGTATTAGGCTTCTGAGGAGGCCTCATCACCATTGCTGCGTTTGGGCTCCGGCCACGTAGTAAAGATATTACGACGACTAATTAGCCTCGTTGCGGAGTTCTTTTAATGGCCTGCAGGCATACGAGCATATAGCCCGCCTTACGGTCAACGGTCACCGCCGCTCATAGACTTTTGCAGATCCAGAATCCAGGGATCCAGCAAAATGAAGTTGCTTCTTACCGTAAGGACAGTACTTTCTTAAAGTCTAGTTTAAAGGACAGTTTATAGCGCTCAGGGAATATCGAAGCTGGGAGTTCATTCCAGAGCTTGCACGTGCGTGGTAGAAAGAACACTGGAAAGGTACTTTAAGGGAACGGATAGTTTCCAGGTAGTTAAGAATGAATTCTACTGCGGTGACGGGAAGTGTGATGGGAGAATAGCGATAGTGGAACCATCTTCCTCAGAACACTTTCCGTGGAACAATTGATAGATTACACAGAGAGTCTTAAAGTCTCACTGCAATCCTAACGGCTCTACATTCTCTGTGAGATTATCGATGATTCGAAGAGCTCGGCGCTGTAATGAGACAAATGGGTGGAGCTGGTGTTTTGGGGGCTTCTACCCAGAGGTGAGAGCAGAACTCCACGTCGTGCCGGATCGTCGCATTTATAGAGCATAACCGATGATCCGACGAAAAGTACCACTTGGTTCTGTTGAGAATCCTTAACTTTTTGCTGGCCAATTTGCCCTTGCCTTCCAAATGACACCTAAACTGCAATTTTATCAATAATTCAATTTTATCAATAATTGACCCGAATTATATGCTTAGAGAGAGTGTCTTCAGACAAAAGGGGTCTTCTTGGTTGTAAACAAGCAAACTTATATCTCCGTGGGGTTAAATTGTGCTATGCTCAATTTACCCCATTGAGAGGCTTGCCCCAGAGAGGTCTCGACTTCCGACAAAATTTGAGACCATCTTTCCTTAACGGATTCCCGATAGAGATTCTGTAGTCAGATGTATGTTGCCTCACTTGCACTAGCATCTGCATAACAATGCCAGCTGGTGATAAACAACATGTCATTGATATGCAGGATAAACAGGGAGGGCGAAAGCACCGAGCCTTATGGAACACCAGAATTAATGGTCTTGGTCTCGATGCAAAAGCCGTCCAATACGACTTTTATGCTGCGATCATCCAGAAAGCTGGCGATGTACTTTCAGAGTTCCTCAGGTTGAAATACCAGGCAGGTAGCTTCCCCAAAACGATGCCATGCCACACTCGGTGACAATTTCAAGGCCTAGCGTAATCGCCTCACCCCCACAATCCGATGCCTCCACCTGATGGTGGGTGATATAAATGAGAAGATCACCACCCGAACGACCCTCAGTTGGTGATCCTCAAGATACGTCAAGAGCTGCATATTTATAACTCGCTCCAAGACCTTAGAAAGTCAGCATGTGACAGCAATCAAATGGATGAACATGGGCGATATCCCATGAAGCCGAGCCTAGGTTTTTTTAATAGGAAAGACGCGTGAGTATGGGAGTTATCTCAGGGGCGGACATCTTAAGAACCACTACAGGGACACATTCCGACCCACTCAACTAGTAGATGTGCAGTACCGTCCGAAATGCGGAGTTCAGGGTTTTATTCGGTATGCTAGCGCAGATTTTTGTTAGGGACCCGCCTCGGCCGCAATTTAACGGTAGGTCAGTGACACTAATATATTCCTTTTGGTCTTCTCCGGGGTACCGGAAAATAAGCTTAACAGTTTTCGTCTCTATACAAAAAGGGGGGCCCCCATCCGATGATTTTGCCACGGGCCCCAGATGGTGTAGTTACGCCACTGATAATAAGTTGCCAGCTTCTCCAAATATGAGGGGAAAAGAAAGGAAGAGTTAGGAATGTGAAATGAGACGTCGGAACTCCGGTAAATATTTTGCCTATTGAAATGACGTTTATCGAAGGACACTCGTAAGTTACGGTGCTCGAGAAATATCGAAGTATTGAGTTCATTGCAGAGCTTGCACGTTTATAGTATATAAGGATAAGGACGGTTATTAACGAATAGATTTTAGATTGTCCGCTTACATATATGTATATAATATATAGTTTCAAAGTATTTCATTTTATGAGTTACAAAGATAGCATTTCTCTTGTCTTTCTTTATTGTGGACCCCCGTCTACCTCTATTCCCAATAGTGTCCAACCTACGGTTGTCTGGCAGATATCGCTTTAAGCTGAAACTTTTTTTAAAATGCTTGTTTTTCTTTGTTTTGGTTACAATAAAGAGTTCTTGTCTTGTATTGTATTGTCTCCAAGAAATTGGAACGTACTACAGTTTCAGGTGATGCGGTACTTTATATCTTTATTTTACCTATTTATGATAAGGCGCTCCTTATTGGGTTGTGGTTACACTTCACTTGTGCTTTGATGCGCTTGAGTGCCATTCGTTTGTTGTATGTAATATCTATCAAGATTACGAACGTCTGTGTTTTGTTTACGTAACTTTATTGTTTGTAATTGAGTAATAGTAATAGTTAAATCATTGCACAGTTAGAACTGATAGCTCATTTTTTGTCAATTCACATAATATGATAGAAAGATACAAAATTTATCCACATTTCCTTTTTCCTAAATTAAGAGATTCTTAAGTGTATAGGGTACCTTCAGCTGGGTTTATATTATGATTTGACATAATTTTCAGTCTGGATACTTAATTAAAGAAAAATCAGAGGGCATTTATAACTATTAGTTCCGTAATGAGTTCGTACTCCACAGCAAATTGTATTAAGAGTGTAAATTGGATGAACATCTAGGTTGAGTACAAAAAAAAATAGAATATCGTGAACATTTTCATTCACTGTAGTGCTTTCTGCAAATCTTGCTAGTCCAAATCCGGAAATAGTACCAAAAAAATGAGCTGCCTAATATAGGTTACGAAAATAGAAGACTATTATGCAACATGCCACATTTAATTCGGTATAGATTTTTATAAATAGTTGGCAACGATTCCGCTGTATAAACAAACTTGTGTAGCGCAAATAAATATATTATTTATTGTTACGCAATTTGTTAATTGCATATTGGTATTTGATAAAATTATGCTGTATGCACTGAAAGTATTTGGTTTAATACTTTTGTACTTTAACCGCCAAGCCGCCCTAGGCCAGCGTGGTGGACTATATGGCCTAAGAACTCTCAATCGTGCTCTCTATTGTAGAGGTGGCCCATGCCCTGCAATAGGACGTATATGGTCTGATAAAGATATAGACTTTAACCTATTCATTACAATTATTTATCAAGGGCACATCGTATCCCGATGAATTAGTGTTTTTCTTTTCATGTAATTAAGGTCCGTCTTACATGTTTTTGGCACACTTAGATTCAGGTGGAGTAACATGATTTTCTACCTTATGATAAGACGTAAAACCTTAAAAAAATTATTGATCACATTGAGAAGGAAACAACCCTTGGTTAGTTTCGGAAACGAACACATTGTCGCACAATTATCAGTACAAACCGATGCGAATATATCGCCATCAGAAAAAAAAAACCATCCCACATTGGGCATGGAAGATGGGACCTTGCGTTTGCCTACTACCACTAAACCTACGTCGCGGCGGTGCATCAAATCCTTGCTATCATTACAAGCCGCGTCCTACATTACAATTGTTCACGACAAACAAGGGATTTGTTATCAGTTTTTGCAATGACACGTTTGCCGGCCACTTTATATACTAGTTACTTTGTTTCCCACTGTTGGGCACCAGCTTCCGTTATTTCAACACGTTGGCATAACCTGGCATAAATGACATAGTTCAGTAGACTTTGATCACCATTGAATTTCTTGTAGAGAACTGCCGGCTAACTATGTAGGTTTACTATTCATTTGTTTAGAGATAGCATGTCTGAGGTTTGAAATATAAGGGTTTAATTGTCAGGCTCGGTACTGTACTAAACATGAGTTATAATCTCTTTTTCATACTAGAATGTATGACCTATATTTTTATTGCAATGAATAGCGAGACGAGCATGCAATTTCACTGATGGTAAGCAATACGACCGTTGCTAAACAGTAGCAAAACCAAACAAAACCATGAATTATAAAGCACTGCTTGGCATTCCACAGCCATTCCTGGCCATCCTGAGAGGTAAGAAGTTAAGCAATAGATATTAGATAGCGATATGATTCCGTAACTGGTAATCTCCACGAGCTGTGGGTGACATTAATAGCACTTTTGAGCTACAAGTCTAAGCCTTAAAATTTTTGAACGTTTCTGGACGGTTCTGGACTTAGATTGCGAGAGAATGAATCAGATTGTAGGTCAATTTTCAAGTGAATGAATGTGATTATTGTCGAACGAGTTGCGCCGCGCTTATCGTTAATATTTGTTTCCTTTTCACCTTACAATCAATTGCGAGTGACGGGGGCGCTCCTACATCGGTTCAGTGTTGTTTGTGCACATTTATCGCTTTAATCCTTGTGCGTTAACACTCCGCAAAATACTCAAGTGTTATATGAATACACCGCCTCAAACCAGTCACTACTCCAGAAAATGATACAAGACTTGTAGGTATCAGTAAAAAAGGCTTTTTGATTAAATAACAAACAAAATAAAAGTGTCGGTGCGAGGATCGAACCCGCAACGACTCTCTCACAACCGGTTAATTAAACAACTGTTTCACCGTCGCTGTCGATATTTATGAATAATGCATCTTATTATTCATATAGTATATATTCAGTTAGCAATCGTAATTAATATTTCATTAAAAAACTAGCATGTAAATGCATTATGTTAAAGTTTGTTTACTGGTGGTAGGTCTCTCATATGTGAAAGGCCGCCTGGGTAGGTCCACCAGTGCAATGTCAGTTTCTCCCGCCAAACAGCAGTGTAAAGGCACTGTTGTGTTTCGGATTGAAGGACATTATAACCACAGTAACTACTGAACACATTGAAACTTAACATTTTATGTCTCAGGATGGCGAGCGCAATGCCATACATTGCTTGCAGTGTTGTTTTGGCATATGTTCATGAGTGGTCATATCGCTTAAAATCAGGCTAAAGGCATGCTCGTCTCGCCATTCATTAGAATTTAAAAAAACTGAATGAGATTGGCGGGATGCCTTATTAGTATATGCGGGATGCAGTATTCTGCTTTCCTCTTTCCATCCTTTTTCTTTCCCGCCCCCTACAGATTTAATGGTTCGACAACACATCCATGATTCAAGCGTGGCGCATGATCATTTACCGTCAGGTGACCTACTTTTTCGTTTGCCGAAACTAAAACAAAGGTTAGACTACAGAATTGTTCTTAACAGTAGATAAAATATATTTGTCTATTCGATGTCAATTGATGTGGTACTAATTTGTACTTGAAAATATGACAAAATTGAATAATTTCATAATCAAAATATAAAGGAAATACCTAATAACTTAACCTATTTATTTTATTTATGTGTCTAAATGACATCATGTTTTGATCGAAAACAAACATCATTGCTAACGACTTTTGATGAATAATATTAGAATTATAAATTCATAACAACCTATTACAAAAAAACTGCCCTGGTAGTGCTTGCTGGGCTTATAACGTTTGAACTCTAACGATGATGATGATGATGATATGGGCCTAAGGCGCTCTGTTAATCACGCGAGGCATTTTTCACAATTTTCCTCCTTGATTTGATTTCGTAAGATTTTCCTCAACTCCCTCCCCCTCCCCTAATCTCACGTGAGATTCTTCAAAGGGACCTGTATAACTTTTTAAGATAGTTACATTTCAGGTGGATTAGACTAGGTATCCTATCCAGTATCACCAACAGATCAAACTTACAACACAATCTCTAGGTCTCTATGTCGATAAACCTTAGGAATATTAGTACTCTTTCCATGAGTTTAACATTCACATTGAACTTGAATCACCTTTTGAAATCATGTTCGGGGATACAATCGCGCGACATATCACGCGAGGGAAATCTGGTTTTTAGGTTGCCAATTGTAAAGTAACACACATTCCTATATTCGTTTTGTCTAAGTAGGATCAATCAATAAATATATTTAAGTTGAATTATATGTTACTCTATAATCCAACATGACGACGAATGTCCGAACGTCGTATATCAAACTGTACGAATACCTATGCCTGAATATTTTACAAAATGTTCGGAACCTCTATCGTACGTCGTAATCGTAGGTACCTTTAGGTAGACTAAGTTCAGAGTGAGAATGATAACTTTCATAGATATTACTTAGATTTTTAGAAGTAGAAACTTGGCGTTAAAAGTCCGAACATTCGAAAGGAGATCAGTCGATTTGGTCCAACTACGGACAAGAAATTAAGTATGACTAAAAAATCAGGCGTATTTTTTTAGATTCATTTCTCTATTTATTTTTACCCTACACCATCGGGATCAGATGTTGTAAAAAAAAGGATACCATAAAATATTCTACCACTTTTTCCATTGTTTGCAATATTATCAGAATTGACATCTGTCTTATAATTAGTGCTTGTCAACTCTATAAACACCGGGCAATAGCAATAAATACTGCAACAGATTAAAATTTATACTGATCACCACGCCATTTTTATTCCTCTTTCTTGCCCTACTTCGACATTGGCAAAATCATCGAATTCCGATGGAGCCATACAACTTTTAAAAGAAGAAGAAGAATTCTATTCTTTGTGCTTGGTCGCGAAAAGAATGTGCTTTTGTGGTGTTGGTTATTTTGAGTTTATTATTTACGAAAACTCTTGGCTACTTTAAAAAAGATTATAATTATTATATTCCCAAAAATACCAGAGCTTGCTCAGTTCATCTACGCAATACCTTATTGGATTTTATGAGGGAAAGGCTCTATAACATTAATAATATTATTTTAGTTCCAACATGTACAAGACATGTTTACAATTATAAAGAATTCTAAAACATCAATCGATTTTAATGAGATAAATAGTATGCCGGACCACTTAGTGTGTTATTGATTAGGACAAAACAAAAATATGTTTTGTTTATATTCAAATCGACAGCTCTTAAAATGACCACAATGCAATAATACAACCTTATTGTAATTGCATTGCAATCAAAAGGACAGTGGAATGTCCTGCACATGTATTGACTATTATGTGGTACCTTGGTTGGGCTAGGTACCAAAATAATATCACACCTCCTGCAAAGCACCTCGATAATGTATTGTTACTACCAGGTACATGCGATATTGTTTAGGAACAAGATCAATAGAACTTTTTATTATAAAAATATGTTTCTTATTATCAATACCAACATTTTTACCGTAATTATTCCCTTTTTAGAATGACACCTTCTTTTGACACGGATATTTCTACCCCCAGAAATGTTTTTTTTATCAACGTTATATCGAAAAGTATTTAACGTGATTATAATTATGTAATACTTTTTACAATATTATTAAACGAAATTATTTACATAGTTATAGAAAAAATAAAATATTGTCCAAATAAGATATATGTGAAGATAGTAGAATATAGTAGTTTTTGTAAAACTTTAAGAGCGTTTACACCTTGCGCGCAAAGTCAACTATACGCATTTCTTCGTTAATTTCACGCACACATAAGCGACCAAAGCTGGGTGCGTAGAGCTGCCGCGTCGTCGGCTCGCTATACAGTCAGCTCAACCAACTTTGATCCGTGCGCTTCAAAATTGTAATATTTCATTGAAATGTAACTTATTATTTATATATTGGTAATATAATATCATAAAAATATTTTATTTGCATTATAAGTAGACAAATATTACTGTGCAAGCAATGAACAATAGAAATTTAGATACCAATCATATTTTCATTATTATTACATTGTTAAGTTGCATTCAAATCAGTGTTCAATTAGTTGACACTACGGACGTTTTATTAATCATTTCGTGTTCGAACACATGAATAGAGTTAGGGGCCTTACAACCCCTTACAATTACGAAATTTATTTAATTTTATATTACAATTCATAACATAATTTAGCCTCGGAATTACATCCCATTATCTTATCAGAAACATAATTTATACTCACTGCATAATCATTGTAGGTAATAAAAAAAATTAAATATTTTACTACCAAAGTACTAAGATGTGGCAATCGCAGTGCGCGCGTGGCTATTTTTACTACGCACGGCAAAAATCGGCTGCAGCCAGGCCGGAGCGACGAGCGATACGTCCTCCCTCTAGAAGGCCTTGCGGCGGTCTGATTTGATGCAGGTCAGACAGCGTGTTTTATAGTGGTTTTTAAAATATTTGTAGAAAACATGAACACTAATTTTGTTAAAATATAAAAATGGTAATTTATTGATAAGATGTTCTTCTATTATAATATGCAATTGCTATAAAAAATGATGTACGATAAGTTGGTTAAATATGTTCTTGACGACAGTTTCTTAATAATTTCGCATTGTTTAATTTTTTATTTTTCAGGAACTAAACACAAAAAGATCATTTTTTCTCAGCAAAATCCCTCCATAAGGGTCTTATTAATCTGATAATATTTTTATTTTCATCTCATATTTAGTGATTTCGGATATCTTAAGTTTCTAAATTGCCATTTAAGTAACGAAACCTGTGTTCAGTAATCCTTTTAGTACTCACAAATTATCCATCAATCTATAATGTTTTCCACCAAAATCCCTAGATGACAACCTTTTCTAAAATTAGTACTAATTATTTTTCCTTTGAATTGTTTATTGGTGGCTATTAACTCATTTGAAAAGTCCTGTTTTAAGCAAAAAAGCGCGCGGAAGGTATAAACGCTCTTAAGAGGATATATCTTAAATACCCCATATCGTAGCTCAAAAAGACTTTATTATATTTAAAAGATATTGAATCTTTGTTATTTAATTCTAGGTCTTATTTGTGTCCGTCAAGTTTTGACTACTAGGCCCAATTTCCTTAGGAAATCGACCGATCTTCTTGTCGGAGAATGGAGGTATCCCCCAAGGATGTGAAGTTGGGTGGCTTTACATAGACGTGTCTTATTTTTGGCTATAAGCAAGGATTTGGGCCACTCATGATGTTCAGTTTGTTTAATCATAAGCATAAGATCATGGCTAGACTCTCGATGAAATAACGGCTTGAGGATCACTAATTAGCGATTGTATGACAGCAGCTTTTAAAAGGTCTTTGGAGATTCTTAAAGGACGCCCATGTTCAGTGAATTTGTCGCTCAGGATGGTAATGACAATAAGGGTAACGCTAAAGGTAGAATTTTTTTTTTATGGTTAGTAAAGGTAAGGTTAAAAATAACCGCATAGTTAATTTATTACCCAAGGAATAAATTAACAGGAATAATAATCACTTACGGAGGTCGACCGGAGTTAGTGGATTTCCGGACTCATAAGTAATACAAAGGTCAATGTGTTTTATAAGAGGCCAGACTAATGTCAAATGTTACGTAAACTTGTAGGGCAAGGGCGATGTTACAATAAATGTGTGTTTCTATCAATGAGGCAAGGACGCTGTAGTAATCGATTTTTATGAATGATCCGAATCGACACGGGCTAGACAAATATCTGAACATTGACCCAATGTGTTTCCGTCCTACTCAAGAGATCGTGTAATGGTGATATTTTTCTCTCTCTTTTCTTTTTGGCCACAGAAAATACACGGCGGAACATAGGCATCCCCCATAATCAGTCAAATATACCTGTTGGAAGCGGCCTGCCTTGAGCTACTTTCTGTAACCTTACCCAGTTATCAGAGATCATACAATATGTCTAATGTTATTTCTGCTGGTGGAGAGATATTAATACCTGCTGCGAAAGAAACACCCCTACGTAAGCGTAGATTTCTAAAATGCGCAATAATATTTCACGGCAGTGTTTCCGTGGTTATTCCTACACCCCAGGTTATTTTATAACCAATTTTGAATTGATCGAGGTAGCACAACCCTACACTTTTTAACAAGCCCATTATAGTTATATAGTCACCTCAATATTTTTTTGTTTTTTTGTTTTTTTTTATATTCGCCTGGCATAGTGGCGGCATTGCACCTGATGGAAAGTGCCAATGCCGCCCAGGCAGAGTATCCATTGGCATCGGACGGCAGTCCCATGCCAATGGAAACAATTATGCCGGCCTGCTAAGGTGCCTCTTCACACCGCGGCGGAAGGACCCAGGATTGTAGGAAGGAGGGAACACGTGCGCCGGCAAACAATTCCACAGCCTGACGATGCGGCACAAAAACGAATTTGAGAACCGTTTGGTTCGCGCCGGGATGGTGTGGACCGTCAAGCTATGGCTTCGCAAGCCAGCACGCTTGATATATAAATACTGACATACATATATCCTTTAATTTTAAATTCGATTAAATCAATAATATCGACCATAACAACCATCAAATCCGCATTTGTGCAACTGATTATAAGTATAAAGCTTACCTAATATGCGCGCTGGCTATTATCCTATCTCCCGCCAGCTGCCACACGTGAAACTCGTGGACCGCCAGCACGCCGTCCACCTTCTCCAACAACCGCCTTTGTATCGCGTCCACCTGGACAAATAAACAGTATTTTAAATATCGTTGTCACTTACCAGGACTTAAAGGCATACATGCTTTAATTTAATTGGTTAACAATCAATGCCTAACAATCGTCGATGCGACAAGGCCAGTGAGAAAACTATTTGATGAAACGTAAACATCAATAGCTTATAAAAAGCCGGAGACATGTACATATATGACTTTATTCATGTGTTATTCAAAATATCCCTTTTTCCTTTGGTGGTTGGCAAATCTCAACGTTTAGACATTCCAGTATTATCTTTATTATCTACAATGCGTAATATGCAATATTTGAACCTATTGATAAATGACTAAAGTTGATTGGGCAAGTATTTATATCGTGCTTGTATTTCTCCATACTTTTTAGTAGCAAAATCAAACAACATTCCACTGCGCTCGTCCTCCTGAGACACGATGATCAGTCTTAATATGTCCAGTGGTTACTCCGGCTACAATGTAGAAATCTAAACACAAAAGTACATTTACAATGCTGTTTGGCGGGAGAAATAGACATTGCGGTGATACCTACTCATGCGACTTCTATCATATGAGAGACCTAAGACCAGTAAAATTTACTGGGTCAACTAGTGACCAGACGTCATTTCCGTCCTTTCTGTATTCAACGGTACTCCAACTTACTAATAACTCCGGTTGAATCGTAACATCACCTTAATGAGGTGCACCTTTTAAAACTTTGAGTACACCTCAATTACAAAGTTAAATTAAAAAATCTGAAGCGAAAATTGTATTTAGCTTACTCTTTTAATTGGTTGGAAAGAAGTGAGCTTTAATATTTGAATTATTTTTAATATGAAGCATTAATTAGGTCAGCTATTGAGGTAAATATTACGTAGTTGTAATTTTTAACACATTATTTCATATATTTTACGTGATACAAGATGACAGACGTATGTTGCAGTCACAACAACAGAATTCTGTTTATATTTATTTTGGCATAGAAACCTAAAATGTTATTTTGTGAAACGCACAAGAAACATTAACTTTAGGTGCTAATGATGCATTCTTGTAACATGTTCCACCATATTTCCGATTCGTTATAGCTTACAACTTTTTCTTTTTGCTAAACTAACCCCATGGAAATAACATGGTTTCGTGGTGTTTTTTTTTCATCTAAAGATATCATAGGCAGTAGTATTTTTTTGTAGCTCATACTACCACTAACAGCCGTTCTCTACAATCTATCTATCTTAACAAAAGATTTCATTTGATATTTTGATGCAATTTATGTTTCAGTTAACAAAGATAGCGAGGTTTAGATATGGTGCATATATTTAAATAAATAAATAAATAACACCCAACAGTCACATACATAGTCCTGACCCCACACTAAGATCGAGTCTTGTGTCGTGACTCGTGGGTATCAGGAACTACGAGAGACTTTTCGGTCTCACAAACACCCAGACCCGGAAGAAATATTTGTGGGCCGCACAAACATTTCTCTCGGTGCGGGGATCGAACCCGCGGCCTCTCGTTTCACAGGCGGCGTTTAACCAACTGCGCCACGGAGGCTGTCAAAATTTATAGATACTTAGATTAGAAAAATATGTAGGTATGTCTATATTTGTTAATAAAGTGTAGAACTGTACCTGTAGTCATGGTAGCTATTATAACCCCTTGTTAAAGATAGCTGGGATATAGAGAACGGACGTAAGGCCGTAAGGAGAAATAAATGCAGCAAACTAGGGTAATGCTGAAATAATTTCCAAAATATCAAAACATACATGATGTCATCAACGCTAATACACCGAGTGAAATCTCAAGCCACTAACTTACGTTCTGCAGGTACACTACGAAACATGTAGTAAATATTGACAATACTCTCTTATCAAACAAATTCTTTGTACGTGCCTGTTCGCACCTCCCACCAGTAAATTGGCTTTATGCCTATTACTTACGTTTTATGACACGATACACTTAACAAACGTTGTTAATAGTATTTCTTTATTAATTTTGGTAGCCTAATTCATGACCTTAACGCAGGGACAAAGGAAGTGCAGTTGATATTTTTTCATAACATGAACCCAATGTTTCTTCCTTAGGCTGTTTCGATTGGCACAGTTAAAATCGTACGAGATTATTTAAATAACTGGAACATGAATAATGCTAGCTAACACTTTTTTTATTGCCCTGGTTGATTCCAAAAGGAACCTGGGTCTTGGTTTGCTATATTATGTTCTTAAAGGTCACCAGAAAAATACAAGGCTGTTATTGAGATGTGTCTTAAAGTTCCACATCATCAACGAGTCTTCATTGGTACAGGATAGGCGGGAACTCTCGACTTCCTATATGCTACTTTTGATATTCTTCAATCCAACCAATTCCTTAAAGCTACCTAAACCTGCGAAGCTATCTCATCAGCAGGTAATTAGGTCACTAGATTTGCCTTTAATAGCCGTTTTGGGAAACGCGGCGTGGTGATTAAATTTCCGCACCGATAGTTCGATCGATGTCACAATCGCTCGGCTGGCGCGGATCCCGTGAGACACATTCGAATACGTGATTGTACGGTTATCTGTATAAGTGTAATTATATTATTCACACATGTCTCGCGTGACATTATCTGGTGTTTGGAGTATTGCATGATTTTCGTTAGTTTAGGAGCATGTAAACTGTCGCAATAAGTTGAGATAGAGCGTTTTGAGCAGACAAACAAAACATCTAGACCCCTCATTTTTCCTGTCGTTTTTTTTTAATTTACAATTCTGCGCGGTAAACGGGCAAATAGCTGCCCGTGGACATACACAACGCTTGATTCATAGATATGTTGCCGGCCTATCAAATCGAGAGCAGGGCGGGAAGGGAAAAGGATGGAAAGGGGCAACCAGCAATCTCACTCACCTAAGGAAATGCGGCAGCACAGTTGTCGCTTCACTTCGATCTCCTATGAGATAATAGTACCGCTCCGGACGAGCCCATTCATGCTGAGCGACAACTTACAATAGTGTGGCTCTACCACTTTTCAATATAAATGAAAATTATATGAAAAGTTCTCCCCTCATCAGTTTTCAAGCGTTAACTACCATTGGCCAGGTAGGATCAATGAGTTTCTACTCATTGATCAAAATCGTTGGACTAGGCACTTAGCATACTGCTGCATTTTCAAATTACATAAGTCTATAAATTATCGAAAACCGTCTCAAAATCATCCCAAAATATCTCTGAACACAGTTTTATATGAAGAAGTAGAACTACACAACATCCTCATTTTAAATCTGTCCAACTAACCTGTATATGTGTAGGAACAGTCTGCAACAAGATGAGCGATGACTCCCTGAGCAAAGGCCACACTGAGGCCAAGATGAGGATCACCAGCACTATACTGAGCGCCGGGTCGATGTAGTACTTGTACTCCCAGTCAGTTAGCCACACTACCAGCGCCGATCCCACCACGATTAGTGAACCTGTGGGGAGAGAGTTTCAGTTATTCCTCTTTTATATTCTGGGTAAAGAAAATATTGAGCTCTATGATGTAAATATTCTTAATTGTTTATAAGGTGGTAGGTCTCTAATCTCTTGTATGCAAAAGATCGTTTGGGTCTTGCTTGATATGAATAGCTCGAGGCACTAGAGCCTCTAGATGTCAGTTTAATATAAATTACTTTCCGGTGAAAGCTCAATTTAAAGTTCACAATACCAGCTACTTAAAGTCTCTTAATTATTTCAATCGTAATTGGTTTTGTGTGTTTGGTAATTTTACTTAATGATTTGAGCTAAACAAAAATAAATATCCACAGAAAGACACGAAATTACTCAATCGTATGTTAAATCCAATTACAATTATCAACAAGTAGTGAGGTTTTGCAATCACAAAAAGGATAATCAGAAAATTCCAATCAGCCTTGCCAAGAGGGATTCATAGATAATTTCCATAACATCAGATTGGGTCCATCGATAATTGTTGTATTGATAAGATCCCTTTCATTATGTGGCACAAGGTTACGACCAGTTCGCGTTGTTTTGTACGTACACCGTACAAATAATGTCAATGACAGGACGGCCGGCGCGGCGTGTTAAAAAATATATATTGGAATTAGACGCGCCACGTTAGACAGGCCATTGTAGATTTGTGTACATTTTGAAATTGTGACCAATTTGTTATTGACGCTTCGATAAAATGGAAACAATAGTTAAGCTCGTGGAATTCACCGGTGAAGTATTTTTTAATAGTTTATTAGAAAATTTAGGAGATGTAGGAATAAAAGACATAAAAGGAAAATTAATGAAGTATTTGTAGTCGTGCATGATTAGCAACGAGTAAATTAATGAATATTATGCGTATAAGAAATGTAGAAGCTTCTCATATTCCTATCGGGATCAAACTTAAGAGTCAAACTCAAACATATCCCATAGTCTACACTGGCGAACAAGAATAAAACGATTTAAGACTAGCTGTGCCCGCGACTTCGTCCGCGTGGAATTTAACAAAAAATGAATTGGTTTATTTAGTTTTTTTTTGGTTTTTGCATTTTTATTTCAAATATCCACCTTTGTAATGAAACCATACCCCGATCTAATTCTACGGTTGCGCCATCTCTTAGCGAGCGGCAGTAAACTCCCGTTACACATTTATTTTCAGTTTTATGTATTAGCTTTATTGAAAAATTTCTTTATATACAATATTTTGTAAATGTGATATTTATTCGTTGGTGGGAGAAGTGGTGGGAGTCGCGCGACGTGACAGCCCAGTGGTGGCATGCGCGTGAGCTGCGCGCGGGCATTGCAACATTACTTTATTTTTCTAAAATAAAATAATTTTTCTACAATAAATGTAGCCTAACTTACTCCTTGATATATCAGCTACCTGACAAAAAAAGTTCCGTCAAAATCGGTCCAGCCATTTCGGAGATTAGCCGGAACAAACAGACAAACAGACAGACAGACAAAAAAAAGTTAAAGATCATTTTCGGCACAAGTATCGTGTATATAACGATATGTAGTAGGACATTTTTTATTTTCACTTTTAAAACAGACACTTCAATTTTATTTATATGTATAGATGTTTAAAATGGCACATTATTAAAATAAATTCACAGTGTACTCAATTTAGACAATCAGAATAGGTGTTGCGTGATCATAAAATAGGAATTACAAACTTGGTGGTTAAATAATAACGGAGATTGTCCATTTTAATGTGATACTAAGTATCAAGCGAAGAGTTTTTATTTTGAAATAAGTCTATTATTGAAATAGGACTATTCTTTACGGATTTTATCGCGGATTTGGTTTAATTTTAAATTTTTTGAGTTCCCGACGTTTCGATTACTTTACAGCTTTCGTGGTCACGGGGCGGACTTAAACCAAATCCGCGATATAACACATTACATTCGCGTAAATCTAAGAAACCATTAGTTTTTATTTTATTTTATTTTTATTTATGAGGATCTCCAATAATGAATACACTTTAGAAGCTTTACTAATACTGTTGCAGTTTAAACATTTTGTTTCTTCTATTAGAGGAGATCACAACATGCAATAGTACTGAGCAACAGGAAAGAACTATGAAATAACTTATTTATAATTGAAATAAATTAACTTATTCATAAACCATCAATATAAAATTAAATATTTTACTGAAAGTACTTTATGAACACCAAAATTACAACACTGCCAAAGCTTTTCATTAAACCACGTTATATGCTATAGTCGGACAGCATGTACAACATTTTTTATAAACATTATCTATCAAAACAGTAGGCAGAGTCAAATCTTGTAGAGCGCAAATACAACGTGAGCCAACTGCAAACATTCAAACACAAAAATAAAACTGGAAAATATTCCAAAACAATGCGAACGACCTAGAAAGTGATGCATGTTGTTATTTTGATTTAGTTAAAGTATTAGGGAACTATCAGTAAAAAGTTACTGGTGGTGGTCTGTTATATGTGAGAGGCCGCCTGGGTAAGTCCCACCGCAATGTCTATTTCTCCCGCCAAACAGCAGAGTAAATGCACTGCTGTGTTTCGAACCGATGGACATTGTAGCCAGAGTAACTACTGGGCATATTGAGTCTTAATATCTTATGTCTGAGGATGGCGAGCGCAGTAGAATGCCAAGTATTGTTTTGTAATTCCAAGTGTTGTTTAGTTTTGCTACTGTTCATAAGTTGTCGCATCGTATCACTTACCATCAGGCACGCTCGTCTCGACATTCATTGACAAAACATTATATTTACTTATTCATAATACTCGGTTACACTACAAGCAACTGGTGAACATAGGCTGATCACAGCAATCTATGGAAAGTTAACTTTTATTCCAGCGACTTCCTAAGAACTCTTACATACCGGGTATCTCAAGACTGCTACCGAAAACGAAGCCGGGTGGTAGTTTTAGTGACTACAAACACAAAGCAACTAAAAATTTCGCAAAGAAACGCGACAGTTATTTTTTATGTTTTTTTAAACATCGTCATTTTTTGGTGGTAAATCCCTAGTTTTAGCTAAAATAATAATTTAAACTCTTTTATACCTTAGATTATTTATAAATAAAAGGGTATACACTATTATTTTAGGAAAAAAATTATTTACCACCCAAATATGGCCATAGGAAAAAAATAACAAAAAAAAATTGTCGCTTTTTTTTGCAACTTTTTCTGTTGCATTGTGTCTGAAGTCGCTTAGACTACCACCCGGCTTCGTTTTCGGTAGCAGTCTTGATATACCCTGTATAGTTAAGGCGGGAACTCCGCCTATTTCCAATATACAGGGTATATCAAGACTGCTACCGAAAACGAAGCCGGGTGGTAGTCTAAGCGACTTCAGACACAATGCAACAGAAAAAGTTGCAAAAAAAAGCGACAATTTTTTTTTGTTATTTTTTTCCTATGGCCATATTTGGGTGGTAAATAATTTTTTTCCTAAAATAATAGTGTATACCCTTTTATTTATAAATACTCTAAGGTATAAAAGAGTTTAAATTATTATTTTAGCAAAAACTATGGATTTACCACCCAAAAATGACGATATTTAAAAAATCATAAAATATAATTGTCGCGTTTCTATGCGAAATTTTTAATTGCATTGTGTTTGTAGCCACTAAAACTACCACCCGGCTTCGTTTTCGGTAGCAGTCTTGAGATACCCGGTATTTTCGAGAAAAATAGAAATAGATGAAATTTAAAAATAAATAAATAAATAAATAACACCCAACAGTCACATATATAGTCCTGACCCCACACTAAGATCGAGTCTTGTGTCGTGGGTATCAGGAACTACGAGAGACTTTTCGGTCTCACAAACACCCAGACCCGGAAGAAATATTTGTGGGCCGCACAAACATTTCTCTCGGTGCGGGGATCGAACCCGCGGCCTCTCGTTTCACAGGCGGCGTCTAACCAACTGCGCCACGGAGGCTGTCGATATAATTATATATAATATAATTGACAACACAAAAATTCACTCGTTTTTTTTAATTCTGACAGTAAAATAATGTTAATATACAGGGTATATCAAGACTGCTACCGAAAACGAAGCCGGGTGGTAGTTTAAGCGACTTCAGACACAATGCAACAGAAAAAGTTGCAAAAAAAAGCGACAATTTTTTTTTTGTAATTTTTTTCCTATTGCCATATTTTGGTGGTAAATACATTTTTTCCTAAAATAATAGTGTATACCCTTTAATTTATAAATACTCTAAGATATAAGAGAGTTTAAATTATTATTTTAGCAAAATCTATGGATTTACCACCCAAAAATGACGATATTTAAAAAATCATAAAAAATAATTGTCGCGTTTCTAAGCGAAATTTTTAATTGCATTGTGTTTGTAGCCACTAAAACTACCACCCGGCTTCGTTTTCGGTAGCAGTCTTGAGATACCCGGTATAAATAAATTATACACAGGTATTATGTTATGCATACATATTTTGCATCATACCAACTCAATATACTAAGAAATTCACCCAACTTATAGGTGGTTACCGCTGGGGATTTTTAACCGCAATATTACACCTATACAAGTCTATAGCTGTACAAATAATGCTACAGTTGTGATAATAATGACTTCTATTGTGTGAAACAATAACAATTCGAAACTATAAATATTCGATGTAAATAAAAACGCAAAGTAATATCTTGAACAGAAAGTTCACGATGTGATTCGTCTATAGAATAATGAACAATTTTACAGGACTGTATATTTTTGGAATGAGATCTAAATTGAAATAAAACTATTATTTACTGATTTTATCGCGGATTTGATGTAATTTTTATTAACTTCCCTGATTTTTTTAACTTCCCGACGTTTCGACGGTCCGCCCCGTTACCACCAAAGCAGTAAAGTAATCGAAACTTCGCGTCGGGATGTTAAAAAATGTAAAAATTAAACCAAATCCGCGCTAAAATCCGTCAATAATAGTTTTATTTCAATGTGCTCCATTCCTTAAATCTAAGACACCATTATCAGATCTAAATTTTGGGGTTTAGGCCAACCAGACCGTAACATAAACTGCTGACCGGGCTAACGAGGCAGTGGCAAAACCCTAGTTCCCAATGTTGGACTTCTCCACGCTTTTTTACAATAAAAAATATTTTTTTCTTATTAATTTTTTACACTATCTCTAATTCAGTATTATTAAAATTTATTTTATATTTTTTAGTTGGGTTTTCTATACAACGTGTAACAGGATTAATTCACAACCTCAGACACCCCAACTTTAAAATATTATTGCAATCATAGTTTATGCTTTGAAATCGTACTATCATAATTACAAAATCTTTTATTTATGAAATTAGTTATACCAAATGTAGGTACTTAACATGGTCACCTTACGAGTTACAAATAAGAGTGTACTACTACACACGCTCGCCGGACACGCACACATGTACACAAGACACATTCACACGAGTACCTAACGCCGGTCGCCGACCGCTGCGCCGCGCCGCGCCGGCAGAAACAGCTGACAATAAACGAAATACAAATTACAAATTACGTACGTAACTGATTACTGGGTGGTTTGGTAAACAAATTATTATTTATTTAATCTGTAAGCATAACATTTGTGTTTTAACTATAAAATCTAAATATTTTACTTACTAGATATAATGCGTACGAACCCAACATAAGACAATATTTTGCATGAATCGGCTATAAAATATTATTAATTTCACTTCCCCTAAACTTAGTTCCTACAGGCGGGCAGGACACGGGCGTCATTTATTTTGCATTATTATTGAATAAGATAATAAGATAACGCAATATCTAACAACGAATACTAGATTGGGAATCACAACCTAATCACAACACAAAAAAATACAACAAAATTAACTTACGTGTTACATGGCACTCATGAGGCGATTTCTTTTTAAAATATGTTCGACATGTCCACCACCTTGATACACTTTGATGCACATTTGCGTAATTGTTCACGTAATTTATGTAAAACTTCACTTTTAGGAATTTGCTCCACATTACCCTCCTCATCCTGGATCCTCCACATTAGTACTTTCACTGAAGTATACCAGAGATTTATTACGTCCCCACAAAAAAAGTCAAGAGACGTCAAGTCAGGTCAGGTGACCTAGGAGGCCATTGCACAGGTTCGCCGCGACCTATCCAGCGCTCTCCGAACTCAGCATCGAGATACCGTCAGACATGCCAATGATACATTATCACCACACAGTGCCAAAGTTCTCACCATTTCAGTGTATTTGAATATTCGAATACCGAAAAGACATCGCGCGCGAAAGTTATCGAAATATCTACTTAACACTTAAACACAAGTAGACACAGATAACTGCGGTGCACGACTAGATTTTTTTCACATATTCGGTGCCCATTTAGGGATTGCAATAACGGGATATCTGACACACCGGGATTCCGCATACATTGTAGCAAAATTACAAACCGAATTTAATCACCATTTTAACGTTCCCCGAAATTATTTTTCATAGAAATACCTATTTGTTGTTTCTTTTCATATTGATTTTGTTACATTTAATTTGTTTCATTTAAGTGCATGTATTGCGCGGGATTTGGATCGCCCGGCCTTGCAAATACCGGGAGTAATTTTTTTCGCGGCGCATCCCTATACCGCCGCGCGCGCCGTCGTTTGTCGGATGGATCAAATTGCATTAAACAATAGCTGCATCCTGCTCTATCTAGTTGTAGTTAAATGTGCGGAAAAGAGAATATGATAGTTATTTATTTTGGTAGCTTATTACGTTTATTGAGGCCTATCGTTGTGTGCGTTTGATTAATGATAGATTGCTTAAATAAACTTTATGACTATCGAAATAAAGTTCATTTTTGTTCATTATTTAGTTTATTAGAGTATTCGTTTAGTGATTCATTTAAAAATGATCTTATGTGCTGGAGTTACGTTTCAATTTCGTTTGTTCGGAGTACTAAACGAAGGAGTGTCTGTAATTTACTTGGTCTTAACTAATTATTTTGAAAAAAAATACCTACCGAAAAAAATGTTGATATCGGTTCAGTAGCTGATTCTGAACGTACTACTTTCCGCTTTTACATTTAAATCTGTTACATGTTGTATAAAGCGGGTTTTTTAGTTTTTTTTAAACTATTATTTATTTTCTACTTTTTAGTTTGGTTTCTTGTATTGTCATCGGTCTTTGACAGGTGTGCAAAATTTGAATGAAATCTGTCCGTTTAAAGTGGGTCAAAATCGCGTCTTAAGGAGTCGGTTACAAACATACAAACAAACATACATGTGAAGCTAATATAAAGCGTGTAATAAATATGGCATGCCGTGTAGCATAAATTAACAAAAAAGACGGGACAGTCAATTATAATCGGAGGTAATCGAGGATCAGTCGTCGGGTATTATCCAGCGGGTATTATAGTGATTAATGAAATATTCATTTGCGATCACAGAAAACCCAAAAAAGAAAACAATTTTTTTTGTACCCCGAATGATTATAATAGATCTTAGCTCTTAAAAAAAATTCAATTTTGGTAACACACCAAAAATGAATTTTTTTTTGTACATATGAGTACAATCAAATGGAAATCGGAATAGCCTTAGCAGATTCTGGGCTGGTGGCAACTACATATATTGAAGTTTTATTATTTAATTTATTTTAACGATTTAACACTATAACAAACCTTAATCGATTACTTTAACTTCCAATTAACATTAATAGATCGCGTAGTAAACAAATTTTGCGATAATTATTAGTCATTAAAAATGATCAGTTACTATTTTATAATATTACGTGTTGCAATCCATTCATTCGTGATAGAAAAAGATTTTACCTAATATTTGTTTTCAGGCATTTGACATGGTATTACAACTGTACTACTTCAAGCGACAAGGCTACATTTTACAAGGCATAGTGTCTGCATTGCACTTGGTGGTAAGTGCAAATGCCGTCATATATTTTGACACAATGCTACACATGCTAAGCTGTCTCTTCGCTAAACGGCGGAAGGACCTAGGACTAGGATTATAGGAAGGAGGGAACACGAGTGATGGCAAATCGTTCCATAGCTTGACGCTGCGACATAGAAAAGAACTGAAGAGACTTTTGGTTCGTGCCAAGATGTTTGTTTATAAAGTTGTTAACTTGATTTCCTTGTGCGAAGTCAAGGTGAATAAATATATATAAACAAATTGAATCTATTCTTTCGCGTTCGATTACTTGTGGAATGTCTTTCGCAATTACATTTAATATTTAGATGAGGTATCATTCTTTTAGCGAAGAGTAAGGCGCCCAGGAGTCCAACTAGGTGGAATGACGATTAGCGAAATGCCGGTGGCCGATACTGCCTGCGACAAGTCGAAGACAGGGTGAAATCACGCAAATTGGAAGAGGCGTAGGTCAAGCAGTGGACAGCTAAAGGCTGATGATGATGATAATTATGATGTATCGTTCGTTCACAATATAAATTCCAAAATTAAATAAATTATTTTTAAATCGATTTTAAAAGTTCTTTAATTGAACACATTTAAAACTCTTCAGCATCGCGAGTGGATTTTTGCATGAAATACAAATGGCAAACAATAATTCTGAAACTGGAACGGTTGGCTATCATAATAATGAAAATTTATCGCTAGTGTATACAATATTGAAGAAAATGCCCTTTGTCATGCCAACATCGGACGGGAATGCTAAATTTAGCCTGATTGCGATGCACTTCAAGCGAATTCATGATTTTAAGTTAAAATATTAACTTAATTATGTCTACTTTAGATATATTAAGCGCAATGTAGAGAGGGAAGCCTCACTGCCAAGTTGCGGGTTTAAACCTTAGAGTTTAGAGGCAGGCAGGAGTGGAATTTTATTCTGTATCAGCCCATATACGTCCCACTGCAGGGCCTCCTCTACAATCGAGAGTACGATTGAGAGTGGTTAGGCCATATAGTCCACCACGCTGGCCTAGTGCGGGTTGACGGACTTACATACCATAGAAATTTTTATAAGTCGCTATGGTATGCAGGTTTCCTCACGATGTTTTCCTTCACCGTTTTAGTGCGTGGTGATTGACTATCAATACACACATGACTCTGAAAAGTCAGAGGTGTGCCCTGGGATTCGAACCCGCGACCACCGTGAACATGTTGGTAGTCGCGTCTAGTCCGTTTACCAACAGGCCACCACGCACTTAGGCATTAGAATTTTATTACTGAATTCTTTTTTACAATGAATTATTTAAAAAAAGTAATAAAATAAAACTGAAACCGAATCCTCAAAAGCAAAGAGGCTCTACAACAATTTATATTTATTCCATTAACAAGACATGTTGAAGTCATCGAAAGTATTGTCACAGCGGGAACTAATCAAGTCCCAGTCAAAACTTGATTTACGATGCAACATGAGGAACAACATTTTGAATGAACTGCTACAGAACTCGACTTGTCTCTAACGGCAATTTACAGATATTAGCCATGGGATTTATGTTGGCAGAAATTGCACAAAACAGAATTGAATCATCTAATTGATAAGTATCGGCCATCGGGTCTGGGTGTTTGTGAGACCGAAAACTCTCTCGTAGTTCATGATACCCATGACGTAAGATTGGATCTTAGTGTGGAGTCAGGACTATGTATGTGACTGTTGAGTTTATTTATTTATTTATTCATAAGAATTGTTCTGTAGCAACAATTTTGATACAAAAATCTTATCTCGACCAAATAAAGATATTTTGATTAATATCGCAGTTTACTTTTCAAACACCACACGAATTTGCAAATAGACGTGTTTTCAGAAAGGCCAGCCTTATCTTATCGAGTTATAGTCGTCAACATTAGTGGCATATAAATTACAATAATATGCAATAACCTTTATTATGATCAATAACTTTTTATTACATTGCTAGGCAAGTGCGGAACCGAGCGAAAATCTTACGATATTCGATAGTGTAACGCTTTTCTTCCATTTCGAATCAACAGATAAAAAAAATAGAATAGAATTAGATTCAGATTCAATTTTAGTAATTCACCTCGAGAGAAAGAGTTCGAATATTGAGACTTTAGATGCGAAGATAATGTAACAGCACAGTAACACTCTCAAATAAAATAAGTCAATAAATATTAGTAATAGTTTTTTTTTGTAGACGTGTCGTTTTTACATAAAATAGAATAAATTCCTAATGTCGCGACTGTGCAAATTTTACATCGACCTTAGCGAACAATGTCACTGGTAACTACCGTTAATAAATTACTATAGCAAATACGGCCATCATTAATAATTCACCATGGGTTTCATCGGAACTCCTCAAGGTTTCAACACTTTTCCTTTGAAATTAGTCAGACAGTTGTATCAACTAGTTCCTTATCGAAAGTGTTTCTTCAATGTCAAGGTGAGCCGACAATGTCAAATTGTATCCAAGGTGCATTATCTACTAAATGTGACCCAGTGATAGGAATTTTGGTGGCAGGATACATACCTACTAATATTATAAATGTGAATGTACATTTGTTTGTTTGTTACGCTTTCACGCGAAAACTACTAAACCGATCATCATGAAACTGTGTACACATATTTTTGGAAGTATTAGAAGAAACATAAAAAATGTTTAGTCGGAATTAAACATTTTGGTGGCCACTTTGAAAAGCACCCAGGCGGAGACGGGCCGGACGGCTAGTATCTTTTATAAGTGAATTTTAAGTATGAAAAGAGCGACTATATTTGATAATCTAGTTGTAACCGGCATAAACGATACGCTCAAAACATGATTGATGTTAATTATTAGCTGCCTGAGTGTTAATTTTTGCAAGCGATTATATCCAACGTTAAACATTAGTCCAATATAACAATTCATATGAACGTTTTTATACGGCTAAGACCTTACTTACGCATCAGAATCGAGCACCGTAAACGAAATCAAAATGAGAAATTCAAAATTACTGGATTCTGTATTACAATTACAAATCTTTTGGAGTGTTTGTAAATATTTTTAAGTTGGAGAGGTTCTAGTAACTAGTTCGTTTGAACAATTCACAAAAGACTAAATTCCTGAAAAATAAAATATTCCTGTAATAAAATAGAATTAAACTCACCCAAAGCATCAGAAAGCACGTGCAAGAACACTCCCTTCATATTCATATGTCCAGGGTCGTGGGTGGCCCGGCATGGCGTCTGCTTGTTGTTATTCTGCACTTTGCTGACCTTCGGCGGGACCATTTCGTCGGTCTCCTCAGTGTCGGTGGCATTGTGGCCCAGGGCCATGTCTGCGTTGCTGTTCACTATCTCAGTGAGATGCCTCACGTTTGAAGGAGGTGGCACGCCACCGTGCGAATGTCCGTGACCGTGTTCTAAAACAAAATATGTTCATTTACAGAGGCGACTTAACCGGGTGTGCACACGGGTGCTACATGGGCTAGAGACGCCTCTGTTTATTTACATAACGTATCACATGCGTACATATACGGGGAGAGACAGGTACAGGTGGATTTCTATGGTGGGATGAGTGACATCAACAGTTCACTTAATTCTGACACAAGATAAGGAGACGCTATCTTGGCATTCTATCAAATTGACTTAAGTAAGAAAACCATTCCAAAAATTGGGACAGATGAACTGATTTTGTTTGAATCATCGTACTTTGAAGTCACCAGAGAATTAAAATTCACCTATATTAAGAAAACAAAATAAAAATACAGCTTTTATGGTCTGTTATGGTAATCTAACATCGCATTAATGTTAATATTGATAATATTGACTGATTTGTAATTATTTTCAAAATGTATAACACTGTAAGCAAGATAATTTATTAACTGCAGAAATACTTTGAAATTAACTAGGAAAAGAAACACAAAGTATTGTATAGTAATTATCACGTATCACCAACACAACCATCGGTCTTTGCTTTCGTAACCTTCATACAAAATATAAATCAACTTAAATGTTGAATTCACAATTACTAAAGAAGCATACATAATTAAATACTTCAGTATATTCGAATTCAAACCGTAGGTTAGTCAGGATAACGATTAGTTATTTTTTTACCCGTCACTTGACACGCTCTTTTAATGAAACAAAAATAATTCTAAGCATAGTTGAATACAGCAAATTGTTTTAGTTTTGATAAAAAATACATCGTGCTATTGTATCTGAGTCTAACTTACACAAATAACATTAATCGCATATTTAGAGTCTGGATCAGCCCATATACGTCCCACTGCAGGGCACGGGCCTACTCTACAATCGAGAGTACGATTGAGAGTGGTTAGGCCATATAGTCCACCACGCTGGCCTAGTGCGGGTTGGCGGACTTACATACCATATAAATTCTTATGAATCGCTATGGTATGCAGGTTTCCTCACGATGTTTTCCTTCACCGTTTTAGTGCGGGGTTCAAATCCCAGGGCACACCTCTGACTTTTCGGAGTCATGTGTGTATTGATAGTCATATTTAGAGTAAATAAATCAATTTCAGATTTCAGGAGTGTTCCGTCAGAAATATATCCTCGGCTCAAATAATGGAATATTAATCCTTGATTACAGTGATAACGATTTCAAATGAGACACAACTTATTACAACATTGCAAAGTTTAATTATATTTCTGTCTCAGCTCAGCCCACATACTGTATACGTCCCATTGTAAGGGACGGGCCTCCTCTACAACCAGGAGTACGATTGAGTGTTTAGGGCATATAATCCGCATCGGTCTAGTGGTGGTTTGGCTAGTAATTACCCTTACTAATATGATTAAGGGGAAAGGTTTGATTGTTTGTTTGCACAGAATAGACTCAAACTAATGGACCGATGTAAAAATTCTTACATCATTAGAATTCTTACTTTATCACTGATGAACATAGGCGATGGAATATTTTCGAAAACTTTGTCTGCACAAGTTCAGTATTTTTCCTGGTTAAAGACTTGTTAAACCATAATAATAGAGTTGTACAGAAGTAATTTATCCGAAGATAAATGAGTCGGCATTTGACGTTATCAATTCAATGATTTTATACAATCTCAACTAATAAATAACTAATATAAACAGTGCGTTTTCAGAGTGAGACGAGCAAGCCGTTCGCCTGATGGTAAGCGATACGACCGCTCATAAACAGTAGCAACATTCCACTGCGCTCGCCATCCTGAGACATTGGCTTTTGCTACCAGTCAACCTTTGGGAGAAGCAGACTTTTCAGCATTCTATTTGGACTTATAATATAGATTGTGCTCTAAAAGAAACCTAATTCTCTTCTCTCTAAGAGAATTAGGTTTATATAATTTAATAGTACTATTCTAAAACGTCATTGTTTTCAAACGTGTATTAAATAGAAAAAGTAGAAGAAAAATAGGGGACCACAAAAAACGGTTACATCGTTACGACGATATGTCAGGCATTAATTAGAATGAGGATAAAAGAGTCACATATTATTTAACAAAAAAAAAAACACCGGAAACATAATACTGCTATGTTAACCGTAGAATATTGATGAAAACTTCTCCATATAATTATGGTAGTCCAAAATATCAAAAATTAACATTACCCTTCCAAAAATAAAGACAACTTTTACAAAAGATGTAAACAAAACATTTGAAAAAAAAAACTAGTTTTACTCAGAGGTGGGGCCCTTTTCACACATTGATTATTCTAGATCACTTCCTACATTCTACTGCTAAGCAAGGTACCCCTCTACAGCCTAGCCTTCCATGGGAATGGCTTTAGGTCATAATCCACTACGCTAGCCTAATGCGGGTGGGTGGATGGCTGAATGGCTAACTTTTCTTGTATCAATTTCCACGTAATATAAGACAAGGACATTGAGGTATGTGGGACGTAGTAATGTCTAACTTAATTTTACTATCGAGACCTTTTTTCTCGTTTGAACGATGAAGAGTGAAGGCGAAATAGCGAATATGCTAGTCACACTGTATCGAGAGCACAATCGCTTCATATTTTTCCATAAAATAGATAATTTAGTGTATATGCGATTTATACTCTATTACTATGGTGACAATACCATGGCACTAAGTGGAACAGATTGATCCGATGTGACTCCATATGCTATTTAAGTTGAGCCGTTCATAAAAACAACACGTAAATATAATTTTTGAATACTTAAATGTTATTTAACGATATTTACGTCGGTATTGAATTGCTTATGAATATGTATTATCACATTAGACTCATTAGTATTGGAAATAAATAATATTTATTATTAACGTTGCTGCGGTTGTTTCCGACTGCGTTATGTTTACTAGATCAAATAAATATCAATAGCCAAAACGTGTTTAGTAATATTTTTAGAACAAACAAAAACATGCTCACGTAATTTCTTTACAAACTAAAAAGATCTGTAACTATTATTGCATGACAAAGTATTAAAAAAATAAATTTTAATACTAGTGAATACAATTTTGTGGAGAGAAGGTATTTCCCGCCCCGATAAAAATCTGCCTATGTCCTATAACTAGTTGTTTCTGGTAGAAATGAAACATTTCTCACTACTTGAGATTCAAGGGAAACTATCACTGTCCGTGCCCACTACAGGGCACGGGCCTCCTGTACAATCGAGGTTGGCAACCACGCCATAACGCTGGTCTAGTGCGAGTTAGCAGAATTTTACATATTTTACTACTGAATATATTAATTTAATGACTACTCTCTTTTTCCAGTTACAGGAAATCCACTACTGTATTTGGCCTCCTTTATGGCCAGCGCACGCCGACTTGGAATGCAAGGGATTATGTTTTTAAGGATCTTCAAACTTATCTGGTAGAATTACGCCATAAATTCCAATGTTTTAAATTGGTGCCGTGGCATCAAAGGGGATTTCTTGATGCGGCGTCGGAGAGCACACCAAGAGAACCCCCGGCGGGATGCCGCGGGATGTATCAAAAAATGTAGAATAGTTTATTTTATTACATTCACATTTTATTACATTGGACATGAAATTTGTATCCGGCAACAGACGTTGTCGATACTATCGATCGATCGACCTACAATACCAACATTACATACAACTTACCGTGAAACAAAAACAGTCCCACAATATTGAGCAGCAAACCCAACGCTCCCACAGCCACAAGTAGCTTCGCGTCGTGTATCGTCTCGATCTCGATGAACCGCTTGACCGCCTCCACAGTGATGCTGAAGCAGAGCGCCACTAGGAACACAGCGTTCACAAGCGCACCCAAGACTTCAGCTCGGGCCCAGCCGAATGTGTTCTTCGACCATTTCTTTGGTGACATCTGGGGGGGAAAATACACTTTTAAAATGAAGAATGTTACCGAAGACCATTATGTATTATGCGCCTAAAAGTAGGTGAGGCGAAGAAAAATGTGATGTGCTAAGTGTTTTTTTAATTGCATAGGTCCCTGTACCTGATGGTAAGTAATCACAGCTGCCTATGAACTTCCACAACGCTTGGATCATGTGGTTGCCGACCCATCAAATAGGGAGGAAAGCGGGAAGGAAAAAGTTTGGGAAGAGGAAAGGAGTCATGGACATCCGACTATGTCAATCACCGAACGAAACACGTGACGAAACCTGTCACTTCACGTCTATTATCTGTGAGACAGTGCCGCTCCAGACGATCCTGCCCATTCATGCTGATTTCGGGCTGACAACAGCCTGGATCTACTACTTCTGAAAGTATTTCATAAGGTATTTACATTGAGTTTCCTTTTAAAAAAAAGGTGAGTAGAAATGTATACAAAACATCCAATCACATATGTGCGATACATCTATATTGGGTATTGACCTAATTAATTTGATATGGATCTAATAACATTATCTAGTCGATTTCTACACATCATTGCTTCACTCCCCTTATCTCCGCTTCAATGGAAATGCTTACTTGTTCATTAATAGGGGCAGGTTTCACATCAGGACAATTTAAAAAAAAAACTGATAGATACTTGCTTTCTGCGCGTAGACTTTCATATCCAAGGAAATAATTGTTCACTCATTCACAGAATATCATCCCTATTATCGTGGTACGTAGCTCGCTTCTATAGCTAATGTATCTAGTCAGGTCATAAATTCTGTCACATGTTTAATATAAAATAATTGAAACAAGTTTATTCATTATGTAACCATTTATATACCAAAATGAACTTAACAAAACAGATTCTTATGACACTAAAGTTTATTCAAAATTACCTCCGTGATTTTGAATACAGGCCTTCAATCTGCGCGGCCAGTTGTCTATCGCAGCACGAACGAGGTCCATGTCAATATCGGCGGCTGCCTTAATCAAGGATGTCTTGAGTGACTCCAAATTGGGATGAGGCTTTGAGCACGCCTTTTCCTCTAAGTGTTGCCATATCTTGTAATGTAACGGATTCAAATCTGGACTGGAGGAGGGCCAGTCTTCGTGCCGGATGAAGTCAAGTTGGCCGGATGAAGTCAAGTTGGCCGTCAGCCAGTCTTGAGTGCTCTTCGCTCTATGAGCTGGCGCCAAATCTTGTTGGAACACCCAGTGCCTGTTACTGAACATGGTATGAGAAACAGGTTCCACAAGGTTCGTCAGGACTGTATTTTGATACACAACTGCATTCGTTTTTACACCTTTCTCACAAAAATGTGTTAAGCCCCAATAAGAAACTCCCAACCATATCATGAGCGAGGATGGAAAATGACCTCATTGGACACGCGGAATACGGTTGCTCGCTTCTTCACTACTGTGTGCGCACCTTATCATTTTGTTTGTTGTACCTAGCTCTCTTCTAGGGTAAAAATTTTTCATCTGAAAAAAAAATCCCGATATTTTTTTCCCGCGTACCGCTTCAACAAAGCGCGGCATCTCTTCAGTCTCAGGTCCATTAGACGAGCATTCAAACGATGTCCTGTTTTTCTTCGATATGCCCGAAGCCCTAAGTCTTCATTTAACACCCTTTTCACCGTGGTTCTGCTTAACCCCATCTGAAGGGCCAACAGTTTCTGCTTACGTTTGGGATATCTTTGAATTCGCGCGTTCACAGCTTTTATCACTGCTGGAGTCCTAACAGACCGAGGGCGACCACTTCTTGACCCTGTTATTTACACTAGAGTCTTCATTGTATCGTTTGATGGTACGATAAACGAATCTTTTGGTTAACTTCATATTTTTCAGTATGTCAAAAATTTTAATTGGGGCGTAACCGCAACGATGCAACGCAATAACTGCAACACGGTCTTCTTTAAGCGTCCACTCCATATTTAAAAATGAGTAAAATTCAAAAAGTATACATTTTTATTTTCATGAACAATTCGAAATTCGAATTCAATAAACTTTTTTGTGGCCAGCATTCTAAAAGAAAAGTTTTTACTGTGTGACAATACTTATGACCTGATTGTGTATAGCTGCAACTATACAGGGTATATCAAGACTGCTACCGAAAACGAAGCCGGGTGGTAGTTTAAGCGACTTCAGACACAATGCAACAGAAAAAGTTGCAAAAAAAAGCGACAAATTTTTTTTTGTTATTTTTTTCCTTTGACCATATTTGGGTGGTAGATGCATTTTTTCCTAAAATAACAGTGTATACCCTTTTATTTATAAATAATCTAAGGTATAAAAGAGTTTAAATTATTATTTTAGCTAAAACTAGGGATTTACCACCAAAAAATGACGATGTTTAAAAAATCATAAAAAATAACTGTCGCGTTTCTTTGCGAAATTTTTAGTTGCTTTGTGTTTGTAGTCACTAAAACTACCACCCGGCTTCGTTTTCGGTAGCAGTCTTGAGATACCCGGTATACGATTCATAAAATTTCAAAAAAGCAATATTTTTATAACGTGTGTTAACGGGTTCTACTTTCTATTGACTAATTTTAGTTTATTCCGATTGAGATCATCTAATTTAGCCGTATTTTACAGCGATTGCGGTCCATATTAAGGTTTTAAAACATTACGCAAAATGTATCAGCGTCATAAATTGAGCACATTACCATTTTTTGTATCTTCTTCATTAATACGTTTCTATTCTTGGAGAACATTTCGGATTTTATTTTTAAAATAACATACCAACGATTTGAAGTAAGTTTAAAAATGTATAATGAATTTCCCGTATTCGACGATATTGTGCGTAAATAGCGTGACGCTTTTTTATAAAATTTTAATTTAAAATAAAAATAACGAATGCTTAATCAATAATGCAATTTGTAATGCAAGTTATTGTAAATAGCGTGGAATTATTTCATTATATGTATGTTTTGTACTATTTACACTTATTCTACAACTACGTACCTATGGTTGATAATTGTGTAGGTTACAGAAATATTTGGCTAATGATTATATGATTGTTAATTTAAAATTACACTATTAAAATAAGCCATTTGGCTACGGAACTCTAAAAACTAAACCGCAATGTCTATTTCTCCCGCCAAATAGCAGAGTAAATGCACACTGTTTTTCGGTTTGAAGGATATTGTGGCCAAAGTAACTACTCCCTACTGGACATTTTGAGACTTGATATCTTATGTTTCAAGATAGCGAGCGCAGTGGTATGCCAAGCATTGCTTTGTAATTCATGCTGATATTTGGTTCTGCTACTGGCTACTGTACCTACATGAGTGGTCGTATCGCTTACCATCAGGCGAACGACATGCTCGTCTCGCCATTCCATGAAAAAATCTACTTACTTATCTAATTATATTATCGTGTTTTTACGCATAATATAGACAATGCCCAGGTGGCAACAGCTTGTAGCAGATGGGGACAAAAGCCGTTTCATTTGAACCCCTTGAGCATACGTTTTGAGGGGGCGAGGAACATTTTACGTCACGGACACAAATATTCAATTTGGATACAGTTCAACATAACAAATACATTTGTATGATAGTCGATTGTCTAATGAGACGGTTTAGGGGTCACTATTACGGTAAAGTCATTGACGGTTTTAAAACTTTCAATTCTTTGAATCTTTTGTCCCTTTCGAACGTCTTGTAAATTCAGTTTGAGCGAAAAAGACAAAACATTCGGTAACTAATTATATAGATAATTTACCCCCGCTTACCGAGTCGCCACTAAGGGTTTTAATTGGGTAAAACGAGAATATTTTTAGAGCCCACTCATAAGCGTCATTACTCAGAGACAAAAAGACTTAAAGCAAAATATTTGTACCAACACACCTTTGTATTCAATGTGACACAATATTATCGTAAGCATCTCTCGGTATTTATGTAAATACATATCAAACTTGTGAGTAATTCTCAATACGGGAAACTGCAACAGGTTTTATTTCTTAAGTTTGTAATGTGACGTAGATATTGCATCATAATAATAATAATATTATGAGTCGTACGGTAAGGCGTAGTTCTTGAGGATTCAGATTCCATTGCCAGTTCAAATAAACAATTGAAACTGTTTTTGGTCTGGGTGTTTAAATTGGAAAATCTCGCGTTTGTTCTCACGACACCAGACTATGCTTATTAGTATGGGGTCAGCCGTCAGGTCATGTTTGTGAATTGGAAGTTGGTACTGACTTGCCCTCTGTTACATCTTGGGGCTGAAATAACCTCGGCTAAAGAAACAGAATACTAAACTATGTTGTTTAAGGCAGGCGTCTACATTTCCGCATTGCATCGTATGGATCGGACGCATCGAATCAAATTAATTATTTTTGACAATGCCCCCACAGTATCAGCAATGATCGGATTTGCTTAGATTGCGCCTTACAACACCGACATCGGTATACCCGACGGGCAGATTTGTGCGATCCGTACGATGCGAATCAGTGGACGCACTTGTATTAATTCTTAAACAAAGGATACTACGATCTGTTTGATGCGATGCGTCCGATACATACGATGCAAAAATATGGACGCCTGACTTAATTAGCAACCCCGTTTACCACTTTTTATTTATTTATTTTCTAAATATTTGACACATAAATAAACAATGACATCCTTAAACGTATAAGATAAGAACTAATATAATAGATTGTATGATATACTACTTTGTAGGTATGTGATTATGGGCGTAATGCAAACACCAAAGTGTGATACTTGTCCCTTGCAACTTTGTTAACATGTTACCGATAGTATGAAAACTGAGACAAGTCACCCAAGTGGAATGAATGCCACGAGAAACTATAAGGTCGGTTAAATAGATCAATACTCAAACTTAGAATAATATTTAACCCATTTTGTATAATGTAATATGTGTATTTAAAGCACATTTATAAATTTTATAGTATGTGAATTATGCATATTACGATTAGCCTGGATGGCGAGGAGCCAGCTATGAAATTATCAGTCGCGGGTTCGACGCCCGCGTCGAGACTGACGTTTTTGTGATCAACAGATATTTGATGGATAGATGTTATGAAATTTGCACTGAATCAGGACTTCTACAGATGCTCACATATGACTTTACTTTAGCAACAGTCACTGTGCTTTTATTTTTCTTTGGAATGAAAAAGTGGGAGCGGTGTGGTAAATACCGGGTATCTCAAGACTGCTACCGAAAACGAAGCCGGGTGGTAGTTTTAGTAACTACAAACACAATGCAACTAAAAATTTCGCAAAGAAACGCGACAATTATTTTTTATGATTTTTTAAATATCGTCATTTTTGGGTGGTAAATCCATAGTTTTTGCTAAAATAATAATTTAAACTCTTTTATACCTTAGATTATTTATAAATAAAAGGGTATACACTATTATTTTAGGAAAAAATGTATTTACCACCCAAATATGGTCAAAGGAAAAAAATAACCAAAAAAAAATTGTCGCTTTTTTTTTCAACTTTTTCTGTTGCATTGTGTCTGAAGTCGCTTAAACTACCACCCGGCTTCGTTTTCGGTAGCAGTCTTGAGATACCCTGTATAATCACAATAACGAAGAGATACATGGCGTTCTTACGGAAGTCGCAATAGTGAAACCAAATTAATCTAAGCCGGATATTTACAGGATGAACCCAAAGTAACGCACTGACGTGATTCATTATATCGGGTTTTCCACAATTAAATGTACTAATCTTAACTTGTTACGTGGTATCATTAATACTCAATGTTTTTCTTTAAAACCCATAGTAATAAAAATACCTCTATAAACATTTATAAAACGAGGAAACTTGTTGCAAAATTCCTGCGTACGGATCAATAGGACCGAGGAAGCGATCACACTTCCTCAAAGTACTATTGGCATCACGTATGTGTTTGACTAGAACACTACTTCCGAAAACCAATCTATATACATACGAATTGTGGACTACTTGAGGATAATGGTTTCTTAGATTTACGCGAATGTTACACATTGAAATAAAACTATTATTTACGGGTTTTATCGCGGATTTGGTTTAATTTTACATTTTCTGAGTTCCCGACGTTTCGATTACTTTACAGCTTTCGTGGTCACGGGGCGGACTGAGGTATTAGACGTCCGCTCTGTGACTGTTACAATTCAACTGTGAATTGATTGATTGTGAGTTATATTATAATGAGCATTTGAGGTAGGGTGAGTATAGACTTTCTCTTCAGCCATAGGAAGGCCGCACTCTTCTTATTATTTTTATTTATACTTTTTCACATGAATGTCCTCGTTTATTTTCTTCCCTTATGATCAATTTTATTATTCTTGGTTGTCTGGAAGAGATCGCTCATGGCGATAAGACCGTCGATTGTTCACTTATTTGTAACTATATTTTATTTTATTTGTTTATATATTTTAGTTATTCTGTAATTTGTGGTGTGTATCTGTAAGGCCACTGCTGAATAGATAAAAGACTAGAACATGCAGCATTTGAATGCTGGCAATCCGCATCATTATGTCGACCAATGTGAAATAAATGTAGTTGCTGCTGGGTACCCACTGTATGAATGGCATTAAGCTTACCATCAGGTGTCAATAAGGTAACTTTGCTGAACTATATTTAAAAATCTCCAAAATATCTCAATGTAACATGTTTTTTAATGCTACATCTCTCCGCGCACACCTCACTTCGTGTTACCCACATCTGTGCAATTGCAATGAATGAAACGTTAACACCAATACACTCGTTTCTTTGTAAAATTAGGTTGTAACAAAACGTCAAGTAGGGTGCATGAAGCTCGGTGAGTGAGGGGTCATAAATTCACGCCGTTCATTATTTGGTTACAACCACAGTTACAACTAAATTCTTTGGAGTCTAGTCTATCAAATATCGACAAAAACAATATGCCTCTTACTTTAAAAAAAAAAGTAAAACCCGCGTTATTTTTAATTTAATGGATAAATTAAGTGTAAAATCGCCTTGAGAAAATGCTCAGATGTTATCTGTCTAAAAAATCAATAAAATATCGAAATTAAAAAACTTTACATTATTTAAGCCATGGCAATAAATGTTGCTAGTTCTTTTTTTTTGTATTTTTAAAAGCAGTTTATATGTTATATCAATGAGGATAACATTAGTAATTCCACATTCAGTGGCGGCCTTACCCCTTGAGAGGCTCTGGGCGGCATGTCTGCGAGGCCCTTTATATTTCGTGAAAAGTATTTTATGCGAAAGTAGCTCCGCTATGTTCAATATCAAAAGTTTTAAATAAAAAAATATTGAAAAATAACTATTTTTTTTATTTGCTTGGCTTATTGCGCGAGGCTCCTGCAAGAGCGAGACCCCGGGCGGTTGCCCCGTTCGCCACCCCCTAAGGCCTCCGTTGCCTACATTCTAACAAATTAATCTGATTGTGAGGTGATGCAGTAAACCAAATGTATAATTTCATTTTTCCGTAATTATCAACTAAAATAATACTGAATGTAGGGCTCCACAATAATTAACACGTTGAACGCCACGCGGCCCACCGGTGGGCGATTCAAGCAAACCCGTTCGGGCCAAGTGGAAATCATCAATTCCATCATTTTTCGCTAAAGTTAATATCAACACAAAACAATAAAAAAATACTAAAGTTGCATATTTAATTTGATTAAAACAATTTTTCGTGATATTTTCTTAAGAGGCGTTCAACGTGTTAAAACAGGTTAGGCCTTAATCAACCATGCTGACTTATTGCAGGTTGAATTGACTTTACAGACCTTTGACAATATTTAAAAATCAATATAATAATCATAGTAAAAAAATAATATGTTCAATTAAAGCAAAAACTTACTTTGACTGATAAAAATGCAATAATGAGTGCAGCCACATCACTCAACATATGAAACGAGTCTGCCACTAACGCCATGGAGTTTGTGATGTAGCCCACAATGAGCTCCACAAAGAAGAAACCACCCGTCAGCCATAACATGGACAGCAGCCGACATTTCTTCCCTGCAAACCTCGCCATTTTATCTGTGTACAAAAAGAAATTAGTATTAATATTTTTTTGTTTAGTATTAATGTGAATGGTACTTAATTTTAATCTCATCAATTTAATAAGCTTATTTTATAAGGGGCGTATCATATTTGTGTGATGACAAAAATATTGTAACTAATTAAGTTATTCAACTTAACAATTCTGCCCAGCATGTTTCGTAAATCATTTATGATTTACCCTCATAGATTTAATTGAACAAAGCTTATGCCCTGCCATAGACAGATACAGAATGGTGAATTATTCTGTATTTTCGCAACAAGTAGAACATATATTACTTCTTACAGTGGATTTTTTTAACATTATCAGGTACAAACTATAACATGCATTTATCACTGTTTATCAGCCCTATATGGAAGAACAATATCAGTAATACCATCCTATTTTCTGAGTCAATTATCTTATGGGTGTATAGTGTGACATGTGTATATTTTAATATTTATTATTTATTTTATTACATAATAACCTATTTTATAAATCTTTTCTGATGCTCCAGAGTACAGAAAATAATATTAAATATATTATTTCTTTTTCAGCCATTATTAACAACTCTTTAATTTTATATCCAAATGTTCTATGATAACTTATTCATATCTCAGATATATTACTTGGATTTTGTAATTAAAATGATCAAACTATTGCAAAAAGTTCTTTAAAGTAAAATGGTTTACTTAAATAACTTGAATTATATTATATTTATTAATAGGCATCAAAACAATGTCCAATAACATGACAGTATTTCATTTCATACTGTAATATTTTAATTTTATTATTTACCATAGAAAAACAATTTTAAACAATGTAACTGTGAACCTGTTAACCATTGATGTGTATTGTTGCACATATTATTGTAATTAAAAATAAAGAGTATATGCATGCATCAAATATGTATATACTTGTATTCATTACTATTAGATACATGACAAAAACATAATGTCTTAAGTAATAAAATTTTACCTAAATTAGGAATACAATTAAGCATTAATTATGTATGTAGGTACTTATTAATTATTATAATTTATATTTTATTAACATCTTACATGTTTACATGAAAAACCATTCAATATTTTGAAACTACAATTATTAAAAACATTTTATTTAATGGATGTACACAATGGTACTGGAATACAAGTAGCATAATATGTAATGTTATATTTATGGTTATCACTATTAAAATGTCACACTTAATATATGTTTTACTTATTAATCACCTAGCCTGCATGAAAATGATAATTAAATTAGTGCTTATCAATTTATCTTAGTTACACATCAAATAAAGAAGAATACATAGAAATAAAACGGTTATTTTATAGTTCTGTTTATGTAAAACATTAATCTTTCCATACATACAACAACAATGCATGTGCTAATATGACAGCACACACAAATCATGGACTGTTTCTTCATTTAAAGGAATATAAACTTTATCCTTTGCAATAAAACCACATAAGAATGGAATGCGTGTGTGCATGTACTTTATAAAAAAGAAAGAAGCAAGATAATTAAGTTTTTGAAAGGCAACCTCCATAAAGGCATAAGTGACTCATAGCTGTAATATGAACACAATACTTAGGAACTAAAACAAAAAAAGGCCCAAGTACTTACATACAATATTTCCTTTACTCCGTTTTTCAGCAACGAAAACCCATGAGGTGTTCTAGTGTCAGAGAGCACATAAAATATGCAAACTCATTTCATAACAATAGGTTAACTCTAAAACAGTATCGATTAAACTACACCCAGGCCCTAGCACAGAGCACCACCAACAGTTGATAACGTAAACATACAATATAGTAAGTTTAAAAACAAATCTCAACGCAGAATTACACAGAAAGCGCCCCGAAAGTAATGTCGTTTGTAAATTTCAATCTAACGAGACGTTCTCGATATCAAATAAAGACACGAATAAATTAGCTGTACTGCCAACAAATATAGATAACCACTGATTATTTAATGCGCCGTAGATAATGTTATTTCACTTTATTCTAATGGATTTATTCCGAATTTCGATCTTGATGTGTCCGAACCAACTCCACACACAATCTGTCAATCTGTGCTGTCAATGAACCAGACAAATGTGTCAATCACAGTGTCAATACTCAATGTGTCAAATTCATTCAATCTGACATGGTGGTGGTCACAATCGATTACACATACACACATTGTGAAAGTCGACTATATCTATGGACTGTGTAAAACATGTTCAAACTTCAAAGTCGATACATTTGCTAAGGCGAGAGAAAAAGTCGATAAATTGAACATTCATAATCGTAGACGGATGTCAGAACAATATTATAACATTATTGCTTCGCCTCTTTCTCTTTCATACTAATATTGAATCTTAAGGCGAGTAAGAGAAAAATATTATTACATGTCAGAAATTGTACAGTTTACAAATGACCAGTGTCAGCTCATCAACTGAGCATTGTGTAAATCCATAGATGTAGTACCGTAAAATGAGGTGGATAGGGACAATTTTCAACTTCACGACGAATTTTCTGGTATTATTATACAGAAATATTCTTGTGTTATAGCATATTTCATTAAGTCTTAGTTGCGTCTTGACTATTAACTATACACTTTTTTTTAGATCCCTTGGATAATAAGAAAAAAAGGGCACAAAATATGGGTTTGGGGTTAATAGGGATTTTGGGGGTAATAGAGGCGGGATCGAGTTCAATGGGGAAAGAACATCGGCGAAAATGGACCATGAACGGGACCAGTTATGAATGGTACATCAAAAATTTTCATAATTTATTAGAGTCAAGATGCATATTTCAATTTATTTTATAAAACCCAGATAAAAAAGAAAAACTTAAAGTGTTTTTAATAATATTGAACGCATATGAGTGCGTTCCATCAGTCATCCTTTGTTTTAAAATAAGGTTTTAACTACAACGTTGAAGGTAGTACTAAATAAAAAAAAAGTGTAGGTATTTTCTATGACACATGACTTTTCTTTGCGCTGTCATTTTGCTTTCTTTTGATTTCCGATTTACGACTACTGTTAATTTTCTGTTTATATTTGTGACTTGGCTTTAATCACGGACTCCGATATACCCTTGTATTTCTGACCACTTTGTAAGATAACCATTGTATAACGATAACGCTTTGTGATTTGGTTTAAAGTGTGAAGTATTACCATATTACCAACATGAACTCGGAGCAACAGTGCGCTCCTCAACAATTTGTGCATTGTGTTCAATGCAATACCCGTCTTATTATACTCATTTCTGTAATCAGTGAGTGGGTCTATCCACTAATCGAAGTTTTTTTTAGCCATGAATCTACAAGGTATCCTATTTACCATTTAGTCAATATGGTTTAGTATCCTGGAGTTCCCACAGGAAAATTGTGTTTTGATGAAAAACAATGATGCCAAACTTCCAAATCAAGGAGCGACGGAATAGCTAAGTATTGTTGTAACTGTGTAGTAGGACGTCGCACAGTACTATTGCTGTGTCCATGTCATGACTTTGATCTTGCTACCCCTGCAGAGTTCTTAGATTCTATTGTAATAAGAGAAAATGAGAAATAATACATTTAAAAATATTTTCTTTGTTTTATTTTATTTGTGTTTTATTTTTGTGACCACTGCGTATTATATTCCTATACTAACATATATTTTCAAGTGTGTGTGGATGGCCAAATACGAAACTATGAAGAATAGCGAAAAATACTCAAAACAGTCTGATAAAATTCTGCGAAATAATGACAGCAAAATACTACATTTTCTCTCATTACCTTAAGGTAACACAGGTATGGTGTACACAATATTCAACGGCTAATTAGTTTTATGACAAGGGAAATTATAGAGCATAGTAATTACTAAGCCATCATTATGATTTAGTACACTTTTCTTCCTAGGTACCTGATAACCATAAGACCACCCTACATTAGGTATAGGTCTACCAGAATCTCATGGCAATTGGGGTAATTGAAAATTGTGCATAGCAATACCAGGGTAATTGGATCGAAATATTTTGATACTTTCTATACAACTTATCATTAATTCATATTAACGAAATACTTTTATTAGTTAAATGTCTTATTTGCAATTATATGTTATTAGAATGATATGTAAGAGTGAAACAACATATCTAAGTATTTTATTTGCAGTCTCTTTAATGTTTATCATGAACGAATTAATCAGGGCTTATTTATAAAGATCCTGGCAGTAGGTCATTAGACGAAGATGTTGGTGATAATTATTTTTAATAAAGATCTCTTCTGGGATTACATCTGTTCACTAGAAGTGCAAAATATATAATTGTTTGATGGATCCTTATCCAAAATCTCTGGAAACTCCTGTAAATAGGTATTTAATGCATTATTGTTTAGTTTCAAAAATGATATCAAAGTATATACGATAAAAACACATATACATATCTAACACTAACCAAAAAAACATGAAGTATCAAAATTATTCACTCCAACTTGTTTGTTAAAACAACGTCGATTTAAAAATCGGCGATTTTGTTTGAATTTGACCAAATCATTTACGGATCTGGCGATAAAACTTGTAAACAATGTGTCACACTTGTGATCGTAGAACTAATTTGTATATTTTCGCTAAGGAATTATAGAAATCGTAAAATATTCACATCGAATGACATAACTCAAGTTTTGAATCAGCTGTTGACCGATGGTATTGCCACATAAAAATCTATATGTTTGTTTTTAATTTTATGCCATGAGATTCTGGTAGACCTATATATTTGACAATGACAATGACATTATAATGTGCTATTTTTTTTAGTATAATCGTAACCTAAAAAGTTACAAATATATGAATAAAATCTAAAATCTCCGGCTTTTTAGAAATCTTTTTGTAACTGGACATCACTCCTCATGCACTATACAACACAATAAACTATATCCCAGCTGTGTACAATATATTTCTTTGTCAGGTCGCAAAATGTATGGACGTGACCGATGTTCTTTACAAGGGTTGGCACTGAGTTGTTTCTTATTAATTACTTTTTAACCGACACACCTAAATGTTCTGAATTATTTATCGTAATAATTTGCTTTGACACAAATGAAATAATTAAAGATTACAACTGTCTTAAATCATCCATCCATCCATCCATCAGCCAAAGGAAGTCCACTGCTGAACATAGGCCTCCCCCAATGATTTCCACAGAGACCTGTTGGAGGCAGCCTGCATCCAGCGACGTCCCGCGACCTTTACCAGGTCGTCGGACCATCGTGTGGGTGGACGTCCTACGCTGCGCTTTCCGCTACGCGGCCTGTCTTAAATGATATATTTTATCAAATGAAGTGACACATTTCAATAAGATATTATAGTTTCAAAAATTTAAAAATCAACATATTAGATATTTTATATTGCAGTCTTATTATTCTTCTGAGAAGTAATACGTAGAGTATTATGTATAGTTTGGAATCAGCTAATGATTTCTGACTTATAATATGCTAAATTATGAGATACGCTAACAAAACAAAGTACGAAGAAAATTGATAGGCAAAATAACACACGAAATTTCTTAAGTGCATAATGCTTTTTTTTATTATTGCACTGATGAGTCGATCATACCGTTCCCCTGATGGTAAGTGATATGACCGCTCATAAACAGTAGCAATGCCAAACAATACCTTGAATTACAAAGCAAAGCTAGGCCCGCGCTCGTTATCCCGAGACATAGATGTTAAGTCTCAACATGTCCAGTAGTGACTCTGGCTACAATGTCCTTCACAACGAAACACAACAGAGCATTTACACTGCTGTTTAGCGGTTTGCCCAAATTAATGTGTACTACTTATTAGAAAGAGGAAAATGGCGAATCAGTTTTTTCTATATTTAAAGAAATACTCCATGCATCCCACAGTACTAGATCTATCTATCAAAAAGGAATAGTTGTTATGAAGAATATTCTTACTGCAGTTTCTACATATAATATTTCAACCATTGTGACCAGAACTGAAGCAAAATTTTATTTATTTTAAGTGGAAGTACTTTCAATATAACTTACAGCATTAAAAATAAATATAATTAACAGACAAAGTTAATTAAGAATGACAAAATATTTTACAACAAAAAAATCTGTTGCGACAACCCTACACACCTGTACCTATACACCCTTTTTCGTCCCAATTGTACCTTTTCACGTCTCTATAAACCTTAGTCTCGTTATTAATCACCCCCAAGTCGCATCTATTCCCCCCAAAATATCATATTTTTTTTATTTCCTTTTTAAATGATCAAAAAAACATAAATTAAACGAGAAATTGAGACTAACCTTTTATGAATTCGATAGTCCAATACTTATACTTCGTGTGTTTAACAATATCTCCTTCATAAATGGCGTAGTTTTTGTTGTAGACCGAAGTTCGTTTCAGTGTATTTTTACTGCATATCGAGAGGCTATTTTCAAAAGACTAATAAGACATTTTGTAACTCAAATTAATTGTTACTGATTGTTGCACTAAGGACTATATATAGTACTTCTATTGTTACAGTTTGTTTATAATAAACTATGTGCAACTAATGGCTCACATTTCAACCTTAAAATTTTTTCTCAGTTTTGTCCCTAATCTCCCTTTGATCCCTAATCACCACGTTTTACGGTATAGTGTAAATCAGAGTGGTCTAGTACCTTTAGTCTGTGGTCTAGTACTAAGCACCGTACCATGCCTGTACAACTCCGTATTGAACATTTTTCCATGGTATAATCTGTGGCGCAATTTGATTGCAAAACAAAGTTGACAGTTGCATTCAGCTTGCACCCCCCCGTAAGCCCTGCATTCCCCTCGGTTGCCTTTCTCTCTTGTAAACAGCGTCTGCGCCGCCATCATACATTTTTAATATGGCCGCCATTACAAGTTGTCAAGTTGTTTACCTTTGTTGTTTATTGTGTTACCGGGGTTTCAGATCAGATCAGAAAGATTGTATTCAAGGATTTGTGAAGGTGCTGGAAAAAATGTGAATATTCATGTTGAGAGGATTCCTAAAGTGGCAGCAGAAAATATGATTTTACTTTTCTCAAGGGGCTACATCTGTACCAGAAATAAAAGCTATATTAAGACAGCCTTACGGCATTAATATACGACTAAGGCACATACTTCCGATAAGCTTTTAAAAAATTGGAATTAGAGACAACAAATCATAATATTTTGCTAAATCAAAATCCAGGTAGTAATTCAAACAAAGTACTCTATAAGCTTATGTTTTCATATTTTGATGATAATGGTAACTAAGTGTACTGTTTCTGTTTTTGCAGATGGAACCAATAAAATAGTTGGGCGAATTTAAATATATCGCCAAAAATATAGTCTTGGATAGACACATATCTCATTAGCAAGATATAATTGATGTCTATGAAACCGATTACCTGCATACCAATATGATTTACATAAATTAAATTACCAATATGTCATACTTGAATCAATAAAGAAGATTAAGGTATTTGATCATTGAATATTCATCAGTCATAATTTGTATGTGTATGTATCAGCCCATATACGTCCCACTGCAGGGCACGGGCCTACTTTACAATCGACTCGATCGATTAATGTCCTTTTAATCATCAGTTGTCTGAAAATTATTTTGTAAAATATTACAGTAAATAGTAATCATTTTAAAATGAAAAAATTGTACCTGTCAAGTCAACATTGTCAATTAATTTCTTTAATTTAATTTCAGTTCAAAAGCTGTGTCAAAGTTTTTAGCAGAACTATATCTGCTGCTAATTTATTGAAATTATTGTAAGTATTGAAAAATCATACAATCAGTCCGTTTTATTTGATAGTTAATTAATTAATTTTGATAGCTAATTTAATGCAGGGTAAAAGACTTGGTTTGTGTTCATGAAATTGATGAAGATTTAAGCTTTTGTATAGTGTCATATAAAGCAGATATAAAAATTGTAGGAATTGAAACAATTTTTTGATTTCTTATGTTTATGATTGTGCATTTTCCAACTTTTTAATAGAATGAAATAGAATCAACTACCCCATTAGTAAGTCAAACTCAAACTATATCTTTTTGTAATTATTGATATTTTTTATTCCAGCAATATATACCAATGAAAACTCAGTCAGCTCGACGACAAATAAGACTACTGCAATAGTGGCCTTTGTTTATATAAAAAGTTCTATCAATGCAGTAATAGAAAATCCGGAGCATCACACATTTTGGCCAGAAGCAGTAAAAACAAGAGAAAAGTCAGTACCCTCTATAAAATATAACTATTACTATACTCCATTGGTTTAGGTACTTAACTAAATGTAGACAAACCAGAACATGTGACGCATGGTTGTTCAACATTTTATTGCAATGTCCAATTTACGAATATTTTCTTAGCCAACCAAGTAACAAGTATTAAAAACAATTAATAGCAGCTTATAACAAATAATAACTAAAACAGAATAAAGAACAACGATGAACATTTCCAAACAGTTCACCACTTCACGAAAACAGTTAGTACATTAACACAATGAATAATAATTAGCTGCCATTGATAACATATGATGATGCTTAGTTATGCGACCTAACGCATTATCTTTCATTGAAATGGTCGCATTACGGTAAAGTCGTACTTCTAGAATTTGTAGCATATCTTGTAACTTTTATGAAAATTTTTTGGATGCCTGATGTGAAACTAGATAATTTAATTATGATCTTACATAATTTAATTGTTTCCAAGCCCACACATTCATAATTATAATCGTTATAATAAATTTGGACATGCAATGTAGTTTTACATTTACATAAACATTTTTTTTGTCTTCAATTAATTTAGAAATGAAAAATGGCAATGTTAAATAACCTTTTTTTATAGTTTGTTTACATTTAGTTAAGTACCTAAACCGATGGAGTATAGTTTAAAACGGTTTATGAGGGTGTGGAAGTGTTTAAAATCATATCAAATTAATATGATGAGATTTTAATTCAGACCTTATTGAAAAGAAAATCAGACAAATTAGTATAATTATAGATAAAATGATGCTGCCACACCTCTAGTTGAACCTCCAAATCATTATTAGTTACATGATTAATCAAATTTCATAATAATAGTTTCAATTGGTATGATGATTAGACAAATATAGCTATAATTTTAAATAAATTATTCGAAAATGGAATTTATGGACAGTCAAAACATCAAAAGAAAATATGTGATATTGGGAATATACTAAAGCAGGCTCATTGAGAAGGCACGAAAACTCACTTGCGGGCCTATGCTGCTGGGTGGTTAGTAAAGAAAGTAATTAGTTACATAAATGGTTGTGAATGCCAAGACAAGTTAACGAGAGATGGAAGTCCTGGCATTTACAGTTGGATCAGTATTTGAGAATTTGAGATTGTTCATAAAATAAGGCATAAGTACCTATTTGAAGGAGCAGTGATGTTGTTTAAAAGCTAATACTGGTAACTTAATTTAAAAGTATGAATTTAAATATATCTAAATATTACCAAATAAGCATTTCCAGAAAAAATAATATTTTTCGTAATTTTTCTTACACAATTGATAACATCGAAATTAATCGAGTTAATGAAATATGTGATTTGGGCATTATTCACGACCGTAAACTCATATTTGACAAACATATAGATATAATTGTTAATAAAGCATCAAAAGCATTAGGATTTTTAATTAGAGTTTCATCAGAATTCAGTTCACTTAAATGTATTAAAATACTGTATTGTTCTTTCGTACGCAGCCACTTAAAGTATGCATCGCAGGTGTGGAACCCTCGGTATGAGATTTATAAATCCCGTATCGAGGCCATACAAAAGAATTTTTTACACTATTTGGACTTCAGGGCTAGACAGGTCTGTAATGATTATATTCATCGCTGTAAAAAGTATCATTTCTTACCATTATACTTGCGACGCGACATTAATGACATATGTTATTTGGTGAACATTGGTAATGGTAGCATTGACTGTGAACAACTTTTGAGTGGGATATTTATCCGTGCTCATTTAGCTACACTGAGACTACGGTCATTATTGTCCGTACCATTTGCAACTACCAATTATAGACGCAATGCTTTTTTGTTACGTAGTGCCAGTAAATTTAATGAGGTGTCATGCCATTTAGATTTTGATTTGTTTTGCACTAGTACATCGGTAGTAAAATGAGCAATATGTTTGTTGAAACTTAATAATGAAAGGTCAAAAAGTACACCTTTTGTAGCTCAAAATGTATATTTAAACATTATATATTGTATTGTTTGATTGTTACTTTTGTTTTTGTTTTCTTTTCTTTGTCAATAATTTAATTATATCTCTATTAGTGTTATAGAAAAAGTAGTTCATTCCTTAAATTAAAATAACTTATATTAGCAAGCATTTAAAAATCAGTGCACATTATGTAAATACTGTATATGTGGAAGCTTGTTATCGGCAAATTTGTAACACACTTAAGATTTAAATATTTATGTCTGTAGGTGATTAGTCTGTAAGCTTTCTTAAAATTGTAAAATAAAATAAAAAAATAATTGATAAGTGAAATCTAGAATAACATGTAAAAATATATTTTCTTTAATTATTCGTTGTAAAGAGTATTGACATGTCTAGAGTACTGAAAATTACTATGTTACAAAAATTTCAGCAAAAAGATGTATTATTTAAGTACAAAAAAACCATTAAAAAATAAATCATTTAATAAATATTTTTAAGTGTTTTATTCACAATCTATATATTTTTCATCTAAAAAGATAACTCACTTTATTATTTTGTTAAGTTTCTTTGGATCACTTTAATGTGATTCACAGAGACTTAACAAAATAATAAAAAAGAAAAAAAAATTCCTGTGCAGCTACGCGCAGCGCTCGCACTAAGACTGAATACAACTGCCTTTGCCTGTATTCCTTATTATTTTAAAAAAGTTATATAATCTTGATAATCTGTCAACCGACATTCGTGAACGAAAGAATGAGCGGCTATGGCTAAAGATTATATAGGCCAGTTATACGTCTGTTTCTGATTGGTCTGTGCACCGTACTAAGTAATCTGTGGAGTGGTCTATTCTTTGGTGTAAATCGTTTGCGCTAAAAGTTTTCCAATTCATATTAATAATTGTTAATACTTAAAATATAATTCTTATTCACAAATAAATTATAATGGTATCTTTATTTATACGTTGTGAATTACTAATACCATTTTTTATTTGTGGATGACTGGAGAAGAGAAGAGGTTAAATACTGCAAAATGAATTTTAGCAGAATTTTCACTAAAACTTGTGGTTTTTTTGGCTATGTTCTACAGTATGCCTGTGTTTCACATTGTACATTTGAATATGTAGGGGATTTTGTCATTGTACGTATGTTATACTATTACCCATTTCACAATTTGCACGTTAATACATTTTTCTATTCTTACCACTCTAGAATATATTTTGCGTCATTATTCTACATACTTGCAATCAGATAGTAATAACATAGTGAACTGTTTGAATTGAAACTCTAAAATTGTGACGTTGTGAAAACAATTGTGATGTTGATATGAGCAAAGATATTTAAAAAAAATAGGATTGGTACTTTTATTTGAAAAGCTTTTTATCATTTCAGTGCGCCGGCCCATCAATGGAACCAACATTAGAGTCAAATAATGTCCTCTTCACAGAACACTTGTCACCAAGATTTCAAAGGCTTCGTAGAGGAGACATAGTAATATCAAAATGTCCATCAAACCCCAGACAAAATATTTGCAAAAGGATAAAGGCTCTATCTGGGGACAAAGTGAAAGTTGGGTTCCCACAGTACACCTATGTTATACCCCGTGGGCATGTCTGGTTAGAAGGAGATAATTCTAGCAACTCAACAGATTCTAGAGTGTATGGACCAGTGCCGGAAGGCTTAGTAAGAAGTAGGGTAGTGTGCCGAGTTTGGCCATTGGACAAAATCACATCTCTGACTGATTATAAAGTATAAATTGGAACTTTTGTTCTGGCCTCTTGAGCACACAATTTTTCAAAGAAAGAGAACTGTTGCCTTCGTGCTCAGATGATTTGAAGGGAATATTGTAATTTCTGAAGTATTTATTGCACTAAGCCAAGAGATATGTACAACTCAACTTCAAGTCTTCCACTACAATTGCTATGATATTAGGGGTTAAAAACATGATATTTTGTCAAAAATCATGATTTTGGTTGTTATTTATTTTGTTTTAACATTTTATATGATCAATCAACAGAAGATACAATAACTAAATTATAAATACAATGAATTACGATCCATATTATATTGTTCACTTGTTGTACCTGTTATAGGGGGACCTATCTACATTAAACAACTAAAAAGCTGACAAATATTTAATAAATGTGTTCACAATTTTTGGCTACCCAATAAAGACGCGAGCATTTTACCATTTAGCTAGACTTCCGTTCGGTATGGGAACTTACCTGAGTGGTAAATAGACTCATACATATATGGCTTGATCAAAACCATGGTAACCAAAATTGTGATTTTTAACAAAATTTGCAGGTTTATGTAGTTAAAATCTCAATCTGTACATGTCCGATGATTATATTGAATGTAAGTACTCAATAGAAGTAGACCAGACTGAATTTATGGTGTAAGTTTATTTATTTTTTTGTTATTTTGCCAGCATTATAGTACAAAAGCTGAATTTTATGTACCTATGTTAGTAAGGCAACTGTCAAAAAGTGTATCCTTAGTAGCCAGACACTTTTGATGGTTCCTTCATCTTGCCAGAAACATTGGAGCTGAAAACTTTCAAAGCCACCAAAATCGGGACTTCATAATAGCGGATCGTGTGATGCCTATTTAGGCAGCTTTTACAAAATGACGAGTTTGGCGGGCTCTTGGTCTATTGGTTGCGACGTCCATCCGTAGCGTAATGGACCCCCCAATGTAATTTAGATTAGGTACCTATTTCCTTGATAATTGAATATAACACTTGTCATTTTTTTTTCTTTTGTTTTTGTGTTTTGTTTATCCTTTGTATATGGTGTTATAATAAAGAGTTATTATTATTATAATTATTATAATAAAAAACAGTTCATTAATGCATTGACAATTAAAAGCAAATAAGTATTTGTTTCTTCATCTTCTATTAGGCGTTATCCCGGCAGGTGCCATGGCCCGCCTTCCGGCTGAGTCTTCTCCATTTTGCCCGGTCTTTGGCATCCTCAATAGCAAGGGCATTGACACTCATATCTCTTGTTTATTTTGTAAAAAGGTATCTAAGATAAGTCATGGTTAGAGAGTAAAGAACATTACGTAATTTATTCCTACATTGTGTTTGTAAATATGATGCTTTGTTAATCGATTTTAGCAGTGATGTAGTTAATGGATACAATAATATGATGTATATAAAAATAAATATTATTTATGTGGATATATTTATGTTCATTCTTAGTTTATATTAATTTCCAATGTTTTGATTGATTCAGGTTCCATTGTAAGTTGAATGTGCCTTCGTCTGTCAATTTGAATCGTTGTATTGACTTCGTGTGTTCGCCTGAAAAACAAAAACAATAATTTTATTCTTATATTATCAGACAGCTCCCTATTCCAATTCAAAAAAATATTTTTTACGGTTTTAAAACGATTAGCTTGTTATATTATGGCCACCAGATTGCCTGGCATCTGTACCAGCCCAAATACGTCCCACTGCAGGGCACGAGCCTCCTCCACAATCGAGAGTACGATTGAGAGTGGTTAGGTCATATAGTCCACCACGCTGGCCTAGTGGGGGTTGAAGGACTTTACATATGTACCATAGAAATTCTTATAAATTTCTTATAGTATGTCAGGCTTCCTCACGATGTTTTCCTTAACCGTTAAAATGCATGGTGATTGATTATTAATACACACATAGCTCCCGAAAAGTCAGAGGTGTGCCCTGGGATTCGAACCCGCGACCACCTTGAGCGTGTTGGCATCAAACCAACCCAAAAATTAGTAGCACCTCACAGATAAAGTTATAATCTACCTGCAGTCATAATTAATATAATACCTAACTATGAAAAATAAACAATAAATAATAATATGATTTATAAATGTAAACCGGATATAATTGGAGCTAAACAATAATAATTAATATGTAAATATCCCAACGTATATAAGTAAGCTGACATTATCTTTTAATTCGAAAAAACTATCGATCGGAATTGTTTCATTAAAATGACAATGTTTTCCTCATCAGATAAGACCTACCTATTTTGGAGTACCATAACAACATTCCCTTTAGGTGTTAAAACAGCGAGATTCTCCAAGGTCCCGAGAGTCCTGCGAGTAACTCGGACTCTCCTGGAACCTCGAGGAATGAATTTGGAAAAGTGTCCCATAGCGTAGTACATTGGCTGCTTTATGAATTCATCTTGTTCCGCATAGACCAAGATAGGTGCGTCGACGTAATTGTGGGCCCAGTTCGGACCACCTTCGGGATCTAAGCAAAGATTCCAGTCGATCCAGCCGACCACGAAGTTGTTTAGATCCTGAAATCGTGGAAAAACGATTACTATATAGGTATTAAAATTGCTGTTGATACAATCGATGTAAGTGCTACACCTATATCATGACAGAGAAGTACCTACTTAATTAAATAAATAAATAAATACACCCAACAGTCACATACTCGTACATAGTCCTGACCCCACATTAAGATCGTTTAAGTCTTGTGTCGTGGGTATCGGGAACTACGAGAGACTTTTCGGTCTCCGAAACACCCAGCCCTGAGACAAATACTTGTGGGCCTCACAAACATTTGTCTCGGTGCGGAGATCGAACCCGCGGCCTCTCGTTTCACAGGCGGCGTCTAACCAAATGCGCCACGGAGGCTGTCAATTGTAAATCAGCAGACAACAAATTTATACCGAAGATATGGATTTGGATAACCTTATTCAAATAGTACTTGTTATGATATACAGGGTATATCAAGACTGCTACCGAAAACGAAGCCGGGTGGTAGTTTAAGCGACTTCAGACACAATGCAACAGAAAAAGTTGCAAAAAAAAGCGACAAATTTTTTTTTGTTATTTTTTTCCTATGGCCATATTTGGGTGGTAAATACATTTTTTCCTAAAATAATAGTATATACCCTTTTATTTATAAATACTCTAAGGTATAAAAGAGTTTAAATTATTATTTTAGCAAAAACTATGGATTTACCACCCAAAAATGTCGATATTTAAAAAATCATAAAAAAAAATTGACGCGTTTCTAGGCGAAATTTTTAATTGCATTGTGTTTGTAGCCACTAAAACTACCACCCAGCTTCGTTTTCGGTAGCAGTCTTGAGATACCCGGTATTATTAATACATAAATTAGGCGCCTGCAAAATTGCTTACATACATCGTTATAGAATTACCAGTAGTACAGTAATTGTCTATATTTAACACTAGCGGTCGCGCCCGGCTCCGCCCGGGTGCATACACATTTTAAAATGGCGGTCAAAATGTTTAATTCTGACTATCAGTTTAGAATATCGACCAATCCGACCACGAAAAACGAACAAAATTTCCTCGTATTTGCTAGAAATATCACTACTGCTTTCCTCCTATAAGTCATAGCGTGGTGATATATAGCCTATAGCCTTCCTCGATAAATGGAATACCCAACACTGAAAGAATCATTCAAATCGGACCAGTAGTTCCAGAGATTAGCGCGTTTAAACAAACAAACTCTGCAGCTTTATAATATTAGTATCCATCCATCAGCCAAAGGAAGTCCACTGCTGAACATAGGCCTCCCCCAATGATTTCCACAGAGACCTGTTGGAGGCAGCCTGCATCCAGCGACGTCCCGCGACCTTTATCAGGTCGTCTGACCACCTTGTGGGTGGACGTCCCACGCTGCGCTTACCGTTACGTGGCCTCCATTCGAATATTAGTATAGATTTAAATAATTAGTACATACTTGCATGATGCTTGTGGTGTATCTACGAGCTCTTCTCCATGACCCAATTTCAACCTTAAGTAAGTCCCAGGGCATAGGGCCTGAACAAAACATATTATCATTTAATTATAATTATGGAGGGAATTTGAGTTAGGTATCACAGACGCCCCCAACATAATAATAATAATGAAATGAAGTACGTATTTAAATTGTATCAAAATAATCTATATCGTGATTGGGGTTTCGTTTGTCGCTATCAATTAGACGTTATCAGATTTCATATTTAGTTTCTAAGTAAGAAATCTATTCGAGACTTATAGGAATACCGGGTATCTCAAGACTGCTACCGAAAACGAAGCCGGGTGGTAGTTTTAGTGGCTACAAACACAATGCAATTAAAAATTTCGCATAGAAACGCGACAATTATTTTTTATGATTTTTTAAATATCGTCATTTTTGGGTGGTAAATCCATAGTTTTTGCTAAAATAATAATTTAATCTCTTTTATACCTTAGAGTATTTATAAGTAAAAGGGTATACACTATTATTTTAGGAAAAAATGTATTTACCACCCAAATATGGCCATAGGAAAAAAATAACAAAAAAAAAATTGTCGCTTTTTTTTTGCAACTTTTTCTGTTGCATTGTGTCTGAAGTCGCTTAGACTACCACCCGGCTTCGTTTTCGGTAGCAGTCTTGATATACCCTGTATAGTGTCACCTTCACAAGCTTCTGTGGACAGTAGAATCTTGTCTGGATAATTATCTTGTATACGCGTCAAAATTGAGGCTGGTACGAAGTTGCCGTAATAATGTATAGCAAAACCGTCTATGTATTCTATCGATCTTGGATCTTCCCTTTCCATCTGTGGATTATAAATAATTTTCAAAAACAAGCTAAAATAATAATGATTTTTAGTGCCTAAGATATTTTATAGTGTTTTGTGTACAGCAAAGAAGTTGTCTATGAGCAAGAAATAGTATTTATGTTTAGCTAGGTAAAATTAACTTTTCCTATTCAAGATACTAGTTCCAGTTTCGGCACTAACGCAAAGAACGAACTAAATAGGTACTGATAGTCCCTTAAGGAAAATATACTTACTCCTCTCAACCAAATAGGCAAGATATACCGCTGATCGTCAACAGCCAATATTAAAGTCTTATTGAAGCGAGAGTTTCTTACAGTAGGGCCAAGGTTGATCGCTACCCAGCGACCCTGAGGAACAAAGAGATAGATACAAATTAGACAGTAAGAATCATATTTAAACAGTAAAATGTCGTGTTAAGAATTTGCATTGTTTTATGTCTTAGAACTATTATTCCGCTTTAGAAATGTCTGCCTAAAATAATGAAGTTTGATTGCTTCATCTGCGCAGCTAGTAGACATCTAGTATGAAAACCTCATGAAATTAGGCAAAAACGTCATATTGGTACCTAATACCAATGAAGGCTCTGAATAATGGAACATTTAATGTTTGCGGTACCACAAAGTATGGGCAAGATGAGTGCGTAACTTACCAACTGCGCAGGCGTCCATCCTAATGAGTTAAAATCTACAATGGGTATTATTCCGTTGATTGGTTCGTTAGTCGTCGTGATGGCCCAAATCTTAACATCGGCCTTTTCGTATTCTTCCATGAATCTATAATACAAATAAAAGTTGATTAATCATTGTGCACACAATATCTGATCCAGTTTTTATAAAGGATATAATGAGTGCCTCGGTGGCGTAGTTGTACTAGGATACGGTTACAAAGCTGAGGTGTCGGGTTCGAAGCCCAGGTTGGGCGAAGTGGTATTGCATTTTTCTATTCATTATCAGCCCAGTCAGAAATTTGTGCCCGATATGGCCATAGGCCTGGCGAGCCTATCACATCGTGGGACGGAATATACAAGGCGAAATGTACGTGTCTTGGCACCTCTGCCTGCCCCTTCTGGGAAAATGGCGTGAGTTTATGTATGTAAATAATGACTCAGTTAGATACTTACAGTGGCGTAACTACCTCATCGGGGGCCCGTGGTAAAATTTATCAAATGAAGCCCTTCGTAAATGTAAAAAAAATAACATTGATATTTTGTTTTTATAAATCTTTTCTAAGGTACGCGGTGGCCTAATAGTAATCGGACCAGACGCGGCGGCCAACATTGTTCATAGTGGTCGCGGGTTCGAATCACAGCGGACACATCTAACTTTTCGAATTCATGTATGTATTGACAGTCAATCACCACGCATTATGGCCTATGACGATTAAACCTGAATACCACAGTGATTTGTAAGAATTGGTATGGTACGTTAAGTCAGCCAGCCCGCAATAGGTCAGCATGTCCACCATATTGTTGTCCCTTATCTAAAGTCCAGTTTAACCGCAATTGCTCATACAAAAGACATGATTCCAAGTGTATTTTCGATGTTTCGTATATCGTATTTCGTATTCTCCATATCGCATTTACAATTTTCCAGTCGTCATAAGCCTCACCTCAACTCTCTTGTTGTCCACTGCTGAATGTAGACTTCCTCCAAATTGCGACATTTTACCCTGTCCTCGGCTTGTCGCATCGTCAACATTTTGCAAATCATCACTCTACCTAGCTGGAAGGCTATGTTAATGGGGGTTAACGTCACTCGCGTCCGCATTTTCCGCCCGAGTAGCGACATAGTGTTCCCTGAAAGGGGAACGCGGTCCAGGATCAGCCCGTGATTTTTCGGTTTTTCGAGGGGCTTGAGTTCGGGCATGACGATGTACTGACTACTGTATGAATACTCACATGGTACAGTCAGCGACATAAGTCGTTGAACACTTCACATTTTTTGATAAGCTTTTTATGAATTAAAATTTGTACGTACTACTCTGTAGTCGTAAAATATAACCAAGTAAAGTCATCTATGCCGAGATGTGCCATACGATATTGAAAATAATTATTATTTTGGATGATAAGACAATTCCAAATCTCGTGAATGTGTAGCGACTTTTGTCGCTGACTGTACTATGTGAGTATTTTTGGTTCGCGGTCGATGGGAGGGATTTGACCCGCCGGCCAGGGAGACCCGTAGAAACGGTTCTCCGCTGGCCGCCCGCGGTACAGTACAGGGGCCCAATCGTGGTTAACCACCACGAGAGGCTGCCTCACCATGCCGCGCATAATCTTGGGTGGGTCGGTCGTGCCGGTTGGTAACCGGATGTGGGGTCCCGGCGGCCCATCCCGGGAGGGTACGGGGGCTCTTCCCGTCCCGTCTTTAACTTCATGACAGTGCATATAACCAGAGCAGGTCCTTCAGCGGTGCATAACCCTACCACTGCGTTCACTATGGAGTTCGCCAACATCCGTGGTCTCCATACGAACCTCAATGCCGTCCACCACCATCTCGAGACGGCCCGGCCTGTTTTGCTCTTCCTGACGGAGTCGCAGATTCGTTGTCCGACCGACACCTCCAAGACTGATCATGCTGGTAGGACTGTCCCATGCATTCGCTCTGGCTCATGACTTGACACAGCTGTTGAACCAGCCCACCAGGATCCCGGATGTGGCGGGTCATGAGCCTTCTCTGATGCACCTTCTGCTGGCGAGTCATCCAGCCGGGTATCGTGTGACCGTTAGTGCGCCTTTGGGCACTTCCGATCACTGCCTGGTTGGGTCGTCAGTACCGTTCGCTCCGCCTCCATGTCCCGTGCAGGTTAAGCGGAGGGTCTGGCATTTCTCGTCGGCAGATTGGGATGGTATGCGAGAATATTTTGCATCCGTCCCTTGGAGGCAACGCTGCTTTGAGGGCAAAGATCCTTCAGCGAGTGCCAACGCTATTGCTGGCAAGATTAGGCTAGGAATGGATTACTACATTCCTTCCTCTATGATCGCCAGTAAGGGCCGTGGAAGCTCCTGGTTTAATCGTGCTTGCGCCGATGCTGTCGGTGACAAACAAGCGGCGTAACGCGCTTGGATCAGGGGTCGCGCCAAGAAGGATCCCAATATCGGTTCCCTCAAAGAAGCCTACAACCGGGCCACCAAGGCCTGCAAGAAGGCTTACGTTAGAGCGGATGCCCAGCGCGTTAGCAGGATTGGGCATGCGTTGGCTGATCACCCAACTAGCAGTCGTGCTTATTGGAGGTTGGCCAGGGCCGTTCAATCTAACTTCTGCCGTCCAGCGTTGCCGCCGCTGAGGTACCACCGCTCGCATCGCTATCACCTCAGTGATGTGTAAGGTCATGGAGCGGATCATAAACGCTCAATTGGTCCGCTACCTGGAGGATCACTCGTTGATCAGTGACAGGCAATACGGATTCCGTCAATATCGATCAACGGGTGATCTTCTAGCGTTTGTCCTGCATCGCTGGGGTGAGGCGATTGACCGGCGTGGCGAGGCTCTTGCTGTGAGCCTCGACATAGCCAAGGCGGTTGATAGGGTCTGGCACCGTGGTCTTCTTTCCAAACTTCCGGCATACGGTCTGCCCGGCAACCTTTGTTCGTGGATTTCCGGTTTTCTGCATGGGCGTAGAATACGTGTAGTCGTTGACGAACACGCTTCGGCGCTCATGTCGGTAAATACCAGAGTTCCACAGGGCTCGGTGCTGTCGCCCATCTTGTTTATTCAGCATATCAATGCCATGTTGTCGCTTGGCAACATTCATTGCTATGCAGATGGCAGCACAGTTCATGGGCGATACCACTGCGGGCCTCCGGGTTGCCAAGTCGAAGTTGCCACGTTAAGATGCCACGTTAAGATTTTGTCATTGAGCTCAATCAGACCTTGGATCTCATTTCTTCATGGGGTTCCGGGAATATGGTTGAGTGTGTGCGTTCACGTGCAAAAAATCCCCGTTCTCTCCCCTCCCCATTCTTCAGGGTGCTCCCCTCTCAGTGCGGAATGACCTGAGTATCCTTGGTGTGGATATCCGCTGTGATCTCAATCCAAGGAATCACATCGAGGGCGTAATATCTGCCACATCACGTAGGGTTGGAGTCCTGAACAGGGTGCGTCGGTTCTTCACGCCCGGTCAACTTTATCGCTTATATAAAGCGCAGGTCCAGCCGGGTATGGAGTACTGCTCGCCCTCTGGGATGGATCTGCCCAGTACCTGCTCGATGCCTTGTATGGATTGCAGCGGCGGGCCATCCGCATTGTGAATGGTGCAGACGTTATGAGCAACTTAGAGTCGCAACAACTCCGGAGGGATGTCGCCTCTCTAAGCGTGTTCTACCGCCTGTATCACGGTGAATGCTCTGAGGAATTGTTCAAGGGGAAGGGGATCAAATGATCCCCTTCTCTCCATTCCTAACCAGAACCACGCGTGCTGGCTTGTTAAGCCATAGCTTGTCGGTCCACACCATCCCGGCGCGAACCAAACGGTTCTCTAATTCTTTTTTGTGCCGCACCGTCAGGCTTTGGAATTGTTTGCCGTCTCACGTGTTCCCTCCTTCCTATAATCCTGGGTCCTTCCGCCGTAGCGTGAAGAGGCACCTTAGCAGGCCGGCATAATTGTTCCCATTGGCATGGGACTGCCGTCCGATGCCAATGGATACTCTGCCTGGGCGGCATTTGCGCTTACCATCAGGTGCAATGCCTACTATCGCCACTATGCCCGGCCAGAGTAAAAAAAAAAGCTCCCAAACTATAAGCCGATGACGCGGTCTCCACTCAAAAACTCCTTTACTTCAACGGTTATCGTTTATTTGACAAATGTGCCGCCCATTGCCACTTCAGCTTGCTAATCCTGCTCGATATGTCTATAACTTTGGTTCTCTGTCGGATAAGCTCATTACGAAACGTATCCTTCAAAGAGACATCATAGCACGCTTCATAGCTCGCTCAGCGATCTTGAGCTGGTGGACCAGTCGTACTGTCAGTGTCCAAGTCTCAGCACCGTAGGTCATGACCTACGGTGCTGAGACCTGTCATGACAGGTTCGTTTTCAAGCTTTGTGGTAAAGGTGACGAGAATACTCGACATAGTTTACCAAATGCTGCCCAGCCCAGCTGGATCCTCTTCGTAGCCTCCTTCTCAAAGTTGTTTCTACCTAGTTAAAGGGTGTGCCCCAGGTAGGTGTATGGAAACAGCGACAAGTCTTGGATCAAGGTGGTGGTTGATCATTACTTTGGTTTTGTCGAAGTCAATGTTAAGATCTATTCACTGTGAGGCTGAAGCCAGACTGTCCAGCATCTGTTGCAGCTCCTCCAACGATTCCGCCATTCAAGACTATATTGTCAGCGAAACGTAGGGGTGTTTGTTTACTATTTTATTATTTACGGTCAATTTCTCTTAAGAAGGGACCATTGGGCATACAGTGACCTTTCTCAACCACAAATCGACTACACTTCGATTTTTTTTTTATTACTCTTGTCTGTCAGATAATTATGGGGATTTAATATTTTCCACTCCTAAATATGATAAAATTTCATGTTTGGGTCATACACATACGCATGTTCAGAATGAATATTATCTTCAAATTTCTGGATTAATTCTCTGACTTAATTTTGGTAAATGCCTTACAAGTATTACTATTTAGACATATACCAAATAATGAATGATCTTCAGAAATGATTAATATAACAACAAAAATTTCCTCAAATGTCCCCTTCTGTGGACTGTTCGTAAACGCACTTGGCATATTTTGATAGATATTTCTCATACTTGATATGCGTTATCTATTTAAGTTATATTAAATATCATTAGTATATATACTGACTATTTAAATTTTACTGAGTAAATTAATATATGTTAAAGTGACTCCACAAAAATTTCAATAAACTGTTGGTTACACGGTACTGCGACTTTTCTGTGGACCTTAAATTCAACCGAATGAATTGGCCTGAATAAAATACTATTTTACAAAAAAAAATTAAACTGGCCACACTGACGGGTGGCATCGGTCACATTGGATTTAATGACTGAGCCCAGCGTAGGTTCTTCATTAAGATATTGAGATCTTTAATAGTGTTATTGTCAAAGATCGGTGCTTCTTTTCTGTTCCTTGTGTACTTGAGTAAATAATTATTAGTTTTATTAATTCACATGCTGCCGAAATAGCTTAAGGGGAGTAGTTGTGGAATAAATTTACCTACTTGGCTACCCTCAAAACTAAATTAGCATTGCTAATTTTTTTTAAAGAATTTCCTTTCTGTGGACATCTTTTCTGTGGATTTATAAGTCCACACGAAAGACAATGTCTACAGAAAAAAATAAGTAATAATGATTTAACAAGTAAAGCAGTATTTTGCTTGCCTGTAAACGTAGACGTGGAGTGCTGTGGGCTCGATAGTAATGTATTTAGCTTATAATAATATTAAATTATTACTCAGTATCGGAATAAAACCATGTTCCATATGATAGCGAATTATGTGAATGCCGTTCATCATTCTTTAACTTTAGTGATTCAGATAACTCAATTGCACCATCGAAAAAACAAAAAATAAATTCAGCGATGGAGACACTTGCTTTGTAACTATTTTTGATATGTTTGTTCTTTTGTGTAAACACAACACCCTTCTGTGCTCGAAAAAAAATATTATAATTTCATTTTTTAGCCTAATCGAGGAAACGATCTTGTTTTATGTTTTAATTTTAATATTCTGATAATATCATATTAAATGAGACTGATTTCGTAAAAATCCCGACCATGTTTTTTTTATACAAATTTTCGCCTCGTTTTGTGTATGACCCGTTTACTCGTACTGGATTATGGTTGTTTTGGGTCTGAATATTCACTATTGGAAGGATTTGCTAGAATATAATTTTTAGTTTTGTCCATTTCCTCATTTCCGAGATTCTGTTTACTCACATTTTCATCAATAAAATACTCGTTCCGAAAGTAATGACTTATTTCAGATAACTTTTTGTTTGTTTCTTCAGATTCCTTCTTTCTCTTTCGTTTTTCGTTTTCCCGTTAATAATTTCTAGAACTAGACTTGTTTATATTTATTTGGAAAATATTGCCTTAATATTCATTCAATTATAATTTATTGGCATCTTATTAAGATTAAACATAAACAAACAAATTAAATCAAATACTATGACACAATGTTTCTCATGTTTAAAATGTAGCCAATTGTTTATTCTTATTAATTTCGTTATTAATATTACATTATTCTAAGCTTACAGCCCTGTTGGACTTGAGCCCGAGGCCTTATCGGGCTAGGGCCCTGTCGGGCCTGAGACCATGTCGGACCAGGGCCCCGCCGGGCCGGGGGCCCCTTAGCCCGGGCGCCCGTGGCATTTTTCGCACTATGCCACCCTATTGTTACGCCACTGGATACTTATTAAGCCAATTCAGTATCTACATACTCGAATAACTTAAAAACTGAACAGTTACCTTGTACTTACGCATCAGTAGTACTTAAAAACACTCCTTTCCTATCTTACATGCAGTAATCATTATGTCAAATGAAATAACAAACTCACTTTATATGATAATCAGCATAGGACTGATAGAATTCAGGCTTGAGTTGTCCAAATCCAGTAATTCTTTCGTTGGTCTTCATCCATATCGGCGGTGACCACGTACTGGCAGTGATTTTTATTTCATCAGTAGCAACTGCTTTGCTCATTTTGATCATTGGCAACTAGAAACAGAATATCAGTAATATATATTATGGTGTAGAACCCTATGCGCGTATTCCAACATGGAAACTACTAGTATTTAGACGAACAAGATGAAAAAGTAAGCTAAAGCGTATATACCTTGTAGAACAGATCTTCTTCGGAGAGTGAGTAATTGGTGAGAGCTGCATCATTCCAAGGAAGCTCGTTGTAAGTGTAAGGATGAGTGGAGAAATCGCATCCACCAATAGGAACCCTTATCAAATTGTATTCTATACCCTTTGGTCCAAAGTAAGTACTGAAAATTATAAGAATTGTCAGATTAAATACGTACAAAGATAGCTGTTATTATATCAATGCATTATTTAGATCTGAGACGAATATTGGTCAACACTTGGAGCTACCGTGTTGTAGACGGAAAATTCTTTGTAATTTCTCATACACACGACATAAGATACATCTGTGTCAGGACAATGAGAATGACTGTTAGTATTGTTTATTCAGTCCGCTAACACCCAGTAGGTTACCATGTACTACTCTGGCTTCTCGATTCAACTATTCAAGCGTTAAAAAGGATTCTTGAGAGAATATAAATGAAAACGGCAAAGTACACACACTTACTCTATGAATCGTCTTTGAGCCCTGTCAGAAAGCTTCCGCCAGTTTATCGAAGCAGCGTCGGTTACTGACCCACCAAAGCCCTCAATAAATTGAAATCGATTCAACAGGAACAATCTTAACACCACCGTACTTCTGATTATCTCTAAAAAATATTTCATCGTTATTTTTTAGCTTGGTGCAGCACCGTTATAAGTTAGCAATTCCGTAGAGTATTAGCCATGATACAGAAGGTAGAACACGTTAGAGAGGCGACGCTACGTCCCTCCGTAACTGTAGCGACTCTTAAGTTGCCCGTAACGTCTACATTCTACATCACAAAGTAAATTATTATACATGTCTCCATCATTCACAACGCGGATGGCCCACCGTTGAAATCCATCCAATATCCATAATTTACTTTCTAACGGGTGATAATTCTACAATATTTGAAGTAACCAAGTTAAAAATAAGTAAAGAAATAAGGATGTATCAAGGAAAATTTAATTAAGCTCATATTTTTAGAGTAGCATAAAGCTGCTTTTATAGCATTCCTTGTTCCACACGTTTAGATTGCATAACTTTAAGTTATCCAGCTTATAAAATGATTCGCTCAAAAATATTTTGTGCTCTAAAACTTTGCAATAGCTACATAATATCAGCGAGATGTTGCCATTTTTTGCTGTTTAAAGCCACTTTTAGTCTAGGCCAATTGTAATTTTAACTAAGGTTCTTTAACCAATAACCAACTATGATGCGGTACATAAATAAATTGATTACCCAGTATCCCAGGTCCATCTGTTCCTGTTCTATCCATAAATTCTAGTTCATCTTCGTAATCTTTCTCCTCTGGTTCGGGTAATTCTTTTTCTTCTTCTTCCTCTGCAACTGTATCATTGACTGTTTCGATAATACCATAGCTTTTAGCAAAACGGAGTCCTGCCTGAAATGTTATTTTTTGTATAATAAACACCGAATAAAAAATATTGCGTTGCGGCCATCGAACCCACGGCCTCTCCATTATAGATTCTAAACAATGGTACTCCGTTACATGTGACTGACGACAATTTGTGTATCACAGCATTAGTAAAATCCGTGAGGAAAACAGATAGGCTATCTTAATTATTATTTATCATAACGATATTGGGTAATGTACATTATTAATATTATGTGAAAAGTTTCCGTAAACATGTGAAAGTATTCACATATGGTACATGGTAGGTGATGTAAATCACAATCCCTTGGTGTTGTAAAAATCTAAAGCATGGGAGAAGGGGCCATGAAAGTTGTGGGGTTAAAATTGTATCTTTCTGAGTCATTCCAAACAGAGTTCATGGAAACCATACACAATTTCAGCCGTATATTCAATCTTTGCTGAAACGACCTAAGTCTTAGGGCAGCCTAATTGGTTTATAATACAGAGGTATCGGATGACAGTTCGATAAAGTATGCACGTTTTATAACTCCCAAAGGATTTTAGTCCATGAATTTTTTGCAGACTTATGTTTGTGTGATTGTGATGTTCATCTAATTGCGCATATTTTTATTTGCTTAAAAATGACAGTTGATAACTCGACTTAAGATTAAAGCCAGCGATTCGTCCCAAGAAAGTTAATCGCAGTGTATTTTTTTTGGCATTATTTCCATAATTGATAGAAGTCAATACAACAGTGAAATAGTAAAACCACTTACATTACTAGAAGTATACGTAACGTATGTTCCCGGCGCGGGGTCTTCTCGTGTGATGGTATCGCAGTAGTCAGCGTCGCACACACATACTACAGACCTGCCGGCAATACCCACGTCACGCTTCCGACATGGTAGGTCCTCTAAAAACATGAATGGTTTAATGCACTGTATAAATGACATCATCATAAAACATCTATTAATTTATAAATAAGAAGTTTTCTACTTAGATATTTTGTATAGGATTTTACATTTAGTAGTTAACATCGTCCTTTAGGATGGCAAAATTCAAATCAGCTTGATAGTGGTACGAGTGACAAAGTCAAGTTAAGTTACAAACGAGTAAAAAGTATTAAGTTATTTCCTCTTAGCAGTGCTTCTTTAATCGTCTAGTTACTGTTCATTGTCCTTTATGGAATTTCTCAAAACTGCTGAAGAATTAATTCGGGGACTTTAGCCGGTATAAATAATTTAACAATTAATTGATGAATCTAATACTTTTTTACGTAGGTAATATTAGGCTATTGAAAACTCAAATGCTTACCCGACGCCGCCACTGCACTGAAGGCAGCCAAAATAAACACTATCCCTATTTTAGCACCAACCATCTGAGAAAACCACATCGATTTTTAAATACTAACTTTAATTTTCGTTTATAAAAGTGCTAATCAAACCCGTCTTACCTTAAGCCATATCACACTCAGAAGTGATATTTTGGGCCGTAAAATATTGTCCATATGGTGCTTATTAGATAAGCTTAATCCGAGATATCAATTAATCAATTAATGAGACATATATCAAATATCTTGGCACTAAAATTCCTTGTTAAAGCGGAATAGTTGTATCCTGTAATTGGATTGTAATCGGTGCAGACGTACGAGAAAGTGACCGAATAAAATTGTTGTGTAAGTTTTCATTATAGAGAAAGTTGTGTTGGCGACGCGACTATTAGACTTTAATGTTTATTGTCATTTTAAACGTCGCTTCGCAAAAATAGAACTGTGGCCCGTGAGGTCTTTGAATCTATTGTATTTTACAAAAATATTAAGCAATTCTGACGCAATGTGTAGGTTGATATATACGATGATTAATGGTTGAAAATGATTTCTTAACTTTAGGTATTTGGTAAAAGTGAATCCTGTTCTTTTGGAATCTTACCTAATTCAACCCATTTGATTTCGTAGGTACGCAGATAACGAAATAGATATTATCTAAATAATATTATAAGGAAAACTTACTGCTGATGTTATCAAATTTTACGCCTATGTATTATTTAGTTCATACAGGGTATATCAAGACTGCTATCGAAAACAAAGCTGGGTGATAGTTTTAGTGACTTCAGACTAAACGCAAACAAAAATGAAGCAAAAAATTACGGGATTTTTTTTCCTGTTGTCATATTAGGGTGGTAAATAAATAGTATTTGTAAAATAATGATGCTGAAACCGGCGCTGTAAACAACGTACCGCCTTACTCGCTCGCCGTTCACTCGATGTCGGCAGGTAAACGCCGCGTTGTCACCATTACAGGCGGAAACATACTACTGAAAACGAAGCATCGCGTGATCTTAATGTGGTTCTGGTCATAGAAAATACTACTATTTGAATTTATTCAACACGTGTCGCGTCGGCTCGGGTCGAGTGGGAATTTCAATAGTATGTTTCGGGCCTAAAAGTGGCGTGGTCAACGTGTGGATATCGCGTGGTCAATCAGTGGAGCTCACGAACACAAGAAATTAATTCGTTTGGTCCACAAAATTCCGAGTATTCTGTCAGTTTATGCCAAATTTCACAAATCGTCTCACTGTCGCGCTTGATGAAGATAAAAATGAAAGACTCAACATAAGAATGATATAATTTGTCTCCCAGTGAATCATTCGCAGGCAGCGCATGGTCCACTTGATGGCAGCGTGCGGCTCACTCGGCCACAGAATTGGGCCGATCTGTTACTTATCTTTTGAAACCATACTTATTACATACATAGACAACTCCGTGTGCGCAGTTGGTTAGACGCCGCCTGTGAAAGTTGAGGCCGCGGGTTCGATCCCCGCACCGAGAGAAATGTTTGTGCGGCCCACAATATTTCTTTCGGGTCTGCGTGTTTGTGAGACCGAAGTCTCTCGTAGTTCCTGATACCCACGACACATGACTCGATCTTACTGTGGGGTCAGGTCTATGAATGTGACTGTTGGGTGTTACTTATTTTTATTATTTATAAACTCTTAAGCTTTTTTCCACAAGGGAAAAGCAGAGGGGTTACCAGGATATTCATGTTTTGCCTTAATGTTCCGTCCCACGATGTGATCGGAGACTAGCCTATCGCGATATCAGGCACAAATTCCCGACTCCTAACACATCCTGATAATGGATAGAAAAACCCAGTATCACTTTTCCGTCCCGGGATTTGAACCCGAGGCCTCAGCTTTTCAATGATACCATAGTACAACTGCGGTACCCAGACAGTCAGAGGCACGCATCTGTATACATTTCGCAGATTGAATTGATTCGTTTTGTATAGGACAGCAATTTTTATATGCGAATGGGTTGGCTCCATAGTAAAAGTTGTTCAATATGATGAGTGTAGCATCTCCTTTTCAGCTTTATATAACCTTCATGTCGAACCTTGTACGGTAAGAACCTTTTGAAATTGCGTATATGGCCTCATCATCATCATCATATCAGCCACAGGAAGTCCACTGCTGAACATAGGCCTCCCCCAAGGATCTCCACAATGACCTGTATATAGCCTAGTTTCTCTTAATCGTGCTTTCTATTGTAGAAGAGGAATGGTCGTCTGGAAGAAATCGCGTTAAGCGATTAGACCACCAATTGTCACCTTTACGTAAACGTGTTTTCATGTTGTTTTGCCTTATTATTGTATGTGTTGTTCGATAAAGAATTTATAAATAAAATTAATTAGTAAGAGGCTCGTGCTCTTCAAGGGGAGGTATATGGGCTGATACAATATCTTTGGAATAACCATCAGTTGCATTTTAGTCAAGATCCAATGTTATTAAATATGACATTGAACTCTTAATACTACGCCGTAGGGGTTAGTTATCTTATCAGGCTTAAACTAATCGGTGTGAAATGATTAAATAACAACACGTGTGATTTTATGAAGATAATATAATTAAATTTTCATACAAATCTTTAACATAGTATTATCTTTAAAATACTGTACACTGTCGGCGCTTGTTGCGGGATATCATTCGCCATATTTGTTGAAAAACGAAACATAACAAAACTCTGATAGCACAGGCCAATGATCGTCCCCAACATAGCCGACTATATTTTAATATTCTCATTTTTGATATGGCAGATTGTCGATATGAAAGACTTGTTTAGAAGCATAAAACGCTTAGAACGCTAAAAAATGAAATAAAAAGAAATGCACTAAAATGTATTTACACAACACCGTCTATTGTCACTAATGAATATTGCGTAGGAAACAATTCCACATTTTCACAACTTATATAAAATAGAGTCGAAAAATCATTTTAATCTCATCTGAGTACATAATAGTAACATTATAAATTATAAAATCACAACGTAGCAGATCTCTTTTGCTTCTCACGTCAATTGAACACGTTGTTTTCATTATTTCGGTACCATACATGGTACATAACCAATCAATAAGATTTTAATTGAAGAGATTAAAAAAATCTATAATCGCAACAAAAATTAAGTGTTTCCTCTTAAGTACTAAGTGACCACCTCGCCTATAATTTCTCGTACGACCATCGCCATATTTAAAAAAAAATCCTTAAAGCTATTCACTTTACAATTTATCTAATATAACTCTATCAAATAAATACAAAAAATCTCCTTATTATTATTTATTATCGTCTAAGATAATATTTGCCTACCTCATGTCTTGAAACTAAACGCTATTTAATGCACAATAAACTTAACAGCACGTTAAATTTAACTGAGCGCACGCGAACGCGACAACGGGAGGGCCCTAAATATATTTGACTAAAAGAGAGATCAAATCATTGCCACGAAAAACTTATTGTATAACCGAGCCTGTCCAGTTACTTACTGTGGGTATACAGTATACACAATTTGTACTTTGAGAATTGAAGCGAAAGTATGCAGGCGGGTTACTCTATAAAAACGATACGAACTTCGAATGTTCGGACGCCGTACGTAAAACTTCACTAATGTGCCTAGATACTCCACAAAATGTTGGATTCTTCTATTCACTGACTAATTTTGGAGAAAATGATAAGTATAATAGAGAATACTATCGATTTTTAGAAGTGATCCGAACATTCGAATTTCGCTTCGTTTTTATAGAGTTACCCTAAGGTTGCGATCATGTAATACAATGGAACATTAAATACAATACTTCCAGGGACGTTATCAGTTGAAAAACAATACCTTAACTAACAGCTGCCGAAGGAGAAGCCTAAAAATATTTATCCAGAAATAAGTTTGTATATTTTATTTCAACATGGAGATATGTACACGCGTTTGCACAAAATTATCAACTCTTATTTGTCGTATTATACAATTTAATTTGAAACGTACGTGTGGCAGACAATGCGAACACATCAACACTATACGTACTTTGTAACATTAAAATATGTACATTTAGGTACAATATGTCCTTAAATTATAATTTCATGTGGCAAAGATTGCAATAGTAAAATTATCTGGCAAAAAATACTAAAAATCAATAACGAAATGCTACCACTCAATAATACCTAAGTTACAAGAATACCAAGCGATGTTTAAATAAGACAAGACGCAAGATCCCACGAGGGTTAGTGAAAATTTGGACTGTTTTACAGAAAATTAACAGAAGCAAAGGTCGACTGTAAAGATAGAAGACATCTCCTTAATTATAATATACTTATTAAATCTATTTATGTTTCACGGTACACTACACTAAGGTTTAATCTTTTCACTGCAGCGTTCCGTCCCGAACAATTTATATATAACAGTGAAAAGACTAAATATGCTCAAATTTATGTTAATGTAACATAATTATAGAGGCACTGTGTGTATTCAATTCTATATTTTCTTATTTGACATTATTTTACACGCGATTTATGTATATAGAACAATGTTCGTATTTTTATGAAATAATGTAAAACCTTTTAATTATTGTTACTTCAACGTTTTCTTAATAAGAAAACAAATACTAAAACTTGAGTAAAAAGGGAACGATTTATGAAATAAAACAATATGAAAAAAAAAATCTAAAACAATAACATGACTAATCCGACAGAACAATTCAGTTCACTACAATAGGTTATTCAAAATTGAGCTATACATTAAACATTCAGTTACAAAAATACTTGTAGCGTAATTTTCAGATCACATTTTTCTATATTACGTTCTCGTCACTATATTGATAGCAACCGTTTGTATATCTGACGACAAAGTTGCTACGCGCCGGATAGACTTCTGCTAGGTGAAACGGTACAAGAAAATATTTGGTGTATTTTATAGGCTACCAGGCCTTGTATACTTGGATGGACAAATAAAAACATGCTTAGCTTACAGCAGAAGAAAAATAAAGACAAGAAACAAATACGATACAAAAAGAAAGAAAATTAGGAATACCTGTGATAGTTAAATTTTCCAAGATTTTACAGTCCAAATAAAAAACAATTGCAAGATTTAGTTCGAACATATTTTAGTACTGCACTGTAAACCCTATCCACTAATATTAAATTATTTGTAAATTAGGATTGTGCCATACACGAACCATATCGATAAAATAAGACCAAGTTAACCGATTTCAGCAGGCTTCCTCGAAAAAAGAATTATAGTATAATGTTCCTTGTACCGTCTCCTGGCTGGGTATGTGGGTTCGGTTCCCGCGGAGTTCAGTCCTTGACGAGCCTGTAGATGTGATGCTGGGCGCCGTGCTCGCTGTTGGACACCTCGAACACGAACGCCGCGCATAGGAGGGTCTCTTGAGTGTCGCGGTTTGATACCACCTGGGGAATACAAATACAATTTATGTATAATGGTTTCTTAGATTTACGCGAATGTTACACATTGAAATAAGACTATTATATACGGATTTTATCCGAGTCGGATCCGAGGCGGAGTCCGCCCCGTGACCACGAAAGCTGTAAAGTGATCGAAACGTCGGGAATTCAAAAAATGTATAAATTAAACTAAATCCGCGATAAAATCCGTAAATAATAGTCTTATTTCAATTTATGTATGGTAATAAATATATCAACAGTCCCTATGTATGTCATCTAAACTGTCAATTCGCTATTTTACACCAACGATCAACATTGAAAGTGGCCATTATATTCCTTTTATACACTTTCAATTTTACAAGTTTCAAAAATAGTGAAGGTATAAACTTTGTATTTATTTTATTATATAGAATATTTATCTCTAATTACAATGAGTGCGATAAAAAATTACTTAGCATCTCCTGAAAACCCTCAGTAAATTTCAGAATCTATAATAAATTCTTCGAATTTCGTCTCATTTATGTTTTCAAAGCAGGTAAATTCCCATACTAATTGTTTCCGTGTATATGACGCAAATGGTCGAGAGAATGATTTTCCTTCACAAGATTGTACGAAGGAAAACGTTTAACTTTGTATATTTATTTGCTTGTAAATTACTACTGAAGATTGTTTTTATGGGTTCACAAAAGAGCAAACCGTTTGCCTGATAGATACGACTATCGCCTCGTTTCATGACAGAATAGTTAATGTAATAAGTGCAGTTTTTAGAATGCTAAAAGTTTTTTTTATGAGAATTATAATGGCAGTTTTTCGCAAATTTTAGAGCAACAGAGTATTTCTGTAACAGGATAAAAAATCAAGCCCATTGGAAATGTACGTCCTACTGCTTGACAAAAGAGAGGTCGATTCAGTTTTAATACGCTGAATGGTGCGACGAGAATGCCATTCGCCTGACGTTAAGCGATACGACAGTTCATGGACAGTAGCAAAACCAAATACCATGAATTTCAAAGCGTTTTTCGGCATTCCACTGCGCTCACCATACTGAGACCTTAGAGTATTTATAATATAGAGGGAGCGCTGTCATACATTTGCGTCTTAATAAATTTCCTTGTTCGTTATGTTGGAGTGGATTTAGTTACTATCCTTTTATAACTATTGAAGTGGAATTGAATAGCCCTGAACTATTTATTTTTCTTTTTCATTTCCATGTAATTCGTGCATGTTGGATAATCTGTCAAATATCAGCCAATAGGAAGATGGAAAAAGGTGGCCCGGCAATTTTTTTATATACGTTTTTGAAGAACTAGCGCCCCTTTATATCAAATAAATGAATAAATACACCCAACAGTCTCATACTTAGTTAGTTTCGTACTTAGTTTAGTCCTGACACTACACTACGATCGAGTCTTGTGTCGTGGGTATCAGGAACTATGAAAGACTACAGTCTCACAAACTCCCTGGCCCGAAACAAATATCTGTGGATCACACAAATACATATTTTTCTCGGTGCGGGGATCGAACCCGCGGCCCGTCACAGTCGGCGTCTAACCAACTGCGCCACGGAGGCTGTCGAAAAGTACAAACTCGCTAAGGCTGAGTTGCACAAACTAACTATACCAATACCTTTACATTTGAAAACATCATCGCCATACATAGACCTTGCTAATGTACGAGATTGACATTTTCAAGGGCAAAGGTATTGGCAAAGTTAGTTATGCAATTGAGGCTTAGACATAAGATCGTCTCAAATGATTTACCTGTAGTATAGTAAAGTTCTCGAGCACGCTGTTCATCATATATTTCTCAGGCAAATGTTTCAGTTTGTGTATGAAGTTGACCATATACTCGCACATGGGCGAGCGGTGTATGCGGTACACGAACCGACCGCCTTCGAACCGTGCGTATTCAGTTTCCACCTTTTCTACAACTTGCTTTCCGAACGAACAGACCTTCGTGCTGCATGTTATCGTCATGTTCTCGTTGCTTTCGTACCTGAAAATTAATATATTGGGTTAAAAAGGCTGTTTTAATGACAGCTTATTAGCTTACTGGTGGTAGGTCTCTCATATGTGAGAGGCCATCTGGGTAGGTACCACCACAATGTCTTATTTCTCCCGTGAAACAACAATGCACTGTTGTGTTTCGGATTGAAGGACATTGTAGCCAGAGTAACTACTGGACATATTGAGACTTAACATCTTATGCCTCAGGATGGCGAGCGCAGTGGAATGTTGCTACTGTTTATGAACGGTCGTATCGCTTACCATCAGGCAATGGGCTTGCTCGTCTCGCCATTCATTGCAATAAAAAAAGCTACATATGGGAGAATGCCCATTTTACTAACTTAGTATCACAAAGGCAGGACAGACAAATAGATAAAAATTCAAACAATTATTGTTTCAGGTTATATTATGTTTATACAGTCCCCCCCGTATAAGTATTTGTCATTTATGTTCCATTAATCAACATCGTTCGGTTACTATGAATAAATTGAACTGTGTATTGATAGTTATGGTATTCAGTGGCTAAAATTTTCATTAATTATTTTGAGGTGTATATTAAAATAAAAATATATGCTGTAACTGGGAATCAAATCCAAGACCTCATCTCCCACGATGTAAATAAACCAGGATACAAAACACTGTGAGCGTCGTAAATGTTATTTGCAAATGTCGTAGTTCAGTAGTTGACATTCAAAGTGTATGTGCTACTCAAGCGAAAAGTTCGGAACGACACTATTTACTCAGCTTTGTTTCAATTAAAGCTATGTATATGTATGTACATAGACACTGGGCATTTATATGGCGAAATAGTCTATATTATGCTGGCTGTAACATGTGAAATAGCCGGTTGAATCCTCACTGCGAAATATTATTTTTATTGGTAGCAACAAATCGACAAAGTCAATAAATACACGCGCATTTTAATAATATACCTAAGTCCCAACAGTCATAGTCATAACATAGTCCTGACCCCATACTAAGATCGAGTCTTGTGTCTTGATTATCAGGAACTACGAGAGACTTTTCGGTCTCTCCTGTGGAGCTCACAAACATATGTCTCTGCGTGGAGATCGAAATACAGCCTCTCGTTTCATAGCCTGCGTCTAACCAACTGCGCCACGGAGGCAGTCAAGTATTATCATTGTATTCAGTTTATGGGATAAACAGTAAACTAAGATGGGAAAAGTAGCCCCTTGGAATGGAAATAATAATAACAGTTGATAAAGCGCAAGAATTTGAATTGAAAATTTGATTTTTTTAAATGTTAGAACAGAATATTAGTGGATAACCGCAAGAATTTGTTCTAGATCTTTCCATCGCCATATACATTCAAATTGTTTTTGAAGGTACAGAATATTAGTGGATAAGTGCAAGAATTTGTTCGAGATCTTTCCATCGCCATAAAAATTTGTTTTTGAAGATGCCTCGGTGGCGTAGTTGTACTTGGGTACGGTTACAGGTTTGAAGTCTCGGGTTCGAGTCCCGGGTTGGGCAAAGTGATATTGGATTTTTCTATTCATTATCAGGCCAGAGGAATATGTGCCCGATATGGCGATAGGCTCGCAACCTATCACATCGTGAGACAGAGCATACAAGGCGAAATGTGGGTGTCCTGACATCTATGCTTACCCCTTCTGGGAAAAAGGCGTGAGTTTATGTATGTTTGTTTTTGTAGGTAAAGTATATAAGTGGATACGTACACACTGGTGACTCCGTAGAAGGCGCCGGGGTCGTCTAGATTGTTTGTGTTGAGGTCTGCCCAGAATTTGACGAGGAAGAACGCGTTGCGAGGACCCTTCTCATACAACTCCTTCAACCCGCCCTTCTTCTCAGGGAACTTATCGTTAATTTGCTGAACATCTACAGACTGGAAACAAAAAACAATTTAGGTATATTAAGAGCGGTGTTTGAGGTGTCAAAGAGTGCTGGGAAAGTATTTTTAATTTGCTGAACATCTGTTGACTGGAATAAAAGGAAAACTATTGAGGTATATTCATAGCGGTGTTTGGTATAATATAGGGTGCCTTTGTTGTGCTGATGAGATTAAATAAAATGAAAACACTTTTTAGTCTGTTAAATAGTCCTGATATACCGGGTATCTCAAGACTGCTACCGAAAACGAAGCCGGGTGGTAGTTTTAGTGACTACAAACACAATGCAACTAAAAATTTCACAAAGAAACACGACAATTATTTTTTATGATTTTTTAAATATCGTCATTTTTGGGTGGTAAATTCATAGTTTTTGCTAAAATAATAATTTAAACTCTTTTATACCTTAGATTATTTATAAATAAAAGGGTATACACTATTATTTTAGGAAAATATGCATTTACCACCCAAATATGGTCATAAGAAAAAAATAACAAAAAAAAAATGTCGCTTTTTTTTTGCAACTTTTTCTGTTGCATTGTGTCTGAAGTCGCTTAAACTACCACCCAGCTTCGTTTTCGGTAGCAGTCTTGATATACCCTGTATATAGTGATGACATACGGCACCGAGACGTGGCCTCTCACTGTGGGCCTCATTAAAAGGCTCAAAGTCACTCAACGAGTCATGGAGCGGGCTATGCTCGGTGTTTCCCTACGAGATCGAATCAGAAATGAGGAAATCCGTAGGAGAACCAAGGTTGCCGACATAGCCCATAGGATTGGCAAGTTGAAGTGGCAGTGGGCCGGGCACATAGCTCGTAGAACCGATGGCCGTTGGGGCCGAAAGGTTCTCGAGTGGAGGCCACGTACAGGCAAGCGAAATGTCGGACGCCCGCCTACAAGGTGGACGGACGATCTGACTAAGGTCGCAGGAAGTCGCTGGATGCAGGCCGCTTCCAACAGGTCATTGTGGAGATCTTTGGGGGAGGCCTATGTTAAGCAGTGGACTTCCTGAGGCTGATATGATGATGATGATGATGATGAAATAGTCCTGACCCTACGCTAACATTGAGGTTTTTAACATTGAATTTTCAATCTCAAACCACCTATATGAATAGCCAATAGATATAGATCAATCAGTTATTAGCTAAGGGAATCGAACCCGCTGGTGGTTTTAACCGACAACGCCACGGAGGGTAGTAATGAGAGAGATGTGAGTAGCACTATATTGAGTATACTATTAATGCGTAGTGTAGGGCTAATAGGCTAGTTTCATACATTTTTATTTTTGTTTATAACGGAAGGTTACGTTACGCATAATCAAAATCAGAAAGAATTTTTAAAATCCGTTAAGTAGTAAGCAAGTTACAAATATATGGAAGTTGGTGGTAGGAGTGATAGAAAAGGATGCAACATGCACGGCGTGACGTCATCTTCCATAAGGTGCACGCGTGCGAAAGAGACAACGAGTGTCCCCACCGTACTATTAAATGTATTAATATCTCAGTCATTTTACATTCAATTTTGATGCTGTTTTCAAATTCGTTTGTTTTTATAAACGATGCTTTTAAGGAATGATTACTTATTGCTCAAATAAAATCTTGGACACAACCCTATTGCTCAGAATAAAATGTATGGAATAAACGCCACAATAAATATAATCAACCTCCATTGTGTAATAACTAATAATATAAAAAATATGATTTCTGTAAAATATTAGTTTATCGTATCTGATCTAAGAATACTATACCTCTAATAAAGGATCTGCGTATGTGACTGTTCCGCCTATATGCACAAATAAGTGTTGCACTGTCGCCGTACTTGGCGGGTACTGTAACAAACAACAAACTTATTAAAACATCAGTAAAAACACATAGTCGCTAACCCACAAGTACATAAGTTTTAATTGCTTTGTACAGAAGTATTTAAAAAAATTACTTTCTTAATCTAATCGAAACCATTTTTAAAAGTTGGTTTTAGAAAAAAAAACTCAGTGCTGAAATCGAACTTGGAGCTTTCCGTTTGTATGTATATTAGGTTTACGCGTTTAATGCGTCACAGAAGCCGTCGTATATATGTTCTATAAATATTTAAGATAATTATAATAAAATGTTAACGCTTTTATTATGATCACATTTGAATAATTTATGCAAACATAGGACGTTTTATATGACTCCCAATATTAGTAAAATTGTATTATTTAGGCATAAAGATTTTATCAATTTAACAAGGGAAAGATATTTTTAAAAGACCGAAGTTGTCGAAACTTAGATAAATAAATAAATACATAACAAAAATGTAATTTAAGTAAAACATCACATAAGTATTATGATTAAATAGAAGTACCTAAATCTATTATTATTACTAAAATACTGTTTACGCTATCTTTCTCAACTCCATTCTTTACTCCTTCATTCACAATTCTTAAAGGTCAGCGTTGTTGACTACGAATCCCGTACATTTTGCAACAATGTGTGGATTCATTCATATTTTAAAAAAAACTACAAAAGCGTCAATTTGCAAATTCTCTATTCAGCTTGCACGAAAAAGTATACTTTCAAAATCACGTGTTTATTATACTACAAACTACATTGCCAATATTAAATATACATAGTACATAATCGTCACGCCTGTATTCCATAGGGGTAGGCAAAGTCTATAGATAGTCACTTTGCTGCTGACTCTCTTGACTTTCGCTTCATCCAAGATCATCAACCTACTATTACAAGCATTCTCATCGGTTCATGGTACTTATAACCTGACCCTTAATTATACCGGGTATCTCAAGACTGCTACCGAAAACGAAGCCGGGTGGTAGTTTTAGTGACTACAAACACAATGCAACTAAAAAATTCGCAAAGAAACGCGACAATTATTTTTTATGATTTTTTAAATATCGTCAATTTTGGGTGGTAAATCCATAGTTTATGCTAAAATAATAATTTAAACTCTTTTATACCTTAGATTATTTATAAATAATAGGGTATACACTATTATTTTAGGAAAAAAATTATTTACCACCCAAATATGGTCATAGGAAAAAAATAACAAAAAAAAAATTGTCGCTTTTTTTTTGCAACTTTTTCTGTTGCATTATGTCTGAAGTCGCTTAAACTACCACCCGGCTTCGTTTTCGGTAGCAGTCTTGATATACCCTGTATATTTTTTACAATATTAATTGTAAACCTTTAATTATAAAGATTAATTAAAAGAACTCTGTAACGTTCAACCGAATTTATTACATTAAACCTGTCAAATGTATCCTAAATAAAGCGGCAAAATGGTACTGCAGTACCTTCAAAACGGTCGCCGGTTACCATCTAGACCGAATTCTCGGTATTAAAAGTTCAAGGTGTGTTACTTTCAATTCGCTCATTGTTGGCGCGGACGCTTTTGAAATTATTCCGCGCAAGTGCACGTCTTTGCGTTCTTGCGATTCCCGCTAACTGTACAAGGTCAAGCTATGGATACATATCCTTCTATTGAAAAGGGAGGGTGGATTGATTTTATACAGAATATTTCGTTTCTTAGTATTTTTTATTTCTGTCAAGGATTATGTTTGCGATTTGCGAGCAACTTGGTATGTACTTATTGATCTTGTTATTAATATTACTTGATTTATCAACAACGGATAATTAATATGTTAGCTACCGCATACTTTAATGATAAAAACATTACAAAACAGCTGCAAAACAGAGAACTCTGTCCAAGATATTTAAACGCATGTGAAGTTCAACATCGCGCACTAGACTTTTAGGCGACTGTGCGAGATCTCACGGGTCAAAGACTCGCGTGACAAATAGATGCGTTTAAAAGAAAACATTTTCCACTTCCATGGCCTTCACCCATCAAAAGGGATGGTCTTACTCCACACTGGTTATACTCATCCTGCTGGGACTCTACAATTTAGAATATGAAAGGGCTTAGATCTATTGTGTATTGGAGACCTTTTGCTGGTATCTTAAACGATAAAGAAATACGCTGCGAGGAAACCAACGTACCATAGACATCTTCAAGAACAGTTTGGTGTGTGAAGTCCGCCAGTCCACACACTAGTCCAGCATGATGGACTATGACCTAAACACTCAATGGGGCTCTCGATTGTAGAAGCTAGAACTTTGCAGTGGAGCGGTAGACGGGTTGGAATATTAGTTAAATAAGATATCTCACCGTGTCCGGGTCACGCGGGTGCTCCACAAAAGCGGAGAACTCTACGAGGCGAAGCTTGTGCGTGGCGATGGCGCGGCCTTCCCATGGCGGTGGCGGCGCCACGTCCGCCGCGCCGCCCACGCCCACGCCGCCCACACCGCCCACGCCCTTGTAGCCCGCGCCCGGGAACGGCTTCACACTGACCACAAACATCAACTCATCAACAATTTGTAGGGGATCAATCACCACGCACTAAAACGGTGAAGGTAAACATCGTGAGGAAACCTGCATACCATAGTGATTTATAAGAATTTCTATGGTATGTAAGTCCAACCCGCACTAGGCCAGCGTGGTGGACTATATGCCCTAACCACTCTCAAACGTATTCTCGATTGTACAGTAGGCCCGTGCCCTGCAGTGGGACGTACATATATGGGTTGATACTGATATTTGCGCACGCGGCAGTGTGCACACTGCAACGCAGATAGGTTCCGCGTGCATCTTCCACGATTCAGCATCATCATCACCATTATCTCAGCTACAGAAAGTCTAAGTGGACATAGTCCTCCCCCAAGGATCTCCACATCGACCTGTTGGAAGCGGCCTTCATCCAGTGATTTCTTGCAACTTTAGCCAGATTGACTTAGCCTCCCATGATTGAGCCTATATAATCGTAAGATTGCTTAGGCCTTGTGCTGGTGAAGAGTATGCCCACAAACATTAAAATGTTATGTCCTGGATACTTCACTCAGTGTCTTTAGCTACAGGAAGTCTACTGCTAGGTCTTCCCCAAGGATTTCTATAAAGACCTGTTGGAAACTGTTTTTGTCCGGATCGCTATCAATACCTAAATGCAACCTTCTCAATGTTACTTTATTGTTTTTGTACGAAATATATCTGCATGTTAAGTAAATGTACTTGCCCGTGAAAAGACGAACAAGTAGTAAAGTAAGAACCTAGCAGAGTGGTTTAATCCAAGATACATACATTTTTAGCAGAGCACCAATGTTTTGTCATATTGCCACATCATTCAATACTCGATCTAAATAAAACTCTACTGACCATCAGAAAACATAACGATTAAAAAAATATACAAGAAAACCGTAACGTGGAACTATGATAAAATTATCTCAGTAACAATAAAACTCTGTTATTGAAAATAAATTTTTGCCCTCCAGCATTCTACGAAGTAATCCTAGAATCGTTTTTTTTTTCAGAGTGATTCAAATTGCATATCTTTAGAATGGGTTTACTAAGTAATCTATTATTAAATAAAAATAACTTATAATTAATTATGTATATCTACGTGGTATATAAGATCTAATACTCACTCTTGTGATGTGCCGGGCTGAAGACCTGGCTGCCAAAATTGCTGCAAAAATAATCATCAAGTTCAATAAATAATAAAACAACAGCCACAATACTAAGCTGTCTTGTTATTTGGCTGAATTTGTTAAATCTACACACTTAAGCGTTTTCTCATATATTCACGTTAAAGATGATTATATTTTATCTGATTCATAAGTTAGCGTTTCGCAATTAATGTGAGCTTTGCGAACATCTCGTCCATTCAGTGCTTGCGTATGTACACAGTTGCATTCGGAGGTTTTATTCAGCGCACTGTACGCGATTGTGAAAAAACATCGAATGAAAAATGTGAGTAAAGCGAATTCAGTTATTGATTTGTGTTATTGTTGTGTATATTTTTTCCATACGTGCATTTGGCAACATGCCTAAATAGTAGAAGCAACACGAATCAGAGGCAATTTAGTCTGGTGTTTTTTTAACAAATACCACAAAGGCATGCCTTTTGCAAGTTGAGTACCGTGTGGTGGTACGCTGGGTGTGGTAAACCTGCAACGATCTGTGCGCTAGATAGCGTGCTCATTGACTGCATGGCCTTTTCCTTCATCACCCCACCGTCCTAAACGTTATTTATATATTTAACATGTACCTATATGTTTGAAAATCTTTGTGATTCTATCAGGCGACTTGTAAATAAGTCGACAACACTTACCACTTTGAGTTTGGCCTGTATTTCTCGTAATTTTCGCCTAGCTAGCACCTGTATGTGTGACGAGACTTGCTTTCTCGTGCGCGTCTTGCCCGTCCTGAGTTTGATATACCTCGCTATTAACTCGTTCCTTCCTGTAAAACAATTTCCATCAATTAAAACGTGCTGCGAATGGAAAACCAAAAAATATACAAAAGTGTGCGTCGATTGACATAACCCGCGAAATGTTTCGCATAGTTGATTCAGATAAACGCGCGCTCCACAATGCGATGCCGGCGGAGCTGCGCCGATCTGTTATGAAACAATTTTCAAAATATTTTGAATAGCTATTTTCAATCATTGAAACTGCAGTCGGCCAGGAATGCGGGGAGGATCGAACGGACTCAATGCAACTTGCCGTTCTGTTATAATTTTCAACCGGCATTCACTACATTGTATTTATATTATATTTTCGGTTGAAATATCAATTAAAATTTCACCACGAATACTTTTGCGTCTGTCGTATTAATTAACGATCGCCGGAGCGGCTTAATTAAATTACATGTAGGAAAGTGCAGTACGCGTGTTGTCTAATAAATCGTGATTACGGTAATTGAAACAAGATCTAATTGACCTTGTGTCGCGATTATAATTTAGGTAACAGTGTATTAATTGGTGAACAACAAGGGGGAAGGCTCGGTCGGACCAAAGTAAATTGAAATCTCATTGAATTCGGGGAATGCGATGGCGACGAGAGGCGGCTGGTGCGAATTTAATTAACCCCTTGCTTGCTCGTTGAGGCGAGCGTGTACCGTGTACATATTATAGTACTGTGCGTCTATACACTCCACTCTGTACATTGTACAACTATCTGTACGTAAATTGGACGCACTCGTGGTATGATTTCGTTCACGGCATTCGACAATAAACATCGTAATATTATACGAGCGTGTCAATGTGCGCTACTCGTGTTCACTCTGTTTTATTTATGCATTTTTAATAGCGCCATTGAGCGTAATGTGTAGACTCAATTTGAATATTACTTTTTTTGCAATTTATTAGAAGTCAACACTTGAAGCTTTCATAAATAGGTAATAATTTTCACCCAAAGGCATCAACATAAAAGAACACAAATCAGAACGGCAATTATTTTTACCTTTATACGACATTAAATTGAAAGCGGTGAGTTTTGGAAACAAACCCTAGAAGACTGTTAAGTCAAACATTCTTGAAATTACTTCGAAATTATGGCAGTGTCGTAAAGTTTTCACGGCGCGGGCGTTAAGCTAAAATTAGTAAGTGTGGCCACTCTAACAAATTGCTGTTAGCGAGGATTAGTAAGGAATATATTTGTCGTGTGTGGTGTGTTGTGAGTAGTGTTGCATCGGTGGCACCGCCGCACCGCGCCAGTGACATCGCCGCCCGCGAATCGAGCATTAAGAGTGCTTTCACCCGAAACGTCGCGTCGAGTGCTCGTGTGCATCCTTCTATAAATAGTGCGGGATGCATAAGGACCGACAGAACGTTTCTATTCCGCGGCGAATAGAAAAACAAGAGATGATTATTTATTAGTTCGTTAGTTGGCTAATTTGGTCCATTGGCAGCGCGACGCGACGCGGCCACGCTCTCGCGCGCTCGCGCCGGATGAAATTGTGCGTGCACGCTCCGACAAACCGAGCACCACGCAGACTTATTCATATTAAAACGTATAATTACTAGAGAATAGCGTCATTTTTATTCATCGTGTCAATCATCATTACGACACACGCTTTATAACTTATCAATGGAAAACGAAGATACGTTGTTATAGAGGCAATTTGATATTTTTGTTGGTTCATTCGTGACCGGAGGCGTTGTGAAACGTAATTTATTCGCCAACTGGGGAGATATTGAAGATCCATCAGAAATGCATTAACGTTCGTTCTCGTACCTGAAGCATGACTTCGCGATTGTTTTCGCTTAAAAGGGCTTTATTCCCAGAAATATATTTTCATCACTACGGAGGCGGGCGATAACATTGCTGTGAAGTGCTTACTATATAAATTCGATTATTGTCCGCTTACTACAAGCTGCTGTGAATGCACAATTTTATGCGTGGTCAAACAAAGATGTCTTTGGGATAGCGCCCATGAATTATGATACGCAAGATATGGCGCGAAGGCGTCTATTAAATACATACCTGGCGTAAAACAACTTATCTGGGGGCGCGGCCGAGCCCCCTCCAAGTCGAGCTATAGGCCGTAACATAACGTTCTCAAAGCAATTCAGACCATTTTCAACCCCCTTTAACTTCGTTGTGACTAAAGCATGAAGCCTGAATTTTCAATTACTAAGTAGGCATTGTGTAAACACGGTATATTTAAAATTTCATTCAATTTGAACCAGTAGTTTAAGAATTGTAACTAGTCAAACTTTCTTAATTTTGTCACTCACTGACTGACCGATCATCAAAAGTCTAAGGCACTTCTAGCAGACATAGAACCTTCAAATTTAGAATATAATTAGTGTTTAGTGTCTAAAGTAAGGGAAAATTCAAACATTTCATAATTTGTGTCTAGTTTTCTAGATAGACCAACTGCGTGAATAACTTTGTAATCCCATATAAATGTATAGGATTACAAAGTTACATTTACAGTTAATGAATCATTGTACCCGTAATGGAATAATAGTTGTAGATAGATATCTATATACAAGAGGCATAATAGGAGGGAATATAGAGAGGGAAATAGTGTATTCAGCCCATGAAACTGTACAACATTCCTCTAGAAAAACATGACGAAGAAAAACTTGCAAATAAATAGATTAAATAACTCGAAAATATCAATTACAATGAAAGAAAGAACATTAATAATCAAATCCGCTATATTTGTGATAAATTGATACCTACAAAAATAAGAAAAATCCATAAGACAGAGGCTTTAAGAAAAATCGTTAGTGATATTCTAGAAGTAAGAAGTACTGAAAAGGAATAAAGTAGGACTCTACAAAAAGACGTGAGAAAGCAGCATTATGTATAAATGGTACGATACAATTATGTTTTCATGCTATGGCCAAGTCGATCCATTTATTTAAAACGTAAAGAATTTTTAATATTGATATGGTAATAACTAACGTAATAACTTTATATAGAAGGTCCTTTAAGGACTAAATAAATTAATCGACTTGGTATTACATGCATCTCACAAGTTTTTGCGGTAGAAAACCTGAGCTACGAGACTTGGAATTTTTTTACAGGATGTTTTTGATGGGATACAACTTACTATACAATATAGTATTTAAAAGTATGCTGTGAGCAAACTCTTAAGTAGGTAAGAAAGTGTATAAAGTATGTAAGTATTAATAAGTTATCAACTGAAGCTCGATTTCATAAAAATCTTTACTATGAGTACTGAGTTGATAATATGAACTTGTCTAAAAATGTAGTCAAAGGTGTAAGATATTTTATTGACATTATCATAAATAGAGCGAATATACCGGGTATCTCAAGACTGCTACCGAAAACGAAGCCGGGTGGTAGTTTTAGTGGCTACAAACACAATGCAATTAAAAATTTCGCCTAGAAACGCGACAATTTTTTTTTATGATTTTTTAAATATCGTCATTTTTGGGTGGTAAATCCATAGTTTTTGCTAAAATAATAATTTAAACTCTTTTATACCTTAGAGTATTTATAAATAAAAGGGTATATACTATTATTTTAGGAAAAAATGTATTTACCACCCAAATATGGCCATAGGAAAAAAATAACAAAAAAAAATTGTCGCTTTTTTTTGCAACTTTTTCTGTTGCATTGTGTCTGAAGTCGCTTAAACTACCACCCGGCTTCGTTTTCGGTAGCAGTCTTGATATACCCTGTATGTTGTCTTTAATATTTGTATTGCATAAACTTTTAAGTTTATTTTTCTTCTTGACTTATAAGTATTTTAGGCAAATATATTATTGTGAATGTCTTAGTGACGCACCGAATATTTCGTCCTAAATGAAAGTCACAGAGAACGCTTTCAATAAGAGACATCGATAAAAACAAAAATATTTGACTTTGTACTGAATTGGAGCGTCCGTTCCGTCTTAGCTGAATTTCACGCTGACCCAAACAGAAGCTATGCGAAGCAAATCCTCGCGGAAAGGGTTGAGTTGCGACAGGTCTAAGGAGGATTTCTCGGGAGACAATCGGGAGTTATGCTCGAAGGCGGGCGCGGGGGTGCGGCGGGCGCGGCGGGCGCGAGGGGGGGCGGTGCGCTAAACAACGGCGCGGGCGGCCCGCCCCTTCTTTATATTTTCTTACTGCGTTCGCCGCCTAGCGGCGCGGCCGGGCCCCTTACACGCTCGCTCGCTCACTAATTGCGCATTCTTCGCATAGTTTAGCCCTCCCGACGAACCCCTCGCCCGCCGCCCCCGGACCACGTGAAGCCGTGTGCCGACGAAACTTTCATACTGCCAGGATATTGAGCGGTTTTGAATGTCTTAACTCACGAACGTGCCGGCACCACTGCTCCGAGCTAGAGCTTTGTTGGCAAACTGTTCCCAACTACACACCGTAGCGTGCGAGCGCGCCTCGGCAAGTTGCCGCCACACGTGTTCGCTGCACTTACCCGCCGCGCCGCTGCCGACACTACCCAATACTCGCCGATACAACCCGCAACACACCACACACGCCTCACCGGCCCACTACACCCAATAGCATATAACTTAAACCCTAATTGGTCGATATGTTTTGAGATTGTCTATCTTGTAGTGGTAACTGATACGCCACATGTGGTTATCAATCGGATGATGTCACGGTTTGCAAATTACCTATGATCTGCTGTCACTGATTGCGATTTCACAAAAATAATAATCAAATTATGGTTGATACATCTGTTATCCCACGATCCACGTCGGGTCGGTGGAACGTGTATTACCCATCTTACAGATATGGTCCGACACACTTTTTACGAGCAACTGTTTGCCTGAAGTCAACCTTTACTTTAATAATACGAATCCAAGTAAATCATATTTTTTAACGGAAACATTTCCACAAGAGACCTGAACTTGGAATCGAACCTTAGTGTTTTGAGATAAGGAGACTCGTTGTGATTATTCTAAGCTTTAAAACGTTTGAAGATATATGAACACTTGCAATGCAAAAAATCGTGACCAATTCAAGTAATCAAAATTTGGTATCGATTTGTGAATATAACCCATATTATGGAGAGTCTGAGGTACTTCAATACTCGTTACCTCCAATAATCAATCATCAAAGCATAACCGAATCTCATTTATATTCAATTTCTTTCCTACAAAAACATCTTAAAAATACTGCACACATGGCAATCAAGTGTACGAAATGAATGCGACATTAGATGGGGTGAGCAGGGAGCTCGATGGACAAGGATGACGCACTCCGGCGCTAGATTAAGCCCGGGAGGACACGTCCCGGAGTAATGTGCTCATATATTGTCCGGGCGGGCGCGTGTCCGCAATTATTATACACCACCATGCTCTTTTACTCGTGTTTATAGGCTCAAGAAAGTTGAGAGCATAGACATCTCTTTATTGCTTTGTAATGGACTGGTGAAACACCGTGAGCAACTTACATACTAAGAGTATAATTTATAAGAATTTCTATGGTATGTAAAGCCTCCCAACCCGCACTAGGCCAGCGTGGTAGCCTAACTCCTTTCAATCGTATTCTCGATTGTAGAGGCCCGTGCCCTGCAGTGGGACGTATGTGGGCTGATACAGATACAGATATTTAACGCATTGTTTGAGATGTGTTTCCATAATATAAACAACAAGCATTTATACTCGTAATCTAATAGTATGTACACTCCAACATAATAAAATGTGAAGAGAGTAAAACTGTTCCTAATACTTTGAAAACAGCATGGCAACAACACGTTCGGGCGCCAAAAGATCGTAGACGATCTATACATAGGTTTACCTGAAACGCGACTCACATGGCTCACCACTCACCATGTTCTTAATAAATGTGTATGGTAGTCAGTCACTATCCGCATACAGATATGCTGAGATCTATTTACGCTAAGTTTTTTACTCTTTACACACGAGAGTTAAATCCGTGCAAATTAAATGTAACAAATATTTAATTAAATTACACAAAGCAAGATCTCCGCGAGTCTCGTACCCTTTTTCGTTTTATAAAGATACGAAGGGATTGGGAGCAATTTAAACGGCGAATTTCTTTACGCCTATTAAATCACTTAAGGTGGACATATCGCCTTTGTGGTAAATTTGTTTAGCAATTCCATTTGGCACCACGACGGGCCTGAGCGGGCAGTCCTTTAATTAAAACCGGGACGTATAACGTTAGCGCCCGACGCAAACTTAATGTGTGTCCGGCGGTGTAAATGGCACTCGCTCCCACTAATAATTGTTCTACGTCAATTCTGCTCCATAACCTTTCCAAAAAGGTCCATTCTGAATCTATTACGTCGACAGTGTTAGTTTTAGTTATTAAACGCGCCGTGAGCCGCCCGTGTTGTTTCCCTCGTTCGTAAGGCATTATGATCGCTCGCCACCGGTGGCGTAAACACAGATTTTCTCCAGCAGTTAATTTACTAAGGCAAAACGTTTCTTTAAGTAGCAGTCGTCACGTAGGCGTTAACGAGCTGCCCGAGTTAACATTGTAACGTGAAAAAATTCCCGCCAAGCCACCCTGTTGTTTAAGAACGGGAAGTGTTCATTTTAATAATCACGATTTATTGGTTCTCCGCGAGTTTATAGAGCGCCGTGAAGGAGCTGAATTTTTACTTTCACGGAGAACGCAGTGAAAGTTTTAGTGTTCGCTCAGCTTTTTCCCAACTGCGGAACGTGATAAAGTCCTAACAGCGAACAAAAGCAACGCGACTCCACTTGACTTCTTCGAATTGGCGACATGGTCCGATCGAGTGAGATAATAATTGTCGGTTCACGTCTTTCCGTGGAATCCTATTGCGCAAACCGCTTTGTCGGCTCACATCAATAGGTACCTACAGTGGCTTTTGTCTCGTGCCACATCCATTGTTCATTTTGGGCGCCCGGCCTTGATATCGCTCCATTATTTAAATAAATTGACATGTACGTTAATCGAACGTAATAATGTCTGCGTTAACATATTTCATCATTTTCTGCTTGATGTATTTTCATTTCTTTGAGTTTGTTAACCGTGATGTTTCAATTCCCAAGTCGGGTGTTGTACATGTTTATATTTTTAGATATATTGTTTAATCTGTATGTATTAGTACTATGGGTAAAAAGGATTTCATGTTATGAAATAGAAAAACTAGTAACAAGGGGGATAAGCTCGTTGCATTTGACATTTTTTGTAGGGAAATAGAGTGAGATTAACTTAAAGTACACGTGTAGGTTAATTTATAAAAATGTGAATGAGTATCAATATTCGAAACATCAGTAATTTATTTATTTATTTAACACTTTATTGTACACCAGATACAGAAGAGTAATGACAGAATAAAAATGAAAAAAAAAAACACAAATTCATTTGCTTGAAACAATAACACTAATTTACGATACTGGGATTATAAAACTATGACCTGGACTTTATGAACAAATAGTTTTCCGAAACTATGAACTGAATTTATCTAAAAAAATAAGAGCATATCTTGTATACATCCTTGATTAAGTGTCAAAACATTTTATTTTAATCTCTGTATATCGAGAGCAATATTTGATAACGCATCCGATAAATCAAAGGCCTAATGCACAGGAACTTAAATATATGAAACCCTATCTCATAAATAAAGGTTTTTATAGCAAAACAAGTGGAGTTTTAAAATAAATATTAAAATGGTATTCACTTTTGTTTGCATGCCACTCGTTTTTATAAAAAAAATAACAGCTTTGTAGGTCAGTGTAAAGGTTGTTGTAACATAAAATAAAAGTTATAAAACTGAAACGCGACTACGAAAGCGCCTGTAAAAGCAAAATTAATTTCATACGCGGAATTTTGTACATTGACTTTTAAACTGCCATAGTCAGGTGATGAGGGATTGTCATCACCAAAAAGAACTACTAACCTAAATTTTTTTCACGGTGGACGCGTGTTCAAATCTCAGGGCACACCTCTGAATTGTGTATTGACTATTGATAGACAATTACCATACAAAAAATGAATAGTATGTAAAGTCCGCTAAAATGCAATAGGCCAGGGTGGTGCACTATATGGCCTAAAGCCTCTCTATCACACTTTCAAGTGTATAGGGGACTCGTGCCTTGCAGTCGGCCACGTATATACGTGTCGGCGTGGCCCATATGGGCTGATACAGAAAACAGTCACTAATGGTTTTCCATTGTGATCCTTTCTTATTTAATTTGCATAGTGATTATAAACTAGGTTTCATTTAAGCCCTAGGATGTTCACTTCTCGGATTAAAGATTATTCTGTCTGGATTATTTATTTCAAAAGAGCATCAACGTCCGTACGATGATCAATTGTAGATTTGTGATTGCTTACTATCAAATTAGTCATTTCCTCGTTTGTCAGCTCTATTGCTCTACCTCTAGCGCCGTGGTTCCTAACCTGGGGGTAATTACCCCCGCGGGGGTAAAACCTGTATTTTGCGGGGGTAACAATGAGCTGGCTATCGTCTTAAGTAAAACAAAACCTAATATTACAAACTTGTAAAAGCTAAGCAGTACCTTGTGGTACTGTGGTGTTATAAAAATTTTAAACTTATAGAAATTTCAAAAGCATACTTATTGGTTATGTACAATTGTTTTAAGTTTAATAAAGTAAAGTATAAGGTATTAACACGTGTAGTTTGAGATCATCCTTGGGAGGAGGGGTAAAATCAGTCACCCTTAGATCTTAGGGGTAACGGACCTAAAAAGGTTAGGAACCACGGCTCTAGCGTCATATGGACGAAAAAAGAAAAAATAATAATAAAATAATCAACAGTAATTAATTAAGGTTTATTTGTAAAAAAATAATATCGTAACACTCTAATTTAAAATTATCTTCTTTTTATTATAACTTGGATGGCTCAAACGTAATTTTAGATGTCGCCCACCCTGTGATTTACACGGCGGACATATTAAAAAGTATTCCACTTAGTATTCAATATCCTCATTCTAATTTCACTCTGATGACTCAACTTCAGCATATCAAACATATTCAACATATCTATGGCTAATCTCTAATTTTCTGATAACGTTTATATTATTATCTATATTAAGTCAGCGACAAATAACCAATAAGTGTCCACTAATATGTATACGGGTATAAAACGTATCATGCATAGATAACACGGTTTAATGTTTTTCCGTGTAAGCTCTTTTTTTATTTATCGGCCTTGAATACACGAACGGCAGGCTTAAGGAAGGTCATGGTTCAGATGGGATGTTTTGCATATCCGAGATAAAGAGTTTCAGGAAAAACGTTCATGAGGACCCTTAGAATACGATTACAGATGCTTGTGAGAAAAGTGAGCGTATTTAATAGCAAAAATGTTGACTTTCCCTGCTTCCATCTACGGAACTGAATGAAAACTTTATGGGTGGCTTCTTAAACTAGACTTTTTTTTTTTATACTGGTCTGGCATCGTGGCGGCATTGCACCTGATGGAAAGTGCCAATGCCGCCCAGGCAGAGTATCCATTGGCATCGGACGGCAGTCCCATGCCAATGGAAACAATTATGCCGGCCTGCTAAGCTGCCTCTTCATGCTAAGGACTGTGCACATTTCACATCTGTATGACACATTCTTCAGTGGTCGTGTTATAACTCATTTTTTGCATAGGTCCGGCAAATGATCGAACGGCTCACCACCGGTATATACAGCTACAACACTTGAATAGAAGTTGGATTGTTGGATTCTAAACATGAGAGGAAAAACAACGACATCCATTGGGCCTCTGATAATCTTTCTTATCTAACGAAATATAATAGCGAAACCAAGCGTCATTCACTTCAAGGCGCTTTTCTCGTTATACTATTCCGGTCGAAATAGCACTTTCCTACAATAATCCAAGTGTTTCCTACAGTGCCTAGATAGTTTGAGTTTTTCATTACAATTTCACAACGATTAATATTTATCGAGTTAAAACATTTGTCCGTTCCTTCCTGTCATAGTATACAGCCCATGCAGGCTACCCTATCAGGCTTAAATTTAGTGACTAGCTGAAGGTTTATGGTGCTATACCAAGAAATTGACGAGAGAATTTTGTTGTACCGACGGTTTATTGTCCGACTTTGTGGTATATGTATTAATGTAAATTAACTATAATATCCTCTAACCCGCACTAGGCCAGCGTGGAGGACTATATGGGGTAACCACTCTCAATCGTACTCTCGATTGTAGACGAGGACCGTGCCCTGCAGTGGGACGTATATGGGCTGATACAGAACTATAATATACTTATTATTGGTGTATGATTCCCGGACTCACCGTACATCTTGCCCTCGTCTGACAGTATAATCTTGCGTCGTCCGCACGGCGGGTATATCGCCAGCGCCTCCTGGAAGCTCTGTTCGATGTCCGGGCTCCACACGCCCTCCGCGTCCGCCGCCGACATGTCCTGCGAACGACACTTTCAATCAACAATCTTCATACATACATACATAAACTCACGCCTTTTTACCAGAAGAGGTAGGCAGAGGCGTCAGGACACCCACATTTCGCCTTGTGTGTTCCGTCCCATGATGTGATAGGTGGTGAGCCTATCGCCATATTATATTGCCATATACAGGCACAAATTCCTGACTCTGGGCTGATAATGAATAGAAAAATCCAATATCACTTTGCCCAACCCGGGATTCGAACCCAAGACCTCAGCTTTGTGATCGTACCTTACATCTACAACTACGCCACCGAGGCAGTCAACAATCTAGCGATTATCCTTTTTTCTAGACTGCCCTCTCTTTTCTTTTCTTATATCCATGCAAAGGTTGTTTGTAAGAAATCGCCTAGAGCGATAAGACCGCCATCTGCACTTTTTGTTCATTTGTAATATATTTAAGTATTTATTCTCTTTATGTGGAGTTAAGAAGAAATGTCTTACGGCCGGTCTCTATATCCTATCTTTAACAAGAGGTTAGAATAGCTACCATTCCTATGTAGATACAATGAATTCTATGAATCAATAAACAAAGATGGACAATGGTAAATATATGATGCCTAGCTATCGATAAATATATGCAACATACCTATATTTATTTATTTTATTTAAACACTTTGTACATATTAATAGTACAGGCGGACTTAATGCCTAAGGGCATTTTCTACCAGCCAACCTTAAGGTAGTGCAGAGAGACGGAAGCAGGTGCTTATTAATTTATAAGGAAATAAATGAGAAGAGAATATATATTTATAAAACATAAATAAATAATAATATTTATACGAATATATATCTATTTAATTATTATTATTTACCAATACAATTATATATATACCTACACATACATACATACATATAATATATATATATATACACACACATACATATATATAAACAAGTAAATAAATAAATACCTACATTAGTGGTGAGAATCTGCTACTTCGGCGAGGAGTAATTGTCGAACCTTAATCTTGAAAGCCTGCCGTGTTGTGCACGACCTGATTTCGAGTGGGAGTGCATTCCAGAGAAGAATGGATTGGATAGTAAAGGAAGAGTGAAGGAAGTCAGAACTATGAGGGGGACATTTTAGAAGGAGATTGCTAGACGAGCGCAGATTTCTAGAGTGAGTATCACTGAGGTAAATGAATTGCGGAGACAGATAAGAAGGAGGGGAAGGAGACTTTAGAATAGAGAAAAGGGTAGTGAGGGCACGCAACGAACGGCGCTGCCGGATGGGAAGCCATTTTAACTGCGATCGGTAGGAAGAGATATGGTCAAACTTGCGAAGATTAAAAACAAATCGAATGCAGTTATTTAGAAGACGGTCGAGTTTGTTGAGTAAATCTGCATTCAGATCAAAATAGCACACATCACCATAGTCGATAACCGGAAGGATTAAGGTTTGCACTAGCATAGCCTTGGTTTTAAATGGTAGGAAATTCTTCAGGCGATAGAGAGAACGAAGAGTACCGATCACTCTCTGACTGACAGAAGTCACCTGGGGTCGCCAGCTCAGGGTAGCGTCGATGTGTAGTCCGAGATCCTTTACACTAGGGCACCAAGGTATGACAGAGCCATCAAAAATAGCCGAAGGGATGTTTAAAAAATTCAGCCTGCTAATCATTCTCGGGCTGCCAATGATGATGGCCTGGCATTTCGTCGGATTAACAGATAGCCCGAAACTATGTGACCAACGTTTGATATGTTCGAGGTCTCTGTTAATCCTATCCACAGCAGTGTGTACACAGTCGACGCCAGCCTGATAGTATAACTGCAAGTCATCAGCATACAGATGATACGCACATTGAAGGTTAAGGGTTATGAGGTTTATGAAAATAGAAAATAACAACGGAGAAAGTATACCGCCTTGAGGGACACCAGACTCAATCTTGCACCAGTTGGACTCGGAGTCGTTTATACGCACCGACTGCTGGCGTCCCTGAAGATAGGATGAGAACCAATCCAATTCCACTGGAGAGACCAAAAGATGGGAAAGGATAGCTAAAAGGATGTCGTGACTGACAGTGTTGAAGGCATTTGAAAAATCCACCAAAGCCAATACGGTGACTTTGCCGGTTTCCATGCCCGCCCTTATGTCGCCAGTCACTTTGAGGAGCGCGGAGACGGTGCTGTGACCTGGCCTAAAGCCAGATTGAAGTGGGCACAACAAGTTATTCACGTGGACGTGCTTAAAAAGTTGCTTGTGCGCACAGGCCTCCAGCACCTTGGAAAGGAAAGGGAGAATAGAGATGGGACGGAAGTGATTGACGAGAGAAGGATTGGGGATTTTGGGGAGCGGAATAACAAAGGCGTTTCTCCACTGAGATGGGAAAACGCCAGTGCTTAGGGAAAAATTGATAATGTGGGAGATATCTATATCTCTCTACCTCTGTTAACCAAAACATAAAATGCAATGAATTCTCTAGTTAGAGAGATAGATTTTTTTTAAATATATTATAGGTGTCATACGAGCATGCGGTTCACCTGAGGGTAAGTGAACACCGCCGCCCATGGACATCTGCAACACCATAGGGCATGGAGATGCGTTGCCGGCCTTTGAGGTGGGAATACGCTCGTTTTTTGAAGGTCGCCATGTCGTATCTGTCCGGGAATGATGCCGCTGGCAACTGGTTCCACAGATTTGTGGTACGTGGGAGAAAGTGCCGGGAAAAACGTACTGTGGTAGATTTCCAACCTCCAAGGTGATGTGGAACCAATATATAGGAATCGGCCATTAAACATCATCATTGGGATGTCACTTTAGATATCAACCGATATTTATCAAAGACACCAAAACATATTGTCTCCTGAAATTCCAAAATAAAATCTATACTTAAATTAATTGTTTATGGTCTTATCATCAGTCACAGGAGGTCCACTTCGGTGGACGTTCACTCCACTTGAGAAACTTTCCACCTAAACGATAATCAGTTCTCAGTGCCGTGCGTCATGAATGTTTGTAATATTAATTTATTTACGGATAGGTACTGGAAGTCCCCATAGAGTTAGACAAATTATAAGACACGAAAAGATTATTATAGGATTACAGGCGGTTGTTCTCTCATATGTGAGAGGCCGCTTGGGTAGGTACCACCACAATGTCTATTTCTTCGCCAAACAGCAGTGTAATGCACTTTTGTGTTTCGGTTTAAGTTACTACTAGACATATTGAGACTTAACATCTTATATCTGGATGGCGAGCGCAGTGGAATGACAAGCATTGCTTTGTAATTCCAGGTGTTTTTTGGTTTTGCTACTGTTTCTTGAGAATTTTAATATCGGTTACCATCAGGCGAACGGTTTAGTTAGTTTGAGTGAAATAGCTATTGGAAACATCATCATCATTTTCTTCCATCGAGCATTAGTCTTAAACTTTTACATTGCTACTTAAAATAGCCTCTTTTATGAGCCATAAAAAGGAACAAATAGTGTTTAATATCTAAATATGGTAGATACTAATAGGCATCATAAGAAAATTACAAGAATTAAGTGTTGCACTTACAGCAAATTATAAATAATATAGTTGACCATAAATTAGTTTACTGCAATTATGTTTACCATATTTTTTTATTTGTTCCTATAATGTAGAGGCTTTGTAATTAACAATAACAATTTAATTATTTATTTATGGTAATTTTACAGAGGTATTTTTCCGGGTATGTCGTGTAGAGCCTAGATACAGATGAACGTATGAACTCTTCATTCGCCAAATATTAACAGTATACTTATATTTAGTCTTGATTGTACAAAAATATTTCTAGACGACTCCCACTCTAAGTCAATATTTAATCAAATTAAAGTCCACTTTTATAAAGCCGCAGTTCTCGTGAAAGATGCCAGACAATTGCGACGGCTATGTGCAAAGCGATTTCCTGGAAGACTTCTAGTAATGACCCGTGCCTATAACTTATCACAAATGAAAACTTACATAAAACAGATGTATGTACATCTGGACGTCGGTTTGTTTACTGTATTCGATACTAGTCAAGTAGTGCGTCATTGTAATTAATAGACCGGCTAGTATTCTCAAAAGAAAATAAAAATAACGCGTTGCCCTCGCATCGGTGTTGGACGGTCGAAAATATAGTGATTCACGGTTCCGTGAAACCACTTGAAGTATCGCTGTTTCTGCTTTTGTTAATACCTGCGAGTCAATATTTACTCATTATGTAAACAAATTACACAGTGGCCGCAAGTACAAGTGTTGCAGGTGTTTGCAGCCGACCGTCACCGCTCACTGTGAGGCGACGGGGCGGATAGGCTTTCCTATTTAATTAAAAACTACGAATGTTTCTTTATATCTGAATTTTGATTACGGTAACGTGCAAAGAAAAATCTGTTTGACATAATATCTTAAACAATCAAAATTATTATTTATAGAAGTGACTAAAGTTACAATCAAAATTTTGAATATTTTATAAATTAATTATTTGTTTATCAGCTTGTTTTTATCTAATAAAGTAAAATTATACATTTCTAACAAGCGGATACTTTGATATAAATTGTAATCATTTGATAGATAACGCCTTATTGGAAATCGTTGGGAGGCCAGGAAATTCATTACATTTTTCAGCATTTGATTTCCTGTGGCTGAAGTAGTAGTAGATGATTAACACATAATATTATTGATATCCAAAGAGAGTCAGTAACTTCATAAAGCGTGCAATTATCAACGATAAGAGCATAGCTCTTCCACATAGAATAATAGGCAATGTCGTAAGTTGTCTTTATCCCACAATAAATTCAACCAAAACTAAAATTAATAGTATTATTAACTAAAAGAAGTTGGAAAAGTAACGTTTATAGCTTACTGGTGGTGGGTGTCTCATATGTGCGAGACCACCGGGGTATGTACGACTTCAATGTACTGTTGTGTTTCGGTGCGAAGGACATTGCAGCCAGTGACATATTGAGACCTAGTATCTTATGTCTCAGGATGGCGAGCAGAATGCCCAGAATTGCTTTGAAATTCATGGTGTGGTTTGGTTTTACCACTGTTCATGAGCGGTCGTGTCGCTTACCATCAGATGAACGGCATGTTCGTCTCGTCATTCATTAAAAAAAATATAGAGGTTAACGCCGGAATACTGGAATGCAATTAAATATAAGTTACACTTAACTACGTTAATTCCGCTTAAAAGTACTGGCTAAGTGGCTGGCTAAAAGAAACTTATTATTAGAATGGCGTTCCAGTATTCGAGAGTTAATATAAGATGTGGATAGTTACCTTTTCATCGTCGCTGGCATCGCCGACGTCGAGGTGCTTGGCGTCAGCGCCGCCCGAGCCATTGGTGTCGGGCGCGCCGGCGGCCGTGCTCCACGGGGACGCAATGGTGCCGGCAGCGAGCGCGCCGCTCGCTGTACACAAACAAATAAAACTGATATTAGTAACTGTTTTATAAGGTTTAGTTGGTGATGGTACGACCAGGTTTGGTAGGGTTATAAATATTACATTGGTGAATATGACAGAAAAATTCCGTCCCTTAAATAAGTAAAATCTATCGCTTAATTTGTGTAAACCACTGCCCAACAGTAAAACATTTTCATGAAACCATATTAAGGTCTCTCTATTTCCTGCTTCTATTATTTTATCTCATACTCAAACCACATTACAGAACGCAATGTCGTTTTTATAGTGCATTGCTCACATTCCGACTTAAAAACTAAGGTTTGATCTCAATGCGGCATCAGGAAACAGAATCATAAAATAAAAAGTGTGAGTTTTGTTGCGTGCAGTGTGGTCCCGAGGAATAACGCAATAATTTTATTTTATTTAATAGTTTTCATTCGGTATTTTTCTATTTCTTAAAGATTTTTTATTTTTTTTATTTATTAAGGAAACCAACGGCATTGAAAATGTGTATCTTATTCTATTTGTATTTACAATAAATAAGGCTAATAAAAGGTTTCTATCTGTAAGTTTGTTAGTATGTTGATATGCGCAAACAGAGAGAAAATTAATAAACTTTAATCTACAAAAGCTACAATAGGAAATGTGATAATGTGAGATATTTTTTTAAACTAATGTGATACATTGAAACAAGTAAAGTCTACTGTATAAATCCAATTCGTAAAGTGGGGTGCTCGTTATTTCGATGGTCGAGGATCGCATTAGTTTGATGATAATTATGATAGACAGGATTAAAGTTTTATTAAGTATTTTTATATCCGTACTTTTTATTGATGTTAAACCATTCTAGTATTTAAAACTCCGTGCAATTCTATCCATAGACACTAATTAATTAACACTAGTCGATTATTTCTTGACGGCCGATTTAACTTTGCTCGATATCTTCTTCACACTTTTATTTACTTCAAAATAAACAAACAACTTACAGGTAGAACTAGTAGATATAATATGTTTATTAGAAACATGTGAATGTTAATTTGTAAACACTCCACTTTGTTAATGTTCACGTCAATTCATAATCGTCTGCTGACAGACATATATTTTTTAAATTGACGTGTTTTGAAACAACTTTAGACATTTAATTTTCACACATCGTTTACTTTATAGCACAATGTATTTTTGTGAAGTATGATTAATTTGTACAAAGAGTAACACGTAAATCTCTGTTTGGCAACCTCTGTCGGTAAGATGGCGGCCGTGAAACATGAAGGCCGAGATTTAAAACGTGTCATTTTCTATATGATCAAATATTTAATTCGGTTCAAAAATATTACGTGTCCTTGTGTGTCTTTCCTATTCATAACTAGACTAATACCCGAATTAATAGTCTTATCAACAATTCACAAAGTTGCTGATTCAAATGTGCTCTATCGCCAAATAAAAGAGTGGAAAAAAAAAATATAAGTTACAAAGTTGTTATGACTTTTGCCCTTATTCCAACAGTCCCTGTATTAATACGTAGGAAAAGAAGCATCATTTAACAATGTTAGAAAACAATTGTAATCGATCCATCAATACACAATATGTTACATTTCCAATGTGCATCGTACGCACCGCGCGTATTTGTACTACTTCACTAGCAGGGTTGATACTTTACAAACAAATTAAAATAAATCTTTTCTAAGAATAAAACATTTTTACTAGTATAAATTTCTTACTTCTGCGTAATACTTAGACAAAAAAATATGAGCAGCTAAGATAAAAGCGAATGTTTCTGGGAATCTTGGCGAATTTTTTTCCCTTTTATCACGTTTTTGAACGTTTATTATCTAGCTAAAATTAAATGTATCATATAAGTTTTAATTTACTAGTGTTGGTAGAGCAACAATATTTTTAAACAAAAGATATAATTCCTTGAAACCCAATTCACAAGAGTAAGTACACTATAAACGAGATATCGGCTAGAACTCCACATTATTTGGTTTAAAAACATAAAACGGCCAAATAACGGCCAGACTGAGGCAGTGCCAGAACACTTAGTTGTTCGTTTTAAGTACAACATTTGTAGAAGATGTTTTTGAAAGTCTGTGACAACCCTAACAACGAGTTGTCTCGTTTCTCGCGTCGAACGCGTTTGACGTCACTGTGTTTGTTTGTTTACCGTATCGGATGCCCGCGTTGTAAACTTCCAATCGTATTGTGGACGATGTGATAATGCATCAAAGTGGGCAAAACTTGTTCCAATCTCTTTACACAACACATTAGTTATATTTGATATAATTTGGTTACATTGGACACCGTCGCGGGAATAGAGCAGATCAGTTTTCCAAAAAAATACTTTAATGTATTAAGTAAATTAAAAGTATTTGACATCCACGATTTAGTTTCTGAAGTTTCCCTAACAGCTCCTTGTCATCATAAAACACTGGCTCATAAAGAAAATTCAAAAAGTTTAAACGCATTCTCTGAATAAGGAACAATAAAAGAATAGTAAAGTGAGGAGGCGTTGTGTGCTCTCTCACCTGTTGAGAACGGAATCTAATCAACAATCACACGTTTAATGCCGACGTAAAACTTTACCAAGAACGCGTTAAAGTTAAAGAGCCTAGCCGGAACCCACTGAATCCAAAATATTCTTAATATCGAATAATCTTTGCTCCCTCAAGATCCAAGAAGCGAGGTCGCAGGCATTCCGGAAATTTTCATATTTACTGTTACAAATATGCAGGTACGAAACATTTACAATATAAATATAATATCAAAACGGAGAATTTCTTTATGAAGATCAGATCGAGAGCCGGGAGTGGAAAGTATGCGCCGCCCGCCTTCGCGACGAGCTGTCCTCCACTTTATAAATCCTATCTCTCTTTACTCACCTTCTTTATAAAAACGTTCACTAATTTTATACTGGATATTAACTTTCCTCACTTATTGTCATTCTTCTCGTAATTGGTGAATAATTTTGGAGTGTTCATGCAAGTCAATGCAAAAAATTATGTATATCATACGACCTGCATAAAATGCAACTAGATAAAATCATGATTGAAACAATGTTTGTTACTAAACTTTATAATAAGTAAGAAAAACATACTAATCAAGTCATTTGCGACTCTACCTTATTAAATTTTTAAAGCAAGGACATGTACTTAAGAAAATTAAAGGCAAAGCATGCAAAAATGAGTTACAATTGACGAAACCATTTCTCAATGTTAATAATGTATGTGTGAGTGGCTACACGGCAACTTGTGCATGTCATGTCAACATTATTGACGCAACCGCCACTGCTGAGCTGGGCTTATTGTTGCACTGTGTTCACAACTGCATTAAAACGAACATTTATCATGCTTGGATATGTGACGTGGATGTCTCGTTGTGTCGAATTTATATGAAAAATAAGGAAAACGTCGTAGGTGTATATCATAGATTTACCAGAATTTTAACGGGATGTGAAGTCTGCTAACCTACAAAAGGCCAGTTTTTAAAGAGACGGCGGGTGCCCTGCAATGGGACGATTAAGGACTGAATTATTACTACATTTAGGAAGTAGAGACTATTATTATTATAGTATTTTTAGCTTTTTTAAACAAGTAACATCATCACAAATTAGTAACTATTGAATACAAGACCGTGAATTTTGTACACTTGTAATACCGAGACAAGTCTGTAGGCCAAGCAAATATTGATAAAGATGCACATTTTAATTTGGTTTGCTTTTACGAACAATGTTTGCGAAGTCTGTTTAATTACATACGTTAATTATCGACGACATGACGGTGCTTTGCATTTTATTTTCATTCATTATAAATTCATTAATTATAATGGTCGAATGTTATTTAATAATGTATACAATTTAATAGTCATAAGCATAGCTTATAACCTAAGTTTTATTCGCAATTATGTAAGTATAGAAGGGGAGCTGCTTATTTCATAAAAACTTTTTTTTCAGCACCAAACGTAATGTTTTTGTATGTCAACTGTCACGCTTCGATCCACAAACTTTACTACTTAAAAATATCAATTGTTCTGCAAAACTACTAACCGACCAACATATTTTCATTAACAAGTATGATCACATACACCCTATTTGTAAACAACAAATACATAAGCACACACCCACACAAGCCGTTATATCAAGGATCTTCAATTAGGACAATTATTATTCAGCAGTGACTAATTCAAGCAGTCTCCGCGGCCGACCCACAAAGGGCGCATCGTCAACGTGCAATAATTAAAATAATAAAGCATCGGGCGGGTGGCGCTCATTGTGCTGATATGACAAGTGTCCGCAATAAGTGGGGCCCTTGCGTTCGCAGCTCGCGATGGGGAGCGGGCTCGATTCAAACGGCAGCTATTTTATGAACACCATCAACGCTTATTAAACACGCTATCAAGCGCTGTGTGTTTGGATTTGTTTGGCGTTCTTTTGTCCTACTCTTTCGCCTATCTATAGCATATGAGTTAACATGAATTTAGCACTTATTCTTCGGGTTAAAATCTTAGGTATAATTGTAAAAATACAGGCATAAACTGCCATTGATTTTACGACGGGAAAAGGAAATAGCCAACGTTCAGGAAAATGTTCTTATTATGGAATTGAAACAGTAACACAAATTGTATTTGCCTGATTTGACAATTGAACCTAGGTTTCACAGATTACGGCCTACGTATACCATTAACCAATGAGGCGACGATGTACCAGAATACAAATTGCAACATTCGAGGGAGCAGGCAATTTAGCACTGTTAAACCTATGGCATTATCTATGAACTCAAAGGTTCATTGACAAAAACAACAAAACTTTGAATTCCTCATTCGTAATCGTTACGTTTGCGTACAAAACAAATATATTTCCATAACAATACATAAATATTTACGTCATTTCCTCAAATTGCAGAATAGAGCAGTTCTTGCTGACGCAATTTAATTCGTGAGCGTAATAGGAAAATTTTGATTGTGGTAACGTTACTTCAGCATGTAACGTAAACCAAAATAGAACTGGAGTAAGCTCTCAGAAATAGTTATAACATCGCATCGAGTGGGCGGTACAAAGGCACACCGTATTTATAGACGATGCCCACAATGTAGGCAACGGCTTACTCATATACAGAAGACAAAACTTAACACAGAAGCCTTTGTGCGCCATGTTTATAGTTTTATCGTGCGTTTATCTATTATACGTATCGGGGGGAACATAATACTCGTTGTTCTCATCAGCACACTCATTTGACCTTCGGTAGGTACGACTTATTGACTTTAATGTGATGAGTAAGTAATGGCTTAATTACGTGTGCAACGGATTCCTCATTCCGTGCTCTTAGGCTCACTGGTTCACTTCTACAATTTCTTATTTCTTTATCGTATAATTAATAATGGATAATCAAAGGGTTTAAATCCCAGGGTACATCCCTGACAATTCGAAGTCATGTGTGTATTGATAGCTCACCACGCACTAAAACGCTTAGCAAAACATCATGCATACCATAGCGATTTGTATGAATTTGTATGGTATGTAAAGTCCGCCAACCCGCACTAGACCAGCGTGTTTGTTGACCTAACCCCTCTTAATCGTACTTTCGATTGTAGAGAGGCTCGTGCCCTGCTGTAGAACGTATATGGGCTGATAAAGACAATGGTTAAAGTAATCAAGTTCCATATTGGGGTATATTAAAAGTCGAGATTTAAAAACGTCTAACTCATCTCATCGTAGAGAATATCCAGATTTGGTTCGTATATGATTTGACTTAGATACATTTATATAGATTTAACCTTACCCCATTAATTTCAATCAGTCATAAACTCGGATTACTTTCATAATCAATAATTCGATTTGGTTAAGTCAAGTCTGACTACTTTCAAAACCTCGATATGTTTTTAAATGGGACTAATTATGAAAAATGACGAATAATTTTATGCAGAATTATTTGAAAAATGTCGCGCAACTTTGTTAAATATTTTTAAGTAGATTTTATTAACTTTCTCGAATGTGTTTCAATGTCAGGTACGGTATACCATTTCCAAATTACATGTTATGTTAAGTTATTTTGATCATTAAATTAGGCATATGTTGAATTTAAGTTTGAACAACATATGATTGATCATATGTTTATTACTTTTGATCAATAATTAATAATCTTTAGCTGGGTAACGTTTCGGTGATTTTTAATATCCCTAATCAAAAACCATCCATTTACCTTGGATAAAAAGTAGAGTCGGGCATAAGCGACCACATTGCAAATACCGCCAATATTTAACTTAGTGACTGCATTAAAGAAGGCAAATCAACAATCCATTAAACCACTTTAGTACTTAAGAGATTACGTATAAGGTTTTTTCATAATTACACCCAATTTTCACAGGCCACGCCCCGGAGACCTTTAAAAATGTTCTAAACAAAGTCTTCAGAAGTAAAATAGGCGGTTTGGTTGTTCGCACGCGATTCCTTGTAAATGGAATGCATTTAACAGCGAAATAATTCCGGCAATTTAATACAGTGGTGACCCGCGTGTAGCGTGTTGCTACTGAAATCTATAAAACTCGACGTTTACCGCTCAAAGATTTTTGTGTTTGTGTTTGGAGTCTTTACTTTGATATAAGGAATATATGCCTTGAAAAAAATTCAGAGATTATAGACGACGATAGATGATCTTTCAAATGACGGCGACGATAGCCTTTAATGGCAGACTGTGTTGTAGCGTTTTCAGTGTATGGTAATGATTCGATAAACTTATTAAATCGATAGATTACAAAACCAAATAGCCTTAGCATAAATAGCAGTAACGTTTTTTATTGTGTATATTATTTCTTACGTTTAACTAAAATCAAGCATTACACATTTATAATTTATTTTAATTTAAGAGTTTATTAAATGACATCACACAAAATGAAATGCAAGCCGCATATTAAAACACAAAACTTACACAATGACCCGAAATCTCATTACGAAAATATGCTAACATTCAAAAATGATATTCCACTGGTATCAAAGAGGCAACAACCCTAACGCAGGGGGTGTTTGGCGAGGGTGGCACAGATGGACCACCTGTGAGGCGAGCGCCGCGTTCTCGCGCAGCGGAGGGTTGCGCCCAAAGTATGTTAATTAATTTTCGGTTGACCGTCCAGTGCGCTACGGGTTGCTCAAATCGGCCCACCGTGCGGTTTTCATGTATATTGTTTCTATCATAAAAGGTCAGTTATGTAACAACTCATTAATATTTTCACGATTATTACACGCTTTATGAAATATTTGTGCCTTATTTGGCCGCCTGTTATGTATTAATTAAAGTTATAAAAAGCACATAACGCGAACGTGGACCGCGTACCGGCTACCGTTATAATACGTTATTAAATCAATAATAAACGCCGATTCAAATTTCATTTCGTCGCCCCTGGCCCATTAATTATTCAATAGATTCAACTCGCTTTTCGTTTATTTGTCAAGTTATAGAGCGATCGGTTTTTATTGATGTCTTGTGGTAGTGTCCCGCATCAATAGTGTAGATTGGTAATTTACATTAACAAGGCTTTTATAATTCATTTAGTTGATAGCCGTATCTGTAACAGGTATATCGACGCACTGTGTCGGGTCAGGCGGGTCGGCGGTGGCCACAACTATCGATTATCGTAGAGTGAGCGTCTCCGGAGCAGAGTCCGATGTTTGTGAAAATAAAGCGCGCGTGCGTCGGTGCGGTGCACAAAGATGTTTATCCGGCGGGGCGAGTGTTTACAAACATCAGATGCGCGTACGGGACAAAGGAGTAGTGTAGAGCGGCACGTGGCGCACGTCTTGCAGCTTGCTCTCGGCACCGGCGTCGCCACAGTAGCACAGCCTCAGGTCTCACCACAGAAGTCTGTACTGAATGCCCGCCGGCGCAACTCGCCCGCCATACCGTTACACAATACTAAATCCATTGTTAGTTTCGCATGCAACAGTTCCTCGAGACGCGATTATCATTAGCTCTGATGAAACCCATACAATGCGTTTCGCGAAAACGTAAAGTAACGTAATAAATCCAAACATAAGGACCAAGTTGGCAAACAATCAAAATCATAACTTTCTGAATCACCAGTTCGCGCGAATCTCAAAATATACATTGAATTATGATTATTTTCAATCGGTTGACTTTTTGGAGTGCGGATGCCAATTTTTCTCTGAATTCAAACTACTACAGGCACAAAGCGTTCATAGAGATGATCTTGGGAGCGCACCTATGAGTCACGTAGTCGGTTGCCAACTTCCAATAGCGTCGCTTACGAAAGACGTATGCGCGTCTAAGTTGTTGTATAAATTTCAACCTTAGCTCTAAATATTTAAATGAAAATATAGTTTGTTTGAACAGTTTAATGAATCATCGTTCTCGACTGACTCGCCAGCTGCGAATTAAGACTCGGATTGCAAGTTCTCAGCGAATGTCGCGGGTCATCTTACAATATACATCGCAATAAAGAGGCTATCACTGTTAGGGGAGAAATGTGTGGCCAGATGAATGTTATATCACAACTCGCATAAAGCAAACGAGGTGTATTTGATCGACTGATTGCTGTTTACTTTGTGTCTCGCTTGGAACTATTAATATGCAATCATAGTTTGAGAGATATCAGTTATAGAACGGTTATGCGCACATAACTTCCAATAACGTTGATGTCACGTGAATTTTTATTGAGTACTCATCAAGCGCTCATAAAACGCAAGAACACGCGCTAATCGCCGTCGGCAAACGCGACCCTTTCGGAAGCATCTCCAATAAAGGCGGAGTATTACTTTAATATGATATAGATGCACGGCAACAAAGAGATACTTATGAAATTAAGGCGATAAATCAGCCTGGTCTGGCGAGCCGGGCCATGAATGAGCGCAGGAACAACGACTTATATGTAAATAATGTCGTATGGCGACGCCCGCCGCCGGCTAGCCTGAATATAAAGTAATATGTCACAGGACATTACACGTCAAGTGATCGAGTGGTAATAGTGCCATGTGCCCGCCAGCCGTATACCAAATTAACGTCGGGGCAAGTATTAAAAAGAGATTTACTTTCTACACTCGCGTAGGAAAGTTGAATGAGTTCACAGTTCATTATCGTGGAGCAAAAGCTTACACGCAGTTGTGTTGGCAGCGAGTAGCTGTTTATTCTAGCTCTTAGCAAATTGTCTTCAAGCAGACGTGTATATACTTATATTTTCCTTGCCTGCCTGTCTGATGCATGTATTTTTAGACTTTAATGTTCAAATTTGTTAAATACATCTTTCATATTTCGTTCTCCACAATCACTGGATCGATAAAGATGAAATAACTGCGCATATTGATATCTATAAACTGAATTCCACAAATTGTGTTTTGTCAACAATAAATCTGTAATCTTATTTTCCGACATAAGTCAGTATATTTCAACCGAGTCCATATTTACCATGCAAACATCAAACTCCCCTTTATTTTGTTCAACAATAGATTTAGCTGAAATGTTAATCTTATTCACAAACATACCAATTATAGGATCGGTTTTGCAAAACGGACGTGAAGATTATTTGCAGTGTGGCGCAAAGAGGAGGCGGCAGCGCGTGACCATACGCAACACAAAGATTAACCCACGGTACAGTGTACACCATGTTGTAACCTATGTATCGGCCTAATGTCTTCATTCAACATTATGAATATCAACTACATGATTTAATTGATTTGTTAATGAACGTTTAAATCATTAGCATAATTAATTATCACTTAATTAATTAACGTAACCTACGCCTCAATGAATAACACAAACGTGTGAATGACGTGCAGATTTTGTTGACTTTGGTTCGCGTACATACAAATAAATAAAAGCGGCGACTTTCGATTAGATTCGCTCTCAATTTCAACTTTTATCAACCAGAATAAATAGTGACAAAGAATTTATACTGAACACTTTAAACAAAATGAATCGTTCAACATTCTGAAAACCATGACAAGAAGTTTATTGGCACGTTCATTTAATTTGTCAGATAAATATGAGACGGAATTGGCGCAGCATAATCTAGGATTATAATTTTTGGCAACAAGTTAGATAAAACCCATCCATCCACCAACGCACATCAGTAAACCTTCTCAACACTCAATTCGGTAGTCATTAGCATAATGTCAATAATAATATCTTAATGTTATCTCACTCATACATTCATCATCATCCAGTCATACATACATCACTATCTACTAAGGAACGTTATCATTATTTATGGATGCGCCTCTTATCATATCAAATCACTACAAATTTCGCGGAACACGATTAAAGACGTTTACGAATGCTAAACAAGAAAGCGATATGAATTATTATTCAATAAAATGTGTATTTGTATAGGGAAGAATTCTAAAAACCCAAGCCATTCAATACATTCGGAAGGTTTAATATTCCCCGGGCGTGCAGACTTCAAACGTGACCTGAACTCTTTCCTATTGTGGTTCAATATCACACGACCACGTCAAAAACAATGAATTCATGACCAACTTCCAGCACAGAGTGCGTGAGTTCGACGTCTACCGCGGGACGCGACACCCATCTCGATATTCACTAATAGTTTAATGTAAGTGTTCTGTACTGTGTTCACATCACAAATAACTTACGGCTGAACAACGTTAGACCGTGTTTGTTTCATTATATCGCAGACGCGCGCACCTACCTAATGAAGGGAATCTGAGAGCTTTAGCGAGATCAAGGTGCGCTGATAATCGAATTAATTTCAACTGCACTGAAGCCGGCAATGTTGCCGACAGAGGGTTTAACTAAGTTTATGACTATGCCAGGTACGCTCTTAGCGTGCAACAAGTTTGTTGCGAACACCTCAAGTGCTTTGAAATCGGTCAAGCCATGATATAGAATCATTCAAGTGCTACAATCAATAGTTTCATACGCTTCGATAACTCCAGTGAGCCAAAGCAAGGTTGGATAGCTCGCCTTCCGTGAACGTCGGGTACTGACGACGCTAGGGAGGGACTGACGGTCGCTGCAATTAATACTTCTAACCGTTACAGTTACGCAGCTGCCTTGCGGTGCCGGGAGACAATTGGCATCCACAATTTGCAAGGGTTCATTGACCAATTGAACGTTGCCATGCGGTCTCAACTGCAATTCTTTGACTTCTAGAAAGTTCACACAGCCAAGACTCATATGTTATTGATCAAAAGTGAACTTGCTGGTCGAATAGGCGCATGGAAACAGCCATAATGCGCCGTTTATAGGGATTATTTGCTTCTACGTTATGGCGTGAATAATAAGTATCCAGTACGTGACTATGTACGTCAAATGTAGAATCGTCAAACAAACAGCGCTTGTGCCAACCCTGCTTCCAACAATTACATCATAGGCATTATTTCTGCGTAATCCAATGGCCAGTGGTATAAAAAATAACACAGGAAACCCATTTAACGTTGTAAACAACATGCTGATGCATTAGAACCATACTTGGTTAGCTTTGTGGCCCGTTTACGATTCTCACAATAATTATCTTGCCATAGCAAATCAGTGTAATAATATTTCTCGACGGTATCAGGTATAATTGGATCGCAATGCGAGTAGCATCTATGCGGAAGAACGAGAGCGACATCTCTAGTTACATTCTGTGTCTTATTCTGAGAACACCATGGGAATACTTACGACGAGCCAATGAAAGAATCAAATTATAATTAACTACACTATTGTGCGAACCTGATTCCTGCGACTTTCATTTAAACAATGTCGTTAAATACTTATTGCTCAAGTGTCGTCGGAAAACTTTAAGGTATTTCAATTATAATACCAAGAATTGGACACGTCTATACCAAAAATGCAGAAATCATTTTCAGTACTCGCCAAATATTTAGGTGACGCTAGACTCAGTCGACGGCATTAGGAGAGCACAAAGTGAATTCAATTAAAAATCAAGCGAGCGGTACAAAAGGTTAAGTGAAAAACGTGGAACAAAGAGTGGCGTGGTCGGTGAGCTATTTAGTATGCATTTGGAAAGGAGTCGAGGCGAGAGCAATAAGTTTGAGCCCGCGATTTGCATAGATTGTGGCGGCGTGGCGGCGCGGCGCGGCGCGGGCGCGTGTTTGGTGATTTACTCGCGCGCGGCGTGGGCGACGTCGGCGATAACACTAGCACCACCATTACCATTACCACCATACCTCCACAGCCCATGCACTATGTCGGAACGCCTCACCGCGAGGAATCATCTACTCAATAGCGGTCGGTTTTTATCGGAACATTAATAATCGCGCATTCACCGCGACCGCATCGATGGAGTGAACTACAAGCCGCGCCGAGAAGGCGACCTGAGTTTAAATTACACTCATTTACCACAGCAACAACATCCGTGGCATGTGCAAAATGTGGCCGGCGACGATTAGCAGAATTCCTGCTTCGCAATAGAACATATAAATGGAAAAAACAAGGCCCTGGCGACACACATATGTACATAATGAATGGACAGGTTAGTTGTTCTGATGATTTTCCATTTATGTACGGCGTTCTTGTGTGCCGACTGCGGAGTGGCTCACCACCTAGGGAGATAATGACGCTGTTTACCTATTGTATAAACAAAGAATTTTAATTATTGCCTGTGCATTAATATCCGCTCATCTGCGAGGTCTGCTGCATTGATTTAATGATTATTTACCGCGTGCAGTATGGCGCACGGCACTCGGTGCAGTGTTCTGTGTGCTTCGTAGTGTGTACCACAATAAGGTTCGCTAATGGAATTGATAGCAGTAATTAGAGAGCGGCTGCGACAGGTTGCGGCACGATCCATGGAGAGTTTCGACACGGACAATCACCGCCGCATTTACTATGCGGGTTATTATAAGGTGCAGTTGCATTCATAAAACTTTGTTGTAACTATTTCATTTTTCTGCAGTCAACACCCGCTCACAAAGCGGGCGTCATAGATACACGACGGATTTCACTTTCGATATTTTACAAAGAGTCTACGATTTAAAAGGAAACTTGTTATTTGTTCGAAGCATCTTTATTGTGTTCTGATTGAGCAACATAATGCGAAATAATTATTTGCCACAACTAGTAGCGCCTTCGGCAATTGATTTTCCTGCTTATGAGCGTTGAACAAAACACGATGATTCCATTAATATGGTGAATCATTAGAGATTAATATAGATTGAATGGTTCAAATGATGGCAATAAAAAGCTCTGTCAAAGCCAGCGTTGTCGGTAGGTAGAGACGCGCGATTGCGTCACAAGTTTATTGTGGTTTCACGAGTCGCGCGTCAGAACCGATGTTAGACTGTTGCTATACCCTACGCGCTATAATAACAGAAAGCCACATTAGCAAACAAACAAATACGTACTTGCGAGTTACTCGTAAACACGTACAACTTGCGCACTGCATGCACCGACCGCGTCAGCTTTGAATCATTCTTACAACCGTGCAGTTTATTCAGCTTGTCAACAATGTTTCCATATAATTTGTACTTTAATCAGGTAGTTCCTCCTCGTCATAATCTATTACTCGAAAACTTAAATAAAGAAATACTACACTCAAATTACGAATAAAAATATCAATAAATTGCACTAAGTAGTTACAAAGAGTTCCATTTTTGAAAACATTTCCTCACTCGCTAAGCATAAACTATTTTCGCGCGCTTTCCTTGGCAACATAAAAGACAAAGGCGTCGACTTCAAAAATCCTCCTATTGCTAGTGTCTGGAGTCGGGAGTCGGGACGTGTGGACACAAATCGTCAGTCCACACCCTTACCATTGTACGGCGGCCGTCCGGCGTGGTCGGTCACGGGCAGTGTGCCAACGACAACGGTTTCGCCGCTTCCGCACCGACTACACGCCACTTGTCATTCCGTGGTTAAATCCGATTTACTGCCTACGAATACACGTTTTAGGGCTTTTCGTGTGTCGCTAGTCGCACTAAACAAATATCCACGTGTTATAAATATAAACTGCATACGTGCTAGCTACTTTGTACTTCATAGTTTGTTTCGGTGTTTGTATAATTTATTTTTGTTCGAATTAAATACTTCATTCGATGTTTTGATCTTATAGTAATTTTGAATTCCCAATGCAAAGATTTTGGCAAAACGCGTTCAAATTTAAAAATAATGTTCTAAAATCTAAGCTTTCTCATTTGACTCTTTCATTATAGAGTATTAACTTTATAATGCTGAAGGTTAAATAATGCCAGTAACGTTAATTTACTGTTGTGTATGGTTTAGATAAATACATCGGTCGGCCCGGTCAGCTTTGTCGCTTATATAAAGCGCAGGTCCGGCTGGGTATGGAGTACTGCTCGCACCTCTGGGATGGATCCGCCCAGTACCTGCTCGATGCCTTGGATGGATTGCAGCGGCGGGCCATCCGCATTGTGAATGATGCAGACGTTACGAGCAACTTAGAGTCGCTACAACTCCGGAGGGATGTCGCCTCTCTAAGCGTGTTCTACCGGCTGTATCACGGTGAGTGCTCTGAATAATTGTTCAATTTGATCCCCTCCTCTCCATTCCTTACCAGAACCACGCGTGCTGGCTTGCGAAGCCATAGCTTGACGGTCCACACCATCCCGGCGCGAACCAAACGGTTCTCGATTTCTTTTTTGTGCCGCACCGTCAGACTGGAATTGTTTGCCGTCTCACGTGTTCCCTCCTTCCTACAATCCTGGGTCCTTCCGCCGTAGCGTGAAGAGGCACCTTAGCAGGCCGGCATAATTGTTTCCATTGGCATAGGACCGCCGCGCCGTCCGATGCCAATGGATACTCTGCCTGGGCGGCATTAGCACTTACCATCAGGTGCAATGCCGCCACTATGCACGGCCAGAGTGAAAAAAAACATAATTTCTCTTAATCGTTACCTTGAAATACTTTTATTACCTACTAAGTATTAATAGCCAAGTTTTAGGGTTCAATTTAAAAAAGTGTAGAAAGTCGCATGACTATCCTGATCACAAATCCTTTAATATTTACGAATTTTGTAAAACACTTCAAACTAAAGTAAAATATGACTAAACTACTTTTATATGACATCATATCAAAACTGTCTAATTACCTATTTATTGTGTATTATGAAAATAACTATGTATAATTGTTTTGTATATTTTTATGAAGAATATCATCATCATCATCATCATATCAGCCACAGGAAGTCCACTGCTGAATATAGGCCTCCCCCAAGGATCTCCACAATGACCTGTTGGAAGCGGCCTGCATCCAGCGACTTCCTGCAACCTTAGTCAGATCGTCCGTCCACTTTGTAGGCGGGCGTCCGACACTTCGCTTGCCAGTACGTGGCCTCCACTCAAGAACCTTTCGGCCCAAACGGCCATCGATTCTACGAGCTATGTGCCCGGCCCACTGCCACTTCAACTTGCCAATCCTATGGGCTATGTCGGTAACCTTGGTTCTCCTACGGATTTCCTCATTTCTGATTCGATCTCGTAGGGAAACACCGAGCATAGCCCGCTCCATGGCTCGTTGAGTGACTTTGAGCCTTTTAATGAGGCCCACAGTGAGAGGCCACGTCTCGGTGCCGTATGTCATCACTGGTAACACACAACTATCGAGGACTTTCGATTTTAGGCACTGAATTATTTTGGAAGAGAAGACGTCGCGAAGTTTCCCGAACGCTGCCCAACCGAGTTGGATTCGACAATTGACCTCTCTCTCGAAGTTGGACCTGCCTAACCGGACCACTTGTCCTAAATAGACATATTCGTCTACAACTTCGAGAGTCGAGCCCCCAACTCCAATAGGGGTGGGCACAACATGGATATTCGACATGATCTTCGTTTTATCCATGTTCATTTTAAGACCCACCTGTTGGGAGACTCGATTAAGGTCTTCGAGCATAGTGCTAAGGTCTTCCAGCGATTCTGCCAAGACTACAATATCGTCGGCAAATCGAAGGTGAGTAATATACTCGCCGTTGATGTTGATGCCGAATCCTTTCCACTGCAAGAGCTTGAAGGCATTTTCCAGCGCGGCAGTGAACAGTTTCGGAGATATGACATATGAGATATGAAGAATATACTGTGGCGAAATTAAATAACAAATTTATTTATGTAGTCTTATATTCACTTATATTACTGAATATTCCTATTCTAGTAACGTGATATAATACACTTTCATAAACCAGCGGGTGACGCGGTATTCACTTTTTAATTCCTCAATTAATGTTGTTTTATTACAGCAACAATTTTAATAATACTCCACTTCCTGCTATCGGTATGAAAAACTAACTTTTGTTGATTATCAACGCAAATTATTTTTAATTTGTTTAGAGTGTAATTGCAGAAATACACACTTTGGTGGTTATAAAACCATCAACGCCTAAGGTCTAGATTTCTAGGTCGCTCTGGATGAGATTTCTGGGATGACCTGGGCGAGGTAGCCAAAGTACTTCCTGCCTTTAAAACTCATATTAAAGTGCTATAAACTAGGCCGACGAAAACCCCATGCTTTATCTTTAGACTGATATACAACCTCAACCTTGTGTCTGTTTTAATTTTATAAAACAGACAGATTGAAAAATTTTACAATTAACGATGTCTTTTTCTCTATTTCCTTTCAATTAATATTGGAAGGAAACTTTTCGATTTAGTAGACTTTTTTCTTGTATTCAATTATACTTAGTAATATGTATTTAAACATAATTTAATTATCTCCATACTATCTAAAGAATTATATTTCGGTGATCGTGGAAGATTTTAACTGGATTTAATACTAAAAGTAGTAAAGTTTACAAAAACCTTAGATAAGTCGTGAAATAAAATTTACAAAATCTCTATTGAAAAGTAACAAATTATCTAAAACCAAACTGTAGCTTTGAAAGTACAGTAACACTTTTCCTCTCAGTACATCTATAGATTCTAATAAATTAAAAACTAATTCGTAATCAACATGGCATAGATGGGGCAGATAAAGGCCCGGCAACGATATCTGTTCACTCATAAGACATTATTGCATAGCCATTAACAGTAATAAACGTATGATTATGGGAGTAAGTGGGGCGAGACGCGGCGCGGCGACGAGACGCGGGCTTCTGTCTTCCACTCTCGGCTAACCACTTGTTTGAACTTTAACCCTCATGCGTGGACGCACTCAATGAACTTGGATAGATTATTTTAATCAGAAATCGATGGATATTACGAGAGATTACTTTCTATGGGAATCAGCGCGGAATCGGTGCAGATGGACTAAGATTACGTTGGAAAGTGCACAAGTCACAATATATTTTTTGTGCGTTGATGTTGATGAGATACTTATTTCTCCATTCAGCCCTGAAGACCATACGTTTAACCTTAGACTTTATAGAATAACAAAAACGAGATGTTTTGTTATACAGTCTTATTTCTTGGTTTAGTTACATACCCGCACTAGGTACCTTTTATGACCCGTGTTAGTAAGAAAATACCTACAATAAATAGTGAATGAGTTTCCATTCATTTTTTTTCATACTTGATACAAGTTTCGGAGCAATAGTTATTACTGGAATAGTAGTCATATGACCTAGAAAATGTTTGTACACAACTCACAGACAATGTTACAGTTTGAAAAAACCATTTATATTTTTTTGGAACTTTATTATCAAAATAATAAGGTACACTAGTAGCTACTTCCTTGTATTATTTTTATTATTCCTTTACAGTGAGTAAATGCAGAATATTTTTTGATTATAATCTTGAATTAAATTTAGTTTATTTAAGCCATTGTCTCGAGCCGTCTGGTGAGAAGTCTACCTATACCGTATACCGATGAGTTTTTACACAAATAAGTGCATATTTAATAACTAATTATTCTATTATAATAGGAGAGCTAACGTGTTAATTAAGATTAATTTAAAAATATTTTATTAAAACAGTACATTCTAATTTTTGCTTTGTTAATAACAACCGGTTTTACATCAGCGATGGAAAATTTACTTAAGTTCCACTCTGTTTCAGGCATTTAAAAGGGCGTATACGAGGAATTCAATATCATTATTACGGATAACAATGGGTATTGCCTCAATAAAAAAATAATGTAATACAAATTTCAAATAATAATAGGGTAGAAAAAGCTAGCATGGCAATTACTATACTACTTAGCTAGTTTTTTAAAGTTTGGATATAAATCGAACAAGTAACTATCAGAGTGACATTTGAATCAAAACCAGTTTCCAAAGCTCATTGAATTAATTAATATAAAACAACCGTAACAGCGCACTATAGGTGTTTAAAGGTTTTATTACGAAGTCATAAATACAAAGCTGACAAATAAGTTGAAGACACTTTAAACACCGTATTTATTAACTGTAGGGGACATGACGTAAGCACAAAGGGTGCAGGCGTCCAAGTTGTCAAACGAGAAGTTTTTATCGGCGGCCTGTCGCCGTTGAATAGAAATGAGTCTTGAATAATACATGTGCTACACCCCCCCCCCGTACCCCCGCAACGGGTTCCCTCTGCCCCCTCCGTCACCACACAAGCCCTCCTCCCGCGCGTCACTCAGGCCCAACTGATTTGTTGCAAGCGACGTTGCAATAACATGATCTTGCCCGTACAGTACAGGTGTTTATCGCTGACAAGGCCCGATTGAATTTTGCGATATGAGCGCACGCAGAAACAAAACCGCCCACACCTGCGCCGACTGATAAACACATCCATGCGAACTTCGACTCGTTACTCATTGTGGTTTTAGCGCGCAGATAATAATTATACAGTTTGATAAGACGTCACGCCGGAGAACCTCCACACATCACGCTGTGTAAACACTAACCAAATTACTCATTTCTTATTACATTTACTGGCGATTACGTAAAGTCTTTACTAACGCGGCAATAAACAAAATAAACTGGAAGCAATAATTTGCGCTAATGATCGATGGAGAAAAAGTCACGTACAACAAGTAGCAGTTTTATGGTCCATGAAAGCGTTGTTACGCGGAACAGCTCAATTTTAAAGCCTAACTCAGAAGTGAGTGTGTGGACCGTGGAGCTTGTGAAATCTAGGTACCCGCTCGCAAGTGCGACCCGAGGCCGGTTTCACTTCCTGTGCCTTCAAATCCATCGATGCGATGCATCTGATGCTAATCTTTTTATACATTAACCGAGTAACCGGGCTTAGTACATTACACTTACCACGTTGCCACCCAGGTATCGCACGTTATTAGCCGCAATTAGCGTAATATAAAATTTGTAAGCATTGCCGGGCGACGATTCCGTGAAATGAATTAGAAGCGATTGTTATTCCGCTGTCACGTGTGCTTGTTGAGAATTCATCAAACACGCGCAAGAGTTAGCCAGCGCCGCCGGTACATACGTAGAGTAACGGTGCATTAACTGGCTCGCTCCGAGGCGGGAATGAAGCGAGCCATTTGCGGCTGAACTTCTCCAACGTAGGCTGACAAGATGGGTGTGTTATGGCCGAGTGCAGTAGTCTTACGGCATCATTTATGCGTGAATGGAAAGCGATTTAGGCACCAAACTCTATAAATCCTAATAAAACTCGTCACATTTATGGTGTCTGTAAGTGTGGACGTGAATGTTTCGTATTCATGACTCACTGAAGATATATAACAATAAAATATACAAAAAGATAATTTCCCTAGGAACGTAATCTCCATAGCATTTCACACAGAATGTACGCACGATATGAAAAAAATACCATTTATAGTCACGCGCAATTACAAATTTGGCATGGTTGTAACAAACCTGACTCTTAAATAACGTGTGTGAACGCATCACGTTTTAATACAAAACATGAAGATTTTAAAGCAAAAAATATTGTCAGTTTATGTAATTAAATGTAACTTACAACAATCATGTTAATTTATTATCATCTATCTATGATATAAGAACGATCTTTAGTAACACATAACAATATCATTTAGTTCTATAATGACAAATATCCTCTTCAATAAATAGAAATAAATTACCTCAACATGTAATATAAAAGAAATCGTAACACTAACGTCGTTTCCCTACCTTTAACTAAATACTTTTAATGTGTACTTTCTAGTCATTAAAGCTCCACGCTTGTCGTACCTTTGCAATTTCTCAACAAATAAATCTACCTGTATTGAGTTTTATTTTATTAATTAACACTTAGTAACGCAATTAAACGCTTGCGACACGCGTGACGGAGCGTTGACCCGCCACACGGCGAGACGGTGACCTGCTGGCCGCGTGGTCAGTGGTCACCATTGTAACTTGATGCACGGAATGACCATCCGCGCTAAAGAATGTGCAAAGATTACTACTGATATATCAAACATTCTAGAGATTTTTTTCTGTTTGTAAATAATAATCGAATTAATATTCCGAACTGTCTGAAACTGGTGGTCTCTCATATTTGAGGCCGCCTGGGTACTACCACAATGCCTATTTCACTCGCCAAACTGCAGTCTGAATGCACTGTTGTGTTCTGGTTTGAAGGACATTGCAGCCATAGTGACTACTGGACATATTGAGATGTATCGTGTCTCAGGATGGCGAGCAAAATAATATGCCAAGCAATGCTTTGGAATTAATGGTGTTTGGTTTTGTTGCATGCAAGTGCTATCGTATAGCTTAGTATAAGGTGAATGGCACGTTTTCGCCATTCGTGGCAATGAAATAATACAAAAAAATATTTTGATATAGACATTCGAACACATGAAATATATCTTTCGATTTTTGGCACATTTGCATTAAGACAGAGGCAGTTTATGCAAATGACTAATATAATGTATTTACTTATCATGCAATGCATATAATTTGCACCTTTTGTTGAATAGTTGCCAATAATAACGATAGTATCTAAAAAGTTAATCAAGTTAATCACTAACAGAAGAATAAATAAATAATGTAAAACTGAAAGAATCAAAACGTATTCACTTGGCACAATGCTTTTGAAGGCACACTAGAACCGTTTCAATGAAGCCAAAAGCTTAATAAAAGATAATATTTATGTCCGACACTAAAAAAGACGTAAAAACTTTGTTACATTTAAGTCAATTATGTTTAAATATAATAATATCAAAAGTTAAGACGTTTATAGCCTAGATGCTTGCAATGATAATGGTTTAATAGCAACTGTACGGAAATTAAAAGGGTTTACCATTATATTTTTAAGTACTATGGTAAACAATGATGTTGGTATGAGCAAATTAAGTAATTTATATTTTTTTACGAATATTTTTAACAGAAAACTCCTAATTAAGGTAATTTGTACATACTCAAAGTAGTAATAAAATTATGAATTAACAATAACGGTGTCAGAGACCTCTATTGTGACATTAATGGTTCAGTGATTCGGTCTGATGGCTCTACTAGTGTTATACGCTAGAAATAGTGATGTAGGTTCCAATTAATCATAATTTGGCGGCAAAAGATCTATTCTAACCCTTTGTGGAGATAATATTAAGTCTTCGTTATTGGTTTATAGCGATAATAAAAGTTTTCAAGATCAACTATAATCATAATAAATCTAATCAAGAAAAAATAAAATTGACTATTTTGATCTTATGAACTGGTCAACGTGTGTTGATCCAACTCAAAATCTAGTCTTTTTTATGTAAGGAAATGCTTAAAGTCAGCAAAGAGATATACGCCGACCGACATTGATGTAATAACAATAGTAACAATGTTTGGATTACAAATGCTTATTCAATTATGAGCGAACGTGTATTGGCGTAGTATCGAACAAATATTAGCATAGAGATCTCGAGTGAGCGGATCTATTACAATGCCACGGTGAGAAAGCTCGCCGGTTGGCGGTCGCCGGTCGCGTCGCGCGAGCAGTGGCGGCCCACCGCGCCGCGCACCGATCACGGCGCTTCGCGACATCATCACATCTATTTGTATCGTTCTCTTAAATGTCACTGGTAATTATTGTCGATTTACCAACAATATTACCACAATGTTGATATTTTGCGAATAAAGCATATTTACTTAATGGAGATTTAAATCCATCGTTAGCATCAAAAATAACAAAAACCGTAATTCTAGAAGTCGCTTATCGAATAATATTTGTTTTTGTACCTTATTCGTCCTCGGAACAATGTTAAGAACCAGAACCGTTTCTACACAAGCGGCACAAACTTGGAATTTTGTTGCCTAATTGTGCCATAAAACTTAATCTGTTCCAAACATTCTGTAAGCATAGCAAAAGATGAGACAATGCATGTGTCTCCAACCCGGCTATTGTCAGTCGTCTTACCGTTGTTACATTTAAAAACGACGTATCCCGATAACGAACTAGAGATAAGAAAGAATTAAAACAACCAAAAGAGATAAAATGGTACAATCCGATGGTAAAATTGAATAAATAGTTTAAGAACACTTCTGTACACAACGCAGGTAAACTAAAAGGATCTGTTGTAACATAAAAGGCCCAAGTAAAAGAAGACACGAAGCGGACGCGGTGAAAGGTAAATAACACTATGGGATTCAACAATGAAGTCTTAATGAGCGACTGTTTCCAATTCTACACAGTTGACTTTTACGCAATTGCATTTGTTTAGAGCGGCCGTTTATTTTCTGTGATTCGACGCGCTGTGCAACTTAAGCGAGAAACATTGGCAATAAAGTGAAATAATTGCTTGTAGGTGAACAGCTCGAACGAAGGTGATATCTGCAGAGTATCAAGGCAAAAGAAAAAGTAGTAGTTATCTAGTATGCACAGATAGAGTGAACACAATAAGCTCGACCCACGCTTCGATGAATCATGCGCCCGCGCCGAGCCGCTCGGTGCCGCAACGCACACACACATCCACCACGGCAAAAACATTACCTACTTTTGAATAAGTTCCCTTTCTCTTTCTACACTTTGAAGCGTGTGCTATGTTCGGCGCCATTCGTTATCAATAAACAACCGAACGAATCATACCTGTACTCTACACAAAGTATGTTACACATCGTGCACCGTACGCGTCTAATGAACTAACTGCGTCCATGGCTATGGTCAATGTCATTATCATAAAAACAAAAGTGAATTGAGAGTTTCTCGGTGATTATGATTAGGCAGGTATTTCTCTATACTGACATAATACATTCGACTGCAATTGAATTCCTCGCGCTTCGTAATGTACGAGTATAGTAAATAAATAAATAACACCCAACAGTCACATACATAGTCCTAACCCCACAGTAAGATCAAGTCTTGTGTCGTGGGTATCAGGAACTACGAGAGACTTTTCGGTCTCACAAACACCCAGACCCGGAAGAAATATTTATGAGCCGCACAAACATTTCTCTCGGTGCGGGGATCGAACCCGCGGCCTCTCGTTTCACAGGCGGCGTCTAACCAACTGCGCCACGGAGGCTGTCAATCAATAGTCATCGTAAGTCAAGCCAAATTATTTCCAAATACCGACACAATACAATTACTAATGTCAGATTGTGTTCAGTTCGAAATTTTTAAATAAACTTCTTACTAAAGTATTATGTTTGTACGAAATCTCGCCAAATAGCTCTTGAACGCTTTAAGTGCTGTAAATTTTTCTCTTAATATTGATGGCACGATGACAAATAAAACGTCCTTTCACCTGGCCGATACTTTCAGCAAACAAATAAAACACCAATTAAACCAAGAGCAAGCAGGCAAGTACCTTACTTTATTAACGAAATCCCGGTCAATATTTACATACTGTTCAATTATCCGTTTATTCCCATGCATGATTCATTCTGTAAATCGCAATACGAATCGTTTTCAAGTAAAATAAAAATCATAAAGAAAGCATAAACCCACGGTAGCCTCGATCCAGTAACTCAATGGGCCTTCGACGGTTTCGAAATGTACTAACTGAACTGGTTCGAGCAATGTTTTTTTTTTACAAGAAATCTATTTACTTATTACTTTGGACATTAATTTATTGTCGCATTAAGTGTCCAGTCATTGCAGCCAAAGCGTGACGAAGTCGAACGAGTGACCATGAAGTGCGTAGAGCGGCCGGCAGCGCGGACGGCAGCGCCCGGCGTGATACGTAGAAACGGTGACTCACAGAAAGAGACCAATTATACGCGCAGCTGTACCCGAGATAAGGATACGAGATGTCAGAAAACAGGTTTGAGATTTCGAGTTTCGATTCGATATTCTCCTGTCTGTGCTAACTCGACTGCGGTTCAGTGGAGCTCCACTACCGTTCAAGAAACTCGACCAAAACACTCTTTTATTTCTGTCGCACTCTTTCGATCTGGATTTTAATAGACCTCGTTACCGGCTTCATTGTTTTTAATGTTCGCGATTAGTCACAAACCAGAACCGCGTCTCTGCGCACCGACTTTGAAATTATTGTATTAGCAAATTTTATCTTATCGTCTAAATATTACGTAGACCACTTTCTTTATCAAGACGTGGCTTGTGCGGTGATGATGTCACCATTACTTCGGTGTTCTTATCTCGACGATGATAAAACATTAGTTAGGAATGTTTTACGGCCGTGCGTTCATAAATTGTGTGTATTCTAGGCATCCTGTCATGACCGCATCAAATCTAATAGAATCTTTGGAACAGGACGTGTATTATGGTTGTTCATTGGCACAATGGTAATGTGTACGATCAAACGTCTTTGCGCGGACACGTGTTTCGCGTGTTGATTATCACCCAGTGCACTGATCGCTGAAGAAAGTTTCAACACGATTACAGGAATTTTCCGACTCGGTGGAAATGATCGCGTCTTTGTGAATCATTATGTGTTTTTGCCTCCGCGTCGCCTGCAGAGAAAACGTATGCTTCTCGTTCATAAATAAAATTAAACATCAAAGTTACCATTTACATTGTTTTTATGTTTATTGAGTCTGGGAAGAATTGTTCTAGGAATCTGTTTCGATTTGTTGATTGTTATTGGCTCAAGGATATTTTTAACTTAACTATGATATGGCGTTTATAACAACTAAAGGACATAAACCACTTTTCAGGTTAAACTAATAATTATGATTTATACCATAGAGTCGTGTATGTTTGCAAAAAAAAACTAAAGCGCTGCCATTATTCTTAATGATAATGGTTTTGTAAATTGACGTCATGGTCAGTTTGGCAACGTTGAGTTATGGAAATCATGTGAATTTTATGGCCGCTTCTTTCATATTGTTTTAATCAACTAAACATACAATAATGTATTGTATTCACACTAGTATCAGGTATTGGAAATAAGAAATAACCAAACATTTTATGTTTATTGTTCGAGTTTATTTATTTCATAAAATACATTTTCACGCCTCGGTCTTGTAGTGTAAAAGATAGTTCCATTAAAACCACTTTGAAGTTTTGAAAAAGAGAAATTCGGCGCAAGACTGCTATAGATATAAATTATAAACTCAATGTTCAACATAAACTTGTTATTTCTTTCCGCTTTTAAACAAATTTGGTTTGGCAGAATATCTTGTATTGATTCTATAAAAGTAATTAAATTATAATCTATGTGTTATCTCCTAGTAATATAATGTTCCTATGAGATATAAAGATATACATATATAAAGATATACATATTAGACTTAAATTTATACTAACCCAAAAATATTCTTTAGGAGCTATACATAAATACTATCATTTCAAATTCAGACAGTAATTTGAACATCCTGTTGAATATTAATAAAGAAACAATAACGGCTGTTGAAATTATTCATTTATGATAAAAATGTGATGATCTGACTCGCCCGCACCGCTTTGTAGCCGGAGACGTAAAACGTAATGACGATTTTATTGTTATCGGAATTGTATCATTAACTCCGAGATAGAGCTTAGGTAATGTGGGAGACTATAAATGAACTGTTGTATTATTAAATGCGCTTCAACCACGTACATACCCACTCTAGTCTTGAATCATATTCGCAATTTAATGGACAATATTCTCAGTTACTATATGTGCGATTTTTTAAAATCACAAGTTACTAATAATTACACTACCAATTGAAATATACTGTATAATGAATTGAATATAATTAACATCGTATACCAAAAAAGTGTAATTAGTGAAATGATTGAATTCGATGCACGACAATCTCGCTATTATTTTATACTAACAATGTAGCTGATGATAAATTAACGCATTCGCGTTACAAATACGTATTTAACTTGACAAGAACGACAGAAGATATTAATTTAAAATCAAACGAGTCAAATTAAATTTCTAAATGTACACACAATCTGTAGATTAACTACATAAAATGGACGCATGCACTCAATTTCATGGTAACACCAGTACGTGTAAAAAAACGTATAGGTATAACGCAATTGTCACCTTCGGAGCGTGGAATCAAAACAGATTGCAACTAAAAGTGAACGCACACGTGAACTATTTTGAATGGAGCAATAGACCAAGCACTTAGACTTGCGGGTCTGCGGAATATATCAGATAGTATATGGCAGCTTTATAGATGTACGTCTCAGATTCCGTAGTGGTCTATTATTGAATTTACCACTATGTGTACTGTTTAATTAATCCTATTCGGTTGTGGATGTACCTCTTATTAGACGATGTTAAATATTAATTACAATTTGGGTTTATGTAATATTTATCTATGACTTGTTACGTTATTGTTTAACATGATGATTTGGTTTTATGTTTCAATTATGAACTAATTATAAATACTGTAGTAATCTATGTATATAAAAATGAATGTTTATTTGTATGTCATCGATGAACTCAAAAACTACTGGACCGATTTGGCTTATTTTGGTCTTAAAATATTCGTGAAAGTCCTGGGAAGGTTTCAGGAGTGAGAAAAGTTGGAAAATTTCTAAGGAAGATACTAAAAACCTTTTTTTTTTGGGTATCGTTCAAGAGTGAAGTGTCCAGCCAATATAGGATGATCTTTGTTTATTTGACGGGAGACGTTAAAAGACGGTCCAGCTTCAACTACCATCCAACGTAAAATGATCTATGTTTCCATTGTCTTTCATTGACGGCTGACGAAAATAGAACAAAATTCAAAAATGTGTACATCGTGTATATAATATTATCTAGATACGGCGTCTTGCGCGTAATTTTGTTAAATGTAAAATAAAACGATGTCCATATCTACCAAAATAGCCGATTGTTTTTTGAGATTATTGCAACAGTTTTAAACAAGGTATACTTTATCGAAGCGTTTTGCCGGAGTACACCAAAACTTATCTAAATATAATTTTTCGATTTCATAAAGTAATTGTTTTTTGAATTGATAATTTTAGATGAGCTGGGGGACAAATTTAAATTCCGCATTAGCATTGTTTTCAGACTCAAGAATAAAAAGAATATTGGTACGTTGATGCCGTATCTAGACATTATAATGCAACGATATGCAGTTTTATATTTTTAAATATTTGTTTTATTACTTACGTCACCTGGTAAGGCAGTATGAAGGTTTTATTAATTTGTATATGGTAACGTACTAGACGCGACTGCCAATAAGTTTACGATGGTCACGGGTTCAAATCCCAGGGCACACCTCTGACTTTTCGGATTAATGTCTACGTGAAATAAAATCCGCCAACCCGCAATAAGCCAGCGGGGTGGACTATATCTTCTATAATATAAAAATGAATCGCAAAATGTGTTGATAAGCGCATAACTCAACAACGCCTAGACCAATTTGGCAAATTCTTTTTTTTTAAATGTTTATTATTAACAAAAAGTAATGGCGTGCAATATTATTTAGAAAAACAGCATTTTGGTGCGGAAATAAGGGAAGGAATATTGGATGGACAATAAAAAACGCTAAAGTTTTTAATGTCAAAATTTCATAAGGCAATCTTTATATGTACATGTGTATATGGAGAGACGGGATATAATAGAGTGGAAGGTACGGGAGAGGGCTGGGATAGCTGACAGATTTGATAGGACGAAATGTAAATACACGTTATAAGACGGGATGGGTAATAAAGAGAAAGGACGGGACGGATCGGGAAGAGACTGAACAGACGGATGAGACGGGATTGAGCCGGACAGCAGGACAGCTACATCAAGTTTAGGTATACAAGAGTTTATACGAAAAATAACATGTATTTGATGTGGAGTGGAATCAAAAAATATATGCACCCAGGCGAAGCTGGGCCGGGCCGCTAGTTTATTATAAATATTATTCAGGTTAAGGTTCGGATAATGTTTTCACCAACTTCGGGTTTCCTCGGTATTTTTTTTAGTATCATCTCTACCTTCTAGTATTTTATTATAATGTATCTTGATATAAATAATTAAAGACTAGGTCGTCTTTAATTATCTGAATAGAATATTCAAAATTATTGTTTCAATTGATACCAAAACTATTGGTGATACTTGTACGATTACTAAACTCTATATTATATATTATCTCTATATTATTTTTTTTTTATCCCTATATTTCTTTGAAAGAAAAACGATAAAGATTAATCTCATTATAAATTTACATAAGCATTTGAATATAAAAAACATAACTACTACCTAAATAGATACATCAATCAAAATATCGATAGCTATAATGATATGATACATCAAAATGGTAAAAAAACTGATATTGATGAAGCCTCTTAATCACAATACAATACGATCGAATCAATTGACAACAGTTAGCAACAAGCACATTATCATGGCTCGACAAACGTAAAGGCTACTGTTACCGCTTGTTGCTGCGACCGGTTTGTCGGCTTCCAGTGCCGAAACGGCTCCAATCATAGCCACAGTGAGTAGTTAATACATGTCTACGTTTACATTACGTTTAACACCGATTATTGTACAATGGGAAAAGCTGTTTTTATCGTATCTCAACGTAATTGTTTTACTGGATATCATAATACGAAAGTGTGTTTGTTGGTTTTCCTTATGGCATGCGGCGACAGTGCAGATCAGAGACGGAACAGATCGAATTAATTTGCACAGATCTAGTTTAGGGAATGAGGCGATATTTAGATGAAATAAAAATGGAAAATTTATAATCTGAATTCGTGGCAGACGAAGTCATAGGTAAAAGTTAGACACTAATAAACCTACAAATTTCTATGCAATTTAATAGTTATAACCAACAAGAAATCTCATTAATCGTGATTGCCAAGCCGACCTACAAAGTGAGCATATTGTAGACAAGTAAAGAAACGTCGCTCAAATGAATTTGTCATTATTGTCTTGTCCTAGTACTTGCGAGGAAAATCTGCAGCTGCATTGGACTTTGAAGATAAATACAGAAACCTATTTTTAAGTACTATAAACAATGATATGATAGTAGTTTTTCACAAGTCCATAAATCACCGCCTAATATCACCGCTAGATAGTCATATTTCCAATGATGATTCAGGTTCTCTCCCAAAGATTTTCAGCGACTTGTTGGGAACCGTCTGAATCCAGCGTCCTCTTCTTTGATTACAACACATTGTAATATAAAGAGGGCAAATATTCTTCAACGGATGCATACCCATTACGTTTATGTTCCGTTTAGTGTACGGTAAAAGGAAACGGTGCATGAAGTGAAGTCGCCAAAAATACGCGCCTTTATGGAGCGCTGGTTCAAGGACAAAACGAAAGTAAACTCGACTGGCTTGGAAACGTCGTCATGTAGCCCAAACTTTAACACCAACACCTTAGTGGCTTTAACAATTGAAATTAGCTCCATACTAGCAACATTGGATCTACATGCAGCTGTTAGATTTTCTTGGGACAAAATTTGCCAAATTTCTTAATACTTAGTTTCTAATATTCGATGAATAAAATGAAAGTTAATAACCAGCAACTTCTAGTACGATTTAAGCAGGAACAAAACGTGAGGAATTAACACTAAGTTTTAAGGACACTGTTAGAAACGAGTAAATTTCAAATCCATTGCGCTACCTAGTTCTATGGGGTCCAAACGTGACACTGTGTACGTAAAATCTGTTTTAAACAGAACGTACATGTCATAAGTCATTGCGAAGGTTACTGCAAACAGCAAAGCTTTAATGACAAGCTGATTGACTGATGACTCCTTTGATGTTGTATGTTAATGCAGCGGAAATCTTGCTTGGATCAGGCTTTGAAAAACCATTAATTTTGTCAAGGATAATAGATGACTGTTAAAAATAGTGAAGGAGAATTGGTTCTATAAGTTTTCTTGGAACATTTATATACAATCTAAACTATAAAGTAGCTGGATGCCGATCGTTTCAACAGGTAGTTGAAAAATCCTGTGGGAACCCTATCTCCAACAGTAGACTTCTTTTGACTGTGAGTTTTGTATACAAAGTTTTTATCTGGAACAATCACTGATGAAAATATCTACACATAGAAAATAGTTGCGTAACTTAAAAACAGCTCTTTAGCAGGTTCCCGCCAAATTATTTTTTTAGCTGTTGAACAGTCTGCGTTCCAGAATATAAAAATGTGTTTTGCCTCGCTAAAAAGTCATTCTGCTTTGATTGCAACAAATAAAATATACGGAAAAAATACACATTGGCACAGTCAAGAGGTCTACCGGCGCCAACAGGCTCAAAGGGGTGTTTTGTTAATCTGTGGCAGTTTTATGACTTTCACCCCTTGTCGGTAGTAAATTGTTTTAATATCGTATCAGATGATAACGCGCTATTAAAATGGTTAGCACTTTCATTCACTGTGACTAATGCTCGTCGTTCTATTTAATGCCTACCTGCTAATTATATATGAGATAGATGGAAATCTGTAATGGAAAATTGCTATGCTTGATACTATAATTGGTGTTTAATTGAAAAATCATTATGAAACGTAACTTTTAGCGTTATTATTAGATATAGAAAAATTAAATTCTTAACTAGAAGGGACAAGCATATAACGATTGCTCCAACTGAATGATCTACTTCCGGCCTATAATTTTACTATAATTGAAAAACTTTCACACACACAAGGTTTGGGAGGAAAACTAATTTATACATCTTACGAATTCATACATTTATTTTTATACAAAACTCAAGTTCAAATTAAGAATTGAAATAAAGTCTAGTTTATTATGTTATGAGTTGTGTCGTCATTGTTATATCCATTAGAAGTCATTTTCGAAATTGATATTTCTCCAAAACGCGACTATAAATATGGCGAAATTATAAGAACAGGAAATCGTACCTATTGTGTGTTGGGCGCCTACATTATAAATCATTTCTTGTTTATTGCCCGAGGCCGATGCCAAGAAACTTTAGCATCCTCACGCGGCTGCCCTATAAATTTGTCACACTGCCAAATGGAATCAAAACATTTTTAATTTGTTTAAGATAACGTACGCTCTGTAAATTTTTAGATTCTACGAGTATCTTATGTTAAGTTTGTTAATTAAACAGAGATAATAGGTTTAATCATAGTAGGAGTCATTTTAAATTTCCTCTTCATAAATATTATAGTGAGCAAGATATTTCCCATTTCTCTGTAGCTATAAAATCGGATAAGTAAATTAAGTACTGTTTGATTGTCACATAGTAAAGTAAATCCACTGTGAAAGCTATAAAATTAGATATAAATGTTTTATATATATGTGAATACAGAGCTTAATATTAATCACAAGAACAATAACATTTGAGGTTTCGCGCATATATTTCATGTATTTTGTTATCTAGTAAAGATGCATCAAAATATAATTAAAATCAAAATACAATCAAAGTGATTATACAATCATTGGCAGCAAACACATCTCGCGGATACCGAAATATCGCATGCATTGCTGCCAATAGGTGTCTGATTGATGGCTGATTCGAAGAACATTTATCCATTCGTGAAACCGAGTGGGCGGATTGACAGCAAAGATCGTGAGAAGTCAAATCTATGCTAATAGCAAACAAGCGAAAGTGCTCCCAAAACGCAACTTCCTTCGGAGCCCCCAAATTATCTCAAAGCGTAACCGCGTCCGCCACTGGAAATTATCGTGTGGCGTGTGGCGTGTTGAAAATCGGCACGCAACTATACCAGTTTAGATGTGGGTAATCGTCGTCGAAATTCAACGCTCCGGGGTGCGCACCTGCGGGCACGACGCGCCGACGGTTCATTCATGAGAGGAGCAAAATAAAGCGGCGAGAGGTCGAGAACAATCCGCGCCCGATAATAACAGTTGGCTTTTCTTAGAAACAGTACGCGGCACGGAGGCTTTGACGGAGGGAGTGGTGTCGTCCCGCTCGCGCGGCGGCTGTGTGAGCGAGAGCGCGTGGGCGGGGCGAGCGTGTTATGTCACGTCGCGGGCGCGCTGCACCGCTCGCCGCACGCCGCCGCATCGCGCCGGCTGCCACCAGCCCGACGCAGCACCACTCTGCACTCCACATGCTACACACTACACTTTCCGAGTCCCGCGCAGCGAGCCCCGGCTCTTCATTATTAATGCTCGTTACTTGTTACGAGCCTTAATACAAATATTTAACTCAGGTGCGCCGTCACGGATAACACGTACAACACTCTTTTTGTGAGCCAACAACGCCACTTACCCGCTTTATTAACCGACCGTGCTCCATAAAATTTGTAGCGTCAGTGAATGACATTAAAATAATTAGCATAATATGAAACATTGTATATTAAAAAAGTTTATAGTGTAATATTTTATTTGGTCAAGTTGAAGTGGACACGGACCACGGTTCTATTTCGGTAGTCGTGCAGTTAATTAAAATATCGGCGCTTACATCTCGAACACGTACGTATTTTTATGCAGAAATAAACGGCACACGATAGAAACGGCACGATTCAGCCGCACATGGCACAATGCATAGGATTTTATTACGTGAATCAATGGTGAGGCGACGTTTATAAATCATAGTTTTATGGTTATTCATGGCGATAAAGTGTGTTTGTAGCGCTGATAGTGGCGCGTGTGCACCCACAGCCCACAGGCAACCGGTGTTCACGTGTGGAACTTTGCATTTCACCACGCCCCGGGCCAGGCGCGGAGATTAAACAACAGCGCACATTAATTCCGAGAGGAACGGACCATGAGAACGAAGAACCCGAGCTAAATCAGTAATGAGGATAAATGACGCCAAATTACAGAAGCCCCTGCGAATATTATCACATAAAAGTTAACTTAACCTCTTATTACCTTTAATTTGGTAATGATGATGTAAATCTTCAGTAATAGAGAAATTAATCGAAATATTATTAGGATTTATAGCAAGGTTAGAGAAAGAAAAATGAGGTATTACTTAACACGTAGAGTCGCAGATGTTATGCGTGGCAATGGACTGGAAATTTAAACTTATTCATGAAATGTTTGTGTATAATTAAGTCATCTAACACTAAGCATGAACTATGTCATATTTTAGCTTTAATTATATGTATTAAGTTAATGGTAGTATGAGTACTTTCTTTTTCCCGCGTTTTATGAATCAAAGATGCCAACTTAGAAACTAATGAAGAGACTACAGCTTGCCCAACAAGACATTAAGTGTAGACTTTAAATATGTCCTAATGAATGATTTTATAACAATTTGTCCCTAAAAGTTTAAAAGTGGAGTATTGGCGGCATACAGACATTTAATGTCAATTAAATTGTTCCTAAATAAGAGAATCTACATATGTATACTCTCTTTGTTAATCTACAGGACTTAATTGAAATTAAATATGTCTGAGTACATCAGTAAGAAATTTGCGTTAATTAGAATAAACAGTAAATTTTATATTAATATTGTCTTTGAGGAATCTACGACTTACAAAAAACTCTACCAAAAATATAGAATGTCATGCCATATAAACATCAACGTATCATTACTCATCTTGATACATAATACCACACAGAAACATTGCATAATCGGTATAAGTTAAAATCAATTAGTCATACAAGATATCTGAACGTATTAGGCAATTTTATAGAACTCGTCATGGATAAGCTAATGCTCCAATATTTATCCTAATTTATATCATTATTTATATAAATACTCACAAGATATAACAATGCGAAAATGGGCGTCAAATTATGAGTTGAATAAGAACTCTTATCTTAGTTTTTAGATATATTAACTTATGTAATAATACAACATTATCATCTTAAGCTATAATTAAGATACTTAAAGTCGCATTTTCGTGTTGCTGGGTAAGTAGAGAGAGAGGTAGAGTATTTTAAACCGCAGATACAGTATTTTTAAACACATATTTAATGCTTCTCCAGGTGTTATTACTTATGGTTGGGTTCCTTAATTATCCCTTTTCCAAAAGAGGCTTTTATTTGATCGACATTGATGCTAGTTACGCCTAGGTGGCCGTCAGGCAATCTTAATATTCATTTGCGCGCCAAAAAGTTCTTTCATCAATTTGCGTACCACAATAACATTAAAATTAACTACATATATATTTACAATCAAGACAAGATAACCTTTAATACACACTGCAAAGTTAGGACATGTGTTACTTACAAAATGTCGTAAAAACATATGTAACAATCACCGACCTTAGTGCTAATTTATGAGCCGGAAATTATCAACTGTTACTATATTAAAAATCAGTGCACTTAAAAACTAAAAAAAAACACAGAACTTTCGAGACCAATGTCAGTGTTATATACCAGTTATGGACAACGTACCACCTGTAATTAGCAATGTTTGCAATGTTTATCTTTGATGTTAAATAATATAGATATTATTGTAATCTTATAGGACATTGACAAGGAAATTATGAATATAATTTTTGAATTGAACACATGTTATTCAACAGGCCCTACATAAACTTAGTTTAGATATAATAAATAAATAAATAAATAAATAACACCCAACAGTCACATACATAGTCCTGACCTCACACTAAGATCGAGTCTTGTGTCGTGGGTATCAGGAACTACGAGAGACTTTTCGGTCTCACAAACACCCAGACCCGGAAGAAATATTTGTGGGCCGCACAAACATTTCTCTCGGTGCGGGGATCGAACCCGCGGCCTCTCGTTTCACAGGCGGCGTCTAACCAACTGCGCCACGGAGGCTGTCCGTATATGTACCGTCGTTTTATTTATGTACATAACACCAACGATATTTTTTAACTTTATTTAATTTTAATCCTTTTTCAAAGGAACTACTGTTCATCATTGGTGCAACCCTTGAAATCGACAATATATTCAAAATTTTGTGAGATAAATTATATTGTTAACAAAATGGTTTACGGAAACCGAGAAGGCATTAGTGGCGTATAATTGGCCAATCAATCGAACCACCCGGTCCGTTGCAAACAACCTGAGTGGAGCAATTAAGCCGAGTGCAAATGTAGTGTATTTTGGACGATTTGTTTGAATGCCGAAAGAAGGGGGTGAGCATTCAACTGAACGTTTCGTTTGCCAATTTGTTTCTGTTGCCGTTTGGGAGATATTTTATTTAAATGTACTCTGATGATAGGTTTTTGGTTTAAAAAAGGGTATTGGATACAGCAATGCAGTAGATTTTGCAGTAATTAGACTTGAATGCTGCGGATTGATTTTTCTTTTTATGCGCTCGTCTACCGGCAATAAGTTTAGGATAAAAGTGGAAACCGATTCGATACTAATATTGCTAGATAAATTAACAATAATATTTAAAATATAACACCATATATTCACTTTTAAAAATCAATGTTAATATTTAATTATTTAAATCGTTTGTCCTATTAAGTATTGAAAAACACTAGTCCGTTAAATTTGTCCATTTTTGTCAATAACGACACAGTGAAAACGTAAATCACAAATACAAAACTAAAAAAGTTAATGCTACAGTACCCGTCGCTTAGAATCCATAAATCAACATAGCTCGTACGAGACTGAATTAATATTAACTCCAACACAAATACTAATGAGACAGTAAGTTGGTGAACAAAAAATTAATAACTCTGTATATAGAGCAAAATTATTATGTGGAAATATTAACGACGCTCATAAACCATCTGGTGATTACCTGGCGAGAGCGCATCTGTCCGGCACAGACGCTTCGGAATCGAACCCATTTAACAAGGCAGCGTCACTATCGTTACAATGTTTGACTGAAAAATAATTTACACGTAGGCGTAAACACATTGCTATTTTTACATTGAATTCTTTATTAATTAAAACTGTTTACGCAAGTTTTCACTATGGAAACATTTAATGCACTTTTGATATTGCTAGTGGCAGTAATAGGTATTGTTTTTTTTTTAATAAGAAAGGAAGTGTGTTAATACTTATATACAAAAATTGGGTATAACAGGTGGTCTTAAGGTAGTAGGTACAGTCCCGCGTACCATTACTAGTGTTGTTATATTGATGTTTATTTTCTATTCACTTCGTTAAATTACTGTTTATTAATCATCCAAAATTAATTACTTTTAAAATGTTCAGTAGATAACAAATCCATGATTAACAATTAATCAATCTAGACTTGGCGAATTTTGAACTGGACTACCATAAAACCTACTTATTTGATTTCTCGTATATTGATCCGTACTTGGTGATATTTTAAAGGCTGCAAAATATATGAGAGGACAACCGTGCAGCAGTAGAACCGTGTTTGGGCTAAAATATTGTCAATTATTACTATAATATTATCTTTGTATATCATACAATCTGTTTCCAAGTCTATTTCAATAACTTGACGCACATACTAAGCGTCCCAGACTACGTGTGGCCAAACCAAAGATAGAGAAACGAAATTGACACTTTTATTCATAGATTTACGTTTATTGCATTTCGAAATAGTCACCGTTTTGAGAAACTTGTGACGTCTCTGAAGGGAGAAACTATTTGTTCTGTGTCAAAATTCGACAAGTCAGCAAGTTCCAAATATATTTAATTATCAGAAATTACTTGCAACTTACTTCTTGAATGTCACAGAACCTATTAATATACAATAAGATATACGTGAATAGATAATTAGAAAAAATAATCAAGTCGCTATTTCTATCGCTACTTTATTTTATCTGTGCAATTTTATAGTTCCTAGAAAATTCTTAATTATTGTTATATGCTATAATGTGCCGCGTTTATATTACTGCACATAATATATCGCGACGACAAAGATTGCAGCAAAATTTTAGAGACATTGACCATCGACATTTTTAACTAATATACTACTTGGGTACACCTAAGTAAACTCCTTAGTTACTAATAATACATCGGTAATTATTAAAAATATATTATTCATTTTACATAAAAATAAAAGGCTACATTTTATTGTTTAGTCCGCCAACTTATTATTATGTAATAAATAAATTAGTAAAAAAGGTAGCACACACACAATATAACTTTTGGGAGTAGTAAAAATATTTCAGAAAATTCATGCCCCCGACCTAAGGCACGTAATTATCTATGTGTGACAGAGGCTTTATTGAAAAATCGTAAATCGTATTATATTTAATTAACAATAAAGTTAGTTATCATTTCCTCATCGTCAGTTCCCACAAATCTCGTAAAAAAGATGAAATATATTCGTTCGCCAGAGTACACTAACGCCAGTTGACTTAACGCCACGTTATCAGCTGATTTCGCGGTAACGATAACAGAATCGGCAAGAATAATAACTAAGATAATACCGGTTCGTTTTTCAGGTAGCAGGAAAAATACACCAATATTTTGCTACCGCAACAGCTGTTGCTAATTTAAATAACCAAATTTTCAATTTACACTTTGATGCGTTTATTGGCGCGAAACTAAATCGGGAAGTGAAACGTCAAAATTATGTTACGAGCTAGTATTTACATATCTAGAACAAAATTATCTGCTTTTATAACACAAATACTCTACATTACAGACTAAATCATACCTAGAGATTACCCTAGACCATTAATAGCAAATTAGCTTTATATTCTGTGTGATTTTAGACTGATGGGCATTTCTTTGATGCTATGACTTCAATGTGGTTTATGCATTTCGGTAATGTACTTTTGTAAAAGTAGAAAAACAGAATGAACAGACAAATAAAAATCTTCATTATGGAACCTGAAATAATTTATTTTTATGACCTAATTTAAAAATAATATACCAGACATTAGATAGAGACTTATTGACCAATGCAACTTTTCAGCTAAGATCAATAGTGGCAAGCAAATTTTTTATACCGAGAAATAAAGCATATATGAAGTTACTTTTTCACTTAAAACAAAAATAATGAAAGAAGAAAAAAAATAGAATTTAAGTAAGATAAGTTGGAAATAAATCATTTTTAATAAAATTTCTACACGAATTTCAAAGTAAGTTCAGTTTACCAGACCCCATTGGGCCAGAGTAGTGTATTTAAGGCTAAACCCTGTATAACTTAGGGAAGCTATGTACCCGGCAATAGGACGTATAAGGGCAGACACAAACAGAAGTACTTCATACATTTACATAAGAGTACTGGGACAAAGATAACATCTAATATTTTTTATTTGTATGTTGTTTCTCAGAATGCTTGTACGTACTTTTGATACCGATTATAGTTCCATATTGACACATAATAATGTCATTGAGATTTCGAGATGACAGTGAGATGAATCATATCATACCAGTATTGATTTTACTTAATATATTATGTTTCTTTAGAAAATAAACGGATTTTCGTACTTTACATTATTGAACCAAATTTGTTTTCAGTCTAGCATCCAAATCCAGTATTTAATTTACCGAAATGATTATGGTATTAATTTTAAAAATAAGGAACGTAAAATAAAGCGAGCGTACGCGTTTTAAAAAATCATAATAATTAAGTAAAGTAAAAAAAAACCTTTACATCTCATACTTCATTATGAATGAAGTTCGTTGACCCTGGTTTTATTAGTTGTTGAAGTTACTTAATTTATAAAAGGAGGCTTTAGATATAAGATGAATGTTCTAAGGCTATTTATTTCTATACAACCTGAATATTTAACTAACCAACTGATGATTAACTTTGCTTTTAGACGAAAAGCCGTAAATGTAATATTCTCATTTTCAAAAATATCATTATCATCACCGGCCTAAACCATAAGAAGACAATTGCTAAACAAAGAAATCCCCCTAAACTTTTCACACGGACCTGTAGAAAACTTGCATCCATCATTGCTTTACAAATTTGCTTTACAAAGTTGTCAGTTTATCTTTAAATTAAAATTTAGAGGAAAATGAGTCTTAATAACTGATATAAAATAATGATAATATTAAATCATATCAGATCTTTGAATTATAAGGATGCACGTATTTTATGCACGTATAAAAGTGGAATCCAGTATTTGTTTAAATCTGTAATTATATTTGACATGATATCCACGCAAAAATTTATTGTAAACATAATAGCGTATTAATGATTATGTTTTATGTATTATATTAATGTAATAAGATTACAGTATGATGTATGGACATTTCTCAATAATCATTTAAAGAGTTATAGGCTATCGAAGAATCTATATTACTGAGAAAATTCATATTACGCGTAGATACTATACGGAAGCAATTCCTATTTAATATCTAATGGACATTTAGCTCCATCGGTCTGATGGCAGTGGTATAGATAACTGTAAAATCTTGGATTCACTGTCGTTCGTTCATCGTTCGAGTTTTGTGCGTAATTAGAAACATAATAATACAAGTCCATTTGGGGCCCTACTATATTAATCCGAAACGAAGTTCGAAACTTCGGATGATCGAAGTATATATACGATACGAATGTACCTACATATGCTTATGGTCGTTATTGACTTAAAGTCGTAAGTCTTATAGTTTCGAGAAGTTATCCGATCCATTCTATGTCAGACATAAAGTTCATAATACCAATTTGTTTTCAATTATATCCAGTCTCTTCGATGCTCGGAAATTTGATGAATATTATTTGATCTCATTTCACCCCTTAATATAATGTCTAGCGAAAAGCTAAGGCGGGTATTAAATTGATTAGATATTATAGAACTCAATTTTTATCATGAACCTGAACCCGAGATCACAGTCTCAACTGTCCGCGTCTGTTTTGCTACCATCACTCCATCATGCACTTAAAAATGTCATGGTTTATAACACATGGCATACTATTCTGTTTACTTCCTCTATAATCGCCATGGGAACAAACTCTATAAAAATAACTAAACAGTAATAATTTTTCACAAATTCTAATCCCTATCTGAACGCCACGTGCGGCGTGACGCGCGGACCGCATATGCAAAGCTATCTACGGCCACCAACTCGCTAATTCGATTTTAAATTTCCAAGAAACTGACGAAGGATTTTCTTTCAAAACCATAAGGAAAACGCAGCGATACGATCACACCAGACGTGAGCCAACACTTAATTAGCTGCATGGAACTATCCGATAAAAAATGCATAAGCCTATGCCTCGAAATCAAGCACCTTCGTTTGTTTTTAGAAAGTTCAATGTTTGTTGCGGATTGAATGCAAGTCAATTACGCCCACTGCTAAACTTTGTCTATAATCGTAGAGAGTACAACTGAGAGGATTTAGGTTTTATTCGATCACACCGATCTATTACAGATTTGCAATTTTCAAATACCATAGAATTTCTATTGTATGTACGTCACGACATTTCCCTATACAAATATACACATGATTCCGAAAAGTCTAAGTTTTGAACCCAAGACTGTTTTCGACTGTTAGAATCCATCCGGTTACTACCAATCCACTACATAGGTACTAATTACCACACACATATGTTTTTATTCAGATTGATGTTAATCCTGGCTTATAAGAATTGTGGTGTATGTGGGTGGTATAGTCTCTCACAATATGTCACCAGTCAATAGAACTATTTATAGTGCTTCTAGGAAACAGCTCACGACATTTTCCATTACTTCCAGCGAATGCGAATGGCTCTTATTTAAAACCCGCATCGATATCATAATTCTCTAGTTGACTGTACAGGATCGCTCATAGCGGAAATACTGTTAATTGTTACCTAGTATTGTTTTCGGTTTTAATTTGTCATATGATGTGCTTTAAAATAAGGTATTTTGAGTTCAAATTCACAAGAGGTGCTATCGTTTTCAAATCAAGAAGCAATGGCTTATAAATTCAGAAATTTATGTAGAGACAAGAAATGGGACTCATCATATTGTGTCTTCATTCATATTTGCACTGGTATAACAATATGAAAATAACAATATTGTTACAACATGACAATTAGGTATAATGCAATTCTGTATCAGCCCATATACGTCCCACTGCAGGGCACGGGCTTCCTCTACAATCGAGAGTACGATTGAGAGTGGGTAGGCCATATAGTCCACCACGCTGGCCTAGTGCGGGTTGGCGGACTTACACACTATAGAAATTTTTATAAATCGCTATGGTATGCAGGTTTCCTCACGATGTTTTCCTTCACCGTTTTAGTGCGTGGTGATTGACTATCAATACACACATGACTCCAAAAAGTCAGTCGAACCCGCGACCACCGTGACCATGTTGGCAGTCGCGTCTAGTCCGTTTACCAACGGGCCACCACGCACACACATAATGCAATTACATTCACTTTAAATCGGCAGTAGTATCTTCAGCGTTTTTATTTATTTTCTTACGATGGCAATGCATTTTAATATACTTTACCCAAGTAAGTCATCATACTATATGTAACTAATAAAATATTATCATTTTATTCGATGAATATAAAATACCTGCTTGGATGTCAAAACGAAACACAATTCCTTTCCTGCGAATAATTTTACTGCGATTCTTAAACAATAACGGGTGCAAAAACTGCTGTGCACCTGAGGCAATGTAAACCCACTATGGTTAATTAAGATCTATGATACGCTGATTGGCGAAATACTTCCTTTGTACATACGTTTTTATAGAAGCAAGGAAAATCACTGTACGTGGTGTTACCTACACCTACGTGGCTTGTATTTTATTACCAACTTGTATTTTAAACGCCTATTTTACTTATAAACTCACAAAAAATATTTGAAACTGAAGACTACAAGGATTTCTGTCGTGTCATGTATTGTGGGTTCCATAGAATGATATACAAGCAAAACTATTAACCAGAATTTGATATTTAAAAATGGTGATTGAGTCGTCCTCAATCACATTATCAGACGGAAATCGTAAATAGCATACACGAAGTGGACCACAAGTCGCAACTCTGTCTACCCCTCCGGATGCCCAGACATGACAATATGTTACGCTAACACATGTACAGAATAGAAATAAGTGGCGCCAGATATAATGTCACAATTTATGATTATAATCAAATCAGACATTGTTTTATCACTTCCTCGTAAAACGATAAGATTTCAACTTTATGGAAGTTTTGATGCCATTTTCTGTGATTACATCATGGCCTAGTTCCATATCTCTTGTAGTAAAGGATCATACGAGCTATTGTATCACGTCGTGCTAAGTGTCGTCCAAAAAATACACCGATTCATATCCTGCCGTATTTGATGTTATGAGACCCCGCTACTGAACAGATATCGACATGACTGGAATAGTAACTACATTATGTTATAGAAAACTAGTAAATAATTTTCTTAATAATTCTCTTAGTTTTTCGGTGATATTAGCGGAGGCCTACCAGTCAATCCTTGATGTTAAAAAACGCAAATGTCCTACATATTGCGCTTGTTTTAATCCAATGGGTGAGCCAGTAAATCCTATATCATTCCTCTAGTATTTCAATAAAAAATTACTGATTTAAACCATCATTTATGTTAAGTTACTATTTATTAAGGCAATTATAACATTCTAGAAAATATTCTATTATTATTATATTATATTATATTGGTTCTTGGTTACTCTAATTTCCTTATATTTATTTATAGAACCCAAATCAGCCTTTGACGCAGCATATCTATAGGTGTTGTAGAAAACACAAAATAATATATTCCAGCGATTCTTACCGAGATTTGCGTAGTACCCTGCCGGATGCATCATGAGCGAGAACCAATCACCGAGTTTCCATTTGTCACTTACCTAAAACGAATACATTATATGAACAATCTTGGTTTGGATAACTATCTCAGATAACTTACACATACAACGCAAAAGAAACAATGTTTTACTTAATACCAATAGCGGTAATGTTTTCCATAATTTTTACGATTATAAATATAATTGTGTAATTATATATTTACATTGAAGGAATTATTGCAAAATAAATATAATACATAATCAAGGATTTAGATTGTACCACAAAAAACTTTCCCGCAACCTTGTGGGAGGGGACAGATAGAATACACATAAATAATTATAATAAATTTCTTATCGTTTTATTATATTATAACCGTACGCAATGTTATTATTGTTATCGTACGTAATTTCGAATATAATTCAACAGAAAATTGGATTACATGTGAACTAGGGTATATTAATTAGTAGTATAGCTTAAATGCAGATTTTAAAGGAGTAATATTATCCGCGAATTAAATAATAGCCGAAGGCAGAGCAATATGTAACGTTTCAAGACAAATCAATTAAATACCTTAACTTCATTGCTAAATGACTATTCATTACGAAATGTACAACGTTGCATTCCAATTACGAATGCTCATTTAATATAATTAGTACGTCAGAAAAGGCTATTACGCTTTGTGACTATTAATATTATCACATAGATACGTTTACCAGATCCACTGATTAACTATACGAATTGTGCCGACCGCAGAATGTAATAATATCCAATAATAACAATGCACGCGCGCTGTAAATGGGTGCAGTCGCGTTAAAAATTCATTCTCCATGCAATGCTGTCGAACAATTTACATAATAGAAGCATGATAGGTGTTATAAAACTTAACGTTCACTATTTATATGTTGTTTCCGTTCACATTCATATATAGCATACAAAATATTTTATATTTAGTACGTTATACCCGACTAGTATATTTCAGGTCAGCGTACTAACTCGGGGAATAAATGAGTTTTAATCGCCGATACTTTTCGATATGGCCGGCCATTCAATACATTCTTGTTCAAATGTTTTCTATTTTAAAGTGCAGCTATAAAATGCAGTAAGAAACGTAAACGGATTTAATTTGTCGCACACAAGAGTCGAGTAGAGTGGGCGAGTACTTCTGGCTTCGAATGTACAATCTCTTAGATAGACAGTTATTAAATTATCAGTAACCACACATTAGTCACATTATCAATAGATACGCACTACGTAGTGTACGCAGCGGTACGTACAGCAACATGAAATGGTAATCGACATTTGATTTCGCCGGTATTGCATTATTCTGCAGCATTATTTGCGTCCAATGTGAATGGAATATTCGGCATAGGGGCCAAAATCCACGTTGCAAGGGCTGCATATTCTGCTCGAGGCATGCGGAGGCGAGCACACGTGGCTTCCACGGCTGCTTGCCTCGGAATCTGACCAAATGCCCATCGGAGCTCGATTGTTAGCTAAATAGCGATGGCTTATTTATGAGATGTGTTGTTTGCAGCTAAACCACGCAGGTGAGAGGTTCACCGCGCATTCTTTGGAAATACAACAATGAATCTTTGCAACCATTAAACGAAATACTTTATCAACATAATATAAGTGAAGTAAAATTACAATAAATGTGTAATAAAATATGCAAATTTAATGTTGCTTGGAATTCGGCAGAAACAAAAATATTTAAAAATAATAAAAAAAACATTGGCATATATTTTTAGTTTATTGTTACTCGCGGTTATCGACCTAAAGAATAGATTAGTTTAGCCTTTAATGAAGTGAATGGAGAGTATTATCGTTATGTTTGCCCACGGTCGTAACACACCGGGCCGTGTACTCGGTTTAAGTGCAGATAATCCTCATAAATAGCAATTTGCGTCGTGACAAACGATCTGTATTGCGACGCTCAGTTTGGAAATCGCGTATAATGTCGCTATTGTTAATTATACAAGTCACCGCGTCGCTAAACATACGATTTATTGTCAGCTAACTGGAACAACGATACGTCTAGCGTGAGATTTGTGTGCCGTGCGCCGCGCCCGCGCCAGCCGCACACCAACCTCAATGAAGCCTAAAATCTTGAAGACTCAACACAAATCACCATCCATGTCGGGAGACTATAATATCATATAATTATTAATATAATTTCAAAAAACCTTTCATTTAACTCTATATTTTCTTCTTGTTTGACTGTTTTTGTTTTTTGCAAAATCTTGAACTTTGAGTATAGTGCCAGGTAATATGAAAATTACCTAAAATTTGGCGCGAATTATAACTTTCGCTGTCACGGATTTCTTCCAGGTTGTCCCCGACCCCGAGAATTGAGATTCGCGTCACCCATAATTTAGTTGAATTAATTTTCGAAATGTTATTCACATGCACCAGGCCAAGTAGATCAAACCAAGAAATGTTAATGAAGTAAGTAGGCGGTATTTTTATTTACGACCGCGTGTCAATAAAGCTGGTGTATGGATTGAAAAATCGACATCTTCTGCCGCTCAATGGCGCAGCAATGTCAGTCGAGCGGCGATCGAACGACGAGATAAATTAATATCAGGCTCCAGATCTGACGGCCACGCTTTTTGGACGAGAAAAACTACCGGCAGGGACCTTACCGCTTTACTTACTCAACTTCATGCTTTTAACGGAAACATATCGCGATATTAAATCTCTAGCGGCGATTAAGAAACAATAGGACATTAATAAAAACTTGTACCGAAGCGAAGCATGGAACGTTCCGTTTCTATGAATTTGGTAGAGTGGGCCAGACACGCTTGTAGGCGAAACACTTGTGTTGTTATGTGAAAAAAACTAAGTTGTAGCAAGTGCCAAAAGTGTAGGAGAGTTGTATATCTCTCAGTGAGCACCGGACAGAGGCAAATAACACAATGGAACAATGAAATACACGAGACTGAAGCGCGCCTCCGCTAATGAACTGCCACACCAACAACCGACTCTTAAAGCTGGAGTAGCCATTAGTTTATGTTACAAGCGATAATTATTAATTTATCTTTAGCTCTGCATAATACCGAAACTTTACAAAATAAAACATTTCTGTGACCGAAGCGCGCATAACTTGTTCAAAATAATTAATATCCGTACTTGCTTTAAAAAAATGACAAACATAATATATTTCGAATCTTTATTCAGTTTTATGAACGTTTACTTGCGGCCTTTGGTTCGAGTTTGTGTTATTTATTTAAATGTAAACGCAATCAGTATAAAATGGGTGTCATATAGGCGACGGGTGACGAGTGACGAGTGACGAGTGAGGACAGGCGGGTGCGTCGAGATTCAGGAGAGTTGGGCGAGCGTGTCGGCGGTGCTAGATGAAAAAGCATCAGTCGAGGTCCGGCAAGGTATGCGCGGAATGGAAGGGGGCATCCGGGCGGCTGCGATTGTTACCAGTTATCACTGAATGTTTTCCACTGGGGCATTTTGTGCCGCCACAAAAAACCACATAAAGGGCGGGAGCGGCTCGTTTGAGACACCGCCCCTGTGGGAAAATCGTCGCCAGAAAACTGCGACGCAAATAAATTATAAACTCTCTCGCGAGGAACGCGATGCGGAATACGTGCCGCTTTAAAACGAAATGCATAAAGCGTGCTTTGTTAAAACTGCAACTATGTGTAGGGAAAATGAAATACGTGATGCCGTCAGTGGCCACGACCAAAATGAAGATGCGTTTTGTCGCACAAATCGTCAGTGTAATCGGCCTTTGTAAATGTCGCGTGATCTCACGGCGGAGTGGAATCATTAGCGAAAACGGAGCATCCCGGAATAGACTGACAGCGGGACGATTGCAACGCGCGTGATGGATGACGGGAGCCGAGCGGGTTATTACTGCCGGGCTTAATATCCACACGCCGCGCCCGCAACAATCACGAGCTAATAAAAAAATATATGCCGGCAATCGCTGATCGCTCAACAATCAACGCACAATTTACCATACCTACACAATCTCGTACCAGTTTATGACTCAAACGCCTGAATTGTAATAATCTGTTTTGATTCGGACCGCTGCGAAATTCTAACCGCTTATGGGCACCAAAAATACAAAACGTTTGATATAAATGATACACCCGGTGAATTAAATGATACGTGGACGAATTTTTAAAAAGCAAAAGAACCGGCGTCGCTGGCATACATCATTGCGAAGCGGCGCACATGTCGCTCACATTGAAAACTTGCAGAAAATGCATCGGCGATAAGAAAAAATTCAGTCCGTCGAGCACATATAAGTACAGCACGACGACGGTGGCATTCCACGGGGAATACTTCGCATATCGAGACTTAAAGTAACCATTTACCGATTGCAGATACGCGATGGCCGACCAAGTAATCTGGCCAGTTCGCTTCGTTCGCATAGCTCTTGCTACACATAATTTTTAACCTAAATAAGTAAGAAATACTTGTTTTCATGGTGTTTTAATGAGCCGCCGAGATACAAGAAATAGCTGTCTCCAATTAGACGCCGGTTTAACAATAAGTAGGTACGCGTGGCTGCGCGCCTTTATCCCAGATTAAGTGTGATTAATTCATGCGCAGATGAAGTCTTTAAAAACTGAATAATGAGGCTAATTACTCTCAAAATTTTCTATGAGTCAGCGGCAGCCCGCAACCGAAGTTTCACTGTCCATTGTGGACGAAACATCTTTATTTAAGCCATCATCATAGGAACAAAGTTACTGTTAACGGTTAGTCTCGTCGTGGAATAACAAAAAAGCGGTTCTGTAGTATGGTCGTTGTTTTTATCCTTGTCTTGCACGGGATCTCGGTTAGAAACGAGCAGGATGATAGTGAGTTTTATTATACCGCTTCTAATGTGAGTTGGTTTTAATTTATCGTGCGACAGCCGCGTCGGTTCGCCGTAGCAGGAGCGGCGCTACATCAATCTTCGGAGTCGAGAGCGGTGGCTAAACGCTCTGCTCTTTGTAGAATACAAATCATACAGTTGGCTAATAAATTTTCACATTTTACCGATATCCGCGCCGCTATTTTTATACTCATATTATTGATGTTATCATGGGTACACTAAAATATATCTAGTGCATGATTACTTACTAGTATATTCTAAACGAATAAATTGTGTAATTTCATGTCATGTAGAATAGACAAGCGGAATAGTCTATACATTCATGTGGACGTTTCGTGATTTAATATCAGACATAGCTGTAGAACGGAAGAGAATTCGGTGGGCAGGCAGTTCGCACACGGCGCGGCGGCCGGAGCCCGGCACACACGTAACACGAGCCCTTCGGCGAGCAACCACAGTGCAGGACACGCAGGTACACACTCCACACGACAACACGTGAAAATCAATATATGCGCCTGTCCTGCACACTTATCCCGTAAAATTCAAATTATTCCTGTATTCCGCAACGTTAGCCCACATTTCCACTTGGATAAATCCTGTACAACATGGTCTATGTGTATTTGTTTGTTAAAAGTCAACAGGCATATTACACTGTGGTTATGTAGTCACGTTACACGCTACACTTAAAAAGATTATTTGATACGCTTTATCAGATTTAGAATATTATAACAGGATATTAAGAAAATATATGCAAAATATTTTATTACTTTAATCATATTTATAGAAATCGTGAGAAATAATAAAATGATCTATACTTTGATTTGTTATAAAATCATAAGGTTCCAATATTAAAAGTATATATTTCATAAAGAAATATAACTTATCATTTATGGGCACTTATGCTCGCTAAAGAACAGTTACAAAATTAGCTCTTTGTGATTCCAAGTGGAAGCAATAAGTTGTTTGATCTATACTTGAGAATAAAATCACACAGTCGTCAAAATTAGCTTTTTATAACTTGTTAACACAACTTACAACTAGGATTCACACTATGGGATTTTCCGGAGAGCAAAACTGAAGGATTTATCCGCATATTGTTTAGTAGAACGGACGACTTCCTATTATTTATATGTGTAAACCGTTGAATCTATATTATTTACCCAGTTATAATAAGAGACACATATGACAATACTTCGTTGATAATATTTTCATCACATGATATGATTGATAAAATGACTCTTGTATTAACAAAAAAAACACAGGAAGTATTGTCCTGTCTAGAAATAGAACTAAGGATTCTACGAATTTGTTAATAATGTTAACTGACATATGTATATAGCATGAATGACTCATAAACTTTTACATAAAATGACAATTACAAGTCTAACATAAGCCATTAGTCTACCTAACTACACTGACGTAGCGTGGTTTACTTAGACTCCAGCATAAAAACATTCCCAGAGACTCGTCGAGTTAAGTGCTCGGTGTCATTAAGATGCGTGCCATTGTCGATCTCAACTTACAGGAGTTGCAGTGGCGAGAGGCCAGGTAATCTTTGAAACTCAAGGTTCAACAATCCAACAACGTGGAAAATAATTAGACTGATATAATTAGATCATAAATCATGTACATACATATGTGATGAAAGTTTCAGAAAGCTAATTGATGCATGTTGCTTTTTTTTATACAACAGTTACGGTAAACTACCAAGCATGTCATATGATAAGTGATCACTGCCGCCCGTGAATATACAGAACGATTGCCGCTTGGCTCATGCATGTGTTGGCGGCAAATGAAATCCACTAGGGTGCTGGAAGGAATAAAAATGGGAAGAAAGGTGTGTTGGGAATCACGCAATCTCACCTACCGAAATAATGACGACACAGCCGTCACTTCAAATGTCTATCTTTAGGAATAATTTATGTTCAGTGAACTCTTCTGGTTGATAATAGTGGTCATATACGTAATATTTACAAATGCTGAATAAAAATAACCGATGAGTAAATCACAACAATCAAAGCAAGACGTATGTAATAGTCTAGTCAACAAGTTCAAAAACGTGTTAAATAGACATAAAGCTCCTAAAAATATGTGCCATAGCTCATTCGATTCGGAATGACGTCTAGAAAAATGTTTTTTAAGGGTTTATTAGCACATAAAAAAATGCGATTGTTATTAACAAAATAAGATTTAAAAAAAAAGGTATTTAGTTTTTCGTTAATAACTTTTAAAATAATGATATTTAAGGAATTTTGAAAAAAGAACCTGAAAGAGGAGAACATTTCCAATAAAAAAGTCCTAACTCCCGGAACTCGTATCTATATTATTTATAAATTTTTTTTAACGCTGAAAATAGGGCTCCGCGAGGGCGTTACGGCATAGGCTCGCCGCCTAAAAAGCCGGTATATCACCTAAAATAATTTTATTTTAATATTAAATAACAATTTAAAAATTTGAATAAATTATAGTGTAATCTAGACACTTGAACGAAAAAAACCTCGGTGAAAAAAAATTTTTTTTGTCGATTTTTCAAAAAGTTACACCATTGTTAATTAACTAATTTTTTTCCAATCTCTGTTTTTATAAATTACGGTATAAAAGTTTAAATAATTGGTCTATAAATTTTTCGCTTCGTGGAGCTCTTTTTGTTTAGGTACTTAATAAAGTTATGCAACATTTTTTTATTAAAGTTAATTATTTTGTTAATTATAATTTTTTTAAACTAACTAAAAATGAAATTTCTAATTCTTTTTTATTGCTTCAATTTATGCGTAATTAGAAAGATATTTTATCATAGAATAAAAAAGTTCTTGGGTCCATAACTGTATCTATATTATTTAAAAATTTATAAGCTATGGAATTTCAAAAGATGTAAAAAAAATCTAAATTTTTTATAAATAAATGCTTATAACAAGTGATAAATAATAGTTACAGAATCGATTTTGAATTCATTTTACAGATAAATAAATCCTTTACAAAAATGACTTGAATGTTCTTTACCCTATCTCTAATAGTTTAAAAGTTATAACAATTTTTAACTTGACAAATTATGTAACGGCTGTAATTTCATTATTGTATAATATTTAAAAGTGTTGTAAAAAAAACAAAAAATTTTTTTTCTTAACTTTGTTATATATGGTTGTTTTTGTAATTTTTTGAAGTTTTCGAAAAAAATATAACGGTTAATATTTTTGTTTATAACAAATTGTTAAGTTAATAAACAATTAAATTATTTATAAAAAAAAAATATTTCTCTGTTATTCCATTGAAAAGGGTAAATGATGATTTTTAAGGTTAAAATAATTTCTTAACTAATTATTTAAACAATTGAAATATAAAAAAAAACGATTATAAACAATAAAAAAAATTATTTAAGAAATTTTTTTTTAAATCATCGTTTCACCTATGCTGTAAGATAATAAAAAAAGAATTTATAAAAATCCCAAAATAGTCTATTTGTTTATAAACAATTTCTTAACAAATGACGTAAAAAATTTTTTTCCAATGTTAATTAATACCTATATCAGGTGCGAAAACAGCAATAATAATATATTACCAAAAAAAATTTTTTTTGATAACATTTTTTAGAAATTTCATTTTTAGTTAGTTTAAAAAAATTATAATTAACAAAATAATTAACTTTAATAAAAAAATGTTGCATAACTTTATTAAGTACCTAAACAAAAAGAGCTCCACGAAGCGAAAAATTTATAGACCAATTATTTAAACTTTTATACCGTAATTTATAAAAACAGAGATTGGAAAAAAATTAGTTAATTAACAATGGTGTAACTTTTTGAAAAATCGACAAAAAATTTTTTTTTCACCGATGTTTTTTTCGTTCAAGTATCTAGATTACACTATAATTTATTCAAATTTTTAAATTGTTATTTAATATTAAAATAAAATTATTTTAGGTGATATACCGGCTTTTTAGGCGGCGAGCCTATGCCGTAACGCCCTCGCGGAGCCCTATTTTCAGCGTTAAAAAAAAATTATAAATAATAAATATAGAGTTCCGGGAGTTAGGACGTTTTTATTGGAAATTTTCTCCTCTTTCATGTTCTTTTTTCAAAATTCCTTAAATATCATTATTTTAAAAGTTATTAACGAAAAACTAAATACCTTTTTTTTTAAATCTTATTTTGTTAATAACAATCGCAATTTTTTATGTGCTAATAAACCCTTAAAAAACATTTTTCTAGACGTCATTCCGAATCGAATGAGCTATGGCACATATTTTTAGGAGCTTTATGTCTATTTAACACGTTTTTGAACTTGTTGACTAGACTATAATAAACTCGCCGTTATATGTTTGATGTGCGTAATTAAGAGTTTGTGGTCGCAACAGATGAACAAACTGTGCGTAGGCATAGTAACGCACACTTCGACTTTACCTGTTGATTACTAAATCCAGAAAAAGCATTTCTTTTAAGAAGACAGTTTATAGCAAATTCAGATAAGAAGCTAGCGCCATTTTCCCCCGATAATTCTAAGTGTAGAATCAAAACATTTACCGACACTCGTGATCATAGATTTAGCGAAATATGAATTATTCCTAAGGACGGAATGGGTTCTTGCAGACTTTATAGAAGTCTAAGAACTACAACAAAATATGATGGATTTATGCTTTTAGAATATTTGTCACCGTCTATAGAGTTAAAGGTATCTAGGATAATCTAAGTTGGTGGAATGCGATTCGCAAAACTACGGAGCGACCTCATTTGATGACAAAACTCAAGTCCCAGTAGAGATGCTCCAGACAGAGACATGAGCCGTTGGTCTCTGTTGTAGCATACAACATTGGTTACAGAAATTAAAGAACATAAAAAATCATACAGCTTTAAAGATTTTGACGACTATTTCGCCAAAGGTTGTTCTTTAATCATAGCTTGTAGGACTTTTTGGATGGCTTTAATCACAAATTACGTAACATGTAATTACTATACTACTATAAAATTGTCGAAAAACGATTGGTCTTATGATTTTTACCAAATTATAGAAACACACATACACACATGGCTAAACTACAATATAATGAGTAATATTTTTTCCTCATAATAAAACATATTGTATGTTTAATAGTACAGGAAACCTTGTCTGAAATGGAAAAGCCAAACACACAAGTGCAAATACGAAAACGAATATTTCATATTGTTTGCGAGGAACGAAGACGAGTGCACACTCATTAAAATATGAATGTTAAACATGTCAACAACGCTTTATTGCACCGAGTTGTGTTTCCTAGTCAATATTCCTTTGAGTGGCTCTCCGTTGTTAATGAAGCAACACAAAAACTTCTAATTGTTCGCTTCGACGTCTGTCCCGCTACAATGTTTCCATTAAAACCGGCGCAATTTGCAAACGATCATTTTTCTGAAAACTTTTACTTTGAATACCATTAAAGCAAGATTTTGTTATTTACAGAACCGCTTAGAATACTACAAAAATGTTACATGAAATATTCCACGCACATTTTCATACAACTATCATTCAATTAAAAAAGAGCCATTATTTTCCTATTCGATACGCAATCACGCCCGAATGTGCGGATGATTAGCATATTTCGCTAGATTTATCAACAAACCTGTATTTGACTTCTCGGAATAGGTAAAAAACAACCCGCGCTAATGAGTTCGCATAAAACATTATATGCTGTACAGTTTATTTATATTTTGATAAATGGCAATCACATCATTTAAATGATTGTCTCGCCAGACCTACGTAATATTACCTGCGGTTTTTACATCTGCCACTTGCCAGTAAGATTATGTTCTAATCGTTTTCTGAACTAACGATTAATAACAACATTTAACACGTAATATCTGATGCTAAATAAATCATAGATTCATTCGCAATTTTAAATGCAAAGGATTGTACTTCGGTTGGTTAAATTTCTAAATGCAATGGGTGTCTAAGAGGTCGTAACGGAGTGTGCGTTGCTGCAACAGCTAAAAATGTTCAAGACAAAAGGTGAATCTAGCACCAAACAGACGTACAATCAAAGAGTACCGGAGCCCAATTGCGAAATAAAACGTACAAATAACAAGTTTAATTAAATCGGCAAGACCGCCCCGTGGCGGTGCCGCGCCGGCCGAGCGCCGGGAACAATTCCAACTATAACGATAGTTTAACAAGTGAACTCAAAGTGAGCTTCATATCGGATTCTACCTGCAACGTGTAGTGCACTCAATCGAGAAAATTATTTGTAAACTGTGCTGTAATTTCGTTTTCACTATATTGCTGAACGATTGGGATATTTCCATTGCACAGATACGTGTTTTATTAAAAGAATTGATTCCGCCCGCGTTCCTTACGCTTTTTAATTTTCCGTTTTTTTGATGTGTTTAATATTGTATTTCGGCTTCATTGTACAACGTGAATGAAAACGTTTATTATATTATAGAGATGTCTACAATTATTCATGCGAAAAGTCTACCAATTTGCATTACAACTATGGCCTATGATGCCTTCTCAGTTAAACTTAATTGTAGAGGGGTGCCAAGCTCTATGGTTGGTGTATATGTATATAGGCTGATACATCACAATTATAATCTGATTTATTATCAATTCAATTTCGGTGAACGAGTACTATATTAACTAATTAAAAAGCGCAATCACAACCGCAAAGTATAAAAATAAATTAATATTACTAGAATAATATCAAATAAATCGTATGAATTATCTATTAAATGAATAACAGCACCTGTGTTCGATATAAAAATACCAGTTTTTTACAATACGAAACGCTTTTAAAACGTAATACATAAAACCAAAGATACTTTACATATTTCATTTACAACAAAAATCATTTAATTCGTACGTTTGCGGTTTCAAATGTCTTTTAGGTATAACATAACGAATTAATGCATATATTCTTTATTACATTATTTTGAGTTAGACCAAATTTTCATTCTAGAATTTTCGAAATTAATATTTAAAATTAGTATTTTAGAAATTATTTTACACAAATAATTGTAGTCTTATTAAAATTAAATTGCTTGATACAGATTAATTAAAAAACACAAAGGATTAATAAATTACTTCGTACTAAAGTATTGAATAGTGAATTACTCTCGTACAAGAAGCGTCGGCTAGAATACACAAAAAGGTGTATTACGCGGGGAATACCACACAATTTATAAACCAAGATCACCTTCGTGTGGAGATCCCCGTTAAAAACTATAAATATGTAAATTGTATTCAGATACAACAGAAATGTAGGTACATATTATGTCACTTTAATCTGGATAGATTTAAAGTCTTATGCCTCCTCTACACGTTAACAGATGCATCTGCAGCGTCGCGTCGTCTTCGGATGAGTGTTGCAATCGTGCGTGTGTTTATGTCATATAATAGATTTAAATTATGATTATTATTTTATTTAAGCCGTGCGTTCCACTTGGCGATCGCAACACCCATCCGAAGACGATGTCTGCAGATGCATCCGTTGACGTGTAGAGGAGGCATTGTAGATAGTTTTAAACCTATTTTAGTTAACGAATGTTTTATCTCTTTCTCTCTTTGAATAGGTTTTAAGACTGTATGAAAAATGCGGTTAGTGTATTATATAATTCCCTAATTGCTCGCAGTTAAGCAAGAAATAAGTCCACTACACTACCCTATCGTCTGTTAGCTGCTTCAAATACTATACTGGGTGTGCAAAATGCGACCGAAAACGAAGCCAGGTGGCAATTTTAGTGACACAATGCAACTAAACATTTCGCAAAAAACAGACGGATTTCTTTGTAGTTTTTAAGTATGTATCATCTTATTGGGTTGGTAAGTACATAGATTTTTTTCCAAAATAATGATATACACCCTTTATGTTGAACAACGCAATGTTAGGCAAAGGTTGTAATAGATACACCCAACATAATTTATTTAAAAAACACTTAAATAAATTTAGATGAGTATCTGAACTACAGTCGTTATTAGTTCGTATCACAACACAGGACTTTGTGTTGTACATTAGTCATCAACCTGAGTTAATGAGTTGCAAATAGTTGGCCTGTAAGCGCCACTTCGCACCTTAGTGCAAATCAAATAACTTTCATTTATTATATCATTCATTTTGAGCTATTATTTATTTAGGAGACTGTTATAATATAATATCTATAGATTTTGAAACTAAGTTAATACTATATGATATTATCGGTTGCTGCAATTATCCTATGTGATTCTTGGTATCTGTATCTGTATCAGCCCATATACGTCCTACTGCAGGGCACGGGCCTACTCTACAATCGAGAATACGATGGAGAGTGGTTAGGCCATATAGTCAATCTTGGTATCATTAAGATAAAATAGCATAATCTTTTTATTTCTTAATTATTTTTTTTGTATTTGAAGATGTAAATATTTAATTAATATTTTTCTTATCGTTCTTATTTAAACAAAAAGTATACAAGTTTTGATAAATATATCCAAAGCATTACCGGAAACATCTTGATGAAAGTGCAGACAAATTATAAATTGATTTCAAACGCTTTCAATTATTGGCGCCAGTCTTCATAATGTGTGATCTTAATACATCGATACATACGTACATATGTATAACAAAATTATGTTCATTCAATTTAAGTTTTATTAAACAACCTATTCATTTGTTTGTTATGCTTGCTTTATTTACGTAGATCCACCTATTTGTTTACATAATAAAAATGACAGATTTTTATACATTGAAATAAGAATTAGTTTTTAGGTACTTATACAATTTATTTCCATATTTATAAATTGAATATGCGATATTACTACAAATATATTCGCAATTTCATAAACAACGTAATACAATACAACTAATTGTCTATTAAAAATAGATGAGATAATTTACCGAGCTTTTGCGAGCAAAAGTCCGCTCCCGCCCTGTTGAATTGCTTTCTATTTTGGGCCGTACGCTACATATTTAATCAATATAAAGATAAACGTTCTTATTAAGGATAAAAAAATATCCTAACAGTTCGTACTTCAATCAACCATTATTGTAAACGAACTATTCGGAATTTGCGGCCACTTTCTTTATGATATTTTTTTTTTAATAAACGTCATAATGAAACGCCATTGTGTCATATCATCTTCATCACTCTTTCAAAGTTACCACCTGTAAGAGACATCGGCACATACAATTCATATCTGGATTGCGTGCAACTTGCTGTCGGAGAGATCATAAAGTCGAAGCGATTGAACTGGTCTGTCACAATTGCCGGTTCAATACATCTTTTACCGTGAGAAAAGGATGCATGAACATCCTGTTTCCGTAAGCAAATTCGGCATTTTAATTTATGCTTCATCGAAGACTGAAATTTCATGCGAAAGTAACGCCACGCTGCCAAGATTAATAACTGCTGTCCGACTTCTATTAATATAATTACTGTAATGTTTCTTCATGTTGTCAATGTGATTTGTTTAATGCACATGAATTAAACTACTTGTAAATATTTTATTATTAAATTGTGGAGTTGTTCCACTGCTTAATATTTGACAAAGTGATATGTTTGGATAAATTAAATTGATATTTTTTCTAATACGCTTAATATTTATTCCAATTCTATCATAGCATCTGAAAAGAAGCCTGCCTTCAAATTCAGTTTTGATTATTAAATAAAATTTATCTAAAAATTGTGCGAGATCCTAAATTCATTACTTAAAATAACGCGTGGGTGTTATCACTTACATAAGGAAAATACCCGGGCAGATTATTTCCATACAGTAAAAAAGTAATTTACATATTTATAACCCAATTCCGCAGTAAAAATATAAAAGCACACTAGAAGTAACTAAATCAAATGAGTCAGAGACCTAAGTTCGTTCGAAACAGGTTTGTCTGGTTCGCCAATTTGTTATCGATACGTCTCGTTGAGTTTAATAAAACAGGATAGCGGATAGAGCATTTGCCTATATTCAATATTTGGAAAAATATATACTCGTAACTAAAATAAAGATGATATGGAATAAAAAATAACAGTGTATGTGTCAATAAAACACAATAGCAATAACTTTGTATTTTTTGTCTAGACATTTGCTTGAAGCACGTCATATGCTGTGATTACAAACAAATGCGCGACTCTCCTGCAACCGGCGGATTAAAACGTATGTGTAAGCGCATAAAAACGTATTCAGTGATAACACGCCGCGTCGCAATATTCACACACGGAAACACACGTGGAAAATGTACAAAACGAAATGACACCGATTTCACAGAACCATAATCCTCATTTGTCACTTCTTTGGAGAGCGAAATTAAGATAAATAAGAGGCAAGGAGTGGGTCCTTTCGCTCGGATCTCCAGTAGCGCGAGAAGGTCGGATGGCGCGCGCCGCCGCCTGTGAATCCGCACCCTGCTGCTTTGATGTTACGGTTTATTTCATTAGTTTTGTGCCGGGGGTTTCACGCGAGAGTAATCCACAAATAGGAGTCCGAGAATAGAGCGAGGCTACTGGACACTCGTCGCAATCATATCTCCAGGCGGTGCTGTGAAATTTTTAACGCTCCCTCCGTGACTCAGTTTGTCTTTTGAGACGTAAGAGACTATTACACGAGTGGCTAACACTAAACATAGAAAAGAGATGTATAAAAGTTTTATCGTTTTATACATATATTAATTCCGTCGGATCGTCTAAAAAGGCGTTATGTATGCATCTCGTCGGAGCCGCCCACGCCGTATTCCGTTAGTTGGTCGCATCAGATTGTTTTTGGGTGCCACGACACTCGTAAAAATATTTTGTATTTCTCATAAAATAAACTACAGGGAAAAGTTAATCCATACGTTTTTCACAAAAGTAATTATTAAATACCAAGTAAATCGAGTCAGCCACAAATTATAATCCCAAAAACAAAACGTATTGTAAACATATTAACAATAAATTTGCTTAATGGTTTCCACATAAAACGTGCCCCTTTTCTACACTTCCGAGAGTGTGACAATTAATATTCAATGAATTTGATTCGTGGCCGCAGAGATTGTTCGGGGATTAAAGGAACCTTCGGCAGGTCAATAACGAGCAGGTAGAGACAGGTAGCGCGGCGCTCTCCCACGGTGGCCGTACACCTTCATTCAATTCCCATTACACCAAAAAAATCAGTTTAAAAACATTCATAACGTGGTGTATATTATTTTTGGAAATATATAACTATACATAAGCTTCTTTAAAAAATATCGATAGTCTATTTGACTATCTTATTGGTTGCTTCAAGTTACTCCAAATATATTTAAATCTATTTGTTAATTGCGTTTACTAGATTTAAATTTAATGGCCATATTATACCGCCTAAGTCCTAATCATCTTGGTTCATATATTGTGCTAATTTCCCACAGGACAGTTTCAAACCAAAGTGCAATGTTTTTATGCAATAGTCAATTTAAAAAATAAATACACCAAACCTGTGATTTTTTCTCCGTCTTTTGATGAATACATATTAATTTATTAAGGACAAGTTTATAACTCTATATACAGGGTATATCAAGACTGCTACCGAAAACGAAGCTGGGTGGTAGTTTTAGTGACTTTATACACAATGCAACTAAATTTTGTAGAAAAAATTGTTACGAATGTTTTTTGTTATTTTTTTTTTGGATGGTACATACATCGTTTTTTCTTAAATAATAGTGTATACCCTTTTTGTTTTAAAGAGGCTATGGTATGCAAGGCTTTAAATTATTATTTTAGCAAAAACTATGGATTTACCACCCAAAATCGACGATATTAAAAAAATTATAAATAATGATTGTCGCGTTTCTTAGCGAAATTATTAGTTGCATTGTGTTTGTAGTCACTAAAACTACCACCCGGCTTCGTTTTCGGTAGCAGTCTTGATATACCCTGTATATTAAAAGTAACGTTTGCTTAAAAATATATTTATGTATAAGCAAGTTTTTAATACTCTATTTGCCTGAAGATTTGCGATAAACGTTATCTTAATCGAATGTGAAATATTTCGCGGGAATTATCATAAAGCCCGAAAGTAATCGCCGGCGCCCACTGATAAAACATATGAATTACTCAAACTAGCTAATTCAAAGAAAACAGTAAGCCAAAGTAGGTATTACTGATAATAGCGGCTACTGCGTGTCCACAAATTGATTTCAGATATCGATTATAAACCAATAAGTATATTGCATTTCCCTTTAAATTTTATCTAAAGGTTAATAAGATAGATAATGGCTTGTTTTATTATTTACAATACCCTTTTATGTTACGTGGTACAGTTACCATAAAGTCGATTTATTAAGTTCGAAATTACCGGGCAATGTGTACTTTAATGCTTTATACCAGGTGTCATAGATACTGCAGGATCACAGGCTTTTATCATGTTTTCCGGAGTAGCATAGAACTTTCGAGAGTTAAGCTAACAAGCGTGGTTGCTTTTCATCTAAGTTACAAAGCCTTCTCTTAGATGAAGTAATAGTCGTAGCCAAATATTATCTATTTTGTTTAGTAGTGCGATAGGCCAAATATTGTCCGTCGTAGGAGATGATGTGGGTTCTAAATCTGAATAAGAATATCATTTAAGTAATGCTTGTGTAATCAACCATTATTTGTTTAGGGGTTGTAATATGAGTTATAAAACTCTGCCGTAAGATCATTTAAGATACACATTTGCGATTTTACTGTGGATTTATTTCTGTGACACATGGGTGTATTTTTTATTACTACTTTAATACAAAAATAACTTGTCCGAACATTTTACATTGAATAAAAACAGTGTTGTTATTAAAGTTTTGTCGTCAAACATTTTATTCCCACTTTTCTAGGTATAAAACATAAAAAAGTTAAGTATATTTCTTCTTTTAATAATTTACTAAGAAGTAGTAGTTGAAACTTTTGCTAAAGCAATATTTCGCAAATTGTAAATATATTTTTTTATCGCACGGAACAAATTTTTGAAAACATAGATAAATTGTTTTATAGCAATTTAAGTATTTTAAATAACTTGGTTTGTTTATAAATAATTATTTGATGATTGCATTTGTATAATTTATGGCTTTCATATTGGATGACGGACTTTTATTTTTAATATTCACGGCATGTATCCGGCTTAGTGCAAATCTTCCTTTGGCAGTTTTTTTAAATATTTTTCACATATAAATAATAATATAAAGTGCGTTTTGCCTTGAATCGTAATGTGTAACTCACAAGAACACTACTAAATTATAGAGTATAAATCCAACTTGAGAAACTTAGCCAAGTTTATTTTATTAACATATCAATCAGATAATAGTCATTTTAATATCGGAAATAGACACTTTCGAAAGCTATTTAGATTTCAGTTAGTCTTAGCTAACTTTCACAATAGGTTTTAGACTTTTACATAATTTGGTAAATCGTTAAAGGTGTTTGTGCCCGAGTTAATCTTATGGCGTCATGGCAGCGGTACAAATTTATCAATAAACAGAACTGATCAAATCTGAAAGTGTGCAGTTTAACAAAGCTTACATAGCATTACTTGCATTTATTAAACGAGCTTTCACTTAATGTGTATGCAATAACTGCAATCAGAATCGTTTTATTTAGCAAGAGATTAAAATACTTTTTGGAAGTGTGAACATAGGTCTTTTTGAAACTTTTTTGGTATAATTGGTAATTTTACAGAGTGCCGCCAGAACTTAGCAATCATTATGTTTTGCAACAAAGGTTATTCAACCATCACGAACATGTAACACATAATTATTTCTGCTGTAAAGTGTAAAACAATAAAATAAATTTCAAGTTAACCCAGCTAAGTAAATTAACGTAAAACCCATGGAGTAATCCAACAAATAAAAGAGTTTAATCAAGGAACATAATAACAGTGATCGTACAGTGAAATTGCTCTAAATTCAATTTCGCTAAGACAGAATACGTAATAAATCGTCTCGAATCGACTATTAGATGCGACGGCGTGAGGGCCTCAAGCTGAAGCGTCAGCACTTTGCACGTCTTATTGCTTGTCGTGCAACTGGCAGGCCGGCGTCGGCGTCGCGACGCGCAATAAAAACATCAACTGTATTGACCAAAATAACTCTTGGCAACCATTCGCAACTCAGACAGATACTGTAAGTGAACATCGCCGTGTCTAGAAAATCGTTCGTGTTGCACCGCCGTACGGTCTATTACTTTACCATTGGCAATTATTTATAGGGCGCGATCGTAGCGCGGACAATTGATTTTTGATACTTGGACACTTAGTGCTTATGGTTAGAGAACTAATTTAATTTATTTTAGGATGTATCTAGATTGACTTTCTTTAGGAAACGAATTGATTGTTACTTTTACCTTATGCTTTCCAACATGATTTGTTTTAGTAATATATGAGTGGATGGATTTATTTAAAATTATATTATTTTTAATTTAATTTGAAAGGTAAATTTGTATAAGTATTTGAATAAATGAGGTAATTTAAATTTCATCATTTAACATTGATGCTATTGAATTATTCATGACTAAAATAAATTTAATAACCACCAAGTAACCACCATTAAACCAACAGTAATAAATCAAGGAAACGGTTATTTAAATTATATAAATATATTTAATTTAATTATATTTAATATTTAGATACCTAATTTAAAAAGGATATTAAATTTAGCTAAGTTAAAAAATTAAAGAAAAAATATGTATTCCAAATTAACAAGCTTTTCTTAGACGAATAAATTTAAAATACACTTTTAATTTATTTATCGCAAGTAAAACGCGCCTAAATTGATATTAATTTATTTCAATACAAGAATAAGATCGAAACTTTCCAAAACTTCCAAATTCTATTCCCGTTCTTAATCCCGCCGTTTGAAAATTAAATAAATATGGAATTGTTTTGAAAACACGACCAAGTATTCTAAGTATTCACAAAAATATTCATGGAATCCGTTTGTTTGTTTTGCGAATAATATCCAATAAATACTCACGTCTCGGATAAAACTTGGAATAATAACAGTCCATATCACCGGTGAACTATTTCACAGCATAGATTTATATTTCACTGTTAATTCATTTACCATTCACTCGCGGCTTACAATAAAATCGTTTGACATTTCATAAAATAAACTGTCAAGTGACATCACTGCGCGCGGAATACGTCAAATCGCATGCACCCACCGACGCGACTGAAGTGTATCGCGGCCGTACCATACCAAACCGCGTCTTTCGAAAATTGCGCCATCCCAACAAGCACACTCAAGCGAATTTAACAACACAAAAGCACCTTGAGCACACTTCATTCCCGACGGCTTGCCTAAATACACCCGAATCCAAAAACTAGATAATGTTTACATCGCGAAATGCCGACACCCGAACGACCGGAAGTCGCAGCGAAGCAAACACGACAACTATGTAAAATATTGCAGGATCGCGATCGCATTGTTGACATTCCCGTATAAAAATCACCAAAATCTCTTCAAGATTGTATGAAAATCACTTAAAAAACAATTTTCACTTACCTATTATGGAGTTCGAAGATGAAGTGAACGGACGAATTTTGGTTAAGTAACAATTTGAGACTAAATTTAAAGAATATACTCTTATTGGTATGCGAAGAATGGCACAAAGAATCCCGACAACGCACGCGACGAATGCGCACCTCGTTTGCGCATATGCTGACACAACTTCACGGACGTCACTCCCCTTGCCCCGCGTTCACCCGGTTTTTTATGCTTGTGTGCGTGTCCAGAGTGGTCAAACGTGAAATTTCGTGTACGTATACACTACTACATACAAAAGTTTATACCTGCCCTAGCTCCCGTTTGCCGCCATCTTTGATATGACAGAGAGCGAATGTTCTCTATTTCAAACTGTCATGTTTCAAGCGCCCCCTATTGGTTACGTTATAAAATTCAAACTTACCACTAGATGTCACTTTACAGAAATATATCTACTTGTCAGTTTACATACTTTTTTAATTTTTTTAGGTATTATTTCTATGTTTTATTGTTTTTCTCATTTATATGATGACATATTTATTGTTGTAGATATTTGTCATTGATTAGTGTTCTGTTACGGGATTTCTAGAACTAATCATTAATGTATTTACTTTAGTTAACCATTAATTCCTTCTCCCGCCATAATATGAATAATTTATTTTACCATTTTAAAATATTGCATCATTTACATTTTGTAATTATATTTCATAGGTTATCAAATGTAATCCAAGTAAAACAAGTTAACGTATTCTTAACACCACTCGTTTAATATATTATTTTAAATAATATTGTAATAATATAATATATATCCGTCAAAAGATATATTTACGCTTAAAATTGAACAAAAACAATACTGGTATTTTTCAGCATTATAAACCTTATATAAATATAAATAAGTAATAATATTACTTAATACAAATACAACCATAAATATGAACATAAGTTATGTTATTATCTAAAAATACGTATTTTCGTGTTTACAATCTTCGTTAATGGTTTTTTTAGAAATTAAAATATGTGTGATATTTTCCAAAATAATGTGGTGCCTTAGTATAATAATTTATTAAATATTTTTATTTAATGATAATGTAGATGTCAATCATTTCATTTCTTTCTCACATTTTCTATGAATTGGTAGATTTATACTTGTGACGTAATACAATTAATGATGTTTATGTAAACCGCATTATAATAACAATAATCAACAAAAGTAATATTCGTCCTAAAATCCTTTTGAAGCTGATTTTATTTACAAAAAAATAACTCACGTACCTTACAAATTCGTACGGATCAACAGAACAATAAACATAGCGAATGCTTTCTAACTTTTTATTCTATGCTAATCTTAAACTAAGCAACAACAATTTAAACGCAATATTGTTCATCTACCCACTAATTTAAACCGTACTTAAGGCGTTGTACAACATTGACGAGCGATGATTCCTGAGGTACAGATCATTTTCCTAGATACATAATTTCTTTTAAAATAACTACCATTGTGCGAAATGATATGCTTGAAAACAAATTAATTATTTTGTAAGTTCATATTGTGAATGGAATGTTAATTTTTTTTAATGTTTTAATAATATGTATCTTCAAGACAGGAGAAAATCCGAGTATTTTGGTGTTTAAAAATAAAATCTTTGGTTAATTTTATTATAGCAATTGAAAATTCATGGAGATATGTGTCTTCTGAATACAATTTAAGTTTTTTTTTAAATTATTGGTCCTTATACATTTGTAATGACTAATTAAGTATCCATTTTTTCGGATAATAGGCGGTTTTAGCTTTGAATCTTCGCCCGTTATTATAAATCGACACGTAAAATAATGTGTTGATATTAGAAATTTAAAAAAATATCTTATGGTTTCACTAATTATACAATAAACAACTCCGAAAGACTCCTTTGTGCGAAGATCATGCCATCAGTTACTTTACAAGTTGTTAAAAATATCGACCGGATATGTCTTCAATAAAATTATTCATTTATTATGTATTTCACGTCACATAGCAATTTATAGGTTTATGAGTTTAATATAATAAATCTTTATAAAAATGTTGTAGAACCTATGCTAGCTATTAACCGGTCGATTTGAAGTTAAAAAAAATATGGAAACTCAATTTACCAATTCACAATTACATTTTGTACCATTGACTTATATTCTACCGATAGACGAGGCGCGTCATAGAAACTATTTGTCCCGTATTTGTCAAAAGCTCAGTAGCGACATCTAGTACGTTTACTTGAATATTACAAATTATGATCAAAGATTATTAGACAGACAAGACAGTTCATGTCAATAATAGCTTTGCCTAAGATACTGCCTAAGTATAAATACCGTCATAGCAATAATATATTTGCAATGTTTTTTTTTTATTTACGTGAATAATTAATGGAAATGATGTAAATGAAATTAAATACTCTTACAAGTGTACAAGTCTGTCAAGCAGTCAATCAGTGTACAATCAGTCTGACATTTATTATAATAACATTTATGAATTTTTAACAAGCCGATACAAAAATGACTACCGCATTTGGAATATCTGAAATCTTCGTGTCGAAAATAAATTGAACAAATATAGGTATAGTCGGGAAGTTAAAAATGTAAAAAATTAAACTAAATTCGCGATAAAATCCGTAAATAATAGTTTTATTTCAAATATAGGTATGTTCTAATGGCAGCCACTTATATCCATTCCAATAATTGTGGACAAATATTATAGAGATCTACTTTTTTCGTAACCGACGCGGAAGAATATAAAACAATATTAAATGGTATTAGTCTTCAATAACAATGGGTTCGAATAGTCCATTAAGTAATTCATATTAAGAAATGGGGTCTAAATACTATCCACTGTTTCAAAATATACATACAACACACATATTTTGAGTTAATAATTAACAACATATGATTAAAATAAAATACTGAAATCAATTTGCAACTACATCCTTCCTACATATTTGTATTTGTAATGTATTCGAATAGTTTATGCCTATTTGGTCCACTGATATGAATGTCCCTTGAATAATCTATATCTTATATAGTTCGTCTCTCTCACTCGACGGGCAATTTTTATGCGCGGAAATGAGATACACGATTAAGGAGCTCACCTTGTATTTTAACGAGCTCTAAAATATATTTAATCCATTAATAAATAAAAGATCTGTATTATCGGCATTATTCTGCAATATTATATAACTTACGTTGTATTCTTTAATTATATTGTAACTTAAGAAAATTTCGCTGTCGGTTTGACGGGGAAAAGTCAAAATAAATTACTTATAAATATAAACAAAGAGGCGTACTATTGCGCGGCCGTCACGCGGCAGACTGATTCGTGTGCGGTGCATGCACCGCACTTTGGTGGGACACGTTTGTTACAAAGAACGTCTTATCTAGTGTAACATTGATATCGATGTTTTGTACCAATTCAATTAGTCTTTATGTGGTTGGGGCCGACCACTTGCAGTTGATGTAAAGGCAAATCTCGGACGACGACAGCATGAAACGCCATGTTTGTTGTTGCCAGTATGTACTCGCACACCGAGAACCATGTAAACGCTGAAAAATTTGTAAAATTTATTTAATTATAATAATATATAAAAGTTTAAAAGGGTCATACTGTTTCAGACAACAGTTAAGCTTCCTTCACCTACTGTTAGTAGTTAAAAGTAAATAGGGTAGTCAAGTCATAATTAGATACTATCTAATTACTACACGTTTGATAAGTTAGAAGTTTTTATCGTTTTACTCATGATTCGCCGTACAGTCATTGAACACCAGATGGTTGACAGGTTGTATAAAAATGAAAATAATTTATTGAATCCATTAGGACGTTCTACATCATATAGATTCAGTCTTTTTTTTTATCTACCACCCGGTTCAGAAAGCAGGATGTTAATACCGTAGCGAAATGTAAATCAAGAAATGTTTTTTTTTCCATAAAACACGCAAATAATTAATATAAGGATGGCGTTTGGATAGTTCCACAGTCCACTTGGGATGCTTCCAGCGACCACCAGGGGTCCGTGGACCACCGGTTAAGAACCACTGGTCTAAAGTCTGGATAACTTAAGAACAGCTTACAAAATAAATGATAATTATTATTTATAAACACATTAATTTCATCAATGAATTACAGTTTGCTACAGTAGCTAGAAGATTTCGTCTACCTGTTGTAGATTATTTATCTACCAAGCGGCGTGCTATATGCACCCCGTATAATGACGTGAGGTCACCTTTACGCTTTTTGCTCCCCGACCTCGCTTATATGAGTCCGTGTTCCGCCCACTGCCATTCTAACTTTGCTAATAACTTGCAGATGTACTGACAAGATATGAAAAATATTGTCCATGCAATATTGCAAGATTTGTCTAGATGTAAAGTAATTACATACCTAGCGGACGACAGAGTAGCCGATGCCTTAAAAAGAACACTATCAGTCCTAAGGTCGCGGCGATGGCTACATAAAAGAGTATCCACACTAGTTTATTGGTCCTCACTGGTTCGACGGCGTCGTTGCCAATGCTGCCAACTCGCGCTCGGCATAGCATGTGTAGCAGTGCTGCTACCATAAACACTATGAATATCTTTTCGTGAACAACTGGAAAGTAATTAAAAACAAGTTACATTATATTTAGACTTATTGGATAAGACGGCCATTGAACCTAATCAATTGGGTGATGATATTTAAAGGATTTAGATGCGTAATCGTTGCGATTTGTCCGAACAAATGGATAGGCAATTAATTGAGATTAACCCATTTACCAATGACCATTTTATATTTAAACGTTAAGGACTGTTTAAATGTTGATTCAAATCAGAAGCCACAACACTTACTTCCTGTGAACATCGTCGACATCAACAATTGGATAATGTCAAAAGGTGAACTTTACTGCATGGAATTAATGCTGTTAACGGCAACGTTGCAAACCACCCCATGGCCTCTATAAGCGTTAGGTGCCCACCCGCAAATGCATTCAAGGTGAGTTCAACATCAGGTGGCCGGTTGAGTAACCGATAAATAATTGCATAGAAACATTTTATGCAACACCCACATAGTTATTGGAAAATAAAGCAAAGCAAAGCCAATAATGTATGCCTAAGTTCGCAATTCACTGAAAGTTGGGAATGGTCTTAGGGGTTTTAGACTTTTTTTGTTTAGCGACAGAAATGGGCATTGCAGTGGTATCTAGCTCAAGTTAGTGGGCCGTTCAACTGCGATTGAACTAGGAAATGAAAAGGTTCGTCTTCATATACGTCATGAAAATAAGTAGATGGAAAATAAATGAAAGGAGAGCTAAAAAAGAATATTGGCCTCTTAATTGTGAAAACTTAAACAAAGGGGTAGAGAAAAAAAATATGTTTAAATAGTAACTACGATGTATAATACGGAGTTAGATACTTACAGTAGTTTTCTCTGTTGGAAACATACGTAACACCGGTTAGTGCAAATAGTTCTATAAAATTAAGCCAATAGCAAGCTTCTCCTAATCTTTTTGCAAGAACTCGTGTCTGTAAATAAGGGGCGGTATATTAAAATGCTACATGATACTACAATTCCTTTATAAGTTATACAAAAATTCTTAACGTATCTGGTTGTAAGGACTACGGTGAAATATCGCTCAAGGCGGACGAATTAGACATTCTCTATTAAAAAAAAACAGTTTTTAGAAGTGTAGGCGAGACTAATGTTCACCAGTAGGTTCCCTGTAGCTAAAGATGATGATAACTGAGGAAATGTTCAATTTAAATTCACGAGTAGTAAAATGAAATTTAGATGCAGCGGTTTTGTACACAGTAATTAGATAGTTAGTGACTTATATCCTGCTTCAATTTTTGAGTAAATTTATGGTCGTGCTAATTGCTTATTACTTACCTTTTCTTGTGTAATGTGTGCAGTGCGTTCTTTATGATAATTGTAATATAAGGATCCTATTAACAACCTTGGTCCTAAGTGAAAAGCGATGCATATCCTCCATATGTACCTTTGAGGGCTGATCCCGGTAATCGCACTTATTGATGGAACTACATTGTACACCTGCGGGACATGCAAATAAAGTGATTAAAGAAATATTTTATATGCGTATACTAATTGTATCGTATCAGATAAGTGTGTGCAACAATAGTACCTACACAATAAGTGAATAGAGTATGAAAGCGCGAGCAATTACAATGTTCAGGAACAAAAAACAGAGTATACCTAATACATATTAAGTAAACAAAACTGATAATGTACTTGTAATAACAATTTGATAACTGTCTTTTGATATTTGATAGTAATGATATTTATTGATATTTGTGTGTGTGACCTAATGTTTGTTATGTTTATGTTTGATATGCGGAATAGGATGGCGTCATTAATGCTGTAGACTTACCCTACAATGTGTTTCGTGTATATCATCTGCCTGGAATATAGACGCTGACACGTAACAAAATATTAAAGCACCAAGTGGAAGCCAAAGGGCAGCAAGACATATCTCTCGTAGTCCGCATTTCCAAAGCAGTCCCTTTAAATGCAGATCATACAGTTTAGTCCTCGAAATGTATTCAAAAAGCTCTAGTTTTATTAAATATTACCTTATTACCTTATATTCCACAATTTTAACACCTCTATTTACATCACAAACTTTTGTGCTGTTATTGTCATGCACATCCAATTGTGGTGGCGATTGTACCTGCACGTCATTTACCATTTTCCCTCACACAACACAAATGAATGTAATCTTCACATGATCCTAATATATTTGCATCTCGTATTCGATGTTACCGTTCGATACATCATGGAAACGACTTAGTCTTATCCATGGAATGTTAAAATCAAACTGTTGACACTTTTACATAATAGTTCATGTCTGGTAAGTACTAAAACAAAGTCAAACTTGCTTTGTGCTTAGTAAGGGTGGTTTTGCGATATAAAATTATAATGTTAAAGCCGTGTGGATGACCCGAGGTGTGGATTGTATGAGGTTATTTGGACATGCGCAGTATGATTGAGGCACGCAGGCTTATGATGATAATTTTCTTTAATGGATATAAATGAAGAACGTTGTTCCTGTCCTCAGCATCCTAAAAAGTGAACCCAGACTCTGATAAGTTAGCATTTAATTTTGAAACGGTGCCCACAAATATAATTCTTTCGTGATATAAAATAGTGTAGGTATAGAATCAGTATGCGTTAGCTATGAATCAAGTGCGTTGGTGCAATTGTAAAGATAATGCTATTAGCAATAAAATATCTCCCTATTTGAACTAGCCATTCTTAGAGAAAAAGATTTAGCCTTAGATATTTAATAGTAAATAACATTATCCGTTGGTTTTTAAAGATGAATTGTTGTATGACTGATTATGTAAATAATATGCAAATAACGATATTTATTTGTTTTTTAAGGGTAGCTAATTGAAATTACATAATTAATGGAAATATTAATTATAACCAGTGCAAAGAATTTACCATTAAGTAGTACAGCATAAAACTGTTTAATTGTAACATATTTCTATTGTCAGGTGTTTAATTTTGACAACTACAATAACTTATTATAACGTAATGGTTTTTTTTGCATTTTATTTTATTTTAGATTTACGTTTATTATGAAGAACATAACACAACAAGCAAGCGTGTAATAGTCGAAACGAAACAAGTCTACTCTAAAATGTCAATGTCATGCTTGGTGACTGTCAACGCCACTGACAAATGCAAAGTGTGATGCAAAGCACTCTCGTTTGCAGCGAACGGTTTGTTCGGCAATATCGGGATTACTAAAAGTTCAATGAAATACTGTTTTATGAAATATGTCTTACTGATTTAAACAGTGAACACTATCAAAATGAAGTACTTATGTGTTTTGTGGCTACTTAACTTGTGTATTATCAATGTACGGGGTGCAACTCACTGGATGGTCACAGAGACTGGGCTTATTCAGCCCAAGGTACGATAACAGTTTCCTGTATAATCGTATAAATGAATCGAGAGGTTTAATATAGTAAAAAAATCGCATACTCATTTTAAAACCATTGCAAGAACTTGCTATGCTTAATTTAAATTCGTACTAGATTTCTACGCGTAGATTCTTTGCTTCACTTTTACCTTATTCCAATTTAAGCTTATTTTCTAATTTTTTACATTTCACTACTTAAAGCATAATTCTCTGTTAAAACTAGGCTACATTTACTTATTTTGGCAAGTAAACAAACAATGACCAATTTTGAAAGGCTTTAATTACCAGGTTTGAACAAAATTTAATTTTATTTGAATTTAATTTAATAAGGTAATTCAAATGTTTCTCTAAGAAGAATGAAATTCCTTGTTAACTTTTCAACTTCTGCATGTGTGATTCCAATTTCAAGAATTTAATCATACAACCTCTATTTATTTACATCTGATATCCAACCAGTTACATTTTGATTTTCTAAATAAATACTTTTTACTTGGAACAACTTCTTTTTATGATATGTTTTACAGTGTTTATATTTTTTTCTTTTTCAATTTGCTGTAACAAGCTGATTACAATGATTCATAAACTAGTGATATAAAAAATTAACAAATGTTTTAACCTTGTTTTGATTGGTTATTGAATTAGAAAACAAATATAAAGTAATTCAAATATAAATATTTATGTTTTTATTTTTCAGATTGATTCACCATTTGAATTAACACGTTCCTATGACTTATTATCATTCTTAGACCAAGATGCAAGATGGGACAGCATTGTAACTTTGTATCATGATCTATATAAACGGCAAAAGAACATAGAAAAGTTATGGGCCCAGGTGGAGAAAGCTACAGATTTCCCTACAGTTTTGAATGCAGATAAAAATTGTGAGAATGTTGGGCAATTGAATTCCATTGACTGGTATACATCATTTTTAGAAGACGGCAAGTCAAAAGGTATATCAGATGAAGAATATTTGTTACATGAAAATAACTATGGGGATAAAGATGTACCGGATTGTAAGAAGCTGTCCTCACTTACATTCAGTATGTTTGCTTTTGAGCATTTACAGGTATTTATACTGCTCTCTCAACTTTTTTAAATGTCATGTTTTGTTATTAATAAAAAATAGCAGTTTTCTTTTGGATAGCCAGTACTTCTATGTTACAATATGTAATTTTGCTTATAAATGTAAAGTTTATCTTAGCAACTGGAAGTATTTACAATAGATAAGTTCATCTTATTAAACTAATTTGTTGTGAATTGCTTATTCCATATTGTAACATTAATTTGCTTTTCCTCCCCTCAGAGACATTCCTATAGGGATAATGTTAGTATATTAAGGTAAAGCTAATTATAAATTTTAATGAACAAGGTGCTTATTGTGTAATCATGTGAACACATGCAAATAATTTAACAAAAATTTATTTATTTATCTATTGTAACTATTTACTGTCTGGTTGAGTCTAATTTCGAAATTTGGATAATATGTATTGTGTGACATTTTTGTTTAAAATCCCTTGTAAATAGCCTGGAATTGGAGTTGTGTCAAGGGCGGATCCAGCTTTTACACCAGGGGGTCACATTATATTTCATGTCAGATTTTACCCCAGGGGGGTCATATTGTTCATGTCAGAACACTGGGTCAGATTTCAATACTCCAATTCGTAATAATGACTTTTTAAAGTTTGTTACAGGCGTGATTTGTGAACACACTCATACTTTTTACTTTATTTATCAACATAAAAAGAATTAAATGTGCTTATACATTTATCAACAAGATAATTAATAAATTTTGTCAATCTAGGGCCAGCCAGCCAGGAGGGTCATGACCCCCATGACCTCCCCCCTGGATCCGCCCTTGAGTTGTGTTTAACATGGTACAAGGGTTGTCCCCCTTTCACCTCTTGGGATGAAGATAATTTGTTGGAAAATAGGTGTTCTTGATAGCATTTTTGCCTATCCTTTTCAGAATACAGACATTAGGATATGTATGTCATTTCTTCATGTTTCATTTCCATCAGGGTATGATACAGCGGGAAAATCTCACAGCTGAGGCAGAGTTCTCCCTGCCGGAGCAGATAGCTCCTATCATGACTGTGGATCCATTTGGTCATTGGCTGGCCACTATATTAAGGAAAAATAGCTCATCATGGCTACATTATAACATGGCCTCTTTGTATTGGAGAGTGAGAGGCAATGCGCCCAAGGCCATGGAGTGCAGCCGGAGAGCTGTTCATTACGCACCAAGGTACAAAAAAAATATTAATATAATGCACATGGGTGTATATGTTATGGGCCAAGTGATTAATCGGGCATATGAATAATGCCCAATAAGAGCGGGCAATATGATTATAACCAATCAATTTATCACATTTCCCGGGCATTATGAATAATGCCAAGTGCCTATTGGGCAGAGTGATGTAAAGCGAATCAAAATCAAAACAATGAGCCGAAGTGGTAGAATTTAGCATAGGGCAGCACGAGGGGGTGGGTTGGGAGGAGTGGAGGGGGAGGGGGAGTGTCGCACCTCCCCTGGTACCACTTGTTGTCAATACAAATTAGCTTCTGCATCGTCTCCGGCGCTACGGGAAGTTCAGCCCCTTCGTCCTTGCGTAACAAAAGATAGGCACCCATGCTCACCTCCGCAGCTTCGGGTTGCTGGTTGCCTCCGCCGACCAGCATCAGCCGCTACGGCTCGCACGGTTGCCTATCCTTCGTTACAGCGGGCGGGGGCTGCTCTCCCTTCGCGCCTCTGGCTATTTATATATACCCTAGGGTCGGTAGCCAAAAGACTACGTGAAGTCGGGGTGTTCCGAGTCGGTTTTGGGGCACAGTCGACCTAACTGATCCATAAAGTGTTTACACTAATTTTCTTCTGAAGATAATGTTTCGGACGTTAAAAAACAACTAAACATAAGCAGATCAATTCAACCTTTCTTTATGGGTCTATCGCAGATGCGACAACGCGGCAGCCCACCACGTAAAAAATCACCTATTTATCACATTTCCCGACCACCATGTAGCCATATTCATAATGCCCGTGCAATGTGATAAATAGGTGAGTTTAGATTGTAATTAATCACTTGGCTCGATGTGGCTTGGCAATATTCATACTGCCCGGGCATTATGAATACTGCCCGCATTAATCACTTGGCCCATAACATATACACAGCCTAATGGATAAATTATTTAAATCAGGTGCTACCTCGCCACGCCTTGGCGTTTTGAACCACTGTCCTAGGGGAATTTCCAGGGTCTTTCCGTGCACGCAACATAATTAGCTAGTTAAAGCTATATCATTTTACATATTTTCTCTGTTAAAAAAAATCTGTAATAGCCGAATTACACGGATAAAGTTTCTGGCGACGTGAATGGTATGCCATTTTTAACATAATCGCCATAGATTATCGTGTGACAAATGACGATGCGATTCTTTTATATTCTTACGATTATCGTAGCTTGGAGCCGAGAAACTCTACCCGTGTTTTAGTAATTATGCTGCCTGAAAAAGAAAGACATCCGCAACCAAATGTAAGTTTGGAATTAGAAAAATTCTTTCTGTGTTTTATTAAGTAATTTTATTTTCTGCTGAAACTGAACACTGAACACACACCTACTACTAGAAGTTTCAAAAAGACTTAAAAACAGATTGTCGACACCTGGTTAATGAAGCACATTTATAATATAATTAAAAATATTCTTCCTCAGGGAATACAAGGATGTAGCCCTTTTGAGTATGGGATCAATTCTGCATCGGAGTAAAATCCCAGATGATGCATTAATAATCCTTGGTGCTGCTTTGGATCATGATGGGCAGTACCCATACAATCATTTTGCTCTCGCCAATGCGTATGCGATTGTTGGTGAATTCAATAGTTCTCTAAAACATTTTAATGAATGTCTCAAACTCAATCCTATGTTTGAGTTAGCTGAGAAGCATAAAAGTGCTGTGTTGTGTCACATGTTTCTGTCGACGAAAATGAAACAACTTGAAGGGTAAGTTCTACGATGTTTCTTGTTTAATTCATTGTACAAAATGTGTGGTAAATACTAAATACTGTTACTTGTATGAATTGATTAAATACAGATGTAATATTTGTGTTTGAGGAGTGAAAACAAATGGTCCACATTTCTTATTTGTACATGTTTTTACTATATGACGTGTGTTTATATTTTGTTTATATTAATAGTCATCAGTGTATTTATACAGTGTGTAAGGTTAAATGAGGTATATATTGAAAGACGGTACTGCGTAATCGATTCTCGACGGGTCAACTTAAGTTTAATTTTAATTTTATGAAATAGTGGTCTGCCCAGCTCTGATCTGGTGCAGACACTTTTTGAGTCCAGACCACATTAGCAACATATTATTTTCTATACTGTTTTATTTATAATCAAACTCAATACCGTCCTCTGTACTGCTTTTTCTCTCCCGTCCCGTCCCATCTTGTCTCGTTATATCCCACCCTGTCCCGTCTCGTTCTCATTCAAGGCATGTAATGCTGTCCTATTCCATCCCATGCGAGTTTAAAAAAGTAACCAATATATTTGAATTTCTTGCTCATCTCTTAGGAACACTAAATTTTTCGGGATACAAAGTAGCCTATGTGTTAATTCAGGGTGTCAGCTACCTCCATACTATTTCATCGTAATCCGTTAAATCGTTTCTGAGGTCATCGTACACAACAGCACAGACAAGCAGACAAAAAATCTAACAATAATTGTTACGTACGTTCCACTTAAAACTATTACGTTCATACAAGCCCCCCCAATATAATATTCTTATAAAAAAATATCTTACATGTACAGACATCGATTATTTATTATATGTTTAGTTAGATAGAAGATAGAGTTTTTGCTTGTTTTCATATATTTATTTATTTATTTAAATGCTTTATATACAAAGTATAAAGGCGGACTTAATGCCTGAGGCATTCTCTCCCAGTCAACCTTTGGGTGGTGCAGAGAAATCAAAGTAGGCGCATCTCTACTTATCTCATATAATGTTTCATTAACAAAAAACAGAGGTTAAGTCCGTATAAAAAATACTGTTTTTGTATAAATGTCAATTCATTAGGATATAAAAACTATAAACCAAATCGACAGTGGTGGCGCAGTTGTACCTACTACGGTATGATTGCAAAGCTGAGGTCTCGGGCTCGATTCCCGGCTCGGGCAAAGTGATATTGGATTTTTCTATTCCATATCAGTCCGGAGTCTGGAATTTGTGCCTTATAAGCTCCCCCTCTATCACATCGTGGGATGGAACACACAAGGCGAAACGTGGGTGTTCAGGTTGCAACTCTGCCTACCCCGTTCGGAGAAAAAGATGTGAATTTACGTATTTATGATATTACGAATAAAGTTTAAGTCATACTAAAGATTTTTTGTTTTATATCAGGACTATAAATATATTACAAAAAGAGTTGACAGAGTTCAACAACATAGAGGTGGAGTGGCTCAGAAACCAAGCATCGTTTTTGAGAACTATGAAACATGCTGCAGAATTTGGTTTGTAAACCTGTATATAGCTATTTATGTGATTATTTTGTACCGTAATTACAAGATACTTCTCTCTCTCTCTCTTATATATTACATTTAAAATTTTTTATTTATTTTAACTTATTATTTGTGTTAGGTTGAGTACCAATGTCAAAAAGTCTTACAATAAAAATATGGTAATAGATAACTAATACTAAAATATTAACTAAATTAAAAAACCTTAGATTACAGAGACGTCGAGAAAAATTGCATTAGAATGACAGAACTGACTGGTTTAAATATTAATGAGTTAAAACACGACGGGGATCGGAGTTCCCTTATAAAATACTTCTTAGATAGCCCTATGTTTGAAGAGAAATGGTTTAAAGTGAAGGGCGTGGAAGAAATAGAGGCTGCTTATAGCATACAAAGACTTGTGAATCATATCAATACGAAGGCAGAGATGGTTTCCAGTTTTATAATACCATCTAATCAGTTTAAATTCCTAGATGGAAAGATTGTGAGAGATCCACCGATACAAGACACTAATGATGCTAAAGGTACTTGTCGATTCAATATTACTGATGTGTACATAAATGTATAACAAAAACATTTATGTGTATTTGATTGTGTGTACAAATTTTTTTGTTATTTTTCGTGTTTTTGTCGACAACGGAGCAACATATCGGCATGATTTTGTGCTTAGGGATATCTTTCAAGCGATCGAGTAAGTTAAATCTTAATGGGGGACTGCGTAGTGATCAATGAATTCGATTACGAGGTTTAAATGCGGGGGTTGGGACGCATTTACACCTCGTAATGCGCGTAGGCGCAGGAGCGGCTCCGTTGAGGTTGTAGCGTTTTGCCCTGCCCTGCTATGCCCTGAAGTGGACTGCCATGGGGTTTTTTGTTAGTATTACGGTACGTTTCCAGTGATCTTTCCTACCACGTACGTGTAAGCTCTGGAATGAACTCCCTGCAGCGGTGTTTCATGAGCGCTATGACCTGTCCTTCAAACGAGGCTTAAAGAGAAAACACTCCTTAAGGTAGGCAGCTACTTTTTTGTGCTGGCCCCCTGGTACTGCAGAGGTCCATAAGCAGCGGTAGCCGTTTACCATCAGGCGCGCCGCTAGCTTGTCTGCCTAGAAAAGTAATGAAAACAAAGTATGACTCGACTCGAGACTCGAATCAAAAGTCGTCCGGATGATTTCCCGGGTGGCTGAACGTTGAGTAATAAGTTCGCTGAACCCAACCCCCAGGCGGGGTAGCGACAAATAGAGATCTCAGCGAAACCAAAAAATAAAAGTTTAATCTGAAAGCTTCTCTTCTTGTATAACTTCATTATTTCACTTAAGTAACGTTAGTTTGTAACAAAATTTACATTCATTAATGAAAACATACTACTGTATGACGTATCGTATTTACAAATGAATTATTTTAGCCTTAGGACATGCCAGATTTTTCAGCATTGTACATTGTAATTTTACAACTCAGCAGTGTTGCTTATTGTATCCTTAAATTCTGGTTTAAGCCATCTTGCGGTAATAACAAGTATGAAAGCATTTGTGGTTGTGGTAAAACATGTTTTATTCTGTTGTTAAATGTATTATTTATTTTTCAAGTCCATTGTGGGAAATACTGTAGAAGTAATAGTCTAATTCGTATTGTTTTCAGTTTGCTAGTAACCCATGACTATTCACATTACACCGCCAGAGTAACTACTGGACATAATGAGACTTAACATCTTATTTCTCTGGATGTCGAACGCGATGGAATGCCAAGCATTGCTTTGTAATTCGTGGTGTTTAGTTTTACTTCTGTCCATGAGCGATAATATCGCTTACCATCAAGCGAATGGCATACTAGTCTCACCTTTCATAGCAATAAAAAAATGTAATATGTCCTTTTTTATGTACTTTTCAGGAAAACTAGTACCTGATGAAGTGGAGGTGAAAACAGAATCTCCAAAACCTAGTGATAAGAAGCCTGTATTACCAGAAAATGACATTTCACAATACAGTACGGGTGTTATTATGTAAGTCAGTGTTTAAGAGCCGACATTCATTTTTTCATATTGATTGAATTCTACTGCAGTAGATAATATGTGCGGTTAAACCCAATGTTGGACATATAGTGACTTGATTGATGAACACGATGAGATGTTGATGAATAAGAGGCCTTTCCAGGGAGCGTCAATCTTTATGGACTTAATAACTTTGTATCATTTAGCAATTTCTGTGGTTTAATTGCCTAGATCATTTGTAGGAAGTTAAGAAAGTGGAAATTTTAAAATAAATTAGAAAGTAATTAAGATGGCACTGAAAACACTTACGTTGATATTTACAGGTACCCACCAACAATGAAGATTAACAGATATCAAAAAGACTTTGATGTAGAGACTGATTGGCCTTCTAGTAGACAATGCAAAGAATCTGCATCTGAATTGCCGCAAAATATTGAGGCAATATACCCTGTATTTTTGCCTTTTGAAAATAAGGGTTTAAGGTAATTGTTTTATCTTTCTACAGTATCGATAAATTCAAGGTATCTTATAACTTTGAAGGTTCATTTATTTCACTCACTTTTATTTCTCTTTTTTGTACTGAGCTCTGTGATGTATTGATAAAGATTGAAGACGATTTTAACATTTTGAAAAAAGTCCAAGCATTTGTTTTCAGAATAAGTGCTCTGTTGGGGGATAAAATTGGCGTGCCCCCCACAGTAGAGCACGAACTGCCGTGGCACCCTCCTATCTGCCCGAATGATAAAGACGCCGCTGCATTTACACAGAAGAAAGGGCAGAAGTAAGTTGTTCAGACCATTTTTAACTTTAATGCTCATATACATACATGCTACGCTTGCATCCACAGCTGTAGGTAGATAGTGTTTAATAAATAAAAACATGATATCATAATATTGTTGAAATAACAGTATGAACAAATCTTGGTATATTTTTATGATTTAAGATAGTCTAATGACTTTCCTGTTTTATCTGACCGGAGAGGTTAGAAATTGTAATTTGCACTCAAGAAAAACAAACCTATTTCTGTATAGTATTTCAATGCAGTACATCCAACGATGACCACGATCCTCAGTCATGAGGAACCGACTGCAGAGAGAGAGATAGAGTAAAGTATTTCTATGGAATATAAAGTCTGCCAACCCGCACAAGGACAGTGTGGTGAACCCTCTTCAATGGAAGTTTCGATAGTAGTGGGGGCCTGTACCAGTGAGACATATATCGACAAAATCATTATTTATTTCGATGCCTGATGATTTATTTCGGGCCACTATTCCATGTCTTTATAAACCCATTCATGAAATCCCATCAATCACTCAAGTTCATTATGTAGTACAACAGTACAAAGCCAAAATCGGAATTCTTTTTTCAGTTTAATATTACAGGCCGCAGTTCGTGAGTGACGTGGTGGTCACTAAACACTTGAGGGAGAAGCTTCTAGAATACGTGGGTGACGGCGACCCAGATCTAGTTAGGAATATGCAGGACGCCGAGATAGGACACAGAATATATTCTGCTATGCAGTTGGTAAGTAAGTTAGAGGAATTTAAATAGATAAATATAGATCCGAATAGTGATAGTGATGAAGGTGGTGAATGGTGGACCGTTTTTGAAATTGATGCAGTTGGACGGCAACATTCAAGATGGCCGGACATCCTAATAAACTTCATAATGGACTTATTGTAGCTAAGGGTGATGAAGGTGATGAAATCGATACGTTACTGTCTGTTTAGATTAGATATTATTATGGTTATTAATAATGCTTTAGGATCGTGAAATGAAAATGGCGTAATATTTCTTGACTGGTTTTTACTTAGGTGAAACACAAGTAAATACGCAAGGCAAACAACAATGAAATGTTTCTAATTTTAAATTCAAGGTACTTCGATGGCCAAAGACAATAGTACTTTCGATAATACCTTTACATTGATTTTCTTCAATAGGTATACACAAAATTGTACTATCTAATCAAATTTTAATGTGATACACTATTTTCACACTTATACAAATTAATTGCAGAAATTAGCACCAAAGTGGGTGCTGTACACACTATCTTCGTTATACTGGCGTGTTCGGGGAAACAACGTGAATGCATTGCACTGCCTCCTCTCATCTAGTAAGAACGTGGAGGCCAAATACAAAGACATAGTGCTGGCGTCTCTCGCCTCCGTGTACCTGGAGATGGGCTACTTTGACGAGGCACTTGCTGCCGCTGAACAAGCTTTTAGACTTAGTCTTTATGAGGTGAGAATAGAAGTAGACATTATTTAGCCTCTGTTATGTATTTGTGTTGAGGTAAGTATATGTGTCATCACTACACATTGTAACGGTGAAAAAAAAAATATATAGCGATTTTTATGAATCTGTGGTACGTAACTTCCGCCAGCTCGCACTAGGCCAGCGTGGACTGTAAAGTCTAAGCTCTCACAATCGTACTTTCGATTGTAGATAAGGCCCGTGCCCTGAAGTGGGTTTGTTACCCGAGTTGCTGAGAAGGGAAGTGGACAATATTTTTTTTCCAAATACTCCTTTTATTTATTTCGTGATTAATTTCGTTGCGGGTTAAAGACAAGTTAGACTTCCCAGGAGTCGCCGAGCTTCAATGCTCGGTGTCATTAAAATGCGTGCTACTGTTAATCCTGGCTTACAGAAGTTGCAGTGGTGGTGAGGGCGGGACAGTCTCCCTCCATACTTGTATTTGTGTCGGCTCTAATTATTGTGACATCAAAAAGTATCTCATTATTCTCTAGGTGATATATGATTATAAGGTGACCACTGAAAACCAGCGTTGCGCTGTGGCTCGCGCTGCAGTCCAACAATAAGCTGAGTGGTCGTGACGTGTCACTTGTTTGCGACGTACAAACTTATTTATTTTTACTTTTTATTTTCTGTTTGGTGTATGTAAATTTATGTTAAACGAGGGTGTGCGTTGTCATTAGTGACCAAAAAATGTGTTTTCTTTCTTTCTTTCCTTTTTTCTTTCTTTCTTTCTTTCTTTCCTTTTTTCTTTCTTTCTTTTTTTCTTTCTCTAATGTATGGTGTATTGACTTCCCTCAGCCGGTGACGAACTTCATCCTGGCCGAGCTGAACATGCTGAAGAAGCACCGCTACACGCACATATTCCACCTGAAGCAGGTGTTGCGCGTGGAGCCGCGCTTCATGGCGGGGCTGGCGCGCGGCCTGCTGCTCGGCTGGGCTTGCGTACTCAAGCAGGTCGACGCGCTGCAGGATCTGGGTATGGCCATGTTATGTAGGATGTATACATACTAAGAGAGAAAATGAAGTTGGTATTTTGTGTGGCAACAGACAGACAGACTACACAACAAAACAAAATTGCAAAAGAAAGCGATGTCTTTTTCTACACATTTTATCGTTATCATTATTTTTTCACCGTTATCATTGTTTTATCATTATGGTGTTTAGATGATCTATTCACAGTTCTTGCTCAAGTAATAAATTTAACCCTTGCGTCTATAATATAAAAGGGTGTACATTACTATTTAAAAAAAATATGTATTTACCACCAAAACGACTATTTAATATAACAAAAAAAAAAAATCGAAATTTTTACTAGCATTGTGGTTAAAGTCACTAAAACTACTGCCTGGCTTCGTTTTTGGTCGCTGCCAGAGTATACTTGGTATAAGCCATATATGCCAGAAACGAGGCCCATCCCACTACACATTTAAGAGCTTAAAGCACTCGAGCCGTTCTGAAATAAGCGCAACGAAATATCTCAGCATCGATGAACTAAATTCTAAAAGATCGCTAGAAAATCCTAGGGTAAATTTGGCTCCAGCAGTGGACTTCCTGTAGTTGTGAATGATGTTGATGATGATTAATTTGTTTGCAGAGTATTCCGAAGGCGACATCTGCACACAAATGGAGCCAGGGATAAGCATGGTGTGTGAAAAAGATGGTAGCAATTGTCATGTGGCTAACATACATTGCTTTGCTAACCATGAACGGGGTAAAAACCATGGTACGTTTCTATAACCATTTATTGTTTTACCTCCTATTATATTTTGGGATGGAAATTATCTTGGTTAACTCACTTGGTTCATAAGTGGCTAGCCGCACCGCTTCTTAACTCGTATATCGTAAAACGAATTGTATAACCTTTCCAAGATCAACCTTTAATTTAAATCCGTTTTGTATGTCTTACCCTTTTATGTTGTAATACTGCTCGGAGTCCTTTTCAAAATCTTTGTAAGACCAAGTCTTAGTCCAAGTCATTACAAGTAATGTCATGCAAATGTTGTTATGTTTGTAGAGTACTTTCTATCACCTCCATCACCTATTTTATAATTAATCTACTGGTAGTATGTCTCTCATATGTGTGAGGCCGCCTGGTTATGTACCACTATAAAGTATATATCACACGCCAAACAGCAGTGTAAATGCACTGTTGTGCACCAATTTGAAGGACAGTGAACCAGAATTGTAATTCTGGACATATTGAATGAGAACTAATATCTTATATGTCAGGATGGCGAGCACAGTGAAATGCGTTGTAATTCATGGTGTTGTTTATTTTTGCTACTGTCTATGAACGGTCGTATCGCTTACCATCAGGCGAAAAGCAAGCTCGGTTCGCCATTTGTTACAAAAATATTAGCGTTTAATCACTGGTGGAAGGTCTCTCATAATATGTGAAAGGCTATCTGGGTAGGTACTACCGCAATGTCTATTTCCCCCGTGAAACAGCAGTGTGAATGCACTGTTATGTTTCGGATTGAAGGGCATTGTAGTCAGAGTAACTACTGGACATATTGAGACTTACATCTTATGTCTCAGTATGGCGAGCGCAGTGGAATTTTGTTACTGTTTATGAGCGGTCGTATCGCTTACCATCAGGCGAACGGCTTGCTCGTTTCGCCATTCATTGAAACAAAAAAAAAATAATTAACAGTTTTAAATTTTCCTCCTACAGAGACCAGCAGTGGCTTAGTACGGATGTTAGAGCTGAAAGACGATCACGTTCAAGGCGTGCCTATAGACAATATAGATAGCACGATGTTCGACCAAATTATAAAAAACATGCCGACAGAAAGGACGGACAAACAGGCCCATCAAAAAAACTATGACGCCATGATGAAAATAATTGATAAAGCTGTGAAATCATGCAGCGCTAAGGGCTGTTATAGTGAGTATAAAAATAATAATATAGTATTATCTGAACGGCGCATTGTATTAGAAAAACTTTTATCGTGTTTATTTTCACATAAAACATAGTAGGATGCAAATTAACGTGTATAAATTAAACATTACATTAGTAATAAAATTGTAAAGAAAAAAAAAATTATTCAATAATTCATCTGAACTTTGAATTGCCGATCAAAAAAGTTCTATAACTATTTCTAATTCTAGAAGTTCCATTTGACATTTCATACTTTTATCATAAATAACTTTGTGCAGACGTAACTCACACAATTTCAATAAAAATTTCCGTAAAACCATGGAATTATGAAGCTATTCTTATTTTATCACAGTTTTTACAATCCATAATAACTAAATTTAAATTTAAATCCTTTAAATAAAGCTAAACAACCATTTTAAACAGCATAATTTTTTACTGGATGTCATTACAAAGTCACGTCGTTAGGTCTTCCATGTGTAGAGTTGAGACTATGCAAACGGATTTGTATACGCATAATCGGTAAGAATATAGAAATGATCGAGCAGTTTTAATCCAGTTGTTTTCTAATTTTAAAAAGTACTGACTTATCAGGTAATACTATCAACGAACAGCCATCAATAAATAATGTAATAATAATTTTAATAAAAGGCAATAATTTAATAATTAACAATTTAATAATTTAACAATAATTTTGTGTATGTGGTGGCCTGTTGGTAAACGGACTGCTGAGACGCGGCTGCCCACATGTTCACGGTGGTCGCGGGTTTGAATCCCAGGGCAGACCTCTGACTTTTCGGAGTCATGTGTGTATTGATAATCAATCACCACGCACTAAAACGGTGAAGGAAAACATCGTGAGGAAACCTGCATACCATAGCGATTTATAAGAATTTCTATGGTATGTATGTCCGCCAACCCGCACTAGGCCAACGTCGTTCCATACACTGCTGATAAAGCGTTAGCGCTACTTGTTTCCCTAAATTTGTTGAAGTTACAATATATAAACGTAAGAGAATCAGCAAGCGAAAAAGGCTTTAAATTGTATCCTTTGTATTATAAATCTGGCACGATACATATACAAGTTTTCCTTGGTATTTGTTAATTTATTGGATTAATTTATTTTATTTGTGTCAAATTTACTAAAGATAATCGTAAAAAGAGTTTTGGGAAATATTGATTTTATCTTTTCTTTCGAACTGCATAACTGAAAAAATTGCAGGTCGATACAGACGTTCGAAGTATACAAGTATAGTAGAACAGACCAAGATTCAGAAAAATAAGGTTTCAACGTAGGATCTAGCAGGATTTCGTAGAAATTTAGGGTTTTATAGTGCGTTCCACACATCAAAAATCTAAAATATTTTTTTTAGCCAAAATTATAGGGTTAATCAAAAATGTACAAAGGATGAATATTGTAAGGAATGATAATATCGAACCGTTGGCGTCAAAATAAATTGGAAATTCCGAAAAAAATCGTGTCACAAGATATTGCTATTTCGACTCAGTGGGCCGGGTCGCTAGTAATAAAGAAATCATTGCTTTTGTTCCTTAATACTAAAGTGACTTATGCAATTGTATAAAATTGTCTCATTAGGATAAAGATGTACATAAAAAAAAACGAAATAATGTAAACTAAAAATATAAAGTGTAATCGATTAAGAAATACAAACAAATGGTATCGATATCTCGTTAATAATCGGATATTGTACTAATCGATTTATTTGACATCATCCCTATTTCACAATTTTGAGATATGTCAAATGGAACTTCTAGAATTAGAAATGGTATAAGGCGGGTTTTATTATGGTCACCGCAGTGAATGTTTGTAAACAAAAATGATAAATCTCATGAAACCACTCACCTTTGAATCGATATACAACAACTACTATATTATTCACTTATACAAATCATTTTGCAACACTTTGTAACCATTTTCCGTTAATAAATATCGAAAATAATTTGAAATTGTACACCTGTGACATTTCGTATAAGCCATGACATATTTTATTTTTACTATCAAGTGGCCAGAGTTATAATTATGAATTCTCCTATCATGCATTAACCTTCCCATGTAATGTCATGAATTCGTTTATGGACCCATAATTGAAGTTAAATAATAATATTTTTCTATTTGTTACTATAGATATTCTTTGTTTATTTTTTTATCGAACTAATTACCTTGGGGCGAATGTAAAATAATCTACTAGTGAAAATATTTTTTTGGTCTGGCTAACAAATGAGAAGGGATAGAAACCTCTCATACTGTCTCACTCGGTTTCGGCCTTCCTCCATGTCATTTACCATACTAAATTAAACCTTATGCTACAGGCACATGTCTTATTTCAGGATGACACCATTTTTTTCGTGCGCAATCCTGTTTATACAGGGAGCGCAAATAAATGGCGCACTTGCTCAGTTCGATACAAGGGCATAATATTAATATCATAATAAAAAAATAATATTTGGAAAATACCTATCCGTTTTGGAGTTATGACCGTTTAAAGTTTTAAGTTTAATCACCACTTTTTCGCATAAAACCAGTTGGAATGGATGAAGAACAAGATTTAAACACATACGTATTTTTCCGTTTCGTCGTTAATTGAACGGTTAACGAAATATACCACGAAAACCATTTTTAACAGCATCAAAACTTTCTTAGACTTCACTTTAACCGTTGTTTACACATGGGTAAGGTCATGAACTCTTAGCTGTATAATTTATCCTTCTCTAACTTCAAAAAAGGATATTTTTTGTTTCATTTCAAATAAATCAATCAGTTAAACAGGGACGTACTTAGATTTAAGCGTCAATTAATTAACAACATAATAACTTTAGGTGCAGTTGCATCGTGTATGGATTGACTATTTTGTTTGTCATTATTTTCCTTAGTGTCACAAATCCAAACTGAAAGATACCAAGAAATCACACTGGTTATCGCTTAAATCATGTAAGATTGCGGATTTAATTATAATTAGAAAAGTTTTGGTAATACCTACATAACATTTAAATTTCCTAAATAATTAATATTCATTGAAAAAATAATCTGATGATACTGATTAATAAGAAATAAGATTTTTAAAATTATGGCCCAATTCGGCCCTGTTAGTCAAAGGAAGCCGCCGGTCATAGTGTACTTCGTCGGATACAACGCGGCTCGATTATTCTTCCTTTGAGGTTGCCGCCGTCGTTTGTGAGTGCGAGCCGAAAGGCGGCAATTTCTTTGTCGGTAACTTTTAGCATTTTGCAAAAGAAGCCCGACATCTTGAGGTGTGTTCACACTACACACTTGATATAACTTAATTTGATTAAGTACCTACCCCGATATAAAAGTTACGTTAAAAAAATATCTTATTGGACTGATAGAATGGTCCTTACTTGCTCAAGAGCTTATAATATTATTTAAAATTTAAATATGTCATCAACCGATCCAGTCAGTTACAAATTGCCTATTTACTTTGCTTATTATTGTATTTAACACTACTTTAATGTATTTTGAAAATAATGTTACTTTAAAGTGATACAATTTCTTCTAAATTCTTATACCTAGAGAAATGTCGTCTACCATTATAGCATAGAATTTGCATATGAGACTTCTGTGAGATAAAATTAGTGAAATCAATAAACACCTACTACTAATTTACTGCACTGGAGACCCCGTGCCATGCAGTGGGACGTATATGGGCTGATACAGTACTAATACTAATTGTTCAGATGAATTATTATGGACTCAAATAGGAAAGCTTTGTATCTAATGTGAACAGGCCTTTATCTTTCAAAAATCAAAATAATAATTTATTTTTTATTAGTTGAATTCGGATTGCGATCGCGTGTGCATGTATTAGTCGTGTGAATATTATTGGAAATTCGTTTTCAGTTATTTTGAGTAAATTTTATTAATTTCACTATGCTTTGAACATTACCCAATTTGATAGCTTTTGATGTAACTTGTGTTATGTGAAATGTAAAAGAAAAAGTGATTTGTGCTACCAAACTGTGACAGTGTTTTCGTGCGGGTTTTGGCGGATCCTGCGCTTCCATCCTTGCCTATCAAGGTCATTACGGTTTACATACAAGGTCAGTTAACTATTTTAGTGGTCCAGCGGCGTGCACAGGATTATGACACTGGGTATGCGGCGGAGTACTCGGTCACAAAAACTTTTTCTTTTATAGTTTTTTAGCATAGCCACAGCCACGCGACGGATCTCTAAGTCGGAAACCATGCCAACATAACAAGTCATAGATGTACTTCTATTCATGTCCATCTTCTACGGCAACGCAGACAAAACAGCGATCGATCGTCGCGGCGGAAGAAATTCTAATAAGTAAAATAAAAAGAACTCACCTAGTCAGCTTTCAATTTTCACATATTCAAGGTTCCGGTTAGTTGAGATTACTATACCTATCCCGATGTAAATAAACGCCAGATTTCGGCCACCTCATTCATTCATTTGATAAACATACATTTTTAACACAAACCTCGCAATCAAATAACATTTAAAAAAATAAACAAACACACTAGTAAAAGCAAATGACTACAATTAATATCGAAACTTAGTAATAAACTGTTAAATGTACACACTTTCAAATGTTAAAATAAAAAAAAATCCGTTAAGAAATCTATTTTTTTTTACAAACATACTAGTATAAAATAGTAAACAATGCAAAAGCTCATAAAAAAAGCAAAATGGCCCCCGCGAAACACAAAACATTTCTATTTAAACAAATAAAACCTTACTAACCAAAAATGCATAATGTGCATAGGTGATTTATTAGATTCCAGCCTATTAATTTTACTCGGATTATAGGCAACGAACATTTACGACTACTCCCGACAACTGCCGAACTCCCGAGGCCTGCCGCAGGAGTCGCGGCTTTCAATATTCATGTGTGTGTGTGTTTGCGACTGTGCACGGACACCAACTTGGTTGATTAGGTTCATTAATTTGCTTTGCAGCGCCTCTTGCTTTTCGCGTGGCAACCATAATGTTTGCATGATTGCAAATAGGTGCTATTTATAAAATATTAGGCGTTTTTAAGTTATTATATTTTGTTTATTCATTTATTTACTATAAATTAAAGTCATCTAAAACGTACGAACGTTATAATAAAATATCTGTGAATGGCAAGTAAAGCACTGCATTTCTGCCTGCAAGGAGTGCACGCCTCTGTAGTGGTCATTAATGACAACTAACCAGCCCATATCAGTCACCGACGGCCTCCGTGGCACAGTTGGTAAGAACCGCCTGTGAAATGAGAGAACGCGGGTTCGGTTCCCGCCCCGAGACAAATAATTTCCGTGAACCATAATTATTTTTCTAATACCCGCGACACAAGATTTGTATCTTAGTGTGGGGTTAGTACCCATGTATGTGACTGTTGACAGTATTCATTTAATGTCTTTTTTATGTACCCTGAGCGTTATGTAAACAATCGCACGACTTAGCGTTGCGCTGTGGCTCACGCCGCAGGGCGACATTAAGCTGAGTGGTCACCTAAGTGTCACAACAATGCGACGCGCAGTCTTACATTACCTATGTGTTACTTATATACTTATTGTTTTCATTTTTTCTGTGTTAATGTATGTAGTGTCAGTGTGTGTGTGTTGTATTGTGGTGACAAATAAATCTGTTTTCTTTCTTCTTTCTTTCTTACTTATAAGTAAATAATGAGCTCTGCTTATTTATTGTTGTGTGTCTACCGTACTGCCTCGGTGTCGTAGTTGTACTACGGTACGGTTACAAAGCTGAGGTCTCGGGTTCGAATCCCGGGTTGGGCAAAGTGATATTGGATTTTTCTATTCACATTATAGAATTTTTTTCATCTGTCTGTCTATCTGTTTGTTCCGGCTAATCTCTGAAATGGCTGGACCGATTTTGACGGGACTTTTACAGTCAGGTAGCTTTTATTTTTATTTTTATTTTAAAAAAAGTTTTTGTTAAATTCCACGCGGATGAAGTCGCGGGTATGTTTGATGTTGATATCGAAATCCAACCAATGAGTCTAACAAAATTCACACCGTACACACAGCAATATAAGTGCATTCGAGATATTTGACATTTATGTCAGTAATTAGAAGATGGCGTGATGACAGGCCGCTATGGAAATCTATTATATACTCAATGAATTATTAATTTAATATTCCCATTGTAAAACATCTTATTATGTTTCGAGGAGAAACAAAAAAAAAAAAAAAGAATATTAGTGAATCTTTCATAAGTGTAAGGTCAGGCTCAATTCCGCCCGTCTCCTTTGTATTGTTAATTACTTGTACAGTAATATTTTTCTACTTATAATGCAAATAAAATATTTTTATTATGTTATATTACAGTTACATTTCAATTGAATATTTGAAGCGCACGGATCAAAGTTAGTTGATCTGACTTTACAGGGAGCCGACGCGGCAGCTCTACGCACACAGCTTTGATCGCTTATGTGTGCGTGAAATTAACGAAGAAATACCTATAGTTGACTTTGCGCGCAAGGCTCTTAAGTTACTAAAATTCTTTTTTTTTGCTGTTATTTTTGGGGCTCTATTTTTTGTGGGTAATATAGCATTGCTGTATTGAGTACAAAAAGTTCTCGAATGGAGTCCACGTAGCGGAGAGGACGTCCACCCACAAGGTGGTCAGACGACCTGGTAAAGATCGCGGGACGTCGCTGGATGCAGGCTGCCTCCAACAGTTCACTGTGGAAGTCATTGGGGGAGGCCATATGTTCAGCAGTGGACTTCCTTTGGTTGATGGATGGATTGAGTACATAATTTATATTTTTTTTATAGATGTGAACGCGGAAGATTTACCCCTGAAAGAGGACGACTGTTCGCAGCAAAAGTTTCAGCTCAGTTATTGGCTCCATATTCTCACGTTCCGGCAATTGTTCAGCGAGACAGAGTTAAAGTGAGATTGTTAATATATGTAGATTTATATGTAGTTTCATGTAGAGTAGTTGCTATTTAAATTCTTTTATTAAATTTTTTAATTATATTTCATTCGTTAATATTTTTAGTGGCATAATTTTATTATTTGCCGTTAGGAATTTAATTATGCAAGACTTATTTTATTTTTACGCCTATTGCAAACTGCTCACATAGATTAAGCTCTTTAAAGATTGTGTTTTTATTGAACACTTTATTTCATCAATCTCTATTTTGATTTACGTACTGTGAGAATAATATTTTTTTTGACTGATTTATTAAATAAATGACTATGAAACAAGTATACAGAGGTGCATAACATCCTAAAAATCAGTGACAAGTGAAAATCAATATTAAAAGAAATTAATTACAGATGGTTTTTGCTTAGCAACAGCATACAATTTGGTAATTACAGATGGTTTTTGCTTAGCAACAGCATACAATTGTTAAATAACATGTCAATAACTTCTTAAGATTTATTCAACATTTAGTTGTATTTTCGATTATTTTTGGATGGTTGTGATTTTCATTACACAAAATAGTTTTGTAAGTGAAAAATAAGTTGAATCTTTAAGGTTAAAAGAATTACGTTCTTGATTATGTACGAACAAGGGTATTCTACCGTAAAAGAGGACATTGGAAAATGACCATAATTAAATTTTGGGTATAATATGCAATAAATAATGGTGAAAATGGTTATATTCAAAATTCAAATCAATGTACTAGCTCTACTCATTAACAATCCAAAATTATAATGTTTGATATAGTTATGAGATTGTAGAAATGTATGTTTAATTTAGTACATTTCTTTTATTATCTGAGACTCACTTTATACAATAAATTAGAAACGCAGGAGGATAATCTCATAAATATTTATTTATATTAAGTCGAAAGTTAATGTTTATATTCAATTTCTATGTCATATGTCTTGAGCATAGTCATTGTGATGTCAACCCTTTTGTTTGTTAAGTTACAATAAATAACAATATTATAATCACAACATAAATTAAATTTCTGTGTAGGGGCTATCCATATATTACGTCATACTTTAATGAGGAAGGAGGGACCTAATAATGTGTCAAGTCACAGAAATGATGATAAGCTTTGTGGCGACATATTTGTAAATTTAAAACTAAACGGTAATTTTTTAATTTTAAGGATAATAGGTTTTTATACTATTTTGTATAGTTTAATTTTTTAATTTATTGTTAACATTTAAAAAAAATTATACAGAAATATATAAATATTTACGAAATTGCTGTTTTAATTATTTTTTAAAATGGAATTTATATTTCAAAATATCTGACGTCATGCGAAAGGGCAAAGTGACAGAATTGTGAGAAAAAAAGATAAATAAGTTTGATGTAATTTATGGATGGCCACTTATATTGTGTTGCAACATACTTTTTATAGATGTTGAGAATAGTTTGAGCTCATAAATATGGCAGTCTTTCGCGAAATGTACCACTTGTAAAGTAATATCTACTTTTTTTTAAATTGTTATATTCCAAAATAATCATTAAAAAGATTGAAAAAAGCAAAACCATACTCCAATATATTAAACTTAACAAAAACAAAAATGAACTTAAATAACCCTAACACAAAGTTCACAATCATTCGCAGCTTCCCCAACGAGATGCAAGGTATGAGTGCGTCAGGTAAGAAGGTGCCCGACTGCCGCATGCCGCTGGACGCTCAAGAAGACTTCTTCGTAGAGCGAGTGGCCCAGATAGAAGAGGATGGATGGGAACCGATCCTCAGCCTAATGCACCAGTTCGCGGAGATGTTCAACTTCTACGACTATATCACGCTGGGAGCCAAAATCGCCAAGTATATTGATACTGTGAGTAGTTTTATTTTTCTGCAGCTATATCAATTCCTGTTGGATAAACGGTGATTAATATAGTATTGGTCTGTTCTATTTTTTGTTGATGAATTTTAAAATGTACAAAGTGGTGGAGTGCCGACCAGGATAGCACAGGAAAATGTTACGTTTTTTTGGATTCGGTTTATTATTTATTTACATTAGAAAAATAAATAAACAATTTTGATCATAGTTAAGAAAATATCTATAATAATTATGTTAATTTAATTATTTTAGCATTTTTCTTTCGACGTAGTTCCGACGAAATTGTTTTGCAGTGAATGGCGAGACGAGCTCGCCGTTCGCCTGAATTACAAAGCATTGTGCGTGGTGGCCTGTTGGTAAACGGACTAGACGCGACTGCCAACATGTTCACGGTGGTCGCGGGTTCGAATCCCAGGGCACACCTCTGACTTTTCGGAGTCATGTGTGTATTGATAGTCAATCACCACGCACTAAAACGGTGAAGGAAAACATCGTGAGGAAACCTGCATACCATAGCGATTTATAAAATTTCTATGGTATGTAAGTCCGCCAACCCGCACTAGGCCAGCGTGGTGGACTATATGGCCTAACCACTCTCAATCGTACTCTCGATTGTAGAGGAGGCCCCGTGCCCTGCAGTGGGACGTATATGGGCTGATACAGATACAACTGTGCTCACCATTCTGAGACATATGATGTTAAGTCTTAATATGTCCAGTAGTTACTAAGGCTACAATATTCTTCAATCCAAAACAAAACAGTGCATTTACACTGCTGTTTAGCGTGAGAAATAGACATTGCGGTGGTACCTACCTAGGCGGCCTCTCACATATGAGAAACCCACTACCAGTTAAAACGTAAAAATAGATGGCGCGATTTTCACTGACTTGTGAAAAACTGACAAGTGATACCCTCAAATCTCCCAATGTACAAAAGCTGCGATCAAATATAAACTAGATTATAAGTAATGGCTTAAAAAATGGCAAGAGTAATAAGAGCACAAATTATGGATTGTAAACTAAAGCTTGATAATTTTGACAGATCGCAGTAGGGATGAGGGTAGTGTATAAACGTTAATGACTCTATTCGATTATTATTTTTCTATCTTGTTATCGATAATTGCGTGATTAATGTATGGATTTTATAAAACAGTTTTTTTTATTTATTATTATTACTTTAAAAATAAGTTATTACTAATACTACAATAACAGCCGTCCCAGAGTGGCGATTTCGGCTCGTGCCTACTTTTATTCGTTGAAACGGCCGTATGAACGTAAGAAATACGGCCCTTAGTGTAAAATCAAACAAGAAATTTTAAATTATGTATTTCAATATTACCTCATATCACTAATCTTTTTAACTCTATTTTAGAGACAGGTCATATCCCGAAAGGCATGTGTCACTCCAACATAATTTTACTACATAAAAAAGGAGATAAATCTGATATCAACAACTACAGACCTATAAGCTTATTATCCCATTTATATAAATTATTTATTAAAAATATTCTAAACCGCATTGATGGAGATCTAGATGCTCATCAACCTCCAGAACAAGCTGGATTCCGACGTAGTTTTTCAACCATTGACCATCTTCATACTCTCAACCAGATAATCGAAAAATGCACGGAATTTCAAAAGCCGTTATACCTAGCTTTTGTTGATTACACAAAAGCATTTGATAATGTCAAACATAATGCAGTTTTTTCCGCTTTAAATAATCAAAATATTAATAAAACCTACATTGATTTATTAAAAACGATTTATAACAATAGCACGGCGGATATCAGACTCCACTCCTCCGGCCCAATATTTCGAATTTGTAAAGGCGTCAAGCAGGGTGACCCGTTATCACCAAAACTATTCACAAGTGCTTTGCAGGAGATTTTCATATCCTTAACAGATCTCTGGGTGGAACGTGGCATTAACATCGAAGGCGAAAGGCTCTCTAACCTCCGATTTGCGGATGATATTGTCCTTTTCGCCTCTTCGGCCGACGAGTTGCAACAGATGCTCAACGACCTGAGCAGGGCAAGCCTTGGGGTTGGATTGATGATGAATCGGTCAAAGACTCAGGTTATGACAAATAGCTCCACATCGAGAATTGTTGTGGACGGAGATGAGATATTATATGTCGACGAGTATAATTATTTAGGTCAAATAGTCTCCTTCGACAACAGACAAGACCGAGAGATCCAGCGTCGAATAGACAATGCGTGGAAGGGCTACTGGTCCTTGAAGACATTTCTTAAGGGAAACCTTCCCATTTCCCTTAAACGTAGACTCTTCGACATGTGTATCTTACCAATTCTCACATACGGAGCTCAAACCTGGTCTTTGACCGAACTTCAGAGGTCCAGGCTTGGGGTTTGTCAAAGAGCTATGGAGCGCAGCATGATAGGCGTAACACGCATGGACAGAGTGCCCAATAACACCTTGCGCTCCATAACCAAAGTGAAGGATGTTGCACTGAAATCGGCCGAATTAAAATGGGATTGGGCAGGTCACGTCACGCGAATGCACCCAAAGAGGTGGGCAAAGATTGCTACTCAATGGGTGCCTAAGGGCAAGAGGCCGCGCGGCAGGCCTCGAAAAAGGTGGCGCGACGACCTCGACCAATTTGACAGCACTTGGGTGGCATCAGCAACTCATAGGGATAAGTGGAAGGAGTTGAGGGAGACCTTTGCCCAGCAGTGGGACAGAATAGGTTAAAAAAAAATTCAATATAATGGTGTACAACCTAAATCGTGTTCATTATTATCAACATCATTATCATCATCATCACTAGTTTCACTAGAACTGTCCCCTACGTTAATAATAAATTCTTGATCACAAACGCTGTCGAAGTGGACATCTCGCTCCCAGTCTTCTATAATTTTTTTTTGTGTGTTCAACAACCTTTTTCCAATCATCTGCGGTAATTTGGTGACAGGCATTATGCAATAATGTTAGCATTTTGTTAGCCGTAAATGGTGGTGTCGTGTTGTATTTCGCTGCATGACCTAAGGAAATAAAAATACAAATTATGAAGTTGTTTATGTAATAAACGTAGGTACATAGTATAATAAACTTATTGATAAAAAACAAACCTTTGATATAAGCCCAAATCCGTTCGATAGCATTGTAATGGCAATGGTATGGTGGCAATCTAAGAACCGTATGGCCATGTTCTTCCGCGATTTCGTCCAAAATGTAAGTTGGCTTTCTGGGCTTGTTATCTTTTACTAGACGTACCAATTGGTTTTTAGCATATTCTCATTAGCTGCAATGCCTTTGCCCTGTAGCCATGATATAAGCTCGAGTTTTTTGCAGCTGGCTGTAGGAGCTTTATTCTTCTGTAAGGAGTGGTACGGTGCGTTATCCATTATTATTTTTTATTGGAGATTTTGCATTAAAGTTAAAAACCACTCTTTGAATTTTTCAAAATTCATTTCCTCATGATATTCCGTAGTTTTCATAGATTTGAAAGCCAACAAACAATTGGGTACGAAACCATTTGCCGACCCTGCGTGCGTAATTATGAGACGTTGTCCTTTTCCTTCGGGCACTTTGGTAACAGATTGTGCGGTATTATTCGTCCACGCCTTTGGTACAGTGTGGTTATATAGCATTAAGCCACGTTTCGTCCAGAAACACGACTTTATCCCAATTCACAATATCTTTGGCTTTCCTCAAAAAATCTATCCGTGCCAAGGCAATATCGGTGCGCTCCATTATTATTTTTCTTTTATCGCTTTTCTTATAAGCGAAGCCAATTTTATGTAATATAGTGGCCAATGAGGGCAAGCTAACTTTAAATAAATCGGAGTCTTTCAGGGACACACTTAACTTTCTCAATGTTGGAAATTCACCACGTCTATAGTACGCATATACATGGTTACGTATCGCAGCGGTGTCAAAGTCGTCAATGTCGGTTACGCTTGAAACTCCTTCTTTTCTTATTGGGTGTCGACAATTTTTTTTTCGACTTTTCGTCTGTACCTTGCGTTGATGATGGCTCGCCATACTTTTCCTGCATTATTCGCACAGATCACTCCCAATAGATACCTAATGCAAGGCAGCGGTTGCGCCCAACACATATAAGCTATCAGATAGATATAAACCGATGCCAAATGTCGCGTCATCAGTGTCGTCCAAGTAGTGGACCCGCACATGTCGTCGCACGTTAGCGAAAATTACATTTTGGGAACATAATATTACAGTTAGAAATGATATGTTCAATAAAATGGTGTGCAAAAAACTCAAAAAAATAAAGTATCTAAAAAACGCAATAAGTTTTCATCGATAACTAATATTCTTTAAATTAATTTGGTCCCGAGCGGGCTCAATTTATACTGGTTAATGTATCAATGTCAAACAGTCGAGTTCGGATGGAGAATCAGCCGTCTCTTTTTCGCATAGCAATAACCGTAATAAGCCATCTTTTTTTGGCGAAATCACGCGTTCTTCTAGTGTTTGACGCATGTTTATAATTCCCAGAAATATCGATATTGTATAACAATAATGTAAATTAATTTTATTAAATGACAATGTCACAAAATATATATTGATTAAAATAAAAATTGCAAATTACCATAATTACGTTATTTTATGTAATTTGAAATAATTACATTTGTTAACAAGGTACTTTTACAATATTTTTTTATTTATTTTTATCTTTGGCGTAATTAAATTTCCTTTTTTCCCTCTAGTTGTATACGTTTTCAAATATAATGGGAGGGTATTTATCATAAGTTTTAGTATACTAAGTTTATTGAGAATCAGTAGCAAAAGCTATTTCACTAATTTTTACATACGTTGTATATATCGTCTCAAAAACATTCATAGTTCGTCAAGTGGGTTTCATCGTCACTTGTGGATATTACATTTACTACAGCCGCCGTCAGAATTCAAGAAACGGAATAAGTTATTGTAGCCCTTTAGGGCGTGAGGTTTAGTTATTTACTATTTCATATTTTTATCTGATCTTTTATATCAACACTTAATTTGGGTATTTCGCCATTATGGTATACAAAAATACACGGTGAATAATAGAAATAAAACCGCTACATACTAAAGTATAAATCTTAATCCTATTTTATTCGTAGTTAGCGGTTGCCGGTTGGTATAATTTATCAGATCAGGCCGGTGAAAAAATATTATCAAACACAAATATTTTTGTTACAATCGTGCAGTCATTAGATACTATTTTTTATTTCCATTCTTAAGAATAACATCTGAAAATATACTAACTATATTATCGGTAACTTTTATTCAATGCACATTTTTTTAATGTAATCGGTAATTGGAACATATTTCGCCAATTAAGAAACAAGTTACTTTTATATTTACATTTTTGTTATGTATTGTTTTCATTTAAAATCCGATTATTGATAATCTGTGGTGAATTTTTTTAAACGTTATGCGTGGCACATCTCTAAGGGGGCGTTACCTGTCCATGAAGTACAGTTTTTATTTGTATGACATTTTAACAAAAAAAAATATAGATAATTTTATAGGCGTGAGCTGTCATAATTATCAAGCTATATTTTACAATCCATAGCGTGTGCTCTTATTTGATTTTAGTATGGTCCATAATACAATAAATCTTAATTTAAAGGAATAAGGTTATTTGTTACCTAAAGTTTATTATTATACAAGACGACTTTTTGCTACATCTTGTATTTCGAAATTAAAATGTTTAAGGGGCCATCCATTAATCACGTGAGGCTTGAATGGGGGGGGGGGGGGGGTGTTTGGACAAAAAATCACTAAATATCACAAGGGGAAGGGACGACACATAATTTTGATTAAAATGCTACATAATATATTTTTCGTATGATTACACGATTCTTTTATTATATCATGGTCTTTAATTTCAGATTAAAAATGGATTATACTTTATACCCGTATTTATAGATAATATTCGAAAAAAATTAAGATTTATTTATCTATACATACATACATATAAATAAAATTGTCGCATCATCAGTGTCGTCCAAGTAGTGGACCCGCACATGTCGTCGCACGTTAGCGAAAATTACATTTTGGGAACATAATATTACAGTTAGAAATGATATGTTCAATAAAATGGTGTGCAAAAAACTCAAAAAAATAAAGTATCTAAAAAAACGCAATAAGTTTTCATCGATAACTAATATTCTTTAAATTAATTTGGTCCCGAGCGGACCCGTATTTATAGATAATATTCGAAAAAAATTAAGATTTATTTATCTATACATACATACATATAAATAAAATTGAAGTTTCTGTTTTAAAAGTGAAAATAAAAAAAAATATTCAACTACATATCGTTATATACACGATACCTGTGCCGAAAATGATATTTAATTTTTTTTTGTCTGTCTGTCTGTCTGTTTGTTCCGGCTAATCTCTGAAATGGCTGGACCGATTTTGACGGGACTTTTTTTGTCAGGTATCTGATATAACAAGAAGTAACTTAGGCTACATTTATTTTAGAAAAAATGTTTTATTTTAGAAAAATAAAGTAATGTTGCAATGCCCACGCGCATGCCACCACTGGGCCGTCACGTTGTATGTATATAAACAAATTTTTCAATTAAGCTAATACAAAAAACTGAAAATAAATGTGTAACGGGAGTTTACCCCCACTCGCTAAGAGATGGCGCCACCGTAGAATTAGATCGGGGTATGGTTTCGTTACAAATGTTTATAATAAAAATAAAAATGCAAAAACCAAAAACAAAACTTTATAAACTAATTAACTTTTTTGTTAAATTCCACGCAGACGAAGTCGCGGGCACAGCTAGTATGTACTAAAAATATAGGGTAAAAAAATGCTAAATAAAAGATCACGTGATTAATGGACGACCCCTAACTTTTGGCGTGTGATTTTGTTCCGAACTCTGTATCTGGACCAGCGAGTTGGCCATCAATGGCCATGAGAATAATGGAAACGCAACTACACGCTGGTGACATTCAGTTGTGATCACTTACTCCCTTTGATGGGCGCCGGAAAAAGAAAGAAAGAATATTTATTAAAAACTAACACCGACGCCATTCAAAGACCATCGCACGCGCCATAAGCCATTATTACATTACACTACACGATGGGCTATCGTGTAGAAGGGACGTAATATTTTAGAATGAATGTAATGTCGAATCTTTAGAAAAGAGACCTAAGAAAAAAAAAATATTTTTTGGGAAACGCTCATTAAAGATTTTTGACATATAAATTTTATACTAATGCAAGATACATCTAGAAGACTGAAGTATACATCTTTCAACCTTTCATGCCTTTAATAATGGGTCGATAGGTCATTTTTAGCCAATATATAATTTAAAGCCAAAATCTTTTTTTTTTTATTACGTCCCTTTAATTCTAAAGCTGCGATATATTTGATCGAAGTACAGAAGGGTGTATAGTTAATATTATGTTGTGATGTGTATGTGCAGAAGGGTGGCGTGGGCGTGGGCGCGGCGTGGGGCGCGTGGTGGTGCGGCGCGGCGGGGCGCGGCGGCTGCGCGCGGCGCTGCGCGGCGGCCGCCATGCACGCGCACGCCGCGCACGCGCACGCCGCCTCGCACAAGCACCACGCGCACAAGCACCACGCGCTCTCCGCGCTCGCCGCGCTGCTGCAGATGTAAATATCACTCGTTATTTACATCACTTACAAATATACTTTTACTGCCGTACTCGGAGATATTTCATGTCAGTTAAATTATTACGTGAAGTGTATGGTGGCCTGTTGGTAAACGGACTAGACGCGGACGGTGGTCGCGGTGAATGAACAGTGAAGAAAAACATCGTGAGGAAACCTGCATACCTTTATAAGAATTTCTATGGTATGTAAGTTCGCCAACCCGCACTAGACCAGCGTGGTGGACTATATGTCGTAAAACCTCTCAACCGTACTCTTGATTGTAAAGGAGGCCAGTGTCCTGCAGTGGGACGTATATGGACTGATACAGAGAAACAGAGAAATGATTACTTAGTGTAGATTTCACGAACAAAATCTTTACTAAAGAGCAATTCAATTAACATTAAACGTCTCTGAGTACGAGCATGAACGTATTAATAATAAAGAGGAAGCGCTGGTACTTCAAAAACTACTGGCTAAGGTTGCAGGAAATCGCTGGATGCAGGCCGACTACAACAGCGTGATGTGGAGATCCTTGGTGAAAGCCTATGTTCAGCAGTGGACTTGCTGTGGCTGAGATGTTGATGATGACTGGTCCCATCATCTTCATCACTTTTACATAATATTTTATGATCTTACAAACCATTAATAAATTATCAGTTATTATTTTGTGCCATTACTCCATCGTACTTGTATTTTTCGACTGTTTCGGTGGCATAGTTGTACTAGGATACTATTACAGCGCTGATGTCTCGAGTTCGAATACTGGGTCGGCCAAAGTGATATTGCATTTTTCCTTTTTGTTCTTTATTAGTCTCGAGTGGGGAATTCGTGTCGGATATGTCGACAGGCATGCTCCTTACCACATCGTGGGGTGGAAAACATAAGGCGGAACCTTTTTAAAAAAATCTTTAAATAGGGTATTTGACAGTTTTTTGGAAAGTATCTCAAATTGTTCATTTTACCATAATACATTTGCAAATTGATTATTTCTTTGTTAACTGCTATATTTTCAATAAAAATCATAATTGAAGTTTGAATGATAAATAAGATATTATTACGTCTCTTTCTTGCTTAACAAACATTTTCATTCATTATCAAGAATAACTTTGATTAGGTTACAGCTAAAAATGCCTTAAATGGTGTTGTTGCGGCATCTCTTCCATTAATTTTATAGTTTCAGTTAATTCTTCATAATAATTACACTCTAGTAAGTATATTATTAATATCAATTAAATAAATAAGCATTCCTAAATTATGATAATTCCTGCAGGCGCTTCGTTATAAGTGTCATTTTTGAAAATTCATTACACTTTGAACCGTTGTCGTTGCTGTTTCATTTGTAAATACTTCAGAGCCGCTCCCTCAAAAGTTGCGAAAATTATTCCCATCCATATTGTCCATATTAATACAGGTGTGTAGTCTCAAAATACACGAATACATCTACTAAAACACCGGATAAAATGTTCGTGAGCATTCCAAAGAACACCAAGATTCGGGTAAAGTGGTTAAAACTCGCTCGTATAATAATCGAATGATTATATGATATAATAGTGGAATACAATAATTTCTTGTATTTTTTATACATTAGCTTAGTATTTTTTTTTATTGTATTGAATGGGGAGACGAACATGCCGTTCGCCTGATGAAACAGTAACATAACCAAACAACACATTGAAATACAAAGCAATGCTTGGCATTCCACTGCGCTCGCCATCCTGAGACATAAGATGTTAAGTCACAATATGTCCAGTAGTTATTCTGGCTACAATATCCTTCAATCCGAAACACAACAGTGCATTTAAAATGCTATTTGGCGGGAGAAATAGACATTGCGGTGGTACCTACCCAGGCGGCCTCTCATAGATGTGAGACCTACCACTTGAAAATGCTTTAGTTTATAATATAACTAATAGTGATATTTACATAGGTATGTTTATAAGGGTTGACATTTATAATTTAATTGAGCAGCGTAAAAGTCAGGGTTGTTTTAAAAAAATAGTCCGACCACTATCGCGTCTATTTTTGCGTCTATGTTTCCACTGTCAGCTTTTTTTTTTTAGTTTCCATCATACAATTATTACAGATAAAGTTCGCAGTGTGCCCTTAGCGGCGCAATGGGATCGATATTTCAGAAATTACTGCGAAAACAAAGGAAAACGCTCAGGAAATGTTCTAAAAATCGACTGACAACAAGAAAGTGACGTCACTCTAAATGCAACCAATGGCGTGCGTTTTTAGTCACGTGGTCAAGCTCGAAAATTTATTTAATTTTAAAATGATTTCTTAAGGCAATCTAACATTGTTTTAAATATTTTATTAGTTAATATGGTTTAAAAAAATATTTACAGTTGGTCTAGTAACAATATGTTTCATATTTTTATCATAGTCAAATACATGACTATCTTGTTAGCACCTCTTCTTACCCCTTCTGGGAAAAAGTCGTGTTGTCTAATTTTCCAAGAGTTTTTCTAAACCTGAACTACCGATCTTTAAATATATATTGTCACTCTGACGTGATTCACGTTAGGACACATTCTGATATGAAGCCATATTCCAATACGAACTGATACAATTTTAATAATATTATAATCTGATACAGAACAGCTAATATTAATGTTTTTTTTTAATTTCCAGGCAGTCGAAGCCCCAAGAGTCTAAAGATATCGCCTATCTATCATTCTACACGTCACCGAAAAGCAAAGTTGAGGCGTTCATGGTAGCTGTATCTCACACTTATTTGGTAAGATTGTATTTTTATTTAATCCTTATTTAAAATATATTACATCTATGCCTTTTCGAACGATACCCATTGTAGTAAGCTTATTTCTGATAAATTCAGTTATTAAGCCTGAGCCTTTTTTCTGAATCTAAACCGTATCATAAGTCTACTGTTAAGGCACAATGACATTTATTTATTTTTAACGAATTAGTTAGGAAGGAGTGATAGAAAATATTTACGGTGCGTTGTCGTCCTTTAACAGTAGAAAACAGAATACAGCGCAGATATCAGCTCATTGAAAAACTCTCTGACCAAAATGCGAAATAAAAACATTTCTAATTAATTTGTGGTCAATACTGGCTGTGGTTAATCCGACACTTTAGCGATGATATCCCGGACATCAGCCTGTTTGAGATTGAGATGGCCCTCAAACAACTTAAAAACAACAAGGCGCCGGGTGAGGACGGAATCACTTCAGAGCTTCTGAAAGCGGGCGAAACGCCGATACTAAAAGTCCTTCAGAGGCTCTTCAATTCCGTTCTCCTCGAGGGCTCAACGCCGGAGGCATGGAGCAGGAGCGTGGTGGTACTGTTCTTCATAAAAGGTGATAACACTTTGCTGAAGAACTACAGGCCCATCTCGCTCCTGAGCCATGTCTATAAGTTGTTTTCAAGGGTCATCACAAATCGTCTCGAAGGCAAGTTTGATGACTTCCAGCCTCCCGAACAAGCCGGTTTCCGAAAAGGCTTTAGTACCATAGACCATATTCATACGCTACGGCAGGTTATACAAAAAACCGAGGAGTATAACTTGCCGCTTTGTTTAGCGTTTGTGGACTATGAGAAAGCCTTTGATTCGATCGAGACCTGGGCTGTGCTACAGTCTCTTCAGCGGTGCCACATAGACTATCGGTACATCGAAGTGTTGAGGTGTATATACAACAACGCCACCATGTCGGTCCGAGTACAGGATCAGAGCACGAAGGCTATTCCACTACAGAGAGGCGTGAGACAGGGAGATGTCATATCTCCGAAACTGTTCACTGCCGCGCTGGAAAATGCCTTCAAGCTCTTGCAGTGGAAAGGATTCGGCATCAACATCAACGGCGAGTATATTACTCACCTTCGATTTGCCGACGATATTGTAGTCTTGGCAGAATCGCTGGAAGACCTTAGCACTATGCTCGAAGACCTTAATCGAGTCTCCCAACAGGTGGGTCTTAAAATGAACATGGATAAAACGAAGATCATGTTGAATATCCATGTTGTGCCCACCCCCATTGGAGTTGGGGGCTCGACTCTCGAAGTTGTAGACGAATATGTCTATTTAGGACAAGTGGTCCGGTTAGGCAGGTCCAACTTCGAGAGAGAGGTCAATCGGCGAATCCAACTCGGTTGGGCAGCGTTCGGGAAACTTCGCGACGTCTTCTCGTCCAAAATACCTCAGTGCCTAAAATCGAAAGTCTTCGATAGTTGTGTGTTACCAGTGATGACATACGGCACCGAGACGTGGCCTCTCACTGTGGGCCTCATTAAAAGGCTCAAAGTCACTCAACGAGCCATGGAGCGGGCTATGCTCGGTGTTTCCCTACGAGATCGAATCAGAAATGAGGAGATCCGTAAGAGAACCAAGGTTACCGACATAGCCCATAGGATTGGCAAGTTGAAGTGGCAGTGGACCGGGCACATTGCTCGTAGAACCGATGGCCGTTGGGGCCGAAAGGTTCTCGAGTGAAGGCCACGTACAGGCAAGCGAAGTGTCGGACGCCCGCCTACAAGGTGGACGGACGATCTGACTAAGGTTGCAGGAAGTCGCTGGATGCAGGCCGCTTCCAACAGGTCATTGTGGAGATCATTGGGGGAGGCCTATGTTCAGCAGTGGACTTCCTGAGGCTGATATGATGATGATATGATGACTGGCTGTGGTGCCATCAATCAAGCTTCTAATTTTATGTTCATTAACATTACAATATGTCTTTCTCCTATTTATATATCCATCTCATGATTGCCTGTAAGAAATTACATAGTGGGATAAGGCTGCCTATTTTACCATTATTAAGCAATTTCTCTTCTATTGTTTCACAGTACAAACAAGAATAAAAATAAATAAATCTATTTTTGGTATCAAACAGGGCGAGTATGACAGAGCAATATGGATGTATCGCTACGCGCTATCGTTCGACGACAAGTTCCTGCCGGCCAAGGCGTGTCTACACGCGACAATGTGTCTCATGCTATTCTAAGATAAAAAATGAGATATAAATGCGCGTTTACACCAATAAAAAGATTTAATATGCTGAATCAGCCTACATCATGTATTTATAAACTTGCTCGGCAACAAGATCGAGTTTAATATTAATATGGCAACCCGAAATACAATTACAGAAAATGTTTAGATATTCGATTTTATTTATTGACGTTAATAATATCTTTGATCATTTAAAATCACAAAACAAATAAACCGTACGAAAATATACAGGAACAGCTACGTATAAAATTATTCACGAACACAATGACATTGTTAATTAGTTTGTTGTATTTTTTTTTATAATTAAAATTTTACGGCTTTGGATACAAGTCCTTTTAGCCAATCCTTAACTATTACAAATCGTATGTTTAGTTTGTTGTATTGTTAATAGTGTTGCCATATTTATTTTTCTTTAATGCATATTGTCACCGCAATGTACTCTTTCTTGCCAACATATAAAAGAGACTACTTTCATTTCACAATAGGCCAAAGGGTAGATACTCTTGACTTTCGATTTGATTATTCCGATAAAGTGAATTAGAACAAAATCGTGCTCTAACAGTATTCTTACCAAGTGGGAGGAATGACATGGCACTTCGATCCTGATCACAAACTAATACAATCGAATTTCAAGAGTATGTCTTTAATTTAATCTAATGCATAGATAGGCTTTAATACGCCTGATAAACTTTAACATCACATAAAATATTTTGTTAATGCTTTGGCAACGCAAGATTTCTATTGGTATAAATACGCATGACATCACAAATATGCACAATGACGTCACAGCGGCTAATCTCTAACGGAAAACTCGATACCAAAATAAAAAATAATCACAATATGTATACATGTGTACCGTCCTTATATATGACAGTTTTAGCAGAAAGTGTGCTTTTCTGACTCGCTAATTTATGTTGTTGTGTAGTGTCAATCGGGGTAAAATTGACATTGGTAATCGGAAACATTTCTTAATAATTTTTGCAAATGTGTAGCGGAATTTTAGAATCACGGAGTGTTATTGCCGCAAAGGCGATAGACATTTAACCAAGTCATACATGTTAAAAACCGCACTGGTATCATACTGTGTGAATTATCTTGTAAAGATATTTTATAACTCTCGTTGTGATAGACCAAGAGCCCGTGGCGGCCAGACCTTCGTAATTTTATAAAAGCTGAAAGTTGGTGTGCACATGCCTCTGACATAGGCATCACACAATCAGCTATAATGAAGTTCCGATCGTGATTGCTTTGGAAGTTATGAGCTTCAATGTTTCTGGCAATATGAAATAACCATCCAAAGTGTCTGAATACTAAGGAAATATTTGTTTATAGTTGCATTAATAACATATATAAAATTCAGATTTTATACTATAATGCTGACAAAATAACATTATGTTAAAGTTTGAAGATTGCGTGATATTTAATAACATGTAATTTTGCCGGCGTTATCGTATAAAAGCTGAATTTTATATATGTTATGAAAGCAACTATAAACAAATATTTCCTTGGTATTCAGACACTTTTGATGGTTCTTTCAACAAACTTTCTTGTGTTCTTTCAACTTTCTTTCAACTCATGAACAGTTGCAAAACCAAACAACACTTAAAACAAAGAAAAACAAGACAAAGAATAATGCTTCTGATTTCTCCTGTTGAGTTTCACTCCGATTCACCATAATTTATGTCAAAATTCTGACTCTGAAAATTAGGATTACATAAGTCATAACAAACATGTACATACTTTTCTAGTTTCAATAGTTGATACTGTGTAAAAAAGACATTTTAATGGTTCTACAACTATTTTTGTTACATTTGTGAATTGGTTATTGATTTGTCATGTCTAGCAAAGCGACTGCACTGCACAATGCACTTGGTGGGAACAATGTCCATATATCACCAAAATCATGCTTAGACCACAGGATAAATCTAGAACACGACGCGTCCACCACGCGTCGTGTTCGCGTACCATAATGAATTGCATGTGTCAACGAGGCGTGGTTGTTGACACATGCAATATAAGGTATCAAACGCATGTCAATGAATTTTTGAAAAGGGCAAAGAAATGTCGAAAGTCCTGTGAACTATTACTTGACACGTACAATCTACATCGTGGGGAATTGTCAACAATTTGTTTGCACATGCAAGCAAGGGTAATATGAAGAGGGTTTTTGCGGTAATCTACTCTTGGCACTAGATTTTATTTGGTTCCATTAAATGTAAATCGAGTAAAACAAGTTTGTGTGCTATTTTTATATCCAATAGCAACATCGCATGTTTCCTATTCTACTTCTATTCAAATGAAATCGAGTGTGATGAGTAGGCCTGTAAATCGCTATCGTCTATGTAAATATGCCACTATTTGCTTGTATTTGTCAAAGTACGCTGCAGCTGTAAGCGGCAGGAGTCATTCCCAAGTTCCTTATATTGTTGGGTCCTTTGGTGATGAAATATTAACTCTACAAAATATTTTTTCCTCAATGTAACTTTGCTTAATTTGCTCTTGCATCCGCGGTAGAAATTACCCAGTATCTTTTTCACTTAAATGGTTAACGTCAGGGCCCAAAATAAGTATTCCTTTCCTTACTTTTCTTTTTTTTTGCCGTAAACCTAGCCCAACCCGCGGTTAATTTGATCGTTCTTGGCTCATAATATCTTTTTAACATTATTTTCTTTATGAATGACATTACTTCTACTATTTCCAGCATACCAATGTTAAAAGTAAACGAAATTGCTCAATATTTTCCTAAGACTCCGACGCAAAAATGTTGTTCATTTCTTTATATTTATGTATAGTTATAACATTATGTAACACCTACCTTTTGCAATTTGCATATTTTAACATGTATGTATGTAAACATAACTGTATGTAAAGACGAAATATTTCCGATTCAATTCTGCCTCTCAGGAGTTCATTTATGTATAAATCCGGTATATTTTGCGCCGAAAAGTACATTTCTATTGTTAAGAATAATTATTAACACATAAATATAATTGATTAACAAATAACTCACGGAATCAAATCGGACTAAAATGGAACAAAAATAAGTACATGTTCTGATGTTTGAACAATGTAGCAATAGTTGCTTACGTATATTCCTATTTATTAGACTCTTAAGACTGATGAAGTGTTTTTGGAGAAATAAATGTTTCAACAACGGCTGTATTGTTTTTATTATATTCCCTGTGTTTTATTTATATTTTTGGGTACTAAATTATTATCGCAAGCTTATACTTATTGGCAAACGCTGAGTACAGGTGCCACTATCCCTACTCATAGACTGCTGAGTGTTCTACTTACATCTTACAAAAGGTGTAATGCGATTCCAATAAGAATAGGACTAACCTGGTGCCATATTGGTTAATTATAACTGTCGAAACGCACAATTTAGGTAGGGTGAGCAAAACATGATTTCGTAAAATTTTTATTTCATAAAAAAATCATGAATGAATAATGCCGTCCTATAGTTAGTTTCTGGCGAGTTATTTTCCATGAAGTAAATTAAAAAAAGTGGCCTGTTGGTAAACGGACTAGACGCGACTGCCAACATGTTCACGGTGGTCGCGGGTTCGAATCCTAGGTCACTCCTCTGACTTTTCGGAGTCATGTGTGTATTGATAGTCAATCACCACGCACTAAAACGGTGAAGGAAAACGTGAGGAAACTGGCATATCATAGCGATTTATAAAAAAATCTATGGTATGTAAGTCCGCCAACACGCACTAGGCCAGCGTGGTGGACGATTGTAGAGAAGGCCCGTGCCTTGCAGCGGAACGCATACGGCCTGATACAGATACAGAAATAAAAAAAATAAAAAAAATCTTGTATTTTTTTAAACAATTTATGACTAAACATTCTTGTTTATTTTACCATATAACATGTATTTTTTGTTTCAATTTATTATCGATATCGATTAAAGTATTCTCACATAGCAGTGTGACATTAGACTTTTAGACACCTATTTAAAAAATACGTATCATTAAGTTACATTACATGAAAAAAAAAATGCAAGAAAATAATGTCGTTTATGTAACTCTTACATATTTATATTTTTTTTTTCTTAATACTTACCTATACTTAAAAACAGTAGCGATGACTTGAAGCGACGAGCTGAGCGGCGCGGCGCGGCGGCGCGGTGTAGAGGCTTCGCAATAATTGGCACATAGTGCTATTTACAATTTGTAAAACAGAAAATTGACACAGCAGCATTAATACATAAAGTTTCGAAACGATGAGTTATAAAGCTGTCAAGGTATCCAGAATATAGATATAATCATGTCGTGAAAAAAATTAAGGCAAGATATGAAACATTTTCCGAAATACGAATGAATCTTGAATTAATTAAAATTAGGGATGAAACGGATAGTGATTTGGCCGGATACCGGATACCGGATATTCGGCTAGCTACGAGGCCGGAGCGCCGGATATCCGGCTACCGGATATCCGGCCGCTTATAGCGTTACAATTTGATTCATTGCCGCTAGTTAATTTTGAGTACTAAGTACTAACACTAAGTTAATTTTCATTAATTAACTTTTTAACAAACAATTTCTGTCATTATTTTAATTTAATAAACGATGTCCGTCCATAACCTATTGTTGTTTTTGTTGTCTTTTTTTTCATTTTTGCTTTGTGTAAAATAATCCATTACTAATATTATAAATTCGAAAGTAACTCTGTCTGTCTGTCAGTCTGCTACGCTTTCACGCCTAAACTACTGAACCGATTTTGATGAAATTTGATACAGAGATAGATTAGACAACGAGAAAGGATATAGGCATAAAGGAAAAATTTTATTCCCACGGAAAATCGCGATATAGACGAGTTTAGAACGTAAAGAATTCAACATCTATATAGTGATATATTATACAGGGTATATCAAGACTGCTACCGAAAACGAAGCCGGGTGGTAGTTTAAGCGATTTCAGACACAATGCAACAGAAAAGTTGCAAAAAAAGTGTACATTTTTTTTTGTTATTTTTTTCCTATTACCATATTTGGGTGGTAAATACATTTTTTCCTAAAATAATAGTGTATAATCTTTTATTTATAAATAATCTAAGGTATAAAAGAGTTTAAATTATTATTTTAGCAAAAACTATGGATTTACCACCCAAAAACGACGATATTTAAAAAATCATAAAAAATAATTGTCGCGTTTCTTTGCGAAATTTTTAGTTGCATTGTGTTTGTAGTCACTAAAATTACCACCCGGCTTCGTTTTCGGTAGCAGTCTTGAGATACCCAGTATACATATTTATTTATTTTATAATTCAGTATTCGGTCGGATAGTGCGCTACTATCCGGTATCCGGTCGGATAGTGAAAATAGGCCGGATAGGCCGGATACCGGATAGTTACCGGATATCCGTTTCATCTCTAATTAAAATATTGAAATATTACGTCTAGCTTATAGTAAATGACATTGTTTACAAAGTAGCTTTAGTATGGTTACGTATGATAATAGCGCTTACTGAAAAATGATTACTGCAGCTAGATCTTACATATTTTATTACTTTATTGATAGTCTTCATGTGATTCATAAATTCCAGAATTTCTTTATCTTCTTTACCTTCTCTTCGTCTTATGACATTGTGCAGCAAGCATGCGGCTTTTATTATCAATTTTGCATCTTCTATACAGGGTGTACAAGAAAAGGCGCACCTGCCAATATACATTATAGTATATGGTGAAGGCATCTTAATAAAGACGGATTTGCATGGCGCTAGCGAATAATAAGAAAGATGCCGAGAAAAAAAAACTAACGTTACATATGCTACCCCTGAACACATTACGCTAAAGTGATTGAACCTTACAACTGAACAGTAGACACTCGACAATAAATAAGCAGAGCTCATTATTTACTTATAAGTCGTGCGATTGTTTACATAACGCTCAGGGTACATAAAAAATATATTAAATTAATACTGCCAACAGTCACATACATGGGTACTTACCCCACAATAAGATACAAATCTTGTGTCGCGGGTATTAGAAAAATAATTATGGTTCACGGAAATTATTTGTCTCGGGGCGGAAACCGAACCCGCGGTCTCTCATTTCACAGGCGGTTCTTACCAACTGCGCCACGGAGGCCGTCGGTGACTCATATGGGCTGGTTAGTTGTCATTAATGACCACCAAAATAGTTAACTGACCTTGTAATGTAAACCGTAATGACCTTGATAGGCAAAGCTGGAAGCGCAGGATCCGCCAAAACTCGCACGAAAACACTGTCACAGTTTGGTAGCACAAATCACTTTTTCTTTTACATTTCACATAACACAAGTTACATCAAAAGCTATCAAATTGGGTAATGTTCAAAGCATAGTTAAATTAATAAAATTTACTCAAAATAACTGAAAACGAATTTACAATAATATGCACACGACTAATACATGCACACGCGATCGCAATCCGAATTCAACTAATAAAAAATAAATTATTATTTTGATTCTTGAAAGATAAAGGCCTGTTCACATTAGATACAAAGCTTTCCTATTTGAGTTCATAATAATTCATCTGAACAATTAGTATTACTACTGTATCAGCCCATATACGTGCCACTGCAGGGCACGGGGTCTCCAGTGCAGTAAATTAGTAGTTAGTGTTTATTGATTTCACTAATTTTATCTCAAATAAGTCTCATATGCAAATTCTATGCTATAATGGTAGACGACATTTCTCTAGGTATAAGAATTTAGAAGAAATAATATCACTTTAAAGTAACATTATTTTCAAAATACATTAAAATAATGTTAAATACAATAATAAGCAAAGTAAATAGGCAATTTGTAATTGACTGGATCGGCTGATGACATATTTAAATAATATTATAAGCTATTGAGCAAGTATCAGTATCAGTCCAATAATTTTTTAATTTTTTTTAACGTAACTTTTATATCGGAGTACTTAATCTAATTAAGTTATATCAAGTGTGTAGTGTGAACACACCTCAAGATGTCGGGCTTCTTTTGCAAAATGCTAAAAGTTACCGACAAAGAAATTGCCGCCTTTCGGCACGCACTCACAAACGGCGGCGGCGACCTCAAAGGAAGAATAATCGAGCCGCGTTGGATCCGACAAAGTACACTATGACCGGCGGCTTCCTTTGACTAATAGGGCCGAATTGGGCCATCATTTTAAAAATCTTATTTTTTATTAATCGGTATCATCAGATTATTTTTTCAATGAATATTAATTATTTAGAAAATTTAAATGTTATGTAGGTATTACCAAAACTTTTCTAATTATAATTAAATTCGCAATCTTCCATGATTTAAGCGATGACCAGTGTGATTTCTTGGTATCTTTCATTTTAGATTTGTGACACTAAGGAAAATAATGACAAACAAAATAGTCGATCCATACACGATGCAACTGCACCTAAAGTTATTATGTTGTTAATTTATTGACCCTTAAATCTAAGTACGTCCCTGTTTAACTGATTGATTTATTTGAAATGAAACAAAAAATATCCTTTTTTGAAGTTAGAGAAGGATAAATTATACAGCTAAGAGTTCATGACCTTACCCATGTGTAAACAATGGTTAAAGCGAAGTCTAAGAAAGTTTTGATGCTGTTAAAAATGGTTTTCGTGGTATATTTCGTTAACCGTTCAATTAACGACGAAACGGAAAAATACGTATGTGTTTAAATCTTGTTCTTCATCCATTCCAACTGGTTTTATGCGAAAAAGTGGTGATTAAACTTAAAACTTTAAACGGTCATCTTCAAAACGGATAGCTATTTTCCAAATTTTTTTTATTATGATATTAATATTATGCCCTTGTATCCAACTGAGCAAGTGCGCCATTTATTTGCGCTCCCTGTATTTGTGTAAGTTTAATAACAATACACCATTTTTTTACCATATTCTGAAATAATATTTTAATAGTTTCTCTTGGCTCTTGCTCTTAATCTCTTATTGTGATTTTCTTTGTGCTCATTAGAATTGCAAAAGGGATCTGGGATAGGGACGCATTAAGTATGTTCTGAAGGGATATGCTTCGTCTCCGAGTAAACCAACGGTAACTTTACATTTCAGACAGGCAGATTTTGTGATGGAGAAACATTAACACATTGCTGACCAACCTGTTTAATACAGAAATATGCAAATTACCACCAACGCTATGTTATCATTATCTCAATAGCAATAAATTCATAGTTAGCATCCCCAATAGCTACTAGCATGAATGATAAATGATTTCTGCGATTATTTTCGTAAGTGCGCCAGTATTTCATTATCCATTTCCTTTCATCTATCGCACCAATGCAGACGGGGAATTGCTGAAAAAAACTCGGGATATTTTCATTAAATTTTCTTGTGTTGGCTCTGGCATATGAAGCGGGGTTAAAGTTTTTCTAAATTGCTTCTAATGTTCGTTATACGGTTTAAGCCAATGGCGTAACAATAGGGTGGCAGAATGCGCAAAATGCCACGGGCTCCGTCCTAGGGGGCCCGTGGCTCAGCAGAGCCCTGGTCCGACAGAGTCTCAGGTTCGACAGGGTTCTGGCTCCATAGGGCCTCGGGCTTAAGCCCAACAGGGTGTAAGCAGAGAATAATGTAACGCAATAATATAATGGATATTAGATTTGTTTGGCACCAAGAACTTATTATACTCCTCGAAGTTATTAATTTAGTTTTTCATGTCCGTAGAGAGCGCAGATAGTAGTAACAAAGGAACTTTTTTGAGTTGTTAATAGCAAAAATGATCCTGATTTAGATGAATTGTTAAATAAGTTAAATAGCCAGATAAAATACTTAAGCCTGAAGATACAAAATAAGCTAATTGCTGTTTTGGGCCTAATTTACGTCATTATATTTTATACAACTCAAGTTGGCGTATTGCAACCGCCGCAAAATTATTTATGTTCAAAATCCGATGAGAAATACGAAGCCATGTCAGTAAAAAAGATTGTGTTCTGTACTGCAGGGCACGAGCCATATAATCTACCACGCTGACTTAGTGCGGGTTGGCAGACTTTACGTACCATAGAAATTCTTACAAATCGCTATGGTATGCCAGTTTCCTCACTATGTTTTCCTTCACCGCCATAATGTGTGGTGATTGATCATCAATACACATGATTCCGAAAAGTCAGAGTTGTGCCTTGGGATTCGATCCCGAGACGACAATGAAATAGACCACTTTAAAAAAAATATTCATAGAAACGAAATTATAATACAATGTTATATTGTATAATACAATTTTTTTCTTTTTATATTTACTAAGGGCCCCATTTGATGAACTTTGCCACGGCCACCCTATGGGGTAGTTACGCCACTGGTTTTAGCTACTGTATATTGACATATTGACTGTGACAGTGATTTGAAAGATATCCCGTGCCCCGTATTCAAACCTGAAATAAATATTGAATTATATATTATGTGTGTGTACATACGAGTATAATGTTAAAGTATTGTTGAAATTTTTGTTCTAATGAAAAAATGGAAGAATTTAAAAGATGCATATCGAAAAGAGTTAAAAATATCCTAACAACAAGTCACAATTCCAATATTTTGAAACGAAGTTTCTTATCGCGCGTTGTGAAAGGGGACGGAAAAAAAAATATCACGAAAAGTTGTAACGACACTTTAAAACATTTGACAATCGTTTTTTATTTCTTTATTTGAAAATGATGTCATAAATTTTATTTAACTCTAATAGAGGCAATAAAATATCCAAATACATATTAATATGTTAAAGGCTATAGTAAGAACTAAGAATACGCTGAAGCCCAAAATTAAGTGGGAAACGTTGGGACAATTTCTAATTTTCATCAAATGTCATAAATCAAATTGGTACAAAAGAAACATAAATTGCATAAATATGTGAAAAAAGAAACAATGATGGTGATACCCAAATAATTCTTTTGATGGTGACATTTAATTAAAATTACTTAATAAAACCGTAATACATTGATTTTCGATCCTTCTTAATAAAGTGTAAAGCTGTCAATCATCAACCCTTCATTTGACTATGTATCTTTGCCAATTATTACTAAAATTTAGCTTACTAATTAAGTTTATATAACATTATTTTTGTTAATAATGAAAGGTATTATTTTTTTCTATGTTAATATTTTTGAATGTGGAATTGTTGCCGCTCGAGAAAGGGGTGTAGATCCTTGTTAAATGTGTAATGGGCGTCCACGACAGATGCGAGGCCCTGCGATCCTGGTTTTGTGTTCGGCCTTCTCGGAATTGCAGATAGTGAGGGACTCTTTGGGTCTCTCACTATCTGCTATGACTTCACATCTTATGACGGGCAGGGAAACAGGGGATAGGGTGGAATTCTTATGCCCCTAAAGCATACGGTTCACATGATGGTTAATGATCCTTAATCCATGAACATGTTGCCCAGATCCCATGAAAATGGTTGATGAATGCTGGCAAAAGGAATCCGAGTGAAAAAAAGATTAAAAAGCTATCATATTACATATTAATGGGTTAGTTCTATTGTCGGCCAGGTTCAGAAAATATTATTGAAGGCACAATTGAAGGTAAGGAGGAAAGAAAAGTTCGGGGCTAAGCCGTTAGGGGGGCGATAACAGAGCTTTTCCATGACGGCAAAGTACATGCGATTTTCCTTATTGTAACATTATTTATTACTCTGAGTACACAGCGAGGCAAAATATAATAAGTATGTATTATTATATTTAAGTTGATTTTATACACCACCGATTCCAAACACTGTATGTTTACATTTGGTATACTAAAAATAACTTTTCATGTCAATGTGTTTTTTACAAAAGTACAAATTTTAAATGTTGATACAGAGTATTAAGTTGATTTTACTCGGTACACACCAGATCTAAGAAATGCACTGAATTATGTATTGGTATTTGCAATTACAATATCTAATACTAAAAATGTATGGTCATTGTTTTTTTTAAGTTACTGGTACGGAGTACAAAACCTGAAACTTCAAGCGTAGTGGATGCAACACATATTTATTTTGATTTTACGACCACATTGGTGCCTTGTAGTACACTAACAAGCCTTTGTAGTAATTATAAGATAGCCTGGGAGGCTACTTTAGGATGCGAAACGAAATTCGAATGTTCAAACGTTGTACGTAATACTATACGAATGAGCCTATGTACTTCACAAAATATAAACCTCTATTGTAAGTCGCAACCATAGGCTAAGTTCGGAGTGAATGATAAGTATAATGAAGAATAGTATTGGTTTTTAGAAATAGGCTTGGTGGTAGATCTCTATTTCCAGGCCAAATAGCTGTGTAAATGCACTGTTGTTTTACTGTCAGGGTAAGTACCGGTCTTTATGTCTCAGGATCGTGAGAGCAGTGGAATGCCAAATATGCCCTATTATTCATGGTGCTGTTGAGTTTTGCTACTGTCCATGAGCTATCGAATCTTTTATCATCAGGCAAAAGTCATGCTCGTCTTGCCACCCATTGCAATAAACTAAAAGTGAAAGTAATCATATCTTACTTCGGACGTCGAAATCCGAGTATTCGAATTTGTTTCGGATTACAGATTAACCCTCCTGTTTTTGGCCAGGCTCTTTTTGGCAATATTTTAGGTGGATCACTGTGTACCGAGCATTACAAATTTCACATTTACATCGGAAAAAAGAACATCTATAGCATAAACTACTCGTTCCAAAGTTATTAAGCAAAATCCATTTAGGTGTAAGGAGAGGAAACGATTTTGCTGGCAGTAACTGTTTAGCTGTACAGTCAGCATAGTCGTTTCATCTTTTGTTCATTTCTATCTTACAATAGTCCGTAGTTTGTATTAGTAATTCATAGTCTATCACCGATTTATATTCCATTCGAACCATAGATACCTACTGCACTTACCAGTACTCTGTAATGCTTCTTTACCATTAAAAAATACATTCAACTCACCATCACCGATGTTCAACCCGCCATTTCTAAAAGTCCAGATAAATGATGAACATGTTCAATTTTGATGTCTTCTAACGGCGATTATGAAGCACCCACAATAACTATTGGAACACGCACAAGAGTATACTCAGTTTACTATTCCTGTGCAGTGACCAATAGTTGTTTTGGGCTTCGTCATTTTCCATTCTCTTCGTCTGCATATTCTTTTTGAACTGGAAATAATGTTAGTTTCACACAAATATTTTTTGAGGGTCAAAAATATTAGCAAAGCAAAATAAATTCGGTATTAACGTGCGCTTGCAGAAAAAGAATTAAATAAAAGTAAGTTAATAAGTTAGCAAAAAACATGCGGAAACTAATCTGCAGCTTAAGTTTTTATGCAGAAATGGAATGGATCTTACGAAGCCATAAGATATTTTTTTAGTATTTTGGAGGTAGTTTTGGCATTAACTTGATTTGGCATCAATTTATATACAGGGCATATCCATACTGCGACTGAAAACGAAGCCAAGTGATAGTTTTAGTGACTTCACACAAAATTTTGCACATTTTTTTTGCAGTTTTCGTATTTTAGTCATAAATTCATAATGTTTCTTAAAATAATGGTGCACACCCTTTTATTATATTTTTTAACACCCTAGGGTACGCAAGGGTTTAAATTATAATTTTAGCAAAAACTATCGATTTATCACCCAAATTCGATAATCACAAAATATGGTCGCGTTTTTTATCGACATTTTTAGTTGCGTTGTGTCTGTAGTCACTTAAACTACCACCCAGCTTCGCTTTTGGGGTATAGCAGTCTTCTTATACCCTGTATATAAAGTCAAAGGGATAAAAAAATCTTAAAATATTCAGATTATGAATGAGGGAACTTCAAGTATCTAAACGTCTATTTTTCGTGATTAAATTATGCGTTGCTTTATTTCATAGCACAACTAAATAGTGTTGACAATATAACCAAAATTTATGAAAGTATTATATCGTTTAATAAATGTATTAAACCATGTTTGAAAAAAAAAGTGTTATTTATTTTATGTCATCATTGTTGCCCGTTTCACACCATACATTCTTTAAGTGCTAAAATATTTAAGTAATATTATTGAAATAAAATAAATTAAGATTTAAAAGATTATCCGATTTTTTTTAAATAAATTACAAAAGCTCCATCTAAATAATACATAGATTGCTTTAGGGAAAGTAGAGTAGTTTGTAGTCAAGGAAAATGACAGCAGATGGCGTTGCGTGTACCGTTTCTAACATTTAGTTGGAACTGGTATTTCTTTTGCTGTGTATTTTATTATACTAAAATTTTCTCATTTTCAATTATCTTATAGATAAGTATTATCATGAGTTAAAAAAAGTTATTTAATCTTTATGTAAATATGAATAGTTTAGCTATTATTACGAGTACATTGCAGTCCTTTAAAATAGGAAGAGACTTTATATTGAAAGTAAAAATAAAACACAAATATATTAATGTTACTTTATTTTGAATTGGACTCATGATAAACTAAATATTGAGTGAATTAGTGGCTGTACAATATAAATTAAAATGGACATGAATGTGGGTGTTAGATAAAAAAAAGTTAAATGTAAGTATTTAATATCAAATATAATAAATAGCGTAGAATTGCAGACATAAAAGAAAGGATTTCAAACATAAGACAAGTTAATGTGCCAAGTATATTCAAATATTACGTAAAATTAATGGATTAGAAATTGCTTGCAATTCTAACGAACAAAATGTTGATGTTTTACGTGGTTTCCTATGAAGAAAGTGTAAAAAAAAGATTTATGCTTCCCACCATTTCGTCGGCTTTTGTAAATGACGTTTGTGTCTTCTTTCTTCAAAATTTTACAAAAGTATTTTAGTCTACGATATAAAAGTACTTGTTAAATCTAATAGTTTATAACAAGTGATGAATGCAAACTATACTAAACTATTTGTAGTTAAGGATATATTACGAAAAATATAAATAATATAGGTGTTTCCACTATACGCACTTAAAATTAGATATGTAAGCACCAACTAGGTTCGTTATAAAACACTCCAGCAGCTATATACCCAAGGCTTACGTTAATATATACCGGGTATATCAAGAGTGCTACCGAAAACGAAGCCGGGTGGTAGTTTTAGTGAGTAAAAACACAATGCAACTAAATTTTGTGCAAAAATTTGTGACGAATTTATTTTTGTTATTTTTTTACTGTCGTATTAGGATAATAATAAATACATAGTTTCAATAGTAATACACCCTATTATTTTTAAAGACGCTATGGTATGAAAGGCTTTAAATTATTATTTTAGCAAAAACTATGGCTTTACCACCCAAACTCGACGATATGTAAAAAATAATAAAAAAAAATTGTCGCGTTTCTTAGCGAAATTTTTAGTTGCATTGTGTTTGTAGTCACTAAAACTACCACTATATATATTACACCTTGATATACCCGGTATAATAATACCGTCTATATCAAGACTGCTACCGAAAACGAAACCATACATATGAAATGATATCTCTAAATTGATGCGTTCAAAATCCAAAATCATTTACATTTAGTTTTTCTTGTAAGAAAGGGGATAGTGAAATATTTTTAAATAAATTTTATGCTATTATTGTAGGGTTGAACGGAGATTGCATATAGATTACGGCTAAACGTTGCTTAAATTAAAGATCACGAATATCTACATACATAAGCAATAATGAAATTATCTACACAAAATATGCGCAATATAAAAACATTTCAACAAACATGCCATGCAATAAAACAAAAGCGTAACTAAACATCGAAAGAAAAGTGAGTGTCGATTTCATATCTCAATGGAATTTGGAAGAGTTCACCATTTTGGGAACTTACGGTCAGCCAATTAGTTCACTCACTTTGCTACAGCACAGTGTAGAACAATGAAATAATATTAACAAGTTTTGAATAATATAAGACAATTGTCATAACACATGTTGGTCGTCTGTATTGGAATGTGGTTATTCCCGGTCGTTCCGCAAGAGATCTTGACTCGCAGACAATGAAATGCCCGCAATAGCCGCTGTCACACGCACAAGAGTATAGATTTAACTAATCTTGTGCAGTGGCCAGCAGCTGCTTTGGGCTTCATTTTCACAATATTGAAGGCTGGACCTTTGTGGTACTCTTCCGAGACGCTCTGACGAAGCCTTACGTAAGCGTACAAATAATAATAAAGCTTAAATAATATCTTTAGGTACTAGGTAGTATAAAACTAAAAAAATCAAAAGAAACGTAGCGTCACTAAATATCAAACTATGTTACGAAGATAGATTTATAAGTAAAATATGAAATCCATCCATATTTAAGTAAATAAATTGTTATAAAAGTTTTTTGCAGATACATGTCAGTTCATGCGTTGTAATATTCATCAATTTTAGTTTTTAATTATACGATTAAATGAAGTATGCAAGTTTTTACGTCAGCCCCGTTGAAAGGATGTGTGTTAAAAAAGTAAAGGTATCGGATGACGGCGCGAAGCCCCGCGCACTCGACGAAACCTTACTACCGGCTTAACACACGCATACTGCAACATTCGATCCTAATGCCGCGATACCCAACTACTTTGAATTTAAAAAAAAAACCTTATGAGGAAAAAATACCAGCCTTTTAAATTAAAGTAAACTTACACTTTTTGGAATAGGGGCTGAAAACTTTATGGTACACAATATTTCCTTCTTTTCTATTTAACTCCATTTTTGTTATTCGAAATAATTTAAAATTAGTTATTATACATGTTTAAATGCCTATTGAATCAATATTTTTGGTTATAATAACCCTATTCGAATCTCTATGGACCAGGGCTTAGTGCCTACGATCTAATCCGTTTACGCCATGTGAAGAACGATTTCTTCCCGGCAATTTAACGTACACCTATATAAGTTCATATTGATGTAGTTATTACATTAAAACAATCGAACATTTTTGCTTTTAAGACAAAATCAGAAAGTTAAAACGCACGGTATACCATATTTGAAATAGAAGTTTTTCTATATACAGTAATATAATGAATTCAATTATAACTATTTGTAAGCAATTAATGATTAATCTTTTAAACATCTGATCATTTCTTACATAGTTTAAATAATCATAATATTACGATCACAAAGTTACCCAAAACTTACAAACATTAAGTTTAAAAATATATAAATAAAACGAACAATAAAAATAAAAAATATATCCGAATAAAATAAAATAAAATCTCCATTTAAATATACCGTAAATTTTGAGATACTCACTTGACACACACAAAACACAAAAAATAAAAATGAAAAGAAAAAACTTGGACGTCACTCTTTAGTGCCATAGTCATAAAAAAATATAATAAAATAAAAAACGAAAGTGTAGGACGTGTACACGCGGGGTGCACTGGGGTTCGAGTGAGTACCGATGGAAGTCCACCTTCCAACTCGCTATACCAACCAGACGGGCCTACATAATGTCCTGATACCACCCCCTGCTAATACGATTGGCGCAAGCCACACGCTACACGCGGTTCCACGTAATTGGGTTTCATCGTCATTTGTTAGTTTTCTTTTTATATCGATTGACGGTGGCGATTTATTGGCTGATGTAGTATAGTAACATGAAATCGTATCTTGAACATAAGTACGTTTATTCAGTAATACCAAAAAGTTTTTTGCTACTAATTTTATATTGGCAGAATAGCCAACGACAAAAACTGCAATATGAGCGAATCAATTCAGATAAAACATTTACGTGTGATATTTATATCTTGTAAATATATGTTAGCATAATGTAGTTTTTAAATTATTATTTGATTGTATGAGTTCTTCAAGCTATGACTAAATTGAAGAGTACTTTGGGATTTTACGTTTTCATATTACGGATAGTGTTATGAGCTTAAGTAACGCAAAATATAATTATAAGTAACAACTTGACGCTGTGGGACAATAGATATGTATGATTTTAAGTGTATACCCTATTCGTTTCAAAACATATACATTGAAAAATTTGTTTACTCTTAAATGTAAGCATTAAATAATTGCAAAAATCAATCCGCTGTGCTCTTTAGCTTGCACCACGCTTGCGTAACGGCTTTAAGCTTTGGACTTCGTCACACGAGCCAGCCTATTGTTTTATATAGTTTATTTGTATACATTATAATTAAACATGTAGGACATTTTGTAACGGATATCTTAGATTTGATATTTACAAACCGCACCTGAACAAGCTGATAAATATTTAAAAACAAATAACCCATTTTAACTATAATAATATTGATTTCTTTGACTGTACTTAAAATATAATTTTACCGCTTATATTTAATTTTGATAAAAGAACGATGAGATTTTCTTTCCAAATTATCATAACCAAAAGACTTAACATTGAGTCAAACTGACTGTCTTGTAGATCAACGAGAATATTTAGAAAATATTTTCGTTGATCAGATCAATGAAGGAAAATCTATTATTCGGTTGGGAATGTTCTTCATTTAAAATTATGAACTGAAGTTATAATATCCATAGGTGTTGTAGAGGTAATTGTATTGAGTAGTTGTATCTAGCGTACAGAGGAATGCTAGGCGAGGCCGGTCGGAAGCCCTAGGAAGGAGGTCGGCGCCACCCCCCTTACAGGATTATGGACAGACCACCACAAAGATTTAAAAGTGGAAGCCTGTGTGTGTCCATTGTTTTGCGGTAATAGAACAATTTACTGGTGGTGGGTCTCTCGTATATGAAAGGCCACCTGGGTACATGCACTGTTGTGTTTTGGTTTGAAGGATATTGTAGCCTGAGTAACTACTGGATATATGGAGACTTAACATTTCATTTCTCAGGATGTCAAGCATTGCTTTATAATTCAAGGTGCTGTTTGATTTGCTACTGCTTATGAGCAGTCGTATCGCTTACCATCAGGCGAATGACATGCTTATCTCGCCAATAATAGCAAAAAAAGATCAATTAAATTACGGCTATCAGTTAATAGTAGAATGGAATAAGAAGCTGCACATTTGAACCTTCCAATTCCATTTGACCGCCAACTGTACTCTTTAATTTTATATGTAAATATTGTATACTTTGTCATTTTTTGTGTGCAGTAAAGAATGAATAAATAAATAAATAAAAATGTTTATTTAATTTAATTAAGTATTTTCCTACAGTTTCATGTTTAAAGGTTTAAAGTTTCGTAATCTCGCGGTCGTGCCGTGTAATGGCAATGGAAACGCGCTGTCCCTAATTGATTACTACCTACTCTTCTACCTAAATAATATTCTACATTATCAGTTATAAAAGGAAAATATAACGATTAAATAATATGCCTACAGTTCTCAGCATTCTGGATTACATATTTTGTTTCATTATAAGTCATGCCTATTATTGTTTTCTTTTTTGGGTTCTGTACACAATTAATTGAAGAAATCACCACGTTATAAAAAAATGATTCTATTTAAAGTATTTTATTATTTTCTAAAAACGTGTGACGATATCAAATGCTATTTCTAATACAAAGGGAATTGTAGCATGATACGATAGAATGATAAGATAATTCGTAGGAACTAGATTTACAGAACAAATCTCCGAAGTTCGAGTCCAAGGGATACTTTTTTCTTCATTGCTTAGTATCTTTGATTTTTAAAATATTCTTACTTGTTTGTCGCTATCTGCAACAATGAACGAGAATATCTTCAGAAAGCCTGTACAATTGAGAAATCCCGACAAGACTTTCAGAATTAAGCAGAGTCTACCAAACCGAATTAAAAAAAAGTAAAGTAAAGCGTGGAAAACTATATCCTTAGTAGTTTTAGAGGTGATTATTCGTATTCCTCATTTTTAAAAGGGGGTTAATAACAAGATGCTTCTTTCGATGTGATTATGTTGTGTTAGTTAAGTCCTTGAAAATTGAATCCCATGCTCAATGAAGGACTGACATTATACGTGGTCATTGTCTAAGGGCATCAATTGCTAAGTAAGTTAGAAATCTGATGGTTACATTACAAACTTTGCAAAACATTATGTAATACATCTTGTCCTTGCACTTATTTAAATTACACTAACCTTGTTAATTATAATTTGTTAGTTGACTTTCAAATATTCAACAATAGCTAAGGCAAAGCCCCATCCAATATTCAACTTAGGGCGGCAACAATCTAGCTATATGTGAACGACAAGGCAAGCAGACCCGCAGCTTAACAATTCAATATTCAACTTAAGGCGATAACAGTCTAGTTAAATGCAGAAAATATAAATTTTCTGCATATTTCTAGGTTGGCGGCAGTTGACAGGGCCTGCAGCTTAACAATTAACACCTGTAGCAAGAATAGCATATGGACATCTAAACAATAAAGTTAGTTAACAAAAAACTATGGAATAGATTAGACACCGGAGCCGAAGCCCCGCGTCGGAAGTAATGTCCGGCCACCCGACACCGCGCGCTGAGCCGTGACATCGCACCGCAGCGGGCAGAGCCGCGATCACGTGTATAGTCTGTACTAGTGTCTATTAACTAGTTGGGGTTCTGTAACTAGTTGGGGTTCTGTATTTTCAGTTATGTGCAAAGTGACTGGTGGTAGGTCTCTCATATGTGAGAGGCCGCCTGGGTAGGTTTCACCGCGATGTCTATTTCTTCCCCCACATAGCAGTGTAAATGCACTGTTGTGTTTCGGATTGAAAGACATTGTAGCTAGAGTAACTACTCGACATATTGAGACTTAACATCTTATCTCTCAGGATGGCGAGCGCAGTAGAATGCCAAGCATTACTTTGTAATTCAAGATGTGTGGTTTTGCTACTGTTTATGAGCGGTTGTATCGCTTACCATCAGGCGAACGGCATACTCGTCTCGCCATTGCAATAAAAAAAGGTGAGGAATAATACGGGAACGGTCAAGTTTCGAAGTCCAGAATGAATCTTTGAGGTTTAGGAGTCATCTGTTGTGCGATGCACTGTAAGGATGTAGGAAAATATAGTGAGGATCTTTAAGATATTTTTTTATGGCATATCAAGCGTACACATCTAACTTCAATGTTTTTTAAGCATGCGGAGTTAGTCACTTGATATCTTAAATAAAAATATTTTAAGAAAGCTGTAGCCTAAAAGTTACCTAATAACTGAACCCGGGACCCAACACTCTAAAGCGTAGCCGATGGACGTTGAAACTAGACCAATAAAACGAATTTGATATCAATGGTATTGTAACGTGACTTTTAGTACGGATCCCTCGGTAAGCCGATACTGTTCGCATTTTTTCAAACTATTTAGAACGTCCTTTCCTAATGTTTTTTGTTGACAGGTAGCTTTTTTTTTTCATTAAACATCCAACCCGTATAGACTTTGGTTTCTATGGGATGTTCTTACACAAGAAAATACTATTATATATGGTTGTCTGCTATAAGAGCCAATACATATTAAATTTTAGCCTGTGAAACGTGAGTCTGGGTGGACGTCTGGGTGTTTATGAAATCAAAAATTATCTCAGTTTCCGATACCCATGACACAAGCCTCGATCTTAATGTTGGGCAGGACTATGTAAGTGAGTGTTAGATGTGTTTATTTATTTATTTAGTCAATTTCTACTATTATTTGAATTTGTTGGTTGTATTGAGCTCAATACTATGCCATCCAGGGCTTGAACCCACTTCATAAGTGTAGGGTGCACCTAGCCAGCTAACGGACGAATCTTTGACTGTCGATCGAGGGCGGAATAGCCCTCGGAGAGATGACGCATTAAAATTACCGGCTGATGACGGATGGCAGCTTTATTAGCTTGAATACGTACGCCTGCCAATTGTGGTGAGTATTATCGTAGATGTTACAAAATAAAGAGATGGGAAAAGTCACTAAGTCGATCAGTGTAAATTAGTAAATTCTTACCGTGCTGCTTTTTTAATAAACGTTAACACTTGCGCATATTTAGAGCTAAATTGGTTGACGGTCATAAAACTACGTGTTTAAACAAACATGTTTGCATTTTTAGTAGACCAAAGTCAACAGCAAGCTAAAAACATTCGGACAAAGGAAAAGTAAAAAAAAATAAAAAAAAAGCGTTTTACACTTCATTCTGCACCACCCAAAGGACTGTAAGGGAATGCCTCTGGCATTAAGTCCGTCTATATACTGTTTTGGTTTATGAAGCAATAAATAAATACTTTTAAAAAGTCATCAAAAGCCACTTAATGGATTGGGGATTGAGCGCAATATCATATTTAGTGCATTATTATATGTGATTCACATTAAACCTGTCACCTATCTACATAGTCACGTAGTTCCCGTAATAATAGGCGGAGGTGTCACTACTTTCTGTATTAAACATTAGCAGCCTTATTCATAGACGGTTTCCAAACCTATTTTAGTTATCAATTGTTTTATCTCCTTCACTCAACTTGAATTAAGAAATCGAAAGAGACAAAGCATTCGGTAGGTGAAATAATTTTTAAATCCGTCAACAAATAAGCCCGAAGGTAGTATGAAATATAAAATAAAATTATGAAACTTATTTAACAAATATAAGTCGTCTTATAAGTTTAGTTGTTGCCTGTACGAGTTATGTACTTTCGGATCGTGGTGTCGATTCCCAGGTTGGATTATTTGAAAACAAAACCATGACTTGCTCAATATTGTATGTGGTACGTGATTCTTCGAGATAGGTACCTAATATAAAATCAATATGCAGAAAATTCATTACCAAAGTATTTAAAATAATTTTATATGAAAGTTTTACCGGGCTTATTACATTTATTATAAGCGTTTCATTAAAATTATAAAACAATGAAGGATTAATTATAATATATTAATTAATTCTTAATAATATGCATTATTTATATTTTTTTATTGCTATGAACGGTGAGACAAGCATGCCGTTCGCCTGATGGTCTACCACCAGTAGACTGGTAGTATTATTCAAACCTTAAACACCTGAAAAGTAGTTTAATCGTTATTAGATAATATATTGTTAAAACAACTGTATTGCACGTTTCGAACCGGAGTTCTCAGCTTTGCATATCGTAGCACAACTGTGCCACCGATGTAATTAGATCTGGGATCTAGAATATTACTAGGCAAAATTAAGGTAATAACAATATTTTCGTATTAGACAGGGTAACAACTAGTGTTGCCAGGTTTAATTTTTGAAAATTCGGGACAAGATCTTAAAATAATCGGGACTTTGAGTTCTTCAGCGGGAGGCCTATCATAGAATAGAGTTTTTTTTGCCATAAGTAATTATAACTCTCCTGTGACGTTGTGGGAATGTCACCTCTTATATTTGCGATCTATAGTTCAATACTCGGCATAAATCCTATTGTCTATGCCAATCAACGCCTTCGTTGCGCTGATTGGTTGATTCATTTCTAACATCTGTCAAATTTGACGTGCGAACTGTCATCGGCGCTCGCTTAAATACGCGTGTAACGTCGCTCGCGTCCTCCTTTTCATAACCTAAAAGCCGCGTGCTACCACGCGTCTTTCCGAACCCGCTGGGGTGAGTGTTCAGTGTTCTATTTGCTAACCGCTTTTAACTGCTTGTTTGTCAGTGTATTCTGTCTGCCGGGCTTGTGAACTATCACGAGTCGCTGGCACGGAATGCAAACCTAGTTTGCATTCCGATCTCTTGGATACAGATTCCAGGTTCTTCTTCTTCTTCCTACTTGGCGTCCTTTTCGCTTACTTCGCTGCCCGCTGTTGCTCCGCACCGCTTCCAGCCCGACTGCAACCGAGCCTGCGCCTGCCGCTGACCTGCGCACCGTAACCGGCCACGTGGCAGCTGACTTCGCCGGTGAGCTGTCGCCGGGTTCCGCCACGTGCCGAAGACCCGGATCAGTGTCCAGTGAAGGCCAGTGACTCCTGTTGCATACCACCAGCAACAGTGCCGGGTGTAAACAGTGATGCGAATCTATTAAAGCCCGAACCACGTAATTACCCTGAGTTCTCATTTAACTACCTACCCCTACCTGCGGGCGGCCTAACCCGCCGCACTCCCTTTTTCTAGCAGCATATAAACATCACATCGAAAAACGTCGCGTCTCTGGGGGCTCTCGACAACAATAGCCATTTTTAGTTATTGTTATAATAATAGAAGCGCAGTTCAACCAGACCAAGTACCATATCTCTCTAGGCTTCAATTCTTAAGGCGCCATGGTTTCTTAGATAATTCAAAAAAAAAAAAAATTGTTTCATCAACTCGTAAAGATTTTGCAAGCTCTTCTAGCGCTTGCTTTGGGTGTACATCGAGTTATTCCTTCAATTCTCAGACCATAACTTTTTCGATTTACCAGAACGATCTTTATTTCCAAGATGAAAAGCAATATTTTCCCAATGCCGAAACCAGTCTTTGCACATGGATTTGGAATTAACTGAAATTTAGATGCGTTTTTCTTTTAAATAACATCTACATCTGTATGTGTCATGTAATAAAATTCCCCACAAATTCTCTCTAACCGGTATGAAACATGAAATTGTTACGTAGGAAAGAACAGTTCTATTCATTGGAGCTAGGTAATATTCACTAAGACATAAGTTTACTAACAGTATTTCCTTGCCAATTTGTTACCATCAAAAATAAGAACAGTTAGTCCTGAGCCACAAATTCGTGAACAAACCGCGAAAACTTATTCAAAGCCCTATATTATTTTGGAATCAGCCTACGGAAACAACTTTAGAATAGAATTAGATACTAAATAGCTAAATACTTGTAGGAAAACGCGTATGAATACAGTACGGATTATAAATAAAAGTGTGTAATATTTATACGTACTGAGAGGGGTGGTCAAAAAGCAGGACATTTGGCATCCCGCCGGAGGTTCAATCGGGACGCGTCACCGAACCCCTGAACAGCGGGACATCCCGCGTAAAGCGGGACACCTGGCAACACTAGTAACAACGATCATAGGTAACGAATGTGCAACTATCAACTTCTCTGAGCCGAAGATTGCAGGTTCGATTTCTACTCGCTTAGGTTTTTTGGCGGATATATTAATTATATTCCAGTTGAAACTATAAAACCCGGCCTTCGCAAAGAATTGCAAGAAAATATGAAACAAACCAGGTTTTAACTACAATTGATGTGGAGATGATTAAAGTGCTATCTTATTCATGAAAATTGGGAGTGTAAAATTAATTAGTTTAACAATAATTTATATTTCTAACAGGGTAAGCAAATAATCATCAAATCTTCATCAGTCTATACCAAATCATTTTGAAAAAAGAGGCTTCATAATCCTACGTTTTCGACTAATTACATACAAAAATAAAATAACATTAAAACAAATTACCAATATTTGAATACGAAAAATCATTATCGTAAAGTGTTTGTAACATAGGAAGAGCGTGATAGCGGGCGAGACGCGCCTTCGCGGCCGCTCTATAAATAAATCGACCTTCAGATTAAAAATAGACGCCGATCCCTACCGAGCGAGGTCGGGAAATTGGGTCACTGGGGCTCTTTGTCTCTTTCCCCCGTCGACAAACTGGCGTGTCAGACAGGGATGGAGAGAGTGCCTGCAGCGCCCGTGACGTTGCCAAGCTCGTTCATTGAATTTCACAGGCACAAGCGAAAACCTCCGCCGCGGTGCATCTAGCCACATTTCCCTTTTTTTAATGAAAGTTTTAATTATTTTATAATCATATTCTTAATTGGATAGCGAATTAACGATGTAATACAATTAATTTTTATTCATCATAATATTTCTTTTTTTAAAAATAATTCGATAATATCATAAAGTTTAAAAAATACACTTTTAAAATTAATATAAAAAATATTTATGATGAAATAGAATATACGATGACGTAGGTGGAATCGGGCCCACTGTTACGTTCAGTGGTGATGACGTCAAACGCGGGTGTGGCAGAGACCTATGACGTCACAGGAGAGCTCTGACGTCAAGCCGAGCCCCTTCCCGCCCTCGCTCGCCCCTCACCCCGCGCATACGAATTGCTTCTCCAGTTTTATGGATATTGTTTCTTTGTGGCCTTTGCGGATGATGTCTAATGCTACCAAAAGCTTATGTTCAGACATGCTCGGTTAAACTAAGGTTCATTTCTGTGAAGTTTATACACGAGTGTTATATAAAATAAAATGATAGAAATTAGGTTTAAAGTGCAGCCGCCTAAGTAAATTTACAAGCGCTTCTAATCTATTCCTTTCTACAAATGTTAACGCCTTGGAGAAAGAGAATAGATTCGAAGCGCTTGTATCTTGGCTAAGGGGATTGTGGTACATATGGGGATATGGATATGTGTCCAAGAATATGACCACTGTACTGCGTTAGCCCATATACGTCTCACTGCAAGGCAGGGGCCTCTTCTACAATTGTGAGTAAGATTGAAAGTGGTTAGGTTATATTGCCCACCACGCTGAGCTAGTGCGGGTTGGTGGACTTTACATACCATATAAATTCATAAAAATCGCTATGGTATGCAAGTTCCCTCACGAGTTTTTCCTTCACAGTTATAGTCAGTTGTGTTTGACTATCAATACACAATATATCAATAACAAAGATAAATATTATAGCTTCAAAACGTATTTTAATATTGAACGAGAAATGAATATTTATTGTTGAATATTCCCGAGACATAAGATCTACAATGTTTCGCAAAGCTTAAAATGCCGTGGAATTTTTAGATACTATGTATTATAGGCAGTACGAGTAACGTTATGGTTGTTGCCTTGAAGAAAATATACTGTTTTTTCAGAATTTGTTTTTTCAGAAAACCATGAAAAATATGCATAATTAAGAAAAAAATTGCACATACCGGATTGTCCAATATAGTATTATTAGGGTACCGTCACAAAAATAAATAAAGTACCCTCAGATATTAGGTTACCGTCACAAAAATTTATTAAGTACCCTCGGATAATTTGTTTTTCTGTATTTGTCATCACCTATCAAACCTATAAAAGAGATCGCTCCCACTCAAAGGACACATTTCTTCGTCGGACTTTGAGCCGAACGGATCTGGTAGCGATCGACGCCATCTGCAGTAAGTTTTTTTAGATTAATATCTCTCTGTGATTTGTGATTATTTTTCTGTGTGATTTATTTGTTTTTTTATGATAAATAAATTTTGGTTGTTTGTGAAAAGTGAGTGTAAATTATTTAAATGTGTGATCATTGTGATTTGTAATTCAATTAAAGTGAGAAATTGCCTAATTCCAATAAAAACTGATTTTATTAAATTATTGTTTTTTTTATTATAAAAACCTACTTCTGACGCTAAAAGTATTTATTGCAAATGCTCACAAAAGCTTAGACACGCCGCCCTTAAACCAAGAAGGCAATTTAAGATGACTATTAAAATTATCTTTGTTCTATAAATGCGCCATAAATGTAAATTATTTATATTTATGCGGAGTAAAAATTTGGTGGTAAATAAATAAGCTCTGGGGGTAATAATCAAATGTTTGCAAATCTATACAAACAATGCCGCGAGTATTCTTATAGGAATGCATGCAACAAAGCGTTAATTGTGTATGGCCCAAAATTTAGATTTACATAAAGTGAATAAATTGGCCTTCAATTTATTAGACCCGTAGTCCAGAACCCAAACGATTGGTGTTGTATATCGTGGGTTTTGGAAACACCATAGCCAACCCAGAAACATGTATTCTCTTGATATAATATACGTGTTGGTAAATCGAATCCATGGATACTTGTCGCAGATGCTGTTACTTGCACATTGAATGTAAGATATTTTCAGCAGTCTTAACCTTTCATTCATATACTGTATACATACATAAACTCACGCCTTGTTCCCAGAAGGGGTAGGCAGAGGTGCCAGAGCACCCACATTTGGTCTTGTATGTTCTGTCCCACAATGTGATAGGTGGTGAGCTTATCGCCATATCGGGCACAAATTTCTGACTCTGGGCTGATACTGAATAGAAAAATCCAACATCTCTTTGCCCAACCGGGATTCGAACCCGAGACCTCAGCTTTTTAACCGTACCGTAGTACAACAACGCCACCGAGGCAGTCTTTTCATTAATTTCAACATTTTAACTTTTCTCCTTTCACTCAATGTGTAATCAAAAGCACTTTATCATAATATTTATGTACCTAAATAGCCAGGTTAGTTGCAGTGTGAATAAGCAGAGGATAAGGATCGTGGACTTCTGGAGTCCGTTCTATGAAAAGGAATGCACTTTTCTGATTTATTCGTGTATCATGCACATCTATATAGTGTATTATCTATGGTGCACATTTTTGTGTCTGCTTTGACTGCCTTGGTGGCGTAGTTGTACTACGGTACGCTTGCAAATCGTTGAGGTCACAGGTTTGAATCCCGAGTTGGGTAAAGTGATATTGGATTTTTCTATTCATTATCAGCTCGGAGTCAGGAATTGGTGCCCGATATGGCGATAGGCTCGCTCCCTATTACATGATGGGACGGAACATACAAGGCAAAATGTGGGTGTCTAGGTACCTCTGCCTACCCCTTACTCCCATAAGGGCGTGAGTTTATATATGTATGCATGCTGTACATTTTATTTCATTTTAATATCACCATGGTCTTTAAATTCACGCAGGATATCGTGTTAGGAGCTTGGACGTCAAAAATCAAAATACCCGCTACTTGGAATAATGAAAGTGAACTATGCATAAATTGCATCTAAGTCCTTATGTGACCTTAGGAGCGGCCAATGTCCAGCAGTGGACTGCAATGGACTGTACAGTACCAGTATGATACCTAAATTTGATGCTATTTGTAGCTGATTATTGACAATGAATAATCTACTCCAACTCTGGTAATAGAATGAATCAAGACGAAATAATTATAGTACATAGTATACAGTTATAATAAAAGACCAAAGGCTTTAATCATAGACAATTTATAAACCTATTTTAGCTATCGAATGTTTGTGTTCCTCGCTCAAAATGAATTCAAAAGTTGTTCGAAAGTAACAAAATATTTGATAACTACAATAAGTTAATCAAATGTCTATGAAAGAGGCCATGAGAGGTCTTATAAGTAAATAAATACACCCAAAAGTCAAATACATAGTCCTGACCCCACACTACGATCGAGTCTTGTGTCGTGGGTATCAGGAACTACGAGAGACTTTTCGGTCTTACAAACTGAATTACGAATGTATTTCTGAGGAACATGTGATAATAATTCGAGAGTTTGGTTAGGACTTTGTGTAATTTACTTAGCCAGCTTAACAAAGCTCGACTGTATACTGTTTGTTGGATAGGATATGTGATATGTATGTCTCTGAAAGGATTGCTCTGGATAATTTAATTAAGTTTTAAGAAACCTATGGAGGTACATCAGCAATATGTCTGAACCACAATATAGCAAATTCTCCATCTTAAGTATGATGTTGGCAAATAAAATATGAGAACCAATGATTCTGCAGTTGAGAACAAAGATCAAACGAAGTAAATGAAGCTATGGGCAGGCACTAGCCCGAATTTGGTTAACGCCAACCGAACAAATATAATTGTTTTATGACTAACTAGCGGCCCGGCCCAGCTTCGCCCGGGTGCATATAGATTTCTCTACATGCACGTATTATACACATAAACCATCCTCTTGCACGTATTATACACATAAATCACTCTATCTATTAAAAAAACCGCATCAAAATCCGTTGCGTAGGTTTAAAGATTTAAGCATACAAAGGGACATAGGGACAGAAAAAGCTACTTTGTTTTATACTATGTAGTGATATTTTTAAAATAGTATAGATAGTCAGATACTCATGTTATTCTAATCGAACGCAAGCAGAAATCAAGTCAATCATCAAATCAATCGAACACAAAGTAAGCTGAATCCAGTATCTCCCTTTTCCACTGTTAAAGGTCACAAAAGTCATCCTAAAGCCTGAAGTTATCACTACATAACCTGTTACATGTAAATATATTTGCTATGTATGTATATTAAAGTTAATTATTAAGGGTTGATCGATTTTCGCAGCGTCTACGGAGTTGGCATTTTGTTGTTAAAGGTTGCGGGTTTAACATTCGTATAGATAATATAACTATTTTTTTTAATCTTTGCGCATGTTATGTATATTTCTTTGTAATTTCTATTCTCAGCCAGCAAGGTAATCAGATTATGAAGCAGATTGTATAAATCTATTAATAAAATTAATCATAAAGGCTTCACCTCATTGTATTTGGTAACTAGTACAAACAATGGTGTTCTTAGTAGACTCGATTGTTCCGTGTCAAGGTGGGTGGCAGTGACGACACACAACATTGCATGTTCACTCGAAATTGAAACGAACGAATTTAACTTAGTTACCTTATTGGGACTAATTCAGGAAGCTTATGACGTCACGCTTATTTTTGCAGGGACGTAGATTACTTTATTGTTCTAATAATTATTTCATTTGTACTCTTATGTTAAATATAAGTTTTAGTTTAAGTATTATTTGGTGTACAAAAAAGAATAAAATAAATAAAAATAAATAATAAAATAATAATTGAGGGTCAGTTATAATATGATGTTAAAAAGTATGAAATGTACCAATTAAATATGTTATTTTTACAAATTTATTAGTAACCCGATATTATTCCATTCTCGAAAGTGTGAATGACAATAAACTATATAATATATATTTTACCGAATGTATATTTTTATAATAATATTTTTGAAACTGCCATGGTATATTGAATTAAATCTCTGCCATTTTGGGGTATTGCAAATAATGAATATCTTATACAGGGTATATCAAGACTGCTACCGAAAACGAAGCCGGGTGGTAGTTTAAGCTACTTCAGACACAATGCAATAGAAAAAGTTGCAAAAAAAAGCGACAATTTTTTTTTGTTATTTTTTTCCTATGGCCATATTTGGGTGGTAAATACATTTTTTCCTAAAATAATAGTGTATACCCTTTTATTTATAACTAATCTAAGGTATAAAAGTGTTTAAATTATTACTTTAGCAAAAACTATGGATTTACCACCCAAAAATGACGATGTTTAAAAAATCATAAAAAATAATTGTCGCGTTTCTATGCGAAATTTTTAGTTGCATTGTGTTTGTAGTCACTAAAACTACCACCCGGCTTCGTTTTCGGTAGCAGTCTTGAGATACCCGGTATATAATGTAATACGAAAATTGGGCCTAATATTTGACGATATTACGTAAAAATTAATCAATTTATATTTCCAGCTTGCACTTGACTATATTAAAACTAAGTTGCTTATTATTCAACTAACAAAATTTCTTAATCTCCCCTTAATCATTTAAACCATTTATTATATCTAGCTCACCAATCAATCAATCAATAAATTATTTAGTTAATGAAACATGGTAAAATTATCTTATAATAACCCAACAGTAACGGAAGACAAAAGGAAAATTCTAGAACGTCAGCGTCATTGTGGAATCGAATTTACTGAACTTTAACTCTGCGTGATCAAATTCGGTGGAATGCAAGGAGTTCGATCGAAACGGCGATTTTACGACCTTTTGATATTAACAGTTATTATTCAAATAACTTCAATATTATTTTGGTAGCAATTTATTACTTCCTGAATTCGATTGATTTATTGCAAGTTGCGTGCTGATTAAGTCAAGGAAGTAACTTCCTTTGTGTGTTTAATCCAAGCTTATTTTATTGTACGATATTTCAGACAATAATGATTCGCAAAATACTGTTTTGACCTTGAAGAAATTGGGCTTGTAATCGATTTTTAACATTCAAGGTCAAATGTGCCGCCCAGCCTTTTGTATGTCTCATGATCATTGTTATACTTTCCTTCTCACAGTTATTATTTTAAGAAATTTTCAAATCTGAGTTACATACAATTAATTAAACTAAGTATATTTCTTTCGTAACAAAAAGCGAGGTCATATTTTAAAACATGTTTACGGAATCGGCAGGACTAAGTTATATTCGGCAATTTATGTAAAGTTCGTGAGCGAACTCCTTTGCGTGGGCGAGTCTACGGAGCTACGAGGCAGACAGCGCGTGGGCGGCGTAGCATCGTAGCGTAGCGGCTCGTAGCCGCCACTACACGTGATCTACGAAGCTAACTTAACTTTTCTTATCAACTTTAATAAAGTTAGAATTCGTTCATATCTTTGTAGTATTGGTATAGTTTCTGTTATATTTTCTTAAATTCGATTACTTACCCACAGATTCCTCCAGCTCAGAAACATGCCAATATAACGCAACATAATAAAATAAAACGTAACTGCGAAAATGAAAACTTTGTAAAACTTTTGCATTTGCATTGATGGAACGCGGAAGTGTGGTGCCGACTGTTACCACCTACGCGGCGAGCGTTCGTCGACTGCCTTCATCCCACGCGACGAATTTCCCTTCAGCAGTTAGGCTTGAATGGATCTGCGCTGCGATTGGTCGGGACTCGGTGACGTCATTACGAAAATCACGATGATGTGGCCGGGCCGGCGTGTGCGGGCGGTGTGTGCGTGTGTGTGTGTGTGCAGTATGAATGGACGGTGTGGCCCGCTGCCGCGCCCGCCGCCGCGCCCGCTCCGCTCGTGACAAGCCTCCCGTGACGTCACCACCTACATTATGCAACTCACCATCTCAAATACAAGCTAACCGTATTAATATCTTTCAATGGCGTGTATGGGGATATTTTTAGGGTACTGTTCAAGTTCTAGTAATGTAAGCTTTACGAATGGGATGTAATGTTGCAGTTGTTATTTATACATTTTATTTTGTTTATTTTTTGAGTATCTGTCTGATGTGTAGTTGAAAGTTGCAAATGCAAAGTTAAAATTTACGTATTTTTTTTCACTTTCACATCACGGAAATTATATAATAAATATAAAAATAATTAAACTTAATAAAATAAATAATGAATTTAAAAATTGATAAATATATTTATGCATCGCCTTTGAATTGACGACTTTTTAAAATTAACCCTTATTTATCTTCCCTAAAAATATATTCTACCTTAGTTTCCCAAAATCCTCCTTAAATGATCATTGAAAATGAGCAAGAAACTCCAATCATCTAAATTAAAAAAATAGATATGTAGGTCGGGTCGAAATAATTTGACCTTCGAACTTTACCTATGCAGGCTGTTCCTAAAATAGCTTGCATGCGACAGGGTGCGTCCGGTGCGGTCGTTGACCGATGTCGGGAGCTCGGCGCCCCCCTCCCTCACCTCCCCCGTGTACCTGCCCCCCCGCCGCGCGCGCCCCGTGACCCGGTCACCGCGCAACAAGTGGAGATATATCGACTGCCCGTTTGACATTTAGCGGAGGACGAGTGGAGTTAACCGGATGAAACACCTTGATGCGATGACGTACGGATGCTGCATCGCATGCAACTAATTATTATTGTTGGAAATTTTGAATGTAATTTTGGAGGTTGGAAGATCTGTAGAGATACGCATGGGTTGTTTGAATATTGTACACAAAAAATAAAAAATATATTTACTAACAACATAATTGCCTAGTGCAATAAGGCAATAAAAAATAATTGTTTTTTATTTTTATTTTGGTGAATAAATGTATCTACAATAAAGAGATAAATAATATTAAAAATCTGTTTAGTTAAATCAAACATAAACATAATCAGGGAATTTCTTAAACTAAAATAAAATAGTTTCCTAAGGGTACCCAAACTAGGCAAAGCCTGCAAAATTAATATACTAGTCAGCTTTTTTTACTATTAAATACATTTAAGTTGTGGCGGTTGCAATACGCCAACTTAGATATAGCTTTTAAAGCGGTTGCAATACGCCAACTTATATTTAGCTTTTAAAATAACACGCTTATTAGTTGTAATTTGAACATTATTTAAACACGCATTTCATTTTAAAATATGACTGCAGATGTTTAACCATAAAACATCTGCGAGTCGTTTTATTTAAGTAAGAATTTTTGTGTACCTTATTGTATAATATTAGTTAAAAAAATGCTGTTCTAAATTATTGTTTCCTAATTGTAATGACCCGTTCATGCCGGGGCAATAAAACTGTATTATTATAGTTAAGTTCTTTAGTGGCGGTAATCCTTTGCAACAAATTTATGTTTTTTAGACAATAGTACACATGTTTGGGTAAACCTTTCTGTTTGGACAATAGCCCAGATGTTTGGGCCGACCTTAATTTTTAGTTGAAAGGATAGACATATATTTCATCTATTTTATGGCTTAAATATATTTGCTGGAAGATTTATCCCCACCGATCCTCATTCGGGTAGTCCTATAAAAGGGTCGGTTTATTTGGATGAAAAGACAGTCTGCCATCTCTCGTCACGAGCACATCTCGCTCCGAGTCGCATAATTATAATTTTACTCTGTCTGTGAATGTATTAAGTGTTAATTTACAAAATATACAATAGTTAGTTCCTGGAAGTGAGTGCTTATTCTAATACCTACACTTATAACCACCAAAAAGTGATAAGCTTAATTATCTTATACTCAACATAGGGTTACTGGTTGAATACTTAACGCTTCCTGCCACACATACTCGTATGCTTCTACATGCTGTTTCCATTCATTTCAGCTCTACGCTTGTCTTGCTGCGAGCGCTCGCTCCTTTTTTACGACAGGACTGCTGTTGAGCTCCCGAACTGGTTATTGGGGATAAGTCAAAGGGGCTATGTCACCTGCCGTACAGCCTATTAAGTTTGTGGATATTTCAGCCGGAGTCGGTATCTAACAAATCCTATGCACCTACTGATTACCCACTATGGTGAAAAGTTTCTAAGGGCCTCTTAAATGTTTGAATGTACTCGTAGTGATGGATGTAAAAGATGTGTGGTGACCAGTTGGTAACAGACTAGGTGAGGCTGCCTACATGTTCACGGTGGGTGCAATTTCAAATCCCAGGGTGGACATCTGACTTTTCGATGTCATGTGTGAATTGATAGTTATTCACCACGCACTACAACGCCGAAGAAAAGCACTCTGAGGAAACCTGGATACCGTAGCGATTTGTAAAGAGTTTCTGCGATATGTAAAGTCCCTCAACCCGGACTAAGCCAGCGTGACGGAACATATATTATATATATCTTATCGGAATATATCTTATCCTCTAAAATCGTACTCACGATTGTGAAGGAGATTCTTGCCCTGCAGTGAGACATATCTGGGTTGGTAGATCAAAAGTTGCTTTGATCCTAGAGAAATAATGATGATGAGTTTATACTATTATGAATAATCAATTTAGACATTCATGATTTGGATGGTATTTGGCGGGCATTTCAGGGTTAATAGTACCGTTATATCTATGGAGTGAACACTGATTTTATCAGCTTAGCTGTAGGACAAGTGTGCATGCGTCTCTTCTATGATGGCAAGGAGATTGACGTCAATCCGTCGCGTATGCATGTACGCACACTTTGTACTTGTTAGGTAGGCAGAATTATAAGGTAAACCTTATAATTATACAAGTATATCATTCTGTATTCTGTATCAGCCCATATACGTCCCACTGCAGGGCACGGGCCTACCCTACAATCGAGAATACGATTGAGAGTGGTTAGGCCATATAGTCCACCACGCTGGACTAGTGCGGGGTGGCGGACTTACATACCATAGAAATTCTTATGAATCGCTATGGTATGCAGGTTTCCTCACGATGTTTTCCTTCACCGTTTTAGTGCGTGGTGATTGACTTTCAATACACACATGACTCCGAAAAGTCAGAGGTGTGCCCTGGGATTCGAACCCGCGATCACCGTGAACATGTTGGCAGCCGCGTCTAGTCCGTTTACCAAAAGTTTATCATAATGTATTTTTATTTATTTATTTACGTATATTCTTTATCGTACATTGTCGTCATCTTTATCATCATCTCAGCCACAGGAAGTCCACTGCTGAACATAGGTTTCCCCCAAGGATCTCTACATCGACCGGTTGGAAGCAACCTGTATCCAGCGAATTCCTGCAATTTTACCAACGCCATCCGTCTACCTTCTAGGCGCGCGTCCGAAATTTCGCTTGTCTATACGTGGCCTCTACTCTAGAATCTTTCGCCCCAACAGCCATCTGTTCTACGCGCTATGTGCCCGGCCCACTGCCGCTTTAACTTACTAGTTCTATGGGTTATTGTACACAAAAAAGTAATGTTTTAATAACTAAAGACATGCTAACAATTGGCGGCCATATCGATATATGTACCTGCGATTTCGTTCAGGTAATCTTCAGATTGACGGGATTATTATAATATATCTTTGAAATATAATTCAAAATATGGTTACAAGTGTGAAGTGATAGAGTATCGCGGAGGTCATTAAATCTACTGTAATTGGACCACTCGTTTGGAATGGTACCACTCTCGGAACACTGGCATGGATTATAAGATGTGGTTTCATTTGAAAACATTTGCCTCAAGATATTAGCATCTACGTGGTAAACGATCACCATTAACCGTGGAAAACTCATTAAAATGGCCAATGCAATATATATCGTTTTACGTATTGAGTACCGAAATCAGGTGCATTGTAAGTATAATCGCTTTTATGAACTGGATAAATGTAGTAGGACCGTTTCTTTAAAATATATATATATATTTTCTACAATCACATTTATAACTTATTTTGCCATTGGTTGTCCGTTCACGTATTATATAAAATAAAAAGTTACAAAATTAAACAGAATAACAGATTTTGTATGATCTGAAATTGTTTTCTATGTTTGTTGCATTACAATTTACAAACAATTAACCAAAGGAAAAGGAAAAAAATGAGAGCTTTGCAACCTTTGTGGGTATGTAAGTTTGTAGCTGAGGTTTCTTCAAAACGGTTTCCGGGTGAGCTAATATACTAATTGCATGGTCTACATAAATATACTGAATATACTCGTATGTACAGTAGTTCAGTCTATATTTAAGGAATAATTAATTGCCCTCCGAATAAAGACCTACCGTTATTTTAACATAATGAATCGTTAGGGGGACATGTCAAGAGGTCACAGAAAAATTAAAAAGGTCGCGCTGTTTGCTGATTTTGAGAAATTCAAAAATGAATTATAAAATTTGGAATGCTTTTTTCTTGGAAACTATTGGTTTTAGGAAAAAGTTTTTCATATATAAAATGTAGAGGGCATTGCGAACTACATTTTTTGTCATTGAAGTGACGTCATCCGACTTGAAATAATGTGATGCAAAACATAGATAAATTCACCTAAGTTCAAATTTTTGCTGAACAAAAGTTCAAATTTTTTGATAAAAATATCATAAAACAATTACTGCTATTTCATTTGAATTAAAAAAAAGATAAAAACTGAATGGCATGAGTACTGTGCAACGGCACGGTACATAATTGTACACTTCGACAAGTTCCAGCTTGAAAACAGTAAGTTTTATAAAAAAATATTTTTAAATAAAAGTTGTAGCTAATTTTGTGACAAACAACTTTCTAATTTACATTATTATAAAAAAATCATTTTTTCCTATCGAAAATAGCGTTGGAACAGTTTTTTGATCCATTAGCGCCCTCTACTTTTTGTATTTCAAGTCGGATGACGTCACTCCAATGACAAAAAATATACTTCGCAAAGCCCTCTACATTTTTTGTTCCAAAAACTTTTTCCTAAAAGCAATAGTTTCCAAGAAAAAAGCGTATTTTAATTTTTTTTTATTTATTTTTGAATTTCTCAAAATCAGCAAACAGCGCGACCTTTTTAATTTTTCTGTGACCTCTTGACATGCCCTCCTAACGATTTATTATTTTAAATAAGGGTAGATCTTTATTCGGAGTGCAATTTACATATTGACTGAACTACAGTAATAATTGATGAAGTCCCTTGGCGATAGTAATAGTTTAAAAACCCGAATAAACATATTACTTATACGTTTACTGTTACAATTTCTGTCAGTGAGGATCAGCATTGACGCAGAGTTCGCACCGACGATTTGCACGAATCTTAGAGATACTTGCTTGTTAAGAAGAAAAAAATAAGATTTTGAAATATTTAATTCATATCTATGAGAGAAATACGACATTTCCTATAAGATATTTAAAAGTACGTGGAATATATCGATCTACAAATCCATATAGATCCTTTAGACTGGGGTTAAATCCCTTCCTATTGTTAAGAAAACCTTAGCCCATCTAAGGACATTCATACATTAATGGGCTGATATAATATTATTACATACTCAATCAAAACACATTAGACCTGTAGCACGGCGCACAGGTTGTTGCAGTGGTTCCGTATAAATAAATAAGTTTAGTGGGCTAAAACAATTTCAGCGGCGCGGCCCATTCACGGTTCCAAGGCGGCCGCGTGCGTCACCGCGCAAGGACGCGGCCTTCTTGTTTAGCCTTATGCAGGCGTGCATTTGGGGCAGCTATGGGGCCCTACGTTTAGAGAGAAAAGGAAAAATAATAATTTCTAAATTGGTATAGGTATATAGGTAGGTATAGGTTAAATTAATATTATATGAGAAAACAAAAACTGTACGTAACATTTTTTTTTTTTTTTTTTTTTCCACTTTCTAGCACCTGCGATCAGTCGCCTAGACTATAATCAGGTAGGTTGTATGAGGTTGGGGTTTGGCGAGATAGAGGCACTACTCCATCTCCCCTTAGTTCGTCAGCACGTCGGCTCTCTTGAGTCTTTTAAACGGATTTGGTTGCAAGAGTTCACCAGTCATCATGTTTGGATGTATTAATAGTCGATTCCTGTAGTTATCGGAGTAGCGTTTGACTTCTTCCAAGATGGTGGGGATTTCCAGGTACTCATGAATTTCCGAATTACGAGCATACCAGGGCGCCGATGAGATGACCCTTAGAATGCAGTTTTGAGCTCTCTGTAGGCACTGGATGTTGGATTTGCTTGCTGAGGACCACAGTTGGATGCCATATGTCCAGATCGGTTTTATTATGGAGCAGTATACCTTTAGTTTGTTGGACAGCGATAATGAAGATTGTCTACCGAGGAGCCAAAGTAGGTTTTTAAATCTCAGGTTGACTTCATTGCGTTTTGTTTTTATGTGGTCTTTCCATGTCATCCTGCGGTCCAGGTGGAATCCTAGGTACTTGACACAGGTGGATTGCGGCAGTCTGTCAGAGCCCAGGTTGACCGGGGGACAGGTTTCACGTCTTAAGGTAAATGTGATGTGGTGAGATTTCGGGGCACTTGCTTTTATGCGCCATTTGCACAGCCAAGCATTGGTCATATTGAGTTGGGTTTGCAGCAGTCTTGTCGCTACATTTGGGTCACAGTTACAGCTGAGGAAGGCAGCGTCGTCCGCAAAGGTTGCTACAGCAATTTCAGGTGCTTGGGGGAGGTCACAGGTAAAAATGTTGTAAAGGACCGGGCCAAGTACGGAGCCCTGGGGTACTCCAGCTCTGCAGTTGAAAAGGGAAGATCTAGTGTCACGGAGTTTGACTTGGAATTTTCTGTCGCTGAGATAGGATTCCATCAGCAGGTAGAAGGAGTGTGGAAGGTACTTTTTAATTTTGCAAAGTAGGCCTTTATGCCATACTCGATCAAAGGCTTGTTGTACGTCTAGAAAAGCGGCCGAACAATATTGTTTCTTTTCTAGGCAGTGTCTTATTGTTCGATATACTCTGTGTACTTGTTCTATAGTTGAGTGGTGTTTCCGGAAGCCGAATTGGTGATCAGGTATTACATGATCCAAATCTAAGCAAGGGGATAATCTTGCGAGGATGATCCTTTCCCACAATTTTGATAAAACCGGCGTCAGACTAATAGGGCGATAGGATGAAACATCATTAGGCGGTTTACCAGGCTTTTGGATCATAACAATCTCTGAAAATTTCCACAGTGCAGGTACATGAGAAGTTCTTAGTGTGGCATTGAAGAGGATGGTTAGGAAGACAATACACTTCTTGGGCAGCTCTTTAAGTAGCCTTGGAGTGATCAGGTCAAAACCAGGTGCCTTATTAGCATCCATTTTGCCTATTTCTCTAGCCATCTCTCTTGGTGAAGTAGGTGTTAATGGTAGGCATAGTTGCAGATCCTGCTTTAGTATGTGGTCGATTTCTGGGTCCTCAGGACAATCCGTGTCGTTAGGTCGAAATACACTAGCTAGATATGTAGCAAAGGCTTGAGATTTCTCTTGGTCAGTTCTTGCCCATGTGTCACCAGATCGAATAGGCGGAGAGCATTTTTGCGGTTGGGGGAGATATTTTAGTGATTTCCAAAGGTTGTGAGTACCAATTTCATTTGGAGACATTTTCGTTAGTCTCTGTTTAAGCGATTCATTTGCAGTATCAGCTAGGAGTACTTTAAGTTCTTTAATTGCCTTATTTAGTCTGGTTTTATCCGCGGTCTTGTGAGTCGTTTGCCAGACTCTGCGAAGACGACGTTTCACGGCGATTTTTTCCTTGATAGCAAGGGGTACTGGCGCCGAATGCGATGAAGTCTTCAGTTCAGGCGTGGAAGTCCAAGCTGCCAGTTGGATCAAATTTGTGATGTAGAGGCACGCGTCGTCAACGTCCTCTTGGCTTCTAAGTGGGATATTGAGATTGACATTTGATTCCAGGTATTCCCGAAAGGAAAACCAATCTGTTTTGTGGTTGTGGAGATAGTCAGTGAATATATCATCAGGTAAGGCCACTGGACTAACCATTAGTAAGACAGGTGAGTGGTCAGAGCTACCATCGAGACTTGACTTTATGACAGTGTTCTGCTTGCTGATGCCTTTTGTTACAAAAAAGTCCAAGAGGTCAGGTGTTTTGTTTCTGTCTGTAGGCCAATAGGTAGGCTCCCCTGTTGACATGACCAATAGGTGATTGCCATCAATACTCTTTTTTAGTTCTCGGCCTCTGGTGACTGTTAGTCTTGATCCCCAATATGTATGCTTGGCATTCCAATCACCGCCTGCAATGAACCGGTTGCCAAGTGATGCAAAGAAGTCAGTAAACATTTTTTCCTTTATAGTGTGTCGCGGCGGGCAGTATATTGCAGATAGATTAAGGGGTCCAGAGCGGTCCTCTACCATTACAGTTGTAGCTTGGAGATAAGGGGCTGCAGTGGATTCCAGCGGGCAATGCTTTAGACTGTTCTTAATAACTACCGCAGTGCCAGCATGGGCTCCACCATCAGGATGACAGGTCATATATATAGAATATCCTGGGATGCATATTCGGCTTCTTGATGTAGTGTGCGATTCAGATATGAGGCAAACGTCAAGTTTGTTAGTTTTAATAACCATCTCTAGTTCATGTTTGTTAGGGGCTAAGCCATTGATGTTCCAAGTAGCAATGCTTAGAGAAGTCATTTTGTTAACTTAGTGACGAGAGTAGTGACAAGACTTACTAGGGAGCCAATTTGTTGAATTAGGAGATCCATTTTCTCGGCTTGTTTGAGCAAGATATCTTCCAGCTTAGCGCAGGATTGTTGATTTGTTTGGGCATTCGTCCCATTGACAGCCTTAGCGTAGGAGTGTTGATTGATGGGTCTTACATTATCCTCGGTTGTTGTGATGGTAGGGCTTGGGTTGATTGGCGGGGCTGCGGTTGTTGCAGTGGGTTGGTTTACTCTCTTAGTAAAATTTTTATTTCTGCGTGCGAGCATTTCTTTGTATATCTCACAACCTTTGTAGTTGGCCGGGTGGTCGCATAAGCAAAGAGCGCATTTAGCAGGTGTGTTTCTGTCTTTCTTCATGCAGTCTGAGGTTTTGTGTGATCCCGCGCATTTTACGCATCTGTATGGTCTCATGCAATTGTTCTTCGAGTGGCCGTAGCGTTGACAACGTTGGCATTGAACGATACTTTTTGATTTTCGAGGATCCTCTATCTTGACCTTTTGGTTAAATATATAACTTATATTTTTGACTGCGGGGTTATTGACACTAGGCTCAATGTTCACAAAGAAGGTTGATGTGGGTTTCTTGTCAGGTCTATATCGTGCATTGATTATTTCCCCTTTAATTTTATTATTGGTTGCCTCAATTGCTTCCATTATCGCTTCATGGGGAGTAGTATGGTGAAGATCTTTTATTACGATACGGTAGCATTTGCTATCCTTAGGGGTAAATGTATGTCCTATCAGGCCATTTGCTCTTATGACCGTTATAATTTTCTTATACTCGTCAGTGGAGTTGACCAAAATATGTAGAAGATGTTTGTTTATCAATTTGAATTTGAAGTCTTCCTTACTGGTGACAGTTTGAAGTAGCTTTGATAGCTCAGTAACATCTTCTATGCCATTAAGAACTATGGGTGGAGGTTTACTTGGCTTAGGTTGGTTGGTAGTGTCAGGGTCGTCCGTTGGGTCTAACGGTAAGGAGCTGAAGCGATTATTTATAGTCATGCTCTGGGACTCTGGCGGCGAATTGCAGAACTTTCTTTTCTTGCTGTTTCTGCTGCTTGGTGATGGTACCCTTTGCCATGGTGGAGGAGCAGGATATTGAGGAATGTCTTCTAGTAGAGATCTTTCCGGAGAGTTACTAGTCTCGCTTGGTTCCTTTGAATTAGCCGTGGGGTTTTCTTGAGCTGGCTTTTCTAAGTCAGGGAGCGATGAGGATCGTTGTTTGTTAAATAAACCAGGATGAAATATTTGTTGAGTTAGCTGTTTTTGTTTCGGTTGGGGGTTTTTTGCAGAATTTGTATTCATTTTTATTCCCACGAGAAGGGTCGAATTATAGGTCACTCACAGGGTAACGCCCTTTCCTGTGAGAAGGCACAATACAACGATGTGGGCCAGGTTCATCGAGGTTGGCGCTAGTGACTGAATTCCCTCAGCCATTCATCCTATCGGCGCGTCTCCCACCTTAGGATTGGGGTTATTTTTTATGGAGGTTGTCTTCCTCTTGGTCCGGGCGATTAAGCCAGGGCCACCGTTCCTACGAGACATGACCGCAAGTTTACGGTTTGTAGAAGTCATTTCCTACCTCTACGAATGCTGACTGTTAAGCCTGCATGGTAGGTTAGTTCACCGCCGCCTACGACCCGGCGTTGTTACTCATTTGGCACCACCCAGAGGACACGTGTAGGGTCGGCCTAGGAAAGGTGGTAATTCCTACGGACGCGAGTAACATTATCCCCCCTGTACGTAACATGGCAGCAAATATTTTAATTTTTAGCATAAGTGTTGAAATTCAATACTATAATTCTACAATTGAATTTTATATGTATTCATCGGTTTGATTATCTATTTTGTCTATTGTAAAAGGTTTGTAAAGGATTTCTATTGGTTAGGTTTTATTGATTATTTTGTATATGTGTAAGGATGTTATTCATCTTAGTAAACCATATTTTGTTTTTTATCTGCATTTATTTTTGAAATAATAAATTACATAGCTATTACTAAGACACCAAGGTTGGATTTAACGTTTTTAAACCATGATTTTTAATTATTGACTGTAACAGTTGCAACAACTATGCATATATCCATAAGTCATGCAACTGCACCTATTTGTCCCCTACTTTCCCGCCAGTTCATCCCTGGTGTTACACTAAACATATTGGGCTACATTACACTATTTGAACGCCCCGTATTTTAGGCCACACAGTAATGGCGCGGGTTATTTTCGTTTTAAACTACAATGGCTTGTGATGACACAATGCTGCTTACTTAGTATGGCGTTGTTTTCTGATATCGTAACAACCTCAATAATTTGGGCCTTATATCGAAAGTGAGATTATATGTACATTTGACATTATAATAATTGAACTTATTTTAGGATTGATATGTAATATGTCTTGGAAGAGTATGTGGGTTTTTGAATTTCATTTCTAAGTTAGGCAAGGTTAGCCTTGGATGTTAAAATAAATACCTTATACATGCAGATATTTTAAGACGGGTTTTAAGTACCTATTTCGGAAAGTAAATGTTATGTTACACAGTTATATTTACGTCGAATAGATGGAACATTTATATATACATACATAGTTGTCACACCTGTATCCCATAGGGGTAAGCAGAGTCTATAGACCGTCACTTTGCTCGATGTCGATATAATACTGCTTTTGCTTCATCCACTTTCATCAACTTTTTCACGCATTCTCGTTGCTTCAGGGTACTTTTTTACTTTTACTGGTGGTAGGTCTCTCATATGTGAGAGGCCATCTGGGTAGGTTCCACCGCAATGTCTACTTCTCCCATGAAACAACACTGCGTAAATGCTTTATGTTTCGGATTGAAGGACATTGTAGCCAGAGTAACTACTGGACATATTGAGACTTAACATCTTATGTCTCAGGATGGCGAGCGCAGTGGAATGTTGCTACTGTTTATGAGCGGTCGTATCGCTTACCATCAGGCGAGCTGCTTGCTCGTCTCTTCATTCATTGCAATAAAAAAAAATCTTTTGACCTGACCTTTGTTGAGGGTATCTCTAATTTGGATGGTGTAGGTTCGGTGAGGTCTACTGCTTAATGCTAATTGCTTCTTTCATCCATTCACTCCATATGAGCAAACCATCGTAACATTTTGACAGCCTCCGTGGCGCAATTCGTGGGTGTCTTGTCTCGGTCCGTGGATTCGATTCCCGCACCGAAACAAATGTTCGTGCTAAACACAAGCATTTCTTTCGGGTCTGGGTGTTTGTGAGACCGAAAAGTCTCTCGAAGTTCCTGATGACCATGGCACAAGACTTCATTGATCTTGATGTGGGGTCAGGACTATGTATCTGACTATTGGGTGTATTTATTTCTTTGTCAATTCTCGTTACTACATCCTCTTTCACTCAACTAGTTTTCATAACCACGATATTCTGAACAAACTTAAACCACATATGCCCCGTAATGATCTCATGATGGATGGAACCCGTACAAAAAAATATAGAAGACTATATTTTTTTATTTTTAGTTACTAAATTTTTATAATTTTTGAATAACATATTTTTATACGACCTTGGAAATTTCTAAGTATATACTTCTTCATGATCCCAACTTCAATCATGATTTAAGTTATAACCAACGTACGATTTTATATAATAAATATAATACTTACGAGTATAAGTATTGGTGGCCGCATCCTGACTTGATGACGTCAAGAGCTTTGTGCAAGTTGCCTTTGTTCCTGGGCCAACCAGGTTAATGTTATTAACTCATTGTTTCCTAATACAATATGTTATTTGATATTCTTAATTATTCATGTACTCAGTAAATAAATTGATTTAGGAATTTGAGATACCAAAACAAAATTTCAATAGTCTTTTTTAAATGAAATTTTTTGTTAAGTATATATCATGCATGTTGAATTCTTGATTTTAAATTGCTTAATTAAAAGGAATCAAATCAGAAAAACTAAATCAAAACCTACTATGATTAAAATATCCCTTCCAAAATATCCTTGTAGCCTTGTTTCATAATTCCTCATATCTATAAAATCAATTTCCTATGTACGTAATCCATGTGATTTTAATGTTTGTGATATGGCGATTCATGCGTCAAGATAGCTAGAACCGTGTTCGATTAACAACTGGCGGTAAGAATGAACGGTCGCGCGTCACCCGCGTGCTTCGATTCATGAATAGAGCCTTGCAACCCGGGATGACCCAGTTTTTGAATGTATGCCCCGGTGATACAGAACCGAATGGACTTAACCACCATTGCTCTGCTACAACACCATCGCCCTTATGACATCATCTAATGGCATTTTATGGCGTGGTTGGTAGAAGGAATATAGGCTGTTGCGTTCTGTAATGGTATGCTATGACGTCAGTCGGTGCGGAGGGGGAATGCAGTGTAGGAATTGGGTCAGTTTCATTCTGAAACAGGTTGGGCGAGCGGGGGGTGTGCGGGGTGCGGGAGGGGATGGTCGATCGCGAATTTAGTCGACACTAATTATTATGAAGGTCCACCATGGCGATTGGCGAGGACAAATTTTGATTTCATTCAATTACTCGTACTATGTTACTAGGTATAATTAGGTTTATGAAAGAGAACATTTAATTTGTTTTTAATCCCATACACAGCTTATACAGGAAATAACATTAGAAAGCCTTATTGTCTAGCTAAAGAAGACGCAGATATGAGTTAAAGTAGATACATTAAATCTTATTAATATATTTTAATCTTGTTATCTGTGATTCGTCAAGATTTTTATATGGTAAATATATTTAAGTATGACATTTTATTGTGAATATTAATACACACGTGTGTACAATTTATTTAGCAAAAATAAGATAAGAAAGTGGAGCAGATAAACTGCGACAAACGCAATATCAGGGTTTTTAATAAAATCACGTCATGTTGTTTTTCATTCATATCTAACTTGTGATTCGTTTACCTTCGCGTGTTAATCTAATGAAAGAATTGTTGTTTTTTTTTATTGCAACGAATGGCGAGACAAACGTACAACCGCTCATGGACATTAGCAAAACCAAATAATTCCATGACCAAAAATGATGCAATGATAATTCCAAAGCAATGCTTGGCATTCCACTGCACTCGCCATCCTGAGTCATGAGATGTTAAGTCTCAATATGTTCAGTAGTTATTCTGGCTACAATGTTCTTTAAGCCGGGACACAACAGTGCATTTACACTGCTGTTTGGAAGGAGAAATTGATGTTGCGGTAGTACCTACCAGGGGTCCCCTTGCATATGAGAGATCTACTACCAATGGAATAAAACAATATATATTTTAAATAGGTTGATATGTTGCTGATATGGATAATGTAGATAGAAAGAGGGTTGTGAAACGAAAACCTGCACTTTCGATCCCCGCACCTCGTTAAACAACTTTGATTCCAGGTTTCTGCTCTAGGTTTTTTGGCATAGCTTGTAGTTTGACAACGCAAAGACTACTAATACTATCTAGGTGTTTGTGAGACCGAAAAGTCTCTCGTAGTTTCTGATACCCACGACACAAGACTTGATCTTTGTGTGAAGTTAGAACTCTGTATGTGACTATTGGGTGTTCATTATTAATTTTATTTATCTATCTATGGCATTTTCGACAAGGCCATAGTCCGGTGGTCAAAACTTTATTATACCATTTCGCTACACAGATGTGAGTTACGTTCAGCAAGAGCAGAATTTGGAGTACTGAAGTTGTTCGAAGAGTATGTCGGTGTCAGGAATATGTTTGTCCTGTTTATTCTATACTGGCAATAGTTGTAGTATTTTATATCTGTTAAAAATGCCTAACAAGTTGAATAAATAATATTCGAAACGGATAATTTACACATTTATTTTCCGACTGGGTATTAAATTCAGAACCTCATGGTTCACAGCCGAACTACTTATTACATAGACAGATAAACTGGGTAGGCAGAGGCGTTACCAGGAGTCCAGGAGCCTCAAGTGTTGCCGTGTGTGTTCCGTTCCAAGATTTAAAGAGAGTAGTCTCCTTAAGGTAGACGGCGACATTGTGCTGGTCCTCTGGCACTGCGGAGGTCCATGAGCAGCGATAACCGCTTACTATCAGGTGGGCCACTAGCTCAGTCGGGGCCACATTGGCCTACAAAGGAAATAAAAAAAAATATTGTAAGGGGCAAGCCTATCGCCATAGCGGGCAAATTCCATACTCCGGGCTTATAATAATTAATAGGAAACTCCAATATCACTTTGTCCAATATGGGAATGAACCCGAGACCTCAGCGTAATCTTACCGAAGTACAACTGTACCACCAAAAAAAAGATAGGAAATTTAAAAAAAATACGTATAGTGGGTGTGCAATCAAGTAGACATAATAACGTTAAACCCTAAAAACTAACACAAACTGTCATTAGACCTATACACCGACAAGTGGTTTAGTACCTAGTTTTTTTTACTGCAGTAAATGGTGTGACAAGCAGGCCATTCGCAAAGCCAAATAACACAATGAATCATAAAGCAATGCTTGGCATTACACTGCGCTCGCCATCCTGAAACATAAGATGTTAAGTCTAAATATGTCCAGTAGTTGCTATGTTACAATGTCCTTGAAACCGGAACACGACAATGCATTAACGCTGCTGTTTGGCGGGAGAAATAGACATTACGGTTCTTATATACTTGTGTAATTGAATATAAAACACGTATTTTATATTTTAGTTATACCTTATACCTTTTCATCCTATTTAAATTACATATATTTTAACAATTAAAATAAACTATGACTGTTAAAACAGCAGAAAAAGAACGAGTTAAGTTTAACGAATTAAATCGTTAAGATCTTATTTGACATTAAGTGCATCGTCCCAAAATAGGTGACCCGAATATTGGAGGCGTTGCTCTGTACACGCAGCCTAGAACTGTGACGTCATACGGCACCCCCGCCCCCGCCCCCGCGACACACCCCCACACCTCCCCTGCATCGTGGACGCAACATCACTTCAATCTAGTTTGAGGAACACAACATTTGTATGAAACATGTGACCATGAAATATACATTTATTAGGTGATTTTCATTTACTCTTTTTTATGTAATATTTGCGTAGAATCGATGGATTTTAAATATATGCGCTTTTCACAAGTTGTTGCTGTTTCCTATTAATAAAATAAAAAATATTGACACACAGTGAAGAAAATATAACATGATAATAGCTAACTACTACTACTAAATTTAATTGTGTACATGAATTTCGATTCTGCTTATTTTACGTTATTACAAAATACAATTTTTATAGCAAAAATTAAGATCAAATGATTAGCCTCTCTCTCCAAGATATGGTCTCGTCCATGCACCTCGGTTACTATATTCTGTTACTGAGCCTTACTACAACCACGCTACAACGATATCGCGTGATTGTTTCTTCTGGGAAATTCTGATCAGCTGAATTAGCTCATCGCGGTACTAGTTAAGTCGGAAACCTTAAATGTTACTTGAAAATTAAATCATTGCATTCCTACTGACTTATATAAAATACTGTACTGAAATATATCAGTCTATATTGATTCCTTTCGTGGCGCAGTTGGTTAGACGCTAGCTGTAAAACGAGAGGCCGCGGGTTCGATTCCCGCACTGAAACAAATATTTGAGTGAACCACAGGTATTTGTTTTGGGTCTGAGTGTTAGTGAGACCAAAAAGTCTCTCGTAGACCTCCCGAGACCCACGACACAAGACTCGATCTTAGTGTGGGTTAGGACTATGTATGTGACTGTTGGGTGTATTTAGAATTATTATTACTATGTATGTCCCACTGGGTCTGAGCCTCCTCTACAATCGAAACTACGATTGAGAGGGTTTAGGCCATATAGTCTACCACGTTTGCCTAGCGAGGGTTGGCGGAATTTATATGCCATAGAGATTGTTATAAATCACTATGGTGTGTATGTTTCCTCGCGTTGATATCCTTCACCGTTATAGCGCGTGATGATTAAATTTATCAAAACGCACATGACTACGAAAAATCAGAATTGTGGCCTGGGATTTGAATCCGCGACTACCGTGAACTTGTAGACAGCCGGATCTAGACCTACAGTCAACCATGCACGCATAAAAATACACGGATGATAAATCTATTTTTGTATACAGGGTATATCAAGACTGCTACCGAAAACGAAGCTGGGTGGTAGTTTTCGTGACTTCAGACTGCTTCAGACACAATGCAACTAAAGGAGATCAGTCGATTTGGTCCAACTACCGACAAGAAATTAAGTATGACTAAAAAATCAGGCGTATTTTTTTAGATTCATGTCTCTATTTATTTTTATCCTACACCGTGGGGAACAGATTTTGTAAAAAAAAGGATATCATAAAATATTCTACCACTTTTTGCATTGTTTGCAATAATATCAGAATTGACATCTGTCAAATTCATTCAGTGTTTGTCAAATTCTATTCTTTGTGCTTGGTCGCGAAAGGAATGTGCTTTTGTGATGTTAGTTATTTTGAGTTTGTTATTTACGACAACTCTAGGCTACTCTAAAATAGATTATAATTATTATATTCCCAAAAATAGCAGAGCTTGCTCAGTGCATCTACGCAATACCTCATTTAATTTTATGACGGAAAGGCTCTATAATATTAATTATATTATTTTAGTTCTAACACGTACAAGACATGTTTACAATTATAAAGAATTCTAAAACATCAATCGATTTTAATGAGATAAATAGTATGCCAGACCACTTAGTGCGTTATTGGTTAGGACTGAACAAAAATATATGTTTTACATTGTATGTTTTGTTTATATTCAGATCGACAGCTCTCAAAATGGCCACAATGCAATAATACATTATTGTAATTGCATTGCAATCAAAAGGACAGTGGGATGCTGTGCACATGTAATGACTATTATGTGGTTGGGCTAGGTACCAAAATGATATCACACCTCCTGCAAAGCACCTCGACAATGTATTGTTACTACCAGGTACATGAGATATTGTTTAGGAACAAGTTTAATTTCAAAATAGAACTTTTTATTATAAAAATGTGTTTTTTATTATCAATACCAACATTTTTACCGTCATCATTCCCTTTTTATAATGACCTACCTACTTTTGAAACGGATATTTCTACCCCCAGAAATGCTTTCTTAATCAACTTTATATCGAAAAGTATTTAACGTGTTTATGATTATGTAATACATTTTACAATATTATTAAACGAAATTATTTACATAGTTGCAGAATATATAAAATATTGTCCAAATAAGATATATGTGAAGATAGTAGAATATGGTAGTTTTTGTAAAACTTTAAGAGGATATATCTTATATACTCCACATCGTAGCTCAAAAAGACTATATTATATTTAAAGGATATTGAATCTTTATTATTTAATTCTAGGTCTCATTTGTGTCCGTCAAGTTTTCACTACTAGGCCCAATTTCCCTAGGAAATCGACCGATTTCCAAAAATTGTGACGATTTTTTTTGTTATTTTTTTTCTGTCGTCGTATTTGGGTGGTAAATACATAGTTTTTTCTTAAATAATAGTGTACACACTTTTATTTTTAAAGACGCTACGGTACGTAAGCCTTTAAATTATTATTTTAGCAAAAACTATGGATTTATCACCCAAACTCGACGACATTTAAAAATTAATAAAAAAAAATGTCTGTTTTTTTTTGCAAAAATTTTAATTACATTGTGTTTGTGAAATGAAATGAAATGAAATGAAATGAAATGTATTTATTGGTCACGTAGGCATTTTAAAAGCTCTTATGACAAGTCAATACACATAGAACTTAATCTCTATAAACAATATATTTCCTATACTTAGTATTACTTATTTTAATTTCTTGGTTTAATTAATTAATTTATGTAATTTATTTATTTTAAATTAATTTTATTTTTATTTAGCATTAGTTTTATTTATTTGTTTCCTTTTTATTCTTATTTTATTTAAAGTATTAGTTATGACTTTATGGTAATTTATTTTTCAAAGAAATACAATATGTACGTTGGTCAAATTAAATTAAATTAAATTAATTAATTAATGGACCATGAATATTATTACAACGGTGCGTAGCGGTTTATTGTTACCACCGGATCCAACGCGGCCCTTCCTGAGAAGACCCGGCGAAACAAACTCAGTGGGCTTACACTACCACTGGAACTACGCGACGCGACCCAATCCTGAGTATATCCAGCGAATAAGACTCAGTGGGCTTGTTTTGGGTCCAATTTAAGACAACGACCATAAGTATTTCCGAAACGTCCCGTATGTTTAGGCTTACTGCCGGATCCAACGCGGCCCTGACTGAGAAGACCCGGCGAACAAACTCAGCGGGCTTTACTTTACTACTGGATACTACGCGGCGCGACCCAGTAGTCACTAAAACTACCACCCGACTTCGTTTTCGGTAGCACTCTTAATATACCCGGTAGAATATGTGGATTAGCCTGCAATAGGTTTATACTAAGTATTAAAATTTAATTAATTTTTTTAACACAAATAGAACAAAATATAAAAATATTAATAATAAGCTTATATATTTATCAGAAAACATACAAGTGCTACATGTATAATTTTGTATATAAATAAATACCTACATTAATAAGGAGTACCTATTTGCTACTTCGGCACAGAGTAATTTAATAAAAAAACTTGCAAGTTAAAAGTATGAATATCGTTCTGGAATATATTCCTGAGAACCATGACCTTAGTCAATAGTCATAGGATAATTTGGGCAAAGAAAATCTTAACCGTAAAAAACAAAGTTGAAATCTAATGTAGGTTTTAAAGAAAGCTGCAGAAATAAGCATTGTCCAAATGTCTACAAGGTGCAACTCAAATTTAATAATAAAATTTAATTTATTATTGAATTATAAAATATATATGTACAATGCCATCTTCGAAAGACTATTGTAACTTTTTGTTAGAAATTTAAACAGGAACGTTGCTTTTTCATGTGTACTCCTAGTTTTCACTTCATACAATAGATGGCAGCACTAGTTAAGCAGCGCGGTGTTGGTCACTGTTGTTAGTAGGTGGAGCTTTAATAATAGAGTGAAGACTGACTTTTCGAGTATCAATGATCATCAATCAACACTACAATCATATTTTGGGAAACAGCACCAGTCAACATGGCTCTTCTCAAAGACATTTGGCTATATATAAATAAATTATTTTTTATATTGGCACGAGAAAGATTCTGCAATGTTTCTGATGTATTACGTAGGTACAAGAACTTGGTTTATTTAAGTATTTCTGTGCGTCTCATATAACGCATAAATAATATTAGTTTTGGTACAGTGTGTTTGCCATGTTGTTCAAAATTTAAATGAGTGTGATATTTCAACTTCAGGTGATCCTTTTACATATTATTATATTAACATAGGTATGACCTGCGGGTATGACAAATAGGGCTGGCGCGAGCAAATCTTTGAAGGAGTCGAAATACAAGGGCAGTTTTCCGAATAATGTTACAGGGCCATACTACACATTTTTAGACAGAATATATATTTTGAGAATAAAATTGAATAATAATATATCAAAAAATACGCTCAGTAGTCACATTCCTACATAGTCCTGACCCCGCCCCGTAAGATCAGTTAAATCTTGCATCTTGGGTATCAAAAACTATGAACAACTTTTCGGTCTCACAAACCCGACCTGAGATCGAAGCGGGAATCGAACCTGTCGACTCTTGTTTAATAGCTGGCGTCTACCCAGCTGCACCACGGAAGCCGTATTTGGATTTAATTTCAGATTATCTCGTATGAGTGTGTAGCGTTTAACTCCAATAACTACAGCTTTTTAGGATAACATTTTAATCTTGTTTGGAGCGCTAGAAAACGGAATTACGAATAGCTTCACATACCGAGACGTTTTAATCTTCCGTTTTATTATATTTTCTTAGCATAAGCTTGGAAATATTCTCAATAGATCTTCGTAACTGGCTCCCTTGACTACGACTCTGTTTGAACAAAGGAAACTATTTGAATGATCGTTGAATGTTTCTCTATCAAATGCGATAGTTTTACTGTATCGTGAATATATAGGGACTATCAGAATATAGACCGCATTCTACATTGGGTGATATTATAAATTATACACTCGTTGTATTAACTTGTAGTATGCCCAACGGTCATCAATGTTTAAAATGTTATAACTAAAATTAACTAGTATTTAATTTAAAGAGGTGTCACAATTTTCCATACCCTAATCTCCAAAAACTGCTCAACATTTTAATAAGCCAATTCCAAAATCCCACATTACCTTACAATTTCATACGAACAATCAAGAACCATATCATAATTCGCAGCCATAAGTCAGTGACACACAGGTGTACGTGTACAATGACAATTAACAGAGGTATTGTGTCGTGTATTGTGCAGTAAGGACGAAGTTGAGGCAAACAATGGATATAATACATAACGTGATAAACCTCAACCCGTAGGGGATGCCTGTTCAGAAGAGATTTCATCTTGTTTAGTGGTTAAGTTTTAAATTGAACTGGCGTGAATATCCTTACTATATTGTAAATGCGAATGCTAGTTGTTGATCGATTATCATGGAGTTTTTCTTACACATGTTCTTGTGTACAAAAATAGATATAAGATACTATTCGTTTAAAAAAAGAGATTGGGGTTCCCAAAGCAGTTAAACATACTTTTGGTTCTTTAATCAATGCTTTTTATGCGTAATTTGATAGACTTTACCTACATACAGGGTATATCAAGACTGCTACCCAAAATGAAGCTGGTTGGTAGTTTTAGTGACTTCAGACACAATGCAACTAAATTTTGTGCAAAAAATTGCGACTAATTTCTTTTTCTATCGTTGTATTAGGATGGTAAATACATAGTGTTTTTCTTAAATAACAGTGTATACCCTTTTATTTTTAAAGACGCTATGGTATGCAAGACATTAAAGTAAATATTTTAGCAATAACTCTGGATTTACCACCCAAACTCGACGATATTTAAAAAATAATTTAAAATAATTGTCGCGTTTCCTAGCGAAATTTTTAGTTGCGTTGTATTTGTATTCACTAAAACTTCCACCCGGATTCGTTTTCGGTAGCAGTCTTGATATACCCGGTATACAACAGCAATGATGATTTCAAAACAGGTTTATGTAAAAACAGTATTAATGGAAGTTGAAGCACTGCATATTTTTTAATATATCTGACCTCACATAACTATTTATGTTGTGCATACATTTCTGGCATTTGTACAAATTGGAATGGATTTATAAATTATATTTATGTTAGATGTTGGATAAACTAATGCTTTGTAAAGTATCACAAAATATTGTGTGAACTGACATACCTTGCTTTATTATTAAGTTAAACTAAACTAACAAAATGTTTAAGTCTATGCTGATTTCAGGTGTAATGGAAAAACCTATACATGATGGAGAAGGAGAGAAATATATGGCTGTTAATGATTGTGTGGATAAACTTGCAATTGGTCTCGATGCAAACAGCCATCCACTTCTGTTTGATGTCAATAGGCAGGTGCTTTTTTTATTTTATATCTAAAATAGTATTCTTTTTTTCCAAACCTTTTCGTTCTGTAAAGTGATGAGTAAGGCGCATGCGAAGCATATATTTTTTATATTGACAAAGTAAACAGTAGTGCAAATGCACTGTTGTATTTCGGTTTGAAGGATATTGTAGCCAACGGAATTAATGGACATATTAGGACCTTATATCTTATTGCTTTGTAATTCAAGGTGTTGTTTGGTTTTGGTACAGTTCATGAGCAGTCGTATCGCTTACCATCAGGCGAATGACACGCTTGTCTCGCCATTCATTTTAATAAAAAAAGAATGTTCCCAAGTATAGATTTTATTCGTAAAATCTAACTACTACCCAATAATGTGATTGACATTAAAAGTCTCTGAGTACGGCAGTTAATATACATTTCATAAACATGAAACAAAGCGTAAGAAGGCTTCGTTCCGAGTTATTACCATTTGCAAATTGCGATGGTCATTAAGCTGTATCATAAAACTTGTGGCTGGTTTGAAAATTATGACACTACACTTGAAACTTAACTAGAACTTAGAACCTTTTGTCCATTATTTATGTGCATACATTGTAAAACTAAGTTTATGTATTTTATTTTCAGACTACGGTAGTCAGGACTCAAATTTTAAGACTGGTGTCCTTAAAGTTCATTTTTGCACTGCACTTTTGAAATTTATGGAAGAATTATAGTTACTTAGTGACTATATGGCCTAACCACTCTCAATCGTACTCTCGATTGTAGAGGAGGCCCGTGCCCTGCAGTGGGACGTATATGGGCTGATACAGTGAGTAGGTAGATAGAGATACAGAAAATTGATAATTATAGAAAAATGACAAATAATAATGGGTACCCTAGAAATTGTTATTTCATTTCTAAGATTAATACAAACAATCTAGATGTGTTTTTACTAATCAAAACAAAATTAACAAGCAGAATCGAAACCACAACGTCCCAGGTATAAGTTTAAGTATTTTCATTAGTAGTCAACGTATCTTATTTACATACACCTCACAAAGCTACAGACACATCTGCCAAAGCGGCGGCAGACAGGAAGGAGAGAACTGTACCATGAGAGATGTAAAGAACTTCTGCCGGATGCACACACCCGGGCAGGCGATGACAATAAGAGAAATGCGAACGAAATGTACCAGTTAATATATGAATGAATAATTATAAGGACCTTGCCTATAAATCAACAAATAAATTATTCAAACATTATGACAGTAAACCAAAGTTAGGGTATGGAGTTGGCGTTTCGTACACCAAAAGTTATGTTTTTGTATTAAATTTATAGCTACTAGTTTTTACAAGATAGATTATTGTTGATTTTTTTTCTCAATATATACTTTTTAATTTTCATATTAATATCATTTTTGAACTATTTTGGTAGATTTAGTTATTGCGTTAAATAAATACCACTCTGCATAGTGCATATAAATATTTCACTCCTGCCATAATTTCTCTACCAATATTGCATGAGGCAACTTGATGCTGTATTCATGCTGCTCCAATATGGATCAATGAATGAATGATTTCAATAAACTGTGGGCCAGTAAATTGGTAAAAATTTAAACCATCGATTCTGCTTCTGATATTGATTACCAACAAATAATTGCCGATCCGAGATTCATCACTTATAAAGAAGTATTATTTAAAAGGAATATCTTTAAATGAGTAGTAACATGAAACGATTACGTTTCGAATTCATCAGCATAATGGTTTCAAGTTTCAACTAAAATATGTTTAGTTGCAAAGTTCAAAAACAACGAACAATGTTAACATAATAATGCCTGAATGAGCTTATAAACTGAAAATTAAATATTTACCCCTCGTTACGTAGTGAGGAATTTCTTCGCTTGCTCGTCTGACAGGCTCATGTTCAACTTGCCTTGTCTGGAAACGCTTGCTTCAGTTTTATTTGAAACTCTATGAGCAAGTTGGGCGAAGTTTACGTTCGTATACTCCGCCGACGTAAGTGTTTCTTCGCTTTAATTTCATGTTTTTATTCGGTGCTACGGGTCTGATGTTGCTAAAATGTTGGGGAATAATAATGCAGTATGTTTGTGTTTTTCAAAGTGGTGGCGGAGTATATTTATATTTTTGCATAGAGATAATTCATAAGTCGGGGAGTGTGATATACAGTACTTCTGATACTCGAAAGTATTCACGATTTCCAAGCGATATAATTTAATGAAAGTTTAATGGTCAAATCGCTGAACAAGAACATGATGAATGTGGGTTTTATAAGTATCAACAAAAGTGTTACATACGAATATTTGTCAAATAGACTACAAAAAACAATACGCTTAAATGCATCAAGCATTTTCTAAATGCTCTAAAATGAATTTATTATTATTTTACTGGTGGTAGGTCTCTTATATGTGAGAGGCTGCCTGGGTGGGTACCACCGCAATGTCTATTTCTCCCGTCAAACAGCAGTTTCAATGCACTGTTGTGTTTCGGATTGAAGGACATTGTAGCCAGAGTAACTACTGGACATATTGAGACTTAACATCTTGTGTCTCAGGATGGCGAGCGCAGTGGAATGCCAAGCATTGCTTTGTAATTCAAGGTGTTGTTTGGTTTTGCTACTGTTCATGAGCGGTCGCATCGCTTACCATCAGGCGAACGGCATGCTCGTCTCGCCATTCAATGCAATAAAAAAAAAAAAAAATTTACAAATATGATTTCACAAATCATTTCTAAATATGTATATTTATAAAGGAAATGAAAAGAATCATCATTCAAATCATTAATGGTTATTTGAAGTCTATAATGGGCGGTAAAGATACATTTCCCTTAAGCACACAACTGTATTGTATCCACGGATCCACCGGAAACAAAGGCTTGATTGATTAACAAAAACATTGCAAAAACCGGCAAGTCATTGGAATTTATGAAAAATATTGGTTTACCGGCACACGTTAATAAATTGGAAAGTGTTACTCATATTGTTGTGATTAATAATACATCATTCGGATATTGGAATGCGTGTGCTCAATGCTGTAGCGATAAAACGTATGTATTGTTGATTGTAAGAATATAATACTAGGATCGGCCAGTAGTAGATATATGATTACTTTTCGCCGTTTGACTTTGTGGCTGCTTGCTGACATGCATTTTTTTGCTTTGATTTAGGAGCCCTATATTGTAAGATAGAAAATTTTTGAGCTGGAAAATGTTTTATACGTTGAGGATATATAAATTAAACAAGAGACGATTGGAGATTCGTAAAGACATAGTATTGACTATCAAACCGTAGATCCCTGATCCAGGTTATAAACCAGTAATTATTAAGTTCTATTTTAATCGATAATTAAAATCTTTTTCACGCAAAACAATTCTCTTTTCCCCAGTGATCTTTTCTTAGTGACCTGCATCCAGCAACTCCCTGGGATTTTTATTAGTCCATCCATCCACCTTAATCAGCTATTCTATTTTGATTAGCTGAATAAAATCAAGTAAAGGAATTTAATAAGGAAGAATAGCATAATTCTAAACCAGAGATATGCTAAATTAAAGTAATCAATTCTTATGATTTACACGAATTAAAATACATGAGAGAGGAGAATGAAACATGGCAGCCAGCAGAATTAGTTCCTTCTACAAATGTTTAATGTAACGAACATTGCGTGGTTTTGACGTTGGCTTCATTTTGTATTAATCATTTACAAATAAAGTGTGAGATATTTAGACAATTTTGGAATAAATATATTGTTGACTATCTCGATGCTGAAGTTGTATTGCCGTAGGGTTACAACGCAACCCCAGGTCTCGGGTTCAAATTCCGAGCCGGCCAAAATGATATTGGAGTTTTCTGATTTGCGCCCGACATGGCGAAAAACTCGCTCCTTATCACTTCGTGGTTGCTTCGTGGAAACACAAGGCAAAACGTGGGTGTCCTGGTAGCAGCCTACCCCATTCTGGGAACAAGGTTTGAGTGTATGTACGTAAAAAAATATATGATAAGTATTGTAAATTGATTACATTTGAATGTGTGACCAGAACAAATATGCACAATAAAACAATACAGTATTATATTTCTAAAACAAAAGTAAAAATCCCATTAGTCGGTAGTTCCGATACTAATCTCTTCAAAGTAACAAATGAACCGCGGTATTTTTACTACACGCTTTAGCAATTCTTTGGGATTTTAAATAGACGACAACGCAATGTGCCGCACCAAAATACCTCCCGAAAATAACCGTAAACACGTGTCCTTGGTAGGATTTTAATGTGCTCCAGTCATGTAATTTAGATGCATGTAATGTTATAAAAATATGTTATAATAATGTCTGGGACAGCTTATTTGTCATACCTGGGCGAAAAGTATGTGCAAGTGGTTGTGAGTAATCAATGCATATCGGTAAATAGATGAATTGATCGAGTGTGTTTAGTATTAGAATTTTCTTGCCTTATAATATGTTTTTAGCCTATATATATGTAGCAACTACTCCGTGGCACAGTTGGTAAGACGCCGGCTATGAAAGGAAAGGTCCTAAGTTCGATTTTCGCACTGAGACAAATGTCTGTATGATCCATGGGTATTTGTGGTTCGCCCTCTTAACTCATGGAATGAAAGCCACAAGGCGAATCGTGGGTGTCCTATTAGCACCTCTGCCTAGCATTTTGGGAAAAAGGCGTGAGTTTATGTAAAATTCATCAACCAATTTCGAAAGTTCCCGCAACAAGTAACCTAATTAAAAATGCCAGCAATTTGTGTAAAAGTTGTATGAAATATGATATTGTGTTTTACGCCATAAATATTAATTGTAAAATGTTAGTTAATGTTGTAGGGTAACTTAGCATACCACACCAAAATGTAATTCAACATGGGAGGCAAAATAATATAAATCTTTGCCACACATACGCTAATTTCACGGGCATTTATATTTTTTTTAAATAATGCAACTTGAATAAATTTGTCATATTAAACTGATGAGTTATTTTGCTAGTGCACGCCTTTTTTCACTAGTACCAAAAACCACTTTTCACCTGTGTGTTCCGTCCTATGATGTAATAAGGGTAGAGGCTATCGTCATATCGGGCACAAATTCCTGAGTCCAAACCGACAATGATTAGAAAAATCCAATATCTCTTTGTCCGACCTGGGCTTCGAAACCAAACCCTCAGCTTTACAGTCTTACCTTAGTACAACTGCGTTACCAAATCTGTCGATGATAGGTAGTTTACTAATAACATAATTCTATTTTTGAAGTAGATTAAATATGATTAAAACTTTTGGTCTTAGTTAACTAGGTTTACATTCTTTTATTAATTAAATAAAAATGAATCCAAAACAAAACTCCTACCAAAGACAATCAATATAAAACCGTGTGTTAACACAACTGGGTCTATCGCCGTAAAACGTGTCTCTCTTCTTCTCTCACACAACTAGGTCTGGCTCTGTAGTCGGTATCGGTGTATTTTCATTTAAATGGCGCACCGGCGTTTGTCGGACGTACAATGACCGTCACGAAAGCGATGGAGTGGCTTTCATATTGAAAGCGTAATCCGAAGCTAAGTCTCATCCCGAACCTCGTGCGCTGGTCATTAAAATTTCAAATTTACACATGCTCCAATGAAATGTTAATTGGGATGTTGTATATACCGAATTCTAGATGTTTTTCTTCGATCTGTTTATGAGTTTTGTTTTTTTTTTACTTGTCCTGAAATTAGTTGGGTTCGATTTACATACAACTGTATTACTTTGATAAGTCATCCAGGCGCTATCAATTTGGGATGAGACACCGGGAAATCCCAAACTAGATAGCTCTACCTTAAAGTCAAACCTAAAATGACATGTCTTATATTTCATTTCACCACTTTAACGGTGGAGGAAAACCTCGTAAGGAAAACTACATTTCATAGTTAATTATAATTTCTGTGGTATTTAAAGTCCACCAACCATTAGACCAGCATGGTAGATTATATGGCCTAACTCGGTTTAATGATTAATCATTCTCTCGATTGTAGAGGTCCGTGCCCTGCAGAATAAAAGCTATATAAAACAGTGAGAAGTATATGGGGTATAACAGTACAGTACATTTAAATTACGATACCATGACATGCAGTACGGGTAATAATTCAAATTCTTCATTCACATTACTAAAACCTTTGTATTCGATCAGAAACGCGCCGTAGATAGGAGGAATTGTTGATGGAAGCAAATATACTGAAAGTGGATATTTTAATTGTCTAATTATTCATAGTTAAACTACAAGAGAAAATGGCGATAATATTTCTAATAAAACTCATTGTAATTATTTTTTGGCCTAATATACTAGTTGTAATTGCATTTTTATCCTAATATACTTGTTGTAATTACTTCACAAAAGCAGCTTCCAAACCACTTCCACATTATTTCAGACCGCAAACTCGTTATTAATGGGTAAATAAGCCTTCAATCCAAACTTTTAATTCCACTACCATTAGGCAAAAAACAAAGCACTTTCATATTTAAAGTTGGGAAATGTTTACACTCGATTTATGGCTCTGGTATTTTATTAAAAGAGTAATAATGCATTTAGAATTAAAAAAAGGATTAGGTTCAGAAACTAAATTATGAGTTCTAAATAAAAGATGGAGTAATTTTAAGGGGCGTGTAAGTGTTTAAAGAAGCTGATGTCAAGCAGTATATTATTTTAGGTCGGATATGATTGTGACGCAAGATTTGTTTCATAATATTCAATTTCGACGCAAGAATTCCACAACTTTGTGTTCTCAATCGATGTTTCGATCATGTAACAGAGTAGGTCAATGGAATTGAATATAATATTTTTAATTAAGAATTCGTATCAAAAATTTAATGCAAGGTCGCCTTCATAAACAATTTAATGATGCCCTAAATATGCCGTAACGTCTCGAATATTATTATGAAGTCAATTTGCATGTAACATTTTATTTTTACAAAGTTACGAAGACATTAGGTTGTCATAATAAACGCCGTCTACCGTCGTAAACAACTCCGTTTCGAATAATGATCGAAAGCAAACCTTAAATTTTATCTAAACGACCACATTTGGATCAAAATGTAATGTTTCAGTAATTCTGTCGTACTTATAAATGTGAGAGTATTTGGTTTTTCTTTTTTCACGCAACAATAATTCAGCATTATTTTTGGTAAGATATTTAAAATTTATTCTATAATTTGCAGCTATACCAACATCATAATATGGCATACTACACGTTATTGCAATAAGAACATGTTGGAGAATATGTATTTTAATAATTATGCGTGCTTATGAAAGCCGTACAAATATTTAGAGCATCAGTTTCATTTTATTATAACCATCCGTTAATCTTGTTCCCCAACCTCTTTACCTGTTTTTTTCAATAATAACATTATGATATGTCTATTGATATGTACCCACCCATAATATTAAGAGGGGGTCTATGTGAAATGGCCTTTTTCACAACGTTTTTTCTTGGTGATCTTTATTATTAGGTCTTTAAAAAATATATGTTGATCTACACTATATAGAGCATGTCCCCTTCTTTTCAGAATTCTTAAAAGTGTATTAAAAGTACTTGAAATAAAATTGCAAAGTGACCTCTGTTTTCGCATTTACAACGTTTTTCTCTTAAACTATGAGCACTAGGATTATTGTATTATTATCAGGATATTAAGAAATGCAAGACGGATGGGGCCTTCTTTTTATTCTATCCAATTTCTGTCTCATTTATTTTTAACGAATTTTTGCACATATCGATACTCTAAATCGCGAGCACGTCCCCGCTGTCGCCCAATAAATCAGTGCGGGACGAACCGCCGTGCTAAACGGAGGTATATGTCGCTTGTCTCCGCAATATCAAAGTAAATTGAATATTGCTATTTCGTTCGACATATTCATTGAGTACGCTTAGGGGCGGTCTAACCGTAGTGAATGATTAATTCACTATCGTATTTAACAGCAATCGTGGCGCAGTTGCCTGGATGGCAGCTGATAAAAGGGTGGCCGCGGGTTCGATTCCGCATCGTAACAATTGTTTATAGAAGAAACATTTCATTTTTTGCATTTTTGTAACACGTGTATTTTTACATGTTTGTATTTTAGATTTTTGAATATTTCGATTTTTGTTTATTATGAATAAACCCAAAAATTACTTAACCGACCGACTTAATCTTAAAATTCTTTCACCATTCGAATCCAACATTATCCTGGAGTAACATTGGCTGTATATTTGGCTAAAGGAGTTGAAATAAGGGTTGAAATGAAAAATAAAAACCATTGAGAATATATTATTTTTAAATATATATATTTATGTATATATTAAAAAAATAACCCTAACCATTCGGTGATCATTCGGCAGTGATCACCGAATGGTTAGGGGCACCCTGAATATCAATGTCCAATCGGAAAGGCGTCGCTTGATGAAATCTACGCTCCGACCTACTCGCGCCCATATCCAAAACCCCGAGAGCTTTCAACTCGAGCTGACAAATCGCTTTGATTGTCTAGGAGAAAACCTTGCAGTGGACGAGCTAAACAGCAGTTTGGTAGAAGCTGTCCATACGGTGGGATCTAAGTATTTTAGACCTCGCCGTAGAGATAGACCACAAAAACTCTCGATCCACACTCTTGACCTCATGGCCGAACGTCGATCTTTGACGCTGCAGTCTTCCGTTGACGCCGAAGCATATCGGCGGCTCAATAGACAGATCTGGAAGTCCTTGCGACACGATGTCCGTGCTCACAATACTGTGAGCATTAAGGAGACAATTGAGCGGAACGGAGGCTCCAAAGTGTTTGCAAGAGACTTGTCTATTGGGCAAAGCCAGTTGTCTAGGCTGAAGACGGAAGACGGCCGCGTAGTATCGACGAGGGCAGAGGTATTAAGGGAGATCGAGAGGTTCTACGGACAGCTTTATACCTCGGTTGCCAAACCTGCTGTTAGCTCGGCCGAAGACCCGAGAGCCGAGTTGATCCGACACTTTAGCGATGATATCCCGGACATCAGCCTGTGTGAGATTGAGATGGCCCTGAAGCAACTTAAAAACAACAAGGCGCCGGGCGAGGACGGAATAACTTCAGAGCTTCTGAAAGCGGGCGGAACGCCGATACTGAAAGTCCTTCAGAGGCTCTTCAATTCCGTTCTCCTCGAGGGCTCAACGCCAGAGGCATGGAGCAGGAGCGTGGTGGTACTGTTCTTCAAAAAAGGTGATAACACTTTGCTGAAGAATTACAGGCCCATCTCGCTCCTGAGCCATGTCTATAAGTTGTTTTCGAGGGTCATCACAAATCGTCTCGAACGCAGGTTTGATGACTTCCAGCCACCCGAACAAGCCGGTTTTCGAAAAGGCTTTAGTACCATAGACCACATCCATACGCTTCGGCAAGTTATACAAAAAACCGAGGAATATAACTTGCCGCTTTGTTTAGCGTTTGTGGACTATGAGAAAGCCTTTGATTCGATCGAGACTTGGGCTGTGCTACAGTCTCTCCAGCGGTGCCATATCGACTATCGGTACATCGAAGTGTTGAAGTGTATATACAACAACGCCACCATGTCGGTCCGAGTACAAGATCAGAGTACGAAGGCTATTCCACTACAGAGAGGCGTGAGACAGGGAGATGTCATATCTCCGAAACTGTTCACTGCCGCGCTGGAAAATGCCTTCAAGCTCTTGCAGTGGAAAGGATTCGGCATCAACATCAACGGCGAGTATATCACTCACCTTCGGTTTGCCGACGATATTGTAGTCTTGGCTGAATCGCTGGAAGACCTTAGCACTATGCTCGAAGACCTCAATCGAGTCTCCCAACAGGTGGGTCTTAAAATGAACATGGACAAAACGAAGATCATGTGGAATGTCCAAGTTGTTGACGAATATGTCTATTTAGGACAAGTGGTCCGGTTAGGCAGGTCCAACTTCGAGAGAGAGGTCAATCGTCGAATCCAACTCGGTTGGGCAGCGTTCGGGAAACTACGCGACGTCTTCTCGTCCAAAATACCTCAGTGCCTTAAATCGAAAGTCTTCGATAGTTGTGTGTTGCCAGTGATGACTTACGGCACCGAGACGTGGCCTCTCACTATGGGCCTTATTAGGAAGCTCAAAGTCACTCAACGAGCTATGGAGAGGGCTATGCTCGGGGTTTCCCTACGAGATCGAATCAGAAATGAGGAGATCCGTAGGAGAACTAAAATAACCGACATAGCCCACCGGATTAGCAAGTTGAAGTGGCAATGGGCCGGGCACATAGCGCGGAGATCTGATGACCGATGGGGTCGGAAAGTACTCGAATGGAGGCCGCGTAGCGGAAAGCGCAGCGTAGGACGTCCACCAACAAGATGGTCCGACGACCTGGTAAAGGTCGCGGGACGTCGCTGGACACAGGCTGCCTCCAACAGGTCTCTGTGGAAATCATTGGGGGAGGCCTATGTTCAGCAGTGGACTTCCTTTGGCTGATGGATGGATGGATGGATATTAAAAAAATAATCTTCAATAGTTTTTATTTTCCATTTAAGTCCTTATTTCAACCCCTTCAGGTAAATATATAGCTTCTGTCATAATTAACATTCGAAAAGGGAAAGAATTTTTTTAAATCGGTCCAGTAATTTTTGAGTTTATTCATTGTAAATAAAATATAAATGTATCTATCCTCTTTATCATATTAGAAAAGAAAAACAAAAATACAAATATTAAAAATCTAAAATACAAAATACGCTAAAATACAAATATTTCCTTCTTGTAACTGTGCGTGATAGATTTCCTAGGGATTTTGGTTCAATTTTCAAAACACCAATTCTCTTCAACGGCTGACGGGCCTGCGGGCGAGCGAGCGAGGGGCGGGCGAGCGTGGAGCAGCGGTTCGTTTCTTGTCTTCCTTTGGAGAGGTCCTCTTCTGGCGGGGCCCGGCGCGAAGCTGCCGATACGGCCAAACCGCCCCTCTTTTATATCCTTTCTCTGTCCACGCTCACCCCCCCTAGCCTCCCTCACCCTTCTGCACCCGTCATAATCTTTATTTCATAATTGTTATTACAATTTTCTTACAATTGTTTCAATTTACATACGACAATATGGGGCTCATCCCCGCGCAACCCCTCACACCAGGCACCCATCCCTAAGGACTCCCGGGGCGTGAATGCGGCTGGGTTTTGGGTGCGGACAGTTTTGTTCTACGACACCCCACCCCGCTTGTACCACGTCACCGAGGCGCCCCCCAGCCCCTTCACCTCCTCGGGAGCCGCACTGCGCATGCGCAGTAGGCACATAGTGTGAGGTTTGGGAAAATGAAAACGCTTCAGGAATAATGATTTATTTTCAACTAAAGTTAGTTCATGTCGTGCACATTTCTCCCGCCGTCGCAGCTCGCGATTTCCACTGGGAGCACGACGATCTTCCGGGACGGCCGCCGCAGGATGTGCCCGTTGCTCGTTGTGACGGGGAAGACGACTCGCACCTCGCCATCTTCCCCGGGGTAGATGCTGGACACCCGGCCTCTCGGCCAGACGTTTCTCGGCAGGTTGGCGTCGCACACGACGACTAAGTCTCCGACTTTCGGGGGTGCGCCGGTGGTGCGGGGCTCCCGCCGGTGTTGGAGCGAAGGCAGGTACTCCCTCACCCAGCACCGCCAGAACTCGTCGGCCAGTCGCTGCGCGCGCTTCCAGCATCGGCGCGCAGAAGTGTCGTCGTCCGTGAAGTCGCCTGGCGCCGCAACGTGACAGTTAGGCCGCAACAATATGTGGTTGGGGGTTAACGCCTCCGGCTCGTCGGGTGTCACGGCCACATGAGTGAGTGGTCGTGAGTTCACAATGTTTTCTATCTCCGTTAACAGTGTGTGCAATGTCTCGTCACTCGGGTATTTCTCTGTTAATATCACTCGCAGGGATTGTTTAACGCTGTGTATCAGTCTTTCCCATGCTCCGCCCATGAAGGGTGCGGCGGGGGGAATGCGACGCCAGTTGATACAGCGTGCATTTACCTCTCTTCCTGTTGCTTCCCACGCCTCCTTCAACTCCTTATACGCAGCCTTGAAACACGTCGCGTTGTCTGACCATAGCTCCGTCGGTTGGCCTCTGCGCGATGAATCGCCTGAGCGCTGACACGGCAGAGTCCGCGCTCAGTGATGCGACTACTTCCAGATGCACCGCCCTTATGGTCATGCAGGTGAATAGGGCAACCCATCGCTACTCCCGATGTCTTCCGACGGTCACTTCCAGCGGACCGAAGTGACTCTTGCTGTGAGCCTCGACATTGCCACGGCGTTTGATAGGGTCTGGCACCGTGGTCTCCTGTCCAAGCTTCCGGCATACGGTCTACCCGGCAACCTGTGTTCGTGGATTTCCGGCTTTCTGCATGGGCGTAGAATACGTGTAGTCGTTGACGGACACGCTTCGGCGCTCATGTCGGTAAATGCCGGAGTTCCTCAGGGCTTGGTGCTGTCACCCACTTGTTTATTCTGCATATCAATGACATGTTGTCGCTTGGCAACATTCATTGCTATGCAGATGACAGCACGGTTCATGGGCGATACCACTGCGGGCCTCCAGGTTGCCGTGTCGAAACTGTGAAGGGACGCGAAGATCTTGTCATTGAGCTCAACCGGACCTTGGATCTCATTTCTACATGGGGTTCCAGGAACATGGTTGAGTTCAATGCCAAGAAAACCCAGGTGTGTGCGTTCACGTGCGAAAAATCCCCGTTCTCTCCCCTCCCCATTCTTCCCCTCTCAGTGCGGAATGACCTGAGTATCCTCGGTGTGGATATCCGCTGTGATCTCAATCCAAGGAATCACATCGAGGGCGTAATATCTGCCACATCACGTAGGGTTGGAGTCCTGAACAGGGTGCGTCGGTTTTTCACGCCCGGTCAGCTTTGTCGCTTATATAAAGCGCAGGTCCGGCCGGGTGTGGAGTACTGCTCGCACCTCTGGGATGGATCCGCCCAGTACCTGCTCGATGCCTTGGATGGATTGCAGCGGCGGGCCATCCGCATTGTGAATGATGCAGACGTTACGAGCAACTTGGAGTCGCTACAACTCCGGAGAGATGTCGCCTCTCTAAGCGTGTTCTACCGCCTGTATCACGGTGAGTGCTCTAAAGAATTGTTCAACTTGATCCCCTCCTCTCCATTCTTAACCAGAACCACGCGTGCTGGCTTGCGAAGCCATAGCTTGACGGTCCACACCATCCCGGCGCGAACCAAACGGTTCTCAAATTCGTTTTTGTGCCGCACCGTCAGGCTGTGGAATTGTTTGCCGGCGCACGTGTTCCCTCCTTCCTACAATCCTGGGTCCTTCCGCCGTCTGGACTGTTTCTGGGACTGCCGTCCGATGCCAATGGATACTCTGCCTGGGCGGCATTGGCACTTTCCATCAGGTGCAATGACGCCACTATGCCAGGCCAGTATAAAAAAAAAAAAGAAGTAGTCTAGTCCCGTGTAGGAGAAGGGTCGTATGTTGTGCGCCAGTCGTGCCGCGGGAAGATCTCCTGTGGCTGGGATAGTGGGCTTCGCTTTCCTTATTTTGCATGGTGGGCAATTTTTCAATACTCATTTCACGGTCGGCCGTATTCTAGTTATCCAGAACCTTTGTCTTAGTTCATTTACCACCATTTCCACTCCTCCATGGAACATCCTTTCGTGCACATGTTGCACGTACATCTTCGTGTATTCATGTTGTCCGTCTAACAGGACTGGATTTGTTGTGTCTTCGCTTACACTTTTCGCCGCTGTTATTCTTCCGCGCAAACGCAATAAGCCGTCCTCTCCCACGAACACACGTAGGGAGGCGAGTCGTTCTGTCGGCAAGGGTGGGCTTCCGCTTATGACGCACAATCTTTCACTCGCGTAGCTGTCATCTTGCACTTTTCTTAGCCACAATTCTTCGGCGCGCCTTAGGTAACACGCGTCCAGACTCATGAACTTTTTCTGTTGTACCTTAAGCTCCGGTCTCGATTTGCTATCACTTTTCTGGTAGGCGCTCCACGTGGGATCCTGCTGAGTGTTGCCTTTTGTGCACTTTCGTCTTGCGGCCATCGTAACGTGTGTTTTCCGCCTACACAAGTCCATGAATTGCAACACTCGCGCCACGGTTCGCACTGCACTACTCCACTTCGCGAATCGACACAGATCAGGCAAACAGGTGTAAGCCTTTTCTTCTCTGACACTTAGACACTTTCTTCATTCATTTTGTCGATCGGCACTTTCACTTCCACCGGCCACTCTCCCGCCGGTTGGTGCAGGAACTCCGGTCCCCGGAACCATCGGTTATGTGCTTCAAATCCGGTCGGCGTATCTCTTGTGGCATCGTCCACCACATTGTCGCGCAACGGCACCCAGCGCCACTCTTTTACTTTCGTTAATTCTTCGATTTCGGCTAGACGATGAGCGACGAAAGTCTTGAAAGCGCGCGGTTCCGCCCTTATCCATGCGAGGACTGTTCGGGAATCGCTCCAGTATATTTTTTTCTTGAATTCGAAGTTGTGCTCTTCACATGTCTTGGTCGCGAGTCGCGCGCCGAGCAGGGCCCCTTGTAGTTCCAGTCGTGGAATAGACGTGGGCTTCAGCGGCGCCACACGGCTCTTGGCTGCGGCTAGCGCGCATACGTATGTACACCGCTGCCGAGTATGCTTCTTCGCTGGCGTCCACGAACGTGTGCAGCTCTCTTTCCACCACCGGCGGTTCTATGTCGTAACATCGCGGTATGCGCAGATCCTTTAAGGTGCGCAGGTTGCTCAGCCATTCGACCCAGCGAATTCGTAGTTCTTCTGGGATGTGGTCATCCCATCCGATCCCGTGTCGCCATGTTTCCTGCATCAGCCTTTTCGCCGGGGTCGTTATTGGTGACACCAAGCCGAGAGGGTCGAAAAGCGACATTAAGACACTCAAGGCTTCCCTTTTCGTTGGTGGCCGTTCATTGCCCAACAGAAGAACCCCACCGGAGGGGTTCTTCCTTCATTGACGCGAAACCCAATGCAGTCCTCCTGCCACCGCCACAACAGACCCAGCGTTTTCTCCTCGGCCGTTCCTCCTATGCGCACGGCGGCGTCCTGCCCGCGCGTGCTGAACTGGCGCACTACGATGGGCTCGTTCGACACCCATCCTCTCAGGATAAAGCCTGCTTGTCGGTGAATATGGTCCACTATTTTTGTCACCTCCGTGGCTTTTTCTTTGCTCACGAAGCTGGTGATAAAATCGTCCATGTAATGATTTCGCTCAATTTCCTCCACTGCCTCGGGAAATTGTTCCTGGAACTCTTCCGCGTTCCTGTTCTTTATGTAGAGTGCCGTGCATGGTGACGACGTCGCTCCGAGTATCACCGAAGTCATCTGATATTCCGTAGGCTTCGTGTCTCCTCTCTCCCGTCCTCTCCACAGGAACCTCAGGGCGTCTCTGTCTTCGCATCTGACTTTGATCTGCATGAACATTTCCTTTATGTCCGCCGAGACTGCAAAGGGGTGTTGTCGGAATCTCATCATGATTCCGGGCAGGGATTGCAGGAGGTCAGGACCCGACAGGAGCAGGTCGTTCAGACTGACTCCGTGTGATCTTGCCGCTGCGTCATGTACCACCCTTATCTTGGCTTCGCTGAGTTACACACGGCAAAGTGCGGAAGGTACCAGGTTTTTCCTTGTGGTGCTGGCGAAGCAGTCGGGACCGCGTATCCTGAGACGAGGAGGTTACTTATCCTCTCTTCATACTTCATCTTCAGGTCCTCATCACGGTCGAGCTTCTTTTCTAAATTTCTCAATCTATTGTAGGCATAATCGTAATTGTTGGGAATCGTGCAGTCGTCCCGTTTCCAGAGAAGTCCAGTTTCGAAACGTCCATCTGGCATCCTTCGACTTCTTTCTTGCAGGATTTGCAAAGCGCGCTCTTCGAGATCACTTTTCGGCTTTCTGGGCTCCACTCCGAGCGACTCTAAGTCGAAGAATCTTTTCATCATTTCTTCCATGTGCTCATCCAAACTGTGTGTCCGCAGAAGGCATTGATGTTCTGGAGTGCTGACTTATACCCGTGCAGAACCCATCCCAGCTTCGTGCGAGACGCGACAGACTGGCTTCTGCTCCCGGTCCGCATCTCGAGCGCCACCAAGAACTCCCAGTTGTCTTGCCCAATCAGTATCTTTGGATTGGCGTTCTTATAGATCAGTCGCTCTTGAATATCTTGAAGGTGTGCACAGTGTTGAATGTCCCTCCTGTCGACGCTTTGTCTGGTGGACATCAGGTGCGATACAGTGCATGCGTTGCGTATCATATATTCTTCGTCACTGTAGCGTCCGCGTATTTTGACGTCGACTCTGCGGCTATCTGCGTGTTTTATCGTTCCGTTGAGACCTTGCACTCACATTTCGTCGCGCGGACCTTGCAAGCCTAGCAATTCTGCCAGCCCTTCCTCGACGAGCGTGACGGTACTGCCGTCATCCATGAGAGCGTAGGTGTGCACGCGTGCTCCGCCTTGTCCGGTGAGTGTGACAGGTGCGATCTTGAGAAATGCTTGCCGGTTTCCTCCACGATCGGTCTGTGTGACGAGCTCCGCGGACGTGACCACTTCCTCCTGCACGGACTACCCGGGAGGTGCTGACGGCGTCCTCCCCGTGTTCTTGTGCAAGAAGCGGTGGTGAGCCATCAGGCAACCCTCCCGGCCGCACTTCTTGGCTCTGCAGTTTCCTCGTCGGTGCGTGCTCCTCAGGCATCGGAAGCATATTCGAAACCGCTTCGCTATCTCCCACCGGTCCCCTACGTTGGCGTCTCTGAATTGCTTGCATTCAGGTAACTGATGCTTCTGCTTGCACAGCGGGTACTCTTCCAAGTTGTCGTCCGCGACGAAAGTGCGTTCGATGTTCTTTCTTCCACGCCTTTCCACAGGGACGTCCTCGAGTGGTGCGTAAGGTCCACACTTGTCGGCCTCCTCGCTGAGAAAAGTTGCCAGCCTCTTCAGGTCGGGTACGTATTCCTTGCATGCGGCGGCGTAATCGTACCATTTGCTTCTCAGCGTGGGCGTGAACTTTTCTATAGTCGTCTTGACTGTTTCTGGATTATACAAGTAATGGATCCTCTTCAATGCTTCAATAGCGGCCACAGTATTTGCCACTTTGTCAGCAAATATACACAAATCTCTGGGGCTGTCGGTCAACTTCCCAAGTGTCTTCATTTTTTGCAGCTCGTGCATGGCTAGCGCGTCGGGACGACCGAATCTTCTTTTCAAAGCTTTCATAATCGTCTCCGGCTCCGGTTGGCTAATCAGTAAACCGCTAATCGCTTCGCTCGCCGCCCCCCTGACGCTCTTCCTCAACCGTGAAACGTTTTCAGTTCTTGAGAATACAGCTTCAGTCTCATAGTAGGCAGCTTCGAAAGCGAGCCAGCCGCTGCTTCGCCCATCGAACATGAGCAGCTCCTGCAGGTATCTCGGTGCGTCTCTCGACATCTTCACAGCTTTGGTGAGAGCCGTCGCCAGTGAGGTGACGTCCACGGTCGGTGGCTGACGCGCAGGCCGGGGCTCGTCTTTGCGCTCCCGGTGCTCGCATTCCTTGTTCTTGCGAGCTCCCTGTCCTTGTCCTTTTGAATCATCCTCGTCTGGTGAGTCCTGCTTCTTTGTTGGCGGTTCCTCTTGACCCTCCAACCATTCCTGTACACGACTGGATCGGTCGTGCTCATCTCCGGACTCCACAGAGTCCACTTCATCGTCACTGATTGCGGCGCGTTCATTTTCCAACTTCGCTTGGGCCAACGCAAGCGAGGCGCGCACCTCTTCCAGCTTTAGTTGTGCTATCATTTCCTGTGCCTCGAGCTCAGCAAGCTTCTTGCGCTGCGATCGCTGTGATTTGGCGCCTTTGGATGGCTTCAGGGTGTCGCCGTCGTCCTTCTCTGCCTGCGTGGTCGCGGTGTTCGAACTCGCCGTTGTTTCCGTGTATGCAGTCTCTGAAGTAGTCGCGGTATCCTCGGAGGTCGTCGTCGTTCTTGCAGAGGTTGCAGTTGTCTTCACGGATGGGCCAGCATTCCCTGTGGGCGTGGCACCCGCGCCTCGGGCGGCCGCCGCAGTGCTTTGAGTGATTACTTGTGGTGCACTGGATGGACCACCCTTACGGCCGGGCTCAATCTTTCGGACGCGTCGATCACACTTCCCTTCTTCAAGCGAGTAACAGGCATCTTTTTCCTTCTTGCGGTTGTTCTGAAAAAATACAAATCCCGCGCTGTAGCTTTAAAATGTTCAAACAATCTTCCAGGAACCAAGTCTTCAAGCTGTTAGAAACTTCCAAATGAATCTTGCACCAGGCATAAGTTCCGAGACTTCGAACGACTTCTCCGCGCTGTGGCTTTAAAATGTTCAAACAATCTTCCAGGAACCAAGTCTTCAAACTGTTAGAAACTTCCAAATGAATCTTGCACCAGGCATAAGTTCCGAGACTTCGAACGACTTCTCCGCGCTGTGGCTTTAAAATGTTCAAATAATCTTCCAGGAACCAAGTCTTTAAACTGTTAGAAACTTCCAAATGAATCTTGCACCAGGCATAAGTTCCGAGACTTCCAATCAGAGAATGACCAATCAGATTCGTCGAGATTTCTTCAATATTTCTTCAATGTTGTCCAATTCACCGGCGATATGCGTGGGTTGAGTCTTCAATCTTGATATTTCCTCTTCAAATTCGTCTGCGAATGATCAACGATTGCTTTTTCTTCATAATCCGGATGCGAAGGACCAACGAATGTGCGTGATAGATTTCCTAGGGATTTTGGTTCAATTTTCAAAACACCAATTCTCTTCAACGGCTGACGGGCCTGCGGGCGAGCGAGCGAGGGGCGGGCGAGCGTGGAGCAGCGGTTCGTTTCTTGTCTTCCTTTGGAGAGGTCCTCTTCTGGCGGGGCCCGGCGCGAAGCTGCTGATACGGCCAAACCGCCCCTCTTTTATATCCTTTCTCTGTCCACGCTCACCCCCCCTAGCCCCTCACCCTTCAGCACCCGTCATAATCTTTATTTCATAATTGTTATTACAATTTTCTTACAATTGTTTCAATTTACATACGACAATATGGGGCTCATCCCCGCGCAACCCCTCACACCATGCACCCATCCCTAAGGACTCCCGGGGCGTGAATGCGGCGGGGTTTTGGGTGCGGACAGTTTTGTTCTACGACACCCCGCCCCGCTTGTACCACGTGACCGAGGCGCTCCCCAGCCCCTTCACCTCCTCGGGAGCCGCACTGCGCATGCGCAGTAGGCACATAGTGTGAGGTTTGGGAAAATGAAAACGCTTCAGGAATAATGATTTATTTTCAACTAAAGATAGTTCGTGTCGTGCACAGTAATATTGGTATGGACAGATGAAATAAATAAACACAAAAACCGAACTACAAGTCCGAAAGACCGAACCCGCGTCTGCTCGTTAAACAGTCGGCGTTCAAGCCATTCCGCCACGGTAGCTGTGACGTTTGTTATTGAATTTGTTAATCATCCACTACGGTTAGACCGCCCTTAGCCATACTCGATGAATATGTCGAGCGAAATAGCAATATTCAATTTACTTTTTTTTTTATTCCATTGAATGGCGTGACGAGCATACCGTTCGCCTGATGGTAAAAGATGCAACCGCTCATGAACAGTAGCAAAACCAAACAACACCTTGCATTACAAAGCAATGCTTGGCATTCCACTGCACTCGCCATCCTGAGACACAAGATGTTAAGTCTCAATATGTCCAGTAGTTACTCTAGCTACAATGTCCTTCAATCCGAAACACAACAGTGCATTTAAACTGCTGTTTGACGGGAGAAATAGACATTGCGGTGGTACCCACCCAGGCAGCCTCTCACATATGAGAGACCTACCACCAGTAAAATGATATTGCGAAGACAAGCGACATAGACCTCCGTTCAGCACGGCGGTTCGTCCCGCACTGATTTGTTGGGCGACAACAGGGACGTGCTCGCGATTTAGAGTATCGATAATGTGAAAAAATGTTAAAAATAAATGAAACAGAAATTGGAAAAATAAAAAGAAGGCCCCATCCGTCTTGCATTTCTTAATATACTGATAACAATAAAATAATTCTGGTGCTCATTGTTTACGAGAAAAAACGTTGTAAATGCGAAAACAGAGGTCACTTTGCAATTTTATTTCAAGTACTTTTAGTACACTTTTAAGAATTCTGAAAAGAAGGAGACATGCTCCATATAGTGTAGATCAACATATATTTTTTTCGAAGACCCAACAATAAAGATCACCAAGAAAAAAAGTTGTGAAAAAGGCCATTTCACATAGACCCCTCCGTTTTGTCAAATAATTTATTCAAATGCGCGGACATGTGTTTATTTCCGGCATTCCTCTTTGCTTTTCAAACATCAAAGTGAAAATTTACAATTGAAAAAGTTTTTTGTGTGACATATTTTTGCAGCACTGTGGCAATATTTATTGTTCCGGAATACGGTATGCCATTCATATTGGTAATATTTGTGTCAGCCGAGTTTAAACGCGAAAATATGGAGCGAAATGTACCTTGAAAATTGCCTAGGATCCTGATATATTCACATGTGATGTAATATATAGCACCTACGTGTGAGATGTATGATAGTTTTGTTACGAACTGAATTTTGATCTGAGTAAGATGTGAGGTTAGTGTTCAGTTGTAATCATTTGCTTTAGAGGTGAGAAAACAATAAAAAATGTTTTGAATACCTGCAAACTGTCTTCAGGGCATTGGAAATATGTAAAGTTGATGTAAAGATAATTTAAATATGAGTGGAAGCAAGGTAAAAGCAGCCAAGCGGCTAAAGTATCCTATGACAAAAGACAAAGAAACAGAACAAAACCGACAAATTATTTTTTGCGATGACTTCATTTTAAGGTATATTAGAACTTAGAAGTATAACATAGTAGACAAATAGGGAATATCAGAACGGAAACAAATCGACGTTGGTCGCACAATACTCGTCTTTTGTAATCATTCTCATAGCCCCATGTTGAAAAAGTAGAGTTTTCATCCATTGTGCTTGTCAAAATTACCCGTCAACATAACATTATTTTCTAATACACGATATGCAAATTAATGAGCAGTTGTTTATGCCAAGTTTAAAACGGCTATATTAATAGTTTTATATTGTTCACCTCTGCTCCCCTGCGTGATGAAAACGAAACGTGCGTGCCGCACTAGTTGTTGGCTTAGTTATGAGCAGATTAAAGGAAACCTAGGCTAGGTAAGAAATTACATGGCCATTTTATTGTCATTTGTGGTAATTCAAAGAGAGTTGTTAAATGGAACAACAAGCTACACGTTGTGTAGAATAGAATTAAGCAGGATATGCTTTGATTTTTAATTATTAGCAAACATTTTATACATACACAATAAGCGTACATTAAAGCAACAACAGTAAAGTCACTAGATGTTGCTTTATAGCATATTTCATTCGTTAAATGTCACAATAAGTTTATTTATTTAATCCTTTTTTGCATTACACAGAAAATCAATTACATTAAATAAGTTCGTTATTAATAGTACAACAAAACGGCCTTATCACACAATTTCTTCAGGCAACATTTGGATGGATGTATTAATAAGAAAATGAAAGGGCAGTCTAAGGTCTATATAAAATGATAGTAAGTAAATTAAGGTAAGTAAGTTGTATATGAATTGTTAAGAATAGCCTATTATTTAAATGTTTTTGTGATGTTATTTAAATATCTGTTGTAGGAAAAACGTGGAGTTTCGATTGAGATATTTCAAGAGGTGTCATTGCCTTAGTATTGTCTGCAGAAAACAAACATGAGTTTTTAGTGTTAGGGACAGTAAGATCTCACCAGGTGATCATAAAAATATATACGTCCTTTCTCGTGGATCTCTCGATGCAAGGTTTAAAAGCAAATATTCAAATATCGTATTCAGTAACTTGTAAGGAAATTAAAATAATAATATTAAAGTGAGAAATTAAGAAAGAAAATATTTATAAAATGTTGTAGATATCAAAGAAAATATACGTTACATGATGTGTTTTTTAAATTCGAAACGGTATGATGTCGTTGGTTCTAATAAAGCCACTCGCATAAAGCATGCTTTAAAATAACCGAATGTAAACGAGTGAGCGATCAAAATGTATTTTTGTTGTGGATATAATTATTAGAGCAATCAGTAGCTCAACAGGTAGACGTTTCATGCACGCATTGTATCAGAGTTTACTCTCTCTCTCTCTCTCTCTTTTTCTGTATTCAGCCACAGGAAGGCTTTTTTTTTCAAATATTAATAATTTTCACAATTAATTTAGGTACATTATAATGTTATACACCGACATGATTGTAACTTATGACATAAACCATTGTTTTATATGGCGTTAAAAAGAAGACGGTCGTGTTGCTGGGGGAGTTACTTGTACTGTTTTTTCTTCACAGCTACGTGAACCAACACGTTCAACACGTTATAATCCCACAAACTTATCTGACCCGGTGAGAGAGTCGCTGTAATCGAATTTAGTGTTGCCATTAAAAATAGATATTGCAATAAAGTGGGTAATGTAAGATTTTTCAATCCGATCAATAGTGTCGGGAAAATGAGTGGACCAGTTTCATCTGCATGTTATTTTACCTTCACAAGATTTGTAACAAAATCTCCCCAAATTCTTAAAAAAAAAGGCACGGGCCTCCTCTACAATCGAGAGTACGATTGAGGGTGGATAGGCCATATAGTCCACCAAGCTGGCTTAATGTGGGTCGGTGGACTTACATACCATTTCTTATAGCAGGTATGCAGTTTTCCTCACGATGTTTTCCTTCATCGTTTTTGCGCGTGTTTATTGACTATCAATACACGCATGACTCCGAAAAGTCAGAGGTGTGTCCTGAGATTCGAATCCGCGACCGCCGTGAACATGTTGGCAGCCGCGTCTGGTCCATTCACCAACAGGCCACCACGCACGTAACGATAAATTTTAGTTTATGATATATAGTTACATCTATTGTACTAGTACGTACAAAATTATGTTTACGTGGAATTTATTTTGAAAAGCTGACAACACAACCCTGTGGCGGTAGCTACGCGTTGATACAATTTTTCGAAGGATATTTTTGATGTCTGAAGTCGCTTTTCTTTCTTCGTAAAATTTAATACCTGAAGTCTTACGTTCCTAGCGTTACTTTTTAAAGTTTTCGGTATTTCTCACTAGTTTTAAATAACGCAGGAAAAATAAATACATTGAGTAAACAACCAATGGCGGATCTGTCAGCGACTGGCAGGTAGATTGACAATTTGAAATGACGTCTTTGTTTCCACTTTTGGCCACCGGGCCAGATAAGTTTGTGGCTTTATTACAGAAATCGACGATTCAAATATTGATATTTGACATTTTGATTACGATTTTTTATTTTAAATAGCTTCCAGGTCTCATCCTATGTAGACGTTAATTGCCAATAAAGATGATGATGACAATAATGTATTCATCGGTGAGAGATAACAAGCACACTGTCGACATAATTGTGCCGGAAGGTTGTTTAACACCGACCACTACCACTATCGGGAATCGACCGGATATACGGAGCTGAAACCGAAACGCGATACACTTACGTATCACTATGAAGTGTACAAATATTCAAACGGAAATCGAATCTGTAATGTCCAGTGCAAAAAGCTGATATCTCGGCCGCTGAGCCAATCGGGAATAATTTGGTAAGTGGTAGAGCACGTTGTTTCTTTTAGCAAGAACGAGTCGCTTTTACGGCTGTTCCACTGTGTTTCTGGAAATTGAAGTAAAGTAACAGTTTTTCTGTTGTCTTTCTTTCGGTCAGTAGGATTATGGAAGACTCAAATACAACTTCGGGAAATCTATACCTACAAATACATTAATAAACATTGGAATTAGAAGATTGATTGATTGATTTTAGAAGTGTAAAATTATATTAGGCAGGGTATTTCAAGTATTGTTTACATGAACTTAGAATACATGTTTAAAGTTGTCTTTAATATTATAAAAACTCAGCCTAGTGGCGATATTGGATATAACTGTCTAGAAGACCAGTGCAACCGGTATAACCACTAATCCACCAGGATACCGAAAAGGGAGCTTATAGGGTTCATTCATTATTTTTCTAAAGACAAGAAACAAACGTCAACAACCTTGTCACATAAGAAAGGTTTAAAAAAATGGACGTTGAAATATAATATAATATTACACACACAGAAAGTTTTCTCTTGAGTGAATGCTATAACGACCCGGTTCTTTGTTCCAGAAGCGCTATTTTAGTCCACGTTCCAGGTCAATCTTAATGATCGAGTAACTCGAGATTATATTCAAATTACACTTGTGTAGATTATATGTAAGTTATTTTCTTTGAAACTGACAGTCACCCCAATTTCATACTTACTTTCAGGAAAATATTTGTAATCAGAGTTTGAATAATTGAAAAGAAAGTGATTAATTGCTCAATCTCATAATACTTTCTGTCATATGACTTATTTAATGTATGTATACCACAATGTGCTACAATGATTCAGGATATGACGATAAAGGAATATAAACAGCCGTATTCATATCTTCACTAGCGGTCGGGCCCGGCTCCGCCCGGGTGAATACACGTTTTAAAATGGCGGTCAAAATGTTTAATTCTGACTATCAGTTTAGAATATCGACCAATCGGACCACGAAAAACGAACAAAATTTCCTCGTATTTGCTAGAAATATCACTACTGCTTTCCTCTTATAGGTCATAGCGTGATGATATATAGCCTTCCTCTCGATAAATGGACTACCCAACACTGAAAGAATCATTCAAATCGGATCAGTAGTTTCAGAGATTAGCACGTTCAAACAAACAAACTCTGCAGCTTTATAATATTAGCATAGATTACTTAAGATTGCCTTTTGTCGTACCTACATGTCTGATAATGTTATTTTTGAATATATATAATTTGAAACACATATTTGGTGTATCATGCAATTGGAAATCGAAAGCCAGATTTATTTACTCTACTTTCTTTTTTAAATGTTCAAAAACGATGGTGGAGTGTATAGAAATCAATAGAAAATCTTCTGAAGTAAATTGAAGATCTCTAAATACTTGAATATTTAACGTTTATCGAGTGAACACGCGGAGAAATAACATTATCCGGTCAGGGGCGAGCGCGTCATCGCACGTTGTTTCAACACTGGGTATTACACGCGAGCCACCACATAAATCTACTGCTCAACTGTCGTACTAAATATCATCATCCCACCGGTTTAGATTTAGTATTTTAGTTAAATGAAGTTATACAGTTTTAAAATGATCATGAAATGCAGTTTTTGTAAAACAAAAACTGTGATATTTTTATAAAATTAGAGGCGATTTTATCGTATGTATATATATGTATACTTTACTGTTTTCGGTTACCTATCTCGGATAGGTATGATATTTATAAATTAATGTATCTTTTTGTTTTGTTGTATGCAATTTTAGTGTATGTAGCCAGTCGTGTACAATGAATATGGAACTGTACTTACTACTCAAAGTCGTATATAATATATAGATGGTGATAAATGTCTTTCTTTTGCCCTGCACGTTTATTCATATTTATGTTACAGTACTTATGTACTTGGCATACTTGGCACGTGGCCTCTATTCAAGAATCTTTCAGTCCCATTGGTTATCAATTCTGTTTTTTTTATATATTGCAGTAAATTGCGAGACGAGCATGCCATTTGCCAAATGGTAAGCGATACGACCGTTCATGGACAGTATCAAAACTAAACAGCACCTTGAATTAAAAGCAATGCTTTTGGTACTCCACTGCACTCGCCATTCTAAGACATAAGATGTAAGTCTCAATATATCCAGTAGTTCTACTCTGATTACAATGTCCTGCATCCGTGAATCCAACTGTTCATTTATACTGCTGATTGGCGGGGGAAATAGACATTGTGATGGTACTCAGCTGGCCTCTCGTATGAAAGAACTACCACCAGTAATAATCCTTTTTTTTTAATGAAACAAATTCCCAGAGTTTTCTCCTACACTGTACACTAAACTGCAGCTATTTTTACATGAAACTTTGTTCTTGTATGTGATATATTGTTGAAGGAACCAATATATATTCAACTAGTAATCCACGTTTCCGCTAGAAGACGTAATGTTTTCTTACTTTGCGATTTAAACCTGCGCTTTTAAACGTTTGCGTTCAACTCCAATTCGATTCTGCTTGCGGTTTTGTAATCCTCTTACTGCAACTCTCTGAGACTGGTTCATATATGTACCTCGAGGATATACAATGACGGAGTTAATAATGAGCGTCATTTTGTACACTTTTGTATTTATTTGCTGTAAAATCTTGATCGATAGTTTTGTCATTTTGTGTTTGTCGGAAAGCGTTGTTGCCTGGTTAGTTTATTTTTAGGAGCCATAAACAGCGGATGTATAAGAGTGTTAATTGACTGATGTATGTAATTTATAAATACGTTGATTATTCGTCTGGGAAGAATTTCCATGGTTTCCGGATTTTTTGCAATTTCTAATCAAAACCAAGCTAAATACCTTCAGCGTGCTCCACTCTCAATGCGGAATGACCTAAGTATCCTTGGTGAGGATATCCGCTGTGATCTCAATCCAAGGAATCACATCGAGGGCGTAATAACTGCCACATCACGCAGGGTTGGAGTCCTGAACAGGGTGCGTCAGTTTTTCACGCCCGGTCAGCTTTGTCGTTTATATAAAGCGCAGGTCCGGCCGGGTATGGAGTACTGCTCGCACCTCTGGGATGGATCCGCCCAGTACCTGCTCGATGCCTTGGATGGATTGCAGCGGCGGGCCATCCGCATTGTGAATGATGCAGACGATTACGAGCAACTTGGAGTCGCTACAACTCCGGAGAGATGTCGCCTCTCTAAGCGTGTTCTACCGCCTGTATCACGGTGAGTGCTCTGAAGAATTGTTCAACTTGATCCCCTCCTCTCCATTCCTAACCAGAACCACGCGTGTCTGCTTGCGAAGCCATAGCTTGACTGTCCACACCATCCCGGCGCGAACCAAACGGTTCTCGAATTCGTTTTTGTGCCGCACCGTCAGGCTGTGGAATTGTTTGCCGTCTCACGTGTTCCCTCCTTCCTACAATCCTGGGTCCTTCCGGCGTGGTGTGAAGAGGCCCCTTAGCAGGCCGGCATAATTGTTTCCATTGGCATGGGACTGCCGTCCGATGCCAATGGATACTCTGCCTGGGCGGCATTGGCACTTACCATCAGGTGCAATGCCGCCACTATGCCAGGCCATTATAAAAAATAAAAAAATACCACCATAAGTCTCATGTAAATATATGTCTCGGGTGCTTTACACCTGGTTTATCCGAATTCCGAGGATAATGTTTCGTAGTATAATACTTTGTCATCCGCATTGGTACGAAAGGAAGTGTACAATTAAGCATCTATCTAAAATTTTCCCAATAATTTTCTTTTTGCGGAATTTAATTCCAGATTAACACAACCTACATTCCTTGTAAGATCACAAATCTTCAATACTCAAGATACATTTATTCCGTGCTATTACTGATCCTAGCTGACATGAGAAAAGTAGTATAATTTATCAGGATTCGAACCGAAGTAAGTCTAGGAGGAATTGTCATATATTTGCTCTGCAATGTGCCGGAGCACGCTGTGAAATTGCTCTGAGAGCACACATTTACTCAGTGTGTGATTGGATGTGCCGTTTCTGTGCGAATTGCACGAAACTTTATAAAAAAAAAATGTTTACTGAAAAATCCTTTTTTCATTATATAAAATTAGCTTTATTTATGTGTAAGTCTAATGATATCTAACGTACTGCTAAGTGGTCTATTTAGAAAGTTGGATTTACTTATTAAATTGACCCTTATTTTTTCTGCCCACTTTTGACCCTAATTAAATAAATAAACCCAACAGTCGCATAAATAGTTCTGACCACACACTAACGTTGAGTCTTGTGTCGTAGGTATTAGGAACTAGATACCTTTCGAAACAATATGTTTGTGGCACACAAAAACATTTGCTTCGATATGGGGATCGAACGATCGACCTACAAATTCTGCTGCTGATTATTGTCCTAAAATTGGACTGTCAGGGGCTATAACCAACACTTACCGAGTTCCGAAACATTTTCATCTGTTTGCAGTGCGCCCAGATGGCCTAAGAATCGAAAAGCAGCCAAAAATCACCTCAAAGATTGCGTATTTAAATGACAGGCTGATGACGGGCAGCAGCGTCCCCGCTAGAAACTACGCTCAGCGCTCGCCTAAGCTTGCCAAGCATTGCCATTGGTAAAACATTGGGGCAGGCCTGGGCACACTAGTGGACTTCCCGTAGCCGAAGATAATACTATAAGGTTTTCTATATAATACATCTAGTAAATATATATATGTGGGTGATTTAAAATTTTCAAAAAAAGAAACTTTATGTATCGCACGGGTATTTTGTGCTGGAAAAACAATCCATCCTCGTTTTTCTAAAACCAGACCAACCAGTAAAATATTCTAGATCTTAACACCCAAGTTAAATTGAAATCTATATAATGATGGTCTGAACTATCCATTGCATTCGTCGAACTATTTCAATCGCCGACTGACTTGATTATTGTCCGGCGTAATCAGGGTAGACTATTGTGAAGGCGCAATCCTGCGATGCGACGCTACGTGCCGACTAGTAGAAGGCGCTTTGTTACCCCGATACTTATTATATTGACTAAATTTCAGGAAAGTATTGCTAATATGATCTACAGGTTCAGTTTCAAAAGTCAGAACAAGGGAGTATATTTTGATCATTAATTAAAGCATGAATAAAATCTAGCTAAGATTGAGAGATGTAGAATTAATTGCAATTAAATATGATTAATTTAAGTGAGTAATAAGTTCGAAATTCTAAATAAGACATTAGAAAAGAGATTATGTTGTGTTGTTTGCCGGGGTCTTCTTCCTTATAGCCTTTATTTTCAATTGTTTGTTGGCAAGTACTATTTTGTATCAAAGTTGTATGGGTCGTCTTTAGAGTGACTGTTTCAATATAAAAAAGTGTGGATAAATAAAAAATATTAACATATTAATTTGTAATCTTAGTGATATTTTGTTCATTTTTATTATTTATTTGTTTCTTTAATGGTTACAAGTTTATTAACATGTTTTATTTTCTACATCCAATAAGACGAAATTATTGTGAGTAGGAAATAGAAAATGTTGATTTATTTCGTTACTTTACCTCATATCTACCGAAAGTGTGTATAATTTAGTCCTATTTATTTTATAATCTTTGTTTATAATTACGTCTGTTGAATAAAATAAATAAAAATAGGATGATATGCGGTAGTTTGATTAAATAATGAATAGTGCCTGCCTGGCGATCATATGGGCTTGACTTTAGTAATCATTGACCAAAGTTTGCGTTTTCATTCATTCTATTTTTGTCTCCAACGTAATAGCGAAAAACACACTTTGAAGAATTTCCCGTCAATGCATTGCAAAGCTTTATAATCATCGACTTCTAACATACAACATCGGAATTGTCTTATAAATATGTCGTTGGTTTAGTAGTAGATTTTCTAAAATGTTTGAAGACATATCTGAATCGAGACTTATTCAGATCAATCTTTCCGTAAAATGTTAAAGAATAATTATTAACTGAAATAAGTGTTAGGTAAAGCAATTATAGAAAAAGAAAACTATCAAAGATTCTTTTATCTATTAAAATATGTTTTGAATGTAGGCCATCAAAATTTTCGCAACCCGATGCTTCATTTTAGATAGAAATTTTGAAGTTAAACAATAATTATTTCAATACATTAGGGGGTCGCACCCCAAGGTTTATCCTGATTCCGAATCTGTTTTCCAGAGAAATTCAACGTTCAGTGAATAGTTAGAAGTCGTTTGTGACTGCCACTGCAGACTTTAATTAATTTCACTATTAAATTTATTTCAATTTGCTCCTTGACTCTTTGTTTAAAATTAAATCTTTCTATCTGGTTTATTTAATCCTTTAATTATGTGAATCAAAGAAATGGTTCTATTCTATGTATTTTAATATTATATTTTTACGTTTTAGTATATATTTCTATTGTTTTATTTTAAATTTGTTCTTTTAATTTTACGTTGCTGTATGTGTTTGGTTATATAAATTAATATGCTTCTGGGAGTAAATGACCCAGTGCCAAGTAAATTATGTATTGAGAAAAATCCAAAATGGGTTTTCTGACTTCAAATCGAACCCTGTGACTTACTGTTTAGAGGCCATCCGTAATGAGGTCAGGCAGATCGAAAACCACAATTGTGTTTAAAACTACTTAATAGCATTATGTTCTAGTTATGAAGAGAAAGTACTGTATTGTCGCTGGATGTAGGCCGCTTCGAACAAGTCGACTTGGAGATCCTTGGGGGAGGTCTATGTTCAGCAGTGAACTTCCTGTGGCTGAGATGATGATGTTCTACTTTGTGATATAAGGAACCAGTTCCTATTAATTGTCGCCTTCCTTATTACCACTCGATGGTATTTTTACATATTGTATATCTTGGGGTAAAAGAAGACAATATTTTCTGTTTGTCAGGGCAATGAATAATTAATAATAATAATAATAATTAGCCTTTATTGTGCTTTGACCGTTTACATTACAAAAAAAGATATAAAACAAAAAAATTCAAAAACTATTGTACAGTCATAGACCCATCTTGGGTATAGGCCTCCTCCAACTGTCTCCATGTTTGTCTCGTTGTTGCTGATTTCATCCAATCTCTGCCCGCTGTCTTTTGTATGTCATCAGCCCACAGATCTTTTGGTCTACCTCTTGCTCTTTTACCACCACATGGGCCTTTCCAGCTCGTGACCAGTTTTGTCCATCTTCCGTCTGTGAGACGTGCTAAATGACCAGACCATTTCCACTTCAGGCGCTGAGCATGCTTTCCGGCATCTATTATTTTTGTTTTTTGTCTTATGTCGCTACTCTTCTGTTTGTCTAATAGTTTAATTCCTAATATGCTTCTCTCCATAGCGCGCTGACATGATCTTATTTTTGTTTTTGTTGTCTTATTAAAGACCCATGTTTGGGCTCCGTAAGTCAGGCATGGTAACAGACACGAATCCATCACTTTTTTCTTTAAATTAATTGGGAGTTTTGATTTTAAGATTTCCTTAGAGCTCCAGTACTTTCTCCAGGTCATATTTATTCTCCTGTCTAACTCATCTATATGCCTTGTTTTCATGAATGAGATTTGTTTCCCCAAATATATATAATTAGTTACATACTCTATGGGTGCTTGGTTGACTATTATAGGATCCTGTATGTTGTTTGTAGCAACTTTTGTTTTTTCTGTATTTAATTGTAAGCCTATACTAGCGCTTACATTGCTTAGTTCTCTTAGCATGTCTTGTAGCTGTTGTGATGTTTCTGAAAAGAGTATTATGTCATCCGCAAATCTCAAGTTACTGAGGAATTTGCCGTCTATGTTTATTCCAATGAATAATTACACATTTGAAAAGTGATACATTCACACAGTATTTACATTGGATTCCTGTACATATAGTATGTATATCGCGGTAGACTATGGCCTAACTCCTATGAATCAAACTGTTAGTTGTAAAGGAGTTCCATGCTTAACTGTGGAGATACACTGATCAATTAAGTCTCGTGGGTATCAGAAACTACGAGAGACTTTACGGTCTCACAAACACTTGTTTCGGTCCGAGCATCAAACCCGCGGCCTCTTGTTTCACAGCGGGCGTCTAACCAACTGTGCCACGGAGGCTGTCGGTACAGTCCAGTAGTTTACATGTGAGACGACCGGAGTGGTAGCACTGTTTCACAGAAGACCAACGTGAGTCGACGTATCTACATACATACATACATACATACATAAACTCACGTCTTTTTCCCAGAAGGGGTAGGCAGAGGTGCCAGGGCACCTACGTTTCACCTTGTATGTTCCGTTCCACGATGTGATAGGTGGCGAGCCAATCTTCATATCGGGCACAAATTCCTGACTCTGGGCTGATAATGAATAGTAAAATTCAATATTACTTTTTCCATACCGGGATTCGAACCCGAGACTTCAGCTTTGTAACCATACCCTAGTACAACTACGCCACTGAGGCAGACGACGTATCTGTTGTCACGTTTCATTCGGTGAGGGAGATTGTCGGTGACCCAATAATCCTTTCTGCTCCCGAAATGTTTCTATCCTCTTTCTCATGCTATATTCAGAATCCACCAACACAACCTCATATTCGTATATGAGCGGTGGTAATCACTTATCATCAGACAAGACTTATGTAGAGATTTTTTTTAAAAACTAATAGCTTGACAATAATTGTAAGGTTTAATCTACATGACATTAAAATTGTTTCTGATATCGGCATTTTGGTTTTGTAAGTGCGTTGGTGTGAATCTGTTCTTTGATCTGAATAATGTTTCTCTATTTCATAATGCCGTCATCGTGCTAGCTTGTGCACTTTTGAACAAATGTTCCTTTAGACACTGCGCTGAAGTCGTGCTGTGAAAGTTTAGTTCTCAAATTTGTTTGCAGATCAAGAATTTATAGTTTAAGTAAAGTGTATGTGTTGAATTTTCTTTAAATCATATTTAAAAATAATTCACCTGTTTATGTTTCATAAATCTTGAAAGAGTAGTATTGATACGGATCTATTCCTTAATCTATTATATGCATATTTATACACCCATTCAAGACTATGTTGATCCATTCAAATATATTCCTTCATGTTTAACACGATACATGAGGAAAACTATGTCTAAGCGCATGGCCGTTTGCACAAAAATTTACGTGGCATCTGAGAACTTTCATACTGGAGCGTACATCTGCTGTTATTTCGGTGTTGGTGTCAAAACGACACTGCTCTAAAAATGTCTGGCGGGGTGCGGGGTATGCCAACGCTGGCTGGGCGGGCGGCGGGTATGCGCGGGTGTGAGACGCGCGAGGAGGGCGTGCGCCTACGCATCGCCCGCCGCACCTTGCCGCCCGCCTCGCGCCAGTCAGCAGCTGTGGCTCGTGTTGGCTGAACCATCTTATAGGGCCATCTTCTTTTTCTTGCCGTAGGTGAGTTTGTGACGCTAAATATTATATTAAATAATTTGAAAATCGAGTGTGTTCAGTGAAGTGATACGTCAACGTCGCCGGCCGGTGCGCGTGATGCATCGGTCTCGATAAGTGTGTGACTTGCCTTCCGCGTATTTTAGTTGAAAGTCGAGTGACGCCCACCCTTAGTTGCCTTCTGCCGTGTTAGTTTCGCTCATGTAATGTGTGACGTCATAGATAAGACGATGTACGGTTTATTATATGAAATGAAAAAAATGAAAATATGACATGAAAAAATCATGATTAAATATTTGGTGTTCGGTAATTTTTTTCACGTGACCAAGTACAATTGGAATTTCTTTCATGTTTTTTTTTATTTGGTATTTAATGTTTACATACATGTGATTTTTTATATGATAATAAATATTATACCTAGCATATACTTTGATCACGTGTCTCGAAGTATAATTAAAACAATTGACACACTTCCTAAACTCTCGCATTTAACTAAAGCAGAAACATTTATATTATAATTTTATTATAAACAATGACGTAAATTAATATTATTTCTGGTACATCACTTAAACCCGGTGTGGTTTGCATCACGTTCGAAACCCGAGTAAGCACCACGCGCCACCAAATTAGGACGCGCGGGACTACCAGCCAACCTATTTCAGGCGTGCACCCGATGTTAGCCGAACACACACGAACATGTCCGAACCTAATTGTGGAATTTTCGCTAGGTTGGCAACTCTCTTACGCGGAAAGTGTTCCGGTTGGTGACGTTGCTACCGACTAATAATAGACTAGAGACATCACTGATAAACTAGTTCTTGATATAAAAACCGAATGCTAGTAGGAACAGGATTAGGGCGGATGTAGCTGGATTTAGGGTATCGAGTGTCAGTATTCACACCTCGGCTTAAACTTGGCATTTTTCCAAAAAGTTTCAAATGACGGACGCGCCCAATGACGATGGCCAAATACGCTTTATTTATGTTAATATTATGCTTTTACGTTTTATAATTATTTGTCACAATTGAATATAACATTATTTTTAAGTATGCAATTGATAAATCGATAAATATATTATTTAGCAGTAATTCAAAACTATACTTAGAAATTCTTTAGGTGTATGACGTAGATTATATTTCGGACATTCAAGGCCATTGTTAGGAATTTGTTATCATCGATAAGTCAATACGTTTATGATTTATTTCCTTTGCAGGACACCAGTGAACCAACACATCAACAATGGCGGATGATGAAGTAAGGTAAGCATATCGAGGGCAATGGGGCAATAATTTATAAATTTGTTCATCTTATTCCATAAAATATTTTATAGAAAAAAAAAATGCAATTGAAAATGGAAATGGCATTTTTAGTGATGTTTTTATAAAGGATTGTCTCCTTCACTATGACAATTCAAATGATCGATTTGATTTTTTTATTTTTTTTTCCGTAAATTAACACGTTTTGTTTTATTATTTTCTGTTCCATTGTATTTCCCTGGCACCTGTGGTATTCATGTCGTCTCAACTTTCATCTGATATCGTCGCCTGTACCTGATGCATCACAGTATTGATTTCTTTTACTCCTCGAGACAAAGGTAATTATTATGCTTGTTTTACTAAAATTATTGCATACATTTCACACAAACATTCCACATAAACGCTTGAAAACATGGAGTTCATTGAAATAATTAGCAAAAGTTTGTTAAATAAAAAATGTACATATATTTGAAAAAAGATTTGGCATACGGTTTGGCTGTATACATTTTGCTAACATGAAAATTAAAATATACATATTGTAAATTTAAAATTGGAAGTTGTTAATTGGCATAAATTGAGATAGTAATAAATTGTCTTGAAGACTTCTTCGATATTCAAAAAAGTATATCTAATTTAAAACTTGGTAATGCCGTGATTAAAACTACGAGTATACCACGTGGATATTTTTTTGAAAAACTACTATACAAATAATATACACACATACACAGCGTCGTAAGAATATTTTATTCACATTGTTTCTGTTCCAGCTCTATATTATTATTTATTGTTTTGTAAGTCGTTAAATATTGTCAGTACAAGTGTATGCTTAAAAGCACTGCGCAACGTATATGCTAAATTAATGTATAAATAATTACTATCACAACGCAAATGCATAGATTAAGACTCCAAAAACAAAAAATATTTAATATAGTACAAATTTAATGTTGTTAAGCTGTTAACTAATCGAAAGGCTATAGAATAATACAAAGAATAATCTAAACACACTTGCGTATCGCCTATGCCACTGTTGCACCACACTATGATAGACATGCACAAGCACAGAATAATTCTTAATTAGCTACTTTTCATGAGGTAAATGGGAACACGGGTTTAGAGTTTTTTAGAATGTAAAATTATTGTCAGAGAAATTTTATTGTATGTCTAGATGAAACTTTTACATCTACGTGTGCCTATTCACCTCATTAGTATATAAGAATGCTTAAAATCAATTCTCACGATTTTTAAAAAACATAACTTTAATTTTAATGGCTTCTAAATGTATCTATGTATAATTGACCGAAACTGCCAGTATTAATTTTTTCAATACCGACACAGAATTATTAATAAAAAGTAACTGGCCTAAAAAAATGCCACTAAAAATAAAATAAAAAACAATTGGTGTCCGTTACGTAATGCCTAATTACCTAACAGAAAATGTGAATTGCGATGAAATATCTAATCGCGTGTTTCTCCTTTTCAGAAAAAGCGTCTCGAGGAGGTAAAGTAGCAGCGAGTCACCGCCGGAAAATACACACACCCATATCACATCAACACACAATTACTCAACAAAAAAACTTCATAAGATTTTCATAACTTTCCTCACATACATTTTTGAGAATACACAAATACTGACTACATTCATATTTACACATTGTAAACACAGAACATATGAAACAGACACAACTAATAATTTCACCAATTTAGTCACCCATAGACACCACAGTTGCTCAACAAACATTTTTAAAAGTTAGACATAATTTTACTCTCACAAACTAAATACAACATACACACAAATTAATCGATATACTGTCGTCACAATATTACTATGTGGTGTGTTACTAGGCGAAGAAGGCCAAACAGGCTGAGATCGACCGCAAGCGCGCTGAGGTGCGCAAGCGCATGGAGGAGGCCTCCAAGGCTAAGAAGGCCAAGAAGGGTTTCATGACCCCCGAGAGAAAGAAGAAGCTCAGGGTGAGTATCTAAATCTATCGACTGTTGTAGTAGATGTGAGAATCAAGAAACATATTTTAGAATTTGGTTGCAATATCGAACTTTAGTCAAAAAAAAATATTGTTCTGATTTCGTTATAAATAAATATAAGACCAATTCTACTGTCATAAATTAGAAAGACCACTAACAAATTTGAAAGCTATTAAAGAAAAAGCACTAGTTAAAATATGTTTTGATGTAAATACGTAGTATATTTGACAAGTCATAATGTGGGCAAACAGTTGCTGCTGCGTAAGAAAGCCGCTGAGGAGTTGAAGAAGGAACAGGAGCGCAAAGCCGCCGAGAGGAGGCGTATCATCGAGGAGAGGTGCGGTAAAGCCAAGAACATTGAAGACGCAAACGAAGGTAAATATGCAACCAGCCGCAGAATGCAGCTCAATACAATTAAATATGTGCCATTACACCCAAGGTGTCTTAGACCCAAATGTAATATGGAAATCTAGCAATCATACACTTCACCACACGGCAAGTTTCAATTGTCTATGTCCGAGTGATTCATTGGTTACCATTATACATGATGTATTATGTCCCATTATAGATACTATTAAGAGGGTTTGCAAAGACTACCACGAACGCATCGCTAACCTTGAAGAAGAAAAGTTCGATCTGGAATACATCGTTAAAAGAAAAGATATGGAGGTAGTGAGATGAGCTGCGATCGAGCAACTCACTGACGAACTTACAAAATATACTCACACACAAATTTAACGTATTTAATCTGTGATGTCTAAGTGCCGTGCTATCTCTACTTCGTCTGGTTTAACAAAAGAATAAAACTCTAAACGTTGGTGTGTCAGCCGGCGGAGACGCTCTCCACGGTCCGTTTACTTGTCTTTCTAACGCGTTTCTATCTCTTCTAAGCTCCATGTGAAGTCGTTAAACTATTGCAATACTATTACTTACTACCTTCTATTTTTCTAATATCTAAATGACTTTCTGAAACTTTCCTTGGCTTACTGTCCGCCATCGTCCATGACGCGTGGAACATAACTGGTACACGAACACGACGCGGCTGCGGTGCGGAGCGCGCGAGTAACTCTTGTTGATGATGTTGTAGCCGCTCTCACGAGCATCATTACCGGCTACCATCAGCGTATCACCAAGCTCGAAGAGGAGAAGTACGATCGCGAGATGGAGGTTGCCCGCAAAGCGCTCGAGGTCTGGCCTGGTTTGGGCGCATCGCAATCATTACGCTCTTCGTTTGAGTAGTTAATGTCGATAACGTGACTAGTATAAAGTATTGTTTTGTTTTCGCAGCAAATTTACTATATAAAACGGAGCTGAAAATAAATTATACCTACAACCTTAACCGTGTGGATAACAAGTAAAGATAAACGCTAAAATAACAAGGACCCGTTGTAGCCGCTCGGGAGCTGCAATAGTTTACTACTGTAGATATTCTCTCATCGAGTTGTGAAGTCAATAACAACTTATGTACTTAGATACGTTGCAGCGATTGACCATTTTGATACCCACCCGAATAATCATGTAGCTTCGCTTCCGCTTGATACCACAGTGAAGTAGCTTATATCGCGTCCGACACACGACACATACAGTCTATACTAAGTACCGCGAAACGGACACCGCTGCGCCGATCATATTGTCATGCCTTAAAATGTGTATATGTTTTTCTTTAGCGGAACTGCAGACGATATGTCAAATGTACTGGCACAGAATATACAACCTTGAGGGGGATAAATATGAACTAGAACGAGCGATCGAAATTAGGAAAATGGAGGTAAACTGCATATTAGGAATGGGAATGCATTATGATTTGACTCTGATTTAGTTGTTACAAATGACATGATAGTTGTTCGGCTCACCGCACACATGCACCCTGGCGGCAGGCGCGTCCTCGTGACGCCCGCGCGGGAACACATCGATGCCCGATGCCCGATGCCATGCTCATTCTGCCGGCTCAATAATCTGTCTTTCCTTTTTCTATAGCAACTCTCAAGAGAATAATACAGGAGTATCATGACCGCGTGTATGTGTGTGAGAGCCAGAAGTGGGATTTGGAACATGAAGTCAGGAAAAGAGATTATGAGGTATTGACCAATACTTTATAACCATTGTGAATACCACAGTCATCGATTATGTAACAAACGTGCGCGTGTGACAATTCGTGTTTATACATTGATAACGCTTTGTAAGTATTCGGTTGTTTGTTGGTATTTGTAAATAACGGTCGAGTATCGGTTCGTTAGTGCTGTACGTGTAGCGCGGGTAGTGCGGGTAGCGGGTGTGTGCGTGTCGTAGTGCGGGTCGGGGTGGGGCGGCCGCGGGGAGGCATTCGGTGCAAAATCGATCTCGCCGGCGCCGGCGCAGGCGACGCGTCATCGCCATCAAGCGCGAGCTTACACCATTAACTACACTAACTACAGTAACTGGCATCGCACCGGCGACCATAACAAGCACACTGCACTGACACGGCGCGGCATGCTCGCCTAACTCCATCGATAACGTGGCGCCACTCGCGGCTCTCCGGCGGCGCCGCAGCACCTCCTCCGTCCACGTCATCTGCGTCGTAACGTTGCGTGTTCACCGTCCACCGTCCACCGTGTATCGATCATCCGGCACAGCTTACGTCCCTAGCATGACATGTACATAACCACCTGCGCTTCCCGCTCCCCATTAATACTACCTCAAATAGTATGGCACTTTAATAATATCTTAAAAACTGTGTTAAAACAATATAATCGAGTATAATCGCTGCATCCGCCAGAGTGTTGCTTCATGTGTGGTGGCGAGCTTAGTGGCCTTACTGAATTTTCTCTTTTTATACGACAATAACTGTGATTACCGTTATATAGTTATTGGAACGCTGGACTGGTTCCTCTATTGGCACACGCAAGTGCATAGTACAATTGAAACTTCTTGTTCCAAATCTCCGACTTTTAATGTATGTGCCGTGACAAACTCGCGACACGTTTGCGTTTTCGGTTGCTGAAACACACCCTGTAAAGTGTAAACCTTTTGCAATACCTGTATGGACACCGAGTGTTAGTATTGAAAGTGCCATGCTCCGGTCGATCTCGCCCATCCTCTCCCGCGCTCGGCCGGGCGGCGCCCAGCCCGCTCGGCTCCGCGCCTCACCTCACGGCACGCCAAGTGGCCTATACTATGCTCACTTGCGGGTCCAACACACCATCCTGTCTACATACAAACAAATATACCGACATCTGCAGTCTCGATCGATTTTGCACCGTCACTCATTGCTACACAACTACGCAACGTCGTAACTATACTGTGTACATTATATTATCGATGTTTACCGAATTGTTTCAGTAAAAACGTTGTTTGTGTTTTTTTAGCAGATGTACTTATTAGACTAGCGCTCAATATATTACTTCGTTGTAGCGGTGTACATAGACGCGTAAAGGCGAGAGTCCATGAAGTAGCATATTGTTGGCGCTGTAGTGTTGTTGCACATGTACAATCCTGCACATAATGGTAGATGTATTGTTGTGTACACGGAGCAGCGGCGAGCCCAGGAGCTGCAGGCGACCAGCTACCCCCCACGGGCACGGCTCCCGGTCACGTGACACTCACGTGTTGTGCACGAACTTAGAGCAAACAAGTACTCATTAGATCACGTTGAAGATTTGTCATTCGTAGGCAAAGAGCACGGGCTAAATGTGTACGGGAAGCCACAGTGTCATAGGATACGGGACAGATCTTTATTAAATTTTCTCAGTATGTACTCACAAACTACAGATATATACTACAGCTCGCAAATAACACTGCCTAATCTTCGCTCAGCTCTATATCTTGTTCTCTGCTTTTCTAGCATTAATTTATATATTTATAAACTATTCTATACATGCGTTACATATGCTTATTATTTATGTGTTTTATTTCGCAGATCTTTTTGATTTAAGCTTTAAATGTTGTTATTCTTTATGTGCATTGCATGAAGTGTTCATTATTTTCTCACAAAGGCATTGCACAAGTTTGCCGTGGATTGTGTTCAATTGAGTTTCGAGCTTTGTAAATAAATCAAACAATACAAACTTGTGAAATGAAATTACATTAATATTTCCACTGTATTTTATGCTTTCTATTTCTTTTATATTTTAAAAACTGAAATTTATTTAACGTTAATGAAATGAAAATTAAATGCATAGTTGAATCATTCGTGAATCTCATTTGCCTATCTGTAACTTTGTTATTGTTATCTTTGTAACGTCTATGCTTATTATCTAAATTTTCCACTATTTTCTTTGATTCGTCTAGCCAAATATGGTTTCTATAATAATTGTTATTCCATCAGATCGCTGACCTGAACTCTCAAGTCAACGACCTCAGAGGCAAATTGTAAGTAAATTTAAATTATATTTCTAACAACTAGATTTTACATATATTTGGTTTGCGTTAATGTGAATAAGTATGTATTTTCATAATTAAATATTTTTATTTGTTTATAAGAATTATTAGAATTATCATAATACAACTGCAACACGTTGTAATTATAATTTTGAAAGAGTTAATGATATATGAATTTGTATTTATTTAAACCATTCAATGAATACCCGAAAGAGAAAAATATTGAAAAATTATCTAGAATTGAATTCCACAAAATACTGAACTATTTGCAACCGACTGAATATTTCAAAATATTGACATTGCAAAAACATTTACATTTCAATCGAGAGAGTTTCTTGCGCCGTTTTACTCACGACTATAAGACGTTCGAGGCGATGCCAATATTCTTGAACGATTTAAAAGTTCTTGTAAGAAACGATTTCAATAAAGAACACTTTTAACATTCCATTAGGCGTCTATTTCGTTTTTTACACTTATATCGACGAGTTTCTTGCGAGTTTTAATCTTAAAAATGTGAGAAGTGTTTACAGTCATTTCGTATTAGGATTTTGTTCAGAATTTATAAGACTGTGGCAAAGAGATGTGCTGGGAGTGACAGGCTCTTTATATCTCACAGGGATGTGTGGAAATGTTGCAATTTAGAAAAACTAGCTTAAAGTGGTTTTGAAACCGCTCGCTAAGGATCTCAGTTCAGTTTTGTTCTTGTTTGTTGTTTTTTGCGATGCGCCATACCCCAATTCTGCCAATGTCACGTAATAAATACCAGGAAAAACAAAAACGTCCAGTTGGGTTTGGTTTGGGTTGAAAAATTGCGTAGACGGGTGTGATTTAAGATGTCTAAGTAAAAATAATAATGCTGATGTCACGATGGTGGTTGTAACGTATTTTGCTTTTGAGCGTACTCTATCTAATGGCTCATTACAGCCAGTGGGCGTAAATTGTATTAAGAATGGATAGAAAAAATAGACACGATTATAATACTGATAGTAATTTTTTACGCACAATGCAAAGCTTAACATATTTTGTATTTTTCGTTAGTTATTAAAATCTAAAAGAATTGATATTAATATATTTTAGACAATTAGAAAAAGGTATTTTCATATTATTATTTTTTTTATAATATGATATTTGAGTCCTATGCCACTTAAGAAGAGAAAAATAAACAATATTGTTGCAGCTTAGTATAAAACTCGGAAAGATTACAGCGTAGGTGTAAGATGATTAAATCCAAGCGATAGATCCGTAAACGCAGGGTGCAGTGGAGAAAGAGTCAGGATGTGCTTGCGAATATAATTACTGGCTTGTATAATGATATTCACGGCAGTGAGAGCTCCGTAGGACGCGCTCTTGAGTTCTCCTTTGTCGAACTCATTGTAATACCGCAGACGCTGTTATTAAATATGAATTCATACACTGTACAAAGGGCTGCGTAAATTGTAAGAGTGGGAGCGAAAAATTACTCTCGCTAACCACAAGGGCTTAGTTTGTCTTTTATAGTTTCAATTGTTTTTAATTCTGTTCCTTTTATTCTTTTGTTTATTGTTGGAGGTCACGTAGTTTCTGTTTTATTCATTAATGTATGCTTTTATTATTCAGTGATTTGACTGCCTTGGTGGTATAGTTGTAATATGGTACGGTTACAAGGCTGAGGTCGCGGGTACGATTCCTCGGTCGGGCAACGTGATATTGGATTTTTCTATTCATTATCAGTCCGAAGTTAGGAATTTGTGCTCGATAAGGTGATAGGCTCGTCCATTGTTACATTATGGAACGGAATATAGAAGGCGAAACGTGGTTGTCCTGGTTGCTACCAACGGAACGTCTACCTACACCTTCTGAGAAAAAGGCGTGAGTTTATATATGTTCAGTGATTTCGGCTTCAACCTCACCTAGTGAAAGATTTAGGCGCGCATGTTACTCAAAATCGTGTCTAGTATTATAATATTAAGTACTTTCACTAAAAATAATACCTTATCTGTAACATCAAAGATGAATTTCAATGAATATTGGCATGCGTATAGAACGTCTTATACAAATAGATTTCTAATTTTCGCAGAAAGAATTAAAATTTTAATATTATCCACATTTAGCTCAAGACACAATTTAGTATAGAACTTTTTGAGGTATATACAAACTTATAAACATCGCAATATCGACATTCCCTCCTATTGTGGTTAGTTTTATAATTAAACGTATTATAAATGAAGACTTGACTACAATTTATTTAATTTATAGCGTCAAACCCACACTCAAGAAGGTGTCCAAATATGAGAACAAATTCGCCAAGCTCCAGAAGAAGGCCGCCGAATTCAACTTCCGTAACCAATTGAAGGTTGTCAAAAAGAAGGAATTCACCCTTGAAGAAGAAGACAAAGAGGTAAATAACTACTTACTTAAAATGTATATAATTTGAATTAAAACATCGTACATTCTCTCCAATATGACAGATGAAACTGAAATATTTGGGTACTCCAAGAACTTATATTTTTTAACAAAGGCACTCTCGAGGCCGTAATCACAATTTAACAATTGCAGGTTGAGATAATATATCCAACTTTTGAGAAGTTGGAAGATCTATTATATTAAAACTATAATTCAAATTAACAAGTTACTAATTGGTCTCGAAATTAATCAGCCGTTTGGCTGAATAATTTAAATTTAAATGTTGACAATTCGATAACACAACATTTTGTATCTTACTAAATTACTCACATTAATTTGAATTTAAAAATGATACACATCGTAATGATTATTGATTTGGGTTCGAGCCCCGAAGTAACATTACGTTTGATAAAAGTGTTCACATACACATAACCACAGTAACAAACAACATTTACTCATGTTCCGACAGGCCAAGAAAGCGGAGAAGGCTGATTGGGCTATTGGCAAGAAGTAGAACTAATCATTAATTTACTACCATTTTCCATCACCGACAACAGATGACTTATTTTTAATTACCCATTAATAATTTTAAATAAATTCTTCTTTTCTATCGATTATTGTTTTGAGTTCACAAGACCATCTAAGCCCATTCACAAAGAGGTGAGAACATTTGGAAGATGTGCTGGCTTCCACTGCACTTTTGGGTTTGCGTTAATGTTAACATTAATTTGAACCCTCCGCGCCCGATAGCTTACGCTGCGACATTTTTGTTTAAATGCGAGTATATTAAGAACTCAGGCCTTCCCCACAAAGCTTCGCAAATCCTTTGATAAATAGGAGTTCAATTGCGATTCTTTCGTTTTTTTTTGTGTCAGTGACTAACATATTCGTATCTGGGGTAAAGCGAGTTAGGAAAGAAATATAGGTACTTACACTTTCAAATAACACATGACATGCTTTTGATGCTATTTGTTTATATTGATTATAATTTTATAATTAAAACTACGATTTAAACAAGTATTATCTTTAAAATGGTCAATTCACCATACCAATACATAGTTCGATAGGAAACAAACACGTATTAAGAAGCAATCGACAATAGGTTAGATGTAGAAGTAAATATGCATACCGTTACAATATTATCGTGAAATGTTCCACAGGGTGGCGGTGGAGGCAAGGTAAATGAAAATAAAGAGACACCGCGTGTATCAATACGTTTTGTTTTAGATGATGATTAGTTACACCGCGGCATGCTATATTTTAAGCACCGCTTCGAGAGCATTATTAGAAAAATTGCAATTAGCGCAGTTAGCGTATCAATCAGATTCAGCCAACTCTAAATGCATCAGTGATTGGCACTGGACACGTGTTTAAATTTGTATTTGGATTCAGCCAAATATATTGCAATGTCGTGTCTTTGCAGTTCATTAATAATAACGACGCACTTTCTTTCCCCTGAAACTGCCTTATTGGAACGAGGTTAAATTAAGTGCTGCAATAACACTACATTGTAGGGCCTATTGGGAACGTAAACGGTCTCGCTTCAGCGTGTTTGTAATTAGTCTTCGTTGCGTATATCTTTAGGTTTATGTACATACACCGAGGTGACTTGCTATATATTTGCTTTGGCAGGGTTTTGTTCATTTTTATGAATACTTCTGAGCTTTGTTATGATTGCTTTGGAGTTACCTGATGTGAGTGGAGTAAACACATCGGGATGGCTGACTGGGCCTGTTCCGCGCTCGCACTCTCTGCCGGATCTCAGACATGTGTAGTACGGAACGGGTCATTAGTGAAGCACTTTATTTATGGTTTCAATCAAGGAAACAAATGGCGCAACTTACTTTCCAGCGGGTTCATTGACTTAGTACTTAGCTTTCCAAAGACTGGAGGAAGTTCCAATATTTCACGTCTGCCCCATCGATCTAAAGGAATAATGGAATTCAATCTACTGCTGTGCTTTGTTCTTTGAGACGAATTCTGTAAAATCATTTGTTTCCGTGATTGTTTTTTTGTAAATACACTTTTGTATTACATGCTTCTGGTTTTTGTGCGTATCTTTCATATTGCTATGATACGCGAGTTTGTAAAATGTTTGTGTGTTGCTAATGTATTGTATTGCTTTACAGAAAAAACCAGATTGGTCCAAGGGCAAGCCGGGAGATCAGAAGGTAAAAGAGGAAGAGGTTGAGGCATGAAGTGTTTATCCCCACCATAAACTTTAAGACCTTACTCTAACTGACTATTGTCATTGTCAATAACTATGTGATATACCTACCCCATGTTACTACTAAGGATCTATGGGAACCTATGTCATCCTGTAGGTAGAAAGCCAATTAGATCCTCCACAAAACGTGTAATGTCTATCGACCAACCAATCTCTATCATTTCGAACATGTCAAAATAATTTTTATTATTATTTATTTATTGAATAATGTTTTTGTAAGATAAATACGTTTAATAAAATTAATTTTCTGTACGTATATTACATGTAGTGGATGTTCATTTTTTATCCCACCCTGTGTTCCTGACTGCTCCTTTGACTCGTCCGCACAAAGTGATTTCCTTTTAGCCAACAGCTTCTTTGCTGCGTACAGTAACATTTTATGAAAGGAAATCATTTTCTACGATGCTAGTGGTAGAATTATTTGTTGTGGCTACGAACAATAGTTTACTAGATATTTGTTTACATTTTATGTTTTGTTGTCTGTGTTTTAATTACATTAAAAGGTAGTAATATCACATTTATTTGTAAAATAAGTAATGAACCATTTTATGTTTCCCTAGTCTATTACGTCCGTACATTTAATTAGACCCAATAGTAATAGTTTTTCAAACATAACGTGTTACGTAAGTATATTTCGCAAGTACTTTTTTATTGTATTACAATACTCTTTATGAAGAATTTCTCTGCAATGCAAAATGCATCATTGAAATATTGATATCTGCCGAAAACAAAAATTGAAATGAACCAAAAATATAGTCAACCAGAACATTCGTAAAAATAAAAATATGAAGAAATAACAATGGTAAAGGAAATAAATGTAAAATTACGTGTAAAAAATTCGAGAAGGCTTATTGATCGCTTACTATAAATCCGCGGATAAGAGCCTAAACATTTGTCATACCACAATCCATCAGTCATCTTCTAATGCTTGGTGGGACATGTTCCACGATTTTGTATTTGAAAAGAATATAAATCACCTTGTTTTGTAATATTTATTTACCGAAATCATAATCAAACAATATCCTGGATGATGCACAATAATTTTAATGATCACCTAGTGTTTGAAACTACTATAACATTTGAACTGACTGCCTCGGTGGCGTAGTTGTACTAGGGTACGATTACAATGCTGGTTCGAATCCCGAGTTGGGCAAAGTGATATTGGATTTTTCTATTAATTATCAGCCCACAGTCAGGAATTTGTGCCCGATATGGCGATATGCTCGCCACCTATCACATCATGGGACGGATCATACAAGGCGAAATGTGGGTGCCCTGGCATCTCTGCCTACCCCTTCTGGGAAAAAGGCGTGATTTTATGTATGTTGGTATAACAATTGAAGATTTAATGCGTATTGACTATTGAATCGATATGTACCGTTGAATAGCCTTATACAAGCTAATCTTCACAGAGTGCCTAACTGTGAACTGATGAGAGAAATCGAAAATAACGCTTGATAGCGTGGAATTGCAGAAGCCTATGACTATATATTTCTACAATACTATACAGGGTATATCAAGACTGCTACCGAAAACGAAGCCGGGTGGTAGTTTAAGCGACTTCAGACACAATGCAACAGAAAAAGTTGCAAAAAAAAGCGACAATTTTTTTTTTGTTATTTTTTTCCTATGGCCATATTTGGGTGGTAAATACATTTTTTCCTAAAATAATAGTATATACCCTTTTATTTATAAATACTCTAAGGTATAAAAGAGTTTAAATTATTATTTTAGCAAAAACTATGGATTTACCACCCAAAAATGACGATATTTAAAAAATCATAAAAAAAAATTGTCGCGTTTCTAGGCGAAATTTTTAATTGCATTGTGTTTGTAGCCACTAAAACTACCACCCGGCTTCGTTTTCGGTAGCAGTCTTGAGATACCCGGTATTGTGATATAACAACGAATACAAACTGTTATAATATGTTATAGTTGGTAATACAACCATAACTGATTTTTGTCGGATTCAGAAACTCTAATATTGAACAATTAGAACATTATCCATCCCTGAAAAATATTACTGTAATAAAAATCCATTATAATTTTAATTACTAATAGTCTCATTGGTAATTGTTACCAATATGATGAACGTTTTGGTAATTTCATTTCTGAATTTGGCATATATCATATTTAATGTCCAAATTATACAGAACCACGTAAGTACATAAATTGTTGTGGTTATAAAAAGATTCGAGTATTGGCTGTCGGTATGCAACCAATTAAAATGGTATTCGAAATATTCAGGCATTGTTGTTCCTGAGTGGATATTATTTACGTAGTTAAGTACTGTTCAATCGGAGCAGGATCAGGAATCAATTTTTTGCAGAAAAAAATTGAAAGAACAGATTTTATTTCGAACATTGGGCTTATATCAATATTTATTTTATTATTTTATTCCAAAATATAATATACATCTGAATTTCTCTTAGCTCAATATTTCGTTACCCACTTTGGTTTTCCTCTAATTTATATTCATTCTGATCATAGTTAGGGAGCCCATTGAGTTTTCTGGGATTTACTCGAGCGCGTCAGATGAATTTATGGGAGGATCCTCGCGCTCTGTTGAGGCCTCCACCGGATATGGACTCTTTATGTATGGTATTCTTTGATGTATGGGTTACATATATAAATTAGATTAGTAAAAAAAATAAAAGTCGAAAATCATTAAGATTGAATTATTGCTTAATTATTCACTTCGAGTTCAAGAAAAGACAATATTTTTACAAGATTCACCGAGCTATGATGCTTGATGTTAATTATTTGAGTGTCAGTGTTAAGCTTGTCTGACTGAAGTTCCTGACTGCGGTGATTGTTGTGTAAGCGGTAGAAGTATTTGTATTAATTAGTATTTTCTCAAAATAATGCAAGGTGAGATGCAAGATCTGCATACTTCTTTAAAGTAAGAAACATCACAGAATTGTAAGCTCACCGCTTGGTTTTAAATCCAGTATCAGTATAACTTATCATACAAATCGATGAGTACTTCCATGAAAGAAAATACCAAAGCAATATTTGTAAGAAACCGAGCGTAATGTCCGCTAAGAAGGCAATTAGGGCAGAAAAATGACCAAACTGAGAAGTTTCGTAGTCAGCGAGGAGCGAGTGAAATGGACTAGATAAAAATAAAACAATAACAGACGTTCGTCTTTTATTTTTAGCCGGTCGTCTGCCGTCGTCTTGTATGAATGGTCATTCCTTGTCATAAAACTAAGCTGCGAGTACGGCTTTTTAACGAAATAGGTTGGTTATAAAATAGGTTGATTATTAAAGACTGTAATAAATAATTTAAAGAAATAATAGACTTAACATCTTATGTCTCAGGATGGCGAGCGCAGTGGAATGTTTCTACTGTTTATGAGCGGTCGTATCGCTTACCATCAGGCGAACGGCTTGCTCGTCTCGCCATTCAATGCAATAAAAAAAAAAAAAAAATAATAATAAATGTTTCAGAAATCCTATAACAAAGATGATTGTTATGTTTGCACGGATTTAAATATCCAGTTATATTTGTTACGTTTTTGTCTGCCATGAAATCGACAAAATGAAGGTTGATAATAATTCATTTTGATCTTAAAGCAGAATAAACTCTTCGATACTGTTTTAAGGAGCTTATGATGACGATCATTATCATCATTATCATCAGCCTATTCGCGTCCACTGCTGGACATAGGCCTCTCCTATGGCACGCCGCACCACTGGGCTCGATCTTCAGCCCTTCAGACGATCATTATGACAATGACCAGATATTTATCTAGGCATTTGTCACTTAAAAAGGTCTAAAGCGCATTTTCATGATTGTGCTTTGGTAGGGTTACCAATTGTTAAACCTAAGTCGGCTATTAATCACGTTTGTTATCAAAATGAATAAAACTATTAAGACACATATAATAAACCTATAAATTCATATTTATTCTGGTAAGTTCCAATGTAGTTTTTTACGTTGCATCGCTTTTTTTTCGCTTCAGAATTGCCATAATAAAAAAAAATACCAGCTTTAAATTAATTTTAATAAAGTATTCCATGTAATCCAGTAACATGAAAGTAATGGGAAAAGTAATTAATATTTTCGAATGCAACACAATCACTCATAAATGCGATGGTATTCATGATTTAAATTGTATTTTGTAATTAACTGCGGGTGAAGCGTTTCCTTTGGATAAATTCGATAATGTATTAACCAGAAAGAGTGACCTCAAGATTAAATTGCATAACATTGACGTATATTAAATAAATTAAACTAATGCTTCAATAAATTAACTATTTATTTTGAGCTATCCCCTAAATTTAAAAATATCGCTAGAATAACAAACACATAATTTGCTCATTCGAACGATTGCTACGCGACTAACCTCAAAATTACAGTTTCCAGTGCTTTGCCACTGTATTGAAAAAATAATATCTAATAAAACCTTGCTACAGCTTGCGCTTTGACCGTAATTATTCTGCAAATAAAGTTAACCGAGGGGATATATACCAGGAAGGGGGCGGCGAAGGGGGAGGCGAAGGCGAAGGGGCTCCCGCGGAAGGGGCCCCTGCGGAAGGTGCGCCGCCCGCTGAAGGGGCACCACCAGCGCCCGCGGAAGGAGCACCGCCAGCGCCCGCGGAGGGAGCGCCTCCAGCACCAGCGGAAGGAGCGCCCGCGCCACCCGCAGAAGGAGCTCCGCCTGCACCCGCGCCCGCACCAGCTGAAGGTGCCCCCGCGGCACCTCCTGCGGAAGGAGCGGCGCCGGCACCAGCTACACCCGCGGCTCCTGCTGAAGGTGACATATTAATTAAACATACTCAGGCATTGCTTTTATACTTCACTTTATTTGCATACTATTTTTTTTAAAGAAAAGCCATCGGTTAAGGAATTTAGATAATTTCACGCTTTTCGAATCCTAAAATCTCGTGTAACAGCATGGCATTATCGGACTCCCCCAAATTTCCCTTTAAATTAACATTAAAGAATGAAGACTAAGTACATTATAAAGTATAACATACTTTTCAGGTGCGCCTGCTGCTGCACCTGCGCCCGCAGCACCTGCTGAGGGTGCACCTGCTTCCGCGCCAGCGCCAGCACCAGCACCACCAGCAGAAGGTACACTATAGCATTTTCAGTACTATAAGGATGTTTTCTTAATACGAGATTGCTTATAATGAATGTTCTACTGACGTGACTGGCATAAAATATTCTTTGTAAAAAATGTCTTTGTTTCTTACCAACACATGGACAGGAGACCCTAGAGTAAGTGATCATCGTTTTCTTTAACCATAAGAAGTCCACTGATGAACTAGGCCTGACCCTCTCGAACTTTAGCTGTTAGTGAGATATTGGTATCCACTCGGATGCCAATGCATCCGATGGTGATCTGCACACGATGATGGAAGACTCATTCCAATGACCCATGCAGAATTGAACACGGTAAATCGTATTTTTTTATTGCTATGAAGAGCTCGACGAGTAGCAGTAGCTAAATCAAACAACACCATTAATAATTACAAAGCAATGCTTGGCATTACATTGTGCTCGCCATCCTGAGGTATAACATAATAAGTCTTATTACGCCCAGTAGTTATTCTGGCTACAATGCCTTCCAAAGGGAAACACAACAGTGAATTTACTATCTGGTATTGTATTTAGAGCATTGTAGTCACTTTTTCGGGCCAATCCAAAACCCACAGATATCGTGGGTGTAATAATTACCTTTAAAAGCACTCTATTCTCACAGGTCATCCTATCCGCTAATTAAAAGCTATTCAGTTTTCCAGGAATAAACAATTTGAATGGCAAAATAGTTCTTTTGTGTGCACACCATTAGTATTTCTTGGAAATAAGTCTGTCAGCTACTCGTAGGCGGACAAACCTCATTTGAAACATGATTGTAAATAATTTGCCCGAGTACGAAACCTTGGACTTTCTTGCTCGTTTAATTTTTAACGCAGGCAAATGTTTGCTTAGGCAATCACTGCTTAATTACATTAATTGAAATGTTTTAATGTGAGTGATTCAAAATGTAATTAACGTAAAGCTGGTTGTAATAAATTTATTTTGTGAAATATTTTCTTTTTCTGAATATTATAAATGTACAAAAGGCGATTAAAATTTGTGGAAAAATGAAAATATGAATTTTTGATCAAAAAGTCATCTTAAAAACATAGTTTGAAATTTTTACCACTTTCGCTAGACTGTATATACCACGTTGAAGCAGGCATTATTTCATGAGTGTTAAGCATACTATGTTTTACATTTTTTTAGTTATAAATAAATAACACCTTATAGTCACATACTTATGTAGCCAGAGCAACTACTGGATATATTGAGACTTAAGAGCGTATACACCTTGCGCGCAAAGTCAACTATAGGTATTTCTTCGTTAATTTCACGCACACATAAGCGACCAAAGCTGTGTGCGTAGAGCTGCCGCGTCGGCTCGCTATACAATCGGCTCAAACAACTTTGATCCGTGCGCTTCAAATATTCAATTGAAATGTAACTGTAATATAATATCATAAAAATATTTTATTTGCATTATAAGTAGACAAATATTACTGTGCAAGCAAAGAAAAATACAAATTTTGGATACTAATCATATTTTCGTTATTATTACATTGTTAAGTTGCATTCAAATCAGTGTTCAATCAGTATACACTACGGACGTTTTATTAATCATTTCGTGTTCGAAAACATAAATAGTGTTACAACCCCTTACAATTACGAAATACAGGGTATATCAAGACTGCTACCGAAAACGAAGCCGGGTGGTTGTTTAAGCGACTTCAGACACAAAGCAACAGAAAAAGTTGGAAAAAAAAGCGTCAATTTTTTTTTGTTATTTTTTTCTTATGGCCATATTTGGGTGGTAAATACATTTTTTTCTAAAATAATAGTGTATACCCTTTTATTAATAAATACTCTAAGGTATAACAGAGTTTAAAATAATATTTTAGCAAAAACTATGGATTTACCACCCAAAAATGGCGATATTTAAAAAATCATAAAAAATAATTGTCACGTTTCTATGCGAAATTTTTAGTTGCATTGTGTTTGTAGCCACTAAAACTACCACCCGGCTTCGTTTTCGGTAGCAGTCTTGAGATACCCAGTATATTTAAATTTATATTACAATACATAACATAATTTAGCCTCGGAATTACATCCCATTATATTACCTGAAACATAATTTATACTCAGTACAAAATCATTGTAGGTAATAAAAATAATTAAATATTTTACTACCAAAGTACTAAGATGTGGTAATCGCATTCCGCGCGTGGCTATTTTTACTACGCGCGGCATAATCGACTGCAGTCAGGCCGGAGCGACGAGCGATACATCCTCCCTCTAGAAGGCCTTGCGGCGGTCTGATTTGATCCACGTCGGACAGCGTGTTTTATAGTGGTTTTTAAAATATTTGTAGAAAACATGAAAACTAATTTTGTTGAAATATAAAAATGGTAATTTATTGATAAGATGTTTTTCTATTGTAATATGCAATTGCTATAAAAAATGATGTACGATAAGTTGGTGAAAAAAAAATATGTTCTTGACGAGAGTTTCTGAATAATTTCGCATTGTTTAAATTTTTATTTTTCAGGAACTAAACACAAAAAGATTATTTTTCTCAGCAAAATCCCTCCATAAGGGTCTTATTAGTCTGCTAATATTTTTATTTTCATCTTATATTTAGTGGTTTCGGATATCTTAAGTTTCTAAATTGCCATTTAAAGCCTAAATAACGAAACTTGTGTTCAGTAATCCTTATAGTACTCACAAATTATCCATCAATCTATAATGTTTTCCACCAAAATCCCTAGATGACAACCTTTTCTAAAATTAGTTCTAATTATTTTACCTTGAAATTGTTTATTGGTGGCTATTAACTCATTTGAAAAGTCCTGTTTTTAAGCCAAAAAGCGCGTGCAGGGTATAAACGCTCTTAGCATCTTATGTCTCAGGATGGCGAGCGCAGTGGAATGTTGCTACTGTTTATGAGCGGTCGTATTGCTTAGCATCAGGCGAACGGCTTGCTCGTCTCACCATTCATTGCAAATTTGTGGGCCGCACAAACATTTGTCTCGATGTGGGGATCGAACCCGCGGCCTCTCGTTTCACAGGCGTCTAACTGACTGAGCCACGGAGGCTGTAAAGAGCTGATGAGTTGCATTGTGTTTTTAGTCACTGAAACTACTGCCAGCTATGTTTTCGGCAACAATTTTTGATACACCCTGTGTAATATCGTTCATACAACATTTAATCGTACAGGTGCCGCTCCAGCACCTGCGCCCGAGGCAGCGCCGGCACCCGCCCCCGCACCTGCGCCAGAAGCACCTGGTAAACTCCCTACACTTCCATAACAAGCCTTTAACTTATATAAAAATATAATCTTACATAGCATGAAATGCTTCCATTTCATTTATCATACACAAACTCACGCCATCCTTCCAGAACGTTGTAGGCTGAGAATCTACCTGCACACAAACATTTGTATGATCCGTTCCACGATGTGATAGGGGCGAGCCTATCGCCATTTCGGGCACTTCTTGACTCCGGGCTGATTAATAGAAAAATCTACTATCATTGCCCGACCCGGGATATGAACCCGAAACATCAGCTTTGCTATCGTACCGTAGAATATCTATACCATCGAGAGAGTCTTCATTTTACTACGCGCAATGGTAGAAAATCCGTCATAACGACACATGCAAGAGTTTCGACTTCTGAATTCAGACTTTCTGCATCATGTTTCGATCACCATGACAGCATAAAACATTAGTGACATTATTTTTAATCACAGACAGTTGTAAATCATATCGAATGTTCTGTCTGCTTCGCTCAAATTGAATTTAAACATTCTTCGAAAGTGACAAATCATTTGATAACTTTTAAAACTGTCTTTGAATAAGGCCGTTAGATTTGACACATACACAGGCCATTTTTTTTTGCAAATCAGGTGACCAATAAATTAATAATGGTTTTTTGTTTAGCGCCTGCACCAGCTCCAGCGCCCGAGGCCCCGGCACCAGCCCCAGCGCCGGTTGAAGGTATTAATAAATAAATAACATCTTACAGTCACATACATAGTCCTAACCCCACACTAAGATCGAGTCTTGTGTCTTGGGTATCATAACTACGGGACGCTTTTCGGTTACATAAGCACCCAGACCCGAAAGAAAGGTTGTGGGCCGCACAAATATTTCTCTCGGTGCGGGTATCTAACCCCCTGCCTCTTATTTCACAGCCGGCGTCCAGCCATGGAGGCTGTCTGGCATTTTATTTTACACATATCTGTCATCATTAATGTAAACAAACTTTTCATAATTTTTAAAAGCTACATATTAGATAAATCATCTGTGTTAAATATTCAAAGTAAAGATCATCTACTGTCTTTTGGCGTCTGAGTGCGTTTTTGTCATTCTGTTGTCACAATATCAGGAACAATTTTTCTCCATTTAACGCAATATTTGAGAAATGTTTTCTTAATGTAAACAATAAGCATTTATACTTGTAATGTCGTAACCGTATTAACATGTCAAATATTATAAAATCTGAGAAGAAAACAACTTTTCCTAATATTTTGACAACAACGCATTCGGTCGCCAAAAAACATATTTTTATTTCGTCAAAACTAAAATGTTTTTATAACACTACAAAATATATCTATTTATTTTCAGCATCTGCCTAAACCTTTGGACACTGGTTGAAGCTGGCAATTAAGAGTATCGGAGAAATAAGAAGAAATGCAATTTTAACATCGTAAAATATTTTTATTATCTGTAAAATAGGGTAGGTAAATTTGTAAGTTTTATATATTTCATAAATTTAATACATTGTAATCAACATTCTGGTCTTTTATTTCATATCTTTGATCAAGTATTAAAATAACGACAAAAATTCAACAGGACAAAATGTGCTTTTCATAGGACAATAAAAAGAAACTTCAACATCTAAATAGATAGCAATGTACAAAAGTAAGATTTTGCGAATTTTCCTCTTTGCATTATTGTCTGTGGAATAACCTTTATGCTAAGGTGTTTCCGAGTCACATTAATGCGACCTTTGCGGAAATGCCTAATCAATTCGGAAGAGCCTGTTATTTCGAAATACCTACTGTTACAAATGTCGATGAGAATGTTGTTCATTTACCACCAGGTAATTTATTTTTCCCCTGAATATTATACTGAATATACAATTTTGATAACTTGTATAATATAATTGAAAAAAGACAACTGTACCGAATTGTATTAGCCCATATACGTCCCTCTGCAAGACACTGGCCACTTCTATAACCAAGAGTATGATTGAGAGTGGTAAGGCTATATAGTCCACCACGCTACCCAAGGGAGAGATAACTCATATAAGATTTTTCAAACAGATAACCACAAAAACTCAATATTATCCGCTTCACCAGACAACAGGACTTTACATGCAGAAGAAATAATCAAAATCAAAATTTATCATCAGATACGCTACGTGTTCCTTTCTCTCTCTCTCATAGGTCAATTTGCCAAATTGAACAGCAATTTGCTCAATTACTGCCATAAATTAAGTGGCGCTCGTGTACACCCACAAGTAAAAAAATATTTTCAGCGTAATTTAAAATGTGATGAAATAGGCCCGAATAAAACTTAATTTAGCAGACATTAAATCAACGGCGAACCAAAAAAACACGAAGTACGTCCAAAATCAGCGTATAACAGAGAGGCCATTTTAATTAAACTTAATGTGGCTCATTCATTACCGGCATAGGGTTCAAGATAAAGCGAACGAGAGATAATTATTGAGGTCATTCCACTCCGGAGATTTTACTCGGATATTCCATCTCTCTTTTGACTACAGTGATGTGTTAGTGAAAACACTCAAGCCGTGTGTAAAAGGTTAAGAAATTTATTTTTTTTATTGCGTTAAGGGTGAGACAAGCATACAATTCGTCTGATGGTAAGCGATACCACCGTTCATAGACAGTAGCAAAACCGAACCATGAATTATAAAGCTTGCCATTTCACTGCGCTCCCCACCCTGAGGCATTTGATGTTAAGTTTCATTATGTCTACTGCAGTCTGGCTATAATCATGAGGGATTTTTATGTAAAGTATTATATTTTGAAAATTTACAACTTGTTTCGACGACAAATTTACCTATTGGCTACAAAGCTGAGCTGAGGAATACAAGGCCGATCCTTCTTCGAAAAGATATTTGTGTGGTCTACATGAATTTCGGTGTGTATGGGTGTTCTTGTAAAAGAAATATTTATTTGTGAAACGCACCTACAACCATGTATCGTAAGTACTGAATAATGAAGATTACTCCTGAGTAATAGGATTTAAGAACGATATTTGGAATTTTAAAAATAATTGAATAATTTAGAAATAAATTTAAATTATTTTTGTTTTATCAATAAAACAGTTTGTCTGCTTTACGTGTATTACACATAGCTTGTGGTATTACAAGATCGGGAAAAGATTAAAATAGTAAGAACGTATTTTTTTCTCGGAATCAGATGTTTTATAGGCCTTTAAGAAGACGTATGAACCCCCAATACAGGGAAAATATATGAAAATGTCTTATGCAGAGCCATAATAATGGACATAATAAATAATGTGCCATATTAGAAAGAGAGAGAGAGAGCTGAAAAGTGAAGACCATGATATACTCGAATGTTGTTTGTGTTGATGTAAACATATCATTCTGAATGATCAATAAATCTTAAGAACCTAAATATGAGCATAATATTTACGGACTTTATAGTCAATATGGCCTAACCCCTTTCAATCGTATCCTCGATTACAGAGGATGCCCGTGCTTTAAAGTATCACTTTTGTTTTCTGACACAATTTAATACAAAGCTGGTGGATTATTTTGATTTTCGAAAGAGAAGAGAAAATTCTGGGAGATATTATAAATTAAATAGCATTGTTGTCAAGGAAATTTTTTCATACTGGTACGATAAAAGTACTGTATTACTGAATATTAGGGACAGTACAGTCCGAATAGAGTATCCACCTGATTCTTTGCTATTTTTTTTATTGAATACTATATCAGCCCATATAAGTAAGTTCTACTGCAGAACACGAGGTTCCTGCAATCGAGAGCACGATTGCAGGTTGTTAGGCCATATAGTCCATAAACCATTTAGTCATTTTATTTCATACGTTCGGCAAACTAGCAATCAGGTCACCCGATATTAAATGATCACTGCCGTCCATGAAAATCCATAATACTTAGATCATGAATTTGTAGTCACCCCATCAAATCGAAGAAAAAAGGATGAGAAATGGATACCCCTTAATATACCCCTTGTATTGGACATCGGGCAATTTCAAAAGCAAAGCTCTTCACTGGCTTACACAATAATGTCGATCCGAACCAAACCAGAATCCACGTTATTTAGATGCTCAATCCAAAACGTTTCTAAATGGCAATATTAATGCGTTAAATGTGTCGCCCGTGTAGAATATGTAATGGTAGTGCCTAACGGTAACTGGAGACTCGCTTGGGAAGGTAATGGGGCCCTAAATGGACCAATTATACGGGCCACGGTGAAGCGAGGCGATATCCTACGCCTACATGTGTTTAGAGGAAATTATTGAAGCCTAATGGCTTTCACTATCAATGAAATTAATGTTATTTCGGATATATTTGCACATTTTGGTTCAAGGATTTTATAAATTTTATTTCAGTCTATTACTTTTTGGAAGCAATCGTGGATTAATGAAACCTGTAATTACTGTAATGTGACTTTGATTTGGTTGGCTAAGTTTTAATTTATTAGAGTTATAAAATGTATAGAAGCTCCAAGGCTCATTATAACGTTTTGGCTCCAAATACTGATATTTTCCAGTTATCATATTAATATGTATCTATATCAGCCCATCTATGTCCCGCTGCAGGGCACGAAACTCCTCCTAGAATTAAGAATGATTAGGACGTATAGTCTACTACGCTGGCCTAGTGCAAGTTGGCGGACATTTAAATATCACAGAAATTCTTCCGAATTGCCATACCATGAAGTATTTGCTCACATTGTGTCCAACACCCTCATAGTGAGTTGTGATCGACTATCAGTACACAGATTCATCATTCTGCTTAGACGTCATTCCGGCCAGTGTCAGGGTCCGCCTACTAGCTGGGTCTCCTCTATTCCGCCCGGTCTTTGGCATCCTCAAAAATTTCTAAAAAGACTGAGGTATTCCCTAGGGTTTGAACCTGCGACCAACGTAAACATGTTCGTAGTAGCGATTGATCCGTTACCATCAGGTAGCGACTGATCCGTTATCATCACGCACTATAAGGTGAATATAAATATTAATATGTACTTATAGTCACCGATTTTTTATTCCTTTTTCTGTAATATAATAAAACATTTGTATAATCTTCCAACCCTCACTTGAGGGCCTGAAGGCGTACATTTTCGTATTACCCTCTTTTACCTGTTGTGTATACATAATATAGTATGTATGTATCTGTATGTAAGTCAGTTTCAAGATTTTGCAACTTGTCAGTGAATGTTACTTCCTCTTTGGCTATCAAAATTTGTCTGATCTGTTCAGCAAAAATAAATTAAGCTTGAGCCTTTTCTTGTATATGTAACGTATAATATACAGACAGGATGGTTATGCGCAATCGAAATCAAAGACTGGTGAAATTCACCATACCAAATAATGCACATGCCGCGCACTAGATCAACGAAATTGATAATATTTAGTTTTTCATCTATGCTTAAATCCATTCACCAATTATATATATTTTTTAAACTCTTTTGAAATCGTCATTATTTTCGTGATTAAGAAATTTCAAAGCTTTTGTTTCATAGATTACATGTCAATTTTAATATTTGCTGTATATATATTATGATTTGCTGCTTTGGTGTAGGTTTTATTTAAACAACATTACATTAAAAAATCAATGTAATTAAAGCACTATAAATCTGATGGATATATTTGTTTATTATTGCCTAGTGAAAGCCGAAGTTCGTCGGGTGGCATCATTAGCAAGAGCGAGGCAAGTTTGAGCCCCTTTGTGATTCGGAAATTACTCGGCTCGAACGGGCCGCAAAGTTGTCCAATTGGCCATTTGCTGAAAGGTCTGACATAACATTGTACCAGTTACTGTACAGTTTGTAGTTCAAAGGACTAAGGGCTATACAGAGCCGGATTTTATTCAGAAAATTCCATTCAATCTCCTAAGTAACGGGCCATGGGTTCTGTTAATCACGGATGGATACTATTTTTATAGGCGTGTCTTTAACGTTTTTCTATATGACTGGTAAAGTATGCGGCTTACCAGTTCCTTACCTAGTTGATTAAGGTTGTCCTTGCAATAAGCAAATGGCCAGCATTTTTGAAATATTAATAAAATTAGTCTGGGTATTATTGCTTAGTATTATGGGACCTTAGATAATCACACTATATGTATAAGCTGTTAATTTCACGTGAACTTAAAAATATTTAGATTATTTCCTCCCTGCTATTAATCATCTTTTTCTTGTTTTTTTAAATAAAAATACTATGAATTTATCAAAACCTCACTGATGTTTAATGTATTGACTGCAATGCATATTGCATGCTAATAGATCCTTTCTCCCAGGTTTATATGAGAATAACCTCCATCATAAACACTAATATGCCATGGAATTCCCTTCGTCGCATCTCAAAAGCTTTCTTAAAGATCCCTAATCATCACGGGTCCCATAGACCTTCTTGCGCAGGATGATCCTGCTCAGATCTCCGGGGTAATAAGGGCAGGTATTACGGTCGAGTGGCCGCCGCTAACACGCACTTCCCTCGCCTTATTAGACTGATTAATTCGACACGGTAAGTGTTTTAATTAAAATTCTTAAGGCGGAGATGAGGCGTAGTATTTACATGTTAAAGCCGCGGTTATGAAAGGTGTATTTAGTGGTATATTTTTAGCGATGCTTAGAGAAATGCATATTATTTTAGCAGCGAAACAAAGAAGTTATTTTGTAATAGTGTAAAATTGCTAATTTTATCGTTGAATTTACCGTAATTTCATTGCACTGTACCCATTGAATTCTCGATTGTAGAGGAAGTATCGTGCCTTGCAGTGGGACGTATATGAGGCCCATATTATGAGCTCATACAGTATGGTAAAATTAAACCAAAGATAATTTTAAGTTATTTTATAAACTTGTAATGTAATAATACATGTATTAGGCTATTATGATGCTCTTTTCCTTACAGCATAAATTCCTATTCTATAAATAGAAATCACACCTAATGTGACACAAAGCATAAAAATATTAGACATGAATGAGGCCACAAAAACCTAACAAAAACAGTAAAACGAGGACTCCTTCGGGAATTATATCCATACACAACGTACTTAGTGTACAAAAACGAGGCAAAGATTATGCGACAAAATATAAAAGAATAAAAAGGGATAAGTTTGTGAAAATCCATGGAGAATACTGCCCAATATTCTTTCTTTGATGTTTTCCTTTATACCAAATATAATGTTTTTGTACGTAAACGTATTTCCGCTTTATTTCACTTTCAGGTATTGTCAATCGATCTTGGGGATATTTTTATCATAGCTTGGTGGTTGTTGTTTTTATTTAACAAATACACACACACACATACACTTGTATTTTGTTATGAAATTATAGAAATGTCATAAAGTGCCTTCTTAATAGTTAGATTTAATTATTGATTTCTATATATTAATATATTAAGTAATACATTAAGTGCGTGGTGGCCTGTTGGTAAACGGACTAGACGCGACTGCCAACATGTTCATGGTGGTCGCGGGTTCGATTCCCAGGGCACACCTCTGACTTTTCGGAGTCATGTGTGTATTGAAAGTCAATCATCACGCACTAAAACGGTGAAGGAAAACATCGTGAGGAAACCTGCATACCATAGCGATTTATAAAAAAATTATGGTATGTGAGTCCGCCAACCCGCACTAGGCCAGCGTGGTGGACTATGTGGCCTAACCACTCTCAATCGTACTCTCGATTGTAGAGGAGGCCCGTGCCCTGCAGTGGGACGTATATGGGCTGATACAGTACAGTACATATTAATATTTCGCGAATCTTGTATCACATTATTCAGGTAGGAACCTATAATGTATTTAATTATTATACCTAGGTATGGTTACACAATCTTAATCGCAATTGTTTCATTCATACACAGATACCTCCCAAATTATCAGTGCATCCATATTTTCATTTTGATTCGACAGCCTCCGTAGCGTAGTTGCTTAGACGCCGACTGTGAAACGTGAGGCCGAGTGCTTGATGCCCGCACCGAGATAAATATTTGTATGATCCACAGGTATACGTTTCGTCGTTCTTTCGTTCGAAAGTTCTATCGTAGTTTCTAATACCCACAACACAAGTCTCGATGTGGGGTCAGAATTATGTATGTGACTGCTGAGTTTAATTAATTTCCACACTCACTTAGTATTTTGCCTCTACCTTTATTTATATATTATTTTTCAAGGAATAAATTTCACACGGCCTACTTGACTTTTGTGTGTACGAATACGTGTCAATATTATTTGGAGCACGCTATTCAAACAAATCATGCAAATAATGTATGTATGTGCGCCGCGGAGCGTGACTATTTGTCGTAAGTATTGACGACGAGAAATAACCCAATATTACTTCAGGACATTTTCCCTCTCATTGCGCGCTTATTGAAACTTATTCTAATGTTCAAAAGGTTTTTTTGTGTCTTCCTCGGATTATTTACGAGATAAAAATGTTCATCACACGAAATACAAACTCTTTGTAGTGTAAGGGCGTATTAAAATAAGGACTGAAAAAGGCTATCAATGAAGGAATTATGGTTACTTTTATCGTAAGAAATAAAAAAAGTATCACAATTTATTAGCATCCTTTTATTTAAATGAGTTTATTTTCAATCACATGGCAATATTTTTATCCACATTTCTCTTCTTATTTAATTTAATGTACTATCACAAATGTTTATACTTTTAATTGATATGTATATCAATAGTTTGTCCATGAATTCGTTTTTTTTAATATACATGTTGTGGTGTGCTTTTATCAATAAAATAAAAATAAATAAATAGGATATATTCAAAATAAGTTACCTACGTTCAGTTTGTGTTATGAATTGAAATAATGTACAATATTGTCCTAATTATCTATTAAATTGTCCTAAATAGCAGTGTAAATGCACTGTTGTGCTTCGGATTGAAGGGCATTGCAGCCAGAGTAACTACTGGAGTTATTGAAACTTAACATCTTATGTCTCAGGATGTTGTGGAAGTTGTTGATTGATTTTGCTACTGTTCATGAGCGGTCGTATCCGCTTACCATTAGGCGAACGACATGCTCCTCTTGGCAAGACGAGATATAAATATATACATATATCTTTCTCAATATTAAAATAAATTGTATATTTAAATTTCAAGTGTTGGAGTGTCTGTATGGTCGTTTGACGAACTTGCGAGGACAGGCAGAGTTATTCCTAAAACAGGAGTTGAAATGTCCGGGTTTACTTCAAAATCTTGCGGCTCGAAGACTTTCTTGTCTTTTATTATGTTCCTGAAAACAACAGAGCAAGTATTGAGTCATCTGTAGCTGATCAGAAAAAACTTACAACCATTAAGTAATAATAAAATGAAAATAAGAGATCGTGATGTTTCGCCGTTCGATCATAATTATTTTTAGTAACTGAAACCTCGGGATACATACACCTTCATCAAGGATTGCAGCGGTCAATGGCCTTAATCTCCGCGTATTGTACACGGATAATAATATGCGTAATATTGCCCGAGGTATAAAAACTTACAACCATGCATCATATTTGTGGGAATAGTTCCGTAAGGGGTCAAATTAAACAAAGATCGTCTTGGTAATATTAAATATATTATCGTCTCACAACTCGTCTTCACTTCAGCCGTCCTCTACGTCTTCCACGTCTTCCGTCGTCTTCCAGGCTGTTCTCTTCTATTCCGTCCTTGCATACATCAACATCTTAATCATTCATCCTCGTACTCTTTCCATCTTAAATACTTTCATTAATCATCTCTTTCACACAAACTACGTTCCATATCAGTCATTCATCAAACGTTCCATTCTACTCATCTTTCATCATAACAGTCAAATCCTACATCTTTAACAAAAACCTTTTTCAGAAAACTTAAAAAAAAATACCAGAGAAAAATAAACAGCCAACAAAACTCATAAAAAGTAAATTCCCGAAATTAGATAACTATCTATTTCCAATAATTTGTGCATCAATTATGATTATCTAAATAATGCTGCAATCAAAAGTAACTAAAATAGTCATTACAAACTAACAAATGTACCACAATAAGTATAATTTTCAATTAATTTAGACATTAACTGACCACAACTCCGAGGACAGAACACTCCGTACAGCCGGTATATCGACCCTCGAGAACCTAGTGGAGAACGAGATGGTGTAAGCTCCCACACCGCGGAAGACCAGCCAGTCTACCGGAGAGCATCGTGGCAGGCGCACGGGAAAGTGTTTCAGTACTCGGTCCCATGGGCTGCAAGTCGGGCCCCAAAGTATCACCTCTTCGAGAATACCTGCGGGTTCCTCTGTGGAGCGCTAAAATTAATGTTATAAAAAATTATATATACATAAACTCACGCCTTTTTCCAAGAAGGAGTAGGCACAGGTGCTACTAGGTTACCCACATTTCGCCTTTTAAGTTCCATCCCAGGCCACGATGTGATAGGGGCCATCGCCATATCGCGCATAAAATCTTTACTCCGGGCTGATAATTAATATAAATATCCAATATCACTTTGCCCGAGCTGGGATTCGAACCCGAAGCCTCAGTTTGGTAATCGTAACGAAGCACAACTTCGGCACCGAGGCAGTAAAAGCAATTAAGTAAAATGAACTTCTGTTTAAAAAGGCTGGTAAATTCGCTACTGTTTTTTGGATTGCCGATTTCTGATTGCCTGCTATTTTATAGAGCAATAATAAAAAAGCTAATTGTTTATGTTTAGGATATATAATAAACTGCATGGTATACAGGGCATATCCAGACTGCGACCGAAAAAGAAGTCGGGTGGTAGTTTTACTAAGTGCAGAAACAACGTAAATAAATACTTGCGAAAATTTTAGTTGAATTGCGTCTGTATTCACTAACGGCCGGTTTCTATAATCTATCTATCTTTAACAAGAGATTTGTCTCGAAATTTCGATACACTTTTTGCTTCAGTAAAGAAAGACAGAGATATTTAGATAAGGTGCATATATTTATACATATCTAGGCAAGATAATATTGTATGTCTATCTTTGTTTATTGAAGCATACAGTGGTATCGACATAGTAACGATATTCATTTTAACCTCTTGTTAAAGATAGATAGGATATAGAGAATGGCTGTAAAACTACCACCTGACTTCGTTTTCTGTCACAGTCTGGATATATCCAGTATATCAACTCAGTTTCAATAGCATTAGGCAAAGTTTACATTACAGCGTTGCAGTGCCATGTCCGACATTAATTAGTAAATGTTAAAGCACTAACAACAATTGGACTAGTTCGATTCACCGACCAAAATTTGCTCAGGGTATTGGTTTAGCGAAATGACAAAACTGCTCCATCATGTTAGAATTTAATTAGATTGTTAAATTATATTATATATTGTATTGGTAAAGTGCATGGTGGCCTGTTGGAAAACACGGGTTCGTATCCTAGGGCGCACACCTCTGACTTTTCGGAGTCATGTGCGTATTGATAATCAATTATCACGCACTAAAACGGCGAAGGAAAACATCGTGAGGAAACCTGTATACCATATATGCAATTTATATGAATTTGTATGGTACGTAATGACCGCCAACCCGCACTAGGCCAGCGTGGTGGACTATATGGCCTGATCACTCTCAATCATTAGTTGATTTCGCTGCAGGATACCAAAAACATTTTTCTTTTTTTTAAGTTAGAGCATGTTTTGTCATCGATTATTTTCTTCGCTCAAAGTTAATTTAAAAGTCGTTTGATAAGGACAAAACATTCTGTGATTAAAATAGGGTTTAAAACAAAAAGCTTATGAGTAAGGCCGTGTTTATCTGAAAAAAAATCTAGCTTAAATAAATAGACCAACAGTCATATACAACAACTGCAAGGGAGTTTACGGTCTCACAAACAACCAGATCCGAAATAAATTCATGTCGTTCATACAAATATTTGTTTCCGTGCGGGGTTCGAACCCGCGTCATCTCATTTTGCAGCCGGCGTGAAATTGAGTAATTACCTTAAACTTCTCAACAGTATGCCATTTTGCTAAATTATTCAAGGAGCCATGAGTGCCGTCGTTTATATATATCATATCAGTTTCCTTCCCGTTGATTTTTGTCTGAAAAAGATAAAAGTGATATGGTTCAATTCATTTATTAAAATTCATATTTATAACTGACTTCAAAAAAGAAGGAGGTTCTCAATTCGTCGGAATATTTTTTTATATACTGATTATTCTATTAAGTAGGATATCGCAGGGCGCAAGTCACATATAACAGGTTATTGTGGAGACCTTTGGGTGAGGCGTATGTTCAGCAGTGGAATTCCTGTGACTAAGCAGAAAGAGAAAGAGAGAAACATTAAATCAGACAGGGGACAATAGACATGGACATAATTTAATAATACATATTTCTGGTAAAAACGAGCCGTAAAAGTGTTTTGTTTTGTTGGACTGGGACAGTCTCTAATACTTTAGTAGTCAATGAGTGACGGTATGGATCATGTATGGATGTTCATGGACGGCAGTTTAGACTTACCTACAGGTGACATGTTTGCACATATGCCATGATTATGCAAAAAAAAAATTGGGTTATTCGTATTGTTACTTCAACTATAATACAATTGCAAATCCATACATTAATTATGTTTATTGGTTTCCATACCATATAAATACAATGTCTAAAATGAAAAATTAAACTCAGCGCGGGACAAAATAACTATCGCAACCTTACAATAATCAGTAGAAGCTTCCAACACAATATTTCTTGTAAAAACTGAGTTTATAAGAAATTATTAAAGTTAGTATTTAAGTAAATAGTGTTTGTACAAGGTAAGTCTGGAGCAAATTGTCTCGCGCGTCCACTGTGACTTGCCTTTTGACGCACCGCAGAGCTCCTTTGTACACAAATAAATTGTTTGAGACTTAAATGAAGCTAAACGTAGTTGTTTATTAAAATGTAATTAAACTATTATATTGTATCATAAAACTATACTAATTTCGTTGCCAAGTATAATGTTTTTCAAAGAGAAAGTACTTTTTATTGGTTAAAACGGTCATCTGTATTTTTTTCTACTTATGACGTTCGAAGATTGGGTCCGTTTTCCGACTCAATTTTCGCCACTTATTGTGGTGTTTTATTTAATGTGTTTCAGCACCTAAAATGTTTATTTGTATTTTAAATTAGCACAATAGAGGGTAGTATGAAATAATTTGATTTCTCGCTAGTTATACTGTGTCTAGAGATTGCCGTGTTTTGCGCGAATTCGCTCGTATCTTTAAAGTATAGCTTAGTTAGTTTTTATCCACGCTTAAAAACCGTACAAGCGTGTAATTTGTCCGAATTGATCATATCAGAACAAGTTGAAAGAGATTTTATGTGCGTTTTCGAACGCGTAGTGTGTGTAATATGTCCGTGATTTTGATCGTTTCATTGACAATGTAATCAGTCTTCTACGCTGCAGTAAATTACCGTCCTCGGCACCGAACTTTCAGCTTTGACAGCAGGCCTCAGGTAAGATACTTTTAGTTGTTGTGTATAAAGTTCCTTACAAATAATCAGTATTTCACCTAATGGAGACTGTCCCGCCCTTACACCCACTACTGTAACTCCTGTAAGCCAGGATCAACAGTGGCACGCAATGTAATAACTCCGAGCATTGAAACTCGGCGAGTCTCCGGGAATGTATAACTTGTCTTTAACCCGCAACGAAATTAATCGGAAAGTGAAATTATTAAAAGGAGTTGGAAAAAAATAATGATTGTAAGATCAGTCAGTTTATAAAATAAGTAAAAATATTATTATTGTCATTATAAGCCGCTGGACAATGTCGCTGAAAATAGGCTTCATCCAAAGGATTTCTAGAGCATTCTTTCATAGTATTTGATGAAATACTTTAGTTTATTTAATTTAGCATAATTATTAAACTAGTATTCTTACCCTGCGAATATTGTTGATACTGCAGTACATAGTAAAAGCGGAGTCGCATAAGTATCTGCCGGGTTCTGAAATTATCTGAATGTTTGGGTCGGGAAATAGCTCTGCTAACGCAGCGTTGATTATTTTGCAAGTCTACAGAAAAACAAAAATTATCATAAAATAAAATACCTAGCAGTGACAGAATTTCTTAAATAAGTAGGGTGTTATTAAATTAAATTATTTTATTAATCAAACACTCTTTTTACAAGAGTTTCAAGTACGTAGTGGGCGATAATGGATTCACACAGCACGGTGCACTAATGTGTGATTACAGTATACTAAGGGCGTGGTATACACTTCAGAATGAGTATGTTTAAGGCTGCGTACCAGCAGCGTCTACCCAATTTGTCAGTGTCATACATCACATGTATATACACACGCCTTTGTCTGAGAAGCGTTAGGTAGAGGGGCAACCAGTACTTCCAAGTTTGACCATGTATTTTCTGTCCCCCGATATGAAAGGGGGCGAGTTCATCGCCATTTCGGGCACAAATTACTGACCCTAGACGAATAATGCATAAAAAAATCCAATATCACTTTGCCAGATCCGGGATTCGAACCCCAAACCTCAGCAGTATAATCGTACCGCAGTACAACAACGCCACTAAGGCATTCATTTATCACTGTCATATTAACATTTAATAAGACATCAACTAGGCCTCGTTCTATGGTATGTAAGTCCGCCAACCATGGCCTAACCACTCTCAATCGTACTCTCGATTGTAGAGGAGGCCCGTACTCTGCAGTGGGACGTATATGGGCTGATACAGAACTAGGCCTCGTATCATCGTAAATGTGAATGATTTAACAAGCAACAAGCTTTGCTTTTACGTTTTTTTAAATAAGTGAGAATATTTATATTTGGGGCGGTATCATGGAGTAAGGCACAGAAATACATCGATTTATGTGGAAGTTTATCAATATACCTGCTGAGTGTTAATATACGCAAGACTGGAAGTTCAGTGGTGTGCCCTGGGATTCGAATTCGCGATCACCGTAAATATGTGGGCAGCCGTGTAATATACCAGTCCATTACCAACAGGCTACCACATGCTGGGTGTATTTATCTATTTAAAAGCTTTATTGTACACCAGTAACAAAAAAGAAATAACATAAACAAAATTTTACAAATAAGAAAAGAGTACAATGGCGGTCTTATCGCTCGAGGCGATCTCTTCCAGACAACCAACCATAGGGTGGATAAAATAGAGACAACTGTGGGGTATTGTGAGGTGTACGTAATATCAAAGGACAATATATACCGGGTATCTCAAGACTGCTACCGAAAACGAAGCCGGGTGGTAGTTTTAGTGACTACAAACACAATGCAACTAAAAATTTCGCAATGAAACGCCACAATTATTTTTTATGATTTTTTAAATATCGTCATTTTTGGGTGGTAAATCCATAGTTTTTGCTAAAATAATAATTTAAACTCTTTTATACCTTAGATTATTTATAATAAAAAGGTATACACAATTATTTTAGGAAAAAATGCATTTATCACCCAAATATGGTCATAGGAAAAAAATAACAAAAAAAAATTTGTCGCTTTTTTTCGCAACTTTTTCTGTTGCATTGTGTCTGAAGTCACCTAAACTACCACCCGGCTTCGTTTTCGGTAGCAGTCTTGATATACCCTGTATAATATATCTAAATATATAATATATGTAATAAAAATGTAAAATGTAATAATAATGCAAATGGTGTATTAATTTTATAGATTACCTCATCGATGCTATCCGTGCTTTTACCATGGAAACCGCCGCCAATGTTCACTATTTTCATATTCCGCCCAGCTTTGGCCTCGTAGTCGAAGAGCGCTCGTGCGTACCTTAGCCCTGTGACGTAGCTCTCTTTAGACCAGCATACGGACCCAACGTGGAATGCTACTCCTACCACCTGGAATAGATACATATCACCAACATTATTTAAAGAGTTTTAGTAATAATTAAAGAAAGAAAATGGCATTGGGAAATTTATACCGTATCTGTACCGTATTTCTACCTTAGACCAAGGTTACCTACTGCAGTGTGGCATAATTCCTTTGAGAAATGAGATAGTCATGTGTTTCATCTGCGAATTATTGGGTCCAAAATGGGGTTTCCATTTACTGCTGTATTTTGATCATAAGTATACTCATCATCATAAGTATATATCATAGTAGGAGAACAGCAAGCTGGGATAGCGGTAAGCTAAAGCTGCTCTTTGATCAAAGTTACATACTACGGTGCTTAGCCACATTTTAGCTTATATAAAGACAACTGATATCGACTGATTTGTAGTGATTATTATAACTGTAGATTTATCAAACAACAACATACATACATACACTCACGCCTTGTTTCCAGAAGGGGTAGGCAGAGGTGCCAGGGCATCCTCATTTCGCCTTGTATGTTCCGTCCCATAATGTGATAGGTGGCGAGCCTATCGCCATGTCGGGCACAAATTCCTGACTCTGGGCTGATACTGAATAGAAAAATCCCAAATCACTTTGCCCAACCCCCATTCGAACCCGAGACCTCAGCTTTGTAACCGTACCGTAGTACAACTACGCCACCGAGGCAATCAAACAAAAACATTTCGTCAAAAAATAGTCAAAAATAATAGCATTCACTGTAAGAAAATGCCAAGGAAGATTTAATTAAATAGCTTTACAATTTTAATTAGTCGAATAAATTGCGCTCACTTTTAAGCCGAGTCGTGCCGCCTCCTCCAACAAATGAAATGCTTCTGTTTCGAAATCACATCCGAACTTCTCTCCCAGAGGGACGTGACACTCGCTGTCTATGCGGACCCGGATGAGCAATCTGTAATTATTATTAGAAATTGATTTTTTCTACTATACATATCAAAAGGCATTCGCGATGCCGCGATTTAATTTAAAACAATAGAATTTTGGTCGTATTCCCACTGAATAAGTTTGAATATCCTTTGTTAGAAATTTGAATTTTTGCCATGCCGTCCAGGTCCCGGCCTTTTGGCTACTGAGTCCGTCGTATAACCCTTGGCTATTCATATAACCTGATTTACTATCAGGCCATACGGTCGAGTTCAGCCCGAATCAAACTTGCTTAGGTAAATTTGCTATTGCCCCCAGAAACCTTGTTTAATTGTATAGCTGAATGATTGCATGACTGTAGGTTCAAGATATTTAAATTCATGCGATTCGATCCGACTGGTGGTAGGTCTCTCATATGTGAGAGGCCATCTGGGTGGGTACCACCGCAATGTCTATTTCTCCCGTGAAACAACACTGCGTAAATGCACTGTTGTGTTTCGGATTGAAGGACATTGTAGCTAGAGTAACTACTGGACATATTGAGACTTAACATCTTATGTCTCAGGATGACGAGCGCAGTGGAATGTTGCTACTGTTTATGAGCGGTCGTATCGCTTACCATCAGGCGAACGGCTTGCTCGTCTCGTCATTCATTGCAATAAAAAAAAAAAAAAAAAAAAAAAAAAAGATTATTTCATCTAAGTACTTATGACTGTATATTTTCTCCAAACCGCTGATATCAAACAGGTGACTAGTCGTAAAATAATATTACAACTAATTTTTGCCGTTCTTAATAAGTATTGGAAAAAGGACAGCCAAAACAATCCCCAAGTAGGTGCCTACATCATCTAATCTAACCTATTTCATTACATTACGTAGTTTTTCCTACTCCGTTCGACTAGTTGCTGTCAATAGATACATAGACAACTTTACCGGGCATCTGGCCAGTGTTGAACAAATTTCTTGAGTTCATACGACGTGTCGAACGTGGTGTGTCTGACGCCAGAGTTACGAGCGTACGCCATCTGTTCGCCTGTTTTTGTTGGCATCGCGTATATTATACTCCTGCAAGTAAATGGGCTGTGTAAAACAAACCTAACGTCAAACAACAAAGTTTTGATATATGAAATTGAAATAAAATTATTATTTACGCATTTTATGGCAGATTTGGTTTAAGTATTACATTTAGTTAACTATCCGCCCCATCCATCCCGTATATATGAAATCATTGGTTCAAGTTTGATCAACTAGCCTTTACAATCCGTAGTGTAAACATATACATATTTATTTATGTACGTATTGCTAGGAACACTCGTTTCCTGTGCCTTAAGAACCCACGTGTATTTAAAAATGTGAATTATTACTTACGAAGGAGAAACGTTAAACTTTCTTAGCCTGTAAATTTCTCCGGGTGAAGCGCAGTCGAAACCCGTTCCTTGAGAAATAGCGAGTTTTATCATCATATCGGTGTCATTTGATTTCATTGCTGAAATAAAATGATTTTTTTAGTAATAATTACTACACATATGTATGTCGTCATCGAGTTGATTTTTAAAAACGGAATGCCAACGCCCTCTATAGGCGTTCGACAGAATCTACGCTAGATGTCAGAGACTTCATTAAAAAAAAGCTAGGGACATCTCAACGGTCTGTGAACAAGCAGTACGGTTTGTTACGATCAAGAGAGTAAATATTATCATGAAAATAGTGTTGTAAGAGCGTGGAGACTGTCTCGCGTTCCGTGAGTAAGATTATGATTTCCTAACATTTGATTTGACCCATTCCCACATACGCCCACAATACAAAGCTATAACCAGCTGTTTAGCATAATGACGAGCATACACCCAGCATGATAACGAACATACATTCTAGTCATTCGTTATATATACTGGGTATCTTAAGACTGCTACCGAAAACGAAGCCGGGTGGTAGTTTTAGTGACTACAAATACAATGCAACTAAAATTTCGCACAGAAACGCGACAATTATTTTTTATGATGTTTTAAATATCGTCATTTTTTGGTGGTAAATCCATAGTTTTTGCAAAAATAATAATTTAAACTCTTTTATACCTTAGAGTCCTTATAAATAAAATGAATATACCATACAAATACGACCACAGGAAAAAATAACAAAAAGAAAATCGTCGCTTTTTTTTAAACATTTTCTGTTGCAATGTGTCTGAAGTCACTAAAACTACCACCCGGCTTCGTTTTCGGTAGCAGTCTTGAGATACTCTGTATATAACATCACGCACGGTACACACTATACGGGTATAAACGTGCGACAAAACTGGTCCCAAACATTAACACGTCCAATGCCAGGCCGGTCATTGGTGACCGACACTAGATCATCCTAATTGATAATTTGAAAAATCATAAATTTTGCCAAATTGCATGTTATGTTTTTTTTTTTTTGATTAATGAATGGATATTATTAAGGCTGGCGCGGACCATAAAAATTGTTGATATGTTTTGGTATTATCGATTTATTTCACCATTTATACTTTTTGAGAAATGCGTGGACCAACATAACAAACATAGTTATCTGTATCTGTATCAGCCCATATACGTCCCAATGCAGGGCACGGGCCTCCTCTACAATCGACAGTACGATTGAGAGTGGTTAGGCCATATAGTCCACCACGCTGGCCTAGTGCGAGTTGGCGGACTTACATACCATAGAATTTTTTATAAATCGCTATGGTATGCAAGTTTCCTCACGATGTTTTCCTTCACCGTTTTAGTGCGTGGTGATTGACTGTAATACACACATGACTCCGAAAAGTCCGTTTTAGTGCGTGGTGATTGACTGTAATACACACATGACTCCGAAAAGTCAGAGGTGGGCCCTGGGATTCGAACCCGCGACCACCGTGAACATGTTGGCAGTCGCATCTAGTTTACCAACAGGCCACCACGCACTTCAAACATAGTCATACATTTATAAAATTTGACACTCGTGATAAGAAGCTGGTATAGATTAACATATCCAAAAACTGTGTAATTCTGACAAAACTACATACGCATCAAATTGATAACCTCCTTTTTTTTAAGTCGGTTAGAAACTGTATTTAGCGATGTACTGTAAAACTGATTAAGTTCTATTTCAACCATCTAAATTCCACTCCATAAAACTATTGTTTCATATAAACTCTTCGCAATTATATTAGATTTTTTTTAGATTTTATCTGAATTTTTGCTACCCTATATACAGTTTGCTACCTATTATACCGAATAAAAGAGATCGAAGGCAACAGCGCAGCGTGAATTGGAAAAATATTTTTCAAATGCCACCTCTGTGTCCGTTTTTGCTTATTTTTTTAGCACGAATGCGTTTGACAATCTGACTTTGATAAACCAAAAGGTCGCTTGTGTCGTACGTACAACGTTGAAACTGCGACGTAAGGGCCTAGGTTCAAATTTTAGGTACTAGCAAATTGTTTGTTTGCTGTTCGAATGCATTACATTGGTTCAGGTATCGACATATATTCTGTTCTATTATGTCATGGAGCAATACTATGAATAGTGCATTCTTTGCATTTATGGCCTTTAAAAGAGACGCCAATTTTATTGATTTGAAATTAAAAATATGGTTTCTTTCAGAGTTTTTTCTGACTTGTGTTTATGAATATTCAATACCATACCGTGCATCCAGTAGTTTTTATGGTTTAATCGATCAAAAATCCTCAGAAATAAATACAAAGCAAGAACGACTTACCGTATAATATTTTGACTCGAGGCAGAATGTTCTTCATGTGCTGGATGCGTCGGTATGCCTCGTCCATGTTGAATATGAAAAAAAGGTTGCTTCTGTAAGCCTTTTTCGATCATGGCTCTTCCGACGTCCTCTGAAGTACAGTCACTCAGAACAAATGCCTGAGTGACTGGGTGTGGTTTAAAACCATTTTGCACTAGATCAGACATCTTGGATCTATGAAACATGATGGATTATTTTAAATTGGCATTAGTTTTTTCCTTTTATAGCTTTTGCGGAACAGTGTATACTAATTCCAAGGTCTGGGCGACCTCACTTAAGTCAGCCATACAAAAGACGTGTAATATAATTAGTATTCAATTATTATTATAATTTATGAACTGCTTTGAATTGCACCTCCTGCATGTTCATTGCATTGTAAACTTATTTTGATACGAAACGTTACAGTTTCTTGCTCATTCTTCTCTGGCGAAATAGCCTTGTGAACAGGGTGGTAGTGGGAAAAAGTGACAATCTAAATAATTTATGACATTTTATGGATTTTATAAATATTTCTATTTTTTTCAATATAAAATTAATTAATATACTTGAAGATTATATTTGAGAATAACGGCGTACTCGGAGACATTAAGTGTCAATTATATCTTTACTTATTTATTTATTTAAATCTTTATTATACACATAAAAACAAATACAATATTCAGAAACTAAAAAAATAAAAGTACAAATGGCTTTACTTAGTGTAGATTTTACGAATAATTATTTAATAATAATATTAGGTATTTACTGTAATATTAGGTATAATTTAATTGACATTTAAACGCCTCTGGATGCGGGCCGTATGAGAGGGATAGTTTAACTAGGAGGTGGTAAGTTTGTTTTGAGGACACAAATTTTCTTAGTTTTTCGAAGATATGGAAATTGTGGAAATAAATTTCCTTAGATCACATCACACGAGAAAGTTTTTCAGGAATGCAAGTAAACTCATTTAGAAGAAACTTTGTCGTTGTCAATTACTACTGATACTTACTGATTACCTGTATTTTAAACCTCTGTATTATTAATTATATCCTATAGCGGAATTATTTAATCACAATTTAATAAACAGAAAAAATAATTAATTTATTCATAACGTATAAACTAATAGTTATGTACCAGCAACAAAAACCTTTAGGATAAAATTTAAAATATAAAAACAACACGAGCAACCGACGCGAATTTCAACACAAATATTTATTTTTTTTCAGATCTTTAACAATATATATCTGGTCCTTAAGAAGTAAACGGTCATTATAAGAAATGAATGGCTTTTATTTTACGAGATAATAATTAAATATAAAGTTGCCTCTCCATTAAAGACGATGAGATTCTAGCTTACCGTGATTTACTTAAGTTTTTTATTTCATTGAATGAGAAACGAGTGCATGTCATTTACCTGATGGATAAGATATTACGCCTCAAAATGTCCAATAGTTACTCTGGCTACAAAGTCTTTCAAACCGGAACAGGTGTTTGGCGGGGAGAAATATAGATTGTGGTGATATCTAGCCAGGTCTGCTGCGGTCTCGAAAATAATATTAGAGACCTACACTGGTGGTAAATCTCTAGAGAGACCGCCTGTGGGGTTACTCTATAAAAACGATACGAACTTCGAATGCACGAATGTTCGATGTCCCATAGTAAGATATACTCAACACTCAATACCTTTATTGCACAACACATGTTATAAAATTACAATTTTATAAAAAGGTACAATGTGGACCCTGTTGGGCACGGTAACAATTAGGAGAGAGAGGAAGCTTTTGTATTCATTTTATATGTTAACATTTAGAATTTTATTTTAGTAATATTTCTGTTTAACTGTCAAATAATTATTGTAATTCATATATATAGTTGATATCCTATAATTATGTTGAGGTTATTGTGATAGTGTACAAGTTCAGTCAGTATGTATTTATAGTATTGACATTCTACATTTAGTTACCTGTTAGTTTAATTAGTTAGTATAATCTATTTTATCAGTCCTTTATTTATTCAAATTAGCTGTTTATTTTAGTTTTAGGTATTCTGGGTATAATATATTTTAATAAGTCTTTTATTTATTAAAATTAGCTGTTAATTTTTAGTTTAGGTATTCCGATAATGCGTAGTAAGTTTTTGTAAGCAATAATGGTTTTAATTGATTATTAAAGATGTCTCATTCCTTGCCTTTTTTTTACGTAGTCTGACAGTTTATTATATATTTTAATGGATATAACAAGTTCAATCTATTTTTATGTCTAAGTGGCTATTTAGCTTGTATATTGTCTCTTTTAGTATATCTGGGTCATCTGTTTGCGGGCAAATTTACATATTTCTAGTATATATATATTACTGGGTGGAATCGCTTATCGTCCGGAAATTTCATATTGTATTGTGTATGTGTAATTAACGTTATATGCAATATTTATCATTAAAAACTACAAACTATCCCATAAACAATATCAGTACAAGATATCCCCAAAACGCATATTATCTAAATCACCCTACACTTAAAAGTGCAATGACATGTCACACAGACGCGCGCCGTGTTTGAGTCACGCCACGCCACAGCTGACTATCGAGCAGCGACCTTGAACTTACTTTGCGCTTATTTATCGGTATTATTACTCTAAATATTACCATATAACATTTTGATGAAATGTAGTTGTTGGTAAGTTGTTAAGATTTACATTTAATTGAACATATTATTTTCATAACGTACCTACTATCTTAGAAAAAGTTGCGTATGTTTTTATTTAAACCTTTAATAAAGTCGAGAAAAAAAAAGAAGACGACTTCGCTGTGGAAGGTCACGGATTCTTGCATGATTAGGAAGTCTGAACTTACCATAATCGAGTAGCCTCGGATAAGTCTGTAATATAGTTCTTGTGTGGTGGGAACTCGTGGATTCATCATTTATGATACCATTCCTACGCAAAGACTGCAGATGTTCTGGATCTGCATACATCCTTCTTGCATGACCCAAGCTTTCATTGGATCGGACATAGCATGTCATCATTGCCACATACTCACTGTTCGTGTAATCACTCATTTGACCGCAAGAAAACTAACCAATAACCAAAATAATTTCGTACAACGTCAATCGGTACCGAATTTTGCACGACTGAAGAAGTGGTAACATCCCTGGAAGGCGTCAGGGGCGCGGGAGCGGGGCAGCGCGGCCGCGCCGGCACGCGCTTTGTACTTGCGCTTGCGGCGGCGCGGCGGTGAGGGCGGCTTGATCAAAGGATATTTATTACTAGATTTAGAATTTTCTACTCGACTTACTATAAAGTGGGTAACAATGATGTGTATTTATGAAGATTTTTTCATTTATACCATCTTTCTCTAAACAACGTTTTTTTATGAATAACTTATTCTAAATTAGTAACTAGTAGTGGTAAATGAATTTACACAACATAAAAAAAAAAAACAAAAAATAAATAAAATAAGTATGCCAAAGGGTTCTAAGTCATGTACTGCCATGCACAATTATTTTCGTGACGCTAAGCGATTCCACTAGTATATATACTGGGTAAGGTTAGAATTTTAAGTTCTTAGAAATGTGGTTTGCAAGAGTCAGTCTGTTATATTTTTTACTATATTCTAATTGGTTTCTTCTGTAGTATAAACAGGGTTGGTGTATTTGTGCTATTTCCCCGTAGAATAATGTCATAACTAAAACCATGAGTACGCATAGGCGTAATAGGTGGTCAAACACTGGTGGTAGGTCTCTCATATGTGAGAGGCCACCTGGGTGGGTACCAGTGCCTTGTCTATTTCTCCCATCAAACAGCAGTGTAGAAGCACTGTTGTATTTCGGATTGAAGGACATTGTAGCCAGAGTAACTACTGGACATATTGAGACTTAACATCTAATGTCTCAGGATGGCGAGCGCAGTGGAATGCCAAGCATTGCTTTGTGATTCGAGGTTTTGTTTGGTTCGCTACTGTTTATAGAGCTGTCGTATCGCTTACCATCAGGCGAACGGCATGCTCGTCTCGCCAAAAGCTGTTTGTGTATTTTATTGATTCCTTTCTTCAATGTAGTTATGGGGGACTTCAACGCAAAGTTCGGCAAGAGAAGCGATGCAGAGTTGAAAGTGGGGCAAATTTGGACATGGGCACCGGAACCTCAGGGTCAGAAGCTGGCCGACTTTCTAGAAAAAGAGGGACTCTTTGCGATTAACTCTTTTTTCCAGAAGCTTGCCTCACAGGAAATGGACCTGCTGAGTCCTGACTGTTCTACGAGAAATGAGATAGATTTCATCTTGACAACGAATAGATGGATGTTCAGTGATGTCTCTGTGATCAACAGGGTGAAAACCGGCAGTGATCACCGAATGGTTAGGGGCACATTGAATATCAACGTCCAATTAGAAAGGCGGTCGCTTGATGAAGTCTACGCTCCGATCTACTCGCGCCCATAGCCAAACCCCGAGAGCTTTCAACTCGAGCTGACAAATCACTTTGCTTGTCTAAAAGAAAACTTTGCGGTGGACGAGTCAAACAGCGGTTTGGTAGAAGCTGTCCATACGTTGGGATCTAAATATTTTAGACCTCGCCCCAGAGAGAGACCAAAACAACTCTCGATCCACACTCTTGACCTCTTGGCCGAACGTCGATCTTTGACGCTGCAGTCTTTCCGATGACGCCGAAGCATATCGGCGGCTCCATAGACGTATCTGGAAGCCCTTGCGACACGATGTCCGTGCTCACAATACTATGAGCATTAAGGAGACAATTGAGTGAAACGGAGGTTCAAAAGTGTGTTGCAAGAGACCTGTCTATTGTTCAAAGCAGTTGTCTAGGCTGAAAACGGACAATGGCCGCGTGGTATCGACGAGGGCGAAGTATTAAGAAAGATCGAAAGTTTCTATGGACCACTTTACACTCGGTTGTCGAACCTCGAGGGCTCAACGCCAGAGGCATGGAGCAGGAGCATGGTGGCACTGTTCTTCAAAAAAGGTGATAACACTTTGCTGAAGGACTACAGACCCTCTCGCTCCTGAGCCACTGTCTTCTGTATTTGATTTTTGACCAACAGCAATTAGAGCCTCTGTATGTGTTGGTCGAGGCTCTTTGGTATTAACCCATGAGCAGAAACGACAATCGGGACAATAATTGTTGAATCGACATCCCACATGTCGGTAACCTCGTGAGCTAAATCTAAATATTTTGTCATTTTATTTTTTTTCAGCTTTGACGGGGTATCGTCATGCGGAATGGCGATGTCAACAAGTATAGCCCGGCGCGCCAATCGATCTATTATCACAATATCAGGCTTATTGGCGACATAGTCCTGTCCTGTGATACAGACGATTCCCAATACAATGTTGCATGACCATTTTCAAGACGGTTGAGGTAAATTACTGGTAATATGACACTTCAGAAGTCACAAGTCCATATCAAGAGCAATTTGCTGATGTATCTTGGCTACTAGGTTGTGTCTATGCAAATACTCGCCGTTAGCAAGATACGAACAACCGGAGATAACATGCCTGATGAACTCGCCAGGACGGTGGCATGCCGGCAGATGTCGACCGTACCGTCCTTCAGGATGTATTTCCTATAGGTTGTTCGTCTTAATAACTTCGTCCATAATTGCAAAGACAAAACCCTCGGTTTCCCCCAAAGAGATTACCGAAGCGCAGCCAAGACACAGACCTAGTCGGTGGACACGATCCACATCAGGCCCATGAGGGCTCGATAGAACCAACCGAGCAGCTCTTGCTCTTCCATATGTCCTCGCGATCCGTAATGCCTACCACCAGAGGTTTCCGCCCAATTCTCAATCGCCAAGACAGAGGGGGTAAATCCTTTATATACCATAACTAGAAACCTATGCATATCCACGTCACTGTGAAGGAAATAATCCCTGATATTGCACACCCTCGCGATTATGTAGGTCCTTGGCATTAAGAATTCCTCGGCCCCCACATCTACGCGGGATGTACAATCTCATCACTGACGAACGTGGATGATGCATACGATGTGCAGTTAGGAGAGTTCAGACTTTACGATCCAGGGCGTCCCAATTCGGTCTGAGTCCTTTGAGTATGCCGAAAGAGTACATGAGTACAGGCATAACCCAACCGTTGAAAGCGCGAGTCTTGTCTACCTGACAAAAAACTGTTAAGTACTTTTGTCAGGCGGCTAAAGAAACGGTCTTTCATCGATTGTTTTACATCTGCACCCATGATACCAAGAGCCTCTGGCATGCCCTAATATTTGTATTCCGTCACAGAGACGGACCTGAGACTTACAGTCTCTGAGACTTGTATGTCATCAGAGACCACTACCTCCCTCGCTTCACATGGATAACCGCACTTTATCGACACCAAAACTCCATATTGATTGAGTTGCTAAATCTTTCAGTTATTTTTAACAACTCAATCAATTCGGATTGTTTAGATGCAATAATTTGAGGTCATCCATGTAGAGCAAGTGAGAAATAGGCTCAGAGCCTCTCCGCAGACGGTAGCCTAACCCTGAATCCAACAACAGCGTGCTGAGGGGATTCAGGGCCATGCAAAACCACAGTGGACTCAGACTGTCGCCCTGGTATATACCCCGCGTAATTCTAATCGGCTCATCACCAATCAGGAGGAGCCGTACCGCCTAGATATCTCAGGACAGTAGTCCACTGCCCCATACAGGACCCAAGGAAGTTGCATAAATTTGTATCAATTTTATACAAATTTAAAACTCATAGCCATGTATGGGGCACTGAATCATAGGCCTTTGTATAATCTATCCAGGCAGCCGATAAATTATGATGATTATTATTTATCTTTCCTTATTAGAATACTCAGCCTCATCGGCTGGGAAAATTAAATATACACGGGCCTGGACCCAAGTGTGTACTATGCGTTATATTCCCTGGTCCTGGGAAATTTAGAGCTGCCTGTTACTATCTGTTTTTAAAAAAAATCTAACTAATCTGCACGTGTTTAAGATGACAGCTTTTTGTAGAATACGGTAAATGCTTTGTGTTAGGTTCTAATTTCTCTATGGTTTTAAGTAATTGCTTAGGTATTACTCCTGTGGTTGAAAGAACTATCGGAACGATTGTTACCTCTTGAAGTTTCCACATCCGGGCTATTTCGTCTATAAATCTATGTATTTCGTTAGCTTTTCAGATAGTGTAGTTTGTAGATTGTGGGTGTTAGGTATGGCTATGTCTATTATAAGTGCTTTTTTATTAATTTTATCTATAAGGGTAATGTCTGGTCTATTGTAATTAACTGTTTTATCTGTCATATTGTTCTATCATAGTATAGTTTATGGGTGCTATTTTCTAATATAATTTCCGGTATAATTTATAATATGGTTATTTATAACTGGTGGTAGGTCATAGGTATAATATTCCGGTATATATTTATAACTGGTGGTAGGTCTCATATGTGAGAGGCGGCCTGGGTGGGTACCACCGCAACGTGCTACTTCGCTCTCCGTCAAACAGCCGTTGAAATGCACTGTGGTGTTCGGATTGAAGGACATTGTAGCCAGAGTAACTACTGGACATATTGAGACTTAACATCTTATGTCTCAGGATGGCGAGTGCAGTGGAATGCCAAGCATTACTTCGTAATTCAAGGTGTTGTTTGGTTTTGCTACTGTTCATGAGCGGTCGCATCGCTTACCATCAGGCGAACGGCATGCTCGTCTCGCCATTCATTGCAATAAAAAAAATGGTTGTATGAGACTATTTACTATTAATTTGTACTTATGGGCAAGTTTTTGGGTATAATATTTGCAATTTGGTCCTGTCTATGTTTGTAGTCTGTCTGCACTATTGCTTTACATGCGCCTGTAATGTGTCGGATGGTCTCGGGTGGCACTATTACATTTTCTGCATATAGAAGTTACATTTTTTATAATATATTTTTGGTACTTCCTGGTTTCGATCACTTGGTCCTGGATGGCCAGCATGAAACCTTCCGTTTCAGGGAAGAGTTCTCCTCGCCTGAGCCACTCGTTCGACGCTAACTTGTCGACGTCTGGTTTGCTCAGGTCTTGGAGATGTCGTCCATGAAGTGATTTCTGATAGGTTTAGTGGCATGTATTTGGAATCATTTTGAACTATGGTATGTAAAGTCGATGTTAATGATTTATGGTGGAAATATGTTTTGAGAGAAGTTATCTGCTTATTATGAAAATTAAAATATACTATGATTCCTCGTCCTCCATCAGCTCTCGGCAAAGTGGTTCTCTGTAAGCAAGATCTTGGATGATGCTTTCTATAGTTCGTCATTAAGACGTTGATAATTCGTTGGAATTTTTGAGGTCTGCTTTAGTCCACTTTACAATACCAAACGGAATAAGTTAAGATAGGGATGGCAAAAGTATTAACTGCTTTTATTATATTTCTAGAATTTAATTGTGTTTTAAGGATTTAGTTAATTCGGCTTTTAAACTTTTGGATTAATGTAGTTTTAGTCTCTTTAGTTCTTCTTTTTGTTTTGATTGATTATATCCTAAGTATTTCTATACCGGGTATCTCAAGACTGCTACCGAAAACGAAGCCGGGTGGTAGTTTTAGTGGCTACAACACAATGCAATTAAAAATTTCGCTTAGAAACGCGACAATTATTTTTTATGATTTTTTAAATATCGTCATTTTTGGGTGGTAAATCCATAGATTTTGCTAAAATAATAATTTAAACTCTCTTATATCTTAGAGTATTTAATAATTAAAGGGTATACACTATTATTTTAGGAAAAATGTATTTACCACCAAAATATGGCAATAGGAAAAAATTACAAAAAAAAAATTGTCGCTTTTTTTTTGCAACTTTTTCTGTTGCATTGTGTCTGAAGTCGCTTAAACTACCACCCGCTTCGTTTTCGGTAGCAGTCTTGATATACACTGTATGTACTGTCCTCGTCTAAGGGATCGATCTGTTCTCCTGTAGTTAGGGTATAAGATGTTTATGGGTTTTTTTTCTGCCTTAATTGAGTTGATTTTACATTTCTCAATCCAAATTCCATACAAATAACTTTGGAAAAAAATCAGTTAACGTAATTAATTGGTTCATTCAGTTTCTGTGGACGCATATAATTTATGTCGTCCATGTACAATAAGTGCGTTAGTTTCCTACTGTTAATGAATTTTGTGAGTTGAGGTTCGTATTATAATTCAAATTGTATCCAGCATCTGTGGTGTTTAATATGTTTGACAGTGGGTTTAGGGCTAAATATAACCACAGGGGACTGAGCGCGTCTCCCTGGAAAATGCCACGGTTGAATTTTTATGGAATCGGTTTGTATACTTCCATCACTTGTCTTTATTTTTAACCTAGTGACCAGTTTTGTGAGGTAGTTTGTAAGTAATTTATCAAAAGTGAACTATTTTATAGACTTTCAAAATTTTAATAACCAGGAATGCGGTACAGAGTTATTAGCTTTCTTATAATCTATATACATCGTAAAAATATCCTTCTTTTTATTTGAAACTTGTTTTAATATAACTGAATCAATCGTGCCTCGGTGGCGTAGTTGTACTCCGGTACGGTTACAAAGCTGAGGTCTCGGGTTCGAATCCCGGTTGGGCAAAGTGATATTGGATTTTTCTATTCATTATCAGCCCAGAGTCAGGAATTTGTGCCCGATATGGCGATAGGCTCGTCACCTATCACATGATGGGACGGAACATACAAGGCGAAATGTGGGTGCCCTAGCACCTCTCTGCCTACCCCTTCTGGGAAAAAGGCGTGAGTTTATGTATGTATGTATGTATGAATCAATCGTTAACTGTTCTTTACATACTTGACTAAATTTTCTGCATCCTTTCTGTTCTTCACCTAAAATATTATTAGACTCTATATGCTTATAAATGGAATGGACAATACATGATGTAATAATTTTGTAAAATGTTTGAAGACAAGTGATCGGTCTGTATTTTGCGGGATTTAAGCGATCATTTGGGTATTTCGGCAAAATGTGCGTGATTCCTTCTGTAGTATATTTTGGTACTGAACTAGGCTCTACGCTGAAATTGTTTATAAATTTAAGTAAAAAAGGATGTGTAAATGATAGTTCTTGTACCAATAATTGTGAATATTATCTGAACCAGGTGCTTTCCAATTTTGTACTTACTTAAAATATATTGCGATATTTCTAACTGATGTTCGTTAAGTTCATATCTGCTACGTCTTTATACTTATTTCTTCTTGGTCTGCTATCCATTCAGATTGATCGTTATGTTCTAATCGGATTTTCCCAAATATTAGCCCAGAAACGGCGTAATTCATCTTTCGGTGGTATGATATTTTGGGCTGTATTAGGATGTATGCTATTTAAACTGCGATAGAATTGTCTTTCATTGCAAGAAAATATAGAATTTTGAGTCTTACGGACGAGTGCATTCCTTATACCGTTTTAGCCTATGGCTTGCAACAGTAATGTTCTGCTTTAGTGTGTCTAACACGTGGAAAGGTTGGCGGTTATCGGGTCATGGGTGGCATGTTTAGTATAATGGTTCAGTATTATATTTGATTCTGTTATAACTCTACTGCTCCTATATCCGTTCATGAATCGCGTTAATCTTCCTATATCCGCTCTTAGCCTTTCTATTCTTTTTCTATTCTTCTTTGCCATGCTGGTTTTCGGTCTTACTGGAATAACTTAGGTTTATTCAATGTATGGTTTATTATTTTGGAACCATTGAATTTGCTGCTGTTACGGCACTACAATAGGTAAGCGTTTGAAATGTAGAGAAGTCTGTATTATCCTGTATATTTTCAGGCAGTATTACATTATGAATATATTTTAAAGCTATGGCTAATTTCCTAGAGGCACGCTGTTTTGGTATGTATGGCCGATGGGTAGGCTCAGAGTCTGAATATATTTTTAAACATTCACTAAAAATTAAATCGATTGTATTGTTTCTTTCCCTACTATTATTTTGTATTTGTTCGTTTCTAAATCGGGGCCAGTATTATTTAAAGGCATTGGGGCAATTACTATATATCGTCAGATTCAGTATTTTCCAGCGTCTGTTCAGGAGCCATAGTAGTACATTATTTGGGTTATGAAAACAAGATATATTAGTTAATATTGCAGGGTTTCGCGAGCTATTATCAAAATTTAAACTTTGTGTTTCCACATCATCGTTGTGAAGTGGTACTAGTGCATTTGGTTAATTCTGTGATGTAGGTTTCAATATCTATATTTAATTCTTCAGCTACTTATTTTCTTATTTGTTTGATTCTTTCTTCAGTAATATTGTTCATTATGGCTCGACTTTGATCAGCTACACTTTGTTCCGATATATGTTCAAGGTGCGGAAAAAAATGAAATAAACTCACTATGCATTTGTCTCCTATATGAAGTTAGATTTGTTTCTAAATGTGTAACTCTAAGGTAGCTGCGAACAATTATTTCATTTTGTTCATTTGTCCACTTCATGCGTTGTTTTTTTGATCTATATATGCAGATATCATGGTGGGGGTTGTTTTAATGAAGTTGGGTTATGTGCTGATCCAGGCTGAACAATCCCAGTGCTGGTGTTTGGACCATCGCGGCAGTGCGTCCTGTCCTAGACCAGTGGCTGGGCCGGGTGCCACGGTGTGATGACGTTCCGCCTGACGCAGGTTCTGTCGGGGCATGGCTGTTTCGGCAGATACCTGTGGCGGGTGGCGAGAAGGGAAGAATCCGCCGTGTGACACCATTGTGACAACTGCCGGAGGACACAGCCCAGCACACTCTCTCGGAGTGTCCAGCCTGGGAAGTGGAGCGTGCAGCTCTCCGTGCAGCCACCGGAGTGGACCTCTCACTCTCGGCCGTGATTCCTTCCATGGTTGAGAGTAGGAGGTCATGGCAGGCCATGCTCACCTTCTGTGAGATCATCATCTCGCAGAAGGAGAGCGCGGAGCGGGATCGGGAGCAGAATGATCCCGCCGCCGCCGCCAACCGAGAAGGAGGCGCCGGGTAAATGACAATGGCTGACCCGGCGCCCCGCCCAGTGGTCAAGGGGCGTCAGAATTCCACCACGGTATCCCCTGCCTGTCGTAAAAGGCGACTAATAGGCGTCACCGGGGTCGCTAAGCACAACGCGGGGGCTGTGCGCTCATGTCAGGAGTGGCTCCGAGATGGGCGGCAGAACGTGTGGCCTCGTATCTGTCGCGGACGAGCATCTCACCATGGGCGTCCGAAGTAGGGAAAGTGGGGGCATCTGCGCCCCCCCAATCTGGGAGGAGCCATATTTGGCAGTGCGTCGGGTGGCACGGCGAGTTAAATGGGCGCCATTCGCCTGTCCACATGGCCTGTCATCCATTAAGCGCGAGACGGCCACCGAGAGGTTGTAGACGGTATGCCGGCAAAATATCTTCTTAGATCTCGGTAGGGACCCAGCCTGGATAAAACATCTGCGCAGTGCGGACTACTGTCCCCGCGTCCCAGGCTGGAAGGCCGGAGACCCCGACATGCCCCTTCCGATCCACCCCCGAGTATCGGAAGGAAGGCTAAAGGAGCTTTACTCTCGTTAAAAAAAAGATGTGCTGATGTAAACTGTGTTTGTATTTCGTTATATAACTCTGTGATACGATTTTCTGGTAATAATTTATTATGGATTATAGCCCTTCTTTGGTCGCCTATACGTTGCCTGCTAACATTAATTTGTGGGAAGTTTTCAATAAATTTACTGTACAGCGGTTCCAGATAAGCTTTGTTGTCGGTTTCTAAACAAGTGATTTCAAGGTAGGTGCGCAGAATAAACTCGTTCATTTCTTTGGAACATTTCATGCGCTTGCTTTGCGAGCTTACAGTGGGCATAGAATTCACGACAGAATTTGCCGTCTGTGCATCATCTGAAGCTTTTTTCGAGGTTATAGTTGGTAAGGTGGGTTCATTGGTTCTGGTTATTTTTTCAAATAGATTTCGCTTACATGATGCTTCGGCACTAACAGTTTAATTACCCGTGCTTTTACCATCAGTATTAGGTACACCACGTCGTTTTCTTTGTAATACTCGCAGGTCGTAATTATGGTGAGTTAACTTCGATGACGTTCGAGTAGAGAAAGAAGATGTTGACAATGAAACGGGCAAGTAATTAGTAGAGTCGGGTGATGGGATGTTAGCGAAAGGTGAAGATGAGCTAGAGGAAGGGTGATGATGATTGGTCAGCTGTAGTCAATTTGTCGAGGGGAGCCCGCCTGTTCAGCCCACCGTCGCCAACGGTTCGCATACTGTGGCATCCAGCGTCGGCTCCAGATGCGCCCCGGCGACCCCCGGGAAGCGGCCGTAAACTATATCGCTTAGTCTGATTTTCCATACTATATTGTCTCCATAAAATGGGTTGCCTTTGCCGTCTTAGCCGTTAAAGTAGTTGTGTGACGTGTCCGCCCCCCACGTAAATCAGATGGTCGATTTGGACGTACGGTAGGACTTTAGGGGGCTTATTATTATATACTTATAGTTTTATTTCAATGGGCTTATTATTATTATTATTTGATGACTTCCAGTCGCCTAAAAAAGCCGGTTTCCAAAAAGGCTTTAGTGCCATAGACCATATTCATACGCTACGGCAAGTAAAAAACCGAGGAATATAACTTGCCGCTTTATTTAGCGTTTGAAGACTATGAGAAAGCCATTGATTTGATTAAGACCTGGGTTCTGCTACAGTCTCTTCAGCGGTGCCACATAGACTATCGGTACATGCATTAGCACTATGCTCGAAGACCTTCATTGAGTCTCCCAACAGGTGGGTCTTAAACTGAACACGGACAAAACGAAGATCGTGTCGAGTATCCATGTTGTAATATTCGACACGATCCCCCCACTATTGGAGTTGGAGGCTCGACTCTCGAATTTGTAGACGAAAATGTCTATTTAGGACAAGTGGTCCGGTTAGGCAAACACAACTTCGAGAGAGAGTCAATCGTAGAATCTAACTCGGTCGGGCAGCGTTCGGGAAACTTCGCAACGCCATCTCTTCCAAAATACCTCAGTGCCTAAAATCGAAAGTCTTCGATAGTTGTGTGTTACCGGTGATGACATACGGCACCGAGACGTGGCTTCTCACTGTGGGCTTTATTAAAAGGCTCAAAGTTACTCAACGAGCCATGGAAAGGGCTATGCTCGGTGTTTCCCTAAGATATCGGATCAGAAATGAGGAGATCCGTAGGAGAACCAAGGTTACCGACATAGCCCATAGGATTGGCAAGTTGAAGTGGCAGTTGGCCGGACACATAGCTCGTAGAACCGATGGCCGTTGGAGCCGAAAGGTTCTTGACTTGAGGTCACGTACAGGCAAGCGAAATGAGGGACGCCCGCCTAGAAGGTGGACGGACGATCTGGCTAAGGTTGCAGGAAGTCGCTGGATGCAGGCCGCTTCCAACAGGTCATTGTGGAGAGTTACCACCCCTTTTTTATTATTTCGTTCATTTATTATCCTCCATATGGGTTTTACTTTATTTTCTGCTTTACTGATTGTTGTTATATATTGTTGTATCTTGGCTGTTATAACTGTTATCTTTAATATTTTTTCATATTATTTATAGTATTTCAATAACATTGGACTTTTTGGTTTGTAGTATCTTCAATAGTCGTTTATTTTTACAAGATGTTTTGATACCTGGAGTTAACCAGTAACATTTATATTTCTTGATAGTTTAATTTTAAGTTTAGAAATGCATTGATCTAGGATATTAGGAGGAGGGTAGTTAAACTTCAGAGCTTCATCATCATCATCATCAGCCTATTCGTGTCCACTGCTGGACATAGGCCTCTCCTATGGCACGCCACTGAGCTCGATCTTCAGCCCAACGTCTCCAGAGCTTCGGTGGTATTAAATTAAAAAAAAAAAAAGAAATCGACTTTGTGTTGTCAAACCGACTATACACAAAATTATTCTGTATAAAAACAAAAATCTTTTGCTTTCGTATTCCAGATAATATACAGCTGAGGTGTTTTGAGACCGAAGAGTGTTTTGTAATTTCTGATACCAGCGATATTAGTCTTGGCTTTTGTTAGGGGTTAGGTCTATATATGTAACTGTTGGGTGTATTTATTTATTCGTTTAAAACATAATGTACCACATAAAACAGGTTAGTAATATAATTATAGCTTTTTCGTTAGTGGATGCTTAGCTTTATAGTTTATTGTTCAAAACGTATTAAAATAAATTTTCTGTAATACACGAATGTGTTAATGTTGATTACCTATTCAGTAACACCTCATTTACATAGTATTGCAAAGTAAATAAACAAAAGCATAAACGTGTGTGTACCTGAATCAGTCCATATACGTCGAACAGCAGGGCACGGGCATCCTCTTTGATAGAGAGTACGATTGAGACGGGTTAGGCCATATAGTTCACCACGCTGGCCTAGTGTGAGTTTGCGGACTTTATATACCGTATAAGCGTAAATTAAATAAAAATGACCATTATTATAAACATAAATACACATAATTATGATAATAAATTGATTGATCAATCCCTTTTTATAGAACAATGCAAGGTTAGAACATTTTATTAATCAGTTAAAATTTATCATCCATTGTATAAAATTACTTTTATTCGACCGGAACGTATGACTTATAGTGAAAGCTATTAATTAATTTTGATAACATTAATTCTATCACCAACTACTTCCTGTGTTAGAATTTATTGGATCAACGGGGTATGTGAGAATTTTTTTATAAGTTGTATTTATCAAAAGGTATCCAATTAAAAATCTACCAAACAAAGAATTTTGAAAATTCATTTATCAAGAATTTATGTTACACACGTTTTAGATCTTGCAGTGGAAGAAGAAAAGGGGTTCAAAACAAAACTAGTGACGTCACAAGTCTTAATGTTATGCATTACCGTGTGCGCGTGTGAATGAGACGGTAAGATGTCCCCATTACGCTCCCACTCTTATTTTTGTAAATACTATGATATCTTTATAATGATACAAGCTATTTTAATACTGTTTTATAGAAATATTTTATGGTAACGGTTTTTATACTTTTACGCAAAATTATAAAATAAAACAAGCAAAGTGAAATACTCCATTATATTGTATTTTCATTTTCTATAGTATGTCAAGTCCATAAACCCACACAAGGCTAACTTGCTAGACTGTGGCCTAATCCCGTTCATTCGAACTCTGGGTTCCAGAAAGACTCAGGCCCAGCAATGGGCAATTGTGGTGTAATATAGTAGAGTAGTCCGTCAACCCGCACGAGGCCAGCGTGCTTGACTTTAGGGCCTAATTCCTCTCAATACGAGTCATCGTATAAAAAAGCGAAGCCTTGCCCCTTTCTTTGTTAATCTCACCCCACATGAATACTTAAAACACCTTTCTCAAAACGACTCGAATCATTTCCCCAACAATAGAGCATACAGACTGATAAAGTCTCTCTCGATCGTACTCTCAGTGGTAGAGGAGACCATGGTCTGTGAGGGAGGTATACTCACACTCTTTCACTTTTATACAATATATTATTTAACCCTCTCACCCCCTCTTATCTCAAAGACCGTTTTATATTTCTTCATGATTCCCATGAAAGATCCCTGAGGTCGTCGGAGAACATGAAACTGAGAATGCCCGTACACACCACGACATTTATGGACAAATCATTCTCCGTACTAGCTGTTCGATTGTGGAACTCACTTCCAGATGTCGTGAGACGGGCTAGAACATTGTCATCTTTTAAGTCACTAGTCACGGAACACTATCTCTCTCACTGAATTTACACATTAATGTGCTTTTACTATTTCCATTAGCATTTATTATGTATATATTTATTATATTTTATGTTTATTTTGTATATGTATATATGTATGTATGTTGTACATATTTATATGAATGTTTTACTTTTATTTTGTGTTTTTAATTTGTTTATTTGTTGGTATGTACTTTTTTTTCTCATTATACACCTTCTCTCTCCTGTGTCTTATCTCCATCCAAAGGTTGCCTGGAAGAGATTGCCTAGTCACTAGTGCGATAAGGCCGCCGATTGTACTTATTTTTAATATTGTTTTAATTTCTGTTATTGTATTTTTTTTTCTGGTGTACAATAAAGTTTATAAATAAATAAAATAAATATATAAATAAATCATTTATTTTCATAGTCTCATTTATTTTCCGTCTATCAACATAATACTTATTGAATAACTTTATCAGAAAAAAAGCATATCGATAAAATAAATTCCGGACTTATAACAAAAACATATTTCCATAATTTTATTGATACTTTAAATCGACTGTTGCAAGCTTTCTGTATTGGAATTATAGAGGTTTTGTGTTTCGAAAACGACGACGCTGGTTTTCATACAATTTTACGGCTATTGCCTTTCTAACCATATTCGTCTGTTCTGTGTCAGCAATAGTATATGGTTATGAAGTGTTCCTAGAAGACAATGATTCCTATGTTCTGGTTATTTATGTTCCGATACGAGCCTGCATGGTGTGCGATTTGGGTTCGCTAAATTTACTGTTTCAGCCAGAACGCATGGTTACGTATGGTTATAAATGCCACACAAGCCGACGCCTTCCGCATTCTATTTGCAGTTGCATTCGCATTAATCCAGCATTTAATAGGTACTCTTAGAAGTCTAATTTTGGTAAATTGTTATTTGGCTTTTACGATTATACTAACATTGTTTTATACACTGACGAAACATTTTGGTAAGCGATTTAATCGCATAGTACGTTTATGTCCATTGTCTTACTATTTAATTTAGGAATTTACGTCTCGCTCGATATCTCCTTGATATCAGTCGACAATAAGTAATGAATTCACGTCTTTTTCCCAGAAGGGGTAGGCAAAGGTGCCAGGACATCCACATTTTCCCTTGTATGTTCCGTCCTACGAAGTGATATGCGAGCCTATCGCCATATCGGGCACAAATTCCTGACACCGGGCTGATAATGAATATAAAATCCAATATCACTTTGCCGACCCGGAATTTGAACACGAGATCTCAACTTTGTAACCGTACCGTAGTACAACTAAGCCACTGAGGCAGTCAAAAAATACCCTTCGTAAAATAGTTATTTTTTTTTCATTAATATAACTCTGCTATAACAAAACCAGCAGGCGTTGTGAATAAACCACTTTTGTCTTTTGCAGCCATACTCCTACTTAGAATTATACAGTAACAAGCCGTTTAAATTAATTCGCATTACTCAAACACCAAGTAACACCAGCTTAGCAATCTTAGTCCAGTAGAAGTCAGACTGCAGTTCCCAACATTCGCTCGACAAACACGTGGCTAAATATTTGTGGTGGAACAGGATATGAACACCTCGAGCTCACGCGAGCTCCACCGAGTTTCAGTTATATAAATGAATCTACTTTTGGATAATATCTTGGTTTTAGTTTATATTTGATTTGAATGACTCGCAGGTAATATGTAAAGGACGTTATTAAATTCATTTCTTTTTGTAGTAATTCTGGTTAATAATTATCAATATTCTTTATTTATTACATAAACTCACGCATTTTTCTCGGAAGAGTAGGCAGAGTTTACCCTAGTACCAACAAGGTCACCCACGTTTCGTCTTGTATTTTCCGTACCTCTGTACCATGATGTGATAGGCGGCGAGCCTATCGCCATATCGGGCACAAATTCCTTCAGTCCGAACTTGTAATCATTGACCAATTTTTTTTTCATGTTTTTCTGTGTACTTTTATGTATCTGGTTTACAATAAAATGTTAAATAAATAAATTGGGAAATGAAAATCATTTTGCTTGACACAGGATTCTAACCCGAGACCTTAGCTTTGTAATACCGTAGTACAACTGTGCCACCGAGACAGTAAACTTAGGTATATTTTTTATATTGCATTACTAATTGATGTCTTTACTGGTGGTAGGTCTCTCATATGTGAGAGGCCATCTGGGTAGGTACCACCGCGATGTCTATTTCTCCCGTGAAACAACACTGCGTAAATGCACTGTTGTGTTTCGGATTGAAGGACATTGTAGCCAGAGTAACTACTGGACATATTGAGTCTTAACATCTTATGTCTCAGGATGGCGAGCGCAATGGAACGTTCCTACTGTTTATGAGCGGTCGTATCGCTTACCATCAGGCGAACGGCTTGCTCGTCTCGCCATTCATTGCAATAAAAAAAATGTCTTATATCAAATGGATACCACAATAGTTTATGGGCTAATCTAAATCTAGATAATTTAAATAGATGATGACGCTATTCATAATTTATTACAATCTTACAAGTATCATTTTGTAGCCAAGTCACGATCTCGTGATTCTTACTAGATGTCAAGTCTCACACTATTTTATCATATTATTTTCATTTCTCAAGATTCCGCTTTCATAATTTTTACATCGATAAATATTTCAATTTCGCGCAAATATAAAAAATATAAGGAGGAGTTTTGTCGCACCGGATAAATTCCCAAAACCCTCGGGGTAAAGAATTCCGCATAGAAATTCCAGTGGAAATTCCAGAGAATGGCTTCCCATAACTAACTACACGCAATAATTCACTTCAAGCTATTGTCTATAGGGCGAAATTTCAGACGATTTTTAACATGAAAAATCGCTACTTAGCGCTGGGGAAAGGTATTAATTCTGAGACGTGGACTGCCTTAGTGGCATAGTTGTACTACGATACAGTTACAAAGCTGGGGCTTCGGGTTCGAATACCAAGTCGGGCAAAGTGATATTGGGTTTTTCTATTCAGTATTCACCATCAGCCGGGAGTCAGGAATTCTTGTCCGATGTGGCGATGAGCTCGCCCCTCATCACATCGTAGGGCGGAACATACAAGGCGAAATGCGGGTGCCCTGGTAACAACTCTGTCAACTCCTCCTGGAGAAAAGGCGTGAGTTTATATTATTCTGAAGGGTTATGACTAGCGAGGGGAAGATGCAACGTTGTTATATTACACGTAAATGAAAAGTTATAAGTGATGATTCTAATTTCCTTAAAAATACATATAATTTAAGAATGTACTAAAGATTACAACAGTTATCATTAGTGTTAAAGTAATTGTAAAGAAACACCGCCATATTAAAAGACCGTTTTAAAATCTAATTTTTCTATCGATAGATTGGTCTCTTTTGGGCGATTTCTGAATTCAGTTAGAGCGAAGAGGATAAAACATTCGATGGCTATAATTATACTAATAATAAAATATAATATAGGTTTTAGCCTACATATAAATTCATCATAACCGACTTGCTTCAGGCTTACTCGACAATGTCAAGGTAGCTAAGAGATTAAAGAGGATCCACACATACTTTGAGATGTCAGTAAAGCATTTACCTGCTGCTCTTAAAAAACTATGCTTCCCTTAACTCATCTGATAAAATTCTGGTGACTGATTGCGGCTCAAAAGAAGGAAAAAAAACTACCTCTGCACAAGGCGGGCAATCTCTGCAGACATAAGAAGCAAGACACTAAATCTTTCATCTTCAATTATGCTATAGGATATATTCATCAAAATAACATCAATTTAATAGACAAACCAGTTCATTCCTTTTAAGTGACGCAGCGGATTAGAAAAGGAACATGCACAGCGTTGCAGACGTGATGAAATTCAGATATTTGGAGCGTTCCGACAAGCTCATCCGCTTGGAATTAACGTTTTGCATCGTGCGAATGTCTTTTGTGATCGTATTCAATTGTACACGCGTTTTATGTTAACTTCCTTGCAAAGCGCACGTTTATCTCCTTTATGTATTGTTATTAGTTATTTAGTTATGCCAGAGTATTTGTTAAAGTGGATAAGACCTTATGTCATTAAGGCATTTGTAGACTTTTGTATATGATTTGAAGCTTAATAAATAAATAAAATAAGACCTAAGCACTCTAATTGACGAATCTAACATAATGGTTAGAGTCTGCTGTTCTAGAAATACCCAGTCTATTGTTTTTATAGCCACATTTACATAAGGTCGATGTAATTTATTGAAAAAATACTGAGCCAGAGTAAATTATGTTTGTCGGGACAACTAGAAATGAGATGATATTGGTTTATTAACAATGTAGTCGACAAATTAGTCGAAGGCTGTTTGCTTCAGCAAGGTCCTTGCGAAGGTTAAGCAATTTTCTACCCGTTGCCACGAAAATTTCGCTTGCGCAAACACTCCTACTCCCCATCCTTGATTATGCCTATGTCAGCTATCTTGATCTCACCGAAGCCCAACTTAATAAACTTGAGCGTCTCCAAAATTTTTGCATAAGGTTCATATTTGGTTTACGCAAATATGACCATGTTCTGAGTTTCGTCTTAAGCTCAAGTGGTTACCCATACGGCTTCGTCGGAATACTCACACTCTCTCACTTTTATACAATATATTATTTAACCCTCTCACCCCCTCTTATCTCAAAGACCGTTTTATATTTCTTCATGATTGCCATGAAAGATCCCTGAGGTCGTCGGAGAACATGAAACTGAGAATGCCCGTACACACCACGACATTTATGGACAAATCATTCTCCGTACTAGCTGTTCGATTGTGGAACTCACTTCCAGATGTCGTGAGACGGGCTAGAACATTGTCATCTTTTAAGCCACTAGTCAAGGAACACTATCTCTCTCACTGAATTTACACATTAATGTGCTTTTACTATTTCCAGCATTTATTATGTATATATCTATATATATAAAAATGAATGTTTATTTGTATGTCATCGATGAACTCAAAAACTACTGGACCGATTTGGCTTATTTTGGTCTTGAAATATTCGTGAAAGTCCTGGAAGGTTTCAGGAGTGAGAAAAGTTGGAAAATTTTCTCACTCCTCAATATTTTTTTTTGGGTATCGTTCACAGTATCGTTCAAGCGTGAACCGTCCAGCCAATATAGGATGATCTTTGTTTATTTGACGGGAGACGTAAAAGACGGTCCAGCTTCAACTACCATCCAACGTAAAATGATCTATCTTTCCATTGTCTTTCATTGACGACTGACGAAATAGAACAAAATTCAAAAAATGTGTACTTCGTTTATGATATATTATCTAGATACGGCGTCTTGCGCGTAATTTTGTTAAATGTAAAATAAAACGATGTCCATATCTACCAAAATAGCCCATTGTTTTTTGAGGTTATTGCAACAGTTTTAAACAAGGTATACTCTATCGAAGCGTTTTGCCGGAGTACACCAAAATATATCTAATTATAATTTTTCGTTTTCATAAAGGACATTGTTTTTTGAATTGATACTTTTAGATGCGCTGGGGGACAAATTTAAATTCCGCATTAGTATTGTTTTCAGACTCAAGAATAAAAAAATATTGCTACGTTAATGCCGTATCTAGACATTATAATGAAACGATATGCAGTTTTATATTTTAAATATTTGTTTTATTACTTACGTCACCTGGTAAGGCAGTATGAAGGTTTTATTAATTTGTATATGGTAACGTACTAGACGCGACTGCCAACAAGTTTACGATGGTCACGGGTTCAAATCCCAGGGCACACCTCTGACTTTTCGGATTAATTTCTACGTCAAATAAAATCCGCCAACCCGCACTAAGCCAGCGGGGTGGACTATATCTTCTTCTATAATATAAAAATGAATCGCAAAATGTGTTGGTAAGCGCATAACTCAACAACGCCTGGACCAATTTGGCCAATTCTTTTTTTTTAATGTTTTTTTTACTTTATTACTAACAAAAAGTAATGGCGTGCAATATTATTTGGAAAAACAGCATTTTGTTGCTGAAATAAGGGAAGGAATATTGGATGGACGCTAAAGTTTTTAATGTCAACATTTCATAAGACAATCTTTATATGTACATGTGTATATGGAGAGACGGGATATAATAGAGTGGATGGTACGGGAGAGGGCTGGGATAGCAGACAGATTTGATAGGACGAAATGTAAATGCACGTTATAAGACGGGATGGATAATAAAGAGAAAGGACGGGACGGATCGGGAAGAGACTGAACAGACGGATGAGACGGGATTGAGCTGGACAGCAGGACAGCTACGTCAAGTTTAGGTATACAAGAGTTTATACGAAAAATAATATGTATTTGGTGTGGAGTGGAATCAAAAAATATATGCACCCAGGCGAAGCTGGGCCGGGCCGCTAGTTTATTATATTTATGTCTATTTTGTATATGTATATATGTATGTATGTTGTACATATTTATATGAATGTTTTACTTTTATTTTGTGTTTTTAATTTGTTTATTTGTTGGTATATACTTTTTTTTTCTCATTATACACCCTAGACTGCCCTTTCTCTCTCTTGTGTCTTATCTCCATCCAAAGGTTGCCTGGAAGAGATAGCCTAGTGCAATAAGGCCGCCGATTGTACTTATTTTAATATTGTTTTAATTTCTGTTATTGTATTTTTTTTCTGGTGTACAATAAATTTATAGATAAAAATAAATAAATGTAGCCAATTAAATAGCTCTTATGACAAGTCAATACATAGTACTTATTTTATAATTACAATATAATTAATTATATAAATTAAATTTATTTAGATTTAATTTTCGGTGGTCGTCTAACATAACAACGTCTAACGTAACAATCAAAGGACACGTCTGGAAAGCAAATCTCATTGTTTAAAAGAATCGATGGGTTTTATATAATGAGTTGACTATACAGATTGATGCAGATATGAATCACAGACATTAAGTCTGAAATATAGAGATAAGGAACAAAAACGGGAGAAAGAAATTTTCCCATAAGTTGGGCATGAGGTGGGTATATTGGGAGAGCCTTCGGTAAATTGAACAAATTAGAGCTGTGTCAGCGCCCGACTGCGTATTCTGAACATGCTATCGTTAAATACAAGATTTATACGAGTTATCTTCACGACTTTGCCTGCATATATATGTTTATGGAATTCAGCTCTGTCATCATCGTATGTGTAACAAAAATAATTTTATCTTTAATTGAGATATCGTAATTATTCAATACAAGCAATAGCTGTCTTGGGTATAAAACATAAACAAATTCACTAATAATAACATGGCAGGGGTGAATACGGACATATCTAGTCCATTCTTGTCCATTCTTGAATTGTAATTTATGAGATATTTGTATATTTCAATTTTATCCCAAGTTTAGAAATAGTGCTTAGAAAATATATCAAATGATTCAAAATCATTTCATCTTAACATAATAAAACTAGTTTACGATCACCAGTTATCCATTGAACTCCTAAGTAAAGTGATGGGCGCATCACGACAATCAAGTCATAGTTATGATAATTTTCATGTTTATAATTAAGGTAAATTGCGGTTCAGGAAATTTGCATGGTAATGTACATCATATATATTTTTTAATTTTGTCATTCTCTTATTTTAAAAGCTACAGGGCCCCACATTTTACCACTTTGGACGTGTCTCTCACACAATCTATTCAATTTAGAAAAGAAATGATGTTAGTGACTTCAATATAATTTTTTATAACCTACCCATAGATATCCTAAACGTATGGGTATAATGAAAAAAACAAATTTGACACACAGACAGACAGACATGATGAATCCGTAAGGATTTCGTTTTTGCCATTTGGCTGCGGAACCCTAAAAATAACGTTTTATGTTTTTTGGCAATTTTTTTACTTGCATTGTGTCTGAAGTCACTAAAACTATAACTACCACCTGGCTTCTATATCGGCTGCAGTCTTGATATACCCTGATTTTGTTTTGATTCAGATCTTATAATAACAATAGTTTAATATAAAATGTATATACTAAAACTTTGGGCTGTTTGACTGCAACCAAAGTCAGTTTTTAATAAGTTTAATCTTCTTGCGCCAAGAACTCAATCTTGTAGTATTTTCGTGATTTTTGCAAATGTGTATCTATCTAGTTATATTTTGTAGATAGTGAAAATAACTTATTCATCCTGGCGACGCGACGCGGTTATTTCCTCTCATTGATAGAAAAAGTTTCGCGGAATAAGTAATGAGAAAAATAAACAGAGAAGCCGAGAAAGTTTTTGTTCATTAAGTTTCCATTGTGGGAGTGGTAATGAAAGAATTCAACTTAGGAATTTACTTTTCTGTCACTCTGTCGGCTATAAGGGCGATGTTGTGGCGAATGAAGAATTATAGGGTTGTTTTTAACCGACTTTACAAAGGAGGTTTTCAGTTTTTTTCTTAATCGTTTTAAAATGCTAAATTTTTCATCTCAGCTTTATGATTGATCCTTCAAATTATTAGTACTATCGTAATGACACTAATCCGTATTTTTTTTTAATTCTAAATAGGAGATCAGGTATCATGGTTTATATTTCATTAATTTTTGAATGTTTTATTCAGCAGTAGGTTACTCATTGCTGCTTATACGAAGATTCACGGTGGTAGGTCTCTCATATGTGAGAGGCCGCTTGGATAGGTACCACCGCAATGTCTATTTCTCCCGCCAAACAGCAGTTTAAATGCACTGTTGTGGTTCGGATTAAAAGAAGTTGTAGCCAGAGTAACTACTGGAGATATTGAGACTTAACATCTTATGTTTCAGGATGGCGAGCGCAGTGGAATGCTAAGCATTGCTTTGTTATTCAAGGTGTTGTTTGGTTTTGCTACTGTTCACGGACGGTCGTATCGCTTACCATAAGGCGAAAGACAAGCTCGTCTCGCCACTCATTGCAATAAAAAATGCCAATTTCTCTTATCTAAATAATAAAACAACAATAAACTATTTTAAATTAGCACATCTAGTAACACTTTAACAAAACAAAGGAAACGTATTCTCTTCGCATAATTTATAATCTAATTTACCATGACATTACACATTTAAAATCCTTATTTGGAGCGTGTCGTTCCCACAGCCCACGTCCAACACAAATACTTGGCTCAAATATTTGTCGCGAGGTCGAACCCGCGACGTCTCACAGTAAACACTTCCGTCTCATTATGAACTTTGACTAACTTTTGTTTTTATTTCCCGCGACTTCACTAAACGGTGCTCCAGCCGCGTTTAATAGAAAACAAATTCATACTTTTTTACAAAAATAAAAGTTAATATTTTTATCTGGAAGGACATTTGTAAGTTTCTAGACTGCGATTTCGAGCACACTGGCATAATTGTATCGTTATAACGATTATCATATTTTACTATTTTGCCGTCAATTTGACAGCTCTGCTTTGACTAAAAATGGGTGTAACAACTAACCGAATGGTGTCCAAGACAAAATAAAAGAAAGAGAGCCAATCAATGCTTTAGATCGGAAGACGATATTCAGGAATTGACTAGCACGACCGGGAATAGAATGACGCAAAATCGGAAAATATGGCAGGCTCTTGGGGTGGCCTTTGCGGGTATGCAACACAATCTCAATACCGATGTCTAATAATTAGCTTTTGTTGTTATAGTTTGTAATATTGTTAAATAAAGGGTATTATTATTGTTATAAGACCTGATACTTGACTTGGCTGGTACTTGCAGTCCGTTTTAATAAACGTTACCTATCTAATAAAAGACTAACACAAGACAGCGCCTTAGCCTGAGCACCGGTGCAGTAAATTATTAGAAAACGCCTTCTACGTAGCATAAGCGCGCATGTCCGCAGCTTGAGCTCGTTTGCACGCACATTACCGAGTTGTTGCTTTAGCATGCACTGCGTTACTGTCTCGCTACAACTATGACTCCTTTACACATATATTATTACGAAAAGACATATTTTCTTGTTCTAGAAAAGGTACAGAAGCCTTTTCTGCGATTTCTATTTAAATTTGTCTTGGGCTACTATCCATATATGTACCCAACAAAATACCTTTTAGGATGTCTAGGATATAATTTGCTTGAGACAAGAAGAAGTTATGACCAATTGATTTGTATGATTAAAATATGCCGTAGCATGATCGATGCGCCGGATATTCACAGTGAGTTGATACAAATCTATACTCCTGACAACTATCTTCGAAATAGAAGACACAAGTTGTTTGCGACGCCTGTTTGTCGTACGGTGGCACGAGCCATGTCGCCAGTCCCGAGAGTTCTTAATCAGCTAAATGCTTTCATGGAAGCTTACCCGCAATTCGATATTTTCAACGACGAATGGAAGCCGCTTGTTAGGAATTGTCTTAATTTTAGTGAAAATTATATTCATCAGTAAACTATCTATTATTTATATAGGTATATATAAAATGAATATTATTATTTTAGTATAAGTTTGTTTGTAATGTACGTTAAAATTTGTTAAGTTTTATGTTTTGTTCTTTATATTATAATAGGTAATTGAAAAGTGTAATTGATATTAAATAATCGTACTGTTCAAATAAATAAATAAATAAAAATACACTTAATAATCATACGTGTATTGTCTTTAAATTGTTATAGTTTTTATTAACAAGTATGGCAATCGACATGGTGCAGGGATAGAATTTTTGTGTTTTCGCTAATAACAACTACTCTACACAAATGTAGAAAAATTGTCATAATGATACACGCAAATATGTGTATACCCGATATCTAGGGCGACGCAATTACGTTAAATCATCTACCAAACTGTATTGTGCCAACAGGTTTCTGCTGTGCATTTCAATATAGCTTACCTACCTAATAAAAGAGTATCACAAGACCGCGCATTAGCCTGAGCGCCGAGCCAGTAAATTATTAGAAAATGCCTTCTACGTAGAATAAGCTGGTATGTCGGCAATTAGAGCACGTTTGCAAGCACATTAGGAGTTGTTGCTTCAGCATGCACTGCGTTACCGTCTCGCTGCAACTGTGTGCCCTTTACACTTGATAAATATATGTACGTGTATTGTCTTTAAAATTGTTCTAGTTTTTATTAACAAGTATGACAATCGCAATAGAAAAAAAGACAAAAATTAATTCTGTTAATTTGTCACTAGCGAACATACGACGACGTATACAGACAAAAAATGAAAAATAAAAAAAGATCGACGAATTTTGCACGTGTGGCTGTGACGGTAATCACTCAGAAAAATGTCGCCCTGTGGTCCGCACCGCTTCCGAGAACTAGGAAATTGTTGAATAATGAGTAATCTTATATATTTGGAATGGTTAGGAAAAAGTGGGAGACGAAAATCAAAATATTTAAGATGAAGATCAAGTGGTCGACTTTTGCTGTAGGCTTTTACTATAGAAATGAGTCAGCTTGCACATAAAACTAATTTAAAGTTTACGTTTCCGGTTTAATTCGGTTATTGAAAGAGATTGCCGGAGATCTAAATTCGTCCAGCTATTATAGTACGGGAGCCAGAGAATGATTGCTCTCTAGTGGATACTCTGTTAAGATGAAAATAAATAAATACACCTAACAGTCACATGCATAATCCTAACCCCACAATAAGATCGAGTTTTGCCGTGGGTATCAGAAATTACGAGAGACTTTTCACTCTCACCAACACCCAGACCCGAAATAAATATTGTTGTTCACCCAAAATTGGTTTCGGTGAGGGATCGAACCCGCGGCCTCTCGTTTCACAGACGGCGTCTAAAAAAATTGCGCCACGGAGGCCGTCAACCTGTGATTACCCTTCCTATTCTGAATTTCGTTCTAGTTCTCAATAGCCAGTTCATTAAAAATTGAGAGACATATTATGGGATCGGTGAAGTAAAATATAAAACTTGGGAGCCCGGATACTGCTTTCATTCGCATCTTATTAGTAATAAATTGTGCGGTGCCGGCGGCAACACCGCGGTAATGAGATCCTAGTTTACTATTCAGACTTCATTTGTTCAATGTTTTTCGGATAATAGTGTTTTAAAGGTATATTTAAGAATTAACTAGAATAGACGGTTGCGCTCATTCGGCAGATTAGATGTTCTAAAGTTAGAAACTGTAGGAACATTTCAAAAGTGATTTCGCTTCTTTGGATTTTAGATATACTAAGTACAATTTTTAGACCATTCATAACTGAAAATTAAGAATTTGATTTCAAATAATATCAAACGAATTTTCAACTGCATATGAAAATAGGCCTCTCAAGGTATGGGCTATGTTCAACACTGGACTTCCTGTGGCTGAAGAGACAGAGAGAGAGAGAGAGAGAGAGATGAAAAAAAAACTGTAAAAAATTAAAACAGCAACCAAACCACAGATTCATATTAAAATGTTATTTAGTATATATGTTATGGGCCAAGTGATTAATCGGGCATTATTAATGCCCAATAAGAGCGGGAAATATGATTATAACCAATCAATTTATCACATTGCCCGGGCATTATGAATAATGCCAAGTGCCTATTGGGCAGAGTGATGTAAAGCGAATCGAAATCAAAACAATGAGCCGAAGTGGTAGAATTTAGAATAGGGCAGCACGAGGGGGTGGGTTGAGAGGAGTGGAGGGGGAGGGGGAGTGTCGCACCTCCCCTGGTACCACTTGTTGTCAATACAAATTAGCTTCTGCATCGTCTCCGGCGCTACGGGAAGTTCAGCCCCTTCGCCCGTGCGTAACAAAAGATAGGCACCCATGCTCATCTCCGCAGCTTCGGCTTGCTGGTCGCCTCCGGCGACCAACCTCAGCCGCTACGGCTTGCACGGTTGCCTATCCTTCGTTACAGCGGGCGGGGGCTGCTCTCCCTCCGCGCCTCCGGTATTTTTTATATACACTCTAGGGTGGGTAGCCAAAAGACTACGTGAAGTCGGGGTGTTCCGAGTCGGTTTTGGGGCACAGTCGACCTAACTGATCCATAAATAGGGTACACTAATTTTCTTCTGAAGATAATGTTTCGAGCGTTAAAAAACAACTAAACATAAGCAGGTCAATTCAACCTGTCTTATTTATGGGTCTATCGCAGATGCGACAATGCGGCAGTCCACCACGTAAAAAATCACCTATTAATCACATTGCCCGATCATCATGTAGCCATATTCATAATGCCCGGGCAATGTGATAAATAGGTGAGTTTAGATTATAATTAATCACTTGGCCCGATATGGCTCGGCCATATTCATACTGCCCTGGTATTATGAATACTGCTTGCATTAATCACTTGGCCCATTACATATATACTGTAATAATTTCTGTTAATGTAATTTCAATAGCCATAAACTTTTTCAGTCTTTTTCAATATTTTACCAACAAATATCACTTACTATCCAAAAGTTAAGACTTGTCCTTATTGAATTGAAATTGTACACGATCGAGAAAGCAATCTAAATATTGTTATGGATTCAGTAATACCGTTTACAATCCAACACCTGATCCAAAGTACGTAATTTGAGCAAGGAATCCGTTTGCACGGCTCCTTTTACCAATTGGAAGAAAACATACAATGTCAAAACTTATATTTTTCGATTTGGCCTTAATTTCGCATGAATATTGTCTCAAGTATTCAATATTATTATGATAAAATTAAATTGTAAGTCGGTTGAGGCTGCTTTTGTTCGGTTACTGAATTTCTGAAGAAATATGTTAGCTTAAAAGGAATCTTCTGAGTCTGATGATGATGATTGAATGGCACATGTGACATATATTTGTGTCTTTATTTTTTGATCCAAATTAAATTCTTCGTCCCTCGATAATTGTGATGAGTCAATATGCCTTGCAGTATTCTAAGTGTCTTAAAACCTCAAGATAAAACAGGTGCTTATTCTTTCAAGGTAAAGCAACATCTTTAATTTCCCGGGATAATAAGTACCTTCCAACATTTTCATATTTATTTTGTTACCTTATCATTAATAAACACAAACAAGTAGATAGAAGAATGCAAAATATAAATAAGAACCCCTCAAATTCTGCCAAGTGGGGAATAAACACAGGGACTGTCGCTTTAAGTGAGAATTCCACGATTGTAGCGTCTTAAAAATATCCCCGAGATTTACTTAACAATTACGGAATATGAGCCGCGAAATGAGAGCAATTTTTATACTTTGCTATATTTAATTTAATCTGGAAGTTAAATTAAACTTTTTCATCTTATAAGTTTTTTTTAATTTTTTATTGCTGTGAATGGCGAGACGAGCATGCCGTTCGCCTGATGGTAAGTGATGCGACCGCTTATGAACAGTAGCAAAACCAAACAACATCTTGAACTATAAAGCAATGCTTGGCATTCCACTGCGCTCGCCATCCTGAGACATAAGATGTTAAGTCTCAATATGTCCAGTAGTTACTCTGGCTACAATGTCCTTCAATCCGAAACACAACATTGCATTTAAACTGCTGTTTGACGGGAGAAATAGACATTACGGTGGTACCCACCCAGGCAGCCTCTCACATATGAGAGACCTACCACCAGTAGTTGTTAAATAAAAGCAGGATTTACATTTTAGAGAATTGTTACATGGTTTCATTACGGTAAGCAATGGTAGAAATCTGTGATAGTGACTCGAGTACATGTATCTTGTTTTGGGTTTAGCTTCTGCTTATCTTGGTTTGACTAGGCCGGCATAAATATGTCGAATAGCAAGCGATTCTATTGCATTGCACAGACCGGCAGGTGTAATGCGGGCACTTTTTCGTGCCAATTAGCAGAAATGCTTAAGTGGCTGTCTCGAAATTCTAATCCTTATGCGACCAAAAAGTGTAATCTAACATAATATGTATGTTAGATTATGTTATATATCTATATAACGTACATAAAATTGAAATAAAACTATTATTTACGGATTTTATCGCGGATTTGGTTTAATTTTACATTTTTTGAGTTCCCGACGTTTCGATTACTTTACAGCTTTCGTGGTCACGGGGCGGACTGAGGTATTAGACGTCCGCTCTGTGACTGTTACAATTCAACTACCCTTATTTTACAATCTAAGAAACTAATCTAATCTAATAAACTCATGGTTTTTCCCAGAAGGGGTTGGCAGAGGTGCTACCAGGACACATATTTCGCATTGTATGCTTCGCCATATTTTGTGCTAATTCTTAACTCCGGGCTGATATTGAATATAAACATCCAATTTCACTTTGCCCGACTCTGCTTTCGATCCCGAGACCTCAACTTTGTAGCCTCACCGTAGTCTAACTACGCCACCAAGGCTGTTTAATATAAACTATACGATTCATACGTGCACATAGCACGTAGAACTGATCGCAGCTGGGATCGAAAGGATCTGGAATGGAGGTTACGTACAGGCAAGTGAAGTGTCGGATGCCTACCCACAAAGTGGACGGGCGATCTGGTTAAGGTTGCAGAAAGTCGCAAAATGCTGACCGCTTTCAGCAGATCTATGTGGCGATCCACGGGGGAGGTCTATGTTCAGCAATGCACTTCTTATGGCTAAAGAGAAAAAGAGGGATTGATACGTGATTTGATTTATCTCCTGTATATTGATGAACTCGTCAGCATTACATCATAAGAGTGCAGTACTGTTAGTTTAGTGCTAGAACATGCGATGCACTCTTGTTCCCTTTGGGATTGCACAGTATCTATAAAACATGAATATAGTTTTAAAATCCTTTTTAATATCAAAATAAATAAATACATTTTGCTATATGAGACTTGATGAAAGGAGGATATATAATAATAAGAATAAAGGAAGAATATTGGTAATGCCACATACAAGTCCAATCATCATAAATTCCTTGTTATACCGTTTCGTTTTATTCCTTTAACACAATCATAATATCTATTAGCTCTATAAACGCCCAGCAGTGCGATTCACGTAACTTTTTGACGCGCCGATCAAGTTGCGGTGCGGTTACAATTAAGTTTACGCTTTGGTACAAAATGGTATTCTTGTAAGTGTTTAGCTGCGCGTGAACTGCGCGTGAGCTGCGCGTCAACTGTACGTCAGATGTATGAAATTTGTTTGAGATTGACATATACGCGCAGCAGTAGAATAAGCTAAAACGTTTGCGTGACGCGAACTTCACGCGAGCGTATTTGACAGCGGTTGTCAAAATTAAGAGAATACGAAAAGGGCTGTTTTGATCGAAACTTAACCGCAACTACACTGCAGCTGAACTTATTAAAATACGTGAATCGCACTACACTACTACTTTAGGTTTATTGGACGATATTTGCGGCCTGTCTTTTAACGTATGTTTACGTAGGTAATCAAGTTTTAAAAATATTATTTTGTTGCTTACCTGATGGTAAACCCATGAATATCCACAACGCTTGGATCACAGATATGGCCTGCCCAAGAAATCGTGAGGGTACTGGGAAAGAAAAGTGATGGGGAGAGGAAAAGGGTATTGGAAATCCGGTAATGTCACTCACTGAACGAAAGGCGACAGCTAAGCCGTCGCTTCACGTCGAGTGAGATAGTCGTCGTCCTGTGAGACAGTGGTACCACTCCAAACGAACCTGCGTTTTGATGCAGAATCATGACTGACAGCAGCGTGGTTCTACCGCTTTTGAACAATGAACATACCAACAACCATCAGTTTATTATAAGAGAAAAATAACATGAAATTTATATTATCAATATAATATGCATAGGCTGTAAAGATGTATGGGGAAAATATCCCTTGTACACTCTATCTTTAGAAGTTGAACATGTGATTAACATTATTTTATCTCAACTAAATACTCGTATATCATTCAACAAGTCAAAGTGAACGAGTGATCAAATTTTATGTGAGACGGAATTTATGAATACGAAAAATTTATGTGTTGGTATTTTAAGCACGAGTATAATAAGCTAAACTTTGTACTTTCAGTGGATGATGGGGTAAAAATAATAGACGCTGGTTGTGAAACGATAGGCCGCGGGTTTGATTACGGCACCGAAACAAATATTTGTATGAAATATTTTTCTTCGGGTATGGGTTTTGTGAGACCGTAAAAGTCCCTCTCAGTTTCTTAATACCCACAACACAATACTTAGTGCGTAGCCAGGACAATGTATGTAACTGTTGGGTATGTAGTAAAATTATAAGTATTCTAAAAGAATATATTATGGGCCATTTCACGAGCTTCTCCTTAACATTTAAGGAATATAACATTGCCTTTCAATTTACAATAAACATAACTAAGTAACAAGGAAATGCTGGCGCCTTATGTATTATACATATCGCATAATTAAACGGCTATGTGCGTTCCATAATGGGAGTTTACGCGCCTTACATATCCCGATTGGGCCATCAATGGGCCATAACCCTCCCAATATAGTAAGGAGGACGTTCTCCTTTATTAGGTTCGGTAGATGTCCTACTAAGTCTATTGTTATAGTTACCGTAATGGACAGAATATAAACAGTGGGTTTTGGGTTCGATTACCAAGTCAAGCAATCTTGTTAGCATAATCATTTAGGTTCGAAATATCGCTGTGTTATGTAGGCTAGAAACTTATAAGTCTAATTGCGATACCTATTACCTATGTATTTAACAAAGGAGATGGTCCATTCATGGTATCGGTATAAAATATCGTGATCCCGATATAGATACTGCTAAAAATTCATTATAGCTTTTTTATGATTTTTCCTTAAACGCTCCTGTTTTATTCGGGACTATAGATTTTTTTAAAATAATGTAATTATCATCACAATTTTCATTTTCTTCACTGAGCCAAGACAAAAACTTAGTTATTGGACTTCAAGTGCCCTTCTCCAAAAACTCCGGGGTCGCGATTATGTTTATATTAATGCAAACAATTGCAAACATATATTTTTCTCTACACAAAAAAGGAGGTTTCATCACACCGATACTAAGTTTCATAGTAAAATGGGTTTTTCCTTTCCCATTAATATTGTAGGATTTCAAAAATCAATTATCCTCTTCCCATCCTTTTTCTTCCAGCTATTCTCTCGATTTGATGGGCCGACAACATAACTATGACATCAACATATACAATGATCCAAAGCTGCGGACGCTCATGGGTGGCAGCATAGATGTAGTATAGAACATAGATCGGCAATGTGTCATTTTAAGCGCGACCAAAACTGATTTACGATTGTGTGCGTGAAGTTTACATGTGTGCTTGACATATAGTGGTGTACCATGCACTTTCGATAGTATCATATCGATATCGATATAGCTGTCGGCCTGTAGTTGTGAAATAAAATGTTATGGATATATGCGACATTTTATTATATATTAACAGAAACTTATTGATGTGTTTATTTCAATACAGATTGATAAACACACAAATAAATAAAGATAAATTGTCATATTATTTGGAAAACATTTTGTTTGAGATATTTTGTATGAGTCTTTAGTACAGACATCTAATTAAACTGAGAACAATATAAAATAAAACTATAATTTACAAAGTTTTAGCGTTTTCGGTTTATTTTTTTAATTTCCCGTCGCGAAGTTTCGTTTACTTTACAGCTTTCGTAGTCGTAGAGTGGACTCAGTCTGCAACAAAATCCATGATTATTAGTTTTTTTCAATGAGTAAAATTCGCGTAAGTATATTTATACTAGAGTTAAAAAAATATGCTTATTTAAGTCAATTAATTGACTTGTAACACATTGGGAAGTGTTGGACGCCTGCTAGGCCGCGTTGGAGGTGTACGGAGGAGCTTGTAGGAAGTCGTTGGATGCAGGCAGCTTACAACAAACTGATGTAGACATTCTTGTGGAAGGCCTATGTTCATTAGTCGCATTCCTGTGACTGAAGAAAGAGACAGTTTAATAAACTACCAAGGTTTTCTCGATCTCGTCACCTAAACTAATGTTTTTCCTATGAGAATAATAAATTTTAAACCTATACCTAACGTGACCATACGTCCGGCTTTCAGGAAGTCTGTCCCGGTGTCCCCAGCAAGGCCGATATAGTCCCGCTCTTGCAAACAGACCAAACGATAATTTAAAATGTATTTTCCGCTCGAAATTCTTTACCGAACTACTGCTAAAAACCGTGGTCGTATTATTCCAGCTCTTTCGTAAATACAATCTTGCTTTAAAAACTTTTACTCAATTATTGAGTAAATAACATGTCTGTCTGGAAGTAACGCACCTATCGAAGATATTTAACTCACATTAACAAAATATAGCCAAGTGATAAAACACATTTGAGTGTCGCAGTAATGAAAACTATTTTGATTACGAAAATAAATATAAATTAATCATGTACGTATATGTAATTAATCAAGTTTCACACTTATTTAAAAACTATACACGTTGTTTTGAAATAAATTGGTTTAGGCGACAAATACAAAAATACGACTACGATTATAATTTTATATTATAGATTGTATAATATAAAATTTTATTATAAAAAACTTGTAAAAACTTTATTATTATTATTATTTAATTCCTCAGATGTCCCGCTCTGGTACAAAAAATAAATGGTCACGTTACCTTTACCTAATGTTATGATAAATGAATAATGTTGCTTCAAGGTTTGGATGATGATATTGTGCATAGAAGTATCGCATATTTTATAATAATATCGAATATGTTCTTGTTTTACTATTATAAATTGACAGCCTCTTGGCAGAGATTTAAACAGGTTCTTAATTCATAAATCACACACATGAAGTGTTATAATAAATATTCCACAAATATAAAAAAATGAGAAAAAGTAAAGTAATAAGTAATATTGTAGAATGAATACTATAATAATGGCCGGGGAAATATGGCCGAGATAACGCCAGGTAGAAGAAGGAGAAAAATGCACACTATCACAACATACTATAGCCCCATAAAAATGTAGGGAAACATATGTTGTCATCGACGATTTTATCGACAACCTTTTATTGATCGAACCTGTCAGTCAATCCCTAGCTACTTTAGGTTGAAATTATTGTAAATTCACGTATTTGATATCATTTTTTATACGCAATGGATGCTTTCAGCGTATTAATACAATGAAATACTATATTCTTTTCTACCGATATGTATACACGGATTTCCATTTAATTCTATAATATCGTCACAAAAAAGTATTGTGCAAAAGTGGCCGGTACCTGTGAAAACTGTAATTATTTCGGATTTTTACGCCTGCATGAACCACACCTTGGCACTACACAATGCACTATAATAAACTACGTTTAATAAATATAACCAAGTACTGTAAAATTAAATAAATTATGAAAATAAGCGAATTTTGTTGCTCGCTTAGTTTGACATATTTTGACTCTGGGTCACTGCTGGCTACTTCTGTGTAAACGAATGGTCGCATCATGCATCTCGCTTTAACATATGAGTTAAATTATTCTATCTCTTTCACATTGCCGATCTATGTTTTATACTAAATCTATGGGTGGCAGTGATCACTTACCGCCAGAGAACCTGTATTTTCATTTGGAGACATATTGTATAAAAAAATGTAAAATGGATAAACTCTCACATATTAATTGGCTGATCTGGAAATTGATTCCAAGATATGTCGGTTCAGTATACACTGAGTAGGTATTTAGTCTTGTTACATTGTAGATGAAAATATACATCAAATAATAAATTGTATTATATATTTAAATGATTGTGTTTAAAATTACCACTTTATTTAATTAAGGTACGTTGAAATAAATTTCTATAGTATAAAAACTTCCTATAAACTGTTGAGAATCCTGGCGTAAGTATAAATTCAATATAATTCCAGGTAATTTTATTACAGTTTCCGTATAATATTCATATTCTATGCTTTAAAAGAAATAATTCCAACAATTTCATTTAAATTGAACACACAATGAATTGTGTATTTTTTCGTCCTTTGAGATTATTACATTTCAGACTAGTTTCGCTCGCTTTTTTATCATTATGGGGGAAAATTATTAATCTTTGACACAAAAGATGTTTCTATCAGTATCAGCCCATATATGTACGTCCCACTGCAGGGCACGGGTCTCGTCTACAATCGAAAGTATCGAGAGTGGTTAGGCCGTATACATACATAGTCTACCACGCTATCCTAGTACGAGTTGGAGGACTTTACATACCATAGTATTCTAACAAATCGCTATGGTATGCGGGTTTCCTCACGATGTTTCGAATCCCAGGGCACAACTCTGACTTTTCAGTCATGTGTATTGATAGGTCAATCACCACGCACTATAACGGTGAAGTATTTTGAATATATGATAGGAATTTGGAACATACTATCAATTGCCACAGCTGCTTTCATAGTAACTATATCACCTTGTTTGTCTAGTAGCACTGGTAAACAGTGGCCATGGGTTCAATTTCCAATCCTTTCTTTTATCCACGTGATTTTATATTCATCTTTCCAATAATCCTTTCGTTATTCACAAGATTTTACAATCAAAAACCCTATTTGTACTGCACTGTATATTTATTGCAACACATGCTTCCAGTCAAATCTTTCTGAATCATTTACAAATATATTTTCCAGACCCCATGAATGGTTCAATAAAAGTAAAACCATGACCCGGTCCATTCTACATCACTATTCTATCCCTATAACCTCATGGCAATATGTCGAACACTTGCATTCGCATTAACAATGCACTCTGCCCACACAGCGTCGCTCCACCTCCCACTGGCATACCTATACTTCATTATCAACTTATTTTTATAGTGTTTAAACTTTCATACATTGTTGAGATGCCTATCGAACGAATTGTGCAATAAATAGGCGCCAGACGGGTTCAATTTTATATGATATGGAATGTGCTGTTTATTTAAATTTATTAAAATATTAACCCTGTTAATATTATTCGTCTTTATGCAGGGCACGGCCTCATCTAAAATTGATAGGGGTTATGGCTCAACTCTTCTGATTCACTGATCTAAACTAATTTGTTATATTTCAAACACTATTGAACTCTTGGGGCAATTATAGTCGACACTCTTTGCGGGTGTGTTCTTATTTTTGTTATTATGAGCCTGTACCGTCCCACTGAAGGGAAATGGCCTCTCTATCCGCCTTCAATGCATCGCGGTCAAGGTCTTTATATCACTAATCCTTGTGATAAGCGTCTAATTCGTCTTGCCACCAGTGTCTAGGTCTTCCAAATGGTCGACAGCCTTTCGGGACCCATTCCGTGGTGGTATTCGCCCACATCTCATCTGTCACACATTTCACGCCCAGTCCCACTTGAGCTTGGCAGCTTTTTGACCAACGTCGGTTAATTTTATTTTTGTGGTCTTTTTTCTTAATATATTTGTTCACGTTTATAGTAAGCAATAATTTGTTAAAAACTGTATCAGATAAACAATGATATATAACCGGGTTCATTGCGTTAAGTGATATATTGTCGATGTGCTTATCTTCAACAAAAATAAGCAATCGATAGAGACCCGTGGGCCTATCGTTATTTGAGAAACTGAAGTAAGGAGGGGTCAAGTTATTTTGGTCTCTTCGTCTCGCAGCAAGAACCACCCACGTCATGTTTCGTAACTTTATTTGCCCATTACAGTTTGTCGAACTCAAACAGGAAAGGAACATTGTCCACAAGTCATACGAATCTATTGGGATAAACAATTAGCTTCCCTTACATTATTTACTGGACCTAGCTTACCTTCAATGTTTATTTTCTTTCATATAGGAAACCTAAGGCCACTTGGCTTGACGAGGGTTCGAACTAATAAAAATGAACGCTCAAGCCGGACTTACTTACGTGAGTATTGAGGGCCTAGTGGTTTTATTTTAGTGATACTTAATTCTGTTCTAGGTAGATAATATTTAATTGGCCTTTCATAAACATGTTTATTATATTGTTTTTCAGTTCTCGACATGGAGGAACTAATACCGAGACGGAGTTTTGAAAATGGAACCTAACTTTCAGAGGTACGTCCATTTTCATTATTCATCACACTGTCTCACGATCTTCGAGAAGTGACAGCTTAGTCGTCTCCTTTCGTACAGTGAGTTCTCCCTGGTGGGGCTCCCTCTTCCGATCTTTTTTTCCCTACCGATTTATTAATGGGAAAGCCACACATCCATGGTCAAAGGATTAAAGATGTTCATGTCAGTCATCATCAGTGGTCACTTACCATCCGATGACTTGATTTGAAATTTTCGGAATTTTCCGGACAAACGCAATAAAGAAACATTACATGCTTGACAAGTGGAAATATAATAGGAGCAATGTCTATTCAGAAAATAAGTAATGCTACGTATCCAAAAAATGTTAAACTAATTCTTGAATAACGCACGCAACCACAAAACAATAACTGGATAAAATATATTATGTATTACATAATAAAAATATCCTTGACCCGAGTCTAGTTCCTAACAGACAGTATCTACTAGATTCCAAATCAATATGAAACACAGAATCTAATTTGATCAAAACTCTCAGCGGAATTTTGTTAGAAGTTTATGCATTCAGCTGGCGTTTGCTTGAAATCCAATATACTGGCCACAGCACGCGGCCGTTTTACAAAGGAGATTCTCTAGTCACTAACGCACTGGACATCATTGTTATCTTACTAAAAAGTTTTTTATACCGGTTGTTACCGATTACCGATAGATTATTTATAACAATATTGTGTCAAGTAATAACGTGGCAGTCCACACTCGTATCATCCGGTCAGTTTATACTTTCTAAGTAATATAAACTTTTTGACCACAGCCCGGCTCTGATACATGATAAAAACTGTGTGTGAATGACTTTTGGGCTGCTGCGTTATTATAACGTAGTGTTTATTTTCTCTATGATTCCTTCTCATGACATGCACTAGAACGTATCGATTATTCCCTAAATTCTTTATATATTATGTACCTTGACCAGACATAAATACGTACTTGTTAGAGGCCGCTTGGGTAGGTACCATCGCAATGTCTATTTCTCCCGAAAAACAGCAGTGTAAAGGCACTGTTGTTTTGCGGTTTTAAGGGAGCCGCAGTATTATTGGACATATTTAGACTTACATCTTATGTCTCAGGATGGCGAGCGCATTGAATGCCAAGCTTTGCTTTGAAATTGATGATGTTATTTGGCTTTGCTATTGTTCATGAGTGGTCCTATCGCTTACCATTAGGCGAATGTCATACTGGTCTCGACATTTATTGCAATTAATAACGCTTTTTTAATTGTAAGGCTAATTGAAATGGGCTATAACAGGATAGTTCCTTGTAAGTTGATTCGATTTTTGCTCTGATTATTATTAGGCATATTTATTTTATTACAAAGTAGGACGTTAACACTTAAAACACACATTTAAGACTGTTCTACAAATCTTAAACCTACATTTACTTCTTATATATGTTAACAAAATGAGTACCATCCACAAGAATTTCCAAGTTCTGTCTGAAACCTATAGACATGGCCCGCAGTGGAATGTTTATGAGCTGATAGTATTAATACTGATATATTTTATAGGAATGAAAATTTTACTGATAAAACTAAAAGCAATTTCCAGCAAATCCACAATCGAACTAAAATAATATCCAAAGTTATTTGCATCATACGTGCTGTGAAAGCCGAGTTCTAATCTGATTATAAGTTTAGCCACAAGAGTCGTCGTCCATCCGATATTTGATCTGGCAGATGCATTTTAATGAAATTCCACCATGATTCCACCCTTTGGTCAGCAGGTTTCGTCTAGAGGTTTACTGTATGCAGAATATTTTAATTATAGTCTGAAGTAAAGGCTCCCAAGGGATATTACTAGACGAATACATGCCTAATCAATCTACACCAGTGTTTCGCGTAAGTGCGTGCATAATATCAATAATAGCGATTCATGATACGATCAAAGAATAAAATTAAATAATTCAAAGAAATATTTATTTATAAAATATAAAGATAAAGATAAAGATATATTTATTTTGCAAATATGGGTAATAATACAGATGAAGATACAAAAAAGAAATACAGTACAGCCATATTTAACCAAAAGATGGTGTGCAAAATTGCATTATTATGTACATGATTGACTATCAATACACACATGACTCCGAAAAGTCAGAGGTGTGCCCTGGGATTCCAACCCGCGACCACCGTGAACATATTGGCAGCCGCGTCTAGTCCGTTTACCAACAGGCCACCACGCACTTCTTCACTTATTAACACTAGAATTTATTAAATTTCAATGGAACAATTATACAAAAATACAAAAAATAAAGTAGTAAGTAGGTACATAGTCTTGTCATCATTAAAAATTAAAATAATCTTATTAAGTCAAGTTCATGTTAATGTCAATTCATTAGAGAGTACCGAAATGTCATTTATATTCCATTAAAAATTCTGATATATTATAATACACCTTATCAACTAAAATGCTTTTCAACTTCTTTTTAAATATTGATATGTCCAACTCTTTTAATTCTTTTGGTAATTTATTATAAATGACGGGTGCCATGCAATAGACACTGTTGCTCATTAACGCTGTTTTAGCAGTATGTAAGCGGAGTCTGTTATTGTCGCGTCTGTTCCGGGTGACAGTATCGGCCAGACGTTTGAAACGACTCGGATTGGATTTCACAAATACCGCCATTTACAGTATGTAAATACACGGCAATGTTAATGTCTTAAATTGTTTGAAGAAAGACTTACAGCTATCATTTACTTTTAGACGAAACATAGATCGAATGCATTGCTTTTGGGCTTTAAAAATAATGTCTTTGTCGGTTGAGTTACCCCAAAATATAACGCCGTATCGTAAATGGGATTCGACTAGCCCATAATACGCAGTGAGAATTGCATCTGTATTGACGGTTGATGATATTATATACAATGCATACGCAGATTTACTTATTTTTTTTGCAGAGGTTTTCTATATGTTGTTTCCAGCACAGATTTTTGTCAATTTGTAATCCTAAAAATTTTGTACTATTTACCGCCTCAATAGTGTTATTATCATAACAAATATTTAAATTATTACTGTCGGTAATTCGTTGACTGAAATGTACTATTTTTGTTTTACTAAGATTAATTTTTAAGTTATGACTGACCAACCAATTTATCACAGATGTCAATGAGTTATTTATTTCATTTCTATACCGGGTATCTCAAGACTGCTACCGAAAACGAAGCCGGGTGGTAGTTTTAGTGACTACAAACACAATGCAATTAAAAATTTCGAAAAGAAACGCGACAATTATTTTTTATGATTTTTTAAATATCGTCATTTTTGGGTGGTAAAACCATAGTTTTTGCTAATATACTAATTTAAACTCTTTTATAGCTTAGAGTATTAATAATTAAAAGGGTATACACTATTATTTTAGGAAAAAAATGTATTTACCACCCAAATATGGCCATAGGAAAAAAATAACAAAAAAAAAATTGTCGCTTTATTTTTCAACTTTTTCTGTTGCATTGTGTCTGAAGTCGCTTAAACTGCCACCCGGCTTCGTTTTCGGTAGCAGTCTTGAGATACCCTGTATATGTCAATATGTTTACAAGGTATTGTCAAAGTGCTATCGTCAGCAAAAAGTGTCATAGGGTAATTAATACATTTAGGTATGTCATTGATGTATAATATAAACAAAAGTGGTCCCAGAACGCTTTCCTGTGGTACGCCATACAGAACTTTACGTTCCACTGATCGAAATATTTGCTCGGTTTTTGTCTAATATTAATTCTATTAATTTCGGTTATTTGAGTTCTGTTATTTAAATATGATTAAATGAGACTATACACATTACCCCTAACACCGTATGCTTCTAATTTGTTTAAGAGAGTGTCATAGTGGACATAATCAAAAGCCTGAGTCATATCGCAAAAGATAGCGCAAACAGGTGTTCTTTTGTCCATGTTAATTAGAATATTGTGTATGAAATCATATATTGCCATATTTATTGTTCTAAATTGTCTAAATCCCTTCTGTTCGTCATACAGTATATTATTACATTCAATATAGTTATATAATTCTTTGTATATGTATTTTTCAAACACTTTTGATATCACTGGAATGAGTGAAATTGGTCTATAATATTCTAGTAGTTCTCTGTTTTCTTTTTTGAATAGCGGTTTTATTATAGATATTTTTAATGCGTCAGGATATACACCTGCACAAATACTGAGGTTTATCAAATGACTTATATGGCCGCATATAACATTAGCCGATGCTTTCACAATTCTTGTTGAGATCCCATCATATCCCACACTGTTAGTATTTTTTAATGTCATTATTATTTTGTGTATAACATGTGGCGTACAAGGCGCCATAAACATGGAGTTAAGTTTCGAGTTATTTATTTTATTTTTAATCACACTGTGGAGATTAACATTCGGCTGGATTTTATCTACAAAGCAATTATTAAAAGCATTGGCGATATCAACTGGATTTGTGATAGAAAGGTTACCTATCATGATTTTATTAATTTGCTGTTTAGGAATATTCATTTTTGCTTGATTTATGATTTGCCAAATGGTCTTTGATTTATTTTTGGACTGTTTTATTTATTTATATTTTGAATTTTCTTGGTCATATTTTTAATTCTTTGATATCGTTTAGAGTACTTGGCAAAGTTTATTTTATTGGACAGATTAGGTTTACTTCTTGATTGCCATAATATAATTCTCTTCTTTTTACTACATAATTTAATACCCTTAGATACCCATTTCGGTTTTGAAATTAAATATTTCTTTATTCTGGTAGCAGGGAACATAACCTATAAAAAAGTCCAAAAATGTCAGCAAAATAATTGTATGCAGTATTGGGATCAGCTGTGTCATAAATTTCAGCAAATGATAAATTTTTCATGCATTCTATAAATTTAGCTATATTTTGTTTGTTATAATCGCGCCTAGTTATATACCAGTAATTGATAGGACACAAGTTTTGTACTGGACATTGCAATAGTTGTGCTGTATTGTCTGACAGAGCAAACTCAAACCGCCTTATTACAAAACGTGGTTTATCTAAAAACTTTAGTTTAAATCGCAATAAACTATGGTTTATATGAAATTCATATTACAAAAAGTGGTTTAACGATAAACCATGGCCTTTTGATGGTTTATCGCTAAACCTGACCGCCCTCTAGTTTAACGGTGGTCTAAATCGTAAACTTCCAAATATTTCTTTTAGATTTAGTGTCTATTTCATCGTATTATGTTACTTATACTGTAAAATTGATATTAATATGATTAACTTCTTCGTTTTTAAGGATTTTGCAGCCTTTGAGCGATAAAAAACGCCATGTCGGTCCAACAAAACACGTCTACGCGTCAAACCCTGTTTTGATTTTTTCCGATAAAAATATACGCAAAAGGATAGGTTTACCAAACATTTTGCAATGTAATCATTCATATAATAATGTTGGTTTACTCACTTTTTCCTCATTACTCAACTTCACAGACCATTTTTCATTTTGTAGGTCCAACACAACACGATATTACAATAGATTACTATGTAATTACCTAAGCGACAATTATTTTATATCACCTCACTTCAGATACTTCGTTGACTAAATAGTAAATGCATTCTAATGCTAAATGAACTTATTTTAGCTTGCGATAGTTTTGTTTATTGTTATGGTTTCATGTAACGCGCCAGAATGTTACGTTCCATTACACGTGTTTGGATGTGTCACTAGCTAATATAACATGAACTAAATTAAAAAAAAAAAAATTAAATTGTAATCGATATACCAAACAATATTGACATTCTAGCAAAATGTCCAACCCTCAATAGGTTCAATACGCCTAAACATTATTAAAACATTAAAATTTTATTAAAATGTATTCTTTTCTGTGGATATGGAACGTTGCGATGGAATGATATCACGTTGAACGAATATTATTTGTATTAATCTGTGGTTGGTGTATAAACCACGGTTCAAAAGAATGAACCAAGAGAACCATGGTTTATTTATGTTTTGTAATACAAGTAAATTTAAACCATGGTTCTGCAGATTAGACTGGTTTTGCTAGACTAGGTTTAAACCAAGGTTTATTTCGCTTTTTGTAATAAGACCGAAAGACTTCCGTCCTACAGTTTTTACCAAAATTATGCGCAAAGTTGTCAATGCATGTCATACTGGCCAGTCTAGTGGGCTGTTTAAATGCTACTATAAATATACAATAGAATATTAAATCGATTTTATAAAGACCAAAAAATAATTCATGCTTAAAAGGCCCCTCTGATAATCTTTTTGACTCATCATCAAATTCAAGATAAATATTTTGTTTAAATTTGACAATCTGAACGGAAATTCATTGATTTTGGCACTATATTGAGTATAGCTTATGCATATTGTTAGGTACTAGACCCTTTGAGACGTATAAATAATTCTGGATTTATTCAACTGTAAACTTACAAATGAACTGTTCACAAAGGATAATGAACGCAGAACTTTATTCAAACATAACTTTACCAAGCCATTAGTTTTATAACAAAAAATACCCAATATAATAATACAGTAGAAAATACAATATTATGATATCGTACCCTTTTCCCTCGTAATATCCGTTCATTTGTTATTTTATTTCTATTAAAGCACTGTTCCATTCGAAAGAAAATTTTGATTACATTCAAAACATATCGTCATTCCATCTCATTTGTGCTTACTACAAAAATGAATATTTCGTGAAATACGGCATTTATAATACACACATTGGTTATTATTGACTAGAGACTGGGCCCGGCTCTATTTGGGTGAAAATATTTTATAACCTGTAAATCTGACGCAATTTCTACAAGGTTGTGCAAAAAAAAAACACAATAAATATTCGTCATTTAAAAGCTAAGAATAAAATATATAACATTCACGCACATACAAAAGAGATAGATAGTTATTCTTTGATTCTCGCAGGTGTATGTTATATTTGTATGTTTGGAAGTAATTTATCCAAGTTGCATGTTTTTTCTTCTGTGTGACCTTGTCACACACTAACACGAGATTAGAACAACATAATATTACTATTTCAAGTTGTTGAATTGTAAGATTTTTTTTATTGGACTAGGCACCATCCAGTCATAAACCCCTTCAAACATTGGTGTCACCAACCGCCGATCTTTGATATTCTAGCACCGAAATGTCCTGTATGTGGGTTTTCTATACCAATATTGAGTTTTAATTAAGAACTAATACTTGTTGAATAGTTCTATTCATGAAAAGCTATAACGATTCAAGATTTTTTATTGCTTTGAATGACGAGACGAGCATGCCGTTCGCCTGATGGTAAGCGATGCGACCGCTCATGAACAGTAGCAAAACCAAACAACATCTTGAATTACAAAGCAATGCTTGGCATTGCACTGCGCTCGCCATCCTGAGACATAAGATGTTTAGTCTCAATATGTCCAGTAGTTACTCTGGCTACAATGTCCTTCAATCCGAAACACAACAGTGCATTTAAACTGCTGTTTGACGGGAGAAATAGACATTGCGGTGGTACCCACCCAGGCAATCTCTCACATATGAGAGACCTACCACCAGTAGAATTTTGGAATAATAGAATAGACTGAAGTAAAACTATTTTTATGGATTTGATAGCGTATTTGTTTTTTTTTTTTATATTTTTAAATTTCCGTCGCGACATTTTAATTACTTTACAGCTTTTTGGTGACGGGTTGCATTAGTCATCTGCTCAGTAATAATTATATATTTATTTCATGAAATATTTTTGAATACAGTATTGATATACACAATTAAATAAGACAGCGAATTGAGAGCCAATCATCTTTCTTCTTCTTCTTTCGTCTTTTATCATTGATTGTTATAGTCATAGATGCCAGGTACATAAGCGTAAGTTTAACTTTAAGACAATAATGTACATGTTCACGGTTATGTGCTACGGGTTCAAATCTCCGGGCAAACCTTTGACTATTCTGTGTCATATGTGATCACGCACAATAACGGTTAAACAAACATAGTGAGGAATCCTGCCCAACATAGCGATTTTTAAGAACTTATATGGTAGATATGTAAAGTCCACCAACTCGCACTAGGTCAGCGTGAGGGACTACGTGGCCAAACCTCATTAAATTGAAATGAAATGAAATGAAATGAAATGTATTTATTGATCACGTAGGCAATTAAGGAGCTCTTATGACAAGTCAATACACATAGAACTTAATCTCTATTTACAATATATTTCCTATGCTTATTATTACTTATTTTAATTTCTTGCTTTTATCAATTTATTTATTAATTTTATTTATTTTTAAATTAATTTTATTTTTATTTATAATTTATGATTAGTTTTTTTAATTTATTTAGTTTTTATTCATATTTTATTTAAAGTATTAGTTTTTACTTTATAGTAATTTATTTGTCAAAGAAATACATTATTTACGTTAGTCAAATTAAATTATATTATTTGTGGACCATAAATATTACAACGGTGCGTAGCGGTTTATAGTTACCACCGGATCCAACGCGGCCCTTCCTGAGAAGACCCGGCGAAACAAACTCAGTGGGCTTACACTACCACTGGAACTACGCGACGCGACCCAGTCCTGAGTATATCCAGCGACTAAGACTCAGTGGGCTTGTTTTGGGTCCAACTTAAGACAACGACCATAAGTATTTCCGATACGTCCCGTATGTTTAGGCTTACTGCCGGATCCAACGCGGCCCTGACTGAGAAGACCCGGCGAACAAACTCAGCGGGCTTTACTTTACCACTGGATACTACGCGGCGCGACCCATTTCTGAGTAGATCCAGCGAGTCAAACTCAGTGGGCTTGGTTTTGGTCAATTTACTAAAATAAGTATTTGTGACTTGTCTTACAAGGATTTGCCATATTAATTATTATTTTATATGATTTTTTCGATCGGTCGTCATATAATTTAATTGATTTATTTGATTGTATATAGCTTAATTTTTGAGTTCACAATTTTAGATATTTTTAATTATTTAAATTAGGTGGTGTAATAAGCGAATAGTTCAGGGCCCCAGGAGGTCGCAATGTGCAAGAGAACACCTAATCCCAGGCTTTTTTATCCTCAATATATTCCTTAATATTATAATAACCCCTAGTCATAAGTTTGTTTTTAATATGGACCCTAAATAGTTTGTCCGGTAGCTGCGTTATCCTATTGGGAAGTTTATTATAAAATTTAATACAACTACCCAAGAAAGATTTTTTTGACTTTTCTAGTCTAAACGAGGGTATTGCTAGTTTATTTTTATTCCGCGTATTAATGGTGTGGGTGTCACTGACCTTATAAAACTTATTAATATTTTTACGAACGTGCATTATATTCTGAAAGATGTATTCAGATGACACGGTTAGTATATTGCTTTCTTTAAAAACAGATCGCAAAGAATCGCGGCTTCCTAGATTATAAATAGCACGGACTGCTCTTTTTTGTAAGATGAATATCGATTCGATATCAGCCGCTGATCCCCATAAAATAATGCCGTATGACATTATACTATGAAAATAAGCAAAATATACCAATCTAGCCGTTGCAACGTCAGTTAGTTGTCTTATTTTTCGGACCGCGAACGCTGCGCTGCAAGTTTAGCTGATAATCTCTCAATTTGTGGACCCCATTGTAATTTTTTATCTAGAGTGATCCCTAAAAAAATTGTGGAATTAGCTAAATTTAGAATTTCTGAATTTAATTCGATACGCGTGTTTACGCTTGCCACGTTCGGTAAAGCAAAACGGACGCATTTAGTCTTACTAGCATTTAATAGTAGATTATTAGCAGAAAACCAATCCGAAATTAAATTAAGAATATTGTTAGGTGTATCTAGATTATCGTCTTTCCGATTAACTTTAAATATTATAGAGGTGTCGTCAGCGAATAAAACTATGTCTGACCACTTCTGAACCATGCAAGGAAGATCATTTATGTAGACTAAGAATAAAAGGGGCCCAGAATGGAGCCCTGCGGAACCCCAATTTTAACTTTTGATCCTACCGAAGTGAGCCCGTCCAAAGAAACCTTTTGTTCACGACCCGACAAGTAAGACATTACGAGATCAAGTGACGTATCACTGATTCCGTAGTACCTTAGCTTAATTGTACTCTCGAATATAGAGAAGGGTCGTATCCTGCAATGGGACGTACATGGGCGGTATGCATATTCTTCGATACATTACCCCATAAAGTGTACTTTCGAATATAGACGAGGTTCTTGCCCTCTTCTGTTCCCTGCACTAGGACGTATATGGGCTGATAAATAACAGTATAGTAAAAACGAAACTTCAACAGAAACAGAGTCAGTCAGAGAACAGTCCAGAAACTTATATTATGGACTAAATACGCTACCAAGCTATAAACCGGTGTCAAAGACTAAACACTTATTAAAATATATTTGAATAACAATAGCTATTAATTCAGCCTACATTCAGCTGTCATAGTCAATGAAACCCTACTGGCACGCCCTCTATGACAGCCAATGGGTTAGGCAAAAACAATTCGACATTAACATTCTAGCTACCAGCAAAAGCCAATTTTCAATTGCCGCAGACATGGAAGTACATTGTTGGTAATTTCTAGCCATTTGGCGGCGGTAAGTCAATTTGCGAAATTCTCTGAGTAAATTCGATTTTGCAGTCTAAAGTGAAATTTTGTCGTATATTTTATATTAAAGGTGTTTACTACATAACAAATAATTCAAAGGTAATGGAATGAACGTGCGGGAGCTATTTTCAATAACTTAATGTTATTTTTAAAGCTCATTTTCTAGCGATTCAATTACATTAGTGAATTTAATATAAAACATATATAAAATTTAATCGAATCTTATTCCTTTGAGTCTGTATTTGTGGGCGCGGGACTTCTTTATAATCGAGAATAAATTGAAATTGATTAGGCCATATAGTCCACCATACTATTACAATTCTTTTTTGCATGCTATAGCATCAGCCATTTTTTTTTGTATTAACAGCACGACACATGTTTTGAGATACTCAAGATATCTGTACTATGTATATTGCCCAAAAGAAGGATTTCTGACGTAAATATTCCTAACACCATAGGATTCTTAGCGAAACCTCCATAAAAATTTTACTCGGCAACCACTAAAAATCAAGATATTTGCAGATTTGCGAAACTAATTTAATTCACTAAATAAATAAAGCTGGAAACAGTAGACAACTGTAGGTACTGTGCTGTACTGTAGGTAGGTGTAACTTGTACTTCCTACAAGTACAAACAGTAGTTTGTTTAGAATGGAATTTCTTATAAACAAATTCTGCTGCCCTTAAATTCCTTACCCTTAAATTTCTATCTCAACTGCGCCATACTTTATGCGCATCAGTAAACGAGCCGACCGGATAAAACGAAATATCTTTATTATACTTGCAGTTTATAAAATAATAATAATAGTGGTTTTGTTCGCCGTAAGATTACATTTAGCCCATTACATAACTAAGGTAGAGATACGAATGGTAGAGCCTTCATAAAAGGATTAATTCTAGAAGATTGAGTAACTGATTTATATTGCGGAGTCAATAATTCTTTGCGATAGGCTCGCCCACTGTCACATCGTGGAATGGTGGAACATACAAGACGAAACGTGGGCGTTCTAGGAACCAGGGGAGCTTCTGCCTATCCCTTTTAGGAAAAAAGGCGTGAGTTTATAAATGTGTTTATATATGTATTTACATAACAACTAATTCAAATACAACTAGATAATTATCTACTAAGATATTTCATACGATCGTATATTATTAGTTAGAGTATCCATAGTCGCCTTAATGAATTCCTCAAGTGTGCACTTAAGATAATATAATATTTGTCGACATTAGTAAGTAGTAATTACCAATGTATGCTTATATATTTGCTTATTCAAATAAAACATATGCGTGTGTAAATAATAATAATAAATACACCCAATAGTCACATACAAAGTTCTGACCCCAGATTAAGATCAATTAAGTGTTGAGTGTATCAGGAACTACGTGAGAATTTTCGGTCTCACAAACACCCAGACCCGAGACAAATACTTGTAGGCCTCACAAACTTGTCTCGGCACGGGGTTAGATTCCATGGCTTCTCGTTTCACAGCTGGCATATAACCAACGAGCGCCACGGAGGCTGTTAAAAACTTTTTAGGCCATAGTTCATCGTGCTAATATAGGTCCAGTTGCATAAACTAACTTTGACCATATTTTTAATTTTGACAATGTTATCGTAATAAATGTTATATACATTTTAGAATTTTACGCTTATGTATGGTAGTGAAAGTTGGGTATGGCAAAAGAAGCATGAAAGTAAAATTAGGGCAGTAGAGATGAGATCGTTAAGGGGAATGTGTGGTGTAAGCTTGTGTGACAGAGTGCGAAATAGCGTGGTGATGGAAACTTGTGGAGTGAAAGAGGATGTAGTGACGAGAATTGAGAAAGGAATGTTACGATGGTTTGGTCATGTAGAGAGGATGGATGAAAGGAGAATTACGAAACAAATACATTATGCGAGTGTGGATGGAAGAGTCGGTAGGGGTCGACCTCACCGAACATACACCATCCAAATCGGTGATACCCTCAACAAGGGTCAGGTTAAAAGTACCCTGAACCGACGAGAATGCATGAAGACGTTGATGAAAGTGGATGAAGCGAAAGTAGTATGTCAGGATAGAGCAAAGTGGCGGTCTATTGTCTCTGCCTACCCCTATGGGACACAGGCGTGACGATTATGTATGTATGTACATTTTAGAATAACATGGGCTTATTTTGGTTAATGTTGGGATTGACAAAAATTCAAAGTTACGGGCAAAGTTAGTTTAAGCAATTGTCTTAGTCTAATACCTAATCTAACTAGGTCCTATGTGAATATCATATACCATAGAAACTTTAGAAATTCTCTTTGGTATGAAGCTTTTGTCCCGATGTTTTCCTCCTTCGTTAAAACTAACATAAGTTAGAAAATTATCTAAGAATATAAATAACTAATCTAATTTCATTTAAGTGCCATCGAAAATTATACACGGAGTAACTACTGGATGTATTGAGTCTTAACATTTTATATCTCAGGATGGCAAGGGCAGTGGAATGCCCAGTTTTGGTCTGTAATAATTAATGGTGTTGTTAGGTTCTGCTACTGTCCATGAACGGTTAGATCGCTCACCATCAGGCGAATGGCTTGGTCACCTCATTAATTACAAAATACAAGCATAAAAATTAGTTTATTGTGCATACTTTACAATTTGTACACTTTTAATAATAAAATAACTTAAGTACATTCGTTTTAAATTCTTAAGTATTTGCAATCAAAAACATAAATAATAATAATTTCGTTTAAATGTACTTGATTTTGTACACAATATCCCCGTACCCTGAAGAGTGCACCAAGTGCCGAGTGTCCTAATTTTCTCAGTGTTTCCGTGCCGCGATGCGACAAGCGGCAAGAATGCAAGCACAACCCGGAAAATTGTTTGGAGATGAATCAAAAATTACATACCAAGTAGATTGCTCTATTAACGTTTATTATACCGGGTATATCAAGTTGCATTGTGTCTGAAGTCACTAAAACTACCACCCAGCTTCGTTTTGGTAGCAGTCTTGATATACCCTATATATTGAGTAAATTTGAAGTTGAAAATTGCTTGTTGATTAATATAGATGGTAAACATTTTTTTCAGCTTTGTAACCGTACCATAGTAGTTAGTACAACTACGCCACAGAAGCAGTTAATAATATACATACGTACTTCGAAGGCGCCTTGTTCTGTTTCACGAACTCATGAATAATAGGCATGAAATATTGATAAAATATGTCTATGAGGTTCCGGAATGATTCATCAGAATCATAGCGAGATACCTGGAATTTTATTTGCGGTGAGAATACCTCATAGATCAAAATAACTGAAACGAATGAATAATTCATACACTATGTAGGAAGTAATTACATTTTGTTTTCTTTATATAAATTAAATATATTCTATAAATATTATGCATTGTGGAATAAAATAAAACACATTACTCGAGAACAACATAAAAGTTGTGTAGATTTGTCAATAATATCAGAATTGTCGATAATGGTCGATAATGCGCTTGAGATAATTCCAAGAGCTTTTGCAGTGGAGTTTTTACTATTGTTTGTACTTTGTAGTGCGAAGATCCTACCATAAATTAGTGAAAATATCACACTTTCTCACTGGTGATAGGTCTTTCATATGTGAGAGGCCGCCTGGAAGGGCAGTATAAACGCACTGTTCTGTTTCGGTTGAAAGGCATTGTACCAGAGTACTACTATATATTAAGATTTAAGACTAAACAGCCCGCAAATAAACGCCGCGGGTTCGATCTTTGCACCCATTCAAATGTTTATATTACCCAGAAGTATTGGTTTCTTGTGTAGTAAATCCTAATATCTTCGTCAAAAGATTCCTATCTTATCGTTAGAATGATGTATATGACTACCAGAGTAACTAGTGATATATTGAGACTTAACATCTTATTTCTCACGATGATGAGCGCAGTGAATGCCAGCATTGTTTTTCAAAGCGTTGTTTGGTTTTGCTACTGTCCATGAGCAGTTGTATAAGCTCGTCTCGCTATTCGTAGCAATAAAAAAAACTAGGTGTTTGTTTAATTACTTTAATACATACATACATTCGTACATAAATTCACGCCATTTTCCGAGGCGGAGTAGGCAGAGGTGCAACCAGACCACCCACGTTTCGCCTTTAATTTCCTGTCCCACGATGTGATTGGGGGCAAGCCTATTACAATATCGGGCAAAATTAATTATATACAGCATAGAAAACTTACGACTAACAGTTATATTAAGAATAGCAACAATGTAGGTGTAAAAAAGAGTACTTAATACTTTTTTTGAAGACTACGTGTTTTTAATTAAACCATGATATAGCGACATCTTTTGGCACTCGACTAAACTTGACATAAATAGTTTCCATTAGAGAAACACGAGCTCTATTAGGGTTCACAAAATAAACGGTATATTTAGACAGCGCCTCATGGGCTAAGCAGTAAGTGCTGAGCTAATGCATTCCAAACTTTAGAGCTGTCTATATTATGTTGAACTCCAAATCCTCTGCAGAAACTAATACTGGAACATGCTTCAATAATATAAAATTTCTAGCATAATTGAGAGCTAATTTTTTTCGGGTCGGCTAAGCACTAAAGTCAGACAAGTGATGGCGGAACAGGCCGGAAAGTTATTGAATAATGACCAGGCATAGTTTACAAAATAACTATTAAGGGTTACAAGAATTCGCTGGATGTAGACCGCTTCCAACGGGTTATTGTGTATGCAATGTTCAATGTTCATTGCTCATTAATTAGAAGTTCTGAGTGGTGTTGTTTCTATTCATGGACAGGCATTTTAATGGTGGTAGGTCTCTCATAATATGTTAGAAGATGCGTACCACCGCAATATCTATTTCTTCCGTCAAACAGCAGTGTAAATGCACTGTTGTGTTTCTGTTCGAAGGATATCGTAGCTAGAGCAGCTACTGGACTGGACTGAACATGTTAGTCTCAAGATGGCGGACGCAGTGTACGCCAAGCATTGCTGTGTGATGTGTGTCCCGTCATTCTAATTAAAATGTTTAGATTTAGTAAACTTTTTAATATGGCTTCATTTAAATTAGATAATGTAGGCTGTTGATAAGTATTTTGGTGTGTCGGCGAAGTATCTACGCGGTACGTAATGATAAGTCTGAACTATCAATTTGCCTTTGATATAAAATATTATTATTCGCCATTATTACGCTGATATGTTCAAAGGGTTTTCCCTTGTTATTGATAACCAGAGATATACCACATTAAGGTCACCATGACTTAGTCTCAATACACTGAATTAACACATTTGCTGTTATTAATACTTGGTGGTGTAAACCAAACCGCCATAGTAATTCGATTCAACTGTTCCCTATTATGCGACATAAGCCGACGACCTAGTACAGTGACCGCTGATAAGTAATTTAAATGAACCGATTTGCTTAATTTCATCGTATCGTAAGATGAGACAAATTATTATGAATTTAAAATCTTCATTATACTTTACCAAAAATAAACAGCCCAGAGATGAAAAAAGCAATTATTACAACATTAATTTAGTATTTTAATACATTCAATCTGAAATTGAGCCATTAATGATTTTACTATCTTTTATTAGGTCGCGGTACTTTTGATATATGGATTTTAAAATTATATTATGATTGAGAACACTCGGAATTTTATCTCTTTTTTTAGTTTCATTAAAAATATTCTAACTACATACACTATACTACACACTCTATTCAAGCGAGTCCATTGCATTCCGGCTCAAAATAATCCCCATTCGAAAAATAATTTCCTTCTGTTGTACTATAGATATGTGAACGAAGGATAACAAATAACTCACATACGTAAATTCACGCCTTATAAAAAAACTCTCTAATATTATACTACATTTATAATATTTATATACATTTATATAATGCGTTTATTTTCAATTACGTTTTTGTTTTTTGTTATTCACATTTCTGTTTATTTATCTTGAGTTTAATTTGATGTTGTACAATTTAATTTAATTTATTTATTACAAATGTTGTGTACACTTTTAATTGATATGTATATCAGTAGATTGTCCTAGATTGTAGTATTAGAAAATGTTTAATATACATGTCGTTGGTGTGCCTATTTCAATAAAATAAATAAAATAAAATAAAAATACATTCTAATGTTTGATTTTACTCACGGAGGTCACTTATTTGACCTTGCAAAACCTGTTCGGTAGCTAAAAAGTTCACTTAATTCCCTACTTCACCACGTTTAGAATGTATTAAATTAATAATTCATCCACATAATATTGTTTGTAGTCAAAAATTCTAAGTTTACTTGACGGCTTCATAAAGTTCACTAAAACGACCAACAGCCTCAAAGGCTTAGCTTTTTGGCATCGGTCCGAATTAGTAGGGCGAATGACCATTCGAGATGAAACTTCCGACATTGCCATGAGTTGTCTTACTGTTGACAGGAAATTGTACTACATTGTTTACTTTCCATTTTCCAATCATTTCCACTTTTTAATGTACATTGACGGTTCAGTACTGGATTACGGTGAAAATTCGTGGTCACAGCGAGCAATGGATGAAAGCAACACGATGAAATAGATTGTATTGGTGGGTAAAGCGCCTGAATCGTTCCTACGTAAGTCAGTATGGCGGTAACGCTGGATGAGTTGGAACGTGTTCCCCGTACGGTCGTTTAATTCGAATGCGATGTTTCTCGCGCACATTTCGATAACAACAGTGTATGTTTAAAGATTTTCAGTTCCACAACACTTATATTAACAGTGTGAATATAGTGTTTAGTGATATAGAGCAGGAGTTTCCTAGTGGATTAGTAATATTCCTCTGATAAGGTAAGTAAAAAATCGGTCAAACAATTTAATTAAGATACCAAACCGTATTTACGAAGTAATGAAATGTTATAATGGAATGTTAAAAGTGCCGTAAAATAAACCTTTCACCGCAAATTTAAAGAGTAATAAATGAGAGGGACGCGATAAAATGTCCTTTATCTATTATTTTAAATAGCGATAAAATTACGCGGTGTTTTATGTAACCTTTGTGGTGCGGTTTGAGGGTTTTTAATTTTAACCTTTTGTATGAATGACCTTTAAGGTCTTTATTTAAAATTTCACCTCTCTAATTATGTGTATTGTTTTCGGCGATAAAATTGTAATTATCTTTTTATGGAAAGTGTGTGGGCATACCACAGCCTCAATTGGAAATTTATACAAAAATAAAGAAGAAATTGTTAAAAACTTCTTGGGGATAAGGTTGAAAATGGTTCAGTTTTGTACTTCCAAAGCACTTGGACCCTGTTTGGACTGATTTAGTATGTAACATATTGCCTTGGTAAAACACATGTTTCATTCATCTTTTTCCTTTCTCAGAAAACTACGAATGGCTCAATTAATCATAGTCCTGTTTCTAGATGCGTCATGACTTATCTAGAATTTAATTATATGATGAAGAGACGTGAATTAATTTATGTTACAATAATTAATCATCTCTACCTAACCTACTCTACCAACTCTTAAGAAGTTAATCAATAAAAGCACATGGCAGTTTATTAATTATTTCTTCTTCCGGTTAGACAGTGTAACGCCCAAATACTGGACCGCAACTTCAATATAACTTGTGTTTAACTACGTTAATCCCGATTAAATGTACTGGCTAAGTGGGCCGTGCGCTGTTAAGAGCAACTTAATATTTGAGTGGCGTTCCAGTATTCGGGCGTAAGTTCTATTTTTCTTCGTTATTTAGAAGGTAATTCAAATAACTAAACGCGCTATCAGTGCTAATTTTATGATTGTTCATAAATAGTTGCCTTCTATGGTTTATTAGTTGCTTAATTCAGGTAAGTCTAGAGTTCGAATCCTAGATCAGGAAGTTAGCTTAAAGATTTTTTATTGAAACATGATTTTGGCGAAAATAATCACCTCTAGAATAGTTTGAGAAGTATATTTTATTTTATTTGAGAACTTTAAGAATACAGATCTTCCAAGGACTATTATTGATCAATATTTACTCCAAAATATACGTAGCTTCGAAAAGATGGACAGAGAAGCCTTAGATTTGTTCAGTATTTGATATGTCAATGGATTAAGTTACTAACTAAATTATCACTCAATCACTAAATAGTTACCTCTCTATACTATGCATACACTTAAGATTTGTCAATTTAAAGCAAAAGTTTAAAGTTTAAAAGATAGTATTCAACACGGAATATTATATCAAATATAAGTAATGAGTTGTAAAACACTAAAACTAAACTAAAAAGGATGGTCTCACAGTCCCAGAGACATAAAGTACGCGACTGGCTTGTTTACAGCACTAAAATCTAAATCATACGAGATAGCACTTCCGAACATATAAATAAAGCATGTAATATATTATCAAAAGAAAAACGCACGCGACACACACATCTTTTATTCACGATGTAAATTATTCTGTCTCATTGAATAATCTCGACTTCGAACACAAAAACGTGTTGCAAGACAAAAAAAATTATGAAGTTTTGCTCCAATGACCTTCGTTAGTTGCTAGGGTTTGATTTTTAATCGATTACGTTTAATTTAGGTTTAGCGTTAGCTTGCGTCTGCACGTCATCCACGGTGATCACCGAAAATCAGCGTTGTGCTACGGCCTGCACCGCAGCGGAACATAATTGCTGAGTGATCACCTACTTGTCACAGCCACGACGTGCGAACTTTTTCTTTATTTCTAATTTTTTTTTTTATACAGATTATATCAAGACTGCTACCGAAAACGAAGCCGGATGGTAGTTTAAGCGACTTCAGACACAATGCAACAGAAAAAGTTGCAAAAAAGCGACATTTTTTTTTTGTTATTTTTTTCCTTTTATTTGGGTGGTAAATACATATTTTCCTAAAATAATAGTGTATACCCTAAAATAATTGTTGCGTTTCTTTGCGAAATTTTTGGTTGCATTGTGTTTGTAGTCACTAAAACTACCACCCGGCTTTGTTTTCGGTAGCAGTCTTGAGATACCCGGTATAGACCTCTGTATATCTGTTTTTGTACGTTGTTTTTAATGCTCGTGGCAAATAAAACTATTTTTCTTTCTTTCTTTCTTTTTCTTTCTTTATTTGATTATGATAATATGGTCTTTGAGTATGGCACGCTGTGGAATTGCATTTTATACTTAATATTTTATTGATACATTTTTCTTATATCATTTTAATTATCTTGTTAAGTATTGATATTATATATCGAGATGAATAAACATACCCAATATACGGAAGCTCACGTTAGTATTCCGAAAAAGGTAGGTAGCGTTTCCTTGTGTCACTCAATGTTCGCGATACTTATTTCTGTCACTTATGATTTATGAAAGGGAGGGTCTTTTGGTTTGCCAGGCGGCAATTCCAATCGAAAAGCAATACATTTACGTGACCCACTGTATTATTTATTTTACCATCGTAAAAGTTTTTTCCATGAATGGTGAGACGAGCATACCGTTCGCCTAATGGTAAGCGATACGAACGCTTATGTACATTAGCAAAACCAGGCAAAACCTTAGTTTACAATGCAATGCTTGGCATTCCACTGTGCTCGCCATACTGAGACATAAGATGTTAAGTTTCAATATGTCCAGTAGTCCTTTAAAATCCTTCAATACGAATCACAACAGTGCATTTACTCTGCTGTTTGGCGGGAGAAGTAGAAATTGCGGTGGTACCTACCCAGGCGGTCTCTCACATAATGAGAGACCTATCATCAGTGGTAGGTGTAGTATGTAGTACAGGTAAGTGTAGGTAGGTGTGTATAGTAAAGTGGTCCATATTCGGGTATACCACTATCATACTACCAGCTATAGGCGCCCTGGCAATCTCACACGCTAATTTACTTTTTGGTGTTATGTAGCGAGCATAAAGTAAATTACAGGATGAAGTCGATACTTTCGAACCATAGTTCGATAACTATAACATATATTTTCCTGTGATAAAAATGTTACATAATCCTCCCAACAAACTTAAATTGAATTCTATCGAATTGATTGCTCTGCGGCGATATCACACGCAGACCAAATATAGCGAAATTTGAAATTCAATTTGTTGGCTTATGTATTCAGTGGCCATGTTTGTAAAAATCCACGTTTATTGAGACATGTTTGAGTCATACTACAAATAAAATGCCCGTATTTGATACACGTACACATTTATATACGTTCTTATATCGGGAGTAGTAGAAACCAGAAGACTTCTCTTTCACAAGCATTTAAATCCCAAAAAATACTCTTAGATTAAACAGCCAATTGTCACAGTGCGAAAATCGAACCTGGAGCCTCTTGTTTAACAGCTATTTCATTAGCCATAAATCTATTAACATATTTCTCACGGAAAATCCCAGGAAAATGTAACAATACAAATTGTAAACAAACTATCTGAGTTAGGTACTACTCGGAGGCGACCTTGTAATCACAAGTATTATGTCATTACGATGCAAACTGAGTCACGCGTGCGAGTTTCTGAGCGAATGCCGACTTGATAACTACATTCAAGTGTTAGTTTGGCACCACTACTCGTTGCTTTACGATGTATACTACTGATGCTGTAGATTGCAAATTAGATGTTTCACATACAAGGTGATGAAAAAAGTCGTCTGAATTATAAAGGTGTTATCATTAATGTGTTCTATTTAAAAGAATCAATTTAAATTATATGATAATAATATCCTTAATTAAAAATAGGGATGTTTACATTACACTGCTAACAATCGCGTTCATATGAAGCAACGTGTGGCGTGACATCTCAGAATTGTCAGAAGGTATGTTGTCCGAATTTATAACTTTGGTAGATTTTAAGGTATCCTTTATTATATTTCTGTTTTATTTTGAATACTACAGTTGAGATAACCAAATGCGCGTCTTGGATTAGACAGCTGTATATTTAGATAAAGTTTTAACTCTATAATATGAATTCAAATTTATCCGTTTATAGTTAGTATACTTTTATTTCTTATTTGATTACGCATGTAACATCCCATATTAAGTGTATTATTAAACGTTTCACGAGTCTAGTAATGTTAATATTAGGAACTTGTAGAGACTTTTTGGTTCATTAGCACCCCGATCTCATCGGTCTCGTTGCTATTTGCTAATGAGTTATGAGTACAGTTAAGCTCTGTCAGTTACCTTGTGAGTGAAATGAAATGAAAATAATTTATTAAAACCATAAAATGATAAAATGTTACTGGTTGTTTTCCTGGTGGCAGGTGTTTCATATGTGAGAGGCCGTCTGGCTGGGTACCATCACAATGTCTATTTCTCCCGCCAAAAAGCAGTTTAAATGCACTGTTGTGTTTCGGTTTGAAGTATATTGTAGCCAGAGAAACTACGGTACATATGTATTGAGGCTTGATTTTCTTATCAATGAATACTTTTATGGGTCACACAAAAGCTCAGTTAGACAAATTACCTTTGGCTCATACATATGGTATTAACCTAAAATAATAGAAAATTACTATCATCATTACTCATTATATAAAATTATAGTTTGAGATGCCGCTGACTGTACTTATTTTAAATCTAGACATACTCACTCTTTTTTTCGTGTTGTACAATAAATAATATAAGCTGTACGTCGTATATAAACAGTAAGCAAAGTTTTATATTAATCAAGAGTTTTCAAGCACCTAAGCAAGAAAGAAGCTCTGCCTTACATTTTTCATGAAAAGCGTAGAACACGAGCGAAAATACATTTATTTTTACTTCCCATGTGTATTTTATACCCACAACTTTGTTAACAAAAGGTATTTGATGTTATTAAAGCGTTGTTAACTTTGTGTGAGCTTGTTGAATGAATAGTAAATGGGATAATGTTAAAACTGAACTCGTTTTAAATTAAATTACTATAACTTCAATATTTCTAGGATTTAATAGAATATTTAACATTGTCTTCGTTTGTTCGCAGAATAAAATAAAATCATGAAATTAATTACATATTCTTAAAACTCAAAATTTTAAAAGCTTAAGCCCGTAATGTTTTTCTTCGCCTCTTGAACTTTTAAAAGCTAAGGCTATTAACACGGAGAGAGATTCTTGCCTCGAAGGTACGAATATCGTAAGGATATAAAAAGTTGCATTCTGTATTTTATCAAATACGATAATGTTATAAATAAATAACACCCAATAGTCACATACATAGTCCTGACGACACACTAAGATCGAGTGTTGTGTCGTGGGTATCAGGAACTACGAGAGACTTTTCGGTTTCACAAACACCCAGACCCGGAAGAAATATTTGTGGGCCGCACAAACATTTCTTTCGGTGCGGGGATCGAACCCGCGGCCTCTCGTTTCACAGGCGGCGTCTAACCAACTGCGCCACGGAGGCTGTTTTATGGTGGTTATGTTATGTGATAATGGCATACATTTCTCGCCGAGAAAATCTCTCCGTGTAATCGGGCTATAAGAGGGACTATAGACTAGTATACAATAGAGCACTCTTTAAGTTGTACCAGCAAAAAAAATCGAACTCCTAAAATTTTTAAGCAGTAAACTCAGATCACAATTTGAGCAGCTGTCGCGAATATCGAAAGTCAACATATTTATCTAGAACATTGTATTTCAGTATTTTGCACAATAATTGTCTCAGGTAATGGAAAACAGAAGAGAATATAGGTATCTAGTCAAGTAAACTATTTATGACAGGACAAACACCTGGTATTTACCCCGTGTCGCTACTGTCACTGGCAATACGACAAACAATCCAATACAAATTGTACTTTACTAAATAAATATATCTTGCCGGTTCGGAATGAACCTGTCACTTGAATTTATTTTGTTAGCTTAAGTTGTTGCTGATATGTTATGTCTTAATAGGGCAAAAGTGGAGGCAATGAAAAACATAAAAAACATATTTGTGTAAATACGTTCGCTCTTAGATAATCCAAGGTAATTTTAATACTAGTGCGCCAAAGAAATGTGTCGCTATTGAAATGTTATTAAATGATTTATTAATAAGTAATTGTATCGTATCAGCCCATATACGTCCCACTGCAGGACACGGGCCTACTCTACTATTAAGAATACAATTGAGAGCGGTTAGGTTAGGTGAGTTCTATTCACAAATATAATTAGTATTTCAGCCTCACACAGGCAAAGATAATTATACTGTTAAGTTAATATTGCTTATAAGCTTCGCCTACAAGATATAATTATTATTTCGTTGTGTTATTGATTGATAAGGAAACCTTACGCAATCATTTGTCGAATATATTAAAACGTGGCCATTGTTTTTATAAATAAATTAGGCCTATGTAATACAATACTTGCCTTCAACAAAAATGCCTTTATGCTCGAATAATGAGGCCACGTTTTATATGTGTTAGGTTTTTTTTTGCAAGTCAATTTGAAATAAATAATGGCGTTCAATTATTCACATATTTTTTAAATCAATATGCTACGTAGTAATTATTGTTTGATAATTTAATTAAATTATGTTCAATGATGCTATAACATTATAATAACAGTTTAATTAATCACAATAGATTTTAAATACCTGTAGTCATTCCTATAGTATACGTTTGGATGGGAAACTAAAGTATTAAATAGATTCTTATAATAATTATCCACTGATAGGACATTGCAACACCAAACTTCCGAAGTATAAATTATATAGGGAGCCCTTTTTTTATTTGCTTTACCTGGCGCAAATCTCTACCTTATGGATACACATAAAAATTGCCAATCTGAATAACTCATACAAGAGGGATTTTCTGGCTTCAGAATACAGAAAATCGAAGTTCACAGCCCATACACGTCAAGAAAGCAATAAAGCGTATAATCATTATTTATCTTCTTCCTTTAAACACAAATATCCATATTTCTATCCATAACAACAAAAATCAGAATATCCCACATACACACTTATACCGGTTTTTTTTTTGTATATCAAAGCTTATACCCAAAGAACCACTCATCATAAAGACATCAGAATTAGGACAGCATCTCAAACATAACCTCTCGTTTAAACCGACACACGGACTCACTCCGATATCAATTAATGTAGGTAAACATGAAAAGTGTAAATATTCATTAAGCGGAGACAATAACGTATACTGTCTGGAACGCTGCGCATTGCCCAAACATGGTTTTAATTACATTTCAAGCGCGACCTTGCGACAACCAATTATTCTTACGAGAATTTCATGAAATTATAACCCAGTATTTACTATGATATTCTGTTTAATAACTTCTTTTTGTATGTTTTGGCACGGTTACATAGGTCCTTGGAATGTAAAGACTTTGTAGCATTAATTTAGTTCTTGTTCATTTAAACAGCATACCCAATAGTTAATTACAGGGAAGTTAATAATTAAATTTTATGCATGCCTATAGTAAATTATCGCTTGCTTTAACGCTTAAGGAAAATGTCGCGAGGAAACTGTCCTAAGAATTCTCCTTAAGAATCAAAGAACATAGTTTGAGGGTAACCACAGAACAGATGAATATGGTAGGGTAACCAACCGCATAATGCCATAATTTGAACACACTCACAAGCAGAAAAGTCAAGTTTGTCTCAGCCAATCATTGTTTTGTAATTCATGGTGTTGTTCTGTCCATGAGCGGACGTATCGCTTACTATTAGATGAATGGCTCGTCTTGCCATTCAATAAAAAAAAGAATAATAAATAAACGTATTTAAGAACTTCGAATATCTGTATGAAGTTCGCCAACACTAGGCCAAAGCGGTGGACCTAAGACACAATCCCTCCCAATCGTAGACATTATTATTGCTGATATACACTTTCATTAATAAATCTCGTTATCAATATACATACGAGGACACATTATAAATTACTGTCGCTCCAAATGCAATATATTGATATGTCAACCTGTTTGAGTAATGGGCTGAATATTTCTACGATATCTGAGGGGATTCCAGTGTGCATCAATAGAGAACATTTATTTCAAGTCTCAACGAAATGAAAATACTGCTTAGCACCGTAACTGATGTGGATAAATGTGTTTTGTGAATACCATTAATTTCAGGGTGAACGACCTGAAGGATTGCCATTATTATTGATTTATGTTCCAAGTTCAAAAACAGTTGGTATAGTGATAACTGAAATAGGAAATGCAACCTTTTGTGATAAAAGCTGTGGGAGTATGGTATAATATAGTACCTACCATATAGCAAGAAATGTTGTGTAAATACGTTATATATATTATGTTTATGTCTTCTTATTTACATATTATAGGAATAATTTTGGACTATAGGTAAACACAAAAGGTTGGTTCTTGATTAAAAGAGTAACCTATTTTTCGTGGCACAAATAAGAACTTTCAAAAACTTTTTAGGTACTCGTCTTTTTTAGACGATTTTAAAGACAAACTAAACATACTCTTTGACTTTAAAAAGTTAGTTTTTCGCCACAGACCTTCACCAATCGCAAATTATAATATCATTGTCTTTACAAATTATCTCCTAAATACTCCCCGGCATAATTAATTCAACATTCGCGTAACCATCGCAAAATTAGTGATTTAATTACGGTGATCCGATCAAAAGGGAGTTCTCGGTAAAATTAAGCGCGGGCAAAAAGGGAGGGAACACACGAAAGATTAATGAACTTCACGCGAGAACAAAAACGGGCGAAATCACGTGTACCGAAATTGTTTCCCAGACTTGTATTGAATAAAATAAGTCTATCAGCGTTTCTCCTTGTATTACGAATAGTGGAATGTTAATTAAAGTGAAAAAGAATTATTTTCTTCTTGTAAGATATGTTTTATCTTGTTATAGGTATAGTGTAGGCTTCTTTGCGCTAAGATCGGAAAAGTTAAACTTTTTGAGATTTAATTTAGTGTGAATATTTCAAATTAAAAAGTCTGATTTCTCTAGATTTTTTTCAAAAGGATGGACAGGCAGGCTCCCCCTCGTAAAAATAAACCAAACGTTTCCACGACTTATTTAATAGTGTGAACCGCTGTGTCTAGACTTCGATAATTTGCTTACCTTTTTTTTGAAGATTGGTGCTAGGGGCTGAATGTACATGTATCAAATATTATGATGAATTGAAAACGATGTATTTAAAATAGCGACATTCATTAGGACAAATCTGAACTGTTTAAAATATCAATCAAACAATCCCGATAGGTAATAAAAGGAATGCGCATGTATCAATAAAAACGTTTAACAATTCCCGATATTGATATTGACGTTAAACAAACAACTTGTTAAGTACTGTACAGATTTATTACCTCTTGTGGATATTGGGAGCGGACAGAAAAAAACGCAATTGAATTTATAAAACAGTTATAAATATAAACTTTGGGAAAAAATGTGCAACATCGGTATATTTTAAGAAGGATTATGTCAATTACAACTACTTAATGTGTTGTAGCGAGAAAATACAATTTTCATTTAACGGTGCGATTTATAATAGGTACCTGTGATTCAAAATGAAACTACTTTCTTTTAAAATTATTTTGTTGACTTTATTATTTTTATTTGACGCATGATTTTGTTTTTTTTTTAAGAATAACCACAAAGATATAATAGCCAAGATTTCCACTAGACGCGAGTTTCAGAGAAAATTACGCCATCGATTTATTGTTTTTATGGCACAGTCACCAATCTCTAGCACACAATGACATAATATGCTCTGGCAACTCAACAAAATTCCCTAAAGACTCGACATTCACAAAATATGCGAAGCATTTAAAATTCGGACACTATTGCCCAACTTCAAAACATTCATACAAAAATTTGACTCAATATCATGAATTCTCGCACACGTGTATAATAAAATATATTTCGTCAGTTAATTAAATCAATAAGATAACTCGCATTGCTGCGGAAAGGCGAATCTCTCAAAATACTCGTCGGTCTAAAGTTGTATGTCAAAAATTTGAATTAACATTCCATCGGGATTCCTACGGAGGAATTGATTCGAATGTTTTGCTACAGTTCGTCGATCGGGAAGCAGGAAGTATTTTCAAAGCAAAAGTCTTTTAAGCAGATTGGCATAATTTTACCAAACACGCATTAATAGGTTCTTTGGATGGTTATTTTTATTGGTAGAAATTAGATTTGTTATGTAAGATTCGTCTCGGAAATCGACGTCTCTTTTGAATGTTTCAATAGATGCAGCGTAAATTATTAAAGGGGATTGTTTGATCACACTTTTGACAAGTTTTTGAGACATCTAGCCTTTATAGTAATATACTAATATATGACATTATCTGAGGGTAACTACAAATTATTATAAGACAAAGAAGATTAATTGTTAATATATTATATAAAATATTTTTCACGTCATGTAAGTGCGTGGTGGCCTGTTGGTAATCGGACCAGACGCGACTGCCAACATGTTCACGGTGGTCGCGGGTTCGAATCCCAGGGCACACCTCTGACTTTTCGGAGTCATGTGTGTATTGATAGTCAATCACCACGCACCAAAACGGTGAAGGAAAACATCGTGAGGAAACCTGCATACCATAGCGATTTTTTCTATGGTATGTAAGTCCGCCAACCCGCATTAGGCCAGCGTGGTGGACTATATGGCCTAACCACTCTCAATCGCACTTTTCGATTGTAGAGGAGGCCCGTGCCCTGCAGTGGGACGTATATGGGCTGACACAGACATTTTTCACGTGTATACATAATTTATTATTAATTTTAATTAATAATAAATTATGTACATACGTGAAAAATATTTTAAACATTTCAAAACTTTAAATTTGTATAGTTAAACGCACTAGTTCAGTTAGATCTCTATCGAGCAAACATAAAATATCAATTTCAAATTATTTATCTTTGAAAAAATAATAATTTTTATATGATAAAACGGACATCAAAAGTACAAAATCAACCTTTATTCCTATACAATTTTTACGTGCCCAAAATCGACTTAACCTTTCGATAAGTCGCAACTTGGTCGAAAAAGCCGATAACAACGGAAACTCTACTTTCCGATTCGCTCGAAACAAAAAACACTTTTGGTCCGTTCCTTTACCAGAATAATCTATACTTAAGTAAGCGCACATTTAAAAGTTTATTCTCTTTGTGCCTGGTAAAATTCGTGAACGACTTGTCTGTGAAACCGACTTGGTTCCGCCTTGTTACATTGTAGTTGGGAGCAAGTTTCTTCTAGTGATGGATGAGGCCAAACATTGCGGGGAATGGATGTCGACGGCGCGCATGGCGCTTTAAATTAGCAATGATCTGTGGTAAAAAGTTTGTTATATCGTGTTTGAAGTGCGTGATAGCCTGTTGGTAGACCAAACGCGGCTGCCAACACGTTGACGGTGATCGCGGGTTCAAATCCCAGGGCACAATTGTGACATTTCGGGTTCAGATGTGAATGGTAACAGTCAGTCACTTCGCACTAAAAGGGCAGAGAAAAACATCGTGAGGAACCCATACCATAGAGATTCCCAGGAATTTCTATGGTATGTAAAAACTCAACAACACGAGCCAAGCCAGCGTGGTGGACTATACGGTCTCACCCGTCTCAATCGTAGTCTCGATTGTGGAAGAGACATGTGTTTTATAGTGGGACGTATATGGGCTGATACAGATACAAGTCTGAAAGTAATATCGCACTTTGCACCTAACAATTTAATAATATTAACATTAGTGTTTAAAATTGTTGCAATTAAGTAAACAATTTATTTTCTTGAAAAGTTTTCTTGTAGGTCAAATAGTAGATAGCTTTTAAAGTGCAATGTATGCCTTAATGTAGTACCATATTGATTTATTCAATAACTAGTCCCAAAAGCACAGGTTTAAAGATTTCCGAAGACACAAGTCACATAAGACAAAAGCGTATAATTTCTTAAAAGAATAGCAGAAGGTTTCTAACGATTTGAGTATAGTCTGAAACCAGTATTAAAGCCTCTTCCGTTCCGCCCCGTTGTGCTACAAATGGGACAAAGCTTCAGAAGCCCAAGGCTGATAAACATGGCTATAAATTCGTCTAGATGTGCTTAGGTGGGATTAATAATTGAGCGTACTTGTTTGCATAAACTGAGCGTGCTTGGATACAATATAAATAATAATCGTGTCATTATGACTCATGCAATAAATAGTTTATTGATATAGTGTTAGCAAAGTTTATGCTTCTTTTTTCTCAATTAATGACAATCTTCATCTGCTTGTCTGCCAGCTTTATTTCTCTTACTTAAATATCTATAAGGTATGATACTCTAGGGCTTTTAAGTAGTTAATAGTGCTGTGGCTCACAATAAAAAAGCTACCAAAATAGTACTTCCACTTACGATTATTCATATCGAGTGGTTTTATTTTTCAACACTTGAAATTCTTTTCATAGTATCGAATGAAGTCATTTATGATTCATTGATTTTTTTTTGCGTAGACTACGGCTGGCAATATGATTTTATGATCTGGCAGCCTAAAGTGTATTTGGTATGTATTATCAGTCAAATTATTACTGTAAAATGTGAAATATAAAAATATTTTTAAGATAATATAAATATCCTAACTTATTTACCTTCAAATACAAATCAACCCATACCAAGTAAAAATATAATTAAATTTGAAAGCGATGTCCTACAGTGCTATATACATATACTTTTGATGCAAACTTATCATCAGTTCAAAAACACACTGTTAATGAGAATATAATGCGAAAACCAACAACAATTGCTTCCGCATACCCATATAAAATTAAAACAATGAATTTAAACCACCACACTCATTTTTCTTCAAAATCGTAGGTTAAAACGCTCCACATCCAAATACCAGTGATAAATACTATAGACAAAGCAATTATAAAACAATGATGACAATACATGCGTCTGGCGTGATAAAACTTTATCTGCGCGTTTGAACTTACCCTTTGTAATAAAGGGCACACTGCTCCCACAGTCAAGGCACCTGATAACAATTATACTGTTAAACAAGATCATCTAAATTTGAAGAAATAGTTTTTTTATTTAACAGATAAATACCTTTAAGAGAGGGATTAGAATTAAGCTTAGGATAACATAAGAATATCGGGTATATCAGGATTGCTACCGAAAACGAAGCCGGGTGGTAGTTTTAGTGACTACAAACACAATGTGATTAAATACTTCGCAAAGAAACGCGACAATTTAATTTATTATTTTTCAAATATCGTCGTGTGTGGGTGGTAAATTCATAGCTTCTTCTAAAATAATAATTTAAAGAATTGCGTAAACGAATCACAACGTATTGAGATGTATCCTACAATTAATGTTGGCAGAATCAACAGTATCTTGGCTTTTCCTTTATCTCGAGAAGCCAGGGTCCTTAAAAAATTATATCTGTATTGTTTTAGGGATAACTAATTAATAAGCTCGTACTAAACTGCCGTAAATGTAACGGAAGTGGCATTGTCATTATTGATAAAACTTCCTTAAAATTATGAATAATAAAAATAAATAAAAAGAATTGCGTATCATAGCGCCTTTAAAAATAAAAGGGTGTATACTATTATTTATGAAAAAAACAATGTATTTACCACCCTATTACGCCGATAGAAAAAAAAATAACAAAAAAAAAAACATCACACTTTTTGGCACAAAATTTAGTTGCATTGTGTCTGAAGTTACTAAAACTACCACCCAGCTTCGTTTTCAGTAGTACTCTTGATATATCCTGTATACAGGTTGAATTTTTCAGGTCAAATCCGAACCGACAAGGAACATCGAAAATACTGAAAGGAGTTACGGGCCCGATTTTTATGAAAACTAAAAGTAGATAATTAGATTTTTGACATATCAATATGCGTCGCGTTGGTAAAAAAAAACGCAAGCTGTATTACACCTTTCGATAATGTTGCTAATAAGGACTAAATTCTAGAAACCAATTAATTATTCTAATAGCTATTAATTTGATTGTCATCAATGTGCAGTGAAGCGAAAACTTGCGATGAATCGGTTCGTATTCTAGGAATACTGTTCAATTGTAATATGTGGGAAATACACTTCCAAAGCTGTTTATAAACAAACATTCGATGAAACGGATATTCGGAATATTCAAACACATCCCGATAGTGCGGAAGTAATTAAATGTGATTTCGCATCAATCTGATTCAATGTTTAATGGGATGTGTATTGATCAAAATTATGTGGGATTATCACGTATATGTAATGTGTTTACATCTGTATTTGAACCGGTATCAGCCCATATGGGTTTCTCAGCGGGGCCCGTCCTCCTCTACAACTGAATGAACGATTGAGAGGTGTTAATATCTTGGGAATTCTTTTTTGGAAAATAAAAATAGTACTTTTTATTTCTTAAAAATATAATTCATGTCACTTCTAATTTTCATGCATCTTTGTATTTCTTTGTCATCTCTTTATTCATTGTTTAACTGTAAAATGAAACGTATATTTTTTTGACCAACTTTTCAACTTTTCTTTGCAAATGATTTCAATACAACAAAGACACTGAATTGTTCAATCTGTGTATTTTATTTTCATTTGTATCTCCAGAAGGTATTGTGCTAGTTAGTAACTAACTCATTATGAAGTTGTTAAATTAGATATTTTAAATTTTGTTTTTCTGGGATATTAAAAAATATGCTCATTAATATATCTTGATTTTTTTGATATTTTTAATGAAGAATGTTTTAAACTAAGTCCTACTTGACTTTAGTGTTAATAACACGTAACACTATAATAAGAAAATGTATCTATAGCCGAGTTACCAAAATTGAAAAGTTGGCTGAAAAACTCTTTTTCATTCACGATACAACGCACAAGTCACCTAATGGTTTATTTTATTTTCGAGGACAAAACCGTCTTTCATTTATCTATAAGAACAACCTGCATTGCTTTACAATAGAAAGACTATCAAACAAAATTAGGATAAAATGTATAACAATAGCGCGAAGTATTTTATAAAAATGAAAACATTAATTAACACAAGTGTGTCAAGGATTAAGGCGTTGATCCACTGTGCCGGCTTAATGCGGGTTCATTTTCATTTCACTATTGTTGGACGTAATGTCATGTCATTCAGGTGTCAGGTAACTGAATTATTAACAGCTAGTGCAATGAAAAATTTAAATGTTTATATAAAGTTACAAAAAATCTTTTCACAAACAAAAACTCAACATTTTACAATAATTACAGTGTTGCAAAAAAAATTAGGCTAAATATTAAATTGCGATGATAAAATGTGAAGCTGATTTTAGTTGTCTTCAAAGTAGCAATCGGCAGGTGGAAATCTTACTATACTCGTAATAAGCTAAACCACAATCTCGCATTCCAAGATTATCAAATGTAAATTTAATTTCAAGAAATCGAGCACAAATTTATCCACCAAAAACATCCATTCATCCAACAGCCAAAGGAAGTCCACTGCTGAACATAGGTCTCCCGCAAAGATGTAATGATTAACCATTTGTTTATTGAATTCTCTTTTATAAACAATTGGTTAATCCTGAGTCGTTCCGCCGTAGTGTGAATCTTAGCAGGCCGGCATAATTGACATTATGCTGAGACCGAATAAAAAATCTCTATGTGGCCTGCATTGCAATTACAGAGACTTAGCCCTTTCATACTAAAAATACAAATACAAAAAAATAACAACAGAAAGACAGTTGCAATAGACTATGTTAATATGACAAGCGTTTAGTAAGCACGTACTAATTGAGCCGTGAACTTCAACATCTGTTTGCGCTCGCAATCGGAAACGTTGCATGTTCACCTTCGCCTAAGTATGCTCTCTTCATTGTTATATCTGTATGTTGCTATGAATCAATGTTGTTGCTTCATTGGTTAAGCTGTAAGTGAGTTTGAGTCTCGGGTCAAGTAGAACTTTTGGGGTTTTCAGTTTGAGCATTTTATGAGTCTTCCGAGAATTTGTATAATACACAAATTTTCTTACCAGATGGCTATGCGATATTCATGCCTCTTTTTATAAATTCCCACGGAAATTAAGTTGATGTAATTTGGGTACAACTTGTGATACTTTTGCCTACCCCTTTGAGGCGTGAGGTTATGTATTTAGCCATTGAACAACCCACGTGTTTCTTGCGCCCATTATGGCGCGACAAAATTATGAGTTAAAGGTCCTCTTGAATTAAAAGACCACGAAATTGTACCTTCAGAAGTTGACAGCAGAAATAGTTGAACTCGTATCTAAACTAATATTTAAAAAGTAAAGATTTGATTGTTTGTTTGCATTGAATAGGCTCTGAAAGTACAGGACCAATTTAAAAAAAAATAGTATCTTACATTATCCCTGATAAAAATAGGCGATGGAATATTTTCAAAAAGTATATCTGCACCCAGGTGGAAACGGGGCGTGCCGCTAGTTTAAAATAAAACAAAAAGATTGGGGTTTTATGGCGATGTTCAATAAAATCCCCGGGGTGTTAATTAAAACCCGATTTCGTTGTAGTTGCCAACGATTTTTATTTTAAACAGAGACAAAAGTAACAGCAAATGAACTACGTGAATTAATTGTAAAGGGTTTGTAAAGCCATAAAGGGGTTATAGTCCGTTAAGCTTACTATCTCGCGCTTAGGTCTCAAATTAAAAATCCTAGAACGATATTAACTTTATTATTAACTTGGACTGTTAAATATTTACAAACTGCTTGAAACTTGGAGTATTTAAACGTTATTTCTTGGCTAAAGTTTCTTTTATGATATATTTTATGAATTTTCATATTATAATATGTTCCTTAATACATCTTGAGGTAAACATTATTTTGGCCAAAAGGGGGTGAAACTAGTGTCGTTTCAAACCACGAATATTGAATTATTTTTATAGATCATAAGCCTAATTATTTATATTATAATACAAACGTGATTAAAACTTGTCTTGACTAAACAAACTCCAATGTTTCAGTTTGACATTGTACTTTGTAGCCAGAGCATCTAGTAGACATATTGATACTTAACATCTTACATCTCATATCGGTTTGCGCAGTGGAATGCCAAGCATTGCTTTGTAATTCATGGTGTTGTTGGGATTTGCTACTATCTATGAGCGGTCGTATCGCTTACCATCAGGCTAATGCCATGCTAGTCTCACCAATCATGGCAATAATAAAAAAGAACTAGACTAGTAACTCTGATATGCTGCTCTTATAATCTATTATTCATTGTTAAGCCTAGTATACAAACATTCCCTCTACGAAAACTACAAAAACTGCACTCCAACGCAGGCGACCTTCCTATTCATATTCACTATCAAATGACAGCATAATGACGTAACAAATGCGTTCAATTTACAAGAGCATGTAAATGAGAGAGACCTTGGGACGCGTCGTATTAGGCAAACTGGGCATCTGGTGCGCTATCTGCAGTCTAAAAATGGAAGGCACGAGGTAATGGCAAAATATGACTCAATGTTGTACGAGACGATTGGTTTTGTTGTAGGTGTAGTAACATTAATTTAATTCTTGGGATTTAATAAAAAGAAATTAAATACTGACACCGTGGCTGTCTCCGTGACGTAGTTGTACTAAGGTAAGGTTACAAAGCTGAGGTCTCGGGTTCGAATCCCGGGTTGGGCAAAGTGATATTGAATTTTTCTATTCATTATCAGCCCAGAGTCAGGAATTATGCCCGATATGGCGATAGGCTCGCCACCTATCACATCGTGGGACGGAAGATACAAGGCGAAATGTAGGTGTCCTGGCACCTCTGCCTACTCCTTCTGGGAAAACGGCGTGAGTTTATGTATGTATGTAAATAAAATAAGATGAATACACCCAGTCACGTACATAGTCCGGACACCACATGTAGACCAATATATCTTATAAATAAATAAATAAATAACACCCAACAGTCACATACATAGTCCTGACCCCACACTAAGATCGAGTCTTGTGTCGTGGGTATCAGGAACTACGAGAGACTTTTCGGTATCACAAACACCCAGACCCGGAAGAAATATTTGTGGGCCGCACAAACATTTCTCTCGGTGCGGGGATCGAACCCGCGGCCTCTCGTTTCACAGGCAGCATCTAACCAACTGGGCCACGGAGGCTGTCTTGTGTCGTGGGTATTTGAAATAAAAACAATAATATTTAAAATCTATTAAATGACACAACCCGTGCGTTCCACTTGACGTTCGCAACACCCATCCGAAGATGACGTCTGCAGATGCCTCTGTTGACGTGTAGAAGAGACATTAGGGTTACCACTCATTAGACCCACCTGGCACTGCACCGCCTCGCTTCGTGCGTTTAATATTCTTTCATTAATATTAAAACAACAAAAAACTACCACCAGAAATCTACTAACAAAAAGGATGGGATTTTAAAAAATAATAAATGTTCGCGCGGTCCACTCATGATCCACGCGAGGCCCACCCGTGGCCCACGCGAGGTCCACCTGCCAAGAGGCGGCGCCGCGCCGGGTATGTCATATGAGCGGTAACCTTTAGACTTCAAAAACCCAGCATAATGTTGCACTGCGGCACGATTTTTAGTGGTAGAGTGACATGCGAATGCTGACCAATATATTAACATATTATAAATAAATAATTACCTATTACTTGGAATAATCATAAAAAAATACCAATAAAGAAATAAAATAAAAATAGAAAAGTACCAGGAAACCGTGAGAGAGAACCGTGATCAAATACAGGTAGTATTTGATTTTTTGTCTTGAAGTATAATTTTCTCGGAACCTGCTTTGTTTCATATCCTTTTATTTCGCTTTCTAAGTTTTTTTTTTGTATTTTTATGGACATCAAAACGATATTTCTTAAATATTCATTTTTGTTTGCTGAGTAATACTCCTTAAAATACAAAATATATTTTGATGGAGCTATTTATTTATCTGATAGTTACAGTTTTTGTCCACACTATTTTTTAAAGGTACACTCTAAAATGTATTAGTAATAGTAAAAACTCGTTAATAAAACGTAAACCAATTCAAAATAAATAACTGTAAATAATCTATCGTATTTCGTTCTTATTTTTTCATACAACGAACAGAAGCCGTAAAATTAATACGTAGATAAGAAAATGGCCCTTGGTGTATCTGGCAAAGACACGTGGTACAGAAATAGCTTCGTATGAAGGGCCGCACTTGAGCCAGCCCTCATAAATTAATTAATTCATAAATAAAATCGTGAACTCTTAATAGCTGTCTATTTTTATGTCCCTACTTAACTTATCTGACGGACAGTGTCTTTCAAGAGGTTGAAATATAGTTATTTGTTTAAAAGTTATGTAGGGTAAACAAAATTAGCCGTAATTTGACGGTTTATGGTCTAGATATCTTCATACATATTTTCATAGTCCCTTTTTTTTTTTTTTGACGCGGTGAAACCGGATTACCGCTAACGCCCCACCTTGGGGGAGGGTGGAGCGATTATGTTAGGTTCACCGCTAGGCATACCAACCAAAACCCCGCGTTGCCCTCTTCAGCGCAATTAGAACGGCCCCGGGAACCCGAAGCAAGAGCGCTCCAGCTTCTACCGGGACCGATATTTTCATAGTCCTGACCTTTATATAAGTGTATAATCTTATGGTCAGAAAACACGTGACACTTTTCAGTCTCATAAAAAAACAGACCTAAAACAAATACCTGTGAATCAAACAAATATTTTCAAGTATTATAATCTTAAACAATAACACAACCAGCATTATAAGAGTTATCTCCACAAACCCATTCTCAGAATGTAAGTTCCAAATTATTTATTGTAATTCCAACCAAGGGCCTTATAAGTACAAATAGCCGATTTCCACCAACCCAGCGATTCCCACGGGAACCGTATAAATTCATGAGAACCATGGGATAAATAACTAAAGAGCTTCACTCGAAATTGGTATGATTAGGGTTTATGTAGCACCATTATTGTTTTCGAGTATGTTTATGTTCATGGGAATATGTTGCCGTTTTCGATAAGGAACCCTGACTGTAACTACTATTTGATTATTTTAATTTATTTCTTACTACTATAATATGGCCTATTAGACCAAGCCTAACCACTCTTCACGTCTCTTGCTCTTCTTCAATCGAACTCTCGATTGTAGAGTAGGCTCGTGTCCTGCACTGGGATACAGTAGTTATCCTAATATGGGGTGATACATACCCCGTTATGCCATTGTGCTTTACACCGTCTGGTGGTAGGTCTTTCATAATTATGTGAGAGGCCGCCTTAGTAGGTACTGCGTAGGTCTATTTCTCCCGCTCAACAGCGTTGTAAATGTAAAGGTGTGTATGGAGGATATTGTAATCCTCTACAAAGGGAAGTACGATTAAGATTAGTAAGGCCATATATCCCACCACATTGGCCTGATGTGGATTGGTGAACTTTTCATACCATAGAAATTCTTATAAATCGCTGTGGTATACAGGTTTACTCACGATGTTTGCCTTCCGTTAGTGCTTAAGATGGGTTAGGCCACATAGCTACTCTTAATACTCGATTTCACTTGAAGTTTAAATTGGGAATGGAAATTATATTTGGTACACTTATGATATTGAGATCAGATTTACTTTTTACGTTTACAATATTATGCAACAATATTACAATATAATATTATATATATAAAAATAAATGAAATAAAAATCAAAAGAAGCGAAGAGTAAAACAAAAATTATATTAGCTGTTATCGGAACGTGTCACAGTCCCATTGGCTATTAAAGAATTTTACACGTTTTGTTCAGTCATTTCAACTGTTCCAGCGAGGATATAATTTTTCTTAACCTCGTTTACTTTATGTGGATTATGAGAGTAACTTTTTAATTCAATGATTTGTCCTGGGAACATTAATTATATTTTCTTGAAAAAAAATGGCGTAAATTCACAATGTTTCTCTAGACTATTACAAGACTATCAAAGTACCCGAAAGCTTCATATTTTATGCCGCATTGCCGAGTAATGTTCCCCGTGTCGCAAATTCGGTTTCGTCTATACGTATGAATGGGTATGAAAAGTCCATCTGCTTGAATGTACAAAATGTGAAATAAATAACCGCAAAATTTCTAGTACCTATAACTCTCATTGGGTAACTGACCCGGTAAGGTAGAGGACTGGATCTTGTATCATGGCTATCATAAAATATGTCAGAGTATTCTGGCCAACAATACTTAGACCAAAACAAGTGTTAGTATACCGCAACACGTTGTCAACACGGGGATCAAACCCGCTGCGTTTCACTGCCAGCTCTTAATGAAATTCCTTCAAAGACATGCTGCTTACTGCCAATCCTTCTATAAACAAGCTGTCGAGAACAAAGACAGGTCTTTAGCTAGTATTACGTAATACGTTTAAGGAAATTTCCGTGACTGTGCACAAACTGAAAAACTTAGCTCTTCGACAAGTTAGCCGCTTTGCGTTTGACAAGCTGCTTCTTTAATCTTTGTTCAAAATACTTGTTCCGCACTTTTGCTGTGTTTCTTTATGTCGTTAAACTGTGTCTTGGGAAATTATGGAATTAAAAAGCCATTTGTGGGTGGAATTTTAGTAGAATCTTGACCTTAAGTGAAATTATCATGAGTTCAAGGTTTTGGGGTTATTGCACTTTTTGTTTATTCTATCTGAAGATATTTTAGATTTGTTCGTGGATTTTTAGAAAGCACAGAAACAGCTCGCCTATAACTTTACCACCAATGTAACAAATCCTTTTTAAATAATAGTTTTTTATTTATTTTTTATTGCAGTTAATGTCGAGACGAGCATGACGTTCGCCTGATGGTAAGCGATGCGACCGCTCATGAACAGTAGCAAAACCAAACAACACCTTGAATCACAAAGCAATGCTTGGCACTCCACTGCGCTCGCCATCCTGAGACACAAGATGTTAAGTCTCAATATGTCCAATAGTTACTCTGGCTACAATGTCCTTCAATCCGAAACACACCAGTGCATTTAAACTGCTGTTTGACGGGAGAAATAGACATTGCGGTGGTACCCAGGAAGCCTCTTACATATGAGAGACCTACCACCAGTAAAGTTAATAGTTTATAAGTAATAGTTTCAGGTATTAATTTCCTTTATTTATTTTAGTCTATTAATGTACATTGCTCTTGTTGCACGTCAAGCCCATTTTAACAATCATTCCTTTCCTTCCAATTGTTGCCAGGAAGAAGTCGCTCGATGCTATTTGGCCGCCAAATTGTATCATATTTTGAGTACTTATATTTCATTATTACAGTTAAGGTGTATAATGAAAGTATCTGTATCAGCCCATATACGTCCCATTGCAGGGCACGGGCCTCCTTTACAATCGAGAGTTCGATTGAGAGTGGTTAGGCCATATAGTCCACCACGCTGGCCTAGTGCGGGTTGGCGGACTTACATACCATAGAAATTTTTATAAATTGCTATGGTATGCAGGTTTCCTCACGATGTTTTCCTTCACCGTTTTTGTGCGTGGTGATAGACTATCAATACACACATGACTCCGAAAAGTCAGAGGTGTGCCCTGGGATTCGAACCCGCGACCACCGTGAACATGTTGGCAGTCGCGTCCAGTCCGTTTACCAACAGGCCACCACGCACTAAAAAGTATAAATAAATATTATTGACATTAGTAATGTCATAATACTCTCAATTATACTTTAAAATATAGGAATTGTTAAACCAATAGTTATGAATTATTGAGACTATATAATTATCAAGAATCACGATTTCTGTAAAATTGGAATGAAATACGATGACAATGACGTAAAAATATCTGAAACTAAACTCAGAACAACCGCCTCTATTTCTAAAGAATCTTATTTTAAACCTAAATAAAGAATGTTTTCTCGTAAAACATGTTCAGGAGCGCACAATAAATCAAGGTTTATTGGAGACCTCCATATCTCAGCTTTGGCAGACGCACTGAGCTGTTAAGACCCAGCATTCAATGTGTCACTTTATCCCGATTCCTAAATATGACACATGGCCGCCACTATCGTAAAGAATTACGCATGTGTCTTAGGAATTTTGTAGGAGTATTTTTGTTATTTATTCTGTCAGGATAGTGATTTCTACATATTGTGATGTATATGCATAGATGTGCTGTACATTATGAATGATTTTCTTTTTGTTATTTTAGCTCATTTTCTTGTCCGGCTATTATTGACGGTCACTGTCATTAGTATAAAAAATATTAAAAAGGTAGTTTCATAGAATGTTGATACTTTTACGCTTTCTTTTCCCTGTATTCAAAGATTGTCGGATTGGTTATTGATTATATAGTAGAGTCATAGTCATAGTCAGAGACGTGACATCAAATCCCAAAGGCTCATCGATATATTTTCAGCAGATTGACAGCCTCCGTGGCGCAGTTGGTTAGACGCCGCCTGTGAAACGAGAGGCCGCGGGTTCGATCCCCGCACCGAGAGAAATGTTTGTGCGGCCCACAAATATTTCTTCCGGGTCTGGGTGTTTGTGAGACCGAAAAGTCTCTCGTAGTTCCTGATACCCACGACACAAGACTCGATCTTAGTGTGGCGTCAGGACTATGTATGTGACTGTTGGGTGTTATTTATTTATTATTTATTATATATCGATCCTACATTACCCTTTCTGCCCCCGAATAACGGTCCTATTCTCTTTCTTTTACCTTTTTCCGCTTCATTATATACACCATTTGCCTACAATACGCCTTTAGGAACTCCCAAGTCAACCGGTTTATCAAAGTCGACTTGATTACGGTTTAAGTACAATGATCAAGTCAATAAAGTTTGGGTTTAAACCTATTGATTTCGCGTTAGAGATGTTTACAATCGGAACTTGTTAATTTCCATACGTTTCCTTTGAACTTCCTGATCGGTTTCCTATTTTGGAACTCCATGATTATCTTACTATAGTTTAGTATTCTATTTCCATTTAATGAAGCGTTGTGTAGTTACACGACCTTACGATATTGGTTATATTGACATTGTAAAAATTGTTGTTTTTCTGCTGCATTTAAATAATTTAGTGACTAAGATATTGGTTTTCATAACAAATTATTTTACGTGATTATTGAATTAATTGTGATAATGATAATCGTCATCAGCAGTTTGTCATAGATGTATAGGCTTTAATATATAAATCCTACCCCACTTTAATCATATAGAATCTCAAAATCTAAAACAGAACAAGAAACAATTTTAAATAATATTTTTATCCACACTTTCAATAAAGCTAGTGACACAAAATAAGGAATAGAAATTATAGAAGCTTAAACAAATAGGAAAGTAAAGAATCGTGTACCTAACTCAGTGTTGCAACGTAAGTCAGCAATTTACTGTACGAACACAAACGAGCGATAAATCTAGCTATTAAATTGTCACGTGGCAACACTGGCGCGATAATTTGCGGGAATATCAAACACTAATAAGCCTTGCAGCGCACCAATATGAAACCTGACGGGAATGTAAATTTTATTGTTCGATATTCAAATTTAAATAGAGTTTTAGCTATGCTCCATTGACGTATAGGGACTGCATTTTTTGACAGTTATGGATTGACTAAAGATTCTATTATGAATATGTAAAGTAGTGTTAAATTAGGGATCTACATTCAATATGCATAACCTGTTCTTTGAATATTGAATCAATACAGGATCAATAGCCTTGATGACTTAGTAACATCTGCCGTTGCTGTTTATTTGTATCCCATCAAAAACATCCTGTAAAAAAATTCCAAGTCTCGCAGCTCAGGTTTTCTACCGCAAAAAGTTGTGAGATGCATGTTATACCAAGTCGATTAATTTATTTAGTCCTTAAGGGACCTTCTATATTAAGTTATTTCGTTAGTTATTACCATATCAATATTAAAAATTCTTTACGTTTTAAATAAATAGATCGACTTGGCCAGCAGCATTATGTATAAATTGTATGATACATTATGTTTTCATGCGATGATCCATCCATTTATTTAAAACGTAAAGAATTTTTAATATTGATATGGTAATGACTAACGAAATAACTTAATATAGAAGGTCCCTTAAGGACTAAATAAATTAATCGACTTGGTATAACATGCATCTCACAACTTTTTGCGGTAGAAACCTGAGCTGCGAGACTTGGAATTTTTTTACAGGATGTTTTTGATGGGATCTCACGTCTTTTTGTAGAGTCCTACTTTTTTCCTTTTCAGTACTTCTTACTTCTAGAATATCACTAACGATTTTTCTTAAAGCCTCTGTCTTATGGATTTTTCTTATTTTTGTAGGCATCAATTTATCACAAGTATAGCGGATTTGATTATTAATGTTCTTTCTTTCATTGTAATTGATATTTTCGAGCTATTTAGTCTATTTATTTGCAAGGGCATGTGACATGCTGAATACACCATTTCCTTCTCTATATCCCCTCCTGTTATGCCTCATATATATAGATATCTATCTACAACTATTATTCCATTATATACGGGTACAATGATTCATTAACTGCAAATGTAACTTTGTAATCCTATACATTTATATGGGATTACAAAGTTATTCACGCAGTTGGTCTATCTAGAAAACTAGAGACAAATTATGAAATGTTTGAATTTTCCCTTACTTTAGACACTAAACACTAATTATATTCTAAATTTGAAGGTTCTATGTCTACTAGAAGTGCCTTAGACTTTTGATGATCGGTCAGTCAGTCAGTGAGTGACAAAATTAAGAAGTTTGACTAGTTACAATTCTTAAACTACTAGTTCAAATTGAATGAAATTTTAAATATACCGTGTTTACACAATGCCTGCTTAGTAACTGAAAATTCAGGCTTCATGCTTTAGCCACAACGAAGTTATAGAGGGTTGAAAATGGTCTGAATTGCTTCGAGAAAAGGATGTTACGGCCTATAGCTCGACTTGGACGGGGGCTCGGCCGCGCCCCCAGATAGTTTTGCAATTAAATCATTTTAAATCTGTTTTCATTACATGGTCTATTTTAAGTTGTGGATTACTAAAGTTTTTATGAGTTATACCTAATCCAAAATATTTTTTTAACTTTACATAATATAGTTAATTGTTGAGTAGACTTTATTTTTATGAGTTCTACTCTTTTTTATACATAATCATATACAGCATCTGTTTATAACAGCACCATTATTTATTTTTCTTAATATGTACCAAACACCAATATTTATCGAAGCCGCGCATTATACGTAAATTGCGCTGCAGCTTGTTACAGCTCGGTTACATCTGCTTTGATATAACTAGCGGGATTTTTGTTTGTTCGGCAAACATGTAACGCGAGCAGATCCGCGCTTTCTGTACGATTCCATACAAATTCGAAGCTTCCCGTCTTACCAGGCATTGCTCTTACGGTGCATTGCAGTGAAAATGAATGGAGAAATTCTTTTACATTTATTTATAGACGGATTGTTTGCGAGACCTTGGCTTGTTTTAGCTTGTAAGAAAAGTTGGATTTTAGACTGCTCAATTCATGTGACACGCATGAGAAACGCTAAAATTTTTGTACGTAACAATAATACAATTGTAACACATATACGACTGCTAGGCAAGACCTCCTTTACTTTGGATTATTCCAATTTTAAAATCTTAATATTGTTATTTAATCACAGCACTGATATGATAAAATAATAAAAGCTATTGTTTTATAATACCTCATACATTTCATAATTAAAAACAAAATCTCGGTAGTTCATACGAAAAAATCTTTATAATGAAGTAACTTGAAACAGTTCCCGATGTCCTAATCTCCCCCATATATCAGAAAAAAGTATGGATCTCAAAATAACCGAGATCTACTTTTCAAAAAGAGCCATAAAACAGAAGCCGTTGTTACGAAAACTGTTGTTTAAAACTCGACTGTGCAAAATCGCTCAAATTTTTCCGATCAAAGTGATAACTTAGAAAGTACATTTCGGGTTCTTTCATAATCCATTTTTCTCGGAGAAAGAAGTCAATACAATCTGTTGTAGCGTGCACTTCGCTCTGGGAAAAGGGAATAGGTAGTCATCTATCAAATACTGCCTTGTGGATGTATCGATGGAAAACAATATTTTAGAAGCATAGGCCCGATCATCGATAACCTATTTTGTATTTTTATAAAAAGAACCAATATTTTTACCACTGAAATATGAATAACCTTAAAAGCAAGTACGCATTTAAGATTATTGAGACATTAAACCTGGCACAAATCCCTAATTTAAATCTAGAATAGAAAGCCCTAATTTTGTTCCTATTAGTTACATAACAATAATTTTCGAATGATATCTCCCTATCTATTGTAGAGTACAACTGTATCTAATCTGTAATTCAAACTAGTTTTTCAGCGTTTGATTCACGACTCGAAACTACACCGATTCTCATCACTATTTTTTTTTTATTTAGTGGAACACAGTTGAAATTTCAAATTTAGAAATATCGCAAGTCACGTCCCAAAAATCTACTTCGCTTTGACGTCGACACTAAGGCAATTAAAATGGACGTAGAAACTCCGGGATTTAAAAAATATGTACCAACAAGGCGACAATGAAATACCTTCTGTTGAATATCTGTGCAGCTAGTGCAAGTTTCCGGAGCTCACATTTGCGAATGGAGATACTGCATTTGAAGAAAAATGTACGTATTTAATCCCAGTTCAAAACTATTGTACTAGGGATATCGATGTAAAACATGAATTCAAAGAGTAAGTTTTAGTATACATGTAAAACATAATTAATTATCGCTTTGCCTAAAAGTGAAAAATAACGTAGTGAGGCTATGCATATATCCGAGATATTTGCGTGAATTTTGATTGTTTATGAATTCTATCAACATTAGTGAACAGAAATCAATCTTTGAATATAATTTACGTTATAAATTTTACCGCGCAAATATTTTTAGCATTAAATTTATAAGCAAATTTTAATATCGGCTGAATATTTTATGGAGTATCGTATAATACTGCGTGCTAAATTTGAATACAGACACGTTTAGTCCTTTAATCTATGGATTTTATCGTCTGAGTTGTTTCATTGATGAGAATATTTTAAATCTAGTAATGTCGATGTTGTATTTATTTTAAAATAATATTTTGAATATTAATACATACATTATATAAACAGTATTTAAATATCATATATATTTGAATGTATATAATTTTGGAGTACTATCATTTCATTAATACCTTAGATTGCTGTGTCATTTTCATTTTTACATATCCATCTAAAGTTTGCCTGGAAGAAATTGATTAGTGTAATAAGGCCTCTCGTACCATAGTTATGATGTAATTTCTTTAGTGTATTTTTTTATAAGTCGTGCAAAAAAGTATAAAATAAATAAATGGAAATATTCTTCATCTACAATGTGAGATGTTTCCTTGTTCATCAAACTTATATGCGTCATAATCTTTTTCAGCTACAAGAAGTCCACAGTTTTACATAAGTCTGTTCCAACAATCACCAAACGGTCAAAGTGACTGTAGAGAACCTTGGTTGAAGTAAAAGTGACTTAGCAAAAATCACTTATAGCACAAAAACATATTATGTCTCAGAATGGCGAGCACAGTGGAATGCCAAGTATTGCTTTGTAATACATTGTGTTATTTTGTCTTACTCCTGTCCATGCATTGTCGCGTGTCGCTTACCATCCAGTGCATGGCATGCTCATTGCTCATCTCAGCATACATCAAAACTGAAAAAAAAGCATGGGAGGCTTTTGCACTGCAGTAACACAGAACGGGCTGTTAAAAAATAGAGCTTTTAACTTAGTTGTGAGAATTGAAGCTTACTTCATAGCTCTGTCTCAGTGATCATACGACTTCCCAAAAGGTTTCCTTTAAAACTAAAGTCAATACAATAAGTTGGTTCGAGCAATGAAGCGCACACGTTCCCTGGGGAAATCTCACGCTGTCTCGAATATCGCGAACAATTTAATCGAAACAAAATTTGGTAAACACAACGGCAGCGTCTTTAACAATTTTACGGCTGGAAATTTTAACACGAGTGAAAGGATCATGTTTCTACCTATAAGGGTATTTTTATCTCTGATATTTTTGAACATTGTTGTCATAATAGGCTATTTAAAACAAGTTTGACATATTCTATTACTTATAAAAGTTTATTTTTGTAAACAACTACTTGTAATAAGCGAAAAATACTTAATATTTTACTGTGTGGTTGTAATACTTCAACAACGATAAACCAAAATTGAAAAACTTATCCTAAGCAAACTCAAGACAATCCAACTAATAAATTTGGTTCAGAAATGAGCCTCGTCGTGACGAGTCACGGAGGGGTCATTCACACCAAAAATTACTTTTACTATCGGACCAAGTATCCGTAAGTGATTGATGTTCTTCCGACATCGCTCCGTAAAATAAAATAAGAAAGATAGCTATGAGGTAGTGTTTCTGTGCTAAAAGTTGGATTTCAACTTAGGATTGTATGGTTTAAAAACTAGACTCAACAATGTAAGCTCGGTTGCACAACTAACTTTTCCAATAACTTTGACTTTGACGTTGTCATCACCATTTGACATTGCTAACGTATGGGATTGACACTTTTAAAGTCAAAATTACGGACAAAGTTTGTGCAATTGGGCCTAAGTGTTTAATATCTATTTTAGTATACTATTGAAATATATTTAAAATGTTACTAAAACTTATTATATATTTTAAGGCCCATGTTTCACACTCATAGTTGAAGAAAAGATAAATTACTGGAAATGTTGTTTATGGTGTGATTTGTACGCGGTAAAAAATTATGTGTGATTATGAATTTAATTTTAACCGAAATCAAAGAACTCTTAATTCGAATGTTTTTTTTTTAATTACTTGTACTTCAAAGTAATATATCCAACAAAAAATATAAGAATATACAATAAAAATACTTACTGGTCGAATTACAACAAATATTACCATAATCAGTGTCATAAGTTATTAAGCAATAATCTCATACGAAAGAGTGACTACGAATTACCATCCTTACCATCCATACCTGGAGATAAGTGTAGTGCAATTAATATAGAATAACTCAGAGGAAAATGTACATTCAGTGAGTTTAACACACTTCTAAATCATAAAGACGAAGTTCCCAAGAGTGATCACGGAAGCGGCACTAAAGTTAGGATTGTTCGTATGAAACTGCATCACGAACTGTTACGCGAGCAAGATAGAACCCTGCGAGCAAACAATAAAACAATATCATTTTATTTTAAATTGTCTGCTTTATAAAATGTAGTGCTGAATATCTTTTTGGTTTAGTAGGTCATGGTCAATGCATTTAATCTACCGGGAGTTTATTATCCCGCTCGTGAGTATGATATGATCGTCATTATCATTTCCAGCCTCCTTCGTAATTGTACATTTCTTTCTCGGCCTAATTTCATCCAAGTATTTACATACTATACAGGGTATATCAAGACTGCTACCGAAAACGAAGCCGGGTGGTAGTTTAAGCGACTTCAGACACAATGCAACAGAAAAAGTTGCAAAAAAAAAGCGACAATTTTTTTTTGTAATTTTTTTTCCTATTGCCATATTTTGGTGGTAAATACATTTTTTTCCTAAAATAATAGTGTATACCCTTTAATTTATAAATACTCTAAGATATAAGAGAGTTTAAATTATTATTTTAGCAAAATCTATGGATTTACCACCCAAAAATGACGATATTTAAAAAATCATAAAAAATAATTGTCGCGTTTCTAAGCGAAATTTTTAATTGCATTGTGTTTGTAGCCACTAAAACTACCACCCGGCTTCGTTTTCGGTAGCAGTCTTGAGATACCCGGTATACGTAAGATTTATTATGTATTAAACTATATAACTACACCAACAGTCACATACATAAACTTAACCCCACACTAAAATCGAGTCTTGTTTCGTGCATATTAAAAAGCACGAGAGACTTTCCGGTCTCACAAACCAGACCCGAAACAAATACTAGGGGACTACTCAAATCATTTGTCTCGGTGCGGGTATTGAACCTGTGGTATCAGGTTTCACAACCGGTGTCAAACAAACTGCGCCACGAAAGGTGTCGAAGATACTGTGTATGACTACAGTTGCCTATTCTGCAGGACAGCCCGATTTCAATAATAGTGCCCAGATTGATATTTTTTATAATTGCATCCGTACTACTAGCAAAAAAATATTTACTCTTTCATACAAATATTTAATTACGACAAATAAAACGCCACAGCAAATCTGTTAATTCGCCCGTTTTGTGACATAGTGGCAGCACATGTCAGGGAAAATATCCTTCTAACTGAATCTTCCTTGCATACTGCTGAATATTTTAATACTGAATTAATTTAAATTTAGAGAAGATTGGGGCTGTATGGACTAAAGCCGGCATAGTAACTCCATTAAAGGATGCACTGAGCTTAGTTTTCGGATGTCATAGTTTTAACTAATTGATTTTATAGGTCGTCTCTCTAAGACGTCCATTGCGTTGTACCACACATGAGATACACGAATTAGTTACTTAACTAACCCAATGGATATCGGATTTGCGATGTGTCCGGATCATTGGAAACTTGCTACTTCGATGAGTAGGCAAGTGGACCTATGATGTTGGCAAATGGTCTCTAATATATTTGAAGTCTTAAGATAACTAGTATAAATGTCAATGTTTGTTTGTGATCTTTTCACACATAGCTGCTCCACCAATCACCTAGTGGGCATTGTGACAGTTATTGTAAAGAACCTAATGAACTTTCACCCAGAAAAACAGTTTTGTCTGTTTATTAATAATGAAAATTGGTACCAGGACAGCCATCGTTTAACCTAAAGATGCAAATAGTTGTCACGGCAACATTATGACAGGTCTCGCACTATGATCTACTACTATATCTATAAACTACATATATCCTATTATTTATTTATCCAAGATAATTAACTAAATAATTCATACTCCGCTCCAGCATTTAACCGCTATCTAAACGACAAAACGCTGGCATTACAAACTCCGGCCATTTGTTTGCGAATTGAGGAGCAACTTTTAATTACTATGAAAACATCGCGTACGGTTTTCATGTCACGTCCGCGTGATTTTTTCGCTTTAAACATTTTAACATGGCCGAAACGCTGACGTAAATAGACTTTACCCTTTATCCGCCGTTTTACAGACCCCAATAAATGTTGTGAAAATTGTTAAGAGGTAAAAAATGCGTGTTTTTCGGTAAAACGTACGCGTTGATAAATGCGGGTGCTGTTTATATTATCTAGTTGTAGTAAATAGGCTTTAAAGCCTTAGGCTATGCGAGGGATTTTTAAAAGCCAGATAAATGCAAAAGGATTTTGGGTTGTTTTTTGTGTTTTGTTGAGCTGACTGGACTTATGATATAAGAGTGTATTTATGTAAATATATTCGCGTGTACTTTAGTATTAAAAAGTTTGATAGAAATGCAACGATCGCTTTAACATTTTTCCGGCATTGATTTTAATAATATTATGACGTATTAGAACCAATATTTTTTTAATTATATTTTAGTAGTGCTAAGAAATTTATACCATCAAAATCCTATATATTTTGTATTGTATTATCTATACATAAGTCAGAAACCAGTCACAATATATTTTATTCAGGCTGGATCTTTGTAATTCAATTTTACCCTAACGGAATCCTCTTTAATTCCGGTCAGGGATAATCTGAGGCTAATAATAATCCAAAATACCTCAGTGCCTAAAATCGAAAGTCTTCGATAGTTGTGTGTTACCAGTGATGACATACGGCACCGAGACGTGGCCTCTCACTGTGGGCCTCATTAAAAGGCTCAAAGTCACTCAACGAGCCATGGAGCGGGCTATGCTCGGTGTTTCCCTACGAGATCGAATCAGAAATGAGGAGATCCGTAGGAGAACCAAGGTTACCGACATAGCCCATAGGATTGGCAAGTTGAAGTGGCAGTGGGCCGGGCACATAGCTCGTAGAACCGATGGCCGTTGGGGCCGAAAGGTTCTCGAGTGGAGGCCACATATAGGCAAGCGAAATGTCGGACGCCCGCCTACAAGGTGGACGGACGATCTGACTAAGGTCGCAGGAAGTCGCTGGATGCAGGCCGCTTCCAACAGGTCATTGTGGAGATCATTGGGGGAGGCCTATGTTCAGCAGTGGACTTCCTGTGGCTGATATGATGATGATGATGATGATGATGATAATCTGAGGCTTCCTGATCGTGACTTCGTGTCATTATTACATTCCTAATTATAATACGTATCATAAAAATAAAGGATATTCTATTTTAGAGTATTCTAGATATATGATTAATGTAAACTACAGAATGTAATTATCAAATTAATTATTATTACTTTAATACGAACGAAGTATAACTGACGACAGACAGCCTTTTCGGGTAAACTGGTGTACATATCCATTCAAGTAGGCCTTTTCGGGTTAACTGGTGTATGTACATATCTATTCAAGTAGGCCATATTTTAGTGTGTTGCCGAAGTTGGATGAAAAAATATTATGTCAATTTGGACACAACTGCAAGTATCATCATACATTTTTAATTTCGATTTCGTGCGAGATATGCGCGTATTTTGGTGATGAACAAGAGATATTTCCTGTGGCTGAAGAGAGATAGAGTATTTACTCACAGGAAGTCCACTGCTAAACATAGGCCGCCCTCAATAATCGCCACATTGACCTGTTGAAAGTGGCCTACATCCAGCGACTTCCTACATCTTTACCAGGTGGTTTGTCTACCTTGTAGGCGGGCGTCCGAAACTCTCGGTCAAAGGCCATCAGTTCTTCGTGCAATGTGCCCGGCCCACTGCCACTTCAACTTCCTAATCATTTGTGCTATGACGGTAGCCCTTGTTCTCCTATGGATCTCCTCATTCCTGATTCGATCTCGTAGAGAAATAACCCAGCATAGTCTTCTCCATAGCGCGTTGAGTGACACTGAGCCTTTGTATGATGAATTACTCTATCAGCAGTCTCATTTCTTTGCTCTCCTAATTATGCCAGTTCTGAGTATAGACATAAAAAAGTGAGATAACATCGTATTAATATTTGTATGAAGCCGATAACTACTAAATATTTTTGCGTCATTTGACCTCTATATGAATGGCGTCAGAGATTATCATAAGTGCATACAGTTCAAAAAGTAATGTTTATATAGTGACATGTAGCGAAGTAGCGGTCGTTAATCACATTTTTATTACACACTAGAATTCGGTATTGTGCGTGGTTATTTATTTACATTTTTATACAAAAATACATCCATATTTCAAAATTGTTTGGAAGTGTTTGTCTAAATTTTCTCTTCAAATATTGGAGGCACGATATGTTTTTCCTTCTCCCAACCTATTTTTTCTTCCCATGACATATAGGTACATAGGCTTGTAACCGATTTACCATTCAAGGGTCCTTGATTTTATATGCTCAAGTGAGCCGTTTCCTATTTTACTGAATCTATACAATACCAACAAAAACAAATCCTTATTCTGACAAATACAAGCAAACATTACCTATCAGGTAAATCTTTTCATGCAACTATTGATATTCTACCAAGTTTTACTTAAAGTAAATAACTCTTCCCGAAATATTTATCCATAGCTTGGCCAAATAAGCCCCGCGGCAACACGTAAAATAGTTTACCACGAAAATTGAACGTCCTAGAAAATTGAATATAATATTCCGTTGACAGAATCCAAAAGAATTTACTGTGGCCCGGGCGGACGAACGCAATTCAATATTTTTAATGTGTCCCGCGTATTCAATACGCTTTTATAATCCGAGCGACGTAACAGATTTAAAAACACATTATTTCACTTCGCGTGGAGTGAGGATAATAATAATGAATGTGTATGAAATATTCGGCTTAGCATTAAAATTGTGGGCCACATTTTGAACTTTTAACAGAATTTTGCTTTGTAATGTTGTCATCATCATCAGCCTTTTGTTGTGGACATAAGCCAAATTGCGCCATTTTACCCTATCTTCGGCTTGTCACATCCGGCATCTGCCAGCGACATTTTGCAATTCGTCACTCCATCTACCTGGAGGCTGTTCTACGGTTGCCAAGACGCGTTCTCCACTTAAGTACAATAATTGTCATATTGCAACTGGTATACATTTTATCTGGTGGTAGGTCTCCCATATTTGAGAGGCCGCCTGGGTAAGTATCACCGCAATGTTTTTGTCTTCATCCAAAGAGCAGTAAAATGCACTGTTGTATTCTGGTTTAAAAACATTGTAGCCAGAGTAACTACTGGACATTTTGACACAATATAACATCTTACCTATGTCTCAGGATGGCAATCGCAGTGGAATACCAAGCATTGCTTGTATTTCATGGTCTTGTTTGGTACTTCCCATGAACGGTGATATCGCTTGACGCTCACATTCAGGTAAATGGCATACTCGTCTCGCCATTCACGATAAAAAAAGAAATAGCGCTATTATCGAAGTAAATGAGGTCACATGTTTTTCAGAATTTTGCTGAAGTCCTGGTGTCAATTGTAAGCGTCGACCAATCTGTTTTTATTTGCATCGAATTCTGTAACTCTATCTTTTAATGAATTATTATAGTTATCTTACATTGTGTTTTTTTTTTATTGCAATGAATGACGAGGCGAGCAAGCCGTTCGCCTGATGGTAAGCGATACGACCGCTCATAAACAGTAGCAAGATTCCACTGCGCTCGCCATCCTGAGACATAAGATGTTAAGTCTCAATATGTCCAGTAGTTACTCTGGCTATAATGTCCTTCAATCCGAAACACAACAATGCATTTACACTGCTGTTTGACGGGAGAAATAGACATTGCGGTGGTACCTACCCAGATGGCCTCTTACATATCAGAGACCTTCCACCAGTACAATCAAAATCAGTCAATTAAATATTTGTAGTTATTTATTAGTCCGCCAACCCGCACTAGGCCAGCATGGTGGACTATATGACCTAACCACTCTCAATCGCACTGTCGATTGTGGAGGAGGCCCGTGCCCTGCAGTGGGACGTATATGGGCTGATACAGGCAGACAGTTATTTATTGCTTTTTGTAAGTTTTAGTCTTATATTTTTTCTTTCTAGTTTCTACCGAGTATTACGCCTTCACCAAGGATATTCTAAGTCGATAATATAATACACAATACGTTATAAATATTTTTCGTGTACGTAGTCTTGTTTACATTCAACTATTGACGAAACCTGTGACGTAATCAAAACCCTATACCAACATCGCAATGAATAATTCAATTCCAAACAAATGCCATAAATTCAGACAAACTTCTATAGTCGGAGTAGTTCGGTCAAGTCTAACTCGACAATAACTTGCGATTGCAAAAGCAATTCACAATGACGGGCGAATTTATCGCCACTACACTAATGGGAAATATTCAAGGTCGTTCGTGTCCTTGTAAGGAATAAGTATACATCAATCTCTTAGTAAACGGCATTTAGATACAGTTATACTTTCGTAAATATTGTTCACATATCAAATGATCGCTCGAGAAATTAATTTGATAAAATATGAATGCCGTCGCTCGACGGCACCATAGTTTCACGATTGTTTTATTTATCAAATTTTCCTTTTAGACAATGGACAAAATATTAAGCCGGTAGAATTACCTAATGCTAAACGATAACTGTGATTTCTAATTTATAATATCCAGCTAAGAATAACTGTAATCATATTTATTTATCTGAGAGCAAAGGAGCAATAAATTCAGGCCAACTGTCCAATCTCCCTCATTTGTGACGGGAAAGTTACGAACTATCGGATACTCGGGAACATTTCAAAGTGTCACCATCCATGTTAACCAAAACGAGGGAACTTTTTGACGCTGAAAATGATGATAATAATAAAAGAAAGTACTGAGTGTTCATGCATGAAAATGAAACAACACGTACTAGACCAGCGTGATTTACTATGTGGCCTAAACCCTCTCAATAGACTGTTGATTACAAAAGAGGCCAGTACCCTACAGAAGGATGCATATGAGCTAGTAGTGGGAATTATTGTCATTTCAAATTAACATCACCACCTTGTTATTTTTGAAGCCTTGGCATGCTCTGTATTTCTGCTATTGCTAATATCCCTCCACAAAATTCGTAAACAAAAAACTGACAATTTATTTTAACTATATGTTGACTAAAAAATTTATTGACTATACAGTTTCATTTTTAATGGGTTCGTAATAAAACCTCGCTCCTTCATAGATTACATGAGATCGTATAAAAATATTTGCCGATCGGCTTTGTGAATCACAATTACAAATAGCAAAAGTTAACTAATTTATATAACTTGTGAAATTTTATTATCAACTTCCCTGGCTATTTATGATTGCTATTGCTATTTATTCAAAGATTAAAATGAGCTAATACAGATAAACATATACAGTGTACATCGTATTTAACTTCTCCTCGTAGTAAGCACTAACGCCTATCAATGACAAGCGGGATTTACGAGCCCTCTCCACTTACTTTGTCAATGGCCGGCTCATATGTTACATATTGAACTTCAGTCCGTATATCAGTTTTATTACCAACGAATACGTTTTAGATGTGTTCAAAAATCGTAAAATTAATGACGTCTTTGAAGTTTTATTGAAATGCGTACCTACATAAATTAGCCTTACTAAAAAACAGCTACATGAATAGGTTTGACGTTTCAAAATTTTCGAATTGGTACAGTCGTAACGCACACAATTTCACTAACATTTTTCGTAAAACTATAGTTTCATTTTGTTACAAAGTTGTTTAAACTTGAAAGTATGAAACGTCAAACGATATCTATTAGTTTAATTCGATAGAATGGCGCAATTAATTAGAATCCTGTGAAACCAGCGGCGACGGGTTCGATTTCCACATCTACATAAATATTTATGTAATACAGAAGTGTTAGTTTCGGATTTGGTCGTTCATAGTTTCTGTCTTCTGATAATTGCAAACCAACATTTATATCGTAATGTTGCTATATGAATATGGACTATACATTTTAAATTTAAAATGTTCTATTATTAAAATCCTCTACACATTCTAAACATTGATCCGCAACGTTCATAAAGTCCTCGCAAAAGAGAATTAATCGCAGGAAATCCATAACACGTAACTGTGAAGTGGAAACTAGCCGAATCACTTTGTAGTTTTCAGTGGGGCTTAGTCAAACCCGCATGTGATAAGCCGACTCGGGGTCAGTATCGGTGACTTAAAGGGGTCAGCGGATCCAACACTTCACGCTAACTTTTTTATTCGTATCTCAAATTACATGTCCGCGGTGTGATCACACTTGCGACAGGCAATTTATGTCGGGAATCTACATACATACATACATAAACTCACGCCTTGTTCCCAGAAGGGGTAGGCAGAGGTGCGAGGGCACCCACATTTCGCCTTGTATGTTCCGTCCCACAATGTGATAGGTGGCGAGCCTATCGCCATATCGGGCACAAATTCCTGACTCTGGGCTGATACTGAATAGAAAAATCCAATATCACTTTGCCCAACCCGGGATTCGAACCCGAGACCTCAGCTTTATAACCGTACCGTAGTACAACTACGCCACCGAGGCAGTCGGGAATCTTCCTTTATTTATTCCTATGTTTTCGTATTTTTGAGTGATATTGACACTATTGGCAACCTCCGTGGTGCAGTTGGTTAGACGCCGGCTGTAAAATTAGAGGTCGCGGGTTCGATCCCCGCACCGAGACAATATTTCTGAAGAACAAATATTCGTCTCCTGTCTGGGTGTTTGTGAGCCCACTAAGTCTCTCCTATGTACCTGATACCCACGTCACAAGATTCGATCTTAGTATAGGGTCAGGCTGTTAGATGTATTCGTTTTATTATTATTTGGGACACAAACAAGTGTAATTGGATCGACATACAGTTTGCAACGAAGAAAAGTCTGCTACAGGCTGTGAGTTACTTGAAAATTCTTCTTCTTCTTCTTCGGCTTTTATATCCACCCAATGCTGAATGTAGGCCTCTTGTATTCCAAGCCAGGTTGTTATGTCCATGGCAGTCCTCATCTAGCTTCTTGATAATTCTTCTTCCTTGAAAATTGTCACAACACTACTCAATTTTTTTTTCGTTTTTCACTAATTCTCATTTTTTACATATCGGTTATTACAGTTGGCACTCACTGTAATAAAATCCATTAGTCTTCCAAATCGTATTAGTTGGATCTTGAGGAGAATTAGATTAACAAAGTCAGAGGCTTATACTTAGTCCTACTTAATAAAATAGGCATTGGCTGACTAAGATTTCTGATACTTAATCACCTCGTCTTGGTAACGCAGCTTCGGTTATGTTTCAAGTTTTGTAGTTGTTAAAATCTGGTCGAGGTCTCACATCAACATTAACCATTTGCTAGTTTGCCGGACATGTGCAATAAAAACATGATTTAGTATACAATTGCAGCTTGCGTCCGCACACTTAGTCTCCCGTCTCAGTTATTTTACAAACATAGTATTTTAAAATCCCATATTGTAGGTATGTGAGTTTTTACATAAGTTGGACCGAGTCTTATCACGCCTGCGCGTTGGACCGAATCCGAAATACGTACTGCAAGTGTTGCTTTGCATATGAAAATCCTTGGAATATAGAGCGGAGAAGCGCCGGCTGAGCTCTCGAACACAGCAACACTCGAATGTAAAGAAGCTCTTTTTGTAACAAAATACCTAGCGTGTCCGTCTAGCATCGATTTGTATGTTCTTTGAATGTTTTACACATTTTATATATTTTAGAATCTTTATTTGTCCTTGTTGAGTGCGATGGCCTGTTGGTAAACGGACCAGACGCGGCTGCCAACATGTTTACCTCTGATTTTTCGGAGTCATGAACAGTCAACTAGACTAGTCAATCATCACGCACTATAACGGTGAAGGAAAACATGAGGAAACCTATATACCATATTGATTTGTAAGACTGCCTCGGTGGCGTGGTTATATTAAGGTACGGTTACAAAGCTGAGGTCTCGGGTCGAATCCCGGGTTGTGCAAAGTGATATTGGATTTTTCTATTAATTACACTAGTCAACAAAAAATTGTAACAAGGAAGGCACTAGCTAATTTTAAATAACCCACGTATCCACATTTTATTGCCATATTTATTTTGATTCCATCAGGTCTAGTTTTCGAGTTACAGCTATCCACAACGTTAAAAATTAACCGTTTTTGCCTCACTTTTCTCTTCAAATAGAATATGTTTATTTGAAGAGCGTAGTATTTTGTTTTCGTTTTAGAATTAAATGATTCTTAAATAATGTCAACAAAATGTAAAGAAAATCCTGACAAGTTTTGTTACATTTGTGGTGACATTACTTTCAAAACTCAGCGAGAGCATTTGATACCAGGGACCAAAAAATCATTATGTTAAGAAAGACTGACCTAGAATGAAATCTCTTACTCCAGGAGAAATAAATATTAAAAATACTCTTTTAAAATTACTTCTTATTGGTGCAGCCTGAGAATGTATTTTTACCACCTTCCCACCTAAAGCTTTGGCTTATAAAGGACGTTTTGAAAGCGGCTTTTAAAATTTGAAAGGAAAATTTCGTAAGCTAAGAAATGCAAAAATTAAAGAGCATATTTGTTGGACCTCAAATCAGGCAATTGATGTAAAATTACATATCATATTTAAAGAAAAATTTAATAATGTAGAAAAATCCGCTTGGGATTCTTTCATGAAAGTAACTTCCAATTTGATGAAGGGACTATAAATGTACTATCGCGGACTTTTTATCTACTTATAAGGCTTTGAGCTGTAGTATGTCGTCAAAAATACATTTTCTTAATTCACATTTAGACTTCTTTTCTGAAAATTTAGGCACCGTCAGCGATGAACACGGTAAAAGATTCCTTTAAGACATTTCTACCATAGAAAAGCGATATCAGGGCAAAGAGAGCCCACGTATGTTAGCTGATTACTGTTGGACATTAAAACGAGACGTCCTTAATACAAAATACAGACGAAAATCATAAAAGTAAATTTATATTAATGTTGCAATAAATCAAAATAACTTCTACTATTTGGTGGTACTATTTGGTAAATAACTCGGACTATTTGGCCAAACCCCACTTTATCGTGCTCCCGGTTGTACCTATAGGCAGCCCATACCTTGCAGAGGATGTATATGAGCTGATACCGTACCTTGTTGAGTATGACTCAGACATATTTTTGTTTCTTTTTTCACCTCTACGTCACCGACCGTAAATATTAAATCATGACACATCTATTCTACCAGTAGACAGAGCTCATGAATTTTATTTAAATATGATCCTACCATACCGAACCTTTTTCCACTTGTATGCTTACATTAATCCTTACGTATATGTGCAAAAAGTTTGGAACATTCCTGACCTTATCTATTTTAAGGATATCTGCCATTTGCTTGATTAAAGTTGGGTGGAACCTAACCTCATGATATATTGAAAGTTAGCTGAGGTCAAACAGGGCGAGGTTTACATATTTAACATTTTCAACAATTCCAAAAGCACAATATTGTTTATTTAAATCCGCATTAGTAGCATAAAAATTATTGATTATTATATCCTACATACAGGCAGTGCCAGGAAACCCACATTTCACCTTGTATGTTTCGTCCCACAATGTAATAGGTGGCGAGCCTATCGTCATATTGGGCACAAATTTCTGACTCTGGGCTGATAATGAATAGAAAAATCCAATATCAGTTGGTCCAACCCGGGATTTGAACTTGAGAGCTCAACTTTGTAACTGTACCCTAGTATAATTACGCCACCGAGGCAGTCATTATATCCTAGACCAGCGGCCTGGCCCAGCTTCGCCCGGGTACAAATAGATTTCTGTACAACAATATGTACGTATTATACATATAAACCTTCCTCTTGAATCACTCTATCTATTAGAAAAACCGCATTAAAATCCGTTGCGTAGTTTTAAAGATTTAAGCATACAAAGGGACATAGGGACAGAGAAAGCGACTTTGTTTTATACTATGCAGTGATTTAATCAATTCTTTTGTATGCCTTTCAAAGCATCCTCACAGTTTATCATATGTTTTCAAATGTGCCATTGATACGACTCACTTCCGTAAATAAATACATCAGGTTTTTTGATTGGGAGGAAAAAATGGTAGACTCGTGTAGATCCAACGCTTGTATAATTTATATGGATGCTAGTTACATACTAATATACTTATTTACATTATGAGATGTAATTTATACTCTCAAGGACCTGTTGACCTAGAAGTAAAACTAGCTAAAGAATGACAATTTGCTTTTGATCCTTTCTTATAGGAGAATGCAATGGCAGGCGTCAGGGTAGCTTAAAACCTAAGTTCCTAAATATTTTTTTATTTTATTTTATAAATTCATAATGACTGAGCCTCATGAACTAGAAAGGCAACGTAGGGATTTTTACGTATTATTTTAATAATTCAGCAAAATGAAGATATCAAGATAACATATAACATATCAAGATCTTAATGTTTGTAATAGCATGACGGCTAATTTTGAAACCTTTTATTGCTTGCTGAGGTCGGAAATACTAAATCAGGGCTGTCACACAACAGCTGGTGCTGCATAAATCAAACTACAAATTGTTTATAACCAACCCTAATAACAATGCATTTAGCACTTTACCATTCAACGCTATTAATTTGATTGTTCGAAGGCGGTTAATGACCCCTTGGCTTGTTATTTATAGAAATAGAAACCAGGGGATTAAAGGTAAACAAAGTTTACTGAATCGTAAGATAATCTATGTCCATTTAAAAAGAAAATGAGCGTTTAAAATAGATTAAATTGATTCTTTTGTTTACTTTTAATTAGTGTTAATTAAGGTAAGCCGAGGAAAGGAAACGTTTGACAGACAAAATCAGTTCTTTTTCATTACATCTTTGTATTAAGTATGAACCAATTACCCAAAAAATTACGAAGTTTTTACACTCGCGATAGTTGCAATTGCTGTTTATACGTCATCAAGCAGCAAATAGATATTGCCAAATAAATAGATTTTAAATAAAATCTATTCGTATAAAGCATAGCTCGATAGAAGCCGAATGCAAGGCATAGGTACGTTGTGTGTTAATTTTAAAGTTACGAGCTAAGGACAGATATCTTGAGATATAAAACCCCGTCCCGATATGTTTGATGTCAAGTAGCCACACGTTACAAAATTTTAAGCTAAATCTTCCACTGAAATTACGTGAGAAGGGACATAGAATTAAATAAATAAATACACCCAACAGTCAAATACATAGTTCTAACACCACTTGTCGTGGATATCAGAAACTACAAGACTTTTCGGTCTCATAAATACTCAGACTCGAAGCAACACCTATACAAATATTTGTCTAAATGCGGGGATCGAACCCGTATCCTCACGTATCACAGACGGCGTCTAATCGACTGCGACATGGAGAGTATCGTAGACTGTTAGTGGAAATAATAAATGAATGAAAGAATAAATCTTACATTTATATTTTCAATTCCCCTCAGTGCTGACTAGTCAGACGCCCGACAGACCGATTCCGTGACGAGCACGTAACGCGCTCTCGAAGCTTCTCGAAACTTCAACTGGCCTTCACACCGAGTGTCGTTGAAGATCTATATCAAGACGTTCCTAGACTTAAGCTTAAGAACGTCTAGCGCCATTTCAGTAATATTTTCCCTTCATTTCATTTTATAATATTTTTATGAGAAATTATTTTCAAATAATGTTTTATCTTTAATCTATATATATAAAAGAGGAACCTGACTGACTGACTGACTGACGTATGAACGCACAGCTGAAACTACTGGAGCTAGGAACCTGAAATTTCACACAGGGGTTTCTATTGTGACGTAGGGTAGCACTAAGAAGGTTCTTTTGGAAATTCATCCCCTAAGGGGTTGAAAAGGGTTAAAAACTGTTGTATGGAAAATCGAAACCGTTAGAGTTACAATTGTCAAACTCGGCACTTTAGTTAATCATTTAAAAAGGAAAATAACTGCATACTTTGTTTATCTAAAATCAACCCTAAAGGGGTTAAAATAAGGGTTGAAGTGTTGCGAGATTAGAGTGATTTAATGACTATCTAATCAACGCACAGCCGAAACTACTGTAGCTAGAAACGTGAAATTTTATAAAAGGATTTCTAATGTGACGTAGGGTAGCACTAAGAAGGGATTTTTGGAAATTCAACCCCTAAGAGGGTGAAATGGGTAAAAAACGGTTGTATGGAAAATCTAAACCGTTAAAGCTAGAATTCTCAAACTTTGCAAGTTAGTTAGCCTATCAAAAACAAATATAACTGCATACTTAATTATTCTAAAACTAGCTCTGCCGCGACTTCGTCTGCGTGGAATTTAGCAAAATAGTTAATTAGTTTACTTAGTTTTTTTTTTGGCTTTTGCATTTTTATTTTAATTATCAACCTTTGTAACTAAACCATACCGCGATCTAATTCTACGGTGGCGCCATCTCTTAGCGAGCGGCGGTAAACTCCCGTTACACATTTCTTTATATACAATATTTTGTAAATGTGATATTGATTCGTTGGTAGGAGAAGTGGTGGGAGGCGCCCGACGTGGCGGCCCAGTGTTGGAATGCGCGTGAACTGCGCGCGGGCATTGCAACATTGCTTTATTTTTCTAAAATAAATGTAGCCTAAGTTACTCCTTGTTATATCAGCTACCTGACAAAAAGGCCCGTCAAAATCAGTCCAGCCATTTCAGAGATTAGCCGGAACAAACAGACAGACAGACAGACAGACAAAAAAAAAATTAATATCATCTTCGGCACGTGTATATAACGACATGCAGTTGGACATTTTTTTATTTATTTTCACTTTTAAAACAGACACTTCAATTTTATTTATATATATAGATGTATAGATTAACCCTAAATGAGTGTAAATAAGGGTTGAATTTTTGTAGAACCGAACTTTCGGATCAACGCACAGCCTTCCGGCTGTGCGTTGATCCCTATCCGTAGTTCCCTACTAGAGTTAAAAAGGTGAAATTTTGCACAAGAGTTCCTATTATGATGTAGAGTAGCACTAAGAAAGATTTTTTGAAATTTAACCCCTAAGGGAGTGAAAAGGGTTAAAAACTGTTGTATGGAAAATCGAAACCTTTAAAGCTACAATTCTCAATCTTTGCAGTTTAGTTAGCCAATCAAAAGTAAAAATAACTGCATGCTTCATTTTTCTACGATTAACCCTAAACGGGTAAAAATAAGGGTTGAATTTTTGTAGAACCGAACTATCGGATCAACGCACAGCCGGAACTACTGGAGTTAAAAAGGTGAAATTTTGCACAAGGGTTCCTATTATGATGTTGAGTAGCACTAAGAAAGATTTTTTGGAAATTCAACCCCTAAGGGAGTGAAAAGGGTTAAAAACTGTTGTATGGAAAATTGTAACCGTTGAAATTGCAAATATTAAACTTGACACTTAGGTTACTCATCTAGGTAACTGCATTTTTTTTCCTATAATTAACCCTACATGAGTTAAAATAGGGGTTGAAGTGTTGTATGCAAAATCGAAACACTGAAGTTATTGATATCAAAATTCGTATTTCACGACTTATTTTAAACGAAAAATAATGGCGTGAACTACTTTTAGAAAAATAGCACTAAGGGGGTGAAATAAGGGATGACATTTTAATATAATGTATTGCTTATACGTCCGTATTATGATAACATAAACACGCAGACGAAGTCGCGGGAAAAAGCTAGTATATTATACATTACTTCAGATGCATATAGCTTATCTATTCAATATTGGTCCAATAGTCACATAGTCGCAAATACAGTGTGAAAGTAACGGAATCGTGTCACGAATATCAGATATTACAAATATTAGTTCTGAAAAAAATCAATATTTACTCAAATCACAAACGGCTACAGGGTGGGGGAAAAATGAATACATCCAACAGTCATACATAGTCCTGACCCCACACTAAGATCAAGCCTTGTGTAGTGGCTAACAGAAACTACGAGAGACTTTTCGGTCTCACAAACACCCAGACCCGAAACACCTGTTGATCACACAAATATTTGTCCCGGTGCGGGAATCGATCCCGCGGTCTCACGTTTCATAGCCGACGTCCAACCAACTGCTCCACGGAGGATGTCAGAATGAGTGGTAATTGGTAGTAATTAAATACCTGTGAATTTTTTGATATAACTATATTTCATTCCCGGCGAAGTTTGTCTTCTTTAGAGTAAACGTAAGTGTACATACTACATACTTCGCGTGAAACTGTAACTACCGCTACTGCATTAAATAATATGTAAATAATAAATAATTCCGCATTCGACTCTTCTGTTTTAAATATTTTCCATTTAAAATACAGAAATTGGTAGTAGTAAATTATCATTTTTACACACGAATTAAAATTTTATGAAGAATTCATTGGAAATTCCATGGCGGAATTTTTGTAGTGATTTTTTTTTGCACGTGGTCTTACGAAGCGGTGGTCGCGGTTTCGGAACTCAAGGTGCGCCTCGGACTTTTATTAGTTACAATATGTGAATAATGAATTATTAAAGAAGACTACCGAATGCCCAATACCCCTTGTTCCATCCCTTTTCCCAACCTTTTTCCCACCGATTTGACGGACCGGTATCACATCCAATATCCTAGCGTTGTGGATGTTCATGAATCACAGTGTTCACTTTTTTTTATTGCAATGAATGATGAGACGAGCAAGCCGTTCGCCTGATGGTAAGCGATACGACCGCTCATAAACAGTAGCAAAATTCCACTGCGCTCGCCATCCTGAGACATAAGATGTTAAGTCTCAATATCAATATCAGCTTTAACAAAGCTGACTATAAATCAATTAACGATAAAATTACTAATTATGACTGGGAAGCAAACTTGACCACATCAAATGTAGATCAATCAATTGAAACCTTTTATAATACTATTTACAAAATAATTAAAGAACACACACCACAAACATCAGTTAAAACCTCTAACTATCCATCCTGGTTTTCCCCATCACTTATACGTATTTTTAAATCTAAAACTAAATTTTGGAAAAAATGGAAGAGATACGGTAATATCTCCGACTATGAAATATTTTCTGTTTTCCGAAGTAGGTTTAAGAAAGTGTATCATACGGTTTACTTAAACTACATAGAAACCACTGAGGATAGTATTTGTTCCAATCCTAAAAAATTCTGGACCTACGTTTCTAATATAAAACCAAAATCAAAAATCCCCACAAACATTCACTTCCATCAAAGTTCAACTAGTGATCCAGTGGAAATTTGTAACCGATTCTCCTATTTTTTTAAATCTGTATATGAGCCGTCTACGGTCCAACAACCTCTGATGAAATGGAATCTTAATGATTCTGATGGCAGTGTTGTCGTGTCTGATCTGTATTTTTCCCTTACTGAAATAACCAAAGAATTGAAGGCTTTAAATCCATCAAAAGGACCTGGACCAGATAAAATACCACCTACATTTTTAATAAGAACGGCGGAAACTATTAATAAACCCCTGTACATATTATTTAATAAATGTCTAAAAGAGGGTTCTTTTCCCGATGCTTGGAAACAGGCCTATATAACACCTGTACATAAAGGTGGTTCAAGACACAGTGTCGAGAATTACCGCCCAATTTCAATACTATCCACATTGTCAAAGCTTTTTGAGAGGCTAGTACACAACAAAATATATCCAATTTTTCATAATCAACTCATACCGGAACAACATGGATTTATGAAACGCAGGTCAACTACGACCAACTTAATGATTTTTACGAATTCGTTATTCCACAACATGGATAATCGCCTTCAAACAGATGTTGTATATACGGATTTCTGCAAAGCTTTTGATAAGGTGGATCACAGAATACTTCTGCAGAAAATTGAATATAATGGAATTCGTGGTAATCTGTTTCGATGGTTTGTTTCCTACGTCACTAACAGATCCCAAAAAGTTGTCATTAATGGCTATGAGTCTGAAACGGTACAGGTCACGTCAGGGGTGCCCCAAGGTTCAATCTTAGGACCATTTCTATTCATTTTATTTATAAATGACATAAATAAATGCTTTAAGAACTCAGATTTCCTTTTATACGCAAATGACCTAAAACTTTACAAAGCAATAAAATCATTTAGTGACTGTGAATTATTTCAACAAGACCTAAATAGTTTGTCAGAATACTGTGAAAATAATAAACTTAAATTAAATATTAATAAATGCAATGCCATTACTTTTTCTAAAAATAAAATAAATTTAAATTCTACATACTACCTTAGTGGTACTCCCTTAAAGAAAGTAACCTCTTTGCGTGACCTTGGGGTTATTCTGGACTCGAATCTACATCTTGATTCATACGTTACTTCTATTGTTAATAAGGCCTATAGTATGTATGGTTTCATTATGAGAAACTCGAAAAACTTCCGTCGTGTCTCTACCCTTCGATATTTGTATATATCTATTCATCATCATCATCATCATCATATCAGCCACAGGAAGTCCACTGCTGAACATAGGCCTCCCCCAATGATCTCCACAATGACCTGTTGGAAGCGGCCTGAATCCAGCGACTTCCTGCGACCTTAGTCAGATCGTCCGTCCACCTTGTAGGCGGGCGTCCAACACTTCGCTTGCCTGTACGTGGCCTCCACTCGAGAACCTTTCGGCCCCAACGGCCATCGGTTCTACGAGCTATGTGCCCGGCCCACTGCCACTTCAACTTGCCAATCCTATCTATATTCTAATTGTGGTCTTACAATAGATATATTATATATCTATTGTAAGACCACAATTAGAATACGCAACTTCAATATGGAATCCCATATACCAAAAATACTCTAAATCCATCGAAACTGTCCAGCACAAATTTCTGCGCACTATACACTTTAAATATAAGCATAATTACTTGTCCTACGACCAGCTTCTTAAAGAATACAATTTAATATCATTGAATAATAGAAGACTATTACTTGGAGCAAAATTTATTTATTGTCTATGTCACAACATGTTAGATGCGACTGCTTTAACTAATCAATTGTTATACGTAGTACCTAGAACTGTTAACCGACGTGGGGCCCGTTCCTATAAGTTTTTTGCGACCCTAATGTGTCGTACCAATGCTGGTGTGCGTTCTCCGCTTCGGCAGTTGGTTCAAAACTATAATGCATACTTTGATGATATAGACATTTTCAAGTTAAATCAATCTCAATTTATAAAGTATATTTTAATAAATATTTCTAATATGGGTAATCATTAACTTTTGATGTGTACACATTACTGTTTGTTTTTTTTTTCCCTCATTCTTCAATATTTGTAATACTTTTCACATTGATAATTTGTGTAAGACCTTAGGACCTCTTCTGCTATTTTGTCACTTATATACCTTTTTTTAATTAAGGCAGTACCACCCTATTCTTTCTTGTAATCTGTGAATAGCGTTTATGATTATACATATATTGTTCTTATGTTCTATGTGTATTCATCTTATTTAGTTGTATAATTGTTTGTTATTCCAATAAATTAAAAAAAAAATATGTCCAAAAGTTACTCTGGCTACAATGTCTTTCAATCCGAAACACAACAGTGCATTTACATTGCTGTTTCACGGGAGAAATAGACATTGCGGTGGTACCTACCCAGATGGCCTCTCACATATATATTGACAGCCTCCGTAGCGCAACTGCGCTACTAAGACTAACCAACTGGTTAGACGCCGCCTGTGAAACGAGAGGCCGCGGGTTCGATCCCCGCACCGAGAGAAATGTTTGTGCGGCCCACAAATATTTCTTCCGGGTCTGGGTGTTTGTGAGACCGAAAAGTCTCTCGTAGTTCCTGATACCCACGACACAAGACTCGATCTTAGTGTGGGGTCAGGACTATGTATGTGACTGTTGGGTGTATTTATTATTATTATTATTTATTATATGAGAGACCTTCCACCAGTTCACTTACCATCAGATTACCTGCCGTTTGTTTGCCGGACCTAAGCAATAATAATGAAACAAATATCTATACAAGAATTTCCATGATAGGCAAATTCCGCAAATTCGTAATAGTGTAGCGTGGTTGATTAAAGCCTAAGTCCTCTCACTAGAACTCACAATAATAAAAGAGCCCCGTGGTATATAGGTTGATTTACTGATATTTTATTTAAAATGAACATATACTTTGTCCATCGCTTTGAAAATTTATATCCAAAATAAAGATAAAATTAATTAAACAGGATCTAGTATAATTAATTCCTGAGCTCCCATTGAATGGTCTCTGCAGATAATTAATTTAATTATATTACGAAATGAGTGCTTACCGATTCCGTACTTATGTGGCTAAGTTCAGCATATTACTTTTTACCGCATATTGTAACCTATGAGACGTTGCTAATCAACGTGGCTGAAAATGTGTACCATACAGGCTAATGCTTTAAAATTGAAAATATACAAAAAAAAATTAACTATATGAACCTTTCGTTTGTGTTAAGAGGAAAAGCTATAAAGCTCCCCTCTCGACACCTCAGTGGAGGCCGAAATGGGTATGTCAGTGTCACTGGCCTACCAGCCCGTAGCAAAGGTTCGTAACAAAAACCTCTGCCAGCATACTGGCTAAAAAGCCATCAGTGGCCGTTGTGCGCAATTCGGGCGGCATTGGATATCTCAGCACGACAAGCTTCCCGATTTCTTTCCTGTGTTCGGTCGGCGCAGAACCACGATGCAGACTGGTCTTTCTCATTGGAGAACAAAGTTGATCACTACTTACATCTAGATCTGGATACCCTAAAATATATAATGAGCGTCCGCGACAGATGCGGGGAGTATTGTCCGTCTAGGAATCGCATCTAGTGGGAGTGCATCGCCTCTGCAGTATGCCCAGCAACTCTGATGACCCCTTTTGGTCGCCCTCTGCGGGCAGAGGTTACTGTGGCGGAATTCTTATACCTCCTAACCACAGGGTGAATATAAAACCAACCTAAAACCTCACAATTTATAATAATAATAAATAATAAATTATACCCAATAGTCACATACGTACGCACATAATAAATTATATTCAGAAGTCAAACTCATTATCAACGAATATCCAAAAAGTCCTGTCTCATTCCAAACTGTTGTCCATAACACACAAGCACAAACCACATTCATTGCTACCCAGGCTAAGAAAAAAAAACATACGACATTTGGCAAGCGGGACAATTTAACGCTATCCAGCTTACGTACCCCCACCCCTTCACCCCCTCCATTTATGTCCAACCTTCACAGGTACGCAAACATTTCCAACGTATTTAGTTAGAGACAAAGTGGACTAATCTCATCTAATCCCAAATTAGTTAAACTGTACCTTAATTCTGAATAAAGGGAACGATTGCAGTACTGGTTACAAATTTTAAGGTTGCCGGTAAGGTTAGAAATAATTGGTTGATTTTTTTTTCTATTGTGAACTACCCTTACTAGAAGTGCGTGAAGTGGCCTGTTGGTAAACGGACTAGACGCGACTGCCAACATGTTCACGGTGGTCGCGGGTTTGAATCCCAGGGCACACCTCTGACTTTTCGGAGTCATGTGTGTATTGGTAGTCAATCACCACGCACTAAAACGGTGAAGGAAAACATTAAGAGGAAACCTGCATACCATAGCGGTTTATAAAAATTTCTATGGTATGTAAGTCCGCCAACCCGCACTAGGCCAGCGTAGTGGACTATATTATGGCCTAACCACTCTCAATCGTACTCTCGATTGTAGAGGAGGCCCGTGCCCTGCAGTGGGACGTATATGGGCTGATACAGAACTACCCCAAAAAATTACTATTTCAAAACAATTTGTCTCGCCGATTGACCTATAATACCGGCCTTGTCGTCATCGGATGTACGTTGCAGGATTCCGAAACTAGACATATTTTCTTGGGCCATTATGATCGGTTGAGTAGTATTTAAAAGACTAGACAGTATTTTTCTTTTATTTATTTACTTATTTCTACAAATAAATACAGTCTAATGCAGTTTCGTTGTAATAAAATAAATTTTCATAATCGCAAACAGTATTACATCACAGACTTCATTGTAAACATCGCGTATTACAATACAATTCTTTTACAAAAGAATGCACGTGCGCGTAAGTAAAAATAGCTCGATAAACTCTAGCTGTGAACGTAAACAATGGCTATTTAATCTGTACAACACATAAATTAACAGTATTGTTTACTGTTGCTGCTGTGTGTAACATTCGAGGCACGAACCAACGTGTGCGTACTAAAGGAATTCCTACCTATACTACTTAAACGTAAGAATCTAACATTTAGATTAGATTCACTACTTTATTTTCAAAATTGGCGTCTCTTTGAAATCTAATTAGATATTAATAAAAAATTTACGCATTTTTTTTACGTAAATTTTAGTTGCATTTTGTTTGTAGTTACTAAAATTACAACCCGGCTTCGTTTTCGGTAGCAGTCTTGATACCCTGTGTATCTGTATGAATATTATTAAGACGGGATAATTGTGTCGACTAGATTATCAGGTACAATGTAGTCACTTTACCGAAACTAAATAAAAAAACTAACTTGCTTAATGTTCTTTAAGTAAAATGCTTTTAAAGTATACATTCTTCGTAGGTAGCCTAGTGAGCGTCCAGCGTGAAGAATGAGGCGTCGAAGATGCCAGCGTAACTTAGATAAAGATCACGAAAATCTATTTCTCAATGATTAATGGGTAATAGAAAAGACTTTCCAAAGACTAGATCTTTAATATATTACGCTTTAATATTTTAAAATAATAATAATATATATTTATTTAAAGTAACAATGACTCACGAGGTACTTAAAATCTAAGCTATACAAATAAAATTTTAATAACACATATAGATTACGCAATGAGATCACACATATTTATATATCCTTTCAGGAGACGGAATATGAGGATGAAAATAATTGATACTTTTACCTTTATCAATCTCAATTACTCAACTTGAATTTATGGGAAGCGATGGACATATTGTGGTTTGTTGGTATTTTTTAAACAATCGCATTATGGACTGTATTCCATTCATTCTTCTTTTCGGATAGGGTAATAATTTAACATATTTTGTAGTGTCAAGTAAAGAGACTTTTTTGTACGGAGCAAGAAATACATTTTCTACACATATAGAAAAATAATTAGGCCCCGTCTGAAGTTATAAATACGTACCTGGACCACAACCTTGAACCACCCTATCGGTGCGATAACAACTATATGTACCAAATAAGCAACGCCTATTGTTATCAACGCAGACGCCGAATACTATTAAAAGCATAGACAGAAGCCAAAGTATTGTAAAAAGTGTTGTAGTAAAAAATCTTGGCAGGTAGTACAATAGCAGATTAATGAACAAAAAGATTTTAATTTAAAAATTATTATTAATATCAATTATTTTGTTACTAACATTATTATTAACCATTGTTTAATATTACAAGGTTAAGGCCTTCTATTAAGTATTGAATTATTATTAAACATCCAGAATGGCCACCCATCTGGTTTCTTGATGTTTTCTCTTATCTACATTTACATACCTAAGATAGTGCCTTCACTTCTGAAGCGGTACCTACGTAGATATGATTTAACTGTCTCCTTTATATACACTAGTAGACTTGGCCAGCTAATTAAAACACCAGCGTCAACCAATATCACAGATTACTTAATAGTGTACACCACACCCTGATGCACAGTCAGTCCTGACTCCACACTAAGATCGAGTCTTGTGTCGTGGGTATCAGAAATTACGGAAGTTTTTTCGGTCTCATAAACAAATACCTGCAGGTCAAACAAACATTGTCTTGGTCTCGTTTCACAGCCGGAGTGTAACCCACGGCGTCACTGAGGCTGTATAATTGGTATAATATTTACTGAATCACTGTATCAGCCCATATACGTCCCACTGCAGGGCACGAGCCTACTCTACAATCGACAGTACGATTGAGAATGGTTAGGCCATATAGTCCACCACGCTAGCCTAGTGCGGGTTGGCGGACTTACATACCATAGATTTTTTTATAAATTGCTATGGTATTCAGGTTTTCTTACGTTGTTTTCCTTCGCCGTTTTAATGCGTGGTGATTGACTATCAATACACACATGACTCCGAAAAGTCAGAGGTGTGCCCTGGGATTCGAACCCGAATACTTACTATTCATCAGTATTCTATGTAGTGCGTATATTGATACTAACAATAATAATACATCTTGTAGTTCCAAACAATGACACAGAATATCAGAGGAACTGGCACAAAAGGTTACCGACTTTCGATATCTGTAATGGCCGCGGATGATAGCATCTCGTTGGCTTTATTCACGTCGATAATAAAATGTGAGTTACATTTTATTCTTATATGGACATATCTATGAATTTAGTGTCCCAAATTTATTTTTTCTTTACTGAACTGGAGGGATATTTAGAGTGAAACATACATAAATATTTAAATCAGAAGTAATAAAATATAATGTAGTGGTCGAATAAATATAACGGCGAATATTTAAAAAAAAATCAATTGCTATCACTAATCCGAGGCGATTAAACTATAAAAAATTCTACACGGCACAATTAAATAAATAATAAGTAAAAAAAGACAATTTATATTTCGCCCCGATGTGTAATAATATAAATACACCCACCCAATAGTCACATTCATAGTCCTGACCCCACACTAAGATCGTGTCTTGTGTACTAGGAATCAGGACATACACAAATACTCAGACTCTAAACAAATACCTGTACATCACACAAACATTGTATCTGTGCGGGGATCGAACCCGCGGCCTACCGTCTTGTGAGACGTGAGGCCGCTCGATCTCGGCGTCTAACCAACTGCGACACCGAGGCTGTCAATAAAATATACGATGTATAATAATTCTTATGCATATAAAATCATACAATCAAGAGATTAAATACAGGGTATATCAAGAATGCTACAGAAAACGAAGCTGGGTGGTCGTTTTAGTGACTTCAGACACAACGCAACTAAATTTTGTGCAAAAACTTGTCACGTTTTTTTTTGTTTTTTTTTTCTATCGTCGTATTAGGATGGTAAATACATAGTTTTTTCTTAAATAATAGTGTACACCCTTTTATTTATAAATACTCTAAGTTATAAAAGAGTTTAAATCATTATTTTAGCAAAAACTATGGATTTACCACCTGTACTCGACGAAATATAAAAAATAAAAAAATTGACGCGTTTTTTTTGCAAATTTTTCAGTTGCATTGTGTTTGTAGTCACTAAGACTACCACCCGGCTTCGTTTTCGGTAGCACTCTTGATATACCCGGTATAACATTTGTATTTAATCTCTTGATTGTATGATTTTATATTTCTTTTGTTTAGATAAAGATAGATGTCAAAATATAGAATGACACAATGTGGCAGCAACAGTTTCTGCAACATCAGATTCAATTTCAAACTAAACTTGAAATATTGGACTTGCACTTGCAAGACTTTGCTATCGGTAATGCATTTTTCTCTCAAAGTTTACCCTAGTGGCGGATTTAGGCTATGAAAGACGCCTTTCATCGAGCTTTTCATTGAAATATAATTTAAATATCAGATAAAGATATTGAAATAAACCGATGGAAATGCAGATGTATGGATATTACTTCATTTCTTATAATCTAAAAAAATCGATACATACATAAACTAACGCTTTTTTCCAGAAGGAATAGGCAGAGTTGCTACCAGGACACTCATATTTCGCCTTCTATGCTCGGTCCCACGATGTGATAGGAGGCCAGCCTATATCCAAATATATTTGGGCCATATCGGGCACAAATTCCTGACTCCGGAATGATAATGAATAAAAAATCAATATCACTTTACCCGACTCAGGATTCGAACCCAAGACCACAGCCTTGTAACTACGCCACAGAAGAAGGGAAAAATATTTCTTAAGTCATTAACGGATACTTTTATAATTTACTTGTCTGTGATTATCCCACATTCACACAGAGTTGTAAAGTAAAATTTTCAGATACAATATACCGGGTATCTCAAGACTGCTACCGAAAACGAAGCCGGGTGGTAGTTTAGTGGCTACAAACACAATGCAATTAAAAATTTCGCCTAGAAACGCGACAATTTTTTTTTATGATTTTTTAAATATCGTCATTTTTGGGTGGTAAATCCATAGTTTTTGCTAAAATTATAATTTAAACTCTTTTATACCTTAGAGTATTTATAAATAAAAGGGTATATACTATTATTTTAGGAAAAAATGTATTTACCACCCAAATATGGCCATAGGAAAAAAATAACAAAAAAAAATTGTCGCTTTTTTTTGCAACTTTTTCTGTTGCATTGTGTCTGAAGTCGCTTAAACTACCACCCAGCTTCGTTTTCGGTAGCAGTCTTGATATACCCGGTATGTAATGAAAGCTGTAGCTTATGATTTTCTGATCGATTATGATCTTATGCCTCCTCTACACATCCACGGATGCATCTGCAGACGTCTTCGGATGGGTGTTGCGATCGTCAAGTGGAACGCATGGTTTAAATAAATTAATAGTAATACTGTCTACGTAGTAATAATTCAAATCTATTAAATGACACAAACTGTGCGTTCCACTTGACGTTCGCTACACCCATCTGGAGACGACATCTGCAGATGCATCTGTTGACGTGTAGAGGAGGCATTATATTCCCATTTATGAATCTGATCTTTCAATTTTACCCAGAACACGTTTACAGACCAAATAGTCTGATGGGTTATAATTATATTAATCGGGAACATGTAAAAGTAGGCACGCAATCATAATTAACAAAGGTAAATTAAACAAATTATGCCTTTGCATGTAATGTGAACTAATTAGCTTTATTCATCCGCCGCTATTCATAGCCGCTTTGTGAAAATCAAAAGAGAATTCGGATGAAGTGATTCGAAATGAACAATTGGAATTTGGACATCAGGAATCAATTAATATTTAAATGTTAATTTTATTTTATTGCGATGAATGGCAACACGACCGTGCCATTCTCCTGATGGTAAGCGATACGGCCGCTCCAAGGGCCCTACTATATAAATCCGAAACGAAGTTCGAAACTTCGTGACGTTTTTCGTTTCGAAACCTACTCTGTAACACGAAATTCGAATCTTCGGATCGAAGAATGAATTATTCCAATATACCGGCAATACGAACATTTACAGAGTAGGTACATTCGTATCGTCATAAACTTCGTTCGTCCGAAGTTTCGAACTTCGTTTCGGATGAATATAGTAAATAAAAATGTTAATGTTCGGATTACCGATATATTCGAATCATTCATTCTTCGATCCGAAGATTCGAATTTCGTGTTACAGAGTAGGTTTCGAAACGAAAAACGTCACGAAGATTTGAAATTCGGATTTATATAGTAGGGCCCCTGTACAGTAGCAAAACTAAACAACACCATGAATGATTACAAAGCAATGCTTGGCTTTCCATTGCGCTCGTCATCCTGAGATAAAAGATGCTAAGTCTCAATATGTCCAATAGTTACACTCGCAACAATGTCTTTCAAACCGAAACACAACAGTGCATTTACTGCTATTTGGCGGGAGAAACAGACATTGCGTTTGTACCACCTAGGCGGCCTCTCGCATATGAGAGACCACCACCATTAATAAAAAGAAGAGAAAGAATTTTACAATAATCCGTTATAATTATGAGCTATTCGTTAATCAGTCGAGTTAATTACAGTCCATCCAGTGAAGTAAAAATAAAAGAATTGAAATAGTATTTTTCGGAAAAGACTAAACAATCCCAATCCAAAATTTGCCGTTTAAGATTGACAGCTCAATCTTTTTTCTGATACTATATTGCCAATAATCAATCTCAGTAGTGAAAAAACTATGGCAACATGGTAAATGACAAATCGAAAAGTAGAAAACAATCCAGATTGACTTCAATCTAATTTTTTCGATTGATTATTGGCATCGGCCGTTACTGTATGTTTCTCTATTTCTTTAAGTTATGCACAACAACATGATATATAGTCCTGATACAACAGTAAGACATATAATGAGATATATTTATATTTATAGATATATATTTTAATGTCTAATGTTGTGAAGATCAGAAGTTACGATTGCATTTTTGAGACCTTAACCTTAAAAATTCATGCTGCCTCGGTGTGTGTTGTACTATAATATGATTGTAAATCTGAGATTTCGGTTTCGAATCCTGGGTCGGGCAAAGTGATATTGGATTTTTCTATTCATTATCAGCCCGGAGTCAGGAATTTGTACCCGATATGGCAATAGGCTCACCTCTAACACATTGTGGGACGAAACACACAAGGCGAAACGTGGGTGTCCTAGTTGCTATCAGGATAACCTCTACCTACCTTTTTTAAAAATGGCATTACTTTATGTATGTATGTAAAAATATATATAATTATTCTTCCATCATTATAATTTAATTATTCATAGCCATCGTGAAGTCTAAAATAGTAATTTTAATTATGAATGGTAAGCGCTGACCAAGCTGATTAATTATGTCTTTCAATAACAGATTGTACTTTGGATATTATTCGTAAATACACCGCAATATTCAATTGATCCGGTTTAATTAAACTCTCGTTATTGCTGAAATCTTATATCGAATTTGTAAATTATCTATTGGGGAATTGTTATTTAAACGGCGTAAATAATACTCTTGGGCGGCTGTTGTTTTAGATTTAGTAATTTGGAAGTTTGGATCATTAAAGTGCGGTTATTATAGTAAACAGTTAAGTGATGAATTAGATTTCGCTATGTTAATAAGACATCGTCTAGGATATTTTGACATATGAATGCATTGTTGTCATGCTGTTATGAAAATATTAGGAACAGTTGTACTTTTTTGACATTTTAATAAATGGAACATGTTAATTGAATAAATGCTTGTTGTATATATTAGGAAAACTTATCTCAAAGAAAGTGTTTAAAATATTTTTTATTTAATTTAATTTGTAGTTCCAAATTTTGAAATACGCCAATAGAAAATATATGAATTATATATGTACGTACAACATTCATGAACCAATAAAATTACAAGTCACACTAAAATTTTGAATATTGTCAAGGGACACAAATTATTCCGTTTGGTTCTCTTAGGAACATTTGAACTCTAATTCTAAATGCCGCAATTCAGAAACAAGACAAACAAATCAAACGACAATTTCATGTTTTCATCAAGCCATAGTAAAATACATAAACGGATATTCTTAAACAAATAAATAAAAATAAATACAAACAACATTCACATAATAATCCTGACCACACACTAAGATCGAGTCTTAGTCATCACAAATTACGAGGAACTTTTCGATCTCTCAAACACCCAGACCCGAAACAAATACCTGTGATTCACATACACATTTATTTCGGTGCGGGGCTCTAAACTGCAACCTTTAGTTTCCCAGCCAGCGCCTAACCAACTGCGCCACGGAGGCTGTCTTATTTTAATCCTATCACATCAAACCACCTACCAGACCATACTAACCTAGACCTTCGCCATTCTATGTTTATAATTAAAAAAATCTGAAAGTAATTTTCTTATAGCTGATGACTTTTGTTTTAATTTTATTACTTCCTTTATAAATTATATTCAATATTATTCATATATTCCGTACATAATACTGTACGACATGCGCATTTACATATTATTGATGTACCGAACAATAACAAACACCTTTGCACTGGCATCATATTATCCAAATAGTATCGTTGCACAACCCTATTTGTATTACAAAATACACAAATGCTTGAAAGTATTACAAAGGCAGGTCTCTCATATATGAAACGCTGCCTGGGAAGGTACTACCGCAATGTCTATTTCTCCCGCTAAACAGCAATGTAAATGCACTGTCGTGTTTCATTTTGAAGGACATTGTAGCCAAAGTAACTATTGGATATATTGAGATTTTATATCTTATGTCTCAGGATGGCGAGCGCAGTGGAATAACAAGCATTGCTTTGTAGTTCATTCAGTTCGTTCAGTTCGTTCAGTTCGTTCAGTTCCTGATACGTATGAAAATAATATTATTGGGATATTCCTGTTCGCCTGGATAACAACTACCGTACAGAATGATGGAATACCCGTTAATAATTCACCGCAAGCTTATCGTATTTTGGGTTCAATCTATTTAATGTGGTTTCAAGCAGGCAGGCTTAATCATATCCTTACTAATATTATAAAGGTGAAAGTTTGTATGTATGTATGGATGTTTGTTACTCTTTCATGAAAAAACGGCTCAACAGATTTTGATGAAATTTGGTATAGTGATAGCTGACACCCTGGATTAACACATAGGCTACTTTTTATCCCGAAAAATGTAGTGTTCCCGTGGGATGAGTCAGGAAACCAAATATACATATTTTCTACTCTTTCAAATTCAAATTGTTGGCACGGGATGTCCTCTCCTACGGAAGGGAAATATAGTCGACGGCACGCGGGAAATATAGTTAGTAGACACGCGAAATAATATGTTCTTGATGTGGATTGGACTCAAAAACTATCTGCACCCGGGCGAAGCCGGGCCCGACATCTAGTTGTTACTATATTTTGTTTTCAATGCACTGGGCACCGGGTGTATTTACGCCGCTATGTTGTGCTTATGTCTGTAGATGGGCTACCATTCTGCATCCGTATCAGCTCATATACGGCCTAGGGTAGGGCACGGGCCTCTTCTAAAATCAAGCGTTCGATTGTGCGGGCTTACTCTCTATAAGCCCATATAAATCTCACTGCAGGGCACGGGCCTCCTATACCATCAAGAGTACGGTTGAGAATGGTTAGCGTACATAGTTTACTCTCAGAGAGATTACTCTTGTGTTATAGAATACAATGCCGAATTTCTTCATCTTGTCTTGGCATTAATCCAGCCGATGCCAAGGTCCGCATTATTACCAATCCTTCACATCCCTGTCCGATCTTGAACAGTACGTATCTTCAATAAAACAATTGAAGAAATAAAATTCTACGAGAAAATTCCAAACTGTCACCGATTCACAATATAAGAACTGGTTCCAAGATAAGTCCACTTATCGTGCTCAAATAAATAATGCCAAGGTGCTTGGCATAAAGCCATGCGTCTGCCGCACCTGGAGCAGAAACTAATGAAAATACAAGTGGAGATAGACTTGAACTACTTTTAAAAATCGTTGAAAGACGTTAGTGCTGCTACTTTTTGTTGCTAAGTTTTCTCGTGAAACTGTGTCATGAGGCAAGTGAATTATTCTCCTAGCTAATAAATAAGTCATAGTAATCATATTTTCATACTGGTACGTTAAAATGCACTTATCAGTAAATTCAATTAGAATATCAAAGGGCGGAAGATGACCATCTTCTATCTATCGACAATGACGCCATACTGTTCGCAACCGAAATTTTCACTCTTTCTCTTTCTGTTCAGCCACAGAAAGTCCACTGCTGCACATAGGCCCTTCCTAAGAAAACATATTGTAGTAGATTATTTTGTGTGAAATTTACTAAAGAAAAACTAACAATGAATTGACAGATTAATAAATTAAACTAAATCTTACATTTATTAAAGCAGGCATGTCTTATGTTATCAGTCCACCCCAATATCTTAATCTGTATCAGCCCATATACGTCCCACTACAGGGCACGGGCCTCCCCTACAATCGTATAGTAATATCTTAATAATTCTCACCAATATTTTTTCAAAAGAAAATATAAATGATACAGGCATTTTACATTTATTCCTTATCATTATAAGCTATTAGTTAATCAGTCCACTCAACTGCCCCGTATCATTTGCAAAAGTAAAGTAACCCCTTTGCAGCTTAAATATTTCAGAAAAGTCAACGGTTCTTCGGCGGACGTTCTATTTCAACACGATCTTCATGATAAGAGTATTTATTCTTATCTTAATCTTTGCTAATTGAAATGTTATAAACTGTAATTTATGAAATGAGAGACGAGACTTCAATTGATTTATTTAAGTCTCTTCAGAAAAGTTGAATTTAATTTGTTGTTGTAATATTATACATTCTTCTTATTTCTGCCTATAACCATCGCTTATATAACATCTACGCAACGTGACTCTTACACTAGAATATTGAACACAAATGTTGTTTGAATCTAACAGCTCAATCATCAAGTAATCGAGCTTTAATGCTAGATCATGTAGAGTATGATAGGTTAATAACAATTATATTAATAAAATCAATCACAACTGATTTTTATATATTATTGTTAATTTAATTGTTATTGTTATAAAAATCTAATAACAAATAAAACACCAAAACTCTTCATCTCAATATTCGCAATAAACAATACACGTACCCTTGACTTAACCCTTCGTATATCACAAATATTTATAACCGGGATATAAGCGCCATATTTATTGGTCCGTGTTCTCGCCAAATTTTGTTAAAACGAGTTCACGAGGTTATTGGAAACCCGGCTTTTGATTTGCAACTGTTTAAGGCATTTAAATGTTTGTAAATGTTACACTATATGACAGTTAATGGTTTGTTTAAAAGATATGCATTAATTTGTAGTACTCAGTATTACAATACCAGAATTACGTTTTCAACATTTTATGCATATAGACGCATACTCTCACGGTTGTATCTTAAAGAGGATAGGCAGAGAAATAATTCATCTGCTAGCTGTTAGATGTTAGCTATGTGGTCCCAAGATGGTACAAATACAGAGTCTGAGTTTGTACAGTTTCACAAAATCTAGAGCACATAACTTATTTAATGGTTCTATTACTGAAACCTGATCACCTTGTTCACAATCCGAAAGGATTTTATGATGAGGCGGCTAACGATGATAAAATATACACAAAAATAATAGTAGCCCTGATAAAATATTCGCAGATCCTTAAATATTATCAAAACCCTTTATATCGTTTTCCGTTATGGTCATCTATCAATATATTTTTACTCCATGCATATATTTCATTTCTATTTCATTCAGTCTCCCCCGAAAAGGTCAAATTCATACGAAATTCCACTCCAATTCACATATTTATACAAAGTGAATGAAAATGTGGACTAGAATTAATTCCATATTCCTTCAAAGGTTACCTCGCGGGTTTGTGAATGTGGTCGCTACAATTTAATTTATCCTTAATAACCTCTAGCAGTCTACGGATATATCAGACCCTGTTTCCAATCTACCTACCGGCTTACAAGGTATGTTTTGAATATTTCGTGATCATTTTTCGGAGTACAATTGTAAGCGTGGAAAGGATCCGGGAAGTAATACAAACCTTCTGTGACCCTTTTCGATCAGTGAAGCATAACGTGATCCCGCAAACAAAATATGAATTAGAATTGCCGAGCGAGGTTTTAAGGTTCCGTCGGAATAACAAATATTTATCCTATTAAAATTTATTATTAATCTTGTTTGTGTCCAAAAGTTTGTTGTTTACACGTTACTTAGGAGGACAGGAGACTGACGAGACGAGTACTATGATAATTTCGACGGAAGACTCCCTGTGGATCATTTTAAACTTATTTGAAATTAAGCTGCTGGTGGAAAATTCATATCCGCTCGTAACGACCATGATATTAATCACATTGTAGGATAAAAAAAGTGACATAATCAACATAAAATACACAAAAAAATATCTTGGTCATATTTAGTTCAGATGGTATCGAATTAGAAGAGAGTACATTAAATACCTTGATATTCCATATCAAGTCTTGGTTGTCTACTTGGGCAGTCTGTAGAAAGATTTTTACGAATATTTAATTTGAGCTAATGTGAATCAATAAGATTAATCAAATAAGATAAAACTAAACTGTTAATAAGACTGAATATACTACAGATCCGGAGTAAAAATCATTGAATTTTTAACTCGACATTTGCTTTGAATGTCTTAAATCTTAATGCAGTTTAAAGCTATAAAAAATTCAATACTGGTCAGTAGTTACACTTAATCAAGAAAAGAATAAAAACTCTTTAAAAATAAACTAAAATTGAATCTGCGTTTTCTTAATCCCACAAATTAGTCTTCATTGGAAAATTAACTCGCTTTTTGCCCCGTCTTGCGGAATCGAAGTAAGAAACCTCGCAAGAAAAATACGTTTTACTTTTTATTCAGTTAACCCAGTAGTTTTACTTGCAATAGAAAGTATTTTATCGTAAGGTACGGGAAAGTTAATTAGTTTTCGTCCATTGGCGGTCGTACATTCGTTGTTTTTATTATACGATACAATGAGAAGCCCTTTTGTGGCTCGAAGATTCCTTCCCTTTTTGCCTGTTATCAGAGCCACACATTATCTCTAATTCGTGTACTGGATCGACAACGTTGAGTGTGCCACTCGCTTGTTTGTTTTGATCTTTATCTTCATGTTTTTTATTCGTTAATTTTTTTATTTATACACATCTATGGTTAGATCGAAGTGTTAGTCCATCAGTAGGCTGCTATTACTATAGGTTTGTTGTTATAGGTTGATGATAATAAAGTTAGATTTTTGAAAAACATTGTATGCCAAACATTACCACTTTAAAATCAGTATTTTGGTTTAAAGTCGCAAAAAAAATAAATACTTTAAAATATTATTTGCAAATTCATTCAATGTTTTTATACTCACTCTAAAAATGGAGCCTAAGCCTGGTTTGACACACATATTCTAATTTATTTATGTCTATATTATACTAAGCTCCAGGTATTACAGTCGGCGAACCGGCACATAATTATTTTAATCCGCATTGAAATATATTTAGGCCCTTCAATTCTGAGTAAATTCAGTTTTCAACTAGACCTTGAAGAAGCACTCAAGTGCGGTTTAGATAATGGATGAATTCTCACTGTTGTTCAGTTGAGCAGACCATAGAATTTGTTGTACAACTTTTAAGTACCCAAACTACATTATATTTTATACAATATGCCTATATATACAGGGTATATCAAGACTGCTACCGAAAACGAAGCCGGGTGGTAGTTTAAGCGACTTCAGACACAATGCAACAGAAAAAGTTGCAAAAAAAAGCGACAATTTTTTTTTTGTAATTTTTTTCCTATTGCCATATTTTGGTGGTAAATACATTTTTTCCTAAAATAATCGTGTATACCCTTTAATTTATAAATACTCTAAGATATAAGAGAGTTTAAATTATTATTTTAGCAAAATCTATGGATTTACCACCCAAAAATGACGATATTTAAAAAATCATAAAAATAATTGTCGCGTTTCTAAGCGAAATTTTTAATTGCATTGTGTTTGTAGCCACTAAAACTACCACCCGGCTTCGTTTTCGGTAGCAGTCTTGAGATATCCGGTATATTATATTTTATACAATATGCAACGAAGCCGGCGTTAGTTTTAAGGACTTTAGACACAAGGCAACTAAAAATTTTGCAAAAAAAAAAAAGCGTTTTTTTTTTCTATTATTATACAGGGTATATCAAGACTGCTACCGAAACCGAAGCCGGGTGGTAGTTTAAGCGACTTCAGACACAATGCAACAGAAAAAGTTGCAAAAAAAAGCGACATTTTTTTTTGAAATTTTTTTCCTAATGCCCTATTTTGGTGGTAAATACATTTTTTCCTAAAATAATAGTGTATACCCTTTAATTTATAAATACTCTAAGATATAAGAGAGTTTAAATTATTATTTTAGCAATAACTATGGATTTACCACCCAAAAATGACGATATTTAAAAAATCATAAAAATAATTGTCGCGTTTCTATGCGAAATTTTTAATTGCGTTGTATTTGTAGCCACTAAAACTACCACCCGGCTTCGTTTTCGGTAGCAGTCTTGAGATACCCGGTATACCATGGCCCACAGTGAGAGGCCACGTCTCGGTGCCGTATGTCATCACTGGTAACACACAACTATCGAAGACTTTCGATTTTAGGCACTGAGGTATTTTGGACCCCAACTGCCCAACCGAGTTGGATTCGAGGATTGACCTCTCTCTCGAAGTTGGACCTGCCTAACCGGACCACTTGTCCTAAATAGACATATTCGTCTACAACTTCGAGAGTCGAGCCCCCAACTCCAATGGGGGTGGGCACAACATGGATATTCGACATGATCTTCGTTTTATCCATGTTCATTTTAAGACCCACCTGTTGGGAGACTCGATTAAGGTCTTCGAGCATAGTGCTAAGGTCTTCCAGAGATTCTGCTAAGACTACAATATCGTCGGCAAATCGAAGGTGAGTAATATACTCGCTGTTGATGTTGATGCCGAATCCTTTCCACTGCAAGAGCTTGAAGGCATTTTCCAGCGCGGCAGTGAACAGTTTCGGAGATATGACATCTCACTGTCTCACGCCTCTCTGTAGTGGAATAGCCTTCGTGCTCTGATCTTGTACTAGGACCGACATGGTGGCGTTGTTGTATATACACTTCAAAACTTCGATGTACCTACCGATAGTCTATGTGGCACCGCTGAAGAGACTGTAGCACAGCCCAGGTCTCGATCGAATCAAAGGCTTTCTCATAGTCCACAAACGCTAAACAAAGCGGCAAGTTATATTCCTCGGTTTTTTGTATAACCTGCCGTACCGTATGAATATGGTCTATGGTACTAAAGCCTTTTCGGAAACCGGCTTGCTCGGGAGGCTGGAAGTCATCAAACCTGCGTTCGAGACGATTTGTGATGACCCTCGAAAACAACTAAACAACTTATAGACATGGCTCAGGAGCGAGATGGGCCTGTAGTTCTTCAGCAAGGTGTTATCACCTTTTTTGAAGAACAGTACCACCACGCTCCTGCTCCATGCCTCTGGCGTTGAGCCCTCAAGGAGAACGGAATTGAATTGCCTCTGAAGGACTTTCAGTATCGGCGTTCCACCCGCTTTCAGAAGCTCTGAAGTGATTCCGTCCTCACTCGGCGCCTTGTTGTTTTTAAGTTGTTTGAGGGCCATCTCAATCTCACACAGGCTGATGTCCGGGATATCATCGCTAAAGTGTCGGATCAACTCGGCTCTCGGGTCTTCGGCCGAGCTAATAGTAGGTTTGGCAACTGAGGTGTAAAGCTGTCGGTAGAACCTCTCGATCTCTCTTAATATCTCTGCCCTCGTCGATACCACGCGGCCATCGTCCGTTTTCAGCCTAGACAACTGGCTTTGCCCAGTAGACAAGTCTCTTGCAAACACTTTGGAGCCTCCGTTACGCTCAATTGTCTCCTTAATGCTCACAGTATTGTGAGCACGGACATCGTGTCGCAAGGACTTCCAGATCCGTCTATTGAACCGCCGATATGTTTCGGCGTCAACGGAAGACTGCAGCGTCAAAGATCGAAGTTCGGCCATGAGGTCAAGAGTCTGGATCGAGAGTTTTTGTGGTCTATCTCTACGGCGAGGTCTAAAATACTTAGATCCCACCGTATGGACAGCTTCTACCAAACCGCTGTTTAACTCGTCCACTGCAAGGTTTTCTTTTAGACAATCAAAGCGATTTGTCAACTCGAATCGAAAGCTCTCAGGGTTTTGGATATGAGCGCGAGTAGGTCGGAGCGTAGACTTCATCAAGCGACGCCTTTCTAATTGGACGTTGATATTCAATGTGTCCCTAACCATTCGGTGATCACTTCCGGTTTTCACCCTGTTGATCACAGAGACATCACTGAACATCCGTCCATTCGTCGTCAAGATGAAATCTATCTCATTTCTCGTAGAACCATCAGGACTCAGCCAGCTCCATTTCCTGTGAGGCGGCTTCTGGAAAAAAGAGTTCATCGCGAAGAGTCCCTCTTTTTCCAGAAAGTCGGCCAGCCTCTGACCCCTGAGGTTCCGTTGCCCATGTCCAAATTGCCCCACTTTCAACTCTGCATCGCTTCTCTTGCCCAACTTTGCGTTGAAGTCCCCCATAACAACACTGAAGTAGGTTTTGGAAGTATGTATGGCCCGACTTATGTCCTCATACATCTCCTCTACTTCTTCATCTGGGTGTGTCGAGGTCGGCGCGTATACCTGTATGACCTTCAACGAATACCTTTTTGATATTCTGAGTATAAGGTATACTACCCTGCTCGATACACTTTCGATGGATACATTGTTGTTGATGAGAGACCTGTGGATGAGAAATCCGACACCTCCTCGGGACTGTTGGTCGTCCCTCCGGTAGAAGAGCAGGTTACCAGACTTCAGGGTTATCGTATCCTCCCCGATTCTTTGGACTTCCGATAACCCCAGAATATCCCAGTGTAACCCGCTCAATTCTTCTTCCAGTTCGACAATTTTCTCGTCTGTCCTCAAAGTGCGTATGTTGTGTGTTACCAGGGCCCGTCGTCGTCGGGGGTGGTAGCCGGGACCAACCCTTTCTTTTCTTAGCACCCCCTGCCCCACCGTAACCATAGCTGCTACCATCGCCAGGAATAGTGGGGCTGCCGGGGACTGGGGGCCTGGTCAATTTTTGTGTCGACATTAAGGGGGTTATTGCCAATACTCGCCACGCTTGGCAGGCGGGTTGGCGAGCGCAGAAGGGGACTCGCGCTGATGTCGCTGCTGCCCGTCATCAACGGTGGAAAGGAAATAGGGTTTGTGAGTAGAGGATATAATGAGAAAGGAAAGTATGTGGGCCTCATTAAAAGGCTCAAAGTCACTCAACGAGCCATGGAGCGGGCTATGCTCGGAGTTTCCCTACGAGATCGAATCAGAAATGAGGAGATCCGTACGAGAACCAAGGTTACCGACATAGCCCATAGGATTGGCAAGTTAAAGTGGCAGTGGGCCGGGCACATAGCTCGTAGAACCGATGGCCGTTGGGTCCGAAAGGTTCTCGAGTGGAGGCCACGTACAGGCAAGCGAAATGTCGGACGCCCGCCTACAAGGTGGACGGACGATCTGACTAAGGTCGCAGGAAGTCGCTGGATGCAGGCCGCTTCCAACAGGTCATTGTGGAGATCCTTGGGTGAGGCCTATGTTCAGCAGTGGATTTCCTGTGGCTGATATGATGATGATGATGATATACCATGGAAATTCTTACAAATTCGCTGTAGTATGCAAGTTTTCCTCACGATGTGTTTCTTCACCGATAAAGAATATTATTCTATTACCTAATAGTTTATTCGTCATGTAAATAAATATTTTATGAAAACTTATTTAATTTTAAAAACTTTGTATGGTGCAATCTGTATCAGCCCATATACGTCCCACTGCAGGGCACGAGCCTACCCTACAATCGAGAATACGATTGAGAGTGGTTAGGCCATATAGTCCACCACGCTGGCCTAGTGCGGGTTGGCGGACTTACATACCATAGAAATTCTTATGAATCCCTATGGTATGCAGGTTTCCTCACGATGTTTTCCTTCACCGTTTTAGTACGTGGTGATTGACTATCAATACACACATGACTCCGAAAAGTCAGAGGTGTGCCCTGGGATTCGAACCCGCGACCTCCGTGAACATGTTGGCAGTCGCGTCTAGTCCGTTTATCAACAGGGTTTGTTAGTAATTTAGAATTGAGATACATTTGATAACATAATACAATTATTAATATCGTAACCTACTTAGTGGTCACAAATGTACGGGTTTAAAATTCGTGGTTATAAACGAGAGCCCTTTACTTTTTTTTTTCAAATTGAGAATAATAATAATTAATATACATATAAACTGTCTGTATCAGGCCATATATGTCCGACTGCAGCACACGGGCCTCCTCTCGAGAGTACGATTGAAAATGGTTAGGCCAAATAGTCCACTACGCTAGTCTACTGCGAGTTGGCGGACTTTACATACCATAGGAAATCTTATATATCGCGACGGTAGATAAGAATAGAAATTCTTATGAATCCCTATGGTATGCAGGTTTCTTCAAGATGTTTTTCTTTACCGTTTTAGTGCGTGGTGATTGACCATCGATAACTCTGAAAAATCAGAGATGTGCCCTGGGATGCAACCCGCGATCACCGTGAACACATTGGCAGCCATGTCTGTTCCGTTTGTCAAAAGGCCACTACGCACGCAAGTTTGGACCCGTATAGTGTGTTCAGCTAGTTTGCTGATCTATTCAAATTACAATTTGAAATTCACAATGTAATAAAAGTCCATACCTATTATCGAAACAATAAATAAACCACTTGTAACACATCAAAAATACGTTACAGTTGGCTGCTATCAAACGAACGCTTTCCAATTAGCGTGTCGTCGAAACCTTTTTATACCATGGTTTTTGAGCGAAGCAAAAAATCATTTGTTACGTTGAGAAACAAAATACAATAATTTATCGTGCAGTCGAGTTGTAGTTTTATTGCTTAGCACTGATAAGTGATAACCCAGTTCTGTTTCACGTTGCACTGTCAAAAGAAATCATCATCATCATCATCATATCAGCCACAGGAAGTCCACTGCTGAACATAGGCCTCCCCCAATGATCTCCACAATGACCTGTTGGAAGCGGCCTGCATCCAGCGACTTCCTGCTATGAAAAAGGAATGCTCTTTGAAAATAAACATTTTATTTTACAAATGCAGACAAAATGTGTCTTTGTAAGTTTGAAACTACTTAGTCATGTATTTAAAGCACAGACTATTCCATATCAAAAATGTTTTATATACCGGGTATCTCAAGACTGCTACCGAAAACGAAGCCGGGTGGTAGTTTTAGTGACTACAAACACAATGCAACTAAAAATTTCGCATAGAAACGCGACAATTATTTTTTATGATTTTTTAAAAATCGTAATTTTTGGGTGGTAAATCTATAGTTTTTGCTAAAATAATAATTTAAACTCTTTTACACCTTAGAGTATTTATAAATAAAAGGGTATACACTATTATTTTAGGAAAAAATATATTTACCACCCAAATAGGGCCATAGGAAAAAAATAACATAAAAAAATTGTCGCTTTTATTTGCAACTTTTTCTGTTGCATTGCGTCTGAAGTCGCTTAAACTACCACCCGGCTTCGTTTTCGGTAGCAGTCTTGATATACCCTGTATATGTATATGTTTTAGATAAATAAGTGTCCTGTATATTACATAATTATTATGAGTGATTCATCGAAAGACGATACATTAAATTAATGATACAAGAATATTTATTCTGTTAAGTATTTGAGGTAAGCTTAAACTTATCTAACATCAACCAGCTTTATTTAAAAATCTATTGTATTATATCTTCGTATTTTAAGTAAATATTATTTATAGTTTACTGGTGGTAGGTCTCTCATATGTGAGAGGCTGCCTGGGTGGGTACCACCGCAATGTCTATTTCTCCCGTCAAACAGCAGTTTAAATGCACTGTTGTGTTTCGGATTGCAGGACATTGTAGCCAGAGTAACTACTGGACATATTGAGACTTAACATCCTATGTCTCAGGATGGCGAGCGCAGTGGAATGCCAAGCATTGCTTTGCAATTCAAGGTGTTGTTTGATTTTGCTTCTGTTCATGAGCGGTCGCATCGCTTACCATCAGGCGAACGGCATGCTCGTCTCGCCATTCACTGCAATAAAAAAAGACGTGTGGCACTTGGAGACTACCGCGGTAAAGCTATTGCATAGCATTTTTATCACTTATGTAATTATAATATTTTTTTATAAATTTTTTTGCAGTATTTTTTCCTTTTTTTTCTTTGGTATTAATTGTACAGATATTCACTGTTGTACGTGCGAGCTTCGTAGAGTCGTACCATGAAGTAAATACAAAGAGGAGGTGCCCTAACGTCGAAACTCTAAGTAGGCATGAGGCACCAGATTGCGGGGCGAAGAGAGGGATTACGCATGCGCCGTAACGCTGATAAAACCAATGCCACCTAGAGGCGAGTTGCTGAACTAAAAAGACAAGCGTGATATTTCAAAAAGTCATTAAAAGTTCTGCTATTCATCGATAGATGGCAAAACTAAATATCGAAAGATGTTAGATTACAATTAATCACGCAATAGCTTTGCAATTCGCATTTAAAAGTACTGGCACATATTTGAATCAAAATAAAAATATTAAATTTAAAAGTACTGGCAGATATTTGATCAAAATAAAACTATTAAATTTAAATTTCGGTCGGACTTAGGTTATTTTCGTTACGAAATTTCTGGATTCGGTCTCCACGCTCAAGGCCCGCGATAGAAGCTATGCAATAGCTTAATATCTTCATTGTTGTCATCTTCAGTTCCTAAATCAGCGGCAAACGCAAAGATTTCAATATATTGGATATTAAACAATAATAGACATATTTTATCCATCCACATAACTTATTTCTAACAAATACTCCGCTTTTAAATCCAATATCTACATTTAGGTAAATATTATCTCTCGACGAAGCCAATATTATCGGAAATCGCTGCCGAAGCTAAAAGAACGCTCTCAGGATATTCATTCACCTGTGTTTGTCTAGATAAAATTGATTTGTAAGCATTACTGAGGATAGGTCCAGACCTATCCTTGGTGTGAGCCAGACTCCAGAGTGTGGCTCACACCGTTTCGTAATATCACATACTATACTACTTTTGCCTTAGAAATTCATCAAGACATTATAACGATTCTAAAATAGACCTTGTTTATTCCAACATTGGGCCTCCTACACACTTTGCCGGCGGCTATTACCGCAGATCATCATATCAGTGTTGACAGCCGTGTAAAAGGTAATTGTATTTATGTTATCTGTCGTTAATTAATTAGATTACCTATTGTTGTTTATATTTATTTATTTATTTATTTAAATCTTTATTGTACACAAACTTAACAACAACATAGCTAAACAGAAATAATAATAACAAAGAGTACAAATGGCGGTCTTATCGCTCAACAGCAATATCTTACAGACAACCATGGGATGGATTTAAATGAAGGAAAGGGAGAGAGGGCAGTGTAACAAATAAAGAATTACTTAAAGCTAAATAATGCTAATTAAACATAACTACTTATATACATATACATATCCGTATATATACATATATATATATATATATATATATATATACATATACCGGGTATATCAAGACTGCTACCGAAAACGAAGCCGGGTGATAGTTTAAGCGACTTCAGACACAATGCAACAGAAAAAGTTGCAAAAAAAGCGACAATTTTTTTTTGTTATTTTTTTAATTACAAAAAAAAAATTGTCGTTTTTTTTTGCAACTTTTTCTGTTGCATTGTGTCTGAAGTCGCTTAAACTACCACCCGGCTTCGTTTTCGGTAGCAGTCTTGATATACCCTGTATATACATATAAACATACATACATATAAAAATAAATAATACAAAATCATACATAAATTATAATATACTACAATTTCCAAATGATTAAATCAAGGGAAGTAATAGTGAAGTCTGCTTATTATATGTGCTATTTTATGTTATGTATGTATGTATATATATGTATGTTTCTATGTATATATAAATATGTATGTATTTATTTACATATTATGTCGTCATCGAGTTGATTTTTAAAAACGGAATGCCAACGCCCTCTATAGGCGTTCGACAGAATCTAAGCTAGATGTTAACTGAAGATGTCAGGGACTGTCGTCATATGTGTTACATTCTATTAATTCGTTATATATAATGTCACTATATGTGTATAATATGCGTACTGTGTGTACATATACATATATTATATTTGTGGTATTTATTTCTTATTATTTATGATGTGCGATGAAACTGTCAACATCTCATAAAGATTATGATCTAATTTCAATTAGAAAAATTATCAAAAGAAGCAGAAGGATTTGAGTGAAGTAAAATGTCACTTAACAAGCCGCAACCCACCGGTACATCCCACTTGCCGTGCCGCCGGTGTAGTGTGTAGGAGTCATATCATTCCCAAAAACTAATACAATCTTATAACCACCTTGTTTTTTACCCTCTTGTATAAATAATGATTTTTAAGAAAAACTACTTACTAAACGAAGATTTTAATATAACTGCCACCACATTTCCAGATACATTAATTATGTATGGTCTACAAATCGTCGTATCTCTAATTCTTAGCTCTTATTCGTGGACTAGCAATATCAGAAAGAATTAATTCATCACCCCAGAAGCTAGAATACAAATGTTGTGTGGCCAGTATGTATGGTATCGGGTTGAAAAGAGAAAAAGAGTTGACGCCGGGCCGGGCCGTCGTAAAATCCTGTGCTAAATGACAAACGCATGAACAGCCTTTGAGCATAAAAAGGAAAGCGGTAGAAGGGAAGGCTGGTGTAATTAACTGAACAAAAAAGGTGTTACACTGTAATGAAGACTGCTAGCACGCTGTCAGGTTTAATCTATTACCTGAGAAGATACGAAGGATGCAGGAATTAGCAATGGGGGGGGGGGGGGGTTAAAATCGCGCTTTCAGTCACATATCTGGGGGCGCGGCCGAGCCCCCTCCAAGTCGAGCTATAGGCCGTAACATCCTTTTCTCGAAGCAATTCAGACCATTTTCAACCCCCTATAACTTCGTTGTGGCTAAAGCATGAAGCCTGAATTTTTAGTTACTAAGCAGGCATTGTGTAAACACGGTATATTTAAAATTTCATTCAATTTGAACAAGTAGTTTAAGAATTATAACTTGTCAAACTTTCGTAATTTTGTCACTCACTGACTGACTGACCGATCACCAAAAGTCTAAGGCACTTCTAGCTGACATAGAACCTTCAAATTTATAATATAATTAGTGTTTAGTGTCTAAAGTAAGGGAAAATTCAAACATTTCATAATTTGTGTCTAGTTTTCTAGATAGACCAACTGCGTGAATAACTTTGTAATCCCATATAAATGTTTAGGATTACAAAGTTATATTTGCAGTTAATGAATCATTGTACCCGTATATAATGGAATAATAGTTGTAGATAGATATCTATATATATGAGGCATAACAGGAGGGGATATAGAGAGGGAAATGGTGTATTCAGCCCATGAAACTGTACAACATTCCTCTAGAAAAACATGACGAAGAAAAACTTGCAAATAAATAGATTAAATAACTATAAATATCAATTACAATGAAAGAACGAACATTAATAATCAAATCCGCTATATTTGTGATAAATTGATACCTACAAAAATAAGAAAAATCCATAAGACAGAGGCTTTAAAAAAAATCGTTAGTGATATTCTAGAAGTAAGAAGTACCGAAAAGGAAAAAAGTAGGACTCTACAAAAAGACGTGAGATCCCATCAAAAACATCCTGTAAAAAAATCCAAGTCTCGCAGCTCAGGTTTTCTACCGCAAAAAGTTGTGAGATGCATGTTATACCAAGTCGATTATTTATTTAGTCCTTAAGGGACCTTCTATATAAAGTTATTACGTTAGTTATTACCATATCAATATTAAAAATTCTTTACGTTTTAAATAAATAGATCGACTTGGCCAGCAACATTATGTATAAATTGTACGATACATTATGTTTTCATGCGATGGCCAAGTCGATCCATTTATTTAAAACGTAAAGAATTTTTAATATTGATATGGTAATAACTAACGTAATAACTTTATATAGAAGGTCCCTTAAGGACTAAATAAATAATCGACTTGGTATAACATGCATCTCACAACTTTTTGCGGTAGAAAACCTGAGCTGCGAGACTTGGATTTTTTTACAGGATGTTTTTGATGGGATAGGATATATAGGATTTACTATATCATCATGCTTGTTCTCACCCAACCAGTGGTATCATTTCTGTTATTTTGAAATGATCTCTCTTTCCCTCTCTTTCTCATTTCGGCCTCAGGAAATTCATTGCTGAACATAGACAATAAGGCTGCATCTAGTAACCTTCACCAAGTGGTCCGTCAACCTTGTGGGCAAGCTACCGACACTTAAAACTATTTTCAGCCAATAGTTGAATAAAAAAAACTTAACCATTATTCTTCATTTGAATTTTACCTATTATTATTAAGTTAAATACAGAATATTACCCATATTAATATACCCGGCAGCCTGTCTGTTTACCAGCCTATGTTTCCCGGAAAATCCAACTCTAAATGAGTGTATTATAGTAAAATCAGAAGCATAAGTTACATCCGAAAATCTAGTAAACTCAGATCAGAACTGAAGCGTTCGACGAGTAAATCCATACATGTGTGACTATTGGCAACATAAGCGCTTTGCCCCTATCTACAAAGTTATAAATTTTCGTACAGCTATTTTTATGTTCTAGTCTGTGTTTCAAACTATGTATTGCTCTTGCAGTATATATTTGTAGACAAGGATACTAGTTACTACAACCCGAATTCAAATACATTTGCATTGAGACTTACAACTTCTTATCTTGTTTGCGGATTCGAATAGTATGAGAAAGGTTTATGGAACGTGTCCTCAATTGTACGATGAATTAATAATAGATTTTATGAAGTATTAATATCTGTATTAGAAAAGTAAAATAATGACGCATCTCTAATGAAGTTTCTGAGTAAGGTGGAGGCGAGATTGCTCCTTGCACTTCTGCATGTTTAGATTAAAATATAACAGTAATTAATATTTAGTAACTTTTTCATTACAAATGGCGAGGTAAGCATGCTATTCGCCCGACGGTAAGCGATTCGACTGCTCATAGACAGTATCAAAACCAAACCACACCATGAATTACAAAGCAATACTTGGCATTATACTACGCTCGCCATCCTGAGACATAAGATGTTAATTTTTAATATCTCCAGTAGTTACTTTGGCTACAGTGTTCTTCGACCGGAACACAACAGTGTATTTACACTGCGGTGTTGCCTTCTCACACAACCCATCACTTATGAGATACCTACCACCAGTATACTAGCCAGTAACAAAATCAATGTTTTAAAAACCTTTTAAACAATTCTCCGTTTATCATAGTATTCCAGTGACCTCGTTACATTCAGAAATAGCTCCCGTCACCCGGAAATGAACATGCAAAAACATCTATTTATATCATTAAAATGTCCGCCTATGTTATTCTAAGATTGTTATGAAACATGTATAAATAGTTTCCAGTGAAAGTGTGACATACTCGTATACTGAATAGGACACGGCTGGATCGTCGCCAATAATAAATTTGTCACTAAACTACGACTTTATCACGTTACAGCACCGTCTGATAAATTGTATCTTTATAAAGTAAATTGCCTCGAAGACACAGCGATCCGTATTTTATTACATTTTTCATTTATTTCCAATTTGTTAAAGTAAGGACGTTTCATTACGCGCACGCCTTCGCTTTATAATGAACACTGGATATTATTACTGTGCAGTTTTACTTTTTTTTTAATATTACAATTACTTCAAATTTTAACAAAATGTATTTTTGCTAGCGTTCAAGTATAAAGGCTGTTGTATATATGTTATTAAGGCAACTATCAACAAATATTTCCTTAGTATTCAGACAATTTTTATGGTTCTTTCATATTGCCATACACATTGAAGTTGATAACTTCCAAAGCAACCACGATCGGAAGTTTATAATAGCTGATCCTATGATGCCTATGTCAGAGGCATGCCCAGACAAACTTTTAGCTTTTATAAAATGACGAAAGTCAGTCAGCCACGATCTCTTGGTCTATTAGCCTAGATTCTCTTCGTAAAATCCACATTAAGCAATAATTTAAGTGACATCAAATGTCTTTGAGCACTTCAGAAAGGCTTAAAGTTTTAACCCATCATAAATAGGAGAGGTGCGTGCCTCTTAATGGGTTTTATATGGTTTAAATTACTCGTAATAATTAATGGTACTTCGCCAATGATCAAGGCATAATTACCGTTTTCATTATTATTGATGTCAACATCAAATTAACGTATTACTTATAACGGCGCTTATCAAAATAATCTTCTTACCTTATCTAAAAAACGTAGAAAGATCGATACAGATAAATGGATAGATAAAGACGTATACAAAATGAATATAAATTGATTTAATTCTACTAACAATTGGCAGCAATAATCCTTTTTGAATAATTAAATAATTTCGTTTAGTGGTCTATCAAATCGGAGCGTATCCAACGATTCTGGCTCCAAACGTACCGGTAGTTGAGACAACCGCTTCCACATTAATCACAGTTAAATTAACATTATAATAAAACATCAGGTAGAATAGTGTGAAGAAGAGTCTAAATAATTTAAAATCAATTATTTGATAAAGTCGCTGGATGCAGGCCAGTTTCAAAAGGTCAATGTGGAAACCCTTGAAAGAGTTCAGTAGTAGATTTCCCATGGCTGAAGAGAGGCAGGGAAAGAGAGAAAGAAAAAGGGAGAGATTGATAAAACCTTGTTCAAATCAAACAAATAGAAACACGAAAACGTGGAGACTACTCGGAAAATAAATAAACACAAAAGATAAATCTGGTTGAAAAGTAAAGGAAGTTCCAAAAATAATAAAGTCAATAAAATACTCCGACACATGTCAGAGGAGTAAACATTCGTTTTGCAATAAGCAAACAAAGGCCGTAAAAGAATTTGTTGTTCGCAATATAAAAATATGAAGACAAGCACACTACAAACTAAGTCTATTATTTTCGCGTCATGGCGATCGTAAATCATACTTTTTCTGCAACAATGCGGAAGATGTGATAAAGGAACAATGTAGAAACAGCCTTATTCTGCCAGATGATGATCTAGACAGGCCAGGAAAATACTGGACCATATTCTCGAATAACACAAGATTTACGGGTTTAATCTACGTTTAAGCCGAGGGATACTTTATAAAAAATACTTTTACATCGTGGAAATGTTTTAAGAGTTTCGACTACACTAACGCCTGAATACTCAAACGCCTCTTAAATATTATGTTGCACTTCTACCCAAGTTCCCACTTAAATATACTAAGTAGGGCTGTGGGTAGCTAATTGCAACTTAATTGCTTGTATGGCGTTTGAGTATTCGGCGTAAAACGGTAAAAGGCACTATATTCTAACTTTTAAGTACGCTGCATAATGAGCAATAAATAAGTGATGACTGGCCAAGTTAATCCGTGTGATCAACTTAGACATACGAACTTACGTAGCTATCAATATCTCAACTTGATTACTTAAAAGTTATCTATAAGGACGCAAGGAAAAGACCAACTGGCCATGAAACAACGTGAAGAAATTAATCCTAACCTTCTAAAAACTAGTACAGGATACCAACGCCCAAAAATGATATTCAACAATAGACTCATTTCATAAACGTTGAATATCCCACGAGGCTTCGGTCGGATAATATCAGCAATCGACATTCCGAATTATCATTTGACGGGTTACATGATCCCCGAGGTTGTAAGCATTTTAAGACTGGGCACAAAATATTGGATGGATATTCACAGGAGAATTCCCGCGCATTGTAATTGTACTTAATAGTATTTCTATCTGGGCTTTTCATGGTATCTGATTCGTGTTCTAATTCAAAAAGATGATGAAGATGTGAGAGGCCGCCTGGTTAGATACCACCGCTATGTTTATTTCTTCGGTCAAACAGTTATGTACTGCGGTGTTCCGGTTTGAAGGACATTGTAGCCAAAATTACTACTGGACATATAGAGACTTATCATCTATGTGATGTCTCAGTATGACGAGCGTAGTGGAATGCCAGGCATTGCTTTGTAATTGATGGTTTTATTTTGTTTCGCTGCAATCCATGAGTCTTATCGCTTACCATCGGGCAAATGACCGGTTCGTCTCGCCATTCATTGCAATAAAAAAACGTTTTTTTCACATATTCATACTTCATGCTGATATCCTCGATGTGATAGCTGGAGACTACTACTACCAGTTTGATGAAATCATACATGCCGCAAGATTTCATCAAAAGCAAGCCAATGGTCTCATTGGCAAAATATTTTATAAGGTAACAATGAGAAACAAATATAAATAAATAATACACCCAACAGTCACATACATAGTCCTCATAGTCATAGAATATGTAAAAAGGAATAAGATGAAAAGAGTCAAGAAGACATGCATACATACATTCATAAACTCCGCCTATTTCCCAGAGTACGTAGGCAGAGGTGCCATGACAAACACATTTGGGCATTAATGTACCGTTCCCACGATGTGATAGGGGGCAAGCCTATCGACATATCGGGCAAAACTTCCTAACTCCAGATTAATCATTATAGAAAAATCCAATATCACTTTGACAGACAGATTTGAACAAGAGACCTCAACCTTGTAACCGTACAGTAATATAACTACTTCATTCGAAAAGAAAAGAAAGAAAAGATGAATGAAGTAACACAATTGCCAACTTTCACTCCGTAACTCGACAGGTAGCTATTAATAAAGAGTAAATGATTACGTAATATCGTAGTAGTTATTGGTCTACCCTCTATGTATCGCTTTTATTATGCTATTATGTCTACATTTTGACGACAACTTTTATTACGCCGTTCTATTGACATTAAATTTATTATAGACAGCGTTTCGCCGTCTTTTTTTTTTGTTTTTTTAGCGTTTCTTAAATTAGTCGTTGCTGGCTACAATTCTGCTTGTAAATACAGAAATTTGATTAAAATGAAGTTAGTATTATTATCACCATACAGACGAAATCTATTTACTACAATGTAAAGGGTAATGACCCTAATAAATTATATAACTTTGTATGAACACATTTTGTGAAGAATACAAGTCAATTTTTGCATTCAGGTCCATTTCTAGTGACAAAAAAACATGTTTTAACAGTTGGGCTACTATCGGTATACATCGAAGTAGGGAAAAACTATATGATCTTTATCATGAAAGAACATATAACCATAGTGAGGATTTCAAAATATATGTAAAAATTATTCAAAATTATTTAAACAAATTTGTATTAAAGCTAATCAATGTATATAAGTAATAAAATAAAAACTCCAAAAATAAATAAAAATGACTTGGAGTGTAATCAACAAAGAAACTGGTAGAGCTAAACCTCGGGGAACACAGAGTTAGCTTAAATATTAATAAAATAAATTATTACATCTAATGTTGAAGTAGCTAGGATTTTGAAAATTTCTTCTCTGATGTACCAGTTTCTATAACAAAAAGTTTAAACTCATCCCCTGACATAGCAGAAAAGGTTACTACAAGAAAATGTGACTGGAAGCATGAGATTCATTTGAGTTCCATTGTGTTGACAGTATGGATATAATAAAAATATTTAAATGTATTAATATTAAAAACACATGTGACCTTTGGGGAATTTCAACAAAAATATTAAACTCTGTAATACCAGTCTTGGCTCCCCAGTTAGCTGTAATTTTTAATGCTTGTATAAACAGTGGTCTATTTCTGATAAAATGAAGTTGAGTACAGTAATACCCTCTTTTAAATCTGGTAGTCCAGATGACCCCTCTAATTATAGACCTATTTCAGTACTACCTTCATAAGCAAAATTTTTGAAAAACTGATGCTCTTACAACTTCAAATTTATTTTTCAAAAAATAAAATACTTCATGGTAAACATTTGGTTTTACGCGGGGTCGCTCCCCAAACTGCCGCTGGTGTGGAGCTTATAGCTAATATATTTGATGCTTGGGAGAATTCACAGGATGCCTTGGGTATATTCTGTGATCTATCCAAAGCATTTGATTGTGTTCACCATGATATACTTATCAGGAAATTGAGCCACTACGGAATTAATGGTATTGCTCTCGAATTATGCAAATATATTTGAGCAATAGGGTCCAAAGTGTTGATGTCAACGGAATAAGATCTCCTGGGTCTGCCGTAACTGTGGGAGTTCCACAGGGCTCGATTCTTGGACCCTTCTATTTTAATTTACATACTGACTTACCTTTTTTTATAAGGGACAACTGTGAGGTAGTGTGTTTGCTGAGATACTTCACTAATTTTTAAAGTAAATCGACGTAATCCCGATATTGATCGACGTAAACCACACCCTCTCAAAATAGTACATTGGTTTAGCATTAACAATTTGTTATTAAATAGCCAAAAACTAAATGTATAGGTTTGTGACACCTAATGTCAAAAAAGTTAATGCTAACATTAATTTGAATGGGGATGAGTTGAGCCTTGTGGACTACAACTAAGTTTTTGGGAATCACTTTAGATCCCAAACTTCAGTGGGGCTCCACATAGTCGCTCTAGCTAAAAAGCTGAGCGCCGCAGTCTTTGCGGTGGGTAAGATTCGCCAATTGACTGATATTGATACAGCTCGGTTGGTATATTTTGCCTACTTTCATAGTCTGATGAGTTATGGAATTTATTGTGGGGTGGTGCTGCTGACATTAATACCATATTTGTTCTCCAAAAGCGAGCTATAAGATCAATTTATTCGCTAGGGTCCAGATATTCTCTTAGAGGAACAATTTAAAGAGATAATATAATGACAGTAGCATCACAATATATTTTTGAAAATTTAATTTATGTTCATAGAAATAAAGAAGTTTTCGTAAGATTAGCGATATTCATAACAAAATACTAGGAATAAGAATAATCTAGCTACTCATAAGACTAGGCTCCACAAAATCAGCAAATCTTTTAAGGGTTACTGTATACATTTTTATAACAAAGTTCCCAGTCATATTAAAGCCTTAACGATTACAAAATTCAAATCAACTATCAAGCAAAAATTATGCAATAAAGCATATTATAAAATTTCTGACTATCTAGATGATAACAAGGCTTGGGAATAGAATAAAATTAAATAAATGTGTAGTATCTCGGAGCGGAGGTATTGGTGTGCTCTGTATAATATCATTCAAATTAAGTAACTTTTGCAGTTGTTTTGCTGTGTAAGTGATTGGGTATGGTCATGCTCGCTAAAAAGTCTATGCTTGCGGTGGCGTCGTGTGCCGGGTCAGGTCACTTCCCTATAGCATGGTTTGAGGAGGCCGATGGCTGGCACATGCGTCATACTCGTGAACGGGTGCTGCTTGCGTAGACTGGTCTATCCGATTTGCTTACATTGTAACGGATTAATAATGGATTACATAAGGCTTTCGCAATTATTCGCTGCTTTGGCGAAAAAGAGTATACTGATTCTTCGTTCTGGGTGACTTCGCTACTTTCGGCCGTAGTAATTATAACATAAACATATTCATATAAAATATTTTTTTGTAAATTTACAACAAATTATTAATGAACTGCTCTGATTAAACCAACTTGTAAATTTTGTAATAATTCCTACATTGTAAACTGGTTTTGAAAGAGCAACACTAGAGTTTCTTGCCCGTTCTTCTCTAGTGAAAACCGCTTTCCGAACCGGGTGGTAGATAAAAATGACTGAATCTAAATGATGTTGACATTTTAATGGATTCAATAAATTATTTTCATTTCATTTTCATTTTCATTTCATTTCATTACTTAAGGTATTAGTATTAATTTTAGCGTGATTTTCTCGGTCGTCTTTTAAAAACTCCAAAAGTTCTAAAGGACCTGTCCTTAGCTTTTAAAGCAAATTCATTTTGCAATTTTATACTTCCTGATAAAAACGGTTTTAACGGAGCATTTACAAGAAATTGGTATATGTACAAGGCTCCTTAAGGTTGTTGTATGTTAAAGAGACGATGCATATGCATACTGTTAGCATACTAACCAATTAGACAATCGATCGGCGTAGCATTTTAGCAGATGTCATTTTACTAGAAGCAAATGATTCGATTCTCGCTCGGACACATTTGGGGTCCAGATATTTGTTTTGATCCTAGTTTGTGAATTTGTGTTTGTAAACGTAATCATGATATTGGGATAATTCTTAAGCAGGGCATTGTATTAAACTAGTACAGAACTAATGTTTCTTGAAGATATTTTGTTGTGCATAATACAATTTAATGTATTTTTTTAAACTATTGCGAATGTTACACATTGATTGCGGATTTGTTTTAATTTTCACATTTTTTATCTTCCCGACGCGACCCCACGGGTTGATTACTTTACAGCTTTCGTGGTCACGAGGCGGACCAAATCCGCAATGAAATTCGTCAAAACAATTTTATTTTAACCTGCATCCTTCTATTCAATACCTTAATATATGTTTTTATAATCAAGAGGGAAAATATAAACTCAGTCTTTCAAATTTCCAATTCACGAAGGGATTTTATAAAATCCATCCCGTGATATCGAAGTGAATAGTGACTAAGACTTCATTCCCGTGGGGATTCAGTCGAGGAATCCGGCAAAAACCGTAAGTAATATTTGAAGAATTTCCAGTTGTCGCGAACGAAGCACACGAATCCCACGGGACAAGCAGAGGGATGGCGTGAATATTCAAATGTAATACCACAATGCCGCTTCATATTTCAGTTCAACTTCTTTAAAATATTGTTGTAAATTATACAATAATTCTTGCTTCTATTTTTAGTTTAATGGTTTGTTTATTTATACAGTTTTTGTTGGTGATGCTAGCATGGTCGCCCGTTGGTAACGGATCAGTCGAGCTATCAATATGTTCACGCTAGTCATACGGTCTTATGTAAATGAGCCAAACTCACACTAGGCCCGTGTGTATATGGCCTCAACCCATACCATCATACTCTCGATGTAGAGGTGGCTCGTGCTCTGCAGTGAGACGTATATGAGCTGATACAGTACAGTACATGTTGGTGTTATGTGTCTGAGCTTTGACGTGGCAGTACGTGGCACGAAATCATGAGGCAGTGGAGATGCAAGGCCCATACGTTGTGAACAAGATAATTTTGGCGAGATCCACTTAATATTTTTTTTCTAAATTAACTTAACTATTTAGTAATAATTTATAAGCCTGTACCATTAAACTAATGTTAAATGTATACAGAATCAACTTTTCAAAGATTTCCGTGATAGACAACTCATCAAGTATACTCACAAAGGTGCAAGGACCGCGATGATATGGGCGGACACCCACATCCCACCGGTTATTGGTATAAGTCACGGCGATTGCGACCAAAATGCGCTATCTTTATATCTAATAAATATAACTCGTAAAAAGTTCAGGTGAATGAGTATTTTGTTAAGAACGGCGAGCCCGTAGCATTGACCATCACATTAAGTAGAAATAAACTTTTTTTGTGATGGTAACTACTGAAAAAAACATTATTGACGTAAATCTAACCCTGGATACGATATCAGAGAAGCATTAGACAATTATCTAATTTATTCTAAAGCCAAAGCCCAAAAAAGTCTTTCGTATTTCCCCGCCATGTTCAGCAAACAGCCTGATCTTTATCGGAGCTACAATCGCACATTGGACCCCACGTTTCACAAGCTATTGCTCCCTTTACGCCATTAAACATTTATACGTAATTAAGTCGATTTAAGTATATACTTAATCGGAATTTGTAAGTGAAACACTTAAAATATCGCGGGTTCTTTTTAAAAAATTTATTTCATTTTAATGTTCTGTAACAAGCCTGAACAAGAATAAATTCACAATTTCAAGTCTATCATTTTTATTTATTTCGGTATATGATTTTTTGGCAAGTATTTTTTTATTTATTAATTTGATTTAATCTATACATATAAATAAAATTGAAGGTCTGTTTTAAAAGTGAAAATAAAAAAATGTCCAACTAAATATCGTTATATACACGATACCTGTGCCGAAATGATATTTTTTTTGTCTGTCTGTCTGTCTGTCTGTTTGTTCCGGTTAATCTCTGAAATGGCTTGACCGATTTTGACGGGACTTTTTTTCTCAGGTAGCTGATGTAACAAGGAGTAACTTAGGGTACATTTATTTTAGAAAAATTCTTTTATTTAAAAAAAATAAAGTAATGTTGCAATACCCGCGCGCAGCTCACGCGCATGCCACCACTGGGCCGCTACGTTGGGCGCCTCCCACCACTGCTCCCACCAACGAATCAAGATCACATTTACAAAATATTGTATATAAAGATTTTTTTTAAATAAAGTTAATACAAAAAACTGACAATAAATGTGTAACGGGAGTTTACCGCCATTCGCTAAGAGATGGCGCCACCATAAATTAGATTGCGGTATGGTTTCGTTACAACAGTTGATAATTAAAATAAAAATGCAAAAACCAAAAAAAAAACTGAACGAACTAATTAACTTTTTTGTTAAATTCCACGCGGACGAAGTCGCGGGCACAGCCAGTTTATGATAAAACTATTTTCTTTTTTCACAGGTAATTCAACTTTATACAACTACAACAAACTATCAAGTTGGAAGAGTTCAGTTGTAACAGGTAAAATACTATCCAAATTTAAAGAGTTACTTTTATCTAATTTTAATGTTAAGCCTCCGTAGCGTGGTTAGACGCCGCCTGTGAAACGAGAGGCCGCGGGTTCGATCCCACACCAAGAAAAATGTTTATGCGGCTCACAAATATTTCTTTCGGCTCTGGGTGTTATGAGACTGAAAAGTCTCCCGTAATTCCTGGTACCCACGACACTAGACTCGATCTTAGTGTGGGGTCAGGACTACGTATGTGACTATTGGGTGTTATATATTTTTTTATTTATATTTATTTTCTTGACCTATTAACTATAGTAAACATATAAAAACATCGCAATCTGTAGGCTGTAGCTCAAAGTTTATGATTGTTTGGCTGGCCAGCACGCAATACTGAACAAATCATTTATGGGATTAAAAAAATGACACAAATTGAATTGCCAGACCTGCGCTTTTATTAGATCCAAAAGCAAGTAAAATATTATTTTGTTCTACCGGAATTAATTTTATCAATTTTATCACGAATTCACGCATTAATTTCGAAAGGAGAATGTAAATACAAATAATTTTGATACTCCTACGGAAATACTAGTATAAAGTGGATAAATATTGGTTGTTCTGTATATTTTTTATGTATATATTTATAAAAGAAGTGTATTTATTCCTTTTGCCTCCTACTAAGTAAGTTTTTGGAGACTGAAATCTAATGCTTATATTATTTTTTATGAGTAGCTACAAAGAACCACACTGCTATGCCAGAACCTTTACATAAAGGGAGTGAGTCTGATTCTAATTATGAGTATACGGCGAAAAAGCGAAATTAAAGATAATAAAAAACATGTCATTTTTGCTGCCACATGTTTTTTGAACATTTATATAAAGCATAAATCTAGCAAATTTTCGTAATGAAACCTGCATAGTACAGCGATTTCTAATAGAATTTCTATGATATGTAAATGCACCAAACCCGCACTAGGTTGCCGTGGTAGACTATATGGCCAACCCCTCTCAATCTAACTCTCGATTGTGAAGATGGGTTATATATGGCCTAACCCCTTTCAATCTTACTCTGGATTTTAAATCACCGTGACTGCAGTAAGACGTATATTGGTTCATATAAAGAAGCCGTACCGAATAATACTGGAGTCATTAAAATGATTATTCAATTTGTAATAAAAACATTCAATATTATATCATATTTTAATGTAAAAATTAAACAAATGGCGGTAAGTTATGTGCGGTAACAATCGCGGCGCCATCGCCCACAGGATTGGTTCCCGAGGCGCTCTCGAAACAAAGCCGTATACACATCCCACGCGTTTATTACTGAACGGAAATTAATAGGTATTAAAATGAAATATAAAATATAATTAGCTAATAATAATTATAGATAATAACATGACAAAGAAACGCTGTGGGTGGTGTGGCAGGAACAGAGCAGGCTGATGGTTGTGATATTTTTTCTTAAGTAACTTACTTATAGGAAGTTATTTAGTACTGTCATTGATCGACTAAAGGCCAGCGCAGAATGAAACGGCACAGCAAGGAATTAATTTTTTTACGGAAATGTATTTTTTTTAAGAATTATATTTTAAGAAAACAAAACTTGTCTGGTGAGAGCACGACATAAATTCCAATGTTTTGAATTTATGCCGTGGCATCTAAAGGCATGCTCCGATGCTGGGACATCAAATTATGACAAAAAAAAATATGTCGTATTTCAACTAGATATTTTTAAATATCCATAAGTAACAAATTGAATCCCTTGCCATGCCGTCCCGGTCTGCGCTGGCCTTTGTACCGTACCAACAATATTAAGTTCGTTGTCATTCAAGTTGCTCTGTTGTGAACAATTCTTTCGGGTTCAATCTCCATCATAAAAATTCAGTACCCAATGAACGAGAAAAAATACGCTTTGTATTTTCCAAACTCTTACCTCCATAGTTCACATTTGAAAAATAGAGAAATGATGGGACGACGCTCCTGTCATTCACTAATTAAATGAGTCCATTTTTGGCGATTCACTTTCCGTCAAGAATTCCTCTTTTTCTGGTCGTGATTTTGACGATTAACACATTTAAGTAAACAGTTACCAAGATGATAAAATCATGAATTAGATTTTTCCTTCAACATTCAAGAAACTTGCTCCAACATATAAATTATTACTAAAATCCTCATCGTAATTCCAGTCAGTGCAAAAAGTAATTAACAAGTACTCAATTCCACTCCGCAATAACAAATATTTATCCAATCGCCAAGTATTTACCTCGAATGTCTAAGGATGGTGCGATGAGTTTCGCCGTATGGAAATTTCAATTTGTAAATGCACAGTCTGGGATAAGATCTGAATGCTTTAAGGTATATCTGATAAATGCTTAATTGATATTAATGTATTAAATTATTTTCTATTGCATTTTATTTTTATTTATTACAAAATTAAAACAGTTCAACAAATAGATTGCCCCACAAAATTGTTACTACAATTTGCCTGTGGGATCCCCTTGAATTTTGAAACTAATAGTATAAAATAAGTCTAAAGTACAGTATCAAATATTTCCATTATTAGATTACAATCGTAGATCTTCACGCACGCACGAGTTCCACGCAGGCATGGAACCGCACGTGGCGGAAACTAAACCAGGGCGTGTGCCCTCTGGTTGTGGTCTTCAATGCAATCCGTGACGACGGATTGTTCCTTGCTCCTTATCGATATATACGATATATACGATTTTTGACGTCACTTTCTCGTTGTTCTGTTGGTCGCTCTTGCGGTTCGAGTTCGATGAGAAAAAGAACTCGAGGATGTTTCGATGAGGCCGCGTGTGTCGTCGAAGTGTGGGTATCCCCGGTGCCGTCGTGATTCTTCTTGTCGTCTGGGCGATCTGGTCCCAGCCAGGTGGATCCCGTTGGGGAAGCCCGGCTAGGCGATCAGCGACCGGACGACGTAATCACGAGGCCCGCAGTTCAACCCGCTCCTTCAGACGGCGGAGTGTCAGTTGGTGTTGGCGGAATTGTCTTCCGCTAGGAGATCGCGTAGAATCGCCGTTGCGGACGGCGAGTGTCTTTCGTCGATCTTCATACACGTGCAGTTTCACGCAGGCATGGAACCGCACATGTTGGAGACTCAACAGGGTGTGTACACTCTGGTTGTGGTGTTCTGTGCTGTGATGTGATGGTAGTGCTGATGGTGTTGCAGGTCGCTCTCGAGGTTCGCATCTTGCGGATGGTGGATATTCAGTGAGGCCGTGTGTGCGCGCGTTGAAGTGTGGGTATCCCCGGTGCCGTCGTGATTCTTCTTGTCGTCTGGGCGATCTGGTCCCAGCCAGGTGGATCCCGTTGGGGAAGCCCGGCTAGGCGATCAGCGACCGGACGACGTAATCACGAGGCCCGCAGTTCAACCCGCTCCTTCAGACAGCGGCGGTGTCGTCGTTTGGTGTCAGCGGTGTTGTCGTCCGCTGGGAGGTCACGTTGAGGCGCTGGCGTGGCCTGCGATGGTCGATCGTTGATCTCCACCACGCACAGTTCCACGCACGCATGGAACCGCTTGTGGTGGAGATTAATCCAGGGCGTGTGTTCTCTGGTTTGTGGTCTTCTCTGTAGTGATGGTCGTCGTAATGGTGTTGCGGGTCGCTCTTGTGGTTCGAATCGTGGAGAAACTCGAGGGTGCTCGGAGAGAAGTGTGGGTATTCCTGGTGCCATCGTGATTCTTCTTGTCGTCTGGGCGATCTGGTCCCAGCCAGGTGGATCCCGTTGGGGAAGCCCGGCTAGGCGATCAGCGGCCGGACGACGTTATCACGAGGCCCACAGTTCAACCCGCTCCTTCAGGCGTTGTTAGCGGAATTGTCTTCCGCTAAGAGGTCACGTGGCAGTGCCGGCACAGGTTGTTCCGGCGGGCGAGCATTAAGCGGCGCCAGGTTCTGGAGATGAGGCCAGTCCGAGGCGTCGGCGCGTTCGAACATCTTCGTCGAGAGGCGTTGAACGAAATCGTCCAGGCTCTCGATGCGGAGATCCCTCTGGATGGTGGAGTTTCTCACGTAACGCGGAGCGTTAACGATCTTCCGGAGCGTCTTTGACTGGACGACCCGCAGTTTCCGACGCGCGGTAGCGCCAGTGAGCGCGTACCACGCGGGCGCTGCGTACGTGAGGCGTGATCGTATGTACAGCCTGTACACAGATACCTTCACGTTCAGCGGGAGTCTTGAGGAGAAGACTGGGCGAAGTTTTGCGGCGGCGCTCCTCGTCTGGTTGGCGATGGTTTCGGCGTGTTTGTTCATCCAAAGATTCTTGTGTATGCTGATCCCGAGATATTTGGCTGAGATAGCCCAGGGAATTCGTTGATCTTGCATCTTGATATGTAATGATCTCGTCGGGTAGTTCCTCGCAATGTGGTTGGAACGCTTGATCAGCAGGGCCTGTGTCTTTCCGACGTTCACTGTCAGCTTCCACTTGGAAAGCCAGGCAGGGAGTTCGTCCAGGTTGCGCTGGAGCTTGGTGATGGCGTGCTTCGGCGACACGGAGGATGAGTAGAGCGTCTTCCCTCACAGGAATGTCGTCGGTGTAGCAAGCGTACAGAACCGGAGATAGGCAGCTTCCTTGTGGTACTCCGGCGGCGATGGTGCGCTCGCTGGAGAGCTTGCCCTCGATCATTACGCGGAATCTTCTGTCTTCTAGGAATGACTGGATCACTCTGGTGATACGACGGGGCGAGTCGGACAGGGCTACCTTGTGAACAAGGCCGCGGTGCCAGACTCGGTCGAACGCTTTCTCCATGTCCAGGAATACTGCGACAGTGTTTTCACGGCGTAGTTTGGCCATCGTGAAATCGTGCAGTACCCTGGTCAGTTGCAGCGTGGTGCTGTGGTCTGATCTGAATCCGAACTGTTCTTGTCGTGGTGTCAGGAACGGCACCAGACGTTGTAGCAGGAGTTTCTCGAGCACTTTTAAGGTTGTCGACAGGAGTGTGATGGGTCTGTAGCTTTCAGGGTGTTCTTGTTGGGCTTGGGCAGCATGATGACTCTGCCGGATTTCCACCGTTGAGGAAAGTGTCCCGTGCGCATGATACCGTTGAAGAGCCGCGTCATCGCGGCCACAGTCCTCTGTGGCAGGCGACGGAGCGTACTGTTCTTGATGCCATCCGCGCCGGGTGCTTTCCTCGGCTTCGTCTTGAGAATCATCTTCCGATTTATTAGATTACAATTATATTTTTATATTTAAAGGCGATCCCAGAGCTACTCGACTCTAGACTCGGCTTGGATTTTGGACTTAAAGGAATGCATATCTTGTAATAAGGCTTGATTTTCCTATCATCGATGATAACCAAGTTCAATGTCCAGAATTAAGAATATTTTCATGATTCAAAAATACGATTACACTGCAACTGGAATGCAGTGTTGTTCAAAAACGATTATCTCGCGCCGTTTGTCACAATTATGCTGGCCTACTCGTTGCTTTGGTACACACAAAAGCTCAGATAGACAAATTTCCCTATACTCGTACAACTAACTCATAGTACAGATAGAAAATCATTATGATTATTATTTATTAACAAAGATTTATTATTTGAGATTACGCATTACACCTTTCCTCCTGATTTGATGGCCTGCAACACTTCTATGCTTCAAGCGATTTGAATGTTCATGGACGGTAGTGATCACTTACTGACAGTCATCACCCGTTTGCCAGACCTATAGAATAAAACTTAAAAGTGGTGGTAGGTCTCTCATATGTTAGAGGCCGCCTGGGTAGTTACCACTGCAATGTCTATCTCTCCCGTCAAACAGCAGTGTAAATGCACTGTTGTGCTTCGGTTTGAAGGATATTGCAGGCAGAATAACTACTGGATATAAGGTGCTATTTGGTTTGGCTACTGATCATGAGCAGTCGTATCGTTTACCATCAGGAGAATGGCAAGCTTGTATGCATACTTACCAATAAAAAAACCTCCTAAAGAACAGTACATACCTTCTCTTATGTAAATAACCTCGGTCTTCCATACCTCAATTTCACGAAAGACACCAAATCCGTCTCCACGGGTTGAATTTTAAGTACACAAATGTAACCCTTTGCGAGAAGAATTTTTGATTAAACTCTAGCTCCTTGCCAAGTGATTGTTCCACTTTGCATAATAACCTCCAGTGTGGCCCGACCGCTCGGTTTCATGTATTTCACATCTAAACCACATTCGAATTATTTACATGTAGAGGATGTTAAATTGGACTTTAATAATTAACAAATTGTATTTTTGTAGAGAGATCATTGTAATTATAAAATGTAATAATAATAAAATTTAAATAAATTAATATACCCACGTAAACTCTTGCCTTTTCCTCAGAAGGCGTAGGCAAAGAAGCAACCAAGTGTCGCCTTGTATTTTCCGTCCACGATGTGATATAGAGCCTATCTGCATATCGGACATAAATTTCTGACTCCGGACTGATAAAGAATAGAAAAAATCCAATCTGTGTCCGGCCCGAGATTCGAACCCGACACCATAGCTTTGGAATGATACCGTAGTACAACGGCGCCACCCAGACAGTAAATGAATTATGCTTTGAAGAAAAGTATTTTGCCTTGGATGTTGTACCCTAGTAATGTTGAATGATGATGATTGTTCTTAGATTGTTAATTACATCATTAGATATAGACTGAGAATCATCATATTAACAATTTAATCTAGGTTTCGGGATATTAGTCTTGTACTTATAATTTACTAAAAGCTTCATAGAAAATATGGAAATGTAAATCTTTACATGTTCGTAGTCCAACTTCAAATTAATTAATCATACCAATATTCTCAGTAAATACACTGTACTTCATTCGCGTAGCCCCTAGACAAAAAGTAATGCTGAACATTATAATACTGAAATCTGAACTCGATTCAAACTCCTGCATGATAAATTACGACAAAGCACATTTCCAATAAAACGGAGTTTCAAATCTACATGAACATTTTTATTGACACCGCATAATATTCTTGAACGCTTTTGATTGGTATAAAACGGAATGTAATAAAGGTTATGCTCGCACCCCGGGGTTGAAAAGCTTGTGTTTTGTGGAACACAAATATCACATTACCACCCCAAGGAGTTCTTTATGGTTCAATGGTTCAGTGGAGTAGGAGGTCTTTTGTCGTGCAATTGTAGGTTTGAGTGCCAAGTGTGGTTCTACTTTGAGTAGTGTTTGATTTGGAGACATTCGTTCGATGGACATGCCTTTGTTACCTTTATTGAATGTTGTTTACTTGAAACATATGTTCTAGATCTTTCTAAAATACATTCGTAAAATTTCTAGTATAGATTTACTTTACTAAATTTTTTATATATAAAGCAGAAGAGGATGTCTGTTTGTGCCCGATAATTTAAAAAACTACTGGTCCGAATTGAAAAAAAATGTATTGGATAAGTAATCTATCAAGGAATGCTATAGACTATATAACGGCACGCTATTACCAATAGGAACGGAGCAGTAGTGAAAAATGTTTCAAGAACCGGGAAATTTTATTCCATCGCGTGTGCTGTGTGAATAGTTGAAATTGCAATACAATAATGTATGACAGGATTTTTCCTCTTAAAAGGTCTAGCGGGACAGGATGGGATGCAACGGGACGGGATGGGAATTCACTTATAAAGGTATAATAATTAATTCACTCCTATTATTTAACCATCTAAAACAATACACCACAATGTAACTATAACTTACAGTTTTATTCTTAGTTCAATATTATCATTTCTTGCCGTCACCTCTATTCTCCCGCATGTTCTAACTTCTGACAAAGCCTTTTAAGAAGTTTGGACTTTAAAACCGTATAATAGATGTTCAGTTTCGCGAAGCTATTGAAAACTTCACAGAGCAAGTTTTTAAATAAGGTCATTGCCTCGACTACGAGATGTTAAAATGAAAAATTATATTTAATAAGATAGAAGTAGAGAATATTGTTTATGAAGTCTTTGCAAGAAATAATATGTCGAAGCCAACCTGAATTTCGAACTTTGATGAGTGCTCATTTAGCTACTTGATAGTATGTTGGTAATGGAACAGACGAGGCTGCCAACATTTTCACGGTGGTCTCGGGTCCAAATCCCAGGGCACACATCTGAAGTTTTAAAGTTTTCAAAAGCATTTATGTATTTATAGTCCATCATCATGCAGTATAACGGTTCATATATGGTATAATATAGATTTATATATACTATATTTCTTTAAAAATTCCAATATATTAAAAAAAAACACGAGACCAAAATATTATAATAATACTGTGTAATAAAAAAAATATGTTTCTATAATGTTACTATAATTTAAATGAATATTTAAATGATAAAAATTGTTAACTTTGTTATGTTTTGTTATTTTAGTTTTGTATTTGATTTGTAGTTATGTTTTTATAATATATTTTGTTTGGTAAAAGCTTAAAAAATAATAATTGACATATTTTTTGAATCTTAAATTATTGTATGCCAATATGGCGGGTCATAGCTGCACAAAACAATTTAATGTAACACCATTTTCACCAATGTACCACAATAAAGTATTTTGAATTTTGAAATTTTTGAATTTTGTTTCTCTTTTCTAAGACTATATTCTATACTAAAGCGCACATAAAAACAATGAGATGATTTTCTTAAGAGAAACTTTCTGTAGTCTCATAGTGCTCTGTGGCTGGCACAGAACATCATAACTCAATAAAATGTTATATCTAGAAAGGGATATAACCATACTGCCTTCATTTGCGTCACATGTATATTTGCATACTAAACCACAATACAAAAATTACGATCAGCTTTTTATAGATATTAGAAATATAAGTCTGCGTGGTTATTCATTGGAGCTTAAAAACCCCTTTTCATAGTTATTAAGACGAGACAACTGGCAAAATAAAGCATTGGACCATTCACAGCAGGAAATTGCAACTCCAACGCCGCCTAATTAGCTGCGAAAAATTAAGGCCAAAATGAAATTAAACAAAAGAGGTAAGCCATTTCACCCGCTCCGACACAAACAATCATTATATTATTCTAACAAAGACAGTGGATTGAGCGAAATGTGCTGTACAGCCTCCGCCATTTTTGAATGCAAAATGAAGCCATTTTTTGTTTTTTAGCAAAGTTAGGCATTGTTATAAAAAATATTTAAAAGCGATTAGTATTAGCTCGGTGATTAAGCTATTGATTTAGTCGTTAATATTGTATGTACATACATATGATGTTACTATCATATAAATAAATCCCATCAAAAACATCCTGTAAAAAAATTCCAAGTCTCGCAGCTCAGGTTTTCTACCGCAAAAAGTTGTGAGATACATGTAATACCAAGTCGATTAATTTATTTAGTCCTTAAGGGACCTTCTATATAAAGTTATTACGTTAGTAATTACCATATCAATATTAAAAATTCTTTTCGTTTTAAATAAATGGATCGACTTGGCCATCGCATGAAAACATAATGTATCGTACAATTTATACATAATGCTGCTGGCCAAGTCGATCTATTTATTTAAAACGTAAAGAATTTTTAATATTGATATGGTAATAACTAACGTAATAACTTTATATAGAAGGTCCCTTAAGGACTAAATAAATTAATCGACTTGGTATTAAAGTAAAGCCAACCTCACCTGCTCGCGGTGCACTCTGCTGACCTTACGAACGAGGCAATGGCGAACCTTTGGTTCCCAATTTATGGGTTGTGGGGGTCAGACGGCGGGTCGCCCCATGTAATACCAAAAGCTCCGTCATATCAAATGGTATGGAAAAAGGAAAAAGTGTTGGTACGGCTAGGGCGTCGCCGCAAAACGACGCGCAGGCCCATCGCCCTAAGCCTGTGACAAGTGGGCAAGGGCTACCGCGCAGGGTACGGGCGCGGCCAAAGACGCGAGTACCAACCAAGCTCCGTTTCGCCACATGGAACATTGGCTCTCTCACCGGTAAATGCCGAGAGCTTGCAGATGTTCTCGAGAGACGTCGGGTGCAAGTCGCGTTTCTTCAAGAGACGCGATGGAAGGGTGGCAAGTCTCGGGATATCGGGCAGGGTTACAAACTGATTTACAGTGAATCTCCCACTGGCCGGAACGGGGTTGCCGTAGTGTTGTCTTCGAGCGTTCGGGAGAGTATTCTTGAAGTCGACAGACGGAGTGACCGGCTTGTGCGGGTTAAAGTAATGATTGAGGGGGTTGTTACCAACTTGATCAGTGCTTACGCCCCGCAAGCTGGTTGTTCGGAGTCGGAGAAAGAAGCCTTCTGGACCCTTGTTGATGATACTATGCGTAATCTGCCCCAATCCGAGAGCATTGTGGTGGGTGGGGACCTGAATGGGCACGTAGGTGAGGACCGTCGGGAGAATGAGCGTGTTCATGGCGGCTATGGTTTTGGCGCACGTAACGCAGAGGGGGACTCTGTTCTCAGAGCCTGCCATGTGGCAGACCTGGCCGTTGTGAATACGTTCTTCCAAAAGAAACCCGAACATCTCATCACATACAAAAGTGGGCCCCACTCAACACAAATTGACTACCTGCTCATAAGGAGATGCCACATCAGCAAAGTGACCAACTGCAAGGTTATCCCGGGAGAATGTCTCACGACACAGCATCGTCTCCTTGTTATGGATGTGAAGGTAACACCGAAACCCAAAGTGACCGAGTATCGAGCACCAAGGATAAAGTGGTGGTTGCTGGATGGACCTGCTGTGCATGGTTTCCGCGAAGCTTTGATCCCCTTATTAGAAAATTGTATGGGGATCGAAGATGTGGGGGAACTGTGGGGCGGCATTCAGTCAGCAATCACCACCCTTGCGAAGTCGAAGCTTGGAACAACTAAGGGCGGTCGCACCCTTAACAGGGAGACTTGGTGGTGGAGTGGGACAGTCCGGGAGGCAATTCTCAGGAAGAAGACACTCTTCAAAAAGTGGCAAGCGACTAACTCTCCTGAAGACCGCGCTGCGTACAACCTCGCCAAATGCGCTGCAAAGCGAGCTGTGGCCAAGGCCCGACACGAGTCTCTGACCCCTCTGTATGAGAAGTTGGAGACTGTGGAGGGTCAAAAGCTCATTTATCGGCTCGCAAAGACTCGGGAAAAGGCGACACTCGACATTACCAAATGCCGATGTGTCAAGGATTCCCGAGGCGCTTTGGTATGTGAGGCTAGCGCGGTGAAGGAGAGGTGGCGCTCTTACTTCCACGGTTTATTTAACACCATACCTCTGGGAGTGTCCTACCCTGAATTGCCCCCGAACCAAGGTCTTGTTGCACCTGTTGCACCTGAAGAAGTTCTCTGTAGTCTTCGTCGCATGAAGAACCGGAAAGCGGTAGGGCCTGACCATATTCCGATATAGGCGTGGAAGTCGTTGGGGCTTCATGGTGTGGAGCTTCTTGCTGCGTTATTCAACCGCATCCTGAATACCAAAAACATGCCTGACTCATGGCGGTTGAGTGTGATAACTCCCGTATACAAGGGTAAAGGCTGTGTTCAGGAATGCGGTAATTATCGCGGCATTAAGGTCATGAGTCATACCATGAAGCTCTTCGAACGCGTCATCGAGGCCAGGCTCCGCCAAGAGTGTACTGTCTCTGAGTGTCAATATGGCTTCCGTCCTGGTAGTAGTACTACTGACCCGATATTTGCACTTAGGATGCTCGGCGAGGCATACAGGACGAAGAAGAAGCCACTGCACATGGCTTTCTTGGACCTGCAGAAGGCCTTCGACTGTGTGCCGCGACAGGCAATCTGGTGGGCGATGAGGGTGAAAGGAATACCGGAAGCCTATGTGGACATTATCAGAGACATGTACCTCCGATCCGAGTCCTTCGTTCGGACCGCCGTTGGCGATACGAATCCTTTCCCGATTGATGTCGGTGTGCACCAAGGCTCGGAGTCCATTCCTCTTTAGTGTTGTGCTCGACGCCATTACGTCTCACATCCAGGACCCTGCGCCCTGGTTGTTGATGTATGCCGATGACATTGCACTGGTAGAGGAGGACCGGCGACTTTTGGAGCGCAAGGTCAACCGGTGGAAGGAGACACTCGAGAGCGGTGGTCTGAAGTTAAATGTGGCGAAGACCGAGTACATGGCTTGCGGGAGTACGGACCCCCAAAGCATCGTGATAGGGAACGAACTTGCCGTGAAGACGGACAAGTTCAAGTACCTTGGGTCCGTACTGCATGAGTCCGGTGACATCGACCTTGACGTCAAAGCCCGTATAAGCGCTGCTTGGGCTAAGTGGAGGGAGGTCTCAGGCATACTCTGCGACCGCAGGATGCCGATGAGGCTCAAGGGTCTCATCTATAAAAGCATCGTGCGGCCGGTGCTCCTGTATGGTTCTGAGACGTGGCCTGCCCTCAAGCGGCACGTCCAGGAGGTTCACGTCGCGGAGATGAAGATGCTGCGGTGGATGTGCAACGTTACGCGTTTGGACAAAATCCGTAACGAGCACATCCGTGGCAGTCTTGGTGTCCGCGATGTGGCTGATAAACTCCAGGAATCCCGCTTGAGATGGTATGGTCACGTCCTAAGGAAACCGCAGGAGTACGTCGGTAATGTGTGCCTGAGCCTCAATATTCCCGGACCTCGACCGCGGGGTAGACCCAAGAAGCGCTGGCTCGATGTCGTCAAGGAAGATATGAGGGTCAATGGCCTTACTATTGAGGATGCCGAAGATCGGGCGAAATGGAGGAGAATTTGCCGGAAGGCGGACCCTGGCACCGGCCGGGATAACGCCAGGTAGAAGAAGAAGAAGAAGAAGAGGTATTACATGCATCTCACAACTTTTTGCGGTAGAAAACCTGAGCTGCGAGACTTGGAATTTTTTTACAGGATGTTTTTGATGGGATCTCACGTCTTTTTGTAGAGTCCTACTTTTTCCTTTTCGGTACTTCTTACTTCTAGAATATCACTAAAGATATTTCTTAAAGCCTCTGTCTTATGGATTTTTCTTATTTTTGTAGGTATCAATTTATCACAAATATAGCGGATTTGATTATTAATGTTCTTTCTTTCATTGTAATTGATATTTTCGAGCTATTTAGTCTATTTATTTACAAGTTTTTCTTCGTCATGTTATACAGTTTCATGGGCTGAATACACCATTTCCCTCTCTATATCCCCTCCTGTTATGCCTCATATATATAGATATCTATCTACAACTATTATTCAATTGTATACGAGTACAATGATTCATTAACTGCAAATGTAACTTTGTAATCCTATACATTTATATGGGATTACAAAGTTATTCACGCAGTTGGTCTATCTAGAAAACTAGACACAAATTATGAAATTTTTGAATTTTCCCTTACTTTAGACACTAAACACTAATCATATTCTAAATTTAAAGGTTCTATGTCTACTAGAAGTGCCTTAGACTTTTGATGATCGGTCAGTCAGTCAGTGAGTGACAAAATTAAGAAAGTTTGACTAGTTACAATTATTAAACTACTGGTTCAAATTGAATGAAATTTTAAATATACCGTATTTACACAATGCCTGCTTAGTAACTGAAAATTCAGGCTTCATGCTTTAGCCACAACGAAGTTATAGGGGGTTGAAAATGGTCTGAATTGCTTCGAGAAAAGGATGTTACGGCCTATAGCTCGACTTGGAGGGGGCTCGGCCGCGCCCCCAGATTTTTATGTTACAAATACAAAACATGCTACGGGATAAATTATGTCTAATGATTAAGCAACAAAAAAAAAATAGATCGCCAGAAAATAGTCACATAGTTACACGCATATAATTGTCCAGTTGCATCATTCCCAACAAATACAAAATTGCTTAAAACAAAGCTTGAAAGAATTTACATGCAACTTCAGGATGTATTTGAGTAATGTAATCAAAGGTTGCGTAGAAACCATGCAATTACGTTTCCCGTCCCATTACCCAAACCTCATTCACACGTCGAAAGTTATGCAATCAATCATAGCATCGCTGCGTATGCCAAACAGGTGTTCATTTCTTTATGTAAAATTAGTCTAGTGTATTTGATTACATATTTTTAGTTATTCATCCGTTTGATTAAAATAATACAAAGAAAATATGGAAAGTGGACCTTAATTAATTAGTGGTAATATTAAAAAACGGTAAAGGAAAACATCGAGAGGAAACCTGCATATCATAGTGGTTTGTATGATTTTCTAGAGTTCACATACTATAGACTCTCTAGTCCGCTAACTCGCACTCTTCTCGCACTAGGCCAGCGTGGTGGACTATATGGTCTAACCACTCTAAATCGATTTATCGATTATTTTCGATTGTGGAGGACGCTCGTATCCTACAGAAGGTATATGGGTGACGTAGATAGTATAAAAAAGATAAGTTTTATTTATATTACTTTTATTATCATAATATTCATTACAATGGCCAGCGTGGTGGACTATATGGCCTAACCACTCTGAATCGTACTCTCGATTCTAGAGTAGGCCCGTGCTCTGCAGTGGGACGTATATGGGCTGATACAGATTCATAACAATATTTTTTCTTTGTGGTGTGGAGACCACGCACAGGCAAGCGCAGTGTCCAACGCCCGCCTATAAGTTAGTTGGACGACCTGATTAAGGTGGCAGAAAGTCACCAGATGCAGGCCAAATCCAACAGGACAATTGAGTTCCTTGGGCCTTGGGGTCCAGGGGAGGCCTATGTTCATTGGTGGACTTACTGTAGCTGAAAAGAGAAAGAGAGATAATATTTCTGTCACAAAAATTTCACTGTTGAAAAAAGCCCCAAGCCAAGGATGTTTTTCTTAGCATTTGCAGGTGCACTCAACCCGCCTAATGGTAAACGGTCACCAATGGTCAAGGATCTTCGTAGTGCCAAACGGCCAGCATAACCAGATCGCTGCCTGACAATTTTCACTGAAGCGGCTTGCATCCAGTGACTTCCAGCAGTCTTTATAGACTTACATTAGACTCGCTACTGTTAAACGAAACCAATTTTCACCGCAAATTAATTGTCCGGTTTAACAAGTGCACTGACCATAATTTATAGTGGTAAAGTTGCACTAGCCAATTTTAACTCCGCCCTATATCCCGGCTTAACCGCTGTCTCACAGAAAACTTATGTGAACTTGTAAAGTAACTTCTCGTAGAGTTTCGTGTGAAATTGGCGGCCTCGAGGAACCTTAAATGCACCTTCAACTGCAGGGCATCTTGTATCAAAGTTGTAGATAATCTGAACCCTCCGTGTACCATGTGCGGTATCTTATACCCCAGCGGGTGAATTATTTATTATTATTGTTTCAAAAATATTAATATTAATTAATCCATTTATTAAAAGTTATTATGTTATGTTTTCAATAAACTTATTTTATATAGGTGTTTGTGTTTAACACATGTTATGGAGCGGAAGAATTAATGGACAAATACACTACCTCGTTGGCATCTGCATACAAAATGACGTCCGAGCATTTAACACAAAATCGTATATCGCGCAAAAGATAAGGCAATTTCGCTTTCACAAAATAAATAACGAAAACATCCGACGCTTTCAACGTAAATTATTTCCAGCCTCATTCGATTCAAGTCGCAGTAACCTTTCGCTTGTTATCGCTTTGAGCAATCTACACTGGGGAACCCTAATTTCCTGGAAAAGAAAATAGACGTATTCTAAAGATTTCGTCGTCTCACAGCTCGGCGCCGGGGGATAAGGAAAATCCGACCGGCGGAATTTATTAAAGATCTCTGTTTGATTTATTTGTATTGAGACTAAATAATGATGTAGTGAAATTCACGGAAAACTGTCGTGAATCGGTGGCTGTGCTGTTTTGTTTTGTTGAGTAGGACTACGAGAGGCATTATACCTTACCTCATCTCGATCATTTTACCTCATTATTCGAAGGTCCATTGATTACTGTGCCTCCTCCCTCCGCCACTCCACTTCTCACTGCCAAGAGCAATGTAAAAGTACTGTTGGGTTACGGTTCGAAGAACATTATAACCAGAGCTACTACTGGATATATTGATACTCAACATCTTAAGCCTCAGGATAGTGAGTGCATTGGAATGCCAGGAATTGCTTTGTAATGGTGTTGTTTGGTTTTGCTATTGCTTGCTTATCAGGCGAATGTCATACTCATCTCGCCCTTTATAACAATAAAATTATGCATTATAGTATGAAATTTATTTTATTTATTTAATTTTAACTACTTACTTTACTATTAAACACTAAACAATTTATAATAAATAAATACTGAAGTCAACCCGCACTAGGCCAGCGTGGTGGACTATATGGCCTAACCACTCTCAATCGTACTGTGGATTGTAGAGGAGGCCCGTGCCCTGCAGTGGGACGTATATGGGCTGATACTGAAATACTGAAGTAATTAAAATTTAAATCAAATTCCGAGTCAAATTCACAAAAATTCATACAAAATAAATTCCCTTTACTTTAATACTTCCAACACGAATATTCGTTAAAGTGATTCAAATGGGAATGCCCCTTGTAATAATAATAATGCAACAAATTGTGTTTTTGACAAAAAGAATGGACCGGACAAAAGCTCCGCGGAGCTTTCCCGTCGGGACTTTTATTTCACTCACAATGCGGAGGGTTGCTTTCGCCTTTTTGTTATGAAATTATTCATCTAACTCGACGTTTCTTAACCTGGAGCCCTTGAGCCAAAAGGGACACTTACGTTGAGATTTCAAAGGACCAAGTAAAAAGGACCTAAAATATATTTTAAGGAGTGTTTTAAGTACCCACATAAATATATTTTTAAAGGAAGTTAGTACATATTATGTTGTTATTTTTAGCTTAACATATTATTGATTAACGCATATGAAAATATGCATAGTAAATTAAATTTGTTTGTATTATTCAAAATTGAAAGAAATAATACTTAATTACATAAAGGCAGCTAAGAAAGCACACTATTTTCTTTTATAACTTAATCCCATTTGATCCTCTCAACTCTTTGTACACGTTCCTTTGGTTGATAGTTACTGTATTTTTACGAAATAGAAACTTTTACTCATGCCTCTTTCAAAGTAGAAACTTTACTCTCCGGGCCATTAAATATCCATACACCTTGGGACTATATTAATGGCTGTGGAAAATATTCGTAAAGTTACTACTCTATGTTATCAATATTCAAAAAAATCTTTCCATCCATCCATCAGCCAAAGGAAGTCCACTGCTGAACCTAAGCCTCCCCCAATGATTTCCACATTGAAAATTAAAAAAAACCAAACGTTAAAAAAACTTAAGTACAGTAACTGGTGCAAATTTATAACTCATTATTTTTTTTTTTTTTTTGCTGTGAATGGCGAGACGAGCAAGCCGTTCGCCTGATGGTAAGCGATACGACCGCTCATAAACAGTAGCAACATTCCACTGCGCTCGCCATCCTGAGACATAAGATGTTAAGTCTCAATATGTCCAGTAGTTGCTCTGGCTACAATGTCCTTCAATCCGAAACACAACAGTGCATTTAAGCAGTGTTGTTTCACGGGAGAAATAGACATTGCGGTGGTACCTACCCAGATGGCCTCTCACATATGAGAGACCTACCACCAGTACTTTTAGTTATTGGTATTCGCTGGGCCGCACAACACAGTGGCGTCGTCATAATGCGGGATATTGTCACCAGTATCCCCCCTCTCCCCTCCCCTACCCTCTTCTTCCCGCCCTACATCCACGAGGCAACGTACCAAAAATGCCCAGATTATGCTAATTATCCCATCTGTTATTTCTTGCCCGATATAGGCTGCAAGACGTATTCATATTAAAAATTTAGCAATAAGGTTTTCATCCGTGAAATTGAACTGCTTGGTTTTGTTGTAAAATAAGGTTTTGACGTAATAACATAATTTATGATATAATATTTTGAAGAATAATACACACCCATGTCCAGGTATGTATCATCAAAGGCAGTATGAGGATACTAGTGGCCATGTTTTTTTTTATCAAATTGCATGTTATCTGTCTGACAACAAAAGATTCGGATTACCATTTCAATTTATCACCCTAACGTAATACGGCAGATTCAAACATTTCACATACCTTCAATTGATGGAAAAACTCTCAGGCACGGAGATTTCTCTACCCTTAAAGAAAGAAAGAAAAACAAATTTATTTGTCACAACAATAGTCACAAAACATCAATAAAGCTAGCGACAATTAAAAATATACAAGTAACTTCGAAAGCCTGGTCTGCCTTTCGAAAGGGTTGAACCTACAACTTCAGTGTGACTGTCCAGTCTGCACCTAAATGAATTATCGCATTCTCCAACCAACTATAACCAACATTCACAACAATCACACTGCTTCCAAACCATAATCGCAAAATTAATACCCAAATTCAGATTTCGTATTATTTAAATTCGTAACGGGAAAAGGTGGGTTTCCTTTTAATTTCCAACCACACTGTTCTGGCGCAATTAAAAGAAATAATTAAACAAGAATTGCCATGCAACTTACTCTCCGGTAATGAAAGCGATTTGTTTACACCCCCACTTTCTATTAAAGGCATTTTAAAACATACTTTGGTTTGTTTTTAACCTGACTTTTCAGTCACTGAGCTTCGCTGGGGTGAGAAAACTGCTATTTCAGAAAAAAATACCGTACTAATAAGTTTCTGTATTCCTTCAAAACTTTTTCTGTGGAAAGTGCGTGAATTCTGGATGTAGAAATAATAATAAATAAATAACTCCCAAGATTCACATACATAGCGCAAACCCCACACTAAGATCGAGTCTTATTTCGTGGGTATCAGGAACTACGAGAAACTTTTCGGTCTAGTCTAATAAGGAATATGTATGTGACTGTTGAATGTATTTATAATTTATAAATAAGTACTATGGAAAATAACAACGGAATAATACATAAAATATTATCTAAAACAAGTGTGTAAGCATTGTATGTGTATATACTATGAATATTACGAGTATTCATTACGTCATTAGCAGGAACAAGGTCACTTTAATCATGCGGGCCTCCTGTATCATAATGAATGTCTTTTGATGTTTATACTTACATGTTTATACAACGCAACCTATCTCATATGCCCTTATATGATCATATAGCCGAAAATCTCTTACATATTGGATTCCTTTCCCGGGATAGAGAACAAAAGGCCAATATTTCGAGTCAAAATTAGTAAATTTCGTCGTAATGATCTACACCGTATTATTTACAAGTATCGTATAGGGAATTTCGAAAATATTTTATATATAAGAAACTTTTTGCGAATACAACCGATGCGGATTAAATAATATATTTATTTTTTATTGCCTCGGTGGCTCAGTTGTATGATAGCAAAGCTGAGGCCTTAGGCTCGAATCCCGGGTCGAGCAATGTGATATTAGATTTTCAATTCATTATAAGCCCCAAAGTCACGAATTAGTGCTCAATATGGCGATAAGGTCACCTATTACATCATGGGACTAATGATACAACACGAAATGTGGGTGTACTGGTTGCACCTCTGCCTACCCTATTTAAACGAAAGGCGTTAGTTTATTTAAGCATGATTATTATTTAAATTACATTAAGCATATTTTAAAAGTTTCTTATCTGTTATAGACTACACATTTTTTTTGTTTTATTAATCTTAGGTAACCAAACAGATGGATATTGATAGTCAATCACCACGCACTAAAACGGTAAAGGAAAACATCGTGAGGAAACCTGCATACCATAGCGATTCATAAGAATTTCTATGGTATGTAAGTCCGCCAACCCGCACTAGGCCAGCGTGGTGGACTATATGGCCTAACCACTCTCAATCGTACTCTCGATTGTAGAGTAGGCCCGTGCCCTGCAGTGGGACGTATATGGGCTAATACAGACAGACAGACAGAATCAAACAGAACAATAGTAACAATAAACATACTTATTATTAGTATTGCTTGACACGGCACGCATTGTAAGGCGGTTCCTCACTTTGGGCTCCTAACCACCGGTGGCTTGGATCTCGAGCCTCGCCATCGTTGGATAACTTTTTATATTTTTATATGTATTTTGTATACTAATATTATATATATAAAAATGTAAAAAAAAATAAATTTGAAATAAAGGAGAATAACATACTTAAAATGTTAATAGTCAATCCAGCAAAGTTTTCACTAATTACTTAATCATTAACAAATTGTGTGTACGTATTAGAATTAAAGACAAGATAATTAAATCCTGCTAGTGCATGCTTCAGTAAAAAAAATACTTAAAGTAATTAAAAAAAATGACGTCTACATCAAATTTTACTATTATTAAAGACGACTCAATTATGTTATGTTATGGGTTATATCAAAGGAGACCTTCAACCATCTGCCATTCATTCTGCCATTCAACGAAGTATCACTTCTTATGGTGAATACACATTTTAAATATTTCCGTAAAGCAACATCCTCACCATAAACCTAAATCGATTTTCGAAACGGTTATTGGTTATCGTCAGAATCTTTTTTACTGAATAGTCGTGTATTAAATATTATTATTATATATAGTATATTAGATATTTTCTTAACTAAAAATGTATTTATAAAGAAGAAAAAGTCAACATTATTAAGTGAGCGGATAAGTTTTTATTGTCTGAATAGTCATAACTTTTTATTACTGGTGGTAGGTCTCTTATATGTGAGAGGCTGCCCGGGTGGGTACCACCGCAATGTCTATTTCTCCCATCAAACAGCAGTTTAAATGCACTGTTGTGTTTCGGATTGAAGGACATTGTAGCCAGAGTAGCTACTGGACATATTGAGACTTAACATCTTGTGTCTCAGGATGGCGAGCGCAGTGGAATGCCAAGCATTGCTTTGTAAATCAAGGTGTTGTTTGGTTTTGCTACTGTTCATGAGCGGTCGCATCGCTTACCATCAGGCGTACGGCATGCTCGTCTCGCCATTTAATGCAATAAAAAAAACTTGAAGATTTTATTTTCAATGATAAAGTTTTTATAAGGAGTTAAAATGTCAATAGTTGTGAATATTTTTACGACTAATTGTCAAAGTGATTACAGTGTATTTGGAGATCTATGCAATTCTGCCTAAATAGCGTAACCACACTATGCCGCCCTGGTTGAAACCCAATATAAACAGATTGATCACGAATGTATACTTGCATTGATCAACCTGATGGGTTTTCGATTATCGTGTATAGTGTTCGCTGTTTGGGAGGGTAAGAAAATCGAACCAAAAGCTATTTATTAACCATTTTTGGACTGCCTCAGTGGTGCAGTCGTCCTACAATATGATTACGTAGTACGTATAGTTTCGGTTTCGAATCCTGGGTCGGGCAAAGTGATATAAGATTTTCTATTCACTACCAACCAGGTGTCTGGAATTCGTGCCGAGTTGGCGATAGACTCACACCTCTATCACAGCGCGGGTTGGAACAAAAGACGAAACGCGGATATGCTGGTAGTACCTCTGCCTACCTCTTCTAGGAAAAATAAAACATGAGTTTATGTTTAGATTATTTTACAGAAATAATAGTAATAACTTGTGAACAAATCATCAAACACCAATCTATGTGTCTAGTGTTGCACTACTATCACAGGCACTCACTTTATCAAGGCAGGAAGGAAAATAAAATACACAGAAATATTTCCTGCATATTTTTTACTCACGAACTTACTCAACAAGACATCAGAAGCACTCGACACTACACACGCGACACACGTAATGAACGACGCGTACGCTCGCGGCCAAGGAAAACGGAAAAAAATGGTGTTTTACGTTTAAGAGCGTTTATACCCTGCACGCGCTTTTTGGCTTAAAAACAGGACTTTTCAAATGAGTTAATAGCCACCAATAAACAATTTAAAGGAAAAATAATTATTACTAATTTTAGAAAAGGTTGTCATCTAGGGATTTTGGTGGAAAACATTATAGATTGATGGATAATTTGTGAGTACTATACGGATTACTGAACACAAGTTTCGTTATTTAGGCTTTAAATGGCAATTTAGAAGCTTAAGATATCCGAAACCATTAAATATAAGATAAAAATAAAAATATCATCAGACTAATAAAACCCTTATGGAGGGATTTTGCTGAGAAAAATAATCTTTTTGTGTTTAGTTCCTGAAAAATAAAAATTTAAACAATGCGAAATTATTCAGAAAGTCTCGTTAAGAACATATTTTTTTTCACCAACTTATCGTACATAATTTTTTATAGTAATTGCATATTACAATAGAAGAACATCTTATCAATAAATTACCATTTTTATATTTCAACAAAATCAGTTTTCATGTTTTCTACAAATATTTTAAAAACCACTATAAAACACGCTGTCCGACGTGGATCAAATCAGACCGCCGCAAGGCCTTCTAGAGGAAGGACGTATCGCTCGTCGCTCCGGCCTGGCTGCACTCGATTATGCCGCGCGTAGTAAAAATAGCCACGCGCGGAATGCGATTACCACATCTTAGTACTTTGGTAGTAAAATATTTAATTATTTTTATTACCTACAATGATTTTGTAGTGAGTATAAATTATGTTTCAGGTAATATAATGGGATGTAATCCCGAGGCTAAATTATGTTATGTATTGTAATATAAAATTAAATATATATCGTAATTGTAAGGGGTTGTAAGGCCCCTAACACTATTTATGTGTTCGAACACGAAATGATTAATAAAACGTCCGTAGTGTCTACTGATTGAACACTGATTTGAATGCAACTTAACAATGTAATAATAACGAAAATATGATTAGTATCCAAAATTTGTATTATTCTTTGCTTGCACAGTAATATTTGTATACTTATAATGCAAATAAAATATTTTTATGATATTATATTACAGTTACATTTCAATTGAATATTTGAAGCGCACGGATCAAAGTTGTTTGAGCCGATTGTATAGTGAGCCGACGCGGCAGCTCTACGCACACAGCTTTGGTCGCTTATGTGTGCGTGAAATTAACGAAGAAATACCTATAGTTGACTTTGCGCGCAAGGTGTATACGCTCTTAATACAGGCGAAACGCTTTATGCATGATGAAAATTAAAAGTTGCGAATGTTCGTTTTGTGAACTCTTATTGTGTGAATTAATTTCCAATTGCGTAGTTTTCTCTTTTATACAAATTAATTTTAATTTGACAGCTTCTGTGGCATAGTTGTTCGAACACAGTCTGTAAAACGAGAAGCCACGAGTTCGATAAATGTTTGTGCTATCCGCAGATATTTGTTTCGGTTTTGGATATTTGTGAGATCGATAGGATCTCGTAGTTCCTGATACTCACCATATAAGACTTCATTATTCTTGATGTGGGATCAGGACTATGTATGCGACTGTTGGGTGTATTTATGTATTTATTAGGAATGTAAATTGCGGCTGTACAACATAAAATATTTAATTAAAAATGAAATATTATACAGGCTAGAAAATATGATTAAAGTATACCTAACTATAACTACATTGCTGATTAGAAAAGGGTATCGTTAATGTATCATAGGTCTAATTCTTTGCATTAGTGAGAGTAGTAAAATGTTGGCATCAATTTTCATAAACCTACACATACTTTCTGTAAAAAAGAAATTCTCATACGTAATTACATTCGATAAATTATATAACATAGAGTAAAAAAAACACGTATTTAGTTCGCAAATGTGGACAAATCCAAAATTTATCATGCGAAAATAATATTGTTTTGTTTAAGAAATATTGCTCAAAAAATAAGGCGATAAAAAATAAAACGATCGAAATTTTTATACGATACGAATATATCTACTCTGTAAAAGTTCGAATTTGTATAACGTACATCGTAACCATAAGTTTATGGTTACGACCTTATGGTCGTATATAAGTCAATATCGACCATAAGTATATGTAGATACATTCGTATCGTATATAAACTTCGATCATCCGAAGTTTCGAACTTCGTTTCGGATGAATATAGTAGGGCCCCAAACACGTCTTTTACATATCAAGTAAGAATAACGAGACTAAAATCCCAAGTTAACATTTTTCTATTATTATTTACCTTACAATAGCCCGCACTGTAAAAAACAGGAATATACTTACGCGGAATAAAATTAAGGACAAATTAGGGTTGTCGCAAAAACTTATGTTGCATGACTTCAGTAGTGTTAGCCACGACCACAAAAAGTATAAATCCCTTCTAAGTGCGTGATAAATTGATGTAACAAGGTCAGGGAATCTTGTTAGGTCACGCAGGGCTGTAAACTGGATGGTAAAGGCCATACACCATGTGTCCGCGTGATAAGGGTGGACAGTACAACACGTAATTGACAGCCCTGCAGTAAATACTACGTGGATTTTTGGGATATTTAGTTTGACAGGTTGGTGAATTATTCTGTTCGGCTGTAAGGTTATAGGGCAGGTGAATTTGAAAACATATTTGGCTGATTATAATACGCTGTTAGGGTTCCTCATTTAATGCGTTCATCACTGCATCTGAATTTATTGGGTATTTTGTTTTATGCCTGCAATTGCGAACTAAGATAGGAAACCTAAATAAACTAATAACACATATTAATCTCGGGACTGGGTGTTTGTGAGACCTAAAAAAGTCTCTTGTAATTTCCGATACCCACGACACTAGACTTAATTGATCTTAATGTGGGACTTTGTGTGTGACTGTTGGGTGTATTTAGTTAATATAAAACTCATTACACACAAACTAATAGTCAACATAAAAAAAATATATAAAAATATACCCACAAATTTTAATACTGCTGAAAGTCCTTTACATACTCACGAAGCGGTATAAAACCAGTATTTTTTGTGGAGTGTACTGAGCATTCTTGTCATTGTACACGTGACACGGGAGCATCCTCACGTCCTGAGGGATAGCCGAGCGGTCCTTTAGGACGTTGTAAAGGTTAAAGGTTGGGTCTTGCCTTCCAAGCGTATTTTTTTACAAAACAGTTGTATTTTCAGCCGAGTTTTTACAGGTATAGTAAAATTTCATGTGCTGACTAAATCACGTATGAGAGGAAGTATAGATTTTTATTTTTATTTATTTATTTGAATAGTACTATTATTAACAATCAATCACACTATTTAGGTAATTATTAATATGTAAAGAATAAAACACAAAAACTTTTATATAGTAATCAGTATTTGCTCCAACGTTTGTAAGTTAAACTATTTCAAAACAATTTCGAACTGAATATTTATGTTCTAATCAGCGCATTGTCCGCTGCATCACTGTTATAAATATTTTTCTATTGACTGTTAAAAACAAGAAATATACATATGACCTTATATGTTTGTAGTAAAATATATAATCTAGACTATGACAGTTTTGTTGACTTTAATACCGTCATAAGTTGGAGCTGAGAGAAAAATAAGTTTTTAATAAACTTAGAACAGGCGCTGCGAAGTTCTTGAAATAGTGTTGACGTCACAAGGGGTTGGATGCGGTTTTTAATTCTTCTAAGTAAACTTTTAACTGGCGAGCAGTTGGCGTCAAAGTGCTAGATTATATATTTAAATAGTAAAATTATTAATGGCGAGAACCGGAGAAAAATTTTATTCTAACAAGTTATAATATGTGTTTTCTGTATATTTTTAATGAATGAACACTTAAATAGAATGAATGTTAAATAGAAATGTTGGCAAAGTAAATTATTTGCAATGCAAAAAACCTGATTAGTAAAAACATTTGATTCTAAAATCATATGTTGACACAGAAGGAATTAATATAGTAAGGAATGTATTGTGGCAGGTGTGTATTTTCAGTTCCACCGGAAAAATAATTAGGAAGGTTTGATACAGTTCATTATGCTGCTCAAAATTAGTCGACATTGAATTATCCCGAAACATGAAATATTTTTACAGGTTATTGTGAATAAATGGACTAAGGCCTAACATTTCACAATCAAATTCTCGATCGTTGAGGTTTGTCATATCCTGCAGTGGGCCATCTATTGCTAGGTTATTATGTATATCATGAAAAAGTCTAACGCCCGAATACTCGAACGCCATTCAAATAATAAGTTTCTCAAATGTACTGGCTAAATGGGCAGTGCGCTGTTAAGAGCAACTTATTATTTGAATGGCGTTCAAGTATTCGGGCGTAAGTGCACCATAATATTTAAGTTTCGTCCAGTATTCAGGCGTTATACAAGTAAAGACTCCAAACAAGTACATGTTTCTTACCTGCTAACACGTTAACAGTATAAATACCGAGTGACACCACAACATCTGTATAATTAATAGTTCAGTTAGAATCAAATATACAGCGAGGAGTGTTCGCAGCGCGGGCATTGAACAGTCCGTGCATAATGGAACAACCACGCTGGCGCTTTGTCTATGGTTCTAACCAAATTATATCGAGTCGGGATTAATTAACTATGACGTGTGCGGCTCTTCGAATTATAAATACACAACAGCCACATAGTCTCGATAATACAATACTGGACGTGATAAAATTGGCGAAAATTATAGTTGAGACCACTTTTGATTGATCATACTATGTGTGACTCTGTGCGAAGGTTAAAGATGTAGTCGCTTTTTACAGGCAATTATCTTCTCTCTTCTTGGTCAATACACCACATAGGCTTCTTTTAATGTTAACTGCCAGCTGATATTAAGGTATGATATTTAATTTGACCGACTTGTTTCTCATCACCCCAAACGACATTGTACAAAATTTGAAAAAACGTAAGTAGATTTTTTGCCAAAAATCGTAATTTTAGTATACCATTTTTAACCTACGATAAGATTATTTTTTGATAGTCAACTGCCACGCACTAAAACGGAACGGAACGGCGAAGGAAAAAATCGTGAGGAAACCTGCATACCATAGCGATTTATAAAAATATCTATGGTATGTAAGTCCGCCAACCTTCACTAGGCCAGCGTGGTGGACTATATGGCCTTACGACTCTCAATCGTACTCTCGATTGTAGAGGAAGCCCGTGCCCTGCAGTAGGACGTATACGAGCTGATGCAGAAGAAGATTATTTTTGTGCTTAGCTGAACCTCGGTTTTGTTGCTTACCTGAGCGATAAAAAGATTCGTACCCATATATATACATACCCATACGGGTTGTTCAAAGGCCTTGAAACTAAACTCGCGTTTTTTGATAAAACTGCCAGGTAGTTTTTTTCATACATTTTCATAGATCATCACTTGATAGAATATTACTTCAGATGGTTAGGGTCATATAGTTTAAAGTAATACTATATAACAAAATGATCCGGTATATCCCAGCAACTTAAAACAAAGATGACAAGACATCTGAAAATATTTAACTCCTTAAACTTCAAAAAACTATATATATACCGGGTATCTCAAGACTGCTACCGAAAACGAAGCCGGGTGGTAGTTTTAGTGGCTACAAACACAATGCAATTAAAAATTTCGCATAGAAACGCGACATTTATTTTTTATGATTTTTTAAATATTGTCATTTTTGGGTGGTAAATCCTTAGTTTTTGCTAAAATAATAATTTAAACTCTTTTATACCTTAGAGTATTTATAAATAAAAGGGTATACACTATTATTTTAAGAAAAAACGTATTTACCACCCAAATATGGCCATAGAAAAAAAATAACCAAAAAAAAATTGTCGCTTTTTATTGCCACTTTTTCTGTTGCATTGTGTCTGAAGTCGCTTAAACTACCACCCGGCTTCGTTTTCGGTAGCAGTCTTGATATACCCTGTATGTATGCTTTAGAACCTTTCCTAACAGAACACATGCTGGAAATTCCACACATACCCACCGCATAAAAGACATATCAAGAGCACAAACCATTCAAGCAGTTACAATACACGTAAGGAAACACAGATGCCTCATTAATTATTTCTTTATAAGAACGTGCCACATCAGCTTGTAGAGTTGTAAACTGACCAACTTTTTAGGTAGGTACCTCTATAATCAAGTTACGGAGCCTTTACTTTTATTTCCCTTTCGTATACGTGACTATTGGCGGTGTACGATTGCTTTTCAATCTCATTTACAGCTGTATGTTCACGCCTGCAATTCAATGAGTGATAGTGAAACTGATATTGAATTATTCTATTAATATTCAGCCCGAAGTCAGGAATTTGTGCCTGATATGGCGATTGGCTCGCCCCTATCACATCGTGGGAACAAAGTGAAAAGTGAATCCTGGCAGGTGGAGGTGCCACCTGCCCTTCTGGGAAAAAGTCGTGAGTTTATGTATCTAAGTATTTCCGAACGATACGACACTAGTAACCTATTATTATATATGGCGTAGATTCTAGCCCGCGCTATAAGACAAATAATTCGAAAGACTTTAAATAGAGCTCGTGATTAATCTTCAATCGAATTCATGACGCTTCACAGCTTATACACTCTGACAATAGAAAAATAATATGGAATAAAATTAACGGCCTAATAGACGGTCTTAAAACCCATTTTAGTAATGTTTTCTCCTTTCCGAACTACTTTTGAATTCAGTTTGAGCAAAGGAAACAAAACATTCGATATTTAAAATAGGTTTTGAAAGCGTCTACGAATAAGGCCGTAAATGTTATTTTAATAAGTTATTTAGCTTCCAAAAAAGCTCGCCATGTTTAAAAAAAATGGTTGCCTGTAAAGTCGGTTTTACGGGCGAAGATTTTACGTGACAACGTCTTTTTCTCGGTAGAATATTTATTGATATGAATATAATTAAATTGCACAATAGGAACAAGGAATTGAATGAAAATAAGAATTGCACAAATTTTAACTATAGAAATATATTTTGTTTACTAAAACATTGTACATGTAATGACGAATCTAAGCACTCCATATTTTCACTACAGACACAGCTGACGATACTTTAACCACACGTGTGAACTTGTATTGTGACGCTTTCTTGTTTTTCCAACGCCAAGAACGTTCGAGAAAGACAAAGACAGAGACACAAGCATGCGCCGATTCAATGCGCCTAATTCTCTAGTGCTGCGCGCGCACCGTTACGTTACCGGGCGTTACACTTTTTCATAAGTGACTCCCAGCCGCAACCTAATTTAAGACGTTGTCACGTCAATAAGAAAAATCGTATTTTGCCTGCTCTCGATTGTCGAGCTCGTCAAGACGATTCCTCTGACTCCAAACACGGGGGGTTTACTTTAAGAAATGACGGAGTTATGCCTGGACAAATATTTTAGGGGAGAGAGGGAGGAATTTGGGGATTTGGTTGGGGCCAATCTGTAGAGCTCACCGAGCCGGTTCCAAAGATACCAAACTCGGTGGGTCTACGATCTATATTGGCCGAGATAGGATTGGGGGGGGGGGTGAGGTAAATTTTCGGGGTGGGGGTAGGGGAGGGGGGGGGGTAGGTTTCGTGGGGAGGCTAATAGGCACTATTTCGGAATAAGGGTGGGGGAAGGCAGGGGGGGGGGGGGCTATGGGACAATTTTGGAAAAAGTGGGTGAAACTGAAAAATAATTCTCTAGTGCTGCGCGCGCACCGTTACGTTACCGGGCGTTACACTTTTTCATAAGTGACTCCCAGCCGCAACCTAATTTAAGACGTTGTCACGTCAAAAATGTATACTCTATCCAATATATTTGACTAGCACCTATTGAAATGTATGTTTTACTGGCGTTAGGCCTCCATATGTGAAAGGCCGCCAAGGAAGTACCACCGTGATGACTTCTCCCGTCATACATCAGTGTATATGCACTGTCGTGTTTCCGATTGAAGGACATTGTAGCCAGAGTAACTACTGGATATATTGAGACTTAACATCTTATGTCTCAGCATGGCGAGCACAGTAGAATGCCAAGCATTGCTTTGTTATTCAAAATGTTTGGTTTCCGTGTCGCCATTCATTGCAATAAAAAATACATCGTTTTCGGGCCTATAAATATATTTCGTAGGGAAAAAGTCGATACTTTGCACTGTTCCTCCGTGCGTGAATATGGTAATAGGCACAGTAATAGGGATTTGGCTTCAAGGCTAAGCTATGGGAATAATAGCCCTTATTATTAAGTGCATAGTTTAAAGGCTTTAATAAACTGTGAGTTCAATGTCAACAGGTCACAAATGAAAAATATTTTCTAAAAACATTATTACATTAATTTAATATTTTTTTATTTGAAGACTAAATGTCATCCCTATTGGGCCTCATTAATAAACTCGGATGAGCGAAGGATTAACGTTAGGCATTGGGCTAGAGAATTCAATCTATTATTATGAATAGCTAGATATTATTGACTATATTAATAAAAATCTATATTCTTCAGCCTAACATGATAATCATGTTATGGCAATCCACTGATTTTAAAAGTAAAAAGAACGGTCTAAATAAATTAGTCAATTTTAAAGTTTTGGGCTAAAATTTAATCCCTCGCTCTTCCGAGTTTATTAATTAGGCCCATTGCGTTAACCATACAATACATCATACATACAACCATACAATATATCGATACATAATACATCGTCATGAAATATATACCTTCTTAGCTATAGCTGGAAAACAAAAGTCACATAAAAAATAAGGAACCAAGGTGATACTATAGCTGTACTGTATAATACAAGTAGAATAAAGATATTCGGCCTGTGAGTTTGCCAAGGCATCGCAGACGCGCTGGCACCAACGCTTTTCCCTGAAACCTCAAAATTACGACCCCATAATTGTCTTTGATGTTAACGTCTACTATGCCAGTTTCGTTTATGTGTAGTATTAAAATGAGTGGAGTGTATTGTGTTGGAGCTAGGAATATTCAAAATTTAGCAATAATATGGGTAAGTTAAGATTTAAAGACTAGTTAAAGTAAAACGATAGGATACGGGTATATGTATCGTTTTTTTTATATTGAATTGTTTGTATTAGCAAATATACGTCTCACTACAAGGCACGGGTCTCCTCTATAATCGAAAGTACGATTGCAAGTGGTTACGCCTTATAGTCCACCACGCTGGCCTAGTGCGGGTTGGCGAACTTTACATACCATAGAAATTCTTACTAATCCCTATGGTATGCAGATATTTTCACGATGTTTTCCTTCACCGTTATAGTGCGTGTTGATTGACTATTAATACATACATGACTCCAGAAAGTCAGAGATTTTTTTCATTACCTAACGGTAATTTAAGTTTTATCATATGTGTCACTCTCATAGGTGTGTGCGAATAAAGATGCTTGAAGTATTGAGTTTTCTTGAAAAATCGGACTATAGTAACAGCATGTAGAACTGTAACTCATATTCTTATTGTCTTAATGGAATAAGACTTAAAGTCTGGAATTTGCTTTTGGAAACAATGTTCACTAAGTCTGAACTGCGACCGAGCACGTTTCCTCTTACGAAACTCGAATCAATCATCGTTTAATTCTGCAAAGACTCATCTAAATACTATACTTCAGAGTTTAGACGTTCCTATTGATAGAGTAATTTTGAGCCAGAGTTATCGATATAACATATTTTAATAGCCTGGCCTCGTGTTAGAATTCTGGTTTTACCGTGAATGTGTTTACAAAAAATCATTCCAGGCCCATCCTTGTGAGCCTGCAGTTATAAAAACGACCTTAAAAAATGGCTATGAAATCATCTTCCAGCAGTCGAACATATAAATAATATAATAAGACGTGGCATGACATATGTAGAAACTAAAAAAATAAAAAACATCAATACACTCCTGCTGAAGCAAGCTGGCTAAAAAACTTGGAGGTAAATTTTGGTTCACGCAGGATCAATGCCATAGGCAATGATGATTATATATAACTCAGTCTACCGCCTTCCACTGCTGATCGTAGGCCTCCCCAAGTAAGCGCCAACCAACCAGGTCTTAATCCATCCACTACCTGCCTAGGCAAGACATAGCGAATGATTATTTAGTTATTTGATCACTGCACTTTCGTTGTTTCTTTTCTTGCATTGCAACCCAAGGGGGGTACCATATTATAATTTATATTCACTCTAGTCCACCTAAAGGTTATCTGTAAAACATCACCGTTTTTCGATTAGACTACCGATTGTTGCACTTAATTTTATGTTTCCGTACGTACATAAACTCACGCATTTTTCCAAAAGGGGTAGTCAGAGAAGCCGGGACTCCCACATTTTGCATTGTATGCTTGCTCCCACGAGGTGATAGAGGGCGATTCTATCGCCATACCTGGCACAAATTCCTGACTCAGGTCAGATATAGAATAGAAAAATCCAATATCACATTGCCTGACCCGGGATACGAACCCGAGACCTCAGCTTTGTAACCTTAGCATAGTACAAGTACGCCACCGAGGCAGTCCGTCAGTATTTAAATTTCTAGTTATTATTACTTCTTTGTGTGTTGTACTATGAAACTTCTCTTTAAATCCATCCCATGGTTGTCTGTAAGACATTGCTATATGCGATAAGACCGCCATTTGTACTTATTTTTTTTTTAGTTTCTGAATATGATTTTTTTTATGTGTACAATAAAGATTTAAATAAATAAAATAAATAAATATGAAGTATGTATAAATAAATAAATAATAATATCAATATCAAACTGTCGGTGATTAGCACGAGTAAAACAGCCGGTCAAGTTCACAGTTATTTTATTACTGACGACGATTGATTGTCACTATGCGAGGCGCAGCTCGCGGGTGGGTAACAGATTTTTATTAATTGATGAGTACCTACATATCACTCCTTCTGCCTTATTTTGAACACCTAGTAAACAAAACAATAAAATAATATATCTCTTTTTTTTTTAAATGCATATTAATTAAAAATACTTAATTATTTTGTTTCTCGGACGCAGGTTGTAGCGTTGACTTGGTAGATTGGATGTTTGAGTTGATACGCCTGTATCGGTTGGAGACTCATTAGTAGTTGTAACTCCCGAAGTCGAGGCAACAACCTGTTCGGAGTCGTGGACAGCACTCTCGTGGCTCGCGTCACTCTCAGGCATCGACTCACTTTTTCCTTCTTTATCAATATTTATTTCATTTTGATTGTTGATTGCGCTTATTTCATCCGTCCCTTCTGCCAATGGTTTATCAATACTATGACTCGATCTCTGAGAAGTGTGAAAGAATATTGGCGATTGATTATCACCGGAATACCGCAACAATTGATCTACATGTCTTATACACAATCCGACCCCATCAACTGACACAACAAACATTCTATTTCCCAAGCTTTTCACAATATAGCCTAACTTCCATACAGATTTTTGTGACACAAAACACTTAACCCAAACTTTTTGATTTTTTACAAATAATCTGCACGGTGGCGGATTCATTACGTCACCGTTATCTATGGGTTTCGGTGGAAATAAAAGATCAAGTCGGTCCGTGAGCTCCCTGTTAAACATTAGTTTAGCGGGTGACTCACCCGTGCTACAATGTGGGGAGTTGCGGTATTCAAATAAAAATGATAACAATCTATCGCCTATCTTCTTGCAATTTATGTCGTGATTATCTTTAAAAATACATTTTATCATTTTTTACATGTTTTAACGGAATTTCCCGCTTGACCGTTACTGCAAGGGTGGTATATCGGAGATGTCATGTGCTTAACTCCGTAATTTGTACAAAAACTATTAAATTCATCATTATGTATTTTCGGATCATTGTCAGAGACGATTAGCTTAGGCAGACCGAATGTACAAAACAATTGTTTTAGTTTATTAATTAACAATGTTGAACATAATCCTTGCATTTGTACACATTCTAGCCATTTGCTGTGCGCATCTACTATAATAAGAAAGGTCATTTGTGCTATTTGCATGTAATCTATATGGATTCGCTCCCATGGCGCGGCGGGGCGCGGGCACGGCGCAGGGGGCGCACGCGGCGGCGCGGCGCGGCGCGGGCCTGACAGCGGCGCAGACGATGCATGCGCCCACCGCTTTCTCTATATCGCCGTCAATTCCCGGCCACCACAGTTTTGCGCGGGCGATACTCTTAGTTTTTACTATGCCAAAATGATCCCTATGTAACTCGTTTAACATCTGCTTGCGCAATGCAAATGGTATTATTATTCTATGGCCCCGCATTACGCATCCTTTTTCCACGTCTAAGTCCGTTTTACACTTAAAATAAGGTTGTATATTTTTACATTTAGGGGCATTCCACGCGAAGCGGACAGGTAAAAAATCTCGATGTTTCTGATTTCAGAAATATTTGAGTATGTTCTACCTATATATGTCCTTGATTCGTGTATCAAATATTTTTTTTAATATAGTGACTGGTTAAAGAATTAAGGACCTTTGAAATTTTGGCCAACTGGTGGGCATACAGTACTTCAAAGCCGATTATCTAGTCATAAAATTATTGATTAAAATAATTAAACCACTGGATTTAAAACTTCATTTAATGAGCTTTTTAAATGCATTTTTGGATACGAAAATAAATTGTTTTTTTTCCATATTTTTTTTATTTTATTTTTTTTAACTTCGATTTTCACAAACTTGGACCATTTCGATTTTTTTAATATTTTTTATGAAAATAGCTAGTATTGTATAGAACATCCTTGCCAAGTTTTATTATGGGTTGGGAAGTGGTTTACGAGCTATACTGGAAATATGCGCCGCACCGCGCCAAACGCCCGTCACGTGCGTGAGATTGCAGACATTATTTCTTTAGTACTTTGATATAATATTTAAAATAAAACGAATTATTTTTATGTGACTAACTACAAATTTATTTACAGGCTTATACAACTTTAAATGTCCACACTGTTACTTGTGCGTGTTACCATAACACCTTCAGTAGTAGGAATGAAGGCATGATATTTTTTTGTGCCTGGTATTGTCGCTGCCGGCTCAAATCTGCTTTTGAATGACTCTTTACGAGCATAGAAAATGTGCGTTTGTGGAATTGATTTTCTCGCCCAATGATACAAACGCTCAGCTGTGCTATTGCTTCGTTTGTAGTCTTGGGTAGCTCGCGAACGACCTAGGTGGGAAGAGCGCTCCTTTAGGTGAACTATGCGAACTAGTTCATTGAAAATCCCGCTCTTAGTTCTTTTTATATTTCTTTTAGCGTCCACTTTACTAGACAGTGGCGCTATGTTTTCGATTATTTCGATAAAAGATTTTATGTGCCATAATAAAAAAGTCAACTTTAATTCATACTTTTCAAGTATTCTAATATAATTACACATTATACTAGGAACTAGCCTAGCTGTTGACTAATCATTAATATAAATTATTTTATTTTTCATTATTTAAATAAAAAATCTCATATTACATAAATGGACGTGTAAAATTTTCATGTAATACTTTGTATTTTTTAAATAAAATAAACAAAACTTAAAATAAACATAACTATATTTTTTTCTTTATGTATTGTTCTTACTAAATTATTATTTCAAAAAAAGAACTAATGAACTAATAGAGCGAACTAGTTCATCCTTGGATTATGAACTAAATTGAGCGCTCTCTGTAGTGACCGGTTAGGCCCAAGCCTATTCGTTTGACGCCGATTGTAGACTAACTCGAGTCGCTAGACGTTTTAAGTTGCCCCCAAGTCCATCACATGGCCCTTTGCTGTGAGCAGTGGCATGAAAATGAAATTCTGCTTCTTACCAAAATCCTGTTTAAAATAAAACAGCTAGTCTACAATCGGCGTCAAACGAAGCAATTGCACAGCTGAGCGTTTGTACCATTGGGCGAGAAAATCAATTCCACAAACGCACATTTTCTATGCTAGAAAAGAGTCTTTCAAAAGCAGACTTGAGTCGGCAGCGACAATACCAGGCACAAAAAAATATCATGCCTTCATTCCTACTACTGAAGGTTTTATGGTAACACGCACAAGTAACAGTGTGACATTTAAAGTTGTATAAGCCTGTAAATAAATTTATAGTTAGTCACATAAAAATAATTCGTTTTATTTTAAATATTATATCAAAGTACTAAAGAATAATGTCTGCAAGCTCACGCACGTGACGGGCGTTTGGCGCGGTGCGGCGCATATTTCCAGTATAGCTCGTAAACCACTTCCCAACCCATAATAAAACTTGGCAAGGATGTTCTATACAATACTAGCTATTTTCATAAAAAATATTAAAAAAATCGAAATGGTCCAAGTTTGTGAAAATCGAAGTTAAAAAAAATAAAATAAGAAAAATATGGAAAAAAAACAATTTATTTTCGTATCCAAAAATGCATTTAAAAAGCTCATTAAATGAAGTTTTAAATCCAGTGGTTTAATTATTTTAATCAATAATTTTATGACTAGATAATCGGCTTTGAAGTACTGTATGCCCACCAGTTGGCCAAAATTTCAAAGGTCCTTAATTCTTTAACCAGTCACTATATTAAAAAAATATTTGATACACGAATCAAGGACATATATAGGTAGAACATACTCAAATATTTCTGAAATCAGAAACATCGAGATTTTTTACCTGTCCGCTTCGCGTGGAATGCCCCTTTAATTTTTCGAGGCCACCCCTTATTGATATACCTAATTACCGTTTGGAGGACCCTATCCTTATCAACCGCTTGTTTTATTTCATTAAAAGAGACAGGTAGGCTGTCATCCAAAAATTTAAATAACGAACCTGATCGTCGACGTCACATTCCGGTGACGTTTCATTCAGAGGCGCTCGGGAGAAATAGTCCGCTACTACATTATTATGACTTGAAATATAACAAATTTCATAATTATATGCTGAAAGAAAAATAGCATATCGCTGCATCTTGACGACCACTTTTCTTTTCAACACTTTTCTTACCAAATATTGCAATGAGTGGTCTATGGTCCGTTTTTAGAATAACGGTTTTCTCCCTACCATATAAAAATTGATGGAAGTGTTTTACCCCAAACACGATGGCCGTTGCCTCTTTTTGGACTTGGCTGTAATGTATTTCACTCGCTGAGAGTGACCTAGTAGCGATGCTATAGGTCGTTCCTGACCTGCCTCACCCTGTTGGAGCACTGCACCGAGACCGGCCGGGCCCGCATCCACGCTCAACACGAGTCGAGCGTCGGGATCAAAATGTGTCAGCACGCGCTCTGACGACAGTTCTTCTTTAATGGTAATAAACGCGCACTCTTGGGAACTTCCCCAAACCCAAGTTGCGTCTTTTCGAAGTAACTCATGCAATGGACCCAGTATTGATGATGCACGCGATATGAAAGTTCTATAATAAGTAATAATTCCTAAGAAAACGTTTTAGTTCTGTGACATTTATAGGACGAGGCGCGTCTATGATTGCTTTTACTTTCTTTGGACATGACCTTAATCCCCTTTTATCTATCACAAAACCAAGGTAAGTCACACTGTCTTTGAAGAAATCGCATTTATCCTTTTGTAATTTTAGGCCTGCGTCATGTAGCCTATGCAATACTTCCTGTAATCTAGACATATGAATTGCCTTTGTCGGACCCGTCAAACAAACATCATCCAACCAGCAACTTCACTCCTTCTATACCTGAGAGCAACGTTTCCATAGTCCGCTGGAAAATGGCCGGCGCGTTAGCTAGGCCGCACACCAGCCGTGTATACTTAAAGAGGCCGTGGGGTGTATTTATCGTGGTAAGCAATTGGGAATCATCGTCTAATATCAGCTGATTATACGCGTTACTCAAATCTAATTTGGTATATTTTTCAACCCCCACCCAACTTACAAAATACTTCCTCTATACGCGGCATCGGATATTTATCAATACACAAATCCCTGTTTAATGTTAACGAGTAATCGCCCGCAATTTTTATTTTTCCATCATTCTTTAGAACCGGCACTATCGGCGTTGCGTAATCGGAATGAGTCACCGGAACAAGTATACCTAACGATGTTAAACGGACAATCTCGTCATTCACTTTAGTTTTTAATGCAAATGGAATGGATCTAGATTTAAAAAATTTTGGTGTCGCTGTGTTTTTAAGCGTTAAAGATATTTTAAATTTATTAAATCTGCCTAAACCATCGCTCCACAAATCTTTGTATTTTTTTAATAAACAGCTCATTGCGTCCTCATAACAATCTTTAATATTATAAGCATAAACGGTATTTTGGTTATCTATGGGTAAAATATCTAACTTAAATTTATACATGAAATCACGACCAAGAAGGGGAGATCCGCCATTTTTAAAAGCATATTTTTTGTGTCATATTGTTGTAAGTTACATTAGAGACGAAATAACCAACAGGTGTTATTCTATGGCCATTGTGAAAACACATTCTTATATTACATGTTGATAAACTCAAATGACCAAAATATTTTTTGTAAAAAATATTAGACATAGCAGATATGCTAGCCCCTGAATCAGCCTCCATTGTTACGTTTTTACAATCGACCCTTACTTCAATAACTATAGGTTTATAGCTACCGTACCTTATATTAAAAAAATGGCATTCTTCGCAATCATCTTCACTTTGCTCGCTCCTACCGTCCACGTTTATATTATGCACACGGGCTTTACACACTTTTTTTAAGTGACCTTTCACACCACACTTTTGACATCGGTAACCTTTATATCTACACGAATCGGCACTATGATTTTGCAAGCCACACACTTCCCACCGAACCCTGGGAGAAGCTGCAACCGCCATGTAGTGACGCTTGATGGGACGTTGCTGCGGCCGCCCTGCCGCTATTGCCCCCATGCACCCCCTCGCCCGGCACCACCGCTCCAATATCTGCCACTCGATTTCCCCATCTTATATATAGGCTCCTGCTTCACGGATGTCTCGCTGACTCCCAGTTCTTCCACTGATTGTTGAGCCAACCTCGCGCTTGCCGCTTTCTCGGCGACCTCTAACGCTTTCGTGAAGGTCAATTTGATGGCATCTTGATCAAAGAGCTTCTTTCGCTCCGGTCCCTTCTGCAGACCAAGAACGAAACGGTCCCTAAGCACTGTCTCCAGAGCGGAACCAAATTCACAATGACTTGCCAGGCCCCGTAAACGAGCGGCCCATTCCGCCAATGTTTCCGTAGGTTCTCGAGTTGCACTGTAGAACTGAGCACGATCCGCGAACGTGCATCTTTTTGGCTCAAAATGATTGTCCAAAGCCTTGACTAATTCGCTGTATGATAACTTCTCAACTTCTCGAGAATACACAAGGTTTCGCGCTAAACGGCATGAATCGTCCGTTAAGTGGGTAATTAAAATTGCACATTTGTTCTCCTCCTTCACCGCATTCGCTTTGAAAAACTGTTCAATACGCATACGAAATAATGTCCAATCTCCCGACTTATAATCAAAATCGGAAATATGGCCTAAATACGACATTTCACTTTATGTATTAAAATCTACGCTGGTAATTAAATTCTCGTCGCCAAATGTACTGTCGGTGATTAGCACGAGTAAAACAGCCGGTCAAGTACACAGTTATTTTATTACTGACGACGATTGATTGTCACTATGCGAGGCGCAGCTCGCGGGTGGGTAACAGATTTTTATTAATTGATGAGTACCTACATATCACAATCCATAACATAATCACGACGAATGAATTGAAATGCTTTAGAAATAAATTTTATAGATATCAAATCACAACTGATGAAACAACTAAACGATAATATGATCTATCTGGTAATAAAATATCAGTTGAATATAATTTAATCATTTTTGGTTTACAAACAGCTGACGCAATACCCTGCATGTGGTTTTAATAAATGTCATATCTGCACCGCTCGTTTAATAAATGACATTTGACTAACACGACACCAACTATTATTATTTTTATTATTTATTATAAGCTTGTGATGTACTGCATAGCAAAGGCTTCTACGATATCCGACCTCAATATCCGCAATTCTACTGGGTTGGCCTACCACCCCGAAGATACGAAAAGGGGAAATTAACATCTTTCCTCTTCACACAAAAAAATACTAGTTCAAAAACTAAAAACACGCTTTAGTGTGAAACGAAACTAAAAAAGTAAAAATACTTGAATTAATATTAGAAAATAATTAATTAATTTAGTTAATTTAATATAAATATAATAATATAATTTATTTGCAGCATATAACAGTCGTACAATAAACACTTAAAATAAATCATATGACAATATTAATTTACAACAAGTGTTTGATTGAACTCTGATGCCCAAATAAAGATTTAACTTGTGGCACCAAAATAATGGTAGAATAAATAAATCTAACTCCTAAATAGAGTGACTTATATTAATGTTATAGTATCCCATGCTTTGTAAATTTTCGTTACCTACTTACGTGCGTACAGCTTAATAAAAGCGTATTAAAAATAAATAAAGGCCTCTTCTCCCGCTTTCCACACCAGTCTGCTTAGGACATTTTGGGACTACCTTTTTAAATAGGCGTCCAATTTATTACGCTACGTACGTCCAAGCCTTTCAAAGGTAAGTCGACCACGTTAAAGAAGCCTACCAATAATAAAAATCAAATAAACCAATTTCTTAAAGCAATGAAAACTTAGACACACAGCCTATATCCTTACAGTTTGAAAGCAATAAAACGTACGTTGTCCTCGCCTTGATTTTATTACGAGATCAAATTGATCGTCAACAAAAAACTTGCAGTGTAACCCTCCTTTATATACGTTGCTTATTTCCAAAGGAAGCCTTTTTATCCTCGTAGTAATAAGATTTACTAAGAGTGGGAAATTTTATTTCATTTAATGTACACGGTTTATTTTGGACCACTTTCGGATGCCCTTAGATCATTATTTAGATAACACGATATAGCTCTGAGGGTTAGCAGAACGGATAACCGCTGGAGTAAGCGTGTACTGGAGTGGAGACCGCGTCTTGGCAAACGTACCATGGCGTCCCTAAAAATAAAAAAGTGTACATTATTAATTTAGGAAAAACTGTATATTTACTATGATCAAGGTATAGGACATATTAAAAATATTAGCCATTCATTAATTAGTGTAATCAGTCATACAAAATGACATACCAAAAGCAAACCTCACCCATCCCATCAATTATAAATTACCTGCGATGTTGTGACGTCAACACACAAATATTACAGCAAAATCCGAAGGTAAAATCATCCGTTTTTAATCAATATTGTACTCGTTGAAAGTAACGTAATTGACAGGCGAGCGACAGAGGAGGTAATGAAGCAATAATCGCCGTTTTATTCCTTTATGAAATATTAATTATTAATTTAATTTTGAGGTTTTATGACAGGCTGAGGTGCGTGATGGCCTGTTGGTAAACGGACCAACCGCGCCTTCTATCAAGTTCAAGGTGGTCGCGGGTTCAAATCTCAGTTAATCACCACACACTATAACATCGTGGGGAAACCTATACTATTACGATTTGAAAGAAATTATATGGTATGTAAAGTCCGCCAAACCGCATTAGCCAGCGTGGTTGACAATATAGCCCAACCCATATCAATCGTACCCTCGATTGTAGAGAAGGTTCGTGCCCTGCAATGGGCCAAATGTGGACCGATATAGAATTAGTCAGGGAAATAACAAAAAAGTCATTTTTCTTTTAACTAGCGGCACTTGCCACTGCTAAAAGTAACAATTAAACTAATATTCTTGTCAAGCTGTTTACCACCTTTGGGACGTTTAGGTGTCATATCGACTGTAGTCAAGCGCTAAAACATGCTAATTTGCGTCACGAGACCCATAAACTTGAATTTTTGAGGTTGAATATCGCCGCAATATGCTTAAAGTAGTTTGAAGTAACTACAGAACCCTGAAAGTGTGAAGCAACATGCCTAAAATATATTTTATGCACTAAATTATCAATATAAAATTCTTGCTATCATAAGTTTTTCCTTTGATAATTCCCACTACTTAGTGGTCACAAATGTACGGAGTTAAAATTCATCGTAATAAACGAAAGCACATCACTTATATTGATTTTGAGAATGAAAATGTGTACTACAAAGCGATATGTAAACTAGCCCACTATCTGTATCAGCTCATATACGTCCCACTGCAGGGCACAGGCCTCCTCCACTCGGGAGTACGATTGAGAATGGTTAGGCCGTAATCACGCTGTCCTAGTGCGGGTTGGCGGACCTTACATACATACAATACATACAAATCGCTGTGGTATGCAGGTTTTCTCACGATTTTTTCCTTCGTCATTATAATGATAAGCTGTGATTGTGTGTTGGCTGACAAGTCGTCAATTCACAGAACATACATATTGTTTCTGGATACAAATAAAATATCTAATAATACCAAAAATGAGCGTCTAAATAGGCCTGTATTTGCTGTAATCCTGAGAGGTATTGCGTCATTCGTGGGAATGATTAATCGCACAGCAGATGAACCTAATACTACATTAACCTGGAACATCGCTTCTCAACATTAGTTCCACGCCCCTTAACGTGTTTCAGGAATGTGAGGGTACGCGATATGTTTGGTATTAGAGTTATTTTTCTTGTGAAAATTTATTTAACTATGTCTTACAACCAAGTATTTAAACCTTGTGAAACTCGTTGGGAAATATTTATATTATATAGCAGTAAAGATCTCTCGTACGCAGACTGTAGTAATAACAAAACTAACTTACAGCCAAGTTTTTAAATATTTAATGCAAAATACTCGACTTAATCAGCCTTTTCAAAACCTCTGATACATGCTTAATTATCAGAAATAATATATAATTTCCACTGATAATATAATAACAATCACTGCAATTATTTTCCTTTAAAATTGAAACAACACCAACTACTTACACGCATTCATTTTTCATCAATTGAATTTAACAGCATTATTTTTTAATTTAATTAATAATATTATATTTTAATTAATTAATTTGTAAGTATAAACACATCTGCTCGTATTTTAAGTAATGCATGATTCGCTGGATTAAATCTCGAATTATGTAAGCATTACTCATTAAGGATACAAAGAGTCCCATGATGAAAAAGTTTGAGAAGCAACGCCCCACTATTTCACTTACACGCATTCATTTTTCTCACAAGACAATTGAATTTAACAGCACGTCGCGTTTCGCGGTTAAACTCATTAAGTTGTTACTATCAACACATTCCGTTTTGAATAGTGCATGACGCAGGATTAAGCCTGATGTTTTGGGTATTACTCAGCGTATTATAAATGAAATATTTTATTCATCAATAGAGGAAAGGACTTTTTGTAATTTACATACGTTTTTTTTATACATATATAATTGGAAATAACAAACCTAGTAAGTTTGTAGTTTGACAAACCTTCCACTAAGGATAGATTTCAAAACCACTTCTCATTTTTTACAACTATTAATAACGAGATATAGCGATACATTCATACGAAACAAACAATGCTCATGAATTACAGAGACAGACCCAAAATTCCATTTTTAAAATGCACATAAACCGTTGAAATAGGAGCGCGTAGCTTCAGCACGTAGCGGGCCCACGTAGAACGGCGTAGACCCTGCAACAAATTATACGAGCCATAAATCAGGAGTTCGTAGCTGTGTTGTAGCACGCGATGTGTAGTCTCTACAGTCTACATAAAGGATGTGCTACGACCACGCACATGAAGTTTTTAAGGCGAGGGTTAAGACCCTTTTCGCAACTTTCAAGGCGGGGGATGGGATAATGTTGAGTTAACTTCGCGTGCGATATGACTGACTGGACGATTAGGTATTTTATAGTTGCTATAAATATACAGTAATGCTAATATTTAAAGGAAAAATAATAAACTTTTGGCTACATGCAATAAAGCAGCGTTTAAGACTGTAGTCTTTGCCATGTAATCTTTAAAAAAAAACGGTTTCCTTATTCTAGAACCCCCGTAGGCTTTAAATTGTTTAATTCAAAATTAATCTACTGATGCTTTATTGAACCCCTTATCACGTCAATGTGAGATTTTGTGCCTTTTTGCTTATTTTTTTGTATCGGCCCATATTCACCCACTGCAGGGCTCGGCCTCTTCTACAAGCACGAGTACGATTAAGGGCACGATTGACACGCCGCCTTAATAGCGATAAACTAATTTAAACAGTTGTTTCTCTCCAAGTTAGCAGTTAGCTCACTTATTATTGTGTATTTCTGGTTTGTTTTTCTTTATTTTATCTTTTTTTAATTGAGTTCAATTATTATTTTTACGACGAAATATCAATTATTATTTTTGACGATAATTTGGTTCGTCTTCTGTGTGATTAATCATTCCCAGAAATGACGCAATGCCTCTCAGAATTACGATAAATATAGGCCTATTTAGGCGCCCATTTTGTGGTATTATTACATTTTTATCCAGAAATATACAGGGTATCTCAAGACTGCTACCGAAAACGATGCCGGGTGGTAGTTTTAGTGGCTACAAACACAATGCAATTAAAAATTTCGTATAGAAACGCGACAATTATTTCTTATGATTTTTTAAATATCGTCATTTTGGGGTGGTAAATCCATAGTTTTTGTTAAAATAATAATTAAAACTCTTTTATACCTTAGATTATTTATAAATAAAAAGGTATACACTATTATGTCTGTCTGTATTAGATATTTTATTTTTATTCAGAAATATATAATATGTATCTGTGAACTATGACGCCTGATCATAACTCATCACTATAACGATTTAGGAATACACCGTAGGAAACCCGCAAACCACCACGATTTGCAAAAATTTTTATGTATTGTAAAGTCCGCCAATCCATATTAGGCCAGCATGGTGGACTATATGACCTCAGCCCTCTCAATCGTACTCTCGATTGTAAAGGAGGCTCGTACTGCATAGTGGTACGTATATAGGCCAATGATATATTATACAAATACGACGTAGATATCGCACTAGCACTTCAAAAGTGAGGCGTTCAAATTCGAGCAATTGGTGTAATTTCATCTAGTCGCATAGCAACGCCGACAGAGGGAAGACCTCAGTGCTGTCAACATAATTTATTACGAAAATATTGTCTACAGTGTCGAAGTATATGTTTTATAGGCGTAAAAACATTGGTACAAAAATATTGAACGAGACCGCCTTCGAACAGCCTCGTTCAATTGTAGAATGTGTTCGGGGGTGCTGGCTGCGTGGTAAATAATACCAGTGATTAGAAAGTAGAAACTTTATTCGCACTGAGAAGTACGTTTTACAAAGTGACGTAATTGCGGCGTAATTACGACACGTAACTGCGGCACCGTCGTGATGTAGCTGCAGAGCTTCGTTCTGGTATCTCCCGGCAGCGATTCTGCTTATTCTTCACTACTTGCTGACTTGCTGACTACTTGCTGACTTGCTGACTACTTGCTGACTTCTTGCTGTTTTCTTCACTGTAGGCCGGAACCGAACTGATTTGCCCGACCCAGGGTGCCGATCTATATTCCCAATTTTGGGCTAATCCCTAGGGTCGGGCCCGCGATCGTCACAGGCGCGCTCGGCCAATGAGAGCGCGCGCTGCGGGGTGTCGCTGTAGCGACTTGCGGGGCGGTAGGTCGGTCCTGCGGGGGGTGCGGGGCCGCGAGGTGTAACTCCGCACCGAATATGTGGGAGGCACCTAAGTTCGGCGGACCTCGCACCCGACACTATGCTTAAATCAGTATATAAACTAGGGTCTGACAATATTGTTCTAACTACACAAAACTTTATATAATCTCCAATAGATAAACACTCTAGTATATAATAAGTGACAATATTGCACATAACAATTTACATAGAAAATTATGAGACTTTATACATTACAACAACAACGACTTATACATAAGTTTATAACTAAGGGAATGTTTGCTTTATTTATTTAACGATATTTTACATAAGAGCATTATAAGAACATTTATATAACTTAAATAAGATCAAAACACAAACAAGCTTAACTATTTACTATTAATTAGTCTTCGTCCTGCACATTCTCCCGCCGTGTATCGTAGCGACGTGGCGCGACGGTGCATCTTCATGTGGTGCAGGGCGACTCGTCGTTCTCGACGCTCTGGATTACGACGATTTTCTTGGATGGGCGTCGTAGCACGCCGCCCCTCGTGGCGACGTCGATGGTTCTGATGACGCCATCCGGTCCCGGATACGTGGCGCAGATGCGCCCGCGCACCCAGGTGTTGCGCGGCAGGTTGTTGTCGACGACCCGTACAAGGTCGCCGACACGAAGTTCAGTGCCCCGTCCATGGGGCTCCCGCCGGTTTCGGAGCTCGGGCAGGTATTCTTTGAGCCAACGCGCCCAGAAGGCGTCGGCGAGTGCCTGTGTCGCACGCAGGCTGGCGTACGGGCTGGCGGTGTGGTCCGCTGGCAGGCCCGCAGTGGCGAAGTGTCCCTGACCGCCCAGCAGGAAGTGGCTAGGCGTCAGGGATTCAGGGTCGGCAGGATCTACCGACACATGTGTTAGTGGTCGACTGTTTAGTGTAAGTTCGACCTCGGTGAGCAGGGTGTGGAGAGTTTCTTCATTGGGGCTCTTCTGGTGGAGCACCGTGGTCAGCGCGGTCTTCACGGACCGCACCAACCTCTCCCACGCGCCTCCCATGAATGGAGCTCCTGGAGGGATGAACTTCCATGTTATAGCCCTTTTTGACGCTTCTTGTTTTGCACCGGAGAGAAGAGTTTGGCGGATTTCCGCATCCGCCCCGTGGAAGTTCGTCGCATTGTCCGACCAGATCTCGGTCGGACAACCGCGTCGCGCGATCATTCGTCGCAACGCCATGATGGCTGATTCAGTGCTCAGCGAGGACACCACTTCGAGGTGCACTGCGCGCACGGTGAGGCATGTAAACAGTGCGACGTACCTCTTCTGCGTGCTTCTTCCGACGGTCACGGTGAGCGGGGCCGAAATAATCAAGACCTGTGTAGGTAAATGGTCGTTGGTGGTGCGCCAACCGGCATGTCGGCAGGTCCCCTGTGGCCGGCCTCGGAGGTGTCGCGGCTCTTGTGCGACACATTTGACATTTTGACAGCACCATCTTCACTGTCGGTCGCAGTCGCACGACCCATTTGTGCTGCTTTACTTGGTTTACCGTAGCCTCCACTCCTGCGTGATGTAGAGTCCTATGCACATGCAGGATCCATAATTGTGTGGCCCGGTGGTTTCCGTCTATGACTGGAGGGGTTTTTACTTCTTCCGGTACTCCAGTGGCGGCGTTAATTCGGCTCTTCAGGACGATGATGTCGTCCTCGAGTTTTAAGCTGAGCTGGTGTAGTCGGCTGTGTCTCCCGACCTCCTTGCCAGCTCGTAGCGCCTTGAGTTCTTCTTTGAACGTGACTTCTTGGGCGTTCTTTATTATGAGTTTTTCTGCCTCTCGTTAATACTCCGCTGTCAACGTGATAAACTTGTCCGTAGCTGCGGATTGGCGTGTCCTGACTGTCGGATTGGTTCTGGTGTTCGCGGCTCGCCAATCAGGGTCGCGACGTGGACCCCTTTTTGTTCGCTTGTAATTGACTTGTTCAATCTTGCGCCGGAACATAGCGGACTGCTTGTAGCACTCTTGCTGTCGCCCTGAGATATCTCGTCCACGACGAGAAGCGTGTGACGTCAGGTATCACGCTCGACTGGTCACTGGTGCAGATGACGTTGACGCGTTCTTCACCTGAAGGTGGCGGCGAGCTCGGTGTCTCCATCGGCCATGTGTTCGGATCATGCTGCAGAAATTCCGGTCCCTGAAACCATCTGTGGTTTGAGTTCAGTTCTTCAGGGACATTTCGTGTGGCGTCGTCCGCCACGTTCCAGCGTGTCGGTACCCATCGCCACTCCGACGTTTTTGTGATTTCTTCTATGGCCGCTATGCGATGGGCCACGTAGGGCTTATAACTCCTGGCCCCAGTCCGGATCCACGTGAGCGCGGTCCGGCTGTCCGTCCAGAACGTCGTCGCGTCGGGCTTCCTGGTGTGCTCCTCTCTGACTGCGGCTGCCATCCTGGCTCCCAATAAGGCCGCTTGGAGTTCCAGGCGCGGGATCGATAACAATTTCAGAGGGGCTACCTTGGCTTTCGCGGCGACGAGAGTGGTGGACACAGCTCCACTGTGGTCCACTGCGCGCCAGTATAGCGCGGATGCGTACGCCTTCTCGCTGGCGTCGCAGAATACGTGCAGCTCCAGTCGTTGAGCCGCGCTGTAATTGAGATACAAACGGGGAATTATTATATTGTTTATATTTTTCAGACAGCTTATCCATTTTCCCCATTCTGAGGCTAAGTCACCCTCTAGGTGATCGTCCCAGTCGACTCCTTTTCGCCACACTTCTTGTAGTAGCTGTTTCGCCTGTATTGTTATAGGAGTGATGAGACCAAGCGGGTCGAATATCGACATCACTATTTTCAGTGCCCCTCTCTTTGTGGGGGGTCCTTCTAGAAGGCTCGGTGGATGCGGGTCGCATCCAGGTTGAATTGAAAGGTGTCTGCCTGTGGCTCCCAAGTAAGGCCGAGTACCCTTTCAGTTTGTCCGCCTTCAATGTTCACTGTTGTGTTGCTTCCAACGTGCTCGCCGATTTTTTCCAAGAGTTCGGGCGAGTTCGAGGCCCACTTGCGTAGCTGGAAGTTCGCCTTTTGGTGAATTTCTTGTATTGTTTGACGGCCGTTTCCGCTTGGTTGATGTCCACGAAGCTATCTAGGTAGTCGTCCATGTAGTGTTTTCTCTTTATGGCCGCTGCCGCCTCCGGATATTGTTCCGCGTGACACTCTGCGTTCTTGTTCATCACGAATATGGCTGTGGCGGGTGAGCACGACGCCCCGAATATTAGTGATTTCATCCGATATTCTTCAGGCGGAGCGTCGTCCCGACGTTCCCCTCGCCACAGGTACCTCAGGGCGTCCCTGTCTTCTTCGCGTAATTGGATACGCATAAACATTTCCGTTATGTCCGCGGTGATCGCCACTTTGTGTTCCCGGAAGCGCATTAGCACCCCTGGGAGTGGTTGCAGGAGGTCGGGACCGGTCAGGAGCATGTCGTTCAGTGACACGCCCCTGGTCTTGGCGGCTGCGTCGTGGACCACCCTCAGTTTGTCAGGTTTCAGGGCGTTGACTACGGCGAAATGCGGTAAGTACCACGTCCTTCCTGGCATCTTCTTGGCGGGCGCTGGTTCCGCGTAACCCTTTTGAAGTAGCATGTTCATTTGTTCGTTGTACTTCCTTTTCAGCAGCGGGTCTCTATCAATTTTCTTCTCGATGCCGTGGAGCCTTCGCAGGGTGTTGTCGTAGTTGTCGGGGAGCGTAGCTTCCTCCGACTTCCAGAGGAGGGCAGTCTGATACCCGCCTCCTGGCAGCTGTGTTGTGTTCGCCTCGAGTATTCGGAGCGCCTTTTGCTCGGGGTCGTTTCCGGACGTTTCGGGTTCAAGTACGTGTTGTCGGTCGTTATGTATTCTGCCACCATTTTTTCAGTATTTTCTTCGGATGTGTGACCGACGAAGTTCACTTGATGCCCGAGTGTTCGGGTTCTGCTGCCGTGTACCACCCAGCCCAGTGGTGTGAGTGAGGCCACTGGTTGATTTCTTCGACCCGATCTTGTTCGGGTAGCTATTAATAGGTGCCAGTTGTCTTGACCTATTAATATTTTCGGGATCACTTGGTCGGTGATTATCGTGTTCGTGATTCCCTTTAGATGCGGACAGTTACTTATCGCTTCTGGCGATATTTTCTGTGCGGCTAGGCGCAGGTCAGGTACTGTCCGGGCTTGTATGTGTTGGTTATGTCGGTTCTTGCCTCGGAGCAGTATCTTCACACGACGTGAGGAGTGGTCTTCTTTAGTGTTCCCGTCGTATGTGCAGATGCGTAGTGGGTCGTCCGGTCCCACTGCGCCTATGTCGTCCGCGAGGCCTTGGTCGATCAGCGTTACTGTGGACCCGTCGTCGAGTAACGCGTAGGTGTCGCGGGCTCCCGCCGGTCCCGAGACTTGTACTGGGGCAATCTTCAAGTATGACACGCTTGATGCCCACGTCGAGTTCACCTTTTCTTCCTCGGCGTCTTCATTTAATTTCGGCGGCGTGCTTCTTTTTGAGTGCAGCAACTGGTGATGGGGATGTTCGCAGCCATCTATGCCGCACTTCTTCGTCTTGCATGTGTGCTGTTGAGTGCGGCGTCGCAGGCATCGGAAACAGGCGCGGTGCTTCTTGGCTGCGTCCCATCTTTGGTCAATGGTTAAGTTCTTGAATTTGTAGCACTCTGTGATCGCGTGTCCCTCTTTGTCGCACATAATACACGTGGCGTTAGTTCTCGGGGTGGCGGCTGTGTTGAACACTTTTTGTCTTGTTTGACTTGTTCGCGGTCGTTCGGTGACCATCTCTGCAGTCGCGTATGGGCTGCAGATTTCAGCTTCCCGGTGAATGAAGCGTTCTAATTTGAGGAGGTCTGGTTCCTCCCTCGGTTGCAGTGCAGCGAACTCGTACCACTTATGTTTCAGCGTGGGTGTTAATTTTTCCACAACGGCCCGTGCTATCTCCGGATTGTACATGTAGTACATGCATCGTAAGGCCCGAAGTGTGTTCACTGCATTACTAATCTTTGTGGCAAACGTACAGGTGTCACGCGGCGCTTCACTTAGGCGTGGTAATGTTCTGAGACGTTCCATCTCGGCTGTCGCTATGGACTCTGGTCGGCCGAAACGTATCTCGAGCGTGCGCATGACGCTGTCCGGGTCCGCGTTCGTTATTAAGAGGCCTTGCACTGCCTCTCTGGCGGTCCCGCGCAGGCTCCGGCGCAGGCGGGACATGTTTTCTAACTTCGAGAAATTATTCACTGATTCTTCATACGAAGCACGGAACGTTAGCCACTCTTGATGATCACCGTTAAAAAATGGTAATTCCACATACCTTGTTTGCTTTACTTGCGCAGCTTGTACTGCGTTGGTGATCGCTGCAGCTAGTTGCTGCATCTCCGTCCTCTTCGGCGGGACGGCAAGTGCTCCGTCCGACATAGCTGGTGCGAGCGGAGCGGTGGCGCCGGGCTCCAATCCCGGCGCAGTGTTCGGCGGCGGCGGCGGCGGCCGCGGTTGCGGCGGCGGCGCGGTGCGGTTTTGATGCCACGACGCATTGGCGTTCGCGGCGGCTTCGAGGCCGGCCGCGGTGATGGCGGCGGCGGAGTCCCACGGCGTGGCTTGCGTAGGCGGCGGTGGCAGCTGCGCGACCCCGAAGTTCGGTCGCCAGGACGCGGCAGTGGTCGCTGGCGGAGGGGCGCGTGCTGCCTGTTCGGCTAGCCAGGCGGCGACGGCGGGCGGCGGTTGATGTGCAGCGCTGAAGTTCGGTCCCCAGGACGCGGCGGTGGTCGCTGGTGGAAGCGCGTGCAGATCGGCGAGTAGAGGCGCGGGTGCGCACTCTACTGTAGACGTCGGCGGTAGGTGTGCAGCGCCGAAGTTCGGTCCCCAGGACGCGGCAGTGGTTGCTGGCGGAGGCGCGTGCAGGTCGGCGTGTAGAGGCGCGGGTGCGCGCTCTACTGTTGACGTCGGTTGCGGGTGAAGTGACGACTGTGTGCACGGCGGGTGTGCGGCGGTGACTCCCGCCGGTGCGTGCGTGGCGGCTTCGGTGTGCGGCGCTTGATGCGGCTCGCTGTCGATGGCGAGCAGTTGGCTATTTTGTAGCCATGTGTGGACGCGGAGTTCTTGCTCAATCTCCGCGACCGTCGTGTTGTCGTCATCTTCGGTGCTCGAGTCCGCTTCAATTTGTTGGACTCGGGCGGCGGCGAGCTCGACTTTTAGTCGAGCGAGTTCGGCTCGGGCTTCGGCAAGGCGGCGAGATTTCGACGTTTTCTTGCTTCTTGATCTTGACGGCGCTTTGCTTCTCGGTTTTTCTTCAATACCGGCGGCGATGGTAGGTTCCGCTACCATAGGTTCGTTCGCCGCGGGTTGTTTTGACTGTTCCGAGTTTATCGTGGTGGTAGCATCCGTGCCGGTGCCGGTGACAGTCGTCGTAGTGCATGACGCACCCGTCTCGTCTGTCGTGGCAGTGGCGGATGTCACCGTGGCAGACGCCGAGGCCGAGGCCGAGGCGGTGTGCCTTCCCACCGATCTAGTCACTGGCATATTTCCACGCAAATCCGGCGAACTGAAGGACCAGAATGAACGAGACCGCCTTCGAACAGCCTCGTTCAATTGTAGAATGTGTTCGGGGGTGCTGGCTGCGTGGTAAATAATACCAGTGATTAGAAAGTAGAAACTTTATTCGCACTGAGAAGTACGTTTTACAAAGTGACGTAATAGCGGCGTAATTACGACACGTAACTGCGGCACCGTCGTGATGTAGCTGCAGAGCTTCGTTCTGGTATCTCCCGGCAGCGATTCTGCTTATTCTTCACTACTTGCTGACTTGCTGACTACTTGCTGACTTGCTGACTACTTGCTGACTTCTTGCTGTTTTCTTCACTGTAGGCCAGAACCGAACTGATTTGCCCGACCCAGGGTGCCGATCTATATTCCCAATTTTGGGCTAATCCCTAGGGTCGGGCCCGCGATCGTCACAGGCGCGCTCGGCCAATGAGAGCGCGCGCTGCGGGGTGTCGCTGTAGCGACTTGCGGGGCGGTAGGTCGGTCCTGCGGGGGGTGCGGGGCCGCGAGGTGTAACTCCGCACCGAATATGTGGGAGGCACCTAAGTTCGGCGGACCTCGCACCCGACACTATGCTTAAATCAGTATATAAACTAGGGTCTGACAATATTGTTCTAACTACACAAAACTTTATATAATCTCCAATAGATAAACACTCTAGTATATAATAAGTGACAATATTGCACATAACAATTTACATAGAAAATTATGAGACTTTATACATTACAACAACAACGACTTATACATAAGTTTATAACTAAGGGAATGTTTGCTTTATTTATTTAACGATATTTTACATAAGAGCATTATAAGAACATTTATATAACTTAAATAAGATCAAAACACAAACAAGCTTAACTATTTACTATTAATTAGTCTTCGTCCTGCACAAATATGAAACTAAATTGGAGTTACACATCATACGTAAGTATATGAAATCACACAAAATTAAATTTTTACTTTAAATTATTAAATATCGCCTTCAATTGTGTAAGAAGGATCACCTAATACAAAGATTGTGAAGTGCAATAGGGACAAAAAGCGTGCTTCATAGATTAATAAGTCAGAAGCGAAACCGATGATACAGAAAATTGACGATGAAAGTATGAATGGATTTGGATTGTTGTATATTTGTTTCTAATTCAATCATATTTAAAACAATTAAGTTATTTGTTATGAACTATTTTAATAATAAATAACTTAATCCAACCACGGACATTACAAAATACATTAGCTTCCCCATATATTTTGATTGACATACATACATACATACATAAACTCACGCCTTTTTTCCAGAAGGGGTAAGCAGAGGTGCCAAGGCACCCACATTTCGCCTTGTATGTTCCGTCCCACGAAGTGATAGGTGGCGAGCCTATCGCCATATCGGGCACAAATTCCTGACTCTGGGCTGATAATGAATTGAAAAATCCAATATCACTTTGCCCAACCCGGGATTCGAACCGGAGACCTCAGCTTTGTAGCCGTATCGTAGTACAACTACGCCACCGAGGCAGTCTTATTATTATTATTTTGATTGACTATACAGGGTATATCAAGACTGCTACCGAAAATGAAGCCGCGTGGTAGTTTAAGTGACTTCAGACACAATGCAACACAAAAAGTTGTTAAAAAGGGCGACAATTTTTTTTTTGTTATTTTTTTCCTATGGCCATATTTGGGTGGTAAATACATTTTTTCCTAAAATAATAGCGTATACCCTTTTATTTATAAATACTCTAAGGTATAAAAGAGTTTAAATTATTATTTTAGCAAAAACTATGGATTTACCATCCAAAAATGACGATATTTAAAAAATCATAAAAAATAATTGTAGCGTTTCTATGCGAAATTTTTATTTGCATTGTGTTTGTAGTCACTAAAACTACCACCCGGCTTCGTTTTCGGTAGCAGTCTTGAGATACCCGGTATATATAATGTATATATATTTACATATATCATTGAATGTTTTCAGATTTCCACGTGATGAGCTTTTGAGACGTAAATGGGTATGCACTAAGTACAGTTCGAACAAAAACAAAGGATTGTGACTGAATGCCTTTAAAACTGATTAATATTGGTTTAACACATTATAATTATTAATAAAAATATCTGTATCAGCACATATACGTCCCACTGCAGGGCACGGGCCTCCTCTACAATCGAGAGTACGATTGAGAGTGGTTCATATGGCCTAACCACTCTCAATAAATATATACAACTACGAAATACATCCACCTAAAAACCCTGCACCATCGGTTGTAGTATCGGTTGTTTACTAGTGGAAGATCTCTCATATGTGAGAGGTCAAGCCCACCAAACGGCAGTTAAAATGCCATGTTCTGTTCCAGTTTAAAGGACATTCTCGCCAGAGTAATCGCTGTACTTATTGCGAATTAAGAACTTATGTCTCGGGATGGCGAGCGCAGTGAATGCCAAGCATCACGTCGCGGTCGTATCACTTGCCATCATTACAATAAAAAAATAATATCAATAAGTGATCGATGCATGCTTAATATAAAAAATGCAATCAATTTATATCTTTATTTTTTCATGGTTGTAAGCAAATAAAATATATTTTGTTTCAGGATGGCGTACCACAGATAGACTCACGTAGCAACCTCAATGTTAATGCGAGTATATTAAATACTTATAAAACTAAATAGGTAGTTTTATTTATCATCACCCTTCTGTTTCTATCGCTTCGATTCTATGTTTGGATAGCGCAATGCTATCTCTGTCCGTCACGTACTTTCTGTATAATCTGTTTCATTCACTAAAATTGTCATAAAGTATTAACAAATGAGTATGTATATGCATAGTAGGACAGATTTTAAACTTCACGCAATATGGATATGCGTCATCTTTATTAAAACATCATTGATATAGGCTAATACAGATACAGACATTATTTTACGTGTGAAACACATAAAATATATTAGTTTTGTTTAAATATATTTTGTAATCTAAGTGTAAATAAAGTACCAATAAATATATAAATAAATAAAGTAATTGTTTAAACATTGGAATATAAATTAGTCCAAGGGTACAAGGCCCTATCAAGCGACGCAAAAAATCTAATAGCAATACTATCTGCCGCGATGTCCCAGCTTAATTTATTACTTAGTTTAACTGAACAACGTTAATTTATTGCCCGAGGGAACCGTACTATGACCAATGCTTAATTTCTGGGAATTTTAATTGGAACCCAAATTATTTATGTCTGAAATAATAGTTTCGTGCCTCTTTTTATTACGTTAGCAAAGGCTTTAAGCAATATATTGTGTGAAATCCCTTAAAAATAATCGAAAGTTAATCAGTATATAATTATTATTTACCCTCAAAAATATACACTAAGATATAAAGGGTGATATTTGTATTCAATGTTTTCAATACTAGCTAGAGTACTATTATCCGAAATGTCCTTACACAGGATGTGTTTTATATGCATTGGTGTGCACAAAATATGCAATAAAATATATACAGAGGGTAGGAATCACCATTCCTACCTATCATTGTACTTTACCCACTGCACGTCTTAATTATACGGCACAAATAAAGCGATACGGCTATACGATATACGGCTCGATAAAAAAATACTGGCCGCTTCTTTCTCTCTCTCTCTCTTCAGCCGTAGGAAGTCCACTGTTGAACATAGACCTCCCCCAAGGATCTTCATATCGACCTGTTGGAAGAGGCATATATTCAGCGACCTCTGGCAACCTTAGCCATTACATAAATATATCGGAAATATCATAATATTGTCGATCAATATTTATAATCAGCCTCCGTGGCGCAGTTGGTTAGACGCCGCCTGTGAAACGAGAGGCCGCGGGTTCGATCCCCGCACCGAGAGAAATGTTTGTGCGGCCCACAAATATTTCTTCCGGGTCTGGGTGTTTGTGAGACCGAAAAGTCTCTCGTAGTTCCTGATACCCACGACACAAGACTCGATCTTAGTGTGGGGTCAGGACTATGTATGTGACTGTTGGGTGTTATTTATTATTATTTATTATTTATTAATATTCATTTCTCATGGGCATTGTCAGAATTGAATAAAATTGAATTATTTCACAAACAGTTTCAATATTAACTACTTGAAAATCGAGTTCTATCTACTTCCTCCGACAAATATATTCTTTAATCAATTCAATTGAAGAACAAAATAATAAAGTAATTGCAGGGACAATAGGTTCAAGAAAAACAAATGAACTCAATGTTTTTCGTCCAACGTTCGCATTTTTCTCCAAATGCGAGATGGACTTAATTACTAAGATTAAATTTTCCATTAGCTTTCTGGCGCCCATTGTGTCTCTCAGTGGGCGATTGTTATGAATTATTTACCGCCCGCAACAATTTTAAAGTAATATGCCACCTGTTGAATAGAATTATTATGTTCATAATAAACTGCTTTGAGTGGGAACTAATTTAGTCTTTTCGGCGCGTATTTTTGAAGGCTTAAGAAAAATGTGTAAATGTTATTTACAATCATTTGTAAAAAAGAATTCTTATTTTTTAATTCTGTGTTTCCAACACACAGGAAAAAATGACAACAGAATATATTTATCAACTTGATATTATAAATAATTCCCAAAAATATCCACCATAAAACACCTTTTACATAAACAAATAACACCCAACAGTCACATACATAGTCCTGACTGCACACGAAGATCGAGTCTTCTGTCGCGGGTACCAGGAACTACGGTGAGAGACTTTTCGGCTTCACAAACACCCAGACCCGAAAGAAATATTTTTGGATCACACCCATATTTGTCTTGGTGTGGGGATCGAACCCGCGGCCTCCAGTAGTGTGTAGTAGTGCCACGAAGGCTGTGACATAAAAAAGGAAATATCCAGACAAATTGTCACTTATACACAGAAATTGTCAACACTATAACCAGTCCGTGAAATCCATATCAGACAGCGCTGCGCCCCGATTGACAGTTTTATTAACTTTCCCGCCGAGTCCTACGGGACTTTGCGCTGTCTTTGATAACTGTCACTCACACATTTATCCTACCGTAATCTTAAGGGAACTTCCACAAATAACGCCGTACGTGCCGTGTTCACATCCTTGCGTTATGAATAGATTAACACCTAACATTTACTTTTATTCTAATTGAAGTATTAGATTGGTCAGTCTTTTTTGTAAATGCGGAAGTATAAAGGTGGTATTGATATTATTATTAATAATTAAGAAAACTACAGCGAGACAATATTATTCATACATACATACATAAACTCATGCCTTTTTCCAAGATGGGATAGATAGAGGTGCTACCAGGACTACCTTTCGCCTTGTGTGTTCCGTTCTACCATGTTAGGCTGCGATCCTATCGCCATATCGGGCATAAATTCCTGACTCCGGGCTGATAATAAATAGAAAAATCTAATAAAAATTTTGCTCGACCTGGGATTCTAACCCAAGACTTCAGCGTTGCAATAATATCTGTACAACTGTGCCACCGAGGCAGTTAATATTATTTCTGTTCTAATAATGTCATATACAGGATGTCCCAAAACTAGACGATAAACTGGTAACCAAAGATAGACCAAGCTATGACGGCCAGGAACCAAAAAAAATATAGTCCTATCCCCGATAGTTTTCAAAATACAGCCTTTCTAATGACAATTTAAAAAAATCTACCTTGGGCTACACTTTGCAACAGTGTGACAAGTGGTTTGTGTTATTTATTATTTGGATGCACGTTTACCAATCACAAATAGCTAAGCTTTAGAAGTACGTACCAAATGATATCTAAATACGTCTACTTTTCAAGAAAATGGATCAAATTCGTCACGGAAATTTGGCCCCTAGTCTTAATTTTTTTTAATATACATTGCAATTCCACTTTTGCGTGGCAAAATATCGGGTATTAAATAAATCAGAAACTTTTAAATTACCGATAAAATTCAAACACACTGTAATAACACACACTCCGGAGAGATGTCGCCTCTCTAAGCGTGTTCTACCGCCTGTATTACGGTGAGTGCTCTGAAGAACTGTTCAACTTGCTCCCCTCCTCTCCATTCCTAACCAGAACCACGCGTGCTGGCTTGCGAAGCCATAGCTTGACGGTCCACACCATCCCGGCGCGAACCAAACGGTTCTCAAATTCGTTTTTGTGCCGCATCGTCAGGCTGTGGAATTGTTTGCCGGCGCACGTGTTCCCTCCTTCCTACAATCCTGGGTCCTTCCGCCGCGGTGTGAAGAGGCACCTTAGCAGGCCGGCATAATTATTTCCATTGGCATGGGACTGCCGTCCGATGCCAATGGATACTCTGCCTGGGCGGCATTGGCACTTTCCATCAGGTGCAATGCCGCCACTATGCCAGGCCAGTGTATAAAAAAAACGAAATTGATAAAGTATTAAAATTGTTAGAGGATCCACTCCACTTTCAATTTGAGTTCAAAGTTAACTAAACGGCCATCGAAGTACGTACTAATAAAAACTCTCCGTTTTCATTGAAATCTCACAAAAAAGATAATTAATATTCCCGACATTTAAAGTTTTCAAGCCTTTTAGGGCAAAGTTAAATGTATTCGAACAATCAGGCTGAAAATTCTATTCGGAGTCTATTTTTACCAAACGGAAAAGTTGGCTTTTTCCGATTTTATGATTTTTTGGATGTACGTAACTTAGTTGGTGGAATATATTGAACGCTTAGCCATATGTCGGCGAAAGTCGCAGTCCCAGCCCCCAGAATTTAATACATTTTTGGACTAAACAAATACTCATAAAACTTTAAAATAAAATATCAGTTATTTATGTATGTGTACACAATAGCACAAAAACATCAGTCGCTACGAAATGTTGCAAAAAGAAATCAATCATCTCATTAATCTCATTTCAATTCCTACAATTCCGATTCTTAGCTAATTGGACCTACCTATTGTGAACTTGTACACCCATAAACAGTATAAATTACCAACTCCAGAACCCAGCACTTATAACTCAAATATTCTTTCATCAAAAAGTAATTTTTAAAACTTCTGGTAATTAAAACTTTTTCCTCCCCAAAATGGAGTTGAAGGAAAATTAATTGCTTAAATTAACTTGCTTTCGATCAGTAATTACTTAACTGCTCATTTTAAATTGATATTTTAATTTCGTTATTCTTATCTGGATTAATTACTACTCTAAACACCAGAATTTCCTGACCTCCAAGATATATAAATTACTAGCGGTCCGGCCCAGCTTCGCCTGGGTGCATATATTTTTTGATTCCACTCCACACCAAATACATGTTATTTTTCGTATAAACTCTTGTATACCTAAATCCCGTCTCATCCGTCTGTTCAATCTCTTCCCGATCCGTTCCGTCCTTTCTCTTTATTATCCATCCCGTCTTATAACGTGCATTTACATTTGGTCCTATCAAATCTGTCAGCTATACCAGTCCTCTCCCGGACCTTCCACTCTATTATATCCCGTCTCTCCATATACATGTACATATAAAGATTGCCTTATGAAATTTTGACATTAAAAACTTAAGCGTTTTTTATTGTTCATCCAATATTCCTTCACTTAATTCAGCACCAAAATGCTGTTTTTCCAAATAATATTGCACGCCATTACTTTTTGTTAGTAATAAAGTAAAAAAACATTTAAAAAAAAGAATTGGCCAAATTGGTCCAGGCGTTGTTGAGTTTTGCGCTTACCAACACATTTTGCGATTCATTTTTATATTATAGAAGAAGAAGATATAGTCCACCCCGCTGCCTTAGTGCGGGTTGGCGGATTTTATTTGACGTAGAAATTAATCCGATAAGTCAGAGGTGTGCCCTGAGATTTGAACCCGTCACCATCGTAAACTTGTTGGCAGTCGCGTCTAGTACGTTACCATATACAAATTAATAAAACCTTCATACTGCCTTACCAGGTCACGTAAGTAATAAAACAAATATTTAAAAATATAAAACTGCATATCTTTTCATTATAATGTCTAGATACGGCATCAATGTACCATTTTTTTATTCTTGAGTCTGAAAACAATACTAATGCGGAATTTAAATTTGTCCCCCAGCGCATCTAAAAGTATCAATTCAAAAAACAATGTCGTTTATGAAAATGAAAAATTATAATTAGATATATTTTGGTGTACTCCGGCAAAACGCTTCGATAGAGTTATACCTTGTTTAAAACTATTGCAATAATCTAAAAAAACAATGGGCTATTTTAGTAGATATGGACATCGTTTTATTTTACATTTAACAAAATTACGCGCAAGACGCCGTATCTAGATAATATTATATACACGTTGTACACATTTTTTGAATTTTGTTCTATTTCGTCAGCCGTCAATGAAAGACAATGGAAAGATAGATCATTTTACGTTGGATGGTAGTTGAAGCTGGACGGTCTTTTACGTCTCCCGTCAAATAAACAAAGATCATCCTATATTGGCTGGACGCATCACGCTTGAACGATACCCAAAAAAAAGGTTTTTAGTATCTTCCTTAGAAATTTTCCAATTTTTCTCACTCCTAAAACCTTCCCAGAACTTTTACGAATATTTCAAGACCAAAATAAGCCAAATCGGTTCAGCCGTTCACACGTGATGCCGTGACAACGCGAAACGGGTTTCATTTTTATATATATAGATTTATTGGTCTCCAAATAAGATGGCATACATTTAATTCTTAAATTACAGGAGTATAGAGCTTACACACATTTAAGAAATAGAATTGAACAAAGACAAAAATATAACATTTAAATAAAATATGAAATTACAAACAAAAAACTGTTTGAATCTTCAGTCACAATATTCTTTAGGTCACCGAAAGCAAGTTACTTAAGAATGATTTATCGTTCAGTATCGAGACGGTACAAATAAAAACTAAACTAGACTTTATGGACCCACACATTACATAAATCTGATGGATTACTTTGCTTCAGTAGTACCATAATAATAATATTAACAACAGTTCTTTCTCCCTTCTTTTTTCTTCAACAATCAAGAATTCAATAGAAAGAGGTTAGGCCATAATACAATAATTCGGATTTTTTAAAAAGCAGCCAATATTGCTGTTAAAATTCAGAAATACATAAATATTAATTTGACATTGTGCGCGTGTGAAGTGTGTGGCCTGTTGGTAAGTGGACCAGACGTAGCCAACTTGCCTGCCAATTTCGCGGTGGTGGCAGGTTCGAATCCCAGGGCACACCTTTGACTTCACGGAGGCATGTATGTATTGACAATTAATCAATCACCACGCAATATAACGGTGGAAAAAAACATCGTGAGGAAACCTGCATAATATAGCAATTTGTAAGAATGTCTATGATGTGTAAAGACTGCCAAACCGCAGTAGGCTAGCGTGATGAACTATATGGCTAAACCACTCAGAATCGCTATCTCGATTGTAGAGGAAGCCTGTGCCGTGAGAGGCACGTATATGGACTGATACAGAATTTGTTAACCCTGAAATGATTATAATAAAACTAAGTTGTAGCAAAAATAATGGTGGTACTTCGTCTGTGACAGGGTATAATAAACACTTATTTTATGTCTAAGGGTTCTTCCCAACGAATATCGAACGAACAGTATTCCGGTATATGGCACAATCTTAGTCTCACAAAACTAACATTTTATCGTTCGATATATTGCCCTTTTTCAACCAACAAAAATGTATTTTATCTCTTTTCATACAAATGTGTTACGTCTTAAGTACACATTATAATAGCAAAAGAGTATTGTCAGAAGTCTACAAACCTTTTAAGTTTACCTGCAAGAAAGACTTGTTGCTAACTGCCATCAGAAAAAAAAACTCTACATGAACTTATAGCTATAAGAATGTAGTGTTACTATTACATCATTCAATAAATTATAATAAGGTTTCGCCGACAATGTAAGGCTTTACAAAATAACGTACAATATTATACAATTATATAATTCTATAAATTCTAGAACAAATAACGATACAGATAACATATTCTATATTTCGTAAAATTATGTTATAATAATATATTTTCTTAGCGGAGAAACACGCCAAACGAGGCCATATTGAATTGCAAATCCTGTATAATCACTGTATTGTAAACTTGTTTTGAAAAGAGCAACGCTAGAGTTTCTTGCCCGTTCTTCTCTGGCGAAAACAGCCTTGTGAACCGGAAGTAGTAAAAAAAAAGTGACTGAATCTAAACAATGTATGACATTTTATGGATTCAATAAATATTTTCATTTCATTAAGTCAGGTATTTACCAAGGATTTTCATGTCTTGCAGGAATATTGTAAATCTCAATCCCTTTTCTCGTTTCCAGATCAATCAAAAGTTAATATTTCGACTGTATTTTTGTGTTAAAAATCAAGGCGTGATTTGCTTTGTGATTGTTCTGATCATTGATTTTCATCTCGCCTTTAATTCGGCCTTGAGATGGCGACGACAGCGATTAATGAAGACGGAGAAGTTTAGGTACACAAAACCACAATTACAGGCAGTGTACTGGCCATCTTTGGTCCTCAGTTGTCGGAAAAAAAAACATACACGAATCGGAAATAAATCACCATACGAGATCGTTGTTTCTACACGATGTGTTTATGTTTGGCTCTATTGTGTTCAAACGATATTGTTCTGTGGGAACATTTTTGACGTCTTCTTTTGTCCGGGTTAGCGCACTTAGAGCTTTGTATAAAGCTGTTTTAGTTATGTTTTTGAGCAATAAACATTCTCGGATGTTGCGTTTTATCGTTTCTATGTCCTATTTTTAGGAGGAAACTTTTAGGGAAGATAAAGACAGAAGTATAATATTCACATTCGTAGTAATAGTAAATATTTAATACAAACATATTCACTTTATTTTTAATCCTTAACATCTGGGCTTACGTAACAAAAATGAAACTTTTGTATGAGACCGCGTTTTCCCAAACTACCCAGCAATATTCATATTTCATATTTTTACAAAATAAAGGAGGGGATTAAATTAAAAACGTGAATAAACAAAAACGTTAACGAAAGCCTTGATTCACGCTCATAAAACGAGTGAAATTTGGGCATGCCAACAATTGGATTCCGCGGAGGGAGAAATATGAGTGAGTGAGTCAACAATAGCTTTGTGGCTCATGAATGGCAGCTGAGTGTTGAAAGAATGATTGGCTCTATTGTTCCGATTCCGGGCCTATTCAAACGAGCGCGTAGTTAAGGGGGTCGCACGAGCCACTCGCCATTCACAATTCATTTGCTGAAATACGCAAAACTAACATAGATTTCGCGTTATTGGATGAAGCTAAGCGTATGGGGATAGCTTCAAACTAGTCTTATGGAGCTATCTTGTTAGTGCAGTTATTCTGGCGGTCTAATGCATTTTGATTTAAAATAACCATTATCGTATTCAGGGTATATAAAGACTGTGGCCGAAACTGAAGCTGAGTGGTTTAGTAACTTTAAACGCAACGCAACTAAAAACTTTCTAAAGAAATCCGTCTTATTTTTTGTTAGGTTTTTTCTTATCGTCGTATTAGATAGTAAATACATAGTTATGGTTTCTAAAATAATAGTGTACACCCTTTTATTTTTAAATCGCTGTGGTACGGTTTAAATTATTATTTTAAAAACTATGGATTTACCACCCAAACACGTTAACATATTTAAACAATTACAAAAAAAATGGCGCATTTCCTTGGGAAATTTTTAGTTGCATTATTTTTGTAGTCACTTAAACTTACCAGGTTTCGTTTTTGTTGGCAGTTTTGATATACCTAAGAAATATATTTAACAAGACAAATACAAGAAAATATTAAGCAAAATTACAACAATTTTTTTAATATTACAAATTTAAATTTTCTGATTCTAAAAGTGAGAAAGTCTTTATTCTGAAGACATGCAGATATGATATTTCAGTTTTAAAATACCTCTTAGTTCCGCAACGTGAACTCGATTTGAATATCGGGAATAATAACGATTGATGGTTTACATTTTATAGTTCCTTCTGACTTGGCTGCATATTACGTCATCGCTGCATTTATTATTCGTACAAAAAAATATCCGGAGATAAATGTTAATGACTTGCAAAAATATGTGACGTAGTTTTACTACGGTTTGATTGCAGAGGTCTCGGGTTCAAACTTCAAATCTCGAAATGACATTCGATTTTTCTATGTAGTCCGGAGTTATATACGTGATAGCGAGATAGGCTCGCCTCCTATTACAATACATGACGGAACACATAAAGTGAAACGTGGGTGTCCAGGTAGAACCACTGTCTATACCTTTTGGGAATACGGCGATGTTTATGTATCCATGTATTCAAAAATATTCGACATTAATTACTACAATATTCCAGGACAATTTTAGATAGAGCGAACGGTATGCTAATATTTATTTCTGATACGCTAGCGAAATTAATGAGCTCAAATAAGATTAGATGGAATGAACAAGCGAAAGGCGTTCGAGAACTCAAGCACTAAATCAGGTAGGATGGATTTATTCACTGTAGACGACTCAATGAACAGGAGTTGATTTGTGAATGTAACGGTATAATGAAGGTATCTTTATATTATGAAAAGTATAGAATTTGTTAAAAATAAGGCAGTTTTTTTAGTAAACCCAATGGGATGGAGTATAGGCAACGTACCGAACCGAGGGCGAGCCCACGGTTTAAAAAGCTATTGGAAGCAGCCAAGACTTCCTGGAACCTTAGCTAGGTCGACAGTTCACGTTGTAGACCGACAAAAATAAATTCTCTTCTGCAAAAATAATCGACCAAGTGCGATTTGGTCTCGCGCACTGTAGGTTCCGTCCAAACATATGGAATGTGACTGATGTTCCTGTGATGACCATACATTTAAGGTTTTTCAAATTTTTTCCCTTATGTGATATAAAACGTTGCTTCATGGCAAATTTTAAGTTTCTTGGTCGGCTGAAAGTATCCTTTAGGTTTTTATTCCCTTGCAAATAGCTGCACGTTTCAAACGATGCGGCTTAATTTATTGTTTCCTTTGATTGTGTTGATAGAATTTAGAATGTAAGTATCTTGGATTAAGTCTGTAAACTTACATTTATTTAAATAAATAAATAAATAAATAAAGAAGTTTGATTTATTCACAGCTTCACGGAACAGTAAACCTGAGTATTTTATATGAAATTCAGCTTGATACCTTCACTCTTTCCTGAGAAAAAGAGTCTCGACAGCCACCGTCTGTAATAAGGATTTCTTTTTTCTATTGAGGTACGGAACTCTAAACATAGTCCTCAAAAGAGAAACAAAGAAAATATTATTTGTTTATTATTTATTGACATTCATTTGGAGACGACAAGACAGAGTACCCTCGAGGTACTCTAAAAGTACTCTAAGTGGTAGTATTACTTTATTGAAAAGGTCTCATAAAAGTCTATTTCAATAAAGTATATTTCGACTTTGAGAGGGCCAAGACTCACTTATAATTCAGAGATATAACAACCGTACAAAGTGTTTTGGAAAGGGTATTACAAACAGGAAAGTAAGTTTCAGTCGTGTACAAAGTTTATATCGGTACTGAGTTCACACAGAGGAAAGTTTTGTTTTCGTGTTTTCTTGTTTTGTTCTGAGTTTATTACGTGATCTGCATTATTGTACATCAACTATTGTGGTAACTCTAATGTTAGACATCTGTGGGATATATTTAATCTCATTTCTAATTTCACTGGTGGTTCTCTCGTATGTGAGAGGGCTGTATTACCTACATAATGTCTATTCCTCCCTCCAAACAGCAGTTTAAAAAACACTGTTGTGTTTCGGATTGAAGGACATTGTAGCCAGAGTAACATATTGACACATAACATCTGTCTCAGGATGGCGAGCGCAGTGAAATGCCAAGAATTGCTTGATTTTGCAACTATCCAAGAGCCATCTCTTACCATCAGGCGAATGGCATTCTCGTCTTGCCATTCATCGCTTTAAAAAAATCTTGTCATCTACCTTATCTTTTACCTAACCGGATCCAAGTTATGCCTCAATTGCCATCTTCATATTCTACGACTGATGATTACCGCATCTTCCTTGATGCCCTCAAATTATTACCAATAGTATCTTGAAAACGATTGCTTCGATTCGATTGCACTGGGTGAAATTTGTAATAAGCCATGAATAATGTTTATATTGTTATTAAATAAGTATTAATTAATATTCTTAATGTAAAAAATATGGATCGATGGTCTGAAATAAAGTTATATTATTATTATTATTATTATAATTACTACTTGGTCGATCCTGATAGCATTGCTGTTTTGAAATGTAGACATACCCGTAATGTCTCCAGTACAAAAATGTATTCTATTATTATTATTGAACACAATTACCAGTCAATAAAATATAGACGTTTGAAAACAAATATCTTATAATAGTATAAAAATATTTCCCGATCCAACTCCTAAAATACGAAATCAAAATGTTTGAAAAATAAATTTCAATTAAAAATTTTCATTGAGCAATCCTTCGATACCTGAATCCGATATAAACTTCGCTCAATTTTGTTTTACAAACCAACGCGAATATTAATCTGGGTAAACATAAATGGGATTTTTTATTGCATCGATTAAGGGGGACCGATTCGTTTCATGCCATCGGTAAAAGCTAACGGTTTTGCCATTCGACTTTTAATGGCATCGGGAAATTGAACACTATTCTGCAAATTCATTGAATTTTGTTTATATGGGGTATCAAGACTGCTACCGAAAACGAAGCCGGGTGGTAGTTTAAGTGATTACAAACACAATGCAACTAATAGTAATTTTTCTTATATTTTAAATAGTATAATGTTTGGGTACAACTGCAAACCCTTGCGAACCCTAGCACCCTTAAGTAATCAGTTGCTTTGTGTCTGAAGTCACTAAATCTACCACCAACCAGGCTTCGTTTTCGGTGGCAGTCTTGATATACTTGATATATTTGAGGTTAAATATTGTCATGTGTGTAGTGTTAAAGATTTACCAAAAACCCTTAATCTTCGTTTCCAATACCTATTAGCTTTCTTTCGTTTTAGTTTCGCTGCAGGTTAAAAACAAACTAGTGTCCCTAAGAGACTTACCGAGGTTAAGTGCTCGGTGTCAATTCTTTGCCTGGCGTTGTCGATCCCGGCAGACAGTTGACAGGAGTTGCAACAGTGGGTGCGTTGGGGAGAAACTCTCTTAAGTACCTTTGCTCTTAAACAATAAAAGATCATGGCAATTTATTTATTGTACACCAAAATTTATGAAATAAGAAACAAAAACAGATAAAATGCCTAAAACCAAAAGGATCGTAACAATTGGTCGCCTTTTCGATATCTGCAATCGATTTAAATGTCTCCAAACGGAAATTTTATTACGTGAAAATAGGACACTCTACGTAAGACTTTCGATACATCAATAAGATGCTTTTGCTGAACAATCGCAGTCTCTAACCCAATATTGAATCTTATTTTATTTTATTACTACTTTTTTGACGAACGTACCAAACGTGAACGTGAACGAGCATGCCATTCACGTGATGGTAAGCGATACGATCGCTCATGAACAGTAGCAAAACCAAACATCACCTTGAACTACAAAGCAATGCTTCGCATTCCACTGCGTGCGCCATCCTGAGACATAAGATGTTACGTCTCAATATGTCCAGTAGTTACTCTGGCTACAATATCCTTCATACAGAAACACAACAGTGCATTTACACTGCTGTTTGGCGGGAAAAATAGACATTGCGGTTGTACCAACCCAGGCGACCTTACTCATATGAAAGACCTACCACCAGTAAATATATTGGATAAAGTATACATTTTTTAAACTTTGCCAGCTTTCAACTAAAAATGAAATTTTATCTCCTCTAAAGTAAATTTCCTGGGCTTGATTAAATAGTTTTGCTTATGAGAATAGTTTACAAATTCCAAACAAAACATTCTTTATTCCGCAGTGCCTGTAAACAACTACTTTTAGGGTATAAATATATTGTATACATAATTTATAGTATATTGTATACATAATTAATAGTAAATATGCCTTTGCCTCACTGAAAAAAAAAACTCCAACGGTTAGTAGAATTCTTGCAAAACCCAATACGTGGCCTCCACTCTAGAACCTTCTACGCTCCATGCGCCCGGCCCACTGCCACTTCAACTTGCTAATTCTATGGGCTACGTCGGTAATCTTTGTTTTCCTACGGATCTCCCTATTTTTTATTCGATCTCGTAGATCGCTGGGCCAAATACCCGAAAATAAATTCTTAACAAGTCTACGTTTAGAATACTTCGCTAAAAATCTGTTAAATATTTACCATGCCAATGAACGAGAATTATCCAAATATTTATAATAATTTTGCTCGGAGTAAATTTGTGTTGATCAGTCTATTTTTATTCCATAGTGTTTTTACACTCTAAAAGTCTTTTTTTATGAATAACATTTTCATCCCATATTAATTCATAATGCAAAGCCCTCCTTCTGTTCATGCTTTGTGGAGGGGTTGATATAATGGTGATAAAAATTAAACTTTCCAAATAGTGATACTGATGCTATATTTAAATTAACACTATTTTACCTTAACATAGCGGAATTGTAACATGACACCGCGTATGAAATCCTGCAGTTTTAAATACTAATGATTATTATACAGCGCATCCCGTATACCTTGTCATTCTATTATGTGCCAACTTATAATGTATCAGCCCACTATTGGGCATGGGTAGCATATGGCTAGTTTATGGCTAGTTTACCACTAAAATATATACGGTTTACTAACTTTTATTGCGACTTTTTATTGGGCATGTAATATTAAACATGAATTCAGAGTAAATTATATTATCAAATCTTATTTACAAATACAATATCAAAACAAATAGTTAATTGTGGTATTTCAGGTAAACCAATAACAAATTAAATATAAGATATGTTTTTGTTTCAGGTAAATCAAAATATTATGGCTGTTATTTGGACATACGGTAAACTGACACCTTTTTTAACCGACTTCAAAAAAGGAGGAGGTTCTCAAATCGAATGTATATCTTTTTTCCCAGAAGGCATAGGCAGAGGTATGTTGGCAGGACACTCAAGTTTCGCCTTATGTGTTCCGTTCCACCAAATGATAGGGGGCGAGTCTATCGCCATATCCGGCACAAATTCCTTATAATAATTAGTAAAAAAATCCACCATCACTTTATCCGACCCGGGATTCGAACCCGAGACCACAGTATTATAATCGTACCGTAATACTGCGGCTTTTTGCGCAGTCTACCAAAATAATTAATATAATTTACTTACTAGTAACAAAGACTTGGTATTATTTTTGTATTTTTTTTTGATCTGGCCCTGCATATTGACATCATTGCGCCTGATGGTACGCGCGAATGCTGTCCAGTCAGAGTATCGAATTGCATCAGACGACAGTCCCAAGACATTCGATACAATTATGCAGGCCTGCTGAGATGCCTGAAGAGGCCTAGGCCTGCCTATGTTAATGCCACCGTAGTGTGAAGACACTACGGTGGCATTAACATTCCTCTCCAATTTTAATTTATTTGTTTCGTGTTTAGCAACATCTGGGTCCGGTAGTTAACTGATGGAACTACGAGAGTTTGCAGTTCGATCGCTAATGACCGTGTCTTCAGCAAGTAATTAACATGTTTACGATGTATTAGGTGGTGTAGTGTTGTTAGACTTTCCCGATCGCCTGGTTGCGAGGAGAATATAAATTTTGTGTTTTGTATCGAATTTAGTGACTTGTTGACATATTAGAAATCTTGAGTTAACTAGATCATGAATGCGTGTAAATCAAGTGGAAATATATCATATTATATTATTATTATTGAGGATATTATTATAGTCTACCAACTCGCACTAGGCCAGCTTGGTGGACTAATCTATCTAATCTACTACCGTTTAATAGTTGTCTCTATTGAAGAAGATGGCCGTGCCCTGCAATGGGACATATGCATATAGGCTGATAAATATTGATATAGTAAAAATAAAATATTTCTATTCATCTTATTTTAAGAATAAAGTCATACTATGATCGCGAGCGTTTAGCAAACGTTTTTTTTTTATACAGGGTATATCAAGACTGCTACCGAAAACGAAGCCGGGTGGCAGTTTAAGCGACTTCAGACACAATGCAACAGAAAAAGTTGCAAAAAAAGCGACAATTTTTTTTTTGTTATTTTTTTTTCCTATGGCCATATTTGGGTGGTAAATATTTTTTTCCTAAAATAATAGTGTATACCCTTTTATTTATAAATACTCTAAGGTATAAAAGAGTTTAAATTATTATTTAAGCAAAAACTCTAGATTTACCACCCAAAAATGACGATATTTAAAAAATCATAAAAAATAATTGTCGCGTTTCTTTGCGAAATTTTTAATTGCATTGTGTTTGTAGTCACTAAAACTACCACCCGGCTTCGTTTTCGGTAGCAGTCTTGAGATACCCAGTATACATACATACAAAAACTCAGACCTTTTTGCCAGTAGGGGTAGAGTAGGCGAAGGTGCTACCAGGACAACCACGTTTCGCCTTGTATGTTTCGTCCCAAGATGTGATAGGGGGCGAGCCTATAATAATTAAGAGAAAAATCCAATATCACTTTTCCCGACTCGGGATTCGAACTCGAGACCTGATCTTTGTTACCTTACCGTTGTAGAACTACGCCAGTGAGGCAGTAGTTTTTTAAGTTTACTTACTATATAGCAATACCAATCCCACTTATAAAATAATACTCTAATAGACATCGTCTGTTAGTTATACCCAGTTGTAATGACCCTCGGTCTCAAACTATTGTATAAGAGAGTTTACTCAATCTATCTTCAATTTCCAACACATTAATGTGAATAGATGTGGAACTCAATAGAATTGCCTTCCGTCGAGTCGTATTGTTCGAAGCCATAAGTGGGTTACTAAGAGGATCCTAACTTCCAGCAACGTTTGGCATATGAAGGAATATAACATTCAATTCAGATTCTCTAATGATGGTTAATAGATTTCAATACTATTAAAGGATGAATTGCTAGGTCGAGACACTATTTGTAAAATATTTAAATCAGTTAGGGATTGTAATTACACAGAAAGATTTCAAAATCGGGTTCTAGAATGTCTAATGATTTAATAGCTTTTCCATCATTTAGCAATACGTATTGGAGTAAACTAGAGCTCAAATCAAATATCTTTTAAAGCCTATGTCTAAATAGTTAAGAACTAGAAAAGGATACCTTGCCAAAGATAATTTCATCACCAAATAAAAAAAAAGAATTGCGTAAAATTATGAACACAACATCAAAAATAAATTATCAAAACCAACCGAATTTAAGAAACAACAAAATATGCCGTCCCAAAACGAAAACCATTAAAAACACAACAACGATAAGAAACATTTTACACACCATTAAATGAACACCAAGAACTCATAATAACACCATAACTCAAGGCTATCACGGGCATCCAGTAAAGATGGGCGTCCGCAAGTAGATTTAATCAGCGACACGCCGAAAGGGCAAAAAATTATTGGCCTTTGAATGGCCCATCAGTGTACAACTTTGGCTATAAATACTGGACGGTGAATGGCCGACAGGACCATCTCTCTGCTGCGCCGTATTTGGCACTTAAGGCCTTTTTACTATGGGAAATTAATGGTGCTACTTGCGGTGGCAGTAAATCGGGGAAGTTTGCTAGTTCCCTAACTTCTGTCCTACTTATCCGCATAGACATAAATTGTGAAGCAAAGTTGTGTTTGCCTGTCATTTTTTTCGCTTAACCTAAAAAACGATCGTTTTAAGAGAACAAGGTAGTTAATAGCTTTTGGTGGGGTAATGATATGACACATCGTTTGGGAGTTCCAACGCAAAGGTCAAAGTGCTTTGAAGTTATGCGTGTATTAGAAATAAAATAACGCTTACTTCAGTAGTCACAGTAACATAATAAAAAAACCTCAATAACACAGTCTAGAGAGATTTCTATTCCAAAGGTGTCTAGACTTCTCTTCATAGGCCAATCTTGTATATTATATAATGTCTCTAAATCAGCGTTACTCAACCATTTTTTTTTACGCGGGCCGCAAACACGTTTTGGGTATGAAGTTGCGGGTCGACTCAACGCAACTCGTCGCGGTAGTGTTGTCTAATTACCAACATTTTTACACGGCGAGCATAGTTTCTATGATTGGTGAGAAATTTTTAATGATATACAACCCCAGGCGGGCCAATCATAAAAGCCAATTTTACCATAGTTTAATTACTTATATTTATTATTACATCCATTTATCCATACATCAGCCGAAGGAAGTCAATTGCTGAACATAGGCTTCCCCCAATGATTTCCACAGTGACCTGTTGGACGCAGCCTGCATCCAGCGACGTCCCGCGACCTTTACTAGGTTATTTATTACTGCAACATGTACAATAAAGACCAAAAATAAATAAAACGTTTTAAGATTGTACCACTAGTACATAGACAACGCGTTAACTATCAAATAACCAGCATCCATTTACGTTACCTCGCTCCATAATTCACGTTCCCGCAGGCACGGTCAGGTTGGCAACCCATTTCAGCGGTTACCCGACCTCCTTACATTATTTTATTACATACGCTTGTTGTTTTTTTTTTTCTATTTTATAACCCACTGGGTGAAATATTCGCTTTAATTATTTTATATATTTTTCATGGTGTGATTTTTTCTTCATAAAATCTACAGTACAATGTGCTGGTGGTAGAGCATTCGTTTTCTGCTCGATTGGCAACTATCAAAGGCGATCACCCAATAAAATGATGCATAGGATTGTGTCGCATTTTTGGTTCGACCTCTGCATCTTTGTATAATTAATGAGTTTGGACGGGTGGTAGATATTTTTAAATGCACAATGATGAAAATCACAAGGGCGATATAAAATTCTAACTGATAATGTCTCGATTGCATGAAATATCTCATTTAAAAAAATAAATATATTGAATTAGTTTGTAATGTAAATATTTTGATCATTATGTACATAAAATCGCATTAGGTAGCTCCTGTGTGATTATGTTTAATTTAATAAATAATTTTTTTAAATATCTTTGTTAGAAAAGTCCGGCATAATCATATAAATTGGCGAGAAATCATATTTTTACGCTGGTGCAGACTTTGCTGCATTCCATGAGATGTATTTATAACTGATCTATCGTGCCAGTACCGTCACCATTTTTGAAATATCGATTCGAAGTCGAGGACAATCCCATTAAAAACTGATTCAACCATTTATCCAAGCCACGTAGTTTCTTCATAATCCGCCATCCTCCTCAGATATTTACTAAAAACCAAACATACAATAGACAATAATAGAGGCATGATTGCTAACCATAGACAGTTAACAAACCGCCTCCACCGCCCATTCGTGGTAACCGCCTTCCATAATTCACGAGGTCTATGGCACAGTAGACCCGCTTCAGCGGTTACACCTAGACATTACCTACATCGTTACGTACTTGTACTTAAAATTACTCATTTATTCAGTGCTAAAGCTTATTTAGAAAACTAATGAAAGGATATAGTTTGGTGTTCATGTACTATGTATCCAATTTACAAAATGTTTTGATTTTATGTGCATTTAAAAATTTGTTAAATATTTTGGTATTAAAAGATTCAGGATGCAGTTAGTGTTGACAAATTAGTCTCGAAAAACTAATAAGTCCATACATAAGGTGGGTTTTATATTATATGCCAAAATTGTTTAAATATTGTGCTACTTTGAACTAACACGACTACACAATGCCAAAATGCAAAAATATATTTCAAGCAACATTCACAAAAAATCATGACAACAATAAATAGCGTATCTCATGCGATATGAAAACGCTTTAAAAAACCAACTGTCTGGCCTAAAACACAAACAAGACACCGCGGCACAAAGCGAAACATAAATCAAGAGGCCGCTTTTTGTTCACACATTTTCACACCTCATGTTAACAGAAAAACAAATGTGAGCCCACAAACAACCAATTGTGCGCCCAAGCATAAATTACGCCAAATTAGTGGAGGCAAATGTTTGTCAAATTATGCTTTGAGGAGCAATGCTTAATTAAAATTCATTATACAAATAATAAGTCGTGCTTAATTTGTAATTGCCCTCATTATAATCCAGACCGGCGTATTCAACCAAAACCCTGTTAGTTTTGAAACATTTTCGCTAATTAACAAGAACTTTTTCTAGTCACTAAGGAACATAGTGGTTATTTAAATATAGATTTTTAGACTTATACTAAAGGTATTTGTGTGTAAAAATATTGTTTTAAAAGTCCATTGTTTTTCTATAAGATCTTATTTTCCTTTTTTTCTAAGACAAAATAATTGTGTCCAAAAACAATCGAGTTATATTGACAAAAATTATTGTATCTTTCAACGTATATCACTATTAGAAGAATGACGGCTGGTAGTCAAAAACACATCTGAACATGATGAATATTTAAAAAAAACACATTGTCTTGTATTGGTATTAGAGGTAACTATTCTGATGCGTTTATAAAACTAACGAAGGTTATAACTAGACTAGATTCAATCCTGGGATTGCAAGTACCGTTATCCCAGTCATATGTTAGACCCGAAAATTCCGGAATCGAAGCCTCTAGTTATAACCTGATGAATAAAAAAAACATAGAAAACCTATGTCCTAATGCAATCACAAACCAAATCAAAAGTAAAATAACTTTTATATAACATGAAATCTTTAAATATCGCTATTTTGCTGTCCCATGCAACCCCTATCTCAGCTTCCATAGTCCATTAAATCGTTGTAAATTCGTATATCGTTTAAAAGGGATTTTTCCGAGCAAAGAGCACGCTCTAAGTGCCTCGAGTGCAAGTGTAGGCGACTGCAACCGTTTACTGTCACGTATTTACCTACTTTACTGAGTTAAAATGTGAACAAAAATAAAATAGTTTAGGGACTATATCAGCCCATATACCTGCCAGACTGAGATTTAATTGGGCGGTGGTCGACCACGCTTGTCTAGAGCGGAATGTGGACTCCACATACCTTTAAAATTCTTGTGGGAATTCTGAGATATTCGGATTTTCATACGATGTTTTCCCGTTGCGTTTAATTGAATGTAGCTTGGAATCCTTTTTATTTCTGTATTTTCTGTTAAAGATAATATCACTGTGTAATTTTTTGAAGTAATGGAATGGAGTATCTACTTGTATTCCGACAAAGCGACAGGGCTTTATTGTTTGATATAATAACTTAAAATGTCAGAAATGTGTACAATAGTTTCGAATCCAACAGCGCTATCGCCAACCATTTTCAATATAATTCTAGGTTTATAACAAATACAAGCTAAATAAAAGCAAACAACGGGATATTAAATTAAGTCGCAACACAATCTTAACTCGTTTTAGTGCGTGGTGATTGATAGTCAATCACCACGCACTAAAACGGTGAAGGAAAACATCGTGAGGAAACCTGCATACCATAGCGATTCATATGAATTTATATGGTATGTAAGTCCGCCAACCCGCACTAGGCCAGCGTGGTGGACTATATGGCCTAACGACTCTCAATCGTACTCTCGATCGTAGAGTAGGCCCGTGCCCTGCAGTGGGACGTATATGGGCTGATCCAGATCCAGACAATCTTAACTCAAATATTTTATCGCAGATCGCCGGCCTCGAGATTTTATCCATAAAGCGAGCAAAAGTAAAGAAAGCAGTTTTATTAGTCAGAAGGGAGTCTCGCAACTGTTAAAACACTGATCCTCGCCAAGTATTCAAAGCCTTTATTTCAGCAACAACTTCTTGGCAGACAGGAATTTCCTTCAAACATAGATTGTCATAAAATATTTTATGCCCTATTTTAAATTAGCGTTAAAATAATTCCATTGTGGTGGTATTTGCGAGCTCTGTTATGTTATCAGTAGCTTATTAGTAAAAAAAAGGACACTACTAAGATAATAGTTGCTGGTTCGAATTCATAGGCATTTTTCTAACATTTTGAAGTTCACCACGCGCTTTAAAGGTGAAGTGAACATCGTGACGGGACATAACATAGAAATCTTCAAAGAATTTGTATGGTATGTGAAGTGTTTTAGGCTCATCTCAATCTCAGCAGTGGGAGTACAGCTGACCTACTAATTTCATATAATATTACGTCATCACATTTTGAAATGACGTGATCAAATAACCTTTGAGGTGTGTCCATTGGGATCAGACCTCTCATCACATTACAAGGGTGGGGTTGCCATATAACTGAACATTAATATTCATTAGAGCAACTGTAATCGATTATTATATTAATTGTAACACACACAGTATACTGTTTACTACGATTCTTTGAAATATGGTTTTGAATATATACCCTAGTTGATATTATAATTACTCGTACGTCATCACTTTTTTCTTGTTATTTGTAAGAGCCAAAGAAACTCATAGACCAAGAGCCCGTGGCCGCCAGACCTTCCTAATTTTATAAAACCTGAAAGTTTGTGTGCGCATGCCTCTGGCATAGGCATCACACGATCAGCTATTATGAAGTTCCGATCGTGGTTGCTTTGGAAGTTATGAGCTTTAATGTTTCTGGCAAGATGAAAGAACCATCAAAAATGTCTGAATACCAAGTAAATATTTTGTTTGTAGTTGCCTTAATAACATTATATAAAATTCAGCTTTTAACGCTGACAAAATTACATTATGTTAAAGTTTGAAGATAGCGTAATATTTAATAACATGTAACTTTGCCGGCGTTATAGTATAATAGCTGAATTTTATATATGTTATTAAGGCAACTATAAACAAATATTTCTTTGGTATTCAGACACTTTTGATGGTTCTTTCATCTTGCCAGAAACATTAAAGCTCATAACTTCCAAAGCAACCACGATCGGAACTTCATAATAGCTGATCGTGTGATGCCTATGCCAGAGGCATGCGCACACAAACTTTCAGGTTTTATAAAATTAGGAAGGTCTGGCGGCCACGGGCTCTTGATCTATCACTATGATTGATAAGCTAGCAGCTAGACATTTGTCTAAACCAAATAACCATATTAGCAACTTAGCTTTGGGATTTCATGATTATATTTTTGTACATTAAATACTGGGTATATCCAGACTGCTGCAATTTTTTATGATGTCTTAAATATCAACGTGTTTAGGTGATTAATCTATAGTTTTACTAAAATAATAATTTAAACCCTTGCGCACTATAGAGTATATAAAATAATAGGGTGTATATTACTATTATTTTCTGAAAAACTATTTATTTACCACCTAAAAAGGACGATAGCAAAATATAAAATAAAAATTCGTCGCTTTTTTGCAAATGTTTCGTTGCTTTGTTTCTGGAGTCAGTAAAACTACCACCTGGCTTCGTTTTCATTCGCAGTCTGGATATGTATAAAGTCACAAAGGATCGGTGGCGCTTGTTTTTATTTTTGCCTTTTTATTTCCATGAAACATACGACAATGCATCCATGCCAATTTGGCAATGTAAACAATATTTTAGTAACTAAACCAAATTCAGTCGAGCGTTCAGTTACCGGGAAACTAACATTTAATATTGAATAGCTTCAAAATGAACAAAGTACAACTTTCACTACTAATCATCGCTTCAACTGAATACACTTAAGAGCGTTTATACCCTGCACGCGCTTTTTGGCTTAAAAACAGGACTTTTCAAATGAGTTAATAGCCACCAATAAACAATTTAAAGGAAAAATAATTATTACTAATTTTAGAAAAAGATGTCTTCTAGGGATTTTGGTGGAAAACATTATAGATTGATGGATAATTTGTGAGTACTATACGGATTACTGAACACAAGTTTCGTTATTTAGGCTTTAAATGGCAATTTAGAAGCTTAAGATATCCGAAACCACTAAATATAAGATGAAAATAAAAATATTAGCAGACTAATAAGACCCTTATGGAGGGATTTTGCTGAGAAAAATAATCTTTTTGTGTTTAGTTCCTGAAAAATAAAAAATTAAACAATGCGACATTATTCAGAAACTCTCGTCAAGAACATTTTTTTTTCACCAACTTATCGTACATATTTTTTTATAGCAATTGCATATTACAATAGAAGAACATCTTATCAATAAATTACCATTTTTATATTTCAACAAAATTAGATTTCATGTTTTCTACAAATATTTTAAAAACCACTATAAAACACGCTGTCCGACGTGGACCAAATCAGACCGCCGCAAGGCCTTCTAGAGGGAGGACGTATCGCTCGTCGCTCCGGCCTGGCTGCAGTCGATTATGCCGCGCGTAGTAAAAATAGCCACGCGCGGAATGCGATTACCACATCTTAGTACTTTGGTAGTAAAATATATAATTATTTTTATTACCTACAATGATTTTGTAGTGAGTATAAATTATGTTTCAGGTAATATAATGGGATGTAATTCCGAGGCTAAATTATGTTATGTATCGTAATATAAAATTAAATATATTTCGTAATTGTAAGGGGTTTAAGGCCCCTAACACTATTTATGTGTTCGAACACGAAATTATTAATACGCTCTCAAGCGTATACACCTTGCGCGCAAAGTCAACTATAGGTATTTCTTCGTTAATTTCACGCACACATAAGCGACCAAAGCTGTGTGCGTAGAGCTGCCGCGTCGGCTCGCTATACAATCGGCTCAAATAACTTTGATCCGTGCGCTTCAAATATTCAATTGAAATGTAACTGTAATATAATATAATAAAAATATTTTACTTGCATTATAAGTAGACAAATATTACTGTGCAAGCAAAGAATAATACAAATTTTGGATACTAATCATATTTTCGTTATTATTACATTGTTAAGTTGCATTCAAATCAGTGTTCAATCAGTATACACTACGGACGTTTTATTAATCATTTCGTGTTCGAACACATAAATAATGTTAGGGGCCTTACAACCCCTTACAATTACGAAATATATTTAATTTTATACTACAACACATAACATAACTTAGCCTCGGAATTACATCCCATTATATTACCTTAAACATAATTTATACTCACTACAAAATCATTATAGGTAATAAAAATAATTAAATATTTTACTACCAAAGTACTAAGATGTGGTAATCGCATTCCGCGCGTGGCTATTTTTACTACGCGCGGCATAATCGACTGCAGCCAGACCGGAGCGACGAGCGATACGTCCTCCCTCTAGAAGGCCTTGCGGCGGTCTGATTTGATCCACGTCGGACAGCGTGTTTTATAGTGGTTTATAAAATATTTGTAGAAAACATGAAACTAATTTTATTGAAATATAAAAATGGTAATTTATTGATAAGATGTTCTTCTATTGTAATATGCAATTGCTATAAAAAATTATGTACGATAAGTTGGTGAAAAAAAATATGTTCTTGACGAGAGTTTCTGAATAATTTCGCATTGTTTAAATTTTTATTTTTAGGAACTAAACGTAGCTCTCTTTCGCACTCATTGAATACAGTACTAAGAGTCGTACTAAACTTCGTTTCATAGAAGCACAATCGCTGGCGCTCCACTCGTTACAAATTGACGCTACATGTACCTATATAGGTAATATAATAGACTTATTATAGGCGTAGTAAAATATAAAGAATGTAATGTAAGGATTTATGTTTTATAAATATATATAAATTATTAAATTAGCTAAGTATGTAATTTTCGTGGGAGTGCACTGCACCAGCGCTCTTTCGGATGAGCCGCCTCTGTTGGTGGCTATTAACTCATTTGAAAAGTCCTGTTTTTAAGCCAAAAAGCGCGTGCAGGGTATAAACGCTCTTAAGTGTACAAACTTAAGATTATTCGCAGCTTCACATGTACGTGGAAATCCATTATGGGTTAATCTAAGCGATTATTATTAGAGGAAATTGAAGGTCAAACTTTTTTTATCCTGCGTTAAGGTTATTCGTGTCTTACTAATCCAATTTATATCTTTAGCCGCAGGTACTATACTCTTAAAAAGAGGCCTTCCCCAAATTGAAATAAAGAAAGCACAAACATTTTTGCACATGACACAAAATAACTTATCTTTCATTTTATCACCAGCCTAATGGAAAAACAATATGTAATTAAAAAATCAAAAAAATGTATAAATAAATAACACCCAACAGTCACATACATAGTCCTGACCCCACACTAAGATCGAGTCTTGTGTCGTGGGTATCAGGAACTACGAGAGACTTTTCGGTCTCACAAACACCCAGACCCGGAAGAAATATTTGTGGGCCGCACAAACATTTCTCTCGGTGCGGGGATCGAACCCGCGGACTCTCGTTTCACAGGCGGCGTCAAACCAACTGCGCCACGGAGGCTGTCAAACCAAAAAAATATAGAAAGGATGCATTACCTACCTAATATAACGAAATCTAGGTAAAACCTTTACAGTAACTATCATCAAATCTTGAGATTTACAACGTTGATTTCCTACTATTAGATTCTCGAATATTTGTTCCGGATTACAGACTTGTAAAACCCAATCCTCTTGCAGTTTCCAATTCCTACTACACGGAATTCCACTTTGAGATCAGGATTACATAAATCACCATTATGTCCAATTTTCGCTACTACAACTCACAATTTATTTCTTTATTTGAAATTGACAAACTAAACATATTTAAAAGTTTCTAAAAGTTTAAAGTGTGACATCATCAATCATAATTACATAGATTTTTTTTCATTAATAGACATTAGTATTTGCAGAAATAAATTTATTGTTTCAAATCAATTTATAAAGCAAATCCATTATCATTATGTATTATCTATTCAAACACACCCATCAAAAGCTTCAAACAATTCACGTCAGACTATTTCATTTTAATTGGAAAATACTGCACAAATCCCGGTGCAAATAGTTAAGCATATTCAATAAAATCGTTTGATACTGTCAACACTCGACTGATGCCAAATGACTGCGCACTCAAACCACTAATGCGAACGGCACAATGGAACTAACATCCATTTTTATCGCTGCAGTATCGAATAGAAGCGAAAATCACCGTTTTGCGGCTGCAAATGCTTTTCCGATACAAAATGTCTTCAGAACAATGAGACGAGGTGCGAAACGCCGCAAGATGGCAATGTTTTAAATAGTGTTTAAATTCAACTCATTCGGATATTGTTCGGAGAATTTGTTTTGGTTGGGTATTCGTTTGCATATTTTGCCATATTATTGCTGATTTTAGCCTTTCTGTGAATTTTGATATACATTGAAGGATTCTATTACATTATAGGTATTTTAACATAATTTGTGGATTCAAATATTTTTATAACATAACAAATATAATTTAACATGAATATCATTGTTGAAAGTGTATTTCTTAGCATAATAAGAGAGGAACTATGTATTGAAAACACTATTCTTTACGAATATATCGCGAATTTGATTTAATTTTTACATGTAATACTTTGTATATTTAGATAGCAGATGTTTTTTGAGCCTTTAAGATGAATACTAAACGTGATACCCACTTACCCATTAAATAAAAATAGCTATATTAACTTATGCTTTTTCATTCATATCATAAACGCATTTGCAAAAAAAAACGGGCACCTAAGCAATGAACCATTTCAAATGTTACTATTGGTTTGTTTGATAATTATAGGTAGTTTTACTTTCACAATTTTGTAAATTAATAAGCAAATAATCGTTTTTGTCAGTATTATCATAAAATTTTGATGGGTTTTAATGCTAAAGTTCACTAGTAGTGTATGCTCGCTAGTAGTGCATATGCTCGTGAAGTAAAAGTTAACAAAGATTTTTGTTTGTTTTTTCTTTAATAAAGTAAAAGCAGCTAAATGTTTAGTATCGAGTGTGACCCCCTCTAGCTGAAATCACAGCTTGAATTCGTCTGGGTATGCTAGCGAGGATATCCCGGATACTTGCTTGCGAAATACGTTCCCACTCCGCGGTAATCACATTCTTCAGCTCTCTGATAGTCTGCAGAGCCGGTTGTACTGATCTCACGCGTCGTTTCAGAACGTCCCAGACATGCTCTATAGGACTGAGGTCGGGACTTCGAGCTGGCCAATCCAAACGACGAATGCCGACCTCTTGCACATACGCTTCCACATCGCCAGACAGGTGGGCGCGAGCGTTGTCGTCCATAAAAATTGAGTCTTCGCCTAAAGCGGCCAATGCGGGTTGTGCATGAGGAATTAGAACTTCCGTTATGTATCGATGTCCAGTCAGTGAGCCGTTTTCAATGAAGAATAACTCTGTACGATCCATTGAATTTATTCCTGCCCAAAACATAACAGAGCCCCCACCATAAGGTGTGATTTCTTCAAAACAAGCCTCTGCAAAGCGTTCTCCTTGTCTTCGTAGCACTCGCCGACGTCGATCTTCACTGAACAGAAATATCCTGGCTTACAATACCTGGCTTACTTAACAATACTCTATTCCAGTCTTCTTGACTGTCCATGACTCACAATTTCGAGCAAACCTAAGCCTGGCAACTCTGTGCTCACGGAGTAACTAAGGGCCGCGGGCCGGGCGATGACTGCGTATATTGGTCGCGAGAAGCCTCCTCCTGACCGTCCATAGACTAATATGCACATTTCTTACTTCTTCGAGGTTGTTCTTAAGGTCCACATACGAAGACTTGCGATTTCTCAATGCGCGACTCACAAGAAAACGATCATCCCATGGTTGGGTACATGGTTTTCTTCCAGAACCAGGCTCAATCCTATAGAGCATGTCTGGGACGTTCTGAAACGACGCGTGAGATCAGTACAACCGGCTCTGCAGACTATCAGAGAGCTGAAGAATGTGATTACCGCGGAGTGGGAACGTATTTCGCAAGCAAGTATCCGGGATATCCTCGCTAGCATACCCAGACGAATTCAAGCTGTGATTTCAGCTAGAGGGGGTCACACTCGATACTAAACATTTAGCTGCTTTTACTTTATTAAAGAAAAAACAAACAAAAATCTTTGTTAACTTTTACTTCACGAGCATATGCACTACTAGCGAGCATACACTACTAGTGAACTTTAGCATTAAAACCCATAATTTTTTATCAAAATTTTATGATAATACTGACAAAAACGATTATTTGCTTATTAATTTACAAAATTGTGAAAGTAAAACTACCTATAATTATCAAACAAACCAATAGTAACATTTGAAATGGTTCATTGCTTAGGTGCCCGTTTTTTTTGCAAATGAGTTTATATCATAACCAATCTACTCAGAAAATGAATGATGACAAAAACTTGTTACATTCATACATCGGACTGTCAAAAGAAATGTACCTACTTTTATAACATACCGAGACATCCCGCCCAACTTTATGATTGGTAACAACAGCTCTCACGAAACGTAAACAACATAAACATTATTTACGATTACTTTTATGTTCTTTTTTTAATTTATGCCATAGACAACTGTCTGCTCTTTTAATAAGACGACGCGACGTGACGTAATAACATTTTCGAATGAGGTTATAATAACTTACTTTGTTTTCGTTGTAATTTATGTGTTTCATATTATATTATTGTCTTAATTTTTATAGCACAAAATTCATTTTTGTATTTTTTTGCAATTATAAATTCCTATCACATTAAAAGTTGTTGTTAAAAGTTACCTACACTGTTCAATATTCAATTTATTTACTCAACCCGCTAAGCTATTTAAAAGTTCTGATTAAAAAAGTATTCAATTACGGCGGCCGTATAATCTAAACTTCCTTATCCCGTTCTTTGTAGAAGAAGTTACATTATACAGGGTATATCAAGACTGCTACCGAAAACGAAGTCGGGTGGTAGTCTAAGTGACTTCAGACACAATGCAACAGAAAAAGTTGCAAAAAAAAAAGCGACAATTTTTTTTTTTTGTTATTTTTTTCCTATGGCCATATTTGGGTGGTAAATACATTTTTTCCTAAAATAATAGTGTATACCCTTTTATTTATAAATACTCTAAGGTATAAAAGAGTTTAAATTATTATTTTAGCAAAAACTATGGATTTACCACCCAAAAATGACGATATTTAAAAAATCATAAAAAATAATTGTCGCGTTTCTATGCGAAATTTTTAATTGCATTGTGTTTGTAGCCACTAAAACTACCACCCGGCTTCGTTTTCGGTAGCAGTCTTGAGATACCCGGTATTTATGTATAAAAAAACTCTGATGTTATTAACCCATAGACCTGTAATCGACTGTATGTGTATCTCTCCATATACAACCCACTGCAGAGCACGGGCCTTATCTACAATCGAAAGTTCGATTGACAGAGGTTAAGTCATATGCTGCACCACGCTGGTCTAGTGCGGGTTGGTAGACTTTACGTATGTACCATAGAATTTATTACAAATCACTTTTCCTTACATTACGTAACATCCAATTTTCAAAACTAACCGTGAAAAAATTGGAATTAAGTAACTGCCTCCGTGACGTGGTTTTACGATACAGTTACAACGCTTAGTTCTCAGGTTCGAATCCCAGGGTCGGGCAAAGTGAAATCGTTTTTCTATTTATTATCAGCCCAAAGTCAGAAATTTGGGTCCAATATGGCGATAGGCTCGCCCCCTCTCACATCGTGTGACGGAACAGAAGGCGAAACGTGGATGTCTTGGTGGCACCTCTGTCTACACCTTCTGGGATAAAGGCGTGAGTTTATGTATGTACAGTGACATCCGAATTCAATTAACTTTATGTGGCCGTATACGCTGAAGTGTTCTGTTGCTGAGTCCGTCCCCCAAATGCTATTTATGCGTCCGCGTTGAATTTTCTTTTGTAGTATCAGTGTATTTCTCGCAGCGTATGTAACTGCAAATTACTTGGAATTTATCTAAATTAACTAAAAACATCGACGTATTGTTTTGACGTCTGTGTGGTTGCAGATTGTATCCAAGTATGTAGCAAAGTATGTTTAAAAGGTTTTATGTATAATGCACTTGTTTATCTTAAAATTCCACGATCTATTCCAATTCTAGAATCTTGGGGTTTAAGATCGTGTCTCCGACCAGACAATCCACTTTGTATGGGATTTGGAAAATCTCGTATATGTTATCCAAGAAGAGTATTTGCGACTGTTATGATCAAAGGATGGCCTTAAGCCACTTTTGAGGCAAAAATAACCTCCGCAAATTATGTAGATAGCAATAGTTTCAGGATATCTTTATCTACTATGGAACTTGGCAAAAATACTAAAACAACGTAATCAAATTCCAAACACATCCGACATAATGCACACACAATTAAATCACACAGCCTTTAGCCAGCTAATTCGAACGAAGCCAGATGCGCAGACATGGGATCTAATTCCCCGCGGAGCAATATTCAATTTCAACTTGTGCCACCGAAGCGTAAAGTCGGTGCACAGAGTCGAATGTCTTGAATGTCAACGAGAAGATTCCAATTGCAAGAATCGCCCTGGGGTAGTGATTGCCGATATCCGATACAAGGTCTAACAAGCCCCTCTTGTAATTGCCTGTGCAATTGATCCCCCTTTATAAACAAGGTTAATTAACGTAAATTTCATCGATAAATGTAGTGTTCGGTTAATAGGGTTAATGGTTATTGCTGACTTATGATGGATTTAAATGCGTCTTTTTTAATTTGAATGCATTGGTTTAGTAGTTTGGGTCCAGATGAAAAATTAGTTGTTATTATTTTATTGATATATGTATTGTTTTAGTATGATAATTAGAGCGATACGTGAGTATGAAGTATGAGATTGAGTATCATATAGCACTTCAACTATTACATAACTTTATTTTAATAACATAAATAAATCATGAAAACATATTTTGCACATCATTTGATGAAGGCTAACAAGAAACAAAAAAATGACCGTAAATCTCTCTGGAAGACATTATTACAATATGCCATATAGTTTTAGTAGGTCCTCTAACCCTGACTAATATAACATACAAACAATTTGACCAACAAGTTATTATTTCTGATATGATTTAAAACTTTGGTGGTTATAATGTAGGTATTAGAATAAGCACTCACTTCCAGGAACTAGCTATTGTATATTTTGTAAATTAACACTTAATACATTCACAGACAGAGTAAAATTATAATTATGCCATATATATATTTGACAGCCTCCGTGGCGCAGGCGGTTAGACGCTGCCTGTGAAACGAGAGGCCGCGGGTTCGATCCCCGCACCGAGAGAAATGTTTGTGCGGCCCACAAATATTTCTTCCGGGTCTGGGTGTTTGTGAGACCGAAAAGTCTCTCGTAGTTCCTGATACCCACGACACAAGACTCGATCTTAATGTGGGGTCAGGACTATGTATGTGACTGTTGGGTGTTATTTATTATTTATTTATTTATTTATGCGACTCGGAGCGAGATGTGCTCGTGACGAGAGATGGCAGACTGTCCTCCTTCATCCAAATAAACCGACCCTTTTATAGGACTACCCGAATGAGGATCGGTGGGGATAAATCTTCCAGAAAATATATTTAAGCCATAAAATAGGGTCTATCCTTTCAACTAAAAATTAAGGTCGGCCCAAACATCTGGGCTATTGTCCAAACAGAAAGGTTTACCCAAACATGTGTACTATTGTCTAAAAAACATAAATTTGTTGCAAAGGATTACCGCCACTAAAGAACTTAACTATAATAATATAGTTTTATTGCCCCGGCATGAACGGGCCATTACAATTAGGAAACAATAATTTAGAACAGCATCTTTTTAACTAATATTATACAATAAGGTACACAAAAATTCTTACTGTAATAAAACGACTCGCAGATGTTTTATGGTCTAACATCTGCAGTCATATCTTAAAATGAAATGCGTGTTTAAATAATGTTAAAATTACAAATAATAAGCGTGTTATTTTATAAGCTAAATCTAAGTTGGCGTATTGCTACCGCCACAAAACTAAAAATTCCTTCGTGCTTTCTGATACACACATCACAAAACAGCTATCTTTTGGCACTGCGTGTGTAGAGTGCATTTATTTTTTTAATTATAACTATAACATTCCATGGCTGTTTCAAACTCACTAACCATTATACCGGATAATCCCAGCACTACAAAGTCTAGCAACTTATTCTTCCCAATTGTCTAACTTCCAAATTTTAATTAAACTTGCCCGGTGTTACACATATCGGCTTTAACCCCTAGTGTCCTATCTCTTGATGAGCCCACCGCAAGCCTTTATGCTCAAAGTCTAGGCAATAGTTTCACGGCTTTGAAGATTGTGGTCTGACCGACTTCACAGGCTTCGGAACTAAGCTGCAACGTCACGTACCACGCTCATTTGTATGCTACCAACCCACAAACATCGCTACAAATTCTTTCACTGACATTTCACCCCTAAAGTTATTTTAGAACTCTGTATATCTGGCACAAAAGGGACGCTTGTGAATACGTTTCACATCCAAAGAGAGATTTTTGTAAATTGGTTTTGGTTATTAACACGTCAAGAGCAAAACCAATTAAGCAAGTTTAGAGTGTTTTTTTTTCCATTCCAGACCATGTGTAGATTCTTGCCTTAATAAACTAATGGGTATAACCGAATTGTGAATTGTTAATAATGGCGTTCGGAGCCTAATGTAAAACAAGTTTATTGTTTTTGGTCAGTATTTCTAAAACTATACTTAAAATAATTTAAAGATATTAAGTTTTTGTATCAGGTTTTATTGCAATTTCGATTATAAAATAATGTTATTAAAGATAAACAAAACTCACCAGACTTTAAAAATAATATTAAAAGACGTACACTTAAAGAAAATTGTTGCTTTTAATTTTTACTATTATATGAGACAATTTAGCTAAACGCTCACGAACGTCGCAGTTCAAACAACGTCCACACGAGATACTAGGCGATTTCCACATCTTTTTAAGAATTCATCTCAACGAAATATAGGAGAAATTTTTCAACCATCGGAATGAATAATTCATGTATTCTCACCTTGGCCGTAATATGGCAGAGGTAGCCGCATTAACACTCCTTGATTTATACATGGAATTACAATAATCTCACCAATGACTCTCAAATGAGCAATTTTTGTATCCTGTTCCATATTAATTAATATAAATTACCTCATTGATTCAAGGGCAACATACATTAATTGTGAGTTAATATTTGGGATTGTATTGTGTAATCTATGATTTGATCTGGATTAATACCCTACAGTATAGGGATAGATAGGTTCTAAATTTATTATTATATAGCGAGACGACCGCTTATGGACAGTAGTAAAACCAAACTACACCATGAATTCAATATCAAGGGACAAAATAGTCGAAACTAAAATCAAAATAATATTAACTACGTTCAAAATCAAATTTCAAAGGACACTATTTGTACTAAAATAATTGTTCTAAAAGCATTTTCCTTACAAGATTTACAGTTATGGTGATCAAGAAACAAAAAATTGAATCCATTATAGGTAATTTCTGTTTCAACTAAATTCAAAATAAAGCTAGAAATACAAATTTCGATTCAGTAGTAAATGAAACACAACTTGAACGTCCTTTGAAATAGTTTGCGGTGCACACAATATGTGTCTGGGGTATTTTCACGCTCCATACAGCCTCATATCTACGAAGCAGAAAGTAGGTGACCCTAATTGAATAAAGGAAAAGTAAATGCTGACGCACACGTGTCGTTAAATAAACATGTTAAATGAAAACTCGATTTTATCCAGTAGTGTGAATTCAAGTTGATATGGCACAAGAATATTTTTTAATTTTTGCGTGATCTACAAGTACTCGTTTCTGACACATACCACACAATGCTTATAATGTCAAGTTAGGAATATGTATATGAATATTAATTGTATATATTGTTATTTTGGAATATCCCGAAATTTACTGTGAGTTACGACCGAAGTTTCCTGTATGTTTTACATTTTAATAATTCCTGAACTGGTTTTACTGATGTGCATTTTAAATAAATCTGACTAAAACACATTCATGTATGAGTTTTGTTCAGCTGGTAAGGGTCGTAGCATAATATAAATACCCTGTATTTGAGCTATTTAAACCAAATATAAGATTGTTACCCTAACCGGTGGTTTCTGAAATTAGCGTGTACAAACAGTCTTTCGCTTCATCATGTCAATATTTTAAACTTATAATTGGAAAAATTACTGTTTCCTTTTAAATATAATACCCGTAAAAATTAATTAAAAAACAATGTTATTTTCGATTTAGTTATTTTATACATGCACGTATAGAGTCTGGAATGAACCTTCCCTTCCGTGTCGCCCTAAGGCTCTGACATGTCCCTCAAACGTGGTGTATAGAAAATTCCCTTTGGTAGGCAACAACTTGCTGTGCCCTCGGCGTTGTCTATAGTAAAGCATCGCCCTTTACTGTATCCACTCACTAAAATATACCCTGAGCTCGTCTGTTTGTCCTTTGTTGAAAATTATATAAAATCTACATTCCGCACTCCATTATTCCAACCACAAATTAATTAAACGAGCTCCTCAAACAAATTGAATTGAAACTCTGAAAATGCTGAAACAATTTTGTTTCAATGCCTCCGTTGAAAATTAAACTATTCAAGCGTTACGACTGTATTTACACATAGCCCGCAGCGTCGCGAATAAAAAAAGCCTTTTAGATCCAAAGATGCAGACCCCATATCCGATGAAAGGAAAAATTCCAATTAAAGATTCCTTTTAACCTTGCACGATACGAAAAACAAGCAACAAAAACAAAATGAAAGAGCGGAAACGTTCTCGGATATTATATATTTATTTTAAATGAATCCGTGACCGCAGATCTCAAGGAAAGATAATTAGATGTTACATCATTCTGTTTATGCTAATTTAACTTGTTTACATTCATTACACGTTTTCAATTATGGATAACATTTCCTCCGAAGATAGGGAAAATTTTAGATGTTTACCTTTTGTTACATAGAGTGGATTCATACGTGTATCAGTCCATATACGTCCCACTGCAGATACGATTGTATAGTGTAAGGTGATTATAACCTAAGATTTCAACCCGTGACCATCGTGAATGTGTTAACCTCTGGACCAACGAGCACGACTATACTATATAACAATTGCCAAGCAATATAATAGTCCTCCCCAGCCTCAATAAAATTGTTATATTACAGAAATATGTATAGAGAAGGCAAAATACCGATATTACTAGCAGACGACACAGTAATCCCGCAATAATGAGAAGTTATTTATGCGCGGAAGACCAGTGGAGGCGTATAAAAGTCTACTTAATTTTTCGCTAAGGAAATCGTTTATGCCCAATATATTTATTTATTTATTTAACTTTATATACAAATATGTACATAGGCGGACTTAATGCCAGAGGCATTCTCTACCAGTCTACCTTGAGATGGTGCTGAGATTACAGAGGTAGGGGTACATATGTTTATTTGATTATTGATGTTGGTTTATTTCTACATAAATACATAATATATATAAACAAATATACGAATAAGTATATACTTACATACTATGTAAAACTATATGTTCAAATATACATAATTACTATAATATATACACATAAATAAATATATATCAATATATACAATGACACACTACTGTGATGATTCAGCCACTCTATCCAGCAACAAATCCCGAACCTTCTTTTTAAACACAAAACGGTTCATGGATGTCCTGATTTCGAGAGGGAGCGCATTCCAAAGAAGAATAGACTGTATGAAGAAGGAAGAATGTAGGAAATTAGAATGATGGGGGGGACACTTTAAAAGAAGGTTATTTGAGGAACGAAGATTACGCTCATGACTTGCGCCAAGAAACTGGAAGTGGGTAATGAAATAAGAAGGTGGTGTAGGAGACGTTACAATACTGAAAAGAGTTGTAAGGGCACGCAAATTTCGCCGTTGACGAATTGGTAACCATTTCAGTTCAGTGCGATGTGAAGATACATGGTCATATTTGCGAAGGTTAAATATGAATCAAATGCAGTTATTGAGAAGGCGGTCCAGTTTGTTAAGAAGATCTGCATTCAGTTCGAAATAGCATACATCACCATAGTCGATCAGTGGGAAGATTAAGGTCTGCACAAGCATCAATTTCGTCTTAGAGGAAAGAAAGTTTTTAAGGCGATATAGAACACGAAGGGCACCGGTGACTCTTTGGCAAACAGAGGAAACTTGCACCTGCCAGTTAAGTACGTTATCTATAATAAGTCCAAGGTCTTTAACAGATGACGACCACGATATAATTGTGCCGTCAAATGTAAGTGGTGGTACAGACGAAAAATCAATGCGATTTATCAGGCGCTGGCTGCCTATGATTATGGCCTGGCACTTATTAGGGTTAACTGTTATCCCAAACCTAGCAGACCAGCCCCTAATGTACTCTAAGTCGGTGTTCACTTTTTCAATAGCTGTGGACAAACAATCCACACTTGCATGGGCATAAAGCTGTAGATCGTCGGCATATAGATGATACGCACATGAAAGGTCTTTGGTTAGGGTAGGTACTACCGCAATGTCTATTTCTCCCACCAAACAGCAGGGTAAATACACTTTTGTGTTTCAGTTGACAGGACATAGTGGCCAGAGTAACTACTGGACATATTGAGACTCACATCTTTTGTCTCATGATTGCGAGCGCAGTGGAATGCCACGCTTTCTTTGTAATCAAGTAATTTGTAATTAAGGTGTTATTTGGTTTTTTTATTGTTTTTGAGCGGTCGTTTCGCTTACCGTCAAAAAGGCATGGCAAGACAAAGGCGAAATGCATGCTCGTGTAGCCATTCAGTGCAATAAAAAAAAGTCTAATAGGAAATGTGTTACTAAATTATTTAAAAACACATTGAATTAGAATAAATTGTTCCCTCACCTTTGAACTGCAATACACTACAAAACAATATAATTTCGAGTAATATTTTCAGTTTGAAAAAGAAAGTTCTGGTTAGAATTTGGCATGTAGATAATCTCAGCGTCTATCATAATTTGTGACGAGAGGTAGACAAGGCGATAAATTTACCTACCAGCCAGTAAATTTACCTACTCCTAAAGAAATACATCGTGAGCATTTATTACAAGAAGATACTAAAAGTAGATGGAAAGAGCTGTAACCAACTAATTGTCCCACTCAATAACTATGAAGGCCAGTGCGACGACAATGATAATGTTTTCTAATTTGAATAAGTTGCATCTAGCCGCCCCCTACAGTATTTACCACGTCATGTGACTATCTAATGTGAAGCTGGCCTACATTCCGCTTTCCAACGTGGTACTACTCGAGATTTAGCCGTAGGCATTAAGAAACAGGTTTTGTGAGTGATGCACCTATTTCAAAATGTTAATTGACTTTCTGACTATCCATTCAACATGAGTTTTGCAGAATGCGTCTTTTTAAAAACCACTTCTCTTCACCTTCAATATTCAGGTTTTATAAGTTGAATACAATCTTAGAAACGATCATCAAATTAAAATAATTTATAACATCCCACAGTGATAACCAGAATAAATATTATATCTTTATCTGTATCAGCCCATATAGGTCCCACTGCAGTGCAGGGGCCTACTCTACGATTGAGCATACGATTGAGACTGGTTAGGCCATATAATCCACCACGCTGGCCTAGCGCGGGTCGGCGAACTTTTACATAACAGAAATTCATACAAATTGCTATGGTATGCTGGTTTACTCACGATCTTTTCCATCACCGTTTTAGTGTTTGGTTATTGACTATCAAAAAGTATAACTTTATTAAAATCAATATTGCACATCGTCTAATGAATTAAATATCTCCAATCGTAAATTATTTAATGAAATACAAATTTTAGTAAATATAATATTCGTCAATATCTGCTAAAGATAAATATCCGGCTCGAAGGACCAAACAGCAAAACCCATCACGCATTGGCTATTGGCCAGTATCGTTAATTTGCAGCGGCGCGCCAGCCGGCTAAGATTAAATTAATAACTGTCTATGCAATACAACTTTAACAATTTGTTTCAGTTTCGAAATTGAATAGGATAACTAAAACGCTGACGGTAGCTCCGAACGTTTCTGTAAAATGTATCAGTTCTGAAATTTTGCAGAAAGTAACATTGTAGAATGTTTGTGTAGCGGTAATAAATATCAATAGGTGTATTTTTAGAGAATGTTTTTATTTGAGTGTTATGCATTTTAAGCAAAAGGCTATTAGAATTGTTATATTATCTGCCTGTTAACAAACTTAGTTTGAGGTTGAGACAATATTGTAAAATACAATGAAGAGGAGATTTCGACGCAGGAAAGCGATTTTGTCGTATGTCGAAACAAACAATTTTACACCTGGACCAAAAAAATATATTTAAAAAATGAATAACTTCTAAACTAAAATACTTAGGAATACCATTTATTTAATGATAACATTTTAAAATAAAACCTTACAATTTCTTCCTTACATTGAAGTGCGTGGTGGCCTGTTGGTAAACGGACTAGACGCGACTGTCAACATATTCACGGTGGTCGCGGGTTCGAATCCCAGGGCACACCTCTGACATTTCGGAGTCATGTGTGTATTGATAGTCAATCACCACGCACTAAAAAACGGTGAAGGAAAACATCGCGAGGAAACCTGCATACCATAGCGATTTCTAAAATTTCTATGGTATGTAAGTCCGCCAACCCGCACTAGGCCAGCGTGGTGGACTATATGGCCTAACCACTCTCAATCGTACTCTCGATTGTAGAGGAGGCCCGTGCCCTGCAGTGGGACGTATATGGGCTGATACAGATTGAAATTCAATGCGGTATTTTTTTCTGAATTAAAGAATATACAAAACGCATATTCGCATTTTTTGAGATACGACAAAATCGCTTTCCTGCGTCGATTTGATATTTACATATTTTAGGACATTTAAGACATTATATCTCATTTGACTTTAAAATATTGCTCTCATATTTAAATATATAATTTCTTTCGTATTACGAAGACGTTTCTGTATCAGCCCATATACGTCCCACTGCAGGGCACGGGCCTCCTCTACAATCTAAAGTACGATTGAGAGTGGTTAGGCCATATAGTCCACCACGCTGGCCTAGTGCGGGTTGGTGGACTTACATACCATAGAATTTTTGTAAATCGCTATGGTATGCAGGTTTCCTCACGATGTTTTCCTTCACCGTTTTAGTGCGTGGTGATTGACTATCAATACACACATGACTCCGAAAAGTCAGCGGTGTGCCCTGGGATTCGAACCCGCGACCACCGTGAACATGTTGGCAGTCGCGTCTAGTCCGTTTACCAACAGGCCACCACGCACTTTGCGAAGACGTTTACATTACTGAAATTGAGAAGCAGTTAACACACATTTACAGATTCAAGTCATAAAAAAGTTGCATATTCAACAAAATCATCAACAACGGCACTACTGCAAACAAATTAAAAGATTTTCAAAGACCAAGAAACCCTCAGATACTCATTCACAAACACTAAATTTCACTGAATGAGCTAAAATAAAGCAGTCATTGCATTTATCTCCCGCACCACGTGTATTGAATTGTGCGCTTCGTATTGCACATTGACCGTGCAATACGCAGTAAGCGAACCGCACTGAAATGTACGGTCAGCCGCCGCAGAGCAGCAAATTATCGCCTGCTCACACAGCCGCTGTGTTGAGCCAAGGGTAACTACTATTTCAAGTCCATATTTCTTCGCTTCTGTTGTTTCTTGATGATATTTTTTATGTTTTTAATCAACTGTATTTAGTCTTTTTTACTGGTAGGTCACTCATAAATGAGAGTCTGCCTGGGAAGGTTCCATCGCAGTGTCTATTTCTCCCGCAAACAGCAGTGTAAATGAACTGCTGTGTTTCGTTTTGAAGGATATTGTAGGCAGGGTAATTACTGGATATGTTTAGACTTAAAATCTTATGTCAGAATGGCGAGCGCAGTGGAATCCGAAGCATTGCTTTGTAATTCAAGGTGTTTTTTGGTTTTGCTACTATTCATGAGCAGACGTATCGCTCACCATCAGGCGGACAACAGACTAATCTCGGTATTGAGCGGAATAAAAAAAATATAGTTTTTCTTATTGAGCAACCAGTAGCAGAATCTTAGCACAGATATAAGTTATCAGATTTAGGTATGTAACTGTTGTTAATTTTCAAAGCAGATTTAAATCTAAGAGCAGTAAATGATCGCTTGCTCACACAACCACTTTCTGGAGCCAAGGGTAATTAGTTTACGACTCTGTATTTCTCCGCTTTTGTTCTTTCTTGTTCGTGTTAATTTTTAATCATCTGTTTTTAATGTCTACGTAAATCGAATCGCAGACTTTAGCGTTGCCAGTATTAACCAGGTAATCTTTATCACATTAAAGATGTTTATTGTACCTCTTATTTCACGACTGACGCTGGAGGCAATGAGATCGCTGGATGTCCTACGCCTTTCCTCTTTCTATCCTTTATTTTGCTCCCTTCCTGATTTGATGAGCCGGCAACTAATATATCGTCCAAGCGTTGTGGATGTTCATAGACGGTGGTGATTGTTAACCATCGGATGACCTGTTTGATCGTTCGCCGATCCTATTGAATAACAAAAGCCCCATCAAGTTTTAGAGTAAAACCACCTATATCTAGGTATGTCTTAAAATTAAGTCTCTACACTGTGGTTAATGTTTCATGAAAGATGTTGTAGAACTACGCTGTTGACAGTCATGACTCAGCATTCATTTGCAGGCTCGTCCGGGCGATACCACTTATTTACAGGGGATTACTTTTCCTCTTCCCATACTTTATCTCTCTCGCTCCATTCACGATTTGATGGGCCAGCATTCAGCAACACATTGATGTTCCCAGCTTGGTGGATTTTCATAGACGCTGGTGATTGCTTACCATCAGGTGACCTGTTTGCTCGTTGGCCGGATACAAATGCAATAAAAAAAAGATCGCTCAGGCGAAGCAAACGAGCAACCAGCAAAACTGTTGGTAATGGATTACAGCTGCCTACCAACCCTCGCTTGGATTTTATAATTGCGTGGTCAGCCTTTACACGAGAGACGAAAAGAATGGTAGGGATAGGACAGAATATAATTAAAACGGTAATACTCGTAATTCGTCCATATAATTAATGTCAAACCAACTGTGAAATGTACATGTTAAAATTGTAATGTTTGATGTGGACATCACACGCGTGCATGTCAAAGGTTACTGACCTAGCTAAAGGCAAACTTCATGTAATACATGTATTCCCGAATATAAACGTAATATCAGAGAGTACTTTTGCAAAACTTATAGTATTACCCTCTAGTGACCAAACCTTATTACCTTACCAAAATAGTGTTGTTCAGTAAATCGGTTGTAACCGTAAAAAGCGGTCCATTTCCATTTTATCGAGCGCTCTTTAACATTTGATATAGAATTTAGCTTACTCTGCATGAATGAGTAACCTTGAGGAGCGCTTACACGGCCTGGGGAGGAAAAAAGATGTTTCTCATTTGAGAAAATGACTCAAATTACGGAGCTTGAATCAAAGACATGCAACAAAGGTGTGCAATTTGTGAACGTATTGTGTGGGGAGGCCGGCCGAGTCCACATTATTATACTGCTAAATTAGAACAGTATCTCATGTCAAGGCTGTAACCTAATTGGTTTTTTTAGCGAGAATTTACCTACTTTAAGGTCATTGTGCCTGCAATAATTAAAATTATGCAATCGTAATTAACCGAACAATTATAGATACACTATCAACTAAGGAAAAGAGCGTGAATTTAATAAACTAATTTGTTGGTCATTAGTGCTCTTAGTTTTGAGTGTTATAACTATAATGAATAAAAGTTTCTGAGTGATTGTTACTTAAAAATTATCTGTTTATTGTTCTGACTAAATTTTGTGGACGAATCAAGGGTGATTTTATATCTAATCAGAAAATAACAAAATAAAAATTTTATTTTATTACATTCATAAACATTGCAATAAAAATATAGCCATTTCATTAAAATGAATTCCCATAATCTTTATGAAACAAAAAGCAGAACAAGAAATAGAACGCAAACTAAATTGCTGCTTTCCCTATTTCCCCTTTCATTTCAGTCTCAAATAGCAAGTAAATTGCCATAAATCTCCTTGACGAATCACGGAAACACCTCAGCAATTGATGTCTTTGTTTGGCGCAGTACAGACGACACAAAGGCTAATGAATCCTTTGGCGAGACGTGTATTATCAAAATATTACACTGTCGAGAACTCTACAATTTAGCATCTGATCCGACTGTTATTTGCCATTTCGAACCTACGCTACAAAACGGGTTAAATTGTTTGTTAATTATTATTATTATTATTAATGAATTTATTATTATTAATGAATTTATTATTATTAATGGAGTTAAATGAAGGATAGGGTTAATTTAAGCTTTAATTTGAGCTGTTTTCAAATATATTTTTTCTTTTAATTCTACTACTCAATTAATTGTAAAACAATAGTAAAATTCTTATAATTTAAAAGTAAAAACAGCACATCACGGTTAAATCATATAACTATATAAAAATTGTCCGACAAGTTTCTTAAGCGACGAGAAGAAACGTACTGCGCTTACATCTATGAAAAAGCCTCACATTTCCTCAAGAATGGTGGATAAATTCATCACGATCAAAGCCGCGAGCATGTCAGTAATAAAATGAACCGGGATTGCCTTGCGTGCAGGAATTCTTCTCCATCTCAAACCCAATAGCAATCACCCAAGTCAATTTCTATTCAAATCACTCCGATAGAAGCTCTGGAATATCCAAATGACATATCGCGATTAAACCGATTTGAATATACCGATTTGATGCCCTTTCATAGATTCCAGCTACAGTTCGGTCCGTGAGAAATTTGCTTTGTGTTCTATTTGTTGGGAGGAATTACAAATACGGATTGTAATTGTTGCGGCTATTATGAGTATATAATTATTTATTTTAGCCATTGAGATAATATACTAGAGGGGACACTACAAACAAAATGTTTGTAACAAAATGAACGGTACATTCTATTTCTGTCTCTGTCACGCCAACGAAGTAACATTATCTTCCCTCTCGCTTCACTGTGTACCCTTGCGCACGCAACATACGCACAGATTTTGTTCCCGATGTCCGCTCTAGTATAATACCTGGATGGTTTTAGCTTACGTTAACGTATTATTGATTGTACGTTAGTATAAACATTGCAATAAAGCTCTTTTAATCCACTTGTACGTTAACGATCTATCTTTTTATAAAATGGTCCGATGATTGGTGCAATATTATTTAAATAGTCCATGATAGATGGTTATCTCTCATTGGTTGAAAAATCCCGGCCTATTCTTTTTAATTGCGTATGTCCGAGCAAACAGGTCTGATAAAGACCAGATAATAAATACAGACTGAATTTAAAACGCGACACACTGAGGTGAACTGTCGGGCTTTTGATGGTTGGCCACTGTGAGGTATAATGCCAATGTCATAACAACAACACTTAAAGCTATATGATATGTATCATGTACGGCCCACTGCAAGGCATGCACCTCCTCTACAAACGAGAGTGCGATTAAGAGGTTAGGCTGTATTTCCACTACACTGGCCTAGTCCAGGTAGGTATCTGATAACCGCCACGTATTGCTAAAATGAGAACATTGAACAATGACGTAGAATGATCAATGGATTTAAACTCGAAGTCCGAATTACCATCAAAATCAACCACTTAAATACAGCCCATTTCGAATCCTGATTACCTTTGAAGTTTGAGTGTGGTACTATGCCATTGGACATAGTAAATATCTATTAACGGAGTACGACATACAGCAAACACCCAAATATTTGTTGTCGATTACGTTGAACCGCAGCGTCATTCCATGAGTCGTGCAAACAAGGATGTGATTGGATCTAGAACGCTTTGTGCCTCACTATTGGAAGGTAAATCAAATATAATGGTAAGCACCTGTTCTATTAGATAAATTGCAAACTTTAAGAGGATTTTCTCAAGTACTTGCTTTGTAAACGGTAAGGGTCGCTTTACATTGGAAAGTTTAGCGCAGCGATTGTTGTCTGTGAAAATTAACATAATGTTATTATAGATAAAATCGAAGTTGAATACAAAGTTATATAATTAAGAATGTAATATAATAATAAACAATCATTTATTTTCAAATAACCTAATACAATTTGTTAGTAACTAACTTAAGAAGTTAACTGTAATGATACAACAAGTTTTATTTGACGATAAAATTTCTACGTATGCTAGCAAATGGTTTGATAAGTGAAACAATGGGAAATTACTCTATTTAAACTATAATGCTGTATTACAACTGTTATATCGTGAAACTTTACTTAAACACAAGTATAATATGTAGTCGCGAGTATCTCGCTATTGGAATGATCCCCTTAAGTCGTCAGGTGTCTGTAATGCAGGCAGTATTTCTCCTTAGCTGGGATTATTGTCGTTGGATAGCGATGCATTTCGAAGGAATTGATGTTAAAAACAACTAAAAATGTTGTTTTTTTTTATTTATTTATTTTTTATTTTCTGTAATGTTATCCCACTAGATAAATGTGAAGTATTCACACACGTGGTCCTAACACACTTGATAATAACGTTTATCACAACACTATGAGCAGGATACGGTACGGTTCTAATTTCAATTAAAAAGTGTTAGATGTTTAGACTTGATACATTAACGGAATGGAAAAAGTCTTCAACCCCATTAATTTTAAAATATGAATTCACTTTTTTTACCTTCAGTTTGGATTTGGACGTCAAATCCACAAAAACTTTTATGGTTCCGATTATTTATTTATTCATCTAACACAACTTGTTTATACTGTGTAATTTATTTATCCTGCATTAAAACATTTTATTTATTTATAAACTGATTATATGTATTTTACATTAATATCAACTGATGGAGCTACCTAAAGAATCTGTTCAATCCACCAACAAATATTAATATGTTAGTGCAATAAACTAAATCACTATTCTTACTATCCTTTTTTCGTTTAGTCGTTCTGAAATATGAAACAAGCGGCCAAAACTACCCTCTGTTGTTATCATAATTGTGTCATAAATGTCATAGTGATAATAGTCCCAAAAGCGTTCATAAATTACTAGAACAATGTGCTTAAAGTCATAAAAATTTACTCAAGTAGATATATCATTTCCGTGAGTGTAGTAGTGAAAATTTTACAATATATCTACACGCTACACTATCGAGACATTTTTTGTTTATACAGGGTATATCAAGACCGCTACCGAAACGAAGCCGGGTGGTAGTTTAAGCGACTTCAGACACAATGCAACAGAAAAAGTTGCAAAAAAAAAGCGTCAATTTTTTTTCTGTTATTTTTTTCCTATGGCCATATTTGGGTGGTAAATACATTTTTTTCTAAAATAATAGTGTATACCCTTTTATTTATAAATATTCTAAGGTATGAAAGAGTTTAAATTATTATTTTAGCAAAAACTATGGATTTACCACCCAAAAATGACGATATTTAAAAAATCATAAAAAATAATTGTCGCGTTTCTATGCGAAATTTTTAGTTGCTTTGTGTTTGTAGCCACTAAAACTACCACCCGGCTTCGTTTTCGGTAGCAGTCTTGAGATACCCTGTATAATCGTAAGAAGTTTTTATTAATTTGTATGTGCACTGTCTTAAAAAAAAGTCAAAACGGTAAGCTAACTCTTTATCTTGATTTTTTTTGCGTAATTAAATTCCAATGAAATTGTAACCAAATAGAACAATAAAATACTCAATTTAAATGGTCTTGAACGTTTTGTTGGATTCAATAAATTATTTTCTTTTACCATACTATTTTAAATACAAAATGACTCCTAAAACGCAAGCCTTTGCAAAACCCAAAATTTTTGTCAAATCAGGTTAAACTAGCAACAGCGACGTGCGTTTCCGAAACCCACTTCAGGTGTATTTACTTATGTAAATAAAATTACGGAGAGCACACTGCAATCGGCGGAAACACGGCTGTAGCTTTAGATCGCTCGATAACTCAGTGGACAAATCCAAGCGGGGCTAGACACGGCTATGGTAATCGTTAGGGGCTAAACTCATTTATTTATCACAAGTCAGCTTTTGGCTATAGAAAATGCCAATTTCAGGTGGACATGAATAAGTGTTTATTTGACTTTTTGTGCTCTACAACTTTTCAGGAAGGGAACTAAGTCCGGGATAAGTTTAATTTTATTAGTCGTATTCTATCAGATGTAGCACAGGATTTTGAAAGCCTCCGTGACGCAGTTTGTTAAACGCCGACGGTGAAACGTGAGGCCGCGGGTTCGATCCCAGTCTATCCAGATCCAGTCCCAGAGACAAATATTTGGGTGATGCATGGGTATTTGTTTCGGGTTTGTGTGTTTGTGACACAAAAACAGTCTGTCAGTGGTGGGTATTTATTATTAATCATTGGTACTGAGCATGGGGGTCCTCATCTGCATCACCTCCGCTATGTCTTGCGGTCCCTTGCAGGACATAAGATTATTATAGGTGCTGACGTTAATGCGTCATCTGTCCTTTGGTATGGCAAATATCGCTCCACTGATACCGAGCGACGTTGCGCTGTAGAAGATTTCATTGCAGAGATGAATCTCGAAATACACAACACCCCCGATGCACCACCTACTTACAGTAGCCCTACGGGCGAATCTTCTATTGACGTCACACTTTCTAGTGGAGACGTCCGTATTGATAGGTGGCGCGTCCTACCGGACGCGTCGTGTAGTGACCATCGCCTGATTGTGTACGAGTTCTTGCCTAGATTGACACAGGGTCCGGTACAGAATAATTTTAATTTTAGATATAAATCTAGAGGTGCTAACTGGGATTTATTTAGCTCGCTATTTGCTCGGCATGCTGGGGACTTCACTCGCAATGATCTATCAGCTGAAACCTGTGCCGAGATTATGTCGGACACTTTTACATATTGCGCAGACATTACCATCGGTCGAGGTTCCATCACTAACACTCGGAGGTGCGATTGGTGGAATGACTTATTGGTCCAACTACGTCGGACTTTTCGCAGAGCGCGTAGGCGTTTCAACGGGCTTAAGAGACGTTGTGTCACAGGGGAAGCAATTACATCTGCTTTAAATAAACTGAGAGTTGCCAGATCACATTATAAAGTGGCCGTCCAAAAATCGAAAGGTAATTTGTTACGTAAAATTGTGGCCCGGTTAGATAGTGAGGGTCCGTGGTCTCCTTTATACCATGAATTCAAAGCGAATAGGTCAATCAATTTGGCTTATATTGAGAATTTAAAAATTGACAACAACTTCACAACTGGTATTGAGGAGACAACGGAGGCTCTGTTACAATCGTTAATTCCGGATGATAATATTGAAAATGATACAGAATACCATAAGCAGATTAGGATGTGGGCCTTGGAGGTACCGAAACTCTTCCGATTCAAATCTCGCGTCGTTTGATGAATTTAGCGAAATTGTACGAGCTTTGCCCCTAAACAAGGCTTCTGGTGACGATAAAATAACTAATAAAATGATCAAAGAAGCGTGTAAATTGGCCGGCGATGCATTACTCACTGTTTATAACAGATGTATTGCTGAAGGGGTATTTCCACGGGTATGGCGTACCGGTTTCATTCGTATAATACCCAAGGGTGGCGATAAATCTCCACATGATCCTAAGTCGTATAGACCTATTACACTCTTACCGTCTCTAGGTAAACTTTTAGAACGTCTTATCGTCCCTCGATTGCTACCGGGTGGACCAAAGTTTCACGAAAAAACAGTTCGGATTTACGACGGGTAAGTCAACTATCGACGCGGCAATATCGGTTAGAAGAGCTGTAAGTACATCGGCGCGCAAATATGTACTCGGTATTTTCCTGGACATATCCGGTGCTTTCGACAACGCTTGGTGGCCAATGCTGCTTCTTAAGTTGAAATTACGAGGTTGCTTTAAAAATATATATTCACTTATTTACTCGTATTTCTCGCACGGAACAACAAAACTTAAACTTGGACATTATGCTGTGTCGAAACCACTTACGATGGGCTGTCCACAAGGTTCGGTCTTAGGTCCTTATTTGTGGAACTTAGGGTTCGATGATTTTCTTGCAATTCCTTTGCCGTCAGGGTGTTCTTTGACCGGATATGCGGACGACGGCCTCTTGCTTATAGAGTCAAATAGTAGGTCGGGATTAGAAATTATGTCGGACGCGTGTTTAAAACTAAAATGTGATTGGGGCCATCGAAATCGCTTAACCTTTGCACCACAAAAAACGTTCCAATTACTTCTGAAAGGAACTTTAAAATCACAGCCGCGAATTAAATTTAATAATATCAATGTTAAAAAAAAGGAATCGGTTTGTTATCTTGGTTTAACTTTAGAAAGGAATTTTTCCTTTCTTGAACATATTAAGAACGTCGGGGAAAAGTCGAAAAGGAACTTTTTTGCTTTGACAAGAGTATCAAAATCAACGTGGGGGCTATCTTTCAATACACTAAAAATCATCTATGGAGCAACTTACTTAGGATGTATCTGTTATGGATCTCCCGTATGGGCTGATAGGGCTACTATCGGTGCTGTGCGAAGAAAACTGCTCCAGAGCCAACGTTTGGCGTTGATATTCTTGTGCAAGGCATATAGAACTGTTAGTACCGAAGCTTTGCCTGTCCTAGTGGGTGTACTTCCAGTCGACCTGGAGGTGCAACGTCGCGCCGTCGTCTAATAGAGAGAATATGGATAAAAGTTTTTTCACCGCACGTGAATTTTTAAAAGTTGACAGATTATTTAAACCGGTTTCAGTGGTATATAGCGAACTATTAGATGAATGGCAAAATAGATGGGAGGTATCTTTGAAGGGCCGGCATCTATACCAATTTTTTCCTTGCGTACGAGATCGTTTAACAAAGACATGGCTAGATGTCGATTATTGCGTATCACAATTTCTCACGGGCCATGGTAACTTTAAGTCTAAACTATACTCTTTTAAGCTTGTTGCGTCGCCTGCGTGTCCATGTTCAACACCTAATTGCGAGTATGAGCAGTCCGCGCATCATATACTTTGGGAGTGTAGTCTTTGGCATAATGAGCGTAAAACCATGCTAGATAGTATGCAAATATCATCTGGAGTTGTATACTACATGGACCTTGTAGAGACTAGAAAGAACTTCCGTGCTTTCGGCGTTTTTGCCATACCTATTACTGGAATCAAGCATAACAGTTCACATAATAGGTCCCATTTAAATGTAATAATAATTTGATCCGTGGTGCTTTACAGCTGGCTTCTCCGGCTGTGAAAGTCTTTTTGCGAGGTTATTTACCTCTTCAGTTCAATGTTTTGTCACCCGCTTTGCACGGAGGGAAGTGGACAATAATTTATTTCCAACTCCTCCTAATAATTTAACTTTCTGATTAATTTCGTTGCGGGTTAAAGACAAGTTAGACATTCCCGGAGACTCGCCGAGCTTCAATGCTCGGTGTCATTACATTGCGTGCCACTGTTGATCCTGCCTCACAGGAGTTAGAGTGGTGGGTGTGAGGGTGGGACAGTCTACTGAGCATATTAGAGAGCTTGCAGTAATGCCTAACTTGTCTTTATTGACAGTACCAGGCATTTCAATAACACCAAGATTATAGTTCTGTATCAGCCTATATACGTCCCACTGCAGGGCACGGGCCTACTCTACAATCGAGAATACGATTAAGAGTGCTTAGGCCATATAGTCCACCACGCTGGCCTAGTGCGGGTTGGCGGACTTACATACCATAGAAATTCTTATGAATTTCTATGGTATGTAAGTTCATAAGATTATAGTAATGCTTAAATTTTCCTTAGCCCTCAACTTAATCAAATAAAATATTTGTGTACACACCCTTCCGTACCAAACCGAGAGTCAATACTATTAACTGTATAACTGTGGTAAAAACAGTCTAGCAAAACGCGTGTAGCTGAATATGTAGTGGCTCCTTTCTGGTTAATAACCTTGTTTTATATTTGGATGACAGGAAACGTGCTCTTTGGCGCTACGTTCTACTGGAATTTTAGGTTAAATGCTTCTGTTTCTGTACGGCTACTGAAGTATGGTGTCACTCAAAGGAGCTATTAATTCCAACGTGTAATATGAAGGCTTCTTGTTAGCAGTATCTAAAGGATGATATTGTGTTGGATGCCCTCAGGCTAACTTAAATAACAGTCTACAGGTGGAATATTATTCTGTGAAAATTATTATTTTGGAATGTGTTCTTATATTAACGCGAGTGGTACACTTTTAGTCCGGTCATTTTAGACATTTGAAATAACAAAAATTCCGACAGAGCCAAATTTTTGTGGACAGCTTGGGTTCACCATTAGAAAGAAATCTTCAAAAGTCCCCATCTAAACTTAAACTCAATACCCAATAAAATCAATATCAATATTCATTATGCATTTAGAATAGAATTTTCCCTGAAATTTACATCTTGACAGCGCGTGGAGTAGGCCTACTGGGGAAACCACGTTAAAAAAAAAACGCGTCGAGTACACTACCTCACAGGTGGCGTGGAAATGTGTGCATATCATGTATAACGTTACTCTTGCAGTCGCGATATCTCAGAAATGGTGATTCTTAGAAAAAAAAATGACTGAAACTTTTTTGTCGAGAATTTTAGGATCTACAAATTTGGTCTGAGGTTATTTTTCGAAAAAACTTGCCATCTTCGAGAAAAATCCAAAAAACTGAAATTTTGACATTTGACCCCGAATAACTTTTTTAGCACACATGGGATCGATGGGGACTTTTGAAGATTTCTTTCCGATGGTAAACCCAAGCTGTCCACAAAAATTTGGCTCTGTCGGAATTTTTATTATTTACCACTATTTTTATGTCTAAAATGACCGGACTATTTGAAATGAAACTATTTTATTCACGCATTTGACGGATTTGGTTTGATTTTAATTTTTTTACTTACAGTTCCCATGTTTCACACACACACACAAAACACGATGCAACCAAAACAAAATCCCATTCTTGTCCTATATGAAATGATGTTCCCTTACAACCGCCCTACATCCTGTAACATCGCCATCAGCTAACAACACCGCTAAGGGTTTTCAATCCGCCGTGACCGTCATTACGCTGCTCCATCTGCATTATGTTAATGCATGACCAAGCTGGCCCTTTATGATCACCCTAAAAATAAACGCTGGGCTACCAGAAACGTCTCACGGGTATTTTATGGTGGCTAGTCAAATTGTGTGCAACTGATTCCAATGTCCTTAGTGATTATATTGACGACTATTTTTGATACTCGTTTGTTAAAAAAAACAGACTATATTAAGATGTTAGATCGTTAGGCTGAAATCGATATTTATGTTGGAAAACAGCAAAATAATTCTGAAATAGGTTCTTCTTCTTAAATGCATTGATTTATTTTTTTGTTTTTTAGTGTGACTGTGTATACAGGGTATATCAAGACTGCTACCGAAAACGAAGCCGGGTGGTAGTTTAAGCGACTTCAGACACAATGCAACAGAAAAAGATGCAAAAAAAAGCGACAATATTTTTTTTTGTTATTTTTTTCCTATGGCTATATTTGGGTGGTAAATACATTTTTTTCCTAAAATAATAGTGTATACCCTTTTATTTATAAATACTCTAAGGTATAAAATAGTTTAAATTATTATTTTAGCAAAAACTATGAATTTACCACCCAAAAATGACGATATTTAAAAAATCATAAAAAATAATTGTCGCGTTTCTTTGCGAAATTTTGAGTTGCATTGTGTTTGTAGTCACTAAAACTACCACCCGGCTTCGTTTTCGGTAGCAGTCTTGAGATACCCGGTATACTTTGTCATGCTATTGCTTCTGTCTGTTTACCAAGTAAAAAGTATTCGGTTTAAGAAATTTATTCTCAAAAAGACAAAATAAGTCACTTACATGAGAATAACAAAGATAGCTTAAGTAAAATTTAATTCATAGTACAGTGGTCGCCGTGCACTCATTTAACGTATTTTAATTTATAAATATTAAGTATTGTAGTTGCAGCGAGCAATATGTTATGTTAATATTTATCTTCTTGCAATTTTATTTTATTTAAGTAATATAAAGATGTTGATTTTCAAGTATGTACTTTGAAAGTTGAGATTTGAAACAGTTAAATGAGCTTACATTTTTAATTTCTGTAGGTATTTTATTATATTGAGTTTTAGTTCTAGATATTTTATTAAATCCAACGATTTATTCCTCAATAATCTCAATATTAACTCTGAAGTAAAGAAAATGGACAAGCAATAACAAAGACATTGCTAATCTTCGGATTAACTGTTAAAATATTACTTTTCTTAAGCTACAAATTGATTGATGTTAAATTTCAAATTAGTCCTTGCCTCTATTTTAAGGTAAAATATTGTCTTATATGATGAGTATAAGAAATTATCTTTTAGTGGTTTCTATAAAAAAAATCGAAACCTACAACGTGAAATATATCACTATTACTTGTAATGGCGACTTCATCCAACCAAGTTTGCTCTTTGATCTCTAATTCATATATCTACTTTCCGAATTTGATTTAGCAGTAAGTTATTTAATAATAGACCTTCTTAATATAATGTAGGGGTCGTTGTACTGTGTATCAAGAATTTAACAGATTGTTTGTGGATTTTGCTCTGGTAAAGACTGAGATTAGAGCGAGGTTTATGTTAATTTACACGATAAGCTAAAGATAATTGCTAAAGACGTGATGGTATGAGATTAGACGCCTCAGGCGATTCAAAAAGCAATAGTCTGAATTATAGACGTGCCTCGGTATGTCAAAGTGATTAAACATTATTAAGTCAACCATACACGCTAGAGTGTAGCAGACAGATTTGCCTGTACAGTTGAATGTTAAAGGTAAGCCGAAGCATGTACGTTGCAAAACTATGCAGGTTTCCACAACAGTGCAGGCAACTGGAAAATAAATATTTTTACTTGTTTGCTCGTGGATATACCTGTGCAAGTAAAACTGAACGTTTGGCGGTCGGCTTTCTTTTCATCAAAGTTTATAATAAACCTAGCCGCGCTACAACGTCCAGATCTGCGTTGGACGCTGCTGGAACCATGGTTTCAAGTGAGAGTTTGTACGGGTCAACGTGTATGTCCTCTACTGACCTCAAGCTTACCTGATAGATGTAACTGAACAGGCAAACCTCTCAGGTATACCCTAGCGTGTACGGCTGTCTTAAGTAGTATGTCTATCCGAATTCCTCAGACATGACAACACCAGAAGAAGTAAATATATGTTTTCGTCAGATATCCAATATGTTCCGTCATGAAAACATTTCGCAAACACTGTATGTCTACAATGTAAAGGTTTTATAAATACATATATTCTTTGTCTACGGTTTAAGCAAGAATGTTGAAAACTAAGAAAATAATATCTTGTTGCAATGGCCTGCTTGACTTATTTCCAGCGAATAAAATGATTATTGAAGCATTCAACGTTTAATTAAATTTAAAACTATTGAAGTGCGAGTCATGGACTCGATTCTCCAAAATAAGTAGGATAAATGTTAGGTTTTATACATCATGAGGATCAAATATTATTGTGTTGGAGTGGTGTAGATTGAAATTTTGTATGAAGTTCGATCATATTTGTAAAATCCGTCGGTTTCTGATAATATATTAATAGGTAGTTATAAAAAAAATGTAATAACTAAGATTCTCTTCGGATTTAATGAAACTTCGTCAAAAACATTCAATATTTTAAATTAAAGTTTTTGCACCATACGAATATTCCCAGGAATTTAATACATTTTACAAAGAGATTGAACCATATCACTTTTGTTTCGCTAGCAATATTACTATATATTTGTCATCATCGCATATAATTGAAAACCGTGCAGTCACGGGTATTGCATGCAGTGCAATACTTTTCAATGATTTTATAGCAGCTGCGGAGAATGGAACTAAAGGTAGAGTGACCACCCTTCCTGATTTTATCGGACAGTCTCGTTTTCGATAATTTTCGACGCCCTAACAATACGATGTAACAATTAAAGAAATGAAAATAACGAATATGTACTAACAATACAATATAGCTATAAAAGATAATTACGGTAATCGTTTTAGGGTGTTAGTGTGTAACAGTTTCCTAAAAATATCGTGCGTATTCCAGTAACAATTGGATACCTACAGAACTTACTACGACAGATCGACCCGTTTTTTTTAAACCAAAACATGGCCACACTAGTTGAAAGCATTTCTATCTAAATTATTATCTATCGTATACTCCGCATACAGTCGATGGCAGGAAACGTAAATCCAACTTTAGTTCAGCGAAACTTGAGGCGTCTTGTAAACTTATGCGTGTTGGGAAACGAAATGCAAATGAGTTTAGTTTAGGTCGTGTAGGTCAGTTACTTACAACTTGTTGATATTAGATTTAAGTAGATTTGATATATGAATAGCGAGTGAAAGTTTTCTTGTAACGTTTTCTTGTTGGTCTGTGTGACTTTATACTTCAAACTGGATTAATGAAAAATATAACGTCTACGTTACAGTTAATGAGACCTTATATAAAAGTTTTTACCTTACTTTGGTAAAAGCGGTCGAATTATTTTCTAAGTGTGATAATGGTATTAGTAAAATATATAAATCACCTGAAATAGAAAATGAAAAACTATGTATTAAAATATAACAATGAATACTTATAAAATATGAGATCATACAATTTGGTTTGCCAATTAGTTTCTTGTTTACCTGACATTTGAGATTGCATTACTAAAAAAGTCTGAAACCCGATTTATGACTCTAAATTCTTATATTAATATAGCAATTTTATATGTATTTTACAAGCAAATATCACCGACTGTACCAATCCAGCATTATGTGAGATGGAGATCAAACCGACGACGAATGCAAATCTATGCAAAATCCCGACTCGGATATAAAAAGATTTGTGAGACGAATTTAAATAAAGTCCTTTGCGTACATTCACATTTCAATAAAATTTTACATTTCCATCCTTGGAATTGTAAATTTATATTAAGCTAAAACTATTAAGTGGCTTTACCCTGGATAAGATGAATTGAATAAGAAAAATAATAGAGGGAATTTCTTGTGATATTTTTTAAATGTTATAATACTTTAAAAAAGTCAACTTATACCAATTTTTATTTTTCTGTACTGAGGCTGCAAAGGCTAAGAGATTAGCTTTTTGTACAGGAGAAGGTGGTCTTCGCATCTGTTCGTTTGAATTTAGTGAATGTAAATGCACTCAATATTCGAGTAGCCTAGTTAAAAAAACATTTTGTTGTATTATTTATACACTGGGTCCGGCAAACGAGCGAGCAGGTCACGAGATGGTATGTGATCACAGTTGCTCGTGAATATCCACAACTCTGGGATTTTGGATATGGATAAAAGGATAGGAAGAGGAAAAGATTATTGGGCATCCGGCAATCTCACTCACCAAACGAACTGCGACAACAGAGCCAAAGAACTTTCTAAGAAGGACAATGCGTACTATCGTTATAAATTTCGATAGATTCTGCTTAACCTTTTACGTGACAACGAGTTTTTGCCTAGGCGAAGTTGGAAAGTGGCACAGACGCTGTTTTTTAGAAACATGCACATACCTCGCAACGAACAGATCAGAATATGTACTGGATTTTTCAGAGCTACGGGAGTGAAACCATAGTTATAAGTTAGAAAAAAATTGGATTTAAATTTCATACATACATAAACTCACGAATTTTTCTCATATCGGGCACAAATTCCTGACTCCAAGATGATATTGAAAAAAAAATCCAATATCACTTTACTCGACCCGGGATCCGAACCCGAGACCTCAACTTTGCAATCGTTCCGCAGGTATTACTGCGCCATCGAGGCAGTAAAAAAAATATTGTTATATAATATTGTAATTTGTCACCACAACGTTAACATGCATCATAGTGAATGTAAGATAGTCCAAATGAAGTATTCTCCGACGAAAAAAATATATTCTAGCTCATCTGGTCAGCTTACACACTATGACTATGGTGATTTCTTCGAAGCCAACCACACACAACTGAACCCGAAAGGCAACATACTTTACGTAGACCTCTATAACAGGCTTTTCACCATAATCGCTATTGGTGCCACTACGATCCTTGCACTAAACAATATTTATTCTGTTGTATTTAATGAAAAAATAATATTTATTCTACTGTACTGTATCAACCCATATATTTATGTCCCGCAAGCCATCTCTACAATCGAGAGAAAGATTGAGAGTGATTGTTCCATATTAGGTTAGGCTATAACGGTGAAGGAAAACATCGTGAGGACACCTGCATACCAAAGCGATTTGTAAGAATTTCTATGGTATGTAATTTTCGTCAACCCGCACTAGGCCAGTGTTGTGACGGCCAGCGGTGGACTATAATATAACCTAACCCCTCTTAATCGTAATTATATTCTATTGTTTTGCATTCCAGCCTCCGTGGCGCAGTTGGTTAGACGCTGGCTGTGGAACGAGGGGCAGCGGGTTCGATCCTCGCACCGAAACAAATATTTGTGTGAACCACAAGTATTTATTTCTGGGTGTTTGTGAGATCGAAAAGCCTCTCATAGTTCCTGACACCCACGACACAAGACTCGATCATAGTGGGGGTCAGGACTATGTATATATGTGACTGTGGCGTGTATTTATTTGATGATAATGATGATGAATTCATGACTTCGGTGACTGTGATATTGGACACAAGAATCTTGGACGTTGTTCTACCGTCCTCTGATGCGCTCTAGTGTGGCTTACGTACCCAAGTTTGTTCGTAAAAATTCGAGCGCATTTGGACACGTCAACACCCCCGCTAACATAGTTGTAATTAATGGCCACAGGTAGTCGGGCCTTAGCACGTCAGGTTTTTTGTCGAGACCTTTGCGACGTTCATCTTCAAAGGCGTCTGAACCTGAAGCAGACGTCTCCATTCAAGGCGTTTTTATTCTTTGGCCTCCCATTCAGATGGATCTATACTGCATCTCTTCATATATCTCTTCAGAACATCCTTATATCTATTATGCATTTATTTATTATTCCATTGTATTCTCCAAATTAATCCATAAGTAAAGCAAGTTAACATAATCACCAGGTCCACACGACACTGCGGTATGCAGGTGTGGTTGGCTCACATCCAGATACTCGGTAGGCCGCTCACACGATCTCGCTACTAAATATTCTTTCAAATTGTTTTATAGCCGAGGGAACAACGGCGAAAATTTGCTTGCCTTGGACGATTTTAATTTGCCATTTTTTAGAAAAATGTTTCAGTAAACTTATTTATGATGGGGAATAAAGAAATGGCAGGGTCTTAACGTAATTGGATGATAAATTGTAATTATGTTTAAACGAGGTTTATATATAACCATTGTATAAATGTATTAAAAGTAACAACTGAAAATAAGCGAAAAACAAGTCCTACCGAAACAAAACCTTATGCTAAAAACACAAACAACACAGAAACAACAATGTTTAAGACTTACTACCTCGCTCTCTTAAATTACGAATATACCGGGTATCTCAAGACTGCTACCGAAAACGAAGCCGGGTGATAGTTTAGTGACTACAAACACAATGCAACCAAAAATTTCGAGAAGAAACGCCACAATTATTTTTTATGATTTTTTAAATATCGTCATTTTTGGGTGGTAAATCCATAGTTTTTGTTAAAATAATAATTTAAACACTTTTATACCTTAGATTATTTAAAAATTAAAGGGTATACACTATTATTTTAGGAAAAAATGTATTTACCACCCAATTATGGTCATAGGAAAAAAATAACAAAAAAAAAATTGTCGCTTTTTTTTTTGCAACTTTTTCTGTTACATTATGTCTGAAGTCGCTTAAACTACCACCCGGCTTCGTTTTCGGTAGCAGTCTTGATATACCCTGTATAATACTTGTATTGATCACGTTTTGCATACAATAATTTGTACTAAAACCAATACTAAAACCCTTTAATTTGTTTCAGGTACATATTCTTCGGCAAATTCATATGCTAATTCAACTTCAACGCGCGTCGACTGGGGAGTAAGTTGTTGAATAATGTACTAAACTTATTTTATAGAATACAAAAAATATTATCGAAGATCGTGAAACTGCCAACCTACGTAATTTCAGCAAGCTTGATAAAGTAGCATGCAATTTTACTCGTGTATTTGTGATTTTCGGTGATATTTTGAGACTAAATACGCCACATAACTATATCGAAAAGTCGAAAGTCCCCCAAATATTAAAGAGTAGTATCAGAAAATGAGCCCAGTTATGAAACCGAAAGTGTGAAAACTATTTTACTAGCCAGAATAACAGTAAACTTATAACCAGTAGTAATACTACTTAAAACCTCTACACGCTACTGTCCTTGTCAACCTGAGACAACGTTAGATCTCGTAATACCCTGACTACAATGTCCTTAAAACCTTAACACAACAATGCTCCTATATTGATGCTTGGCGGCAGAAATAACCAAAACCATATTCAAACGATCCTTTGCGTACAAGGGGACTAACCATAGAGAAGACGCAAACCTTATGAAATACCCAATACAGAAAAATTTTAAACTTAAAGATTTGGAATAATAAAGTGGATGTAGCGACTTAGCGTATCTTACGCCCAAATACTGAAACGCAACTTAAATATAAATGGCGCTTAACTACGTTAATCCCGAATAAATGTACTGGCTAAGTGGGCCGTGCGCTGGTAAGAGCAACTTATTATTTGAATGGCGTTCCAGTATTCGGGCGTTACTCTAATAAATCTATTGCTAGACATGTAATTTGAAGGTCGCTCACGAAACAGGCCTTTGAAAGAAACACGCGTTGTCACTGACAGCGTGAACTAACTCGAATTAATGACGAGGGAACCTGCAAACTGTTTACTAGTTGTGAACAACGGAAACTTTCAGTCGGGCTGGATAATCTTGGCTAAATCTTAAGATCCTAAATAGAGCAAGGTTGTTGTGAAGATACATTATATAAGGCGCGATGGTAATGAAAACAGACTTTTTAACCCCCATTATTACACGAATAGTTCAGTTTTATATGTGTCAAAACCTTTAGTCAAAATCAAAGCTTTTAAAATCCTAAGGTATTCATGAAAGTGTAGATCGTTGGCCCTCTTGGCCCCTAGGCTCGGGACGTCGCACCGCGAGTGGTCGCCTACTAGCGACCAAGTGTAACACCGTCACTGGTTACATATACAGGGTATATCAAGACTGCTACCGAAAACGAAGCCAGGTGGTAGTTTAAGCGACTTCAGACACAATGCAACAGAAAAAGTGGCAAAAAAACGCGACAATTTTTTTTTGTTGTTTTTTTTCCTTTGACCATATTTGGGTGGTAAATGCATTTTTTCCTAAAATAACAGTGTATACCCTTTTATTTATAAACTAGCTGTCGGGCCCGGCTTCGCCCGGGTGCAGATAGTTTTTGAGTCCAATCCACATCAAGAACATATTATTTCGCGTGTCTACTAACTATATTTCCCGCGTGCCGTCGACTATATTTCCCTTCCGTAGGAGAGGACATCCCGTGCCAACAATTTGAATTTGAAAGAGTAGAAAATATGTATATTTGGTTTCCTGACTCATCCCACGGGAACACTACATTTTTCGGGATAAAAAGTAGCCTATGTGTTAATCCAGGGTGTCAGCTATCACTATACCAAATTTCATCAAAATCTGTTGAGCCGTTTTTTCATGAAAGAGTAACAAACATCCATACATACATACAAACTTTCACCTTTATAATATTAGTAAGGATAATCTAAGGTATAAAAGAGTTTAAATTATTATTTTAGCTAAAACTAGGGATTTACCACCAAAAAATGACGATGTTTAAAAAATCATAATCCCATCAAAAACATCCTGTAAAAAAATTCCAAGTCTCGCAGCTCAGTTTATCAATATTAAAAATTCTTTACGTTGTAAATAAATAGATCGACTTGGCCATCGCATGAAAACATAATGTATCGTACAATTTATGCATAATGCTGCTGGCCAAGTTAAAACGTTAAGAATTTTTAATATTGATATGATAATAACATACGTAATAACTTTATACAGAACGTCCCTTAATCAAGGACTAAATAAATTAATCGACTTGGTATTACATGCATCTCACAACTTTTTGCGGTAGATAAACTGAGCTGCGAGACTTGGAATTTTTTTACAGGATGTTTTTGATGGGATCTCATGTCTTTTTGTAGAGTCCTACTTTTTTCCTTTTCGGTACTTCTTACTTCTAGAATATCACTAACGATTTTTCTTAAAGCCTCTGTCTTATGGATTTTTCTTATTTTTGTAGGTATCAATTTATCACAAATATAGCGGATTTGATTATTAATGTTCTTTCTTTCATTGTAATTGATATTTTCGAGTTATTTAATCTATTTATTTGCAAGTTTTTCTTCGTCATGTTTTTCTAGAGGAATGTTGTACAGTTTCATGGGCTGAATACACCATTTCCCTCTCTATATCCCCTCCTGTGATGCCTCATGTATATAGATATCTATCTACAACTATTATTCCATTATATACGGGTACAATGATTCATTAACTGCAAATGTAACTTTGTAATCCTATACATTTATATGGGATTACAAAGTTATTCACGCAGTTGGTCTATCTAGAAAACTAGACACAAATTATGAAATGTTTGAATTTTCCCTTACTTCAGACACTAAACACTAATTATATTCTAAATTTGAAGGTTCTATGTGTGCTAGAAGTGCCTTAGACTTTTGATGATCGGTCAGTCAGTCAGTGAGTGACAAAATTGCGAAAGTTTGACAAGTTATAATTCTTAAAATACTGGTTCAAATTGAATGAAATTTTAAATATACCGTGTTTACACAACGCCTAATTAGTAACTGAAAATTCAGGCTTCTTGCTTTAACCACAACGAAGTTATGGGGGGTTGAAAATGGTCTGAATTGCTTCGAGAAAAGGATAGTACGGCTGTGCCGCTTTTTAGCTCGACTTGGAGGGGGCACTGCCGTGCCCCCAGAAAAATAACTGTCGCGTTTCTTTGCGAATTTTTTAGTTGCTTTGTGTTTGTAGTCACTAAAACTACCACCCGGCTTCGTTTTCGGTAGCAGTCTTGAGATACCCGGTATAACATTCTATATTATTAGCGTTAAGAATAAGAGTTAATATCCTTTCCTGGAGAAATTGATCATTCGGTTCCCGATATAAGAGCTTGAAATCAGATTATGTAATACGTTAGTATGTATCGACAACTCAGCAGAAATTAAAGCAGAAAGACGTTACAAACCAAAAACAGCAACGCGTGTAGTTCCTGTTTAACTGCGTATTTACATAATAGCAAAAGTTTTACAAAGTTTAAACAAACGGTATCTTCGGGATATGTTGTTTTACCAAATCACAGCGAACTATTTATGAATTCTAGTAATACTGGTAGTCCTTTTTATTTTTGTGGCTCGTTTTATGTTTTTGGTTTTAGTATTGTTAATTACATACATACATAAACTCACGCCTATATCCCAAAAGGGATAGGCAGAGATGCCAGGACACCCACATTTCGACTTATATGTTCCGTCCCACAATGTGATAGGTGGCGAGCCTATTGTCATATTGGGCACAAATTCCTGACTCTGGGTACATTAGAAAAAAGTCTAGAGTCACTATTATCTGTATCAGCCCATATAGTACGATTGAGAGATTAAGGCCATATTATCCACAGCACTATCACTGTTAAGAAGTTTATATATTACTATCCCCGCTCATACCTCAACCATACCTCAAAGCACATACACATAAATATCAATTACTTGCAAAAATCCCATGCAATTGAATAATACATACATTGTTTGCATTCCGCACAAACTGGACAATAAGACTAAACTCCGAAGTAACATCGTCTCAGTCGGCCAACTTGTAAACAGATTGGTGTTGCGTCGGAGTTGCGCGTGAAGTTTCTCTTTACAAGCTTCGTCGAGTAATGTCTTGTTGCAAGTTGCGGACCGGGACTCGTGCGTGAGTTTGAGATGATTCTGTGTGTCTTATTTGATTATTGCACTGTACTGTAACAGCCCATATATGTTCTAATGCAGGGCACGAGTCTCCTCTGCTATCAAGAATACGATTGAGAGTGTTTAGGTCATATTATAGTCCACCTAGCCTAGTGGCCTATTTAGTGATATACTTAATAATTTATCGGTGTAGGCGAGTTAAATAATTTACCTATATTTTTTTCTAACATGGAACTAAAGAGAAAAAAATATATGGTTTAGTCGTTCCAGCCCTGCTTATTTTTTAGAAAAAAAACTGTATCTCAACGAAAGTTCCTTAGTGTCTTGCCGTAAAACAGATAAACATAGTAAAAGCTAGTTACAATACTGATACTTGGAAGGAATTTATATTAAAGTTTAAAAATATTACTATAAAATAACTCCAAATAATACGGCTGTTGTGCAATCATATTTCGTCTATTCTTTTCCAACATCATTGACATTACCAAACGCTCTGTACAACACACAACCCGCATATTTAAATACCTACAATATTCCAATGTCTACTCTTGAACAATCATAGTGGAACGCTCTACCGACACTGCCATCCTTCACATCAGCCGTTGACAACTCCGTTTGGTATTTAAACCCTTGTGCTATCCTCTTAATATAACTGCCAGCACCATCATCATACTAAAAAAAAGAACATACAGTCGAATTGAGAACCTCCTCCTTGTTTCGTAGTCGGTCAAAAATAGATTGCTTCACTCATAGAAGTCATCTGTATCAATATAAATAAAATTTCCGTAATATTAACGAAAAGAACATAATAGTATTTATATTCCTAGCGAATATAAATACCCTTTGCTAATTTCAATTACACAGAAAGCCTACATGTTTTACGCTCATCCGGGACATTTAACGGCACGCTTTCTCCGAAACGATTGCCTTAAGCCAACATTCTGTACAGCCAAACATAGCTACTGTTTTTAAAACTTTGCTTTAATACTCAAAAATATATAATGTTGGAAGTGCATGGTGGCCTGTTGGAAGTGCGTGGTGGCCTGTTGGTAAACGGACTAGACGCGGCTGCCAACATGTTCACGGTGGTTGCGGGTTCGAATCCCAGGGCACACCTCTGACTTTTCGGAGTCATGTGTGTATTGATGATGAATCACCACGCACTAAAAACGGTGAAGGAAAACATCGTGAGGAAACCTGCATACCATAGCGATTTATAAGAATTTCTATGGTATGTAAGTTCGCCAACCCGCACTAGGCCAGCGTGGTGGACTATATGGCCTAACCACTCTCAATCGTATTCTCGATTGTAGAGTAGGCCCGTGCCCTGCAGTGAGACGTATATGGGCTGATACAGAACACCTTATGTCTCAGGATACCGAGCGCAGTGAAATGTCAAGCATTGATTCATGGTGTTATTTGATTTTGCTACTGGCTATGAGAGGTCGTATCACTTAACATTAGGCGAATAGCATACTCGTCTCGCCATCAAAAATATACGAGACTTTTCGGTATTACAAACAGACACGAAACAAATACTTGTGAATCACACATTATTTTTTTTATCGGGAATGAACCCGCGGCCTTTGCCTTGAAAGCCAAAGTCTTACTGCGCCACGGAATTAATTAATTATTCAACGCATGATCCGTTGAGAGTATTCATCAAGAAGCGCGACCTCTGGATATTGAAGGCCCGTCTCGGAATTTAATACTCAATGTAATAGAAAATGCTGATTTGATTTCAAATGGAAAATTCGAACGGCTTTTATAATGAATGGGATAAATTTATTTCGTTGAAATAATGACTTGATTAAAATATATTTATCATTATCAACTGTCCCATCTAGCATATAAGGTACGAATCGTTAAATCCAATGTTAGACAATCCTCTTGTCTAAAATTTAATATAGTAATAATATTTCAAATATGCAATATATTTTTTGCAATAAATTATAAATCGGCCATTTCTTTTGTCAGCTTACATTTACCTATATATCAACTCGTATACGTCCCACTACAGGGCATGAGCCTCCTCTACAACCGAGAGAGATTATATGTATTTACTTTAAAGAATCAATGACTATTAACCAATTTCATTTTTTCATTTTCATTAACCTAGTAATGTACATTAAATTAATGTTGACTCCCATAACACAAGACAAACACACTTGTTAAATCACATCCCTGGTTACGTATCTGTACAATACATTAATGATAAATTACATTGTGCCTCATATTTTCAGTTTTGCTGAAAATGTTTGCACTGAGTAATGGCTTTGTAACACGACACTATTACATAAATTCTCGCGAGGCTCTTTATACCTCACGAAACATTACCTTAACAATGTATGAAATTACTTAATTTGCTTGGTTAGTGTGACTTTTTTTGTAACGAGGTACAAACTATTTGTGCTACTCTTCCCGTTAGCCTCGGGGGTGCAGCAAGGATAGTGTGACTATACCGGGTATCTCAAGACTGCTACCGAAAACAAAGCCGGGTGGTAGTTTTAGTGACTACAAACACAATGCAATTAAAAATTTCGCAAAGAAACGCGACAATTATTGACGTGACAACGTCTTAAATTAGGTTGCGGCTGGGAGTCACTTATGAAAAAGTGTAACGCCCGGTAACGTAACGGTGCGCGCGCAGCACTAGAGAATTATTTTTCAGTTTCACCCACTTTTTCCAAAATTGTCCCATAGCCCCCCCCCTGCCTTCCCCCACCCTTATTCCGAAATAGTGCCTCCCCACGAAACCTACCCCCCCCCCCCTCCCCTACCCCCACCCCGAAAATTTACCTCACCCCCCCCAATCCTATCTCGGCCAACATAGGTCGTAGACCCACCGAGTTTGGTATCCTCGGAACCGTCTTGGTGAGGGCTACAAATTGACCCCGCCAGAAATCCCAAATTACGCAAAAAATTACCCCCCCAAAAAAGAATATTTTACCTCCAAAACAATTAATTTAAGTTAGCCTCCCCACGAAACCTTCCTCCCCCCCCCCCCTCCCTTACCCCCACCCCGAAAATTTACCTCACCCCCCCCAATCCTATCTCGGCCAATATAGATCGTAGACCCACCGAGTTTGGTATCCTCGGAACCGTCTTGGTGAGGGCTACAAATTGACCCCGCCAGAAATCCCAAATTACGCAAAAAATTACCCCCCCAAAAAAAAAAAATTTACCTCCAAAAAATTTATTGACGTGACAACGTCTTAAATTAGGTTGCGGCTGGGAGTCACTTATGAAAAAGTGTAACGCCCGGTAACGTTACGATGAGTCACCGAACGAGAGAGAGGCCCGCCGAATGCCTTGCGTCTCTCTCCCACTCAACTATGATCGGTCTGCCGCGCGCGCAGCACTAGAGAATTAGGCGCATTGAATCGGCGCATGCTTGTGTCTCTGTCTTTGTCTTTCTCGAACGTTCTTGGCGTTGGAAAAACAAGAAAGCGTCACAATACAAGTTCACACGTGTGGTTAAAGTATCGTCAGCTGTGTCTGTAGTGAAAATATGGAGTGCTTAGATTCGTCATTACATGTACAATGTTTTAGTAAACAAAATATATTTCTATAGTTAAAATTTGTGCAATTCTTATTTTCATTCAATTCCTTGTTCCTATTGTGCAATTTAATTATATTCATATCAATAAATATTCTACCGAGAAAAAGACGTTGTCACGTAAAATCTTCGCCCGTAAAACCGACTTTACAGGCAACCATTTTTTTTTTATGATTTTTTAAATATCGTCATTTTTGGGTGGTAAATCCATAGTTTTTGCTAAAATAATAATTTAAACTCTTTTATACCTTAGAGTATAATAAATAAAAGGGTATACACTGTTATTTTAGGAAAAAAATGTATTTACCACTCAAATATGGCCATATGAAAAAAATAACAAAAAAAATTGTCGTTTTTTTTAAAAAATTTCTGTTGCATTGTGTCTGAAGTCGCTTAAACTGCCACCCGGCTTCGTTTTCGGTAGCAGTCTTGATATACCATGTATAATAAGTATTATAATTTGATAAAATACACGACATACATACATACATACATATAATGACATCTTTTTCCCAGAAAAGTAGGCAGAGATATCTCATGATTGCAACTAGAACGCCCGCGATTCATCTTGTATGTTCCGTCGCACAATGAGATAATGGCTGGCCTATCTCCATACCGGACACAAATTCCTGACTTCGTGCTGATAATAAAAATATCACTTTGCCCGATCGGGGATTCGAACCCGAGACCTCAGCTTTGCAATACTACTATATCATTAATTAGTGTAGTACAACTGCGCCACCTAGGCAGTCAATAAATAAATAAAAGAAATTAATATTGTGCAATCCCAATAGTTGTAGTATAAAAATTGATGCAGGGCGTTTTCCGACGGGTTATTTGGAAGAGATATGCATTTATCAGCAGCTATACTTTGGTTTACAACATTTATGCTGGTAACCAAAAACTTCAGGGAAATTGTAAAAAAAAACTCAATTTGTGGACATGGTCTGCGTCACGTCTCCTGTAATCATTTTTTGCCTACAATATTCTGTAATAAGATTATTAATTAAAGTCTAACTCTAGACTAAACTACCTAAATTTATATATAATATCTCGAAGTAAAATCTCATGTCATCAACAACAATGTCAAAATAAAAGCAGAAAATCATTAGGTGTGTTTATCACACGCGGGCGAACTGCCGTGGATAATACTGTGGAGATAACGCGCCGCGACGTATTACCTTATTTACAGCTATCGGGAGATTTTGAAATCAGCCGCGTTATACTTTTATTGTCATTATATGGATATGACAAATAGGTTGAAGATCTTGTGTTGTGATTACAATATTTTCAAGCAATTTAAATATTTACATGACTGCTGAAGTTAAGTATTTCGCTTGCAATGCAATTCAATTAATTGTCCAGGGCTTTATTAATTCAATTATTTATTGGGGAGAATGCTAGAGATTAATGAAGAATAAGTATGATGTGTGAAATTGATTTATAATTCTTTTTTTTTATTTAAGACAGTGGCATTGTACCTTGGAGTTAGCTGCTTATTTGTTTAATCAGGCTATGAATGGGCAACCTTAAAAAATCTTATGATTCAATACAATACATAATCGGCCGAAATAAAGTTGAATTTTATCCAAATAGAAACCGAAAGGAAGAAACTACATAGACGTTTAATCTACAATGAGAATGGAACGAGATTACCTTTGCGTTAAATAAAATACATTGTGTTTTATGGTTCTTACAGTGGCGGGTTGTGTTTTCTTTCGTTTTCTCTTTCATTGTGAGTGCGATTCTGTGTTTGTTCGCAAAGTGATTCTGAAGTTGTTGAAAAATTAACATTTAAAACACTACCGCCCAGATAATATTTATTTTGTTGCTTTATGTAAGGGATATTAAGAGCGTTTATACCCTGCACGCGCTTTTTGGCTTAAAAACAGGACTATTCAAATGAGTTAATAGCCACCAATAAACAATTTAAAGGACAAATAATTATTACTTATTTTAGAAAAGGTTGTCATCTAGGGATTTTGGTGGAAAACATTATAGATTGATGGATAATTTGTGAGTACTATACGGATTACTGAACACAAGTTTCGTTATTTAGGCTTTAAATGGCAATTTAGAAGCTTAAGATATCCGAAACCACTAAATATAAGATGAAAATAAAAATAATATCAGTCTAATAAGACCCTTAGGAAGGGATTTTGCTGAGAAAAATAATCTTTTTATGTTTAGTTCCTGAAAAATAAAAATTTAAACAATGCGAAATTATTCAGAAACTCTCGTCAAATACATATTTTTTTTCACCAACTTATCGTACATAATTTTTTATAGCAATTATGCAATTGCAAAATTACAATAGAAAAACATCTTATCAATAAATTACCATTTTAATATTTCAACAAAATTAGTTTTCATGTTTTCTACAAATATTTTAAAAACCACTATAAAACACGCTGTCCGACGTGGATCAAATCAGACCGCCGCAAGGCCTTCTAGAGGGAGGACGTATCGCTCGTCGCTCCGGCCTGGCTGCTGTCGATTATGCCGCGCGTAGTAAAAATAGCCACGCGCGGAATGCGATTACCACATCTTAGTACTTTGGTAGTAAAATATTTAATTATTTTTATTACCTACAATGATTTTGTAGTGAGTATAAATTATGTTTCAGGTAATATAATGGGATGTAATTCCGAGGCTAAATTATGTTATGTATTGTAATATAAAATTAAATACATTTCGTAATTGTAAGGGGTTGTAAGGCCCCTAACACTATTTATGTGTTCGAACACGAAATGATTAATAAAACGTCCGTAGTGTATACTGATTGAACACTGATTTGAATGCAACTTAACAATGTAATAATAACGAAAATATGATTAGTATCCAAAATTTGTATTATTCTTTGCTTGCACAGTAATATTTGTCTACTTATAATGCAAATAAAATATTTTTATGATATTATATTACAGTTACATTTCAATTGAATATTTGAAGCGCACGGATCAAAGTTGTTTGAGCCGATTGTATAGCGAGCCGACGCGGCAGCTCTACGCACACAGCTTTGGTCGCTTATGTGTGCGTGAAATTAACGAAGAAATACCTATAGTTGACTTTGCGCGCAAGGTGTATACGCTCTTAATGGTAAAATCATATTAAAAACAAATCCAACTTTTATGAATTGGAGAAATAATTACATTGCGGCAATCTAATTATCTTGCATCTAAAAACGTATTTGTCCCATATGCGATATAGACTTATGACAATGATCTAGCATATGAACCCAATACACTGTAGAAACAGACGTTTCAGACGACAGACGACGAAATTCTGCTATATTATTACGATATTTTATATGCACGAATACTTTGTAATTTAGCTATCAATAATTAAAAAAAATATATAATTAGTAATAAATAAATTATTTAGTCTGTAACCATAAAATTTACAATTTTTAAAAAAGAAATTATTGGCGCCTTTTAAGCTTGAAATGCTTATGACAGGAGACCGCATATATAATTATTAAATATCGGTTTTTAATTTACGTATTACTTTTTCTCATGACAACAAACCGTCAAAACGCCAAAATAAGTTAAGGTTACAAAGCTGTTACGCACGGAACCCGCGTACAAATCAAGATGGCAGATAGAAACGTGTTCCCGCTTATCTAAAAGATATCGTTACGACATGTCGTGCGGTGTAAACGTCGTGAGGGCCTCACCCTTTATAATGAAGGCCAGGGTACGATTTCAATTACTCATCATTATAAAAACTCTGGGTTTGGTCAACTATCGCTTTCCTAAAAATTACGTGACAACTGCTTTTATTTTCTACTGGCACGATTATATGACTACAGTGTACGAGATAGCGAAGGACAATACAAATGAAATATTCTACTTTTTCAATTTCTTAGCTGGTAGACAACCAAAATTGTTGCTAATAGGTCGGTGAACACAAGCATATGTTTTGGAACGAATTAAATTCTTAGCTTCTTGTTCCACATGCAGCGTCTTCATCAATAGACAACAAACGCTGAATATAATCAATATATTATAAAAACATTAAAAAAAAATACGGTCGAACTGAGAACCTCCTCCTTTTTAAAGTCGGTTAATAAAAATGTAGAAATGTAGATATGCTCGCGCATCATTTCTTCAGAGTTAAACTATTTTTCTCGTTAATTTCAATTTTCCCCTAAAATCTATTACAACGATCCCAATTTAACAAACAAGCAGACAAATCGATTTGAGCAGAGTACGCCGTTTTCATTGAAAAACTCATTGGATTTGAATGACAAGTGTTAACAAGCTGGTGGGCAGTGGAAGCGACGCTAATTGCTGCGCGCTGGATATGCTCCAACTAAAACGGCCCGCGTCATGCCCAACTTCGACATGTGAAATGAGCAGGCAGTAGTGCAGGTCCGCTGCGTTTGCGTGTTTGCTGGTATTGACATCTCAGTAGTGGAATTTGCTAATATTGACTAGACAACTTGACTTGCTTGAGGTGGCTTTTGTAATAAAGGGTCTAAATTTAAGAGAAGTATGTATGTATAGACTATATCATATAAATAAAAAGTAACAGCCGCGCTGTTGCGTTTTATTTTCTTATTCTATGTTTTTTTTTTTTTTTTTTTTTTCTTTTTAACATAAATTTTGCTTTTGTTTAAAGTAATTATATATGTCTGGAGGTGGGCGTTGCTAGCTGCGACACAGTTATGTCTTTAACTACTGCAGCTAGCAACATACTATTGTACTCAGGGCTTGTAAAGTTCTTTTGTTTTGAATAAATTATTATTATTATTTGGTGAGTGGATTTTCTGAAGACCTAATAGCTGGTAGGAAGACATCTCTAAGGGCCCAGACCGTTTACCATGTACTTTAATGGAAAATCCAACGCAGTGACCCATGCAAGTGTCCCACATTTGCGATTAGATCTGCGGTTATCCGAATCCAAGCAGACCGCTATACTTAAAAATACACAAGTAAGCTACGCAACACTCCAAAATTTCCAAGCACATTTGAGTTATTATGTTTTAGCTTACATCCTGATGAGCTCCGTGTACTGAGACATTTGAAAGTAAAGTTTTTGCACTACATTGCAATTTGCTGTGGTCATGCGTACGGCAGACTAAACTATATTTAACCCTGCGGATGAACGTGTAAATACGCAAAGTTCTTGTAACTCGCGCATAAAATACGTGATCTCCGAGCAAATACAGTTAACCCTAACCGTAAAAGATATAATCCCGGAAAGGGTACTATGTACCCCGTACCAATTTAAATGTTGCTGCGCTGTTCAGCTGGCAATACACCCGTGATATTTTGTTGAATTAATGTAATATACCCTTTATTTCTTGAAATGTAAATTGTTATTTTTATTTTTATATGTTATCTAAATTGTGTTACAATGATGCAGTATAGGTTAGTAATTATTATTTTTTTATGTACATTGGAAAAGTAAACTCAATTCAGTTTTAAAAAACTGAGGAAAATTTACTTATATTTTCTCATTATTGGGCAAACTTTACATTTCCACCAAAAAATAACAAGAACAGAAATTAAAGGATTTATTTAATCTGTTTACACAAAACCATTATAACAGCCAAAGAAAAAAAGAGTACAATTATTTGCAAAACGCAGGACTATTTAAACTCCCATCCACTCGAAGCGAAACAACTTCCTTACAAATAAGATTTACCGCCGCCTGCTGTAGCCCGGCGTTTTATAGCTACAAGTGTTACTGTTTTATTTAAAAATATTGTGTTTGTACTATATTCAATGGCTTTTCAGCCTTTATTAAAAATGTTAATTGTTAGGCCTAAATTATTCTAAAACTGAAAAGAGTAATGTTCATGTCAAAACTAATTGATTGAAGGTCGAAAAAGGAAAGATATAAAACGCAAAATATTGATTTGTATTATACAAAAATAAAATCAAAACGTTGCAACTATAATATAAAACAAAAAAAATATAACAACTATTTTCAAAACGCAAGAACATTTAAACTTCCATACTCTCGAAAACTAAAAAACAATTATTTTCAAAACAACTTCCTTGAAAATAAGATTTGCTGCCGCCTGCTGTAGCTTTGATTTTACAGCTACAAGTGTTACTATTTTAGCAAAACATTTTATTATTAATATATTCGATTTTATGGCTATTATTAAAATTGTCACGTACACAGGCGTCAGCTTTGGCTTTCAAAATAAATGGGGCGACTTTTTACGCCCGTATTGTTGATTAGCTGAGTGTGAGTTATAGTGAAAATATATTCAGGCACCAAAATATTACTATTCACAGGAATAGAATGGAAACTTTCGTAGGTTTCATAGCGAGTTGTTTCAAACTTAACTAATACCAGCATGACTCAGTTTAGGAATCGGAGTATCTTGTAAGTTGTATATAATACCTGTGAAAATAACTTTGTACAATTTTTCTGTGCAGCCTTATTATACCTAACTACTTTTGTTTGTTCTACTTTGAGGTAATAAATAAAATTATTTTTATTAAAAAATGAAATGAAATGAAAATAATTTATTGAATCCATTAAAATGTTCAACATCATTTAGATTCAGTCATTTTTTTATCTACCACCCGGTTCGGAAAGCGGTTTTCACTAGAGAAGAACGGGCAAGAAACTCTAGAAAAGAACGGGCAAGAAACTCTAGCCCTAGAAAAAACACTTCAAAATATTCGATACAGTTAATAATTTACACCGTGACTTTGAGGTTTTCACGCTTTGTTTAACGGTCCGGTCTTCATCCAACTAGGCTATCGCTAGCGACACTATAATCTTATTTAATTACATTGAATACTGTTCTAATTAAGCAAAACAGTACAATAGCGAATCAAATGAAAATCCAGCTACTCTGGAACAATATTCGTGTGACATCGAAACTAGGTTTATTTGTAGCCGTATTTGCATTGTTCAGTTGATTTTCGTACGCAAAAATTCTCTCTTCAGTGTGATGGCACTTACGTTGGGACTCAATTGAAATCACACTGGAAGTCTATACGATGAGTTTTCCATCAAATGTGAATCCAAATAGGTGCGCCATACGAATTTCAAGAGAATTCGCCGATGCCAAAGTAAATTGGTAAAAGCCGGCTGGAAATGCAAAAGGTAATGGAGTTCGGTAATAAATTAGATTTTGACCAGGATGTGCAGTTTTTTAGTACCAGGTATAGTGATTTCTGTAAGTTTATTATATACTTTCTTTTTTTGTTTTATGGCAAGGAATGGCGAGAGGCAAGAAGCATGCCATTCGGCTGATGGTATGTGATACGACCGCTAGTTAGTACCGCTACTATCCCACATTGATATAAGCGTTACCTTTCCGTGGACATTGAAACCTTCTGCATCGTTATATTCACTCATTTTTAAAAATAAATAACACCCAACAGTCTCATACACTTTTGCTGTGGGTATTAGGAACTACAAGACACTTTTCGGTCTTACAAACACCCAGAACCGAGAGAAATATTTGTAGGCCGCACATTTATATCTATGCGGGGTTCAAACCCGCGGCCTCTTGTTTCACAGGCGACTTTTAACCAACTGTGCCACGGAGGCTAATTCAACAAAAAGCCAGTACAATCCTTTAAAAACGTACATTAAAACTTCGAAATCGACGGAGTGTGTGGAAAGTAATCGGCAGCTTTTTACATTCACAGCACGCACCACGCGGCCCGTCTACTAACCCGTACGGTGATTATTCAGCAGTTTCCCAATCCGCGCTGATTGGCTTTCAGCGACAATTTCCACGGGCCCACTTTATCTGCACCTCCCCGTCGTTGGCCTGTTAAATTAATACGATTATCAGATACAAGCTAATAGGGCTTTCAGGACCCCGGTAATTTAGGATTTAAACACTTTGCAGTTTTGTTATTGCTGAAATTAAAACTGTAAGTGGATTTAAGTGGTTATTTGATACGTAATTGTAAGAAATCTATTTAATTGTCTAATATAAACAGTAGCGAAGTTGTACTACGGTACGGTTCCGCTGACGTCTTGGGTTCGAATCCTGGGTCGGTCAAAGTGATATTTGATTTTTCTTCTTATTATCAGCCCGGGTTCAGGATTTATGCCCAATATGGCGACAGGCTCGCCCCCTACCACATCATAGCATACACAAGGAAAAACGAGGGTGTCCTGGTTGCTACCAGGGTAAACTCTCCCTACCCACTCTGGAAAAAAGGCGTGTATGTATGTATATATCGCAGTCATCTGGTTGAATCTGCTATTTGATTGTATGACTAGCGCGTTCATTGAATGACTGATGATTGTTCATTGACTGCGAAATATACCGGGTATCTCAAGACTGCTACCGAAAACGAAGCCGGGTGGTAGTTTTAGTGGCTACAAACACAATGCAATTAAAAATTTCGCATAGAAACGCGACAATTATTTTTTATGATTTTTTAAATATCGCCATTTTTGGGTGGTAAATCCATAGTTTTTGCTAAAATAATAATTTAAACTCTTTTACACCTTAGAGTATTTATAAGTAAAAGGGTATACACTATTATTTTAGGAAAAAATGTATTTACCACCCAAATATGGCCATAGGAAAAAAATAACAAAAAAACATTGTCGCTTTTTTTTTGCAACTTTTTCTGTTGCATTGTGTCTGAAGTCGCTTAGACTACCACCCGGCTTCGTTTTCGGTAGCAGTCTTGATATACCCTGTATATAGATATAAAGAAAAATATTTTTTTTTTGGTATTTTAGTGCATGGTGGCCTGTTGGTAAACGGACTAGACGCGACTGCCAACATGTTCACGGTGGTTGCGGGTTCGAATCCCAGGGCACACCTCTGACTTTTCGTAGTCATGTGTGTATTGATAGTCAATCACCACGCACTAAAACGGTGAAGGAAAACATCGTGAGGAAACCTGCATACCATAGCGATTTCTAAAATTTCTATGGTATGTAAGTCCGCCAGCCCGCACTAGGCCAGCGTGGTGGACTATATGGCCTAACCACTCTCAATCGTACTTTCGATTGTAGAGTAGGCCCGTGCCCTGCAGTGAGACGTATATGGGCTGATACAGGGTATTTTAAGCGACTTTCCTGCAATAACAGTAATGTGCTAGTAGAAAATTTAACTAGTGCAGAACTAAATTAGGATAATACCTGCACACTAATCTTGCACTTAGCCAACCCACAAATCCACATAATCTAAGCAAATAATGCAGCATTAAGGATCTGAAATTGAGCTCGAAAATATTTCATCGTGTTTGCTAGACGATAAATTTGTTACACAAATACCACGAATTTCGCTGACCGACGAATTATGGAAGCCCGATACTCCATTTTCGACGTAAATAAAATAATTCGCGCGTTTTTAATATTTATACGGTACGTCGCCGGATTCTTGAAGATTTTAGAGCGGAATTCCATTGAGATCTCTGGCAAAGCGTTTGTGTGGCGATGCGCCGGCTAAAAGCATTTTAACGGCTTGAACCCTTGATGCGAGACCCACTTAGTTCCTATTTATCAACACTAAAAAGAATGTTTGGATTTTATACAACAAAAATTAAAAGTAATTTTTTCAATGGTATTTTATAAGTGTTATTATGTAAATTCATACTATAGAGTTATCTCTTAATATTTTTTAAAATAAATGTTTGTTATATTATCTGGATTTTAGTTTTGCCATCGAATGCCATGCCATGTACAATATGATAAATAACTAAAAATAAGGTTAGGTTTTAGATTTCGTTGATAATTTGTTGATTAACTTGAGGAGTATTTAAATAAACATATCGCTTCTAAAAATGATAGGTTACAGGAGTTGAAATAACACCCAGTTATAAACAAGTAATAAATAAGATTTTCCAACTTTTCAAATATCCCAGGATAAAATAAAGCCACCGTTTCCAATAGTTGTGCCTCAAACTTGTTTAAAATTTTAATTATAAAACTGTTCAAACAACCAACAGTCTTGTTTTCATTTAATTAAGTAACACTAGCACCCAACCTAAATAAACATTTTTTGTGTAAGAAATAATTAAATGTTGTAACATCTGCCCGGCTTCACTTAAATGGCAGCGAGCTGATGTTATAAATATAAATTATTAATTTAGACGGTGTTTTTCTTATCTGCTGGAGAAACTCTTCAAAAAGAGCTACTTTACTACACTTCTTAGTAAATATCAGACAATGTCCAATATTGGATGCATAAAGCAGCAAACCGGGCTCTTTGACGTATTTGGTGAGAGGCCCACATACAACAGTGGACTGCAACGGGCTGATGATGAGGATGAATGGCCAAGGAGCTTAACTTCTATCACCGTACACAGGAGTCAAGCTCTTCCACGGCATGCCATGCCGTTAGTCTGATGGTAAGCGATACGATCGCTCATGAATAGTAGCAAAACCAAACAAAACCTTAAATTATAAAGCAATTCTTGGCACACTGCGCTCGTCATCGTGGGACATAAGCTGTTATGTCCCAATCCGAAACACATTGTGGTGGTACCCACCAAGGCGGTCGCTCACATACGAGATAACAATTCCAAAATGTTAAATCACTGTAATTAACTAGGCAGCAAAGAGTAACATCTGTTTGCTCTAATCTGTCTGTCTGTATCAGCCCATATACGTCCCACTGCAGGGCACGGGCCTACTCTACAATCGTGAATACGATTGAGAGTTGCTCTAAACCTTGATCAAATCAAATACATTTTCAAAACAAATCCCGTAACATCCCGGTGCATCGATAGGATAATTATTGTTAATTAATAGCCCGGTAAGCCCCCGGGAACTCTTCCCTGGAGAATCCCGCTAACGAGCCACCGACTCCGCGCATTTCGGATTCATTACCACATGCGTCGTGCGATCCACTGGTAATTTATGTGTTGCTACCGTTACAGCAATTTGGCTGTACGTAAATTACTTTATAAGCAAAAATATACATGTTCTTATAGAAATAAATCAATAAATGTGTATACCGCGATGAGGATGTATGGATGTGAAACTATGTTTTTAAGAATACTGTAAAATATGAAATGAGAAAGTAAATTAATATTTGAAAATCAAATATTTTCAAAAATAATATCAACATTTTTTGCTTCTGTATTTTGTTCCAAAACTGCATAAATATCAGTTTTCAGTGATTTTTCATAAATATTTGAAGAGTTTAATCATATGAAAATTCCTCCAAATGTTCTTGCTTAGTTCCTAGTTATAATAACACATAGCTAATGTAACAAAAAAGAAGCATAAGTAGAAAATAAAGTCTAAAATTTCGCCAAAAGCGGCTCATTTGAAAATTGCTTAAGTTTTCTTAGAGTGCGGTGGCCACAGATTGAGAGTGATCTGAAGTGGCGGCAAACGACGCTGCAATTCACATATCCGCTGGCTATACAGAACACTAAAATATCAGAAGAATTATGGTTTTACCTAGCTATAATATTTTATATATTTACGCTCTGCTACTTATCTATATGTTTATGGTAAAATTTTACATATATTTATTTATAAAAATTCCTGTGTATCAGGTTCGACGGGCAATTAGAGTAACAAAACAATAAAACTGATAAAAAAATATTTTCTTAAAATATACAAAAACATACACATGGGATGTAAATACGCATCTCTTGGTAATACATAAAATACATTAAAACCAATGCTATTATTTTACGTTTTAAACACTAGACTATAAAATTTGAGAGCGTCGAGAACGGCAACGTGTAAAAGAAACTCTGGAACCATAGCACGCGCAGATCCCATTTTTCAGTTTACTGTAGTACTGACGCCAGTTTATGCTCCATCTAATTTCCGTACCGCGAGTTGTAAGAGTATATTAAAATCGATATTGTAGGAGTAAAAATCAAGAATGTAGCGGATTTTATATTTATTCACGTAAAATACAATATTTCCGATGATATAAAAATATAATTTAAAAAATGACGCATTTGTATAACGATATGACAGCAAAGCTAAGATCTTGAGTTTGAATAGCGGGTCGGGCAAGGTGACACCTTTATAAGTGGTAGGACTCTCATGTGTAAGATGCCGCCTGGGTAGGTACCACCGCAATGTTTATTTCTCCCGCCAAACAGCATTAAAATGCACTGTTGTCTTTCGGTTTGAAGGACACTGTAGCCGGAGTAACTACTGGATATATTGTGACTTAATACCTTAGGTCTCAGGATGGCGAGCGCAGCGGAATGCCAATAATTGCTTTATAATTCAAGGAGCTTTGTAATTGCTATTGTTTATGAGCAGTCATATCGCTTACCATCAGGCGAACGGCAAGCTCGTCTCACCATTGCAATAAAAAAAACACATACCGGTTACAGCCGCGATCGGCCATTTTCGTTTTTATTCTGTGTTGTCTAATCTAACATTATAATGAGGAAATATGTGATTATTTGTATGAATAGGCTCTGAACCTACTGGACCGATTTTAAAAATATTTTTCCAATAAGAAGCCCACATTACCCCTGACGAACACTGGTGAACGAACCGGACCGCTAGTTTATAAGAACCATGTTTGTGTATGTTGCGACTGTGATAGATAAATATATTTTTTTCTCTTTATTTCTTAACTAGCGGTCCATCCCGGCTCCGCCCGGGTGCAGATACATGTTTCAAATGGCGGTCAAAATGCTCAATCCCTATTTTCAATTTAGAGTATAGACCAATCGGACCATCAAAAGCGAATAAAATTTCCTCGTATTTGCCAGAAATATCACTACTGCTTCCCTCCTATAGGTCATAACGTGATGATATATAGCCTATAGCATTCCTCAATAAATGTACTATACAACACTGAAATAATTTTTCAACTCAGAGCAGCGGTTCCTGAGATTAGCGCGTTCAAACAAACAAACAAACAAACTCTTCAGCTTTATTATATTAGTATAGATATAATTTCCACGTAGTACATTAATTTCCAAGAAACACCAAGATACAGTGTCTGTATAAATGTGGCCGGAAATGAAGGCGGTCCCGACGGACCTCGACGTTTTATTATGGAACTTTAAAAAAGTTATAGCGCACACACAATTCTTTGTACTGCCGCAAATGGTATATTAGCTGTTACATTCCTCATTATATCACCCTTGCTTCTTATTTATATAGGAAACAGTTTGTTGGTTTGTATCTTGTTGACATTAAAGCGGAAACTTACTGTTGAAACGCCAAGCGAACCGACACGTCACGCAACCCCCACGTAGTATAGTTCTGGTCATATAAAACCACTTCAAAGTATAAAATAATAAAAATTCCACTGTGAGCAAAATATAATATTTATTCCATTTTATTTGTACATGTTAATTAACTTGCTGATTAACTTGACTAGCCAACAAATCAAATTATATCGCTTACATATTGAAAGCGGTCCACTAAGCACCAAACATGTAGGACCTATGCCTTATATTAATTTAAATTTATATTTTTCTGACGATTCCGACAATTTAAGAATATTCTCCTTTTTTTGAGTCGATTTAAAAAAGAAGAAATAAAAGACTTAATACGCGTGGCATTTCCGGTCTAAGAGCAACGGATTGCCATAATTTTTATAATAATTTGATAACTATTAGACCAAGATCCCAGGGCGATAAGACATTTCTTATTTTCACATGGATGAAATTTTTGATTCTCAGTACCGCAGTATACATAGCTAATTGGTCGGTTATAAAAATAAAAACCGAATTATTATAAGACTAGCATGCCATAACACACATATTGCGTTTTCCAATTTCCATGTGTAAATTTAGGATACATGTAAATAAAGAAATAAGAAATTCCTCTAAGGCTGGAAAATAACATATTCTTTATTTACTTCAGAAAAATACACTGCTATTTCGTGATGTATCGGGTAGAGTAAATTTTTTGAGAATCACGTTTGGAAAGCCGCGGGTAAAACCTAGTTGGAAATAAATGTGACTTAGATTTGGTTCGCGTTGGCGGATTTTTCTGTATTACCTGGCTAGTTCAGAGTTTTAAACTATATAAGGATTCTGACACGTTTTTAAGACAGCGATTTCGAACGTCGGCTTACTGTGAACCATTTGAGCGTAGAAAATTCAATCCTAAAATGTTACCCTCTCTTTGAGATTTTGGATAACGGCTACATAATATTTAGTGAGAACCAACTTAAGTAAATCTCGCTGAAACTTTATAATACTAGTGATAAAGAATAAATATGAGCTCTATAATTATATGTCCCAATGCCAGACTAAGCTTCTGCTTTGATCAAAAAACGCCTTTGTTAATTACACATTCCTTCAGCGAGTTACTAAACTCACATACCTTGGACTTCTTCTGCGGAATTCCAGTGAATGTACATATTCTACTAACGTTTACATTTACAAAAACACGCAGCGACGTAAAACAACAAATACACATTTCGAAAAGTTAGACCCACATCGGTTACCTAAAGAAGAAAAAAAACACGAATTTATTACAAAAATCCCCAACAAAAATAGAACGTAAAATATATCAAGGCTCGAATCAAACTAGTCAGACTTTATCACGCTGACCCACGTAGCCCTTGTCATGTAAATTAGACTTAAGAGCAACCTTCACAAAGCAATGTGATTAATTCAGCCTACCCTGTACCCCGGCCTCCCCTCGGCTTGAACGGTAGCAAATTGTGGCCGCGTGTGTGCGTAACTACTGTTTTATACTACGTGCCGAAACAACTCGGATTAACCTTTTATTACCTACACTGTGGAACAGAATGTAAGCTAAGAATAAAAAGATTATTCAAACCGAGTTAAGACTTTATTAAGGAAATCAAAAATGTAAACACAAATCACACATCTAAACGATCAAAATCTTAACCAAAAATAAGGTGTTAAATTTGTTATTTTCTATGTTGGACATGCAGAAACTACACTACTACAGTGAGTCTATTTTTGAAATATTTTAGTTGACGCAATAACGAATTGATTTTCAAATATCGCGTATATTATGACAACTAAATAAATATCTGTTCAATTCACTTTTTACGATATAGCCTTTGCGATGCAAAATATCTCCTAATATTTTACATATTTTAGATCTACGATTTTGTTCGTGTTACCTGTCCAAATAGCTCTGAATGTAAAGATGATACTTAAATTAACTTAAAATGTAAACAAGTTCTATGCATCTTTTAAAGTACCACTATAAGTTACATAAAAATATTGTATTGATACGTTATGTAAGTGTGAGCCGTGCTCAGAGAAATTCAGGAATTTCTTAGCCTTAAACATAAGTCCAGTTAATATAGAGAGACTTGGACTTTCAGTTTGATATTGGGGTATTATGACCGATTACAGTAAATTAGTGAAATCCCTTACAAATGTTGTTTGTTGATTAATCACACATATTCATGTAATAGTGAATTTATAGTATATTGCACATTTCACACGGTGAATTTATTTGGTAAAACCAGGAAGTAGCCATAAATCATTACTTATTCCATGGTTGTATCAATACCGAATAATTAAATAATAATTACAGCATCAGCGTAAACTTATTCTTTTTTTTTTGTAACCTATATTGTGTCCATACCTGGGCAAAAGCCTCCACTTTTTTTTCTCCATTAGCCCGTGTCCTAGGCGAGATCTTACCATTTTAGCTCGAATGCATCCAAACATATTCTTAATCAAACCAAATGTATAGAATCAACGGCAATAATAAACAGAGATCATAAAACAAACCAGGAAAATAAAAATATCTTATCCTCGTGTTATCATTACTCTGCTCCGTAATAGAATCGCAATAAAATAATTTTGGAGAAAAATGTTACGTCAAAATACACAAGAATTTCATTATCAACAGAAGTAAATCACGAAGTGCGTAAATTTTGGTGAAATAAATTTCTATTCTGTCTGATCGCAACCTGTCCGCATAATGAAGTGAACGTTAAATACACACACAACATTTTCCTCCCGTGTAAAATATTCAATTTCAATTTGCACAAATTAGGCACTTTTATCAAAATTACAAATGGAATTTTTTATTTCATATTTTTTTAAGTCCCACCCAAGTTCGCGCGTTCATAATGTTTTCGGGGAATTGTGTCACTTTTGCGAATTACCAACTTTTACGACGCAAGAATCTCGAGGGAATTTTGCGTCCGTTTCTTTATTTTCCAATATTTATGCTGAAGCGTAATTAGTCGACTTACACCCTGAATTTACAGATTTGTGGTCTATTCTGAAATCTTAAAATTGTAAATGTTTCCTTTGGTTAAAATACGTAATAACTGCGCAACCAGTACGGAATGAGAGCTCGACCCTCAAGCAATATTCCGGTGTCTAAGACATGAGCTCCGGCATACACTACAATCACACCTACCCCTTTATCGTCGCATTCAAGGATTTATCTCGGCAGTTCTTCCGAGGCAAACGACTCGCATTACGCGGAAATAGGTTCTTAAACCACTCCCTGTATTTGTACACGCAATTGCTTTGTAAAACGCCTCGGGCTATTTTCAAAAGCCCGTGTATAAACGGTACGTAAATTAATTTCCATAAATCCACTTAAATTCGCATGATATTGGGTTTTTCAAAAATGCGAATATACGGATATCCTTTCAAATCTAAATCTGGCGAATAATATCGAGAGTCAATTTATCAGGCCGTCAGCCAGCGGGAAATTACATCGAAATAGCAAAACTGTACGAAAATGTTTTCAACATTTTATTTCACAAGCGTATGCACTTTGTTTGAACTGGATAAAATTGTGAACGCATATCGTATTATATCGAATATCATCATATGTGAAGTGAAATAGCCATTGTACTATCAGTTTTCACTAAATTTCATATACAAATAGAAAGTAATTCTGTTAGTAGAAATATTTTTACGATACCACGAAGTGAAGTATGCTGACCCAAATCTGAGTTTCTTCGTACTACGTGGCATACCTATGTGTATATGTATGGCCGAATTATTACTTACTGTTTGGCATCGGACACATTTGTTAAGATACATAAATGAAAATAATGTAAGAAAACATCACATTTGAAGAAGCATATCAAACCATTTTTTAACGGTCCCAAATTTTTTCCATTTTCTCTAAATTAATTGTTTTTACCGTGGCTTTATATGCAATGCTGATGTTACAACATTCAAACTATGGAGTTTCAACTATAAACAAAATGTATTATGGAATAAACGAACAAAATATTTGTAATCCCATTCTCTTTTTATATTTTAACACGCTTTGAACGTCGAAATCACGATGACCGACAAAACTATTGCGAACTTGGAATTGGAATTGGAAATAAACAAACACCAACAAAAAGATAAGATATGTGCGTGGTGGCCTGTTGGTAAACGGACTATACGCGACTGTCAACATGTTCACGGTGGTCGCGGGCAGGGACCGAAACCGGTATCGAAAATACCGGTATTTTTTGGTATCAACCGAAAAAAATAATACCGGTATTTTTAATGGTAACCGGTATCCGCCAATTTTATTCGATTCGTAGAATTTAACCGGTATCATACCGGTAACCGAAATAAGGGTTACCTTTATGTTTCATGCGAAGTTCCTTATAAGTCAAAGCGGGGGCAGCGCCTGTGTGTGGTTATACCGCCGTTTGTCTTTACTAAACATTATGGCACTATACCACACAATTATCTTTACTCATTTCATGAATTTTTCAACAGAATTACCCACCAAAATTGAAATGAACCGTATCCAGCGATATTGTGTAAACAACACGATAAGTATGATTTTTATTTGTTATGCAACAACAACGCATTTTCTTTTGCATTCAAGGTCTTTTTAGGTTACCGGTATTAAAATGGTTCCCGTATATAAGGGTAACCTTTATATTGCGTCATAGCGGTTACCGAAATCTTAAAGGTAACCGAAATTCGTCGATACCGGTACCGTTATGTCGAATGGGTTTCGGTCCCTGGTCGCGGGTTCGAATCCCAGGGCACATCTCTGTCTTTTCGGAGTCATGTGTGTATTGATAGTCAATCACCACGCACTAAAACGGTGAAGGAAAACATCGTGAGGAAACCTGCACACCATAGCGATTTCTAAAATTTCTATGGTATGTAAGTCCGCCAACCCGCACTAGGCCAGCGTGGTGGACTATATGGCCTAAACACTCTCAATCGTCGATCCAGAAGAGCAAGTGGCCCATCCGAGGCGAGTGTTTTAAATAATTTCACCCGACGTAAGTGAATTTGTCAACGTCGTGGCGACACGCTTCACGAGTCCTTGATGAAGGGCCTGCCACATCCCACACTTATTTAAACCCACAGAAGGTCTACTTTGGAAAAAGTATACATGTTAAGAATACAAATTAAAATATCCCCTCAAAAAATTATGAAATGTAATTAAACTGCTTTACTTCATTTCTGCTTCACCTAAGGTTGTCTGTTAGAGAATGCCTCTAGCATTGAGTCCACTTGTATACTGTTTGGTATTTAAAGACAATAAATAAAATGTGACTGAAGATATTGTGAACATATAGATTCTAATGCAAGTGATGATAATTAATCTCATCGTAAATATCAATATTATGCCCCGTGAATTTAAATTTCAAATAATAAATCAATATAAAATGCAAACATAAAAAATACGGAATAAAGTCTAGAGCAGAACACAAATAACCTTTAAACTTTGCAAACGAGCTATTCATAGAGTTGAACTCCGATGCGAGAGGAATAGGCGTCATAAATTCTGTAAGGGCGACCATAAATCCGAGAGCGCCGAAACTTGCCCTTCTGTACCTTATCGTTCGTGTGGCACAAACTCCAATTATTCAATAAACAGATTCTACGTCACGTAAAAACTTTGTTCTTACTTTATATAATTATTCCACTGATTTCTTTTGTATACAAGTACTAAAAGCGTACGACTTAAAATTTGTGTTTTGAAAGTGCGAAGTCGTGTCACACGCCTATATAGAAATACGTTTCAGCGTAATGAAGTTTTTAACTCCAAGTTATTCATAAAATTTTAGTAATATTTTAAATAATATTGATCTAATAATGTCGCGAGCTGAAGACCAAATTATAATTCTCTGTGATACCAACAAAAGTTCACATATGGCTCTATGCAAGACCGTTCCTCTGCCGTGTCCTTAATTAAATGTTACTTTATTTATTGCTGCATAATTGACCTCTAGGTTTTAATTGTCTTATTTTCGATTCATTTAAATTTTTGACTGTTAAATTTCACGTTTGTCTCTTCACATACTTAATCCAGTCCGCCCCGTGATCACCAAAGCTGTAAAGTAATCGAAACGTCGGGAAGTCAAAAATGTAAAAATATAACCAAATCCGCGATAAAATCAGTAAATAATAGTTTTATTTCAATACTTAATCCTATTTGCCACTATTTTTTTTATTTATAAAACTTGGATTTTCTCTTACAAACGTTTAAATCTCTGAAATGATATAATGAAAACATTTTTATCAATTATATTTCCATCGAGTAAATACCAAAACGCTGCTGTGAAATGGTAAATTTCAATGAAAATTTTGTGAAGTTAGCAAGGCAATTCAACTTGTTAATAAGTGATTTCACGACAATAATCTACTACGTGATATTTTGTTAATTGTTATAATTAATTTCATGCTTGCCGAGCGGAAAGCGTTTAAGAAAATTAATTTTGTTACATTAATTACGCAGAGATGGAAGTAATAAAAATGGCAAATTTTGTAAATAATAAGAATAACATGTTTGTGATGTTTTACAATTAAGACAGCCGAGTTTAAGCTACTATGCTGATCTATTACAGTTTTAAACACTCATGAATCGTGCCATCAAGGTCAGAATCTTTACGTACGAAGTTCTCCTACTTCTATAAATCATATGGCTTGAAACATACAAAAGTATGCCTCGGAATCCAACTCATGTCTATTTTTAAAAATTTTAGTTTATTTATGCATGAGCTGCGCTAATCGCGTATGTGCTAGACTTCAATACCAGCTAATTTTCAGCCAACCAATCACTACCCAAGACCCATTTTTTATAGTCTGGTGTTAGGGTTGACATCGTAGACTTGCAGAAGCTAGTCCATAAAATAATAATTCAAGTCTTTCTGGTACCTGTAACAAACTTATATTACGCGAAGTTTGGATACATGACATGAGCATGTAACAGAACAAATTACAAAAGACGATCAAAAAGTCAATCTGAAAACGCGTCAACAACTTGCTCATGCAACTCCTGCCATCTACATTAAACTTGTCTCGTTTAACCTGTCTGTACGAAGACGCGACACTACGAAGCAGAAACAAAGCTATCAGCAAAGTTATTAAGAGCATAACTCAAAAACACAGTCCGCAACGCTTATTATACGGTCGGCGTAAGTTCTTAAATTAGTTTCTATTGTTGAAGATAGTTTTTCCTTGAAAACTTTGCGGGCAATAGCTCGTAATTAAGGCTCTTGACAGTTCGCTTCTAACCGCAATTTAATGTTTTTGAGAGCTTTATTAAGTTATAACTTTAATAATTAATTACTCTCGTGTTGGGAGTTTATCTTGATGTATTTTTACGCGAATTTGCGTAAAAATACATCATTTACATAGGGTACTATGTACACTTTAATTAACGGTGAAAGAAAAATTGTAAGAGAATCCACATCCTTAAGTTTCTTCATAATATAAAAGCATAAGAAGTTATCGCCCCGCGGTAAGCCAACGCGGTTAATTATAGTCTTTTATTTATACAGGGCATATGCCCGTCCATAGACATGCGTACATTTTAATTGATGTTCAAATTGAAACTACACGGACTAGTAATTAAATAATACAGTGTTGTTTTTTGGGAACATGAATTGTTGAACTATTAGGTAATGACATATTATTACAGTAATTCTTTTTTTAACATGATACAAAACATTGACGACAAAAATAAACTCGTCATTAATCGTCATCCCCAGTGCATTTCACGCGTCATTTCCAACTAAAAGGCCAAGCGGTTAATTTGGTAAGGTTATTTTCACAATTTGCGATAAAAGTGCAATTTGGATGCAATTGTGTATGAAATATTGTTTTATTGTCCCGCTAAATGTTAAGACCAACAGTTACTGCACTCACAATCCACAGCCGGCGGTAATGGCTGCGTCAATGAAAAAAAGTGCGAAAACGCTCAGTCATGTCATTGTTCGCGTATAACGATTGTTTGATGTTGCATGATGACTTCGCGATTATGAAAATCCACATGAAAATCATAGACATAAACGTGGATTGGATGATGCATAACCACACCAGAAAATGTTTCGGAAATGACGGTACATTTCAGTTGAATGTGACTCTTTCATCAATTATTTTAAGAGGTTTACAGATTTAAAAATACAACTTTAGCGAATTTACTTCTTCAGCTAAGTGTTCGTAATGTCTTGCAAAATGTAATTGAAAATTTACTTATTTGCCTTGACTTCGACTTAAGTCCTTTGAAAATTCAAATAATATAATTTTCCTTTAGAATTCATGGAATATCGGTGCTCAGTTGTATACATCTTGAATTATAAGCAAAGTGATAACAAATCAGGAGGTAATTTTAAATATCAGCCAAATCCACTTTTGTACAAATCGAGAAATTGTACATTTTTTGCCTGGCGTTTCTTATAGCTGATATTAAGCTAAAAGTGCATTACTCTGATAGTTTTAATGTTTGAGGTGAGAATTTCAATATGTAAATGAAAGTTTACAGTGTATTTAATTAGAAAAACGACATAGTCCATTGAAATGTTACAATTTAAGGACCGAATATTGCATTTCTTAGAGGACGCAATTTTATTTTTGGGACATGTTTGGGGGTCAATAGAAGTTTAACCTCAAGTTTGTGGGGTCGCCACCCTTGTCCCCCGGCCGCCATCTTGGAAAAAGGGGTGAAAACACTTTTTTCGCGATAACCAGGAAACTGTGCGCCTTACAAAAAAATTGTAAGGACATAATTTGTAGCAAATTGTTTTGTCTACAAATATGTTTATATAACTTTTTGCCCTAAATTAAAAATTATAGAAGCTATAAGCAAAAAAGTGAAGAAGAAATTTCTTAAGGGAAATCTTCACATTTCTCTTAAAAGTAGACTCGTCGACTTGTATCTTACCAATTCCCACATACGGAGCTCAATCCTGGTCTTTGACTTCAAAGGTCCAGGCTCGGGGTTTGTCAAAGAGCTATGGAGCCCAGCATGCTAGGCGTAACACGCATGGACAGAGTGCCCAATAACATCTTGCGCTCCATAACCAGAGTCAAGAATGTTGCACAGAAATCGGCTAAACTAAAGTGAGATTGGGCGGGCCAAGTCACCCCTATGCACCCGAAGAGGTGGGAAAAAATTGCCACTCAATGGGTGCCTAAGGATGGCGAGAGGCCACGCGGCAGGCTTCGAAAAAGGTGGCGCGACGATCTCGACCAATTTAGCAGCACTTGGATGGCATCAGCAACTGATAGAGATAAGTGGAAGGAGTTGAGGGAGACCTTTGCCTAGTAGTGCAACAGAATAGGTTAATAAAAAATAAAAAAAATGCAACAAAGTGAGATTTTTTTATAAAAAGTTATAGAACAAGTAAGAAAATTTTTATAAAAATTTACTCACTTTTTTGCTTATAACTTCTTTAATTTTTAATTTAGGGCAAAAAGTTATATAAACATATTTGTAGGCAAAACAATTAGCTACAAATTATGTTTTACAAATATTTTTGTAAGACGCATAGTTTCCGTGATATCGCGAAAAAAGTGTTTTCACCCCTTTTTCCAAGCCGGGGGACAAGGGTGGCGACCCCACAAACTTTAGGATAAGCTTCTGTTGACACCCCACAGATATCCCAAAAATAAAATTGCGTCCTCTAAAAAATGCAAAGCTCATGTAACATTTCAATGGACTAAAATTGAAGTTTGGATTTGGCTACTTTTGATTGTGTTGGATTTGACTACATACGAAAACAAATGAATTGGAATTGGATATTTTTGAAAATAAGTGTTCGGAATTGAAATCAAAAGTGGTACTTTTGAAAGTAAAAAAAATATCTGATTATATAGGGTTGCCACTTGCAATTTCAATGAAGAACCCGAAATAGATTCCATTATTGTACGTCCTTTTCCAGGAAAAATTAAGAACATTATTATAAAATTACAAAATATTATGTTGGTATTTTAAAAGATTGAGTATCAATTTGTCATTGAATATTCAATGGGAAATTGCTGTTTATCCATTTCGATGATGACATTTTGATGATAACAAAGGCATTTTGAGAAAGGATATAGGATATTTTTTATCTTTAACTAAGGGGCCGGTCCCAATCCACCCGAGTTCAGATACTTTTTTGAGTCCGAAATCAAATTCACATCAGAAACTTATCATTTCGGGTACTAACTTTCTCGACGAGTCAGTCGTCCACTATACAGCTTTTCCCACCTCATCTTGTTATGTCCTGTCTTTATGATTTCGCATAACAAAACTTTCCAATCGACAGAAGGTGTTTATCAGTTATCATTATTGTGATCTGTTTTAAAGATCCGTTTCATCATAGATTTTAATTTAAAAAATGCTTTAAATCTAAAAAAATAGATAAACTCACATAAGACTGCTAGCGACACACTAGCGACGTGCAGCGCGAGCTTTCGTCATCGTGTAATTTTAGTTGTATTAAAAAACCATACCATCAGAAAATACCATCATAATTTCACTTTTGCATCTGTATCAGCCCATATACGTCCCACTGCTGAGCACGGGTCTCCTCTACAATAGAGAGTACGATTGAGAGTGGTTAGGCCATAGAGTCCACCTCCATTTCACCTCTACATACAATTACCTGCGAACACTCAGTCTATTTTCGCGTATCCATTATTTATTCAAAAAGCAACCCTGCAATGAATACGAGAGCATAACCCGCCGTTTAATATTCATACTTATCCATTTAAAGGTTCGCGACTATAATTACACCGTCTATAAATCCTTTTAAAGTAATAACGAGCTGAAAATCCCTGAATGGGTTACCGAACAAGCATCCGCGACCATGTGGTGGTGTGGTGGTACATAATAAACGCTATTAACTGACCTCGGTAGCCACAATCGAACAGATATGTATTGAGATTATTTTTAAAAACTATTTTTCTTAACCTGTAAGATTTACGTGAATTATTCATAAAGTTGCTACGTGAAGGTTTTCAACATCACCCCAATGTTTATTTTTTCTTCTCTTCAATAGTGGCCTATTTTCCCAAAGAACAACGATAGGTATTCAGTAAAATATTGCAACTAAAATTCCAAAGTAAGCGTAGAAATGTTTGCCTTAAATATTGAACATAATATTTTTACTTTAGTACAACATTGATTGTTCAAAAAGAATACTAAATTACACACCTCAAAACACCTTCCAATCAACACCTCGACTCCACCCTAAAATACAAGGCAAAGATTCAAATTCAAATACAGAACATCAATTTCGATATCACATCCATATATTCATGCGTTCGCCGGGACACAATGCAGACAATATGAGTCGAGGGCCCCCGGAAATCATTCTAAATCCGAATCTGGCGAAAGTTTACTATTAATAAACCACTTTTATGAGATGTTAGTGGACGAATAACACGTTGCCACACGAAGAAAATAAAAGAAATCAGGTTAGATTGCAACATTCTTTTGAGAAAATCCTGTTTACACATAGATCTAGTAATTGCGGGCCAATACTATTGAGATTCCAATCGAATACCTTAGCCATATCACATATGGGCTTGGGAATTACATGGAGAGACTAAATAGCTACCGGTCAGACATTTATGTTTTTGTGTATTTATCTTGTGTATTTTTGAACACAAGGACGTGAAGTAAGTTACCTTATCGACAGTGCAAGAATATTTAACGTTTTATTTATTATATTATTTGTTGTAAAGCAACATCAAATCTGAAAACATACAAAATTTTGCAACGTTGAATAATTGGAAATATGTTATTACTCGTAGGCATAGATGAATGGCTTCGATTCTGTGTACAAGCTGTAAAAAGCTGCACTTTTGATTTTTGTGATTAAATATTTGGTGGTTATAAGTGTAGGTATTAGAATAAGCACTCACTTCCAGGAACTAACTATTGTATATTTTGTAAATTAACACTTAATACATTCACAGACAGAGTAAAATTATAATTATGCGACTCGGAGCGAGATGTGCTCGTGACGAGAGATGGCAGACTATCTCTTCATCCAAATAAACCGACCCTTTTATAGGACTACCCGAATGAGGATCGGTGGGGATAAATCTTACAGAAAATATATTTAAGCCATAAAATAGGGTCTATCCTTTCAACTAAAAAATAAGGTCTGCCCAAACATCTGGGCTATTGTCCAAACCGAAAGGTTTACAAAACATGTGTACTATTGTCTAAAAAACATAAATTTGTTAAAGGATTACCGCCACTAAAGAACTTAACTATAATAATACAGTTTTATTGTCCCGGTATGAACGGGCCATTACAATTAGGAAACAATAATTTAGAACAGCATCTTTTTAACTAATATTATACAATAGGGTACACAAAAATTCTTACTTAAATAAAACGACTCGCAGATGTTTTATGGTTAAACATCTGCAGTCATATCTTAAAATGAAATGCGTGTTTGAATAATGTTCAAATTACAAATAATAAGCGTGTTATTTTATAAGCTAAATCTAAGTTGGCGTATTGCTACCGCCACAAATATAACATATGTTTAAATTTGTGCAATGGATTAGGCTACTGATTCTCAAAAATCTCCTATCTGCATTGTAGTATACTAAAAATAACCTTGTATACAAAAGGCATGTTTGTTCCAAGCACTTTAAAACTTCCCAAGAATAATTTACAACAATATATCACTGAGTTAGCAGTACAGCTACAGCCTCTTCAATCATGCAAGGATTCCCGGTATGCCTCAAGGAATTTTTCGATTAAGCCCCTACCACACTGTTCGTAGTAGGAAAGTCTTCGTCATTGTGCTAAACATAACTCGACACCGCGCCACTTGGATGAAAATTCTCAACAGTAATTCCCTTTTTTCATTCCTTTTTTGTTCTAAACTTTTTAATTTGATTAAAGTGGCCAAGGAAACTGAAAGGAAACTGCCAAGGTGACTGAGATGTCCATTTTGGCAAATTCGTGTTAGATTAAATGGGTATGAATCTTGAAAAATAAATGCGTTACAAATTCTGAAAAGGAAAATATAAAAAAATATAGAAACTTTCATACCGATGGCATATGTAGCAAATATTTTTTGAAGCACGTGATGGGGTTTCCTGGACAATTTAGATAGAGTATAAATGGTCATCTCTCACCGACCGCCACAATTATAAGTGATCGATTTGACCGTTTATTCAATTTTTTAATTTCACTCCATCACTAAACGAGAATTTATATAATTCACAAAAAGTGGAACAATTTAGCGCCACCGGATAATTGTAATTTGACGAGTTGTGATTTGCGTAATGTAGCCTACATACAGATTCATATAAGTCCCATTTGTGAAACACGTCGCCACAAAACGAATTAAAATTTCAGTCGAAATTAAATTATGCGTCTCACATACAAAATTTAACTCATTTGCCCATCCATATTGTTTTGGCAAAATAGAGTTGGAATTAATAAACTACAGGCTGGTATAATACGGACTTTCAAGCAGCTTAATGATTGCTATTTGGCAACAACTCGAAGCGGCTATCAACGGAACGTGGAGGGAAATAGCCCCTAAAATCCACTGACAAGTTAGACGCCGCATCATTTAGAACACACGGTCTGCCTATACTTAAGACGAGATGTGATGTTATCCATGTATCTCAACAAATATATTGTATAGTATTCATAAAAATAAAAAAATGTGCTAGTTCGACTAACTTAAAAAAAAACTACAAAATGGAAGTCTATAATTTTTAGAAAACTTGTGACTATAGTTTAGACTTGTTACTTTAAAACTTTTCAGTTCAATAGTTAATAGTACATTTTAAGTATTAAATTCAATTTTATTTTCGATATTGCTGAACTTAAAATCGTAGAATAACTCTAGTTATGGTTCTTATCTTTAATGAAAATATCATTAAAATACCATTAACAGTTTTATTCACGAAACAGTACAGGTTGCACTAAGAACATACTCTTAAAAGATAAAAAACATTGAAAATGTTCTAGCCGTGTATGCTAGAGCGAACTTTATGAATAAACCGTGAAGCGCATGCAAGTTCCAGTTGAAAAACAATCTGTTCTTTATGTCAAAACAATAAACTGCGCTAATAAGTACAGCGCAGTGCAGGCCGTCGAGACAGAACAAGCGGCGCCGAGTAGCGTCATGAAAAAACTAATAGGTCTTTTAATTTCCGTACCAACTATCTAGGAAGAGTTTTCGACAATAGACTAGATTTTTCTATTTATTTACCAAAAGGTATATACAAAATCAAACAAGTAAAATAAGTAATTTTGAAAATCCATTTATAAACAATAAAGTTAAAAAACGTTTTAAATCTTGTTTTGGGAGTAGAAAAAAAGGGATGCAAGATAAAACTAGTGACGTCACTAGGCTTAACATGCATTACAGTATGCGTGTGTAAAGGGATGGTAAGATGTCCACACTACACTCCCACTCTTTATTTAAAAACTAATAGATAAATAACACCCAACAGTCACATACATAGTCCTGACCCCACACTAAGATCAAGTCTTGTGTCGTGGGTATCAGGAACTACGAGAGACTTTTCGGTCTCACAACCACCCAGACCCGGAAGAAATATTTGTGGGCCGCACAAACATTTCTCTCGGTGCGGGGATCGAACCCGCGGCTTCTCGTTTCACAGACTGAACTAAACTAACTGACTCATGTTACAAGCTACGTTAATAGTGTTTTTACAGAAATATTTTATTTTCATAGTATTCGTGAAAAACATTCATAGTCAAATACCTCATTATTCAATAAATATTTATTTCATAAGAATTTGACTTTTTATCAACATATGAGCTTTGGTTACTAAGATGCATCCAGAGATATGTTATTGAGTAGGTGTAGGAAGTAGTGAGGGGAACGCCCAGAAAGACAGAAATGCAGGGGCGATGTAGACCCGGCTCATTTAGACCGTATTTCTCTCATAAGCACTAAAGTTTTTGTACCGTTATTTCAGACTACTCCTATCTTACTTAAATACATAAAAAATAACACATAAACCTGAACTCACAATAATACCCCACAATAATAGGATTTTAAATATACCACAACACCAACTTCTAAATCAAAGTTTTTTCCGCCCGCACTTTCCCCACTGCTATACCTGTTAGGGACACAAATTTGTCTTAAACCCGCATCGAAATTAATTAAAAAGAAACAACAAATACGAAGAGTTGGAAAAAATACGTAATTATCCACTTCCTTCCGCAGCAAAAGCAAAATCTGAATCAAATATCTATCGTCCATCACTCAAAATCTTAATGTAGCGATTAAACTAGCAGTTATTTGATAGCTGCTTTCTAACTACACCTTGATCCAGCCAACTTAGATTTTCTATTTACGTCCAACAATTTATCACTCAAAAACAATCTACTGGTCGACGTCAAAACAATAAAGTCGGCTAAGTAGAAAACAGGGTCGAATTCGGAACTAACTCCGTGTAGAATAACGTAATGAAAGAACTAAAAGTTTTTTAGTTTCCGTACAAGTTGATCGGAATTGCCTTCGAAATTATCCCAGTTCTTGTTGGACATGTTCCAAATGAGAATTCGCCGCAAATTAAATACCCAAATAGATGAGTTTTTGTTTGGACTTTGTGTCCTTTGTATTGGATTTCATTTAGTTTTTAAATGTTGGTGTGAGGATTGTGAGATACTGTCGACAATATAACACAGTGTGAAATCCATAATTAAAATGCAACTATTGAATCAAAACTATGCTTTCTATTTCTTGCAGACCAGCCGCATAACTTCAATGTAGTAGTAGTAACCTCAGAATTGAATATAAATTCAGAAATTATATTTTATTATTTGTTTAATTTAAATGATGTAACGTTTAGAAGCGATAATTTGCTTAATGTTTAATTTTAATTGGATATTGAGAGTCATCCCAGCTCCTCGTTCAAACCGGAGTCCGGTTTAATAGAACCATAATTGTATTTTTTATTTTGTCTTTGTATTATTAATTCAATTTTTTAAAATGCCTATCGAATGCCTATGACCGAAACTCGCCTCTTCCCGGAATCCACGGCAGATACGTCAATAAAGTCACTTTGCCCTATCAGTACAAAGAAAAAGGAATTTACGGCATAAAACGAGTTCCATTATGAAAATGATTTGTTGGGCCATATAGTAAGGCTTATGCTCGTATTATATGCGTGATTAACTGCGTTGAATAGCGTGTATTAATCTTCCAGGGGTTGGTCACCCTTCCTTTGATGTGTGGTTAATGGCCACTATACACTGCAAACTTGGTGAATTGGCTTTACATTGTGTAGACCTCTTGGTTTGCTGACCTAATAAGGATTGGTAAAGTTACGTTTAAATTTAAAAATACGTTTCATGAGGAAAACTCTTATGAAAAATCTTCATGACGTTATTAGACCACCAGGAACGCATGTGTGTCGTATTCGGGGATTATGGGGAATATTCAGATTCAAGCAGATTGCTATAGTTGTCTCCAAAGAAGAATTATTTCGGCCTGTAAATACTTGAATCAAAATGGACTACAGTAATTAAAACATCGTGCAATTATAAGAAAAAATCAACAAACGTAACAATGATTTATCAGAGGTGTAGTCTAAAACCTGCAACGCCAGACTTAAAAACCCAGTTATAGTTAACCATCTTACATACATTTAAGTTTAATATTATCTGCTCAAACGTAACATGAAGCTATTAACACATAATATACATATTATTCACAATATGATAATGATTACTAGAAATTCTGGCGCTGGGTTTGGAAACTTATTAAAAAGCCCCCAAAGTGACGGGCTAAATACACGGCGAGATAAAGATTTGCTCTGACCAACATTAACTATTCATCTTTAGAGTGAGGTACTACTGTATCTCGATTTAAATTCGAATTATTATCACTTTTCGTTTTTTAGGCCCTGATTTATTACGAGAGCAAATCTCAAATAACAAAGCCGATTGCAACTTTAACTTATGGTTTTTATGGATTAGAGTATATCCCAGATTTTAACTACTTAGTAGATTTGAATTACTGTACATACGCATCTGCATACCTATATTTTATAGAAATATTCAAGAACAAATTAAAGCAAATACCTGCATGCATAGTATTGTCTTTTAAATTTTATACGTATCATCTGTTGACTAACAAATACAAATGTTTCTAAATCGAGAACAACAAGTAACATTTTCACGCTCCATAAATTTTAATATGCGGGCAATGCATCATTTTCTTGTTTATCATGCGAAACACATTCTATGCGTCTACTGTCCACAGTTATAAGAATAGAACCCGACCTAACATACGTTATTTTTATTGCTGTTTTATGACAAATATTTTCGTTATTGTACATTACTATTTCCTCTTGTAATATGTTTTCATGTTTTTGATATTTTGCATGGAAAAGAGCTATCGCTTGTATTAACATTTATATTAGATATATATTTCTTGTTAATTTGATACGTCATCAAACCGCTAGGATATTTGTATTTAAATTATTCCCTATGGATTTCTTGGAATTTGTTTTATCCACTTTTGTAAACTTAAATGCTGCGACATGTATATCAGTATTATTAAATATTAAATGGATGGCCAAATAATTTGCAATCCACGCAATAAATTATAAAATATTTGCAACGCTTAATACAGTAGCTACAACTAACCTCCAAATACCATCCAATTCACCTCGAAGGTTGGAAATCCACTACAGTACGTTTCTCCGAACACATTCTTCCACGTAATACAAATCTCTGGGACCAATTACCAACAGCAGAATTTCCAGACAAATACGATCTGACGACCTTAAAAAAATATCGTACCTCACCCTTCATGATGGGCGGTGGAGATCACTTACCATCAGGTGGACCGTATCCTCGTTAACCCACTATAATAAAGAAAAAGTAGCATCTTGGACTCGATTGTTACGGGATCCAGAGAAAGATGGCTACGAATTATCATAAAAGAGGTAGTTAAAGCATCCTGGGCAAGATTGCGACAGCACACACTGTTGTACATTAATTTCTGCTCTGGCCATCTATATCTTGCAACTCGGGTGCTTTCCTACTTACTGCCCTATCATTTGTTTCGCAAAAATTAGCTAGTTAAAACTAACCTACACCAATATTAAACATTACTCATTCCACCCACCTATCGAAATCAGAACATACGTTACCATTGAGTTCCAAAAGCTCATTCGCCGTGGCAACGCATCAGAATTCCTCGCGTATGTTATTCCCTACGGTTATTCCACAAATGAGCGGTGAATATCGATGTCACTGGTCCTTGTGCGAACAAATTCCCTGCCACACGTGGAAGACAGCCAGTCTGTCAACGACACTTGTCATTTGCCGCTTAGTTGTAAAGGTAAGCGTCCACTATAACCTTCAAATAGGCACAAAAGCCTGCCTATTTAATTAAATAAATACCTCCAACTGTGACAAACTTAGTTCTACTAACACATTAAGATAGAGTTTTTTATCGTACCTAGGTATCAATACATTTCGAAAAAAAATAAACAGTTTAGGTTAATGTAAATAAATTTTCGAACGAGCTTATTTAAGAGCTTATTTGGAATTTCTTGACATATTCCCCAATATATCATGATTGAAATCAAAAATTTCTTCAATAAAACTAGGTAGGTTTACCACTATTTTGCACTATATAAATATCTTGAGTGCTTAAAAATGAGGCTAAATTATAACTGAAGGCAATGAAAAATGCATGACCTCATTGAAAGACAGAGACAAAGTCCAAAAAAAAAACAACTACCTAGAGAATAATAACGGCCAAGTATAAAAACACATACAAAAATTTATTCCATCCCAATAGTTCTTCAGTGGACTGTTAGCCGGATAAATCAGGTGCCAAAATCCATCCGTAACTATTACCGAGGCGCGGTAAATAATTCCAGCTCACACTTATTCAGGTGCTTCGTTACGAAATAAATCGGGGCCATTATGTAGAGGCCTATTGTTGAGGGGTCCTTGTCTGGATTGTTTAGGCTCTATTTGCTCCAGAAGACTTTATGCGTAGATGTGTAGGTGTGAGACAGGCTGACATTACTCAATGTGTTTTGGAGCATTGGCAGGGAATTGTTAAGAAATTATCAAACAAACTGTTGAATTAGAAATTGGTTAAAAAAAACAAACCTACACTTAACAATCACAGTTTTGTTTATTGTTATTTATTTAATTATTATATTTATGAAAACATAATAATAAATACAATTAGTCTCACAAAACCAATTGCTTGGTTTGTCTGGGAGTACATAGTGGTGTTTACATTTATTGCGAGTTGCGAGAGCCTAGTTATAACGTTGATAGCAGATTTAGTTTTTTTTTTTTGTTAATCCTTGATTTTTTTTCATTTATATATATTTTTATTTGTATAACGAAAATCGCGCAAACATAATTAGCAAACAGATCACCTGATGGTAAGTGGTCACTGCAGCTCATTGGGTCATAGATGTGTATCCGGTCCGTCACAACGGGAGGGAAGCAGGAAGGAAAAAGGATGGGAAGAGGAAATGGTTATTGGGCATCCGACAATCTCACTCACCGAACTAAACGCGTGAGACAGTTGTACTGTCCCGGACAAGCCTGCTCAATGATAACGGACAACAGCGTAGTTCTACCAAAAACAATTATTATTACATATAATTTTTACAATTTAGCCCCCACAGCTATACTATTATATAAAGCTGAAGAGTTGGTTTGTTACCTCTAATCTCACAAAATATTGGATCGAAATGATAAAATAATATTTGGGTTGGATAAGTCATAAATCATCACGCTATGACCTAAAGCAGGGAAGCAGTAGTGAAAAATCCAGCAGAAACGAGGAAATTTTATTCGTTGTCCAATTAGTTGATATTCTAATTTAATAGTCGGATTTGAACATTTTGGTCTCCATTTTGAAAAGTGTGTCTGCACCCGGGTAGAGCTGGGCTGGAAGCGCTAGTTAGATATAAAAATTGTCAATTGATATATATTGCATAATCTGAGTTCGATATAAGTTCTGTTCTATCCATCAATGGTTCTATCGCTAAAATCAACTCTAAAAGAGTAATACTGTTCTCATATATCGGAGCGATCGTTTGCCCAGCTTGCTTATTGTGAAGTCTCATTACCTTAGTGGAAGAACTCATGCTCTGCGGTGGGCGCCGTTTGATCATTGATGTAAGCCGCGTCTATACATCGCCTTTATTGCACGTCATCTCTTTTACTGGAAGGTAATTAAATTAAAACTACGTAAAATTCAAATAATAACAGCAGCTCAAAAAGTGGTTTATTTCATGTATACACCTTATCTTTTTACAAATATACATCCATCCCTCAGCGGATACTTAATTTAGAACAAATTGCAGATACCATCGAGCATGTACTCGCAAATCGCAATTACTTTGTCGTACGTCTCCTTTCGCACCCGGAATTTTAACCTACAGCGCCACGGAAGCCGTCATTTAACTCAACATATTTTACTTTACGTGATAACAAGTTATGCGTTCCACGCTTAAACATACTGTATCGCTTAATCTACAGCAGTAAAAAGACCATGATATATTCGGGAAGGTAATCTGTGTTCTTTATTGTATTCGCTTGGTTACGTCCTGTGTACGAGCAAAAACTGGGACATTCCGCCCCCGTTAACCTTATCGCACCGACATCTCTCAAATGAGGCATGAAAGATACAGGGATACCAACAATAAAATCGTATTACGTTGGCTCACGGCGCTACCAACGTGACAAAATTGGCTGCGTTAAAAATATTTATTGTTATAATTCTCCGATATAAACTGTGTAAATTGGAAAGATGTTGATCATAATTTTCAATATATTATCACCAATTAATGTTTTTTTTAAATGCGTAAGTATAATTATTTGTTGATGTATTTAGTATCCCACAATATAGCAATTAAAATATTAATATAAATTACGAGCACATTGTGGATCAGGCTATCGAATTCGTACCCTCGTAATCCACAGCAATTTTTTCTTCTACTGCACCACTGTCAGTGTTGGTCTAGAACGTCATACCAACAGCGGTAGAAACCCAAATTGCATACAATACAATTAACAAGTCAAACTCGTAAAACATTAACTTAGTAAAACACGTAATGAAAGTGGTAATTACCGATAAATTTGGACACCTTTATTTCAGCGGTACGAACTCGTGAAAAGAATACTAATTGTTACGACCGTGGGCCTAGAGGAAGTTGTATGCATAATTTAATTTGGCCACTTACATTTCATTTTATTAGATATTCTTTCTACCTGATAAAGTACAAAGAGAGTATACACTACATAAACTGTCTTCCATATCTTCTGTCCAATAATAATGTACTACATTTTAGGAATCTAATGAATATTACTAAAGTTTTTCACATCTAAAACACATTCAATAAAAGGATTCACACACCAAACTCAATTCATTTTATACGTACAACGTAATAGCTATACCAGAGGTTGATTCAAACTTGTTGAATAATTCATCGCGAGGAGAATTCACTACCTTCAAAAGTTGTCAAAACCACTTCGATTCCACGGGACTGGAAATGAAAAATCTTGATGGAAAAATAATAGTAGTCGATAAAACGGATGAACTGTACTGCCGATCTGTTCTCGTGGAAAATGAACAGGCTGGAGCAAACGTTGTGTCAAAGTATGGAAAGTGACATTATCGGAGAGTACAATTCACTGTCTCGATTGTAAGATATGGATTTCTATTCAACAGCTAACAAAAGACTGGAGTAACTAGACGGGCAGTTGCTATGAATATTAACAAACGAATTATATATCTGATGTTATTGTTGTACGTGAATTATTGCCGTAGATTAAGCTGACATGTTTAATTTTTTTTTAAATTAACCGTTCTTTTATTGGTTCATAAATAAGGAATGATATCCTAATTCATAAACAGTTAATAAACCAATTTTAGTTAAGGAATGTTTTATCTTCTTTACTACACTTAATTCGAAAGCCGTTAAAATAGGAATATTACAGAAAGAAATTAATCAATATTTTAGTTATTTCGAGTATGTCATTTACACATATTAAAAATTTGACTATATATGTATGTACATACAATTTGAACGTATCCTAAAACCAATTCACTCCTCCAAAAAGTTTAAAGTAGATGGCTAAATTTATGTCTCTTGACAAAACCCAACTTGTTAAAGAAAATTACGCAGATCCTGTCAAGGTTAACCAAGGATCGTTAAAAATTACACACAACACGGCCTTCTAAAGAAGTTGGTAAAACTTGTGATCCGCAAGTCTCAAGTAAGTTTTTGAGATAGAGCCTTCAGCCTTGAGTCGCGTAATTATGTCCCTGAGGACTGATACAGAAATCCGTATCAAGGATGCTTAAAATTATACGCCTTCTCGTATTCAGTGGATTATGATACAATATGATATTTCATGTGATTTATGACATTTTTTCATTTTAATTTGGACGTGTTGCCATAAACAGTATGTAGTCAACAACTATTATTTCAGTAAATCTGATAAGATAGCCAATGCTTGCAATAACTATTTTAAATTCTATGAAATCTTCAAACTTTAGTGAAGTTTTCATAGAATTTCTTCATAATTACATTGATCCATGGAATTTGAGCACTTACCACTTTTTTTAGCACTTATCTTAACAGACTGATAGTCCATCGGCCGCACTCAACGACATATCCTTAGTAAATATTGTATTTGTATTGTAAAATATACAACAAGTTCAATTCAATTGACATTATATGTCTCTGAATATAGCAGCAGTTAGTTAAAATAATTCATCTCTTAAAGGTGTCTTTCAATAATCTTACCCTATTTTTTTATATCGTTGAAGTACGAGACGAGCACGTCATTAGCCTGAGGGTAAGCAATACATTGAAATAAAAGTATTATTTACGGATTTTATCGCGGATTTGGTTTAGTTTTACATTTTTTGATTTCTAAGTTAAGGATACTTAAATTGTAACAGTGACTGAGCGGATGACTAACACCTCAGTCCGCCCCGTGACCACGAAAGCTGTAGAGTAATCGAAACGTCGAGAAGTCAAAAAATGTAAAATTAAACCAAATCGATAAAATCCGTGAATAATAGTTTTATTTCAATGTGTAACATTCGCGTAAATCTAAGAGACCGGTAAGCAATACAACAACTCATGGATAGTAACAAAAGCAAACAACAACATGAATTACAAAGCAATGCTTTTCATTCCACTGCGCTTACCATCCTGAGACATACTTAAGATGTTAAATCTTAATTTGTCTAGTAGTTACTCTATTAACATAGAATATCGCCAAGACACCTACATTAAGGGCATCGTCAATTGAGAACTATACTAAAACATCAGACTAAAACATTGTCATACAAAACATTTCCAACAATTACGCACACGTCAAGCATTTCACTTCCTGAAGCTCCAAACGCGTTGTGCAACTTGGCTCCAAGCCACCTTAATGCTTTCTGAATTACCAATTCATTTAGTAAGAAGGTGTGAAGATATAGGTTTAATTTGTTTAGCGTATACAAACTGACAGAGCCTTATATCTAATCGCATTTGCACCAAGGTAATGAGTAAGGATTTTTTATTTATGATGTAAAATAAGTAAAGGTAAAACATTAATAGAGCCAGTAGTCAGTGCTTTCTTAGTTTTTGATGGGCCTACTTCAGTGTATTACTATAATAATATCTGTACATTATTAAGTCTATTATTAAGTCTGTTAACTCCAAATTGCCCATGTACTTAGATTTTTAAGCAAACTATTTCAGTTCAGAATTTACATAGATTCTTTCTTACACAAGTAACAAGTAACTTTGTTCAATAAACCTTTTTAAACCGGCCAATAATAAAGATAATTTATTAAATATTGACGATTAACACATTACATGTACTCTTTCTACGTCAGTGTTTTTTAACGTTTTATCATCATCATCATCATCATCATCAGCCTATTCGCGTCCAGAGCTGGACATAGGCCTCTCCTATGGCACGCCACTGGGCTCGATCTTCAGCTCATCGTCTCCAACCGCTACCAGCCATCTTTCGGATATCATCACTCCACCTCATTGGAGGGCGTCCTACACTACGCTTGCCGAGGCGCGGTCTCCACTCGAGAACACGTCTAGCCCAACGGTTGTCGGTTCTCCGACAAATGTGACAAACCCACTGCTACTTCAACTTGCTGATCCGCTGGGCTATGTCGGATTATTATTAACGTTTTATACAAAGTAGTAAACAAGAAATGTCGCCTATTCATTTATACTACGCGACAACACAATTCACAAACGAATGCTCACAACAAATCGACTGTGATACAAACGAATTCTGATGCTGACTGAACGCAATCCTTTTCTTATTGCCACTCCAAAATTATGTAACATACTTGTTTCCTTGAACTGAATATTTTCCATGTCGCCGTCGCAGGGAAATATGCTAAGATCAGATAAAAGTCCGCCAAAATAAGAAATACGAAACACTCGGATAAGTTCAGCAGCTATGAATGTGGAATCAGCCCAACCCTCGATTATCAATTTCGCTTTGGCAAAATTCACTCCTATTCATTGATATTCATGTCTAATAGCTGGAGAAAGACGGCTTTATTTTCGAAACTGTCGCAATGGGGCAAAGGAAATTTAATTTCACAGCCTTTATCTCACAATAGATAAATTAAATTCCTTTCGGAAATTCATAATTATTTTGCACAATATAACTTATTCAGCCCACAACTGAATTAATTTATTGGGTTATAATAACAAGTCAAGTGCATGCCAACATGTCCACGGTAGACGCGGGTACAAATTCCGGAGCTCACCTGACTCTGACTTCTCGCATTTATGTATGTCTATTGAAATTCAATCACCACGCACAGCAAAGAAGAAAAATATAATGAAGAAACCTACATACCATAGCGATTTGTTAGAATTTCTTTGGCATGTAAAGTCGGCAAACCCGTACTAGGCCAGCGTGGTGGAGGAGGCCCGCGCTCTGCAGAAGGCGGTACCATATGAGCAGATAGAGAATAAAAAATCTACACTAAAATAATACTCTGTGATTGATTAAAATTATTACTTCACTTAAGAGAAATAATGAAACATACATATGTGAAACACTGAAGTCGTGTTTTTATTGTAGTAGAACAACAAGAAATACTTAAATTATCTAATAGATAAACTGAGGGAACTGGCATTCCTCCTTATCCATTCTATGGTTGGTTGTCTATAACGGCCATTCTCTATATCCTATCTATCTTTGACAAGAGGTTATAAAAGCTAACTTTACACTGTCGGTACAATTATACGATTCGTTAAACAAAGATCATCATCATCATCATATCAGCCACAGGAAGTCCACTGCTGAACATAGGCCTCCCCCAAGGATCTCCACAATGACCTGTTGGAAGCGGCCTGCATCCAGCGACTTCCTGCAACCTTAGTCAGATCGTCCGTCCACCTTGTAGGCGGGCGTCCGACATTTCGCTTGCCTGTACGTGGCCTCCACTCAAGAACCTTTCGGCCCCAACGGCTATCGGTTCTACGAGCTATGTGCCCGGCCCACTGCCACTTCAACTTGCCAATCCTATGGGCTATGTCGGTAACCTTGGTTCTCCTACGGATCTCCTCATTTCTGATTCGATCTCGTAGGGAAACACCGAGCATAGCCCGCTCCATGGCTCGTTGAGTGACTTTGAACCTTTTAATGAAGCCCACAGTGAGAAGCCACGTAAACAAAGATACACATATATATGTATTTATCTCACCTAGCTATAGCTAGGCTATAGCCTATTTTGTTTTCTCTCTGAACCATCCAAAGGTAGACTGGCAGAGAATAAATACCTCAGGCATTAAGTCCGCCTTTATACAATATTCTATATAAAGCATAAATAAATAAAATAAGTATTTAAAAATACGCACCATATGTATACCTCAAAATGGATCGAAATATCTATTGAAATATGTTATTAAAGGTAGATAGATATTAGAGAATGGCTGTCAGAGATCTTCTGGAGGTACAAGACCGCTTTTTCTACGTTTTTTTGTCTCTTATTTCAATTTTGTAATTCACATGTGTACAATAAAGTTTAAATAAATAAATATAACGTAATTATTAACGCCTAATTAATGGCGAAATAGAATTGCTGCCAGCATTTATACCTTTTGCAAATTGATATACAAACTTAACAGCAAAATTCTTGAACATCCGTGTTTGCCTAAAACAACGTAATATCGATGGTAAATACAAGTCAAAGGATGTAGAGAGATAAATCTGTTGTACCGGTAAGCGTGGTGCAGGAGGAAATCCGATAACCGCCGCGGTCAAACAGCCGCGCGATACAGATCTCATTCATTGACGTGGCGCCGAGCTATTTGTGAGGAACGTGAAATACACGTTGTGTATCCGGGATTAAAGAAATGTAAAAAAATCAATTCGCAAAATAATAATTGACTTACTGTAAACTTGAATTACAATTTTTTGTTGATTTGTCTTAACAATTACTGAGGAACGTTTAAAACATACTTTGTGTGTCCGGAATTAAAGAAATGTAATAATTCGCAAAATAATAATAATTAAAAACCCTAAACTTAGCCTTTAATTACAATTTTTGATTTGTTGTTTTGTCATAACAATTCTAGTATTCAATTAATTATTGTCTTTGAAATGATGTTTTACAAAATAATATAGGCTCTATAAATGTAGCAAGAAACATTACCGAATTTGGTTGAAAATGTATCTCAATAAACGACTCTATTCTACAGTCTCCATGTTACTGTAGCCTCTTAATAATAACAATATAGATGACAAAATGAAGGATTACGAAGTTATTAATTTTATTTAATCAAGTTACTCATCTTGCTTCGCGAATGGGAGCTAGACATTAAAAATTAAGACCAAAAGTTGTAACGACACTTTAAAATATTTGACAATCGTTTTTTATAATTTTAGTTTGTTACCCTGCTGTCAATCATCAACTCTTCATTTGACTATGTATCTTTGCAAATTATTACTAAAATGGAGCCTACTAATTAAGTTCATATTACATTATATTTGTTAATAATAAAATAAAATATTATTATAACTTAAAAGAAATAAAATGTTATTACAATTCCTTCACTAATTAATCGAAAGGAACTCCGTTCCATCCGGGTATCCCTTGACACCTCTCAAGTTTTTTAATTTACTTTATAAAACATTTACATTGTAAACATACAGCGTATGTCAAGATATTTACATGGAATTAAATCATACAATTTTACTTATTATAAAGGTCAATTTTTGTCTCGAAATTCAAAAGAACATTCGGTATTATTTGAAAAACACGGGCCTAAGCCAAGTGAGTTTCATTTGCAAAATTTAATTCCATAGGCTCCTCCGTAAATTCCTCCTGCAAAAACTTACGCACGATCCGGCAAGTGTTTAAAATAGTGGCTTTTTGCATGGTTATGTATATGTTTTTAGGTAAATCTATTAGTTTTATACTGTGGTGCAGATACTTCGGTACTATACCTGTGCTGGAAATTAATAACGGCACAATATACACTTTGTTCATCTTCCAAATTCTCGTAATTTCTTCTTTTAGCTCGGTGTATTTATGGATCTTATCAGTTATTGTTTTTTGTATATTATGTGTGTTTGGTATGGCTATGTCAATTAAATATACAAGTTTATTTATTTTATCTATTAGTGTGATATCTGGTCTATTATGGTGTATAGTTTTATCCGTTAGAATTGCCCTATCAAAGTACATTTTGTGAGCTGTGCTCTCCAGCACAAGTTTAGGAACATATTGGTAATAGGGTTTGGGAGGATTTTCAATTAACTTATGTTTTATAGACAGTTGTTGATGAACTATATTTACAACCTGATTGTGTCTATGGGTATAATCGGTTTGTGTGAGAGAAGGACATGCACTGGTAATATGTTGGATGGTTTCTGACTGTCGATGACACTTTCTGCATTTATCATCTGGGGGCGCGGCCGAGCCCCCTCCAAGTCGAGCTAAAAAGTGGCATGGCCGTAACATCCTTTTCTCGAAGCAATTCAGACGATTTTCAACCCCCTATAACTTCGTTGTGGCTAAAGCATGAAGCCTGAATTTTCAGTTACTAAGCAGGCATTGTGTAAACACGGTATATTTAAAATTTCATACAATTTAAACCAGTAGTTTAAGAATTATAACTTATCAAACTATCGTAATTTTGTCACTCACTGACTGACTGACCGATCATCAAAAGTCGAAGGCACTTCTAGCAGACATAGAACCTTCAAATTTAGAATATAATTAGTGTTTAGTGTCTAAAGTAAGGGAAAATTCAAACATTTCATAATTTGTGTCTACTTTTCTAGATAGACCAACTGCGTGAATAACTTTGTAACCCCATATAAATGTATAGGATTACAAAGTTACATTTGCAGTTATTGAATCATTGTACCCGTATATAATTGAATAATAGTTGTAGATAGATATCTATATATATGAGGCATAACAGGAGGGGATATAGAGAGGGAAATGGTGTATTCAGCCCATGAAACTGTACATTCCTCTAGAAAAACATGACGAAGAAAAACTTGCAAATAAATAGACTAAATAGCTCAAAAATATCAATTACAATGAATGAGAGCACATTTATAATCAAATCCGCTATATTTGTGATAAATTGATACCTACAAAAATAAGAAAAAACCATAAGACAGAGGCTTTAAGAAAAATCGTTAGTGATATTCTAGAAGTAAGAAGTACCGAAAAGGAAAAAAGTAGGACTCTACAAAAAGACGTGAGATCCCATCAAAAACATCCTGTAAAAAAATCCAAGTCTCGCAGCTCAGGTTTTCTACCGCAAAAAGTTGTGAGATGCATGTAATACAAAGTCGATTAATTTATTTAGTCCTTAAGGGACCTTCTATATAAAGTTATTACGTTAGTTATTACCATATCAATATTTAAAATTATTTACGTTTTAAATAAATAGATCGACTTGGCCAGCAGCATTATGTATAAATTGTACGATACATTATGTTTTCATGCGATGGCCAAGTCGATCCATTTATTTAAAACGTAAAGAATTTTTAATATTGATATGGTAATAACTAACGTAATAACTTTATATAGAAGGTCCCTTAAGGACTAAATAAATTAATCGACTTGGTATTGCATGCATGCGTCATGCAGGATGTTTTTGATGTTTGAATGAATTTCCTATAGTTTTTTGTGTTTATAACTTGGTCTTGTATTGCAATTATAAAACCCTCTGTTTCAGGAAACAGAGAGCCGAGTTTAAGCCATTTATTTGAAGCTTCTGTATCAATATATGGTTGTTCTAAATCATGAATATGCCGACCATGTAGTTCTTTTTTCCGCCAATTGTCAATTTTTTCACTTTCGTGTAAATTTGCTGATTTAAACTGCAGATCTCTTTCGTTTAAATTTAATGGTGTAATCTTATTATCTAGCCCCACTATTGCCTTGTGAATATCACTACTATTTGATTTCAAATAAAAGAATTCTCTTAAGCTTTGCACTTGCTTTTCCCATAGTAATTTTAGATCTATTAGACCCCTTCCCCCGTTTTCTCTTTTTACTGACATTCGTTCTGTTGCTGATTTAGGATGTAAGTAATTATGTTTCGTAAGCGTGGTTCGGGTTTTTATTTGTAATCGGTTTATATCTGTAGCTGTCCATTTAATAACTCCAAAAGAATATGTTAAAACTGGTATAGCAAATGTATTTATAGCCTTAAAGAGATTTTTAGAGTATAACTGAGTTTTGCAAATCTTATTTAATCTACGAGTGTATTCATTACATAGGCTATTTTTTATTTCTGAGTGATTTATCTTATTCGACTGATGAATGCCAAGATATTTATAAGTGTCTGTTGGTTCCATAATTTCAAATGTATGGTGTTCATCTGTGTCTAATATGTTGGGATTTTCTATTTTTCCTTTTATTATATTCAGTATTTTACATTTATCTAGACCAAAAGTCATATTGATATGGTGACTAAATTGTGTGGTTAAATGTATTAGTTCTTTCAAATCTTTTTTGGATTTGGCGAAAAGCTTAATGTCGTCCATATACATTAAGTGAGTAATGGATGTATCGGCTGTTAATTTATATCCATTACCAGTACTGTTAAGTATGTTCGAGAGGGGATTGAGGGCTAAACAAAACCATAACGGGCTTAAAGCATCTCCCTGAAAGATGACATTTTCAATAGGAATCTCATCTGTGCTTATGGACGCAGAAGAGTTGGACAGGAAAAGCGAGGTTATCCATTTGATCATGGTACCTTTCAGGAAATTAATTATCCTATCTATCTATCTATGGGTTAATTTTATATATTTTTAAAACACGTAATAGCCAAGAATGTGGGACACTGTCAAATGCTTTCCTGTAGTCTATATAAGTGATATGTAAATTCCGCTTTTTGGTATTGGCATGCTTGAGCACCGTCATGTCTATTACTAGCTGTTCCTTACACCCTTTATGCCGTTTCCTACATCCCTTTTGTTCTTCATACAAAATATTATGGTTTTCTATGTGGTTAGTTATTGCATTTGATATACAAGCTGTGATGAGTTTATAGAGAGTTGGTAGACATGTTATAGGTCTATACTGTGAAGGGTTAGACGTTTCATTACTCTTAGGTATCAAATATGTTATGCCTTTTGTGATGAAATTTGGCAGTATTTCTTGGCCTTTAATCAGATCTGTGATTGTTTTTGCTAATATGTCATGAAGAACCCTAAACTTCTTATACCAGAAATTATGTACCCTGTCAGCTCCTGCCGCTTTCCAGTTTTTAAATTTTTTTGTGGCTATTTCTATGTCATCTTTTGTGAGCTCTATGAATTCCATCTGTTCAATGTTTTTCCATTTCTGTTCTTCTTCGTGGATCCAGTTAGCTTCTTCGTTATGATTTCCTTGATTTTTCCATATATTAGCCCAGTAGTTTTTAATTTCATCTGTTTGCGGTATACCATCAGGAACAAGTTTGCTATTGCTTCTAATCTTTCTGTAGAATTCTTTTTCATTATTCATAAATAATGTGTTATCCTGCTTCCTATGTAAAGCCTTTAAATATCTTTTTAGTCTCTGTGATTTCAATGCTAGTTTTTGTTTTAATGTGTCTAAATATTCCACGGGCCTAGAATTATTATTTTCATGGGATGAGTGAATTTTTGCTTTGCTAAATATTTTCTTGAGTGCGTGGTGGCCTGTTGGTAAACGGACTAGACGCGACTGCCAACATGTTCACGGTGGTCGCGGGTTCGAATCCCAGGGCACACCTCTGACTTTTCGGAGTCATGTGTGTATTGATAGTCAATCACCACGCACTAAAACGGTGAAGGAAAACATCGTGAGGAAACCTGCATACCATAGCGATTTATAAAAATTCTATGGTATGTAAGTCCACCAGCCCGCACTAGGCCAGCGTGGTGGACTATATGGCCTAACCACTCTCAATCGGTCTCAGTCGATTGTAGAGGAGGCCCGTGCCCTGCAGTGGGACGTATATGGGCTGATACAGATACAGTAAATATTTTCTTGACTGCTTTTACTACTTTTTTTGATCTATTGTTTTTTACATATTGAGTCAGTCTACCAATATCAGCTCTTAATACTTTTATATCATTTTCAATTCTTACTTGCCAAGGAGGTTTATCTGACTTTTTACGGGATTGTGATGGGTGATCATTATTTCTGACTTTGTATCCTACACTTTCAGAGATTACAAATGCACTACAATAAATGAAAGTATGAATTCTGTTGATGTCTGAATTAATTGTGTAAAATCTACTTAATATATGTTTATTGAATATGTCGACTAAAGTGTACAGTTTTTTGTTTTCTTTTAAGCGGGGCAATTTTGGACGGGATGTAGGATCTGTACCCTCATATTGAGTAAGTGCTGTTTCTAATTGGTCTGCAAGTACTTGTAAAGTGCTATCAGTATTAGTATTTGTTATATTAGTGATTTGTTCTATTTCTTGGGTTAACGTAACTATGCTAGGAAGGGTATCTGTTTCTGTTGATGCGTGAGTTAGATCTGGATTCAAAGTTTCAACCATGGGAGATTGATCTGACAACGGCGAAATTGTTGTATTTTGGATGCGATTAGTACAGTTTATAGAAGTCTGCGAAGGATTTTTGATTACTATTTCTGCCATATTATTGTCCCTCATTTCTTCGTTTAGTCTTTTAGAAACTTCCTGTTTTATAGTATTAAGCTTTTCGTCAGATAATAGTTTATTGCGGATAATTACTCTTCTTTGGTCAGCTATTCTTTGGGCGGATACATTTATGCGGGGATATTTTAGAATAAATTGATCGTGAGTTTTTTTGCAGTACATAGTTCTATCAGTTTCTAATTTAGTTACATAGTAATAGGTGTGCATGATAAATTCGTTAATTTCATCAGTCCACTTCATGCGCACTCTCGGTTTGCCAGCCTTAGTGGTCGCAGGTTGGGTGGCTTGTGCCACCTGCGAAACACTTTCGGCTGGATCAGTAACAATACTACAACTATTTCTGTTATCCTCTTCATCTACATTGTCGGCTGTAATCCTTGAGGACATTCCCCTACCCCCCGCGTCCCCGACTCCCGCCCAGCCGCCCAGCTGGGAGCCACTGGCTAGCATGCTGTCACGTCCGTGGCCAGCTACAGACGTGCCCCGACGATCGCCCTCGGGCAGCGGCCCTATACGTATATTTCTTTTACGAGTCTCCATATTAATGGGTTACCTTTGCCTTGTTGGCCATGTAAGTTTGAGTAGTACACGTTGCCCGCCCCCCACGTGGTCAGATGTTCGACTCGGACGTGAGGTAGGATTTTGGGGGGCTTACTTATTATTATTATTATTATTATTCTTTTTATGTCTAACCTTCTCTCCCACAATCGGAAGGCAATATACTATATTCGGGCCGAAGCCAAGGAGATATAGTTATTTATGTTCGATTAACTGTTGTTATTCAAGAATTTACGGACCAGGCGACATGTGTTTAGAATGACCGCTTTTTGTAAAAGTATGTATGTGGATTTATGCATATCGAGTGTTTTAAGGCTAGTATGGAGGGTGTGTGGTATGACTCCTGTAGTTGATAAGACTATTGGGACAATTTTGGTGTTACTGACTTTCCATTGAGTCTTTATCTCAATGGCTAAGTCAGTGTACTTGGATATCTTTTCAGTGAGTGTGCTATTTAGGTTATGGGTGTTACAAACTGCGATATCTACTATATATGCAGTCATGGTATCTTTATCTAACACTGTAATATCGGGTCTGTTATTATGGATGGTTTTATCTGTCACTATTGTTCTGTCCCAATAAATCCTGCATTTGTTATTTTCTAAAACTGACTGTGGTTCGTACTTGTAATATGGTTGTTTTTGAGTGATTAATTTATATTTATAAGCCAGGTTTTGGTGAATTATAGCTGCTACCTGATCGTGGCGATGTTTATAATCACTTTGGGCTATGGATTTACATGCTCCAGTAATATGCTGTATGGTTTCTGGGCTACTATGGCAGTGTCGGCATAAGTCAATGATATTTGGTCTACGGATTATGTGCTTTTGATAATTTTTTGTTTCTATTATTTGGTCCTGTATTGCAAGCATGAAACCCACTGTCTCTGAGAAGAGATCGCCTCGCCTTAGCCATGCGTTCGACGCTGACATATCGACATGTGATTGCTGGAGGTCATGGCGATGTCTCCCATGTAGAGATTTTTGGGCCCATGCTGCAATTTTCATTTTGTTATCTGTTATGTGTTCGTTACTTTGGGTATTTCTATCATGGAGATTTAAGGGTGTAAACAGTCTATCGGCCTTTACTACGCGTTCATGTAAATTAGATTCTATTGCTCGGTTATGGAAAAAAGTTCGAAGTTTAGATATTTGTTTATTGTGCAGATTAACTAGGTCTATAATCCCCCTACCTCCTTCTTCTCTTGGCAAAGTTAAGCGCTGTGTGCATGATCGTGGATGGTGTTTACGATGCTTTGTCATCGTCGTATTAATGACACGTTGTAGGTTTTTTAATTCCGTTGGGACCAACTTATAATGCCAAAAGAGTACGTTAAGATAGGGATTGAATAAGAGTTTATGGCTTTAATTATATTTCGTGAATTGAGTTGAGTTTTTAGTACTGATCCAAGCCTATGTTTAAATTTGCGAGTTAGAACCATTTTTGTATCTTTCTGACGGATTTGTCGTATCTTGCTGAAAGCCCAGGTATTTGTAAGTTTCATTAAAGTCCATTGCTTCTATTTGTTCTCCTGTACTGAGAGTGTAGTCTGTTAATTGTAATTTACCCTGTAAAAAAGTTAATGTTTTGCACTTGTCTACCCCAAATGCCATGTGGATATCTTTGGAAAACTGCTGGGTTAGGTCTGCAAGTAGGTGAAGAGAATTTACACTGTTACTATATAATTTTATATCGTCCATGTACAAAAGATGAGTTGGAGTTAATTGGCCGTCTATTGTAGTATTTGTATTTGTTGAATTTGAGCGGTTTAACAGATTAGAAAGAGGGTTTAAAGCCAAACAGAACCAAAGAGGGCTGAGGGCGTCTCCTTGGAATATTCCACGCCTAATCTGAATATCCTCGGTTTCAATTACGTGTGATCTATTACCTATTTTTAATTTAGTTCGCCAGGTTTGCATTGTTTTTCGTAGGAATTCTATTAAATTGGTGTGAATTTTGTAAATTTGTAAAATTTGGATTAACCAGCTATGGGGGACGGAATCATAGGCTTTACTGTAATCTATATACATTGTGCAAATGTTATTTTTATTGGTATGTGCTTCTTTCATTATGACTGAGTCTATAATTAATTGTTCTTTGCAACCCTGGCTAAATTTGCGGCATCCCTTTTGCTCTTCAGCAAGAATTTTATTGTCTGTAATATGTGCATCTATAATTTGGGATATGCATGCCGTTAGTATTTTGTAAAAAGTTTGTAAGCATGTTATTGGTCTGTATTTGGCTGGGTTTTGAGTATCATTACAGTCTTTTTGGAATCATAAATGTTCTACCTTGAGTTATGTATGTAGGCATGGACTCTGGGTTTTCAATAAAGCTATTTATATAATTGTGGAGCAAAGGGTGAACTGAAGTGAATTTCTTGTACCAATAATTATGTATGTGGTCGGTACCAGGCGCCTTCCAGTTGTGAGTTTTCTTTAAAACATTAACAAAAACATCTAAACGGATACGGTCAAATGCCATTTCTGGCATATCTCGTAGATTTTGCGTTTCCTTTTTTATCCAATCTGCCTCCTGATTATGCTGCACTGGGTTAGACCAAATATTGGACCAATAACACTGCAGATCTTCTGCTGAGGGTAAAGTGTTATTTATTATTATTATAATCATAAATACCTACACGAAACGAATGGCTAAAATATGAAAATAGAAACAAACAATAATAAAATAAAAGTTCATATTTAAGTAGTAATAATGGACAGAAGTACTACTAGCTCCACACCCAATTCAATCAGGTTACTTCCATCCCAAGAAATAATAGAAGTAGAACTTCAACATTCATGAATTCTAGCGTTAGAAAAATAATATAATTTCATATTGAAGCAATCACTCAAAGTGGATTGTCCTGTATAGAAATTAAAAATACGACCAAACTGTTCACAGCTGCCGTACTACCACTAGATCAGTGAAGCAAAAAAGTGTTGACACTCAAAATTATGGCGATACATTGGCGATACGACATTTTTGCTTGAGAATCGAACCTTCCTGTATAACAAAGTACTCTGTGATCGAACCTTAAACGAAATATCATTAAAAGAAAATGAATAAATCAATATAAATACTCAGCACATATTCGACATAACCACAAAGTCTTTTTAAAAGGACATTCACCATCTCAATCAACTCCTGTCAATTCTCTTCGCAAAAATTATATTGTTCACTGTTATGTAACTTTTTATCAATAACGTATTTCCACGTATATCCTGCCGACTATTGTATTATAGCTTGTTTATCGTTATTATATTCATGAGATACATTATATATATTCATTTTCAGCTTTTTTAATTAAAATTTCAAACTTTCGTAACAACTCGTATCTGGTAAACCCATGGATGTATATTGTAAATTTCACCCTTGTTTAATAATTTGTGAATTTCAGGAATGTGTGCACATATACATGTCCAACGTATTAACATAATATATTATTTATTGAATTTTATTCGTTCGTCGCCGTTTGAATTTTAATTTAATACTTGCATCCGATGTCTGTACACCGTATCATTCCATCGTATTTTAAAATCAAGTTGTTCCATTTTAATTTGATATTCTAATTTCGGTATCCTTGATCTAACTATGAAGAAAAAACATCGTGAGGAAACCTGCATATGGGATTTGTAAGAATTTCTATAGTATACCGGGTATATCAAGACTGCTACCGAAAACGAAGCCGGTTGATAGTTTAATCGACTTCAGACACAATGCAACAGAAAAAGTTGCAAAAAAAAGCGACAATTTTTTTTTTTATATATTTTTTTCCTATGGTCATATTTGGGTGGTAAATACATTTTTTCCTAAAATAATAGTGTATATCCTTTTATTTATAAATACTCTAAGGTATAAAAGAGTTTAAATTATTATTTTAGCAAAAACTATGGATTTACCACCCAAAATTGACGATATTTAAAAAATCATAAAAAATAATTGTCGCGTTTCTATGCGAAATTTTTAATTGCATTATGTTTGTAGCCACTAAAACTACCACCCGGCTTCATTTTCGGTAGCAGTCTTGAGATACCCTGTATAATGACCGTCGCTAAGCCAGCGTGGTCGTCTATGGCCTCCTACCCTTTAAATGTACTCGCAATTGTAGCGAAAGCACATTCCCTGCAGTGGGACGTATATGATGATATTCCAAAAACCATTAAACAGGACGGTGCATTTATGTCGGAAGTATTTAACCTGGTTTCAATGTCTGTGATACCGAAAATACAAGATTTTCACGCAACTTTCCAACCCGCATTTCACTTTTGCGAAGTAAATTTTCTTAAAAGCTGTTTCTGAGCGGGTATACCTTCTAAGTTCCCTGTGAATTCCCAAGTTGTAGGCTTTATAATTCCTGAAATTTTGAAATTGCGTAGTTAACATGTCGCTTATATATAAACATTTTTTCTCAAACATAATAATAAAAAAGTTGAATAATAAAAATGACTTTCCTATTATAAATTTTTATTTTATTGCAATGAATAGCGAGACGAGCATGCCGTTCGACTGATACTAAGCGATACGACCGCTCATGAATATTAGCAAAATCAAACAACACCTTGAATCACAAAGCAATGCTTTGCATTCCATGCTCGAAATGACGTGTTTTTCAAGAACATAAATAATTATAATCGTTCCCTTTTCTGTTTCAGATAACAAATCAATAATCAGGTGAGTGTCACAAACTGATTTTCAAACCCAGTGAACCCTACTAAATCTTCGGGAAAATGCTTTTAAAAACAAACGTAGCTCTGACTTACACGAGAACTCTTTCAAAAGGTCATGCTTTTAATGAGATGAATACTTTTATCCGGGATAAGCCTTTCAACGCGCCGGGGCCTTACCGCATGTTACACTCAAGGCGCTCTTTGTCGTGTATTTGACCTTTCAAGATCTATCAGCTCATTCTTTTCGTATTTGATTTTTTCCGAGTCGAGTGTTTGAGTCTTTTTGCATTAAAAGATCTCCAGCAATTGTCGAAGGGTTACCTATACGTGATTGTAAGGTAAGTTTTATTTGAGTGGGGATTGACAATTATATTTATTTTTATATTTTTGTCCAATAAATACACCCACGCATTCCCAACTACACAATAAGCTTCATTTCTATTATGGAGAAATGAGTTGGCAATGCCCGGTACCAGTTTCGTCCAATCGTCCATGTCCTTCACTTCTCTTATATTTTGAGAGGCCGGCAAAGGATGAACGATGTAAGTAGGTCCTACAAATGATAATTGCTAATTGTAATCAATGCAAGTGCGTGGTGGTCTGTTGGTAAAAGGACTAGACGCGGCTGCCAACATATTCACGGTGGTCGCGGGTTCGAATCCCAGGGTACACCTCTGACTTTTCGGAGTCATGTGTGTATTGATAGTCAATCACCACGTACTAAAACGGTGAAGGAAAACATCGTGAGGAAACCTGCATACCATAGCGATTTATAAGAATTTCTATGGTATGTAAGTCCGCCAACACGCACTAGGCCAGTGTGGTGGACTATATGGCCTAACCACTCTCAATCTTTCTCTCGATTGTAGAGTAGGCCCGTGCCCTGCAGTGGGTCGTATATGGGCTGATACAGATACAGTTACAGAATTGTAATAACTAAGTATCAAGTGGCCATTTTGGTTCGTTTGTCGGACATATGCACTAAAAACATCCAAATGTAAATTACCAGACTGGACCAATGTACTGCTAATTACAGTTAATTCCGCAATAATTAAATGAAACAAGTTTATATTTCGATATATATTGGATCATGAATGTAATCCCTTTAACACAACATTAATGGTCCACAATGCATGTCCGAAATCTCCTGATATCTCCATAATGACACATTTAATAAATAGTAATTAACATAGTGCTCGTAGTTGATTTATTTAACTAAATAATATCTATTAATTGCATTTATTTTTCTTTCAGTTCTATTTTATAAATTTGTATCGACAGAACATTATTGGCTGTCTGCCTTTCTTCCTTTATATTCTTTTGTTTTTAATATCCAAATTGTACCGGAAAAATGCTATAGACATTGGCGTAGCACAGAAAATTGTTTGCAGCTACAAAAAAGTGCTATATCCTAAATATAATGTTATCCAACGCTACAATGGAAGTCATTACACCTCTCCTCAATTGACCTATTTTCACCAAGCCTTATTAGAGTCCATTTTATTTATTTATTTATAACCAACTAAAATATTTTACAAAAACTAGTCAACATGTAAATTTACAACTATATAACAAAATATACACATTATAGTGATCACTAACGTCTAAACTAGGCCATGTATGTTCCGAGGTATTTGTGCAAAGACTCCGTCGTGATTGCTAAATGGCAAATAAGGTTACTGAATCCAACAACAATACCTATATAGTCTACTACTGTAGCAAGAACGTGCAGTTCGACCGGGTCGGCATTTCTGTCTCACAATAAAACTTACAGCATCCTGACAGTCGCATTTTACTTAGTTGACATTTTTTCTCTTGACCAAACCTTGGTTAGGTTTAATATCAAAAGAAAATTTCTTACTATTCAAATAACCGTGTTCTAAAGGTTCAAATAATTTAATAGTGTCACACATCAAATAAAGCACAATTATATGCAATAAAATCATGAAATCAACCATGCAATTGTATTTTTATGATAATCAAGGAAACCAATTAGCAATTCTGTCGAGCGAGCTGTGTCGTGCGAGCCTCAATAATTATCTGTGGACATCAATCACCGTCCATCCCGTAATGAAATCACAATAGAATCACATTTTTGAAGATTCTCTTTGGCCGCTTGATTGATACTCTCGGGTCTCCACAGAGAGGATCCCAGTTAATACCGCCAATAGCTTATAAATCTTATTCTTAAATTAATTAGGTGTTTGAGGAAAAAATGCGCGGATTCGGATAGAATTATATTTGATAAATCAGCCGGTGTGGTCGAAATACCCTGCTCTTTTTTCTGGTTTGGATATTCGTAAAAGATAGGGCTGTATCTACTTTACATTTATTATTTGTAATTTTGTCAAATGTATCATTTATGAATCTATGACCTTGTTATGCCACATCCTGTGCAGATGGTTTTTTAAAATATCTACGATTAAGATATTTAACCTTGTCATTTGCCTCAAAAATTATAAGAATCACAGTTGTCATTTTACAAAAAATCTACAATTATCTATTCTATAAAACCAACAAGTAATAAAAAACAGGCTCAATAGAAATACGTCTAGACAGCCCGGTACAGTCAGACATCAAAACACCTTGCGTCCTAGCTAGGTAAACCTAAGATAAAATCTTTAGAAAAAAGATCAGCGGCGTTAAATCTTCCGATAACAAAGAAACGGGAAACTATTATGAGCATAACAATAAATTACATCTAGATGTAGGTCTCCGCTACTTTTGTAGACCATAAAGTAGTCTAGAAAATTGCTAGCCAGAGTTTACCTCAGATAAGCCGGTTTTAATATTTAGGCTTAAAATATTCCTTTGAAACGAAACTGCGTGTAGTCGAAAGAGGGTGTATTTCTATTAAGTATTCTTCAGGCAGCTTTTAACTGATTTTTGACAGTAACTGAGTAGCAGCTTATTATAACGTCTGTGTAAAATTAGAGGCTGTAGGTTCGATTCCTGCACCAAGACTATTGATGTGATCCCAAAATCATTTGTTGCCAATTTATTTTAGTTAAGAGCAAAAAAATGCGTTGTAACTGATACCAGTGGCTCAAGTCCTTCAAGCTTATTAATGCCAAAATATATTATTGAGAGAGCCTATATTGGTACTGAGAAATAAACTCATGTCCCAAACAACTCATGTGGACTTTAAAATCGTTAATAGTTTGTTATCCACGGTTTCCAATTGACACGTTATACCAGCAGTAAAATGCTTCGCTCTATAATTCAAATAAACTGATGAATATATAAATTTCCCAGCAAACAAAATGATTTCGGAGCCGTCTCAACGAATTACTTCACTTAAAATTAATTTCGTCACTTCGCGTCTATGGATTTCGATTTATAAATTCGAGAGTACTCTGAATCCCGCATTGAATATAAATTTTATGAGATCTCAAATCGCAGAAATTATCCTGTATAAGCTAGTCGCTATTCGATTTATTTTTTGTATATATACAGTTCCTTGATTTAATTTGTTGATAATACAGATGTAAAAATAATTACAAAAATAATTTCATGTATTTATTTACCGACCCCAATTTGCTAACCCGCACTAGGCCAGCGTGGTGGACTATATGGCCTTACCACTTTCAATCGTTCTCTCAATTGTAGAGTAGGCCCGTGCCCTGCAATGGGACGTATATGGGCTGATACAGACAGAACAGTATTTATTTATGTCCCACTGCTGGATGCGAACCACTCCCACATTTTATCTTTCTTCTTTCGGTCTTTACTTTACCTTGTCGTCCCATTGCAAATCGGGACATTTTTTATAAAATCCCGCAAAATATAGTGAGCCCTACCTAGTAATCGAATACAGAACCTCATAGTTGACAGCCGGTGCAAACTGCCACTACACCAATGAGGCGATCCATAATATTGATATCAATATTCGGGGACACCGTGTAACGATTATCGCCAGTAAATTAGTTGCAATTATCTCGGACCAATACAAAGAAATAAGAAATACGATTGAAATAGGAATCTCATACATTGTTATTGTATTAACAATTTATATAAATGACAAATCTGCGGGGCCGAGCGCTTACTAAGTTGAAATACAAAGGAGGACTGGTAAACTTCTAAAATGTTGCTCTAGTACATTTAATTAGCACTCTCCCAAATTACTGTGCTAAGTGCTACACGAAATTGTAACATTTAGAATACATTATCTAAGAGAATAACTAAGTAATGTAAATCCTTACTAATATTATAAAGGTGAAAGTTTGTATGTATGTATGGATGTTTGTTACTCTTTCATGAAAAAACAGCTCAACAGATTTTGATGAAATTTGGTATAGTGATAGCTGACACCCTGGATTAACACATAGGCTACTTTTTATCCCGAAAAATGTAGTGTTCCCGTGGGATGAGTCAGGAAACCAAATATACATATTTTCTACTCTTTCAAATTCAAATTGTTGGCACGGGATGTCCTCTCCTACGGAAGGGAAATATAGTCGACGGCACGCGGGAAATATAGTTAGTAGACACGCGAAATAATATGTTCTTGATGTGGATTGGACTCAAAAACTATCTGCACCCGGGCGAAGCCGGGCCCGACAGCTAGTGTTCAATAAATTAGTATTGCTGTGCGAAATTTTATGCTTCTTATATTTAGTCTGTATTGAATGTTCATCAATTTGCGTGGTGGTCTGTTGGTAAACGAACCAGACGCCGCTACCAACATGTTTACGTTGGCCACCGGGGCAAATTCCAGTGCACTCCTCTGACTTTTCGGAGTCATGTTTGTATTAATAGTCAATCACCACGTATTATAATACTATACCTACTATACGTACGGTGAAGGAAAACATCGTGAGATTCGTGAGGAAACCTGCATACCATAGCGATTGGTAAGAATTACTATGGTATGCAGAATCAACCAAACCACACTAGGCCAATGTAAAGGACTATATGGCCTAACATTATAAATGCGAAAGTGTGTGTTTGTTTGTTACTTCTTGATGCTTGAACAGCTGGACTAATTTTGATAAAATTTGGTATTGAGGTGGCTGGTACCCTGGATTATGATTTATACCACTTTTTATCCAGAAATAAAGCATTCACGTCCTATGTGCTAAAAATTGAAATACATATATTCGATATTCATTCAAACTCAAAGCAATACCATGGGAAGTTTAAAGCAAAGCACTAACGTTGAGCTTAAATGTTTAAAACAGTTATCACGCCAAATAGTTCCTGTATTTCAATGGACTGGACTCTAAAGTATTAAGCTCCTGGGCGTAGCCGGATCGGTCCGCTAGTCATCATATAACTGCGACAGAATTTTACCCGGAGGAAAAACTGACGAAGAATAGGTTGGTAGTATTACAACTTTGTTTATCCCATAGATGTAGTATAGAACATAGATCGGCAATGTGTCATTTTAAGCGCGACCAAAACTGATTTACGATTGTGTGCGTGAAGTTTACATGTGTGCTTGACATATAGTGGTGTACCATGCACTTCCGATACTATCATATCGATATCGATATAGCCGTCGACCTGTAGTTGTGAAATAAAATGTTATGGATATATGCAACATTTTATTATATATTAACAGAAACTTATTGATGTGTTTATTTCAATATACCGGGTATCTCAAGACTGCTACCGAAAACGAAGCCGGGTGGTAGTTTTAGTGGCTACAAACACAATGCAATTAAAAATTTCGCATAGAAACGCGACAATTATTTTTTATGATTTTTTAAATATCGTCAATTTTGGGTGGTAAATCCATAGTTTTTGCTAAAATAATAATTTAAACTCTTTTATACCTTAGAGTATTTATAAATAAAAGGATATACACAATTATTTTAGGAAAATTTGTATTTACCACCCAAATATGGCCATAGGAAAAAAATAACAAAAAAAAATTGTCGCTTTTTTTTGCAACTTTTTCTGTTGCATTGTGTCTGAAGTCGCTTAAACTATCACCCGGCTTCGTTTTCGGTAGCAGTCTTGATATACCCGGTAGATTGATACATTAAACACACAAATAAATAGAGATGAATTGTCATATTATTTGAAAACATTTTGTTTGAGATGTTTTGTATGGGTCTTTATGTTCACCTGAACAAAATTATTTTTTTCATTGTGATGTATACCTAGTACATACACCTAATTAAACTGAGAACAAAAAACACTTTTATAAAATAAAACTATAATTTACAAAGTTTTAGCGTTTTCGGTTTATTTTTTTCATTTTTAATTTCCCGTCACGAAGTTTCAATTACTTTACAGCTTTCGTAGTCACAGAGTGGACTCAGTCTGTAACAAAATCCGTGATTATTAGTTTTGTTTCAATGAGTAACATTCGCGTAAGTCTAAGAAACACATTTTTACTATATGTATACTAGAGTTAAAAAAATAAGCTTATTCAAGTCAATTAATTGACTTGTAACACATTGGGAAGTGTTGGACGCCTGCTAGGCCGCGTTGGATGTTTACGGAGGAGCTTGTAGGAAGTCGTTGGATGCAGGCAGCTTACAACAAACTGATGTAGACATTCTTGTGGAAGGTGTTCATTAGTCGCATTCCTGTGGCTGAAGAAAGAGATAGTTTAAAAAACTATGAAGCTTTTCTCGATCACGTTACCTAAACTAATGTTTTTCCTATGAGAATTATAAATTTGAAACCTATACCTAATGTTATGATAAATGAATAATGTTGTTTCAAGGTTTGGACGATGATACTGTGCATAGAAGTATCGCATATTTTATAATAATATCGAATATGTTCTTGTTTTACTATTATAAATTGACAGCCTCTTGGCAGAGATTGAAACAGGTTCTTAATTCATAAATCACACACATGAAGTGTTATAATAATTATTCCACAAATATAAAAAATGAGAAAAAGTAAAGTAATAACTAATATTGTAGAATGAATACTATAATAATGGCCGGGCTAATATGGCCGAGATAACGCCAGGTAGAAGAAGAAGAAGAATGCACACTATCACAACATACTATAGCTCCATAAAAATGTAGGGAAACATGTGTTGTCATCGACTATTTTATCGACAACCTTTTATTGATCGAACCTGTCAGTCAATCCCTAGCAACTTTTGGCTGAAATCATTGTAAATTCACGTATTTGATATTATTTTTTATACGCAATGAATGCTTTCAGCGTATTTATATAATAAAATACTATATTCTTCTCTACCGATATGTATACACGGATTTCTATTTAATTTTATAATATCGTCACAAAATAGGATTGTACAAAAGTGGCCGGTACCTGTGAAAACTTTAATTATTGCGGATTTTTACGCCTGCATGAACCACACCTTGGCACTGCACAATGCACTATAATAAACTACGTTTAATAAATATAACCAGCTACTGTAAAATTAAAAAAAATATGAAAATAAGCGAATTTCGTTGCTCGCTTAGTTTGACATATTTCGACTCTGGGTCACTGCAGGCTACTTCTGTGTAAACGTATGGTCGCATCATGCATCTCGCTTTAACATATGAGTTAAATTATTCTATCTCTTTCACATTGCCGATCTATGTTTTATACTAAATCTATGGTTTATCCTATCTGACGTCACACCGACAATGTGCCAGGAACAGATTCTTTCACTATTTCACTTAGCCTACACTTTTCTATCTTCTGGTAAGAGCATTTAAAAAAGGAATAAATAAACTCATTTGCAAAAAAAACGGGCACCTAAGCAATGAACCATTTCAAATGTTGCTATTGGTTTGTTTGATAATTATAGGTAGTTTTACTTTCACAATTAAATAAGCAAATAATCGTTTTCGTCAGTATTATCATAAAATTTTGATAAAATTTATGCTCGCTATTAGTGCATATGCTCGTGAAGTAAAAGTTAACAAAGATTTTTGTTTGTTTTTTCTTTAATAAAGTAAAAGCAGATAAATGTTTAGTATCGAGTGTTAGTATCTAGCTGAAATCACAGCTTGAATTCGTCTGGGTATGCTAGCGAGGATATCCCGGATACTTGCTTGCGGAATACGTTCCCACTCCGCGGTAATCACATTCTTCAGCTCTCTGATGGTCTGCGGAGCCGGTTGTACTGATCTCACGCGTCGTTTCAGAACGTCCCAGACATGCTCTATAGGATTAAGGTCGGGACTTCGAGCTGGCCAATCCAAACGACGAATGCCGACATCTTGCACATACGCTTCCACATCGCCAGACCGGTGGGCGCGAGCGTTGTCGTCCATAAAAATTGAGTCTTCGCCTAAAGCGGCCAATGCGGGTTGTGCATGAGGAATTAGAACTTCCGTTATGTATCGATGTCCAGTCAGTGAGCCCTTTTCAATGAAGACTAACTCTGTACGATCCATTGTATTTATTCCTGCCCAAAACATAACAGAGCCCCCACCATAAGATGTGATTTCTTCAAAACAAGCCTCTGCAAAGCGTTCTCCTCGTCTTCGTAGCACTCGTCGACGTCGATCTTCACCGAACAGAGATATCTTGGCTTCATCGGAGAACAATACCCTATTCCAGTCTTCTTGAGTCCATGACTCACAATTTCGAGCAAACCTAAGCCTGGCAACTCCGTGCTCACAGAGTAACTTAGGGCCGCGGGCCGGGCGATGACTGCGTATATTGGCCGCGAGAAGCCTCCTCCTGACCGTCCATAGACTAATATGCACATTTCTTACTTCTTCGAGGTTGTTCTTAAGGTCCACATACGAAGACTTGCGATTTCTCAATGCGTGACTCACAAGAAAACGATCATCCCGTGGTTGGGTACATGGTTTTCTTCCAGAACCAGGCCTTCTCTCGAAGGAACCGGTGTCTTGATACCGCTGCCAGGTCCTTTGAACCGTCGAGCGACTCACACTTAGCCTCTGAGCCACGAAGCATTGGCTGCAACCCTCTTCGAGCAGCGCAATAATTTTGGTAGCTTTTACCACTTTCTCTAACATTATTGAGACAGCTAAACAGCAATAAATGAAGCTTTGACAATTAAGAATATGAAATAAATTCATAAAAATTGACTAAAAGTTATGAAAACCGATATTATCTTTTGGAACTTCGCACCAAAAATGTAGGATAAAAAGTGGTTTTCTGTAAAAACGAGCATCAAACGAAAATTTGAATTTAGAACGTACTGTTTTAAACACCACGGCATTTTTAAAACCGGCCAGTAACATGTACAAATGATTGAAATCATTTTGGTACCGTATTTTTTTAAAGAAGAATTAAAATCAAAACCACCCGTTTTTTTTGCAAATGAGTTTATAATACTATAGAAAATAAACACCAGTTAAGGCAACAGTTAAAGCTAATATCATAAATTTGATAGCCAAGGAAACATAGTTTAATAAAAATAGTTAATCACAATGCAAATTGCAAAGAATGAAGTCAGGCTGCCTTTTTTTTTTTTTATTTCGCGTGGGAAATCCCTTTACGGACCATCCCACCCCCGAAGGGGCGGGGGTGTGTCGGACTCACCGGTGCGCCTTCCGGCCCAGCGAGACGTGGAGCTGGGTCGGGTCCCTATCGTAGTCTGCGCACCGAAATACCGACTAAAAACCCCGCGTTGGCCACCATCGGTGCACTTTGGAGACGGCCCCGGGATACCGCTCAACGGACGCGCCAGGACCGCCTCCTTGTGCGCTGCCGCTTAGCGACGCAGCTTTGGACGCGTGTTGCGTCACGTCTCGGGGGCCGCCAAGATAGGGACGGCGACCCCGTGTGGGTTAGATGTTGTCCCGGCGCCTCCTACGTCTCCTGTGGCGACGAGCGGGATCGGTCTGCTCCCGATCCCGCTCGGCGCCCTCCTTCTGCGACATGACACGTTCGCAGAAGGAGAGCATGGCCCGCCACGAACTCCGGCTGCCGACCATGGCGGCGACCACGGCCGGCAGCGAAAGGTCGCTTCCCACGACCGCGATGAGAGCGCTGCGCTCCTCGTCCCAGGCTGGGCACTCCTCCAGCGTGTGCTGGGCCGTGTCCTCACGGCAGTTGCCACAATGGTGGCACACGGCGGACTCCTCCGCTCCGGCTATGCGACACAGGTACGCACCGAAGCTGCCGTGTCCGGTGAGCACCTGCGTCAGCCGGTATGTCGGCGCGCCGTGGCGCCTGTCCAGCCACTGCTCGAGGACAGGTCGCACTGCCGCGATGGTCCTCGTACCAGCACTAGGGTTCTCCAGCCTGGAACGCCACTCCTCCACAGCAGACCTGCGGAGGGAGGCCAACATGGCCTCGACCTCTTGAGGAACCAACCTCTGCCCACGCCCGGACGCCTCCTCTCGCCGGAAGAAAGCCGACGAGAGGGTCTTGCCGTCCAGCACCCAGGGCCATCAGGTCCAAAGTCAGGCTGCCTCGGCTAACCCTACTTAACCCGCTAGGATGCATATGTTCCAAGTTAAAATATTACAGCAAATTCTAATGCATCGGTTAGCTCACAGCCTCGTGGAGAGTAATGGGTTATCTAAAGCTTAAGTGGCTATTTACGCTGTACCGCCAGCTGAAGACGTCTGTTATAATTCTCTCATTTGCCGCAACTGGATGGGACCGATGCCAAAATATTAAAATTGCACATTTGAGTTTAAATTCGTTGAGTGCCAAAATGAAGATAGTTGCACAAGAAAGGGGTAAGGAGTTTTTATATTGTACTAGCGGCCCGACCCAGCTTCGCCTGGGTGTATATATTTTTTGATTCCACTCCACACCAAATACATGTTATTTTTCGTATTAATCTCTTGTATACCTAAACTTGACATAGCTATCCTACTGTCTGGCTCAATCTCGTCTCATCCGTCTGTTCAGTCTCTTCCCGATCCGTCCCGTCCTTTCTCTTTTATTATCCATCCCGTCTTATAACGTGCATTTACATTTCGTCCTATCAAATCTGTCAGCTATCCCAGCCCTCTCCCGTACCTTCCACTCTATTATATCCCGTCTCTCCATATACATGTACATATAAAGATTGCCTTATGAAATTTTGACATTAAAAACTTTAGCGTTTTTTATTGTTCATCCAATATTCCGTCCCTTATTTCAGCACCAAAATGCTGTTTTTCCTAATAATATTGCACGCCATTACTTTTTGTTAGTAATAAAGTAATAATAACCATTTAAAAAAAGAATTGGCCAAATTGGTCCAGGCGTTGTTGAGTTATGCGCTTACCAACACATTTTGCGATTCATTTTTATATTATAGAAGAAGATATTATAGTCCACCCTGCTGGCTTAGTGCGAGTTGGCGGATTTTATTTCACGTAGAAATTAATCCGAAAAGTCAGAGGTGTGCCCTGGGATTTGAACCCGTGACCATCGTTAACTTGTTGGCAGTCGCGTCTACTACGTTACCATATACAAATTAATAAAACCTTCATACTGCCTCACCAGGTGACGTAAGTAATAGAACAAATATTTAAAAATATAAAACTGCATATCGTTTCATTATAATGTCTAGATACGGCATCAACGTACCAATATTTTTTTTATTCTTGAGTGTGTAAACAATACTAATGCGAAATTTAAATATGTCCCCCAGCGCATCTAAAAGTATCAATTCAAAAAACAATGTCGTTTATGAAAACGAAAAATTATAATTAGATATATTTTGGTGTACTCCGGCAAAACGCTTCGATAGAGTATACCTTGTTTAAAACTGTTGCAATAATCTCAAAAAACAATGGGCGATTTTGGTAGATATGGACATCGTTTTAATTTACATTTAACAAAATTATGCGCAAGACGCCGTATCTAGATAATATTATATACACGATGTACACATTTTTTGAATTTTGTTCTATTTCGTCAGCCGTCAATGAAAGACAATGGAAAGATAGATCATTTTACGTTGGATGGTAGTTGAAGCTGGACCGTCTTTTACGTCTCCCGTCAAATAAACAAAGATCATCCTATATTGGCTGGACGCATCACGCTTGAACGATACCCAAAAAAAAAGGTTTTTAGATACTAAAAACCTTTTTTTTGGGTATCGTCCTAAGAAATTTTCCTATTTTTCTCACCCCTAAAACCTTCCCAGGACTTCCACGAATATTTCAAGACCAAAATCAGCCAAATTGGTCCAGGCGTTGTTGAATTATGCGGTTACCAACACATTTTGCGATTCATTTTTATATATAAGATAATGTCCGTCCAAACGATAAAATTTAATTCTTCGCCATGATTCTCAGCCTTGTTGAATCCACTGCTAGACATAGACTAACTGTGACGAAGGGTGTTTTTTTTTAAATGGAAATCCGATGTTCTGACTTTTATTGTCAATTACGCTAATGATTTCCGTAGTAATTTCGTATGATTCTTTTCAATTATCTTGCAAAAACCGTTGTTGCCAATGACTACTGCAAATATTTTTTCGAAGTCTTATAAATTGTAACGTGACTGCATAGTGAATATACTTACATTACTTTATTTCTGTTAATTTTAGTATGTTTGGCTGTGTACAGCGAAAATGTCTGATATTTATGCTCAAATTGTAGATGTAATTATTGTTTTTTATCTTTCCAAAAAATTCATACGCTGAAAACATATCATTTAACTCAGAAATAAGGTTTTGTAGAAATCCTTTTACGTGAGCAGTGTTTGGGACACTCGTTTTAACTTGTTTTAATTCGCAAAAACTCCAAACAACCTTTACTTTGACTGGAATATACGTTCGGTTTATTTTATTATTATTGCGACAAACTCTGCTCAAACACGTGTAATTAAAATTAACATTAAATTAAATATTAAATTTTATTGTTTGTGTTTTGAATCTTTTTCATCCACAAATTAAAGACTAAACTAGATTATTATTTATCTATAATGGGATAATTTTATTTATATTGTTATTATCGCCATTTTTCTGCTTAAAATTTGCATAAACAAGGGTCTCAGCTATTTTAAAGTTAATAATCTGTAAAATAGCTGATTAGTGCTTTTTGGCATTATGAATAACGTTTTGGAGTCAGCTCATATTAACGGCATTAAACTGCGCTAAATTCTTAAGAATAAGGGGATAAGTATCTAGGATCTTAGTGCTGGAAGAATCCCTGTGTCTAAGAAATATACAAGGACTAAACCTAACCCAACTACGCCAACCCGCACTAGGCCAGCGTGGTGGACTATATGGCCTAACCACTCTCAATCGTACTCTCGATTGTAGAGGAGGCCCGTGCCCTGCAGTGGGACGTATATGGGCTGATACAGAAACCTAACCCAAAACTTAGACTTGTTTGTCTTATAACTTGAAGTGTATCTTTGCGAACGTTTCGTACTCCTGAATGAGTATTGAAGTTGTTACAGCACTCGTCCTTCCGTATACAAACTGCGATTGACCGGACAAGCATCCATTTCAGTTCTGTTTGGACGGATTTCCGAGACTAATTTAAGGAAAGTAGTTCTATTTTAGTGCGTTCTTGTTGTTTATGATGTGAATTGAAATCGAAAATAAAGCTGTTTGATCATTGTCAACAATATACATATGTTTACGAAAGTAATCTTAGATGTATAGTTCCATCTTTATGTATTTCTTTTTTTGTTTTTTGGGAATTCAACACAACTTTCTTGATAGTGTTTTTTATTAAACTCTCGATTACAATTCTTATTTATAAAACAATAGCCACTTACAATAACTATTTCTTCCCAGTTCCAACTCCATTCTGTTTAAACAAAACAATATATATTTTTTATCATCAATACCATTCACTTTAAGCCTAAAATTAAATCTTATACATATTTGGGAGCACTGTAATATTTATATTATAGCCATAATATTATCAATTGTAATAATCTTACATTGTTACGTCTGAGCTCGAAACGAGGCAAGCTTGTCTCCGGTCCACGGCAAGCAACTTTAAAGTGCACTTCAGAGCAAATGTTACGGCCCTGTGGAAACTTTCAACTGTCCCCAATACACTTTTCAATGTAAGTGGGACTCTGGGATACTGGAAACTTCGCTAATGCTAACAACAACATTACGTTTAATTAAATTATAAAAGTAAACGTGTACTAATTATATAGGAGTTTTTATGACTGTATGTGTGGAAAAGTTTCTGGAGGGGTTTTTAATTAGTAATTTATTTATTTATTTTATTTATTTATTAGATCGATACACCATCGGTGCGCCACCGATAAAATGACGTATTGTGCAAGGTGACAAGCCTTTGTACATGTATAAAGCAATCATAGTAATCAAAGTTTATGCATATAAATAGCGTCAAAGGCATAAAAACAGTCAGTTGTCATCAGAAATCCTAACACAAAGAGACAGCTTTATACAATGCTCCAAATTGAAGGTGCATTTTAGCTAAAATAAAGTAGCTAGTGGATACTAGCTATCTTCTCTAGTTGGTATTTTGTTTCCTAACTAAACTAGCGAGATATCAAGACTCTTGTTCATACATATTTATAATGCGGCTTCAAATTAAAATATTTTGAGTAAATGTTAGTAGATAAAAATAGATATCTAATCATGGCTTCGTATTGATTTTTTTTATACTATCTCAAACTAGTTAGCTCTATGAAAAATCAAATAATATATAAACATAAACAATATCAAAATAGAAATCCAATTAGATGACTCTAGGGCTGAACTCAGAGCTGAAAAGGCTGACGAACCTGCAAACTGATTTTAACTACATACCCACTAAGAATTGGAAAACTAACTCAAAAATTATTTCATTTCAGAGCCCGAGTAAAGTTAATTAGTCAATTTAAAGTGTTTCGAAGCAACAACAAACGAGACAGAAAATCTTGAAATTAATTAAAACTTGTCGTTTAAAGTCATCTGCAAAGTGTTTCGCAAAATTAATGTTTAAAGATGTTTAAGATGTTTACTTCTGTTATTTTGATTCAATTATAAAGTAGACATTTAAACGAAATTATATAAAGCAGCAGTGCCACACGATATCTTGGACAACAAAAGGAGGTCTTGCTCGATAATTAAGCACTCTTACTTCATAGAGAAAATACATTTAAGTTTTCCTATCGATTTCGAGAGCTATTTTGCTGAACATCCAATGTCCTTGTTATCTCGCCTTTATTTTTCCTTCTCTTTAAATTCCCATTTCGATGGGACACCAAAATACCTACGATCCAAGTACACTTATATACTGGGTATCTCAAGACTGCTACCGAAAACGATGCCGGGTGGTAGTTTTAGTGACTACAAACACAATGCAACTAAAAATTTCGCTAAGAAACGCGACAATTATTTTTTATGATTTTTTAAATATCGTCATTTTTGGGTGGTAAATCCATAGTTTTTGCTAAAATAATAATTTAACTCTTTTATACCTTAGAGTATTCATAAATAAAAGGGTGTACACTATTATTTCAGGAAAAAATGTATTTACCACCCAAATATGGCCAAACGAAAAAAATAACAAAAAAAATTGTCGCTTTTTTTTGCAACTTTTTCAGTTGCATGGTGTCTGAAGTCACATAAACTACCACCCGGCTTCGTTTTCGGTAGCAGTCTTAATATACCCTGTATACTAACTATATTAATGTAGGGTTTAAATCTTATGATGAAAGATGGGTAGAATTAAACATGTAAAGAATGTCTGATATGGAACCTACTTTATAAAAGATAAAAAGTGCTAAGAAGATGAATGATTAAGAGATCTAAGTGCACAATACGAAATAGAAGTGAATTGAACGGGAGACTATGTAAGACGTTGAGGATGATGAATGAAGACCCAATCTCAAGAGAATATTATATTGGAGATTACCAATCCAATCTTTGTTTGATTTGACCCAAACGGGAATTTTCCCACATTAATAATTAGCGGTAATCACTTCCATATTTATGTATATTTATAGTGCACCGTTTGCTCGTTTGCCGGACCTACGCAATAAAAAATAAAATATTAAACTGAAATTAAAAATAAATTAAAAAAAGATATGCAATAAAAATGAACGTTAAACTGCAAACATGTAAATGAACTGCACTTTTTTTATTCCAACAATAAACTAGTGATTCAAACAAGAACATCTTTACTGAATTATTCATAAAGGCGATTTACATTTGCCCGCAAGTCGTAAGAAACTAAATGGAAATGTTATCATGGTGCATTTTAAATTTCCGATAGTGTTTACAAATCTTAGATCAATATTTATTCTTTTAGAGGACAGTCATGAGTGGAATATGTCTACATAAGTATTGAAAAACAACTATGAAATAAATTTATATCAAAAGGATAGGAACTAACTTTGAAATAACATTTAGTATTTTCAAAAGACATGTAGCTCTATAGAACAGCGCAAAGAATAATTTAAACAAAGGGTCTCCATTTTTTTTTTATTGCTATGGATGACTAGACAAGCATTCGACTGTTGGTAATTGATACGACCGCTCATGGACAGTAACAATACCTTACATTACAAAGCAATCCTTGGCATTCCACCGCACTCGCCATCCTGAGACATAAGATGTTAAGTCTCAATATGTCCAGTAGTTACTCTAACTGACTTACAAAGTCGCAATTAAAGGAAACTGCAGATTTGATCTTTGCCCGATTTCGGGTAAAATGTCTTTCCTACAGATAGCAGGATGTGAATTTGTAAGAAAGTAGATTCAATAGTATCACTATGTTTTCCAAGTAATCATTGAACATTTTCTTTAGGTAGCCATCGTAGAGCAGCTTTTTATCAAATGTTCAATAGGTGCCTATTACAAATATACATTGAGTCACACAGTAAACCCGACTTCTACCCCTAACATTAACAACGCTTACAATATTTATATCATACTCGTAAATTACAAACTAAAATACTTTTCAGTTCTATCTGACAAAATCTATAATACATATCCACCTCACAAACAATGTCTAGCTGCGAAGCTTTAATACGCCGGTTCTAGTTTCACCAGCTTTTCAACTATGACGTCACACTGATATTGCACCTCATTTGTATATACATACAATGCGATATCCGAACTTTTCGGCACGTATTTCGTAATTGGCTAGGTTGAGGGGGGGCGACAGCGGATTCGAGATATATCTGGTATTGCGGCGGCTGACAGCCCTTCGTCATCACGCGTCCTCCTATAACACACGTGGAATTAATTGCTTTGCTGTACAGCATGCAATTTTTTAATCTGGTAACGGCAAGCAATAGCTTTGAGCATAACACAGACTTATGTCGTCACTAAGCCTACCACACTACAAAGACAAAACATTTGAAAGCGTATACCGCTTGACAACTATAATCTGTCGTCTAACCCCGCTTACAGTTATTTCATGTGTCCTGGGTGTACAAAATTAGAGATCTGAAAAAAAAATATACTCGTGAATTAGACACACTTTTCCGGGTGCGGGGATAAAACCCGCGATCTTCCGTTTCACATCCAACGTCTTATCAAACTATACCGCACAACCTGTCATACAAAATTAAATTATTATTTCTTCGGTTCTGGGTGTTTATGAGACGGAAAACTCTCGTAGTTTCTGGTATCCACGACATACGACTCGATCTTAGTCTTGGGTCAGAACTATGTATGTGATAGTTGGATGTATTTATTTAATGTTTTTATATTCCTACGAAGCCACTTAATTCACTTCATATCACTTCTTCTACCTACTCTAAGGTCTGATACTTCGTTTTCGGCCGCAGTCTGGATATAGCCTGTATGTATTTTTTTTAACTATATGTATTACAATTGAATCACGATATTTATTGTAATAGAGTATCATGTACGTGTTTTAATGTAGGTAAGCGGTGAATCTCGGCAGCATCTATGTGATGTGGAAAGCGGCCGCAATCTGTCGCTGTCGAGCCCAGATGCTCCCAGCCAATGATGCATGCAGGGTTGCCGTGCTCGCTTGCATACCGCACTTTTATGGGAAATTATATTTTTGTGATAATGTAGGATGATATTGGATGAGGGGTATTTAGATTCGAACAACGAACGGCCTGTATTCCTAAAATTGTAGATTTTACGTTAGTTAAAGAAAAGAAAAAAAAAGTTGAAAGTGGGGCAATTTGAACATGGGCAACGGAACCTCAGGGGTCAGAGGCTGGCCGACTTTCTGGAAAAAGAGGGACTCTTTGCGATGAACTCTTTTTTCCAGAAGCCGCCTCACAGGAAATGGACCTGGCTGAGTCCTGACGGTTCTACGAGAAATGAGATAGATTTAATCTTGACGACGAATAGGCGGATGTTCAGTGATGTCTCTGTGATCAACAGGGTGAAAACCGGCAGTGATCACCGAATGGTTAGGGGCACATTGAATATTAACGTCCAATTAGAAAGGCGTCGCTTGATGAAGTCTACGCTCCGACCTACTTGCGCCCATATCCAAAACCCCGAGAGCTTTCAACTCGAATTGACAAATCGCTTTGATTGTCTAAAAGAAAACCTTGCAGCGGACGAGATAAACAGCGGTTTGGTAGAAGCTGTCCATACGGTGGGATCTAAGTATTTTAGACCTCGCCGTAGAGATAGACCACAAAAACTCTCGATCCACACTCTTGACCTCATGGCCGAACGTCGATCTTTGACGCTGCAGTCTTCCGTTGACGCCGAAGCATATTGGCGGCTCAATAGACGGATCTGGAAGTCCTTGCGACACGATGTCCGTGCTCACAATACTGTGAGCATTAAGGAGACAATTGAGCGGAACGGAGGCTCCAAAGTGTTTGCAAGAGACTTGTCTATTGGGCAAAGCCAGTTGTCTAGGCTGAAAACGGACGATGGCCGCGTGGTATCGACGAGGGCGGAGGTATTAAGAGAGATCGAGAGGTTCTACGGACAGCTTTACACCTCGGTTGCCGAACCTACTGTTAGCTCGGCCGAAGACCCGAGAGCCGAGTTGATCCGTCACTTTAGCGATGATATTCCGGACATCAGCCTATGTGAGATTGAGATGGCCCTCAAACAACTTAAAAACAACAAGGCGCCGGGTGAGGACGGAATCACTTCAGAGCTTCTGAAAGCGGGCGGAACGCCGATACTGAAAGTCCTTCAGAGGCTCTTCAATTCCGTTCTCCTCGAGGGCTCAACGCCAGAGGCATGGAGCAGGAGTGTGGTGGTACTGTTCTTCAAAAAAGGTGATAACATCTTGCTGAAGAACTACAGGCCCATCTCGCTCCTGAGCCATGTCTATAAGTTGTTTTCGAGGGTCATCACAAATCGTCTCGAACGCAGGTTTGATGACTTCCAGCCTCCCGAACAAGCCGGTTTCCGAAAAGGCTTTAGTACCATAGACCATATTCATACGCTACGGCAGGTTATACAAAAAACCGAGGAATATAACTTGCCGCTTTGTTTAGCGTTTGTGGACTATGAGAAAGCCTTTGATTCGATCGAGACCTGGGCTGTGCTACAATCTCTTCAGCGGTGCCATATAGACTATCGGTACATAGAAGTGTTGAGGTGTATATACAACAACGCCACCATGTCGGTCCGAGTACAAGATCAGAGCACGAAGGCCATTCCACTACAGAGAGGCGTGAGACAGGGAGATGTCATATCTCCGAAACTGTTCACTGCCGCGCTGGAAAACGCCTTCAAGCTCTTGCAGTGGAAAGGATTCGGCATCAACATCAACGGCGAGTATATTACTCACCTTCGATTTGCCGACGATATTGTAGTCTTGGCAGAATCGCTGGAAGACCTAAGCACTATGCTCGAAGACCTTAATCGAGTCTCCCAACAGGTGGGTCTTAAAATGAACATGGATAAAACGAAGATCATGTCGAATATCCATGTTGTGCCCACCCCCATTGGAGTTGGGGGCTCGACTCTCGAAGTTGTAGACGAATATGTCTATTTAGGACAAGTGGTCCGGTTAGGCAGGTCCAACTTCGAGAGAGAGGTCAATCGGCGAATCCAACTCGGTTGGGCAGCGTTCGGGAAACTTCGAGACGTCTTCTCGTCCAAAATACCTCAGTGCCTAAAATCGAAAGTCTTCGATAGTTGTGTGTTACCAGTGATGACATACGGCACCGAGACGTGGCCTCTCACTGTGGGCCTCATTAAAAGGCTCAAAGTCACTCAACGAGCCATGGAGCGGGCTATGCTCGGTGTTTCCCTACGAGATCGAATCAGAAACGAGGAGATCCGTAGGAGAACCAAGGTTACCGACATAGCCCATAGGATTGGTAAGTTGAAGTGGCAGCGGGCCGGGCACATAGCTCGTAGAACCGATGGCCGTCGGGACCGAAAGGTTCTTGAGTGGAGGCCACGTACAGGCAAGCGAAATTTCGGACGCCCGCCTACAAGGTGGACGGACGATCTGGCTAAGATTGCAGGAAGTCACTGGATGCAGGCCGCTTCCAACAGGTCATTGTAGAGATCCTTGGGGGAGGCTTATGTTCAACAGTCGACTTCCTGTGGCTGATATGATGATGATGATGATGATGAAAGAAAAGAAATTGAAAGTAAGGTTACATAAGTTATTATATAATATGATCTCGACCTGAAGGCAGTTTAAAACACATTTCTAATGAAACAAATATTTGCGTGAAACAAACAATATCTAAGTACGTAGATATTTTTTACTATTTCAGTATTATATTTGTATAAAATATGTTTTTGATGTTGCAAAGCAAAATATCGTCATAAATAGTTACGAATTCTCACAATTAAAAAATATAATCAAACAAAATAAAAATAATAGTCACAAATTGAAATTATAATTATACATTTATTTCCTATCCGAAATACTTCACGAGAAATTTCTATACAGATAAGGATGCAACAACATTTTGTTTACAGCGCGCACTCGAATGTAAAGTGCAAGTAAAAACACTTCAAACAGCAACCCTAATAACGCAACGTGCTTGACTTAAGGATATCCCTGGCTTTTGAAACTAAGCTTAGGGTTTCTTTACGAGAGCGGAGAAATGTACGCCCGCCTCTTTATTTACGCGAAAAATATTACAAGCGCTACAAACAACGGGATTTATCATAAACCTATTACCAGATTTTACAAAGAAAGTATGTACACAATTTTCTCATAAACAGTTCTATTTTTGCGCAAATATATTTTGTATTTACAAATTAATGTGGCGTAAACGAAATTGTTACTTGTTAGACCTGGCAGGAGCACATTAATGTACCTACCGACAAATAATTTTGTACTTAATTGAAAGTCTATGGGTTTGTTCACACGTTTTGACGTGACAACGTCTTAAATTAGGTTGCGGCTGGGAGTCACTTATGAAAAAGTGTAACGCCCGGTAACGTAACGGTGCGCGCGCAGCACTAGAGAATTATTTTTCAGTTTCACCCACTTTTTCCAAAATTGTCCCATAGCCCCCCCCCCCTGCCTTCCCCCACCCTTATTCCGAAATAGTGCCTATTAGCCTCCCCACGAAACCTACCCCCCCCCCTCCCCTACCCCCACCCCGAAAATTTACCTCACCCCCCCCAATCCTATCTCGGCAAACATAGGTCGTAGACCCACCGAGTTTGGTATCCTCGGAACCGTCTTGGTGAGGGCTACAAATTGACCCCGCCAGAAATCCCAAATTACGCAAAAAATTACCCCCCCAAAAAAAAATATTTTACCTCCAAAACAATTAATTTAAGTTAGCCTCCCCACGAAACCTTCCTCCCCCCCCCCCCCCCCCCTCCCTTACCCCCACCCCGAAAATTTACCTCACCCCCCCAATCCTATCTCGGCCAATATAGATCGTAGACCCACCGAGTTTGGTATTCTCGGAACCGTCTTGGTGAGGGCTACAAATTGACCCCGCCAGAAATCCCAAATTACGCAAAAAATTACCCCCCCAAAAAAAAATATTTTACCTCCAAAAAATTTATTGACGTGACAACGTCTTAAATTAGGTTGCGGCTGGGAGTCACTTATGAAAAAGTGTAACGCCCGGTAACGTTACGATGAGTCACCGAACGAGAGAGAGGCCCGCCGAATGCCTTGCGTCTCTCTCCCACTCAACTATGATCGGTCTGCCGCGCGCGCAGCACTAGAGAATTAGGCGCATTGAATCGGCGCATGCTTGTGTCTCTGTCTTTGTCTTTCTCGAACGTTCTTGGCGTTGGAAAAACAAGAAAGCGTCACAATACAAGTTCACACGTGTGGTTAAAGTATCGTCAGCTGTGTCTGTAGTGAAAATATGGAGTGCTTAGATTCGTCATTACATGTACAATGTTTTAGTAAACAAAATATATTTCTATAGTTAAAATTTGTGCAATTCTTATTTTCATTCAATTCCTTGTTCCTATTGTGCAATTTAATTATATTCATATCAATAAATATTCTACCGAGAAAAAGACGTTGTCACGTAAAATCTTCGCCCGTAAAACCGACTTTACAGGCAACCATTTTTTTTGACTACATTGAGACATAGGTAGCAGAGATGCTATCAGGACACCCACTTTCACAGTGGTCACAATGGACAAACCTATCGCCAGATTGGGCACAAATTCCAAACTTCGAGCTAATAATGAATATAAAAATCTAATATCACTTTGCTCCAACTAGGATTTGAACCTGAGACCTGAGCTTTGTAATCGTAGTAGAATTGCACAACCGAAGTAGTCACATAGTACAAAAACATTAGAAAAAAACATTCATTCCACGCATATTTACCTGAATATGCTAATTACAATAATTATTATTATGCTCGCAGCACATACACGTTACGCTTCTTAACATGAACAACTAGAAAATACGAATCTTTGTGTTGTTCTAAGGAATGTTCGGATACACACTAAATATTTTAAGTATTATTTTTTATGAATCAAAATGTGGATTTTATAAATGGTTTTGGTGGAACCGAAAAGTCCTATAAAATCTCTGGTATCCTCAGAATAAAACACATATTTTACTACGTATCCGCAACGGTAAGAATATCTTTTATGTGTGTCCCTATTTAATATGTATGATTATAACTGTACTCAATGCCAAGAGGCCAGTTAAAGGGCGTACAAATTATGAGTCATATTCCTGTGAATCATCTTGAGTCATCATAGGTGAACTTTATAAAAAATATTACAACTCGACTAGATGTAAGTATACTCGTATAATTTTCCGCCAGGACTTATAAGAGAATATGGAAGTATTTACATAGACTTGGTACAACATCATAGAGAACGAGAGATAGACGTATGTACTTATCATTATTTACGACTTCAACTTGTGCGACATCAACGATTTCGGGTGTAAACCTTGTTAAGCCCGGTCTAATGCATTCTTATAGAATTTACATAGCCTTTCTTTCCTCGGGTAGATCTTGCACCCTGGTTTCCTCACAATGTTTACCTTCACTTATAAAGCAAGCTATGCTTCTGAAATGAAAACTAAAACACTATTAAATAACAATACACGTACAAAAGTAGATTAATGCTTTCGCGCCGTGTATGTGAGAAGCAAGTGGTGTTACATGCGGGTAGAAAACTTTTACCACAGCCCATAAACAACCGAGTCGCATTATTGCTGCGTCCAGTCAGCGGAAAGGTAATTGGAAAGTTGGGAAGAACGACGGGCGCAACTTACAAGTGAGAGTAATTGCAACTTCATTTTGATTAACGAGGGTGTTTCTAGATGTTTTATGTTTTAGAAAAATGTTTTTATTTTTTTGTTGTACTGGTTGTTATGCTAGTTTTTTATGTGTTTTATTGTGTGTGTGTGGGGACATTTCATTAAAAATGTATTTGAATACAACGTCATCAATTTAGATACCACGGCCTCCATAGTACATTAGTCAAAATAACTGCTGTGAAACGAGAGGCGAAGCTTACTGGTTACGAGTCCTGCACCGGTACTTCAGGCAAGGGTGTTGTGTGACCAAAAGGTCCTTCGTACATTGTTGATACCTACGATTAAATATTTTAGAAATACGATTAAGACTGATGGCTGTATTTAATAATTTTGGCGACATACGATGATAACTTACGCAACCGGAAAACCATAACCTTATTTCCCTTTCCACACTATAACATTTGAAGCGCAAACCAAAAAAATCTCCTTCCCGAAATGTCACGCTAAAATGTCTGGTTGTATTTGGGAGATAGTTAAAGTAACATGGAGGTAATCCCGGCCGTGTTAGTACCTTCACATAAATCTTCACTGCTTAGCGAGCGTGTGAAATGAAATCTCAAGGCGAACGGGGCATGGTGGAGAGCAGAAAATCTCGCGAGTCTTCTCTTACCTACAGTTTTATTCGAAACTTGAATTGACGAACATCAAGAGGTATAATTACGTTTACATTACATAAATTACAAGAAGCAGGCCATCTCATAGTCAATTAAATCAAAACGTTAAGTCAAAATTGTTTAGTACAATTTTCTCTTCTGATTCTCAAGCGATTTTCTTTTCTTTTTAGTAGCTATTGCTAAACTTTAATGTAATGGTTAAAGAAATTACTGTCGCCATTTCGAACATAACGTATCTGAGTTTATTTAAGGACTGTCATACTTCAAAAATGTAATGCAAAATTGTCGAATTTACAATAAGGCCACATTGTCATGTTTAAAAACGTATAAGGTTCAAATTCAATTAGGACACTCACATGATCACTGCATGTTCCGTCTCACGATGTGATAAAGGGTGAGCACATCGCTATATCGGGCACAAATTCAGGACTACGGGCTGATAAAATGAATAAACAATTTCAGTATCACTTTTCCCGAAACCGGGATTCGAACCCGAGACCTCAGCTTTGTAACCGTACCGTAACATAACTACGCCACCGAGGCGGTCTAGTAGTCCCAGTAGTTACTCTGGCTACAATTTCCTTCAGACGGGAACATATTACACAAAAGTGCATTAACTCTGCAAACTTTACTGGTGGTAGGTCTCTCATATGTGAGAGGCCATCTGGGTAGGTACCACCGCAATGTCTATTTCTCCCGTGAAACAACACTGCGTAAGTGCACTGTTGTGTTTCGGATTGAAGGACATTGTAGCCAGAGTAACTACTGGACATATTGAGACTTAACATCTTATGTCTCAGGATGGCGAGCGCAGTGGAATTTTGCTACTGTTTATGAGCGGTCGTATCGCTTACCATCAGGCGAACGGCTTGCTCGTCTCGTCATTCATTGCAATAAAAAAAAAACTTATTGAATATTTGGCGTCGTTAGCCTGACTTGGTATTAAAATGTGCTAACTTATTAAAACACCAAGTTTAAACGTTCTGCTTATATCAAAAATTGGTACTAAATTCCAATCCGTATATAACATGCAAATTAATTTGAATATCTAGATTTTGAGGTGGTCATTCAAATGAAAACGTTTACTGAATGAAAAAAACACTTTTATTATACTCAAAATGCGGTGTTGAATGCTAATCTACATAGATATATAAACATCCCGAGATAAACACGTTTATATGCAATCCGATTGCAGCACTCATCAATACGATGTTATACCGTAAAACTTTCCGAACCATATTTGTAGCTCTCAATCAACTCTCTCGATTAACGAAATATAAACTGTGCAACTTACTGCTATGATATATTTGATATTTTTTTATTAATCATGATTTTAGAAAGAAAATATATTAGGTACTTAAATATGTTAAGCTATAATTGACTTAAGAGAAATTTAAATTGAATTAATTATAACTATGGTCTAAGTGGATGAAACAGGATCCTTCTCGGGTCATTCAGATACATTGACCTCAAATATTCTAGTCTGCAAATTGACCCCACAATGGGTGTTGGTAATTGCTAATATTCAACTAGGGAGAGAAATGATTGTGTTAATGTTTTTAAATGCATTCAACAGATAATATAATAAAAAATATAAAAGGATCAGGTGAAAAATTCAAATCAGATTTCGTTTCAAATTCAGATTATAGACAATACTCCTTATGTACTCCTCCTTACCTCGCTTAGACGAAAATCTAGGGTGTGTTACGTAGTAAGTATTACAGTACAAACCACACGTGATACTTATGACTAGCTACTAGTTTCCCACGTTTTATACAGTCATGAAGCTACGTTTAGTCCTCTTAGACTTACAGCATTTGTATTTTGTATATAGGTGCTGATCCACTAAAATAAGTTCCATTATTTTCGACTCCTTATTAGCTGCCTTTAGTAATTCCATTTGAAACTGGTGCAAATCCAATAAGATCCCAGTGAATTTGCAGTTATTTTACACTTTAATTGACTTTGCCGGCCAGCACGAAAGTTTTGGAATAGAGTCGATAAGTCGCACGAAAGTTGGCGCTGCAAGGCAGTAAGTAAATTCTTTGGATGAGGTTTTCAACACTTCCCGAGTTTTCAGCTAATAACTTAAGTATTGCAATGCTCTAAAGTAAAAATTAAAATTAAGCACTTTCTAGTTATAAAATACGTAATTATCATTATAGTTAAATATCGTTAAAGATTTTAAAAGGAGAATTATTGAAATTACTCGAAATGCAATTGTACCTACAGGTACTACAATATGAAAGTGTTTTTTTAAATATATCTAGGTATTTCGAAATTGAAAGAAAATATATTAATCGTAAATTAGTTTATTGTTATAAATCATAGTTTACTGTAGCTACATGATCTACACTTTTATTACCTACCAATCTCCATTACAAACAAAAAAAAAACAAAACTATAGCGATAAATCCTTCTAAAAACATCAAACAACCCGTTTATGTGTGTGCTGGCTTGCGAAGCCATAGCTTGACGGTCCACGCCATCCCGGCGCGAACCAAACGGTTCTCAAATTCGTTTCTGTGCCGCACCGTCAGGCTGTGGATTTGTTTGCCGGCGCGCGTGTTCCCTCCTTCCCACAATCCTGGGTCCTTCCGCCGTGGTGTGAAGAGGCACCTAAGCAGGCCGGCATAATTGTTACTCTGCCTGGGCGGCATTGGCACTTTCCATCAGGTGCAATGCCGGCCATTATAAAAAAAAATGTGTATTGGTAATAAATTGTTTATTCGTCACATCGATACGACCTTAGTAAATCTTAGAGTATTTTATTAGGTATATTACATACTGTAAGACGCAAATAGTATTGCATTATTCATAAACAAGACATTGATACAATGAATGATAAAAGCTAAAATAGGTGCACAATATCTCAGAATATAAACTAACTTCGGAAATAATTGCATGGACGTCATTATTTTTCCATCAAAATTATTTATTCCACGTAAGTAAAAACTAAAAACTTTTATTACATTAAATTCACAATCTACTTAGAAATAAATACAATGTACACTATTCTTGCGCAAAACGGAACGTTGAGTTTGACGTTTAGTCATGACATCTATCGGCAAATACTTACAACAACGCTGAGTTAGCATCGGAGACGAGGCATCCCAACGCCATTTTGTGATTGGCTAATAAAACCAGAAGATTCTCTGGATTGGCTATTTTCAAAATTATTTTTTGTCCCGCAAATATTTTGGCCAGTTTTCTTTATACATGCCACGCAATCGAGAACAAGGTGCAAAGAAAACGGCTTGACGTTAATTTGTCAAACAGATGACTGTACAATCGGTGTATCCGCCTTGAAATTACGTTTTATCATCACTAAAAGTAAGTAAATGTGTTTGTTTTTCAATGAACAAGTGTATTTGTATTATTTGGGAAGTATATTCATAAAAGAATTGTTATGTGATTGTATTACTTTATCCATAGCTTTTCATTCACACTCACAAATTGACGTCATTGCGTTGATTTCCATCACAAAACTAAAAAATTTAATAAATTGTTTCTCGTTTTTACAATGTCAAATACATTATTATTTAAAGTAGTTGCGTACGTACAATCAATTGATACCACTTAAATTTTGAATGGCAACTTTTCCAATAGGAAACCTGTATTTTTTGAACGTTTTAAATTTAAATTCCTTTCTTGGAACATGCTTTGTGTTTTGCATAATAGTGGATAGCAGTTAAGTGCACCGCTCAACCGTTTTTAAAGGGGCCGTAAAACAATAACCATCTCTAAATTTGTGAATTACCAACCATGCTTAATTGGGGACTATTAGGAATATGTGTCAGCGCCTTGCGAACCAGTGCGCGGTTCCGCGCCGGCCTAAATCCATAGCATGGTAATAATAATGCAAGACGCGGTATCCGCACCAATGTAGCGAATTATCACATTTATATTCCCTACATTTCTAGATAACACTGATAAGATAGCATGTGTACTTGTTGTACCATTCCTTTGTAATAAACATTGCTCAAGTTTGTTAAGTCATTCTTTTTAAATTGTTTTAGATAACGGGTCACGATGTCGGCCCAAGTGCAAGCTTTGTATGACTTCACCGGAGAGCCCGGCACCACAGAAATGTCAATAACATGTGGTGAAATCCTCACACTGATCAATACAGAGATTGGCGAAGGCTGGTGGGAAGGAAAGAATTCTAAAGGAGAGACAGGACTGTTCCCAGCAGCATATGTAAGGAAGCTCACACCTGAAGAATCAGTCCAAACTAAAGCGGCGCCACCCGCTCCACGGTATGACCAAGCAGCTGATGACTGGGGTGAGTCACAGTTCAGTGCTGGTGATAACAACTTCCAACGAGGCACCTCACATGAAGACGGCTGGGATGATGACTGGGACGATGACACATACTCTGAGATTGGCCCCGCACAACAACAACACAAAACACAATATAATGCACAAGCTCCCCTTACACCTCTTCCAGGAATGCCCATCAATGATTACAATCACCAAATAGATGACACCACTTCTAACTTCGGGTCTTCAGTAGGCACAGTGAGAAAAAATAAATTTGCTCCTTCTTCCAAAATTAGTGGAGAAAGCTATCTACTCGCAACACTTAATGTAGAAGTACCGGACTCAGATAAAGTGTATATCATCCAAGACGAGGAAGGATATGTCTGGTCTCCTTTAACACAGCCATATTCTGTTACTGTTGCTTCTCCAAAGAAGGAGTCAAAATTTAAAGGCATTAAAAGTTTTATAGCATATCAACTGACACCTTCATTTAATAATATACAAGTATCTAGGCGTTACAAGCACTTTGATTGGCTGCATGAGAGATTACAAGAAAAATTCACACTCATTCCAATTCCGCCATTGCCAGATAAGCAAATCTCAGGTAGATATGATGAACAACTCATTGAACGTAGGAGAGTTCAACTCCAAGAGTTCGTTGATTGGATGTGTAAACACCCTGTGCTATCAAGAAGTGATGTATGGCAGCATTTTTTAACTTGCACTGATGAAAAAAGGTGGAAAGCAGGCAAGAGACAGGCAGAAAGAGACAATTTGTTAGGTCTAAATTATTGTGTGTCCTTAATAGTACCTGAGAAAGCTTTACTGCAGTCCCAAGTGGACCAGATAACTGAACAGTGCCACGGTTTTATAAACAGCATGGATGCGTCTGTCAAAGCTGTATCGAGCATGTGTATAATGCAAACTAAGAGATTCCAGGGACCATACAAAAGTGATTGTCAGAAAGTTGGTGAAGCATTTTACAGTCTAGGAAATGCATTAGGCTTAGATGAAGGATCAATTGTTTCGAAATCTAAATTGACTACAGCCATAACAATGACGGGTGGAGTGTACATTGATATAGGAAGGATGTATGATGAACAGCCAAAGTATGACTGGGAGCCACTTGGTGACAAATTCCACCTATACAAAGGAATTGTAGGCAGCTTCCCTGATGTGCTAGCTAATCATAAGGGTGCTGTACAAAAGAAACGCGAGTGTGAGAGACTGACTGCCGAACATAAGATGGAAGTGGCACAATTGAACGAAGTTTTAAGGAGAACTGATGTCATATCATATGCGCTTCTTGCCGAAATTAATCACTTTAAGTCTGAAAGAACTGTCGATTTAAAGGCTACTATGCAAAAGTTTTTGAGACAGCAAATTACATTTTATAAAAAGATAGTTGATAAATTAGAAACAACTCTGAGATACTATGATGAATAGAAATATTGGTATGACTGAACAAGGGAATTGATTTAAAAAATTATGAGTTGAAGTGGATTTAAGGCGGGACTCTTCATGGATTTGGTGTTTATGGTAAACCATGATTGATACCTATGTCTAGTATTGCTAGGATTTTATAAAGTATTTATGTAATATCAACTTCAATAAGGGCAGACTATGTAACGAAACATTACTGTAATAATTTTTGAATCAAAATTGTATATGAACTCAATCAGTACTTGTAACACTTTTAAAAATATTTAATCCAAAGGATTAGTAAGGCATTAGTGTATTTTATGATATGAATTTACATTGTGATGAAATCAATGACTGAATGTAAGTAAAGTATATAAACATAATGCCTACACATTTGTTTTACATTATATGAACTTTAAAATTTCTGTAAATATTCTAATGTTTCATTCCGTGTTGCGTCATATTATTTTATACAATATATACCTATTTTATTTTTCAATATTATACTAATTGTGGATCAATTATTTTGAGACAATTATTTTGTTGTATAATTTTAGAGTAAGCGTTGTACTATATTCCAGTTTTGTAAGTTATCTTAGGGCTTGCTAATTAAATAAATAATGTAATTCGTTATAATGGATTTTAATACGTCTACAGAATACATCCTAGATAATGCTTTGCCTTTTATCAAATGTAAGTATGTATGGTTGACTTAATAGTATGACGGCATTTTTGTTTACACAGTCTGATACTGAATATTTCCATTTTTTCTAGGTCCATTGCGGAGATTGCGAGCATAATGAGTTTTCGAAGGTGAAACCGGCGTGCGACCTCTGCTGCGTGTCACACAAACATGGCAGAAGAAAAGAAAAAGGACGCGAGCGCACTTCTAGCAAAAAAGAAGAAAGTGAAGCCAAGGAAATCGCGCGATGCAGACTGCTGTAGTGTCAATTTTCTCAAGTGCGTGCTACATATCTTCAACGTGGTGTTTTTGGTAAGAATTTTTAGGAATATATGCTTACCTATATTGTAAGGACATTATGAACCCAGTAATGTTGAAGAAAACAATTTCGAAAACAGAAAAAGCCATTCATTCTAATTTAAAATACAACTTGTGATTAAGAGATCTTCCATAAATGTTAGTATCTTACCTTGATAATTACCATGACTCTTTATGGTTATTCAAAAAACTATCCAGTATCCACATAAATATTGAAAATTTATAAAATAAGTTAACAATAACCTTGATAACATTCCGATATTTATGTTACCTATACCTTTTAATTGTGTTATTTTGTGCATGTTGTGTTTGTTAATAATTAATAGTAGGTACAATTCATATAATATTTTTTTCTGTCATATTTTAAAATAATTGTACAACCGTTAAAAAGCCTTAATTTAAAAAAAAAAAGAATATACATACAGGGTATATCAAGACTGCTACCGAAAACGAAGCCGGGTGGTAGTTTAAGCAACTTCAGACACAATGCAACAGAAAAAATTGCAAAAAAAAAGCGACAATTTTTTTTTTGTTATTTTTTTCCTATGACCATATTTGGGTGGTAAATACATTTTTTCCTAAAATAATAGTGTATACCCTTTTATTTATAAACAATCTAAGGTATAAAAGTGTTTAAATTATTATTTTAGCAAAAACTATGAATTTACCACCCAAATAAAGACGATATTTAAAACATCATAAAAAATAATTGTCGCGTTTCTTTGCGAAATTTTTAGTTGCAATGTGTTTGTAGTCACTAAAACTACCACCCGTCTTCGTTTTCGGTAGCAGTCTTGAGATACCCGGTATACTTGGGACGATACTATAAATCGGCAATGATTTATTGGTAATACTTAAAAATACCAAATTACCAAACACCTAAATACTTATTCCATACACACCTCTTAAATTCTTTGCGGACTTTGACTTTGTTGTGCAATTTATTCTCATCAATAACATAAAGTGTGGGTGTGAGGTCGCCCACCTTGCATTCAAATCTTGACTGTACTATTTGTATTTCATTGCTGTAGGTGCCGGCAAAAAGTAGTTTTGCTTACAATTAAATTCAGAATGAAACTGCCCCTATGTTCTTTTTTATCATCTTAATTTAAGTTATTTATATCAGTAATCTGCCTATTTAAATGTTGATTGATCAACTAAATATCTCACGTATCTCAGAAAAAAATCGCAACACACCTTACATGAAAGGTTTTGGTAGACCAAACCCGCAAACCGCAAACGACTTAAGGCGGTTTGTAGACAAATGCATTTTTATATAGTATCACAACATAATATGAAATAAAGTCGCTTCCAGTCTGTCTATCCCTATGTATCTTAAAAAACTACGCAACGGATTTCGATGCGGTTTTTTAAATAGAGTGATTCAAGATGAAGTTTATGCGTAGAAAGAAAATATAGGGTGACCCAATTTGTAAGAAAATTAACATGTATATACTGTGGAGTGGATCAAAAAACATCTGCACCCAGGCGAAGCTGGGACGGGCCACTAGTTTCTTTATAAGACTAAAATCTCTACACATAAGTAAGATCGCTTCCAATCCTGGCCTTTTGGACGCGTGGTCTGGGTAATCGCGCCCTTTGGAGCTTTAAGCAGCCTTTTCTAAGTATAAACTGATAAAGCGCGCAGTTTAGAAATATGATCAGACAAAGAGATACCTGTAATTATATTGTTTAAAAAAACTTTGTTATCTCTTAATCATACGAAATGAAGATTCAGAGCCTCTGCCTACTCTCATTTGCTACAGGCATGAATTATATATTATGATTAAAAACCCAATTCGTATACTATTTGAAATTTTGCACGTTTTGTTTTTTTTGATAACTTTTGATCTCATTAGCTATTGTTAAACCTATAGCGGATTTCCCTATTCCGATAAACATATCACTTTATACTCGTTAGGAACGCGGTTTAGTTTTCCTATGTGTTAAATCTATATATATATAAAAATGAAACCCGTTTCGCGTTGTCACGGCATCACGTGTGAACGGCTGAACCGATTTGGCTTATTTTGGTCTTGAAATATTCGTAAAAGTTCTGAGAAGGTTTTAGGAGTGAGAAAAATTGGAAAATTTCTAAGGAAGATACTAAAAACCTTTTTTTTGGGTATCGTTCAAGCGTGATGCGTCCAGCCAATATAGGATGATCTTTGTTTATTTGACGGGAGACGTAAAAGACGGTCCAGCTTCAACTACCATCCAACGTAAAATGATCTATCTTTCCATTGTCTTTCAGTGACGGCTGACGAAATAGAACAAAATTAAAAAAATGTGTACAACGTGTATATAATATTATCTAGATACGGCGTCTTGCGCGTAATTTTGTTAAATGTAAAATAAAACGATGTCCATATCTACCAAAATAGCCCATTGTTTTTTTAGATTATTGCAACAGTTTTAAACAAGGTATACTCTATCGAAGCGTTTTGCCGGAGTACACCAAAATATATCTAATTATAATTTTTCGTTTTCATAAACGACATTGTCTTTTGAATTGATACTTTTAGATGCGCTGGGGGACAAATTTAAATTCCGCATTAGTATTGTTTTCAGACTCAAGTATAAAAAAAATGGTACGTTGATGCCGTATCTAGACATTATAATGAAACGATATACAGTTTTATATTTTTAAATATTTGTTTTATTACTTACGTCACCTGGTAAGGCAGTATGAAGGTTTTATTAATTTGTATATGGTAACGTACTAGACGCGACTGCCAACAAGTTTACGATGGTGACGGGTTCAAATCTCAGGGCACACCTCTGACTTATCGGATTAATTTCTACGTCAAATAAAATCCGCCAGCCCGCACTAAGGCAGCGGGGTGGACTATATCTTCTTCTTCTATAATATAAAAATGAATCGCAAAATGTGTTGGTAAGCGCATAACTCAACAACGCCTGGACCAATTTGGCCAATTCTTTTTTTTAAATGTTTATTATTACTTTATTACTAACAAAAAGTAATGGCGTGCAATATTATTTGGAAAAACAGCATTTTGGTGCTGAATTAAGGGAAGGAATATTGGATGAACAATAAAAAACGCTTAAGTTTTTAATGTCAAAATTTCATAAGGGAATCTTTATATGTACATGTATATGGAGAGACGGGATATAATAGAGTGGAAGGTACGGGAGAGGACTGGGATATCTGACAGATTTGATAGGACCAAATGTAAATGCAAAGTGCGTGGTGGCCTGTTGGTAAACGGACTAGACGCGACTGCCAACATGTTCACGGTGGTCGCGGGTTCGAATCCCAGGGCACACCTCTGACTTTTCGGAGTCATGTGTGTATTGATAGTCAATCACCGCGCACTAAAACGGTGAAGGAAAACATCGTGAGGAAACCTGCATACCATAGCGATTTATAAAAATTCTATGGTATGTAAGTCCACCAACCCGCACTAGACCAGCGTGGTGGACTATATGGCCTAACCACTCTCAATCGGTAGTCGATTGTAGAGGAGGCCCGTGCCCTGCAGTGGGACGTATATGGGCTGATACAGAAAATGTAAATGCACGTTATAAGACGGGATGGATAATAAAGAGAAAGGACGGGACGGATCGGGAAGAGATTGAACAGACGGATGAGACGGGATTGAGCCGGACAGTAGGACAGCTACGTCAAGTTTAGGTATACAAGAGCTTATAGGAAAAATAACATGTATTTGGTGTGGAGCACCCAGGCGAAGCTGGGCCGGGCCGCTAGTTTAAAATATTTTACAAACTCTTGCAATAGCCATATCGCAATATCTTAAAAACAGGGACCGAAACCCATTCGACATTACGGTACCGGTATCGACGAATTTCGGTAACCGCTATGACGCAATATAAAGGTTACCCTTATATACGGTAACCGTTTTAATACCGGTAACCTAAAAAGACCTTGAATGCAAAAGAAAATGCGTTGTTGTTGCATAACAAATAAAAATCATACTTGTCGTGTTGTTTACACAATATCGCTGGATACGGTTCATTTCATTTTTGGTGGGTAATTCTGTTGAAAAAATCATGAAATGAGTAAAGATAATTGTGTGGTATAGTGCCATAATGTTTAGTAAATACAAACGGCGGTATAACCACACACAGGCACTGCCTCCGCTTTGACTTATAAGAAACTTCGCATGAAACATAAAGGTAACCCTTATTTCGGTTACCGGTATGATACCGGTTAAATTCTAGGAATCCAATAAAATTGGCGGATACCGGTTACCATTAAAAATACCGGTTTTATTTTTTTCTGTTGGTACCAAAAAATATGGTTGGTATGGTTTCGGTCCCTGCTTAAAAATAATAATATATATATAATATAATCCGTGGTTTTAACAATAACAGTGACCTATGTACAAATTCAATTATTAATAATATATGCTCAATTTCTTCTAATGTTAATTACATACTCAATAAATTACTCATGTGCGTAAGATAACACACGACTTACATTGTTTTGTTAATATAAAACACGATTATCGAGTGCATAAAAACAATTAAAAACATATAAACAACGTCATCTTACTCAAGTGTAAACAAAAATTACTATAACTCATTTACATTATAATCAATACGGCGCGGCGCGTATGTATAAATAAATAAATAAACACCCAACGTATGTATGGTGCCAAAATATGTTGTTTCTGTGATAGTTGTACTAAAATGACTAAAAAGTCGTGATTGTGCCCGTGCCCTGGGGGTTTACTCTATAAAAACAATACGAACTCGTATATTCGGATGTTCGACGGAGTAAGATATAAGATTTCCACCTCCAAAATAAATACTATTCTCTATTATACTTATCATTTTCTCCGAACTTAGGCTATGGTTCCGACGTACTGCAGAGTAATCCAACATTTTGTGAAGTATCTAGTAACATAAGTGAAGTTTTACGTACGGCGTCCGTATGTCCCTCTATGCTGGATATCGGCCGAATAATGTAAATGAGTCATATTTTTGTCATCATCACCTAATCATATGACTTCATTGAAGATTAGTTGTCGTAGATACTGATTACTGACCACCAGCGACTTCCGGAATGAGGATGGGTTTTAAGGAATTAGACTAGTGATTAAAATTCTCAAGTACGTGGTGGCGGTAAACGGATCAGTCGCTGCCAACATGTTCACGGTGATCGGAGGTTCGAATCAAAAGCACATCTCTGACTTTTCAGAGTCATGTGTGTATTGATATTCAAAAATACGCGCTTAAAACGGCGAAGGAAAACATCGTGAGGAAACCTGTATACCATAGCGATTTATAAGAATTTCTATGTTAAGTCTGCCAAATGGTATTAGGCCAGCGCGGTGGACTATATGGCTTAACCACTCTCCATCGTACTCTGGACTGTAGAGGAGGCCCGTGCCCTACAGCGGAACATATATGGACTGATATAGTACAGTCGTACAATACCTCAGTGGCAGCAAGCAATATTAACAACTTGTCCTGTTACCCACGGAACAGAAAAACTAAACGTTTTTGCGACTAACTGTAGCCACTTTTAGGCCTTTTATTTCAAACAATTGAACTACTCATATAAGCCTCACATTACACAAGTCACTCGTTTCTAATCCATTTACTTCGCTTCTAATTTCTAAGCCAATTACACGTTACTAGTATGGAAGTCTATTAGGAGTCCAGAGTCATTTTCGTGGCAATGTAGAACATATGTAAAGTTATCAAATTACTATACATTCTTCACTATGGATGACTGGATATCAAGTCGAATACCATAGGATTTCATTTGTTGTTTTTGTTAGTCTTATACGCCTACGTAAAACGTAAAGAAGTAGCTAACTAGTTCAACATAATTACATCGAGTAGCAAGATAAACTGTATTGCCAATCAACAGTCTTTCTAGACAGCATCGTATTTAACATCAAATGTTGTACATTTTTTAAAATTAATACACCCAAGCGTCGCATACATAGACCTTAACCCATATTAAGATCAATCAAGTCTTGTGTCGTGGGTATCAGAAGCTACAAGAGACTTTCCGTCTCACAAAAATCCGGACCTGAGACAAATACTTGTAGGCCTCACAAACATTTGTCTCCGTGCAGGGATCGAACCCGCGGCCTCTTGATTCACAGCCGGTGTCTAACCAACTGCGCTACGAAGGCTGTCAAATTTCATTCACTTCACCATGCTAAGTTACAATCCGTATAATCCACGGTTGTGTTTCGAATTGAAGGACGTAGTAGCCAGAGTAACTACTGGACATATTGTAATATAACATCTTATATCTCAGGATGGCGAGCGCAGTAGAATCCCAATCATTGTTTTGTAATTCAAGGTGTTATTTGGTTTTGCTAGTGTTTATGAGCGGTCATATCACTTACCATCAGGCGAACGGCATGCTCGCCATTCAAACAAATAAAATAAAAAATACTACGTGAAATGTAATTATATTTACTGTAGATCCATAACAACAAATGCTTTAGTTTGCAGGCGCAGGCGTGCTCGGCGTCGGCGCATGGACGGTGGCCTATCGACACAGATACGTGGCTCTACTGCCAACATTCACATACCCAGCTATAGCCTACCTGTTGATCATAGCGGGGGCTATCGGAGTGCCCCTGTCCGCGCTCGGCTGCTGCGGACTCAAGACTGAGAATAGAACGAGCCTGTTGTGTGTAAGTATAGCATTATTTAATTTTTGACTTGTGGTTTATTGTGTACTAGCGGCCCGAACCGGCTTTCTCCGGGCGCAGGTAATTTTGAGCCCAGTCCATATCTATACATATAAATAAAATTGAAGTGTCTGTTTTAAAAGTGAAAATAAAAAAAATGTCCAACTACATATCGTTATATACACGATACCTGTGCCGAAAATGATATTTAAAATTATTTTGTCTGTCTGTCTGTTTGTTCCGGCTAATCTCTGAAATGGCTGGACCGATTTTGACGGGACTTTTTTGTCAGGTAGCTGATATAACAAGGAGAAACTTAGGCTACATTTATTTTTGAAACATTCTTTTATTTTAGAAAAATAAAGTAATGTTGCAATGCCCGCGCGCAGCTCACGCGCATGCCACCACTGGGCCGTTACCTCGGGCGCCTCCTACCACTTCTCCCACCAACGAATCAATATCATATTTACAAAATATTGTATATAAAGAAATTTTTCAATAAAGCTAATACAAAAAAACTGAAAATAAATGTGTAACGGGAGTTTACCGCCGCTCGCTAAAAGATCGCAGTATGGTTTCGTTACAAAGGTTGATAATTAAAATAAAAATGCAAAAACCAAAAAAAAAAACCAAATAAACTAATTAACTTTTGTTAATTCCACGCGGACGAAGTCGCGGGCACAGCTAGTCTTACATATAGTCTTTTGTTTACTGACTATTTTATTTAAATACAATCATGTATGACAATCGAGTTAGAAAGAATAGCAAATAAACATATTAATGAATTTGTTGCGAATCCCACGGGAGCACTGTTTTGGGGATGATATAAATACTGTGTGTGAATCTCTATAATATTAGTAGGATTGTAAACTAAGGATATACACACGGTTCTAGGTACAAGAAAGAAGTATACTGGCGATCTTAAAGGCAATATTTAACTGACAACTATGGGAAAAAATTATATCTTAAAAGAAGTAAAATAAAATATGGCATCAAACATTAAAAAAGGCGATAAAATAGGTTCATCAAATCTGATATTAATATCCATGCATACTGCAGTCCAAAAAGACTAAGCCAATAATTTCAAAGTTCTTTAGAAAGTGGTAACGACATGATGATATTAAGCCATAAAACGATCGCTACGAGTTAATCAAAATTAATTAAATATTAATATTTGTGTTAAAATATGAGAATTGCATTTATCGCGCCATAATGTATGCAATAAAAACTTATCTATTGGATTAATTTTATACAACGAACGCCGAATTGGACAACCGTTACATATAATTTAGTACTCCTTTGCATAAGTACGACTAATATCACTGTGAGTGGTTTTAATTCATATTATGACTCCACCCTGTAGGTATTTCCTTGAACGAAGCTACCGCAAACGCTGTGCTACCCTTGACTTTCCCATGTGCTGTGCCATTATACATTCACACAAAGTGCCGTTAGATTGGCTGCTAATGGGATGGCTGTAAAATTCCACATTCTATGCTTGACTAGGTATTTATAACTCGCAATTTGCAAAATATTGCGAATCTCGACAGCAGTAGAACAAAAAAAATTTCGTCCTCATACAGTAACCTAGATATAATAAATTATTTTTAATGCTCTAACAGTCACATGAAAAGTGATTATTTTATAAATAAATAAAATTTAAAATTGTACTGACATATTAATGACTATTATAACCTCTTATTAAAGATAGATAGGTTATAGGGGCCGGCCAATACAATCCTTGAATAACAATAACCCAAAAAACGAGCGTAGTCATTTTGATAATAATCCCGTATAAATTTATTTTTCAAATGGTTCATTATTATAAATGCCATTATTTTAATGAGCAAATAATAATCAGTTTCAGGCAACAATAAACCTTATTCCTTTAAATTAACATTTATTATGTTTTTGGACCATACTAAAATCAAATAAGACCGCTTTTTAAGCCGTTACTAATAATCTAGTGTACTTATATGTATTTGATCGAAGAGCAAAGGATATCATAGAGTTAAGTTACCTACATTATTAATATATTTTTTGCAGTACACATATTTCCTGTTGATATCGTTCATGCTGGAGGCGGGTGCGGGCGGGTTGGCGTATTACTATGAGGTGGCGATAGAAGACGAACTCCATGCGGAACTCAATGACACTTTCCTTACAAACTACGCATTGGACAACGCTGTTACCAATGCCGTCGACAGCATGCAGACAGAGGTATAAATACGTTCATATCTTAAACGCCCGAATACTCAAACGCGAAATAAATATTACGTTGCACTTATGACTTAACTACGCAAATCCCACTTAAATATACTAGCATCTTAATATTTGAACGGCGTTTGAATATTCGGGCGTAAGTAAGTAAGGGGCGGCGTATTTCTTTCTTCATACCTTGCAGTATCCAGCCAGTGTTACACTTTGCACTGTGCGTCACTACTGCTATGGAAATTGAGAAGGCAGTAAGTCAAAGAAGCGCATTTTTTAAAATTACTCTTTTGGAATGTACGTTAAACATGCTTTATTTCTATCTAGGTTTCGTAAATCAACGTAAATTATAACTGAATTTTTTTGTTCGATATTTTATGTTTTTCGAAATACATTCCATCAAGTAATTTTTAAAGATGCCCAAGTTTGACTTACTGCCTTACATAAAGGTATCTTAAAAATAAAACCGTCTAAATATACAGGGTATATCAAGACTGCTACCGAAAACGAAGCCGGGTAGTAGTTTAAGCGACTTCAGACACAATGCAACAGAAAAAGTTGCAAAAAAAAGCTACAATTTTTTTTTGTTATTTTTTTCCTATGGCCATATTTGGGTGGTAAATACATTTTTTCCTAAAATAATAGTATATACCCTTTTATTTATAAATACTCTAAGGTATAAAAGTGTTTAAATTATTATTTTAGCAAAAACTGTGGATTTACCACCCAAAAATGACGATATTTAAAAAATCATAAAAAAAATTGTCACGTTTCTAGGCGAAATTTTTAATTGCATTGTGTTTGTAGCCACTAAAACTACCACCCGGCTTCGTTTTCGGTAGCAGTCTTGAGATACCCGGTACAAAAGACAAGATTTAATTTATTTATAGTATAAAATACATATTGTCATAATACATATTCAACATTATATTTTAATACTTATTGTAGATCGTTTACGTTCTTTTGGCGTCCGAATGCGTTGTCATGCTGTTGTCCAAATATTTGGAAAAGTTTTTCTCTCTTCAAATATTATTATCTTGGACATGTTAATACTATTAGATTACGAGTCTTATACTATAAGATTACAAGGATAAAACAACAAGCATTAATTTCAAAAAATATCTCAAACAATACGTTATGTATATATATTTCTTAATTTTATTTGTAGTTCCAAAATTCGCCACACTCCAATAGATGTAGTTTACATTATTGAGAGTAGCAATGTATAGAATATGCTTACATTTTTTTTAACATTGTTGCGAACAGTATGTCCGTTCTATTAAATATGTTCTATAAGGGCCAACGTGGTTTTTCACACGTATGTTGATTCCGTGACCGTGATAAATTTGTTTACATTACTCGCCAGTTAAAAATTTCGTGGCTCTCGGCCAAATCCTATTTTTTAGCTATTAATTTAGTAAGCCGTTTTGTTTTTCGGATATTTTTACCTGTACAATCTCAATGTTTGATTGTATCTTGATTTTTGAAATATTTAAGTAATGACTAATGTGATATTTAGTCTTGATAAGAAAAGACGTCACGATATGAGATGACATCACAAGCGAAATCTGTCTTTATTCTGTAATCTGTGTCAGCCCATATACCTCCCACTGCAGGGCATGGGCTTACTCTACAATTGCCAGTACGATTGAGAGTGGTTAGGCCATATAGTCCACCACGCTGGCCTAGTGCGGGTTGGCAGACTTACCCATTGGCTTGTATATGATACTCAACTTCATTTAGCGTAATTCCACTAGACAAGTTTAATCAAAACTCATTTAACTGCTAGCTGCCCTTTCTTTCTCCTTATTTTATGTCCATCCAAAGGTTGTCTAGTAAAGATCGCTTTATAACGATCAGACCGCCTTTTGTACTTAATTGATGTTATTTCTTTATATTGTGATGTTCTATTTGTTTATGTACAATTAAGATTAAATTAAATAAATAAAAGTATCTACGAACTTTACTGGTGTTAGGTCTCTCATATGTGAGAGGCCATCTGGGTAGGTACCACCGCAATGTCTATTTCTCCCGTAAAACAGCAGTGTAAATGCACTGTTGTATTTCGGATTGAAGGACATTGTAGCTAAAGTAACTACTGTACATATTGAGACTTAACATCTTCTGTCTCAGGATGGCGAGCGCAGTGGAATTTTGCTACTGTTTATGAGCGGTCGTATCGCTAACCATCTACCAACGGCTTGCTCGTCTCGTCATTCATTGCAATACAAAACAAGAAACAAACACACGTGTATATTGCAGTTCAAGTGTTGCGGCGCGCTTCGGTTCGACGACTGGCGGCGGAGTCGCTGGCACGAGCACGACCCGCGCCTGCTCGTGCCGGACTCCTGCTGCAAGACCGTCACACTGCGCTGCGGCACCAGGGACCATCCCTCCAACATATACTACAATGTAAGTCATTTCATCATCACCATCATCATTATCTCAGCCACAGGCAGTCCACTGCTGAACATAGGCTGAATATTGTGATGTTCCTAACAAAATATACAATGTTATACTGGGTATCTCAAGACTGCTACCGAAAACGAAGCAGGGTGGTAGTTTAAGTGACTTCAGACACAACGCAATAGAAAATGTTGCAAAAAAAAGCGACGATTTTTTTTATTTTTTTTCCTATGGTCGTATTTGGGTGGTAAATACATTTATATCCTAAATAATAGTGTATACCATTTTATTTATAAAGACTCTAAGATATAAAAGAGTTTAAATCATTATTCCAGCAAAAACTATGGATTTACCACCCAAAAATGACGATATTTAAAAAATCATAAATAATAATTGTCGCGTTTCTATGCGAAATTTTTAATTGCATTGTGTTTGTAGCCACTAAAACTACCACCCGGCTTCGTTTTCGGTAGCAGTCTTGAGATACCCGGTATAAACCAGTTCTAGGAATTATTGATAAAATTGGGAACTGCAATTAAATCCAAGTGATCACATTGAGAAATGGTTTAATAGAGAACGAACACAGACGCCCGAATACTGGAACGCAACTTTAAAATAAGTTGCGCTTATCTACGTTAAATCCCGATTAAATGTACTGGCTAACAGCCGCTGCCAATAAACAATCCCAATCCAAAATTTGCTGTTTTAGATTGACAGCTCAATCTTTTTTCTGATACTATATTGCCAATAATCAATCTCAGTAGTGAAAAACTATGGCAACATGACAAGAGACCAATCGAAAAGTAGAAAACAATCCAGATTGACTTCAATCTAATTTTTTCGATTGATTATTGGCATAGGCCGTTAGTGGGCCGTGCGCTGTTAAGAGCAACTTATTATTTGAATTGCGTTCCAGTATTCGGGCGAGATTGTTGCCAAGTCCAATATGCTTGTGAATAGTTGGTATTTGGTCCCTTGACCTTTCCTTGTAGTAGGATTTGAATTTAGAATGAACTGACAATATATATAGAGATATTTTTGATCCTTTGCTAATAGTAGATAAATTTTATTTTATTTTTTGCTCATTTGTATACATACTACATTTATTATATAACTGACTAAAACCTGTGTCACACAATACAGTCCGCAACATAACGTTTGACAGTCCAAGTTACGTAATTTCACGAACTAATCCAATTTCAGGGTTGCATACGTCAATTTACGAATCACATACGGGACCACTTAATAATCCTGGCAGCGGTCGGCGTGGGCATGTCAGTGATACCCATATTCGGGTTCCTATTCTCGTGCGTGCTGTACGTAAAGATCAAGCACGTGCTGGACTGACCCCGCGCCGCGCCGCCACACAGCCGCAAGGTGGCGCCGGCGCGCAGGCGAGCCCCGTCAGCACCCGCGTCAGCAAACACGTCAGCAAACACGTCAGCGTCAGCGTCAGCACCGCACCGTCAGTCGCGACACAAGCGCACGCGCGCGCCCTGCCCGCTGCACTCGCACGACACGCCCATACCCACCATCAGTGATAGCGTCAGCATATAAACTTATACACCGGTAAGATTCGTCTCATACCCCCAGTGAACTTCATCATCATATCAGCCCGTAGTTATCCACGGCTGGACATAAGCCTCTTCTCTATCGCGCCACTTGTGAACTTAGCTCGAGGTATTTGATAAATTCGCATTAAGTTGACAATTGGTATAATTAAGATCACCATTATGACCGTTTAAAATATTTGTTCTGAATGGGATGTTAATCTAACTACTATGGAATTAATAAACGATTTCTATCGCTATCTAAGGATCGAGGAAATATACCAATCGGATCATATTTATCGCCATGCCCAATTAGTGTATTTTGATTCGTTTATATTTGAAAACGATCGGCAGAAAGCGATTAAATCGGTTATTAATGTCGGCAAATCTATCGCAGATAACGCAAGTTTTCACATGGTTGAATATTAGAATTTTATGAAGCTATATTAGAACCACTCTGAAAAGGATCTTTACAAAAATATGTTGAGACAATGTCGCTTCCATCTCGTACCCTTGCGTCCTGGGTGACTATTGTGAATGGTAACGTCTTCACACAGATACAAAAATAATTATTTGAGTATCCGCTGATTCCTAAACAAAGGGTTAAACACTATCGAGACAATTTCCAGATGCAGTTGTCAGCGATAGATCAAATATTGAAATCAGATGCAATGTATATTTTAGCCAACTAACCAACTGCGGTAACAATTATAATTTTCTAAATGTCGTTCACCTAACCTCGACATAATTTCATTTAATGTGTTCATCGAATGTTGCATATATTTATAGATTTTAAAAATATTCGTTAATAATTAAATGGTAGGAACCGTGACCGAATTTATATCAAAAATGTATCTAAGTCGTACATTTGGGGATAAATAATAATTTAATTATACTAACGATTGTAGAATACGATGGGGTCGTATCTGAACTATTATGTTGAAAAAAGCATCCATTTTGTAATGTGTTCAATTGAAATGTTGATTTTATTCACTATCAATATAACTATCAGATTGGCCCCAATAAGTGTTTAATGGTGCTATAGATATTTTGTTAGCTGTACAGTACTGTGTATCGACACATCGAATAATGTTTGGATAGCCCTAGATTCAAACAATATCTGTACAGACTAAGTTAATGTAGATAAATTGTTGAATTTCCTGTTCCAATAAATATGTTGTAATAACAAAAACATAATATAGGATAGAACTGTTTTATATTTTATTATTTATGGTTTGGTACTGGCAATTGTGGGAATATAACATCTATTTGAGTTGAATAAAAACAAATATCCAGCGCTAAAATAGTAATTTAAAAAAATAGAAGAATAACTATTAGGATCTACTTAAAAAACTGCCTAAAAGAGAATAACTATTGCATAAAACTATTACTTTTAATTTTTGTTTTGTAAATTTATAAAGTCTTGAGGAAATAAATTGGGGCGGAAATAACGCACTAAAGTTATGTACACGATTTTCAAGCACTCGTGGAATCAGTAAAGTGAGTGGAAGATAGTGTGACTACATAAAAGTGAAAGAGACAGAAACAAACTGCGGTACTATACCATGTTATAAATATTTTGTTCTACATATCCGCTCTAGTTTAATATCTCAATGGTATAAAATAATGTTTTGTAAAAACTTAGATATTAATCCGTGTTTAACCAAATATTTGTATGTAAGGATGAAATGTGCCTTATACGTTATAAGATAGTAAATGTCTATATCTATAGAAAACCAGACGTATGCATGTACATGTAATAATCCTGTTGGTAAATAGATTATAATGATAAAAACATATTTTTGATTCAGATTCTAACCGTAAATTTTCTTTTTTGCGTATAATTTAAATTTATTTTTAAAAAACATTTTCACATAATTTGAATGCATACATCATAGGAAATATGCGGATTTTGGGCCCGCTGTTATTACATTGTATAAAAACATCGAAACTTTACTACTTATACTTTTGGTGCTCTCAGAAATATTTCTCATATTTACCGCCCTAGTAGATACTTGTGCTCTGAGATATGTTTCGCATATTGATAACGAGAATATTGCTTAACGAAATCTCCTTCCATACTCTGTCGCCCTAGTATTTTTTGTGCTCTGAGCGTTAAAATCTTATTGATGACATAGATGTAATAAAACGTCCATGCTTTCTCTGTTGGCCCAGTAATTTTTATGTATCTTCTCGGTGTTGCTTTTCGTTTTATCGGATTTTCAAATCACAACAGTGCTAGTAAAATAGGTAAATTCCACTTGAAAAATCGAGTCAAATATCCTACTGCAATAATAGTCTTAAAGTTGTAGTTGACAAGTGTATAATAATGTGTACAGTGCTGGCCCAAAATCCAAAAAAATACATGTGCTAATACCCACTACCGTACAAATATTTGTCCGTGTGGGGATCAACCTTAGACCTTTTTACGGCGAAAGCTAATATCTTGGCCTCCGCAGTTATTGGCCGTCATACACTAAACTTGTTTCACAAAATTGTTTTTTAACATAAACAACATACCGATTATACATAATTATTCTATTGACTCCATTTGTATTTTATTAAAATTAATATTTATTTTACGGGACGGGTACTTAATATTAACTTTTCTCTGGTGTCAAAATGTAATATTAATTATTCTCAGTTTGGCTAAAGTGGTGAATTTTATTAAAATTACCAAGACTTTTTTGCCAATGACATTTTAACGTAAGGAAAATAAATTATGTTTTAAGATGGAATCTCAAGCCCGTGTTTTGCATGTTAAACCTTGGTTGTTTTACTTCATCTGCTATAAAAGTTTAATTTGATAGTTATTAATTGGGTACCAATAACATTCTCGCTGCAGAATTTTTATTAAATGAATATATCAATGAACCCAGAACAACCTCCCCTCAATTTACAATGTACTGAGTATTTCATGTTCTAATTACAATCAAGCGATGACTAATAAAATTTAATCAATAAAATGTTTATTCCCTATTTATTGATTCATGTGCTTGTATTATTTGTTAAATTTATCTTGAAACGAGGAGAATCGCTTCACGTACCGCTTCGTAAGAATCTCACGCACATCTACGGTACAATTGGCCACAAAAGTCGCATAGTAAATTAAGAAACGGTAATGAAATGTCAGAGTAACTTAGTGATCTGATTTCATTATGTATTATGGAATTGAATTAGTACTTTTTTTGCTAATTGTACTGTACGCATAAGCTGAAACCAAAGCGTTGTCGACCGTATCACTAAATGTACTGTTGAATTTGTCTTAGATTTATAATTCTTGTTATTTAATACAAATTAACAAAATTACTTTGGTTTTATTTAATATTCCACTACCTTGACGACGAGTTTGATGTACTTGCGTCGTAGCTCGTCTTAACGAGTTATTTCCAAATATTTAAATTACTAGTTTAAATAGCTTGAATACCAGTAAGACTGGAGCGATGTTTTCGTGCAAATATTACAATTAACGTATTCATTTGAATAGGAAATAAAGTTAAGTGTGCCATAAAAATATAATAATTGACTAATAATATAATAGGGTATCTGACTATGATGAAAATATGAAACATATTGTTACTAGATTAACGGTAAATATTTTTTTAAACCAAATGAACTAATAAAGTGTTTAAAACAATGTTAGATTGTCTTAAGAAATCATTTTAAAATTAAATAAATTTTCGAGCTTGACCACGTGACTAAAAACGCACGCCAATGGTTGCATTTAGAGTGACGTCACTTTCTTGTTGTCAGTTGATTTTTAGAACATTTCATGAGCGTTTTCCTTTGTTTTCGCAGTAATTTCTAAAATATTGATCACATTGCGCCGCTAAGGGCACACTACGAACACAATTGTACGATAGAAACTAAAATATAAAAGCTGACAGTGAAAACTTCGCAAAAATAGACGCGTTAGTGGTCGGACAATTTTTTTAAAACAACCCTGACTTTTACACTGCTCAATTAAATTATTAATATCAAACCTTATAAACATACATATGTAAATATCACTTATACTGACACAATATCAGTTATATTATAAACTAAAGCTTTTTCGAGTAGCAGGTCTCTCGTATGTGAGAGGCCGCCTGAGTAGGTACCACCGCAATTCTCCCGCCTTTCCCCCGTCTATTTCTCCCGCCAAATAGCATTTTAAATGCACTGTTGTGTTTGGGATTGAAGAATATTGTAGCCAGAATAACTACTGGACATATGGAGGCTTAACATCTTATGTATCAGGATGGCGAGCGCAGTGGAATGCCAAGCATTGCTTTGTATTTCAAGATGTTGTTTGGATGTTGCTGTTCATGAGCGGTCGTATCGCTTACTATCAGACGAACGGCACGTTCGTCTCGCCCTTCAATGCAATAAAAAAGAAACTAAGCTAACAATGTATGAAAAATACAAGTACCTAATTATTGTATTCCCCTATTATATCATTATTATACGAGCGAGTTTTAACCACTTTACCCGAATCTTGGTGTTCTTTGGAATGCTCACAAACATTTTATCCGGTGTTTTAGTAGATGTATTCTTGTATTTTGAGACTACACACCTGTATTAATATGGATAATATGGATGGGAATAATTTTCGCAACTTTTGAGGGAGCGGCTCTGTAGTATTTACAAATGAAACAGCAACGACAACGGTTCAAAGTGTAATGAATTTTCAAAAATGACACTTATAACGAAGCGCCTGCAGGAATTATCATAATTTAGGAATGCTTATTTATTTAATTGATATTAATAATATACTTACTAGAGTGTAATTATTATGAAAAATTAACTGAAACTATAAAATTAATGGAAGAGATGCCGCAACAACACCATTTAAGGCATTTTTAGCTGTAACCTAATCAAAGTTATTCTTGATAATGAATGAAAATGTTTGTTAAGCAAGAAATTGACGCAATAATACCACGTGACCCACACATATGGCGTCTATAGCGTTTTGGCGGTCTTATTTATCATTCAAACTTCAATCATGATTTGTATTGAAAATATAGCAGCTAACAAAGAAATAATCAAATTGCAAGTGTATTATGGTAAACTGAACAATTTGAGATTCTTTCCAAAAAACTGTCAAATACCCTATTGTGAAATTTAACTTATTTATTTATTCATAACTGTTCATATTAAGAAATTATCGAAATCTTATAGCGCAAAAAATGTTTTCTTTATGTTTAAAGTATATAAAACATTGACATAGTTAATTCATAATAAAACTAATGTTATTCCCAATTATATATAGCATTGGGAAAACACGCATAAAATTAACAAAAACTCAGAGATAAAGTGATTAAAATGAAGGAACGCAGGCGGCAGGAGTTTCCCGACACAGGAAAACTACGCCCATAGTTTGACGGGTTTTCTTCCACGTTTATAAGAACTAATTATAAACAATTAACTTACAAAATAAGTAATTTTCCTCAAAATGATAAGGGAGTTAAGCCTCGAGTTGTTAAACCTACACTTTCTTGGAACCCAAAGTGACCTTCGTAATTGACCAACAATAATAAATTCTAAAACTAAATCGCAGCCTTTAATTTATAAGCAATAACAACATTTGTCATACAGTTTTATTCAAGTGACGAAGTACATATTTATATTTTAAATTAGACACTACCATTATAATGTTGGTAACATGCGGACACTACTTTATAACTTGCAATAATAATAATAAATATAGCCAGTTTTGCACCACCTGCTGATATCCAAAAAGATTAATATAACGACGATCTAGCTAAGATCTAGCCGAACAGCCTTAACTTGCTTAAAAACTGGAAAGTCCACTCGCCAGACTAATAGCATTCTTCAATTCGTATTTTAATCCCCGTCGCCATACGTCTGTGTATTATTGGAAAGACATCATATCCGTCAACGCACCACGATAATAAATTCATGACCTTCTCGGCCGAGTGTATTTACCACTCAATGACCTCGACCACACCAAGGTGACCACGGGTCGGCGAACATATCGTTTGATCACTCGATAAATAATATCTCCTAGAAGGCTAGAACAGTGGAGACGCACATAAGATTACACAGAATTAAACGTACAGAGGAAAACAATAATTACAGATGGTAAAACGTCATTACATCCGCGTGGACGATAATGAACTTATTACGTGTAATTATAATGAAAATATTTTGCTTTGAAATGGTCAGTAGATCAAAAGCAGCTGATACGAGACTGTGTGGTGATCAATATAACTAAACGGACTGTTGCAGTTGAAAATAGTGAGCGCGTTTTAGTAGAATAGGTACGTTTAAACCAAAGTATTCGAATGCAAATAAAATAATATACCTATTTAATAAGTATCTAAGTGTTTTCCTGTCTGGAATTTTTAATAGGTTTACAAGATTTATCTTATTTTTAATTTGTATTCGAAACAGGTTTATAAGAGGTTATCCAACGGAACATGAAGATCATCGCGCCAGTCAATCGCAAATGTACATCGCACTGAGTCAGTCTCACGGAAAAATTAAGTGCTCATCATGAGAAAAACATTGTTGTTATTTTTATTACTCGTGACTTATGAGTGTAATGCTGGTGGACTGTTAGAAGGAATATTGTCTGGTGCAAATGAAGTGCATAAACAAATACACGGCGCGGCTGGTTCTATTATTGGTGGATTGACCAATGGCCTAAACTTCAACGTTCAGGGAGCCTATGGAGTAAACGGGCCGAAGAAACCAAACAATGGATATGGACAAAACAAACCAACCGAGACTGTCGTGGTAATCGTTGAAGAGGAACCAAACAATCCACCATCTCATGGTCGACCGCCACACCAAAATGGTTACGGTCCTCCTCACAACCGCCCTAACAATTTTAACAATGGTCATGGACATGGACACGGCCACGGGCACGGACATGGACATCAACACCACCAACAAAATGGCAACTGGAATGGAAACAACCAAAACGACAACAACAACTACCAAAACGGTTTTGATCCCTCAAACCAACCAAATTATAACCCTAATTATGGCCAGCAAAATCGTCCTGGCTTTAACAATCAGAACAATAATGGGCGACCTAATCGCCCTGGCCACGGGAATCAAAACAACTTCGGCAACCCAAACAGGCCAAATAACTATGGACTACCTGACCAAACCAACTTCCAAAATCCCAACAATAACGTGCAGCCTGGATTCGAACCAGTAAATGAACCAAACTACGGAAACCAAAACAACCATGGACAACAGAACCAACCCAACCAAGGTAAACCAAATAATTTCGGGCAGAATAATAATGAACAGTCTTATAAACCCGGATTTGACAACCAATCGAATAATGGAAACCAAAATAATAATGTGCAAGGTAACCGACCAGATTTCAGTAACCAAAATAATCGACCCAATCATGGGAATAACAATATTGGACAGGCTGATTTAACAGAAATATTTGGAACCCCTAATAATCAACCCAACAAGCCGATCTTTGGACAACAACCCAGCAATGGAAACCACGAAGTCGGACAGCCGAATTTAAACAATGACGGACAAAATACTCATCAAAAGCCACACAATCAGAACGATAACTCTCCAAACACGGAAAGTAACCCATCTCATAATACGGAAGAAGCAAATCATAAGCATGAAAATAAACCAACAACTACTAAAAAACCTGACGACGGACCGTTATTTGTGCCTTTGAATCCTAACCAGTACACGTATGGAGGTGACAAAATTGAGGTCAACGCTCCTAAAAGAGAAACCAACGATAAGCCAAAAGATGACGAAGATGAAGATTTGGGAATAGATATAAGAATCCAAGACAAGTAAAATACTTGATAATTTATTTAGAAAATTATTTTACGTTAAAATGCACCTCTATTTCTTCATAACATGCAAATAATAAGACACAGATTTATAACATTTATACTATTGAAAAATAAATCTTGTATTTCCTTTAACAAAACATTAGCCTTCATAAATATTGCCTCGATTGGTCAGTAAAAAATACATAAAAACATAAACTGTGATTCATGCGTAATTACATCTGTCTATCAAGAACAGTTGTTGGATCAGATTGTTGCAATAAATGTTTTCAAAATATTTACCTGCAAATACGACGGACACGTCTTGTTCTTAATGATTATTGCTATTGTAGGTATTCTAAATGATTTATTACCTGGAAAAACTTAGTGTTGGATGAAATCATGCATGGAAAACATGATTTTCTCATAAATAAATATTAATAAACAGTTTATGAAGCAAGAATACACGACGATTTCACTTAATATCATATATTAAGCAAGAACACGCAGAGAGGGTGTTTTATAAAATCATATTATGTACTTTTGATTAGACACTATTGTCATTTTTATTTATTGTTCTTTGTTGTGAATCGATTTGACATCGTATGGGTCTGATTTCTAGCCTAGAGAGAACAATGCAAATTTTTAACGTTTTACGATTTAAAAGTTCTAGTTTCAGTTGAACAGGAATTAAGACTGGAATTAAGGAATTAACAGGAGTAATAATTTATGCGAACTTTTATGACACTAACTGCCATGTTTCTTTATGTCTGTGCAATGAAAATAGTTTATTTATCACATGGGCAATTAAATTACTCTTAATAATTTTCAGTACTTATTTAGAGAACACAAATTAACTAAATAAGAGCTTACAGGTTTATGAATGTCATATTTTGTAAAATAAATGTTCTTAGAATAATTTTAAAAAATATATTCACATAACAAGTTTTGAAAAGTTTGCGAAAGCAATTGAATGTTAAGTTAATTATTTATTATAGATACGAAACCACAGGGCATAGTACAGTTGAACCGCGTTTAAATCGAACCTACAGCCTCCAGGCCAGAAATCTAACGTATAACCCACTGTGCTCACGGAATATTAAATGTTCTAATTTTATTATTACATCCACTTGTACAACCTCCGTATCACTTGTAAAAAGTCGAGAACTATTTTATCACTTATGTACAAGAAGATAAAAACAAACCTCAATAAAACTTCGCCAAGATAAATCATAATTTTAAAAAATAGGTTATCTAATATGTGTAAATCGCTACACAAAATATAGCATTTTAAAGATTAAATATAATAATAAATATATGTAATACTACATATTACATTTCTCATAAGTGTATAGTAACACACACAGTTAAATAATCAACAACAAAAAATAATTTCGTCTGATCTATAGTTTTACCTTCAATTACCACTGTTAAACTTATAATTTGTAGCTCGTCTTAGGCTCTCCACTCTATAAATAGTGGTGGGACTTAAGGAGAATATTATTCTACATAGAATTAATCATATATCAAATACTATTTTTTTATTAAACTATACAAAATAACTGACATCATAGCATTCTGTAAACCGATTATATTTACTAAAAATATTTACTAATATTCATTAAAAAATTCCACTTCCATTTATTACATATCACTTTTCCGTATTTTAAGGTTTATAAATAAACCCGTACCTGTGAATCAGGAACAGTAATATAATGTTCAGATTGGTAAAAATATGACTAACAGGGTATCTACTTACGTAGTATAAAATTCCGTAGTGACTCAACGAACCTGTTCACATTACACTTTGACGCCAGCGCAACCGTAATTGTATAGATATCGAACACGATATCGTCATTACCATAAATCGCCTTCGCCTTAAGTGCAAAAAGCGTCAAGTCAAATCGACAACAAGCAGATTCCTTATTGTGCGGTCAGCTGTTTTCCAACAAACACACTATCGCGTTACTATTTCGTATAATATTAATACGTTACAAAAGATTCCTTTAAATTGAGTAAATCCTGTCATGAATGCATTACTCATCGCGCTCGGTGCTCTGGCAGTAGGAAAAATCCACGGACAGGATACAGTCGTCTCGTTCATTATAAATACTCAGAGACCGGCGATATATTTTAATCGCAGACCGGTCGTTTATCAGGAAATAAGTGAGGAGTTGCAACCACCAAAACAACCTTCATTCCAAGATCGTGACAGGTCGGAGGCAATCAGCAGAAGCAACTTAAATCTTCCGTTCCGGTCGAAAACTACAGAGAATAAACAGAGACTTACAAGTATTGCAGTAACAAGACAACCCATCAGAATGGATCTACCTTCAAACACAAGGAATGAAACCAGTCGGCCCAACGCAAATAATACTACCGCGCGGAATAATAATAAACAAAACGAAGATTTGGCGGCAACGTCACCACCGAAACAAGAACTACCTGACAGTCCAAAGGATACACCTGCGAGGGATAATGTCACATCGTCAGAGAAACCCAGTAGTACAGTAATAACTCCAACACCAAAAGCAAATGTGACGCTTGATGAAAGGTCGAATTTTGATGGAGACCAATGTCCCACTGGCTTTGTTCGGGTGAACGGAAAATGCGTTGAGGAAGACTGATTTTAGAAATGCATTGTGATGTGAAAGTGCAATCTAATAACGGGACGTGCGTGCTGTGTGGCCAGATTTAGCTGGCCAAAATACTCGTGTATAGGCCTCGACTACAGGAGTATGTTATCTATAAAGTATGATAAGCGAATCTCCAAATGATAATACTCTGTGTAATGTAAGTGGAAGTTTTAGTTTCAACAATGTGATTTATAGAACTGTTGTAAAATAAATATATATTAATAATTATAGTAAAGTAATAGTTGAATGTAAATATTTCATTTAATTAAATCAACTCAAACTGGAATATTGCCATACGGATATACACCATTGCCGATCAAGATATATTCATAGAAATAGAAAAAAAAACTTATATTAAATTTATGCTTAAAAAGAAGTTACTTTTTATACTCTTAGCTTCAAAATGAATATAGGTATCGATAAATATTGAAAACACATTAATATTAATTTAAAGAACTTGTTATAATTATAATCCTAACTCTATATGTGAAAAAACAAAAAATGAGTATTTTTACTATTACGAGTACATTTTATGGGGTAAATTAGAACTATTGATAATGTAAAGATAATGTTTATTGAGATTAAATTTTTCTTTGTATACTCTTTTGACTTTTCATTAAAGGTTAATAAAAAATGTGCAATATATTAAAATGGCATGAAATTAACCAAAATGAAAATGTAGAACTTATGACATAAAAATTAAACATATTTCATTCATAGCATAATATTGTCTTTTTTAAACAAGTTGTTTGTTTTTGTTTTATATTTTATAATATTGAAAGACACGTAGGTATTTGGTACTCGACGTCATCAACTTCCGGCTAGTGAACAAAACAATGAAACAATGGTAGGAAAACCCAAATTAAATGCCCAGAGCATACCTTAAATATAACTAACTGGTGATACTACTTTATTTATTATGTAAGATATATTTTTTCTAAACGGAAAATATGACGTCAAACACGTATAATGACTGCTGTTTTTAGAAGCTTACATTTATCGCTGTTATTAGAGCGTTGGTAAAATTGAATAATAAGTGCTATCGTAAATTCATTAATTACTGAAATAACTGTTAGACAGTTGAGAGTATAAAAAAACGTGAGACATAAATACTTTTGGGGATATTATAATGTGTATTTTACGATTAGAAAACTGAAGAATCGGGTTCGAAACCGAGGTCGGGCAAAGTGAGATTGAATTTTCAGTCCATTATCAGTCAGGAGTCAGCAATTTGTGCCCAATATGGCAATATGTTCGCCGCCTCTCACATCGTGGGACGGAATACACAAGGCAAAATGTGGCTGTCCTGAGGGCGCTTCTGTCTACCCCTTCTGGGAAAAAGGCGTGAGTTTAGGTATGTATATGTTCATGTATTCCACTTCTTAGCCAAAGAAAATAATGATAGAAAGTTAGAGATCAACTTAAGATGCTGTTGACAATTGCGGTTAATATGAGACTAAGCTATTGCATACAATAAGACAAACAACGCAACTCCAAGGCATTACATATGCATTAACAATAGAAATAATTGCTGCCCATGAAATCACGTCACGCTGTGTGAACATGGGTTATTTTACACACTGATCATACACATCAATATTTAAGACGATGATGGCAGATGATGTTGCCCGTTGTTATCCAGAATTATTTATCATCCAGAGATCCCAGGTTACTAGTAGAAATATCTATGGTGAGATCTGCTATCTTACTATGCCACAATGTGTAATATTTTAAAGGTATTATATACAGGGTATATCAAGACTGCTACTGAAAACGAAACCGGGCGGTAGTTTTAGTGACTTCAAACACAATGCAACTAAAAAATTCGCAAAGAAACGCGACAATTATTTTTTATGTTTTTTTAAATACCGTCATTTTTGGGTGGTAAATCCACAGTTTTTGCTAAAATAATAATTTAAACTCTTTTATACCTTAGATTATTTATAAATAAAAGGGTATACACTATTATTTTAGGGAAAAATGTATTTACCACCCAAATATGCTCATAAAAAAATAACAAAAAAAAAATTGACGCTTTTTTTTGCAACTTTTTCTGTCACATTGTGTCTGAAGTCGCTTAAACTACCACCCGGCTTCGTTTTCGGTAGCAGTCTTGATATACCCTGTATATACTTAAAGAAATGTAGAGTCTGCCAACCCCCACAAAGCCAGAGTGGTGGAATATATGGCCTAACCACTCGCACACGAACCCATGCCCTGCAGTGGGATGTATATGTATTGGGCTCAAGTTTAATATACATTTTTATCCATCATATTACGTCAATTACAATAAATCTAAATATCTGTTTTACTCATATACTATTTTCACAACTTTTGTCTGAATTACACTAAGACTCCAAACTTCAGGTTAAAATATGAAGTGGTGTTATGAAAAATACTTAATTTTATACATAAGATATAATTTATAAATATGTGTAGATATCGGTAATCACTGATACTTATCATACACTCGTAGGATATTCACTTAAGTCTTAGAAATCTAAAGTTTGGTAACTATAAAGCTTAGAGTGTATATTATAAATACTCTAAAGTCTAAGGTATAAAGTAAGCTTCTGTACTTTCAACCTCCAACCATAAAGAGGTGAGGTGACATTTCTATAGTTTTTTAATTGATTTGTAATCCCCAACTTAGACCTGCTAGAACTTAAGCTACACCTTTTTAATTTGCAATTAGGGTTTACAGAATAAGTCACTTGACTCTTCATGAGATTTGATAATTTTTCAACAGGAAAAGCGTAATTATTTTATTTTTCTTAGCATCGTTTTTTACGAATAATAAACTTAGTGGGACTAAACTAGTCATAGCGAATTCCAACTTACCATTCTATATACATAACCACATATTTTTTTTATTTTAAGCCTATAAATAGACAACCTAGATAAGCCTATAAAGTATAACAGGCACAAGATATGTTTTAGTAAGCCTAGAATATGACGAGTTTTTTTAACATAATGGAATTATAAGTTGTTTATTGCAATTAACTTACACGTGTAAGTAAATTAGCAATATGCTTAATTATAGGTAGTTCGTCACCCTAATATCAAAACAGTCTGAAACTAATTTGGTATTAATAAAACAATGGTGAAAATAATATATTTGCAGCCAGTTGCGTTGGTTCCATGCATCGATATCGATAAACAATATTGGTTTTATTGAAACCCTTCCTTCAGTGGGTTTGGGACCTCAGTGGAGAATTACAGAGCGCATGAATGTCCCTAAAATAATACCTGAACATATTATTATTATGTATTTTCACATAACAGGCGCCACGGCACCTCCCCCTGATCTAGTTATTAGAGCTCATTCCTGTGGTAACATGCACAATTTAAACACACCATCTTCATGTGATTGTACCCAATTGAGAAAAGTCACCTCCACAAAATACCTAGGAGTCATAATAGATGAGAACCTTCGATTTAATGACCACATTACCTCGCTCTGTACAAAGGTCAGAAAAATAATACATATAATGAAACTTTTACGAGACGTTGCACCTGTTACACTACTAAAGACCGTATATTACACACTGTGTTAATCTATAATCGGCTATTGTATTTCGGCATGGGGTGGAGCGGTATCTACTCAACTTATAAAGCTAGAAAGAGCTCAACGTGCGGTTCTAAAAACTATGATTGGAGTCTCCTACCGCTTTCCTACCATAGACCTATTCAATAAAACCCAAGTACTCAGTGTTAGGCGACTATACATCCTTAAAACTGCTCTTGAAACACACAAAGAAACACTGAACGCAAATGATTATTTACATATGCTCAAAAGACGTATCTTTCAAATACCTGTTCACCATGTAAGAAAAAGTTCTCGTCTTATGCGAAACCATTTATTTACAACCGCATCAATAGATTATTTAACATCAAAGAGTTACCAGTGAAGCAGGCGAAATCGAAAATCCAAAAGGGATTGTTGAACTGGTCTTATAGTTACACTGAAAATTTTATGAAAGTGTTTATAACCCAATGTTAACGATTTCTTTTATTTACTTTTAAGTTTATTTTATATCTTGATTATTTATTTTATAATTTTAGTATACAAGTATATTTGTGTAGGTACTTCAAAATCTGTGTTATTACCTTCAATAATAAATAAAACTGTGTCATTTTTATTATAAGCATTAAGTTCATTTTGTTTTTTTGTTTATTTGTTGTGAATTAAAAAGAAAAATAAGCAATATATTTTAGTAATAGTTTTTGTTTTCAAGTATTTATTTTTGGTATCCCAAGAAACAGGCTTTGCCTAGTTTGGGTACCCTTAGAAAGTGTTGTATTTTTAGTTTAAGAAATTCCCTGTTTGAATTTAACTATGTTTTAACAAATTGTAAACTGATTTCTGTTTAATAAAGATATATTATTATTATTATTGTCCTGTATAGGTTTACACTCTCAGCATTTAGCTGGTGTTGTGACGGCGGTTACGGGCCAAGGCCAAGTAACCGTCATCTATTGATGACTTACATCGGGTTCAGGCAGTTGGTCATCACTTTGCAAGAACTTCCTTACTGTACGACAAGTGTTCAATATTGCTGCTTTTTGCATGGGAATATATATATTGGGGGGAAGGTCTAAAAGTTTTATACTATGATGTAAATATTTAGGAATAACACCTGTTGTAGAGAGTATAATGGGCACTATAAAAACTTTCTCCATTCTTCAAATTCTGGCTATTTCGTCTTTAAGATCTGTATATTTTGTAACTTTTTCTGTTATAGTTTTTGTAAGATTATGTGTATTAGGGATGGCAATGTCAACGATGTATGCTATTTTATTAGTTTTATCTTGTATGGTTATGTCCGGTCTATTATAGGGGATAGTTCTATCTGTGAGTATTGCGCGATCGTAGTACATTTTATAGTTATTGTTTTCTAGCACGGGATTTTGTATGTATTTGTAATAAGGAACAGGTTTGGCCGTATCTGCTAACAGTTTATATTTTAAAGCTAATTTTTGGTGGATAATGTTTACTATTTGGTTATGTCTGTGTGTGTAATCAGTTTGGGTTAGTGTGGGGCAAGCTCCTGTGATATGTTGGATAGTTTCTGGCAGTCGGTGACACTTACGACATTTGTCGTCTGCAGCTGCTGAGTCTTTAATAATGTGTTTCCTATAATTACGAGTATTAATTATTTGATCCTGAATAGCCAAAATGAAACCTTCCGTCTCAGGAAATAGATTACCGATCACAAGAAATTTATTAGAAGCCTCTGCATCGATATGGGATTGTTCTAAGTCAAAGGGATGTCGTCCATGTAATACTTTAGCTTTCCAACAATTAACCTTTTCTTTATTATAGTCTGTCTGTCTGTTATCTGTATTTTGGGGGATTGGTGTCTCGGATAAATTTAGAGGTGTGTATTTTATATCATTTTCTACTATTGTTTTATGTATACGACTGATAGATGCTTTAGAATGAAAGAATGATTTTAAATTATATATCTGTTTTTGTAGCAAATTTTGAAGATCTATGAGTCCTCTACCTCCATCTTTTCGTCTAAGAGTTAACCTTTCTATTGCTGATTTTGGGTGTAGATGATTATGTTTAGTAAGTATGGTCCGGGTTTTTCTTTCTAGGTTATTGATATCGGTTTTAGTCCACTTTATGACCCCAAATGAATATGTTAATATAGGGATAGCATAGGTGTTTATTGCTTTTATAAGATGTTTTCCCGTTAATTGGCTTTTTCTTATCCTTGTCACGCGATTCTTATATTCAGTGGACAATTTCAGTTTTAATTTTACGTGGTCTAGTTTTTTTAACTGGTGGTAGCCTAAGTATTTATAAAGCTCATTTGGTTCCATGACGATATTATTTGGTTATCGGTTATAGTGTAATTTTGTGATACTATTGTTCCTCTTTGAATATGTATTGTTTTACATTTGTCTAAACCAAATTGCATATTAATGTCCTTACTGAAGTTAGAGGTAATATCTATTAAATGTTTCATGTCTTCTGAGTTATTAGCATATAGTTTAATATCGTCCATGTAGATCAGATGTGAAATTAAGGTGTTGTTATCGGAGTTTTTAAATCGGAAACCTTTTTGGCATTTGTTCAACAGGGATGATAACGGATTAATAGCAAGACAGAACCACAAGGGACTCAAGGAGTCACCCTGATATATTCCCTTGTTTATAGCTATTTCTCTACTAACTATTGATTGCGTGTTGTTTTTTAAGTGAAGATTAGTGAAGATTCCACATTTTAATAATTTCCTTCAAAAATGTAATTAAAGTCGGGTTTATTTTATAAATATTTAATACTTTGATTAACCAGGAATGTGGGATGCTATCAAAGGCCTTTTTAAAATCTATGTATGTGCAATGGAGATTTCGTTTTCGTGAATTAATTTGTCCGTGAATAGTAGAGTCAATAATTAGTTGCTCCTTGCATCCCTTGTGGTTACGTCTACACCCTTTTTGTTCTTCTGCTATTATATTATTTATTTCTAGATGTGTATTAATTTTATTAGTTATTGTTGATGTTAATACTTTATATATAGTAGGTAGGCAAGTAATGGGTATATTGAGATGGATCGTGGAAATTATTTGATTTAGGGATCATATATGTAATACCTTTAGTAATGAATTGTGGTATAGGTTGTTTCCCCAGTATGATTTCGGTAAAATTTTTAGCTATAAATTTATGTAATATGTGCAATTTTTTATACCAAAAGTTATGGATTTTGTCTATTCCAGCAGACTCCCAGTTTTGTAGTTTAGCAGTTGCAATTAATATATCCTCTTCAGTTATCTCGTTAAACTCCATTTCATTGATCATATGCCACGTTGCTTCTTCATCCTTTATCCATGGTGCTTCTTCGTTATGAGAAACTGTTTCCTCCCATATATTCGACCAGAAATCTTCTAGGTTTTCTATTCTTGGTATTTCCGTATTCCCCTGATCTGTATTCTTCTGTGAGTTTATTTGTCTATAAAATATTTTTTCATTCGTTGTAAATAGTGTGTTCTGTTGTTTCCTCTGTAAACCTTTTTTATATCTAGCTAATCTATGAGATTTAAGTGATAATTTCTGTTTCAAAGTGTCTAGGAATTGTTCTGGCAAAATATTACTATTCTCATGTTTTGTGTGCACTTTATTCTTACTAAATATATTTTGTACGTATTTAACTACCTTTTTCAATCTATTTCCGTGGATATATTGTGTAACTCTACCTATGTCAGCTCTCAACTGTGAAATATTTTTCTCAAGACGTATTTGCCATGTTGGTTTTTTATTAGTGCCTTTCGGCCGCTGCTGTGAATGTTCTGGCAACTTGTACCCTAATTGTTAAGTAATCACCATTGCAGTACAGTATACGATAGTATGGATATCCATTAAATTAGCTTCTGGATTTATAAATTGGGTGAGTATATTATTATTCAATATATTTAAAAGCTGTGTCAATGTTTTATTGTATCTTAGTTTTGGGAGTGGAGGTCTTAGGGATGGATCTATGCCACTATATTTTATAAGTATGGACTGTAGATCATCATACAATTTTTGCGTCGTACCATCAGGAACAGGATTTTCGACGTTTTTTATATCAGTATTACCTGATGTTATTATGTCACGAATTGTCGCTGTTACATTTTCGCGGTTGTTATCCTGATTATGGCGAGGTGTTAAATGATCCGTATTTGAACTCGGTGACACTAACGGCCGATGCCAATAATCAATCGAAAAAATTAGATTGAAGTCAATCTGGATTGTTTTTTACTTTTCGATTTGTCATTTACCATGTTGCCATAGTTTTTTCACTACTGAGATTGATTATTGGCAATATAGTATCAGAAAAAAGATTGAGCTGTCAATCTCAAACGGCAAATTTTGGATTGGGATTGTTTATTGGCAGCGGCTTGATGTCTTGATTTGGAAATCTGTTTTGCGATTGTATGTTATTACTATCAACTAAGCTTAACGAAACATTTGAGGTGGAGGCTTGTTCTAATTTCGAGCGTATTTCTTCTTTTATGTTTTCTAACATTTCATCTGGGAGGAATTTATTTCTAATAATGGCGCGCCTTTGATCGGCGATTCTTTGTTCAGTTACATTAATACCGGGATATTGTTGAATGAAAAGTTCGTGCAAAGTTTTTCTATAGGCTGTCATGTCTGTCTCTAATTTAGTGATGAGATAGTAAGTGCGCATGATAAAAATGTTTACATCTGCTGTCCATTTCATGCGTACTCTTGCTTTTCCAGCTTTAGTGGACGCAGGTAAAAGGGCATTCGCCTCCCGCGTAACACTTAACGCTGGAGTTGGAGGGGAAGTGGAGTCTCGAGATTCTTCATCAGTTGCACTAGGTGCATAAGAAACGGTATTTGGGCTGTATGGTTCTATTATGGGTGTCATTGGGGTTTCTGGTCTATTGTCGGTCAGTCTGTCATGTACGTTGGCTGTCATATCTTCGGGTGACCCGGTGGGAGCCCGCCTACTCAACTCCTCACCGCTGACGGTTCGCATGCTGAAACACCCAGCGTCAGCTCCAGGTGTGCCCCGGCGATCGCCCCCGGGAAGCGGCCCTCTCAGTTTCTTTCTAGAACGGGTCTCCATGTTAAATGGGTTACCATTGCCACGTTAGCCACATCAGTATGTTATACATTGTGTTGCCCGCCCCCCACGTGATCAGATGTTCGATCAGGACGTGTGGTTGGATTTTAGGGGGCTTATTATTATTATTATTTCTAAAAATACAATACAATGGAAGAGTCTGTAAGGGTCAAACTCCCCGAACATATACCATCCAAATCGGTGATACCCAACAAGGATCAGGTCAATAGTACCCTGACCCGACAAGAATGCATGAAGCGGTTGATGAAATTGGATGAAGCAAAAGTAATGTGTCAGAATCGGGCAAAGTGGCGATCTATAGTCTCTGCCTACCCTTATAGAATACAGGCGTGACGATTATGTATATATGTATTTATTTCTAAATAAAAGTTTACCTTTTTAAATATTTAGGCAAGTCTAAATTGGTACCGAAAATCAAGGATTTAGAAGTAGCAAGACTATGCCTAATTCGTACCATAATTTTATAACAAAAACAGGCCAAGTGCGAGTCGGACTCGCGCACGAAGGGTTCCGTGCCCTAATAAAAGAAACCCTAAATTTCACGTTTGTTCCTGTTTATTAAGATTGAGATAAAAATTGCTTAAAAATTACGTTGAATGGGAGACCCCCTTTCATATTTACTTTGTTTTTATTTAATTATGTATTTATTTTTAAAGCTAATATAAATAAGTACAACTTAATAATATGTTACCGTTATTAACATTGAGCAAAAAAAAAACGAAAATACACGTCTATTGTATGTGCTGTAGCTATCACGGCTTATGAGATACAGCCTGGTGACAGACAGACAGCAGTGGCTAACGGCCGTTCTCTATATCCTATCTTTAACAAGAGGTTAAAATGGATATCGTTACTATGTCGATACCACTGTATACTTTAGTAAACAAAGATAGACATACGATATTATCTTACCTAGATATGTATAAATATATGCACCATATCTAAATATCTCTGTCTTTATTTACTGAAGTAAAAAATGTATCGACATTTCGAGAGAAATCTCTTGTTAAAGATAGATAGATTATAGAAACCGGCCGTTAGTAAAAGAGTCCCGTTTTTACCTTTTAGGCACGGAACCCTAAAAACGCTCTAATTGAAATAATTGTTTAAAAGTAATCTTATACGGAAAAACACCGCGTTATTCTATAAATAAGTATGATTATTATTCTGCAACATTTATTTATAAGTTATAACTTGTATTTAAGCCTTAAGGGGACGTTAAACTTTGAACTAACATTAAAGGCAGTAACTGCGCAAAGACTGCATCTTAAAACAACATATTACTAAGGAATATTGCAGATTGACCACACACGGATAGTAGCAAAACCAAACATCACTATGAATTTTTTAGCCAGAGTAACTACTGGACATATTGAGACTTATGTCTCAGGATGGCGCGCGCAGAGGAATTTTGCTACTGTTTATGAGCGGTCGTATCGCTTACCATCAGGCGAACGGCTTGCTTGTCTCGCCATTCGATAAAAAAAAGAACTACAAAACAATGCTTGGCATTTGACGGCGCCCGCCATTCCTGAGACATAAAATGAGTCTCAATATGTCCAGTAGTTACGCTGGCTACACCTTTCTTTAAACCGGAACGGGTAGGTACCACCGCAATGTCTATTTTATCACATATGAGAGACCTACCACCAGTATTTTGTTTATTAATATGGCCATATCTGTTGAATAAAGTAGGAAAATGACAAGGAAATCATTAGGCCTACACGTAAGGGCTTAAAAAACCAGTTTAATTCCAATATTTACCTATAGCATCGCCGCGTTGTGCTGTTTACGAGCATGACATGGCAGGCAATAATTATTCTGTATCAGCCCATATACGTCCCACTTCAGGGCACGGGTCTCCTCCACAATCGACAGTGCGATTGAGAGTGGTTAGGCCATATAGTCCACCACTCTGGCCTAGTGCGTGTTGGCGGACTTACAAACCATAGAAATTCTTATAAATCGCTATGGTATGCAGGTTTCCTCACGATGTTTTCCTTCACCCGTTTTAGTGCGTGGTGATTGACTATCAATACACACATGGCTCCGAAAAGTCAGAGGTGTGCCCTGGGATTGGTGTTCGAACCCGCAACCACCGTGATCATGTGGGCAGCCGCGTCTAGTCCGTTTACCAACAGGCCACCACGCACTTCACTGATACAGTACAATAATTATTACCTATGCTGAATTTAAAATATCCCGATCAACAAACGACTGTTCTGAACAGTGGCGTAACTACCCCATCAGGGGCCCGTGGCAAAGTTCATCAAATGGGGCCCTTTGTATACGTAAAAAAAAAACTTTACATTCTAATTTCGTTTTTATGAATCTTTTTATAAGGTGGTATTTGTAAACGGACCAGACGCAGCCGCAAACATGTTCATGGTCGTATCGGGATCGAATCCCAGGGCACACCTCTGATTTTTGCGTGTATTGATATTCAATCACCACGTACTATGACGGTGAAGGAAAACATCGTGAGGAAACCTGGATACCAATTACCATAGCGATTTGTAAAAATTTCTATGGTACGTTCAGTCCGCCAGTCCGCACTAGGTCAGCGTGGTGGATTATATGGGCCCGTGCCCTGCAGCAGGGTTAATATGAGCTGATACAGTACAGTACAGAAATTTTTAATGGTGGCTTTTGAACATAAATATATTTCTTCGCAGTTGTAGCGACTCTAAGTTGCTCGTAACGTCTGCATCATTCACAATGCGGATGGCCCGCCGCTGCAATCCATCCAAGGCATCAAGTAGGTACTGAGTGGATCTATCCCAGAGGTGCGAGCAGTATTCCATACCCGGCTGGACCTGCGCTTTATACAAGCGATGTAGTTGACCGGGCGTGAAAAACCGACGCACCCTGTTCAGGAATCCAACCCTGCGTAATGTGGCAGATATTCCGCCGTTGATGTGATTCCTTGGATTGAGATCACAGCGGATATGCACACCAAGGATACTCAGGTCTTTCTCCATTGAGAGGGTAGCACCCTGAAGTAAGGGGAGGGGAGAGAACGGGGACTTTTTACACACCTGGGTTTTCTTCGCATTGAACTCGACCAAATTCCTGGAACCCCTTGTAGAAATGAGATCCAATGTCCGGTTGAGCTCAATGACAAGATTTTCGCATACCCTCATAGGGTCGACCCGGCAACTCGGAGGTATCGGCCCATAGTGGTATCGCCCATGAACCATGCTATCATCTGCATAGCAATGAATGTTGCCTAGCGACAACATATCATTGATATGCAGAATAAATTGGGTAGGCCACAACACCGAACCCTGAGAAACTCCGGCATTTACAGATAAGAGCGCCTAATTGTGTTTGTCGACGACGACACGTATTCTACGCCCATGCAGAAAGCCGGAAATTCATGAAGACAGGTTGTCGGGCAGACCATATGCCGGAAGCTTGGAAAGAAGACCACGGTGCCAGACCCTATCAAACTCCTTGACATATCGAGGCACACAGCAAGTGCCTCGCCACGCCGGTCAATGATCTCACCCCAGCGATGCAGGACAAATGCTAGAAAATCACCCGTTGATCGGTTTTGACGGAATCCTATTGTGTGATCATTGATCAACGAGTGATCCTCCAGGTAGCGGATCAATTGAGCGTTTATGATCCGCTCCATAACCTTACAAATCACTGGGGTGATAGGGTCTGACTGATCACCCTATCTGGCGATCGGTTGCACCTTGGCCGCCGTCCAAGATTTAGGCGCAACTCCTGTGCGCCACGCTCGAAGGAGAAGGAAGACAGGAGACAACTCCGCTACACAAACTCTTTGAACCACAACTGGTATTCCATCCGGACCATTGTCTTTCCGCACGTCGAGAGACCGAAATTTATTCATCTTTATCCTTTTTTTGTCCACTGCTAGATATGGGCTTACTCCAAATTGCGCCATTTCACCGTGTTATCAGCTTGTCGCATCCAGCATCGGGCAGCGACCCGATGCAAAATATGTAAAACCCCATAGGTTGTCGGGTCTTCGATAGATGTGGTCAGCGCATTGCTACTTCAGCTTGGTAATCCTGTTTGCTGTCTATACTTAGGTTTTCGGACGGATACGCTCATTACGGATCTTATCTTTCAAAAGAAACCGAGCATAGCAGACTCCATAGATCGCTGAGCAACCTTGAACTGGTTGACCAGTCGTACTGTAAGTGTCCAAGTCTCAGCACTGTAGGTAAGACAGGTAAGACGCACTGGTTGAAAACTTTCGTTTTCTAGCTTTGTGTAAAGGTAACAAGAAGACTCGACGTAGTTTACCAAATGCTCGAACCTCCTCGTAGCGTCTTTCTCAATGCTGTTTCTATCTTGTTAACGGGGCTGCCCCAGGTAGGCATATTCAGAAACAACTTCCAGCTGGTGGCCACATACAGCGACAGGTCGGATCAAGGTGATGGTTGATCATTACTTTAGTTTTGTCGAAGATAATTTTATGATCTATTCACTGTGAGGCTAACACCAGGCCGTGCAGCATCGTCTGACTGTCGACATCTACGTTCGTTTATTATTTTATTTATGTATTGTCACTGTCTTATAAAAAGTTGGCATTGGGCTTACAGTGACTTTTCTCTATCACAAACAGTTTCACATCGCATCTTTTTTTAATTACACCTGTCTGTAACGTATGGAGATTTAATATTTTCCACTCCTATTAAAAAGTTTCAATTTTATTTTTGTTCGTTCTTGGTTGTGATTGTTTTGAGACTGAAAATTGATTATCTCCGATTTTTAGCTTCATCCATACGTTCATTTCTGGGACTCTATTTACTCGCCTATTCATCAATAAATTGCTCGTTCCCAAAGTACTGACTTATTTTAGGTAACCTTCTATTTTTTGCTTCAGAATTCTTTCTCTTTCGGTCTTCGCTACCACTTAGGCAAATAGTTGCTTTAACAAGATATGTTTATATTTATTTATTAAACTATTAGCTTATTATTCATTGCATTGTAATTTATTGGTTCCTAACTAAGATTAGGTATACTATAATGAAACCAAAACAAAACATTTAAATCAAATATTATCGTGAAATGTTAGCTATGTTTAAAATGTAGCCAATTATTTATTTGTATTAAATAATTGGCTACATTTTAAATTATTTATTGATATTAATATTGTCAATTTATTTATTGATGTTACATTATTCTCTGCTTACCCTGTCTGGCTTGAGCCCGAGGCCCTATCGAGCTGGGGCCCTGTCGGGCCTGAGACCCTGTCGGACCAGGGTCCTGCCGGGCCGGGGGCCCCTAAGGCCGGGGGCCCGTGGCATTTTGCGCACTCTGCCACCCTATTGTTACGCGACTGGTTCTGAAAATTCCTATCACCGTAAAATGAAATATCTATGCCATATATGAATGAAGAGTTTGTTTGTATGTTTGTTTGTAGGTTTGTTTTATTGAATACCTCTAATCTCAGGAACGACTGGTTCAAAATGTTTATTTTTTTTTTGTGTTGGGTTGGTATCGAAGAATGCTATAGGCTATATATCATCACGCTATGACCTATAGGAGGATAGCACTAGTGAAAATCCAGCAAATATGAGAAAGGTTTATTCGTTTTCATGGTTCGATTGGTCTCAAAATCGATATCTGAGGAATCCTTTGCCAATTTGAAAAGTGTATCTGCACCGGGACGAAGCCGGGCCGGACCGCTAGCGAGTATAATTTAAAATTAGGCCTGATTACGTTACTGTACAAATTAATTTCGAACATTGACCTCTTTAAAGCTGGCAGCGTAAATCCAATATATTTTATCTTTGCTATAGTATACAAGATGTGGTCACCTTGAACAATTTTTGTTAAGTTGATAGAACGGTGAAATGCCGCGATTTCCGTTTCTTTCTCTAAGTAACACACGCCTTTTCACAGGAAGGGCTAGGCAGAGGTGCAACCAGGACATCTACATATCGGCTTGTATTTTCCCACGACGTGATAGGGGCGATCCTATCATCATAAACCCGACTCTAGGCGGATAATGAATAAAAAAATCTAAATATCACTTTACCCGACCTGGGATTCGAACCCGAAACCTCAGGGTTGTAATCGTACCGTAGTACAACTGCGCCACCGAGACAATGAATTTATCCTAAGGACAAGCACAAGCTTCTAAAACGTGATATTTGTATCAGTATCTTTTATTTTAATAATCAATGAAATAAGACAGGAAAACAATATTCCATACGAATTCAAGATGTATTTATATAACTATACTAGTTGTTAGATAGCCAGACAAACTTTTAAAATGTAGGTAATCATAATTCTTGAATCAATGTTTGTGTAGAAAACTGCTCAGTAGGTAGGTAAACAAAAAAAATACTTCCAACCATGTGTGTTGGAAGTATTTTTAAAGTAATACTTTTGCCGTACATTACTTATTGTCTTCTGACTTCTGTGATTTAATTATTTTAAATGATATTGGATACCCACACCTTGTATTTTATTAAATGAGCACATGATTTTTCATTAACGCTTGAATGTATATTATAATAGTAATATTTATTACGTAAAAACATCTAAAATTACTTAAATTATATATCTTTACACGATTTTAATAACTATCGAGAGCTTAGAGCCTGGAGCACAACCCTACACAGAACGCACTGGATATTTGGCTAGCAACACTCTCCGCTAGTGTCAAATAAATAGGTAACGAGGAAGCCGGCGATCGTGCTTCGTTTTTGTAAAATAATATTTTTTTGATAATTTATTTTTGAAATCATAACGTTTATAGGAACAGACGTGCCACTTAAAACTTTAAATTATTATTGACAATTTACAACTTTTCATACTGTACTTTTATTCTGAAGATCGCCGAGAATTTACCACGTGTACGGGTTGCATGTTGTTCAAGTCTCAAGAACAATATTTTTCGACAATTAGCACTTACTGAGCTTCGTCTCCGGCCGCGGGACTATAACCTCACTAGCGTACACGAAAACTATTCAAGATGTCCATCAAGACGGAAGGAGATCTCCGCGATGGACTATCGGCCACTGAAATTTTCGCGAACAGCGAGGGTCTCACTTATAACGACTTCCTGCTGCTCCCTGGCTACATAGACTTCACAGCTGAAGAAGTTGACCTGACTTCACCACTCACCAAAAAGATTAACTTGAAGGCGCCCCTAGTGTCGACGCCCATGGACACTGTGACTGAAGCGGACATGGCCATCTCAATGGCTCTGTGCGGTGGAATAGGAATCATTCATCATAACTGCACTCCTGAGTACCAAGCCAACGAAGTTCACAAAGTCAAAAAATACAAACATGGTTTCATCAGAGATCCGGTATGTATGGGCCCAGAAAACACAGTAGCGGATGTTTTAGAATCTAAAAAGAAGAATGGATTCACAGGTTATCCTATTACTGAAAATGGTAAATTAGGAGGCAGACTGATTGGTATTGTGACATCACGGGACATTGACTTTAGGGAGGGTGACCCTCATCTCAGCCTCAAAGAAGTGATGACCCCCATAGAAGACATGATCACTGCACAGTCCGGAGTCACACTTCAAGATGCTAATTACATACTGGAGAAAAGTAAGAAAGGCAAGTTGCCCATCATCAATGGAGATGGTGAACTTGTAGCACTCATCGCTAGAACTGACTTAAAAAAAGCCAGGAGCTATCCCAATGCTTCGAAAGATTCCAACAAACAGTTGCTGGTGGGAGCTGCTATAGGTACCAGGGAAGCAGATAAAGACCGCCTCAAACTGTTGGTCAATAATGGTGTGGATGTTATTGTACTAGATTCATCACAAGGAAACTCCATATACCAAATAGAGATGGTAAAGTTCATTAAGAAAACCTATCCTGATATCCAAGTTGTGGGAGGCAATGTAGTTACCAGAATGCAAGCAAAGAATCTTATTGAGGCAGGAGTAGATGCACTGAGGGTTGGCATGGGAAGTGGTTCTATTTGTATCACCCAGGAGGTGATGGCATGTGGTTGCCCACAAGCAACAGCTGTCTACCAAGTCTCATCCTATGCCAAACAATTCAATGTCCCAGTCATCGCTGATGGAGGCATTCAGTCTGTTGGACACATCATTAAATCCTTGGCCTTAGGTGCTTCAACTGTTATGATGGGCTCACTGTTAGCTGGCACGTCTGAGGCTCCAGGAGAATATTTCTTCTCTGATGGAGTAAGGCTGAAGAAATACAGAGGAATGGGCAGCTTAGAGGCCATGGAAAACAAGGATGGCAAGGGCTCAGCTATGAGTCGCTATTTCCACAAAGAATCTGATAAACACAGAGTTGCTCAGGGGGTAAGTGGCAGTATAGTAGATAAAGGTTCGGTGCTCCGTTTCCTGCCATACCTGCAAGCTGGCATGCAGCATAGTTGCCAGGATCTTGGTGCGCGTTCAGTGTCCACTTTGCGTGACATGAGCTACTCTGGAGATCTGAGATTTATGAAGAGGACATATTCTGCTCAACTCGAGGGCAATGTGCATGGATTATTCTCATATGAGAAAAGGTTATTTTAGTTAAAATATACTACTTTATTAAGAAAATATTGTATCCTAATTTGACGCAAACATACTTATGTAAGTAAACTTGATGGAATTTGCTTTATTTGTATATTGGTCTGTGAGACAAATAGTAAAGGAAATCATTGCTAGGAAATATAGTACTATTTTTGTTTCTTAGTAAGTAAGGGCTTTGTAATATGGACCAGAAGTGAAAAATATATATTATGGAATAAATATTATGAAATGGCAAAATATGGCCTTACTTTATTGACCTATAAACCTATCTAACAGATATTCATAGAATCCTTTGTAATCTTGTTAACAAAAGGCTTCTTTAATTTGAAGCCTCCTAACCCAATAATAGGTCTTTGTAGATATACATGCTTACTTTTGTACTAGGTATCTATACTAGTAAATAGTATATAAGTATAGTAGTAAGCAGCATTATTTTTTGGATGTCTGAAGAACATGTAAATACATTTTAATAAATTGATAACAATCCGTACATTAAAATATTAACATTGAATTATCTGTATCATGTAAAATCCAGGCACTTGCCTTAAAAATGGGAACCAATATTCTTGAGTAGAAGTGTTTGTTGTTTATTGGGAGGGATGAAAAGGTGCACAAATGAAATGAACATTTTATTTCTAATAATCACATTTTATTGGAATTATAAATGCACAAGCTGCGCAGCATGATTATTATCATTTCATAATAAATATCATAAAAGTGCTAAATAACTTAATAAAAAGTATACGTGCTACAATCTATTATTAAGACTGGTGCGTCCGAAATGTAATTAACATTTTGTAACCTGTTTTTAGATTTATCTAACGCAATGCGTCTTGCAACTGTCAATACTTTGGCCTATAATTTATATCAATACTGCCGAAAAACGAACTGACTCTAGAGAGCAATAACACTAAACAAACTAAAAACAACATCCTAAATACGTCCAAGACTAAAGTAATTAATTTCACGAACCGTTGATAAGCATCGATGTTATATAATAGCCTCGAAATGCTACAAGTCAATCTTGCTGACTAAATCAAGACAACCTAGCTGTTATTCAGTATTCACCAACAGCGCTGAGATTAACGTTCGCTCACATTGTAAACAACCGACACGCGCCCGTAGTTGAGTAAGCAGATACTTCTGATCGTTTCATAATAAACAGCAATGCACTAACTATCTCGCAGAAATCCGCACTACCAAACTGATGACTTACATAGAACAAAATATTCTACTAACGCCATTGATTTAAAAACTAAGGATAGGCCCTTCAGTACGTTGGGTACGTCAAAAAGACGCCTGTGAACATCGCGCCATCTGTTAGATTTTCATGTAACTACGTAGTGTGCTAAAGGATCCGACCGTCGACGTAACTTTGTTACGTCGTAGTTATTTAAACGTTAAATTATAAAAATTTGATTTGATTTCTATGTATATCCATAAATCAGGAAAAATATTTTTTTACATTACATATGTTGTATATTAGTTATGTAAAATAATATGTGAAATATAGTGTGCAAATTGATAACAGAAAAAACATCATATTAAAGAATTAAAATAAAATGAATAAAAAATAGTAAATCTGAAAATTTGTAACGTCTTAGTAGGCCTTTTTATTAAATGGAACACATTTTAATTTGCATTATAGTTAATTTTAGTAGTATAATTTGCTACGGATTAAAAATATGTAAATCAAGTGGTAAATATGTCAAATAATTACACGGCATCAGTTCTACTATAGCTTAGGTCTACGCATTCCTTAATATGCGCCGCTACAAAGTACAAAGTTATGTCGTGCAGAATACATACGCCGAATGATTTGATGGCGGCCATGAAATTGTTTTTCAATAATGCTAAAATAAATGTTATATTGACTTAAAGTAATATAATTTTTACTTATCGGTGATAAGAAATGTTATCTTTATTTTTTGTGAATGTTCGATCATATTTATTGCACCCACGCACGATACAATTGGGCATTTTTACGACGACTTACAGACCGGTGCGCTGTGACGTCACAACCGCTGCACTGGTCTGCAGACCACTTTCGTGACAACACTTTTCTCGCTCTCCGCCCCATCCATATATTTTACGTCAATGACTAACGCACCAGTCGGAATGCACGAAGTCAAGCTACCGAAGCGTACAAATCTTACTGAGATTACATCTTATAATAAACAGTACGTCTTGGCGTGTCCGCTTTAAAACTAAGTATAAGGGAAAGCTAATTTGCCGTATTGAAAAAACTGTCGACCGTGTGAGTGGAAGCATTCTGGTGCACGTTAGAAGCGGTACTGGACTAATTTAAACTACATGATTATGTCAATTCAGTCATACGCTTCAAGCTTTAGGTCGGTAAGTGTTCTGTGGAAGCACAGTAAGGGTTTGTTTATAGAGTCCGCATGTGCGACGGTTATAAACAAACCCTTGGAAACACGCGCGGACGTACTGCGCCGAGTATCGCTAGAGGGGACTACTCCTTTTGCTCGTCGTCGTCGTGGTGGCGCTGGAACTCGGGCCCGTGCGTCACGTCGTCCTCGAACACGATCTCCTCCGGGTCGGGCGCACGCGGCAGGAACTCCTCGCCCGGACAGATCTTCTTGAAGATTTGTTCCGCCTGCAGGCAAACAAACACATTAGTAGCGCTGCTGATTTTTTAAACTGATACGGCAGTTGGTAGGTATGGGCACATCGCATATCGACTAACTAGAGTTGATGCCTCTCCTTTTGACCTAAACCTGTTGTAAACTCAGATTATTATTTATTTTCTAGATAATATAATATTTTAAGAGCCTTCGTGTCGCAGTTGGTTAGACGCCGGCTGTGAAACGAGAAGCCGCGGGTTCGATCCCCGCGCGGAAACAAATTTGATCCACAGGTATTTATTTCGGATCTGGGTGTGTGCGAGACCAAAAAGTCTCTCTTAGTGCCGTAGCTACAGCACACTCGATCTTAAAGTGGGGTGAAGACTGTATATGGCTGTTGGGTGTAGTTATTTTATTTAATACGGATAAATCTTGGATATAATAACAGCCCGTTGGTTCGTTACAACAGGCATTAGTGTAGCAGGTAATGCCTGTAGGATATTTAAATCATTAAATTGATTCATTTGAAGTTTATAGCACACTAGCCGTCCGGCCCTGCTTCGCCCGGGTGCAGATACTTTTTGAGTCCACTCCACTTTAAAAACACAAATATTTCGCTTGATAACTATTATAACTATTCACTAAACTTCCTTTTCCATTCATATGAGGGTGAAAGAATATCGAATACATTTCAATTCCTAGTACATCCAACGGGAATACTACATTTTGCCGGATAAAGGTAATACACACATACACTTTCACATTTATAATAGTAGGATAAACTTACTAATACCGGGTATCTCAAGACTGCTACCGAAAACGAAGCCGGGTGGTAGTTTAAGTGACTACAAACACATTGCGACTAAAATTTTCGCAAAGAAACGCGACAATTATTTTTTAAGATTTTTTAAATATCGTCATTTTTGGGTGGTAAATCCATAGTTTTTGCTAAAATAATTATTTAAACACTTTTATACCTTAGATTGTTTATAAATAAAAGGGTATACACTATTATTTTAGGAAAAAAATACATTTACCACCCAAATATGGTCACAGGAAAAAAATAACAAAAAAAAATTGTCGCTCTTTTTTGCAATTTTTTCTATTGCATTGTGTCTGAAGTCGCTTAAACTACCACCCGGCTTCGTTTTCGGTAGCAGTCTTGATATACCCTGTATAATAATTAATCGGTCGAGGACGGACGAAACCTAAAGATAACATCCTAATTACGGCGCTGCATTGTATCTGATTTATCAATTCATAATATCCGATGTGATACAATATTCACATATTTAAAATAGGTAATAACGTCTACAAAGTGTCGTCGAGCCTACACTGATTGCAATATAATTTGCGTCAACCGTGTTATCGCTAAAATTCTTCTACTAACAAACAATACTATTGTCAGATACGGTCTTGAATTTAATTTAATTATGCAAATCGCAACTGAAATAAAATGATAATGTATGACAATAGTTAAAAAAAAAAGTTAGATTTGCGTAACTGTTTATCAAATATTTTTTAGCTAATACATTTAGCCGGATCGTCGGGTTATCTGGTGACACGTGGGCTTTGCGTGCCATATGGAGGTCAGGGTAACGTCGCCCCTAGTAATTGAATTGTTTTGTGTCAGCTAACACAACCCAATGAAGTGACAAAGTTAATCAACTATGTAATGAAATTAGAATCGAAACTAGGGCGGTTGTTAAACACACCCCCAATTTGAACGAATGACTTGACATAATAATGAAATTAGGATAATGTAGGTCATCTATATATAGGATCATATTGACACATTGTACTTAATTTTTCCCACATGTTCCTCATCACCCCAGGTGACATTGTACATGATTTGAAGAAAATATGAGAAGATTTTTTGTCAAAAATAGTGATTTTAGCATTCACGATATTTAGGCATCCCGTATAGATACGAATATTTTTACCGCTTAGCTCAACTATATTTTGGGTCGGACACTCACCTAGATCGTTAAAGACTCGGTATCTATAGAGGTTGATCAAAAGCCTTGAAACGTAAAATCGTGATTTTTGACAAAACTATCAGGTAGTTTTAATTCAAATTTGGCCCAATAGTACCTAGGGAGATTAAGGAACATGTGTTTTAAATTAAATACAATATGTCAATATCACCCTGTATAAGCTACATTTTTACTCTTTCATATTTGTTGACTTGTAATATTATTTGCTTGCTATTTGGTGATCATTAAAATATGCAAAAAAATCTAAAATTCATGAAATATCACGTTTAAAACTTTATTTGTACCATTTAAATAGTCACCCAGTAATTCCAAATTTAATCTGATCACAAACCATAAGAGACAATAGAAATAAATTATAAGAAATATTGCAATAATACGTTTGTTTTATTGCCTGTTAGGTATATAAAATTGTACTGATGTAAACAAATGTTGGCCTGTCAAACAAAAATAGTTACACCAAGCCATGTAAATAATACATTTTATGCAATTAATGTAATATTTACTGACGAAATTGTAGGCAACTTATATAATAGGGGCTTTGAGATACATTTTAATACAATCAGTCACATACGCCTTAAGGTCAAGGGAAGACAAGGCCAAGAATTGTATAATATTATCATTATACTTATTTGTAAAAATTAAGTAGTTAGGTACTACAAGAGTTGTTCTAATTGAATTTTATAATTTCAAACAAGTTTGTAGTTAACTGTATAATTGATTGTAACATAAATAATCGATTTACAATTTACATCATAATAATATTTGTTACTCAATCATATTTCATTTGAAAACTGTTATTATTATGTTTATAATAAGACTACTGACGACTAAAGAATCATGGCGTTATTCATAGACAATTTATAAACGAATTTTACCTATAGAATGTTGTGTCTTCCTCGCTCAAACTGATTTCAAAAGTCGATCGAAAGCGTCTAAACATTAGTTAACTAAAATAGGTTTATAAATTATCTTTGAATAAGACCTTTAATAAAACCTATTTATAAATTGTAAAGTATAAAAACAAATATGTATATAAAAATATATACATATTTGTATAAAAGCTCTATCATACTAGGTAGAAGGTACCTCTACCTACTAGAGAATAAGAATCTCTGAAATACCCGCCTTTAAATTAAAATTATTTTAATTGACAGCATATATTATATATTATCTTCCGCTAAAAAGTTTCCACTGACCACTGCTGAATTTTTTTCTAAATTCTGTTATCATAATATTTGGTGTTGCTACGACTGTTTTTTCGATGTTTCTTATCCTATACAACATTTCAAAATAACCGTAAGTATTACTCAAAGTTTCTCCATCCTCAGCCACAGGAAGTCCACTGCTGAACATAGACCTCTTTTCTAGGATCCTCCACATCGATCTGTTGGAAGGTGCCTGCATCCAGCGACTTCCTGCAACCTGTACCAGATCTGTAGGCGGGCGTCTGATATTGCGCTTATAGAACGTTTCTAAAGGTCTTGTATATATATTCTTTTATTATTGCAATGAATGGCGAGACGAGTATGCCGTTCGCCTGATGGTAAGCGATACGACCGCTCATAAACAGAAACAAAACCAAAAAATACCTTGAATTAAAATATAATGCTTGGTATTCCACTGCGCCCGCCATCCTGAGACATAAGATGTTAAGTCTCAATATGTAGTAGTTACTCTGGCTACAATGCCCTTCAATCCGAAACATAACAATGCATTTACACTGCTGTTTGACGGGAGAAATAGACAATACGGGGGTACCTACCCAGGCGGCCTCTCACATATGAGAGAACTACCACCAGTATAAGACCTCACTTATAAAATAATACATTTCGCCCGCCATGATTGTCGCCTTAGTCTTTGACATAGCATTTATTCAGATGTTACTTATAACGTAAATACAGAGGTTGTAGAACAATAGTTCTTGTGTAATATTAAATAGTATTACATATATATTTAGTTATCTATATTTAATTTGATATATTTTTCTCAGAATGTTCCAATAAACATATTTATTTTAATACCAGCTGTTCACATAATATCAAGGCCAATTTTAAAGTTGAAAAAAATATTTTTGTTAGCGAGATTTTAATATCGTCGTGGAAATAAAATAACAACTAATAACGTATTTGCTATGCGAGAAATTATAATCTGGATTGTTAAGCTATTGGATTAATAAAAATTATAGTTTAAAAAACTAAAAAAACACGCTTGATAAACGATCCAACTAAAAACATGGGGTGCTGGAGAATAAGTAAAGGTTGTGAGCACCCCACGCTTTGTAACAATAAAATGTATGTATTTTACTCCATTTTCTAATCTTAATCTCATTATCAATTATTTTTTGCTTTTTATTTGGATCGTTTATAAAAGCGTGTCTTTTTTAGTTTTTTTTTTCAACTAGGTATAATTTAATTGATTGAACTAAAAACGTCTATCTACGGCTGTACTATCAAAGGAAGACAAAAGACTGCTTGCAAATTACCCACATTTAATTATTATTTTTTTCAAAAAGTTTAACTGAATATTCTGTATAAGATAAAGTCCCATTTTTTCATTGTTGTATTGTTATCGGTCCTGGATAAATATGAAAAATTTCGATTCAATTCGACGTTTTGAAGGGGGTCAAAATCATGTTCAAAGATTTTGTTACTTACTAACACGTCTGAAGCTAATAAAAGCGTAGGTATAAAAAAATATTAATTGTCATTTACTAGACGCCAAATAAAGCTGTTAACTGATCGTAATCATAAATAATTTCGCAAGGCTTATGATCGTAATGCAACAAAACAAAGAAATGCTTATCATGAAGTGGGAACGCAAGATTCAAAAGATATTGTCACTAACAATCGTGATAATACAGGGTATATCCAGACTGCGACCGTAAACGAAGCCGGGTGGAAGTTTTAGTGACTACAGATACAATGCAAATATTATTTTTGTGTTGTTTTTAGTATCGTCGTGCTTGGGTGGTAAATCCATAGTTTTTGCTGAAATAATAATTAAAATTCTTTAATTTAAAATAGTGTCTTCAAAAATAAAAGGATGTACATTATTATTTTAGGAAAAACTATGTATTTACTACCCAAATACGAGGAAAGGGATAAAAACGCTGTTTTTTTTTTTCAAAAATGATAGTTGCTTTGTGGCTGCAATCTCTAAAAATTCCACTTACCTTCTTTTTCGGTCGCAGTATGGATATACCCTGTACATATTATAATTATTCGCGTGTGCGGTAAGTCCTCAAATGGCTTTTTAATAATGAATGTAGAAGCTACACCAAATAGAGCCGTTGGCTAGATTTTTATTGCTTTTAATTTCATTCTCTCTAACCGACTGTCTTTCTGTTCAGCCATAAGAAATCCTTATAACTTATGTAAGGGAGTAGGTATACAAGCATAATTCTATTATAATAAAAGCAGTATAGATTGAGCACTGGTCTTGTCATTACCTCCGAAACCTTATCCCATCCGTACATGGCGACCCTGCCAGACCATATCGGGATGGTCTAGCGAGCGAAAAATGCAGCGGTTAATAATCAATTATCTCTCGGCATTCGCCACAGTGACTACTGTAATTCGTTTGCAAATTTTATATCATGGGAGGATCTAACACGAAGGACGAGATCGTCGTGGCCCAAACAGCTGCAGGAGGCAGCAATACGGACGACATCAGGCAGCTGGCCGTACATGCCAGTACCACCAATATAATTTTGCTGATATTGCTCCTAGTAGCATTATTGGGATTTTTGTACGGGGTTTTCACCCTATACAAAAAGTGTCATGTCGAGTGGATGACAAATGCTATTACGAGGGACAGGCTGCGGTCTTCCATATGGTGGAAGCAGAGGGATTCGTCACCATCTACAAGGAGCCACAGGAGGGGGCCAGCAGACGTTATTTAACAGGACAATCCGGCAATATTAGAGTGCGCGGCATTATAAGTGACAAGTGCGTAAAATCTTCGCGGTATCAATGAGCGTAAAAGAAAAGTGTTTAATCAAGTGTTTAATCGTGTATCCTGTATCGTAAGTGAATATATTAGTGGACTCTATATTTAAAGGACATTATAAGGACGGGCATTATATTTAATAGTATGTATGGTATTGCATTATTTTTTCTTATACAAAAAACAATTGAATGGCCGAAAAATTAAGAAACTTACTCGAAAAATTATTAGAAATCAGAAAATATTTAATTAAAATAGGACCAGAAAGAAGGAAAGGCAAAATAAGTTTTGTAAAATTAGAAGAGGCCGATAAGTTGTTAAAAGAATATAAAGCATTTTTAGAGTATTTTTCCGGAACAAAGAGCTCTATTAGCAAAACTGAATGTTTAATTATTGAAAAATTGTGTATCGATTTTGATAATTCTTATGAAAAGATTATAGATTTATGCTCAGGCGTTCAAAGTGAACTTAAAACAATGGCGAGTACGTCAAAATTCGATTTAAAAGTTGCTTTAAGTTTATTGCCAGTTTGTTTAGATGATGTAACCTGTATACAACAATTTATTGATAGTGTTGAGTATTATAAATCAGAGTTAGACGAAGATTCACATTCCAAATTATTGAATTTTGTATTAAAAAGTAGACTTTCTCAAGCCGCGAAACGGAAACTATCTTCTTCATATAGCAATATTAATGGTTTAATAGCAGATTTAAAAACAAAATTATTACCTAAAAAATCTGCAATCGCAATTCAACATAAACTTCAAAATTTTAAACAAAGAAGTTTATCTATTGATGATTACGGTAAACAAATAACGGACATGTTTGTGGAGTTGACAATTGCTCAATCTGATGGCAATAATGATAATTATAATATTCTGAAGCCATTAAATGAGAAGCAGGCAATAAGATACTTTTCAGCTGGATTGAGAAATCGCCAACTAGGCACTATAGTTTCTGCCAGGAACTTTTCTTCACTAAAGGACACTTGTACAGACGGCCATCGACGAAGATGTCTTATGTCCTTCGACATCAAATGATATTTTGACTATGAGTTCTAGGGGGAGATCGTCTTATTTTCGGAGAGGCAGGAGAAGCCATCCCAGGTTCACAGGTGGAGAGCGCGGTCGTGGCGGATACCAGACCAGGTCCCCCATGCATCAACAAGCCGGCACGTGGCGAGGACGTCAGATGAGTAAGCGCAGTTGCATGAATGGGTTGACCATTCATTTCGCGGAAACAGAGGTAGGTCCTCTTATAATTATAGACCTAATGGTCACCGTGAGCGCATACATATGTTGACTAACTCAGAATCACATCATGATACGGAACCGGAAGATAATACCCAGAGTCAGAATCAGTTTTTTCGAGACTAAAAATGTAATTTTATCATGCAATAGTACTTGCTATGTTAATTTAAAATCGCATAACTATTATTCATATAATTTGTTGATTGATACCGGAGCATCAATTTCTGCCATTAAGCATAAACATGTTCTCGAACAAAACATTCCAATCCATAAAGAGAACACTTTCGTAAATGGTATCGGAGGCAAAGTACAGGCCATTGGATATGCTTACATAGATTTATTTATTGGAAACATTATGCTCACCCATAAGTTTTTTGTTTTTAAAACATTACCATGTAAAGGCAGTGGTATACTTGGACACGACTTTTTAAATAAATATAAGTCTGTATTAAATTTGAGTGATCAATCTTTGTTGCTATAGTATAATAATTTAAATATATCGGTACCTTTAATAACGTTAGATACGAGTATAACTATACCGGCGAGATCGGAATCTATACACTTTATTGATACATGTGAAACGGATGAATGTTTAATTAATGCTTCAGAATTGCAAGAAGGGATTTTTATTGCGAGTTGCTTAGTGAAACCCGTAAACAACAAAATACCTATTCGTATTTTAAATATAACCGAGTCAGATTTAACTCTAAATTCAATTAATCCCACTCTGTATAAGAAAAGTGACTATGATGTTTGTTCATTTCAATCTATTAGTAATAATGCTAAACGTGTCAAAAAGGTGTTTGAGTCAATATCTCTCAATCACTTAAATAGGGAAGAACAGTTGTCGATTGAATCTATATGCGCAAAGTATTCAGATCTAATTTTTTTGCCCGGCGATAAATTTAGTACGACTAGTCTTTACGAACATAGTATTACTATAAAACCTAACACATCTCCAGTGTACATAAAGTCTTATAGATTGCCACATTCACAAAAACACGAATTAAAAAAGCAGGTAGATAATTTGTTAGACCAAGGTATTATTGAACCTTGTTCTAGTGAATGGGCTAGTCCAGTTTTACTGGTACCCAAGAAATCTGATCCTAATGGAGAAAAGAAATGGCGATTAGTGGTAGATTACCGTAAACTAAACAATTGCATACAAAACGATAGGTTTCCGTTACCAAATATTTCAAAAATATTAGATTCTTTGTGTGGATGTATCTACTTTACGCATTTAGATTTATTAAATCAAGGATTGTTTAATGTGCCTCTCGAGAAAAATAGTAGAAAATATACATCTTTTATCGCAGGTGGTCAATACCAAATGACTAGAATGCCCATAGGACTTAAGACCAGTCCTAGTTCATTTTCACGTATGATGACCATGGCAATGTCTGGTCTATCATATGACAAATGTTTAATTTATTTCGATGATCTAATTGTCATGGGTCGCACCTTACAAAACCACAACAAAAATCTGATCGAAGTTTTTGAAAAATTGCGAAAGCAAATTTAAAACTTAATCCATTAAAATGCGATTTCTTGAAAAAAGAATTACTTTATTTAGGTCATGTGGTGTCAGGCGACGGCATCTTGCCAGATCCAGAAAAAAATAAAATTATTCAAAATTATCCAGTTCCCAAAAATGCAGACGAAGTTAAACGTTTTGTAGCTTTTGCGAACTACTATAGAAAATTTATAGAGAAATTTGCTGAAAAGGCACACTATTTGAACGTTTTATGTAGGAAAAATACAAAATTTATATGGAACAATAATTGTCAAAAAGCTTTTGAAAGCCTTAAAAACAGTATGATGTCACCACCAGTTCTTCAATACCCAGATTTTTCAGAACAAAACCAATTTATTTTACAGACTGACGCATCTGGCTATGCTATAGGAGCCGTATTATGTAACTCGGATGGTCGACCCATAGCTTACACAAGTAGGAGTTTAAATAAAGCCGAAAGGAACTATCCTACCATTGAAACGGAACTGTTAGCTGTCGTTTGGAGTATTAAATATTTTAGACCTTATTTATATGGCCGTACATTTAAAGTACTGACCGATCATAAACCTTTAGTTTATTTGTTCAATTTAAAAGACCCTTCTAGCAGATTATTTAAATTTAGATTAATACTCGAAGAGTATGATTATGTAATAGAGTACGTTAGAGGGCAAGATAATTCGGCTGCAGACGCATTGTCTCGTATAAAAGTTACTTCAAAGGAATTAAAAGAAATGCAAGAGTGTTTAAATGTAATGACACGTGCTCAAAAAAAAATAGATACTGGTACTTCAGATCATATGTCAACCACCGACGATTGGCCTGATCAACCAAAGGTTGTGGAAACACATATGAAACCGAAGGATGCAGTAGAGTTGCGATTTTTAGAGATTGATAATTTAAAAAGTAATAATGTAGTCACTTTAGAAAGTCCTTTATTGTTATACGTTGCTCAGAAGAAAATTATATTCATTAAATTGGCTTCTCAATCACAAATTACGCGAGCCGAATTTGTGAGAGAGCTAAGTGATTTCTGTGAGAAAATAAATATAAGTGAAGTATATTTCTTAAAAAATAAAAATAATTATGTTTTTATAGAAAAGCTTGCAAGCGAAATAAAGAATCAAAGCAACTGGAAAGGACCTAGGTTATGTATATTGAAAGACGTCGAAAGAATAAATGATAAGGACGATAGGAAAGTTATACTCAACGACTTTCATCTTTTGCCTACTAGTGGCCACGCAGGCATGAGAAGAATGTTGGCTAATATTAAAAAATATTATTTTTGGCCAGGCATAGAGTCTGATGTTAAGAATTTTGTGAAAAAATGTCCTCAATGTCAAAAGTATAAGTATACAACGCAAGTTAAAGAGCCCATGGTTATTACTTCAACCGCACATTGCGCTTTTGACAAAAATTTTCTCGATATAGTAGGACCACAGAACAGTTGAATATGGTTAGAAAGGCAATAGCCGTCAAATTGTATGAAAACCAGCGTCGTCGTTTTCGGAACACAAAACCTCAACGAATTCAATACATAAAGCTTGCAATAGTCTATTTAAAGTATCGATAAAATTATGGAATTATGCCTTTGTTATAAGACCGGAATTTATTTTATCGATATGCTTAATAGTTTTTTTTCTGATACAGTTATTTAAATAGTATTATGTCAATAGACGGAAAATAAATGAGACTAGTATTGAAAATTAATTTTAATTTGTATACTATTTCACAAATCTATATGTACAGTATTTTTAAGATTTTCATCCGTGTGTGAGGTATTAACATTTTTATTATTGGAAAGGCACATATAAGCATTTATTATAACCAAATTACGATTTTTTTACGTTAATAGATTCAGTGGTTTTGATTTTTCATACAATATTTAATTATTTCATCGGCATGATACAGTTTTTCTATAAGCGTTGCACGTAATTATTTTTGGTTTGTATATTTCTTATGATACAGATTTTTTTATTGTCTTCCGTTTCACGAAAATGAATACTTAGAACAAATCGTACTGGATTTTGTAGGAATCCAGTTGTCTCTTCCTATTGCCTTTATCGACTCACTCTTGGAAACGTATAAATGAATAAGTTAATATATTATAAAGTATATTCAGACACTAAAATATGTTGTTCTCAAGTTGGCAAAGGTATGAAATTAGAACATAAGGATAGGTCGTTAACGTTATCAAACGTTACCACAATGATGAATACTACTACAATGCATCAAAATTACTAAAAACTGATTAACGAGTATACGAAATCTATAACTACATCGATATAGTTACTATGTACAAGACTACAACACTACGTGACATGTGCCAATTTTCGCTGTTGACATAACAAAAATGAGTCGTATGCATTGCGTAGGAACTTGGCATTCGCGAGCATTGTATGTACGCGTAATCAGCAATGTATATTTTTGATTTGTCGTCTATCATATTATCGAATTCTTCAAAATGTCGTAATTAATAACCGCAATTTTTGAAAATAAAGGTGAAAATCAATAAATTTTGGTTGAATATTGGTATGAAATTCCTCCTCTATTGATATTTGATGCTTTAGTATTGGAACTGCGAGATAAAATAGCATAAATCTGCATTTTTACTCTATTTCGCCGGAGCACCTCTCTCCAAGGCATTTCGACAGCGACTAATTTGACAACCCATTCGTTCCGCGGCAGTGATGCTTTTTATGCACCACCTTGCGACGCGTCAAACGCTTTTATTTCCCTTCTAACTATATTCATCTGTTCTGTGAGTAGGACCATTGGATAGAGATAGCTCTGACTTTTCTTACATACTTACATTACAATGTGAGTTATCAAAATACGTATGTGCTTACCCCCTTGTTACAAAAACGTCAACAGAAGTAGCACGCGCCTTCGTAAACAACTTCATATTGCAACATGGCGTTCCGAGGGAGATAGCTACCGACAGAGGTTCAGAGTTCATATCAGGCACTCTTAAAAAGGTATGTGAATTACTGAATATCACAAAATTAAATTCAACTGCATATCATCATCAAAGTATCGGAGAGTTAGAAAACTCTCATAAAAATCTTGGTGCATTTTTAAGAATTCAAGCCGAGGAAAAACCTGTGTTATGGAGTAGTTGGCTACCGTTCTGGTGCTTTGCGTATAATACGTCAGTTCATACTTCCACAAAATTTTCACCTTTCGAGCTTGTCTATGGTAGGAAGTGTAATTTACCTAATAATTTAACTAAGTGCGTAGAACCTCTTTACAATTGCGATGACTATCCACTTGAACTCAAGTATCGCCTTCAGGTGTCCCAAACTGAAGCGCGGAAAAATTTAATAGCTAGTAAAATAGGTAATAAACGTAGATATTATACTTATATTAATCCTATACATTATAAGCCGAATGATAAAGTTTTACTTAAAAATGAAACTGGTAACAAACTTAAAAAATTGTATTCTGGTCCTTATGATGTCATTCAAGATTTGTCGCCGAATGTTGAAATAAATATTAACGGTAAAAGCAGTATTGTTCACAAAAATAGAACAAAGTTGTATCATGTTTAAAATATATTATAGGTCGTTATTGTACTCATATTATAACGTCAAATGTTATTGTTATGATACATAAAACTATGCGCGATGGCCCAACGGTGAGCGGAGACGAATCCCGGTCGTGCGCACACACTATTATATTATTGTGTATTTACAGACTATTATTTTGTATAACATTTATCATGTATTTTATGCTTAGTTTCGTAATAAAAAACGAATAGTTATACTAAAAAAAAATCATATTATATAACAAATAAAATAAATGTAAACTTTATTTTATTTTACTATTAAGGGGAAGATGTAAGGGAGTAGGTATATAAGCATAATTCTATTATAATAAAAGCAGTATAGATTGAGCACTGGTCTTGTCATTACCTCCGAAACCTTATCCCATCCGTACACTTATCCCCCAATTGTTTACATAGAGACATGTAGAAACCAGCCTGCTGTGACGTTGTGAGAATGTCACTTCTAATAGTTGCGGTCTATGGCTCAATAGTCGGCATAAATCGTATTGTCTATGCCAATCAACGCCTCCGTTGCGCTGATTGGTTGATTCAATTTCTGACATCTGTCAAATGTGACGTGCGAACTGTCATCGGCGCTCGCATAAATACGCGTGTAACGTCGCTCGCGTCCTCCTTTCCATAACCTGAAAGCCGCGTGCTACCCATGCGTCTTTCCGAACCCGCTGGGGTGAGTGTTCTATTTGCTAACCGCTTAACTGCTTGTTTGTCAGTGTATTCTGTCTGCCGGGCTTGTGAGCTATCACGAGTCGCTGGCACATCGGAATGCAAACTAGGTTTGCATTCCGATTTCTTGGATACTGATTCCAGGTTCTTCGCCTTCTTCATTCTTCTACTTCGTTTTGCTTCCGCCACGGAGAGCTGACTCCGTGCGCTGGCTTACTGCCCGCTTTCGCTCCGCACCGGTTCCTGCCCGACTGCAGCCGAGCCTGCGCCGCGCCGCTGACCTGCGCGCCGTGTCCGGCCACGTGGCAACTAACTTCGCCGGCGAGCTGTCGCCGGGTTCCGCCACGTCCCGAAGACCCGGATCAGTGTCCAGGGAAGGCCAGTGACTCCTGTTGCATACCACCAGCAACAATGCCGGGTGTAAACAGTGATGCGAATTTATTAAAGCCCGAACCACGTAATTACCCTGAGTACTCTTTTACTTACCTACCCCTACCTGCGGGCGGCCTAACCCGCCGCACTGCATCTAGTAACATCTCATCATCATAGCAAGGCCGTCTGTCTGCTTTGTAGTTGGACGCGCGCCGTTTTTCATTATGAAACATTTATAATTTCGTAGTCAAATAGCAGAAAGAATGGTGCAATCATATATTGTGGCGTCAGTGGCTTTGCAGTTCAGACTTGCGATATTAATAATATTTTCCGACTACGTCGTTATTATGCTAATTGGTATAGAAATCTTGAAATTATTTTGTTACATATCAAATAATGCAATCCTACTAATATTATAAATGCGAAAGTTTGTGTGTTTGTTACCTCTTCACGTTCAAACAGCTGGACCAATTTTGGTGAAATTTGGCATGGAGCTAGCTGACATCCTGGATTAACACATAGGCTATTTATCCCAACAAAATGTAGCATTTCCGTGGGATATGCAAGGAATTCAATATATTCGATAATATCAAACTCGATGGAATGGGATCGGCAATTTTAAGTACGGCAGTATCGTTGTGTTTAAATATGTTAATTAATTATAACGCGAAATAGTTCCTAAAGTGTTTCTAAAGGGGACTCAAAAACTATCTGCACCCGGGCGAAGCCGGGCCAGACCGCTAGTTGATTATAAATTTGTATCCCACATATACACATCGCGCCTTTTTCCCAGACGGAGTAAGCAGGGGCCTACCAGTATACCCACATTTCGCCTTGTGTGTTCCGTCCCACGATACGAACTTATGTAAGTTGTTGGATTATATGTAGGTTTCGTAACTCCAGTTTAGGCACTATGAGCTGGGTTTTAAATGGCTTCTTTTTGACGTAGTCCTTAGGTACCAACCTAGCAGCTCCCCAAAATAACATCAATTTTATTTAATGACAATAGCAGCTACTGAAAGTAATTCAATAGTCATCGCTTTGGTGACATGGAAAAAATAATACTGACATTTATTTTTAGTTGATATAGGAATTACTAATCTTAGATCTAAAATTTTTAAGGTGTGTCCAAACATTGAGCGGCAATCGAGCGCGGCTGCCGCGCCCGACCCGCCGCGCTATGATTGGACGACAGCTGCATGTGAAGGCGTCTGGCTGCCTGCCGCGCACGAACATTCTTAGTAAACATTCGTCAGTATTAATGTTTGGACGTATTTCTGCGCACAAACGTGGACAACGAAACATCTATTCGTTTAATTGAAAAGTATGGATCTTTTTAGAGTCATGGGATCCTCGAAAAAAAGAATACCATAATAAAAACAAAACACGTATTGTAGGCTAGAATATAAGTCTCCTGTTGCCAAATACCGCAAAGTTATAGCCAATCTCTCTTTTGTTGTGATTGCTTTACGCCAATACGTATATTCTGTTTTAATATGCGGCTCAACCAGGCTATGAACAATTTTTAAGAAAAAGAAATTGTGATGTTCGGTAATGAATTTGGTAATTTATTGATTCAATATTTTGTAACCTCCGCTGAAAAAGTAGTTTCGTCCAGCATTTACTCATTAAAATATAATGTTTTTTCTTAGTCTTTCTCCGCAATTTTTTTTAATAATATGCAGAGCTACGTCACCTGCAACAGGTTTCATTTTAGTTCTGATGTCAACTGAAGTGCGCGGCGTGTCTTGGGTGTGCCGCGCAATACTGCCGCACAAACATTAGTCGGCTTCGTTCTAACTTGAGCGCGGCAGAAATGTGTCCTGCAAACGCCGCGAGTTGCAGCCGCGCTCTTGCCGCTCGATGTGTGGACACACCTTTACATGTTAATGTAACAACGCACTTGGCCAGGGTGGTGAACTATATGGCTTAACCCCTCTCAATCGTACCCTCGATTGTAGAGGAGGCCCGTACCCTGCATGACATATTCTTTGCGATACTTTGCGATCTGTTTTTAAGGAAAGCAATATACTAACCGTGTCATCTGAATACATCTTTCAGAATATAATGCACGTTCGTAAAAATATTAATAAGTTTTATAAGGTCAGTGACACACACACTATTACTACGCGGAATAAAAATAAACTAGCAATACCCTCGTTTCGACTAGAAAAGTCAAAAAAAAACTTTCTTGGGTAGTTGTATTAAATTTTATAATAAACTTCCCAATTGGATAACGCAGCTACCGGACAAACTATTTAGGACACATATTAAAAACAAGCTTATGACTAGGGGTTATTATAAAATTAAGGAATATATTGAGGATAAAAAAGCCTGGGATTAGGCGTTCTCTTGCACATTGCGACTTCCTGAGGCCCTGCACTATTCACTATTCACTTATTACGTTACCTAAATTAAATAATTAAAAATATTAAATGTTGAACACTTAAAAATTAACCAATATACAATTAAATTAATCAATTAAATTATATGACGACCGATCGAGTAAACAAATAAAAATAATAATAAATATGGCAAATCTTAGTAAGACAAGTCACAAATACTTATTTTAGTACATTGACCAAAACCAAGTCCACTGAGTTAGACTCGCTGGGTCTACTCAGAAATGGGTCGCGCCGCGTAGTATCCAGTGGTAAAGTAAAGCCCGCTGAGTTTGTTCGCCGGGTCTTCTCAGTCAGGGCCGCGTTGGATCCGGCAGTAAGCCTAAACATACGGGACGTTTCGGAAATACTTATGGTCGTTGTCTTAAGTTGGACCCAAAACAAGCCCACTGAGTCTTATTCGCTGGATATACTCAGGACAGGGTCGCGTCGCGTGGTTCCAGTGGATGTGTAAGCCCACTGGGTTTGTTTCGCCGGGTCTTCTCTGGAGGGGCCGCGTTGGATCCGGTGGTAACAATAAACCGCTACGCACCGTTGTAATAATATTCATGGTCCAGTAATAATTAATTTAATTTGACCAACGTAAATAATAAACGTAAATAAATATTTCTTTGAAAAATAAATTACCATAAAGTAAAAACTAATATTTTAAATAAAATATGAATAAAAACTAAATAAATAAATAAAACTAATTCATAAATAAAAATAAAAATAATTTAAAAATAAATAAATTGATTAATTAAAGCAATAAATAAATTAATTAATTAAAGCAATAAATTAAATACATTAATTAATTAAAGCAATACATTAATTAATAAATTAAATAAATTAAATTATTAAAGCAAGAAATTAAAATAAGTAATACTAAGTATAGAAAATATATTGTATGTAGAGATTAAGTTTTGACTTGTCATAAGAGCTTTTAAATTGCCTACGTGACCAATAAATACATTTCATTTCATTTCATTTCATATATGAGCCAATACAGGGAGGTTACTCCATGATCCGAACTGTAAGTGTGTGCCTAGATCATGCACAACATTTTCGAATATTATAATGATTCTATCGTGAATCATAAATCAAGACTATTTTTGATAAAATTAGAGATATCATAGAGAATAGCATTGATTTTTACAAATAGAAAATGTTTATCTTACTTCAAAAGTTAAACCGAACGAACTTCGTTTCGGATCATAGATTAACCACCCAGATACAGAATGTAACGCTAAGTTGTTCAAAAACTTTAAATGGATAAACTAATCCGAATATGATGTCAGATATTATGCAAATATAATCTGATATCACATACTACATTAATCTTGTATAAAGTAGAATTTTCGAACTTCTCTGTATTTCTGTTGTACCTATTATAAAAATCAAGTACAACAGTTGGCATAATAAATTCAGTTTAACTTTAGCTGAGGTGTTTCACGGCTGGCCTCTCCTACTTTAGACCTTACCCGATGTTTATATTTTTATTGCTGTGAATGGCGAGAGGAGAATGCCGTTCATCTGATGGAAAGCGATACGACCGCTCATGAACAGTAATAAACAAGAAACAAAGCAATGCTTGGTATTCCACAGCGCTCGCCATCCTGAGACTTACGATGTTAAATCTCAATGTTTTCTTGGGCGTTACTAAGGAAGAAAGTGGCGCATAATTTATTTCAATATTCTGTTCATTTTAGAACTTGGTTCAATTTCGCTGCGGTTTTAACCCAACTTAGACACTAGATTCATGTCATTGTAGTGAATGCCACTGTGAATCAATTTATTTTTTCTTAAGAGGAGAGGAAAGCTATGCAGTACCTTTTCCAATACATGGGTTCCCCTGGGTAGGCCTGTATAGGTAATGTCTATTTTATTATCTTATCTTATTTTATGTCGACATCACTAGCCTCCCACTCCGTTATACTGGTTATTATTACTGGCAATTATCATCATTCTAGCATATTAGTTAAAACCGCACATGATTTTGTCAATTTTGTGATCCTTATAGTCATTAGTTTTGCAATAAAAATATATATCAATCAGTGTAAAATTACCAACGTGATTCAGCTCTTTTTACACGCATTATAGTCATCGCCGAATATACCATGGGGCAAGAAGCAGGCCCAATTTCTCCCCTGTGATTGCCCAGTCCAATGTCATTTTTGGTCCTTATGGTCGAGGGGAGAAATGCTCTCACATTCTGCTTTATTTAAATAGAGTAAATCAATATTGATGTAGATCCTTGAATGTAAGTAAACTGTTACCATATCGTGATCGATGAGTCTACTTGATTACGTTTAAATCAACCTGTATGCCCAATATTCTGTTGCTAATCCGGACACTTTATGCTCGTGTCCGCCAACTCGGTTTAGACCAGCATGCTGGATTACATGCGCTAATCCCTCTCAATCGTACCCCCGATTGTTAAGGAAGCCCGTGCCTTGCAGTTGGACATATTTGATATAGACAGGTACAGATGATTCTTGTGTAATATTACTTTTATTAAAGTAGTTGTGGTCTATGTGCGTATGCGTGTGTGTACGTATACGTGTATGTGTGCATGTCTACATGTACGTGTGTGTATGTATGCGCGTGTGTGTACGCGTGCGTGTATGCACGTGCGTGTGCATGTGCGTGGTGCGTACGTGTGCGAGTGCGTTTGTATACGTATGTATGTGTGTACATATGCAGGTGTGTGTACGTGTGCGTATACATGTACGTATGCACGTGCGTGTATGACTGTGTGCGTGTGCGATCGTGCGTACCTGTTCGACGGCGCGGTCAAAGTCGAGCCCGGCGTCGGGCCCGGAGCATACGTGCACGCCGCCCGCCGCGCTGCGCACCGCCGCGCTCGTGTCCTTCACGTTGTAGTACAGCGACCACAGGCACTGCGGGGAATACATATTTATTATGTTTACCGTAAAAGGGATTGATTGTGGGGTGAAATTTGCCCCTAAAAGTTTACAACATACAGAAACAAAAAAATATAAAAAGTACAAATGCCGGTTTTATCGCTTAAAGCAATGTCTTACACACGGTGGTTTAACTTAGAACAAACAACGACGAATTATATTCATCGTTTTGACTAACTTAACACCAGAGGGCGAAAAAATCGTTGGTTTGTACGGGTTTCTCCATTTTACGTAGATTGTATTGTACGCGGATATTATTGGCCCAAAATTACTTTTAACAGCATTGATTAGCTTATTTGCTGATGAGTTAATTTTAAAACAATTATTAAATTTATTAAAATGCATACACATGCGGAAATGAGAATTGTTATGATCACATTTCTATACAGAATAATTTGTTTCAAATAGACAAAATTCAAATCGATTCTGTTAAATCTTATTATTCAGGTCCCAACCTCCCTAAATCTTTTCTTTTCGTATACCGGGTATCTCAAGACTGCTACCGAAAACGAAGCCGGGTGGTAGTTTTAGTGGCTACAAACACAATGCAACCAAAAATTTCGAAAAGAAACGCGACAATTATTTTTTATGATTTTTTAAATATCTTCATTTTTAGGTGGTAAATCCATAGTTTTTGCTAAAATAATAATTTAAACACTTGTATGCCTTAGATTATTTATAAATAAAATGGTATACACTATTATTTTAGGAAAAAAATTATTTACCACCCAAATATGGTCATAAGAAAAAAATTACAAAAAAAAAATTGTCGCTTTTTTTTGCAACTTTTTCTGTTGCATTGTGTCTGAAGTCGCTTAAACTACCACCCGGCTTCGTTTTCGGTAGCAGTCTTGATATACCCTGTATAAACGTAATGAAAGTAAGTATAGATATATTACTGGATTGTTTTTCTTACTTAACGCCAGAGGGCGCCTTGAATTGATTGAGTGACGTCTCTACCTTAGTAAGTAAAATGTACTCTGTGGTCTTACAGACAACCATGGGATGGATTTAAAAGAAGGAAAAAGAGAGGGCTGTGTAAAATAAATAATTAAAAGTGAGGAAACTAGATAATACTCATATTATTTAAATGAAATGAAATGAAATGTATTTATTGATCACATAGGCAATTTAAAAGCTCTTATGACAAGTAATACACATAGAACTTAATCTCTATATACAATATATTTCTTATACTTAGTATTACTTATTTTAATTTCTTGGTTGAATTAATTTATTTATGTTATTTATTTATTTTAAATTAATTTTATTTTTATTTAGAATTAGTTTTATTTATTTGTTTAGTTTTTATTCTTATTTTATTTGAAGTATTAGTTATGACTTTATGGTAATTTATTTTTCAAATAAATACAATATGTACGTTAGTCAAATTAAATTAAATTAATTAGTGGACCATGAATATTATTACAACGGTGCGTAGCGGTTTATTGTTACCACCGGATCCAACGCGGCCCTTCCTGAGAAGACCCAGCGAAACAAACTCAGTGGGCTTACACTACCACTGGAACTACGCGACGCGACCCAGTCCTGAGTATATCCAGCGAATAAGACTCAGTGGGCTTGTTTTGGGTCCAACTTAAGACAACGACCATAAGTATTTCCGAAACGTCCCGTATGTTTAGGCTTACTGCCGGATCCAACGCGGCCCTGACTGAGAAGACCCGGCGAACAAACTCAGCGGGCTTTACTTTACCACTGGATACTACGCGGCGCGACCCATTTCTGAGTAGATCCAGCGAGTCAAACTCAGTGGGCTTGGTTTTGGTCAATTTACTAAAATAAATATTTGTGACTTGTCTTACAAAGATTTGCCATATTATTATTTTTATTTGTTTTCTCGATCGGTCGTCTTATGATTTTAATTTGCATTAATTAATCATTATATATTTAGTTATAATTTAATTGTATTCTGTATCAGCCCATATACCTCCCACTGCAGGGCACGGGCCTCCTCCACAATCGACAGTGCGATTGAGAGTGGTTAGGCCATATAGTCCACCACGCTGGCCTAGTGCAGGTTGGCGGACTTACATACCATAGAAATTCTTATAGATCGCTATGGTATGCAGGTTTCCTCACGATGTTTTCCTTCACCGTTTTAGTGCGTGGTGATTGACTATCAATACACACATGACTCCGAAAAGTCAGAGGTGTGCCCTGGGATTCGAACCCGCGACCACCGTGATCATGTGGGCAGCAATGTGGCAATTTAATTGTATATTGGTTATTTTTAAGTTTAAATTTTTTTATTTATTTAAATTAGGGGATTTAATGAGTGAATAGTGCAGGGCCCCAGGAGGTCGCAATGTGCAAGAGAACACCTAATCCCAGGCTTTTTTATCCTCAATATATTCCTTAATATTATAATAACCCCTAGTCATAAGTTTGTTTTTAATATGTGCCCTAAATAGTTTGTCCGGTAGCTGCGTTATCCTATTGGGAAGCTTATTATAAAATTTAATACAACTACCCAAGAATGATTTTTTTTACTTTTCTAGTCTAAACGAGGGTATTACTAGTTTATTTTTATTCCGCGTATTAATAGTGTGGGTGTCACTGACCTTACAAAACTTATTAATATTTTTACGAACTTGCATTATATTCTGAAAGATGTATTCAGATGACACGGTTAGTATATTGCTTTCTTTAAAAACAGATCGCAAAGAATCGCGGCTCCCTAGATTAGAAATAGCGCGGACTGCTCTTTTTTGTAATATGAATATGGACTCAATATCAGCCGCTGATCCCCACAAAATAATGCCGTACGACATTATACTATGAAAATAAGCAAAATATACCAATCTAGCCATTGCAACGTCAGTTAGTTTTCTTATTTTTCGGACCGCGAAAGCTGCGCTGCTAAGTTTAGCTGATAGTCTCTCAATTTGTGGACCCCATTGTAATTTGTTGTCTAGAGTAATCCCTAAAAAAATTGTGGAATTAGCTAAATTTAGAATTTCTGAATTTAATTCAATACGCGTGTTTACACTTGCCACGTTCGGTAAAGCAAAACGGACGCATTTAGTCTTACTAGCATTTAATAGTAGATTATTGGCAGAAAACCAACCCGAAATTAAATTAAGAATATTGTTAGGTGTATCGAAATTATTGTCTCTCCGACTAACTTTAAATATAATAGAGGTGTCGTCAGCGAATAAAACTATGTCTGACCACTTTTGAACCATGCAAGGAAGATCATTTATGTAGACTAGGAATAAAAAGGGGCCCAGAATGGAACCCTGCGGAACCCCAATTTTAACTTTTGATCCTACCGAAGTGAGCCCGTCCAGGGAAACCATTTGTTCACGACCCGATAAGTAAGACATTACGAGATCAAGTGACGTATCACTGATTCCGTAGTACCTCAGCTTCATAATAAGTGTTTGGTGATCAACACAGTCGAAAGCCTTGGAGAGATCACAAAAAACTCCCAGAGCATCTTGAGATGCCTCCCAGGCTTCTAAAACCGACGTAATTAGTGATGTCCCGGCATGTTGAGTTAAGCGACCCTTTGTGAAACCAAATTGTTTCCTATTTATTAACTTATTTTCATCAAAATGTGCTAGCATTTGACTAAGCAAAAGCTTTTCGAAGATTTTGCTAAGAGCCGATAGTATGGAAATGGGTCTATAGTTCGACGGATTGTTCGAACAACCTGACTTAAAAATGGGCACAACTTTACTAATTTTCATTAAGTCGGGAAAGATGCCTTCACATAGTCAGGAATTAAAAATAGTAGCTAATAACGGTGCAATGTTAACAATAATAGCTTCTATAGCTTTAACAGACAGTCCCCATATATCTTCCGTAGTTTTTATTTTGATTTGCTTGAAAGACTGACTTTATTATTTGACAACTGGTTACCTTTTGAAAATTAAACTGAGGCATATTACCAGGAACATTTTCCTTAAAAAGATTCCGCTAAATCTACTGATGAATCTAAATGTTTAGTTAAATCCAATGGTATGTTAGTGAAAAAATTATCAAGATAATTAGCAATAGTAGATTTATCTGAAACTAGCGGTCGGACCCGGCTTCGCCCGGGTGCAGATAGCTTTTGAGTCCAGTATTGATTTGGCAACAACATATTATTTCACGTACTAACTATATTTCTCGCGCGCCGTCGACTATATTTCCCGTCCCGTTTTATCCAGTTTATGTCCCGTCTCATTCAGTCCCATGATGAAATTTTAATTATCATTTATTATCTGTTTTTTGTATTAGCTTTATTGAAAATTTTCTTTATATACAATATTTTGTAATTGTGATATTGATTCGTTGGTGGGAGAAGTGGTGGGAGGCGCCCGACGTGACGGCCCAGTGGTGGCATGCGCGTGAGCTGCGCGCGGCACTCAGCATTGCAACGTTACTTTATTTTTCTAAAATAAATGTAGTCTAAGTTACTCCTTGTTATATCAGCTACCTGACAAAAAAAGTCTCGTCAAAATCGGTCCAGCCATTTCAGAGATTAGCCGGAACAAACAGACAGACAGACAGACAGACAGACAAAAAAAATTTAAATATCATTTTCGGCACAGTTATCGTGTATATAACGATATGTAGTAGGACATTTTTTTTAATTTTCATTCTTAAAACAGACACTTCAATTTTATTTATATGTATAGATAAGGTCGTCATTTATGCGGAGAGCAATTTAGTTGTCATTTTATTTATTACTCCCAGTTTCAGTATTAATAATTTGCCAGGTTATTTTTATTTTATTATCAGACAATCTAAGCTTTTCACTTATATAGATTTAGCCTGCATACATACTTTTTTAAATAATTTTGAATATAATCTGACATATTTTTTAAAGTTGACATCAGGTGTCATATACCTCATACAAATGTGACCTTTTGTCATATAGCTCATACAAAATTTCCCTATGTCTAACGCTTAGATTATATACTCGTCTAGATGACACATCACACCTCACCGCGCGGCTCAAAAAAAGTCTACCAAATTTGGTAGACTCGCTTCTCACGTACGTCAGTGTCATTTGAACTACATATGGATAACGTGCTCCCGAAAAATAATTAATTATGCCGATTTGTGCTGTCGAATTGTATCGCAATTGTGTGGGAAAACTGTATAATAATACCAATATCACTTTCTATCGGTAACATTATTGTTAAACCACTATTATTTGAAGAAAACATGAACTTTTAATTCATTATTTTGAAGATGAGTTTCATTGGCCAGTGTTGTCAATTTATTACTAGGAAAATTTGTTGAAACTATGGGAGAAACTATAAAACACAAATATCATTACATAATATTTCGATCAGAATAACAACAAGAAGAATGGCATTATTTATTGAATGAGTAAATAAAACTTACCTACACGATATTAATGAAACCCACGACGACATGCACTTCATAGTAATTTTATTAATTCTTTGCCTTGCATGTACCATACAAAATTTCATAAACGGGGTACTGCTATTGTCATCTTTGAAGAAACAGCGAGAACTTATTCAAGGTCCTAATAATATTTTTAGACGTCCTACGGATTCCGTACTAGCAAATTGCTGGAGAGACATTACACAGCGGAAACGAAAAAAAGACCATTCGTAGCCTCACATGACTTCAGTTGTGTGTTCCGAACTTTTTACTTATGATGATTTATATTTTACATAAATACAGAAATCAGATAACAGCCCAGGCAATAAATCCAAAGAGTTAATTCTATTCGGAAACAAACACTAGGAGATGGGTTTAGATCTTTATTGTTTTTACTAAAATGCGTTATAAATATAATTAATAGTATGATTACTTTAAATAAAGAAAAAATATTTTATTTAACCTATTTTGTATATCAAATAATGGGGAAAAGTTAAGTTAATAATCTGGAGTAGGCATCCCTAAACACACACACCTTGACAGTTGGATTACAATAATTACACGACCTGTACTCACACATATCAACGAAAGTGAGGACACTTTTAGCGCATCGTTTGTTGACATTGCTCAATCTAGACGAGTATATAATCTAAGGTCTAACGCCTTTAGTGGCCCAAGCACTAAATTTTATTTTAGAGTTAAGTTTAATTGTTTTAATTGTACATACTTGGTCATACTCTTTTCGTATAATTTTAAATAATGACGAGTACATGTCATTTGGACTGCCATCAAGTGTAATATTATCTATTTTCGACTGTACATTACTGTTAAATTGACCTAGGATGTTCTTTGATAACGGCCTAAAAGTTATTAATCTACTGGTTTTGTCTACAGCATGTTCTAATTTCACTAATTGGCATTTATGGTCAGATCTAACCCCTATCTTTATACCTTTTTCAAGTACTTCGAAATTTGTTATGATATTGTCAATACAACTCGAAGTTTCAGGCGTAATTCTAGTAGGCTCCGAAAACAAACATGTAAGATTAAATGAGCCGAATAAAGACACAAACCTACACTTATCAACCGAATCAACTAGTAAATTAATATTAAAATCCCCACAGACTAGAACTTTTTTATTACTTTTAATTTTAAACTATTACTTTTAAAAACTCTCAGTAATGTCCTTTTTCTTTAAATTATGACAATTTCCAACTGATATTGTTAGGCAACTATTATCATTGTAGTCTTTTTGTGAGATATGTTTAATAATGTGTTTATAAGGTACCCCTGGCATACAATACTTTAACAGGGGATGACTCATACTTTTATTTATTATAACTCCAATACCCTTTCCTATGTTATCTGAGTACATTGTGGAGTTAATTAGAGATTTCTTAATTTGAGGTGTATAATGTCGATATTTATTAATTTGGGTTTTATTGGTTTTTGCATTATTAGAAGTTGGTAATGGAGAGAGTGGTACAACTGGTATTGCACAGATCATCTTTTAATGTTTTATCTAGATTCACAACAATAGATTGGTTACATGGTTGTATGACGGACTTATCTGGGAACTTATTAGGATTATTAGTTATTTTATTTATCTTACTTTGTTCACCGGCTTTGAGCAAGGTTTGAATATCAGATTGTGTTTTTAAATAGTTGCTGTATGTCAAACTTAATTGCTACACCAAAGTGCTAATTTCAGACAGTAACCGTTGTGTATCAATTTCATAGATGTTTTTGCTGTCCTCTAGTTTTATTTCATAAGATAAACATAAAAATACACCAAAATAACATACATACATACATAATAAAAAGCATAAATACATACATATATAATACTACAAACATATACATACAGGGTATATCAAGACTGCTACCGAAAACGAAGCTGGGTGGTAGTTTAAGCGACTTCAGACACAATGCAACAGAAGAAGTTGAAAAAAAACAGGGACAATTTTATTATTTATTATACACTATTTTAGGAAAAAAATGATTTTACCATCCAAATACGACCACAGGAAAAAAATACCAAAAAAAAACGTCGCTTTTTTTTAACATTTTCTATTGCAATAATAAACACTGGGGAGTTGATTCCAATCCAGCTTCGAGATCATCCTAGGGCTACCGACAACAATGACTTGTGTTTTCAAGGGATTGATCTTCAAACCATGAACTCTACTCCAATCTCAGATGTGTTGAATGTCTGTATTGATATAAGCAATTGCACTATATGACCTAACCACTCTTAATCGTACTCTCCCCTGCATTTGGACGTATGTATATGAGCTGAGTAAGTAAAAATATACGCATTGCAGAAGAATGAATCAAGTAATTTCTTTAAAACTATTTTACACACATTGGCTCTAAAAATAAATAGATAAGTTTAAAATCAAACAATACATGGAGATCATTAAACTGACAATTAAAGTAAGCTACTTCACAAATAGAGACAACACAGACATCGCTTTGAAGTCTTAGTACAAAGAGAAGTTATTTTGAGACTTGATAAATAAAACTAAACGTTTAAAAGACACGGTTCAATGTCAAAAGTGGTATTAGTTGTAATAGTAAATAGTTCTTAAAATTCCATTAATTATTATTAGGCAGTCTTGAGTTGTTCTCTGGCTGCCTCTGATATATTCGAGCAAATACGCTCTTATATTACAACCTTATATTACAACCTAGCGCAGTTGATTAGTCGCCGACTATGAAATGAGAGGCCGCGTGTTCAATCACCGCACCGAGACAAATGGTTGTGTGAACCACAATTATTTGTTGACCGAAAAGTCTCTTGTAGTTTCTGATACCCACAACATAACACTTGTTTACTGTGGGGTCAGAACTATGCTTGTGACTATTAAGTGTATTTTTTTAATTTATACAGCTGGTTTACTGTGTGCAGTCCGCAGGAGTGCGCACTTACTAAACTTGAATTCAGTTTTGGAACAATGGAAATCTTATTTCAATATTTTTTTAAAACCATAACAGCTTTAAAAATGCTTACAAACTGCTGCTTGGCGGTGAAAATAAATTAGACGGAGGTAATCAAAGTGTGACTAAAGGTGTCCTGTTGGCAATGGACTAGACGCGTCTACTCTCATGTTTACAATGGCCGCGGGTTGAAATCCCAGGGCACACCTCCGACTTTTCGGAGTCATGTGTGTATTGATAGTCAAACATCATTTGTAACAAAGTCTCTTGTTGTTCCTGATACCCACGACGAGTCTTGTACTCGATCTTAGTGTGCAGTCAGGACTATGTATGTGACTGTTGGGTGTTATTTATTTATTTATTTAATAATGTAAATAAAGTTCTTTATTATTATAATCCAGTGCATCCAAAGGTTGCCTGGAAGAGACCGCAGCTAGCGATAAGGCCGCCAATTGTTACCATATCTTTAGTTTTAAGTTTTTAATTTATTTATTCTTTTTTATGGTGTACAATAAAGTATATATCACTACATAGTATAAAACAAAGTCGCTTTCTCTGTCCCTATGTCCCTTTGTACACTTAAATCTTTAAAACTACGCAACGGATTTTGATGCGGTTTTTTTAAATAGATAGAGTGATTCACGAAGAAGGTTTATGTGTATAAAACGTGCATATTATTGTAGAGAAATCTATATGCACCCGGGCGAAGCTGGGCCGGGCCGCTAGTAAATAAATAAAATAATGACGTCAGAGGTACCTTGGGCTTGTTGGAAGTGTTTTCACCGTCGTCCATGTGGAAGATCCGGTGAGCGTAGGCCTGCAGGTCCGTCTCGGCGTCCTGCACCTTGTTCGTGATCAAGTACACCACGACTGCAACAAACATTTTCAAACCTATGTCAACTACCAGTACAATAATAATTAATAGTTATACCGAGTGATATTGTTATATAGTATTTAATTGAAACCACGTGTTCCTAGCTCCCCTAGGTAACATTGTACCAAGTTTGAACAAAAACTCCCTGATAGTTTTGTCTAAAATCACGATTTTAGGTTTCAAAGCGTTTTATCAACCCCTAAAATACCGAGTTCTGAAGTTCAGCTAAGCGGTAAAAATACCCGCATCTGGAATACCCAAAAATAGTGACAATAAAAAAATACAATTTTTGACAAAAATCTTCTCACATGTTTTTCAAAATATGTAAAATGTCACCTGGGGTCATGAGAATCACGTGGGTTGAATTAAGTACCATGTGTCAATATCACCCTGTATAATATACAAACTTAGCCTGTTTTATTGCATATTACCGACAAACGATCAAACAGGTTACCTGGTGATGACATGGTGAACATCCTCAAAGCTTGCACCATGGGGCGTTACTCTGTACTCCGACACAAAGACGAATGTTCGAACATCGCACGTAAAACTGTACGAATATGCCTAAATACTTTTCAACATGTTCGAATCATGTATGGTACGTCGCAATTTTAGACTAAGTTCAAAGTGAATGCTAAATTTTATAATTTATAATTTTTTTATAGAGAATATTAACTTTTAAAAGTGGATTTTTTAATATTATATTAACGTTCAGAATTCGGAAAATAGAATACCCCCATCGACGTATTGCCGGCCGTTCAAATTGGGAGGGGAGCGGGAAGGAAGGGGCATTTGGATCCAGCAGTTCCAAACCACCGAACGAAACGCAACAGCAAAGCTGTCGCTTCAAATCCATCCCCTGGGAGACGGTGGTATCCCATCGTGACGAGCCTGCTCATCCATCCTAAGTCATGAGTGAGAACAGAATGGCTCCTACTTTAAAAATCTAACCCAACTTAAATAAAAAGTAGCTTTTTTTGAACTGTGGAGAGGTGAACATTATATTATGTTTTTAATTTCTCGGATGAAATTTTAAATTGCGTGAACCAATTAAAATATTTGTAATGGACGTTATTTTAGCCGTGGAGAGGTTTAAATATTATGATTTCACGGAAGATATTTTATATGGTTTTATACTATGTGTATGCTGTGAACCATTAAAATACCTTCTTTGGGGTATACGAGGTGTGTTCAAAAAGTATCGCGATTATGTGTTTTTTCAAAAAATATTTATTTATTCATGAATATCTATTTTGTCCCCTTCAAAGTAATTCCCATGAGATATTATACACTTGTGCCAACGTTTTTTTGCAATCTTCGAAGCACTTCAAAAATTCATGTTTTTGTATCTTGTTCAGCTCCTCCTTCGATGCCGTCTTTATCTCGTCAATAGTAGCGTAGCGTCGTCCCTTCATGGGCTTCTTCAGTTTTGGAAACAAGAAAAAGTCGCAGGGGGACAGATCTGGGGAATACGGTGGCTGCGGCATCATTATTGTGTTGTTTTTGGCCAAAAAGTCGCGCACAAGCAACGATGTGTGAGCAGGGGCGTTATCGTGGTGCAAAAGCCAATTTTTGTTCTTCCACAAATCTGGGCGTTTCTGGCGGATTGCTTCGCGCAAATTGCGCATAACTTGCAGGTAATATTCTTTATTGACCGTTCTACCCTGTGGCATGAACTCATGATGCACCAAGCCCATCATCAATCGAAGAAAACGGTAAGCAAAACTTTCACATTCGACCGAACTTGGCGCGCTTTTTTCGGTCTTGGTTCGTGCGTCAGCTTCCATTGAGATTGAGCTTTGGTTTCGACGTAATAACCCACGATTCGTCACCAGTTATGACCCTCTGGAGCAAATTTGGGTCGTCGCAGACAGGCTCCAACAGCTCATTAGCAACGTTCATGCGATGCTGTTTTTGGTCGAAATTGAGCAATTTTGGTACGAATTTCGCGGCAACCCGTCTCATGCCCAAATCTGTATATATAAAAGAGGAACCTGACTGACTGACTGACTGACTGATTGACTGACTGACGTATCAACGCACAGCCGAAACTACTGGAGCTAGGAACGTGAAATTTTGCACAGAGGTTCCTATTATGACGTAGGGTAGCACTAAGAAGGGATTTTTGGAAATTCAACCCCTAAGGGGGTGAAAAGGGTTAAAAACTGTTGTATGGAAAATCGAAACCGTTAGAGTTACAATTGTCAAATTTTGCAGTTTCGTTAGCCAATCAAAGACAAATATAACTGCATACTTAGTTTTTCTAAAATTAACCCTAAAGGGGTTAAAATAAGGGTTGAAGTGTTGCGAGAGTAGGGTGATTTTATGACTATCTAATCAACGCACAGCCGAAACTACTGGAGCTACAAATGTGAAATTTTACACAGGAGTTCCTATTATGACGTAGGGTAGCACTAAGAAGGGATTTTTGGAAATTCAACCCCTAAGGGGGTGAAAAGGGTAAAAAACGGTTGTATGGAAAATCTAAACCGATAAAGCTAGAATTATCAAACTTTGCAATTTAGTTAGCCTATCAAAAACAAATATAACTGCATACTTAATTATTCTAAAATTAACCTTAAATGAATATAAATAAGGGTTGAATTTTTGTAGAACCGAACTATCGGATCAACGCACAGCCGGAACTACTGGAGTTAAAAAGATGAAATTTTGCACAAGGGTTCCTATTATGATGTAGAGTAGCACTAAGAAAGATTTTTTGGAAATTCAACCCCTAAGGGAGTGAAAAGGGTAAAAAACTGTTGTATGGAAAATAGAAACTGTTAAAGCTAGAATTATCAAACTTTGCAGTTTAGTTAGCCAATCAAAACGAAATATAACAGCATACTTTATTTTTCTAAAATTAACCCTAAAGGTGTAAAAATAAGGGTTGAAGTGTTGTGAGCATAGGATGATTTATTGAGTGCCCAATCAACGCACAGCCGAAAATACTGGAGCTAGAAACGTGAAATTTTACAAAAAGATTTCTATTGTGACGTAGAGTAGCACTAAGGAGGAGTTTTTAGAAATTCAACCCCTAAGAGGGTTTAAAAGGGTATAATAGTGTTTTTGGTAAAACTTGGCATTTTAGTTGATCATTACAAAGAAATATAATTGCCCACTCTCTTTTCTTAAAATTAACCCTAAAGGGTTTAAAATAGGGGTTGAAATGTTGTATGCAAAATCGAAACCGCTGAAGTTATTCATATGAAAATTTGTATTTCACCACTTATTTTAAACGAAAAATAATGCCGTGAACTACTATTAGAAAAAAAGCACTACGGTGGTGGAAATAAGGGATGATATTATATTTTGTGAAAATCAGAACCACTGAAGTTGATTTATGTATGTTACCAAAATATATTTTTTACAACTGTTTCGCAGAGCTTACAGTGTAAAGTTGTTGAAGCGATATAATGTATTGATTTTACGTCCGTATTATTATAATATACACGCAGACGAAGTTGCGGGCAAAAGCTAGTCATTGATAAAAATCGAATGGCACGAGCCAATCGATATGCCTAGGTCCTCAGCAACTTCTCTAACGGTGATTCGGCGATTGGCCAATACCATTTTCTTCACTTCATCAATTTTTTTGTCTGTTGTTGAAGTGCTCGGGCGTCCGACACACTCTTCGTCATTCACATCTTCTCGGCCTTCTGAGAACATTTTGTACCACCGATAAACGTTGCTTCGGTCCAAGGTAGCTTCTCCGTATGCCACAGTCAACATTCGAAATGCATCCGTACACTTAAGAGCCTACCTCGAAAAATATTCGCAGCATTTTGGGGCGTGGTTAACGAAAGTTGCCGCATCACGCCGTGGCACTGCGCTACTGGCGCACATTCCCCGATTAAATATTATCTACTGGTATTATTAACATTAGTAATAACAAATTAATGTAGACCTATGTATATTTATAATCCGTATGATTCTGACAATATGCCTATATATTGTTTATCATACTTTTGTATTGATAAAAAAATCTATTATAATCTAAGTGGTAAAACACGAACTTTAAACTATTACTTTACGAAAACCTCAAAAACATTTACAATAATATCTGTATAAATACAAGATAGGTATCAATTGTTTTGCCGGTCACTCACTCTACTAGTGTGAAGCGCTAATCGCCTAGGCGCCCTTTGATAAATGCCGCCAAAGGCATTGCGCCTAGCGATGATTTATTTGTTTCTACTTCATTTGACCTGTGATTTGACCACTGACTTTCGCCTATAAAAGAATGTCATTCTTAGTTCTGCTGTTTTGTGATTTTTGACTTACGATACAACTGTAAATTTAACAAAAATGTGTGAAATAAATTTGAATTTTGTAATAACAACCAAACTAAACTGACTAGGTATTCCTGAAGTATATACACAGAGCGGAAACGATAAGTAATTACATTAGATTATTGTTTAAATTCCACATAAAATAATTATTATTGATTTTGGAACTGTGCGGTCACACCGGCGCTCACGCTCTTATTATTATTGCTATGCGCGAGAATGACGGCGATCACACCCGCCCGTTCCAGTTTGAACCTTCTTTACAACCAAATAGGGATAATTTTTGTTTAACAATGTTTCTTTTATTTACGCTAGACAAATTTTTCGGCGAAATTATTTGATATCAATTACAATTATTTTGCTTTTGTTTTATGAAAAGCATTGTAAATATTAATTTTATAGTAATACTAGCGATCGGGCCAGGGTCCGCCCGGGTGCATACACGTTTAAAAATGGCGGTCAAAATGTTTAATTCTGACTATCAGTTTAGAATATTGACCAATCGGACCAAGAAAAACGAACAAAATATCCTCGTATTTGCTAGAAATATCACTACTGCTTTCCTCCTATAGGTCATAGCGTGATGATATATAGCCTATAGCCTTCCTCGATAAATGAACTACCCAAAACTGAAAGAATCATTCAAATCGGACCAGTAGTTCCCGAGAGTAGCGCGTTCAAACAAACAAACAAACAAACAAACTCTGCAGCTTTATAATATTAGTAGGTATAGATATAGACTTTCAGTGACATATAAAATAGATTCGTATAAAAAATATTCTAAATCTGGGGGCACGGCAATGCCCCCACCAAGTCGAGCTAAAAAGTGGCACAGTCGTACCATCCTTTTCTAGAAGCAATTCAGATCATTTTAAACCCCCCATAAGTTCGTTGTGGTTAAACGAAGCAAGAAACCTGAATTTTCAGTTACTAAGCAGGCATTGTGTAAACACGGTATGTTTAAAATTTCATTCAATCAAATTGAAATTACCACTAGTTTAAGAATTGTAACTAGTCAAACTTTCTTAATTTTGTCACTCACTAACTGACTGACCGATCATCAAAAGTCTAAGGCACTTCTAGCAGACATAGAACTTTTAAATTTAGAATATAACTAGCTGTGCCCGCGACTTCGTCCGCGTGGAATTTAACAAAAACTTTATTTTTCTAAAATAAAAAACTTTTTTATAATAAATGTAGCCTAAGTTACTCCTTATTATATCAGCTACCTGACAAAAAAAGTCCCGTCAAAATCGGTCCAGCCATTTCAGAGATTAGCCGGAATAACAGACAGAAAATAACTTTTCTAAAATAAATGTAGCCTAACTTACTCCTTCTTATATCAGCTACCTGAAAAAAAAGTCCCGTCAAAATCGGTCCAGCCATTTCAGAGATTAGCCGGAACAAACAGACAGACAGACAAAAAAAATTTAAATATCATTTTCGGCACAGGTATCGTGTATATAACGATATGTAGTAGGACATTTTTTTTTATTTTCACTCTTAAAACAGACACTTCAATTTTATTTATACAGGGTATATCAAGACTGCTACCTAAAACGAAGCCGGGTGGTAGTTTAAGCGACTTCAGACACAATGCAATAGAAAAAGTTGCAAAAAAAAAGCGACAATTTTATTTTAAATATTTTTTTCCTATGACCATATTTGGGTGGTAAATACATTTTTCCCTAAAATAATAGTGTATACCCTTTTATTTTTAAATAATCTAAGGTATAAAAGAGTTTAAATTATTATTTTAGCAAAAACTATGGATTTACCACCCAAAAATGACGATATTTAAAAAATCATAAAAAATAATTGTCGCGTTTCTTTGCGAAATTTTTAGTTGCATTGTGTTTGTAGTCACTAAAACTACCACCTGGCTTCGTTTTCGGTAGCAGTCTTGAGATACCCGGTATGTATAGATTAGTGTTTAGTGTCTTAAGTAGGGAAAAATTTAAACATTTCGTAATTTCTGCCTAGTGTTCTAGATACACCAACTGCGTGAATAACTTTGTAATCCCATATAAATGTATAGGATTACAAAGTTACATTTGCAGTTAATGTATAATTGTACCCGTATATAATGGAATAATAGTTCTAGATAGGTATCACTACATAGTATAAAACAAAGTCGCTTTCTCTGTCTCCTTGTGTGCTTAAATCTTTAAAACAACGCAACGGATTTTGATGCGGTTTTATAGTAGATAGAGTGATTCAATAGAAAGGTTTACGTGTATAATAACATCCATTAAATAGTGGAGAAATACTGTTATATTTGAGGTTTCTAATGTGATGTCGTTAATTATCAATTTTTTTCCGCTTACATTGCAAACGCAGGCTGAACCCTACGAGATTTATCAAAATAATGTAGTAATTATTTGTACACATTGAAAAGGTCTACAGAAAACTCCGCGATGGTATATGTCCATCTCTTATGGATATCCCACAATAACAGTTTTTTGTCATTTACTTTTTACGAAAAATACAGCATTAATCCTTCTCCAATTAAAAAGCTTAAATACATTGTTGGTTTAATATAGATCTATATGGTCCTTTACAGCACGAGATAATAAATATTTTCGAAGATATTACAGATTTAAAATTGCGGGACGTAGCGCTTGCGGCGGTACTGGCCGGCCAGGGCGGCAGTAGCGTGCCTAAGTAGAAAGGTTTATATGTATAATAATAATACGTACATATTTTTGTACAGAAATCTATTTGTACCCGGGCGAAGCTGGGCCGGGTCGCTAGTCTATAAAGGGTATATCAAGACTGCTACCGAAAACTAAGCCGGGTGGTAGTTTAAGCGATTTCAGACACAATGCAACAAAAAAAGTTACAAAAAAAGCGTCAATTTTTTTTTTAATTTTTTACCTATGACCATATTTGTGGTATATATACTTATATAAATGTATATAAGTATGTATATGTAAAATAATTATGTATGTGTATATAATATGTATGTATATGTGGTATGTATATATATAATGTATTTATATGTTTTTTATGATTTTATTTGTCTCCATGCTTTCGTTATCTTTATTTTACACTGCCCTATCTTTTTTCCTGCTCATATATCCATCCCATGGTTGTCTGGTAGAAATTGCCTTAGAGCGATAAGACCGTCATTTGTACTTTGTTGTTTTGTATTATCTCTAAACTGTTATTCCTTTTTATTGTGTACAATAAAGAATTAAATAAATAAATATTTGGGTGGTAAATGCATTTTTTCCTAAAATAATAGTGTATACCCTTTTATTTATAAGTAATCTAAGGTATAAAAGCGTTTAAATTAATATTTTAGCAAAAGCTATGGATTTACCACCCAAAAATGACGATATTTAAAAAATCATAAAACATAATTGTCGCATTTCTTTGCGAAATTTTTAGTTGCATTGTGTTTGTACTCACTAAAACTACCACCCGACTTTGTTTTCGGTAGCAGTCTTGAGATACCTAGTATATAAAAGGCATAACAGGAGAGGGTATTGAGAGGGAAAGGGTGTATTCAGCCCATGAAACTGTACAAAATTCCTCTAGAAAGACATAACGAAGAAAAACTTGCAAATAAATAGACTAAATAGCTCCAAAATATCAATTACCATGAAAGAAAGAATATTAATAATCAAATCCGTGATATTTGTGATAAATTGACACCTACAAAAATAAGAAAAAACTATAAGACAGAGGCTTTATGAAAAATTGTTGGTGATATTCTAGAAGTAAAAAGTAACGAAAAGAAAAAAAAGTTGGACTCTAAAAAAAGACGTGAGATCCCATCAAAAACATCCTGTAAAAAAATTCAGCCATCCAGCAGCATTATGTATGAATTGTACGATACATTATGGTTTCATGCGATGGCCAAGGCGATCCATTTATTTATAACGTAAAGAATTTTTAATATGTATATGATAATAGCTTACGTAATAACTTTATACAGAAGGTCCCTTACGCAAGGACTAAATAAATTAATCGATTTGGTATCGGTATATGCATGTAGCATCTCACAATTTTTTTAGGTAGAAACCCTGAGCTGCGAGACTTGGAATTTTTTTACAGGATGTTTTTGATGGGATTGTGTCTTCATCTGTCTATTGATAGAGGTGCTCCCGAAAGGTACTATTTTTCTAATGGTATTATACTGGATGGTTTTGAAAAATATCACAATATTATGATGGCCAGTTCATGACCAGACACAAAACAGTTCAAAATGGCGGCCTCAACTATCAATTCTGACTTACTCATTCAAATGAAGGAACCATTAGATATCGACTTAGATATCAATCGAATCAAAAGCAAAAAAGTTCAAAATGGCGACCATAATTTTCAATTCTGACTTTGAATTTAGTGAAACGGAATAATATGGTAAAAAGGTTTTTCTATTTAATTCACTATTAATATATTTATTGGGCAAAACCCGATTAAAAGTTATAAGTAAATTCAATTGATAATAAAAGTTGGTGCGTCCTTGGTGGGAATATCGCGTAGCCTTCATATTATAGGAGCTAGCAACAAGAAATATTGTGATATCAGATGAAAAATAATGATAATATATACTGAAAGAACAATACAACGAGAAATGAATTTATTTTAACCGAATTAATTCGATGACAATGATCGCAATGTCCATATCATAGGGATTACGTTGGATCCCTTATTTTCACATTTCTCGTATGTCGTGGATCTACATACATACATACATAAACTCACGCCTTTTTCCCAGAAGGGGTAGGCAGAGGTGCCAAGACCCACATTTCGCCATGTATGTTCCGTCCCACGATGTGATAGGTGGCGAGCCTATCGCCATATCGGGCACAAATTCCTGACTCTGGGCTGATAATGAATAGAAAAATCCAATATCACTTTGCCCTACCCGGGATTCGAACCCGAGGCCTCACCTTTGTAACCGTACCTTAGTACAACTACGCCACTGAGGCAGTCTACAAGTCGTGGATCTACAAGCTCAGGTAATAGTTGAAAGTTGAAATTAATCGGCCAATTGTCAATTCAAGTGCGTGGTGGCCTAACTACTCTCAATTGTACTTTCGATTGTAGAGGAGGCCCGTGCCCTGCAGTGGGACATATATGGGCTGACACAGAATTACCAATTCTGACCTTGAATTTAGTTTATGGAAATGAAGAGTCTCTCAGATATCGAATTAGAAACCAATCAGAACAATAACAAAAAAATCAATAAAAATGCTGACCACATTTTTTTCTGAGAATATTTTCATGTTTTCATGAACGAAGGTTCTTTCAAATATCGATTTGGAATCATTCGGATAAATAACAAAAAAACAAAAATTAAAATGACCCGGACTCGAACCCGAGACTTCAGCGTCGTAATCATATTATGAGGCAAAAATGTATAAAATTTCACGGGAATAATAACAAAAAAATCAATGAAAATGCGGATCACATATTCTTTTTTCTGAGAATATTCACATTTTTTCGGAACGATGGATGGTTCTTTCAAATATCGATTAGGAACATTTCGGATAAATAACAAAAAACAAAAATTAAAATGACCGGAACTCGAACCCGAGACTTCAGCGTCGTAATCATATTATGAGGCAAAATGAATAAAATTTCACGCGAACAATAACAAAAAAATCAATCAAAATGCGGACCACATGTTTTTTTTCTGAGAATATTTTAATTTTTTCGGAACGATGGTTCTTTCAAATATCGATTTAGAACCATTCGGATAAATAAAAAAGAAACAAAAAGTAAAATGACCCGGTTTCGAACCCGAGACTTCAGCGTCGTAATTATATTACGAGGCAAAAATGTATAAAATGTTACGCTCCCTTCGACTAATTTCGTTGAGCGCTTATACGTAAGTCAATGACCTTTCTCTTTTATTTTGGTAACTTAGCTAGTTAAAAATGAACTTAAAAATTAATATATACTGCTATTTATTTTTTAAATATATGTAAAAAAATTAAAATGTACAAACAAAAAAGAGTACCACCTAAAATAATAAGAATTACGTAAATTTGAAATTACGTAAAAAAATAATCGGCGGGCTAGAATTTCGAAACGTCGAGCGCAGATCCGTCGTCCACCAAGGCCCGCGGCCGTCTGCCGGGAACGCCCCCAATGAGATAGCTTATATGGCCGTAACGTACAAGAACGGGATAGGATGGCCCATGCGCTTCTCAAAATAAAACAACATAAGCGCCAAACCATATTTTATTTTATTGTCATCGTACTATTTACTTGTTTTTTTCTCGCGAAAAAATAATATTTAAAAATATGTTTATGTCAAATTAATCTTGAGTGTCTACACGGGGTAAGTTAGGAGTTCTGAGTTCTTAAAAAACTTAACAGCTGCTACTTTGGACTGTATTTTTGTTAAGGCAAAGTGGCGTAATCATGTATTTTGATTCATAAAATTGTTAATTATATCATCAATTAAAACATATCTGAAAATGGACTACCTAATCTTAGTAATTTATGATATGTAGGCTTTTAAAAAATCCAAATTTTTCGAGGTATCCCCTTAATTTAGTTTTTCACACAAAATTTGATACAGGTTCTTTGATCCATTTTTTTGAATAGGTAAAAATCGAAGATGAGTCAAAACACATGCAAGCAAAGGAGCTGTCAATAATTAACTGAACATTCAAATTGGCCTAACTTGGCGCCATAAGTGAGAGACATGAGTACCAACATAACGCCACAAAAAAATCGAAATTCAAATATACGTAACCCTCGAAAATTCGAAATTCGCGATACTTTTTGAACACACCTCATATGTTTGCTTTTTCAGAAGACATTACCTTAACTTTAAAATTATAGCTTGGAATTACTCTCCTTCACGATTGAGAAGATTAGCCATGGTCCACTAGGCAGACCTAATGTTTGTTTGCAGTCATCAGCTAAATATGATTTTTTAACTACCAAATAATATAAAGGTTGTACATATTTTTTTTATTATTGTTTGACTTTTAAAATTGTAGACATAATTATCTTTTTATATTATTTCTTTCTAGCCACTCAAGTCTTGACAGATTAAAAATCCAACAATTATTGAAACACACAAGAATTCTTTACAAAACAAACTGTCAGAAAACGAATCAGGTGTGAAAAAAATAATGAAGTACAACCTACGAGGTTTTGAACAGATGCCAAAAAAAAATAACAAAAAGTCGATTGGATCGTGACCCTGTTTCGTGTCACAACTAGTTTAGACACCGCGGTCTGGGAAACACAATCATAGAACTTTTTACAGCGCAAGGTTCTACGTAAGGTGGTCACGGAATGTGCTATTTTAGGTGGTCGTTATCTGCAGAACTTATTAGGTTATGATACTGGAATTATGTTCCTAAAACTGGGGTGTTTAGTCAACCTGATTACTGCTACTAATAATGATTATGTACAATCTTCACTTACACACTTAGAGGCGTTTAATGTTAATTAAATTCCTCCTTAGTAAAGATTGTATGGGTAAAATATACATTAAGTAATAATTTAATCGGCATTAAACGTCTCTGAGTACCGCAGTTCGCCAGTCATAATATTAAATGATGTTTAGCTGAGCAAGTTTTAAAAATATCCGTTTTATATTTTTATTATGAGCAGCATAGCAATCCTTAATATTTTCCACAAATTATCCGATACAGTACACAAATATAAATATAAATACAGTATAAAAATAATACTTACACAGTCCCTTAGGGCAAGATCCAGTAGCAGGTCCAACCTCAAGCACCGTAACAGCATTATCATCATCAGCGAGCGGCGGGAATCGGAGCAACGTCAATGGCTCCTTCTCACTCGGCATAATCGAGCCGTCAGTTATAAACACCGCTTTAGATATATCGCAACTCTCAGACGGTTCCGTGGAGATCAGGTCTTTGGGACACTCGTTGATGCCGATGACCAGGTGTTCACAGTTCAGGGTCTTGGACTTGCTCTCTATGGTGACCACGGTTTTACCCTCTTCGATGACCTTGGTGGCGACCTGGTCGATAGGCCGGTTGAGGCAGTACACGCCGCCGAACACCGCGCACAGTCTGAAGATAATTACAGGTTTATGACAAACAAATTGAAATAGCAATCGAGAAGTCTTCATTACAATCCGGGAATGGAGTAATAATGGCAGAAATTAATCAATAATGTTGATGCCTGTCTATGTATTGATTCCTGAAACTAGACGAATCGAGTCAAATAAACTCATTTGCAAAAAAAACGGGCACCTAAGCAATGAACCATTTCAAATGTTACTATTGGTTTGTTTGATAATTATAGGTAGTTTTACTTTCACAATTTTGTAAATTAATAAGCAAATAATCGTTTTCGCCAGTATTATCATAAAATTTTGATAAAATTTATGGGTTTTAATGCTAAAGTTCACTAGTAGTGTATGCTCGCTAGTAGTGCATATGCTCGTGAAGTAAAAGTTAACAAAGATTTTTGTTTGTTTTTTCTTTAATAAAGTAAAAGCAGATAAATGTTTAGTATCGAGTGTGACCCCCTCTAGCTGAAATCACAGCTTGAATTCGTCTGGGTATGCTAGCGAGGATATCCCGGATACTTGCTTGCGGAATACGTTCCCACTCCGCGGTAATCACATTCTTCAGCTCTCTGATGGTCTGCGGAGCCGGTTGTACTGATCTCACGCGTCGTTTCAGGACGTCCCAGACATGCTCTATAGGATTGAGCCTGGTTCTGGAAGAAAACCATGTACCCAACCACGGGATGATCGTTTTCTTGTGAGTCGCGCATTGAGAAATCGCAAGTCTTCGTATGTGGACCTTAAGAACAACCTCGAAGAAGTAAGAAATGTGCATATTAGTCTATGGACGGTCAGGAGGAGGCTTCTCGCGGCCAATATACGCAGTCATCGCCCGGCCCGCGGCCCTAAGTTACTCCGTGAGCACAGAGTTGCCAGGCTTAGGTTTGCTCGAAATTGTGAGTCATGGACTCAAGAAGACTGGAATAGGGTATTGTTCTTCGATGAAGCCAGGATATCTCTGTTCGGTGAAGATCGACGTCGGCGAGTGCTACGAAGACGAGGAGAACGCTTTGCAGAGGCTTGTTCTGAAGAAATCACACCTTATGGTGGGGGCTCTGTTATGTTTTGGGCAGGAATAAATTCAAAGGATCGTACAGAGTTAGTCTTCATTGAAAACGGCTCACTGACTGGACATCGATACATAACGGAAGTTCTAATTCCTTATGCACAACCCGCATTGGCCGCTTTAGGCGAAGACTCAATTTTTATGGACGACAACGCCCGCGCCCACCGGTCTGGCGATGTGGAAGCGTATGTGCAAGAGGTCGGCATACGTCGTTTGGATTGGCCAGCTCGAAGTCCCGACCTCAATCCTATAGAGCATGTCTGGGACGTTCTGAAACGACGCGTGAGATCAGTACAACCGGCTCCGCAGACCATCAGAGAGCTGAAGAATGTGATTACCGCGGAGTGGGAACGTATTCCGCAAGCAAGTATCCGGGATATCCTCGCTAGCATACCCAGACGAATTCAAGCTGTGATTTCAGCTAGAGGGGGTCACACTCGATACTAAACATTTATCTGCTTTTACTTTATTAAAGAAAAAACAAACAAAAATCTTTGCTAACTTTTACTTCACGAGCATATGCACTAATAGCGAGCATACACTACTAGTGAACTTTAATCATATTAAGAACGTTATGAAAAATACATAATTTTACTGGTATTCGTTATTGGTATACGTAAAACAGCCTCCGTGACTCAATTGGTTAGAGGCCGGCTGTGAAATGTGAGGCCGCCGCGCGGGTTCGATCGCCGCTCCGAAAGAAATATCTGTATGGTCCCCAGGTATTTGTTCCCAGTCTGGATGTTTGTGAGAGGGAAAAGTCTCTCGTAGTTCCTGATACCCACGACACAAGACTCGATCTTAGTGTGGGGTCAGGACTATATACAGTCGACTCTCATTAATTCAAACCTGTGATAATTCGAACCTCTCTATAATTCAAAGTTATCCCGAGTTCCCTACAAAATCTCTTTATATCTCGAACTAAATCAATACATTTTTATATTTAAAAAATCATCGCTATATAACAAAACGACGCGTTAATTCGAACTCAACGGCTTCCAACACTCGACAATTCAAAGTTGCAGAGAAAGAAAGAGAAAGTATAAATGTTTGAAGATTGCTGTTGATTGAATGATAGTTGATCAAAACTTAATAATTCGAAGTTTTATAGTGTCTCGCGTATATTTCGAACCATTTGATATTTCAAACACTCGATAATTCGTTATACATATTTAAGAGTCCCTCGAGTTTCGAATTAACGAGAGTCGACTGTATGTGACTGTTGGGTGTATTAATTTATTTTATCATTACTTATTAAAACTATCTAAATTAATAAACTATAAATTCCCACAGGAATCATCTTTAAAAAAAACCACAACAACTAAATCATTATATTTCAATAAATAAGTTCCATAGTTTATATTAAAAAACACTTTCAATAGTAAAATTACTTTTACCATAACATTATACATTAGTGATAACACGGAGCAGTTAGCACGCGTGTGTGCGATATATGAAACATCACGCTCTGTCGCCGAAGGAAAAAGCGTGAAGGAACCGCCACGACTCACAATTCTACATCAAACTTAGAACCTAAATAACACACTAATTCAAAAATAATGTCCATGATATTGTTATAGATAATATACAAAATATTCCCTATACTTGAAAATACATGCACAGTTGTCATTGAAAACTAAAAACACTGGTGGTAGGTATCTCATATGACGTCGGAAGCCTTCTGGGTAGGTACCGCCGCAATGTCTATTTCTACTGTGAAACAGCAATGTAAATGCATTGTTGTGTTTCGGATTGAAGGACATTGTAGCCAGAGTAACTACTGGACATATTGAGACTTAACATCTTATGTCTCAGGATGGCGAGCACAGTGGAATTTTGCCACTGTTCATGAGCGGTCGTATCGCTAACCATCAGGCGAACGGCTTGCTCGTCTCGCCATTCTTTGCAATATAAAAAAAGAAGTTTCTTATCTTCAAACTATAAAAACTTGGATCAATATCTAATCAAATATTGCTCGAATTGAATCAACAAATTCCAATTTCTCAACAACCCGCCAATTGGGCTACAATTACTAATAGCTCATTCAAAACATTCCAATCGGACACGCAATATTTTTTAACATATTCAATCTATGGAACATTAAAAACGAATGAACTTAGATTGAGGAGCATCTAAATTATGATAACAAATTATGTACAATTATCTGATCAGCAGCCGTCTTGTAATGACAAAAACTGGTAGCAATAGGTATTGTAGTGTTGCGTAGGCGGCGGTGATTCAGACGAAAACGTTTCTAAGGATAAAGCGGTTCGACTTGAGTGACTAACGCCCGAATACTGGAACGCCATTCAAATAATAAGTTGATCTTAATAGCGCACGGCCCACTCAGCCAGTACATTTAATCGGGATTAACGTAGTTAAGCGCAAGTTATATTTAAGTTGCGTTCCAGTATTTGGGCGTAAGTATTAGTTAGATAGCCGCGCCTGAAACTTCGCTCGCGATACGATGTTAACACAATGAATTAATCTTGAAACTAAGATTTTAGGGACCAGGCTACGAAAATATTGAGTTGCGGACTTCATTATAATCAATTTAATAGTGGCTTAAGCTGCTATTTCATGAATATTTATGCCTAAAAATATGCAAATGAAATGTGGAAGTATGAACGCTGCAGTTAATAAACTATAGCCTTTCTTAACACACGCAACAAGATCGCTGAAGAAAGCAGTATCGTTGTCAATTTCTGGATAATGAACAACAAAGAACAATAAATTGTAATATATCTTTGGAATTACAGATATTTTAAATCGTGCCGCATGCAACATTAGAAAGTAGCTTTATTTTTGTTTGCGTTAGTCAAGTTGATGCACATTTGGGTCATTGAACCGGGCACGCCGCTACACCGCCGCACTCGCAGTGAGTAACTGCCGACCAACACTTCCACGGTGCACTTTTTGCAATCACATCGACAAGTACCTACACCAAAAAAACATTCGCCACAAGCCAACTTTCCTTTTAGTATACTACAATTCATGCACCCAATGTTAAAATCACGTACTTTCACATTCTCCGCAGTTTTCAGTCATTCGGTGACACTCAAATTATTACGCTGAAGTTTCTTTATAACGGGCAAAAAATCTCGGCTACATAGTTGCGAAACTTAAACTTTCAGTTGAGACCGACAAGGATTGCTAACTCGATTGCGCCGCTGTACAAAAATGTGAAACCTTGAACGGGGCAAAAACAGTCTACAATGCGCCGACTCACCTGCAGAAACACTGGGGCAACTCTCCGCTTCCGTACATGGGCCAGAGGAATGGCGTGTTGCCGTATCTACCGAGACTCATGAGGAATTTCTTGCACTCTTTAACGCCTTCGAGGCAAGGCATTTTGTTGTTGCCACCGGCAATAGCGAACAGAACGTAGTGGATCAGGTTCGGCGTCAATCCTTTGTGCTTGAGGTATTCTTGGAAAGTCTTGTCGTTCCAGTCTAGAGAAGAATTGAGCAAAATAAAATTCTTTATTGAAGCTTCTTTAAACAAAAATGTTGTATTTTAATTGATAAAATATGCATTGATAAATAATAATAATTTAGCAGGAAGTCACTGGATGCAGGACGCTCCCAAGTGGTTACAATGGAAATCGGTATTGGTATGGCTTGCAATAGTCCTATTTTCAGGGGTGGACTTCCTGTATCCGAAGATGATGATGAATTATTTCCTAAATATCTCAAAGTAAAATACGAAAAAATAGCAATACCCTTGAATTCGTTGTTCATTTCATCTTCATTGTACGCCACAATCGAAGTGAGCATCTTCATGAGCATTCTTTTCTCAACAGTAGTGACGGCCTCGGTAGCGAACACATCGGCACGGGAGCAAGGCACCGGCATCAGACGGTCGTTCAGCCAAGTTAACACGCGGGTCACGCAGCGGAACTCCGCGTAACGAGCAATGTTTGAAGATATCAACAACTCCACTAGCGGTCCTCGGGAAAATAAGAGCTAGGGGACAAATAAATCATCCATTATTCTAGTGTAACCAAGCAAATAGCCGGAAATACCTTTATTGTATATCCTACTGCTAGAAACTTCATCTGGTTAATATGGTTTCCAAACTCAAATAGAGTACCTATAATAACAACCCGTCATGCATTTATGAGATCTACGAGTAATTTATCAATAAAAAATTTACACACAAATTGTATTTTTTGAAACTGTAATTTATGTGTATCTTTAAGTCACATTGCATTTGTATGGTAGAATTTGACCTTAATATAAGAGACAAATCCACAAGTGCACCTTCATCTGTTTATAAAACATGAAATAAAATGTTTATAATTATACTTAATTACAATATTTATGAAGGAACGCAAACGAAATTAGATTGTTTCTCAAATAATATGAATAATCAACAGCACAAATATTTCTGAACATATGTATGTATTTTTCAATATTCATTGAACACAAAAACTTAACAATACATAGAAACAAAAAGAAATTACATTTTATTTTATCGCAATTCCCTTTCAATTAAAAATTAATTATTTCTGCATTCAATGAGGTGAATATGTTTGTGTGTACTTGAAGACCAAGCAATGTCCCTGCCAAAGTCAAGTTTACTCTGCCAAGGTCATGCATTTTATGTGAAGCTAAACAATAGGTAGTGCCTTTGCAACATACAATTTTATTACAATACTGCAATACAAAACACCTGTGTTAGTGTTAGCTTTCTTTCAATCGTTTTCTGTAATTAAGAGAGTAAAGAATGTGTGCTTCATTCACATTAAATTGGTCAGTTTATCAAGTACGAAAATACTAAGATCATAAGTAGGCCACAAGTAAATTAGGTAAAATTCCTTTTTGATTGAACCTTACAATACCTGGCTATGTATTCTATACATACAACCCACTGATGAGCATGGGCTTTCTTCAGATTTCATGAAAATATTTGGTTAGGTATATTAAATGATGCATATTTGTTTGGCCTAGTTTTTTTGATATACAGATTTTTGCCTTAACATTTTGTAGATTTTTTATGAATAAAAAATGTGTCTGTACTCTGTAGTAAGTATTATAAAATCCAATAACCTTTCATAAATTTACACAGAAGCCAAACATACCAAATAAAATTACAATCTGCCTCAAATTTCATGTTAGACAAGCCCATAATTTAAGTGCCTATAATTATCCAGTTCAGTGACATTGAATACATTAGCAGAATGAGGCTAAATATATATATTGTTTTAACTACAACACTAGCACACACTATCAACCAGCAGCTTGGGCATATTACTTATGGGTACACACGGTGTGATAGCCATACACACATAGTGGCTATAAAACACAGTGTGACTGTGAGCTTAAATGAAAGGATGATGAATCCTGTATCAAAATAACACATCTGGTGTGCAATAGCCGCACATGTGTTGCGCTGGTAATACACAACATGCAGTTCTGCCTTATGTGATAATTGCCACTTACCTTAGGTGTCATATCAATGTTGAACTTCCTGTACTCTGCAGCAAAGTCTGCCTGGCTCCATTTCTTCTTGACTGGCTCTGCTTTGCTGTCATCTGTTTTGTTTTCATCATCTTCCTTGTTCTCTGGTGGGGATTCCCTATACACATTCAAAATTTGTATATATACTTGTTTTCAATTCAATTCCAATCAGAATCCCATCTTTGTAAATAAGACTATTTTCAAATCAGATAGGACTCATTACAATATGATCATGTAGATATGGACAATATTGAATGATATATGTGACCTATGAGTGTACAATCTATACGGTAATAAAATATTTTATATTAATTATTTTTAAAAACAAATGATCCATTTTCCTCAATAAAGAAATCTATTGACTCATATTTTAATGTTGTAAACATAAAATGTCTGTATCAACAGCTTTTGAAGATGATCAAAATTTTTCGTTACTTACTTTTCAATATACCACTTCTCAGATAAATTGTAGACCTGCAAGTCTCTCATTGGATCTGAATTGACTTCTTTAATGAACTTTTGAAGTCCATCAAAGTTGTAGGATGCCCAAAGACCGCCATAGTGATCACTTGAATCAAGGTGGAGGACATTCTTGCCTATCCTGCTGCAAGCTGCCGCAACAATGGACTCCACCATTCCTATATTAATTTCATATCATAAATGCACACAACTATGTAGAAGTTGGTATGTATGAGATAAATTAGAATTAATTAACAATTGCTATGGTGGTGACTATGTTAAAAAAAATATATTATTCACCTAATTGATAACCAGTTATTCAGACTAACTTCAAATATTTAAAGTGAAAAGAAATTCAATTATATTCTGGAAGAATAATATTGATGGCAGGATGTTGCTTCTTTATTAAGACCAATTAAAATACATGTAACTTTAACTTTCAATAATTTAAGGATTTTTAATAATAAAAAACTCTGATATTATTTTTAATAACAAAAGCACTTTATTGTTACAAATAATTTAAGAGAACAAAATTAATTAAAACCAAAATCCTGTAAAAATATTTCTACTTGCATTTACAAAGTACAAAGACAAAACTAAGTACATTTTCAACAACCACCCATTGAAAGTTCATTGACTCCTTTTCAGCAGAGTGACAATCAAACAGACAGTAATATTAATATAAATGCGTGGATTCAGGTATAAAAACTATTCTGACACTACAACAATTCTGTTTTTGTAAAATAAAAGAACAAAAGGCCGAATACTGCAAATATTTAATTAATGAGTAAGCCATGAAATTACGATAAACAGTTTTCAGCATATTTTGCTGTAAATATATCGTAATTTAAATCCCTACATAGTAATAAGTACCCTCAATATAACATTCATCATACAGATGACGCAAGGGGACAATATAAAAGATTTTCAGCGCTGATGACTGTACAGCGATGAAAAAAAGGGATCGATAAGTAGGCTGCTCGCTTCGCCATAATGCCGGCTGCCGTTTTTAACATGAAATAACACTTACCTGTTCCTACAACGATCACCTGGAAGTCGGTTGGTAAATCGTCGTCCATTTTTATTTCTAATTTATTCTTTGCAGCAATAAAACTTATTGAAATAATTAAAAATATCGAACAATACGCCTTCCTCGAATCTTTGCCACTTGACACTTCAAATTGACAATGACAGTTTTTTGACAACTAAGCAATTCAACCTGAGTTGCGTTTGGATTCAACCTTTAAATAATAATAAAAAATGTTCGGAAACATGTCGAATAACATAACATAAATCCACCCCGCAAATTGGTAATGCGTAGGAACTTTGTAATGCTGGCACTTCACATGGCTATTTGTATTTGCTATTGGGTGTTAGTCGTATTTGGAAAAATATATGACATTTAGGCAAACATGCAAATAGAGGCAAATACATGGACATAAACTCCTCGCCAGATAAGTCTGCGCGCAACGGAGGGCGCTGTTAATGTGGCAACCCTCAAATAAATTGAAACCTCCACAAAAAATGGGAATTGTGGTACCTATAGTCCATTGGGGTAACTTTGTTATTTCGCAATAGCAATATGTGAGTTTTTAAATATATATATGGATTTGTATCGTCATATATTAAACAACACACGAGTTTGCCTGTTTTTTTTTTAAATATGCCTATTGCTAATGTCTTTTTGGCCAATGTTACATTAAAGGTACTTTATTCAAGCATTATATACAGGGTGGACAAGAAAACGGCGCACCTGCCAATATACATTATAGTATATGGTGAAGGAATCTTAATTAAGACGGATTTGTATGGCGCTAGCGAATATTAAGAAAGATACCGAGAAAAAAAAATAACGTTACACATGCTACCCCTTAACATGTTAAGCTAAAGTGATTGAATCTTACAACTGAACGGTAGACATTCAACAATAAATAAGCAGAGCTCATTATTTACTTATAAGTCGATTGTGTACATCACGCTCAGGGTACATAAAAAAGATATTAAATTAATACTGCCAACAGTCACATACATGGGTACTAACCCCACACTAAGATACAAATCTTGTGTCGCGGGTATTAGAAAAATAACTATGGTTCACGGAAATTATTTGTCTCGGGGCGGGAACCGAACCCGCGGTCTCTCATTTCACAGGCGGTTCTTACCAACTGCGCCACGGAGGCCGTCGGTGACTCATATGGGCTGGTTAGTTGTCATTAATGACCACTAAAATAGTTAACTGACCTTGTAATGTAAACCGTAATGACCTTGATAGGCAAAGCTGGAAGCGCAGGATCCGCCAAAACCCGCACGAAAACACTGTCACAGTTTGGTAGCACAAATCACTTTTTCTTTTACATTTCACATAACACAAGTTACATCAAAAGCTATCAAATTGGGTAATGTTCAAAGCATAGTGAAATTAATAAAATTTACTCAAAATAACTGAAAACGAATTTACAATAATATGCACACGACTAATACATGCACACGCGATCGTAATCCGAATTCAACTAATAAAAAATAAATTATTATTTTGATTCTTGAAAGATAAAGGCCTGTTCACATTAGATACAAAGCTTTCCTATTTGAGTTCATAATAATTCATCTGAACAATTAGTATTACTACTCTATCAGACCATATACGTGCCACTGCAGGGCACGGGGTCTCCAGTGCAGTAAATTAGTAGTTAGTGTTTATTGATTTCACTAATTTTATCTCAAATAAGTCTCATATGCAAATTCTATGCTATAATGGTAGACGACATTTCTCTAGGTATAAGAATTTAGAAGAAATTTTATCACTTTAAAGTAACATTATTTTCAAAATACATTAAAATAATGTTAAATACAATAATAAGCAAAGTAAATAGGTAATTTGTAATTCACTGGATCGGCTGATGACATATTTAAATAACATTATAAGCTCTTGAGCAAGTATCAGTATCAGTCCAATAAGATCTTTTTTTTAACGTAACTTTTATATCGGAGTACTTAATCCAATTAAGTTATATCAAGTGTGTAGTGTGAACACACCTTAAGATGTCGGTCTTCTTTTGCAAAATGCTAAAAGTTACCGACAAAGAAATTGCCGCCTTTCGGCACGCACTCACAAACGGCGGCGGCGACCTCAAAGGAAGAATAATCGAGCCGCGTTGGATCCGACAAAGTACACTATGACCGGCGGCTTCCTTTGACTAATAGGGCCGAATTGGGCCATCATTTTAAAAATATTATTTTTTATTAATCAGTGTCATCAGATTATTTTTTTCAATGAATCTAAATTATTTAGAAAATTTAAATGTTATGTAGGTATTACCAAAACTTATCTAATTATAATTAAATTCGCAATCTTACATGATTTAAGCGATGACCAGTGTGATTTCTTGGTATCTTTCAGTTTGGATTTGTGACACTAAGGAAAATAATGACAAACAAAATAGTCAATCCATTCACGATGCAACTGCACCTAAAGTTATTATGTTGTCAATTTATTGACGCTTAAATCTAAGTACGTCCCTGTTTAACTGATTGATTTATTTGAAATGAAACAAAAAAAATCCTTTTTTGAAGTTAGAGAAGGATAAATTATACAGCTAAGAGTTCATGACCTTACTCATGTGTAAACAGCTGTTAAAGCGGAGTTTAAGAAAGTTTTGATGCTGTTAAAAATGGTTTTCCTGGTATATTTCGTTAACCGTTCAATTAACGACGAAACGAAAAAATACGTATGTGTTTAAATCTTGTTCTTCATCCATTCCAACTGATTTTATGCGAAAAAGTGGTGATTAAACTTAAAACTTTAAACGGTCATAACTTCAAAACGGTTAGGTATTTTCCAAATATTATTTTTTTATTACGATATTAATATTATGCCCTTGTACCCAACTGAGCAAGTGCGCCATTTATTTGCGCTCCCTGTATATTTTTTTCATAACGCTCTTTATAATATATTTTGAATTTAGGACGCTTTTTCATTACTAGTGTATTTTCCTATAAAAATGACAGCTTACGTCAAAATTGGGGGTCGGGACGTTTGAGTGGATAGATGTAGTATAGAACATAGATCGGCAATGTGTCATTTTGAGCGCGACCAAAACTGATTTACGATTGTGTGCGTGAAGTTTACATGTGTGCTTGACATATAGTGGTGTACCATGCACTTTCGATACTATCATATCGATATCGATATAACTGACGGCCTGTAGCTGTGAAATAAAATGTTATACGATATATGCGACATTTTATTATATATTAACAGAAACATATTCATGTGTTTATTTCAATACAGATTGATAAACACACAAATAAATAATAAATAAATTGTCATATTATTTGAAAACATTTTATTTGAGATGTTTTGTATGGGTCTTTATGTTCACCTGAACAAAATTATTTTTTAATTGTGATGTATACATAGTACATACACCTATTTAAACTGAGAACAAAAAACACTTTTATAAAATAAAACTATAATTTACAAAGTTTTAGCGTTTTCGGTTTATTTTTTTCATTTTTAATTTCCTGTCGCGAAGTTTCGATTACTTTACAGCTTTCGTAGTCACAGGGTGGACTCAGTCTGCAACAAAATCCGTGATTATTCGTTTTTTTCAATGAGTAACATTCGCGTAAGTCGAAACACATTTTTACTATATGTGTACTAGAGTTAAAAAAATATGCTTATTTAAGTCAATTAATTGACTTGTAACACATTGTGAAGTGTTGGACGCCTGCTAGGCCGCGTCGGAGGTATATGGAGGAGCTTGTAGGAAGTCGTTGGATGCAGGCAGCTTACAAAAAAAAACAATTTTAAACCTATACCTAATGTTATGATAGATGAATAATGTTGCTTCAAGGTTTGGACGATGATACTGTGCATAGAAGTATCGCATATTTTATAATAATATCTAATATGTTCTTGTTTTACTATTATAAATTGACAGCCTCTTGGCAGAGATTGAAACAGGTTTTTAATTCATAAATCACACACATGAAGTTTTATAATAATTATTCCACAAATATAAATAAATGAGTAAAAGTAAAGTAATAAGTAATATTGTAGAATGAATACTATAATAATGGCCGGGATAACGCCAGGTAGAAAAAGAAGAAGAAGAATACACACTATCACAACATACTATAGCTCCATAAAAATGTAGGGAAACATGTGTTGCCATCGACTATTTTATCGACAACCTTTTATTGATCGAACCTGTCAGTCAATCCCTAGCAACTTTAGGTTGAAATTATTGTAAATTCACGTATTTGATATTATTTTTTATACGCAATGGATGCTTTCAGCGTATTTATATAATAAAATACTATATTCTTTTCTACCGATATGTATACACGGATTTCCATTTAATTCTATAATATCGTCGCAAAATAGTATTGTGCAAAAGTGGCCGGTACCTGTGAAAACTTTAATTATTTCGGATTTTTGCGCCTGCATGAACCACACCTTGGCACTGCACAATGCACTATAATAAACTACGTTTAATAAATATAACCAAGTACTGTAAAATTAAATAAGTTATGAAAATAAGCGAATTTTGTTGCTCGCTTAGTTTGACATATTTTGACTCTGGGTCACTGCAGGCTACTCCTGTGTAAACGTATGGTCGCATCATGCATCTCGCTTTAACATATGAGTTAAATTATTCTATCTCTTTCACATTGCCGATCTATGTTTTATACTAAATCTATGACAAAAACCTACAATATGTTTTCAGCTTTATGCATAAACCTTAAAAAATGAAAGTGACAAAACACAATTTGCGGTCCTTGTCATAGTTTCACATAATTTTGTAGGGGAACACTGAGTGTACCCAAACAAATAAGACGTGCGGTTTGTTATAAACTTGAATTACTGAGTATTTTACGAATATTTGCGGTCAAAAATGTATGTAAAAGAGTGTTGAAACTGATTATAAGACAAAAGGTATGGTGTGCTGCTTTATTATTGGCTGTGATAGCCGATCTAAACGATAATATGAAAATATAACCTCTCACTGGTAAGTGCATTTTATTTAGTATATTGGTAAAAATAAATGTAGACGTTCATTATTACTAACATCTGCAATTAGTATTTCATAGAATACATTGAAAAATAGGATTAAATTTGCATAAAAAATACGTATTTTATAAGTATTATCCGACCAAATTATCTTGACTTTGTTTATTATGACAATCTGTATACTACTCGACTACTCGAAGAGGACGCTATTTTGTACATGATTTTAAATTAGTTGGATTATATTATGTTTCGGGATACCAGCTTATAACAATTTGCATTTCCTGGTTTTATGGTAAATTAAACCATCATTCATTTTATTTCAGCTTTTCAAAAGGTTTACCTTCGCGTGTTTTGTGGATAAAATTAATAGGATGTGACGGAAAATTAGACAGCTGGGTAAACACACTCGTTCAAAAATTGCATTCAGAAGACTAAGCATATTATAACTTTCTTAAAACCGTTTTCTCTCCCGCCCCTCGAAATAAAGGTAAACTATAATCTATTTAATCTAAATAATAAAAATCCAGAGTATTCATCCTTGAGACGAAAATGAATGAAACCTCTTCTATAATCAGTCTGCCGGCAGCCTGTCTTCATAAATTGTCCTCCTGTGTATTAAGTGAAGCTACAACATGCATAATCTATAAATTATAAAATGTAGTTTCGAAGTCAGTTATATTGTATTTTTCAAATTTGAAGTCTGTATTCGAAAAAGTTACAAAAATGCACCCAATCCACCAAGCTTAATACTTCTTTATTTTATATTTATTTTATTTTAGACACAAACAGTCGTGTTCATCAACAAAAACAAAGATTTTATGTTTACAACTTACAGACTTGAGTTCCCAAACTTAAAGTCAATGCAATAAATACCCAATCCACACACGCCTTGACCCGAGGCGTCACGTTACCTTACGTTATTTCAATTTATATTTTGTTCTGCACATATTAATTACATATATTTTATTCTTTAATTAATTAGATTTAATTTTTACAGATGACCGAATCCGAAACTGGGCAATAACAAAGAGTGCTGAAAGGACACATGAGCCTGATATGGATGAAAACAAAAAGTGCATAAATGTATTTTTGAAAAATCAATATTCCAGGAAAAAAAAGCCAGATGATTAAAAAAATTTACAAGCGCTGTATTATTACACATTCGATACTTTGCTATATCATTTTATTTTAATTAAGATATAGTAAAGAAAAAAATATGTAGGTATATTTTTTCTATTTTGTTACATTTGAGAAATGTTTAGGTCTATATCAATAGGTTTTCTGTACCTTTGTTATTTACGATTCGTTAGTAGAAACTTGTTATTAGGAACTTAATTTATGGAAATATTAAGTATATGGTAAACACTTGTTTGTAAGCTTTCTTAAAATAAATAAATAAAATAAAGTAGGATGTTATTCTATCCTTAGTAGTTACGTTACTATGAATTCTCTGATCTTCTATAATTTATAGAACACTCGGCAGGTTTTGTTTCTATGTATATATTATCATTACTAGCTGTGTATTATTCGAGTTACGTAAATGATATAAGTATTAATAATTATACAAGGCCAACTTTCCTTTTTTGCTTTCTAACCTTTGTGAAAATATTGCAAAACGTCACGTTGTTTAATACTGACGCCCTTCATCCGCATCATTCATCGCAGCTGGTTAGACGCCAGATGTAAAAGTGAGTTCGATACCAGCTCAAGAAGAGACAAATATTTGAGTGACTTGATATTTTTTTCAAATCGGGGTGTTAGTGAGACCAAAAAGTCTCTCGTAGTTTCTGATACCCACGACACAAGTTTATCATTTGTAGGGTCAGGACTATGAATTTGGATGTTGCGTCTATTTATTTATTTAGTTAAAATATTTGGGAAAATATATGACCTGGTATCCCTGCTTTTTTCTTTACTTTATGTCTGTACCTTACGGTGGAACTCGAATGTCGAGTCCATTTGATGCTACGTCCATGGTAGTGATGAACCGTTTTCCTTATCTAAAATCTCTGGTAACTGCTGTAAATAGGTATTCAATGCATTGCTGTTTTGTTTCAAAACATGATATCAAAGTATATACGATAAAACACATGTACATATCTAACGCTAACCAAAAAAAATTAAGTATCAAAACTATTCACTCCGACTTATTTGTTAAAACGACGTCGATTTTAAAATCGACGATTTTGTATAAATTTGACCAAATTATTCACGAATCTGGTGATAAGCCTTATAAACAATGTGTCGCACTTGTGATCGTAGAACTAATTTGTATATTTTCGCTAAGGAAGTATAGAAATCTTAAAATATTCACATCGAATGACATAACTCAAGTTTTGAAACAGCTGTTGACCGATGGTATTGCCACATAAAAATCATTATGTTTGTTTTTAATTTTATGCCATGAGATTCTGGTAGACCTATAGTAATAATGAACGTCTACATTTATTTTTACCAATATACTAAATAAAATGCACTTACCAGTGAGAGGTTATATTTTCATATTATCGTTTAGATCGGCTATCACAGCCAATAATAAAGCAGCACACCATACCTTTTGCCTTATAATCAGTTTCAACACTCTTTTACATACATTTTTGACCGCAAATATTCGTAAAATACTCAGTAATTCAAGTTTATAACAAACCGCACGTCTTATTTGTTTGGGTACACTCAGTGTTCCCCTACAAAATTATGTGAAACTATGACAAGGACCGGAAATTGTGTTTTGTCACTTTCATTTTTTAAGGTTTATGCATAAGTCTAAGTGAGATGGACTATATATGTCAAATGCATGTCAAGTCTATTGATACTACGTCTATGGGCAAATGGGCAAATATGACCATCCATACTTAGCAGACAAATAACAAACGCACAAACATTTGGCATCAAATAGCTAGAGTGTTTCCAATATCGAACCAAATACAAAAATACAAGACGTCCGTAGCGGACTATGGCACGTGCGCTTCTGAATATGGCCAATGTGTAGACTGTTTGTTTGCGTATTTGTCTATTTATTCCTTTTGATGTGCCCCGAAAAACCGACAAGCGCACGGTAACGCGTATTTATTATGGGCCTTGTTTGTCAAATAGGCAAATAAGGCCACACTTTTTCAATTAAACTGACTACACATGGTAATTGTTTGCCAAATATGCCAAATACACAAATACAAATAGCCATGTGAAGTGCCAGCATAACATTAACGTCCATATGATGTCAGATAAGCATAATTCATTCCTTACTTTTATTTAAGGTAAGTTGCCATTATGGTAAGACTCAGTAAGTGGTACTCCGCTCGTGCTCAGCTCTTCTTGCATAGACCTAGCTTGTTTCGAGAACTACGTCACTTTGAAGTTCGACCCCATCGTCATTTGGTCATGGCCACCTGTGATGGCCACCAGGTGCAATACCATAATTGTTTCGGACGTGAAAATTGTGTTCATAAAAATAGTCATGTGACTTATGCCCAAATACACAAAAGCCATTCAAATATTAACTTGCTCTTTAACGGCCAATTTAAAAAGGATAAGATAAGTGCAACTTTATATTTAAATCACGTTTGAGTATTCGGGCGTTAGAGGCGGCAATTTTTTTACAATAATTGTAGTATCTTGAATACATCTGTGCTCTAATCTAAACAAAACCTAAAAATATTATACATTGTGAATTATTTTTTTAATAAAAAAGAAAACAATTCACAGGTTAGCAAAAATTAGTATAGGTGAGTTCTTCAACTGGGCGTGGATAGCCAAATTAGAAAATATGAGGAATAGCGAAAAATGCTGATTTTGATGAAAAATAAAACTGCATACTTAGATTTTTAATAAATCAATATGCCCCTTATGGTATGTATCGAACCCAATGATTTTGGAAAAAAAGACATGCTGTATTAGGGTTAGGGTACCATTCGATAATATTGCTAATGGGGATCAAATTCTGGGAAGTAATGACAAACGGCAAATTAAAGCAAATAGAAATTTCAGGCACAACACTTAACACATGGTCGCCCTACGTTGGTAGAGGAATTTAATAATTTTTCTTATTTCATAAGACCAAATATGTCATAATTAATCAACACCATAATGAAATCATAAAATTAAATAGTATACATACATTATTCAACAAAATACGATAAATTCATCCTCTACGAACGAAGGCGTTCAGGATATAATTTACTATATACTGTTGTTATGAGCCTTTTCGAGTTTTAAGATCGCAAATAAAACCGTTTTAATATTTCTCTGCGAGCACAGCAAAGACGGTTTTATATTTTGCCATAATTTTATTCTTTAGTTCCAATGTTTGCCGCGTCATCCTCCTTTTTGCCAGGTACCTGATTCTTTCTCTCTCTTCAACACCTGACAATCCACTGGCCACTGCAGAACATTGACCTCCCCCAAGGATCGGACGCGCCTAGATGGTAGACGGACTACCTGGTTAAGGTTGGAAGAAGTCGCTGGGTGTAGACCGCTTTCAACAGGTCGAAGTGGAGATCGAGTGTTAGATTAGTAATATTTCATTTCTTAATTTATTATTAGACGAAGAATTTTCTTCACTCTTCAGTATCATAATTATTATAAGAATCCGTAAGGAAACCAATGAAATGATCTGAAATGTTCTAAATTTGTCATTTTATTGCATTGATTTAAAAACTAACAGTTCAGTTTTTGTTTTTAATGGCTCTGTCGCAGACTCGACAATTTTGCCAATGTCAAGTGTTGGAAAGCACAGATTAAATAAAAGCGTATAAATTGGGAAAATAAAAAACGGAACAAAAAATTATAAACTTAATTAATATTGAGAAAACAATAAAACATTGATGAAACTAAAACAACAACACAAAAAAAACTATACATTTAATTAAAAACATAGCGAAATTATTCACATAAAGAGAAAAAATAACTAACCATTGGACTAAATACCATTACAACAAAATATTACAGTTTAATATTATTTACTTCAATAAATTTAACAAGAGTATGAATGAATGAAGTATTGGTGAGAGTAAGAAGGAAAGACATATTGACTGGTCTAGGGATATCATAATTTAAAAACTTATATAAAGAAGAGTGGAGATTTCTGCAGTTAAAAAAAATATGATCCACAGTGCCTTCTTCTAGACCACACTCACACAACGAGTGATCCCGAACTCTTATTTTATTCAAAAATACCGGAGAGCAAACATGGCCCAGACGCAACCGAATGACAATTGAAGTGACTTTCTTGGAAAATGCCCGAAACTTAAAAAAACATGGCTTAACAGGAATGGAACGCTGTATATTATAATAATAATTCCCTTTAAAAACGGAAGATTCAGCCCAAATGTCGTACCATTGCCTCAACATCCGTGGTTTCGCCTCATTAGCAAGGTCACGACCAAAACTGTCCCGATAGGTTTCAAGACCCAGACTGACAGCCTCCTTAGCCTGACTGTCTGCCATCTCGTTACCAGTTATACCACAATGAGACGGAATCCACGCCAATACAACTTTTAAGCCATGAGACTCACATTTAGCTAACATTTCCCGTATTTTTAAGGTAATGCAAAAATTATCTCTACTCATTTAAAAACTAAGGATAGGCCCTTAGATTATATACTCGTCTAGATGACACATCACACCTCACCGCGCGGCTCAAATAAAGTCTACCAAATTTGGTAGACTCGCTTCTCACGTACGTCAGTGTCATTTGAACTACATATGGATAACGTGCTCCCGAAAAATAATTAATTATGCCAGTTTGTGCTGTCGAATTGTATCGCAATTGTGTGGGAAAACTGTATAATAATACCAATATCACTTTCTATCGGTAACATTATTGTTAAACCACTATTATTTGAAGAAAACATGAACTTTTAATTCATTATTTTGAAGATGAGTTTCATTGGCCAGTGTTGTCAATTTATTACTAGGAAGATTTGTTGAAACTATGGGAGAAACTATAAAACACAAATATCATTACATAATATTTCGATCAGAATAACAACAAGAAGAATGGAATTATTTATTAATGAGTAAATAATACTTACCTACACGATATTAATGAAACCCACGACGACATGCACTTCATAGTAATTTTATTAATTCTTTGGCTTGCATTTGTATTACCATTCAAAATTTCACAAACGGGGTACTGCTATTGTCATCTTTGAAGAAACAGCGCAGATAACAGCCCAGGCAATAAATCCAAAGAGTTAATTCTATTCGGAAACAAACACTGGGAGGTGGGTTTAGATCTTTATTGTTTTTACTAAAATGCGTTATAAATATAATTAATAGTATGATTACTTTAAATAAAGAAAAAATATTTTATTTAACCTATTTTGTATTTCAAATAATGGGGAAAAGTTAAGTTAATAATCTGGAGTAGGCATCCCTAAACACACACACCTTGACAGTTGGATTACAATAATTACACGACCGGTACTCACACATATCAACGAAAGTGAGGACACTTTTAGCGCATCGTTTGTTGACATTGCTCAATCTAGACGAGTATATAATCTAAGGATAGGCCCTTCAGTACATTGGGTACGTCAAAAAGACACCTGTAAAAATCGCGCCATCTGTTAGATTTTCATGTAACTACGTAGTGTGCTATAGGATCCGACCGTCGCAAAACTTTGTTACGTCGTAGTTATTTATTAAACGTTAAATAAAATTATAAAAAATTGATTTGATTTCTGTGTATATCCATAAATCAGGAAAAATGATTTTTTTACATTAAATATGTTGTATATTAGTTATGTATTAAAATAATATGTGAAATATAGTGTGCAAATTAATAACAGAAAAAAACATCACAGTGAAGAATGAAAATAAAAAATTATAAATCTGAAAATTTGTAACGTCTTAATAAGCCTATTTTATTAAATAGAACACATTTTAATTTGCATTATAGGTAGTTTTAGTAGTATAATTTGCTACGGATTAAAAATATGTAAATCAAGTGGTAAATATTATGTCAAATAATTACACCGCATCAGTTCGACTACAGCTTAGGTCTACGCATTCCTAAATATGCGCCGCTGCAAAGTACAAAGTTATGTCGTGCAGAATACACACGCCGAATGATTTGATGGCGGCCATGAAATTGTTTTTCAATAATACTAAAATAAATGTTATATTAACTTAAAGTAATATAACTTTTACTTATCGGTGATAAGAAATCAGGTCAGGGGTGCTCCTATCTAGTGGTCATGGCTTGTCCTAGAATAGGTGCTACGAGTACGCGACCTCGGCCCCCCGAGCTACTGCAGTCACTACAAACATTCCCTTCCATGACTGCAGTATCCACTCCTATAGGCCATACTCTCCTTTCCCATTATATCCTCTACTCACAAACCCTATTTCCTTTCCCCCGCTGATGATGGGCAGCAGCGTCGTCAGCGCGAGTCCCCTCCTGCGCTCGCCAACCCGCCTGCCAAGCGTGGCGAGTATTGGCAAATACCCCTCAATGGCGACACAAAAATTGACCAGGCCCCCAGTCCCCGGCAGCCCCACTATTCCTGGCGATGGTAGCAGCCATGGTTACGGTGGGGCAGGGGGTGCTACGAATCCCCGGGTTGGCCCCGGCTACCACCCCCGACGACGACTGGCCCTGGTAACACACAACATACGCACTTTGAGGACAGACGAGAAGATTGTCGAACTGGAAGAAGAATTGAGCGGGTTACACTGGGATATTCTGGGGTTATCGGAAGTCCGAAGAATCGGGGAGGATACGATAACCCTGAAGTCTGGTAACCTGCTCTGGTAATCTTCTACCGGGGGGACGACCAACAGTCCCGAGGAGGTGTAGGATTTCTCGTCCACAGGTCTCTCATCAACAACATCGTATCCATCGAAAGTGTGTCGAGCAGGGTAGTATACCTTATACTCAGAATATCCAAAAGATATTCGTTGAAGGTCATACAGGTATACGCGCCGACCTCGACACACCCAGATGAAGAAGTAGAGGAGATGTATGAGGACATTAGTCGGGCTATACATACTTCCAAAACCTACTTCAATGTTGTTATGGGGGACTTCAACGCAAAGTTGGGCAAGAGAAGCGATGCAGAGTTGAAAGTGGGGCAATTTGGACATGGGCAACGGAACCTCAGGGGTCAGAGGCTGGCCGACTTTCTGGAAAAAGAGGGACTCTTCGCGATGAACTCTTTTTTCCAGAAGCCGCCTCACAGGAAATGGACCTGGTTGAGTCCTGACGGTTCTACGAGAAATGAGATAGATTTCATCTTGACGACGAATAGACGGATGTTCAGTGATGTCTCTGTGATCAACAGGGTGAAAACCGGTAGTGATCACCGAATGGTTAGGAGCACATTGAATATCAACGTCCAATTAGAAAGGCGCCGCTTGATGAAGTCTACGCTCCGACCTACTCGCGCCCATGTCCAAAACCCCGAGAGCTTTCAACTCGAGTTGACAAATCGCTTTGATTGTCTAAAAGAAAACCTTGCAGTGGACGAGTTAAACAGTGGTTTGGTAGAAGCTGTCCATACGGTGGGATCTAAGTATTTTAGACCTCGCCGTAGAGATAGACCACAAAAACTCTCGATCAACACTCTTGACCTCATGGCCGAACGTCGATCTTTGACGCTGCAGTCTTCCGTTGATGCCGAAGCATATCGGCGGCTCAATAGACGGATCTGGAAGTCCTTGCGACACGATGTCCGTGCTCACAATACTGTGAGCATTAAGGAGACAATTGAGCGGAACGGAGGCTCCAAAGTGTTTGCAAGAGACTTGTCTATTGGGCAAAGCCAGTTGTCTAGGCTGAAGACGGAAGACGGCCGCGTGGTATCGACGAGGGCAGAGGTATTAAGGGAGATCGAGAGGTTCTACGGACAGCTTTACACCTCGGTTGCCAAACCTACTGTTAGCTCGGCCGAAGACCCGAGAGCCGAGTTAATCCGACACTTTAGCGATGATATCCCGGACATCAGCCTGTTTGAGATTGAGATGGCCCTCAAACAACTTAAAAACAACAAGGCGCCGGGTGAGGACGGAATCACTTCAGAGCTTCTGAAAGCGGGCGGAACGCCGGTACTGAAAGTCCTTCAGAGGCTCTTCAATTCCGTTCTCCTCGAGGGCTCAACGCCGGAGGCATGGAGCAGGAGCTTGGTGGTACTGTTCTTCAAAAAAGGTGATAACACTTTGCTGAAGAACTACAGGCCCATCTCGCTCCTGAGCCATGTCTATAAGTTGTTTTCAAGGGTCATCACAAATCGTCTCGAACGCAGGTTTGATGACTTCCAGCCTCCCGAACAAGCCGGTTTCCGAAAAGGCTTTAGTACCATAGACCATATTCATACGCTACGGCAGGTTATACAAAAAACCGAGGAGTATAACTTGCCGCTTTGTTTAGCGTTTGTGGACTATGAGAAAGCCTTTGATTCGATCGAGACCTGGGCTGTGCTACAGTCTCTTCAGCGGTGCCACATAGACTATCGGTACATCGAAGTGTTGAGGTGTATATACAACAACGCCACCATGTCGGTCCGAGTACAAGATCAGAGCACGAAGTCTATTCCACTACAGAGAGGCGTGAGACAGGGAGATGTCATATCTCCGAAACTGTTCACTGCCGCGCTGGAAAATGCCTTCAAGCTCTTGCAGTGGAAAGGATTCGGCATCAACATCAACGGCGAGTATATTACTCACCTTCGATTTGCCGACGATATTGTAGTCTTGGCAGAATCGCTGGAAGACCTTAGCACTATGCTCGAAGACCTTAATCGAGTTTCCCAACAGGTGGGTCTTAAAATGAACATCACAATAACGCGCATCTTGTTTATACGGAATTTTCCTTTATCTACAACATCTATTCCGCCGGGACACTATCGACAGTTTATCTCGCATTACGAAAGGAGAAATAAATGCTGACTCACGTGCATAAAAGTTTATTCGCTCGAAAGTTTATGAGAAAAGAATGAAGAGGGGTTTTATGTGTCTAATTTATTAGCGAGGTGGAGAGATGAGTTCAGTCCATTCACTCCATTATGGTATTATTTTCCATGGTGCAGGTTCGGCGAAATGGAGTGCAGTAAATCATCCTTGCATTATTCACTTAATTCAATTTACATCAGCAACCTTTTTAAACGATTATACATTATAAATCAGTCTCTAAACTAAGTTTTTGAAATGAATAAAGGAAAAACAGACACTAAAACTTTTTTAATGGCAATAAATGGCGAGTAATTGATATAACAGGGAAACAGGGAGATGTCATATCTCCGAAACTGTTCACTGCCGCGCTGGAAAACGCCTTCTAGCTCTTGCAGTGGAAAGGATTCGGTATCAACATCAACGGCGAGTATATTACTCATCTTCGATTTGCCGACGATATTGTAGTCTTGGTAGTATCGCTGGAAGACCTTAGCTCTATGCTCGAAGACCTTAATCGAGTCTCTTAACAGGTGGGTCTTAAAATGAACACGGATAAAATGAAAATCATGTCGAATATCCATGTTGTGCCCACCCCCATTGGAGTTGGGGGCTCGACTCTTGAAGTTGTAGACGAATATGTCTATTTAGGACAAGTGGTCCGGTTAGGCAGGTCCAACTTCGAGAGAGAGGTCAATCGTCGAATCCAACTGGGTTGGGCAGCGTTCGGGAAACATCGCGACGTCTTCTCGTCCAAAATACCTCAGTGCCTAAAATCGAAAGTCTTCGATAGTTGTGTGTTACCAGTGATGACATACGGCACCGAGACGTGGCCTCTCACTGTGGGCTTCATTAAAAGGCTCAAAGTCACTCAACGAGCCATGGAGCGGGCTATGCTCGGTGTTTCCCTACGAGATCGAATCAGAAATGAGGAGATCCGTAGGAGAACCAAGGTTACCGACATAGCCCATAGGATTGGCAAGTTGAAGTGGCAGTGGGCCGGGCACATAGCTCGTAGAACCGATGGCCGTTGGGGCCGAAAGGTTCTCGAGTGGAGGCCACGTACAGGCAAGCGAAGTGTTGGACGCCCGCCTACAAGGTCGCAGGAAGTCGCTGGATGCAGGCCGCTTCCAACGGGTCATTGTGGAGATCATTGGGGGAGGCCTATGTTCAGCAGTGGACTTCCTGTGGCTGATATATGATGATGATGATGATAAGAAATGTTATCTTTATTTTTTGTGAATTTTCGATCATGTTTATTGCACCCACGCACGATACAATTGGGCATTTTTACGACGACTTACAGACCGGTGCGCTGTGACGTCACAACCGCTGCACTGGTGCTGCAGACCACTTTCGTGACAACACTTTTCCCGCTCTCCGCCCCGTCCATATATTTTACGTCAATGTTTTATTGACTGAAAATGCATGAACACCAAAACCAGCTATAGTTCCAGATACTACCACAGACTCCATAGAAATAATTACCTACCCTCGAACACAATGAGTCAGATGAAGGTCGCTGATAGGTATATGCTATATTTTTGCTTCCTCATCAAACTCCTTAATAAAATGACGGATATACTTGCTTTGCCGCCAGTTTTTATTTCACGTAAGTAACGGCAATGTCGCTTTTTGCATTTGTTGTACTATTACAGAACAGCCCATATACGTCCCACTGCAGGGCACGGGCTTCCTCTATAATCGAGAATACGATTGAGAGGTGGTTAGGCCATATCAGGCCATATAGTCCACCACGCTGGCCTAATACGGGTTGGCGGACTTCACATACCATAGAAATCGCTATGGTATACAGGTTTCTTCACGATGTTTATCTTCGCCATTATAGTGCGTGGTCTTTGACTATCAATGCAGACTTGACTCCGAAAAGTCTGAGGTGTGCCCTGGGATTCGAACTCGCGACCACCGTGGGCATGTTGGCAGCCGCTTTGGGTCCGTTTACAAATAGGCCACCACGCACTTCACTATTTACTATTTAGTGCTAGCATATGTGACTTATTAATCATTTTTGATTTGGATGATAAATAGTACTAATAATGTGTATTACATCATCATCATCATCTCAGCCACAAAAAGTCCACAGCTGAACATAGGCCTGTCCCTCCTGATGATGCTGAATGTGTTACCTATATAATTATTGAATATTTGTATGGTTACAAGTTTGTGTTCATAATGTATTGCTAAAATGCATAAGTCTTTTGATAAATCAACTAAAATAGGTATTTAATTAAATTGCCGTTAGCAATATTTACCTACGCTACAATGTTTGTTTGCTATCATTATTTCAAATATTAATAAAAAAATGAATAGTGAAACTTGCCCTTGCATTATTATAATTTTCTTAGATCCATATTTAAATATTCTATTAATTATATCTAAAAATGTACCGGATTTTTTTCTGAATTGCAATTATGCATGCAACACGAGACATTACTATTATTTCATCTGCCAGAGAGACATTAAATAGCCACTAAAATCTCATAAGTTACGAGCAAGATCTATCTATTCAGAACTCGTGAAACATGCGTGAAACCATTTTTTTTATTTTATCTGACAGACGAATGCCAGATAAACTATCGGGACTTTAACAGCAATTTATGAAACGGGCCCTAAATGTTAATCACCCATTTAATAAAGCTTTCATCGTAGAGATCGTCTAATTGCCTCAATATCTATATACCTCAATGCGATCTATCTTTTGGCGTCCTAATGCGTTGTTGTTAAAATTTTAATGTACACATTTTAATATGTAATAATATAAAAACGTATCTGAAACAACATGTTAAATATATTATGTACATTTCTTAAATTTTATTTGTATTTCCAAATTTTGCCATACGACAACAGCATTTAGATAAATTATACCTACATTTTTTATCCCTGATATATGATTGGGCCATAATTATGGTACACATAAGAAAATCAAAAGTATTTTCCTGCCACCTTAGTTAATGAATAGATGTAAATTTTTAATTGTTTTCGGAGTTTGATTACTTTGATTTTGAAATTCTTAGCTAAGAACTATACACGATACTAATCCATTATGAACGAAATAAAAACAAAAGGTTTATGAAAGAGATATTTAAAAATATAGGGTACGCGTTGTGGTTTTGTTCTCTGAAACTACATAAGTACAACCAGTCACATCAGTTAAGTTATACCGGGTATCTCAAGACTGCTACCGAAAACAAAGCCGGGTGGTAGTTTTAGTGACTACAAACACAATGCAATTAAAAATTTCGCCTAGAAACGCGACAATTTTTTTTTATGATTTTTTAAATATCGTCATTTTTGGGTGGTAAATCCATAGTTTTTGCTAAAATAATAATTTAAACTGTTTTATACCTTAGAGTATTTATAAATAAAAGGGTATATACTATTATTGTAGGAAAAAATGTATTTACCATCCAAATATGGCCATAGGAAAAAAATAACAAAAAAAAAAATTGTCGCTTTTTTTTGCAACTTTTTCTGTTGCATTGTGTCTGAAGTCGCTTAAACTACCACCCGGCTTCGTTTTCGGTAGCAGTCTTGATATACCCTGTAGAATGATTATATAAATAAGGCGGCACCTATTATTATTTTTAATAACTATTCCTGGTACCTGCGGAAATGACGCGTGTGGTCATTAAAATTTAATAGCTATTAATATCTTTTAGTTTTATACCGCATTAATAAAACAGCCAATGTTTATTTAAGAAACCGTCAATTTGTGATCATGAAAAATGAAACAACAGATGAGTTGTGTTTTATATTTACAATTTTTTTACATACATTTCAACATTTTACAGGCTACAGGGAGCTCTTTTTAATTCGAGCAACGAACATTACATAAACTAACACGTAAATCTAGATCGTAATAAAAACGACTTTAATCAATCTACGGAACCACGCCTCGCCGCGGCGGGATCAGAACACCCAGAATCAATAAAACTCCGGTGTCCATGTAACATTTTTCCTAAACAAGAACAGTGGCAGTTTACTTGGAAAGTGACATTGGTACGTGCGCATTAGGCCGCTCCCAACTTCATTTTATTGTTCAGAGGACGAATTGGTCTTATGTGCCCATCATGTTCAAAGTAAAAAGGGTTGTTGATTTGATTCGGTATGAGTCTAAGCAAAATACAAATTACACATCCTCAATTGACTTCACTGACAACTATCTACCCTAACAAGTTAGTACATAATTATCTACATTTCACAAACACCATGAGTCGGCAACAGATTTACTTTATTTTAAGACAACCCCACTACCAGTGAGGTTGGCAGTTAGCCCGGTAGAGTTGAAAACATTGTAAATAGATCGGTCGTAAGTCGTAAATACAGAAGTTTAAAAGTCGTCAAAAACTATTAAACTTGCCTATTAATATTAAATAATACATGTATGTGCCTATAAAAGACTAATTCGGCGGATCTTTATTTTAAATAGTACTTTTACGTGGAACACTATGGTGAATAATGCCAGCGAAGATAAGCGACTCGAACTTGATTTTGTTGAAATTTATTGTAGGCACCGATCGTTTGAAGTGTTGGCAAAATAAATGATACATGGCATGACCGTACGCAGGTACATAACTCACGATATTGGCGTGGCATGTGAACATCAACGTGATGAAACATCAATATCATAACAAAAACAAACTATTTACATGAATGACTAAGAATTTGAACACATCAACGTATCGACATTGTCGTTCCTTACATATGTAAGATATTTTCATATACAGTAAGCACATTTTCACAGCGTATATTCAAATGTATAAATATAACTTTTCAGTTAATAGTAAAGAAAAATATTTCAATTCGCCACTGCGCCCAATTGGTTTGATTACAATTTGCACTTCCTTATGATGCACGAGATCCCGTACGAATTAATATTCTATTCAGTATATTTTAAAACCAAATGATATGTAAAATTTAATAAGGTCATTGTGATATGTTATATGCCAATTCAAAAATTAACTAACATCTATTATGAAAATGACAATGTCGATACTTCAATTTGTTATCTAACACATAACACCCGACGGCAAGCAGCACCATCGGTGACTAGAACAACGTTTCCCGCGAATGTGAAGCGCGGTCAAACCGTAACGGCAAATGAACGGGGCGACTGGCGAGCTCCGTACACTCGCCGACCAATGTCCCCTCACCACCACCGCTATCAGTCGAAAACTGTTCCACTTCATCGTCCGTAGAATCCGCATCGTCCTCCGCAAACACAGAGTCCGCGCCCACTGACGCTAGTTCACATTCCACAGCATATGAAGGGCCCACACTCCCCACGGACGCGAGCGGCGCGAGGCGTTCGCTCGGGCACGGGGACAGGCGGCGCTCTGGCAACGCACACACCACCGACGAGCCGCGACGCTCCAGGTACGAGCTTCCGGAACTCGAACACGTCGCAGAACTGAGCCGTCGGTCACGCGTCCCGCCCGACGGGCGCCGCTCCGCGAACCGCAGGGCCGAGCCTGGAAGCGACTCCCCGCGAGGACCGGAGAGACGGCGAGGTGGCGTCAAGAGGCTGCCGTACCCACCGCTATACGAAGCGAAACGCGACGTCCGAGGCCAAGGGGGCTCTTCGCCGATAGACGGACGCGACCGGGCACGTTCCGACAACGCTTCTTCTAAGGCGGCCGTCAACTGCCTTTCTTCTTCGACAGCCTGTTCCTCAGCGACGACGGCCTCCGCTAGCTCTACAAGTTTGGGGTCGTTCAGAGCCTTTACTGATTTACTACGGCTCTTATAGACGATCAAAAAGACCATTAACGCAAAAAAGCCGCCGAGAGTAGCGGCTATACGCACACCCGTCATGACGTCATACGTGGCGTAAAATTCGATGCGCACTCGGTCTCGTTCGGCGGCATGTGAGCTCTCGGTTGAGTTCTCAGCCGCAGTCGTGTCTCCACCGCTCCAACCATCTTGGCGCTCCATTGTGTGGTCAAGCATTCATCGCCTGTAAACAATCGTAAAGCTTCATATGTACTCGTTGTTATCTTATCTAATACGCTAGAGCTTTTTAGATAAACTGTGAGCCAAGTCGATAAGCCTACGTTACGTACGTGCTACAGGGGATAAAGAGCAATATTATCGTGGCGCTTATAAGAGAGTGCCGCTGATATTATTACTGGATATTGTTTTCATGTAAGTTATTAGGTACCGAACGTAATATATCGGTGTTTCTAGTCAAACAGGCGGGAGCAAACAACAATGTTGTCTCTAGGCGATTTCCGTTTGCCAGTTGCAGCGGACTCTCGACTCCCGACGTATCTGGGACGCGGCGAGCGTATCGTATGATGATGCTTTGCTTTCAGAATATAACCTCTACACGCGAATTAGTTTGACACGTACTGGAATTAGAACGAGAATGCGGCTGCATCAGTTTTATTTGTAAACTCTAGAAGTATTTTTGTTCTCGATCCGGAGGTAGTTAATAAAATGCTGAACCACTCATAACAAAAGAAACTGTAGCTAGCAGTCCGATAGATGCAAATGGCTTTACACTTTAAAGGCATATTTGTTCTGAACGGCTACCGTCCATGGAAGAATAGTGCTCTTAATAGACCGTTCATCATTTTGAACTATTCTTGTGTCTGCCGCTGTAGTATACTTGCAAATACAAATAAAACAACTTGTGGATTATTCATTTTTGAGCATCATTATAACCAACAAGCTCGAATAAAATTCGTTATTATACTATTGTCAGGGAGCCAACACAATTTTGCCGCTGAAATATAATGTGTATTACAGCTTTCGTATCATTCTATTCAATATCATACAATGAGTATTAAGGAGTCGCGTAGTGTTAATATAAATAAATTATAGCATTGAGATTGCTTTATATTATGCCGTTTCTCTTTCTCTTTTGGGATTATATATCTTTATTTTTGATGAAATTTCTTGGAACGAACAGTCTTTTTAACCGACTTCAAAAAAGGAGGATGGTTTTTCATCTATTGTAGATAGGTGGTAGGTCTCTCATATGTGAGAGGCTGCCTGGGAGGGTACCACCGCAATGTCTATTTCTCCCGTCAAATAGCAGTTTAAATGCACTGTTGTGTTTCGGATTGAAGGACATTGTAGCCAGAGTAATTACTGGACATATTGAGACCTAACATCTTATGTCTCAGGATGGCGGGCGCAGTGGACTGCCAAGCATTGCTTTGTTTGTCAGTCAAGGTGTTGTTTGGTTTTGCTACTGTTCATGAGCGGTCGTATCGCTTACCATCAGGCGAACGGCATGCTAGTCTCGCCATTCACTGCAATAAAAAAAAATTAAGAGCATTGTAAGATCCCCTACACCTAATAATATGAATAAAATGTATATCAATCAGGCAGACTTTGATGAACTTTAACCAAAATTGGGAATTTTAAATTTCAACTAAATACGTTAAGAAAAATAAACTCACATTTATATATTGCGATGGATAGACCGGCGATTAAAAACAAACAAAAAATACGTCCATAAATACCATAAAATTTAACAAACACATGGAGAATAAACATCAAACACAGCACTGTTATTTCCAGTGAAGACTTTATTTAGTTATTAAAAGCCAGTTTACATCTAATAAAACAGTTATGGAATATTTTACTATACGCATCAATGATACGCGCGAGAGTTTTTGCAACCATTCATTGAGAGAACATAATGTTGCACGCATGTATTAATGAAGACCATCTATCTATAAGTGCAAATCCAGTTACCTACATATTATATGTTACACCTTATTAATAGCATGATCCTGTGAACGAAATCAGGTAGGTATACAGGGTATATCAAGACTGCTACCGAAAACGAAGCCGGGTGGTAGTTTAAGCGACTTCAGACACAATACAACAGAAAAAGTTGAAAAAAAAGCGACAATTTTTTTTTTTGTTATTTTTTTTCCTATGGCCATATTTGGGTGGTAAATACATTTTTTCCTAAAATAATAGTGTATACCCTTTTATTTATAAATACTCTAAGGTATAAAAGAGTTTAAATTATTATTTTAGCAAAAACTATGGATTTACCACCCAAAAAAAACGATATTTAAAACCTCATAAAAAATAATTGTCGCGTTTCTTTGCGAAATTTTTAATTGTATTATGTTTGTAGTCACTAAAACTACCACCCGGCTTCGTTTTCGGTAGCAGTCTTGAGATACCCGATATATAACACGGCTTCGATTACTAAATAAATTCAGCATTATCTGTATCAGCCCATATACGTCCCACTGCAGGGCACGGGCCTCCTCTACAATCAACAGTACGATTGAGAGTGGTTAGGCCATATAGTCCGCCACGCTGGCCTAGTGCGGGTTGGCGGACTTACATACCATAGATTTTTTTTTATAAATCGCTATGGTATGCTGGTTTCCTCACGATGTTTTCCTTCACCATTTTAGTGCGTGGTGATTGACTATCAATTCAGCATTATGAACTTTTTATATTTTAAATGCTCGTACAATGAAAATAGATACGGCTTTCATAAAGACACATCATACAGCATCTACGGTAGGTAGAGCCTTGAAACATCAAGACAGTAATGTAATAATGACAAATATGTTTTTACATTGTTTCATATATCAACCAAGTGGTATTTTTTGCGCTAGGAATGGCCATCTAAATCATTGCAAACTTGCGGTGTATAAATAAAACTATGCGCTCAAAATAATTTTACAACGCGATAAAAAAATTCATCACTAGCGCGGGACATGTAGTTCACAGAATCAAAGGAGGTACATACATAAAATGAGCCTTCGTAAAGGTAAAAATATTTTATAATTTCACCTTAAACTCTATGGATTAATTACCTACACGCGTGATTAATCTCATTCCGCTTCGATAGTACAATAGTGTAAACATTAGAGATGAAACACCTCTCTTGTTTATAACGGGATAAACAAAAAAGCTTACTAATTAACCGAGTCTCGTGTTAGTCACGAAAATATTGAGGTGTCCCTAACGTCATACACGAACACTATACTTGTAAATCAAGAACACAAATGTAAACTACATGAAACGAAAATTAGTTTGGAGTATCGACTAAACCCAAACAAATAGTTAATACTGCTAAATAGGTAACCATTCCATAATTAGTTACCCTTTTCGCCGTAGATATTGCTCCAAATTGCAGACTTGATCGATATATTGCGCCCAACACACAATGAAACTAAATATAGCATCGCAGGTGGAGTACTCGGTCACTGATGGAGGCGCAACAGTTCAAATCATGAGCCATGTTATGCGCCGTGTGTTGCTCCCAGTTTACATTGCACGAGCGAGATTCTCGAACACAAAGGAAACAACACCGAGACGACCGTAATGCAAATCACATAACAAATACTCTATACGCACCGTATAGTACTAACACAATTTTATACGGGTTTATTGGGTGGGAGCTGTACACTGGATAACGCGCCCGTACACAATATAAGACCTACTTACAAGCTTTTTATGGGTCCCGTAGGGTTTATGTTGTGTTTTATTATACAATAGAGCTTACGAGCTATACGATATTATTATCCGCGGCAAACAAAAATAACCATAATGCGTTGTTGAAACAACAGAAATAATTTCAACAGCACAATAACCAGCGAGAGTGCGTGATTACACGTGTGAGAAAAATTGACCTAGTACGAAAAGAATTTTACGACGAAGGGTTTATACACAAGTTCATGTCATTTAGGGCTTTTATTACTTATTTCATACTAATATTTTAATGCCATATTGAGTACTCGAGTCTGCGTCATAGTTTAACTCGCAGAATTGAACCCAACACTATATTTTTAGTTCTTTGGATCTAAGTTTAACGAGATGATTTAGTAATGCGCTTTGCTGACTACACAATTGATTTTATATTAATTGTAATGGAGTGTACAGACATTAATAATTCTTAATTCGTTCATGTTAGAATATTCAATACAATCGAAGTTTTAAATAGCAAGGATTCGGAAGATTCTGTTAACGAACTTTGTCGCGGGCCATTCTGGATTTCATCTCACATCATTTCATTCATTGTGATACCTACATGCCGCGTCGTATAAAAATAGTTTTCTTTATTAAATATTAACGCCTGGTTAGATATTAGCGTAAAATTCTGTTGAAATTTGCCGGGCATATTTCTAACCCAAAAAAAGTCACGAATTTGTGAGTATGAATAATAAATCTCACCGACCGATAGGACCGAGAATAAATAGACGGTTTTTCTTAGTTGTCCTTTAAAGATATACGGCGTACCTGCCACAATACGCCGAAGAAAACGCTGTCACAGACAGAAATTCATCAAACTTGCACGAAAAGTATTACTTTAGGTTTTGGTAAAGAAAAAATGGAACAATCTCTTGCGAAAAAATCTTCGTCAAATCATGCGTGTACGACATTGAGATAATATACTAGTGCGGACATTGCAAACAAAATGTTTGTAACAAAAAGAAGGGTATATTCTATTTCTGTCTCTGTTACGCCTACGAAGTAACATTATCTTCCCTCTCGCTTCACTGTGTATCCGTGTGCACGCACCATACGCACAGATTTTGTTCCCGATGTCCGCTCTAGTATAATACCTCAATGGTGTACGACGAAATACGAATGTTTTTATCAAAACCCGCCAAACTAACGATTTGAAATATAGCATTACGTACTACAAAAATGCTATTATAATTTAATATTTGATAATCATTGAAAAATAGTAAAATAAAAATAAGTAGTAAGTACTTATTTAAATCGAATTTCGAGATAAAAGAATTTGCAACAAATAATATTTCAACAGATAGAATAAAAACGAACACCGTTAATCTTGCACACGTAAATCGTTAAACCTATTGATTTTGTTTTTTTATATATTTGTTGGTACATATTGTGGGTATTTTTTATCTGTATCAGCCCATATACGTCCCACTGCAGGGCACGGGCCTCCTCTACAATCGAGAGTACGATTGAGAGTGGTTAGGCCATATAGTCCACCACGCTGGCCTAGTGCGGGTTGGCGGATTTTATTTATATTGTATGGTAGGTATTTTTTATAATATAGGAATATTTTTTTTCTGGATTTCCTTAGAATTTTTTCTTAATATCGATGTCAAGGATATCATGTTTTTTGTTTCTAATCCATATCAGGCATAATACTCTCTGACTAATAAATCTCTATTATCCTACAATATTATAAAATAGAGATGGATGTATCCAGTACAGGATATAACACAAGGTAGTGTTGAGGAATTTTAGTGTAAACAAAACAAAATTCCCAACCCGGATGTTTCGAGCTCACCATGACAAAGCATTATCTAACAGATGTGTTGGTAGTGATGAACATCCATAAATATCAGCAAATTTAGAAATCAAGGTCAAATAGAACATCAAAAATATGTATTAATTTAATTGATAGGTTGGTTTTGTGATTGTGTTACTGACTGTACATCAGTCAGAATCAAGACAAACTTTTGGCAAGTGAACAAGAAAATATTAACACAATGCATACCATGCACATGTTAGAGAGGTTGGGAATTATGATTCACAGGAAGGTCTTCGTCCTGTTGGACATTTCCCTACAAGTTATATTCACAGTTAAAAATTTTGTTTTTTATTCATTATTGACCTTTAGCTGTATATTGGCACTTTAATTAAATTGGCTTTCAATAACATTTCCAACAGCAGGTAGACTTGAGGTAGAAATATAGTTTTACTAAGAACTGAGGTAACCCATTTAAAATTAACTAAACCTTAAATAGTTTTTTGTTTCCATAACTATAACTAAAATCTATTAGATAGAACCAATGACAATGATCTATTTTAAACTAATAAATTGGAATAATGTAATTATTATTCTCCTAATATATTGAATAATAAAAGATCAAATATAATATATTTTGAAGAGCAATACAACTATCAATTTTTAGTCTATACTCTATATCTTTTTACTTCACATTCAAATGAAAAATGTAACGAAGAATGGAAAATAAGTAGGAAAAATGCTTTCACAATTCTTTATAAACACATTTGTCTGTTACCACATCTCATAAAAGCTGCTTTATTGAATTCGATAATGTTTCATAAACATTCAGATAGCTGTGTATACAAATAAAATATATTTATTAGTTAGACATAGCAACTACTGGACATATTGAGACTTAACATCTTATGTCTCAGGATGGCGAGCACAGTGGAATATTGCTACTGTTCATGAGCGGTCGTATCGCTTACCATCAGGCGAACGGCTTGCTCGTCTCGCCATTCAATGCAATAAAAAAAAAAGTTTGAATATCCAGTAACAATATCTAGCTACATAAAAGTTGTAAAATGTACTTGTAAAATTTGTTAAGGGGACTAGTGACTTCCAATAATATCTTGACTTCTTACAATGACATGAATTATTGGCATTGCCATCATTGGAAGTAGACAGAAAATAAAAGATATAATTTATGTAAAGGATATCATTCAATTCCATTTGAATTTTTTTTTTTTTTTTCAAAAACCTAAAATACTAGCTTGATCAAGACATGCCTTATGCTCAGTGGTGGGCATTTCAAAAGACCAATGTCCAGCAGTAGACTACTATTTATGCTGATAGTAATGAAAATTAGTGCTTAAATAAATTTGTATTGAAATAAAAACAGCATTCAATTTGCAAATAATGCCCACTGAGAAAAACTAACAGAAGTAGTGACAGTTTAAATATTCAGAGTTCACATGAATAATTTAAGTTATTCACAGGTCAGAACGGAGCAAAACAAATGTTTCCACCAAGATGCTTCCAATGATGTTAAATTAAATAGAGATTCTGTTTCATTTAATAACAAAGAAATATATTATTACTTTAATCATAAGTTGTATATAGCAGACATACATATAATTTTATATTTTCATGTGATGTTCAATATACCATTACAATGGTGAGAATACAATACAATCCAGGAGAAATAGAACTCCATATGCCTAAATATATGATATAAGAATCTAGAAGAAACAAAATGTAAAAATGTTGGTTATTAACCTTGTTACACAAATCTGAAATACATAATGATTACACATGTTTGAACTTTAACCACAATATGAAAAAAGAGTTTTATAAAACTTATTATTTTACAATAAAAAATATATTGAATATTTTGAATGCATGCATAGCTATTAATAACTACACCCTCTTCTCTAAACCAATGTTGACCCACCCATATATTATGTGATATCATATGGAGTTTTTTAAATGAAATTGTTATAAAATATAATAATTTCTCGAATTCCCACTTGTCCACCATGATTTTAATAAATCAATACATAACTGGCACTCGAACAACGGCAAGCTAAAAACAAACTGTGCAAGTACTCTCTCAAGATATATTTACCAGCAGTCCAGCATGATCCGAAGCCCGCAGGAATCGACGAACGGTCCGAGTAACGATGATTTAATATGTACATGTCCTTGGCGAAATGTTATAAAAATTCAAACACCCATTCATTGAAAATATTCTAGTAAACAATTTATCTACATCGTGCACCGTTAATAAGACTCGATTTTCATTTAATTAATCGCACTAATGAATCTGACACATTTATGCACAATTTCACGTAACTAACATTCCTGAAAATAAAATATACTGCTCCATTTCACCTTCCGAGTGATTAATTTTCTAATGATAATAAAATTAATCGTCAGAAGATCGAAAATAATCTCCCTAAAAATCCCTTCTCCCCTAGTCAAATGACACTGACAAAAAATTTCAAAAATTCATGATTTTTTGTTGGTGCGTTCATTTCATAGACTTGAAATTCAACATCGCCACGCACAGCAATAAGTAGGTAGTTGCACAGAACTGCCACCTGTATACAGCGGTAGGTATGTTACAGTATTCCTTTGCTTATAATTTAAAAATATAGATGTCACGCTTACGTTCCAGAGCTATTTTGAGAAAGTGAAAGGTTTAACATGAATGTATTGATATCTTTCTTAATCTTGTTAGTTCACATTATGTCTATTCTTTTCTGTGATAATATGAAATTATGAATTTTGAAATGATTCATGACATTTGATGACATTGTTCGTTCTGTTTGTGGTTCTGTTTAGCCGTGTTCGATAAAATCTTTTATTTCAAATATTTTTTTATGAGTTATTCTCATAAAACTGTATGTAAGGTTGTAGCTAATTTAAAAAAATGTCCGAGGCGTGGTTAGCTTATACTGAAGATAGTAGAACACCTTGTAGGTATGGTGCAAAGTGTTATCAAAAAAATCCAAACCATCATTCGACATATAAACATCCACCACAAATGAAAGAAAAAGCTGAAAAGCGCAAGAAAAATCGCTTCAGCCCGTACTCCCGAGAAACAAAAGATGCGGAACCGGTGAAAGAAACAAAAAAAGATGAAGTGCTACCACAAAAAGAAAAAAATATAGAAGTTGAGGGAAGTTCGAAGACCAAGGAAATCGTTAAATTAATACCTAACAGTGCTAATGTAGAATTCTATGATGCTAAAGAGAGTTCTTTGTTAAAGGATCTGTTTTTGGTAGAAATGCCTGAGGACTTTTTTAAATTTTTTGAATGTCTCAATGATGATGACGCTATTGAGAAAACACTGGCAAGCGTAAACTTACAACTGATAGGACCATACGATTTTTTATTAGGAAAACTGCCAAAAGTAGATGATAAAGAAATTTATTTGGTTAACTGGAGATTTTTTTATGATCCTCCTGAGTTTCAGGTAACACTATCCTTATCTATCCAGATGAGTTTTATATTTAGTGCAAGCAATTAAAAGTTAAACTTCTTTCTTCATTTCATAGCCATTCACACTATGGAGGTTGTCTACATGGTTAGTTGAAATTGATAATTGAAAAATCTAACTATTTTGTTATATTGTCAATATTTACACTTATAATAACTAACACTTATAATCTGGTTTCTTACGCAAAGGATAGCTATCACCATCTAAAGAGGAAATGCCTGCAGAATTCTGGGCTCTTTTGCCCCAGGGACGATGACAGGTGGTCTATTTGATAAGATGTTTTTTGTTTGTAACTTCTGTAAAAATTGATATATTTGGTTTTAGTTTTATTGTTTAAGAATGTTGTATAATACTTATAAGAAATTGAATAAATCACTCTTTTCACTGCTTATAATAATGATAGTATTATAAATACAATACTCATACACATTCTTATTTTAGGAAAACTTTTGCTATGGTATGCTTAGATCAATAAAGTGAAATAGCTTAAATTGTAAACTAAATGTTGCTGAAGTGTTTTATACATTACATGTTTAGCAACAGGGAATTCCAATGCTTGACACAGGCAACCTCCTATGGATTTTTTACAGCAATCTATTGTAAGACTCTTCACAAGCTTATTATCTTTTATTTATTAAACAAATTTATCTTTACTAGGCTGTGTTAAAGAAAAAAGGGAAGAGTGAATACCACATAGGCTATTATCGAGACGACCCCAACAGTAAGCCCGAGTTTCTTGGCAGCAATGACAGTGCTAAGAACTGTCAAATCACAATAATGGCACAGAATATATTTGGAGCTGTCTAGTAAGTGTATGGTGTGTTTATTTCTTAATTATATTTAAATTAGTTAGTAATTCTTTGAATAAGTCTTATTTAACAAATGTATTCTGCTATAATATAGAAACATTTCAGATCTGAAGGTACCATTTAATAACACTTTGAAATCTGTTTTAGCCAGTACCTACAAAATGAAAAGAAGTCTTCACCATTCACTGCAATGGCATGTCAAAAAGTGATGGATAAGGTGAAAAAATATGCAGAAGATAATAATTTCTCTTTAGATGCTTTTGACATAAAGAAAAGAAAGCAAGCAACAGTCACAAATACATTCCATCGTGCAGGAATTGTGGTGCCATACAACAAAAAGACACAACTTGGTTACAGACCTCTAGCTGAAAATGATGGTAAAATTCAAAGAAAATATCCATTTATTTAACCTTGTTTCATTTAACATTATGTAGATTGGAATACAGTGCCAATAAGTATCACTTCTAGTACTATTAAAATGAAACAAAACTACCTGTTGATCTGTGAGACTTGTAAGGATATGTAATGTTTTTCTATTTTATATAAATAATTAATTAAACTTAACATATTGAATATGAATGAATATGATAATTTGATATCAATTTGTGCCCAGCATATTTAGTTGATCATTTTTCACAGTGTAATATGATGATTGTAAAAGGTAGATTAGATTTAATATTATTCATCACAGTATATTTCACATTTGTATGATCTGCTCTTTGATAGATGTTTTAATTTGGGCAATTAATATATTTTTTTAATTACAAAATTTAATAAAATATGAATGTACTTTTGTTTACAGCAACCTTAAGGAAGATTTTTGATAAGCTGAAAGCTGCAACTACACAAGATGAGAAGGATAAAATCCTGTCAGAACTGCAACCTATCATGACATTTGCAAGCATAGCTGTGGATGAATGTGATTTTGGAACAGGAATGGAAATGGGCATTGATCTGTTTTGCTCAGGTTTAGAGGATCTTCATTCCAATGCCTTAAGTAGCTTGCGTGCAGCATATTCTTTGTTGAACAGAGAAGCTTTTACCAAAATATTGCAAGTAAGCTCTCAACCTATATGAATATCTTATATCTAAAGTTTGTTAGGTTTTCTGGGTTATCTTTAGATCAATTTAACAACCTTATACGAACGTATGTACAGTCAGCAACATAAGTCGCTGAATACTTCACATTTTTTATAACCTTTTTATGAATTAAAATTTGTACGTACTACTCTGCAGTCGTAAAATATAACCAAGTAAAGTCACCTTTTTTTTTTTATTGCATTGAATGGCGAGACGAGCATGCCGTTCGCCTGATGGTAAGCGATGCGACCGCTCATGAACAGTAGCAAAACCGAACAACACCTTGATTTACAAAGCAATGCTTGGCATTCCACTGCGTTCGCCATCCTGAGACACAAGTTGTTAAGTCTCAATATGTCCAGTAGTTACTCTGGCTACAATGTCCTTCAATCCGAAACACAACAGTGCATTTAAACTGCTGTTTGACGGGAGAAATAGACATTGCGGTGGTACCCACCCAGGCAGCCTCTCACATATGAGAGACCTACCACTAGTGCGGAAAAGTGCCATACGATATTGAAAATATAATATATGATGATAAGAAAATTCCAAATCTCATGACTGTGTAGCGACTTATGTTGCTGACTGTACACAATACATACATTATGAATAAACTTTGCCTCATTGGTCTACTAGCAATGTGCATGGGCTGGGACCTATAAGGTCCTGGTGTGATTCCCAACTACATTCAACTTTTATGAGAAATCTCCACAGTGTAGTGCAGCTAGTGCAGCTTTTTGTTTTTTTTTAAATCTCGTAAGAATTATAACCTCCGCAGCAGAATTGCTTAGACGCCGCCTGTGAAACAAGAGGCCGCGGGTTCAATGCCCGCGTCGAGACGCCTTTTTATGTGAACCACAAATATGTTTCGGTTTTGGGTGTTTGTGAGACTGAAAAGCCTCTTGTAGTTCAAGACTAGGGATGTTGCGGATGTCGATTTTTTCACATCCGCGGATGCGGATTTTCAAAGGCTCACATCCGCGGATGCGGATGTTTAAGATCTTATATAAATATAGTATATGAATGAATATTGAAATTAAACTATTATTTACGGATTTTATCGCTTACTAATATTTATCGATTTTTCTATGTCAATATCACAATATTTTATATTTTTTAAATTCCCGATATTTTGATTACTTTAAAGGATTCATGGTTTGGTGGCATTTGAGGCGGAATTTAACTGCCCGTAATTTACAATTATTAAATAAAAAAGTTAATTTGAAACGTTAATCTGTTTTTGCATTTCGGTCTACGCAGAAGAAGCTCACTGTGTCTTGATGTCGGGCAGTTGTTCTTTTGGGTTCTGATATAATTAAGTGTAGAATTCGATCCCATGCTTGTGCAAGGTTCTAGCCATCTTCTCTATTGATAATTAAATGCATTACCTTCATTGAGTTACACAACTGGAGGGGACATCAAGACCAAATAGTTTGGAACATTCGCAAGAGTACATGTACCGTTAGGCTGTCAGTCGTCCTTGACGTTTCAGCGAAGACGGACCTAATTAGGTGTAAATATAATTGGTCATAAATGCCATATTGCGTGCTAAAAACGTGCAAAACCCATTCCAGAACAATAGGAAGAAAAGATGGAGTTTCATTCCATAGGTAAATCAACCATTATTTAAATAAAGAAGTACGAAATTTAATTTAAGAAATTATTTACTGGAGTCGTTTTGACAACCGCCATTTTTGAGTGAAATTATAGACTAATATTAATGTAGTGACAGATAGGTAAAAATTGAAGTTTTCGTATAGGAATAGTGGATATTGTATGTGATGATGGGATATATATTTTTAAAAATTCTAATTTATTCTCAATACAAAAATGTGGCATATTTGGACATTTTAATTATAGTTTCCGTTAAGAGCGTTTATACCCTGCACACGCTTTTTGGCTTAAAAACAGGACTTTTCAAATGAGTTAACAGCCACCAATAAACAATTTAAAGGAAAAATAATTATTACTAATTTTAGAAAAGGTTGTCATCTAGGGATTTTGGTGGAAAACATTATAGATTGATGGATAATTTGTGAGTACTATACGGATTAATGAACACAAGTTTCGTTATTTAGGCTTTAAATGGCAATTTAGAAGCTTAAGATATCCTTAACCACTAAATATAAGATGAAAATAAAAATATTATCAGACTAATAAGACCCTTATGGAGGGATTTTGCTGAGAAAAATAATCTTTTTGTGTTTAGTTCCTGAAAACTAAAAATTTAAACAATGCGAAATTATTCAGAAACTCTCGTCAAGAACATATTTTTTTTCACCAACTTATCTTACATAATTTTTTATAACAATTGCATATTATAATAGAAGAACATCTTATCAATAAATAACCATTTTTATATTTCAAAAAAATTAGTTTTCATGTTTTCTACAAATATTTTAAAAACCACTATAAAACACGCTGTCCGACGTGGATCAAATCAGACCGCCGCAAGGCCTTCTAGAGGGAGGACGTATCGCTCGTCGCTCCGGCCTGGCTGCAGTCGATTATGCCGCGCGTAGTAAAAATAGCCACGCGCGGAATACGATTACCACATCTTAGTACTTTGGTAGTAAAATATTTAATTATTTTTATTACCTACAATGATTTTTTAGTGAGTATAAATTATGTTTCAGGTAATATATAATGGGACGTAATTCCGAGGCTAAATTATGTTATGTATTGTAATATAAAATTAAATATATTTCGTAATTGTAAGGGGTTGTAAGGCCCCTAACACTATTTATGTGTTCGAACACGAAATGATTAATAAAACGTCCTTAGTGTCTACTGATTGAACACTGATTTGAATGCAACTTAACAATGTAATAATAACGAAAATATGATTAGTATCCAAAATTTGTACTATTCTTTGCTTGCACAGTAATATTTGTCTACTTATAATGCAAATAAAATATTTTTATGATATTATATTACAGTTACATTTCAATTGAATATTTGAAGCGCACGGATCAAAGTTGTTTGAGCCGATTGTATAGCGATCCGACGCGGCAGCTCTACGCACACAGCTTTGGTCGCTTATGTGTGCGTGAAATTAACGAAGAAATACCTATAGTTGACTTTGCGCGCAAGGTGTATACGCTCTTAACTTTATATATTTAATTAATTGGTTAATTGTATATTTATTGTTATAATGTTTTTTTCCGAAATAAAGAAAATAAAATTAAACTTTAAATTCAATATAAGAATTTATAGGCTCTATCAGGCGTATATAGATGTAGGTAGAAATTTCTGAAGTGTCGCATCTGCTACAATGCCGACTTTATCTATACTTCGCTGTCATATTGAAATGAGCACAATTTTTCTTCTACGTGTCCGCTCCAGTTGTAATACCTCAATGATTACCTTCGTTCTAAGTAGCCCGAAGAGCTCGCAAGAGAACACCGTTTCGTTTATTAAGTATAACGCCGCGCCGCGCCGCCTTTTCTGATAACAAGGCGGTTAAGAAGAGGTTCGTAAATTAAACCCACGCTGCAAATAATCGTTCGCTAGGATCACTACTTAGTGGAGTGGATAAAAATCTTTCTGGTATCGGAAATAATATCTTTAATTCCTCTCGATAAACACCACTTAAGAGGATTTTCAAATTTTAATGGGGTAAGAAAGAAATTCTGATGCTACCATTTTTTGGTATTTCTCGACTCTCATTTTCACTATACTCGGAAATGGAATCCGAGATCAAAAATGTAAACAAAAAAGTTACCTCTACAATAAATTAATTTGTCATGGTAGTTTGTTCACAACCGTTAAAAAAATTGGTTGGAAATATTCTCAGTCGTTAAATAAGTATAAAACAAAGCCAAATAAAAATTCTTTGGTATAATATTTACATAAACTACGATTTCAACTTATTTTTTAAGTATGTGAAAAAAATGGTACGAAAATATTTTATGCCACAGGTATTATGCAGAAATTCGTAACCTTAGCCCACTTTTAATAAAACTTTTTTAATTTAGTCTCCTTAACTACAAATACGTCGTTTTGATGCCCGCGACATCTCCTTTTAGTTCGTTTACCCCCAAATACTGGATAGCTACTCAGCCACCGGACTCATTTGATATGACGTTATTTTGAGGTTCTGTTAAATTTCGAAATGAAATACTGGATAGCCATTTAGCTCACAAATCGGTCTACTCAGCAAACATCCAGCTAAATTTCCACAGATTAACGAAAAGTTTGTTTTCAGTTACAATTTTTATTGTATAAATATAAACGTTCCATTTGACGCAATATTCTTCATACATGATTTCCCTAAATTGGAAATTTAACCCTTTATATTTAATATGAGGAATCATTGTAACGTTTTTACTTTTGTTACGATTATGTTTAAAGCTATATTATATATTGCCATGTTATTATTTTAAAAATCTGTTAATAAAATCATGTGGGTGAAAAAACTTATGTCCCTATATCCGTAGCGAGTTTATTAAAAATATTATGATGTTTGTTTATTTTATTTATTGTTTACAATTGCACTCGGTTTTAAAGTTAGTTTTTGGAATATCTTTTCAATAAATAGGTATATAAAATACCAAACAACGGCTGCAGAACCACCTAAGTACCAAATGGAGAAGACTATGTAAATAAATACGATATGAGAAAGAAGCTGTGCTGGATATTATAAACAGGTAAGTATACACGTATTCCTCTAAGTTTTAACGAATTTATATGATAATTAACTATTTAATATATAATATGAATCGATTATTCACACATTTTAAATCATCATCATCATCTACAGCCTGTAGGATCCCACTGCTGGGTACCTATAGGCTTCTCTCATATTATGCCTCCTATATATTATCTCCTCCTCATATAGTAGTATTATGTAATAAATATGGAAAATAAAGTATGGTACAATGTGTATAACTATAAATAATCCTTTGTTTCAGGAGCTGGAGTGGAGTACATAAATATTCAATGTGTACCTATATAATAAGACCGTCCAAGAAATATGGCTCATATATATAGTGCCATGTATATCAGCTATAGACTAAATAAGTAAGTTCAACAAATATATATAAAAAATAAAAAGAGATATCTAAAATTATGACATACTTTAACTTAAACACTTTTGCAGGTAACGCTATAGAAATCATGCATACAACAAATCATTTGGACAATACACACCCTTTTGAAATGAGTATGTAATATAAAAATATACAAAAAAGAATGAGACAAATTGTGTCAAGGAAGAAATATTTGCATCAGAAAACAGTGTTTTAAATCAAAGTTGAACAATGTTATGAATTTTAATTAATATGTAATACATAAAATAAATTGTTTATTTCACCTATTTTCATTGTTAAAAAATGACATATTATATTTCTATTGTACATTTTTAATAGTACATTTATTAATTTAGTTTTAAATTAATGTTAAAATAATTGTTATTATTTTGTGTTTACAAAGGAATATAGATATAAATGTAAGACAGATCTAAAGAAATGTAGATAATTAAAAAAATATAATATGTACTAATGCTGTTATTAAAATATACTACAATAAAACATAACTCATTTTTATTTGTATTCATTCCATGGTAATTCAATAAAATGCACTGTTCGGTTTAAAATATGTATTTTATTATATTATTCCTTGTTGCAACATTTTCATTGGTTATACTATTTGGAGCTGGTGGAAATGATTCAGAAAGATCAATCTCCAATATATGATCATTCTGGGAACATGCTATATTATGTAACACAGCACATGCCTCTATAATAGTAAGCTGATTTTCAAAACTTATAGCCCAACTTGCAGACAAGAAGATCTTTGTTGTAAAACCAAGACCCTCTCCACTGGGTTTCTTGTTTTAGTATGATCTTGATTGTAAGCTTCTTCAGTCTCCCCTTTCCAGAAATGCACATAAAGGAGAATCATTGAAATGTTTACTATCATGCACCGCGCCTGGCCATCGGCCTATAATGTTTCTTATCCTCAAGTTAGGGACGCAGACTGCTTGCACATTTATAGAAAAATGGCCTTTTCTGTTTCTAAATGTTTCTGCTTGTGGTCCTCCTAAAAACAAGATAATAAAAATTAGAGCTCTAGCAAATATTCTTATTTCAAACTACAAATAATTTTATGTAAATTGAAAAAATATATTCATAAAATTGAATTCTTTATAGGAAACTATTATTGTAGTTGAACATTGTTCCAGTATATACTGAATAGCTACAATCAGTACAAATCATTGTATGATTAATTATATTATATATTTAGCCCTACAACTATTATACTATAGAGAGCTTGGTTATATGGGGTACAGTGGGCTGGGGAAGAGCCAATTACCTGCTAAATGTTTTGATTCCAACAAGCATATATATATAAATTATTGTGTAGAAATCATTTAGAGTGTGCCTTTATACTGTGCATAATATATTATTCTATTCTATGATTAATAATATAATATTATGTACAGTAAAAAGGGATACTCTAAATGATTACTACACAATATAAAATACGCTAGGCATTTTAGAAGCACATTTAGTTAAAATAGGATAAGAAAACATATATTTGTGTACATGTAAAAGCTTAATAGTTATGTATACATTATTATAAGTAGAAATTACCTGGAGATTTGATCCTTATATGTATGAAATTTATAACTTCAATCACTCCTGCGATCGCATAGAAATCATTCGCAATATGGCATTGTTGTTGTTAGTTGGGAATTTTCGATTTTGTAGTTTAACTAACTCTGCTGCAACTTTGTGTTGTACAGTCGGCTGTTCCACATGAAATACATCTCCAATAATCTTCTGGTAACTGCCTGTCGTAGAATATCATAAAGCAAGTAACAGTTGGTCGCAAGTTTTTATCAATCGACTTCTATTTGTAGTGGGTTCTATTTTGTCTCCAGCAAGGAACACAGATGCAGAACAGTTTCTTTCTTCAGGCGGAACCTCACTTTGTTTGAATGTTTTCTTCTTTGTATTTGTCAAAAGCATTGATTTTTTTCTTGATTGACTCGCCTTGATGAAGCTATATCGTCATCAGACAGCGATGAAACCGACGCGAGAGTCATTTTAGTAAATTTTATGTAGAATTGATAAAGTTAAGAGTGGTCGCAGGCGGCCTTAAGACGACGGCTGCTTAAAACTAGAAATTCTTAAAAAATTGACTGTTTGACAGCTGTCAAACTCTTAAGTTGCTTTCGAGAATACGAATCGGATGAATAATGCCCCATTAAATATTTAATTCTTAAGTGGTTTAATCGAAGTTATATTTAACTGGAATCAATTTAACTGGTCATTAGAGCTAGTTAATCGGAGTTAAAAGTTAATTGGCTTTCCAGTATTTGGGCATTAGTTGCTTAACTTGATGAATGTGCATCATGCGATAAAGTTACGTCGTCGTGGTGTTGGTTTCACGTTTCTGTTAAGTTTTTGTTCTATTTTGTTCGTAAGATTTTTGGCGCTCGTGTTCGTAGACGAACGCACGATGGTCTATGAAAATCACTGTGAGTTAAACCCATTAGAATTAGTTTGGAGCCAGGTCAAGGGTCACATAAAACATTCGAAATGATCAAAAGTCAAAAATAAATGTAAATAAATAAAACATAGTACTCGAAACATTTGAATCTATTCACTAATCAAATCATACCCAATATGTTTTTGAGAAAATGTTTCATAACCCTGAAATGTCACTTTTACAATGACATTGGTTTGCTTACATTTTTATCTCGGATTCGATTTCAGAGTATAGAAGAATCTAACATCATAGCAATAATAAACGCGTCGGATCATGTCACTATTTCTTTCGCTCCCATTGGTCAATGTCACGTGCGAACGGCACGCGCCATTCGCCGGCACCGCCAATTTTCTGTCTTGTCTCATTTTGTAATACATCCGCATAAATATCCGCATCGATTATTGCGGATGCGGATGCAGATGTCCAAATCTATACGGAAGCTACGCATTTGCGGATGCGGATGCGAATATTCGCAACATCCCTGTTCAAGACTCAAGACTCGATCTTAGGGATTTTTATTTACTCGAAATATAAATTTATTTTGGACCAGGCTTGGCAAATATTTATTTATTTATTTATTCATTCAACACACACAGTCTTCACAGGTATAAACCTAATTCGATCTGGCGGGACTTTATATATGTCGACTAGGACCGCATAGACCCTGTAGACTATGGATGCCATTGGTGTTACTTGTATCAAAATTCTTGGGCTCAGTTGTAAGCACTAGATTTTGGACTAAGTATTTTCAGATGTCTTCTTGAATTCAGAAGACTCGTTGTAGTACTTCATTACTAAAAATAACTACATATAAAAGACAGGGAATGTTAGAAAATCTAAACTCACAGGAATTCCTTTATAAAGAAATATCCGGCCAGCCGGCTCCGCCCAGGTGCAGATACACTTTTTTGAAAATATTCTATTGTCTATGTACATCAGCGATAATGTCTAATTCTGATGGCAACAGAATTTTTAAATAGGTACAGTAGTTTAATAGCCTATTCCATGTAAACGAACATTCAAATCGTTCCTCTTTATAATATTAGGTTAAATCAATCATGTGTATGGCAAAATAAATATCTGTGTTAAAATGTCATTTCTTTTTTTGTTTCAGGCACATCTGAAATATCGTCGCAAAGGTTCAAATTTGTCAATTTTAGACTAAGAAACTTAATCAGATATATCAACAAGTAGCAGTTACACAAACCATATTTCCTTAAAAATTATGACGCCGAATTATTTATAAACAGGTACTTATTGTTCAGAAATTTTACCAATTATTGCGAGTCGATATGTGATAGGGTTTTCTATGTTAAAGTATGCAATATTGAGGAAACAGTAAGTTTGTGTCAACTAATCTTCAATTAAATTCGTAATCCAACTGCCGTTGAACTTATTTAGTGGCGGAAACTGTAATAATTTTGTAACTTTGTTTTAATAAATTAAACACAAACATTATTAGAATAAAGTTTTTTATTTCCTACAAAGATTCGTCACAAAACAGAAAAACCATACAAAAATTATGCTTATCTCAAAATAAGGTAAACAAATTTTGAAATAACAGTACAAACATAGGCAGCGCAGCAAAGGCTTTTTATTTATTTTATTCATACAATCATCTGGAAATATGACTTAAATTAGAATTAACATTTTTATTTCGTCACCTAGTTAGTGGAGATTTGTAGTTTGTACTCTGCATGGTAGGAAATAAGTTATTCTTTAGGTTTAACAGCACTGCTCAGATGCAGAAAGAGTGTGATGGGGCAGTGATCGCTGCCGTAGACTTGGTCTCTGATAACATTATCGCATAGTGAGGGCAATAATCTCTCCGAGACGATGAAGTAGTCTAAACGCCTGAAAAAGAAAACACAAGTCAACCTACTTAGAATGAGTATCTAACAACATTGTTATCGGATATCTATGTATCGCTGATCTATTTTTAATTAATTCGCTTTATTTCAATTGTTCTGGAATTTCAAAGTAGTGTTTATAATTAAAGGAGAATTTAAGTCCCAAGGGATTAGGGATTAGGCCCTACACTGAAAATCCGAAACGAAGCTCGAATCTTCGGATGATCGAAGTTTATTACTATACGAATGTACCTACTCTGTAAATGTTCGGATTCGTATAACGTACATAGTCACCTAAGTCTATGGTTACGACCTTAAATCTATGTCTGGTATATTCGTATCGTCATAAACTTCGAACGTCAGAACATTCGAACTTCGTTTCGGATTTTCAGAGTAGGGCCTCTGGTCCTTGGTTAGTGACCGTTGTAGATCTTTTGAGATAAGTATAGGTCTATTGGAACATCAAAATGCAATATCAACATGCTATACCGGGTATCTCAAGACTGCTACCGAAAACGAAGCCGGGTGGTAGTTTTAGTGGCTACAAACACAATGCAATTAAAAATTTCGCATAGAAACGCGACAATTATTTTTTATGATTTTTTAAATATCGTCATTTTTGGGTGGTAAATCCATAGTTTTTGCTAAAATAATAATTTAAACTCTTTTATACCTTAGAGTATTTATAAATAAAAGGGTATACACTATTATTTTAGGAAAAAATGTATTTACCACCCAAATATGGCCATAGGAAAAAAATAAAATAAATAATTTTACTGGTGGTAGGTCTCTCATATGTGAGAGGCTGCCTGGGTGGGTACCACCGCAATGTCTATTTCTCCCGTCAAACAGCAGTTTAAATGTACTGTTGTCTTTCGGATTGAAGGACATTGTAGCCAGAGTAACTACTGGACATATTGAGACTAAACATCTATATGTCTCGGATGGCGAGCGCCAATGCCAAGCATTTCTTTGTAATTCAAGGTGTTGTTTGGTTTTGCTACTGTTCATAGCGGTCGCATCGCTTACCATCAGGCGAACGGCATGCTCGTCTCGCCATTCACTGCAATAAAAAAAAAAAAAAAAAAAAAAAAAAAAAAATGTCGCTTTTTTTTTGCAACTTTTTCTGTTGCATTGTGTCTGAAGTCGCTTAGACTACCACCCGGCTTCGTTTTCGGTAGCAGTCTTGATATATCCTGTATAAGTATACAAATAAATCCTCTACTTGTTGTAATCGTATTTTCATTTCTAATCTAAATCAATTTTGGTCGTGTCGTTAAGATTATGCTAATAAGACCTTTTAAGTGGTACCAAAGTGGCAGAAGCCTTAACCCTTATCTAACTACATCAACGAGTGAAGTAATAAAAGTACTTAAATGCGGGCTTAGTCATTGTGAAATGTGAACGTCTGTTAGTGGACTTTAGATATCTGGATAAGCAACGCGGCGGCTGATTCGAAATAAATAACCAACTGGCATTCAGTACCAATGGATGCGGGTTCAAATCCTCATAAGCTACTGTAAACATATCATGTGTGGACCTACCAGATGTTTTTTCTCTAATAGAATAAGACTATGTTTTCAAGACAAAATAATTCGTAATTGCCTGCAGACTGACAATTTATCAAACAGAATAAAAAACAAATAAAAGGAGACCTAACATAATTAATTTATAGAGATATTTTTTTCATTATTTAACGTGACTAACATGTTAAGATAGCCTTATCTATCAACGGAGGCACGAGCTGTGAAACCAGAAATGGTTTAGAAAATATTTTTTCACAGATCAGAATATATTTATATTTCACAAATGATAAGGATTTCTTTTGTTATTCTCTGACGCAGTAGTAGCAGGCTAGTTATAGCTACACTATAAACAACCGTCGATTCGCAGATATTAAAGAAAAATATATTAGTTATTTATTAGTTTTAAATCCACAGACCGTTATACTCGAGAATGAATGGATAAATATTTTTTTACATTGAATTATGAGTATATTTAGTTTTATAGCTCGATCGACAAAAAACATGTCACACTATTCTTAGGTGGAGCTTCAGCCTCGAGGCTGGACTAGTAGTCATTACCTACTCCAGCCTGCAGGGTAACCTCACAGGAAATGCGCTAGTTCCTTGGAAACCAGCTAATTAAAAGGCTTTTACGCGTGCAGCTGAGGCCACCATGCTTGCTCATCCTTAACCTCACACACAGATATTTTAACTATACTTAACCATATATTTTTACTTGTTGCATTTGTTATTAGTAACAGACATTAGTTTACACCGTTTGTATTTTTGTTTATAATATACGATAGTTAATGGTCTAGAACCTAGTGTTCATTCTAATACCAACGGTTAAACTCAACATGCAGGTGAAAACTATAGTAAGACCGAAGAAAGAAAAAGGAATCATACCATCCGACATTTTTGGCTCTGCTATTCATCATATAAGTCCAAAATGTGTATGCGCCGGTTTTGTCTGGGTTTAATCGTCGATATGTGTCAATGAAACCGTCTCCAAGTAAATCTGACATGCCGCTTCGTTCTTCATCCGTGAAACCGGCGTTCTTCCGATTTGTTTTGGGATTTGCTAAATCTAAAACCATAAACAATGTTTTAGAAAATCCAAACTCAAGAATGTATTTCATATACCCTGACTAATTTTATATTAGATTATTAGCAAGAAGCGTAAAATCTGATAATGTATCTAGGATCTGATTATCTTACACTCGATAGGGACACATTGAATATCAAAACCGAATATCTAAATGTACGTAAAAGGAAGCAGGATTGTAATAAAGATTTTGAAATAAGGAAAAAATAATGACAAGTTATTAGAAATTAAAATGTTTACCTATTTCATTGTGTGAAACATTCATGTCTCCACATATTATGACAGGTTTCTTCTTGTCCAACTCTTTAACGTGTTTGCGAAACTCTTCATTCCACTGCAGTCTTTTAGAGAGTGTGACTAGTTTCCGTCCGGCATTTGGAACGTACGTGCATATTAAGTAAAACTGCTCGTATTCCGCCGTTATGATGCGACCCTCATTATCTAATTCTTCGTTTTGTAGTCCGTATTGCACATTCATCGCTAATTGAGTAGTGTAAATGCCTACGCCCGCATAGCCATCTTTCTCACTACACAACCAGTACGCATGGTATCCTGGCAAGTTCGCTACTTCTTCGGGCAGCTTATCTTGTGAACATTTGATTTCTTGTAGACATAGTATGTCGGGCTTTTCGTGTTTGATGTAGTCTAGCCCTCCTTTTCCCATCCACGCTCTTATCCCATCCACGTTCCAACTAGCGATTTTGAAATTCCAATCTTTCCCCTGTGCGGATTTTGAATGATTGGTAAAATCTATGCCCTCGTAATCTGTCACTGCCTTGTTTTTAAGCGGCGCTTTTTTTTTCGTGTCCTCCGATAATGCTGAAATTAGTATTTTTAGGCATGGTCAAACCTCAGAGAGCTCTATAATGATAAATATGTTTTGTAACCATAACCTTATAATCTCATAGCACCAACAACGTGAAACTTTGTTTTAACGATATTTTTGTTGCAGGCTTTAAAACCCTGCAGAAATCGTCCATGTCTCCGATACAGCAATTGGCCGAAGTGGCATTATATTTAATCGTATTTCAGCAAAATTTATTGATAGCAAGTTATTTCGGAACTACTTCGCAAGTTGCGCACATTATCTACCTATAAACATTCCTATTTGATGCAATAGCGAGTTAGTTCGTTGAAACCATTTTATTATGCAATTTATTTACAATATTGTTCAGCAGAAGCACACAAATTGAATACAAAATATTTAAATTTTACTGTACTTCAGCTTTGTATTACTACACAGATGTTGGATTCATTAGTTGCGTCATCCAATGATTCACGACGAGATAAAGCTATTGTAAAAATTTAAATAGATTTTCAAGATTTTTTAGAAGCCCTAACTAAGTATCCACTTTTTTGAAAGTTAATCCACCCGTTGTTGATTTGTCGACAATTTCTGAGGAATATAATGTAAGTATATTTTAATTCTACTAGCGGCCGATCCAGCTCCGCCCGGCAGATATTGTCAGAACATGATTTTTAACAAATCTCATTACCATCTATAAGATGAGCCCGTAGTCGCCAGACTCTCGTGATTTAATAAAGATTTCCAAAGCAACCACGATTGGAACTTCATAATAGCTGATCGTGTCATGCCTATGTTAGAGGCATGCGCAGACAAACTTTCAGTTTTTATAAAATTACGAAAGTCTGGCTTCCATGGGCTCTTGGTCTCATCCAAAGGGTTAAACTTAGTGAGATAAACGTGTTCGCTATCGTGGAGTTTTAATGACTTACAGCTTTTTTAGAGGAACAATCCCGTCATACATGATTGTTGTGCATCTTCAACCGTTTACTCAGCTTACGCAACGAATTTCAGAACTAAAGATTTTGCTGATTTTTCTGCTCCGGTTCTATTGGTCTCTTCGATAAATGAGCTATCCAAACCAAAAACAATTTTCTAATTCGTACTAGTACCTTAGTTCCTTAGATTAGCGGTATCAAATAAACCAACTCCTTAGTTTATAATACCTAATTTAAATAAGATTTTAAAATTGTCGATACCAATTATAATTGATGTTGACCCTCTTACCCTTCACGCCCTACTCCTGCCCTATACCTGTGCCTCATACTCACGACTGTAGCATGCCACTTAAAAGACGGAATCTAAATTGTTTTCATTCATCAACGTTTATATATAACATAGGTATTTATCTATTATAGTTACCTCTATTCTTCTTTATATAACGTAATGATTCAACTTAAAAAAATACAAATTTAATTTAACCGGGTAAGTGAAACGTTTTTGTCCATTCTACAACAGCGTTAAAACGAAGTTTCATTGCAATCGATATCCCAAAAGCAATAAGTAGGGTTATTAACCTTTTCATGCATATTTCATATATCGTACAGCACGCTTGTACAGATGGAAATTCTTATATGCTGCTATTTTAAACTTGGAAAGCATCCGTTTCGTATCCTTATAATTTTCGTCAACACTTGAATGCCAAAGTGCTACCTACCTTATAAATATGCAAATATCATGCTATACATGTTTGCGTCATGAAAAAGAACACTATATTACTTAGTGTTTTTAGAGGGACCAAAAAAAACAAGCATATTGATGACTGAATACATGATCCAATATACTTTTTGGGTCTCACTAGCGAGGATGCTAAGGTTTACCAAGGAAGAGAAGACGAAGCAGCCAGCCGGATTACTATATAGGAGCAAACACATTACCTTTAACATGCATTGAAGGCCGCAATATGAATTTTGCCACAGCCACGATCCGATGTCCATAACAAGTTCTTATAAACATTTTAAGGTCTCTAGTACGTTTTACTGGTTTATGTTAATGATACACTCTATAACTACATAATGTAATGCATAGTTGCCATGTGGTCGTGCCACGAAACGGCATAGGTTAGGAGGAAGCGTCTAGCAATTTTAATTGTTTTCATCAATCAAATTGATGCTAAATACAACTTATTAGTTCCCATATTAAAACCCATTTGCTATGTTAATGTTATAATAGGTATTTCAACAATAGTATAAAATATTTAACAATTTATCAATACTACAATACCAAAGATTAGCATTATAACCAAAATTGAAGTTTTAATGATAGTGAGAAAAGTTTTAAGAAAAGCAAAACCTAAACTTACAGATATTTTTATGTGATATACATACGTCAACATATTTTAACATTTTTTAAATCAGAAATAAATATTTTACACCATTATTATGATATAAAAATATACTTGTAAAATATGTATAAATTTATAATGAATAGTACCCTGCACTGTATAAGAAAGCTACATTTTAATGCATATGAAAAGGTAAAAGAAAATAAAGCATTCCATACATATATTTGAAAAAATCTTTTATTGTTGAAATTATTTATAGAACACACTTAATTGTAATAACACCGAACAATAAAAATGTCAATATGTCTAAACAAATGAATCTGTAACTAATTACCCTTCTCTTCAGCAACCTTGCGTCGACGTTTCGTTGTAGATTCACCGGTATCTTGTTCATCATCATCTACTTGTATGTCTGCAGCTTTTTTCTGCCCCCGTCTTCCTTTAGCTGGTTTACTTTCGGGTACATCATCATCTTCATCTTCTTTTGATTCTGTTAAATATAAAGTTTTCATTACTGCCTACTGGTTTATATTCATTTTTAGGTGGGAAAATTACTTATGAATTTGAAATTATATTGACACAGTCAATGTGACAATGGATTAAAATATTCTAATATCTGGTATTGAAGTTTTGAATAGCCATTTCCTTTCTATCAGATCATCATGTAAATGTCTGAAATTTATATTTAAAACAAAATGTTTTTTGAGTATTCTATAGTGTTTATAAAATTAATAAATTTTGTGTTATGTGTGAATATTGATGTTGCTACATTATAGATAAATTATGTACCTTTAGCTTTATCCTCCTTTTTGTTGACTTTTCTTTTCTTAGAAGCTGGTTGATTAGATTCATCATCATCATCAGCTTCCTCTTTGGCCTGTGCTTTCTTGCCTTGATTTTTACGACCCTTAGTTTCTTTTTTCTTAGGTTCCTCTACTGGTTTCTCATCTAAATCTTCCTCAGCATCCTTTTCACTGTCAGGAGTTTTTTCCTTTACTGCTTTGGCTGGGCCCTTCTTCCTGCCCTTGGGAGCGGGTGGATCAGGCTTGGCTTCCTCTTCAACAGTCTCTGATACATCAGATTCCACTTCTTCATATTTAGGAGCGGGTTTGCGCCCCCTTCCCCTTCCAGTCTTAGGTTTCTCTTCAACCTCTTTGTCTTCATTATTTACTTCCTGTTTGGGTTTCCTACCCCTACCCGGCTTTATATCAGACTTTTCTGTTTCCTTCTTTGCTTGCTTCTTGCGACCCCGACCAGAAGATGCTTGTGGTTCCTCTGTGTGACTATTCACTTCAGAGTCATCATCATTTTGTTCAGTATCTTCTGTGGGGGCTGATTCCTCCTCAGCTGATAAATCATCATTTGATTTCTCTTCTGGAGCTGGTTCTACATTTTTCTTTCTACCTTTTTTGGCTGGAGGAGCAGCATCTTCATTTTTACCATTTTGTTCTTGTCCATTTGCATCATTTGCTGCTTTTTTACCCCTTTTTGTTTTTTTTTCAGTTACAATAACCATTTCACCTTCTTCTGTGTCATTATCTGGTTCTGGGTCTTCCACCGCTTTAGCTTTACCTCTACCCTTTTTAGGAGCTTCATTTTCAGCTAATTTCACATCTGCTGCTTTCTGCAAGGACAATGCACATGTCTAATGCTCAATGTGTTTGGAGGAGGACAATACGACGATAAAAGCAGCAAGTAAATAAAAGTAGCCTATGGAATTTATATTCATATAGTAGTATACCGATAAAAGGAAAAAAAAATCTACACATTTATTGTTTCCATTTTATGTAAGCTTCATAGATACATGCTGTAAAGTATTTCAAATTCAACACTTCACACAAAACTTTCTTTTAGAAATATAAGCATTGCATTTGTGAAACGTTTTGGCGCCATGATCTACTATTAATTATTTATAAAACACGCTGTACAAGCACTATTGACGCCTTAGAAAAATATGCAAAAGAATATAAAAAAATGAGTCCGTTATAATGTTAGAAAAGTACATTAAAACGGATAGAAGATTGACAGCATGTGACCGCTAAGAACGCGCCGCCGTGATGAATAAAATACAAATTATAACCAATTCTAAATTATTTCCCAGTCGAAATCTAGTTTTCCATCACGCAACAAGCTTTTTATACTTGTTGTTTCATTAAAATGACGCATAACAGCCACAATCCAAAGAGGCGAATGTTTGCCGATAACAATGCGAACCAGTTTGGAGTGCCGAGATGTAGAAAAAATTGATGAAAATACGTTACCTTTCCCTTCGCTGATCTTGGAGCCATTATAACTTTTATATTTATTGACCAAAAATCACCAACTACACGCTAAAACGAAGTAAATATCTTGCCCCAGCGGCTCAAAATCGCGTCTTTCAGCGAAGGTGGCGGGCGAAATTTCCGGTAAAATGACAGATACCACCACTGCCGCCAATTTTTTCCGTCAATTTTGTTCAGCTTTCAAACAACAATGAACAAAAGCGGGAACTTCAACATGGAATTTTAGATTCTCTATGGTTACTATTGAAATCGAGTTGACCATCTCTAAAACCACAGAGTACATTTTATAATAGGAAATCTAAAACAAATGTCGGAAAAAAGCGCGGAAAACTTGGTTGTGGCGGGAGCGTCTTTTTAGATTTTTCAATTTAATTTAAAAATATAGATATAAAGTGATCAGTTTTGTTATAGTTTGTACATATTATTCTTATTTAATTATTTTTTTAAGTAGTTTGTAAATATTTTCTTCATTGTAGGTAAGTTTGTTATATACGAGTATATTTCTCTGTAGATAGTGTAAGGGGATGGAGGAGCCCCCGGACCCCGGGGGTGGCTCTACCCCTCAAGTAGCTGCCTATGTTACCGTGGAACAGTCAGAATCTGGCATGGATACTGATTGCTCCACTAGTAACATAAATACAAGAAAACGTACTTACGCCAAAGCTTCTAAAAGAGTATGCAGGCAATGTAACAAAAAAAAAAGAATAAATAAAATGTCAGTTGATGGAAAAAAGCAATCCTGTCAGTGCTCCGACATTGATTGTCCTGAACCTTATCCTGAACCAACAGTTTCTCAGACCATGGAAAGTGCAAGCATGTCCCAAAAATCCCCAGAACCATCAACATCCACCAGACAATTTTACACTTCGGATGACTTGGCACCATACGTTATACATGTTCAAAAAAAAACAAATAAGTCCAAGTGACAATATTATACTACATCCTATAAGTTTTGGATTCTTCCTGAAGAAACACAATTTTAAGAATATAATAAATGGTAGCGTTAAACGAATTGGTCGCAATAGAGTAACTTTATCATTTTCTGGTTTTAAAGATGCAAATTATTTTCTGTCTTGTGAGGCATTACAATCAAACAATTACAATGCATTTATCCCTACATTTAGTGTAACGAGAATGGGCACTGTGAAGGGCATTCCAACAGAAAGGTCTGATTCTGATATTATTCAAAACATTTCTGTTCCTGTCGGCTGTGGTCCCATATTGAAAGTACGACGATTAAATTTCAAAGCCATTATTGATGGAACAACTACCTGGAAACCATCTCAGACAGTAGTTATAACATTCGATGGGCAGGTTTTACCCAAGCGAGTATTTGCTTGCTATAATGCTATACCAGTTGAGTTATATCACTACCCGACAATACAATGTTATAACTGCTGTCGTTATGGTCACACCAAAATCCAATGCCGTGGGACACCCCGCTGCTTTAAGTGTGGGCAGGATCATTCTGGTGAGTCTTGTACCATTAATGACGACCAGAGTTTGTGTTGTTTATGCTCTGGATATCACTATGCAACTAACAAATCATGTCCTGAATTTCTGCGTCAAAAAAACATTAAGATAACTATGGCTGAGAATTGCATTTCTTACTCTGAAGCTGCTAAGCTACATAAACCAATTTCGAAACCATATTCTGATGTAGTGTCAAATTCGAAAAATTCTACTACCAGTAATCCTCAAAGTAATCAAGTTACCAATAATAAGAACTACTCTTATAAGAAAACGGTTTATTCAAAAGCTAAACCACGTACACATTTCACTTCCGGCTTTAACCAAGTATCACATAATACATCACTCAATGAATACAATAATATACTGCTATCTGGAAATGGTTGTGCCTTTCCTGCTGAAAAAGAAAATAATGAAAACATATATCAATTATCCATGTCTGAAATTGTATCAATATTGTTAAATGTTCTTTCTAAAAATAATATTCTTGTACCGTCCAACGTTGCACCAATACTCGAAACTACATTAAATCAAATCAGTTATGGATTACAGAAACATAATTCAATGGAATTGCCGGAGTGTAAACAATAAAAAGAGTGATTTGATATACCTTTTAAATGAATTTAATCCAGTTATAATTTGTTTATCAGAAACATGGTTAAAACCTCAATATAACTTTAGACTGCCCAGATATTTGTGTGTAAGAGAGGATAGACAGGATGGCTATGGCGGTGTGGCCATCTTAGTCCCCAAAAACATTCCATTTAAAAATGTTTCCATTCCTTCTCATTCTAATGATTTTTCCATAGTTTGTATTAATGTTAACAATATCTCATTTGTTTCAATTTATGTTCCACATCCCTCTTTAAATATTTTTAATGAAATTAGTAAAATACTGAACTTTATTCCTAAACCTTTCATCTTGTTAGGTGACTTCAATTCCCAGCATAGGTCTTGGGGAAGCTCTTCATCAAATGTTAATGGTGAAAATTTACTGGACATTCTAGATTTGCACAATTTGTGCATATTGAACACAGGGTCTGCAACTCGTTGCTCTCGCCCCTGTGAAGGAAAAAGTGTTGTGGATTTATCTATATGCACTCCTGACCTAGCTTCAGCTGTCAATTGGCAAACTCTCTCATCTTCATTTGGAAGTGATCATTATCCCATTCTTATATCATTACCATATAACAAATTTCCTTCTGATATTTCAAAAACCAAATCTCCTCGTTTAAAATATAAATTAGACTCTGCAAAATGGGACACATATAAGTCTTCAGTCGAAAAAAAAATTAATTCTTTGTCTCAATCTCCTGACTTACATATAAATGTGGAAGCTTTCACTAAAGCTATAGTAAATACAGCCGATGAAGTATTTACTCTTAAAAAACTATCTAAAAGACTCCCTTCTCCACCGTGGTGGGACAAAGAGTGTACTGAAGCTGTTAAAAACAGAAAAGAAGCTGAAATTAGATATCGACATGATATGTCTGATAATAATTTTAACATTCTGGTAAAAATTATGAATGATACACATAATTTGTTAAAGAATAAAAAAATTGAAGGGTGGAGAAATTTTTGCGCTTCAATATCCCCTAACATATCATTCTCCGATGTATGGAATCGTATTAAAAGATTTCGTTCATCTTTTATTCCCAGTACTTCCATAATGCCTTCTTCTTTGTCGGAAAGATTTCTAGACCATCTAGCTCCGCTAACGGTTCCACAAAAAGAATTAGTAATTCCATTTCCCGAGTATACTCCGGACGCAGCATCAACTAATAATAAAAGTTTGTTTACACTGACCGAGTTAAAATTTGTTATAAGTAGTGTTAAAGATTCAGCTCCGGGAGAAGACGGCATTCCCTATTCTTTTTTTGCTAATTTAGGAGACGACGCGTTAAATTACTATTTAAAAATAGTAAATAAAATTATTGAGACAGGCTATATCCCTCCGTGCTGGAAACGTCAATTAGTGTTGCCAATATTGAAACCAAATAAAGACCCCAACGAATATATGTCCTATCGTCCCATAGCGTTATCACCAGTATAATTATAATTATTAAAATAATAGAACATTTAGTTAAAAATAAATTAGAATGGTTTCTTGAAAATAATAATATTCTACCAAATAATCAATATGGTTTTCGAAAAGGCCGAAGTACTATAGACAGTCTTAGCATATTCACAACTGATATCCGTATAGCATTATCTCGGAATCACTCCACTATAGCTGCCTTTTTAGATATTTCTGGAGCATATGACAACGTAGTGATTTCAATTCTTAGAAATAAGTTAGAAAGATTGAACTTTTCCTCTTTATTAACACGATTCATAATTAATATGCTGTCAGAAAGAACTATAATTTTAGATATTGAATCCAAGCCGTCACGATTTGTTTGGAAGGGTCTTCCTCAGGGTTCCGTACTGAGCCCCATATTATATAATGTATACACATACGATCTGGATTCTAGTCTCAATAACTCAATTTCTGTTTTACAATATGCAGACGATTTACTGTTATATTGTTCTGATCATTCTGTTAATAACTTAATTCAAAATTTATCCAGTTCACTCACCATTTTAAACACTTGGTTAGATAACCACGGATTAAAACTATCCACATCTAAAAGTAATATTATGTTATTTTCAAGACAAAGATTTTCTTTTCCTATTTTGATAAAATATAACCAACAAATAATTCCGTTTAAAACCTCAGTGAAATTTTTGGGTCTTATATTAGACTCCAAAATGGCTGGATCAGCTCATTTCGACTATATTTCTGAAAAGTGCGAACAGATTAATAATATGATTAGATGCCTCTCTGGTGTGTGGTGGGGGGCCCACCCCTCTTCCTTGAAATTGATTTATAATGGATTGATCAGATCAATATTAGACTATGGAACCTTTTTGTTAGAGCCATGTAATTTATCTGGTATTAGAAAAATAGAAAAAGTTCAATCAAAAGCTTTACGATTAATTACGGGTGCAATGAGATCAAGTCCCCTAAATGCCCTAGGTGTGGAATGTGTTGAGCCTCCGTTAAATTTACGACGTCAATATTTATCAGATAGATTTTTATTTAGAGTTATGCAGTTCTCAAACCATCCCTTGCATTCCAAACTTCTCATACTATTAACTGAATTATCTTCTTCATCTTACTGGCTTCATAAAGCTACTCCATGTCTCGTTTTGAGCTACCAGAGATATAAATCATTAACGGCCCCTTCGTATAGTTCGAATCGTCTTCCCTTGTTTAGCCATGATTACAGCACATTAATAACAACTCCAAATATCATTGATATGGGTATTGTTAAGAATGATCCAAAAGGTAACAAAAAGTTTAATGATATTATAAATTCTAAGTGGCCTGACTGGCATCAAATATATTGCGACTCGTCAAAAAACAACTCTTCAAATGTCGGTGTAGGAATATATCATCAGCAGTATAACATTGTACAAAAAAATCAAACTTCCTCTCGAATCGTCAGTATTTACAGGGGAATGCTACGGAATTTTTAAGTGCTTAGAATATGTATACATCACAAAATTGAAAAAAGCTTTGATTCTTTCAGACAGTAAGAGTGCCCTTCAAGCTTTAGCTAAAAATCCTTTTAAGTCTAATAATAACGCTATTATCAGTGACTCCAGAAATATGCTTTGCAAGTGTTTGAGTAATAATGCTAATATAATTTTTCTTTGGATCCCTAGCCATACGGGTATTTCTGGCAATGAAAGAGCTGACCAACTTGCCAAACAAGCGATCATAAGTGGAGACATATACCCATTTAAAAATTATTGTCACGATCTTTTAACTATACCTAAGGTTCATCTTTTGGAGTCTTGGAATAATGTTTGGTCCACCAATAGTATAAATAAAGGAAAGCTATATCATAATATACAACCAAGTATTCCAAGCAAGCCTTGGTTTGCTAAGATGGATTTCTGTAAGAGAACAACAACTATTCTGATTCGAATGCGTTTGGGACACGTTTGCACTCCTCATCATCTTGCGAGGTTGGGAATTGTACAATCTCCGAAATGTGAGTGTGGTGAAGATGTCGGAGATATAAATCATATATTTTTGTCTTGTCCCAAAAATGATACCACAGCCTTGTTCCATCAATTAAAGTTGCTTAAAATTCCATTTCCTACATCTATTCCTGTTCTCCTTCACTCTAATGACTATCTAGTATACAAAACTTTATGTACGTTTATAATTCAAAATAATATAAAAATTTAACTACATTTATTTCCTTTCCTCTTCCTATGTAATTCATATCTTACATTACTGATCCTTTCCAAATTCCTAAGATTTGTCCAGTTTCCCAAACTTGACATTGGCATATTGTTTTCAACAATTGCCATAAAAAAAAAAAAAAAAAAAAAAAAAACAAATGTCAAATCACAGGTGACAGATGTGAGGTGTCAAGTTGCGATTTCCGAAAATGTGCCAAAGTGCGGCAAATGCAACGTGTATTACTTAGAAATATTTAATATAAAATAAATAAGGTTAAAAATGGTAAGAAATTCACTTTTATATATTTATTCAAATATGTATATATAGCGATAAAAGCATTTTCTTAGAATTGTAACCAGGTAGGGGATTCCATATGAATAATTCTATTTCGGGTTATTGTGGTCCTGTAGGCTATCTAAACAGTAGCTTAAAAATTGTTGCATAAATGTTCTTGAAAAGTATTTATTAATACTTAAATATTCAGTTATATAAAATTAAGTAATATTCTAAACTCCCAAGTTGTGGTGCTTAAATATTTTTGTAAGAGATGATTGTACTGAGCATTGTATAATTTGGTTATAGAAATAAACGTTAATTTTAAAGTAGTAAATTAGTAAATTACTCTAAGATTTGAAACGATTTAATTTTCGAGAAATACCTATTCATAAATAAATTATGTCATAAATAAATTACCTTTAACTTTTAACCTTTTTGGATCATTTTTAATTCTACTCATAGTTTATATATATATATAGTGGACACTGACTGTGGGGCTAATCCACAAGTTAAAGGTCGCTCAACGTGCGATGGAAAGAGCTATGCTCGGGGTCTCTAAAGGACAAAATTCGAAACGAAGTGATCCGTCAGAGAACCAAGGTAACCGACATAGCTCTGAAAGTTAGTAGGTTGAAGTGGCAATGGGCTGGCCACATATGTTGCAGAACGGATAACTGCTGGAGTAAGCGTGTTCTGGAGTGGAGACCGCGTCTTGGCAAACGTAGCGTGGGACATTCTCTGGCCAGATGGAGGGATGACTTGCAGAAGAGGGCCGGCAAGAACTTGATGCGTAAAGCTACAGACCGGGCTCTGTGGTGTACCTTGGGAGAGGCCTATGTCCAGCAGTGGACTGCAACGAGCTGATGATGATAGTTTATATGGTCTTATCTTTTATATTGAATAAATGGAAGTTTAATTATTTTTATAATACATTTACATGTAATTATATTTTCAATTGTTGTATCATTTAATTCTTAACTTGCTTTCTTTATACTTTGTCCGACTAATGTAAATTTAATTCCTTTTATAGGCTACCTTGGATCGTAAAGGCACCTTTAAGGTGGAATATTTACAGGAAATTGAGAAAAAAGTCCAAGAGCGATGGGACAAAGAAAAAATATTTGAAATGGAAGCACCTAGTGATGGGAAACCGCATGAAAAGTTCATGTGTACTTTTCCCTATCCATACATGAATGGCCGTTTACATTTGGGTCATACATTCTCACTTTCAAAGTGTGAAGTAAGTATAATATAACATAAGGTATAATATTTTCTATCATAACATATACAGGGTGTGCAAGAAAACGGCGCACCTGCCAATATGCATTATAGTATTTGGTGGAGGCATCTTAATTAAGACGGATTTGCATGGCGCTAGCGAATATTAAGAAAGATGCCGAGAAAAAAAACATTACATATGCTACCCCTTAACACATTACGCTAAAGTGATTGAACCTTACAACTGAGCGGTAGACACATACATACATACAGAAACTCACGCCTTGTTCCCAGAAGGGGTAGGCAGAGGTGCCAGGGCACCCACATTTCGCCTTGTATGTTCCGTCCCACAATGTGATAGGTGGCGAGCCTATCGCAATATCGGGCACAAACTCCTGACTCTGGGCTGATACTGAATAGAAAAATCCAATATCACTGCCCAACCCGGGATTCGAACCCGAGACCTCAGCTTTGTAACCGTACCGTAGTACAAGTACGCCACCGAGGCAGTACGGTAGACACACAACAATAAATAAGCAGAACTCATTATTTACTTATAAGTCGTGCGATTGTTTACATAACGCTCAGGGTACATAAAAAAGATATTAAATGAATACTGTCAACAGTCACATACATGGGTACTAACCCCACACTACGATACAAATCTTGTGTCGCGGGTATTAGAAAAATAATTATGGTTCACGGAAATTATTTGTCTCGGGGCGGGAACCGAACCCGCGTTCTCTCATTTCACAGGCGGTTCTTACCAACTGCGCCACGGAGGCCGTCGGTGACTCATGGGCTGGTTAGTTGACATTAATGACCACTAAAATAGTTAACTGACCTTGTAATGTAAACCGTAATGACATTTCACATTTCACATAACACAAGTTACATCAAAAGCTATCAAATTGGGTAATGTTCAAAGCATAGTGAAATTAATAAATTTACTCAAAATAACTGAAAACGAATTTACAATAAATATTCACACGACTAATACATGCACACGCGATCGCAATCCGAATTCAACTAATAAAAATAAATTATTATTTTGATTTTTGAAAGATAAAGGCCTGTTCACATTAGATACAAAGCTTTCCTATTTGAGTCCATAATAATTCATCTGAACAATTAGTATTAGTACTGTATTAGCCCATATACGTCCCACTGCATGGCACGGGGTCTCCAGTGCAGTAAATTAGTAGTAAGTGTTTATTGATTTCACTAATTTTATCTCACAGAAGTCTCATATGCAAATTCTATGCTATAATGGTAGACGACATTTCTCTAGGTATAAGAATTTAGAAGAAATAGTATCACTTTAAAGTAACATTATTTTCAAAATACATTAAACTAATGTTAAATACAATAATAAGCAAAGTAAATAGGCAATTTGTAACTGACTGGATCGGTTGATGACATATTTAAATAATATTATAAGCTCTTGAGCAAGTAAGGACCATTCTATCAGTCCAATAAGATCTTTTTTTTAACGTAACTTTTATATCGGAATAGGTACTTAATCAAATTAAGTTATATCAAGTGTGTAGTGTGAACACACCTCAAGATGTCGGTCTTCTTTTGCAAAATGCTAAAAGTTACCGACAAAGAAATTGCCGCCTTTCGGCTCGCACTCACAAACGGCGGCGTCAACCTCAAAGGAAGAATAATCGAGCCGCGTTGTATCCGACGAAGTACACTATGACCGGCGGCTTCCTTTGACTAACAGGGCCGAATTGGACCATCATTTTAAAAATCTTATTTCTTATTAATCAGTGTCATCAGATTATTTTTTCAATGAATATTAATTATTTAGAAAATTTAAATGTTATGTAGGTATTACCAAAACTTTTCTAATTATAATTAAATTCGCAATCTTACATGATTTAAGCGATAACCAGTGTGATTTCTTGGTATCTTTCAGTTTGGATTTGTGACACTAAGGAAAATAATGACAAACAAAATAGTCAATCCATACACGATGCAACTGCACCTAAAGTTATTATGTTGTTAATTTATTGATGCTTAAATCTAAGTACGTCCCTGACCTGACGTTTAACTGATTGATTTATTTGAAATGAAACAAAAAATTTCCTTTTTTGAAGTTAGAGAAGGATAAATTATACAGCTAAGAGTTCATGACCTTACCCATTTGTAAACAACGGTTAAAGCGAAGTCTAAGAAAGTTTTGATGCTGTTAAAAATAGTTTTCGTGGTATATTTCGTTAACCGTTCAATTAACGACAAAACGAAAAAATACGTATCTTGTTCTTCATCCATTCCAACTGGTTTTATGCGAAAAAGTTCTAAATGATACTTAATTTGCTGTTCAAATTAATAGAAAAGCATTGTTTACTTCTAATTAATTTAAATAACAGCCTACAATTTACCTTTGTGATACAAAAAACACTTACAGAATTTTCACCATAAAAACATAATTGTTTACAGTTCGCTTCTAGATATTACAGACTGAAAGGCCGCATGGTGCTCTTTCCATTTGGTTTCCATTGCACTGGAATGCCCATCAAGGCATGTGCAGATAAATTAAAGAGAGAAATGGCTTTATATGGATGCCCACCAGTATTTCCTGAAGAAGAAGAAGAAGTAGCAGTTAAACAAGAGGATGTAGTGCCCAAAGACAAGAGCAAGGGCAAGAAAAGTAAAGCTGTTGCTAAAACTGGAGCAGCCAAGTTCCAGTGGCAGATAATGAAAAGTATTGGTATAACTGATGAGGAGATTAAAGAATTTGCTGATGAGAGCTATTGGCTTGAGTACTTCCCACCCCGGGCAGTAGATGATTTGAAAAGAATGGGCATTCATGTAAGTGTTGCTCTTAGTAATTATATCCATAAAATAGTGACAATTGGTTTTCAGTATGCTGTTTCGTCAACATATTATTGTATTAATTTTTCGGAAGCCACGTGATTGCAGCCTGCGCCGACTATAGGTTCATTGTTTCTTGCCAACATTGTTATTATCTGTTATGTGTGAAATCCGCAGTTGAACATTAAACATACTATATAGAATACACCAAAGACGCCTGCCGACCTATGTCGACATTGTTTTGTTGGTGGCCTTGTTGGCGACTTCACTCAATGCAAGTCGCAAAACTTTGTCGGCGGCATATCGGCGCCTCGACTTGAGGAAGTTGTTATAATTTTGTTGTTGAGTATTGCTGGACTACTAAGCTGAGCGATTGTGTCACCGACATGTCCTCAACGTGTTGCAGTGCAACACCTGCGAGCGCTTTTTGCCGGCATGAGTATTTTTGTACAGGCCGCCGGAATGTGTCGGTGGGCTATGTCGCCGGGCCGAACGGGCTTTAACATGTAGTGCGCCTAAGCGTCCTTAGAGTATTTTTCTAGGACTTTGTGTTTTATTGTATTCTATTATTGTGCATTTTCCTGATTAAAAATATCAATAAAGTCATATTTTATTCCACCAGGTCGACTGGCGCCGTAAATTCATAACGACAGACGCCAACCCATTTTATGATTCGTTCATAAGATGGCAGTTCTGTCATCTGAAGGAGCGTAATAAGATCATGTATGGCAAGCGGTACACGATATTCTCTCCGCTGGACAAACAGCCGTGCATGGACCACGACAGGAGCACCGGCGAAGGCGCAGGCCCTCAAGAGTACACGCTCATCAAAATTGAAGTTGTTGATCCCGTACCTGAGAAACTCAAGTAATATTAATATTATCTAGTAAATCATATTATTATACAAATCTGTGACGTGCAACACATGAAGTGGACCAATTATGAAGTTGTAGAGCCAGGCTGCTGTTATTCATGATCCAACATGAATAGTTAGGCTTATCTAGGGTGGTACTACTGTCTACTGTCTCACGGGACATCGACGTGAATCAATAACTTTGCTGTCGCGTTACGTTCGGTTAGTTAGATTGCCGGAAGCCCAATACCCATTTCGACCTCCCATCTTATCTTCCCCCCGCTTCCCGCCCGATTTGATGGGCTAGCAATATATCCAAGATTCAAATGTTGTGATAGGCAGTTGATAGGCAGCAGTGGTCACATACCATCAGGTGTCCTGTTTGCTTGTTTTGCTGACCTATGCAATTAAAAATGCAGTAATTTAATGTATCTTTTGTTTTGTTTACGATATCCCATAAGTCAATTAATACTATATTGTAAATCCCATAAGGAATATTTAGCTGCGTTTTATAGCAATTTATATATACTGTATTCATATGCTATGCATGATATTATTGCTATTGACCAATACATTTCTACATTCTCAGGTCTTTCAAGGGGAAAAAGATTTACTTTGTAGCTGCTACATTGAGACCAGAAACTATGTACGGTCAGACCAACTGCTGGGTCCATCCAGACATCAAATACATTGCGTTTGAAACGGTAAAAGACGGCATTTTCATTTGCACTCGGCGAGCCGCCAGGAATATGGCTTACCAGGGCTTTACTGAAAAAGACGGCGAATTTAAGATTTTGCTCGAAATTGTCGGCCAAGATCTCCTAGGTGCGACTTTAAAATCCCCCTTCACGAGCTATGAAAAAATTTACGCATTGCCAATGCTGACCATTAAGGAGGATAAAGGAACAGGAATTGTGACGAGTGTCCCCTCCGATTCTCCCGATGACTACGCAGCCATGGTTGACCTGCAGAAAAAGCCAGCGTTCAGGGAGAAATATGGTATTACAGACGAAATGATTATGCCATACAAACCAGTACCAATTCTTGACATACCTGAGTTTGGCAACCTCTCTGCTGTACATGTGTACGATTCTCTGAAGATACAGAGTCAAAATGATAGGGAAAAACTGACACAAGCTAAAGAGATGGTATACCTTAAAGGTTTTTACGATGGTGTCTTGCTGGTCGGCGAATATAAGGGAAAGAAGATTCAAGATGTAAAGAAGAATTTACAAACGAAGTTAATTCAGGAAGGTAGTGCAGTGATTTATTATGAACCTGAGAAGACTATTATATCAAGGTCTGGTGATGAGTGTGTGGTTGCTTTGTGCAATCAGTGGTACCTTGACTACGGCAATGAGGAGTGGAAGAGTCAGACTGAGAAAGCCTTGGCAGCGATGAACACTTACCATGATGAAGTAAGGAAGAACTTCCAGGCGACTTTAAAATGGCTGCATGAGTATGCTTGTTCTAGAACTTATGGTCTTGGTGAGATTTTTTTTAAAACCGGTTTATTAATAATTCAATTTAATATTGTAATTGAATTTGTTTAAAATGTTATTTTATTTTGTCAGCCTTTCTTCAATTTCTTTTAATAAATAATATGCCATTAATGGACCTGCTCCATTAATGGCAATTATTGAAATATACGCAACAAAATAAGTCATAGTAAATATCACTGCAGAAATATTCATAAAGCTATGTTAAATTTTAGGAACCAAACTACCTTGGGATCAGCAGTGGCTGATAGAATCTCTCTCCGATTCCACGATATACAATGCGTACTACACCATCGCGCATTTCCTACAAGGCGATACATTTAGAGGCAACAAGGGCAACGCATTGAACATCAAACCTGAGGACATGACTGGCGAAGTGTGGGACTACATTTTCTTCAAAGATACACCTTTCCCGAAGAACACGAAGATCGCTAAAAAATCTTTGGATCTCATGAGAAATTCATTCCAGTTTTGGTAAAAAATATTTTTCAAATACCTAATTACCAGTTATCGTATCAAATCGCGAGACCTTACCACTCTGCCGGTCCCACACCCCACACTATCACTCACCACACTCTACAGCGACTCTAATACACTAATCCTACAACCAGAACACAGGCGGAAAAAAAAGCCTAATTACCAAATTTTGTCAGCTTCCGTGGCGCAGTTGGTTAGACACCGGCTGTGAAAGGAGAGGCCGTGGGTTCGATCCCCGCACCGAAACAAATATTTGTTTGAACCACAGATATTTGTTTCAGGTCTGGGTGTTTGTGAGACCGAAAAGTCTCTCGTAGTTACTGATACCAACGACAAAAGACTCGATCTTTATTTGGGCTCAGGACTACGCACGTGACTGTTGAATGTATTTATTATAATTACCTAATAATAAGGTAATTTTACCATGTATGCCATAGTAATCATAATTTTAGGTCTAATAGGCAAGACGAATTATTTTAAAATCACGTTTTATAATATAGATACACATTTATTATATACGAAATAATCTATATTTCAAGAATTAACAAAGGTTTAACATAGTTTTAAGCCATTTTTCTAATAATCTTTCAATAGTGCACAGAAAAAGCTAGTAGGTGTCATGGCGTCCGTTATAACGTCACCACTAGGTAAACATGTCATTGTGTCTATGCGCAGCGAAGAAAGTTAACGAAACAAATCATATTTCGTTTGATAAAAATGAATTCTAAAGTCTATAAGTGGTTCCGGTAAAGTTCACATTCCAAATTTCTAAAGAAATTGGTAATGTTTACGGCAGGTTTACATAGGCGTGACGTCATGCGTCGTGGCTAGCGTTTCTGTCAAAATGGCCGATTGCTATATTTTATACTTTTATTTTATTGAAAATCTTGTTAATCTCCAATTCTGGATTAAAACTAAAACAACGTTTTAAATCCCTCTAATATGTTTTTCCCCCTAACATCATAAAATATTTGATATTTTGATACTGTCGTCACGCCTATTCGACATATTACCAATAATTAAGTTAACATGCATATTCCTCCAGGTACCCAGTGGATCTCCGAGTGTCAGGCAAAGACTTAATTCAAAACCACTTAACATTCTACATTTACAATCATTGCGCGATGTGGCCCAAAGACGAAGACAAATGGCCCAAAGGAATAAGAGCCAACGGCCATCTAATGTTGAACTCTACCAAAATGTCCAAGTCTGAAGGAAATTTCCTCACTTTATCAGAGTCTATTGATAAGTTCAGTGCGGATGGCATGAGACTAACACTGGCAGATGCTGGAGATTCGGTGGAGGATGCCAATTTCGTTGAGAGTACCGCTGATGCTGCAATTCTGAGGCTGTATACGTTTATTGAATGGGTGAAGGAAATTGTTGCAACAAAATCTACTTTGAGAACAGGTGAGACTTTTGAATATTATTTCAATATAAATATTTTACTTAGCATTGCTTTTTTAGTCATAGTTTAGACTTTAGAGATTCAATTGTCTTTTAATTACCTTTACTTATTGTTTAAAACAATAATGCTTTGTTCTTTCCAATTAACAATAAAAGTTGTATTATATTTGTCATTATATTGCCCGATTTTCTTTTTCCATTTAATTATTTGTCGTTAAGTTAGCCAACCTTCACCTCTTGATGCCACTCTAATGCATCTTATCAGCACTCGAGCATAGGGATATTGTAGCAATATGTGAATAAGTAGAAAACCCTTAAATTTTCCTATATTTTCCCAGGCGACTACAACTTCCACGACAAAGTGTTCGTGAGCGAGATGAACACCAAGATAATGGAGACGGACGACAACTACAACAAGATGCTGTTCAAAGAAGCCTTGAAGACCGGCTTCTTCGAGTTGCAAGCCGCGCGCGACAAGTACAGAGAGCTGTGTTCCGATGGAGGCATGCATGCAGAGTTGGTGACGCAGTACATCGAGGTGCAAGCCAAACTCATGTCGCCGATATGCCCGCATGTCGCCGAACATGTGTGGGAGCTGTTGGGACATGTGAGTAAAACCATTTCTTAAAATTTATGGTTACATTTTCGGATACTGAGGAAACAGTAACTAGACTAACGCCCGAATACTCAAACGGCACTCAAATATAAGTTAAACTTAACTACGCAAATCCTGCTTAAGTGTACTGACTAAATGGGATGTGCGTAGTTATGTGCAACTTAATATTTGAATGGCGTTTGAGTATTCGGGTGTAAATAAAATGTAATGTAATAATACACTATTTATCCCAATAAAAAAAAGGATATTGTTAAACTAAAATTTACTACATTTTATTACGTTTTCTTATATGAAAACAAAATTACCTACTTTACAGCTTGGCAAATAAATGTAGAAATAAATGGAGGCGCCACTGAGCCGTTTTTATGGCTATATGCTTATTAATATAAATTAATAAAGAATTAAATTATATAAGTTAATAATAAACATTATCACTGGGTATACTTTTACAAAAAAGATGACTTTAATGTGAGATACAACCAAAATTCATATATGTGAAACATGTGATAGTGCTGCCAGGTGAAATAAAGGGGTAGTTCCGTTTCTACACTTTCATGCCAGACTATACATAAGGTTGCTGCTTTAATTTCAAAACACACAAAACCATAAATTATGACAGTTGTCAGTCCGAAAACAATTATTTGACCCTTGATTTGACCAAACATTTGACAAATTATTTTCAACGAACTTTTTGTTATAGAAAGAGAGCATACTTCACGAGCGTTGGCCGGTCGCAGGCGTGGTCGACGAGGTGGCCGTGAAGGCCAGCAACTACCTCATGGACGCCGCGCACTCATTCCGAATCTACTTGAAGAACCACTGCGCAGTCAAGAAGCCCAAGAAGGGCGAAACGCCTAAACCTGAGAAGAAACCTAATAAGGCGGTCGTGTGGGTAGCGAAAGAGTACCCAAGGTGGCAACACATCATTCTTACCACTTTGAAGGAATTAAATGGGGTGAGGACAATTTGAATTGTTTCTTATTGTATTGTTTATTTTTGCGGGGAAGGAAAATGTGATAAAACGGAGTTTTTAAAATATGTATATTAAGTTTACCTACTCGCAGTAGAGTAGTGTTTTAAGTTATAATACTTTAACCTACTTAAATACGATATAAGAAGAGGCTTATGCAGATGTATACGAGCTAATACTTTTAAGTCATTATTTATTAATATTAATTTATTTAATTTCGTCAACATAAATGTAACAAAGAATATCGAATACGTTGATTTTTTTTGTATAATGAGTGCTATCAATCTAGTGTTTTTAAAACCGATAAGATCATGTTTATCAATTAAATATTGACCAAACTGAGACCGATAAAAACGATTGTTTTTATAGGACTGTAATGTTGATGATTTTTATTTGTTTTTTATAAATACTTTATTGTATACCACAAATTTAACATAAATAATACTCAAACCGCATAAATATGTGTACCAAACGTCGGTCTTATTGCTGTCGACCATTTCTTCCAGACAACATTAAAAAATGTATATGTATACCATAAAAAACATAACGTTTTTTCAGACGACTGGTCTGCCAGACAACAAGACGATATCAAGCAAGCTTGGAGCAATTCCCGATCTGAAAAAGTACATGAAACGTGTGATGCCGTTCGTACAAGCGACCAGAGACAATATGGAGCGCGTCGGAGTGGAAGCATTGTCTGTGGGCCTGCCGTTCGACGAGGCGGAAGTGCTCTTGCAAAACAAGCAGTATCTACTTAATACTTTAGATGTACGTAATTGTTTGATAAATAATTTGTTTCGCCAGGGGAACACAGACTGGTTTTGAGCAGTGACTAAGCTTAATACAAAATCATGTTAATGAGCCAGGCAGAAGAACCGGTAATACCGGTATTCCCCTTCTCGGCTTTCGGAAAGGGAGCTCAGCAGCTGTTGAGAAAATGAGAAAAAAAAGAGCCCAGTAAGCTAATGATGGCTTAAAGAAGATCGTTTTTTAAAACAAAATATAGGATAAAAATAATAGTCTTTTTTTAATTATTTTTTTTATTTCATTGAATGGCGAGACGACCAAACCGTTCGCCTGATGGTAAGCGATACGACCGCTCATAAACAGTAGCAACATTCCACTGCGCTCGCCATCCTGAGACATAAGATGTTAAGTCTCAGTATGTCCAGTAGTAAATAGTTTTTTTATACTAGTTACGCAAAGCGCCAAGATGGAATGGGCGTCAATACGCCATTAGGTGTAACAAATTATTAGCTTTAATTTTAGATACAAAAAGTATCAACATGTCCTTCTGGAATCTAGATGCATAACATAGCGTCCCTAATGTGTTTCATTTGTAACATATCTACATTTTTTCTTCACCCCGTCATGTAATACCTACTCTCACTTTAGTTGGACACGATAGAAGTAAAATTCACCGACGATCCCGAAGCGAGTGAGAAGTCCCGCGAGGACTGTGCTCCGGGACAGCCGCACATCAACTTCTACGCAGAGGAAGGGCTGGCCATGGAGCTCATCAACCCCAGCCCTTTGAACGGCCTGTTCACCATCAGTGTAGATCTAGCAGATGGAGACTCCGTGGAGAAACTCAAGGCCAAGATCGCGAAGGAAGTCAAGGCTATAAAAGGTATTTTTTGACTCTTATAATATTATATTAGACTCATTTTTTTTTTTATTGCAATGTATGGCGAGACGAGCGTGCAATTCGCCTGATGGTAAGCGATACGGCCGCTCATGTACAATAGCAAAACCATTCATAATGAATTACAAAGCAATGTTGGGCATTACACTGTGCTACGAGATATAATTAACTATTGAGACATGGCATGTGACGAATTTCATTCGGGTATGGCCTAATCCTACCTGAGGGAATGATGTTTATATACGAAAATGAATTTACCAATGCGGTTCAGGCGTCTTCGAGTAATCAACGAACCAGAGTTGGGCAAAATTTATTCGAATGACGAATAACGAATAAATATTTTTTTTTATTCGTTATTCGAATAAAGAATAACATAGGTTATTCGAACCAAAATTATTCGAATAACGAATAACTTTTTTTATTCGTTATTCGATTAAGAATAAAATAAATGAGCGAATAATGGGTATAATTAAAGTCGGTACATATTTTATTTGAAAACGGCTTTAAAAAACTAATAATCACAACTGGAAATGTATACACACACCGCATACACAATTTGTTTTCTGTTGTTGTTGGAGTTATGATCGGTGATAATGTTGCTAATAAGGAACAAATTCTGGGCAGTAATGACATACGTAAAATAAAAGGAAAGATGTCACATTAAGCAAAATTCAAATTTTTATTCAGGTTTCTTACCCTATGTTGGTAGAGAAATTTAATAATTTTTCGTATTTTATACGACCAAATCTGTCAAAATTAATTAAAACCATATCGTTTCCAAATCATAGACATAAATATTTTATAAATTATCCAACAAAATACGATAAATTCTAAAATTCCTCTACCAACGCAGGGAGGTCAGGTGCTAAGAAACTGAAGAAAAATTAGAATTTTGCCTAAAATTACAAACAAGTATAATATACACGTATAAACACTAAATAATCATTCGTAAAAAGGCTTTTTAAATAAAAACAGATAAACAATAATATTATATTTTCATAATATCTATCAATTGAGTGTCATTGAATCGACTAATCAATGATAAGTTTACATATAGGCTAGGTACATGATAAAATGACACAGTTGATGTTTCATTGAACATTTTTGTTACCTTCGATATTGATTTGTTTTATTGGATTGAATTTATTTATTTCTGGTAACGTTAAGTAATAAATGAACTCTGCTGATTTCACACCGTGGCGGAGGAACATGGGAATAGTAAAACCCTGAACTTAAAATAAGTATAAAGCAGCCATACATTAGCGGAGTAACTACTGGACATATTGAGATTTAACATCTTATGTCTCAGGATGGCGAGCGCAGTGAAATGCCAAGCATTGCTTTGCAACCAAACAATACCTTGAATTAGGTATTGTTTGGTTTTGGCACTGTTCATGAGCAATCGTATCGCTTACCACCAGGCGAACGGCATGTTCGTTTTGCCGTACAAAGCAATAAAAAAAAATGTTTCATTATTAAAAAAATAAGGTTAAAATGTTATGTTGTTTTTTTTTCTTAAAAATACAATGGCATCATTTTTAATGTCTTTTTCTGATATTAGTTTTAACCCTTATTCTGAAATAAGTCCCAAAGAACCTCATTGTATGTGTTCGTTCATAGACCAAGACACTATGAAAAAAGGGCATTCCCCTTGATAGAGAAATAAATAGGACAGCTGCGCCCTGGTACTTTACTCCCCCACCTCACCAAGTTTGGTATTTCTAGAACCAACCGGTAAACCCAAAGTCCCTCTAAACCTTACGTCACTGTCTCTAATCATTTCTCGGCCACTACTGTAATTGGTAATTTGCGGCTTCCAAAACATACTAAGTACAAATTCAGTCCCAGGTTTTTTTTTCATTATGAAAAATTCCAATACAAAAACCACAATTTGGAGTAAGTACTCGCCCTGGGTTCGAATCAAGGACCTTACTGACCCACAACCTATATGAAGTACCGAGCAAAAACATTGTTTAGAATAACGAATAAATCATAGATAAATAATTCGTGAGCAACTTATTCACGAATAAATTATTCGCGAATGAATCATTCGTGAATAATTTTGGTGCGAATAAATTTTTATTCGAATAATTATCTAGATAACGATTAATTTGAATAATGCCCAACTCTGCAACGAACAAATCAAAGAAAACGTTTCCTACGAATTGAGAAACTCCTGCTATTTTTGAAGTCGGTTAAAAATTAAAAATTGTTGCAGATGTAAGCTGTCTTAAAATATGGCGTTACTCCGACCCCGTGTTGGGGCCTAGAAAGTTGCCCACCCCAGGAGACTACGAGAACAGATGCGTTGTTATAGACACTGATTCTATTCTGAAAGTGGACATAGCCAATAAGAAAGTGCAGTTGGTGTCCAATGGAAAGAACATTGATATAGGCTCCAAAATTGTCTACACGTACGATAAGTGAAAAGTTTTTACATAAATAAATTATACAAAATTTATTTATTAAACAATTTCTTACGATTTCGTGTGGTTATTTATTTCCTTAAATACTGTATTAGCCCATATATGTAAGACCCACTGCGTAGCACGGGCCTCCTCTGCAATCGACAGTACGATTGAGTGTCTCTAACTCGAGCTTGGCGAGGGGTGTAAATGTAGCAATCATAGATTTAGTATAAAACATAGATCGGCAATGTGAAAGAGATAGAATAATTTAAGAGGGGGGTCTATGTGAAATGGCCTTTTTCACAACGTTTTTTCTTGGTGATCTTTATTATTAGGTCTTCAAAAAAAATATATGTTTATCTACACTATATGGAGCATGGGCCCTTCTTTTCAGAATTCTTAAAAGTGTATTAAAAGTACTTGAAATAAAATTGCAAAGTGACCTCTATTTTCGCATTTACAACGTTTTTTCTCTTAAACTACGAGCACTAGGATTATTTTATTATTATCAGGATATTAAGAAATGCAAGGCGGATGGGACCTTCTTTTTATTTTTTCTAATTTCTGTCTCATTTATTTTTAACGAATTTTTTTCACATTATCGATACTCTAAATCGCGAGCACGTCCCCGCTGTCGCCCAACAAATCAGTGCGGGACGAACCGCCGTGCTAAACGGACCTATGTCGCTTGTCTTCGCAATATCAACGTAAATTTAATATTGCTATTTCGCTCGACACATTCATTGAGAACGGTTACGGCCGGTCTAACCGTAGTAAATCACTATACTACGTCACTGCAACTGTGGCGCTGTTGCTTGGATGCCAAATAAAAACGTGTGGCCGCGGGTTCGATCCCGCATCGAAACAAATGTTTTTATTTATAAATTCATCTATCTACTATCTAACCCAATATTTTATATAGGAAACATTTTATTTCTTGCATTTTTGTAACATTTATATTTTACATTTTTGTATTTTAGATTTTTGAATATTACGATTTTTGTTTATTATGAACAAATCCAAAAATTATTTAACCGACCGACTTAATCTTAAAATTCTTTCACCATTCGAATCCAACATTATCCTGGAGTAACATTGTCTGTATGTTTGGCTAAAGGAGTTGAAATAAGGGTTGAAATGAAAAATAAAAACCATTCGAGATAAAAAAAATTAAATATTTTTATTTTCCATTTAAACCCTTATTTCAACCTCTTCAGGTAAATATATAGATTCTGTTAATCCCGGATAATTACCATTAGAAAATCGAAATATTTTTTTAAATTGGTCAAGTAATTTTTGAGTTTCATTGTAAATAAAAATCCAAAAATATAAATGTATCTATCCTCTTTATAATATTACAAAAGAAAAACAAAAATAAAAATATTAAAATCTAAAATGTAATATTGGTATAGATAGATGAAATAAGTAAACACAAAAATTGAACTACAAGTGCGGGGACCGAACCCGCGTCTTCTCTTTTAAGAGTCAGCGTTCGAGCAATTCTGCCACGATAGCTGTGACGATTGTGAGTGAATTAAACATACACTACGGTCAACCGCTCCTAACTGTACTTGATGGGAACATCGAGTGAAATAACACTACGAATATATCGTTTTGTCCGCAGCGAAATAATGAATGAATAGGTATAAAGCAGCGCGCTCGCTCGCACGTCGTGAGCCGGCGTGCGCCGGTGCATGAGATTTGGTGCCGCCCGTTCGAGCAAGGTCATCGGCGTCTACCCTCCTCTTAACTCATATGTTAAAGCGAGATGCATGATGCGACCATACGTTTACACAGAAGTAGCCTGCAGTGACCCAGAGTCGAAATATGTCAAACTAAGCGAGCAATAAAATTCGCTTATTTTCATAATTTATTTAATTTTACAGTGATTGGTTACATTTATTAAACGTAGTTTATTATAGTGCATTGTGCAGTGCCAAGGTGTGGTTCATGCAGGCGTAAAAATCCGAAATAATTAAAGTTTTCACAGGTACCGGCCACTTTTGCACAATACTATTTTGTGACGATATTATAGAATTAAATGGAAATCTGTGTATACATATCGGTAGAAAAGAATATAGTATTTAATTATATAAATACGCTGAAATCATCCATTACGTATAAAAAATAATATCAAATACGTGAATTTACAATAATTTCAACCTAAAGTTGCTAGGGATTGACTGACAGGTTCGATCAATAAAAGGTTGTCGATAAAATAGTCGATGACAACACATGTTTCCCTACATTTTTATGGAGCTATAGTATGTTGTGCATTCTTCTTCTTCTTCTACCTAGCGTTATCCCGGCCATATTTCCCCGGCCATTATTATCGTATTCATTCTACAATATTAGTTATTACTTTACTTTTTCTCATTTTTTTATATTTGTGGAATAGTTAATATAACACTTCATATGTGTGATTAATGAATTAAGAACCCGTTTCAGTCTCTGCCAAGAGGCTGTCAATTTATAATAGTAAAACAAGAACATATTCGATATTATTATAAAATATGCGATACTTCTATGCACAGTATGATCGTCCAAACCTTGAAGCAACATTATTCAGTTACCATAACATTAGGTATAGGTTTAAAATTTATAATTCTCTTAGGAAAAACATTAGTTTAGGTGACGTGATCGAGAAAAGCTTCATAGTTTATTAAACTGTCTCTTTCTTCAGCCACAGGAATGCGACTAATGAACATAGGCCTTCCACAAGAATGTCTACATCAGTTTGTTGTAAGCTGCCTGCATCCAACGACTTCCTACAAGCTCCTCCGTACACCTCCAACGCGGCCTAGCAGGCGTCCAACACTTCCCAATGTGTTACAAGTCAATTGATTGACTGTAACACATTAAATAAGCATATATTTTTTAACTCTAGTATACATATATATTAAAAATGTGTTTCTTAGACTTACGCGAATGTTACTCATTGAAAAAAACTAATAATCACGGATTTTGTTGCAGACTGAGTCCACCCTGTGACTACGAAAGCTGTAAAGTAATCGAAACTTCGCAACGGGAAATTAAAAATGAAAAAAATAAACCGTAAGCGCTAAAACTTTGTAAATTATAGTTTTATTTTAATAAAAGGTTTTTTTGTTCTCAATTTAATTAGTATATGTACTATGTATACAGTATACATCACAATGAAAAAAATAATTTTGTTCAGGTGAACATAAAGACCCATACAAAACATCTCAAACAAAATGTTTTAAAATTATATGACAATTTATCTTTATTTATTTGTGTGTTTATCAATCTGTATTGAAATAAACACACCAATAAGTTTCTGTTAATATATAATAAAATGTCGCATATATCCATAACATTTTATTTCACAACTACAGGCCGACAGCTATATCGATATCGATATGATAGTATCGAAAGTGCATGGTACACCACTATATGTCAAGCACACATGTAAACTTCACGCACACAATCGTAAATCAGTTTTGGTCGCGCTCAAAATGACACATTGCCGATCTATGTTCTATACTACATCTATGGTAGCAATACTGTTTTTTGGTAGCCTGTACTGTCTGCGACAGATCGATATGGCAATTTTATATTGATTAGTGCATCACTATAAAATTGTTCCAAGCAATTTATATCAATACTAGCGGCCCGGCCCGGCTTCGCCTGGGTGCAAATATAGATTCCAGTCCATATTTTATTTCAAATCAACATGACAGCCGTTGTCTAAACTGCTTATCCAATTCCAATCCCATCCTGTACCTATTCTTCTGTCCCATTTTATCCAACTTATATTCTATTCTATCCCATCTCTCCAGATTTAAATCATTATTTTGCTACGGAGATATTATAACACTGTTACTACTCCGACTGTCTGTATCTGTATCAGCCCATATACGTCCCACTGCAGGGCACGGGCCTCCTCTACAATCGAGAGTACGATTGAGAGTGGTTAGGCCATATAGTCCACCACGCTGGCCTAGTGCGGGTTGGCGGACTTACATACCATAGAAATTTTATAAATCGCTATGGTATGCAGGTTTCCTCACGATGTTTTCCTTCACCGTTTTAGTGCGTGGTGATTGACTATCAATAGACACATGACTCCGAAAAGTCAGAGGTATGCCCTGGGATTCGAACCCGCGACCACCGTGAACATGTTGGCAGTCGCGTCTAGTCCGTTTACCAACAGGCCACCACGCACTTATTACTCCGACTACATTCATTGAAATCAATTAAAAGATACCATAGCTGACCCGACCACGCTAAGCTATGGCTTAGTTATTATATGATTAATATTAAATTGAATTATTTACCATAGCAAAAAAGCCCGACCCCCCTTTGCCTGGATGCAGATATTTTTTTATTTTACTTCACACCAAATACATGTTATTTTTCGTATAAGCTCTTGTATACCTTAACATGACATAGCTATCGTACTGTCCTGCTCAATTCCGTCCCATCCCGTCTATTCCCCGTCACTTCCCGATACGTCCCGTCCTTTCTCTTCATTATCCATCCCGTCTTATACCGTGCATTTACATTTCGTCCTATCAAATCTGTCAGCTAACCCAGTCATCTCCCGTACGTCCCACTCTATAATATCCCGTTTCTCCATAGCCAAATAGTGTTCCTTATAATTTTTTGACATTAAACACTTTTAAAGCGATTTTGATTATCCATGCAATATTCCATCCCTTATGGGGGTGAACCCCCACTATGCTGTTTTTTCCATAAATATTACGCCATTACTTTTGTTCGTAATAAAGAAATGAAATATTAATTTTCATACAAATAACTTCAGTGGTTTCGATTTTCTTCGACATAACATTTCAGAATGTATAATATTTCTATCAGTGAATTTTAGCGAAGGAAAAGACACTGTAAAAATTCGTGATAAAAGTAAACATAATAACACATAACACACACACAAACACAAACGTACACTATTAGCACTTTCTCACACTGACACCCACAATTAATGTAATTACAATAATTATATTTAACTGGATTCTCAAGACACAGGCAACGCCTAATTTGAAAACCCCTGCAATATTCTCCATATGTAAAATTGTTATTTTAATAAAGATTTTTCATTTTCAAGTGATATTCTATCTGAAAAGAAGTAAATCTTCTTACGTGTGAATAGTATTTATTTAATTGTCCTATATTTATTTAACTTCATAATACATTCTCTTTTGGTTACACAAAATTAATTTCTGAACGCATGCATTAATATTTGACAACCAATTTAAATGTCAATCCCTTTTCATTAATGTCATTAATTTACATCTTTAAAATCTAAAATACGCCATTAATCGAATATTGTGGATATATGTTGTCGATTCGAAACCTTTATTTAAATACGTTCTTTAATTTGAGAGAAGAGTTTACCGTATCGACGGGATGAACATTAAATGTTTGACAGTTACGAACCCATGAACATTTTGTATGAGAAAATGTTAATAAGCTAATATAAACTCGGGAAACCGAGAACGTGATAAAAAGTATCCTATGTCCTTCTCCTGGTTCTAAGCTACCTCCCCACCAATTTTCAGCCAAGTCAGTTCAGCCGTTCTTGAGTTATAAGTAGTGTAACTAACACGACTTTCTTTTATATAAAATTAATTGAAAAAACATTTTCCAGTAGACCAAACTGTAAATCTAAACCATTCTCGAATCTCCACGAACACACACAAAAAATTTCATCAAAATTGGTCCAGTCGTTTAGGAGGAGTTCAGTCACATACACACGCACACAAGAAATATATATATTAAGATATATTTTTTGCTACGCAATGACAAGAGTAGAGATAATTAAGTCAAGTTTATTATACACAATATTACAAAATATTTTATCTTGTAACTGATTGGTGTGTGCACATGGAAGATATTTGAGAAAAACTATTATGAGGGAATTCTGAACGTAATGAACCAACCTTAGGAACCATAGAAATGAATTATTGATTTTTTCTTTAGCTTCAAAAACTACTGCAGTCAACTCCATGCATAAAGAACAATGTGAGCAGGATCGAAATCGATAAACGCGGTTGATGCGAACTCTTGCAGCACTAACACAGGAAGACGCTAAATATATCTATTTTAGATATATTATAAAAGAAAACAAAAACTGTATTGGACTGTATTCAAGTTCATTTTGGGCAAAATGCATAGAAAAAGTAATCAATACGTAAAACAAGATAAATTACCGTCGACGATATGCGAAATAATTTTTCATTTTCCAACAGCTTCCATGTTACAATTTCATTTCACACTGGGATAGTAAATAAAATGTTACAAAAACTTTAATAATATAATTTAATAACGTATAATGTATATTCACAGTAGAAGGTAAATAGCGGTAATATGGCTAGTGTGTGCATTGAGATATCATACCCGAGAACAACGCTAACTATTAACAAAAATTATCAGCCTTTTGCCGTTATTTGCGTCACTCCTACGCGGTCAGAATATTCCATGTTGTTTCCCGCGTATATTGGCGATGTGAGTTCGAGTATGACAGGTCAATGCGTGCGTGTGGGCGACGCTATGTGGGTGCGGCGGGCGCGAACAGTTTGTCTAGGCCGGCGCCCTCGGCGGACTCCACGGCGCTGCGAGGCTTCTCCTTGGGCGTGTGCATCGTGGGCAGGTCCAGGATAAACACTTCCTTCTTGAACAGCTGGCCTACGTTACGGCCAATTAACTGGAAATAAGTGGATATATAAATTAAGGAAAAGTTAAAACCAGTTATCTCGTGATATATATTTTCGTCATTAGCGGCCGTGCAATAATCACGTGAGGCTTGAAAGAGGTAGGAGGGTTTTGGGAGTTTTAAATCTCACCACATATTAAAGAGGGCTAAAAATTCTAAATAAAAAAATCACGTGATTAATGGACGGCCCTTTATGATGAGGTAATTTTTCAAACACAGCAAATGCTCAATGAAAAAGGTTATTGTAGCTTTATGCGATCAAACTCAAAACAATGTGTGGTATTATTAAATGACAAACGTCTTTGTTTTCATGCTAAAACTATAGGTGTAAAAGGCATACCCTAGAAGTGATTTTCTTGAATAAGTCTCTTTTCCCCTTGTCAATTTTGGAGGGTTTGCCGGGATTGGCGGCGATTTTGTCGTCGAGTCGCTGCAAGTCGTGCTGGTCCACGTCGGGGATGGCGCGCAGCACGTTCACTATGGTCGGATACCGGGGCCGCAACACCTCATACGTCTAGGAATATAAATTAAAATCACTTTTAACATTAATTTAAATTCTTAAAGAAATACACAGAATTTTATGTCAATAATCTTTGAACAATCGATGCCGCTTATAAGCCTGTTTCCATTTAGTGTTTTCAATAATCATATTTTTTATTTTGAGTTTTTACAGTTTCTTTTAACCTAAATGTAAAGAAAATAATATTTCAGATTTATTCATTAATGAACTAACGCTATTAAATTAAAATGAATGAAACTGCTAATTATTTTTTGATGTTATGGTCTAGTGATGCTCTTGTTAGGACTAGGTGGGCAGTAGTATGTATCGCGTATTGTTTATTATGGTGTAATTATTTTATTTATTTATTTAAATAGTTAATGTACACCAGTAGACAAAAGAAAAATGTACATTAAAAAAAGTAAGTAAAGAGTACAGTTGCGGCTCTATCGCTCGAGGTGATCTCTTCCAGACAAACTACCATAGGATGGAAAGGACAGAACAATTTAGGGGTATAGTGAGGTGTGCTGGTGGTAGGTCTCTCATATGTAGGACGCCGCCTGGCTGGGTACTAGGGAATGCAAATCTCGCAAGGTTGGGGCTCAAGCGAGATCCCGCGAGTTCATGAATAACAAAACTGTGAGTGTGGTGGTGTACCTGCACGGCGAGCTGCAGCAGCGCCGCCTGGTTGGCGTCGTGCTGTCCGTGCGTGCGCAGCGCGTGCAGCGCGGCCGCCAGCGCGCCGCACGCCTCGGCCGCGCCCGCGCGCCCCGCGCCCAGCGCGCACAGCAGCGCCGCCAGCGCCAGCGAGCACGCGCGCAGCGACGACGTCGAGTCGCCCCACGTTAGCGCGCGCAGCACCTGCGATATACGAGTACACACGCTCAAAACTATATCGTTAACTGATGCGTTTGTTACAACCTTTCAACGATTCATGAACGAGATACCTTAGGTGTTAAGTGTTGATGGAAGATTGTGATTATTTATCAACAATTAATTCATAATATATACCTATGCTATATTGCTTCTCAATCTAGAAGTGCTAAATGTAAAATTATAATAATTCTTAAGTTATTGAAATACTAATGAATAACTGGTATACACCATCGGTTTAGGTACTTAACTAAATGTACACAAACCATAAAAAGGTTATTTAACATTGCTATTTCTCATTTCTAAATTAATTGAAGACAATAAAATGTTTACGTAAATGTAAAACTACATTGCATGTTCAAAGGAGAAATCCAAGCCTATCGACCAATAACGACAAGCCATATAACAATTGAAAGGTCTTTTCGGGTGCTACCACTACTTCTATGGCAACAAAATCGAAATCGCTGTATTTTAGAAAATATAGCTACTTAAAGACTGTAGGAAAATCACGCGAAAGAGCCTGCCATAGTGAGCAATAGCAACAAGCGATGCGTCATTAGAAAGATCTTCTGAAATACTATAACTTCTTCTACGGCGGCCAGTATCAAATCTCTGCGTGAAAAAAATTTATCGCTGCGTGAACGTAACGCAAGGATGAAAATATGTATATGGACTCATAGTCTGTTGATCAATAACGACGAGCGATATATCATTCGAAAGCTCTGTTTATTTTCAATAACTTCTTCTTTGTCAAGAAATCCCGATTCGCTGTATGAAAAGAAGTATATCAACATAAAGATATCGCGAGGCTCATATGTATGGACTCAAGTCTATCGACCAAAAACGACAAGCCCTATACCAATAGAAAGGTATTTTCGGTGCTACAACTTCTTTTATGGCAACAAAACCGAAATCGCTGTATTTTAGAAAATATGGCTACTTAAAGACTGCAGGCCAGGGACCGAAAACGGTTCCGGAAATACCGGTATTTTTTGGTATGAACCAAAAAAATAATACATGTATTTTTAAAGGTAACCCCTATACGCCGATTTTATTAGATTCCTAGAATTTAACCGGTATCATACCGGTAACCGAAATAAGGATTACCTCTATGTTTCAAGCGTCGTCGGCAAAAGTCAAAGCGTCGATGCGCCGTGTGTCGACCAAACACGACCTCAAGGCCGTCGCCCCGGTTGGTGCATATTGTAACTTGCACTAATTCGACGCAAACGCGTTCTTTGCGATGTTTGAATTTTGAGACTCTTAATTGATATTTCATTCAGTACGCACGTCGCACGAGAGTGTTGAATCATTTGTTTGGTTTGGAATCGGATTACCTATATACTTTGAAAAAAATAAGATAAGCCACGTCCCGAGCAAATGACCTTGAGCATTTATGTCTTTCTAATGCCTACTATACACGACGTCGTATTCGGTTGCGTCCGCCGACGGATAAAGGGGGTGATTTGTGCGTCTGTTATAGGTATTTAACGTTCACACATGCGTCCGCCTCGAATCCGATTGTTGTCGGTTTTTGTGGCACGGATCAAAGGGTTTTGTTGCGAACGTCCGACTTCTGTCCACAAGTCTTCGCTTTTTTTACCATCGCACCACACTTTACCGCAGTAGAGTTCATTCGAGGGGGTTAACGTCACTCGCGTCCGTAGGTTTTGACCCTAGATTCCCTACACTTGACCCTTGGGTAGTGCCAAATGAGTGATACAGTTCGTGGTGGTAGGACTTGAGTGTCCGCCCGGGTAGCGACCACCGTCCACAAAGGCGTAAAGGCCGTCATAGTGATCTCCATAAGGGGATCGCGTTCCGGGATCAGCTCATGGTTTTTCGTTTTTTTTTTCGAGGGGCTTGAGTCCAGGCATGATGTTGTACCGTGTGGGTATTTTCGGTCGTTTGTCGAAAGGAGGAATGTTGATCCGCCGGCCAGGGAGACCCGTAGAAACGGTTGACCGCTGGCCGCCCGCGGTATAGTACAGGGGCTAACCACTGTGGGCCAGCGACCCTTCTGGGTACCTCAGCGGTGGCAACGCTGGACGGCAGAAGTTAGATTGAACGGCCCCGGCCAAACTCCAATAAGCACGACTGCTAGTTGGGCCAATCAGGCCAACGCACGCCCAATCCTGCTAACGCGCTGGGCATCCGCCCTAACGTAGGTCTTCTTGCAAGCCATGGTTGTAGGCTTCTTTGAGGGAACTGATATTGGGATCCTTCATGGCGCGACTCCTGATCCAAGCGCGGTACGCCGCCTGTTTGTCACCGACATCATCGGCGCATGCACGATCGAACCAGGAGCGTCCACGGCCCTTACTGGCGATCTCAAAGGAAGGAATGTAATATTCCATTCCAAGTCTGATCTCGTCAGCAATAGCGTTGACACTTGCTGAGGGATCTTTACCTTCAAAGCAGCGCCGCCTCCAAGAGATGAATGCGAAATATTCCCGCATACCATCCCAATCTGCCACGAGTAATGCCAGACCCTCCGCTTAACCTGCACGGAACGTGGTGGTGGTGCGAACGGTAATGACGACCCAACCAGGCAGTTATCAAAAGTGCCCAGAGGCGCACTAACGGTCACACGATACCCGGCGGGGTGACCTGCCAGCAGAAGTTCCAGCAGAGAAGGCGCATGACTCGCCACATCCGGGATCCTGGTGAGCTGATTCAGCAGTTGTGTCACGTCATGAGTCAGAGCGAATGCATGGGCAGCTCTGTCAGCATGATCAGTCTTGGAGAATCCCAGCCACAGTTCATGATGAGCATTGAAATCCCCCAAGACCACCATTTCGGCTAACGGGAACTGCGCCTGCGCGTCATTAGCTGCCTGGCTAAGATACCTGAACTGTCGAGTCGCCTCATCGTTTCCGTGGTGAGAGCTGTAAAGCCACACGTAGATGCGGCTCAGGGAACCTAGATCCACGTGCACCCACAGAGCGGAGAACGAGGGGTCCTCCATGCAGTGCAAATGGCGACAGCAGATGTCCGACCGAACACACAAGCATACCGCGGCTTTAGGCTTGAAGTTTACTTCAAGTGAATAACCGGGATACAACAGGTAAGAATCATAGGCCGGACAACGAATCTGCGTCTCCGTTAGGAAGAACAAAGCAGGCTGGGCCGTCTCGAGATGGTGATGGACGGCATTGAGGTTCGTATGGGGTCCGCGGATATTAGTTAACTCCATAGTGAACGCAGTGGTGGGGTTATGCACCGCTGTAGGACCTGCTCTGTTTAATTGCACTGTCATGGTTGAAAGGATGGGATTGGTGCAGAGGCAACGAAGGGCTTAAGTTCGGGCACTAAGAAGGCCGAATGGGCACCGGCACGAAAGGGTCAGCAGGAAGCGAATTGATCCGCCGGACGGAAGGGCCCCCGTACCCTCCCGGGATGGGCCGCCGAGACCCCACGTCCGGTCACCAACCGGCATGATGGACCCACCCAAGATTATGCGCCGCATGGTGAGGCTGCCTCTTGAGGTGGTTAGCCCCTGTACTATACCGCGGGCGGCCAGCGGTCAACCGTTTCTACGGGTCTCCCTGGCCGGCGGATCAACATTCCTCCTTTCGACAAACGACCGAAAATACCCACACGGTACAACCTCATGCCTGGACTCAAGCCCCTCGAAAAAAACGGAAAACCATGAGCTGATCCCGGAACGCGATCCCCTTATGGAGATCACTATGACGGCCTTTACGCCTTTGTGGACGGTGGTCGCTACCCGGGCGGACACTCAAGTCCTACCACCACGAACTGTATCACTCATTTGGCACTACCCAAGGGTCAAGTGTAGGGAATCTAGGGTCAAAACCTATGGACGCGAGTGACGTTAACCCCCTCGAATGAACTCTACTGCGGTAAAGTGTGGTGCGATGGTAAAAAAAGCGAAGACTTGTGGACAGTGCCACAAAACCGTGCCACAAAAACCAACAACAATCGGATTCGAGGCGGACGCATCTGTGGACGTTAAATACCTATAACAGACGCACAAATCACCTCCTTTATACGTCGGCGGACGCAACTGAATACGACGTCGTGTATAGTAGGCATTAGAAAGACATAAATGCTCAAGGTCATTTGCTCGGGACGTGGCTTATCTTATTTTAATGTTTTATAATTTAAAAATATAGGGTTTTTGTACTAAATAATATTATTTATGTGAATTTAGGTATCTATCTATTTATTTATTGAATTAAATATACTGAGATATAAAAATGTCTTTACTATACAGTACATTACATCAAATCCTTGCCTTTACTCATTTCCTTTTATTTTCAACACTATTACATCGCAAGTAAAATGAACAGATTCCAGGGATATTGGGTAAACAACACGCCAAGTATATGTTTCACTTGGTATGCAATATGGAAATGAGTAACTATTCTCCAATGCGCTCTCTTTTGCCGTCAAGGTCTTTTTTAGGTTATCGGTATTAAATCGGTTCCCGTATATAAGGGTAACCTTTATAATTTGCATTGGTTACCGTCATAACGGGTCCCCAAATCTTAAAGGTAACCGAAATTGGTCGATACCGGTACCGTTATTTGCAACCGGTTTCGATCCCTGCTGCAGGCAAATCACGCAATATCTATCAAATATACCGGGTATCTCAAGACTGCTACCGAAAACGAAGCCGGGTGGTAGTACAAAAAAAAAATGTCGCTTTTTTTTGCAACTTTTTCTGTTGCATTGTGTCTGAAGTCGCTTAAACTACCACCCGGCTTCGTTTTCGGTAGCAGTCTTGATATACCCTGTAGGTAACAAAAAATGTATATAAACTCATTTGCAAAAAAATGGGGACCTAAGCAATGAATCATTTCAAATGTTACTATTGGTTTGTTTGACAATTATAGGTAGTTTTACTTTCACAATTTTGTAAATTAATAAGCAAATAATCGTTTTCGTCAGAATTATCATAAAATTTTGATAAAATTTATGGGTTTTAATGCTAAAGTTCACTAGTAGTGTATGCTCGCTAGTAGTGCATATGCTCGTGAAGTAAAAGTAAACAAAGATTTTTGTTTGTTTTTTCTTTAATAAAGTAAAAGCAGATAAATGTTTAGTATCGAGTGTGACCCCCTCTAGCTGAAATCACAGCTTGAATTCGTCTGGGTATGCTAGCGAGGATATCCCGGATACTTGCTTGCGGAATACGTTCCCACTCCGCGGTAATCACATTCTTCAGCTCTCTGATGGTCTGCGGAGCCGGTTGTACTGATCTCACGCGTCGTTTCAGAACGTCCCAGACATGCTCTATATAGACCGGTGGGCGCGAGCGTTGTCGTCCATAAAAATTGAGTCTTCGCAATGATATATTATACACATACGACGTAGATATCGCACTACCACTTCAAAAGTGAGGCGTTCAAATTCGGGCAATTGGTGTAATTTCATCTAGTCGCATAGCAACGGCGACAGAGGGAAGACCTCAGTGCTGTCAACATAATTTATTTCGAAAATATTGTCTAAAATGTCGAATTGTGTGTTTTAAAAGTGTTAAAACAATGGTGCAAAAATATGAAACTAAATGGGACCTACACACCATACGTAAGTATATAAAAACCACACAAAATTTAATTTTTATTTTAAATTAGCAAACACCGCCTTCAATTGTGTAAGAAGGATCGCCTAATACAACGATTGTGAAGTGCGATAGGGACAAAAAGCGTACGTCATAGATTAACAAGTCAGAAGCGAAACCGATCATACAGAAAATTGACGATGAAAGTTGGAATGGATTTGGATAATTGTATATTTGTTTCTAATTCAATCATATTTAAAACGATTAAGTTATTTGTTATGAATTATTTTCATAATAAATAACTTAATCCAACCACGAACATTACAAAATACATTAGCTTCCCCATATATTTTGAAAGACAATATTTACATATATCATTGAATGTTTCCAGATTTCCACGTGATGAGCTTTTGAGACGTAAATGGATATGCACTAAGCACAGCTCGGACAAAAAGAGGGGATCGTGACTGGATGCCTTTAAAACTGATTAATATTGGTTTAGCACATTTAATTTTGATTAAAAATATACAACTACGAAAATATATATATCCACCTAACAAAACCTGCACCATCGGTTGTAGTATCGGTTGTTTACTAGTGGCAGGTCGCTCATACGTTACCACCATGTGTAGGTACCACCGCAATGTCTATTTCCCCCGCCACACGGCAGTTTAAATGCCATGTTATGTTCCGGTTCAAAGGACATTCTCGCCCGAGTAATCGCTGTACTTATACTTAAGATCTTATGTCTCGGGATGGCGAGCGCAGTGAAAGCCAAGCATTGCTTTGTAATTTAAGGTGTCTTGGTTTCGCTTATGTCCACGAGCGGTCATATCACTTGTCATCATTACAACAAATAATAATATTATTAAGAGATCGTTTTTTCAGTGCCTGCTTACCATAAACTAATATACTAAACGGCAATTTATTTTTTTATTTTTTCAAGTTTGTAAGCAAATAAAAATATATTTGTTTCAGGACGGCGTACCACATGTATACTCATGTAGCAACCTCAAAGTTAATATATTATATACCTATAAAACCAAATAGGTAGTTTTATTTATCGTCACCCTTCTGTTTTTACCGCTTCGATTCTATGTTTGGATAGCGCAATGCTATCTCTTTTCGTCTCGTACTTTTTTTTTTTTTTTTTTTTTTTTTATTGCTGTGAATGGCGAGACGAGCATGCCGTTCGCCTGATGGTAAGCGATGCGACCGCTCATGAACAGTAGCAAAACCAAACAACATCTTGAACTATAAAGCAATGCTTGGCATTCCACTGCGCTCGCCATCCTGAGACATAAGATGTTAAGTCTCAATATGTCCAGTAGTTACTCTGGCTACAATGTCCTTCAATCCGAAACACAACAGTACATTTAAACTGCTGTTTGACGGGAGAAATAGACATTGCGGTGGTACCCACCCAGGCAGCCTCTCACATATGAGAGACCTACCACCAGTACTTTCTGTATAATCTGTTTCATTCACTAAAATTGTCATAAAGTATTAACAAATGAGTATGTATATGCATAGCAGTACAGTTTTTAAACGTCACGCAATATGGATATGCGTCATCTTTATTAAAACATCATTGAGTCTTCGCCTAAACCGGCCAATGCGGGTTGTGCATGAGGAATTAGAACTTCCGTTATGTATCGATGTCCAGTTAGTGACCCGTTTTCAATGAAGACTAACTCTGTACGATCCATTGAATTTCTTCCTGCCCAAAACATAACAGAGCCCCCACCATAAGGTGTGATTTCTTCAAAACAAGCCTCTGCAAAGCGTTCTCCTCGTCTTCGTAGCACTCGCCGACGTCGATCTTCACCGAACAGAGATATCCTGGCTTCATCGGAGAACAATACCCTATTCCAGTCTTCTTGAGTCCATGACTCACAATTTCGAGCAAACCTAAGCCTGGCAACTCTGTGCTCACGGAGTAACTTAGGGCCGCGGGCCGGGCGATGACTGCGTATATTGGCCGCGAGAAGCCTCCTCCTGACCGTCCATAGACTAATATGCACATTTCTTACTTCTTCGAGGTTGTTCTTAAGGTCCACATACGAAGACTTGCAATTTCTCAATGCGCGACTCACAAGAAAACGATCATCCCGTGGTTGGGTACATGGTTTTCTTCCAGAACCAGGCCTTCTCTCGACGGAACCGGTGTCTTGATACCGCTGCCAGGTCCTTTAAACCGTCGAGCGACTCACACTTAGCCTCTGAGCCACGAAGCATTGGCTGCAACCCTCTTCGAGCAGCGCAATAATTTTGGTAGATTTTACCACTTTCTCTAACATTATTGAGACAGCTAAACAGCAATAAATGAAGCTTTGACAATTAAGAATATGAAATAAATTCATAAAAATTGACTAAAAGTTATGAAAACCGATATTATCTTTTGGAACTTCGCACCAAAAATGTAGGATAAAAAGGTGGTTTTCCGTAAAAACGAGCATCAAACGAAAATTTGAATTTAGAACGTACTGTTTTAAACACCACGGCATTTTTAAAACCGGCCAGTAACATGTACAAATGATTGAAATCATTTTGGTACCGTATTTTTTTAAAGAAGATTTAAAATCAAAACCGCCCGTTAACTTAAATAGTAAATGTAATAAAGAGTGCAAAAGTGATTTAAATAAATAATAAATTACACCCAACAATCCCATTCGCAGTCAGGACTGCGAACTGGGTCAGGACCCCACACTAAGATTGAGTCTTGTGCTGTGGGTATCAGGAACGAGAGACTTTTCGGTCCCATAAACACCCAGATTAGTGCGTGGTGGCCTGTTGGTAAACGGACTAGACATAACTGCCAACATGTACACGGTGGTCGCGGGTTCGAATCCCAGGGCACACCTCTGACTTTTCGGAGTCATGTGTGTATTGATAGTCAATCACCACGCACTAAAACGGTGAAGGAAAACATCGTGAGGAAACCTGCATATCATAGCGATTTATAAAATTTCTATGGTATGTAAGTCCGCCAACCCGCACTAGGCCAGCGTGGTGGACTATATGGCCACAACCACTCTCAATCGTTCTCTCGATTGTAGAGGAGGCCCGTGCCCTGCAGTGGGACGTATATGGGCTGAGACGGAGAAACACCCAGACCCGAATACTCTCGGTGCGGGGATCGAACCCGCAACCTCTCGTTTCACAGGCGGCGTCTTTACATCTGCGCCACGGAGGCTGTCAATATTTTTCAAATTTCAAGTGTTAGAGTCCAAGTATAAACCCCTCGACTGTAATAAGCGCCATATTGTGGCCTTGATTTAAAATAGCCCCTTTTTCAATGACATTAGATTGCTTTATTGCTTGAAAGCCGAAAAGCCACATTGTGACTTCCGAGACAGTCAAGGGGAGTGTTAAGTGTATATTCTCACAGTGTGCAGCGCGGCGGGCCCGGCGACCGGATGCGCGAGCACGAGCGCGCCCAGCTCGGACACGGTCTCGGAGGCGCGCTGCGGCGCCGCCCCCGCGCCCGCCGCGTCCTCCTCCATGTCGCCCGCGCACGCCTCCGCGGGGCCGCCGCCCTCCACCAGCGACACCTGACACACACACATACTACATAACTCACACTGTATAGGTACACACATCATATATACATCACGGTGAGCTATACAGTTCATGGACTCGGCACTCCACCAGCGACACCTGACCAATACAAACTCCTCAGTCACATTGCATATCTACGTCACATATACATTACGGTGAGCTATACAGTTCACACTACATCATACTGTTCATATTCATCACGAACGTTGAAAGAACGAAGTAGACAAGTAACAAGAACGAAAAGATAGGCTCATGGTTACTACTTTTCAATGTTAAACATAATTGTAACATTACCTTGATGACTTCCAAGTATTCCCGCGTGAGGTTCCTTACGAGTATGTCTTCGAGTACTTCTTGTGATTCACTGCCCGTCTCTTCCTCTAGTTTACCGGACTCGTATAGAGCTGTGATGTAGTCCCACCTCTGTGACAGGTGCATTAACACTGCAAGAATAATGTTGATTATTATAATTTAACACTAAGCACTAACTGACTTGACATAAGAGCTTTTCATATCATTTCCTTTCACTATAATTAATTTTGCATTTTATTACTATTCTGTGTTAACATTTATACACTACTAGCTGTGCCCGCGACTTCGTCCGCGTGGAATTTAACAAAAACTTTTTTTTTTCTAAAATACTAAAAGAACTTTCCTAAAGTAAATGTAGCCTTAGTTACTCCTTATTATATCAGTTACCTGACAAAAAAAGTCCCGTCGAAATCGGTCCAGCCATTTCAGAGATTAGCCGGAACAAACAGACAGAAAATAACTTTTCTAAAATAAATGTAGCCTAAGTTACTCCTTGTTATATCAGCTACCTGACAAAAAAAGTCCCGTCAAAATCGGTCCAGCCATTTCAGAGATTAGCCGGAACAAACAGACAGACAGACAGACAAAAAAAAATTAAATATAATTTTCGGCACAGGTATCGTGTATATAATACAGGGTATATCAAGACTGCTACCGAAAACGAAGCCGGGTGGTAGTTTAAGCGACTTCAGACACAATGCAACAGAAAAAGTTGCAAAAAAAAGCGACAATTTTTTTTTTGTAATTTTTTTCCTATTGCTATATTTTGGTGGTAAATACATTTTTTCCTAAAATAATAGTGTATACCCTTTAATTTATAAATACTCTAAGATATAAGAGAGTTTAAATTATTATTTTAGCAAAAAATATGGATTTACCACCGAAAAATGACGATATTTAAAAAATCATAAAAAATAATTGTCGCGTTTCTATGCGAAATTTTTAATTGCATTGTGTTTGTAGCCACTAAAACTACCACCCGGCTTCGTTTTCGGTAGCAGTCTTGAGATACCCGGTATGTAGAAGGACTTTTTTTTTTATTTTCACTCTTAAAACAGACACTTCAATTTTATTTATATGTATAGATTATGGCAAAGAGTTACATGACTCGTATTGGTATATTTCACCTTAATATTGTTGGAATCCGGAAATATATGTGTCAAGTAGATGTGGATGAATATATGATAGCTATATTATACATAAGTGATCTCCAATATTTACTGTCTCTATAGCAGATTTCACACATGTTTCATGATTGCTTAGACGAGTAACAATTTACTAACTATTCTAATTACTAGAGCTATGTTCATCCATGCATTCTGTTCCGCGGCCCTACTCTGGAAATCTGAAACAAATTTCGAATCTTCGGACGATCGAAGTTTATGTCGATATTAATGTACCTACATAGACTTACGGTCGTAACCATAGACTTGTGGTTAAGATGTACGTTATACGAATCCAAACATCTACAGAATAGGTATATTCGCATCATGTTAAACTTCGATCGTCCGACGATTCGAACTTCGTTTCGGAGTTTCAGAGTAGGGCCCCCGTCCTATAATGTTAACATACTAACTGAATGGTCCAAAGTGCTCCAGTATCGGCAGCGCGACGTCGGCATAGTGAGCGGGTGGGCAGTGAAGTATGAGTGGTTTGAGTGCGTTGCGTACTATAGGCCGTAGCCAGTGGTCTGGCAAGTGTTCGAGCCCATATAGTAACGAGCCTGTAAGGAACCGCGTAAGGCCCGGCACCGCGTACAACTCGCGGCCCAGGGTGGTAGCTGCCGCGCCTACTAGGTGACACACCTGGAGTGAGAAGTATTTGGAAGTTAATTTGTGACAATCGGCTTTGCAATAGACAGATTTAAAACTTATTTTAGATATCACATGTTTTGTCTTCTTCGCTCAAACTGAATTAAATTGAAGGTCTTAGTAAAAGTATAAGATCAATTTCGTCCAAATGCCTGCTGAATTATAGGACCAAGTAAAGGCACATCTGGCCCTAAATTACCCTGTATCATCTATAATACTGACATTTTACTTTTACTTCATCCACTTTCATCAACCTTTTCATGCATTCTCGTCAGTTCAGGGTATTTTTGACCTGACCCTTTTTGAGGTTATCACCGATTTGTGTATGTTTGTGTATGTTCGGCGAGGTCGATCCATACCGACTCTTTCTCTCTTCTTTCTTTTTTTCAATTATTTTGGTTCACAAAATTGGTTAGAAATGACCTTCTTAAAGTACTATGAACTTAGATATTAAAATTACAAGATGTATTCGTAACCTTCTAAATGTGAACACGACATGTTTGTGTTACAGAGAATAGAAATATATAAAAGCGTATTTGACTGTACACATCTAAAAATTACAACACAGATAAAAGGTAAATAACAACATTTGAGCCTGATTAAGGGCTGTTAAGTCCAATAATTATAAAAAATAAAAAGTAGTATATACTGACAGTGTCGTGCAGCGTGTGCAGATAGGCCTGCATGCGGTGCTGCGGCAGCGGGCGCGCGGGCGGCTCGCGCGGCGGCGGCGCGGGCTCGCGCGCGTCCCGCAGCCCCAGCAGGTTGCGGCGCTCCGCGGGCGGCGGCCGCAGCGCATGCGCGTGGCTCGCGTGCCGCAGCGCCTCGCCCCCCGGCATGTGCAGCTCGTGTAGGGACCGGCACAGGGCCAGCGCGCCAGGGAATAGCGGCAGCACGTGCGCGGCGCACGGGTTGCGCCACACAGGGTTGCCTGATGCGGTCACGCCGCCGCCGAAACCGCCGCGGGACGCTCTGAAACATTAGATTGGATGAATAATATGTTTACAAATTGCAAGGTAACATGATAAACTATATATGGATGTAATTTACGTGGGTAATTTATTTAAATATTTTATGTTAAAACAGTTAAGAAAATCTCTGTAAAGATACTCGCATTACTGATACGTCAAAAATTTCTTGAAACTAAATGAAATTTCGAAGACACGTGACACTTTAGTTACGAAAGGCTGGCTGGCATATTAAAAAGCAAATTATGCTGCAACATGGCTGAAACTTTATTAGTTGTAACTTCCACATGTAAGATGCGAACAGACAGTATTCCCACTGCACATATCCAACACAGATACATACTTATCCGGGTCAGCAGGCACAGTAGTCCGCTTGACGACGCCCAGCAGCAGCGTGAGCGCGTGCAGCAGATGTCTGCGCGCGGCGCCGCGCTCGTCGTCCGCGTCGCGCGCCGCCGCGTCCAGCCCCACCAGCCGCGCCACGCCCGCCGCCGTGCTCACGTGCGCGGACAGCGACGCCCAGCGGGACGTGCATGATGCGAGCACCTGCGCACATACACATGGTATTGAAATTAAACTATTATTTACGGATTCTATCGCCATGACATCAATATGACTAATCAGGGGCCCTACTATATAAATCCGAAACGAAGTTCGAAACTTCGTGACGTTTTTCGTTTCGAAACCTACTCTGTATCACGAAATTCGAATATTCGGATCGAAGAATGAATGATTCCAATATATCGGCAATACGAACATTTGCAGAGTAGGAACATTCGTATCGTCACAAACTTCGTTCGTCCGAAATTTCGAATTTTGTTTCGGATGAATACAGTAAATAAAAATGAAAATGTTCGGATTGCCGATATATTCGAATCATTCATTCTTTGATCCGAAGATTCGAATTTCGTGTTACAGAGTATGTTCCGAAACGAAAAACGTCACGAAGATTCGAATTTCGGATTTATACTGGGTGGAATCGCTTATCGTCACGAAAAAAATTGTGCATGGCAAGTACATGATTTAGAACACTTTGGCATACTTATTTTAATTTTTTTATGTTTTTGTTTATGTAGTGTAAAATTAATTTACCACTACTACTTACTAATTTAGAATAAGTTATTCATAAGACAACGTTGTTTAGAGAAAGATGACATAAATGAAAAAAATCTTCATAAATACACATTATTGTTACCCTACTTTATACAATATGAATTCGAGTAGAAACTTCTAAATCTAAGTAATAAAATCCTTTGATCGCGCCGCCCTCACCGCCGCGCCGCGCCGCCGCAAGCGCAAGTACAAAGCGTGCCGCCGCACCGCGCCGCCCGCTCCCGCGCCGCCGACACCTTCTAGGGATCTTGCCACTTCGGACTTCCTCAGTCGTGCGAAATTCGGTACCGAGTGACGTTGTACGAAATTATTTTGGTTATTGGTTAGTTTCTTGAAAACTTGGGTCATGCAAGAAGGATGTATGCAGATCCAGAACATCTGCAGTCTTTGCGTAAGAATGGTATCATGAATGATGAATCCACGAGTTCCCAGCACAAGAACTATTTTAACGACTTATCCGAGGCTACTCGATCATGGTAAGTTCAGACTTTCTAATCATGCAAGAATCCGTGACCTTCGACAGCGAAGTCGTCTATTCTCGACATTATTAAAACGTTTAAATAAAAACATATGCAGCTTTTTCTAAGATAGTAGGTACGTTATGAAAATAATAATGTAAATCTTAACAACTTACCAACAACTACATTTACTTAAATGATCCTAACACACTAAAATTCTAAATAAATCAAAATGTCATATGGTAATATTTAGAGTAATAATACCGATAAATAGGCGCAAAGTAAGTTCAAGGTCGCTGCGCGACAGTCAGCTGTTGTGTGGCGTGACTCATACAAGCGCGCGCCTGAGTATTGACATGTCATTGCCCTTTTAAGTGTAGGGTGATTTAGATAATATGTGTTTTGGAGATATCTTGTACTGATGTTGTTTATGGGGTTGTTTGTAGTTTTAAATGATAAATCTCGTATATAACGTTAATTTCACATACACAATACACTATTAAATTTTCCGGACGATAAGCGATTCCACCCAGTATAGTAGGGCCCCTGTACGTCCCGTGACCACGAAAGCTATAAGTAATCGAAACGTCGAAAGTAAAAAAATTAAAAATATATATTTATATGTACTTCTGCATATATGTATCTGTATGTATATATTATGTATTGTTTATAAAATTGTAATTATCTTTTATGTTATTTTATGCGCCTACTTTGATTTCTGTCTGCACCATTCAAAGGTCGACTAGCAGAGAATGCCTCAAGCATTAAGTCCGCCTTTATACAATTGATTATCAATCACCACGCACTAAAACGGTGAAGGAAAACATCGTGAGGAAACCTGCATACCATAGTGATTTATAAGAATTCCTATGGTATGTAAGTCCGCCAACCCGCACTAGGCCAGCGTGGTGGACTATATGGCCTAACCACTCTCAATCGTATTCTCGATTGTAGAGTAGACCCGTGCCCAGTGGGACGTATATGGGCTGATACAGAGTTTTTTAGAACACTCTTAATTTTTTATATAATTATATATTTTTTAGTACGATATACCTCAGCTACAAGCGCGCTTTGCCTCTCAAAGCAGCAGAAATGATTTGATACGAGGAGTAGAGCCTCCTGTAGCGTGACGCTCTCCACCACACTGAGGTCTGGCCTGGCCAGCGCCGCGCGACACATCTCGTGCAGGCGCCCAAACACCGGCAATAAGAGTAGTGGGTACTGAAACAAGCACATGTTTTTTTTTTAATTGCAATTAATGACGAGACGAGTTAGCCGTTCGCCTGATGGTAAGCGATACGACCGCTCATAAACAGTAGCAACATTCCACTGCGCTCGCCATCCTGAGGCATAAGATGTTAAGTCTCAATATGTCCAGTAGTGACTCTGGCTACAATGTCCTTCAATCCGAAACACAACAGTGCATTTACGCAGTGTTGTTTCACGGGAGAAATAGACATTGCGGTGGTACCTACCCAGATGGCCTCTCACATATGAGAGACCTACCACCAGTGAATATAATATATTATGACTTGATTCATGGTACAGATGCTCGAAAAATAAAATTTAATTAATGCTTCTTTTAGTTTTGGTACTGATTCGGCTACGTGGGTGGAAAAAGCCTATCATTTCACGTTTATTTCTGACTATTTACATCCTCCATGACAGTATACACGGAGCGCTACGAACTGCAAAAAGCTGAGAAGCCTCTACTCATATACCGCCATTGTGGCAAACAGGATTGATTCTTGATAACTTAATTCTTACAAGTGTGTCCGACTAGGAAGAAGAAGCTTGAGAAACTGTTCCTACCATTTTTTTCCCTTCCATTGGTATGATCCCTAGTTATAATTAGACCTACTTAAGCAAACAGTAACCAATCCACACAAGTGCCAAAATCGAGATAAGGACACAGAAGCTTTAAAAAATGAGCCCTGTGAAGATCTACTCTTTAAAAATCAAAATGATCTCACAATTTTGATAGAACAAAACATTCCTATGACAGAGTTATCAACCAATTTAACAGCAGTTGTTCAATAAACTCAAAAGATCCACGCCTTATGGTCACACAACAATAAAAAAAAATTTAGAATTGTTTACATTTACATAAGTACAATAAATAAAATAAATAATAAAAATAAAAATGCCTTTTATTTTTTGCCTTAGACTTAAAGTAGGTCCAAGTATATAATTATTTATATATCACTTAAATTAATCTTTTAATTAAAATATATGTATAAAACAAATTAAATAAAAGAAAGGTTTTTTTTGCAAGAACCCCTCTTATAGGAGGGTGAAGGCCTCTAGATTTTTCCACCAGATTTTGTCGTTTGCCTTTAACATCCAATTTCTGCCTGCTATTTTTGTGGTTTCGTCTTCCCAATGATAAATATTATATTTTTTTTCATTAAATGTAGCCATATAGAGCCATACAGAATGGGTCGTTTGCGTTAGAATCGGTATTTTCCAGAGGGTTGCGGTCTACTGCTCCCACGGTGATCGGCCGGATTGGGAGAGTTACATACATAAGTACAATATTGTAAATAAAATGTATTTAAAATAACAAATAATATTACTGTGTACATAATTATGTCAAAAATGGCTTTTTCTCAAAACTGACATTGATGATTCTGTTTTGCGTAAGTAGGTATAAGCTAATGTCATAGCATTAATATTTCAGTATTGTAGAAGTTGCAAATTAAACGGACATGTCTATCAACTGATCTTTCATTAATAGTACAGGCAACGAAGCAACAGGTTACTCTTGTCCGCAATGGATAATTTGCCAGGAGTTTTTTTTTTCATGAAGAGGTGGCATATGACCCCACTAAGTTAAAAACCCAAAATACTTACAAAAATGGCGTCCGCTAGAGCCGCCATTTTGGAAAACGCGTTTGAAGCCATATCTCCGGAACCGTCTACTTTAGGCCCATCATGCTAAGGACCTTTCTTGTAGATAATTAAATTTCCCACCTCTTTTATTCAATATTTTTTTTTGTACCATTAACCGTTCGCGATTTACAATGTTATTAATTTTCATTTTATACCTTTTTTACAATAAATTTTACATGGATTTTTAACAAAATTTACTATTTCCTCATTGCTTTGTTCCCTTATGCCATCAGTATTTAATTAATTACGTGATAATCATGGAGAAATCATTGGATTTCATAATTACGCTATGCATCCTTCGTTTCCATTGACCTTGATTCGGTAGTACACCATTCAACGCGCGATAACTTCTAAAATATTGATTTTAGAGAAAAAAAGTATGGGTGAAAAGTTGTTAAGAATTTATTGATTTAAAAGTTTAGTCATTAACAATTTTTTGTTTAAACAATTATTAACAAAGATATCGGCAAAAAGGCATGAAACGAATATTAATAACATTGTAAATCGCGAACGGTTAATGGTACAAAAAATTATTGAACAAAAAAGATGGGAAATTAATTATCTACAAGAAAGGTCCTTAGCATGATGGGCCTAAAGTGGACGGTTCCGGAGATATGGCTTCAAACGCGTTTTCCAAAATGGCGGCTCTAGCGGACGCCATTTTTGTAAGTGTTTTGGGTTTTTAACTTAGTGGGGTCATATGCCACCTCTTCATGAAAACAAAAAAACTCCTGGCAAATTATGCAGGAAAAAATGCTTCGTTGCCTCTACTATTAAATACAATACTCACAATACCTTATTAGACACACGTCAAATAAGTTACAGGTTCAATATACAGGGTAGCCGGGTGGTAGTTTTAGTGACTTCAGACATTATTACTTACTTGTTTTACTTATTTTAGCAAAATCTCTGGTATACCACCCAAACTCGACCATATTTAAAAAAAAATGTCGCGTTTCTTTGCGAAGTTTTTAGTTACATTGTGTTTGTAGTCACTAAAACTACCACCCGGCTTCGTTTTCGGTAGCAGTCTTGATATACCCGGTATAGGTGGCAAGTTACCTTGGATCCCAGTTTGACAAGCAGTCCGGCGGCGTGTCGGCGCACGTTCTTGACGGCTCGCGGGCGGCGCGCGTGCGGCTCGGGCCGCTCGAACACCAGCGCCGCGAACACCTTGTCCAGCACGCGCGGCAGCAGCTCCGCGCCCGCCGCGCCCGCGCCCGCGCCTGCGCACGCACACGCACGTCACATAGTACACCTTCAAGTATGCAAACTTTACGCACAAAATCATTTCGTTACATATTTGAATCTTTTTAAATTCTATTTTAGATTAAAATTGATGTTATCGTGATGTTTGCGAAAACGCCAAATAAAAATAAAAGTAATCTATATCTGTGCTAATATTATAAAGCTGTAGAGTTTGTTTGTTTGCTAGAACGCGCTAATATCAGGAAATGCTGGTCCGATTTGAAAATTCTTTCAGTGTTGGATAGTAAATTTATCGAGGAATGAATGACTATATATCATCACGCTATGACCTATAGGAAGAAACCAGTAGTGACATTTCTAGTAAACACGAGGACATTTTATTAGTTTTTCGTGGTCCGATTAATCGATATTCTAAATTAATAGTCGAAATTAAACAGTTTGAAATGTGTATCTGCACCCAGACGGAGCCGCGCCCGACCGCTAGTTATAGATTTTTGCCAATTTAATGTATAGTCCCACAAACTTATCTGATCCGGTGAGAGCGTCGCTGTAATCGAATTTGGTGTTGCCAATAAAAATAGATATTGCAATAAAGTGGGTAAAGTAAGATTTTTCAATCCGATCAATAGTGTCGAGAAAATGACCAGTTTCATCTGCATGCTATTTTTCCTCCACAAGATTACTAACAAATCGCTCCCCAAAACCCTTAAACAAGTGTATCTGTGTCCTCCCCTACAATCGAGAGTACGATTGAGGGTGGTAAGGCCATATCACAGGCCTTATAGTCCAACACGCTAGCCTAATGCTTGTCGGTGGACTTACATACCATAGAAATTCTAATAAATCGCTATAGTATGCAGGTTTCCTCACGATGTTTTCCTACATCGTTATAGTGCGTATTTATTGACTATCAATACACGCATGAGTCCGAAAAATCAGAAGTGTGCCCTGAGATTCGAACCCGCGACCAACGTGAACATGTTGGCAACCGCGTCTGGTCCGTTTACCAACAGGCCACCACGCATACACGCGTACCGATAAATTTTAGTTTATGATATGTACTTCCATCTATTGTACTAGTACGTACAAAATTCTGTTTTCGTGGTATTTATTTTGTAAAGCTGACAACACACATCTTTGGCGGCAGCTACGCTTTGATACAATTTTTCGAAGGGTATTATTGGTGTCTGAAGACGCTTTTCTTCCTACGTAAAATTTAATACCTGAAGTCTAACGTTCCTAGCGTCACTTTTTAAAGTTTTCGGCACTTTTCATTAGTTTTAAAAAATGCAGGAAAAATAAATACATTGAGTAAACAACCAATGGCGGATATGTCAGCGACTGGCAGGTAGATTGACAATTCCAAGTGACGTATTTGTTTCCACTTTTGGCCACCGGGCCAGATAAGTTTGTGGCTCTATAATCAAATGTATAATTAACATAGCTACAAATAATAGATTTAAAAAAAATGTTTTTTTTTATTGCAATCAATGGCGAGACGAGCAAGCCGTTCGCCTGATGGTAAGCGATACGACCGCTCATAAATAGTAGCAAAATTCCACTGCGCTCGCCATCCCTGAGTCATAAGATGTTAAGTCTCAATATGTCCAGTAGTTACTCTGTCTACAATGTCCTTCAATCCGAAACACAACAGTGCATTTACACTGTTGTTTCACGGGAGGAATAGACACTGCGGTGGTGCCTACCCAGATGATCTCTCACATATGACAGACCTACCACCAGTATCTGCACCCAAGCGGAGTCGGGCCCGACTGCTAATTATATACACAGTCAGCTGGGCTATTGGCTAATTTTGACAGGTCAAGTTATCATCAAATTCTCGTTGTACACCGAACACAGTTGTCAACTGAAACTTGTTATGAATTGGTATTGCGTATGAGAATGTACTGATAGGCACCGTAAGTGCCTAACGGTTTCTTTCAGCAATCCATTGGACACCTCTATTTTTTTATCGACGTTATGCGACTAGTTTAAATATACCAATTGGACCATTAACCAATGGGATAAATTAAGTGGTTTACATTTTGCCGGCTTAACTACCTGTTTGGCACTTGAAAATAAACATTGAGGCGCGAGATTCACAAAATGTGCATTCATATGCGTTTCGACTTTGATTCAAGTGAGAAGTGTTCGTGCTTGTGTATAACTTGTGTATAAGTAATTTGTGAAAATAAATAAAAGTAAGTATAATGGTATAGCGTAGTTTACTTGTGAGTCTTGGCTTTTAAGTTTAAATAACAACAATTTTGATGAGCAAGTTATATTGCAAAAGTTTAATCATTGTTAATTTCAGTTCTTAAAATAAGTATTAAGTTCTAGTAAAATGTTATATTCAACCTAGTTTTCCCAAAGTACAAAGATCTATCAATAAAGTATGTGATGATTGTTTCGTGGAATTGGGTTTTTTTAGATGCAAGAAATAAAATACACGTAACAATTTATTTAATACGAAATTTTGTTCGGGACACCACATATATAAAAGGTTTTTTTTCCTGGTGTATTAACGAACGTCTATAAGTTTTTTTAATATCGTCACAATAATTAGATTATGCCATACATAGATCAACGTACCCTTCTAGATATTACGTTAAATGTATAATGATATTTGTTATTTTATTTTAAGATGCCTGCTCGGAGAAAAATTTCCTTAAGGCAGCAAGAAATAATTGTTGATTACTTGGAGACACATCCAGACATTGCATTGGGCCGCTTCCCAAGTGGGCCACAATCTAGTCAAGTGACCAAGCGAACTTGGGAATCTCTAGCATTTAAATTAAATGCAGTGGCGGATGGTGTCACAAAAACTCCAGACCAATGGCGCAGAGTAAGTGTTTGTATGAATATTTTAACGCAATCGTTTTTTTAGTAATATACTATTTGCGACATAATGTGCTAAGAACTAAATGGCACTTAACATATTTTGGCCTAACACCAAGTAAAACATTCCACTTGAGAACATGTGCTCACTTTAACATTAAGGTAAAAAATACCCTTCATTTTGTCCAACCACTTATTTTTTGTGCATGTGGCCAGTTAACAGACGCAGCTGTCTACATGTTCGCGGTGGTCGCGGGTTCAAATCTAAGAGCGCAACTCTGACTTTTCGGAGTCATATGTGTATTGATAGTTTCTTGCAAATGAAGATTTGAGTTGAAATAAAACTATATTCTACGATATTATTTGTAACTATTACTGGGCGGATGACTAATACCTTAGCGGTCTCTGTGCCCACAAGATCTGTTAAGCAATCGAAACGTTAGAAATTAAAAAAGTAAAATTACACCAAATTTGTAAATAATAGTTTTATTTCGTGTGTAAAATTCGCGTAAATCTTTATACATATATTTGATTTGCTATTTAGTACTGGATAGAGTTGAAGGCAAAAATCAAAGTCAAAGCAGCAGATACACGAAGAAAAGCATCTGCAACTGGTGGAGGACCCAGTAAACTCGTTCCTCTGTCTGCGCTCGAGGAGCGAGTACTGGCTATCATTGGTTCAGTAGCGGTGGAGGGCTTGCCTGGGTGCGCATACCCATAAATGTTAGTTTTATTTTTTATATTTTTGTAATTAAAGTAATAGCGCATGCATTAGATGGTATATTTATGCATGCATTCGAAAATATATTGTGTTTGGAATTACCAATACCATTAATATGGCACTTTACTGATAGTTGCATAATTCTATGGTATAAAAAATAAATGCGATATAATCATATTACAGATACCTTCAACAAGTCAAACTCCATCCATTCCTACTCCTAATGTACCAACACCTCCACCTCAACCTAGCATATCCTCCATGGTCCTACCTATTTCCGAAAGCGTGCCTTCTGAGTTAGAAATGACCGAAGAATGGCTTGAAGATATTCATATAAATCCATCTCCCGATCCACATACCTTTTCCTCCACCGCTGCTACCAAGGAAACCGCCCAGTCTGAGGTACCGCAAGAAGAGCATGGCGATGTTGTAGTCGACCCAGGTGAGAATAGTTGAGTGAATTAGAAAACAGACCTTTTAGACATATTTATTTAATTTTTCATTGTTTTCCATACATACATAAACTCGCATCTTTATCCCAGAAGGATAGACAGTTGCTAAGACACTCACATTTCGCCTTGTATGTTCCGTCCCAGTTCCCACTATGTGATAGGTGGCGAGACTATCGCCATATCGGGTACAAATTTCTGACTATAAATTAAACTCAATTATAAGAATTTGTTGGGTTAAAATAACACACTAAATTCAATTTTAAATTATATAATATATTTACAAACGAGAATTGTAAATGTTAGATAAAGTACATAAAGATTATTTTTATTTCAGGACCTCAGTTGGGACATCAATCTAGTCCACAACCAGCTAGAATAGATCGCGACTCACGTCCTGCCAGGAGGCCACTTAGACGAAGTAAGTTAATACATTATTACAGTTTGATATAATTCCATGAATATTCACAAATAAATTTATAAAATACAACTAAGGGAACTAGGGACTATATGTATGGCATTTTGCATTGCCTACTAGTGTGTTGGATTTAAAATTCATATTAAGTTAATATTTACACTTCAGTGCATCCACAGATATTTTTCAGAGTGTACTTTGTGTCTGTTATTAGTCCCTTTTAAAGTCTTATGCTTACAGCGCTTATTTACTAGTGCAGAACCTGTCTGGTGTATAATATAAGTTTTTAATTCTAGTTCTTCGAGAAGAAAGGATACCCCGATGGGCATATGAATTAGAACTAAGGCGTCTCGATATCGAGGAACGGCGCACGGAAGCACTTGAAAGAATTGCTGTGGCATTAGAGAACCTAGTACCCCGAGGAAACATTGAGCGTCGTTCGTCCAGTTAAATAATTAAATAAATTAATCTAATTTTATGTATAAAACTATATCATACATTTTATTTCCCTACAAGGTGTTTTTTTAACCTACATGCTGTAAAATTTACATACTTACATATGTACATAAACTCACGCCTTTTTCCTAGAAGGGGTAGGCAGAAGTGCACAAATTCCTGACTCTAGGCTGATAATGAATAGGAAAATCCAATATTAGTTTGCCCAACCCGGGATTCGAACCCGAGGAGTTAGCTTTGTAGCCGTAACGTAGTACAACTACGCCACCAAGGCAGTCAAATTTATACATGAGTATCAAGTATTTATAAAAGTATTTTTTTTATTTATGTAAAAACACCAGCCACTATTGTGAATATTAGGCAGTTAACAAAAAGCAATTAAAAGGTTTTCACTATTAAAAATTTACAATAAGAACTATTCAACACAGAAAGTACACAAAACAGTGCTAATAAAACTTAATAACGACACATTGATAAAGTAAGGTACATTATTATCATTTACTATTTACTAGTACAATTTGGCCTCCATGTGAAACTCTGATAAATACAATCATTTAATAAAATAACATTCTTTACTAATCACATAGATGAACATAATTACATATACATGAGATAGAAATACACAGTTTTAATATATAAACCAGGCAAAAATGTCACCATAGCTTTATAAAAAATCATGTTAGTAAATATTTATATTTGTGAAGATATAAAAAAAAAGTAAATAGAAATAATAATAATATGCTGTGTATATTTACAATTTATCCCACAAATATCAGATTATAACTTTATTGAAATTATTCGAATATTTATAGTGTCTGACAGGCCCAATATGCAATTTTACTGTCTTGCCTGCCACAATCTTGAGACAATTCTAACCCGAGTGTCATCAGAATATTGTGTTTGATCCACCTCTCTAATATCTTGATGTGATTGATCATCATTTAAAACAGCTGGAGACTCCGGGATTGGGACATTCTGTGCATTGGCTATGTTATGTAACACAACACATGCATTCACTATTTTACCAGTAGTAACTGGGTCATAATGAAGTACTCGATGTGCTAACAAACAACGCCAACGTGCTTTCAGTACTCCTATACAGCGTTCCACAGTGTTTCTTACACGACAATGAAGCTCAGTGTAATAAGCTTCTGGGGTTCCAGGAGCTGCGCCTAGGATAGGTGTCATCATCCAAGGACGCTGTGCATATCCAGAGTCACCTAAAAAAGAATCAGAAGAAGAAATAAATAATGTTATTATTTATTAATTAATTAATTTATTTTTAGAGTTTGTAAAGGGAATGAACAATTGACAACAACATAGTACCTACAGGTACATACCTAATAGCCAACAATGATCTCCATTTCTTTCCAGTCCTTCTAAATACCCTTTAACTGGGCATTGATTCCAAACATAGGAATCATGTGATGCACCTCCAAAAGACGCATCAACATGGTATATAGTTAGGTTAGCATCACATATCTGAAAAAAGTTATTTTTTATGAAAAACATCAGATGTCTATTGTTACAGGTACTGGTAGGTATATATTAGATACTTACTATTAAGACGTTCAAAGAATGATAATTTTTTCGGTTAAAAAATGCTTCCTCATGTTCCATTGGACGGATTAATGCTACATGAGTGCCATCAATGCAACCAATTACCCCAGGAAAACCAAATTTTTCCATAAAACTGTAAAGAATAGTTTGAATGATACTTAAACATACATATATTACATAACAGACATTATGACCAATACACTTCATAGTGTTAAATCCATATATTATATCACTAGCTTATATTTATATCTGGGAATCTAGCTTTTTAAATGCCATGAATGTATTCTAATTATTAAAATTTGATTGATGTAAAAACAGATGAGTGTATTTTTTTTTTGGAGATTGTGTCTTCACATCAATGATCATAAAATAAATAAATATATTAATATGAGTTGTTATTAAAGGAGAAACATATTAAATGAAGTAATTCTGAATGTTACCTTTTAGCATATAAATGACCCACTTACTCTGTCATAATAATTTCTCGTTCTCTTTGAGATGAAGGAAATTTTATATATTTCAGTAGCAACTCCCGCGCATTCATTCCATCAATAACTTCATGTAGGCATTTGCTGAAGGAGGGCTGGGACATACTCAATAAATAAGATGAGCCTACATTGCGCTGATATGACCCATTGGCAAAAAAGTTCAAAACAGCCAAGATCTGAAATAACCAATGAATTTAAATCAATAGTTGTAAATGGTTTGTGTGCATATTATATTATAGTGTATAAAAACACTTACTTTTAATTCGTTCGATATAGCCGTTCTTCGCCGATTTTCTGGCAAATGAGGACGGAGTTCTTCAAGTACCTGACGGAATCCAATCTTATTAAGCCGAAACTGAGCAATAAACTCTTTCTCTGGCAATTGCAATGGATCACTTGCGTCGCGCAGACGCCGTCGCTCTATGCATAAAGCTTTCTTCCTCCTCTGTTCTTCAGCAAATCCCAACAAAATCGATCGATACATTATATATGTATATATTATGTGAAGCAGTCACGCGATTAATACTACGAAAATTATATTATTACGCTAAATAATCTAATTTCATAACAAACAACGCATAGCACGCAGAAAAAAATGTATCACAGATTATGGAGTAATTACAATTTAAACGTAGACTCCTAACAAATTGAGAATTTAAAATTGCAAAAGATTTTTGTGCAATCAATTTGGTTTAGAATTCAGTCGGTTAATAGTGATGATCACTATAAAGATGAAAAACACTGCTAAAAGTTCGTGTCTTTCGTAAAACTTTTGACAGCTGGAGTTACTATGCATTTGATGTCAACTTTGCTTAGCCAATACCGAATTAATTTGAGTCGATACAAACTACGTGTGTCGATATCCACTGTGACGTCATCGGTGCCTATCAATGTTCATAGCCACCAATGATGTCATCCTAGTTGGTAACCGAAGTTAGCCAATACGAAATTAGTAGTTTGACAGTTAATTGTTGGACACTTTATAAAGTGATAATCACTTTCAATTGTCCACCGAGATACGCAATAGCCCTGCAGGTCATAAGTATTGTCAAACAGTAAAAACTTTTCTTTTAGAATACTGGCCACAAAAAAGTTTATTGAATTAGAATTTCGAATTGTTCATGAAAATAAAAATGTATACTTTTTAGAATTTTACTTATTTTTAAATATGGAGTGGACGCTTTAAGAAGACCGTGTTGCAGTTATTGCGTTGCATCGTTGCGGTTACGCGCCAAATCAAATTTATGACCTACGGAAAAAAATGAATATAACCAAAAGATTCGTTTATCGTACCATCAAACGATACAATGAAGACTCTAGTGTAGATGACAGGTCAAGAAGTGGTCGCCCTCGGTCTGTTAGGACTCCAGCAGTGATAAAAGCTGTGAAGACGCGAATTCAAAGAAATCCCAAACGTAAGCAGAAACTGTTGGCCCTTCAAATGGGGTTAAGCAGAACCACGGTGAAAAGGGTGTTAAATAAAGACTTAGGGCTTCGGGCATATCGAAGAAAAACAGGACATCGTTTGAATGCTCGTCTAATGGACCTGAGACTGAAGAGATGCCGCGCTTTGTTGAAGCAGTACGCGGGAAAAAAATATCGGGAAATTCTTTTTTCAAATGAAAAAAAATTTTCCGTAGAAGAGAGTTACAACAAACAAAATGATAAGGTGTACGCACACAGTAGTGAAGAAGCGAGCAACCGTATTCCGCGTGTCCAACGAGGTCATTTTCCATCCTCGCTCATGGTATGGTTGGGGGGAGTTGGGAGTTTCTTATTGGGGCTTAACAGAGGTACATTTTTGTGAGAAAGGTGTAAAAATGAATGCAGTTGTGTATCAAAATACAGTCCTGACATATTTTTTTTTTTCTTATACCATGTTCAATAACAGGCACTGGGTATTCCAACAAGATTCGGCGCCAGCTCATAGAGCGAAGAGCACACAAGACTGGCTGGCGGCGCGTGAAATCGACTTCATCTGGCACGAAGACTGGCCCTCCTCCAGTCCAGATTTGAATCCGTTAGTTTACAAGATATGGCAACACTTGGAGGGAAAGGCCTCATCCCAATTTGGAGTCACTCAAGACATCCTTGATTAAGGCAGCCGCCGATTTTGATATGGACCTCGTTCGTGCTGCGATAGACAACTGGCGCAGATTGAAGGCCTGTATTCAAAATCACGGAGGTCATTTTGAATAAACTTTAGTGTCATAAGAATCTATGTTTTGTTAAGTTCATTTTGGTATATAAATGGTTACATAATGAGTAAATTTGTTTCCATTATTTTATATTAAACATGTGACAGAATTTATGACCTGACTAGGTATATTTGCCAATTTAATTTATTCAAATGTATAATTAAAATGACTACAAATAATCGATTTTGAAATACTGTCACATAACATTCATAATACTGTCATAATATTCCTAAAAAATAACGTTAACACAACCTACCAGCAATCTGACTATAAGCACAGCTGAGGAACACAAACAGCGCCGAGATGAGCGACAGCAGCAGCGACAGCAGCAGCGGGTGCGCCGGCTCGGTGGCCACGCAGCGCTGCAGCAGCTGCAGGCCCGCGCACACGCTCGGCCGCGGCTCCGCCTGCAGCAGGCGGGACAGCACCACGTCCAGCACCTGCAAACACAACATTTTTTTTTATTTATATTCATTAATTTTAAAAAACGAACTACTATAGCGCCGTCCATTATTCGCGTGATCTTTTATTAAGGCTCAATTGCATAAACTAACTTTGCCAATACCTTTGACCTTGAAACTGTCAATCCCATACATTCGCAAGGTCAAATACGTCTCAAATGTACGGCAATGACATTTTCAAAGGCAAAGGTATTGGCACAGTTAGTTTGTGCAATTCAGCCTTAGCATTTTCTATCCCCTTTAGTGATGTATTATATGCGTGATTATTTTCATGATTTTTGTCAACCCCCCCCCCCCCCCCCCTTTCAAGCTTCACGTGATAAATGGACGGCCCCTATATTCAACATTAACCCATAAACGCACACCCGCACACAAGTATGTATGCACTTACACACGTAACCATCACACATCACTTACAACTACCGTGTTCAACATGAACACACTCAAACAAGCAACGCAACATATGCATGAACACGCGCAAGCACGCACGCATGTGTAGTATAGTACTGTATTATTTATATGGTAGCCCATAATTTTCAACAATAAGACAGTGTGTATTATTGTTCGCAAATGAACGAAAAATAAAATAAAAAAAATGTGTAATGAGTAGTCACAAAATATTTGCCCACTATGTTTAAACTTATTTTTATTCTATTTATTCGTTTAATATTTAAACACCCAAGGGTTGGTAAAATATTGTATAGGAATATATTAAAAAAAGAGAAGCATTACGCACCTGCGACAGTGCCTCCCATTCGATGTAGAGCGGGTGCGTGACGTCGAGGTCAGGCGGGCACGTGTCCACCTTGTCCAGCGCCGCTTGAGTCCATTGTTCTACGTACGACCACGTCACCAGCGGTGCCGCCGTCATACAATACCTGATAATAAATAAATATATAAATTCACACCCACATCAACGAAGGATAGGCAGAGGTGCTATTAGTGTACCCATAAATCACCAAGGTGGTAAGATAAAAGAAGTATATTTGTGTACAGATAAACTGTACACAAATATACTTCTCATCAGTCAAAACATCTTGCAAATTTATGTTTTGTAAGGCATTTGAATCAGAACATCAACATTAGAATTTGAAAATCTCATATTATTCACTATTAAAAGACATTTGACATACATTTTTTCATAATCCTTACGAAACATCAGTGGCGTAACAATAGGGTGGCATAGGGGGCAAAATGCCACGGGCCCCCGGCGCGGGCGGCAGGGCCCTGGTCGGACAGGGTCTCAGGCCCGACAGGGCCCTGGCTCGATAAGGCTTCGGGCTCAAGTCCGACAGGGTGGTGTAAGGTGAAATTAATAGGAATAAACAATTGGCTACATTTTAAACATGAGAAACATTGTATCATAATATTTGTTTTTTTTTTTCGTTTTTTTATAATCTTAATAATATACCAATAAATTATAATTTAATGAATATTAAGGTAATATTGTCCAAATAAATATGAACATGTCTAGTTCTAGAAATATTAAAGGGAAAACGAAAAACGAAAGAGAAATTAGTCTGAAGCAACAAATAAAAAAGTTATCTAAAATATGTCAGTACTTTCAGAATGAGTAATTTATTGATGAAAATGCGAGTAAACAGAATCTCTGAAATGAACAAATGGTTCGTCCAATTGTTCATTACCGAGATTATATTCTGGCAAATAGCAACAATTGTGAATATTCAGACCCAAAACAACCATAATCAAGTACGAGTAAACAAGAAATTGAATCATATTTAGAAGTGGAAAATATTAAATCCCCATTATAATCTGACAGATAGTGTAACTTAAAAAAAATCGAAGTGAATTCGATTGGTGATTGAGAAAGATCAATGCAATGGTCCCTTGTTAAGAGATAGTGGCAATAAATAATAAAACAGTAAACAAACGCCCCGACGTTTCACTGACAATATAGTCATAACTCATAGGAGCGAAATCGCTCGACGAGCTGCCACAGATGCTGGACAGTCTGGCTTCAGCCTCACAGTGAATAGGTCTTAAAATTGACTTCGACAAAACCAAGGTAATCGTCAACCAACACCTTGATCCAAGACTTGTCGCTATATTTGAACATCAGACCAAAGTTGTTTTCATATATCTACCTGGTATAGACCCTTTAATTAGGTAGAAACGACTTTGAGAAGGAGGCTAACAGGAGGATCCAGCTAGGCTTGGCAGCATTTGGTAAACTACGTCGAGTATTCTCGTCAACTTTACCACAAAGCTTGACAACGGAAGTTTTCAACCAGTGTGCCCTACCTGTTATGACCTACGGTGGTAAGGTTTGGACACTAACGACTGGTCGACCAGCTCAAGGTCGCTCAGCGAGCTATGGAGCGTGCTATGATCGGTGTCTATTTGAATTATAAGTTCCGTAATGAGCTTATCCGACAGAGAACTAAAGTTATAGACATAACAAGCAGGATTAGCAAGCTGAAGTGGCACTGGGCTGGTCACATTTGTCGAATAATCGATAACCGTTGGAGTAAAGGAGTTCTTGAGTGGAAACCGCGGCTTGGCTAACCTAGTTTAGGATGCCTTCCAGCTATGTAAAATGATGATTTGCAAAAGGTTGACGATGTGATAAGCCGAAGACAGGGTAAAATGTAGCAATTTGGAGAAGGTCTATGTCTAGCAGTGGACGACAAAAAGTTAATCATGAATAAACAAAATGTTTGAGTTGAGGCTTATGACGACTGGATAATTGTAAATGTGATATAAAGACACGAAACATTATAAATTAACTTAGAATCGTGTCTTTTGTATGAACAATGGCGGTTACACTGGACTTTAGATGAGGATAGGGCTGGGGGACTTAACGTACCATAGAAATTCTTATAAATCACTATGGTATTCAGGTTTCCTCACGATGTATTTCCTTCACTGTCATAGTGCGTGGTGATTGACAATACATATGACTAATGACTCCGAAAAGTCAGAGGTGTCCTCTGGGATTCGAACCCACGACCACTATGAACAATATTGGCCGCCACGTCTGGTCCGATTACCATTAGGCCACTGCGCACCTATAAAAACGAAATTACAATGTTAATGTTTTTTACATTTACGAAGGGCCCCATTTGATGAATTTTGCCACGGGCCCCCGATGGGGTAGTTACGCCACTGCGAAACATAAACTTGCAAGGTGTTTCGATTTTTCTGATGAGAAGTATATTATATCTGTATTTGACCATAATAATACTCATTGTAATCTTGGTGACAAAAAGACAAGTCTCACCTCATGATCTGCTGCAGACTATTTAGTGAATACTATCGACATCTAGCAACTTCTCGGAAATGCGCGTCTAACTAATGTACTTACCTAAAACTATCTAATATCTCAGTTCGACAACGATTGAAGAATATAGCGAACTCTTGTTCGCAGTCGTAGTCCATGCATGCGTACGCGATCGCGTCCTGTGCATTGCTCACACGAGACGACGGATACGTCACCTGAAACAAGGAAATATTTCTTTTTCAATTTTTATTTATGTTTTTTAAGTACCTTTATATATTATAAATACTCTAAGTATACGGGACGCGCCGTATGATAGCATTAGTGTTTAAAAAATGCAGTATTGCATACGGTATGTCGTGTTACAAATCCGCTAAGTTAAGATAAGCCAGTATCAATTTGAATATATCATCAGTAACACTCTTCTGTTTGTATCAGCCCATATATTATGTCCCATTGCAGGGCACAAGCCTCCTCTACAATCGAGAGTACGATTGAGAGTGGTTAGGCCATATAGTTCACCACGCTGGCCTAGTGTGGGTTGGCACACTCTTCAGGGAGGTTAAATTTATCAGCCTCGAATTAGCCTATCGATGGTTTAATTATCAGACATACTCGGTCTTATTACAAAAAACGAAATAAACCTTGGTTTAAACCTAGTCTAGCAAAACCAGTCTAATCTGCAGAACCATGGTTTAAATTTACTTGTATTACAAAACATAAATAAACCATGGTTCCCTTGGTTCATTCTTTTGAACCGTAGTTTATACACCAACCACAGATTAATACAAATAATATTCGTTCAACATGATATCATTCCATCGCAACGTTCCATATCCACAGAAAAGAATATGTTTTAATAAAAATTTAATGATTAAATAATGTTTAGGCGTATTAAACCTATGAGGGTAGGACATTTTGCTAGAATGTCAATATTGGTTGGTATATCGATTATAATTTATTTTTTTTTTTCATTTGGTTCATGTTATATTAGCTAGTCACACATCTTAACACGTGTGATGGAACGTAACATTCTGGCGCGTTACAAGAAACCATACCAATAAACAAAACTATCGCGAGTTAAAATAAGTTCATTTAGCATTGGAATGCATTTACTATTTAGTCAACGAAGTATGTGAACTGAAGTGATATAAAATAATTGTCGCTTAGGTAATTACATAGTAATCTAATTTAATAATATCGTGTTGTGGTGGACCTACAAAATGAAAAATGGTCTATGAATTTGAGTAGTGAAAAAAAAGTGAGTAAACCAACATTATATGGATGATTACATTGCAAAATGTTTGGTAAACCTAACCTTACGCGTATATATTTATCGGAAAAAATTAAAACAGGGTTTGACGCGTAGACGTATTTTGTTGGGCCGACATGACGTTTTAAATCGCTCAAAGGCTTCAAAATCCTTAATAACGAACAAATTCATCATATTAATATCAATTTTAGAGTAAAAGTAACATAATACGATGAAATAGACACTAAATCCAAAAGAAATAGTTGGAAGTTTACGATTTAGACCACCGTTAAACTAGGGGGCGGTCAGGTTTAGCGATAAACCATAAAAAAGGCCATGGTTTATCGTTAAACCACTTTTTGTAATATGAATTTCATATAAACCATCGTTTATTGCGATTTAAACTAAAGTTTTTAGATAAACCACGTTTTGTAATAAGGCGGCGTGAGTCCATTCAATCAAATGTAACAGGAGGACAAAAAACTGTTCACTGTAAAGGAGACGGGCGAAACTTCATAGAGCCTTGGGCTTAGCCTTACAGACTTGGTTTATGCATTATTTTATAGGGATAAGATAAGTATATCGAAATTAAAAATTAAAATCTTTACGCCAAATGGGAGTTATGAGATAATCGGTATTTATTACAAAATAAAATTACCAAATGTGAAATTTTTTCATGCGCAAAACCTTTTTAAACTATTTCGATGATGCTGGCAGTAGTTGATAATAAAAAGAAAAACATAATCGTCAAATGTCAACGGCTGATGACAAGAGTAACTGAGTCAAAATACAAATACAATTTTAAAAGAACATGAAGAACCGAAATTTTATTATGCACGTCGTTGTTGTTCAAGCTCATATCCTATACAGATTGTACATATATTTTATATTAATATGTAATAAGTAACTGATCGGGATTTAAGTTAAAATCTCCCCGCGGCTGTCATTCGTGTGTCTACGCAGAATCCTGGAAATCGGAATACTTCGGTCACATTGCTAGAAAAGATGGTGACAAGCTTGAGAAGCTCATTATGACCATCGAATACATGACTCTATAATTAAGAGCGGCCTGCACACTACCGGAACAGAACCAAACGGAGAAAGCTCCTTCGAGACAGTTATACATAAGGGCGGCGCGACCCTCAATATTGAGGCATAAAACGCAAAAATGAGGAGGATTAGGAGCTATAATAAGATTGTGATGAATGATAATTTAATGAGATAAATAATGTACGATATGGTGTATTTTACTTATCTGCTATTGTTAAAGGCACATTAAGAGATAAGCATTGTCCGTTTCGATTTTATTTATCATCTTCATTAATTAATCATTAAGTATCATCGAAAAACTGCGCAAGTGGCATCAAATTCGGATGATTTGTTATGTTCTGTGTTGAATAAATAAATATTATATGATAAATTATTATAATATGGCAACAGCAACCTGCAGATCGTTTTACGACCAAACAATTATTATACATAAAAAATATATTTTTGGCTAATCTTCCAACCAGAGAACTATCAATTAAAATATACTTTTGCAGTAATATGTGGAGATTTTAGTCTACCTTTCAATAACCAGGAACTATTTTATTATTGATCACAAGTATTCGTCGGGGTCGAATAACGTGAGTCGTTCGTCAAAATATTTTTAAATAGCCAAAGTTGTTAAAATAAGAAGTCATGGTATTAAGAAGCATGGTATCGAAATCCAAGCAATGAGTCCAGTTTAGCATTCACACCGTAGATCAAAGCTAATATAGTCCCACAAAGTTATCTGACCCGGTGAGAGAGTCGCTGTAGTCGAATTTGGTGTTGCCATTAAAATACATATAGCAATAAAGTGGGTGAAGTAAGATTTTTCAATTCGATCAATAGTGTCAGGAAAATGATTGGACCAGTTTTATTTGCATGTTATTTTTCCTTCCCAAGATTTCTAACAAATCGCTTCCCATACCCTTAAACAAGTGTATCTGTATCAGCCCATATACTATATGTCCCACTGTTGGGAACTGCCCTATTCTACAATCGAGAGTGCTATTGAGGGTGGTTAGGCCATATCATAGGCCATATAGTCCACCATGCTGGCCTAATGTGGACTGGTGGACTTACATACCATAGATATTCTTATAAATCGCTATGGTATGCAGGTTTCCTCACTATGTACTCCTCCACCGTTTTAGTTCGTATTTATTGACTATCAATACCCACATGACTCCGAAAAGTCATATTTGTGACCTGGGACTCGAGCCCACGACCACCGTGAACATGTTGGCAGCCGCGTTAGGTCCATTTACCAACAGGCCACCACGCACGTAAAGATACATTTTAGTTTATGATATGTGCTTACACCTATTTTACTAGTACGTACAAAATTCTGTTTACGTGGAATTTATTTTGAAAAGCTGACAACACAAGGCTGTGGTTGCAGCTACGCGTTGATAATTTTTTTCGAAGGGTATTATTGGTGTCTGAAGACGCTTATCTTCCTTCGTAAAATTGAATACCTGGAGTCTAACGTCCCTAGCGTCACTTTTTAAAGTTTTCGGCATTTTTCACTAATTTTTAATAATGCAGGAAACATAAATACATTGAGTAAACAACCAATGGCGGTTATGTCAGTGAGTGGCAGGTAAATTGTCAATTTCAAATGACGTCTTTGTTTCCACTTTTGGCCACCGGGCCAGATAACTTTGTGGCTCTATAAGTGAATTCGAGTTATTTGTCATTCATGTCAGTAATTAAAAGATGGCGTGATGACAAGCCGCTATGAAAATCTATTATATACTCAATGAATTAGTATTTTGATTGTTTATGTACTCATTTTCAATCAAATAAAACAATCAATTATTTGATATACAGTATTTTACGCCAGATGGTATTAAAACATGATTTTGGACAAAAATTGAATTACAAACTTTGATAATTAAGTCATCGATATCACTATTGTAGGGGATCATATCAACCCCTACACTAAAATTAAAATAGCACAATGCAGCATCACCTTAAGCACTTTAGGCGCGGCGGCCTGCAGCCATCGCGGCACCATTGCCAGCACGCAGGGCAGCTTGCTGATGTGCTCGTGCTTGAGGAAGGCGAGCCACACGCAGTTGGCGGTGTGCGCCAGCGTGAGCGACGGGTGCGCCGTGAGCGCCAGCACGCTGTCCAGCAGCACCGCCAGCCACGACTGCACGTTGTGAGCGTTGCTCCATAGCGACGTCAGCTGCTGCGCTAGACCTACTAGCACCTGCGGGGGAAGGTTTTAGTACTTGGACATGTCGACAAGTCGGCATGACATACTTAGACTAAGCGTGCTCACATACTGAAGGTCAACTCGGCATGTCGAAAAGTAGGCATGACTATCAGAATATGACGTGAGGCGAAGAGGAGTGTCCGCCCCGCACAAAAAAATAAAATAACTCATTCTCAAGAACGAGAACGAGCGAGAATGGTGATGGAAAACTTGACATTGAACGGAAAAATATTTGTTTATAATAAAATTGTCTTTATTCTTTTTACTCTTATTTCATAGCGATGCAAAAAATATCGATATAACTTATTGATATAAACTACATCACTAGAAAATTGTCATGCTGACTTGTAGCTTACTATACTTGTTACTTTTGTACCGAGCGTGTAATGGAGCTATACTAAATGCGACATGATATTTCCATTAATAATACGTTCGATCACATTAGTGGATTATTTATTTTGGTGTCACAGTCGATGAGCAGGTTTGAGGAAGGATACTTTCACGTAAAGTACAAATTCATTCTAAGAAAAGTGGTAAAAGTAAAGGTGTGTCCACGCATTGAGCGGCAAGAGCGCGGCAGCAACATGCGGCGTTTGCAGGACACATTTCTGCCGCGCTCAAGTTAGAACGAAGCCGACTAATGTTTGCGCGGCAGTATTGCGCGGCACACCCAAGACACATTGCGCACTTCAGTTGGCACCAGAACTAAAATGAAACCTGTTGCATGTGACGTAGCTCTGCTTATTATTAAAAAATTGCGGAGTAAGACTAAGAAAAAACATATTATATTTTAATGAGTAAATGCTGGACGAAACTACTTTTTCAATCAATAAATTACCAAATTCATTACCGAATACCAAAATTTTTAAGATTAACTTTAGAAGAGTTTGAATATTTACATAGCCTGGTTGAGCCGCATATTAAAAAAGAAGATACGTATTGGCGTAAAGCAATCACAACAAAAGAGAAATTGGCTTTGCGGTATTTGGTAACAGGAGACTCATATTCTAGCTTACAATACGTGTTTTGTTTTTATTATGGTATTCTTTTTTTCGAGGATCTCATAACTCATAAAAAGATCCATACTTTTCAATTAAACGAATAGATGTTTCGTTGTCCACGTTTGTGCGCAGAAATACGTCCAAACATTAATACTGACGAATGTTTACTAAGAATGTTCGTGCGCGGCAGGCAGCCAGACGCCTTCACATGCAGCTGTCGTCCAATCATAGCGCGGCGGGTCGGGCGCGGCAGCCGCGCTCGATTGCCGCTCAATGTTTGGACACACCTTAAGACATCTTTACATATGACGTGTTTATAGCGAATCTAAATATGCCACCACTAGCAAAAATTATGTAACCTAGCCATTGGATGAAAATATTTATCCTTTATACAGTAACATTTGATTAAAAATTGAATTAAATATTTGTCTTCGTACAGGTTAATAAAATTGCATGAAATAATATGAATTTGGTACCTGTGAGAGTTTCTTTAGGAACAAATAATGCGCCTCATCGACAGTATTGATGCTGGCGAGAGCGGCGCGGTGGATGCATGAGATTGCGTCTTCACTAAACAGTATCATTAAGGGCTTCCTTTCCTTAGTCTGCAATGAAAAACAATAATATAAACAATTAATATTAAAAAATCAGCACAAGATATGCCTTGAACTTAATAAAGTTACATAGTTGCTATTGTCTTGAAATATTCTATTTATATGGTGTCTCAGTAATTTAACTACCATACTCCTGATCATAAGCGTAAGATTGTTCTAAAAGTATATAGAAAGGGAACTAAAGATTATTTCTGGACATTCGACACTACGACCAGTTTGCAAACATGTTGTTCACAGATTATTTATAATTGACATTTATTTAGAGACTTACAGATCCTTTTCTATTGACGACTTGCAGGAGACACTCGGCGGCGGGCAGCTGGAACACGTCGTCCTGCAGCAGGATGCACAGGATCTGCAGCAGCCGACCGTTGTTCATCACCACGTGGTTCGTAGACACCCACTCCACGAAACCTGTCAGGGTTAGGAGCACCACCTGTGAAGAAAATATTATTTTTAATTTTATTTGTGTAGGACATCCAATGGTTGTTATAATACAATAGAACTTAGATAAATAAAATATTAATGAAATAACCTAATAACAACCTTTGAAGGTGGTCACAACTTGCACCGTTTGTGATAAAACAATATGCATGCCACATCAATACATAGTATAAAACAAAGTCGCTTTCTCTGTCCCTATGTCCCTTTGTATGCTTAAATCTTTAAAACTACGCAACGGATTTTGATGCGTTTTTTTAAATAGATAGTGATTCAAGAGGAAGGTTTATATGTATAATACATACATATTATTGTACAGAAATCTATTTGTACCCGGGCGAAGCTGGGCCGGGCGATAGTATTTTTATATACTCGTATTTAAGTTTATAAAATGAATTTGTTTAAATGTTTAAGTTTATACAATGGAAAAAAGTATATAAAAAATTTGAGATAAAATTAAATCAGGCAAAATATTTATACATGGCAAGATGAGTTAACACTAAGTAACTTTTTATTTGCTCAACAAAGTTACTGCAATGCTGGAAAATGCAGTGAGTCCAGACAGAGTCTCTAATGATGTATGCTAACTATCTATTGCCCACTGATGCAACTTTGGAGTCCAGATTGTATCCCAATTTCAGGTATAAATAAACAGTGAGATACTCGCGTAGGTATCTATGGCGGATTTGCAGGATAAAACTGCTTAGCACGTGGAATGATGCGATAAAAATACAACCAGAGTAGCTACAACGCTTAGATTATATACTCGTCTAGATTGAGCAATGCCAACAAACGATGCGCTAAAACTGTCCTCACTTTCTTTGATATGTGTGAGTACCGGTCGTGTAATTATTGTAATCCAACTGTCAAGGTGTGTGTGTTTAGGGATGCCTACTCCAGATTATTAACTTAACTTTTCCCCATTATTTGATAAACAAAATAGCTTAAATAAAATATTTTTTCTTTATTTAAATTAATCATACTTTAATTATATTTATAACGCATTTTAGTAAAAACCATAAAGATCTAAACCCATCTCCTAGTGTTTGTTTCCGAATAGAATTAACTCTTTGGATTTATTGCCTGGGCTGTTATCTGATTTCTGTATTTATGTAAAATATAAATCATCATAAGTAAAATGTTCGGAGCACATGACTGAAGTCTTGTGAGGCTACGAATGGTCTTCTTTTCGTTTCCGCTGTGTAATGTCTGCAGCAATTTGCCAGAGATGCGATTTATTTGAAATACTTCCATTTAAAATGCAAATACAAAATGCAAAATACCTATTTTGTATTTGGCATTTAAATGCCTTTTAGTAAAAAACATTTTGTATTTTATTTGAAATACCTTTTGAGATGTATTTTGCATTTTTAATATTCATTTCAAAATGCAAAATACTTTGTGACTAAGTTTAGTCAATATTGCCAGACCGGTCAAAAAAAATGGAATTAACGAATGACGCTTATAATGCCGCCGAGGGTGCGTTCGGCTGTTCGCGTCATCAACAACTCACAACAGACTCCTCTGCAACCAGTGAGGGTGGTAGTGACAATACTACTATAGACCTAGAAACCCTACAATATTTGAAGGATGAGTGCACAAGTCTAGAGATGCTAAACGCATATCCCACAATAAAAAAAGTATTTTTAAAATACAACACATCCCTACCTAGTTCATCACCAGTAGAAAGACTTTTTTCGTATGGTAGGAAGATTATGAGACCTCACAGAAGAAAAATTAGTGATGATCTATTCGAACAACTGGTATTGGTAAAAAGTGTATTAAATAAAGAAAATTGATGTTTAGACTGTTTAGTCTTTCCTTTTCTTTTCGTAAGTCTAGTTTTTACATTATTTCAAGTGAGTATTATTATTATTAATAACAACAGAATTTATTGATACGCATACTGATAAATATGACCAAAAAGTGCTACTTGGCTCGGCATTGTATCTCTATTCCATTTCTCATGATAAATACCTAAAACAAATAAAAATATCATTCAATTTGGTCAAAAGGCATTTTATTTTGAAAGAGTATTTTGAAAATACCTATTTTGCATTTAGCATTTGAAATACAAAACGTAAAACTATTTGGTATTTTGCATTTGAAATAGGAAATCTGAAAAGTATTTTGCATTTTGTATTTAAATGCTTTTTTAAAACTATTTTGTACATCTCTGCAATTTGCTAGTACGGAATCCGTAGGAAGTCTAAAGAATATTAGAAAGAATTAATAAAATTACTATTAAGTGCATGACATCATGGGTTTCATTCATATTGTGTAGGTAAGTTATTATTTACTCATTAAATAAATAATGCCATTCTTCTTGTTGTTCTTCTGATCGAAATATCATGTAATGATATTTGTGTTTTATCTCCCATAGTTTCAACAAATCTTCCTAGTAATAAATTGACAACACTGGCCAATGAAACTCATCTTCAAAATAACGAATTAAAAGTTCATGTTTTCTTCAAATAATATTGGTTTAACAATAACGTTACCGATAGAAAATGATATTGGTATTATTAAACAGTTTTCCCACATAATTGCGATACAATTCGACAGCACAAACCGGCATAATTAATTATTTTTTGGGAGCACGTTATCCATATGTAGTTCAAATGACACTGACGTACGTGTGAAGCGAGTCTACCAAATTTGGTAGACTTTATTTGAGCCGTGCGGTGAGGTGTGATGTGTCATCTAGGCGAGTATATAATCTAAGCTACAACGTGTCATGTATAAATATCAGGTCTGGTAAATGACAGTAGTCAGTAACAAACTCGTATCGCCCGTAAAACACAACGTGCGTGTGCGCAACAGTCGACGTGTTAAGATACACTATGTTAAGTATTTAGTCTACTATTTTATTATACAGGGTATATCAAGACTGCTACCGAAAACGAAGCCGGGTGGTAGTTTAAGCGACTTTAGACACAATGCAACAGAAAATGTTGGAAAAAAAAGCGACAATTTTTTTTGGTTATTTTTTTCCTAGGTTCGTATTTGGGCGGTAAATGTATATTTCCCTAATATAATAGTGAATACCCTTTTATTTATAAATACTCTAAGGTATAAAAGGGTTTAAATTATTATTTTAGCAATAACTATGGATTTAGCACCCAAAAATGATGATATTTAAAAAATCATTAAAAATAATTGTCGCGTTTCTTTGCGAAATTTTTGGTTGCATTGTATTTGTAATCACTAGAACTACCACCCAGCTTCGTTTTCGGTAGCAGTCTTGATATACCCGGTATAAGATACATACATAAACTAACGACTTTTTCCCAGAACTGAGTTACCCAAAAGGGGTAGGCAGAGGTGCCAGGACACCCACATTTCGCCTTGTATGTTCCGCCCCACGATGCGATAGGTGGCGATCCTATCGCAATATCGGGCACTAATTCCTGACTCTGAGCTGACCATGAATAAAAAAATCCAATATAATTTTGCCCAATCCGAGACTAGAATCCGAGATCTCAGCTTTGTAACCGTACCCTAGTACCACTACGCCACCGAGTCAGTCATTATATAAGATGGAATAATAAGAAAGACTTAGTAAAATATAAGAAAGACCAAAGAATAAAATTACCTGCACAACTCTCTCATTGCTGGCGGCTGCATTGAAGTCTCCAGCGGCGGTTTTCTCCCTGAACTCCTGAACGTGTAGCTCTATGAGTCGCATGAAGAAGGCGAATATCTCCGACATGTTGCTCGTTAAAGCCTGGTAGATGTCCTTACGACGCTGGTGCTGTTCTAGCGTCTGGAAATATAATGAATTTGTAGGATTTGCTTGATGCCAGATATTCGTATCCTACTGTATAGCGACCACCATCCGCAGTGGTAAAGATTATTCATATGGACCATGCATGCGACGTGTTTTGAGTTCAACTGGGAATTAGGATATACTAATGGAATGTATCTCATATGAGAGAGGCCACCTGGGTAGGTACCATCGTAATGTCTATTTCTATCGCCAAACAGTAGTGTGAAGTCGTTTTAGTGCCGCTGCCGAGGAAAAACTATCTTTCGTCAATTAATACTCTACCTTTACTGTACTGCACCCAACCAATATCAAGTGCATTATGGTCATTTTGCAGTACAAGCATGAAATGAGGATTTTGCTACGAACTAGCAAGTTAGATTACATACAAAATATATTTTAGGATGGCTCTGATAGATTTTGAATCTATTAAATGACATTTGCAACAGCAAGAGTGCAATAGATTTTTAAAACAACAATTTAACTCTGTTTATAATGGTAGAACGGTTCATGCATATCATGATAAACAATAATTATTTCTTGTTACTAAATAAATGAATCCCAGTTCGTGACATATTAGATGCGGTTTCTGTGAAATTGAATAACTTAGACATTATACCAAGGGCTTAATTTAAATAACTAACGTGTAGGATGTATGACAAATATACTATGGTATATGAGGTGATATAAATATTCATTATAATTATAATAATATAAATATTGATGGATCACATCATTTAAGATCAAGGTTGGTGTGTTAATTGATAGCTGCAGTGCTGATAAACTATCATATTAGAAGATATTTTAAATCGATCGAGCTTTCATGTAGTTCATTAAAGCTGCGGCACCAATGGGCCAACCCGGTTGTATGCACGTTTTTAATAATAACAGAAAACCTGCAAAATAAGTAGAAGTTAGACCATTGTGATTTGTTCAGATCGGATTGTCATTAATCCTATACAGTTAGTGAAAGGATATTCCTATGTGCACTGTTCTCTCTCTCTCTCTTTCTCTCGTGAGTCACAGGAAGTCCACTGCTGAACATAGGCCAACCCCAATGATCTCCACATTGACTATTGGAAGCAGCCTGCATACAGCGAATTTCTGCAACCTAAACCAGGTCGTCCGTCTACCTTGTAGGTGGACGTCCGACACTGAAAAATCCGACATACCTACATAGTGGCAATCTTGACTCCCAATCAGTAAATAAATAACACCCAACAGTCACATACATAGCCACCACACTAAGATCGAGTCTTGTGTCGTGGGTATTAGGAACTACGAGAGACTTTTCGGTCTCACATTACCCAGACCCGAAAGAAATATAAGTGGCTCGCACAAACATTTCTCTCGGTGCGGGGATCGAACCCGCGGCCTCTCGTTTCACAGGCGGCAAGTTAAAATTTAAGTCGGGAGGTAAAGATATTCTGATATAAGCAATATGTGGGTGGTTAGTACTCGATCGTGAACCTATAATACTAGACGTTTGAAGGTCAGCACGTCGCAGTGACATCATGGCTGCAAGTTGCATTTTTTATTCCTTGCTAAAAATATGTACTGTTGATGCGTGAAATTACACCAAGGTCGATTTTAACGTGACGGCAGTATTAGCGCAACGCTTATAATTTTAATTTATTTTATATATTTTATTATTGAAATAGGCACACCAACGACATGTATTTTTAACATTTTCTAATAATACAATCATAGACAAACTACTGATATACAGAGCAATTAAAGGTGTACACAACATTTTTTTTAATATATCTGCATTATACCTATTATTCAGCAGTATCTATAAACCAGTTGCTTAGATCCGCGTGGCTGGGTACTACCGCAATGTCTATTTCTCCCGCCAAATAGCAGTGTAAATGCACGGTTGTGTACCAGTTTGAAGGACATTGTAGCCAGAATAACAACTAGACATATTGAAACTTAACATCTTATGTCTCAGGATGGCGAGGGCAACAGAATGCGAAGCAATGCTTTGGAGTTCATGGTGGTGTTTGGTTTGCTACTGTCCATGAGCGGTCGTATCACTTACCATCAGGCAAATGGCATGCTAGTCTCATCTCTAACCATTTACAGTAAATAAAAAAAAACAGTTTCAAATTAATGTCTCATTTCATAATAGATAAGTTAACAAACGAGTGAATGTGACCATGTGTTGAGAAAGTGTGCTACGTTGCATTTCGTATGATAAGCTTTGTCGGTCAAGGAAATGTACACTTATGTGACGCTAATCACTACATTGTAATTGACTCGTGTAAGTTATTAATAGTACTGCTAATTGATTTATGCTTCCTAAACGCTCTCCACACCAAACCCGCCTGAAAATGTCTGCAACTCTTTGTTTGCAGGCTAGTCGGCGGCTTCACACATAGCAAATCGAACTTTATGACGATAACAATCCATTGCTTCATGATTCTACTTACGCTTTCTAGAATAGCTGTACTATACATCCAAATTTTAGAAAACTCACCTGCAGGGTAGCAACATCTTCAACCAGTCTTAAAAACACATGCAGTACAATTTGTGTCTGCTCGTGTCCCCTGGCACACGCGTCGCTGAGTTCAGCGAGTAAGGTAGGCCACTGCTGCGGCCACTCGCGCTTGATCATCTCCACTATCACCCGCGCTAGAGCGTCGTTCAGGTGCCGCGTCTCCCAACCACCCATGTACAGGAGTTTCATCGCGTTCTCCTAAAAATGTATTTAAATTAACTTGAAGCTGTTCTTCATCGAATTTGTGTGGTCAACCACGTTTTCATTGTATATATTTTATTATTCTTTACTGCAATCATACAATATTAAACAAATAAAATTAAAGAGTACAGTTGGCGGTCTTATCGCCCTAGGCGATTTCTTACAGACAACCTTTTTATATAGCTACATCTCTGATCATTCCATCCATCCTGTGACTTCATACAACATTGCAAACAAATAATAAACTTAACATTATCATTATCCATGTAAAATCTTTAAGAAATATAATTATTTAACACATAAAAGAAAGCACTGAGATCTAACAGGTCTTTGCAAACTATTCATGATTTCTTAATTTGCAGATTGCAGCTCAAAGTTCAGAAATACTTATTGGACTTAACATGTTTGCATTTATCACACACCAGGCACTGGTTTTCCATACAAAATAATATGTTTGAATACTAAATGGTACTAGTTGGTACTTATAATGACCCACAGACTATTGACACAGGTGAGAAGTATGTACATAAATACTGATTTTGTTATTTTCTTATATTTATGTTAGATGTTCTTAAAACAACCATTATCTCAACAACTGTAAATTGTTCAGAATAGCACTTAATAACTCAGCATTTATGTTCATTTTTGCCTATATTATATACATAAAACACATATTTCATTGAATATATACAGGGTGGACAAGAAAACGGCGCACCTGCGAATATACATTATAGTATATGGTGAAGGAATCTTAATTAAGACGGATTTGCATGGCGCTAGCGAATATTAAGAAAGATGCCGAGAAAAATAAACTAACGTTACATATGCTAACCCTTAACACATTACGCTAAAGTGATTGAACCTTACAACTGAACGGTAGACACTCAACAATAAATAAGCAGAGCTAATTATTTACTTATAAGTCGTGCGATTGTTTGCATAACGCTCAGGGTACATAAAAAAGATATTAAATTAATACTGTCAACAGTCACATACATTAACCCCACACTAACAATAAGATACAAATCTTGTGTCGCGGGTATTAGAAAAATAATTATGGTTCACGGAGATTATTTGTCTCGGGGCAGGAACCGAACCCGCGGTCTCTCATTTCACAGGCGGTTCTTACCAACTGCACCACGGAGGCCGTCGGTGACTCATATGGGCTGGTTAGTTGTCATTAATGACCACTAAAATAGTTAACTGACCTTGTAATGTAAACCGTAATGACCTTGATAGGCAAGGATGGAAGCGCAGGATCCGCCAAAACCCGCACGAAAACACTGTCACAGTTTGGTAGCACAAATCACTTTTTCTTTTACATTTCACATAACACAAGTTACATCAAAAGCTATCAAATTGGGTAATGTTCAAAGCATAGTGAAATTAATAAAATTTACTCAAAATAACTGAAAACGAATTTACAATAATATGCACACGACTAATACATGCACACGCGATCGCAATCCGAATTCAACTAATAAAAAATAAATTATTATTTTGATTTTTGAAAGATAAAGGCCTGTTCACATTGGATACAAAGCTTTCCTATTTGAGTTCATAATAATTCATCTGAACAATTAGTATTAGTACTGTATCAGCACATATACGTGCCACTGCAGGGCACGGGGTCTCCAGTGCAGTAAATTAGTAGTTAGTGTTTATTGATTTCACTAATTTTATCTCACAGAAGTCTCATATGCAAATTCTATGCTATAATGGTAGACATTTCTCTAGTTATAAGAATTTAGAAGACATTTTATCACTTTAAAGTAACATTATTTTCAAAATACATTAAAGTAATGTTAAATACAATAATAAGCTAAGTAAATAGGCAATTTGTAACTGACTGGATCGGTTGATGACATATTTAAATAATATTATAAGCTCTTGAGCAAGTAAGGACCATTCTATCAGTCCAATAAGATCTTTATTGTTTTAACGTAACTTTTACGTCGGAGTACTTAACCATATTTAGTTATATCAAGTGTGTAGTGTGAGCACACCTCAAGATGTCGGGCTTCCTTTGCAAAATGCTAAAAGTTACCGACAAAGAAGTTGCCGCCTTTCGGTTCGCACTCACAAAGGGCGGCGGCAACCTCAAAGGAAGAATAATCGAGCCGTGTTGGATCCGACGAAGTACACTATGACCGGCGGCTTCCTTTGACTAATAGGGCCGAATTGGGCCATCATTTTAAAATTCTTATTTTGTATTAATCAGTGTCATCAGATTATTTTTTCGATGAATATTAATTATTTAGATAATTTAAATGTTATGTAGGTATTACCAAAACTTTTCTAATTATAATTAAATTCGCAATCTTACATGATTTAAGCGATGACGAAATCACACTATCTTGGTATCTTTCAGTTTGGATTTTGACACTAAGGAAAATAATGACAAACAAAATAGTCAATCCATACACGATGCAACTGCACCTAAAGTTATTATGTTGTTAATTTATTGACGCTGAAATCTAAGTACGTCCCTGTTTAACTGATTGATTTATTTGAAATGAAACAAAAAATATCCTTTTTTGAAGTTAGAAAAGGATAAATTATACAGCTAAGAGTTCATGACCTTATCCATTTGTAAACAACGGTTAAAGCGATGTCTAAGAAAGTTTTGATGCTGTTAAAAATGGTTTTCGTGGTATATTTCGTTAACCGTTCAATTAACGACAAAACGAAAAAATACGTATGTGTTTAAATCTTGTTCTTCATCCATTCCAACTGGTTTTATGCGAAAAAGTGGTGATTAAACTTAAAACTTTAAACGGTCATAACTTAGGTTATAAAACGAATAGGTATTTTCCAAATATATTTTTTTTATTATGATATTAATATTATACCCTTGTATCCAACTGAGCAAGTGCGCCATTTATTTGCGCTCCCTGTATAGTACTAAATGGATTGTCTAGTAGGTGCCTTAATGTTTCCATGTGCAATTCAATTCATTACCTTGATAAAAATCTTCTCGGCCTGTGTGATTTGTGTCCATCTGTACTTGACTGTGTGCTCCATCAACTGGAGCCCGCAGTGCTTTACAACAGGAGAGTACTGACTGCCGCTTGCCAATATTAAGCCAGCCTGGGCACACCATGGTGAGCTCTCTTTGAAACTAAAACAAACATGTGCAGTTACAACATAATTACATTGTTGGTAGGATAAAAATAAATAGTAACCATTGTAAAATGACTTGAGTTAATGTTATTAGACCATTGGGATTCTTGGGAAAAGACAAAGGTCTAAATTTAACAATGTATTGTCCATAGTATAATCTAGGGAATGATTTGGTAAAAAGCAGTAAAAAGAAAATGAGCAAAACTACAAAACTAAAATTGAAGCAATAAAACAGTAGAGTTTCAATATGAATGACTTCATATTAATTCCTATGTTTCTCTATTTAACTTAATGCCGAATGAAATACTATACCGGGTATATCAAGAGTGCTACCGAAAACGAAGCCGGGTGGTAGTTTTAGTGACTACAAACACAATGCAACTAAAAATTTCGCTACGAAACGCGACAATTTTTTTTTATTATATTTTAAATATCATCGAGTTTAGGTGGTGAATCCATAGTTTTTGCTAAAATGATAATTTAAAGTCTTGCACACCATAGCGTCTTTAAAAATAAAAGGGTGTACACTATTATTTAAGAAAAAACTATGTATTTACCATCCTAATACAACGATAGAAAAAAAATAACAAAAAAGAATTGTCACAATTTTTTCCACAAAATTTAGTTGCATTATGTCTGAAGTCACTAATACTATCACCCAGCTTCGTTTTCGGTAGCAGTCTTGATATACCCTGTACCTATGCTATTTGATTACTAATGAAGTTTCACAAGGGTTTGGTTTATTTAAATTCTTTTACACGAACTTTTCACAAGCGTTGTAGGCCTGGCTGCGTGCTTCGTGGGAAGCTGCTGGGTTGAGTGTGAGCTCCACTGCGCGGCTCAGCTCATCAGCTATCAGGGCCACCTCCCCACCGACTTCCACACCCACTCCCCCCACATTCATTGTGCTTCAATCTCACTGTATGGAATAAAGGAATCAATATAACTTAAACTAATAATTCAGTTTTAACTCATTTAAAGTCTTAACAGAACATCAAACTGTATCTGTATTTAATTTTTTTATTTTATTTTTGCTGTGAATGGCGAGACGAGCATGCCGTTCGCCTGATGGTAAGTGATGCAACCACTCATGAACAGTAGCAAAACCAAACAACACCTTGAATTACAAAGCAATGCTTGGCATTCCACTGCGGTCGCCATCCTGAGACATAAGATGTTAAGTCTCAATATGTCCAGTAGTTACTCTGGCTACAATATCTTTCAATCCGAAACACAACAGTGCATTTAAACTGCTGTTTGACGGGAGATATAGACATTGCGGTGGTACCCACCCAGGCAGCATCTCACATATGAGAGACCTACCACCAGTAAATTTTAGACATATTTTGCATTACTTTACAATCTAGTATTCTTCTTCTTCTACCTGGCGTTATCCCGGCCGGTGCTAGTATTAAGAAAGTAAATATGTAAATCATTATGATAGGTTAAACAAAGTTACCTATTGTTCTAACTGACAACATGTAATGTATGTGGTCTACAGGAACCAAATATATAAATGTACAAAACTAAATGAAATGTGTATGCACTCAGTTAAACTATTCTATCCTCAGTTGCACTATTCATAGGGTAATTCTTTTGTTCAATGTTAATTGACGCATGACATTTACATGTAAATGAATCTATGACTGAACATAATACAAATTATATTAAAACTGAAAGGATTTTTGGTTTATGAGCATGTTTTTATTTATAAAAATAACACTTATAAGTATAGCTTTCTAAACAGGAGCAATATAGGTGACTAAATTCATACCTAATGATTGTTAAATTATTGTGTATTAATGTAATGGTGATGTTCAACTAATTCTTTGAACTTCTGATTATTTTGTAGGAGAAAATTATTTTTGTATTCTGACATAATGCATCAAGTAAATCAAGGTCACAGGGAACAACGGTTAAGGATAACGAGATTTTAGAATGTGAACAAAATCAATTTATTCTTTGTGTGTGTGTGTGTAATAAAGTATAAGGCAGTACACTGCAATATACAAAGCATATGTTTACATTAGTTTATTTAGCCCAATATATTAGATTATTTTCAAGGGCACAATACAAATGCATCTTGCTCATAGACTCTTTTCACACCTCAAGGTATCAAGTGATGCAACAAGTATGCAAAAATAGGATGCAAGTTCAGAGAAATAAATATTTTCTACTCACCAACTTCCTTCAGTGAAATAATCCCCATAGAACGCACTTTTACTTCATGTTCCTTGCGTCACAATACTGTAATGAATTAAAGAAATATATCTCTTTAAGACGAAACTTGAAAGAATTTACGTGCAATTAAAAAAGACCACATCCACCCGGTGTAGGCATATGACTAAAAAACATTAATTTAAGGTAATTTCGATATACCTACGCATTTCAATTTTATAGTACGAAAGTTAATATTATTTTCAAATTCACTGAATGCAAATTCCGTGACGATTATACGAAAAACATGGAAATTAAATTCAAAATATTAGAAGTACCTCGTGTCGAATGAAAAAGGAATTTGGCCATAAGTTTTTTTTTCATCTACAAGTTTGTTTGCTTGCTATCACAGCTTGCTATACATTTCAAGCATAAATTGGCTATTTTAGTCGATTAGTTCATGTAAAAAACATAATTATTGTCTATAGTTTTTGTTGTGACTTGTATCTGTCATAATATGCTAATTCAAATTCGAATTGTATCGGAATTACGAATATTGGACTTTGAAGATACGTTTTAATGCAATTTCTGAATTTTGAACTATATTTTCGACGTGCATGAATAATCATTTATAAACAATGGATAGCAAAACATCGTACCCGGAACCTTGCTTGGAGAAACAGTTGAAGGGACACAGGAATGGAATAACATCACTTTATTTTAGCCCAAATGAACAGCAAATAGCCAGTGGTTCGTTAGACAACAGTGTCCTGGTAATATATTTGTATTTCAACTGTACTAAATGTAACATAATATGATTATGTTCATCCACGTTTTTGACGTTGTTTATTCTTTTGAAACAGAAACAAGACAAAGTTCGAAGAATTCTCAAGAAATTCGAATTAGATGATGATCTATCATGTTCTGAAACCAGATGTGAATACCTAATATGAAAATCTTTTCTTCTTTATTTTTCATTACTCCACATCTGAATATTTGTTACAGTTATGGGATTTACGAGGTACAATGCGTAGCTACAGATTTCAGGGCCATGACGAAGCAGTGATGGATGTGACATTCTCCCCATCTGGGAAATATATGGCATCTGCATCAAGAGACAAAACAGTAAGGCTGTGGGTACCTACTGTGACAGGAAGCACTGGTACATTCAAAGCACACTCACAGACTGTACGATCAGTGCAATTCAGTCCTGATGGAACAAAGGTATTTAATGAATGAACAGTATTTTTATCAAAAACTGGAGATAAACTAAGTTTTAAACTACTTTCAGATGTAGAACAGACCCTTGCTTATTGATTAGTTCTACAATACATACAATAAATTTGTCTGCAGCATAATGTAAAAATCTTCATATCATTATCAATCATCTTGTTTCAGATACTCACTGCATCTGATGATAAAATAGTAAAACTATGGTCAACTGATAAACACAAATTCATTTCATCATATGTAGGCCACACCAACTGGGTGAGATGTGCCCGTATTTCTAATGATGGTTCAGTCATAGCATCCTGTTCTGATGACAAAACTACCAGACTCTGGAGTTTGGACTCTGGAGAGTGTATCCATACTTACAAGGATCAGAAGAGCCATGGAATGCATTTGTCGTGGCATCCATCTGGATGTTATGTAGCTGTTGCCACTTCACAGGGAAATGTTAAGTTGTATGACATAAGGACACACAACCTTGTTCAGTATTATAGGTAACACCTAAAATTATTTACTACGCTAACTTTTACTTTGAGGTATTGTTTTTTAGTTTCTGGTGCTTTAAAATATTTACACTAATAGTAAGTTTTATTTATATGAATTATGTTACAATAAATAATAATATCAATGATTGTTTTACAGGTCAAATTAAATATTATAATATAGCATTCTTCCAAAATACTCCAAATCTAGTTTACTAAATAGATTAATAAGTTATAATTCATTGTTAAAGTACCAAGTATCAATATAGGTAGTGGTTAGTGAAAATACATAATGCTACCTGTATATTACGAGTATAAAATTTTCCTATTGTGATCATTATCTTAATTTTATAAAAATGTTGTTTTTCAGTATTCACAATGAAGCAGTGAATCAAGTTGCCATCCATCCTAGTGGAAGTTATATATTAACCGGCAGTAAGGATGGAAAAATGAAGGTATTTTTATAACAAATTTTTAATAGGTTTTTACACAAGGTTGTTATGCATAACGTGACCATTTATTTTTTGTGCCAGAGCGGGACATCTATTGAACGAAATAATAATAAAGTTTTTACAAGTTTTTATAAGATAAGTGTGAAGCTCTGAATTTTCTGAAAATCACAAATTTCGTAATCAAAATAGATTTAATTACTACAGCACTCAACTGTGTTTTATCACTTGTCCATATTTTGTTAATGTGAGAAAAAGCTCTTTCGATAGGTATGTTACCTCTAGGCAGGCTCATAACGTACGCAATCATTGTGGAAAAGTTTTATAAATCAAGATTGAATTTACGAAAGTGCTGAAATAATTCGACCCTACCGTTTTTAAGCATTAGTTCGGTAAAGCATTCGAGCGGGAAATACATTTTAAATTATCGTTTGATCTGTTTGCAAAAGCGGGACTATTTCTGACTTGAGGCCCACAGTGAGAGGTCACGTCTCGGTGCCGTATGTCATCACTGGTAACACACAACTATCGAAGATTTTCGATTTTAGGCACTGAGGTATTTTGGACGAGAAGACGTCGCGAAGTTTCCCGAACGCTGCCGCTGCTGTTTTATCATTCTTAGCTCCCCATGCCTTAGTACCGGTTTGGCACCCGTCATAGCCATCGCGGTGACTAAGGGCGCCGGGCACTTGGGGCCTAGTTATGTTTATGTGATTCATAAAGGGGGGTTGGACCTTAACTCGCCACGCTGGTCCAGTGCGTGTTGGCGAGTCGCCATATCCTCGTTTGTTGGTCAAGTGTGGTGGGTGTAAGGGGGCCCATACACCCACCATCCACCATCTTTCGGGACCCAAGCCAACCTCACCTGCTCGCGGTACACCCTGTTTTATCATAAATGGTAGTAGGTATTTAATGTTTTATAATTATTACTTAATTTACAGATATTAGACTTATTAGAAGGACATCCAATATATACACTAAGTGGTCACAGTGGATCTGTAAATGCAGTCAGTTTTTCACCCACTGGTGAAACTTTTGCTTCAGCTGGTGAAGACAAATTGGTAAGTATTTAAGTCTTGATTATAGTTATGTTTCATTGAAAGTATATTTCACATTTGTGAATGACTGACATGAGATGTAAAATAAAATGATGTCTAATAATACCTATCAGTTTGTGCAGGTGTGTGCACAATCCATATTCATACTAAACTCATTTGCAAAAAAAACGGGCACCTAAGCAATGAACCATTTCAAATGTTACTATTGGTTTGTTTGATAATTATAGGTAGTTTTACTTTCACAATTTTGTAAATTAATAAGCAAATAATCGTTTTAATGCTAAAGTTCACTAGTAGTGTATGCTCGCTAGTAGTGCATATGCTCGTGAAGTAAAAGTTAACAAAGATTTTTGTTTGTTTTTTCTTTAATAAAGTAAAAGCAGATAAATGTTTAGTATCGAGTGTGACCCCCTCTAGCTGAAATCACAGCTTGAATTCGTCTGGGTATGCTAGTGAGGATATCCCGGATACTTGCTTGCGGAAGCGTTCCCACTCCGCGGTAATCACATTCTTCAGCTCTCTGATGGTCTGCGGAGCCGGTTGTACTGATCTCACGCGTCGTTTCAGAACGTCTCAGACATGCTCTATAGGATTGAGGTCGGGACTTCGAGCTGGCCAATCCAAACGACGAATGGCGACCTCTTGCACATACGCTTCCACATCGCCAGACCGGTGGGCGCGAGCGTTGTCGTCCATAAAAATTGAGTCTTCGCCTAAAGCGGCCAATGCGGGTTGTGCATGAGGAATTAGAACTTCCGTTATGTATCGATATCCAGTCAGTGAGCCGTTTTCAATGAAGACTAACTCTGTACGATCCATTGAATTTATTCCTGCCCAAAACATAACAGAGCCCCCACCATAAGGTGTGATTTCTTCAAAACAAGCCTCTGCAAAGCGTTCTCCTCGTCTTCGTAGCACTCGCCGACGTCGATCTTCACCGAACAGAGATATCCTGGCTTCATCGGAGAACAATACCCTATTCCAGTCTTCTTGAGTCCATGACTCACAATTTCGAGCAAACCTAAGCCTGGCAACTCTGTGCTCACGGAGTAACTTAGGGCCGTGGGCCGGGCGATGACTGCGTATATTGGCCGCGAGAAGCCTCCTCCTGACCGTCCATAGACTAATATGCACATTTCTTACTTCTTCGAGGTTGTTCTTAAGGTCCACGTACGAAGACTTGCGATTTCTCAATGCGCGACTCACAAGAAAACGATCATCCCGTAGTTGGGTACATGGTTTTCTACCAGAACCAGGCTCAATCCTATAGAGCATGTCTGGGACATTCTGAAACGACGCGTGAGATCAGTACAACCGGCTCCGCAGACCATCAGAGAGCTGAAGAATGTGATTACCGCGGAGTGGGAACGTATTCCGCAAGCAAGTATCGGGGATATCCTCGCTAGCATACCCAGACGAATTCAAGCTGTGATTTCAGCTAGAGGGGGTCACACTCGATACTAAACATTTATCTGCTTTTACTTTATTAAAGAAAAAATAAACAAAAATCTTTGTTTACTGGTGGTAGGTCTCTCATATGTGAGAGGCTGCCTGGGTGGGTACCACCGCAATGTCTATTTCTCCCGTGAAACAGCAGTTTAAATGCACTGTTGTGTTTCGGATTGAAGGATATTGTAGCCAGAGTAACTACTGGACATATTGAGACTTAACATCTTATGTCTCAGGATGGCGAGCGCAGTGGAATGCCAAGCATTGCTTTGTAATTCAAGGTGTTGTTTGGTTTTGCTACTGTTCATGAGTGGTCGCATCGCTTACCATCAGGCGAACGGCATGCTCGTCTCGCCATTCACAGCAATAAAAAAAAAAAAACTTCACGAGCATATGCACTACTAGCGAGCATACACTACTAGTGAACTTTAGCATTAAAACCCATAAATTTTACCAAAATTTTATGATAATACTGACGAAAACGATTATTTGCTTATTAATGTACAACATTGTGAAAGTAAAACTACCTATAATTATCAAACAAACCAATAGTAACATTTGAAATGGTTCATTGCTTAGGTGCCCGTTTTTTTTGCAAATGAGTTTATTTAACAATAACATATATAAATACACCCAATAGTCATATACATAGTATGGACTCCCACATTAAGATACAAGTCTAGTGTACTTTTCAGTCTCACAACACCCAGACCCAAAAAAATGTTTGTGCCTCACATATTAGTTAGCCTCTCATTCGAAAGCTAGTGTTTAACCAGCTGTGCCACAGAAGGTGTAATAATTGTACTATAATACCAGAGGTAACTAAAATCTGCTTCATTTCACAGGTGTTCCTATGGAAAACAAATTTTACTGAGCAAAGTGACATGAAGGAGAATATAGCACAAAATGCATCAACAGTACCTAGATCAGCTTCTCAGATTTCCAAGTCATCCACTGCACGAAAAGAGAGAAATCAGGTTGTCAATAAAAGATAGCCTATATGAATTTGTAGCTTTGGTGTAGATATTTGCAAATATATTTTATATTACTGTATAAATACATAAATTATTGCTCTCCCCATCAGGATTATGAAACAATTGCAACCAAGTGCCATATAGCTCTAGAAAAACTTGAATTCAGAGATAACTGCAATTTATTTACATTGAAAAAATCTTAGTCTCTTATGGCATAACACTAATGCTATTTGTCTATAAATTAGGCAAGACTCTGGTACCTCTGCTATCATTCTATGAAGTATCCTGTTATAACATTTGTTCATATGGATGATGCTCCAGAATCAGCCCAGGGTACTGTGGTACAACCAACTTTTCCAGAACCAAATGCAAACAGTACCCTAAATGAGCAAGCTACATTGAATCATACACCAAGATTAGTGAAATCTTTGCCAAGGAATTTTGCTCCCAATTCCATCTACAAGAGTGTCAGTGTCCAGCTCCCAAGCGAATCGGAAGAGTTTTCTTCTTACAGTGTGGGGCACATGAGCCACATTCCACGCACACCACCAAGTCCTGCTACCTATACCATACCTTCAATTATAGATAAGTCTACATCAACTGTGTATGATCATGAAGAGGACCTGTTCGGCATGATCAAACTGAAAGATAATGATGTATGTTACACAAGTGGCACTATTGAATGGGTTGGAAGGAAGAGAAACTTTCCAATTAATAGTGGTTTTAAAATTATAAATGGAAATAAACATGCTACTGAGCCACTTATTAAGAAAGTAAAGATTTCCAATAAAACAATTAATGATGAAAAAGGCATTATAAAGGATTGTGATTGTGCAGATGTATTACCTACTGTAAATGCCATTGTAGATCACCTTAATGCATTGCATGAGGCAGTTGACTTAGTTGATTTGAGACTTAATGCTTTAGAAAATGTTGCAGAATGCAATTGACTAGGTCTTCAGTAACATCTATATGCCTAAGTGGTTGAAGAATTTTATTATGTGTAGTTTTATTATTTCAATTCTATGCAGTATTCTTTATAAATTAGACATGGAAGAGTTTATTTGCAAAAATATAATATATTTCATTAGAAAATGGTATATAATCTTTAGTTAATTAACAATATCTTGAAATCATTGTACACTCTTTTCAACAGTCTTATACATATTATACAACAATAATTATAAAATGCCAAATGAAGCATAGGCAATTAAAAATGTAACATCTAGTTTCTAGCTTATGAATTCAATTTAAATATCTCCCATTAATAAGGTTACATGTTAATACTAGAGTGAATGCCTGCCTCATCAACACTGACATTTCTTTAATCTTTTATTACTTAATTTATGGTTACTCTGTACCTATGTAAGTTGTTTTTTTGCCAGTTTTCTTAATAACATCGAGTAACTGGTCTGCACTGAGAGAAGAAGTAACAGAAACCTTTTGTTCCGGGAGGCTTATAGATATGTCGTCTACTCCTTTTCCTTTCAACCTGTTGAGCACTCGTTCTACGGCCCCTGAACAACCCTCGCATGTCATTTCTACATTGAATATGTGCGTCTGGAAAAAGGATATTATTATTATATTTCTTTCGTGCAAAAAAACATAAGTTGTATAAAAATGGTTTACCGATGACATGATGCCAATTGCAGCCCGTCCTTTGTCCACGTAAAACTATTGAAGAAACCAAAGAAGAAACCTCAAGTTTTGAAAGTCAGCACGGCAACAATGCAATTTGTAGTTAATTTTCGGGCGTTATCAAGGTAGTTTATATTATCACGTAAGATAAAACGTTCAGCATGAGTGCTTGAGATGACTGGAATTTGATACATAATCGGATTAGGAGATTTTAAGTTTTAAGTAATTCGATAAAAGCTCGATATCATAACATTCATGTACGGAACGTAATGTCCTAAGACTCAGGAGGACATTGACCTTTGATCATTGTAAGTCGACCGAGTCAGCATTTAGTCGATTCAAGAAGTAGCAATAGTTTAAATCGACTAGGCTTATTATTTCGGAAATCTCCGGATTTGTTATCTGTTATTAACCCGTGTGCTGTCATGGTGCCGTATGTCCGTGGGTTTTATTATTTTCAACTATTTTTCGTGAAATCATGTTAATTTGTTCACAAATAAAAACATGTCACTAAAAGAAAGTCTTATAGAGCTAGGCTGGTAAATATGAATTGGTTAAATAGTGAATTTAGTGCAATAAATGGAGTTTTTAATTTCATCTAAATATTTTATTTTTCCAGGCACTTGAGCCAAGAAGGTATTGATACAATAAGTGAAAATGGTCAAATAGAAGATGTAAATATTCTGAGCCAGAAGGCATTAGATGTGAGTAATATTCTTATAAGATTTGGGGTCTTTGGACACGGTCTCATTCATCAGCCCTAGATTGAATTCTTGTTCTTTTTCAGTACGACTTGCGAGATATAGGCGACGCAGCGTTGCCAGAGGACTTTACGAAAGACCCCTCTAGGCTAGAAAAACCTGTGATAGTTCAAATTCAGAAGGTACGAAATGTGTCGGCGCCTAAGGCCAACGAGGAGTCTACATCCGCTCCTCGAATGCTAAAACTGACACTTCACGACGGAAAGTCGACGTGTACAGGCGTAGAGATAAGTCCTATAAGCAGTTTAAGTATAAACACTCCACCAGGAACTAAGTTAATGTTAAACAATGAAGGCCTTGAGGTGAACCATGGAGTAGTGTGGCTGACACCCAGTGTTATAACTGTGTTGGGAGGGAAGGTGACGCATATGATAGAGAAATGGGAGCTGAACAGGAGTCTGGCCAAGCATACCAGGGGTAAGCAATTGCCACTAATTTCTTAAAATTTACTAGCTCTTTCATTATATATCATTGCTTCATTGGTACTGATGGTACTATGGATTTTCTTAGATTAGATTTTCTCTTTTAGTGTTTTACTTCTCAAGGAAACTTCACAACATGTATGCTAATGTGCTAGACATATTTATGTAATTTTTTTCAAGAACACATTATGTTACACTTTTTAACTGTAATTTATATAAATTTAAGCATTAAATAAAATATATTGTCACAATTTAATTTCTAAATTTAGTGGAATCCATATCCTATAGGCATTTTTTCAAACATGACAGGTCATTGACAGGTTAATAGGTAACCCACTCATGGAAACGAACATGTGTTTTAACTGTTACAGTTAACAATTATAAATTAGTTGTTCTTAATTTTTGTAGTAATAAAGTCATACATTTTAATTTACTTCAACATATTCAGTGGAAGTCCCCTATGTCAGTATTGCAGTATCTATCAGTCACTTGTGTATATTTTTCTGGTGGGAAACAATGATTACACAAATGGCAAACACTATCAATTATATCTTTTTAATCATTTTGCTAAATCTCATACTACATATTTCGTGATTTCAAATGTTATGTCAATGGCGATGATTAATCTGAGCAATGCTTTATTCTTGCTTATGCTTGCTACAATTTCATTTTGTTACTTATACATTTGTTCTCATCTTAATGTACTAATAATAAAAGTGAATCTCATATTTGTGGTTAAATATTGATTGTGTTGAAGAAAGTTACAGAAATAGAATGTTGAATGTAAATTATTCATATTATATCTCAGTCTTAAAATTAGCACTATCCTTATTATCAGTGAGATACATACAACTAGTAAATTACAAAAAAAAAATTAGGCCCTCCCTGTGGTCTGGGGTTGCCAGAATGCTGCCATGGTTTTCCCTGCAAGTTGTAGAGGCGATCTATAGGGTTCATCGGGGTTGCTGGGAATTCTCCGAGAAGTACCATCGAGCGCGTGGTCTCGTCGCCGTCACGGACGCCCATAACATTTTAACGACAGCCATTATAAAGCCTCTTATAATGGAAGTACCACTATTGGTTTAGCGCCCTGCGATTACGAGGACGTAAACGGTGTGCTCTTCACCCTGGGATATCCAATGCGGATCATTAGTGTTCGAATAAATAGCAAGAGCAATGACATCGCAAGTGAAGTTGATAATAGCATTTCACAAGTTATTCTATAAATATGCAAAATTTTGCGATTTGCGATTGTGATTTATAAAACCGCTCGGTTTAATTTTTTATTCGATCTCGGGTTATCTATGGAGGAGTGAGTTTTTTTTACTAACCCAAAGAAGAAACTGAACAGTCAATTTTGTGTGAGTATTTAGATGCGAAAAATGGTTATAATATATGTTCAGTTATTTTGTTTATAAATTCTGTGGGGGGCAATTAGCAATAGCAGAAATATAGAGCATGCTAAGGCTTCAAAAATGACAAGGTGTTGATGTTAATTTGTACTAGCAATAATTCCTATTACTACTGCTCATAATTCGTGTGACAGTCACTGTGGTATTTTAATTAGTTTGCTGGTGTAGGTTTTGTTTGGGACCTAGCTAGGTTACAACATGTGCAATGTGTGGGGCTGGAAGGCCAGTGACACTGACATACCCGTTTCGGCGCCCGCCGGGATACCGAAATAGGAGCTTAATAGTTTTTCCTCTCGTAAAAAAAAGGCCTGCAGTGCCCATTAATTGTTAGTGCCTTGGGCAGCTGCCCAACCATGCTCTACCATAATGTTCTGCTACTGTTAAATCCACAGGTGTCATAGGAGCAGATGGTGGACCGCCACCATGGATTCCATTTGGACAAAGGCTGGAAGCTTTGATGGTAGATAAACAATTCAAAAGCCTCCAGGAGGCCAATAAGCAGGACAATGCAGAATTTGAAGCTCAAAGGAAAGGGGCCATTGCTGAGGCACAAAGAATGTCCGGTGTTAAGAAGGTAACTACAATTTACTGTATTTATTGTTTTTAATTTGATGCAGGTTATTTTATGTCTATATATATTTTCAGGTGTTTGGAGGTGGCACAAAACCTCTGCTTGATGCAAATGTGCAGAAGATTGTTGATGCAGGTTTCACTGAAGAACAAGCTGAGAACACTCTTAAATACACTAAAAATAATGTTGACAGAGCCCTCAAAATCCTACAAAAGAGGGACAATTCAGAAAATCGTAAAGATAGTAAACCAAAGGAACAGGAGCCACCTAAACGGAAAGGGCGCAATAAGGATCCTAATGACGAGGATAGCATTCCTGTTAAGCCATCTGGAAAAGTGTCGCTGTTTGACTTCCTAGAAGACAAATTGCCCAATGTGCCAGACAAAGATAAAAATAACCGTCAGAATAATTCCACTTTTGAAGAGAAGAATGAGAGGAATGTAAATAACAGAGAAAGGAACAGTGGTAGAAACAATTCTCGGAATCATGGCTCAAGATACGAGGGATCTAACAGACATCGATCAGATAATAGGGGACATTATGATAATCCCCATTCGTCACATAGGGAGGATCGGAAATATCAAACTCAGAGTGAAAAACCACCAAGGTTCCAAAAGAAACTGGAGGAAAAGAACAAACAGCAACAACAGCAACAGCATCACCACCATCAACAACAGCACCAACAACTTCAACAACAACAACAACAGCAACAACATCAAATCCAACAACAGCAGCAACAACAACACCAACATCAACTTCAACAGCAACATCATCAACAGCAGCAACAGCTTCAACAACAACACCAGCAGCAGCAACAGCTTCAACAACAGCAACAACAACAATCGCAGCAACATCAACAGCAGCAAGTAAGCAATGTTAATATGAGCTTGCAATACAACAATGCATACAACAGTCAATTGCAACACCAAAGCCACTACAACGATAGGCACATGAGGGCCGACAGAAACTTAAGTGAAAATAAAGTTCAACCACAACCAAATTATAATCGTAATATGAACACAATGGAAAACTTAGTGGAAGCAGCAGCCAATCTGAACTTACTGACGAATCAGTCAAGACAGGAGGATGTGCAGCAATCTCGCAATTATCAGCATCATCCCGATCAATATCCACCGAAGCATTCGTACGTGCCCAACCAGAACTTGCCGGACATACCGCCGTTCAGGCGCAACAGCGACTTGCCCAAGTACCAGGAAGCTTATCAGCGCAGGCAGCAGCAGCCGAATGGATACCTCGAGCAGCAGGCGCCGTTGTATGCCAATATGAACTACATGGGCGGCGCACAAGGCGGCTACGCAGGAAGGCAGTACGGCTACGGCGCCAGGGCGCAGGAGTACAACATGAGGGGAGGAGGACCCTTCCTGCCAGGCTCGCTGCTCGGCTTCCAGAATGCTGCCGTCAACGAGCAGGCGCGCGCCATGCTCGGTGTCGCCGAAATCAACTGGAAGGTCGGCGACCGATGTCTGGCGCTTTATTGGGAAGATAACAATGTGAGTTAATTTCTAAGTTTTCGTTAATCTTGTAATGCTATCAAAGGTAAAAATTAACAAACACGTTTTGTTTCAGTACTATGAAGCGGAGATCACTGGTATATCGGCTAATACAGTAGTGGTGAAGTTTTGTGCATATGGCAATCATGAAGAAATTCTCAAGTCGAATTGTTTGCCGTATCCTAACCAAGGTACATCACTCTGTCAACATTAAATGAATATTCTTAAATATTAATAACGGACTTTAATAATGTGTCTCTTGTGTATGTAATAAATAAGATGTTTCAAAATGTTTCAGCGAGTTAACGAATTGATGCTGGAATAGTGCCCATGACGCGACATGTATCAACTGCCTTCTGTTTATGATATGAGGAAATATTGAGAGCAAACAAAAAGAGTTAATACCATAGACAAACTGTGTAGCGAGTGTTCGTTAACGTGGTACGTTTTGCGCAGCGTCGAATGTGAATGGCGGGTACATGTCGCGCAACGGCGGCGCCTTCGGCCGGCGCCCGTAGTGGCGAGCCGCGGCGCCGCGCCCCGCCGGCCCCGCCGCCCCCGCCGCCCCCGCCGCGCGCCCGCACAGCTGACGACGCGTCCACCCCCGCACCCCCCCGCCCGCCCCGCAACACTATCGCACCGCGGCGCCGTCGCTCCGTGCTAGGGCGTGATACTCACACGAGCGTCGTCGTCGTCGATGACGTCACGTGCGGTCGAGTCCCCGCGCTGGGACTCGACGCCGCGTCGCACTGAGACGAGCGAGCAGAGGTGATTTTTTTTATCTCGAACTTTGAAGTGGCGAATAGTTTATTTGTAAACTTTGTGTTGTGTATTTCATAGTTGCGCACCGATCATCCAGTGGCAAGTGACTGTGGCAGCATTTTAGTTGCGGGATTGTTTGACGATTCGCGCGAACCATTCGTATTGTTTTGTCGCCTCTGATCACTTTTCAACGGATGTTGGACCCGCACGCTCCGCGCAGTTTCATTATGATGACGAGACACTTTTTACAAATGATGTAAACATCGTTATTTTTCGTTACTCTTGAATTTTCGCTCTCTTCGCAAGTATATGAAGGCTTTGATGTATGTACATTTTTCCAAATGGATATATTTTGTTTAGTGGTGTCGTTGGAACTGCGTAGGTCGTGTAACATATAGACGTAGTTTAACCTTCTTAAATGTCTAAATAATAGGAGAAAAGTAATATTAAATATGTAACTCCCATACATTAGTATTAATTTATTGTCTACGGGGGCCATCGTGTCGTGTGATTCTGTACGTTGACGCATCAAAAATTGTCTTTGAATTTATTTTTAAGGATTTAGTCGATTGTTCGTCGAAGGGGGCTCTTTTTGGTGTCGTACTGCAGGGGTGTTCAACCATATAACCTGATACCTGTTGATTGGTTACCGAGTCGGAAGAAAGTTGGAGTAACATATGGATATAATTTGTATACTGTAAATATATCTATAATGTATTGAACGTGGATGGCCGCTCGGTACAGGGCGGCGCGCGCGTGGTCCCCGAGCCCAACCAGTCGCAGTAGAGCGTAGCTTGTATAAGTGTATTTTGTTGTATTTATAGCGCAAAAATGTAATATATGATGATTTTTCCAGTTTGAGATATTTTTGTTTGTATTTGTTTTGATTTTAACCACTGTAATATAATATAATTAAAATCACAGGACGTTTTAACTTCGCTGTGTTTTAGAAGAATTGAAATGAGTTGCTTTATGTGAGTGATTTGCTGTTTATACTTATCAAACATTATTATGAAATCAAGTAGAACTTGGGACTATGTACCGATCTGTTCGTCACGAGCTGCGTACCGATGGTTTGTGGAAACGATTCCACTTGATGAATGTAACGTAGGAATAAATGTAACAGAGTGATGGGTGTGCGTCTGCGCAGTGCGCGCCACTTACTATTATTATTAAAATATGTACTTTGGTTGGAGCTGAAATTGTTACATTATTTACGCTTTTTACTGACACAATATGTTAAATAAATACTGATAATTTAAGTCCTCATCCAAATCATAAGTTCGTCTATAATTTGGGCGTCCATTACCCCGTTGTTATTTTTGTTTTTGCAACGTTTCAGTTGTAAACTTAACATTGTGGCGTCTAACCAAAGTACTTGTCAAATTCTATGTGTCGTAAATTTTACTAAATTATGAAGTATTAACTTGTCGCTGAGTCTGTCGCCTGTATCAGTTGTTTCTGTACACCAAAGCTCAATTATGATGTATCACCTTAGCTGTAAATAGAAAAACTATCAGGGTTGTCACGCGTCGATAACTGAACTGCGTCAAAACTAGACGTTGTAGTCAGTGCCGTGGCTAGCTATAGACAACATTGACATATCATTTTCACCATCTTAATAGATTATTTTATACGCCTAATTAATTAATTATTTACGTGATCGTTTCCAAAGTAATTTGTCAACCTTATAAAACCGGCTATATATCGAATTAAGATATTTATACTACGTACATACCTTTTGTGAAAAAAGAAGCACTATAAAATGTTTCGAAATGTTTTTATAGTGATGTTCCATTCCAAGTATTATGATGTCTATACCGGGTATATCAAGACTGCTACCGAAAACGAAGCCGGGTGATAGTTTAAGCGACTTCAGACACAATGCAACAGAAAAAAATGCAAAAAAAAGCGACAAATTTTTTTGTTATTTTTTTTTCTATGGCCATATTTGGGTGGTAAATACATATTTTCCTAAAATAATAGTGTATATCCTTTTATTTATAAATACTCTAAGGTATAAAAGAGTTTAAATTATTATTTTAGCAAAAACTATGGATTTACCACCCAAAATTGACGATATTTAAAAAATCATAAAAAATAATTGTCGCGTTTCTATGCGAAATTTTTAATTGCATTGTGTTTGTAGCCACTAAAACTACCACCCGGCTTCGTTTTCGGTAGCAGTCTTGAGATACCCTGTATTAAACATAATGAGAATTTTCGTATAGTTTAATCTTATGCATAAGTGTTACATCGCCGAGAATATAATATACTTGTTGAAAAGTATTGTAAGGCGCCTTGTATGGACGCTTTGACGAATGTATTGGCTGGACTAGCTACGGCACTGCACGGTTGTTGGTTATTGTTGGACAGATCATATAATTGTCTATATTTTAACTATAAGTGTATTAAATGTCTTATCTACAGCCTCAACGGGGAAATAGTACTGTGAACTCAACTATCGCTTGGTCTTAAAATTGAGGGTACTATTTGCAATAATTTGTAGTCCTTGTTCTTCAATGTTTGCTACAATTTAATGTTTCATTCACGGCTATAAAATAATAAAAATAAAAATACAACGAACTATTGTCGCCAATTTGAAAGATTATTTGTCGCACAAAGCAGCAAGCATTATTGCCATTTATCATAATATTGAACTCTGTGGAATTTATTTTTCCGTTGAGGCCGTAATCATCGTTAGTAGTTTGAATGTGGTCATAAGCTGTCGTCGCCGTGAAGCCTATGAGATGCTCATATAAATGTAAAACATTCGTGACATTTGTATCAACCAGTTTTCTGTTGAGTTGAGGTGGACGTTTATTAACAAAAAGCTAATAAAAAACGAAACTGTAATATATTGTTGTTTTAAATTATTTCATACATTTATGATGTCCATCCACATAATGGACTGAACAGTTAATAAAGGTCAATCTTTGTGGCCACAAGACGCTCTACATTTTTTTACCGCGTTAGAAGCCATACTACTAGAATGTATAGCTGAATCCTGCTTTTTTTTTAAATTACAACGGCTTACACCAATAACATTAATAAAACTCTTAAACCTAACATATAAGGATATAAAGTCGTGACAACACAGAGCTCAGAATTGAAGTAACAGGGAAGTAGCATGAATAGGTACTCAAATTAATTCAGTGGCACAAATATTTTACAAGTTCAAATTATTATGTATAGTAAGTAATTTTATCGCCATTTTCATTTCGTTGATTTCTGATAAATATTTGTTTTAACTTACTACATTTAGGTAGGTAAGGTAAGGTACCACTGCTAGAATAAATAATAAATTATAAATAAACGTCTTGCGCTAAATTCCACGTATTGAATTAGTAATAAATGTGGATGCTTGTTACATTATTGAACATGGCGCTAACCATTGAAATGCTTTGCATTAGGATTTATGAAGACAACCATATACATACACAATTATTTCCACCATAACCAATAATATTTATGTACATAATAGTACATAAATATTTTTACGGACGGAATACGAATCCGCTTGTTAGATTTATCATTCGATATGAAAGGTACCCCTTAGTCATAGATCTGCAATTAGTTTACCTTTTCCTTCCATTCTACATTTAAAATGTATAGTATTTTCTTCTATAGACAAAGTCAGCATTAACATATTTCTATTCATGCTTAAAACCCATTATTTAGATTTGTACTTAGTATCCTGGTCCCATTTAAAGCAGGTAAACTGTTTTATAGAAATTAACGCTAGCGGAATACGAGTACATTTGCAATAGAACATGTTTGAAATGAGCTGATAACACTAGGAAGTGTACTGCACGTGCTGTGACCCACTTGCGAACACATAAACATAGTGGCAGAGCCTTCGAAGGCCCTATGCTTGGTGGGGCGGCGGGCGACGAGCGAGACCAGTTCACTCCGTCCCACCGACCAAGACGCACTCGCGAAGTGAATGACCCGTGTTAACGTAACCAGTGACGTGACCAGTAAGAGTGATGGTAAAGTGGAAACTGTTTTCTCAACGGACCCAAATACTACGGTGAAATCGCGCCAAAACTAAGGTGAATTCTTTATATAAAACTACTGCGCTAACTTGTTGCGCAAGTGCTGTAACGAGTTGAAATAGTTTTGAATATGATTCAAGATATAATTTGTTGCAAACAAATGCTACTTTCACTGATTATCATCGATAAGAGAACGTGTTAGATGGACCTTGTGAGCATCACCTTGAGCGGTGTAGCTCGTCTCGTAACTCTTGGCTGTGGCAATGTATGCAACGTGCAAGTATGGTACGCAGTAGTCGGTACACACTACACCGCACACATATCAAAACAATGACACATGACACACGACTCGGCTCCACCGTACCGTACGCTCGTCGCTTCTTGTACGTGACCCATTGCCTTTAATTGACACGATTCAAGTTTATGCTGACTTGGAGATTGTGTATTTAAACTTAAACGGGTACTTATTTAGGATCAAAAGTAAAAAGGAATGACTACAGAAATCTATGTTAGATACAGATACAAATAAAAAACTGGTTAGGCAAGTTTCATTAATTTTAAAACATTGATAGATTTTTAAGTAGAAATCTATCCAATTGTTTTTATGAGTACAATGAACCTTAATAAAGAAAACTTCTTTGATTTTTATCACTATAAAGACTTGTTCAAAGATGTAGGTGTATTAATATTTCACATTTTTTTGTCTACCCGGTAAATATATGTAGCGTAGTTATTAATTATCTAGATCATTTTACTTTGAAATTATATTTTGATCCTTATCTGAATGAACTTAGGAGCAATATAACTTAATGCAGTAATCCTAAGAAAAAACACGAGGGTAGTTTTTATAAAAGTCATAATATTCATCAGCGCACAGGAATGTACAATTAAAATATATGGTGAATAATGTTAATCATATGATGAAGGAAACGTGGAAGGCCGTGAGGTAAGGACATTAAATATGAGTGGCAAAGTCGTTGCATACTAGATCGCGTTGGTCCTACAATGTCGACCGGACAACGATAATTCACATCAAATTAATGTCAGAGCAAAGTTAAATACATTGAAGTAACATTATACACGTAATCTGTACAGGACTAACAAATATCTTTGTTCTTTATTTATTGCGAAGGGTAATCCGTGTCCAAGAGGACACAATTAATCTCATTAATCTAATGGCTCTAAATTAAGGGTTTTTTTTTGCCCAGTTCGTATATGGTTGTTTGTGGCATATACTAAGATTTAAGTCATAATATTTTTAGTGTTTGCCGTGAATTCATAAGCAGAGCTGGTGAGGCAATTATTTTACATTACCAGTTATTATAAACTACAAAATTATTAAGTAACACAAAGTACACTTTTTTTCTACCTATTCTATTTCTCTAGTAGTCTAGTTGAACAGATGTTTGTTTACATTCAGATTTTAGTGCCCTAGATAGTAAAGTATATTTCACCGCACTTCCTTTATTTTAAATCTAGACGTAGCCCTTAACATTATTTTTCCCCTTCATAGTCATTGTAGTTATCACTAATCTATTCTATCATTTGCCTTGATCTGGCTTACAAGGGGCAGTGGTGTAACATAGTCGTAGATTGGTCGGTTTCATAAAAATATGACTGACATTGTCTTGTCTCTATTTGTTTCTTACCACAGGCGTCGATCGAGTTCTGAACCTCTAAAATCTGGTTCTGAATATTGTAATTTAAATTAAATTAATGTATAATTGTAATTAAATTACACCGTCCCCTTAATTACAAAGTTGAAAGTTTAAACCTTAGAGCAGGGTTTCCCAACCTTTTTCTAGTGCGGACCCCTAGCGCCACTTTATTATGATTAGCGGACCCCTATAAATAATACGAAAAAAAATCGCTCACATAATTTTATTTGCAAAAAAATCCATGGATATATTACTTACATAAATTATTTTACTTTTTTTTATTTTCTTTGACTGCCTCGGTGGCGTAGTTGTACTAGGGTAGGGCTACAAAGCTAAGGTCTCGGGTTAAAATCCCGGGTTGGGCAAAGTGATACTGGATTTTTCTATTCATTATCAGCCCAGAATGTTGTGCCCGATATGGTGATAGGGTCGCCACCTATCACATCGTGGGACAGAACATACAAGGTGAAATGTGGGAGTCCTGGCACCTCTGCCTACCCCTTCTTGGAAAAAGGCGTGAGTTTATGTATGTATGTATGTAAATTATTGTAAAAATGCGATGGTTGATGTTGCCGTTTTGCGGCCAAAGTTGTAATATTTGGGTCCTTGTTGCTCAGTTGAGCCTTAGTCAGTTCAGCCTTAAATCTGCTTCTAGTTGTAGTCTATTTCGGAATTTTAAAAACCCTTTTCGCTTAAAGTTGTGGGGAAAGACGACAACTGCTTCTGTTTAATCATATTTAAAATTCAGCTAAAAAAGGGTGTTAAAGCATATTCTTTGAATGTTCTCTTTAGTGTCGAATCGCAACTTTTTCAATTAATTGATTTTCCTGAACCGTTGTAAGGCCTATGACGTCTGTAACAATGACACGGAATGGGCCCATAAACCAATTGTTACCGCGGTCTGAATGTGGAAAATAATCTCGAAATGAAGACTTCAAAGCTCGAAGGTGCTCAACGATTACTTCCTGAGTCTCTTTTTGCAACATAGCCCCGCCAGTTGATAGCAAAAATGACGAGAGAGTAGGAAAATGATCCAAACTTGAGAAGAGCGATTTGTTTATAAATCAATTTTTTTTATTGTTTTTTTTTTTTGTTGTAATTTTTATGTTGTCTGCGGACCCCCTGAGAACGGACCCCCAGGGGTCCACGGACCCCAGGTTAGAAAACCCTGCCTTAGAGTTTAAACTATTATGTTTGGGGCTCGTGGGAAAGTGAAGGTCAATATCACATATCATTTGCATATTTAAATTTGAATGCGAATAAGCTGAGTTCATTAGCGTCAACAACGAAATTATTAACTTAACGCATTGTTTAGTATGGACTAGATAGGACCACAAAATCATGGTGGATACTATTTACGGATATTATATTAAACGGGATAGATCATAAAAGCATACATATATAAATAACAAGATATACAAGTTCTTAAAGGACCTTTAAAAATAGTCATATTGATAAAGTAGTATCTCGCATTCTATGGTAAGTTTCCTATTTTTTAATAAACTCATTTGCAAAAAAAACGGGCACCTAAGCAATGAACCATTTTAAATGTTACTATTGGTTTGTTTGATAATTAAAGGTAGTTTCGCTTACGCTTCCACATCGCCAGACCGGTGGGCGCGAGCGTTGTCGTCAATAAAAATTGAGTCTTCGCCTAAAGCGGCCAATGCGGGTTGTGCATGAGGAATTAGAACTTCCGTTATGTATCGATGTCCTGTCAGTGAGCCGTTTTCAATGACGACTAACTCTGTACGATCCATTGAATTTATTCCTGCTCAAAACATAACAGAGCCCCCACCATAAGGTGTGATTTCTTCAAAACAAACCTCTGCAAAGCGTTCTCCTCGTCTTCGTAGCACTCGCCGACGTCGATCTTCACCGAACAGAGATATCATGGCTTCATCGGAGAACAATACCCTATTCCAGTCTTCTTGAGTTCATGACTCACAATTTCGAGCAAACCTAAGCCTGGCAACTCTGTGCTCACGGAGTAACTTAGGGCCGCGGGCCGGGCGATGACTGCGTATATTGGCCGCAAGAAGCCTCCTCCTGACCGTCCATAGACTATTATGCACATTTCTTACTTCTTCGAGGTTGTTCTTAAGGTCCACATACGAAGACTTGCGATTTCTCAATGCGCGACTCACAAGAAAACGATCATCCCGTGGTTGGGTACATGGTTTTCTTCCAGAACCAGGCTCAACCCTATAGAGCATGTCTGGGACTTTCTGAAACGACGCGTAAGATCAGTACAACCGGCTCCGCAGACCATCAGAGAGCTGAAGAATGTGATTACCGCGGAGTGGGAACGTATTCCGCAAGCAAGTATCCGGGATATCCTCGCTAGCATACCCAGACGAATTCAAGCTGTGATTTCAGCTAGAGGGGGTCACACTCGATACTAAACATATTAAAGAAAAAACAAAAAAAAAATCTTTGTTAACTTTTACTTCACGAGCATATGCACTACTAGCGAGCATACACTACTAGTGAACTTTAGCATTAAAACCCATAAATTTTATCAAAATTTTATGATAATACTGACGAAAACGATTATATGCTTATTAATTTACAAATTTGTGAAAGTAAAACTACCTATAATTATCAAACAAACCAATAGTAACATTTGAAATGGTTCATTGCTTAGGTGCCCGTTTTTTTTGCAAATGAGTTTATTATTTCATGGCTATTTCAGAGTTACACACATCCCTATTCTTAGACTAAAATTATGTATCATGTGCTTTGATCATGTGTATCAGAATTAAGGTTGTGCGAGAAACTTTAACGTTTAACCGAACTCAGGTCCGAAATAAATTGTATGAATTTCACAAACATTTGGCATAATGCGCGAATCGAATCCACAACTTTATGCTTCAGACGGTGTCTTACCCTTTTCCGCCACGGAGTCTATCACATTCTATTGCTAATCCCAGTTCGTATTTAAATTATATACCTATTTTGGATATTGAGGCTTCTAAAAGCTCATGCATGATCAACACTGTTTCAATACATCTATTAATTAATCTCTACCAACCTTGTCCCATAATGTGGTTAGAACATTATGGAATACTGAGTAGGATCCGACTAATTGTCCTCCAAGGTCGCTTGCATGACGTAGTACCCAATAAAGTACCCTACGTATGGTGTGCGGCATCCAATATTAGCCTACGTCCTATGACAGTGACTCCGTTCGGTAGATTCGACGCCTACTCAGCCAAGATGTTATGTGTTGTGGATTTAATAACTACTTAATCAATTCTCTACATAGTAATTTACAACTTTCAGTGCAGATAGCGTATTTTTAGATACTAAAATGCTATGTTCATCTTTTTTATCGCTTTGTTTAGGTCAAATAAAGAACTAAAATAAAATTTCAATTTTAAAATAACCATGGGATGGGTCGGCCATTTTTAAGAAATTAGATATTTGAATATTCAACTATGTTAATAATAGCTAAAAAAATACACCTAACAGATGTCTAATAGTAATCCAGTCAAAATTATTCTAAGAATACAATAAAGAATATTATCCTGTACTCGTATCATAGGTAAGAGAGTTCGAGGGATTAAGGTACTATCTAGATACGGAACAAATGCTGTTGGATTGCGACACAAAACCTACAAAATAGAACAAAGGAGAAAAAAAGGATTACACAATTGTTTTGATGGAAATAAAGCTGTGGATACTTGTTTCACTGGCAGCACTGGGGCTGATATGTATTTTGTTTCAGAACAACTATGGGTATGGGGGGTGCCATGGACAGCTGTGGAAGATGCATGAAGTTCTCCCTCATATGCATCAATGTATTAACGCTAGTAAGTATTATTAAAAAACCTAACTAATACAGAGAAAAAAAAATAGCGATCGAGCTTTTTAAAAATGTTAGTTCTAATGTATATGTAGTTCTATCTTTCGCACATTACCAAAATACTTATGCTGCCCGATTTGTAAAAGGCTAATTTAAACACAACATTAAAATATTTAAATATTTGTAATTTGTACGCGATTAGACCTCACCTTACGACCTAAAGATAACGAAATCCGTTTTGCAACTTCATAATGCATCATATCTCAACAAAAATCGACATAATATGTGTCTAAATTTCTCGGAAGTAGTATCTTTTGCAATATAATTACCTACAACTATGTATTCATCGAAGCAGACCATTATTTTCAATTGATGTTCATGATTATAACCACATTCCTAATACATCCGGAATAATTTCCGCCGTATTAATCGCCTTTGAATAATATGAATTCCAACTGCAAAAGTTAATTATTACCTACTAGATTATGTCGAATATATTTCTTTGTGTTGTATGATCATTGATTACCTCGGTGGCGTAGTTGTACTATGGCAGGGTTTCCTAACCTGGGGTCCGTGGACCCCTGGGGGTCCGCGGTCCGTTTTCAGGGGGTCCGCAGACAACATAAAAATTACGACAACAAAAATAAACTTTTCATAAAAAAAATGATTTATGAACAAATCGCTCTTCTCAAGGTAATTTTGATTATTTTCCTACTCTCTCGTAATTTTTGCTATCAACTGGCGGGGCTATGTTGCAAAAGGAGACTCAGGAAGTAATCATTGAGCACCTTCGAACTTTGAAGTCTTCATTTCGAGATTATTTTCCACATTCAGACAGCGGTGACAATTGGTTTATGGACCCATTCCATGTTACAGACGTCATAGGCCTTACAACTGTTCAGGAAAATCAATTAATTGAAATAAGTTGCGATTCGACACTAAAAAGAACATTCAAAGAATATGCTTTAACAATTTTTTGGCAAAATTTGAAATATGATTAAGTAGAAGCAGTTGTCGCCTTTCCTCACAACAAATTTAAGCGATAAGGCTTTTTAAAATACAGAAATAGACTACAACTAGAAGCAGATTTAAGGCTCCAACTGAGCAACAATGACCCAAATATTACAATTTTGGCCGCAAAACGGCAACATCAACCATCGCATATTTACAATAATTTACATACATACATAAACTCACGCCTTATTCCTAGAAAGGGTAGGCAGAGGTGCCAGGACACCCACATTTCACCTTGTATGTTCTGTCCCACGATGTGATAGGTGGCGACCCTATCACCATATCGGGCACAACACTCTGGGCTGATAATGAATAGAAAAATCCAATATCACTTTGCCCAACCCGGGATTTTAACCCGAGACCTCAGCTTTGTAACCGTAACCTTGTACAACTACGCCATCGAGGCAGTCAAAGAAAATAAAAAAGTAAAATAATTTATGTAAGTATATATCCATGGTTTTTTTTTGCAAATAAAAGTATGGGAGCGATTTTTTTTTCCTATTATTTATAGGGGTCCGCTAATCATATTAAAGTGGCGCTAGGGGTCCGCACTAGAAAAAGGTTGGGAAACCCTGTACTATGGTATAATTGCAAAGCTAAGGGATTGGGTTCGAATCTCAGGTCGGGCGGAGCAATATTGGATTTTTTTATTCTTTCCCCCTACCACATCATCGGACGGAATATACATGTTGTTCAAAGTTCTAATACGCGTAAGATGCCATTAAACGATATGATTCGATCTCGTATGAATAATAGTATTCCATAAATTATAATTATTTATATTCACAACATTAAATAAATAGCTGTGTACATAGTAACGGTTATTATAAGTGCAATAACAATTCCGCCAGAATAAAAACATCTGCTAGCGGTCCCCTAAAATTATCCACGTTGCCTATTTTGATCATATCTGGACAATCAAAATGGACTTTAGGGACTCATGATTTATAAGGGGTGCGAATGGACGGTAAAATTGATATTACTAGCTTTCAAAATTAATCATAATTCTATGTACTCTATCAGGCTATATATGTCCCACTGCAGGGCACGGGCCAACTCTACAATCGAGAGTACGATTGAAAGTGGTTAGGTTATATGCATGACGCTGGCCTAGTGTGGGTTGGCGGGCATTACATACCATATAAATTCTTATAAATGGCTATGGCATACAGGTTTCCTCACGGTTTCCTTTACCGTCATACTGCGTGGTGATTTGCTATAAATTCCAACCAATTTAATTCCATGTAACTTAACTGATTTTTAAGATATTTTTTTTTGAATGTTATTTCCCCCGCATATTATTTATTTATGCATTTAGCTGTGTTGTAGAATTGCTTGGCTTTTAATTATACGACCGGCTACCGGCCTGTTATCAATCCTTTCCTGTCTTTTTATTATATCACCTCGGCCCAATGCGACGAATAGATTTCATTAGTGTTCTAAAATGTTTTAAATATTCTTTCAGATTTGTAGATTTTAGTCGCCGTAAAGGTTTGCCACCTAAATTTGAAGTCATTTTTGTGTGCCCTGGGTTCGAACTTGCGACTTCTTATATTCCATTCTATTGTCTCTGCTGAGATGTATTTTTCTGACGAATTATTAAATGTTTTAATAAAAACTGTTAAAAGCTTCTTAATAGACTAGTTGAGACCTTTGTTTTTTTTTATTATTGCATTGAATGGTGATATGAGCATGCCGTTCGCCTGATGGTAAGCGATACGACCGCTCATAAACAGTAGCAACATTCCACTGCGCTCGCCATCCTGAGACATAAGATGTTAAGTCTCAATATGTCCAGTAGTTGCTCTGGCTACAATGTCCTTCAATCCGAAACCCAACAGTGCATTTATGCAGTGTTGTTTCACGGGAGAAATAGACATTGCGGTGGTACCTACCCAGATGGGCTCTCACATATGAGACACCAGTGAAAGTCAGTTTGTTTTTTGTGACTTGCATTATTTGGGATTTCACAGCTCACTAATAGTTGTTTATTTGCGGTATTTAAATTGGTCTGCTTGGTGATATCATTGCCGGTTTTACATTACTCATCTCGATCACGTGGGGTCGGCGACACTTAACAAGATTTAAGGGTTTTTATTAAAATTATTTATCTTTTTAAAATATTTTATGGGTTAAAATTTAGGTTTCTCTGGCCTTATTATTAGGTGTCGCATGAGTATTGTTGACACTTTAGCAAAGAAGCACTAAGTTAAGTCAGTAAGTTAAACTAAATAATACACAAAGATGCCATTTATGCATTAACAACGGAATTTTTAATTATTATTTATGGAATAGCAAATGGTCCATTACAAATCTCATGTACTGAAAACTACTTGACGAATTTTGATTGAATTTGTGTCGCAGATCGGAGGGGCTCTGGCCCTGGCGATCGGAGTATGGGTGTGGACGACGCGCTCGTTCTCAAGCACGCTGATGATGAACAACATGTTCATCGCGTCGGTGGGCGTGGTGGTGGCCATGGGCGCCGCCATCATGCTGCTGTCGCTGCTCGGCTGCTGCGGCGCCGCCAAGGAGGTCAAGTGCATGTTGCTTACGGTGCGTATAGGGATCAGTGCTTAAATGCAAGGTTATTTGCAAACTGCGACCGAAAACGAAGCCGGGTATCAGTGTTAGTGACTACAGACAAAATGCAACTAAAAGTTTTATTTTTTTTTGTGATGTTTTGATTATGATCGTATTTGGGTGATAAAACCGTCAATCTGTCACTTTTTATTAAACAAATCTTTTAGTTTCTTTCTGTCTGAAGTCACTAAAACTACCAACTGGCCCTGTATAGTATAGACAAGGTTGCTGATATGAGGTATCATCAAAGCAAATTGAATTATTTTTATAATTACAAAAATAACACTGCTGGGTATAATGTTCATCTTAGATAGTATAAGATTACTCCATCGATAGCTCTGTAAGATTTGAAGCTGGTATAATTAGTTATGCAATGGTTAAAGTTATTTGAGATTCTATGACTAGGAGCTATACCAACTTACGCTAGAAATTTTTAAAACGACCAAAATACTGAATTCATAGCTCGTAGAACCGATGGCCGTTGGGGCCGAAAGGTTCTTGAGTGGAGGCCACGTAATGGACGGACGATCTGGCTAAGGTTGCAGGAAGTCGCTGGATCCAGGCCGCTTCCAACATGTAATTTTGGAGATCCTTGGGGGAGGCCTATGTTCAGCAGTGGACTTCCTGTGGCTGATATGATGATGATGAAAATACTGAATAATATATTCCTTCCAGTACTACATCCTGGTGTTCATAATCTTCGTGGTGATGCTGGTGGGCGGGATCCTGCAGTTCGTATTCCGCGAGAAGGTGCTGTCGACGCTGGACCGGGAGCTGTTCGCCGCCATCCCCTACTACGGCGTCAAGCATGAGTACACGCGCTCCTGGGACGACACGCAGACCTACCTGCAGTGCTGTGGAGTCAGGAGTTATAAGGACTGGAATGATAACGTGCCTGACAGCTGCTGCCGAGAGGTCTTTCCTGGGAAGGTAGGAATTATGATTTATGTGAAGTATGATTTGTTTATAGTGTATGGTACTTGTCCTAATGACTTGCATTATCCAATAATCTGATTGCCGATAAGTCACATTACACGAGGTCGGCGCAAACTGTGAATTTTATGTACGATGCAGAATGATTTGTCTCTTATGTTGCTAAATGCTTACATTTTAAAGATCTTTCACCTTTTGTGATGAACCATTTTTAGAGTTAAGAGATATTTTAATAAAACTATTTATATTAACTTCACTCGATTAAATTGAGGAAAGAGTATTCTGTTCTGTCTTAGTTTAAGATTAGAAAGGAATAACAAAACAAGTATTCATTTAATACTAGCGGCCCGACCCAGCTTCGCCTGGGTGCATATATTTTTTGATTCCACTCCACACCAAATACATGTTATTTTTCGTATTAATCTCTTGTATACCTAAACTTGACATAGCTATCCTACTGTCTGGCTCAATCCCGTCTCATCCGTCTGTTCAGTCTCTTCCCGATCCGTCCCGTCCTTTCTCTTTTATTATCCATCCCGTCTTATAACGTGCATTTACATTTCGTCCTATCAAATCTGTCAGCTATCCCAGCCCTCTCCCGTACCTTCCACTCTATTATATCCCGTCTCTCCATATACATGTACATATAAAGGTTGCCTTATGAAATTTTGACATTAAAAACTTTAGCGTTTTTTATTGTCCATCCAATATTACGTCCCTTATTTCAGCACCAAAATGCTGTTTTTCCTAATAATATTGCACGCCATTACTTTTTGTTAGTAATAAAGTAATAATAACCATTTAAAAAAAGAATTGGCCAAATTGGTCCAGGCGTTGTTGAGTTATGCGCTTACCAACACTTTTTGTGATTCATTTTTATATTATAGAAGAAGATATTATAGTCCACCCTGCTTGCTTAGTGCGAGTTGGCGGATTTTATTTCACGTAGAAATTAATCCGAAAAGTCAGAGGTGTGCCCTGGGATTTGAACCCGTGACCATCGTTAACTTGTTGGCAGTCGCGTCTATTACGTTACCATATACAAATTAATAAAACCTTCATACTGCCTTACCAGGTGACGTAAGTAATAGAACAAATATTTAAAAATATAAAACTGCATATGGTTTCATTATAATGTACGGCATCAACGTACCAATATTTTTTTTATTCTTGAGTCTGAAAACAATACTAATGCGAAATTTAAATATGTCCCCCAGCGCATCTAAAAGTATAAATTCAAAAAACAATGTCGTTTATGAAAACGAAAAATTATAATTAGATATATTTTGGTATACTCCGGCAAAACGCTTCGATAGAGTATACTTTGTTTAAAACTGTTGCAATAATCTCAAAAAACAATGGGCGATTTTGGTACATGTGGACATCGTTTTAATTTACATTTAACAAAATTATGCGCAAGACGCCGTATCTAGATAATATTATATACACGATGTACACATTTTTTTAATTTTGTTCTATTTCGTCAGCCGTCAATGAAAGACAATGGAAAGATAGATCATTTTACGTTGGGTGGTAGTTGAAGCTGGACCGTCTTTTACGTCTCCCGTCAAATAAACAAAGATCATCCTATACTGGCTGGACGCATCACGCTTGAACGATACCCAAAAAAAAGGTTTTTAGTATCTTCCTCAGAAATTTTCCTATTTTTCTCACCCCTAAAACCTTCCCAGGACTTTCACGAATATTTCAAGACCAAAATCAGCCAAATAGGTCCAGGCGTTGTTGAATTATGCGGTTACCAACACATTTTGCGATTCATTTTTATTTCATTTAATATTATCTTTTTTCAGAGGTTAGACTGTAAATCGTCTCCGAACCCTACTACGATGTATGTTGACGGGTGCTTGAACAAAGTGATTGACTTTCTGAGAGAGGACGCGGTTTATGTCGGAGCTGCTGCCATTGTGGTGGCTTTTATCATGGTAAGCATCTTTATTTTACATATTATTAGATTAAAAACAAAACATTTGAAAGGATTAAGCTTTGTCATCCATATTAATTATAGTAGAACCATACTATATAGAATATATAAATTAGATATAAAATTGGGCTCAGAAAGTCCAAGCGTTATTTTACTAATATCCTTTGAAAAGTTATATATTTTTCGATTGTATCCAAAGGTGTCGAGTATGATTTATTCTATTTTACGGTTCTTTGTTTATAGTAGATTCGTTATTTCTAATATGAAAGCGTTCAAACATTGATTTTATTGCTTTTCAGTTGCTGGCTCTAATATTATCATGCGGATTATTCGTTAAAATAGAGTGACGTAGAAAAGTTTGATGTGACTTCAAGTATTAACTGTTGATTTGATTATGAATGTGAACGTAATTAAAAGTCGATTTCGTATTAATTGATTGCATTTGGATTTTATATTTATTTTGTAAATGATTTGCAATAAACACAAAATTTTTGTCTATGTTTGAAGCATTATTTATACACCTAAAACAAGATTATATTGCCAAAACTACACAGGAATCTTAATACGTAAGAATTTTGGGTGAAAGAAAAATTCTCGGTTTGTATTTCGGTTCCTAAATTTTACAAACACATTTAACAGAAACAATCGTAAAATACATTTAAATTCAGTCTCAATATAAGCAAAAAATACAATCACCCATGTATACTATTCACATCACTGCTTAGGCTTCCTCCTCGGCGGGAATTTAATAGTATTAGGAGTTCCTTCCCGGTACTGGCCAGCGCGGGTGAACCAGCCGCACATGCGGATGATGCAGTCTGACGTCGCCGTGCCTAGAGGCAGCCCCAGGGCACTGATGCGCTCCAGAGTCTGCGCCGGACCTGCTATTATCTACCGATGCAAAAGGACAGATTGGGAATTAGTAATGTCTAAGCTCTTACGCCTAAGCGGGGACGAAATTCAAGGACGACTTGAGACACTGCACCGGCTTGATTTAGGTAAGGAAGATATGATTTTCTATTGTTCAAGAAGTGAGAAAGATCAGGCATAATGGAAGGTACTGTCATTCATCTTCCATTGAATTTGATTGAGAGGACTTAAGCCAGCCAACTCTCTGGTGTATTGCGCACTATTAATATATAGCTGCATATTTTTTATTTATACGATTTGAAATATGAAGCGATCTGTTAACAACTTTAAATGTATACTCAATAACTTAGATTATATACTCGTCTAGATTGAGCAATGTCAACAAACGATGCGCTAAAAGTGTCCTCACTTTCGTTGATATGTGTGAGTACCGGTCGTGTAATTATTGTAATCCAACTGTCAAGGTGTGTGTGTTTAGGGATGCCTACTCCAGATTATTAACTTAACTTTTCCCCATTATTTGATATACAAAATAGGTTAAATAAAATATTTTTTCTTTATTTAAAGTAATCATACCTAATATTAATTATATTTATAACGCATTTTAGTAAAAACAATAAAGATCTAAACCCACCTCCTAGTGTTTGTTTCCGAATAGAATTAACTCTTTGGATTTATTGCCTGGGCTGTTATCTGATTTCTGTATTTATGTAAAATATAAATCATCATAAGTAAAATGTTTGGAACACACAACTGAAGTCATGTGAGGCTACGAATGGTCTTCTTTTCGTTTCCGCTGTGTAATGTCTCTCCAGCAATTTGCTAGTACGGAATCCGTAGGAAGTCTAAAAATATTATTAGGACCTTGAATAAGTTCTCGCTGTTTCTTCAAAGATGACAATAGCAGTACCCCGTTTGTGAAATTTTGAATGGTAATACACATGCAAGGCAAAGAATTAATAAATTACTATGAAGTGCATGTCGTCGTGGGTTTCATTAATACCGTGTAGGTAAGTATTATTTACTCATTAAATAAATAATGCCATTCTTCTTGTTGTTATTCTGATCGAAATATTATGTAATGATATTTGTGTTTTATAGTTTCTCCCATAGTTTCAACAAATCTTCCTAGTAATAAATTGACAACACTGGCCAATGAAACTCAACTTCAAAATAACGAATTAAAAGTTCATGTTTTCTTCAAATAATAGTGGTTTAACAATAATGTTACCGATAGAAAGTGATATTGGTATTATTATACAGTTTTCCCACACAATTGCGATACAATTCGACAGCACAAACCGGCATAATTAATTATTTTTCGGGAGCACGTTATCCATATGTAGTTCAAATGACACTGACGTACGTGAGAAGCGAGTCTACCAAATTTCGTAGACTTTATTTGAGCCGCGCGGTGAGGTGTGATGTGTCATCTAGACGAGTATATAATCTAAGACTCAATAAATTACTTACTCTTCCAAATACAACATGCTTTCCGTCGAATTGAGGCAGAGGTTTGAATATAATGTTGAACTGACCACAAACTTCATTGTCTGGAGTCACCACCATTGACAGTACACCTGATGTAATATCATAATTTTATAACTTAGGATTTAAATATGATACAAAATAGGAAAATAATTGGCAGTTATGTGAACGCACCATTAGGACAGTCGTTTGTCTGTTTCTTGGACCCAGGATATATAAAAAAAGATAAGACATAAGTGGATGTATTACCGGGAACTGTGTGTTTGAGTCGATAGGATTCTGCTCCCATAGGTTCAGTTTCACCTTCTGGTAGATAGCACCCAAATCCGTTGTCTTTGGTGACGTCACCGCCCCGGCAATATAGGTCTGGCACTATCCTTTTCACAAAAACAAACTTCATATATTTGTATATAAATTTATTTAAAAATTTAAACGGTTTCTTACGAGGAAGCTGTGTCTGTTTTAATGTCTTTACGAATTATAAAAAGCGTTTTTTTTCTACGACGGGCCGGACTCTAACATTTAATATTAATGTATTTTTAAAAATTGTTGAGGGTAAGAGAAAAGTACTTTTAGTTTTTAAATCGTTATTATTACCTGAAAAATCTTGTCCCAATGTAGGCGTGTCCATAGCCATCGCCTCTGACGAGTCCCAGGAACAACTGGCATGTTTTTGGCACGATGTCATTGAACAGCTCCACAATAACCTTACCGATCTTAGAACCGCCGACAACCCAAATGTCCATCGCCACCCTGGAATACAATTCAACATTACCAAAGATACTACTACCAGGTGAGTGTTTATCGCTGTATAAAAAAAAAAAATAATGGTTATATAATACAAATCGATTCTAAAAAATAAGAAAGTGTGTTATGTTTTGTATGAAAGAGAAGAAAAGTGACCTAAGATTTTGAGGAAATGCCCCGGGAAGGACTAAAAGTGAATGCTAGTGAATAAATTTTCTGACACAGTGAAATGAAATAGTTGGTATTACATGAACAATGCCGAAACCCAGGCAATAAAACATAAATAAGAATGATCAGATACTTAGTTCTGTGAACGTTTGGTGGTTTATCGAAAGCGGGCTCCTTAATGTCTTGGTCGATTTTTTCCGTCTTAAACAAGATGAACGGCAATCTGCAATAAATAAGGATCTTTTAAATGTTATAAATACGAATATGTTCTGTAATATAAGTTTAAATTCTTTTTTTTGTCTTTTGTTTATGTAAAATAAAATTTCGTGGATACCATCAGAAATCAATTTTGCAGCTAGGTTAACACATCATTTCCTTACTATAAATCTTGAAATACATGAAGAATTTATCGACTAAGTTGTAAGTAATCTTCAGTGCAGTGTGAATTTAAGAGCACTGTGTAAAAAGTATGTTATTCGTCTACTCACGTAGCTCCCAGTATAAGTTTATGTTTAGTATCTTTCCACAACTCCTCCAATTCGTTTGTAAGTGGTTGTTCCGATCTCTGTAAAATATATAATGATGACGGATATGCCCGCAAGACAAAAAAAAAACTATTCATATTTAAATATTTTTTAGTCAATTAATCATTGGAAAAGAACAGTATAAGTTATGGTACTAACGGCAATAAGGAGTCTAGAATAGAAATATAAGTTGGCCTTCCTTATTTCATCCAACTTGCGTTGCCTTTGTTTGCAAAGTAATCTTTTGTACTTATTATTCGCTTCAGGGCGCATCCAGCAGTCGACATAGCCCTGCAATTTATAAATAACCTAATTAATCGAATATTTGTGTTGGCACTTTGGGCTATGACACAAACTTTTTGTTGAATACTAATTCAACTGACTAGTTATTCATATATTTTCGTTTAAATATGAGGAACGTAAATTGTGGATGAGTAAATTATTCTTACGACCATCGCATCGTCTCCGACTGAACGTAGAACAACAGAAAACCGATTATTTCATGTAAATTTTATGTGTGGCGATTGGAAATGATTATACCACGGTTCAGAACAAAAAAACGTTGAGTCTGCGTCATTAAAAACATTATGATAATTACCCCAGTCCTTTGTATAATATTGATCCTTTTCAACAGTTCCTTATTGACAATCATATTCTCCTCGAGTTGACGAGCGTAGTAGTCCAGTCTCCTGGGTTTTAAATACAATTCTGGAAATAGCTCGGGAGGCTTATCGTCTACAATATGCTTTGCCAGTTGTAGCTGCAAAAGAATAAGTAATTTCAAAAGAGTGGTCTACATTCCCAGATGCCATATACGATATGAACACGCGGTACTAACCTCATTTCTGTATGAAACAAATTCCTAGACATTTATAGATTGATCCGAACCGGTATAAATGAGTCTCTGATTACTTGTAGCAGCAATAGCATAGTTAACAAGGAGATAGTGTTTACGTTTATGTATTTATTGATTTCCATTATGTTTATATTATGTATTTTTAGGATATATTAGGGTTATTTATGTGGCGTGGCGCAGTTGGTTAGACGCCGCCTGTGAAGCGAGAGGCCGCGGGTTCGATCCCCGCACCGAGAGAAATGTTTGTGTGGCCCACAAATATTTCTTCCGGGTCTGGGTGTTGTGAAACCGAAAAGTCTCTCGTAGTTCCTGATACCCACGACACAAGACTCGATCTTAGTGTGGGGTCAGGACTATGTATGTGACTGTTGGGTGTTATTTATTTATTTATTTATTTTTATAATACAAAAGCGATAAAATACAAAAAAAAATATAATTATATGCTAAATTACCTCTTTTTGATGGTTACACCAGCAAGAGTAGAAGTCCTTCGATAAAAGTGGAAACCTCGGCGGCTGAAAAAATAACAGTATCAATCTATATACTATTTATACCAAATTTCTAAGTCAGCTAACTCGCACTAGTCCAGCATGGTGGTCTATATGGCTTACGCTTTTTCAATCGTACTCTTGATTGTAGAGGAGCCTTGTGCTCTGCTTGCCCTAATACTAAACTGCTTTTTTTATGGTAAAAGGTAAAAGTTAAATGGGTGTTTGCACCAATACATAACTATATCTATTAACCTCAGTAAGTCGACATTATTAAATAAATCACCGTTCTAAATAACTGGCCCAAAGCATTGAACCGAGATAGGCTAATATTATGCATTCTATCGCCCGAATACTGGAACGCCATTCAAATAATTTACTGGTGGTAGGTCTCTCATATGTGAGATGCCATCTGGGTAGGTACCACCGCAATGTCTATTTCTCCCGTGAAACAACACTGCTTAAATGCACTGTTGTGTTTCGGATTGAAGGACATTGTAGCCAGGGCAACTACTGGACATATTGAGACTTAACATCTTATGTCTCAGGATGGCGAGCGCAGTGGAATGTTGCTGCTGTTTATGAGCGGTCGTATCGCTTACCATCAGGCGAACGGCTTGCTCGTCTCGTCATTCAATGCAATAAAAAAAAAAAAAAAAAAAAAAATAATAAGTTGCTCTTAACAGCGCACGGCCCACTTAGCCAGTACATTTAATCGGGATTAACGTATTTAAGCGCAACTTATACTTAAGTTGCGTTCCAGTATTCGGGCGTATGTGTCTGAAACTTTAATTACTCAATTTATAATATCTACAGCGTACACTTTTACTTTTTAATAACTCATACTCACGAGTTTGAATTCTCTAGGCCTACGCACACGGACCACTTTAGGCTTTTCTGGTTCAATCAGTGGTGCGCCAAAGGCTGGATTTTCTAGAAGAGCATCGCAGGCACGCTCTCGAAGTGGATGCATGGTAAGTAAACTATTTTCGGCAAGATAATACGACAAATCTAATGTAAACTTATTAAAGGATGGAGTTTATAAGGCAATAGACAAAATAAGGAACAATGCGTGCAATTATTTATATTTGGGAAACTTCGGAATTTAATAACAAAAAATCAAAATGTATAATCCGTTTTTGGCACATGCCTTGGTAAATGTTTTCTCATCTGTCACGTCATATCTGAATCTGTCATGATACGGTAGATTACTCTAAATTAAAAGAGGTAAGATTAATATCTTTGTAATCATAAGCCCTTGAAAAACTATCCAGAAAAAATTAGTTATAATGTACTATTTACCCCTGAAAAAGGAGTTCCTTTGATGAGAGGGTAAAAATAATACATATGAATAATGAATGTTGTGCATGAAATATAATTTTTCCAAATCAGCTTAATAATAAAAAATACTCTCATAAAATGGCTTAGGTAACATTGAGTGTCCTAAGTTTGAAGAAGGTTTTTCAATCCTTCCATGATTTTTAAACATATTACTTTGTTTGTAGTTTGATTTAGCTGGTTTCCTTAGTCTCCGTTTTTTACCTCGACCACAATTTTTTAACATCACGCCTTTGGCTATAACGTTGTATCGTGGTGAAGTGCCTTCTTTTGGTTGGTAGTGTATGGTAACAGTGTGTATATCTTTCATGTAGGATATCGATGGACTTGTAAATAGATTTCGTGTTACGACTTTTACGTAAACTACCTCTTGACATGGTGGCACCTGTAGAAATTACACAAACATTGTTATTAAATTACAACTAGCTAATAGCTCTCTCTCAAATCGGAGATCAACCAATATCATAAATATTTACCTATACCAGAAACTTAGTATTATTGCCGTTTTTGTCTCGTATTCTGTATCAGCCCATATACGTCCCACTGCAGGGCACGGGCCTCCTCTACAATCGACAGTACGATTGAGAGTGGTTAGGCCATATAGTCCACCACGCTGGCCTAGTGCGGGTTGGCGCACTTACATACCATAGAAATTTTTATAAAATCGGCTATGGTATGCAGGTTTCCTCACGATGTTTTCCTTCACCGTTTTAGTGCGTGGTGATTGACTATCAATACACACATGACTCCGAAAAGTCAGAGGTGTGCCCTGGGATTCGAACCCGCGACCACCGTGAACATGTTGGCAGTCGCGTCTAGTCCGTTTACCAACAGGCCACCACGCACTTTTATATGCTAAATATAAAATACTTGTCTCGTATTGTCGGCACAATATTATTTCTAGGTATGCTTAGGTATTATTAGGTATTCTCATGGTTTAAAATTCTAATTGTGTTCCTTATGGTTTTAAAATTATTGGCTAAATGAATTCACTTACTGTGATTTGGATGCGCTTAGTGTTTTCAATACTAGACAGCTCTCCTTCAGTATGTGATATGACATTGCTGCTCTTGTGATTTACGCCGAACTCCCATACCGTACCCAAGCCTCGATCAAAGCCTATAAATACAGCTTCAATAGTAATCGACACATTTTCGTTGTATAGGCGTTGTTTTAATACTAAGTGCATATTTTTTATTTAATTATAGATTAATTTCCTTTGCATGTACTTGTACACAGTGTACTGTATAAATCTAATGAAAATTCTTCCCGGTTAATTAACGTTCTGTGTATACTTTTATCAGTGGCGAAACTACACCATCGGGGGCCCGTGGCAAAATTCATCAAATGGGGCCCTCCGTAAATGTAAAAAAATAACTTTCATTTCGTTTTTATGGATCTTTTCTAAGGTGCGCGGTGGCCTAGTGGTAATCGAACCAGGGGGGTTACTCTACAATCCGTAACTCGAAGTTTCGTGACGTTTTTCGCACGGATGGCACATTCATAGTGGTACCTAGCGGGATCTCCATCATACTTTCGACTGTAAGGGAGGCCCGTGCCCTGCAGTGAAAAGCGTATGAGCTGATACAGTAAAGTACATAATATATTTCTATGACATGGCTTCATACATATTTCTCATTGTTTTTTAACATATTTATCTTTATTAGCCCACGCCCTCTGCAGCGCACGGGCCTCATCTACAATCGAGAGTACGAATGGAGGTGATTAGGCCATATAGTCCACCACGCTGGCCTAATGCGGGTTGATGGACTTACATACCGTTTACGTTCGTGCTTTTTAGACTTCAAGAAACCGCACTTTTAACGCAAAAATGCATCTAGTTGGATTTAGCGCTTTTAATGTTACAGAAATTGAAAAGGTCGTTTGCTTCATTATAAATATAAAACTCTTTAATATATTCCTTCTTTTAATATTGTGCCTATTAAAAATATTTTCGGACTTAAGTATTTTATTTGGCCCTTTGACTTTTTAGACAAATTTTCTAAATCAGGATCACATTTTCTTAGGAACTCACCAATATTCAAAAAAGTTCCTTTATTGGAGCTATTACCGCCAAAAAAATGTTTATTATAATAATTTGATATGGGTTGTTGACCCTCATGAAAGTAGAAAGTCCAGTGTAGCCGCTATTGCTCATACAAAAGACTGGCATCGCATTTACAATTTTCCAGTCGTCATAAGCCTCAACACAAATATTTTGTTTATTCATCATCAGCCTTTTGTCGTCCACTGCTGGACATAGACCTCCTCCAAAGACCAAATTGCTACATTTTACTCTATCTTCGGCTTGTCACATCGTGAACCTTTTGCAAATCATCACTCTACCAAGTTGGAAGGCGTCCTAATCTAGTTTAGCCAAGACGCGGTCTCCACTTAAGAACTCCTTTACTCCAACAGTTATCGGTTATTGGACAAATGTGACCAGCCCACTGCCACTTCAGCTTGCTAATCCTGCTTGCTATGTCTATAACTTTGGTTCTCTGTCGGATAAGTTCATTACTTATAAATGGTTTGAAGATTACTAAATTGTGTTGTATATAGACATATGATACTGTTTGTTATCCAAAGAAAATAAAATAAAATTACGGAACTTATCTTTCAAAGAGACACCGATCATAGCACACTCCATAGCTCGCTGAGCGACTTTGAGCTGGTGGACCAGTCGTACTGTGAGTGTCCAAGTCTCAATAGCGTAGGTCATGACAGATAGGACGCCCTGGTTGAAAATTTTCGTTTTCAAGCTTTGTGGTAAAGGTGACGAATACTTGACGTAGTTTACCAAATGCTGCCCAGCCAAGCTGGATCTTCTTCGTCCTTCTAAAAGTAGTTTCTACCAAGTTAAAGGGTCTGCCCCAGGTAGGTGTATGGAAACAATTTCGAGCTGATGGTCACATACAGCGACATGTGTTGGATTAATGTAGTGGATTATTACTTTAGTTTTGTCGAAGTTAATTTTAAGAAATATTCACTGAGGGTAAAGCACGACTCTCCAGCATCTGTTGCAGCTCCTCCAGCGATTCCGCCATTAAGACTATATTGTCAGCGAAACATAGGGGCGTTTGTTAACTATTTTGTTATTTATTGCAATTGTTTCTTAAGAAGGGACCATTGGGCTTACATTGACCTTTCTCAATCACATATCGACTTCACTTCGACATTTTTTTTTAAAGTAACTTGTCTGTCCTATAATTATGGGAATACACCCAGTCGGACTTGAGCCCGAGGCCTTATCTGGCTAGGGCCCTGTCGGATCTAAGACCCTGTCGGACCAGGGCCCCGCCGGGCCGGGGGCCCCTTAGGCCGGGGGCCCGTGGCATTTTGCGCACTATGCCACCCTATTGTTACGCCACTGACTTTTATTTACATCTGCATTTTTTAAAATTATATAAAACATTCTGAGATATATGTATTTGCTTATTTAAAAAAATCATTTGCAAGATGATACATTTCAATTTTCAATAGATATTCACAATAAAAAAAAAGCTTTTATTGCAGACCAAATAGCCTATAGTGTTAGTATGTACAATTATTGCTTATGATAAAATGCTATTGTTAGTAAAAGGTGTAAATTAAAACAAAAAACTAGAAAGACGTGGACCGTTATGCTAGAGCACTGCGTACTTAGCAACAGACATAAGCTGCTGTGCCCAGTGCTCCATCATGGAGCAGTCCCATCTATCACAAAATTCTCTCAGAATGCTGTTGGAACTGGTGCGTAGTCGATGCAAGAGGGATGCACAGCTCTTTCTTAGTATGGCATCAAAACCATCTATGCCAGCCTCCGCAAACATCCCGGATGCACTACAAAATCGAGGCGGCCCCAACAGCACTCTGAAAGCATTATTATACTGAACACGCAGCTTGCCGTATACCCTGCGCGTGTAGCTGGTCCACAGACTGCATGAGTACAGTGATTGACAGTAGGCTCTGAAGAGAGTGATTTTCACTTCTGGGGTGCAACGTACAAACCTTCGAGCTAGCATATTGCATCGGACAGCTAGCGCCCTGCGTGCTCTTTCAATATCCCCATTGTCACACATGTCATTAGTAACCCAATGCCCCAGGTACTTAAACTGAGTTACTCGTGTCAGGGGTTTATTGTTAAATTTTACTTGAGGAGTATACAAATTCCTTTTATTGCCTGTCTTAAATACGAGTAACTCGCACTTTTTTGTATTGTACCTAAGACCGTGTGTACCGGTACCGTATGATTCACATACTTGTAGAAGTCGTTTCAACCCACTGACAGATGGGATAAAGAACTTATTTTTTTGTTATACTTCACTTATTTTGGTTAAGCAATGAAAGATCAGTCAAGAAATGGGTCTCATTTCTTTCTCTGTTTATTCTTAAATAGATTAATGCCAAAATGTAGGTATAGTGTTTCCGTTTATAATTCATTGATATCTCCATAAAAGTCAGTTAATCGATTTGAATGTGTTTGGAAATTCTAGACGCCTCAAAAAGCTTTAATTCTGAAAATGTTTGATTCGATTTCAAATTATTATCGGACTATAGTGAGGATGTGCTTAAGATTTTCATGGGTGGCCTATGATTTATGTACCATTAGGTAAGTTCCATGTTCGCTAGTCTACTACGTTTTCCTTCTAAGAAAATGGAGGGATGCAATAAACACATTCAATCTCAAATACACATTTTTTTTTGCATTGGTAAGGCAAACGAGTATCCCCTGATGGTGAGTGATCACTACCACCCATGAACATTCCGAACGCTTGGATCATGGATTTGTTGTCGTCCGATTAAATCGGGAGGGGAAAGGGAAGGAAATAGGATGGGAAGAGGTTAGGGCTTATGGGCATCCGACAATCTCACTCACCGAACTTAACGCACCGGCAAAGCTGTTGCCTCATCTCAATCTCCTGCGCGTGAGTAATTATTTTTAATACAAGCTTTAGCTTTGCTTACTGTGATCACGATGTATACCCTTGGCCACCACGCGGTAATTGGATAAACTGTTTTGTAGTTCTTTGTATTTGATGATGACGGTTTGCGACTCTTCTGAAAAGGTTACTTCAGGCCTTGAAATATAGTTAAATATCTCGACTTTAACGTAAACTAGAATGAAGCATGAGGGCACCTGGAATATGGATATTACAGATTGTAATATTGACGTAATGATTAAACATTATGGTAATATAGAAAGCGAAGACCGAGAAAATAGCAAAAAGCAAAAAGAGACAAAATCTCCTTTCTCAAGATTGCCTAAAACATCGTGGAAGTTTTCCTGTCTACAAGAAAACTAATTTGATTGACAGTAAAAAGCAAATAATATATTACCGGCATCGGTTTCATTTTACCGGCATCTGACGAGTCACGAACAATAAAGTTGAAGTCATTAGTAAAGTTACTAAAGTTTTAATAACCGAGATGTTTTATTTATTATACTTCTCGTTTTACATAATAGTTCATTTAATGAGATGGGAAATGAAGGGCAAAATACGCATTTTGCTGAAGAAGTAGGTATTAGTGAAATATCCTGTTCAATATAACTATTGTTTAATAATTTGTTTGTTGGGTGTTTTTGTCTATTATTTTATTACAATTATTATTTAAAATATTTAACATGATATTATGTTAATTATACAATATACTTACTGCAACTTGTATATGTTTGGTTTTTTGTAACATGCACATAGTTCCCTCTATTTTAGATATGACCATGCTATGTTTTTGGTCCCTACCGAATTTCCAAAATGTTCCGCAGGCAGTTCTTACTGCCAGTAAAACGAAGCAAAAAAGAAACAATTGCCGACTCATCGTTGCTAAAGCTTAGTGAAGAGTAAATAGTTAACATTTTTAGCTATTAATTTCTCATTGGAAGTATAATTAAAAACATGACGTGAAATCAATTATATGTGTTACTGACTTTTTAAGTTTAAACAGTAACTAAATTATTGGAATTAAATTTTGTCTATTAATTGGGATTAGTTTCGGTTATACAAGGGAGTTCTGTTAGATGCCTTTAAAATGCACTTTCATTTTCTGAAAATCGATTTGTCAATCAACAAACTCTCTTTAGTTATTTACTTGTAATATGTTTTTAATATAACAGGGCCAAAGACTAAAGCATAGGTATTGCTTTCGATTTCCTTAAATATGCTAGGATGTTAATTGGCGTGCCCTAAAGATCTTGTGAAACTAAGAGTAACAATACGGATCTCAGAATTGTACAGGATAGCGCCAGACTGAACAAGAATAAAAGGAGAGTCGAATAAAATAGTTTTCCAAACTTATTTCCGTACAAATATATGATTGGGGGCCGGGGATGGTTATAGCCCTACGAACATACCTAAATTCAGAGTATGTTATATGTAAACCGTAATAGTCAGACTAACGCCCAAATATTGGAACACAACTTAAATATAGCTTGCGCTTAACTACGCTGCCACCGTTATGAAAAGTGCAGTAACTCATGTTTTTTTGTCAAATTGAGTTAGATACATATTCGGAATCAGTAAAATGAGTTCTACCACTTCTTTTTTGACGTCTACCCTGAAAATTGTCGAGATCCTTGATTTCCAATAACTATAACTGCAGTAACTCGAAATTGGAAACACATTATACCAAACATAAGTGCAATAAGCTAAGATACTGCACTGAATTTAAGAATAGTTTCCAATATTACCCAGTTAATCTTTAGTAAAATAAAAGTAAAAAATAGCAGTATCTAAAGTTAATGCGCTTCTAATTTGGAAAGACTGCGTTTAGTGATAAAGCATCGCCATATCATAAGTGCAGCTTCTTAAGTTACTGCGCTTCTAATTTGGAGGGATTGTGTTTAGTGTTATCGAACCACCAAATCATAACTGCAGCTTCTTAAGTTACTACGCTTAAAATAGAGGCCGTCTTTAACATTTTAGTAATTATAAGTGCAGTTTATAAAGATACTGAAAACTTTTTGGAGGTAGAACATAATTTTGTATAATTTCCCATTAGTCATTAGTGCAGTAAATAAATTTGAAAGTTGTAAAATATAGTGAGTGGTCGTTATAATTGTTTTCTTTACCTATATATTGTTCTGAATACCTACCAAGCGTAAGCCTACTCATCTGTTACTAGCTTTAACCCCCAGATTAGCTCGCATTGATTTCATATTAAAAGTATCGTATATATTTTAACGGTTTTATTACTGTTGACGCCCGCCAACAAGGTGGACAGACGATCTGGCTAAAGTTGCAGGAAGTCGCTAGCTGCAGGCCGTTTCCAACAGGTCAATGTGGAAATCCTTGGGGGAGGCCTATGTTCAGCAGTGTACTTCCTGTGGCTGAGATGATGATTATTATACCGAATATTGGGTTGAGTAGTTCACGCGTGAAAGCATTTAAAGTCATTCGTTTTTATACTATTTGTCAGAATTTAAAGTTATTTGAAACGGTAAATATGTATCTACCATTTCCTTATATAATAAATCATACCATCATTTTTTATTCAAAATAATATGTCAATTTTACGGGAAAGACAAGATTTTGACTTTCATTATTAGAAATGCCTCAATATCAGTATCTGGTTCGAGTAAAAATATAGCGACAGCGCCATAGCAAATTCATTCTGATCCTGACATGTGAATTTGGGTCTTGACCATGTGAATTCAATGATTTTCCAGTAGTATTTGATTATCATAATGAATACATGAATTTGCTTCAGTCAGCCAATTTTCTATACGTGCTTTGTCTAGTTTTTTTTGTTGATAATTTTATATTTTTTTGTATTGTATGTCTATAATAACAAAGTACTTAAGGCATGTTGATAGAAACATGCGTTTTTTTATTAACGTGACCTTTGAAATATATTTTTTTGGTGTCTAACAGAGTGAATTAAATGAACTTACTGCGCTCCTAGTAGTTTTGACAAGAAATTTATTCTATCCACTATTACTGATAACTGCAGTATCTACTAATTTGTAATCATAACTGCAGTAACTGTTACAGTTGTTACAGTTACAGTGCGCTGTTGAGAGCAACTTATTATTTGAATGGCGTTCCAGTATTCGGGCGAAAGACAATTGATTTAACGGGTTTTCAGTCTCAAGGTTGATAATATTCAAAAAAATTGTCGTGTTTTTTTTTCGAAATTTTATTGGCTTTGTGCCTGCAGCCTTTTAAACTACCACCCAGCTTAATTTTCGATAGCAGTCTTGATGTATCCTGTATATCATCACGCTGTGATAAATAGAGGGAAAGCAGTAGTGAACTATCTAGAAAAAACGGGGAAATGTTATTGGTTTTACATACTTTCGTTACGTGCGGTATGTCTATCGTTGTGTGTCTGTGGTTGTGTGAATCTTTTGCCCCGAAATAAATTGTTGGTCAGTATTGAACATTTTGGCCGCCATAATAAACTTGCCTTACATAATTGATTTCACAGTTTTAATTTTCAGCCTAATAATGATCAAATATCGAAGGCGAATTTTTGTGATGAATAAGACGGGACAGAAAGGAATGGGATGGGAAAAGTAGTATAGAGAACGTTGAGTAAGTTTTTGATAAACAGTTACTATACGAAGTCATATTATGTTTCTGGTGTGAAGTGGAGTCACAAAGGTATCTGCACCCGGGCGGAGGCGGGCCGTTAATAATATGAATCGAGAGAATGGATCGAGAAAATTTCACATAGTGAATTGAATCATTACATCTCATATACGTATCCTTATTTATAATTTGTCTCCGGTGCCTACTTGTGGGGTGTTGGTATAAATTAACAAGTAAATGTAAAATGATCAACAAGATATTGAATAAAACTGTTTACTGGACGATTTTGAGTCAGTCCAAAGCTGTCGCTTAATTCTATTACATTTATAGATTGTAAAGTTGATAGCTTTGATACATATATACCTAATGGCATTTACTATAGGACGTAAGCGTTCCCAAGTATGTGCCAACCATCCCGGTCTTGGTATTCCTTATGTATATGCTTTGCGCAATCTCTCCAAGTCGCCGGTCTGATGCGGATTCGATGTGTCGGAATTGATGGATGTCTTACATTACGCTTGCCTAAGCGCGGTCTCAATCACAACATTATTTTTCTCCACTTCTATGGGGGTCCTCTCCGATATTTTTTTAAGACATCATACTACTACACTTACATAATGGAGCTCCTGTGGAATTAAAGCACTGAAATGATACACGCTAAGATGCATCGAAACTTGCTGAGCAAAATTGATAAGGAAGATAGCAATATGAAGATATTGGAAATATTTGCAACATAGTACGAGTAGTTAAACAACGTCGATTACGAAACCACAGATGTTTTGTTATTTGTTATTTAAAATATTATTATTAGTGTTATTTTTATTTTTTTTAAATGTCGTTGAGGTTTGACGCCCGTACGTTACTAAAGATGGCCACTGAAAATCAGCGTTGGGTTGTAGTTTGCATCACATCATAACATTACAGCCATTTTTTCATTATTAAGTTAATTAAAAATACACTAATTCTCCCAGCTAAGCTAATTGAAACCAGCCATAGAAAATAATTTTTAAATTGATCTATGTCGTATGTACCTTGCGTCTGTGACTAATGTACAATATACGAGTACGAATAGATTTTCTTTCTTTTTTTTTAGTAGTGTCTTATTTATGGTTTTACATATTTATAATAAATAAATAATATCAACAAGTTATACAGCCTTGTATGTACCTACATTCCTGCTGGAGACTCAGGGTATCTGAACTGATTACCGTAATCATAATCCCATCAAAAACATCCTGTAAAAAAATTCCAAGTCTCGCAGCTCAGGTTTTCTACCGCAAAAAGTTGTGAGATGCATGTAATACCAAGTCGATTAATTTATTTAGTCCTTAAGGGACCTTCTATATAAAGTTATTACGTTAGTTATTGCCATATCAATATTAAAAATTCTTTACGTTTTAAATAAATGGATCGACTTGGCCATCGCATGAAAACATAAGGTATCGTACAATTTATACATAATGCTGCTGGCCAAGTCGATCTATTTATTTAAAACGTAAAGAATTTTTTATATTGATATGGTAATAACTAACGTAATAACTTTATATAGAAGGTCCCTTAAGGACTAAATAAATTAATCGACTTGGTATTACATGCATCTCACAACTTTTTGCGGTAGAAAACCTGAGCTGCGAGACTTGGATTTTTTTACAGGATGTTTTTGATGGGATCTCACGTCTTTTTGTAGAGTCCTACTTTTTTCCTTTTCGGTACTTCTTACTTCTAGAATATGACTAACGATTTTTCTTAAAGCCTCTGTCTTATGGACTTTTCTTATTTTTGTAGGTATCAATTTATCACAAATATAGCCGATTTGATTATTAATGTTCTTTCTTTCATTGTAATTGATATTTTCGAGCTATTTAGTCTATTTATTTGTAAGTTTTTCTTCGTCATGTTTTTCTAGAAGAATGTTGTACAGTTTCATGGGCTGAATACACCATTTCCCTCTCTATATCCCCTCATGTTATGCCTCATATATATAGATACCTATCTACAACTATTATTCCATTATGTATACGGGTGCAATGTTCATTAACTGCAAATATAACTTGGTAATCCTATACATTTATATGGGATTACAAAGTTATTCACGCATTTGGTATATCTAGAAAACTAGACACAAATTATAAAATGTTTGAATTTTCCCTTACTTTAGACACTAAACACTAATTATATTCTAAATTTGAAGATTCTATGTCTGCTAGAAGTGCCTTAGACTTTTGATGATCGGTCAGTCAGTGAGTGACAAAATTAAGAAAGTTTGACTAGTTACAATTCTTAAACTAATGGTTCAAATTGAATGAAATTTTAAATATAACGTGTTTACACAATGCCTGCTTAGTAACTGAAAATTCAGGCTTCTTGCTTTAACCACAACGAAGTTATAGGGGGTTGAAAATGGTCTGAATTGCTTCGAGAAAAGGATGTTACGGCCTATAGCTCGACTTGGAGGGGGCTCGGCCGCGCCCCCAGATCTAACTAAAACCGAATCCACTAAAGTTTTTGCCAATTACGGACCAGGGAGAATGTTTGGTCGCTAACCAACCGCTTATTAAAAGATACTGCATCAAGACGCCCTCCCGCCTCCCTCAAGGTCGGTAACCGGTTTACCGAAGAAGGGGAGGAAACTGCTGCAGCTCTTCTGCAGCACTTCTATCCCGACGACGGCCCAGTTACTGAACCACATCACCATTTCCTTAGATCCCAGTCCCAATCCTATCCTGATACCCCCGAGGATCCTCCGTTCACTGTAGAGGAGGTGCTGGAGCACATCAGCAATATGAATCCCAAAAAAGCCCCCGGTCGGGACGGTCTCACCTCTTATTTTTGCCTACACTTTTCTAAACAGTTCCCCAAACTCATCACCGATATCCTAAGCAGATGTCTGGCACTACAGCACTTTCCTCGTCAGTGGAAGGAGGCCTATGTCAAAATCATCCCAAAACCCTGAAAGCCGGACTATACCACCATCGGAGCATTCAGACCGATCGGTCTGCTGCCCGTCTTTGGCAAACTCCTAGAACGACTATTCATCAAAAGGGTCACCTATGGGGCATCCAAGCTTGGCAAGATCAGCAACCGCCAATTTGGTTTCAAAGTACAAACCAACACCACTGCTGCAATCACCACCGCCCTGGAGTTCGTCAGGACAAAGCACGGATGCACTTGGTCGCCGCGGTGTCCCTAGACATCAAGGTGGCTTTTGAGAACGCTTGGTGGCCCGCGCTTCTGCATCGGCTCAGGGTGATTGAGTGCCCGGACAACATCTTCGGGCTAATTCTCAGTTACATTACTGATCGTAGCGTCACCCTGGACCATGCGGGCGCGCGGGTTACCAAGCGTATGTCCAAAGGGTGCATCCAAGGGTCTACTTGCGGACCCGTGCTCTGGAATATCATCCTGGACGAGCTCCTGGATATGCCACTGCCACCTGGATGCCACCTACAGGCCTATGCAGATGACGTGTTGCTTATCACCTCAGCCAAGGGCGTGAACACACTTGAATCAACCACAAACAACGTCCTGAGGGGCATCGCAGGATGGGGTAGGAGCGTCAAGCTAACGTTTGGCGCTCTCAAAACCCAAGCGATCGCTTTCACACCGGGGGCCAAGTCGGCAAGGTTGGCCATGGACGGGCACCGGATCGAGTTTGCCAGAATAGTTAAGTTGCTAGGGGTGGTCTTGGACGAAAAGTTGTTATTCCGTAGCCACGTGATCCATACAATAAGGCGAATCATATCTTTAAATAAGTCTGCCTATATGCGAGGCCCACTTGGGGCATGCACGTAAAAAATATCCACATAATTTACCATCATGTAATTGAGCCAATCATTTCATACGCGGCTGGGGTATGGGGACACGTGGCTGAGAAAAAGTACGTCCATAAACTCCTCGCAAGCGCACAACGTGGATTTGCTATTAAAGCGATCCGCGCTTTTCGTACTGTTTCTATCACGTCCGCCCTAGCTCTCGCCCAGTTCATTCCCCTGGACCTTAGGGTTCGGGAGGTGCACGGGACCGAGACCACCCGGCTTTCCGGTGCAACCAGCCTCCTCCCCCATAATGTCACCCTAGAACTTCCTACCCCCATCCACGAATTACTCCACCCAGCGGGTCGTATCTCTGTCTCGCTAGCCCCTTCTTCATCTAACCAGGAACAGGTCAATGAGTCTATCCGCGACACCAACATACAGATTTACACCGACGCGACGGTAGTAAGCAGAATGACGACATTGTGGGGGCGGTTTCGACCCAGGGGGAACGTATAATATGCCTACCGTCACACAAAAATTTAAACTGCACGACAGCTGCACAGTGTTCCAGGCTGAACTGATCGCCATCTTACACGCTTGCCGATGGGCTCTTGACCAACAATACCCAAAAGTCATCGTCTTCTCTAACTCTTTGTCATCAATTGAGGCTATTAAAATTAGAAGCAATACCCACCCCTTGGTGTCTCAGGTACACCGAGTACTTCGGGACTACAGGGGTGTTGTGGACTAGCGACTTGCCTGGGTCAGGAGTTATAGCGGCATCGTTGGGAACGAAATGGCGGACAGAGCTGCTAAGGAGGCTTGCCTCCTACATAAAACACCAGATTATTCGCACTTCCCCATATCATACCTCAAACTAAAGCTTCGTCAGTCCAGTCTGGACGCGTGGCAGTCTCGGTATGAGTCTGCCGAACAGGGCCAACACACCCGATCTATTTTTCCTAAACTCGAGGACATGCGGAGGCTGTGGAAGATGACCACCCCGAGCTTCTTCCTCACTCAGGTTCTCACTGGTCACGGAGCCTATTTGCACAGATTCTACATTACTACCACTAACCACTGCCCGTGCGACAGCGTGACCGTCCAAAGCCTGGGCCACCTTCTTGAGGATTGCCCAAGATACATCAACCCACGACACAACCACGAGATGATCTGCGGCCGCTTCAGGGTGGAGCCATACGAAGTCACCGAACTCCTCAAAAAACACAAGGCGATTCCCTATATATTTTTTTTAAACTGGTCCTGCATAGTGGCGGCATTGCACCTGATGGTAAGCACAAATGCCGCCCAGGCAGAGTATCCATTGGCATCGGACGGCAGTCCCATGACAATGGAAACAATTATGCCGGCCTGCTAAGGTGCCTCTTCACACTACGGCGGAAGGACCCAGGATTGTAGGAAGGAGGGAGACGGCAAACAATTACACAGCCTGACGGTGCGACACAAAAAAGAATTAGAGAACCGTTTGGTTCGCGCTGGGATGGTGTGGACCGACAAGCTATGGCTTCGCAAGCCAGCACGCGTGGTTCTGGTTAGGAATGGAGAGGAGGGGATTAAGTTGAACAATTCCTCAGAGCATTCACCGTGATACAGGCGGTAGAACACGCTTAGAGAGGCGACATCCCTCCGGAGTTGTAGCGACTCTAAGTTGCTCGTAACGTCTGCATCATTGCGGATGGCCCGTCGCTGCAATCCATCCAAGGCATCGAGCAGGTACTGGGCGGATCCATCCCAGAGGTGCGAACAGTACTCCATACCCGGCCGGATCTGCGCTTTATACAAACGATAAAGCTGACCGGGTGTGAAGAACCGACGCACCCTGTTCAGGACTCCAACCTTGCGTAATGTGGCAGATATTACGCCCTCGATGTGATTCCTTGGATTGAGATCACAGCGGATATCCACACCAAGGATACTCAGGTCATTCCGCACTGAGAGGGGAGTACCCTGAAGAATGGGGAGGGGAGAGAACGGGGATTTTTTGCACGTGAATTTGCACACCTTGGTTTTCTTGGCATTGAACTCAATCATATTCCTGGAACCCCATGTAGAAATGAGATCCAAGGTCCGGTTGAGCTCAATGACAAGATCTTCATGTCCCCTCACAGTTTCGACTCGGCAACCCGGAGGCCCGCAGTGGTATCGCCCATGAACCGTGCTGTCATCTGCATAGCAATGAATGTTGCCAAGCGACAACATGTCATTGATATGCAGAATAAACAAGGTGGGCGACAGCACCGAGCCCTGTGGAACTCCGGCATTTACCGACAAGAGCGCCGAAGCGTGTCCGTCAACGACCACACGTATACTACGCTCATGCAGAAAGCCGGAAATCCACGAACACAGGTTGCCGGGCAGACCGTATGCCGGAAGCTTGGAAAGAAGACCACGGTGCCAGACCCTATCAAACGCCTTGGCTATTTCGAGGCTCACAGCAAGAGCCTCGCCACGCCGGTCAATCGCCTCACCCCAGCGATGCAGGACAAACGCTAGAAGATCACCCGTTGATCGATATTGACGGAATCCGTATTGTCTGTCACTGATCAACGAGTGATCCTCCAGGTAGCGGACCAACTGAGCGTTTATGATCCGCTCCATGTCCTTACACATCACTGAGGTGATAGTGATAGGGCGGTAATTGGTAGGGTCCGACCGATCACCCTTTTTGGGGATCGGTTGCACATTGGCCTCCCTCCAAGATTCCGGCATAACACCTGTGCGGTAGGACGCTCGGTAGAGGCGAATCAGTGCAGGAGACAACTCGGCTGCACAAGCCCTTAATACCACCGCTGGTATCCCATCCGGACCACTGGCTTTCCGCACATCGAGAGACCGTAACTCACGCCGCACATCACACTGCCTGATGCGAATATCCGCCATTGAGAAACCGCAGTCAGGCAGTGTAGGCAGCGTCTGAGAACCACGGTCTTCGAGGCGGGAATTAGCCGCAAAGAGATTTTCCAGTAAGGCAGCTTTCTCTTGCAGCTTGTGAGCCAGCGAACGTTCCGGGTACCTCAGCGGAGGCAATGCTGGACGGCAGAAGTTAGACTGAACGGCCTTGGCCAAACTCCATTAAGCACGACTGCTAGTCGGGTGATTGGCCAACGCACGCCCAATCCTGCTAACGCGCTGGGCATCCGCTCTAACGTAAGCCTTCTTGCAGGCCTTGGTGGCCCGGTTGTAAGCTTCTTTGAGGGAACGGATATTGGGATCCTTCTTGGTTAAACCAGGAGCTTCCACAGCCCTTACTGGCTATCTCAGAGGAACGAATGTAGTAATCCATTCCTAGCCTAATCTCGCCAGCAATAGCGTTGGCACTCGCTGAAGGATCTTTGCCCTCAAAGCAGCGGTGCCTCCAAGGGACGGATGCGAAATATTCCCGCATACCATCCCAATCTGCCGACGAGTAATGCCAGATCCTCCGCTTAACCTGCACGGGACGTGGAGGTGGAGCGAAAGGTACTGACGACCCAACCAGGCAGTGATCGGAAGTGCCCAGAGGCGCACTAACGGTCACACGATACCCGGCCGGATGACTCGCCAGCAGAAGATCCAGCAGAGAAGGCTCATGAACCGCCACATCCGGGATCCTGGTGGGCTGGTTCACCAGCTGTGTCAAGTCATGAGTCAGAGCGAATGCACGGGCAGTCCTACCAGCATGATCAGACTTGGAGGATCCCAGCCACAATTTGTGATGTGCATTGAAATCCCCCAAGACCACCATTTCGGCCGATGGGAACTGCGCCTGCGCGTTATCAGCCGCCTGGCTAAGATACCTGAACAGCCGAGTCGTCTCATCGTCCCCGTTGTGTGGCCTGTAAAGGCACACGTAGATGCGGCTCAGGGAACCAATATCCACGTGCACCCACAGAGCGGAGAAGGAGGGGTCCTCCATGCAGCGCAGACGACGACAGCAGACGTCCGATCGAACAAACAAGCATACCCCGGCTTTAGGCTTAAAGTTTCCTTCAAGCGAATAACCGGGGTACAGCAAGTAAGAATTGTCAGCCGGACAACGAATCTGCGTCTCCGTCAAGAAGAGCAAAGCAGGCCGGCCGTCTCGAGATGATGGTGGACGGCATTGAGGTACCTCCTACATCGGCCTCGTGGACTCCATCCTTGGCTCACTAAAAGACTTTAACTTAGAAAGCCCACCAGCTGGACCTTGACAGAAGAAACACGTAGACTGTATTTTAAACTTCCATATTGTGTTTATGTTTAAATCAAGCAACTTTTTGGTTGCGGACTTATTGTATCAACTTTACATATTGTGTGAAACTAATTGCATATAAATTTTACAAATTGTATTAATGTTAATTTAAGCGCCCTTTTGTTGCGCACTAACCGTGTTTAACTTTCCATATCGTGTAAATCTTCGATCAAATATACACTAGATACAACATGAGCGCTTAGAAAATGGCACCAAAAAAGAGTGCTTAAGCACTCTTTTGCCTTCAGTCACGCACCGACCGTTGCTTCTAAAACATCGCAGAACTTTAGACAATATTATGTGAAAAGCTACTTTAAGCTCCAGGAATAAGGTGGAATTTGTGTTAATATATTTGGAATATGTGATCTTTTTGTTTACTTTTTTTCATGTCATGCATCGGTGCCACTTTTTAACAGAACTTTTACAGGGAACTGTGTATCTAGTGTATATTTGATCGAAGGTGTAAATATTTAAATTAAGTAACTTTTCTATTCATTGTCTCCTCTATATATAGTGCAATCATAATATTACATAATAATTATAAAATTCTCAGTAACACCGCACATTACACTTACGGTACACACACCATAATCCCACTAACCAGGGGGTCGACGAGGTGCGGACGGAATGCAGAAATCCTGCCCTTCCGGAAGATCCCCCACACAGATAGAAACCGACCAAGGTAAAGGTTATCGTATCAATTAGCGAGACCTTACCAAGGTCGGTCACATCCCACAATCAAGCATCAGACCCCACAGCGACACCAACAATACGGACATAGTAAAACACAGGAGAAAAAAAATGAGATATGATAATTTAGGGTGTAAGCTACCTCCATACCAAATATAAGCGAAATTGGTTAAGCTATTTCTGAGATTAGCACGGTCAAAGGCACTACTAACAGACAAAGTTTGTAAAAATCTTTCTTGTTATGTTCTATTATATTAATCCAGTCAATAAAAGTTATTCTCAAAGATCAATCAGTTCATTATATCTATATATAGATAGAAGATATAAGGGTGCTTACATTAAATCAGAAACATCGATCCTGTGGGAATACTAAATAAAATTGTGAGATTGTTCTTTCATTAAATTGGACGCGCGGTATTTTCTGTAGAATAGATCCCATGAAAAACATCCTGTAAAAAAATTCCAAGTCTCTCAGCTTAGGTTTTCTACCGCAAAAAGTTGTGAGATGCATGTAATACCAAGTCGATTAATTTATTTCGTCCTTGCTTATGGGACCTTCTGTATAAAGTTATTATGTACGTAAGTTATTACAATATCAGTATTAAAAATTCTTACCTTTTAAATAAAAAGATGGATTTTTGATGGGATCTCACGTCTTTTTGTAGAGTCCTACTTTTTCCTTTTCGGTACTTTTTACTTTTAGAATATCACTAACGATTTTTTTTGAAGCCTCTGTCTTATGGTTTTTTCTTATTTTTGTAGGTATCAATTTATCACAAATATAGCGGATTTGATTATTAATGTTCTTTCTTTCATGGTAATTGATATTTTCGAGCTATTTACTCTATTTATTTGCAAGTTTTTCTTCGTCATGTTTTTCTAGAGGAATGTTGTACAGTTTCATGGGCTGAATACATCCTTTCCCTCTCTGTACCCCCTCCTGTTATGCCTCATATATATATATATACCTATCTACAACTATTATTCCATTATATACGGGTGCAATGATCATTAAAATGCAAATGTAACTTGGTAATCCTATACATTTATATGGAATTACAAAGTTATTCACGCATTTGGTATATCTAGAAAACTAGACAGAAATTATGAAATATTCAAATTTTTCCTTACTTTAGACACTAAACACTAATTATATTCTAAATTTGAAGGTTCTATGTCTGCTAGAAGTACCATAGACTTTTGATGATCGGTCAGTCAGTCAGTGAGTGACAAAATTAAGAAAGTAAATAATATTAAACTGTAATATTTTGTTGTAATGGTATTTAGTCCAATGGTTAGTTATTTTTTCTCTTTATGTGAATAATTTCGCTGTGTTTTTAATTAAATGTATAGTTTTTTTTGTGTTGTTGTTTTAGTTTCATCAATGTTTTTTTGTTTTCTCAATATTAATTAAGTTTATAATTTTTTGTTCCGTTTTTTATTTTCCCAATTTATACGCTTTTTATTTAATCTGTGCTTTCCAACACTTGACATTGGCAAAATTGTCGAGTCTGCGACAGAGCCATTAAAAACAAAAACTGAACTGAACTGAAGAAAGTTTGACAAGTTACAATTCTTAAACTACTGGTTCAAACTGAATGAAATTTTAAATATACCGTGTTTACACAATGCCTGCTTAGTAACTGAAAATTCAGGCTTCTTGCTTTAACCACAACGAAGTTATGGGAGGTTGAAAATGGTCTGAATTGCTTCGAGAAAAGGATGGTACGACAGTGCCGTTTTTAGCTCGACTTGGAGGGGGCACTGCCCTGCCCCCAGATATGTCACCATTATTTGTAGATATTAAAATTCTATCCTTACAATCCTCTCCAAAATCTCATACGGCGCCTTAGTCATCAATCAAGTCATCAATAGGTAATTAGCAAACATAGAAACAATAGCACCTGCCCCATACCCGCCCTAGTAGGTTGGAAACTATAATATTTTTATTTGCCTTTATGCATTAGTATGCATTGACGATTTGAAATAAATTAAATGCATTGCTATCATACATGTATGTACTGAATTAACTTATTAACAATATTTTTCTATGTCTGTTTTCAATTCACTGTGCTCGTACAATTTGTGTATTTTGAATTATCTAATTAAGAGATACAACACAAGGTAATTAAAGATTTAAATAAAATCAGGCAAGCTGGGGTATGATTTAATACCCCGTGAAATAGTCTTTAATTTAATCATTTTGCAATGAACTAATATCATATACCATCTAGGAATAATTAAGCACTTTTTAAAATGTAAAACATGCTGGCTGTAAACTAATTTAAAAATTTAATATCGGTTAAATGATCAATAAATTATAAAACTAACACAGGTAGTATTATTGTTTTAATGTATAGAATAGCGCATACAGCTGTGTACAGGGAGAGTTTGGTTTCTAGACCAAACGAACCGATTTGTTTTCTGTTTTGTTCTTACATTGTTGTGTCGTTACTTTTGAATAAATTCATTCAGTCTGGCTGGAATTCGATGATATTTGCACAAGTTGGCATTATTGGCTAATTGGGGCCGAAAATCTCTATACATATTTGGGATATCGGGCGTAAGTTTGTGTAGGCATGTGAAAATAAAACAATAAAGATGTTGCGCAACCTTTATTAATTTATTAAATTATATGCTGGTTGTATGATAATGATACCCACCAGCTTGTTGGATATTGTTAAATGTGGGACTTTAGTTTAATTCTAGAATGCTTTTATCGACCGGTTTGACAATGTTTCTTCTTAGTAGAATGGGAGTTTTGTACCTCTGTAGCCTGCACCATGACTATCTATGTATCTATGTAGGTGAGTGTGAAATTCAGGTCTATCGCTGCCAGGCCACGGAGTTGTCACTTGGGGTATCTGAGACGTTCACGATTAAAGTTGCGCTTCGATACATGATATAATAAACCTTTCACTATTGATTACGAATCATATTTTGAATATGTTGGTAACACTTGCGATATGATAATATCTTTATTAATATATTTTTAATATCAACAAGTTGAGGAGCCTTTCAAGTACATTTTTCCTTGCGACTCTTACTACTTACTAAGCTGGTTGTTTCGGTTTCCTGGGCGTCGACGTGGACGTTCCTCAGATTCATAATCTTCATAAGACTCGTAGCGTGGTCTCTTCTTTGGTTTCCTCCTTCGAGGTCTTTCACCGCAGTGTCTTTCCTTAATAGCTTTAGCGACTAAGAAATATTTGGACATGCTGCTCTGCAGCAATCTGTAGTGGATGATAATAGTGTTTATGTCCTTCTCGAAGGTCACAGCTGGTGTGGTCAGTTCGTTCTCCACTTGGACCCTCACGTAAACTACTTTGTGACATGACGGCACCTGAAATAAAACAATTCTTTAATAAAATACTTTAATAAAATATAATGTTAATACTTTAATAAAATATAATGTTATATTTAGCTTCTTACACCTGAACAGACCTGTTTTTTTTTACTATAACAGTAAGAAAAAAAAATAAGAGATTGTACTTACATTAAATTGGACGCGTGTGGTTTTCTGCAGAACAGATATGTCGCCACTGCTTGTGGATATTACAACGCTATTTCTACGATCCGTTCCGAACTCCCATACTGCCCCCAATGCATTTCCAATAAGGAGCAAGTATAGGAGAAATCGCACCTGCCCCATACTCGCCTAATTCGGTTGGAAACTGTAATGTTTTAATTTTCCTTTTCGGATTTGTATGCAATGATGGTTTGATATTGATTTAACGCTTGCCTATTTTACACAAATACAGAAAATTAAACTAGTAATCATAATTTTCTTTCGCTTGTTTCAATTATCAACGGTTGTCGAATTGGTACAAGTTAAGGACCTAATTAAGAGAAACAATACAGTACTCCAAAATTAGAAAACAATTTGTAAAAACAAACACAAACAGAAAGGTCTCACAAAAAACTCACGCAGGAAGGTTGAGATTTTAGCTATTAAATAATAATTTCATAAGCTGTAATTCTTTCTTGGTACGATATTTGGCACAAATTGGCATTATTAAATGTATTTATGAACATAATATATTCTTAATCGACTTCAAAAAAGGAGATTATCAATTCGATGTGTATGTATTTAGTTTTGTCAGAATTGATCAAATAAATGAAATGCAATAATATGTTGGTGATTGGTCTATACCAGCGTCTGAACACGTGTACCAAACATAATTTATGTATGTATGTTCAAGTATATCTTAAAGAATATAAGTAAGTATACTGTACAAGTTTTATCAATGTCGTTTATTTAGTTTTTGAGATAGAGCAGGGGCGCCTAACCTTTTTCAGTCCGCAGCGCGTATACATATTTTGACTCGGCGTCCTAACCCGTCTAAATGGTCGAAATAAAAAAATATAGTAATTATAATAGTTAGGTAGATGGGTACAAAACTCAAAATTCAGAAAGATAATATTCGCAACTCTCTCCTACACTTTTACGCACACACACTGTAGTCAGCCCTGAGATAGAGTAAAATTCATTACAAAAAAGGTGTACTTAGTTGGCTTAGCAAATATAATAGAAATTGGTAGTCTTAGTTTTCACATACATACATAAATAAACTCACGCCTTTTTCCCAGAAGGGGTAGGCATAGGTGCCAGGGCACCCACATTTCGCCTTGTATGTTCGGTCCCACGATGTGATAGGTGGCGAGCCTATCGCCAATATAGTTAATATAGTATAATTAGTTTTCATTACTACAAAAGTAATTTATATAATTTGGAATCTAAATAAATAATAATGAATTAAACTGTCTTCAAAATTTTAATATAATACCTAAATATTCCTACAATTTTCTTGAGGTCGATGCCAGCCTTAATTTTGCGACTAGCTATTCCCCGCGATGTATCCGTATCGCGGTAAAAAAAAACTCAACGGTGTTTTAAAGAAATCATACAGAAATCAATATTTCTAATACCATATTATAAGACATTTTATGTTTTTCATTATGTGGGTCCCTGTTTTGTGTATACTACGAGACATGGCGTTGAATTTATAGAACGCTTTGAAACTCCCTTTATTTATCATTCGTTTTCAGCTACGTAATGTAACATCGAAATTCAATGTTATGAGTTTTAAATTATTTATTTATTTTAAAATTTTGTTGTACACGAATGAATCTTAACAATAAAATAAATTAATGACAGTTTAAATAACTTTTGAAAATACATGAGTTCCTATGCAATGTCTTTTGTCCGCCCATTGCCATCTACAACACGGGGATCATAGATGTATAGTCGGCCCTTTAAATCAGGAGTAAAGCGGGAAGGAAAAAGGATGGGTAGAGAAAAGGGGTTTTGGTTATCTAGAAATCTCACTCACCGAACGAACCGCGACAGTAAAGATCTCGCTTCACGTAGATATCCTGAGACAGTGGTACCGCCCCGGATAAACCTACCCATTCATGCCGAACTTGCACTTTGTCCGATTTGATATTCGAACCCGAGACCTAACCGTTGCAATCGTCCCCTAGATCAACTGCGCCACTGTGAAGCAGTATCTAATATAATGTTTAAATATATGTTATTTATAGGTCCCTCGTTTACCCGCTGTGACTAAAAACAGACGTCTCGATTTTGAATGATTTATGGGATAGTCTTTATAGATCGTGTGTTTGTTTTATATTATAGGGGGCAAACGAGCATACGGTTCATCTGATAGTAATCTCGCTCATAAATTTAAAAAATTGTTAGCTTATATAATTATTTATATTTATTTTGTCCTAGTTTTACTCGTATAAGAAAATGTACTTAGAATATCCTTTTATATCTCATAATGTGCGTGTTCGCATATCTGATGTGGTATTGATGCATCCGTCATTCACTCGAGTGATTGATTAATCATACTCGCTCTTCACTCTGACATTTATTCATTCGTTCGTTCCCGGCAATTCCCGCGAGAGAACCTGGAAGAGGCGAACACGCACCGTAGTGGTGGTAGTCTGAGACCGAAAACAACCAATTACTTAGTACAAATATTGTGAAGTAATTAATAAAAGTAATTGTGGAAACTAGTGAACTATTATTTCTACCAGAAGCTCTAAAAAAATGAACCATGATGGCAAATCAGAAGTGAATTGGATAAAACAGGAAAGGGGTCACTTTTGGGTAGGTAATTCAAATGACAGGTCTTACATCTGATTTAACTAAAATATTATTGCCTTAATCTAAAAATACGAATAAATTATAAATAGTTTCAATAGTACTAAAAGTTTATAGCTGGTTAAGCTTGGCATGGTCTTTTGCAATGTTATAATTTAATGAATAATATATATCATATTTATTTTGTGATGTACTCCCCTTATATATTGAAGATTTTCCATTAAAAACTCAATTAATTGTCATGGATTTATAAATTTTATTGCAATCAAACAGTCAGAAATATCACAAGCCGTTGTTACTTAATAATACGGAATTCCGTACATGCCTGGCAGCGCTTGATACCCCAGTACGAGATCATTATTCTGACCAAGATGTTTCTTCGACGGGAGTGTCATATAGCGGTGGTTAATTTCGTCTGAAGAGTAGTCTTCGACTGACTCTATTGGGTCATGTGTCCTGAGTAACCTTCCTCGGTTCCACTGGCCGCAATTCTTTAGTCGAACGGCTTTGGCTACAATGTTGTACGTGGACAAGCTGCTTTGTAACAACTTGTATTGGATGACAACCGTGTACGTGTCCTTGTCGTAAGTCACTGCAGGAGTTGTGAACTCATTGTCCACTTGCACCTTCACATAAACAACTTCATGGCATGATGGGACCTAAAAAGTGCAAAAATGTGTTGAAGTTTTTGATTTTTAGTTGTATGACATAATCAACAATAAGATATCCAGTGGTGTACACATCAGCTTAAATCACTATTCTCTGATGATTGAGAACATTCAAATATATTGTATTATCGTATTGCAGTTGAATAATAATAAATAACACCCAACAGTCACATACATAGTCCTGACCCCACACTAAGATCGATTGTTGTGTCGTGTGTATCAGGAACTACGAGAGACTTTTCGGTCTCTCAAACACCCAGACCCGGAAGAAATATTTGTGGGCCGCACAAACATTTCTCTCGGTGCGGGGATCGAACCAGCGGCCTCTCATTTCACAGGCGGCGTCTAACCAACTGCGTCACGGAGGCTGTCTGAATGTAGTAGGTATTTCATGTTTCTAAAAGGCTTTTATTTTTTTTAAATAAATTAGCTTCTTTAAATGTAGTAGGATTCAGAGAAGATATAATATGTATGAGATTATATGCCAGTATCTTACAGTGAATTGCACACGCTTGTTTTTCTGCAGAATAGATATGTCTCCACTACTTGTAGCCACAACCACACTGTTCCTGCGATCTTCGCCAAACTCCCATACGGCGGCCAAACCACCGCTCACGAACAACAAAATAGTACCAACTAACAACAATCGACCCATCGTCACTGAAGTTGCCTGCACACTAAAATCTCATTTCGTTTCATGAGCTATTTATTTTCAAGTCATGTTTAATCTTATCTAAACATTTTATAAATGTCAAAACAAAATTAATGGAACGGTGACATATTACCTTATTAGAGCAATGAAACCAATTACTTAAACTGCGAGTTAGTCATGGTACAAATAAGCTTGTAAGTGGTTGTAATTGCTAATCCATGCTATAATTGCGTGGAATCAATTTTAGTGATTATAAATTTCTTAAGTTTAAACGATGTTGTTCTAGAACTATTCCTTTAATTTGTTGTTTTGAGTAAATTTTACGTAGATATTGCTTATATTTTTTATAGACTTTCCCACACTCACACCCACCAATGCAACTCCTGTCCTACTTACAACCGTTCTCTATAATCTATCTTCTTCTTCTTCTTCTACCTGGCGTTATCCCGGCCGGTGCCAGGGTCCGCCTTCCGGCAAATTCTCCTCCATTTCGCCCGATCTTCGGCATCCTCAATAGTAAGGCCATTGACCCTCATATCTTCCTTGACGACATCGAGCCAGCGCTTCTTGGGTTTACCCTGCGGTCGAGGTCCGAGAATATTGAGGCTATAATCTATCTATCTTTACAAATAGATTTCATTCGATATTTCGATGCAGTTTATGTTTCAGTTAACAAAGATAGAGATTTATATATATGGTGCATATATTTATTAGATAAATATAAGCCTTTTTTTGTTTAATGAAGCGTAGAACTGTACCGACATAGTCATGGTAGCTATTTTAACCCCTTGTTGAAGATAGATAGAGAACGGCCCTTAATGCACTGCCGGCGTTTGAAGATTGAGGAACAAATAAATGGAGTAGGGAGAAAAAAGTCCGATTTGTGTCTAATTCATGATCTTTGTAGAACCTAGGTGATCATGTAATCATAATATTTATTAATGAAATAAATGTATTCTTTTGACTCAGTTATTTAGAAGGCATTTGGATACACATTTCGTACATATCTATAAATTGCCGAATACAAAGAATTACGCAGCTGGAGATTATCTTAAAAATAAGTGGTTTAAAGATATCTAAGTTATATTTTTAATGCATTTTCTGTCTCTTTTAGCCCTTCCGACAATGTCGTAGTAGCAGGCACTTTTTTGTCTCTTCCTGTAAAGAAATGCAATGCTCTGTTCGGTTCTGTTGTAGGTCACCTCAGGCATTGTAGTGTCATTCTCAACTACCACTTGCACATAAATTACTTTCATGCATTCTGGAATCTGAAATAAATAAATAAAGATACATAGTCACTTATAATTTCATGTCATGAAGTTTATCTTTGATTATCTTAAATAAAATAAATATGTTTGAAATGTAATTATATTTTCTCGCCGGCATTATCAAGAATCTAGAGGTATAATTTCCGATTATTGCTAAATCCAAGAATCCTAACTAGAAAAGTACGAATCTGTGTGCATTACTACTACTATATATTAACAAAATTGTAGTCAACTATGAGCAAATAAAAATATTGTTTATATTTTTTATTGCTCATTGTTCACCTCCACCATATCTCACCGATAAAATTTCCTTTTTGAAACTCGTCCTGTGATCCATCCTGCCATGAATAAACCCCACCACTTGAGTGTGTTTCAAATTTGCATTTACTTTGCCGAATTCCCATATTGCATATCCCGAGACAACCTGATTACAGAATAACACACCACAAAAAAAGCATAAAAATCCCACTAACACGTTCATACTCAGTGATTAATTAAAACCTTATGAAAAGTACAGTACTTTATAGTTCCTCTATACATTTGTTAATAGTAATGAAGTCTGTAGTTGTACTTTAATTAATTTTTCCGTGTTGGCTTAATTGAGAGGATACTTAAAGTATTGAAGATTTGATGAGTATTAACGACTAAACGGTATGAACATCTAACGCTACGTAAACGTTTGTTTACGTACCCAACAATGGACGATACTAAAATTTCTTAACTATTATTTATTGGTATTCAATTATTATGTACCTCTTAATATAATATGTAAATTTGTTCATATTTGTTTTATAAACAGCTGAATCGTAAAGAAAATCCATAACCGATAAAATGTAAAAACGATGTTCACATGATGCAGGTATAAAAAAATAACTACCTAATTTTCATTTTTTAGTTGTTGATAAAAAACGAAATCTAAATAATCCAACTATATCATTAGAATTTGTGCACCTGATATAAAAAGACACGTTTAGCCTGTGTATATCCTTATGAACTTCCCTTTACGGTTAATTTTGAGAGACCTGAAAATTACAATTCTTATGTAATGTTGATTTGATAATTTACAATAGTCGAAATAAAAGTAAGTTCCGTTTAACTAAGCATAAAATTAAAGAGCTAATAAGAAGGCGACGCGCTGTATTTCTCTTCAACACGGAATCACCAATGAGAATATTCGTGAGAGAACAAATATCACCTGGTACCTACATAGCTAAGTGGATCAGAAATTTATATAGGTAATGGTACTAGATACGCACATAGTGTGCAAAACTGGTAGCCCATAGAGATAAGAGGTTTTTTAGTGGAGGACACGCACGTACTGGTAGCATCATGATATTTCCGCCAATAAGGTGGACGAATGAAGTAATAAAGGTTGTGTAACCAATGATGCGACAGATGAACAAGAAAAAAATGATTACAAAACTTTATTAGGCGCTCAAAGTTTTGGTACCATATTTTGAACAATAGTAGGTTTTTTAAATCTATGGTTATAAGAGTTTGTCGTTTCTTTAGTATAATAATAAATAATTTATTCAAAACTGCGTTATAAATGTTGTCCTAATGCTTATAACAATCAGAATAGTTAACAAATGTTTCTTAACACTATAACTTATTTAACAGACAGTAGTTCCAAACAAAGTGCAATGCTTCGAAATGAAAGCATTGCGCTTGTGTGTGAGCTGGACTGGCGTTTATTAAATAAGGATTACTATTATTTTGCAGTTGTAGTGATGTAGCATTTATGTAGTGTTACTAGGGAACAATTTAACGGACATTCAAAGTCTGTGAATGCGGCCATAAGAAACTTATCACTATCTTTAGATATCGAAGAAAAAAACCACAAATTATTATAATGAAAATGTTTATTGGATATAATATGAAGTTTAAGGTTGCGACAACAATGCTCTTTTTTCTAATTCCTACATTAAAACTGTTCCTTACACCAGATTCTTAAACATACAAGTCGTTTACAGGCGCAGGGGTAATGCGCGGCTGAGGAGGATCATCATCTACTCGCGAATCCTCTCTTCGTTTTTTTCCTCTACTTTGGTTTCTATTTTTGTAATGTTTCAAATGTCCTCTTTGATTTATAGATTTATCTTTGCCAGCTTTGCTGTTCCTATTTTTCTTTTTAAGTCTTGGCCTACTGCCACCGTATATATCACAATACTTCATTGGTACACCTTTTAAGAATATTCTGTAAGTGGAGGCGCTTCTTACAGGAGGCTTGTAGTGAAGTGTGACGATGTGGACATGCTTGTTGTACTGGATAATTGGCGATGCAAAGTTATTATCTATTTCAACTCTCACGTATACTATCTCCGTGCAGTTTGGTACCTGATAAAAACGACACATTACGAAAATACATCTTTATTTTTCATTATAACCCAAGAGCCACATTAGAAATCCCGGCCCACTTGGTGGCCATTTATGGCACTCATAATACATTCTAGATCTATGAACCAAGTAAATTGTTTGTGGGATAAATAAATGCTTTTTCAGCTCCGAGAATTGCAGGTCAAAACTTTCAAAGATATGGTGTTGATCACCCAATAAAATGATAATAATCTGAAAATTCTAAATAGATTCTGAAACTCATAGCACAAAATAAAAATATATTATCTGTTTCGGTTGTATTTGTCTCCAATGTGTGTTTGCACCTATTTTAATTATAACTATTTAAGCATTAAGTAACCATAAATCAATTCTTACTTCGAAAGGTACTCGTTTCGTTTCATCGGTCCGGAACATCGACCCTGATGAAGTGGCAACGCTTCTGGAGTTCTCAACATCTTCGCCGTACTCCCATATTGCACCCTGGACGAGCTGAGTAAACAGGAACAAGCTATAGAACAATAAGGCACACATTATTTACCATTATCCATCATTCTGTAAGTATTTTGAATAAAGCATTTCGCCTTTTATTACCTTTGGGTGATAAGTGGTCGCTCATTAATGAAGAAGTTGCTTTCATTAAGTATTTTAATTATTTCAACTTGTTTTTGATATGGCTGTAATTTTGCTTACTTCAGTATGAACAATTATAGCCAGACGAAATCTTTGTTTTTTTTAGCAAGTCTAGGCAAAAACTATCTCAGAAGCCATTTTGTTTGTATTTTTAGATAAACTTAAAGCACCTCACAACTCTCATAGCTAGGTGTATGGGTTATGCATAGTAAAGTTCGAATGCCAGGTCAGGTAATTTGGTTTATACCAATTTTTCAGTAATCTAATAATTTTGAGGACCTGAGACGACGATGACGAATGACCTCATTACAGTTGTAGGAAGTCGCCTGAATGAAGGCCGCTTCCAACAGGTTGATGAGGAGATAATTGGTTGAGACCTATGTTCTGCAATGGACTTCCTATGGCTGGAATGAGTTAAAGAGAAGAAGTCTCGAGATTGGAATTTGTTCCCGGCATGGCGATTTGTATTAACAATGTCGTGATCGAGAAGAGGCGTAACTACATATATCCAGCTGTGCGTTGATACGGATATATCAAATTAAATAAATAGATAGCGAAATTGTTATTACATTAGGAATACAAAAACGCCTGGCGTACTTGGCGACCAATTTTGACAACACTTAAGGGGATATACGTGTAAAAGGATTGTACAATAGGGACTGTTTGATTGAGTATAAACATTTTCACGTTATTTCAAATTATATCTACATAAGTTTTAGGAAGGTGTTAAAACTTGATTCTCATGTAATTTTTCCTATCAACTGGAAATGGTTTGCTGAATCATAGTTGTATTTCATTTCATATATAATTGTAGGTAATGTTGTAAAACATATTTTAAAATGTCACTGTGTTGAATCATTTTGTGTTCGTTGGGCAGAGGATTTTATTCAGAGTGGGGTCTTGGCACGGCATATAAGCAATAGTAATGGATTGAAAAGGATTTTATTGTGTTTAAGTCGATGCGGAAGCGTTGCGCGGTGATCAGGGCCTGAATCCTGCTGCTCATAAGTTATGTTGAAATTATTTTAATTGTGAGTCTTTAGTCTACATGGTTTGATTTGTTACTATGTGAGTGCCTGGTTCTTTTGCTTAAACAAAATAACTTCGTTTTATTTCGATTATGAGTAGTATAGGTAGAACATATATATAAATTAAACTATTATATTCACAGAACTTTTTCTTTATTTTCAATAATAAAATAGTGTGTTTTTAGTAATTCATATATCAAGTAAAAGTAACATGTGGGAGACCTACTAAAAACTAGTAAAATATTCTGAGTAACATTGAGCGTTTATTTGATTGGATTGGAGTCTTTTGACAGCTCCCGTGGCGCAGTCGGTTAGACGCGTAGATGGAGAAACTAAGATAGACGCCGGCTGTGAAACGAGAGTTCGATCCCCGCACCGAAACAAATATATTTTTGTGAACCACAGGTATTCGTCTCGGGTCTAGTTGTTTGTGAGACTGAAAAGTCTCTCGTAGTTCCGGATACCCACGCTACAAGACTCAATCTTAATGTGGGGTCAGGACTATTTATGTGACTGCTGGGTGTATTTAACGCACAAAATAAAATATATATAACTTTATTTAATTTAATTAGAAACCTCATAAACTCATGCATAGTACTCGTACTAAGTCACATGTACGTGATTAAGTAATTGTAAATTTAATTAAATTAGGTAATTAGCATAAAAAATTAGAACCATATTTGTTTGATAAATAAAAAAAATACTTATAAAATTATTACCTTGATATTTTGATATTCAATTTTGAAGAAGAAAACAAAAAGAAAACTTATTTTTCATAAGTGTATGAAAGTAAGTTTTTTTTAATAAAAACTTTAAATATGATATTCTTAATTTCATATGAAGCTATTATTCCGTGGTGAATGTGATTGTGTATCTAAATAAAATGGTGTATTTTATTTAATTAATAATAACACTGTTAATAAAGCTAACATCGCAAATTAAATTGCAGGAAACAGTATGTAGATATGAATAAAACAACGAATTCATTATTCTATTTTTTTTTCTAGTTTAGTAGTAGGTAACTTTGTGAGATGCGGGCAATGTAGTCCAGGCATATTAGTCATATGAGGGTAAGAATCTCGGAATGAGAGACAGTCGGCTATAAACTTGTATAAACCTTTATTTCAACACCCTAAAACGTGTCTCAAAACCTACTTATCGTAGGGTGTCCGCGACTACAGATATTCCAAGGTCAAAGGCCAAAAAATCGATTTTTTTACACATTTATTGCAAATGTCTCGTTTACTATTAGTTTTATGCTATTTGTATGCATCACAAATATTGTAGAGGATTAAATTCTCTACAACTTTTGTTTAAACTTTTTTTTTATATCTTCAACCATTTTTGAGATAGAGGGCAGAGTGCACGCAGTGTTTATCTATATACAGTATTTTTCGAAGTCAACCTGTATTTCCGATTAAAAACACGCCGTTTAAAGTTTTTAAATTATTAATAAATACATAATTATAAATGATTCGCATTTTTTATTAACGTGCGAACGTTGTTGGCAATCTATAATGCTTCAAAATCTGAGAACTGCATCGATCGCTATGCACAGTTTATCAAGTTAACAAAACTAAATAAACCTGTGCAGTTATCAACTCTTCCACCAAGGAGTGCAGCAGCTCTTCAACATTTCAATCGTGTTTATTATCAAGTTCAGACTTGGTTAAGGCATGATTTAGAGCCCCAGAATTGGGGTTGGATAATGCGTGATGAATTCCTGGAACCTGTTATGACAATGAATACACCAGCTCCGGAGGAATTGTTTAACACAATATTTTGCAACTGCAAAAATGGTTGTGGTTCGCGCATAGATTTAGTATAAAACATAGATCGGCAATGTGAAAGAGATATAATAATTTAATTCATATGTTAAAGCGAGATGCAAGATGCGACCATGCGTTTACACAGAAGTAGCCTGCAGTGACCCAGAGTCGAAATATGTCAAACTAAGCGAGCAACAAAATTCGCTTATTTTCATAATTTATTTAATTTTACAGTACCTAGCTGGTTATATTTATTAAACATAGTTTATTATAGTGCATTGTGCAGTGCCAAGGTGTGGTTCATGCAGGCGTAAAAATCCGCAATAATTAAAGTTTTCACAGGTACCGGCCACTTTTGTACAATACTATTTTGTGACGATATTATAGAATTAAATGGAAATCCGTGTATACATATCGGTAGAAAAGAATATAGTATTTCATTATATAAATACGCTGAAAGCATCCATTGCGTATAAAAAATAATATCAAATACGTGAATTTACAATAATTTCAACCAAAAGCTGCTAGGGATTGACTGACAGGTTCGATCAATAAAAGGTTGTCGATAAAATAGTCGATGACAACACATGTTTCCCTACATTTTTATGGAGCTATAGTATGTTGTGATAGTGTGCATTCTTCTTCTTCTTCTACCTGGCGTTATCTCGGCCATATTAGCCCGGCCATTATTATAGTATTCATTCTACAATATTAGTTATCACTTTACTTTTTCTCATTTTTTATATTTGTGGATAATTATTATAACACTTCATCTGTGTGATTTATGAATTAAGAACCTGTTTCAATCTCTGCCAAGAGGCTGTCAATTTATAATAGTAAAACAAGAACATATTCGATATTATTATAAAATATGCGTTACTTCTATGCACAGTATCATCGTCCAAACCTTGAAGCAACATTATTCATTTATCATAACATTAGGTATAGGTTTAAAATTTATAATTCTCATAGGAAAAACATTCGTTTAGGTGACGTGATCGAGAAAAGCTTCATAGTTTATTAAACTGTCTCTTTCTTCAGCCCCAGGAATGCGACTAATGAACATAGACCTTCCACAAGAATGTCTACATCAGTTTGTTGTAAGCTGCCTGCATCCAACGACTTCCTACAAGCTCCTCCGTACACCTCCAACGCGGCTTAGCAGGCGTCCAACACTTCCCAATGTGTTACAAGTCACTCAGACTTGAATAAGCATATTTTTTTAACTCTAGTATACATATAGTAAAAGTGTGTTTCTTAGACTTACGCGAATGTTACTCTATGAAAAAAAAAAACTAATAATCACGGATTTTGTTACAGACTGAGTCCACTCTGTGACTACGAAAGCTGTAAAGTAATCGAAACTTCGCGACGGGAAATTAAAAATGAAAAAAATAAACCTAAAACTTTGTAAATTATAGTTTTATTTTATAAAAGTGTTTTTTGTTCTCAGTTTAATTAGATGTATGTACTATGTATATATGACAATAAAAAAAATAATTTTGTTCAGGTGAACATAAAGACCCATACAAAACATCTCAAACAAAATGTTTTCAAATAATATGAAAATGTATCTTTATTTATTTGTGTGTTTATCAATCTGTATTGAAATAAACACAATAAGTTTCTGTTAATATACAGGGTATATCAAGACTGCTACCGAAAACGAAGCCGGATGGTAGTTTAAGCGACTTCAGACACAATGCAACAGAAAAAGTTGCAAAAAAAAACGACAATATTTTTATGTAATTTTTTTTCCTATGGCCATATTTGGGTGGTAAATACATTTTCTCCTAAAATAATAGTGTATGCCCTTTTATTTATAAATACTCTAAGGTATAAAAGAGTTTAAATTATTATTTTAGCAAAAACTATGGATTTACCACCCAAAAATGACGATATTTAAAAAATCAAAAAAATAATTGTCGCGTTTCTATTCGAAATTTTTAATTGCATTGTGTTTGTAGCCACTAAAACTACCACCCGGCTTCGTTTTCGGTAGCAGTCTTGAGATACCCGGTATAATAAAATGTTGCATATATCCATAACATTTTATTTCACAACTACAGGCCGACAGCTATATCGATATCGATATGATAGTATCGAAAGTGCATGGTACACCACTATATGTCAAGCACACATGTAAACTTCACGCACACAATCGTAAATCAGTTTTGGTCGCGCTCAAAATGACACATTGCCGATCTATATTCTATACTACATCTATGGGTTCGCGATGTGGATGCAGGAAAGCAGGGTTGCAGTGCTCTTTAGCTTGCGGCTAGTGTAATGGGCGAGCTTGTCTTAATGCTTCACCATATCAAAGTGATTTGAATGAAGACAGTACTTTTGATCCCAAAATCTTAGAAGAACTGGAGTCAAATGTCGTTGAAGACGAGAACAGAGAGGAATTTGAAAATATTTCAGCCATTGGAAGACGATGATGATGAAGAAGAAGAAGAAAATTAAAATTAGAAATTGTAGTTCTTATTATTATTCTATTTTTTTAACGTTGATAAATGTATGAAACGGTATTTTTCAATAAAAACAATACTTAAAAATTGAATTCTTTTCTTCTTATTTAGTTGGGAAGTAATTAGTGCCAACCCGCACTAGGCCAGCGTGGTGGACTATATGGCCTAATCACTCTCAATCGTATTCTCGATTGTAGAGTAGGCTCGTGCCCTGCAGTGGGACGTATATGGGCTGATACAGAATTAGTATAAATAAGATTAGAATTAAGAAATAATTAAAGTATTTCCCTCATTAATTTTATAATTTCATGTGCAGGTAAGTATTCTTAAATGAATAAGCACATAATTATTGAAAAAAAATGATAAATGATAATGAAATAGTTAATAAAAAAGGCGAATCATTTATAATTATGTATTTATTAATAATTTAAAAACTTTAAACGGCGTGACTACACAAAATCTACACTAAAATCGGGACTACAGGTTGACCTCGAAAGATACTGTATATAGATAAATACTGCGCGCGCTCTGCCCTCTATCTCAAAAATGGTTGAAGATATAAAAAAATGTTTAAACAAAAGTTGTAGAAAATTTAATCCTCTATAATATTTGTGATACATACAAATAGCATAAAACTCATAGGAAACGAGATATTTGCAATAAATGTGTAAAAAATCGATTTTTTGGCCTTTGACCTTGGAATGTCTGTAGTCGCGGACACCCTACGATAAGTAGGTTTTGAGACACATTTTAGGGTGTTGAAATAAAGGTTTATACAAGTTTATAGCCGACTGCCTCTCATTCCAAGGTGAAACCCCTAATATGCCTGGACTAATGACAGGTCCTTTGAAGTTTGTTCAGATTACTTTTCATATTGTTCTTGCCGAGATGTTTTTCGGTCTGTCGTGGCACTCCGTACGGCGCGTTCCCTTCACGACAATGCTGTATTCGGAGCTGTATTCTGGTGGTATTATGTAGTGAATTGTTACCTTTTTAGTCTTATTGTTCAGTTTAACCTCGGGTGATGTAAGAGGGTTCATCACACGCACTTTTACGTAGGTTATCTTGAAGCATTCAGCATTAATCTGTGGAAATTAGAGTGCAGCCTCTGTATCGGTAGTACTAAACTGTATAAACAGAACAGAGTTATATACAGTGTGATATTGACGTCTGGTATTTAATTTAAACCACATGCTCCTAACCATCCCAGGTAATATTGTGCCAAGTTTGAACAAAAACTGCCTGATAGTTTTGTCAAAAATCTCGATTTTAGTTTTCAAGGCTATTGATCAACCCCCATAGATACCGAGTCTCTTACAGCTCAGATAAGTTTCCGAACTGAACTGAAGTTCAGCTAAGCGGTAAAAAAACTCGTATCTATATGGAATGCCCAAAAATGGTAAGAACTAAAATCACAATTTTTGACAAAAAATCTCATATTTTTTTCAAATTATGTAAAATGTCACCTGGGGTGACGAGAAACATGTGGGTTAAAATAAGTACAATGTGTCAATATCACCCTGTATATATACTTAAATAAACGTTAAGACAACATCAATTGTAAAAATTAGATTAATAGGTAATATAACTAGATCTATTAACAACAGTGATCATTTTTCTGTCCATAATGAAATAACGCAATTAATAATATAAGATGACTAAAAATAATTGAAAAAACCATGAATTATTTTTCGATAGCCTATTACAATTTACAATACACTTACATTTAAAGGCACGACTTTCGTTTTCTGTTCTGGAGGCATTTGTCCTTCATGATGTGAAATCAATACACTGTTCTTCCGAGAATTACCGAATTCCCAAACTGAACTCCTGGCTACTTGAACACATAAAGCTGCAAGAATAAAGTTTACTATTATGTGTCCCATACCTAAAAGAGTACTAAATTATATTGTTCAATAAAAAATATGTTCATAATTCTTTGTATTTTTCTATTCCGATGATTAATTGAAGGGTTTTTTGAGAAGCCAATTTAATGTACGTGTTGTTAGCATTTGGTATGGATGTATAGTTCTATGCAATTACCATTTTTATTATTTCAATGTAATTTCACGCTATAAATGTGCCGCTTGACGTTATGTATCCAATTAGAATATACCTAGTCAGGTCATAAATTCTGTCACATGTTTAATATAAAATAATTGAAAACAAAGTTATTCATTATATAACCATTTATATACCAAAATAAACTTAACAAAACATAGATTCTTATGACATTAAAGTTTATTCAAAACTAGCTGTGCCCGCGACTTCGTCCGTATGGAATTTAACAAAAAAGTGAATTCGTTTATTAAGTTTTTTTTTTGTTTTGTTTTTGTTTTTGCATTTTTATTTTAATTATCAACCTTTGTAACGAAACCATACCGCGATATAATTCTACGGTGGCGCCATCTCTTAGCGAGCGGCGGTTTTGTTTTCAGTTTTTTGTATTAGCTTTATTGAAAAATTTCTTTATATACAATATTTTGTAAATGTGATATTGATTCGTTGGTGGGAGAAGTCGTGGGAGGCGCCCGACGTAACGGCCCAGTGGTGGAATGCGCGTGAGCTGCGCGCAGGCATTGCAACATTACTTTATATTTCTAAAATAAAATAATTTTTCTAAAATAAATGTAGCCTAAGTTACTCCTTGTTATATCAGCTACCTGACAAAAAAAGTCCCGTCGGTCCAGCCATTTCAGAGATTAGCCGGAACAAACAGACAGACAGACAAAAAAAATTAAAATATCATTTTCGGCACAGGTATCGTGTATATAATATGTAGTTGGATATTTTTTTTTATTTTCACTTTTAAAACAGACACTTCAATCTATACATATAAATAAAATTGAAGTGTCTGTTATAATATGGAGTCTGATATAATAAGGAGTAACTTAGGCTACATTTATTTCAGAAAAAATCCTTTATTTTAGAAAAATAAAATTTTAGTTAAATTCCACGCGGACGAAGTTGCGGGTACAGCTAGTTTTATTTATATGTATTTCGTTACTAGTTTTATTTATATGTTATTCGTGATTTTGAATACATGCCTACAATCTGCGCGGCCAGTTGTCTATCGCAGCACGAACGAGGTCCATGTCAATATCGGCGGCTGCCTTAATCAAGGATGTCTTGAGTGACTCCAAATTGGGATGAGGCTTTGAGCACGCCTTTTCCTCGAAGTGTTGCCATATCTTGTAATCTAACGGATTCAAATCTGGACTGGAGGAGGGCCAGTCTTCGTGCCGGATGAAGTCGATTTCACGCGCCGAGAGCCAGTCTTGTGTGCTCTTCGCTCTATGAGCTGGCGCCGAATCTTGTTGGAATACCCAGTGCCTGTTATTGAACATGGTATGAGAAATAGGTTCCACAAGGTTCGTCAGGACTGTATTTTGATACACAACTGCATTCGTTTTTACACCTTTCTCACAAACACAGATCACTCCCAATAGATACCTAATGCAAGGCAGCGGTTGCGCCCAACACATATAAGTTATCAGATAGATATAAACCGATGCCAAATGTCGCGTCATCAGTATCGTCCAAGTAGTGGACCCGCACATGTCTTCGCACGTTAGCGAAAATCACATTTTGGAAACATAATATTACAGTTAATAATGATTTTTTCAATAAAATGGTGTGCAAAAAACTCAAAAAAATAAAGTATCTAAAAAAACGCAATAAGTTTTCATCGATAACTAATATTCTTTAAATTAATTTGGTCCCGAGCGAGCTCAATTTATACTGGTTAATGTATCAATGTCAAACAGTCAAGTTCGGATGGAGAATCAGCCGTCTCTTTTTCGCATAGCAATAACCGTAATAAGCCATCTCTTTTGGCGAAATCACGCGTTCTTCTAGTGTTTGACGCATGTTTGTAATATAATTCCCAGAAATATCGATATTGTAAAACAATAATGTAAATTAATTTTATTAAATGACAATGTCACAAAATATATATTGATTTAAATAAATATTGCAAATTACCATAATTACGTTATTTTATATAATTTGAAATAGTTAAATTTGTTAACAAGGTACTTTTACAATATTTTTTTATTTATTTTTATCCTTGGCGTAATTAAATTTCCTTTTTTCCCTCTAGTTGTATACGTTTTCAAATATAATGGGAGGGTATTTACCATAAGTTTTAGTATACTAAGTTTATTGAGAATCAGTAGCACAAGCTATTGCACTAATTTTAACATACGTTGTATATATCGTCTCAAAAACATTCATAGTTCGTCAAGTGGGTTTCATCGTCACTTGTCGATATTACATATACTACAGCCGCCGTCAGAACTCAAGAAACGGAATAAGTTATTGAAGCCCTTTAGGGCGTGAGGTTTAGTTATTTACTATTTCATATTTTTATCTGATCTTTTATATCAACACTTAATTTGGGTATTTCGCTATTATGGTATACAAAAATACACGGTGAATAATAGAAATAAAACCGTTACATACTAAAGTATAAATCTTAATCCTATTTTATTCGTAGTTAGCGGTTGCCGGTTGGTATAATTTATCAGATCAGGCCGATGAAAAAATAATATCAAACATTTAACAAGTTGGTAATTAAGTTATAGAAGCGATCATAACACATGAACTTACTGGCAAATCGAACTATCGATACATTTTTTTATTTATCGATTTATGCCTCATCTCTCCAGTGCAGTCCACGTGACCGCGCTGCAACCCGCCCACCCCCCGCGCAGTTCCCTTCGTTGGCGTTTTCGGTTCAAAACAAAACTATCGTAATGCGGTATCTATTGGAAGTGATCTGTGCTCACAAAAAAGTACCTCAGTTAAGCCCCAATAAGAAACTCCCAACCATACCATGAGCGAGACGCGACACGCGGAATACGGTTACTCGCTTCTTCACTACTGTGTGCGTACACCTTATCATTTTGTTTGTCGAGCTCTCTTCTAGGGTAAAAAATTTTTCATCTGAAAAAAGAATTTCCCGATATTTTTTTCCCGCGTACCGCTTCAACAAAGCGCGGCATCTCTTCAGTCTCAGGTCCATTAGACGAGCATTCAAACGATGTCCTGTTTTTCTTCGATATGCCCAAAGCCCTAAGTCTTCATTTAACACCCTTTTCACCGTGGTTCTGCTTAACCCCATCTGAAGGGCCAACAGTTTCTGCTTATGTTTGAGATTTCTTTGAATTCGCGCCTTCACAGCTTTTATCACTGCTGGAGTCCTAACAGACCGAGGGCGACCACTTATTGACCTGCCATCTACACTAGAGTCTTCATTGTATCGTTTGATGGTACGATAAACGAATCTTTTTGTTATATTCAAATTTTTTAGTATGTCAAAAATTTGCATTGGCGCGTAACCGCAACGATGCAACGCAATAACTGCAACACGGTCTTCTTAAAGCGTCCACTCCATATTTAAAAATGAGTAAAATTCTAAAAAGTATACATTTTTATTTTCATGAACAATTCGAAATTCGAATTCAATAAACTTTTTTGTGGCCAGCATTCTAAAAGAAACGTTTTTACTGTGTGACAATACTTATGACCTGACTGTGTATATTATCATATTTTTTCACTGAAGTGTGTAGAAAAATGTATAGGATCATTAGATGCCGAATAATCATCGTAAATAAGGCAAACCAGTTATACGCTCTTTACCAACAGATATTTGAAAATAAGGAAAGTTGTTCCTTAGTAAAAATGCTGAACTAATAAGGATCTTGTCTGATCCAACTGTTCTTTATCATTATTTGTTTCCATCTGCGTCTTATTTGTTTAATTTTTTTTGATCTGGTTAATGGAAAGGAAGTGTCCCTCAGAGACTCGTCGAGCTCTGAATCCCTGTGTGGCTGATACAAGTTTTAGACTCCATGCGATAACATTGTACTTAGAAATGCTCTCTTGGTCGCCTCTCTTTTTTTGTTCTATGTTGGAACGTAAGGCTATCGTTTTTTCACTCGTATGAAACTTTCGGCTTCATTAAATGATTCTTGACTTGAGTCTTTACGTAAACCACTAGGTGACATGCTGGTAACTTGTAATATCTGACTGTTGACTTGTAATATCGATGCTGGTATCTGAAATATTGTTGATATTAGTATTTTTTAAATTACTGGCAGTCCAGGCTAATATTACTGTATCAGCCCATATGCGTCCCACTGCAGGGCACGGGCCTCCTCTACAATCGAAAGTACGATTGAGAGTGGTTAGGCCATATAGTCCACCACGCTGGCCTAGTGCGGGTTGGGTTAATATTACTGATGAACATTTTAGATTCAATAAATTAGTCAATAAAGATTAATTTTATCAATCTCTTCTGCACGATATTTTCCTCATAATTATTTTGTATAGGTATTATATTGCAGTGTTCGGCAAAAAGGTGCCTTTATGCACCTATATTTTAAATGAATTTTTGTTCGTTTAGCTACTTATTCATAATTACTTTATGGATTACATAAAATATAACAGCTTCTGTAGAAATCATTTTGTTTAAAAATTCAAAACTCTGTGTCGATTTTGACTGTACACGCTTAATAGTATCGAAAAAAATATAAAGAAACATTGATTCATCTACGCAGTTAATTGAGTTTGAAAGCCTAAGTATGTTAAGAATAATAGTATTTTATACTTTTACGGAAAAGTCAATAATCAATTTTACGGTAAAACAGTTGGCTACGGTATATACGTACCTTTATTTATTTGATTACGAATAATATTTATTCTGCATTTACACGTACTATACTAAACTGTATTAGCGTATAAACGTTCCACTGCAGGGCCCGAGCCTCCTCAACAGTTCAAAGTACGACTGAGAGGGGGTTAGGCCATATAGTCTACCACACTGGCCTAATGCGAGTTGGCGGACTTTACAAACTGCGTCTGGTCCGTTTACCAACAGGCCACCACGCACTTAACATTTTGAAAAATCGGATCAGGGTGTTACATGGACGTAGTATATAGGGTGTTATGAAATTATGTAACTTTTATTATCTGTATAGCTTTTGGAGTTTTATTTTACAACGTCCAATTGTCTTAATATTTTTTCTGACTGGTCTTTTCAGAGATAGGTATCAAATGATAAAGACGTATAATAGAAAAACAGAAATATTTTTTATTCTTAACATTCCAAGATCTTCGATAGGACATTATCCATGAGCATACGTTGCTAATCAATGAGAATTCATAAAATAAATGGAATGCCTACATAATACTTTTTGGTTAAAATAATTAAGAAAAAAATATATCCAAAGATCCTTCGATATTCAAAAACATATTTCAAATGCCTCAAGTGACTTGCAGGCGTCATCAAAAACATTGAAATTGTGCGCTACATGAAATTATATAAAAAGGATTTAAAAATATTATAGTAATGAGAAGCAGTGGTTTGGTTCTGTTTGCATGCGCAGGCTTGTTGCTTGTAAGTTCAATTGACTTATAAAATATTAATTTCCCTGATATTTATTCGTTGTATCAACTGTCTTTCATAGTATAATATCAAAATTTCAATAGGCCAAAACACATAAAGCAAAAAAAGAAAGGGACCCTGCAGTAACACTTTACTTTGAAATTGTTAATGAAACATCTTACCTAACATGAGTTAAGTGTTGAACTGAAATTAGATGAGCAGGTACTGAGTTTTCCCGATAGTCTGAAGAGTGAAGGTTATAAGGGAAGCGATGATGATAGAACCTAATCATAGTATATTAGTAGACAGCCTCCGTGGCGCAGTTTGTTAGACCCCGCCTGTGAAACGAGAGGCCGCGGGTTCGATCCCCGCACCGAGAGAAATGTTTGTGCGGCCCACAAATATTTCTTCCGGGTCTGGGTGTTTGTGAGACCGAAAAGTCTCTCGTAGTTCCTGATACCCACGACACAAGACTCGATCTTAGCGTGGGTTCAGGACTATGTATGTGACTGTTGGGTGTTATTTATTTATTTATTTCCAGAGCGGCGGAGCCATCCTGGGCGGGTCGGCGGCATGGAGCCTGCTGCGCATGTCGTATTACTTCTGGACGTCGGACCTGGGCGTGGAGCTGGGCTCCTGCGTGCTGTTCATGGCGGGCGCGCTGCTGTGCCTACCCACTTGCTGGCTCTCCACGCTCGTGCCCTACCATCCTAGATCGCTCTCTCTTTTGGCTACCGTAAGTAGTCTTGGTTACGTAACGGTGTTGATTTTAAACGGTCACAACTCTTCGTATTTTCTGATAAATGGTATGACAATTATAAAAAGACATAATTAAACCTTGCCATAGTTTAGAACATGTCCAATAGCAAATCCTATGGTTTTTTTTAATGAATAAAACTGGCAAGGGAGCAAACAGATCACCAAGTGATCTCTAACATTGCCACACACTGATGTCCATGGACATCCACAAAAGAACATTGGTAAAATCATTGTTAATGCAATTCGTAAGCGTCTATAAATTTCATGTATAAAAATATTAATAATTAATTTTCTAAGTAATTTTGGTGCCTAGCTCACGGCGAACCTAAGCCTGAATTACGAAAACACATTTTTCGTAAAACTCTATTGATATTTGCCTTAATTTTATTGGAGAGGCGTTATGTCGTTTCAATGTTGCCATTTTGAAATATATGCTTGACTGGCTTTTTTGCATTATCTTTATCAGAAAATTAATGTAAAAAAATAGAGCAGAGAAGTGAGAACAGCAAAATAATCACTGATTAATTAATTAAGGAATAACAATTTGCTTCTGTCGCCCGAAAGCGCCATTGTGGAAATCTATATATATAAAAATGAAACCCGTTTCGCGTTGTCACGGCATCACGTGTGAACGGCTGAACCGATTTGGCTTATTTTGGTTTTGAAATATTCGTAAAAGTTCTGGGAAGGTTTTAGGAGTGAGAAAAATTGGAAAATTTCTAAGGAAGATACTAAAAACCTTTTATTTGGGTATCGTTCAAGCGTGATCCGTCCAGCCAATATAGGATGATCTTTGTTTATTTGACGGGAGACGTAAAAGACGGTCCAGCTTCAACTACCATCCAACGTAAAATGATCTATCTTTCCATTGTCTTTCATTGACGGCTGACAAAATAGAACAAAATTCAAAAAATGTGTACAACGTGTATATAATATTATCTAGATACGGCGTCTTGCGCGTAATTTTGTTAAATGTAAAATAAAACGATGTCCATATCTACCAAAATAGCCCATTTTTTTTAGATTATTGCAACAGTTTTAAACAAGGTATACTCTATCGAAGCGTTTTGCCGGAGTACACCAAAATATATCTAATTATAATTTTTCGTTTTCATAAACGACATTGTCTTTTGAATTGATACTTTTAGATGCGCTGGGGGACAAATTTAAATACCGCATTAGTATTGTTTTCAGACTCAAGTATAAAAAAAAAATGGTACGTTGATGCCGTATCTAGACATTATAATGAAACGATATGCAGTTTTATATTTTTAAATATTTGTTTTATTACTTACGTCACCTGGTAAGGCAGTATGAAGGTTTTATTAATTTGTATATGGTAACGTACTAGACGCGACTGCCAACAAGTTTACGATGGTCACGGGTTCAAATCTCAGGGCACACCTCTGACCTATCGGATTAATTTCTACGTCAAATAAAATCCGCCAACCCGCACTAAGGCAGCGGGGTGGACTATATCTTCTTCTTCTATAATATAAAAATAAATCGCAAAATGTGTTGGTAAGTGCAAAACTCAACAACGCCTGGACCAATTTGGCCAATTTTTTTTAATGTTTATTATTACTTTATTACTAACAAAAAGTAATGGCGTGCAATATTATTTGGAAAAACAGCATTTTGGTGCTGCATTAAGGGAAGGGATATTGAATGAACAATAAAAAACGCTTAAGTTTTTAATGTCAAAATTTCATAAGGCAATCTTTATATGTACATGTCTATGGAGAGACGGGATATAATAGAGTGGAAGGTACGGGAGAGGACTGGGATAGCTGACAGATTTGATAGGACCAAATGTAAATGCACGTTATAAGACGGGTTGGATAATAAAGAGAAAGGACGGGACGGATCGGGAAGAGATTGAACAGACGGATGAGACGGGATTGAGCCGGACAGTAGGACAGCTACGTCAAGTTTAGGTATACAAGAGTTTATAGGAAAAATAAAATGTATTTGGTGTGGAGTGGAATCAAAAAATATATGCACCCAGGCGAAGCTGGGCCGGGCCGCTAGTAATAATATATATAGTTGTCCCCTCTTTCCTTTTTATTTCATTGCACATGATATTACTATTAGATTAATGAAATAAATAAGTACTCGATACTTAAATTGCGGGTAAAAAATATTTTTTTACTTTTATTTGTGGGTCGTAACTGCCTCACGCCAATATCTGTATCAGCCCATATACATCCTACTGCAGGGCACGGGCCGCCTCTACAATCGACTACCGATTAAGAGTGGTTAGGCCATATAGTCCACCATCACGCTAATATAAATGGGACAAAATAACATTAACTACCCACAGAGTTTGACAAGATATAGAAAATCTGTAAAACTTTAAAGTGGAATATCTTTTTCCTAGGCTTGCTACAGTAAATCTTAAGAAATAATTGTTAAGAAATTCGAAATGTATATTTTAAAATATTTTACATCTCAATACACACAAAAAAAATTACAACAAAAAAATGTATGGAGGTTTATCATTGTTCTTTGGATCATAGTGTTAAGTTTCCGGCCCATCAAGTTGGAACCCCAGCGGGAAGTAAAAAGCATGGGATGAGGAAGGAAGAAGAATTGGGCATCCTGAAATCTCACTCACCGAACGAAACATCGATTCACGTTCGTCTTCACGTCGATTTCCTGTGAGAAAGTGGTAACGCCCCGGACTGGCCTTCATTTTCATGCTGAGTCATGAAAGAACTCACCACTCAATTAATGAATGGCTCTACCACTTAGAATGTGACTATACCATCTCATTGGTCTCCCATACAACTTCATGTGCATGTAAACGATCAGATGGTTCCCATCCACCAACTGATATTTAATTCAAGTTTGTTAATGTACTTAAGAGCGTTTACACGTTGCGCGCAAAGTCAACTATAGGTATTTCTTCGATAATTTCACGCACACATAAGCGACCAAAGCTGTGTGCGTACAGCTGCCGCGTCGGCTCGCTAAACAGTCAGCTCAACCAACTTTGATCCGTGCGCTTCAAATTCTAATATTCAACTGAAATGTAACTTATGATTTATATATTGGTAATATAATATCATAAAAATATTTTATTTGCATTATAAGTACACAAATATTACTGTGCAAGCAATGAACAATACAAATTTAGATACTAATCATATTTTCGTTATTATTACATTGTTAAGTTGCATTCAAATCACTGTTCAATCAGTAGACACTACGGACGTTTTATTAATCATTTCGTGTTCGAACACATTAATAGAGTAAGGGGCCTTACAACCCCTTACAATTATGAAATATATTTAATTTTATATTACAATACATAACATAATTTAGCCTCGAAATTACGCCCCATTAAATTATCTGAAACATAATTTATACTCACTATTAAATTATTTTAGGTAATAAAAAAAAAAAATACTACCAAAGTACTAAGATGTGGCAATCGCAGTCCGCGTGTGGCTATTTTTACTACGCACGGCAAAAATCGACTGCAGCCAGGCCGGAGCGACGAGCGATACGTCCTCCCTCTAGAAGGCCTTGCGGCGGTCTGATTTGACACCGGTCGGACAGCGTGTTTTATAGTGGTTTTTAAAATATTTGTAGAAAACATGAAAACTAATTTTGTTGAAATATAAAAATGGTTATTTATTGACAAGGTTCTTCTATTATAATATGCAATTGCTATAAAAAATTATGTACAGTCAGCGACATAAGTCGCTACACATTCACGAGATTTGAAATTGTCTTATCATCCAAAATAATAATTATTTTCAATATCGTATGGCACTTTTCGGCATAGATGACTTTACTTGGTTATATTTTACGACTACAGAGTAGTACGTACAAATTTTAATTCATAAAAAGCTTATCAAAAAATGTGAAGTGTTCAGCGACTTATGTCGCTGACTGTACGATAAGTTGGTGAAAAAAAAATATGTTCTTGACGAGAGTTTCTGAATAATTTCGCATTGTTTAAATTTTTATTTTTCAGAACCAAACCAAAAAAAGATTATTTTTCTCAGCAAAATCCCTCCATAAGGGTCTTATTAATCTGATAATATTTTTATTTTCATCTTATATTTAGTGATTTCGGATATCTTAAGCTTCTAAATTGCCATTTAAAGCCTAAATAACGAAACTTGTGTTCAGTAATCCTTATAGTACTCACAAATTATCCATCTATAATGTTTTCCACCAAAATGCCTAGATGACAATCGTTTCTAAAATTAGTACTAATTATTTTTCCTTTATATTGTTTATTGGTGGCTATTAACCCATTTGAAAAGTCCTGTTTTTAAGCCAAAAAGCGCGCGGAAGGTATAAACGCTCTTACAATATTTTGTTGTTTCTTAAACGCAAATTTTGTCAAAAAAATATCAGTAGTGTTAAGACATGATGGTGTATGATAAAGTGATAATGTTATCGAGGTAGCTGATGACGCTGGTGACGGTGTCGATGGTGATGTTGTCGCTGGGGCTGTGCGCGATCTCGTCGCTCTCGCGCGCGGTGCGCGAGCCGGCCGCGCTCAACGCCAGCATGGCGCGCGCCATGGCGCTCGACGCCTTCGACCCAGCCGTTCGCAGCTCCTTCGCTGCCATGCAACTTGAAGTACGTACCGACGTGTAGGTAGGCCGACGTGATTGTTTGACTGGTATTCCGTTTACCATCAAGTACAGTGCAGCCATTTCACCAAGAAGATTTGAAAACATCTAATTTTAACTACCCATGAGCATACCCAAACGGGTGCTACTGTTGTGGACTATCTTATTGAGAAGAAATATTTTTTTACTACTTGATTAAAAGTACTTAATAATTATTCGTAGATAACATTGAGTTTTACTGATTTTACAACTCAAATCTTATGATTATTGAGTTTGTGACGGAGACTTTCTGGTAAAATCACTCGGAGAACGAAGCGCATCAGTAAATCTGCTAATATTCCTAGATCTTCTGCAAGACATTGCAATATTAAACCAGACGAATCTACGCATTAGTACTGTAGCTTTAACGTCTAAAGAGCAAGATGCTACCAATAAAGATTTATGAATCTACCACATGTAAATCTTAGGACAACATACACAACAATGTATGCTATAAGACATTGCAATATTAACCCAGACGAGTCTACTTATTAGTACTGTAGCTTTAACGAAAAAGATCAAGGCGCTACTAATAACTATTTATTAATCTACCATATGTAAATCTTAGGACAACCTACACAACAATGTATGGGTATTTCTACCATACATTAAGTTGATTTTCATTATACTTGTTCTGTTTCAGTTGAGATGTTGCGGCATCAGCTCCAACGCGGACTGGTACCAGCATCGTCGGTCTCTGCCTCCCGCCTGCTGCGGACGCGTTTGGAATGGAAAGGTAATGTCATAATGTGTTACTTTATTTGAATACCAAATACTTTAATCTATCAAATTTGAGTGCAGCCTAATTACGAAATCTATAATAATAGTTTGTTGTTGTAGTTAGTTCTACCTGTGTATCTATCGAGCTCATTTTCACATTCTTTAGCCACAGCAAGGGTAAACGGATAAGTATATTTGAATGGATTATAATATTATTCGTCTGATGGTAAGCGATACGACCGCTCTTGGACAGTAGCAAAATCAAACAACACCATGAATTACAAAGCAATGCTTGGCATTCCACTCCGCTTGCCATTCTGAGACATAAGATATTAAGCATCCTTAATATGTCCAGTAATTACTCAATGTTCTTCAAACTGGAACATATCAGCTTACACTGCTGTTTGGTGGATGAAACAGACATTAGGGTAGGACTTGCCCAGGCGGGTTCTTTGATTTGAGAGACCTAAACTACTAGAACTGAAGTCTTATGAAAACGTGTGTTATAGTTTCTTAGTTATACGCGAATGTTACACATTGAAAAGTTCCTCGTGACTACGAAAGCTGTAAAGTAATTGCAAGGTCGGGAAGTTAACAAATATAAAAATTAAACCAAATCCGCGTTACAATCCGTAGATAATAGTTTTATTCCAACTACGTACACCTAATATAGTTAAAATGATAATTCTGACAAAAATATTCGTGAAAACCTGTAAATGGCCATCTATTTCTTATACATTTATTTTCTATTATGATGTATGTAAGCTGTTGGTTTTCCAATACATATCAAACCTATAAAATGTATGTATTTTACTCCATTTTCTAATCTTAAACTCAGTATCAATTAGTTTTTGCTTTTTAGTTGGATCGTTTATAAAAGCATGCTTTTTTAGTTTTTAAAACTATAATTTAATTGATTGTACTAAAAATATCTATCTACGGCTGTATTATCAAAGCAAGACAGCTGCGTGCCGATTACCCGAGTTCAAAATCATGTTTAAATATTCCGTTACATACTAGTTTACTAACATACGTCTGAAGCTAACGAAAGCGTGTTCATAAAATGATATGTCAGCGCGGGGAGCAGTGCGAGTCTGCGCTGTACACTACTGGCTGCCTGCGGCCCGCGCTCACCGAGCTGCGCAACTTCACCAACTCGCTGTCCGCGCTCGCCTCCGCCATGGTCATTGTTATGGTCAGTGCTCACTGATTTTTTATTTACTAACCGCCTGGATGGATGTAAAGGAAAGAAAAAGTAAGGGCTGCTTGCTTACTTACCTTTCATGCAAGTGTTGGTGCAGCTTACAGACCTCAATAATTCTTGATGATTCTTCTAATGGTATTTAAAGTTTTTCAAATCCAAAAAAAATTATGTCATAAAGCCAATAAGTAGCTGTGTGTTTATCACGGAATATTAAATTTGCATAAATAAGCAGAATCGTTATTTTTCAAACCATTTATGTACAACGCAATGTAATGCGTATGAGAAATCGACTCGTATCAGAGGTCAACGGCCGTTCACAAGTTTACCGCGCAATGGCTTGTAGTAGTATACGTGTTATATACTATATACACTACGCATTGTTTTACTTAAATTATGAACAATAAGTACCCATAAAGTTATATTAAGTGAATGGGTCGGTGTATAAACTTGACTTACGGTTTATTTTTCAGTATTGTCTTGTATTCGTCTTATGTATATCTAGGGTATTCTAAAATGTGAGGTATAGTAAATTTATCCCTTTGTGTGCTGACGCATGGAAGCGTAGCATACCTATTAACCTGTAGTACTGTTGCCGATTTAGCAAAGAAAATCTTTGCGCATTGGCCGCGCATCTAACCACGCACACGTATCATATACATATTTGTGTGCAGTGTTCAGTGTGTTAATATGCAGTGTAGTGTAGTGTTGTTGTGGTGTGCAGGCGGTGACGCTGTTCACGGCGGCGTACACGCTGGTGTGTGGCGTAGTGGAGCGCAGCGAGTGTCGCGCGCTCAAGCAGGCGGCGCCGCTGCGCATCGCGTGCGTGCACGCCGCGCCCCTCGCGCCCCTCACCCCCCTCACCGCGCCCGCGCAGATGTGACGCAACGCGACTCAACGTGGGCGCCATTTTAATGTTCAACTACGCTAATTTATTGTTCAAATGATTTATTGTGTTGGATTATATTGACCGCTGCCTGGTGTCGGAAATTATTCTATTGGAGTATTTATTTATTAAAATGTTAAAGGTATGCATTTTTTTCCTTTTCTTTTTGTAGGGTTGCGGGTCTGTAGGATGTGGATATAGGAAAAATATGAAATCAGTTTTGAGGAATATCTTTTTAATGGTAATTTTTTGAACACAATACAACATGCAAGCATCAAAATGCTTTATGAAAATTAAGAAACAATCATATCTTTTCTATATTTGGTACCTATTTTTGGTTACTTTCAAATTATACAAGAAAACGATTCTATATAAAGACAAACAAAAACTATAATATATTATGAAAAATTTCGTACAACATGGCGCGTACGCGCGGGCGGGCCGCGGCTGGCCGTCTCACTACGCTACTCTCATGTACAGCACTATCTCTATCGATAAAATATTACGTTATAATTGAAGAAGCCGGCGGCGCCGCGCGGCCCGCCCCCGCCCCGCGCGCGCCCCCGCCCCGCGCGCCGCACGCGCCCGCACCCACAACAATATAGCTAAATAGTACCGTTAACATTCTAGGATATAACTCGAAGCGATCGACGTATTGTTTAAATTTAGAACTGGAAGATTACACGAAGTGGCAGCGGAGGGCGCGCGCGTGCGTCGGGGGCGCGGGCGGCGCCGGGGCCGCGCCGAGGGCTTCCGACTCGATGCGAACGCGGGACTCACTCACGCTCCTCACACATCGCACATCACACTCGACTTTATACAACGGATTCCGGCGCCACGTCACGCCGGAACCCTCTCGCGCCCGACACGAAGCGCGGCGCTCCGGCTTCGCGGGGCACTCGCGTGCGTCTATCTACAGTCGGCGAACGGAATCCAGTCCGGGACGAGTGCGGCGCGAAGCGGAGCGCTGAGGGAGCCGGGCCGCCCGCGCCGCCGGCGGGGGGCGCGGGCGGCGGCCGGCGCAATTGGTTAACATTAGGTCTATCTATAATAAATAAGCGTGTGTGTTGGCGGCGCGTGCTCAGGGCGGCTCTAGCGCCGCGCGCCGCGATGCTTGCGGTGCGCGGCGCGGCCCCGGCCCCACCACAGCGCCACCAGCGTCAGCGCCGCCGTCACGTCGCGCCGCGCTCTGCCACAACACACGTCACACTCGGTCACACGCCGCCGCACTGACCACTACACGCACTCCACACGCAGACACACAGTACGCTACTCTAATTGTAACGGCACGAAGCACGACTCTTATTTATCAAAATGAATCGTTGACTAGACACATTGTAAATAGGAACTAGATGGCATCTAACACTATGATGTTTAATTATATATGGCAGTGCCGGTCATCACGGTTTACCTACTGTTTGACAGCTCATTAAACTAAATCTAACTATTTGAATATCGTGACAAAATTAACATAAAAGTGGATGCGAAATGTAAAAAATTCTGGCGACTTGATTTCTCTTTAAAGCATGCTCTTTTAAGCCTAACCTAATTTTGCCGATGCCAATTATGAAATAATAACAATGTCACCATGCTTGATGGAATGAATAAATGATAAAACATGCAACAGAAAATACCTGATATTATACGTCCTCGACTTAATTTTACATACAAACTCGGTCCCACGTTGGGCGCCATTAGTAACAGAACACAACATTCAATAAATGTAATTGATTTACTATAAAATATTGTAAGTGATTAAATCGAAGATGCAAGCTTTCAAAACAACACGTGTTAATAGAGCAGATGTATGAATGAATAAGAAGAGTGGGGATGGTTACCGATGCACACAACACGCGAGATTGCTCACCAAAGTAGCACACTGCCCGCCCTGCAACAAGCGGAAACGACGCTTTCACACACGGACCACCTCGTAAGCCAATCGATTAGTCGCCTCAAACTTTCGCCGCCCTCCCTTGTCGCACACAGCGGTCCCGGCACAACAAGCGGACAGGAGTTTGAAGCGGTTTCTGGCCACGCAAAGTACGTGAGCTCAATGGGGAGTTAGATGGGAGCTGGTGTCACAGGGGAGCGCGGGGTAGAGTGTGGTGGAGTGGGTGCGACAAAGCTGCGTATTTACTTGGCACTCGGGGCAGTGCGGCGGCGCGCAGCCCGCCAGCTCCAGGCGGTGCGGCGCGCGCCACCCCCCGCCCTCACCCCCGCCGCCCCCGCCGCCCCCGCCAGCCACGTGCTCCTCCGAGCCGCAGCACGAGCCGCTCTCCTCACACTCCGGCTCCCAGCAATCCACCTCGCCCAACTGAAATTTATAAATTGATATTTTTCTTTACTCCGTATTTCTGCCTCAGTGTAAATAAATTGAAGGTAGATTGGTAAAATATGTTTGCCAAATACTATGGTCGTCTCGTAATATGTATGTGAGGTGATTCAAACGAGAGTTAAGATATAGTTACTGACGAGGCACTCGCAGATCTGGCACTGGTAGAGCCAGCGCTCGCCGCTGCGGAAGGTGACGTGGTGCATCTCCTGGTGGCGGCAGTGGAAGCGCGGCTCGCAGTGCGGACAGCACGCGGCCGGCGCCACGTGCGGAGGCGCCGGGGACGCAGTGCTAGACACCTGCGGAAATACAACAAGATGATGATATATGTTCATTTTTAATTGTAAGTACAATACTAGCAGATGTAATTTGAAATTTCGCACAGGCTGGGTACTGACTGATTTCTTGCCGTGTGCCAAAATCAGTGTAAATTTTTCATTTCGTAGTTTTTGCTCGTAGTTGCTCTAAATTCGCAAGTCATTTTCACATTTACCGGCAGTCAAGCCGCGTTACAGCCCCACAGCTGACGAAGCAATCTAAACGAGCAACAAGCTTGTTGTTCCCGTATTCATGCTTGTTTCCAATTAATACTAACTTCACTGATGTGTAACGTACTTTGTAGCATGTTACATTACGCCTCGTAAAATCAGTCAGTAGCGAGCTTTTCTTGAGGTAAAATAATGTTATTGAATGAGGAGTGTATGGTGTGTAGTGTACATACTAGCGTAGTGTTGTGCGCGTCGCAGGCGCAGGGCGCGCGTGCGCACGTGGCGACGCCGGCGCGGCACGCGCATGCGCGGCACCCGCCCGCCTCCGCCCACGACGCGCCGTCCGCCACCGCGCCACCCTGCCACCAGCAACCTGCACGCACGCACACACACATGATACATTACATATCTTACTAGGTGAAGGGGTCCGGGTTATTTTATTACTATTAGTTTACACACTGAAAACATGCTCTATTACATAGCTAATGAGATGGAGACATTCGCAATTTTTCCAATGTAACGACACCATCCTTTCTGATAAGAAATTGCAGCACTGTTATTCGCTGTGTTCAAATTGCTTGCATATGTACGCTTACATTGTGAAACTTAATGAAAAGGAAATATCAATCTAATATTAGCTATATTCTAGGTTTAGTAATGGAGGTATGGTTCAAAACTTTAAAGTACATTAATACATTGCAGCGACAAATTATAATCGACTAACTCTCTGTCATGTTCATATAGAACTGGAGTCTAGATTTGAAAATCGACAAGCAGCTTAAATCATCAGCGTAGTCATTTGATGCCTGGTTAGCCCGCAATGTAAAGCGTATTAAAAGTACATGTCATTGACCTTTGCATTGACCGCTATCGACAGCTGAGTTTACATTACCGATACATTGCGCTGTTTAAGAAAATATTATAAATATTAAGTATAGTACCAATCTTCGAACTGTATTATACTCAGGGATTACTTTTTTATATTGATCCCTAGGTTTATGAATATCGGTACTTACTCAATTCACATTGTTCGGTGTCGCACTGGCAGCGGAACCCTCCGTCCGTATTGACGCAGCGCGCGCTCGGGTGACACGTGTGGAATCCTTCTAGGCATTCGTCTACATCTGGAATGTGGAATATTATGGTTAATTTTTTATACTTATACAGGGTATCTCAAGACTGCTACCGAAAACGAAGCCGGGTGGTAGTTTTAGTGGCTACAAACACAATGCAATTAAAAATTTCGCATAGAAACGCGACAATTATTTTTTATGATTTTTTAAATATCGTCAATTTTGGGTGGTAAATCCATAGTTTTTGCTAAAATAATAATTTAAACTCTTTTATACCTTAGAGTATTTATAAATAAAAGGATATACACTATTATTTTAGGAAAATATGTATTTACCACCCAAATATGGCAATAGAAAAAAAAATAACAAAAAAAATTTGTCGCTTTTTTTTGCAACTTTTTCTGTTGCATTGTGTCTGAAGTCGCTTAAACTATCACCCGGCTTCGTTTTCGGTAGCAGTCTTGATATACCCGGTATATTTTATTTTATTCTTTAGATAGTATGTTAATTACAGATACATAATGGTTTGATTTGCCTACGACATCCTATTCTGGCAAAATCGCTGGAAGACCTATGTTTTATGCTCGAAGACCACCTCAGTGGAGTTTCTCAACAGACGGGCCTTAAAATGAACATGGACCAGACGAAGATCAAGTCGAATGTTCATGTCGTACCCACCTCGATTGCAGTTAGAAAATCCAATTTCGATATGTCTATTTGGGACAAGTACTCCGATTAGGCAGCCAACTTCGAGAGAGAGGTTAATCATCGAATCCAACTCGGACGGGCAGCGTTCGAGAAACTACGTCACGTCGTCTCGTCAAATATTCCTCAATGCCTAAAGATGAAAGCCATGAAAGTTTTTAACCAGTGATGATAACGTGGCCTCTCACTTTGTGCCTCATACGAAGGCTTAGTGTCACTCAACGCGCTATGAAGCGGCCTATGCTTCGTATTTTTATACGAAATCGAATCAGGGATGAGATCCGTAGAACAAAGGTTACCAACGTAGCCCAAAGGTATTAGCAAGCTGAAGTGGCAGTAGACCGGGTACATAGCGTGAAGAACTGATGGCCGTCGGGGCCGCAATGTTCTGGATTGGAGGCCACGTACTGTCAAGTGCAGTGTCGGACGCCCGCCTACAAGGTGAAGGGACGACCTGGTACAGGTTGCAGGAAGTCACTGGATGCAGGCAGCTTCCAACAGATCGATGTGGAGATCCTTGGGGGAGGCCTACGTTCAGCAGTGGACTTCCTGTGGCTGAAGAGAGAATGGTCTCAAATTTGACAGTTAGCATTAATTGTCAGAGTGTATATAGTTTATATTTTGGCATAGGCAAATTGTTTTGTAAAAGTTGTAGCGAAATCGGTCGGGTTATTAAAGGCCATCTCTTCCTCAAAATTGCAAAACCGTTCCAAGCGGTATTTATTACAGATTCAAAAATCTTGATAAGACCAAAATAGTGTTTGTCCTGTACCTTCGCAGTGGTCAGTGAGTGGATGCTTCCTGTATCCGTGCGCGCACACGCAGTAGTAGGAGCCTGGCGTGTTGACGCAGAGCGCGTGTGGTGCGCACGGCGCATGCGCGGGCGGCGCGGCGTGCGCGGGGTGTGCGAGCGGCGCGCACTCGTCCACGTCGCGCTCGCAGCGAGTGCCCGTGAAGCCGCGCGCGCACCCGCACCGCTGCGGCGACACGCACGCGCCGCCGTTCAGGCACCCGCCGCTGCACACCGCTGCAACACATGCCTCTACTATACTACTGGAATATGTGCACATGTATGTTGCAACAGCGTGATGGAACTAGGTCCGTTTATCACAAACTAATTAATCCAGACAATTTCTTTAAAATTAAAAAAAAATACGCTCATCCAAATTTGGAGAATTGTAATTAAATAATATCGCATAGGCAACATTGATAATGAAGATGTATAAAAGATGAATAATAACCCGCACTAGGTCAGCGTGGTGGACCATATTGCCTAAGCACTCTCAGTCGTACTCTCGATTGTAGAGGTGACCCGTGCCCAGCAGTCGGCTGATACAGTAATAAGTGAGGAAAACTAAAATAAATTACTAAGGTGAATACTAACGCGTGCAGAGGTACCCGTCGCCGTGGTATCCGTCGCGGCAGCGGCACGTGTAGGAGCCGGGCGTGTTGGTGCACACGGCGTCCGCGTGGCAGCCGTGCGACTCGCCCGCGCACTCGTCCACCTGCAAACACATGGGGACTCTTGATATATTTCTTGTCTCCAGCGATCAAAACCTACCATAGTCAGGGATCTAATAGGCAGTGAGAAATTAGATCCACTTATGCCAATATGAATCTTAACATTCGTGCCATTTACAATTGCAAGAGTAATTAGTCCAACAATGTCAAGAAGAACTACTGGCTGCATGAGGTCTTATCTAGCTTATACATGGTATATTATGGTAATTAACTTCAGGATAGGAAACCATTCAAATTTTATCAAGCTATTTCGTGGTCGCACTCCGCGCTTCCGTTTTTATTTCCACCGTCGAGTCAGCTTAGGCATATTGGATTCTGATAACTTTGTTATTCTACTCCTTGATATCAGTTACCTCAACGCAATTGAACTTGTCCCTTCTAGTGTAGCCTTCGAGACACTGGCACACGTAGCTGCCCACCACGTTGACGCAGCGCGTGTTGGAGTGGCAGTGGTGGCCGTCCAGACCGCCAGCTTCTTGACATTCATCTACATCTGGAATGAAAGAAAGAAAGCATTTATTTGTCACAAGCATTAGTAATAAGCACAGAACAGTAGAAGTAATAAGTATATAGTTTTTCTTGTCACAAAACGGCTCATACTCATCATGCGCTGGTAATAAAACCAACACTGGTCCAAAAACGCAATAAAAAATAAAAACATGAAACATGAATGGACATATTACTTCGTTTTTATATAGACTCAAATGAATTTGCGTTGAATTTGGTATGAGTTTGGTGGATGGAGAGTGTACCCAAATCTAGACCAAAACAAACTGTGCTAATATGAACTACCTGTAAGAACAAATTGTCAAATCATATAAAGTAAAAATATTTTGGTGCTTAAGTTGTTGATCAGCAAATGATACATTAGATGCTGAACATAAGACATTTTAAACAAGGACTCAAATAAAAAAAGCCTTAAATAAAACTATATAGATTTCGATCATCTTGCTAACAAAATGGTATATACCAGTCCATTTTTTTTTCATTGAGAGACCATATCTAGAGTTCTTGCATTCTGTTACGAAGGGAGTAGCTTACGCAGTTACCTTGGCAAGTGATCCCGTCTCCTTGGAAGCCCTGGTTACATTTGCACGTGTACTTGGTGTTGAGGTTCATGCACGTCGCGTTCTCGTCGCACGAGTGACCCATGCTGCAGTAGTCCACACCTATGGGCAGAGATGGAATATTTGTTTTAATATCAATGACGCTAAGACCACCCATGGATAGTAGCAAAACCATATGGTGGTATCTACCACCAGTAAATATATTGACCAGCCTAGGACTGTGGACTAGGGCAACCCCAATATTTGCTTATTGATTAAGAAGCAAAATGGTTGCGGCTGTTTGAGAGGCCCACTGGGCCTGGCCCAGCACAGAGCATTTGCTATTAGTCTGTTCATTGCCAGCTGCGTGTGGTGTCGGTCCTGTATAAAGTAGGTTTGTACCTGGACAGAACTTGCAGCACTCGCCGGGCACAGTGAACTGCATGGAGACGTCGCAGGGCAGCGGCGGGCACGCGAGCTCGGGGTCGACGCGCGTGCACTGCATGTTGCCGTCGTGGCACACGCACTCCGCGCACTCCTTGGGAGCGAACCGCTCGCCGTGCTCGTACAGCGTGCCCTTCAGCAGGCATTGTCCTGGAACGCGACGCAAAAACCACCAAACTCGCATCTGTATCCACGCGTATATGTACTATTGAAGGCACAGGCCTCCTCTACAATCGAAAGTACGATTAAGAGGTGGCACCATATTAGCCAACGGCGGTGGCCTAGTGCGGGCTACCAGACTTTTACATACCATTTTTTTTTTGGAGTCGCTTTGATATGCGTGGGAAACTGACCATTTATTTATTTAATCTTTTTCTGCACTATTCAGAGATACTATTTAGAAATTACAGATTTATTCACACCTGGTAATTTCTTACAAGCATCCATGGGGTGGTTACATAAATAAGACAAACAAAGGGCAGTCAAAGGTGTAAGTAAAAGTAATAATAATCTACAAATAATAACTAAATATAAAAGTATTAGCATAATCACTGATATACTGGAGGGAAAAATATTACCAACCAGGTCGGTCGGAACCCAGTGGGGTGAGAGGGAAGATAGTGTAACTACTGACTATATAGAAGGAATAAAGACGGAAACATACATTGCAGTACATACTTCATTTTTGCTACAAACTTGTATTTCACATTTTGTCTTCAGTTATTTTATCTCAATGAATAAAGTTTGCTCATATTGGTAGAACCATAAAAAGAAAAAAAATGGCAATGTAAAAGTGATCTACCGAAAGAATGCATGTCATGAAGCTTCTACTATAGCAGACAAATTATTTTTGAACTAAACAGATGTACGGAGCGTTGCACTACTTACTCGTTGATTGTGGGATACAACCGGCCAAGTCAGTCGACATCATTACGGCGATCCATCAACACATTTCAAGTAAAAGTTATACTAAAAATATACAACAAAAATATCTCTGTAACTACCTATATAAATTATTTGACGTAGCATTTAAACTCTACAACCGATCAGTCTGACTCAGCGTTAACATGAATATAAATTAAAGGAATTTTCTTAAAATTATGAAAATTATTATAAACTTATGGAGCAAAGACAGGTAGAAGAAGGGAACTCCATGAATTTCAGTAATAACTCACTTAAACATGTAGGGCAACATTCTCCTGGATGTAACACTGGATTCTTGCACTCCGCCCTGTCGCACTCTACTGGCCTGCACGTTATCTCGCCGTGCTGTCGACAACACAAAAATATATTAATTTTGTGAATCATTTAAATAAATCCTACAAAATGTGGCTGTGTCGTCTATCTTAATAATTTCGGATGCTAAACTGTGCAGAACAGCGGAGGCTTATTGAGTCTCGAAGATATCCCACATTAATCTTTAGATTCGTTCGGCGTGATTTTAGACGGTAACTCAGTATCAGCCCATATACGTCCCACTGCAGGGCACGGGCCTCCTCTTCAATCGAGAGTACGATTCAAAGTGGTTAGATCATATAGTCTACCACGCTGGCCAAGTGCGGGTTGGCGGATTTACATACCTCTAGGCAGTTTCGAATGTTGTTATTATATAATAATACTTGAAGGTATTTACCACGCAGGAGCAGCGATTGCAGTCTCTCTGCCAGGTGGCGCCGTCGGCGTGGACCGTGCCGTTGGAGTAGCACGACTTCTGGCAGTCGCACTGCTCCAGCCGCGCCAGCCGCGACTCCGCGCCCACCAGCTGTAACATACACCATCACGCACTCATCACTTACAATAATGCATCTATATTCTATATTTACAAGGTCATTCCCAGATCAAATGGTCAATAGAAGGATTCTATCTTAAATCCAAGTGTACCTTAATTGAGAGGTCATGGATATGTGTAGTGAGTTCTTGTACAGTGGCCTGCAGTAATGCGAATTGTCCACACGTAGGACATTCCGAATCCAAGCCCGGGCACTGCGATAGGTAGCCGTGCGGCCCACTCACCAGTCTCACCTCCTGGAGAGTACCCTGAAAGTGTACATAGAGCTTATGTTTAAGAAACACCAAATCAGACAACATTAGATCGTATAATTGGTTCGAGTGACACACCTTAAATAATGAATGTTTGCTATTCCTCTGGCCCAGCCACAGCGTGAGCTGCGGCTGCGTGAAGTTCCTGTCTGGCGGCGGGATGAGTCGGCGGTAGAGCGGGTGGCAGTCGACGAGCAGCGTGGCCTGCGCGCCCGACACGGCCAGCGCCAGGCGGTGCCACGCGCCGTCCGCCAGCCGGAAGGGGAAGGTCTCGACGCGCGGCGCCGTGCCGCCCGCCGCCACGTAGTGCAGCCGCACCTCGTCGCGCCGCCCGCTCGACTGCACCTCCAGGTACCTGCGCATCGCACCACTCGCCTCTACACATCGCACATCGGACACACCGCCGCGCCCTCGCTAACTGTTCCGAGGTACACATAAACAAAGCAAACAACACACAATTCCAACTGCGACGGGGCGGGACCGACCGCGAGCGGACCTCGGCTCGCTCTACATCTCAATATCGCTCGGCCTGGATGGGGGACCATGTACCTCGGAACGAATCGCGTTCGGTGTCGACGGATATCTAAGGTGTCTGATAGATCGCTCTGAGTGAGCGGAGCGTCTCGCGGTGTGTCCATAGCGGCGCTCCCGCGACGCGGCGGCGTGGCGCCGGCGCCCGCCCGCTGCGAGCCGCACGTCGGACACAACACGAGACAGTAAGGGTTCCCATGTCGCTTGGAATGCAAGTGCGGACGAACCCGGCGGTGTCCCCTCGATGCGAGCGCGAGTCCGCTGCCGGCCGTGGAGTCACAAACATCAACATCCAGGTGAGTGTACATCGAGAGACGGGTCGTGGGGGTTGGACAGACATTGCACAACACGTCAAGACACAGAACACAAGACGGACGGCGGCGGAGGAGGAGGGCGCGGGGGCGCATGCAAGCCGGCCCGCCCGCGCACACATACATCCATGCAGAGGTGACAATGAGCGCAACCAGGTCAACGGATGGATCAAGGAGGACATTCCGAGGCACAGGACATTCCAAGATACATGATTCTCCCCTATGCGCGCGCACGCATGCCGCCCGCGCTCGCGCAGGAGACATGCGTGCGCGCACAGCGATGTTGAGATCTAGAACTCACCGCAGGCCGTGGAGGCGGGCCGCCGCGCGCCGCGCCGACGCCGCGCCGACCGCGCGCCGCCCGCCGCCCGCTCTCTACCCAACACCATACCAATGCCATATTTCAACAAACTCGTAATGTATACTTTTTTGTAATATTATATTAATATTGCCATTGGTTTAAAATAATTTCTTGTATAAAGATAATTGTAATTTAAGTATAATTCGCAACAGTTGAAAGAAATTATTGGAATTACAGATATACCGCGTTAATTTTTGTCAAATTTGGGGGTAATTCGTTTTTAAGATGAAAACCACGAAATATCAAATAAGTGTTTGACGTAAGTAATGTAAATTTCCCAAATACGTAAAGGCTAATTACGAGTACATACATACAAAACTAGCAAATTAACTACGACTTGAACATCGAATACGACACCGATCCGGCACGTACCTGTTGTACCCATGGGAAAAGGATAGGATAGTGCCGGAGTTGGCGGGCTCCTGCTTGAGAGCGGCCAGCACCGTGAACTCCGGCGAGCGGCGCAGCAGCTCCGCGGCGCGCTCGAACGCGACGCCCTCTATTTGCAGCGACCGAGAATCACCTGCAACACACAAACACTACAATTATACACACAGCTTTAGGATTCTCTTTCATACTAAAAAAAAAACACATCTGCTGGAAAGCTTCAGTGCTTTTCGACTCCTAGAATGAAATACCACAAATATATCTAGATTATGGGATTTTATATAGTGTTTTCTAATACATACGAGAATTGTAGTTAAAAAACGTGTGTTATTTGATGAACTTTTTTCAATATTAGTAATATTTATTACTAAAATTGAAAAAAGTTCATCAAATAACAAATAACAAATAATAGTTTATTAGTATATTTTTATTGATTCGTAATAAAGTGTAAAATATACTGCAATAGAAGCTCTGCTGCTGCTAGAGTACAGCGATATGAGTCCTTGAATTGTAACGATTGACTAGTATTGGCATCAGGCCAATATAACTTATGTTATCTTTATTACCTAGTTGTTACTCAAATATTCACCGTGAAATAAATCAACGGAATTAAAATTTATACCAGCCTATTCAGGTCAAGTATACGGTAATGAGGAAATTTTTCGCTGAGGGTAGCAATTATACATTCTTGGAAAATGTATCTTAATTTATTCCACAGTAAATGCAGTGTTTGTGGGAATTAAAATCTTGGAGTTGTTCCATGTTTTGGTTGCCGGTTGCACATTTAGTTTTCATAGATCATAGAGTTGGTACTCGTTTTTATACGTAACACCCCATGTGCAATAAAATGTTAGTGTAGTATTACGTAGCTCATAAATAACTCGAGGTTAGCAATATAGCTCCCTGCTGGAGTCTAACGTCTCCTAAGTGCTTTTAAGCTGTTGTATCGTAGCTATTCTGTCTCGATGGTAGGTAACTCCATATATGCTGTTACTTTATAAAATATATTCGGAACGTAATACGGACACTATATAGGGGTTAAATTCTGAACAAAAAAATCATGATTTATAAACTTAATCTAGATGCTTTAAGGCACAGTAGATCTAGACCAAAATAATATCTCAATCAAAAGATCGCAATATATAATATGAAACATACTACTAACAATTTAGAGATGAGTCAATAAATAAACAATACCATACAATATAACAGTCACATTCATAGTCCTGACCCTACATACAGTAAGATCGAGTCTTGTGTCGCAGGAATCAGGAACTACGAGGGACTTTTCGGTCTCACAAACAGCCAGACCCGAATGAAATATTTGTGACCCGCACAAACACTTCTCTCGGTACGGGGATCGAACCCGCGGCCTCTCGTTTCACAGGTGGCGTCTAACCAACTGCGTCACGGAGACTGTCAAAATACATATATATGTTTATACGTCTGCACAAATTCATCCCATGATTGTCTGTATCATTGCTTTAAGTGATATAACCGCACGTTGTACTTTTTTATTATTTATTTTTGTTGGGGTGTATTATATTTTTTGTGTTCAATAAAGATTTAAATAAATACATTGTGGCACAGGTTTGCAGATTTAAAAACAGTAATTAATTATTTCCATTCGTAACATCAGCGTTAAGTTATTGACATATTTATATGTAGGAGCTCGACGACATTCTCGCGGATGTCGCTCGTATTAATGCGGGTAGGAAAATAAAGCACTTATATACTATTAAAAAAAACTAATAATTTCCAGGGAATTGTGTTATGCCTGTAAAAATTGTTTTGACTTGAAAAGAATGAAATAACATGCTTTGCACAATTAATGGAGACGTTGGGCTGAAGATCGAGCCCAGTGGCGTGCCATAGGAGAGGCCTATGTCCAGCAGTAGACGCGAATAGGCTGATGATGATGATGATGATTCACAATTAATACTTCGCACTGACTTAAACACAATAAAATCCTCCTCAGCCCATTGCTGTTGCTTATATACCGTGCCAGTACCCCACTCTGGATAAAATTATCAGTTCTGATTGGATGTAATACAAATTGCTCAATACAGCGACTTTTAATTGAAATTTGACAATTATTATTCCTACAATATCAGAATTGAAAAATCGAATTAAATAAAAATATGTTTTTACAAGCCATTTCCAAATAATAGTAAAAACTACTCGAGAATCAAGAAGATAGCGAAAGTGGGTAGTAGGTATTATGAATTATACTTTTAAATAACCCATACGCCGGCTTTACAGTTTATGCAGTGTGAAACAGGATTAAAAGGACTAAAATAAGTAGATTTGCAATTGAGGATAATATTACGAAGTATTCCCAGCATATATACATGAATGAATCAATAACTCTTTGCTTTATGATCAGAATTACCATTTTAATCACCAGCGCTAAATTTTAAGATATTATTCTTATCACGTTATTAAGTTAAAAATATTTTGTAAATTGTTCTTCAAAGTAATCCATAAAAATTAAGAATTATTTTGATTGGTATTATAAGTATAGTCAGCCTCTAAAGTCTCAAAAGTCAGCACTACATAAGCCGCACTTTGAGTTTCTACGCGGCTACAACTAATCTACGAAGTCAAACAATTACCCAACAGAGTATACGAACAGCAATATAACGCAAACTATTCTACGACAACGTTCTCGTCTCAGAATCCGCAATGCAGAGAAACTCGAAACATTTATTGAATTTGATTCTAAACTTTTAATTTTAACGTATAAAGCCACGTCACAATTTGACGAATTGAGAGCGTGTCTAACGACAATCAAAACGATCGAGTAATAAAGTGCGCAGCATACAAGATTTAAATGTGTGAGGGTGAAGGGATGACGAAATAATATCTCGCATGAATGATGTGATAGCCTCCTGCGGCGAGGGTAAATCGCGCGTAAGGGCGTTCGCTAAGGGTTGTGACCACCGTTCCCGGAACAAAATATTTTATGATCATTTTTTGAAAGTCAAGAGACACGGAAAGTCATACACCGCAGTCGTAAAATATCGGCCTTGGAGCCTTTTTGATTGACCCTGAACCATAGAAAGTAATGCTGTCACATAAATCTTGATCGCATGCGGATCATGAAATTGTTAAACATTTTGCTGTAGGATGTTTTTTTTTTCATATTATGTTAGAGGAAATAATTTCATAAGATATGGTTACATACCTCATCAGCACACATTAGAAAGAAATATAGCTCGCACCAATTCCTAATAATTTACTGCCTGCGGTGATAACCTTCTTCGTAACCAAGCGAACTAATTAGATTGCTGTTGTTTCTAGCTTTCTTACAAGGTTACGAAGATATTGTTTTCGTGTGTGTAAGTACTATTATTTATGTATTCGTTTTATAAGAAAATAGATAAAAACAATAAATAGAAACCATTCAAAAACCTATTAATATTTCCGAGATCTTGTATTTATGTATAAACATGACTTAAGTGTTTGTTCAAAACGTACAAGAGTTTAATAAACATATTTGGCGTTAGTACCATTTGTGATATAAATTCTACTCTATGTTAGAAAAACATTTTTTCAACATAAAATACTTGCTTAAATAAATTAAATGTCAAAACTTCGTAACATACGAGTATGATTCTCAATACAACTGATTAATATAATACACTACGCGACAAGAAGCACGTCTCAAATAAAGTAATATTTCAGAGAAATTGAAAAATGTTGAGTTGAATAAAGTACGACGTTGTGTAAATAATAATTCGCATTGAATCATAGGAATGTCGAGAAAGTTCCCAACAACCCCGCCGGAGTTCGATGACTCCCAGCCGCCCACACTCGCCACACCTCCGAACCTCCGAACGTTAGTCTATTTTCTTGTATTGTACAGCTGAAGATAAACAACGGGGAGGGAATTCTCCTGATTCAGAATTACGCAAGCCTTTTACAAAGAACCGTTGTTATTTGATGAATTTGCAAATCCAAGTGGATTGCGGAATGTTATTGCAATATTTCAAATGAATGCGATTAGTTAGATTGGTTCGGCTGGCGTACGGTAAATTGGATGGTTTAATTACATTTGTAACCTACAGTCAAAGGGTTTACTTAGTAACAGCAGTTACTCAAAGTAATTACGAATTTGAACAACGCTACTTATAATATTTATTGAGATTATGATTTTAATCCTCCCTTTGGAAATAGGTTGTTCACTATTGATGTTAGATCTCAAGTTAAAACGTATCGTAAGCCACTTTACGATTCTTGTATTAGATATCATTCAACATGAACTTTTAGTAAAAGACAGAATCTAGAATTTAGAAACCTCTTTCTCAAGCGACCATGCGTGGCCCGTTGCTTTTTATTTATTGTTATTTTCCTCTTAAGGTTTTATTTGTGCCTAAACTTGCTCCATATTATTTAATATATTATGATACTAGCTGTCGGGCCCGGCTTCGCCCGGGTGCAGATAGTTTTTGAGTCCAATCCACATCAAGAACATATTATTTCGCGTGTCTACTAACTATATTTCCCGCGTGCCGTCGACTATATTTCCCTTCCGTAGGAGAGGACATCCCGTGCCAACAATTTGAATTTGAAAGAGTAGAAAATATGTATATTTGGTTTCCTGACTCATCCCACGGGAACACTACATTTTTCGGGATAAAAAGTAGCCTATGTGTTAATCCAGGGTGTCAGCTATCACTATACCAAATTTCATCAAAATCTGTTGAGCCGTTTTTTCATGAAAGAGTAACAAACATCCATACATACATACAAACTTTCACCTTTATAATATTAGTAATATGATCTGGGATTTAAGCCTTGACCTTGTCTATGCCATGTCGTTATTTTGAAGCAGAGCTACTAACAAAAATGTTTATCAGTGCCTTACATTTTTACATAATATAAATCTATTATTATTGCAAAAAATGTTATAAGCACGTAAAGACGTAAGAACACAAAATATTGAATAATTAAATAATTTATGAAAGTTGGAAAAGGCAGAGAGGCTTTATTGTGTTTGAACATAAATCTGATAGGTTTAATCTAATGAACACTAATCACTCATATAATATAGGAACACAAATTACAATCAGATACGAAAAGGAATATGGAAGGAAAAAGCCAACCATCTGTTTAATTCGAGTAGCCTTTCCACGAGATGTTGAATAATGCATAAATGTCCTTCCCCAATCTCCCCTCTGCAAAATTATTATTTAATATCAATTAGACCCCTCCTGCAGATAGCTGAAAAATCAACTTTTGTAAATAGAATTCTTGCTAGATTGTAATCTCAATACATTTCGCAAGCATTTAAATAATGCCAGAGAGCTCTTTATGAAATGGAAACTCACCCTCAGTAGTTTCGAGAGGGGTTGAAACTCCTTTAAAATCGCTTTGTATTCAACTGTTGCTTATATTGCGGTACGGAGAATAACTGAAGCGCAGTGCGTTTAAGTTCGTCTTTTTGTAAACAATTTTGATTTAGTGCGTCCACTTTCCTATTTCAAACTATTTTGTAACCTTATGATATTATTTACTTGCTTCTATTTCTTTTCATGTCCTTTTAACCTTGAAGGCTGCTTGCGCAAACGCTATTTAATACCCAACATATTTTAATAAAATAGAACCTTCGTGCGAAATGCTAGCAAAAAATCAAATTGAATTACTTATCTCTTAGAGCCATATTGCTAAATTTCGTCAATACGATATGAATATTGTGGTCGGTATCGTTCCCTACAAATCTCGGCTTAATTAAATCACCCCGCCGGTTATCAATAAATGTGTCTACACGCAAATATTTGCAGGGCTTTGTGTAAACACTTTATTGTGTGGCTCCCCGCACTGGATATATTTTATTGGCAATCGTTTATCACTTTAGCGCACGTGACACGGCTTTTCCGTTTTGTGTTAGCCGGATTTTATTTGAACATTTTATTTTTATTCCATATGGATTTTTGTATACTCCGCTATAAAAATCAATTAAATGATTTGTTTATGTTAGCATTTTGGAAATTGAATTTGATGTTTGTTTAGAATAACGTTTTTCTTGTTTTTTTTTTTTATTTGTGGTTTAATATACAAAACAGCGATATTGTATGTGGTAAAAAAGCGTGCCGTATGATGTTATCCTTGCAATCAATTTCAGGAAATGTTAAATCAGAAATTATAAAACCTTAATTATCTAAAGCATAGTCATGTGCGACATAAGCTAAGCAACAGGTTTGTTTTTCTCTTAGCCAGTCTTATATGATAAAGTATTCTGAGAAAGAAAATTAACATAATTTTGATTAAAAAAAATATAAATGAAATGTGTGGTGACGTGCACGTGAAAGCTTGTAGGTCAACTCAAAATCATGTTTAAACTTTGCGGAATTTCCACGTGATTACGCCGTTGTCACGTGAACCAGTTCATTGAGCAGCTAATCAGCGGCCGTCAATGGAGAGGGGTAGCTTTTCACTTTCACTGAAAACGTGTGACCTATTGATTAAAAACTATAGCGCGGACAAAGAGTGTGATACGGTAGACCTCAACAACAGCGTAGTATATGCTTTCATCAAGTTTTTTTTAAATACGTAGGTTCAGCAAAGGAACAAACAGGTCACCTGATGGTAAGTGATCACTGTGGTCCATGAATATCCACAATGCTGGATAATGAATGCAATACTGGCCCATCAAAATGGAGGGAGAGCGAGAATGAAAGAGGATGGGAAGAATTTAGGGGTATTTGGAACCCGGCAATCTCACTCACCGAACGAAACGCGACAGTAAAGTTGTCGCTTCACGTGGATTTTCTGTGACACAGTGGTAGCCCCTCCCCACCAAGACCACCCATTCATGCTCATAATTACTGACAAAAGCGTGGCTCTACCATTTCCAAAAGTCCAAAAGAATTTAACAAAAAAGTTAATTAGTTTTTTTAAGTTATTTTTTAAATAAATGAAATTTTCTAAAATAAATGTAGCCTAAGTTACTCCTTGTTATATCAGCTACCTGACAAAAAAAGTCCCGTCAAAATCGGTCCAGCCATTTCAGAGATTAGCCGGAACAAACAGACAGACAGACAGACAAAAACTTTTTAAAGGTCATTTTCGGAGTAGGTATCGTGTATATAACGATATGTATTGTATTTGTATTTTATCAGCCCATATACGTCCCACTGCAGGGCACGGGCCTACTCACACACTACAATCAAGAACAACAATACACTACAATCGAGAATACGATTGAGAGTGGTTAGGCCATATAGTCCACCACGCTGGCCTAGTGCGGGTTGGCGGACTTACATACCATAGAAATTCTTATAAATCGCTATAGTATGCAGGTTTCCTCACGATGTTTTCCTTCACCGTTTTAGTGCGTGGTGATTGATTATCACGATATGTAGTAGGACATATTTTTTTATTTTCACTTTTAAAACAGACACTTCAATTTTATTTATATGTATAGATTACTTATCATTATATTAATACAGGGTATCTCAAGACTGCTACCGAAAACGAAGCCGGGTGGTAGTTTTAGTGGCTACAAACTCAATGCAATTAAAAATTTCGCATAGAAACGCGTCAATTATTTTTTATGATTTTTTAAATATCGTCAATTTTGGGTGGTAAATCCATAGTTTTTGCTAAAATAATAATTTAAACTCTTTTATACCTTAGAGTATTTATAAATAAAAGGATATACACTATTATTTTAGGATAAAAATGTATTTACCACCCAAATATGGCCATAGGAATAAAATTACAAAAAAAAATTGTCGCTTTTTTTTGCAACTTTTTCTGTTGCATTGTGTCTGAAGTCGCTTAAACTATCACCCGGCTTCGTTTTCGGTAGCAGTCTTGATATACCCGGTATATTGAAAGTTCAGTAAAAACATTCTTCAATAAAAAAATAAAAAAATAGAATGTAATTCCATGTGACAGTCTGCTATGTGTGCTGGGTGTATTCATTATTTATTACTGAGCGTTCACTGAACGAACATGTTACTACTTAATTATTAGAAACCTTCGTGACAACTTAACCTACATCCACAAGATGTCTTGTACCTACCTACATAAATAATTATTTCACATTTCTGTTCGTTAATTCATGCTATCAAAATATTGATGGGTTCATATTAGGCGCGTGTCACATGTCGGAGCTACGTTGCGGGTTGTATTGAAGCGCCCCTACTGACTGTCCTTGACACTCATTGAGGAAACTTATGTCACACAAAGAGACGGTCAGGGATTCAAACCAGTAAGACAAGTTCGCACAAAGAATAAGAAACTTTGTACTTCCAGATAATTTGGCCAGTTATTCAACGATCGTAACCCGTGTTATACACTGTCTGGAATACGTTTAAGCCGGGACCCTGTATGAGAAGTTTTATAATTTGCGGCTGATTAGGCTTACTGGAGATATCTATTATTAAATGCCTAAGTGCACCATTTGCATCAATTAAAACATTTCTCGATCATGGACTTTGGCCACCAATAAATATTGATAAGATAATTTACATTTTTCAATGAATATTTTTTACTAAACAACATCTACAAGATCTAAAAAAGTCTATAAGACAATCAATTTCCGCTACGGATACACTTTTCTTATACCTAAGTGGAAAGTCTGACGTCCAAGCATTTGCATTAATCAATGCTGCTAAGAAATTAGTTTACAGAGAATAATTTATACACGTTTGCGTAATCTGTTCGTATCGTAGACTTAACAGATGGCGGATACGTCGCAATTTATCTAGTCTGCGACGTATCTTGTCGATAAAGGTACACGCGAGGAAAAATAACACCCAAGGGAATGCATACATTGTTTGTAGGTACGTATAATATACCATGATTTGATTTAGACCGAATATTCCAGTATAAAGATAGGGATTTTATTTCATGATATCTTACAAATCTCTTATAGGATGATACGTCTCTTGTTTCTAAAATCCATGAATTAAAATATGGGTATTATATGAAAAGTATACATATATCAGAGACAAAACATTTCATATTTACTGAGGCAAACTTACTTGTTTATTGTTAATTACTGTGAACGTGGTAAAAAATAAAAAAATAAGAGCAATAAGGATACTCAACGTATAACAAATACGATACTCATAAACTATTACACGGAGATACATAGGTTTACAATGAAACTGTACGGTTTCACGTTCCTCGAAACAGTTACTTTAACAGCATTATACTTTATGCCAGTTGAGTGAAATTTCATTGGGCTGCCAAAACCCACTAACAACACGACCTAATATTAGTAATTGACAATTTGATTAATTATACGAAGCACTAGTTCATTAGTTTGATAAGTTATGACAGCATAGACATCCATATACCTTTTTGGATAATCCAGTATTATGAAAACGAGACAACAATAATTAATGTGTGTTTTCGGTGGGTCGGGTTAATTTCAATATTTTCATTCGATTACTATTCATGCTTTGCATTGCTTGATTACTATTCAGAGTGAATTTTTCAAATCGGAGTGGCCAAATCCGTAACTATGAGGAATACTGAAAAATACTGAAAGGAGTCATGGGCCAGATTTTGATGAAAACTAATATTGCATACTTGGATTTTTGATAAATCAATATTCCTGGAGAACAATCAATCCCAATTATTTAAAAATAACTCTATGCGTACAGCAAAGGAATGAGATAAAAAAAATACTTTATTACTTCTGTAATAACGAAGCATATGTTTAAAGCTGAATCAGCTGTTTACTGTAATGGGTTACATTGTGTCCAACAATGTATCACTTAGTAATATAGCTTGTATTTTTCATGCATGAATTACTCTTATTATGTCACTTATGCAGTATGCACGTGATATTTATTTGTGAATTGTTTGATTTAACGATGTTGTAGAAATGGTGTGTAACGATTTGTTATTGGAAAATATTGCTTAATATTCAGCGACTGAAAAATAAATATCAATCTAAAAAAACAGAACTCATAAGAGCTCTCTGATAAATTAGAATTTCACCCAAAAATGTTGGCTTTGACAAGCGCGATTTGTCTGCAAAAGACCACGGTGAAGCGCGGCGTTGACAAAAAGCGATGCGTTTGACGTTTGACACTTGAACGCGTTCGGGACAATATGGCCCTCGGCGGCATCCCCACAAATTAGGGCGAACACCCTTCGACAATTACGTTAGTGTACGCAACTCTAGCCGACTAATGGCGAGGATTACGTTACCCGTAAGTGAAAAGCGACAAAATTCACTGGTGTCGCAGCTTAGGGTTGCTTCCCTAAATCGTTATTATACGAGTTTGTCCAGATTTTTTTATGATTCTGCATTTAAACTTGGACTACATTGATTTCTAAACGCAATTATTTTGAAATTTTTTTAATGATGTTTTCAATACTACATTTCATACAAGTATTTAATCCGACACACATTTAAAAAATGTATGTACTAATGTATTACTACAAATTATAATGTTTTTTTAAATTGCAGTTTTAAATCCTTTGAGAGTTATTAGAACATAAACAGTAAATATTTGCATTAAAATTATTATTATCACACGCATAGCATATTGGCAATTAAACAACCCTACATGGCAGTGACAAAATTTGGGGCAAATTGAGGCGAGTTAATCACTGGCCGCAGTCGGGGATTACGAATATTTGCCGGGTGGATAAATATCGATAATAGTGCCGTCCGTTTGTGACCGGCGGTGATCTCGCGGTCCCTTCGACAGGGATTACAAACCATTTACAACCAGATGGACTCGACCAATCCCACGCGATCCAATTCCATTGTCCAATAACTGTTACAATTCAATGCTATACAGATGTTTGATTCGAACGCGACTGACGTTAATAAGTTACGTGGCTCGGATTAAGGATTACGGAATATTTATTTTTGTGTTACGGAATACGGAATATTAATTTCGATCCTTAAATTCATATTAATATTTATCGCTGAGATTACCAAATATTTTTATATAGTTTTAATATAAATGATTATTTAGGTAAAACATGATTATAAAAATGTTACAGCGACAAATCAAAAATGTAATAATAATTTTATTATTTAATAGTTTGTCTGTACAATTTTGTACTCTACATATTTTAATATTTCATGTATTCTATTAAACACAAACTTATCACAACGAAATTTAATAAATCATCGAATTCAAAGGAACAGCAATTGCTCTTTTTCCATGTTCGAAGGTCACAAAAAATTCGCCCGCCCTGTTCATCAACCCTGAACCCTCTGTCGAACGTCCCCGCACTTCCTGAAACCGACGTCTTCCTCGACTTTTATAGAATGAACCAAAGTCAAACAATAAGAAGGGAACGTACAATGGACGTCACCCTTCTTGATCCCTCGGCTAAAGCGGAAAGCGTGTCTAACAAAAAATAAATATTTTTAAAAATTTCTGCATCAATCAATACATCTTATAATAAAGTTAAAAACACAAAGTAATGGTCAATGTATTTAAACTTATTTAAAATTCCATTAAGCCATATCTCGTTGATGAAATTAATACGGATTTCAATTAATTAACTTTTAATAGACCACACAATATACAGAGCAGATTAATGACCGAATTTGAGCGATGAAAAACATAGAAAACAATCACAAAGAATAAACTAATGCTTTAACAATAAACAAATCTTTGACGCAAGAAGGAACTCACAATTTTAATATAATTCTGAAATTAAATCTTAAACAATCATTAAAAGTCCCATTTGAAAAATCTGAATAAAATTACAAAATGATGAAAATAAGTGCGAAGGCATAAAAGATTTAAATTTCTGTTAAAAGGAATAAATTATAATTAAGTGTTCCAGCGATGTTGTAGCAAGTTGTAGGATCTTTTTGTTTAGCAGCAATATTTTAGTTACAATATAAACTACAGGGTATATCAAGACTACTACCAAAAACGAGGCTGGGTAGTTTTAGTGAATTCAGACACAATGCAACAAAATTTTGTGCAAAAAATTGTAATCCTCGTATTAGGATGGTAAATAAATAGTTTTTTTTCTAAGATATTAGTGTACATCTTTTATTTTTAAAGACGCTATGGTACGCAAGGCTTAAAATTTTCATTTTAGCATAAACTATGGATTTACCACCCAAACTCGACGATATATAAAAAATAAAAATTGACGCGTTTCTTAACGAAAATTTTACTTACATTGTGTTTGTAGTCACTAATACTACCGCCCGGCTTCGTTTTCGGTAGCACTCTTGATATACCCGGTATATAAAAAATTAAACATCTTTTTTTACAGATTTATTAATAATGCCCCAGCAATAATTAATTATATTTTCATTATATTATTTAATATTCATTACAGGTCATTGTGGAGATCCTTGGGGGAGGCCTATGTTCAGCAGTGGACTTCCTGTGGCTGATATGATGATGATGATTACATGTAAACTTTTTTAAATAATAGTTATGTAACAGTTGTTTTAATTTTAAACTGATTTAATGCGACGAAGATAGTAATTTCATCAGACAAAATGAAAAATAACCCTGCAATAGTTCTGTAAAGCACGAATTCATATTTGAAAATCATATTTGTGAGATTAAAAAGACTATGCAGTGGAGGTATTCTATGCCCGTGCCAAGTTTTATCGGCGTTCAGTGCGATTGGATTGGCGTGATCTAATTTTAAAGTAGGACGGTGAAGGCTCGCTCAGCGAATTTTACTATTTATTTCGAGTAATATTTCTTCCAATGCAGTTACTAAAAATATTCTAATACAATTCAAACTTAATACTTGATTAATGGCCTTTTTGGTATAGGTGTAATTTGCGATGTGTCGTCGGCTTGTGTCAGGAAATAAAAAATGAGTACCGCGCAAGGGCGATTTTAATTAAGATGCGTATCGCACCCTGTTTTGGTAAAGCGTAAAGATACAAACTGATTATATAATTACCTAATCACCACTATGTTTTCTTTACACCACGATAAAGATTAGCAAAGGGGATAAAGCACTGAACGTTAAAGTGTAGATAGCAACTGCTCGCTAAATAAGTGCTAGCGAAAGAATTGTTGTCATGTATAACCGACATTCAGGGCAAAACAAATTTCAAGGGAGATTAAAGAAATCAAAAGATGTGACCATTAATGCTTTTAACAAATTTAGCTCAATGTACTTTACGAAGAATATTTTCAGCATAAATATTATTAGGATGATAGAACTATCGAGTCACCACTGTACGAAAGCCAAGAAGGCTATGGAAATACGAGCATCGATAAGTGATAGGCGATAAAGTGCAATATTAAAATGTAAAGAGGCGCGGCTGAGCGGAGCTCCACTAATGGATGTCTGCGCTGGGCGCAGGTGGAACTAGTGCCGTCGCCGATATTGTTTATAATCCATTAGTGTGAATGCAATTACTGCGCTTTTCGCACTTCACTGCCATTGATGTTTTATTGCATTGCCGCGTGAAAATCTATTCGCTGTTAGGTAAGGTTAGTGGCATTTCGTAATAATATAAGGAATAGCGTGTTTATTTTTAGAAGTAGTTGATATAGATTAGCTGTTTAAAATTAATGACTTCATGTATTATCATAGTGTGTGATATTTGCTGAATTAAAACTTTGTTCATTAAGTAGGTACTAGTCCAAGGGTAGATCAGAACAAGTACGGTCGACGATGTCCTATATTGGAATCATATTCCACTAAGACATTATACTAATTAGGTGAGGCGGCTTTACCTTATTCATAGATAGTTTAGAAACCAATGTTATTTATCGAAAATGTTATCTTTTTCGCTCAAAATTAATTCAAAAGTCGTACAAAAGGAAAAAAAAAACATTCGGTTACTAAAATAGGTTTGTCAATAAATAAGGCCGTTATGCAACGTTAATACCAGATTTCAGTGTATATTAAGGAAAAATATGCAAAGGTGCATTTACATACTCCCGTTGGAGTGACAGTAAACATAATAATGGTGTACGATAAAGATATTTCCCTAATGTCGACCGACTTCCCCAAGGAAGACAAATGTTATTACAGCACTATTATTCTTCGTCGTGGTCGGGTTTTCATGTTGTTACGTCGCCTTGATGGATTTTATGTCACTGGGAAACTGCATTGTATTAACAAAACTATGTTGCTTTGTTTACCCACTTTAAGATTACCATTTTATGGGCAAATAACGTAACCACAATTTTTAGTAATTTATATATACTAATATTATAAAGAGGTAAAATTTTATTGATTGGATTGAATAGGCTCTTAAACTACCGGACCAAATTAAAAACATTCTTTCAAAATTAGAATCCTTCATTATCCCTGATGAACATAGACAATATAGTATTTTAAAAAGTGTATCTGCACCCGGGCGCAGGCAAACCCTAGTTTATTTAGAAATTAAATTAAATTTAGTCCTTTTCATTCATTGTTAAATCTACAGATACGAGCAGTCATATTTCGACATCAGAACACATTTTTCAGTATCCGAGTATAATAAATCAACGAAATGAATGCAATACGCATGGTTATTAGTTTGTTTATGTATGTGTAAGTAACATGCAGTGGCAGTACATTACCTTGTAGCGTGTAGGCAGTGCGCTGCGGCTGCATGCCTGGTGCGACGGTGACGCCAGCGCGCGACGTGTTGTGCAGCGACAATGCGCCTAGCAGATCTAGCTCGGTGGCTGCAACAAACGACAACACTTTACTACAGTCACATATAATGTTGTTATCCTACTTTGATTAAAGAAGAATTCGTATTGAGATTGGTGTTGTACTCAGCTTGGCGTCGTAGTAGCGGAGGGATAACTTCTAAGCGTATGTGAACTCTTTAATCATATAAACTTCTCAACTATCGATATTTAATTTTCGCTTAGCATTGAACTAAAGTTACAGATTTGAAATCCCGACCCGGGCTCGAACCATAATAAACTACACTAATTCTAATTTCCCCCACAACGTTTTCTGATTTAATTACAAATTCTCGCGGTCCCTTGTTTTATAAAATCATATGGTACGGGAGCTAGCAACGTTTGAAAAGTAAGAATTTTAGGTCAGCTGATTTTGTGATATGTCGTCCTTCTTGCACTTTTGATTAGAGTCTGGGCTATATGGCTGGCGGTAGTGGTTGCGTTCATTAGTGCGCATCCTACCAATCCAGGTAATAATCTTGGATTTTAAAAGCATTTTAGAAGGCGTAATTTTTGATTTTTTGTTTTTAAATAAGTCTACCTGGCATACTTTTTTTATTACCAGACATTTTTGACTATGTGCCATACGCGAATCTTATTTTTTTTTTTAATTCAATGTATTTTATAATGTCTGGAATTTTAATATTATGTTATTTAAAGATAAGAAAAACTTAAAATAAATTTGCCAGACATTAATTCGATTGTTAAGTCTGGAATTAAAATGAAAAAGTCATGAAAAGTATTGCAGTATAATGCTAGTATTCGGAGAGAGACAGTTGCAGAATAAGTCGAGAATGATACAGAGAACCATTACAAAAGTAAATTACTTGTCACTGTAAATGTAATAAAAAATAATAATAATATTAAAACACTACGGTTATTTTTCCATTCCAAATCCCATGAGTCAGAACTACATAGAGCTGTAGTACGAGCTGATCATAAATATACACCACTTAACCTGTTAGATTCCATGATGGACTTAAACCCGACCACTAACACACAAAAGCTGAATGCCTGAACACAAAAATCTCTCCACGGGAGACACCGCCTCGACTTAACTAATCCTATCGTTGACAAAATAGCGTCAAACGCGTGGCTTAAGCGAGGCGAAATGTTTCCCGAAACGGAGAGATTCATGGTTGCCATCCAGGACCAGACAATCGACACAAAAAATTATAGGAAACACATAATCAAAGATACTACAGTCCAAAATGATCTCTGTCGGCACTGTCATAGTAGTCCTGAAACAATTCAACATATAACCGGAGCCTGTAAATCTATAACCCAGACGGATTACAAACATCGACATGACCAAGTAGCTGCAATAGTACACCAATATCTTGCATACAAATACGAGTTAATAACAAATAAAACGTCATATTATAAATATTCACCCAAAATAATACTAGAATCGGACAACTACAAGCTTTACTGGGACAGGACTATTATGACAGACAAGACAATTCATCACAATAGACCGGATATTACACTACACGATAAACGAAACAAAGCAGTTTTTCTAATTGATATAGCTATACCAAATACCCATAACCTACAAACAACATGTATAGAAAAAATAGCAAAATATAACCTTTCTATAGAATTAAAAAGACAGTGGCGAGTTGACTCCGTGCGAACCGTACCAATTGTGGTGTCAACTATGGGTGTAATTCCTAAGTATCTTCATAAAAGTTTGAAGACACTCCAAATACATCCCCTAACATATACCCTCATGCAAAAAGCTGTCATTTTAAATACCTGCCGAATAGTTCGTAAATTCCTGTCAATAGAAACATTTTAATAAGCTCATCCATTATTTTTCTATTTCTTACGTGTTTTAACTATCATTTATTCATTATCAGTTTCGTTTTGGCCGCAAGCCTGCGTAGCTGATTATTTCGCCAGAAATAGTAGAAATTATTTTAAATACCATATAAATAATAATAATAATAATCATTCTAGTCAGAGCAAGTTTCCAAAAAAAATTAAGCATAAAAAGGAATATAAAATTAGATTAAAATTTAAAAAACAACACTTTTTATTTAAATTGTTCTGATTACTAAATGTAAATTATAAATAATTAATATTAAGTTTTTCAAGTTGTTTCAGCCCATAGTGACGTCACAAAAAAAGAGGCATCTTTATAATCATCATCATCATCGTCGCTGTCTTTGTCAGTGTCATTCATATCATCTTCTTGGGAACTTTCGTTATCTTCTAAAACTCTATCATCTGCAACAGAAAAAAAATAAACAGTGTAATTCTTCTTGTTCGTTATAAAACATTTTAGTTATTATTGATAAATATTCCATTTTACACTTTGAACAATAATACCTGCAACTGAGGATGGTAATTGATCTCCCAAAAACCAGACAAAATCATATTTGTCACCGTTAATGGTCCAACCGAAAGCCATTGGAGGTAAAGATGTTGGATGTTTTGAGTGAGCATTTCTCCAAATTTTCGTGACGTAACGAACCCTCAATAAATGCTGTTGCAATTCCACTTTACAGGGTGGCAAACTTGATGACTTCAGCTGTCTCTGTCGGACTACTAGCATCATACTGCAATACTTTTCATGACTTTTTAATTTAAATTTAAGGCTTAACAATCGAATTAATGTCTGGCAAATTTATTTTAAGTTTTTATTATCTTTAAATAACATAATATTAAAATTACAGACATTATAAAATACTTTGAAATTTTTATAAAAAAAAAATATAAAATCGCGTATGGCACATATTTAGCATTGTCAATGATGACTGGCAATAAAAAAGTATGTCAGAGAGATTTATTTAAAAACAAAAAATCATAAATTACGCCTTCTAAAATGCTTTTAAAATCCACGATTATTACCTGGACAGGTAGGATGCGCACTAATGAACGCAACCACTACCGCCAGCCAGATAGCCCAGACTCTAACCGAAAGTGCAAGAAGGACGACATATCACAAAATCAACTGACCTAAAGTTCTTTCTCGAAAACGTTGCTAGCTCCTATACTAATAAGTCGATTTGTCATACCATGTAATAAAGAAATGCTGTGTCGTGTCAAAATGATTGAAAAAATCTACTATATGAGCAACAACGAAGCTAGTGACATTACTTAAAGGAAAGTGATCACTGCTATACACAAAAAAATAAACATCTCCATGGAACTATCTCACTACTATCAAAAAGCAACAGAAAACTGAGGTAGCTAATTATTCACTTCGCATTGGATTTCTAGTACTTGTGAATTCTAAAGGCCACATGAATATATTATTATACCTAGAACCAAATTTCTACGCCTTAACCGGAATGGCCTTCAAGCTTGTGTGTTTATACTTTGTTCCTTTTTTTATATATGGAACAGAATTTGCTTTCACCATACAATTTATACTACGAGTATACCGGGTATATAAAGACTGCTACCGAAAACGAAGCCGGGTGGTAGTTTTAGTGACTACAAACACAATGCAACTAAAATTTTCGCAAAAAAACGCGACAATTTTTTTTTATGATTTTTTAAATATCGTAATTTTTGGGTGGTAAATCCATAGTTTTTGCTATAATAATAATTTAAACTCTTTTATACCTTAGAGTCCTTATAAATAAGAGGGTATACACTATTATTTTAGGAAAAAAATAAATTTACCATCCAAATACGACCATAGGAAAAAATAACAAAAAAAAATTCGACACTTTATTTTTCAACATTTTCTGTTGCAATGTGTCTGAAGTCACTAAAACTATCACCCGGCTTCGTTTTCGGTAGCAGTCTTGAGATACCCTGTATAGATCCATACCTAAAAAGTAAAAAAAAAACTAGTAGTGATGTAATAAAGAATTGAAACAATAGTAATACCACGGTACAAAAATTTACAACAACTGACGGAGCACGAGAAAATAATCAACTCTGCAACATTTATACAGTGGCAAAAACAAAAGGAATTGCTCGAGACTCGAGAGTAGAGACAGCTGAGATTTATTTGCTACGACTTCTTAATCTGCGCGGCCGAGACAGCGCCACACTAGCAATATTACTGCCTCGATTGGACAAAATGAAATCAAACCGACCGTAAATTGTACATAATTGTTGCCAGTAATGAATTATTTACGAGCACATCAATACCAGTGGCCTACTTCGAAATATGGATGCTCGAAATTTTGAGAAAGGCTTCGACCTATTGATCGCGAAGGAGCGTCTGTGTTACGTAAAACCGAAATTAGCCGCTTCACGTCGGTTGTGGAAGGAATAATAATATTCGTGTACTATAATGTACGCAATAAACATCGTTAACGTGGTTATCTATCGGTTATTCAATTAAATTTCACCTTTCTATCGGTTATTCAATTAAATTTCACATTTTTAAATTGTGCTTTTTCTTTTCAGTATCTGATTTAAAAAAAACTATTAGACACCAATGTTTAGGTAAAATTGATAAAGTGACTTCTCTTTCTCTCTGGTTCAAAATTAAAGCTTTACTGGAACGACATTTCATTGTCAAGTCTAAGAGACTGTCAGTTCACTAACTTTGCACTAAAAGGGGAACGACTGTGATGGTGAGTCATGACTGATATCACCGCCGAATTCGCCTCTTATTTTTCTGTTTCACAAGTACCTACTTAATATATTTTCTAGATTATAGCAGAACTAAGTAATGTGATTTAATATGTTCTTCAAATTATATACGCAGTGAAATAAAATTTCGCAGTTTCTGCACGAATCTCAATATATCTTGTTTTATTTTCAGATATAAATAATGAAATGTGGAAAGATGTGAAGAGGATTTCACGTCGAGAAAATTCCCACGCTCACGTGATACGCGGAGCACCATCCATCAACAGTAACCCGGTCACGTAGCGCTACAACGAATAGTGCGGAGCACGGGCCGCGCCGTAGCATGCCCGTCCGGCGCGGCGGCGTAGTCTATAACTAGGCTACGAGACAATACTATGTATTCCGACCGTGTCCGCTACGTTACATAAGTGGAACGAATAAATGTAAAACAAATAAACTACAGCACTATTTCCACTGGCTGAAAAATTGTATTCATGTTCCACAAAATAAACAATGTTTTGTAATAGCCGTTTAATTTATAGATCTTATCGTCGTCGCGTCAAATTAGCGATACAAGTAACATTGTAGAATACAAACTGTATGACATAAAACTTACTTTGCATGTAAAATGAAATTGCAGTAGTAGACAGCAGCACAGCAGTGGTAGACTCCATTATTCAAACTTACTGCAGTTGAAATAGCTAATGGATTTCGTGAGTATTGAATAATACATTGCGATGAAAGCTCTGCGGTAGCTCATATTGCAAATACAGTTCATGCTGTTTCAAGATAACTACTAAAGCTAAAAGCATTGAAAGCTAATATTTTGTAATCATTTGCTGACGATGAGAAATAAATATAAAGATAAAATTGGCAAATCAGCGATTTCCTTCGTTTTATTTCGTTACAAATGCTTACATCCCACTTTATCAGAATCTCATAATGTGCACTTCAATTAAAAGCGACTCAGATTGTGTCAAAAGCCCTTGTCTTCCCAGAACAAGCTGCAATTTATGACGCCTATGATAGAGCGTAAGCAGGGTTGTTACAACATATTATTCGCTATTATTCTTAACATGTTACAATTAATATGTGTATATTTTTTCATTTATTTATAAAGTAATTCTGTTACTTGTGGTTGAAATAAAAATAATTAATTTTAACAGTAAATACTCTGCGTTACGTTAATATTTATGATGCAATAAGTACTGAATTATCATAATAACTGACATATTACTAACCCACATTCGAATTCATATCAATACACAACTAAACCAAATAAATCCTGAGATTCAATAAAATAATTTTATTGTCACATCGATGAGAGCGAGTAGTGTGGTAAACGAGGCAAGTTATCGGTTGATAGCCCTACGTTGGTCGCGGGAGGCTGGCGCGACGCCGCGGCGACGGCGACACGACGCCGACACGTCTGCCACCCTCCGGCGCAGCGCCTCAAATAAAAACGACATGTTCCAGATTGCCTCGTAAACTGTCACTGTTTCTACCGGCCACTTCTCGACAGTTTTCACGTTTTAAACAACCTCCTATCTGACATCTGCATTTCAGTCTTATTGTTTTGCATTCTATTGTGCATTTTTGTTGACGTTTTACCACGGAAAATGTGAAGTCTTTTTAAAATTTACGTTTACAAGGGTTTTCCGGCGGATTCCTATTAATAGGACCTTTAAAATGTTGTTATCCATTCCAAAAGTAATATAAACTGTAATAACAGGCACTCATAATCATAGAATACGATTGCTTAATGGATTAGTAAGTAATCGTCATTGTGTAGATTTGAGGGTTTGACCCTAACCTAATGAACTTTATGACAGCTATAATATATGTATGTATGTACTGCACAAGAACAAAAAGAACTATCAAAAGACGCATATTGCTATTGTAACGGGTTACATTGTATAGAAGTTCGTATAGTGAAAATTACTATAAAGTTTTTCAGAATGTTTTATTTCATCTTCTAATGTCTCGATTGCCTTGATGATTGATTGATTATAGTAAATCCAACTATCAACCAAAGCAAAATAGTATTTTCTACAATACCGGAGTACAAGATCACTCGTTATTTTAAGGCAAGTTATAGATTAAAAATAATAGAGGATACATAATTCATATTTGATAAAGTTAAATATCTCAATACATTATACTAATCCTCCAAAAAGCAAGTAAGCTTGAAATGTCTAATGTTATATCCCATGAGGCAATATCAAATATGATTTATGATTACGATAACCGTCTACCTTAACCGATCTTCTGCTTTTTTTCTCTTTCGGTATTTCATTAGCTATTCGTAACCTAACCTTTGATGTCAAATCTATGAAATAGCAATAACAATAATAACGTCAATTAACAAGGAGGGGATAACTACCCCCTGTTTAAACACCTGATTAACATATAACAATGTATTAACTTCGGCAGAATACGTAATTTAATTGAGCTCTATATTCCGCTTATCTTACGGTTCAGGAAATATCTCCATTAAATACGTTTGAAGTTTTCAAATAAAACGATCCTATTACATACGAATGAGTAACGTCTACTGAAATAGCTATAAGAAAGGTCCCTGTCGGGTTATTATACTATTAAGCATTATATCACGTAGTAATAGTCGGAAGGCAGTAAAACGTGTGTACCACGTGATCGTAAACACTTCTACACCCACACTATTCGTCTTTGTATCTGATTCGAAGTAGCCGCTGTACTGCCCTCTACGCTACCGCAACATACTGAGCCAAAGGATTTAATGTTCAATTTTTCAAGGCACGGTCCTCTCGTAATAAAAGTGTTAACCGTATTTTATGTCTTGAAGGAGGAAGTTATACCATTTCCTTGCAATCCTGCATCACAAACGCTTTACGGCCAGCAATAGCAAAGTGCATTAGTCTAATCGGAACATAAAAATTCACTGATTAAAGTTTTTTACGTGTTCGTGAAGCAATTTATAAATCTGATGATTTATTCGGTTTTAACGGTAAAAACGGAACTTTATAAGGTCCTTTATAACGACCGACAAAAACGTCAACGCTTAAGGATTTATTAAACGAAAGTAATTACGGGAGTAATTTATCATGCGTTCCGAAGCAGGGATATTTGCGATACATTAACGTTTTGAGTATCCTTAAAGCGAGAGATTAAACTAGGCGGAACACTTTCGGTTCAGGCCCGTCACTCGCGAACAAGCAATTAATTAACGAAGTTTCATAACGTACCCTTCGGCTGTTTTACGTGGAAGCAGTCGCAGACACCAATTACATTTTCATTAATTGAGGGAACTACTTTATTGTACTTCGACACGAATGTATGCTTTTGAAATACTAACTGCATGCCCATTCCATATTCAATCGTATTAGTGTTTGCAAGGAATCATAAATGTGTTAATTGTTATTGCTAAGTGGAATCATGCAACTTTTAAAATTCGAATCATAAAACATTGTCATATTAATCCTGTCAAATTAAGTTCAGTTTTAATTTTCTTGTGATTTTGACAATACTATCCATATTATTTTGTAGATAGTAAACCTTGTGTTTTATATAAAAAGTAATTATATTTTTTTTTTATTAAAAACCCTATCGTGATATGATTTTGTTTGGTTAATGTATTATTAAATGTAGCTATACAATCACAATTTCAAATAGAAACGATTTCCCGGTATTAAATATGTAGTGCCGCTGAAAGACCATGAACTGTTAGCCTCTAATCTATATATAGATTATAGAGCAATAAGCATTAATGAGAACGCCCTGGATTTACATTGGGCAGTGCTTTGCAATAGTACGAAGCTTATCTTTTTAATTATCTAAGTAAAACCTATGTTCATTGTGAATTGTTGTGTAATGCAAGTGAACATATTGAACATTGTAATAAAAGCTTTTCTTGCAAGTTTTATGATAACTAGGCGACTGGCAATCATGAAATGTTAAACATAAATAAAAATAAAGCGGTAACAGTAACTAGGAAAATAATAGTACGGGACGAAATATTGTATATACCAAAGAAATCAATAGTTCTCAGCTTTTCACTTTTTATCAGATACAATGTAATCACTTTTTGTTGCAGTATAAAAAACTGAAGCTTAAATAATATTTAATAATAAAATGTACACATACTACATCGATCAAAAACACAATTAGACACATCGCTCATTAGACAAGTGTTTACTCATTCACTTTGGCGAATGGATACCTAACGCGGTGTGTAATGCTATCTTATTACGTGACTACTCGATTGGAATCCGATGTGATGTCGGGTTAATAACAATTAATTGAAGTTCCGTGTAACGCGACACGACACGTGGTCAGTGGCGAAACCTGTCGCGTTTGCCCACCAAATTGACCATATGCTCGCCAGTAATGACGCCACTCGTATCAAATGAGGGGTTGTATTCATTGGGTCTTATTCATATAAACGGTCTGTAGATGTCTTATAAATGACATATGAACATATTCTAATGAAAGAAATAACTGTATTCACAAGATTTATTTAGCAGACGTTTAGATAGATTATTTATTTATTTATTTATACTCTTTATTGTACATCTTAAGTTACAAAATAAATAAATATAACAGGCAAAAATTTAATAGTACAATGGGTGACCATATCGCATTGAGCGATTTCTTCCTGGCAACCTTTGAATGAACAGGAATTGTTGGAGTAATAAATAGGGCTTGACGTGCAACAAGAGTACATTAACAAAAGAAACTAAATAATATATATACCGGGTATCTCAAGACTGCTACCGAAAACGAAGCCGGGTGGTAGTTTTAGTGGCTACAAACACAATGCAATTAAAAATTTTGCTTAGAAACGCGACAATTATTTTTTATGATTTTTTAAATATCGTCATTTTCGGGTGGTAAATCCATAGATTTTGCTAAAATAATAATTTAAACTCTCTTATATCTTAGAGTATTTATAAATTAAAGGGTATACACTATTATTTTAGGAAAAAATGTATTTACCACCAAAATATGGCAATAGGAAAAAAATTACAAAAAAAAAATTGTCGCTTTTTTTTGCAACTTTTTCTGTTGCATTGTGTTTGAAGTCGCTTAAACTACCACCCGGCTTCGTTTTCGGTAGCAGTCTTGATATACCCTGTATATATATATATATACATACACACACCCATATACATATATATATACATATATATATATATATATATATATATATATATATACACACATATATAATTACATACATAAATAAATACTATAAAATTACACATAGGCTAATATACAATATTACATAAATAAAATATAAGTAAAAAATAAATAAATAAAAACAATTCTTAATGAAGAAGGGATAAGTAGTGATCTTTGACTAGTGATTTAAAACTTATATGAGATTTAGCAAGTCTAATACGTAAAGGTAATGCATCCATAACCAAGCTGCTTGAACAGTGAAAGATTTGTCAAAATATGCTGTGGTATGGATTGGTATATGCAACTTCAGATTTTCTGATGACCTCAGGGATCTCGTATGTATTTCACTGAGGAATTGGAACCTTTCTTTAAGATACAATGGAGAAGAAGGGCTGAATAATACATTATAAAGTAAAGAAAGTATGTGAGCATTCCGACGAAAGCGAATTGGTAACCACTTGAGCTTAGCGCGAAATGTTGAAACGTGATCATATTTACGAAGTCCAAATATAAATCTTATACAGAAGTTTTGAAGCCGCTCAAGTTTGTCTAGTTGGTCTTCTCTGAGGTCAAGATAGCTGGTATCGGCATAGTCAAGAATTGGTAGAAGAAGAGACTGTGCAAGCGCAATTTTAGTGGTAAACGGCAAGAAGTTCCGGAGTCGTCGCAAAGACCCCGCAGCAGCAAAAATCTTGCGACTTACGGACTGTAATTGAGAATTCCAGGACATTTTAGGGTCCATTAATATCCCCAGGTTTTTTACATATGTCTCACTAAATGGAACGATTGTTCCATCGAGAGACACTTGAGGAAGTCGAGTCCAGTCCAATCTTGAAATCATTCTGGGGCTACCAATAATAATGACCTGGGTTTTTATGGGATTTACTTTAACACCATACGATTTACTCCATTTGCAAATTTCCGATAGGTCAGCATTGATTCTCGCTATCGTTTCCGGCAACCCTGCTAAGGGTCCCTGCGAATAGATTTGGAGATCATCTGCATAAAGATGGTAGGATGAAGTAAGTTTTTGAGAAATTGAATTTATAAAAATAGCGAAAAGTAAAGGAGACAAAACGCCACCCTGAGGAACACCAACTGTAGTATCGCACCACGCTGAAAAGGTGTTCTCGATACATATACGTTGTCGGCGACCAAACAGGTAGGAGTGAAACCAATCAATTACCATTGGAGATATGTTATGTTAATTATTTGCTTAAGTTATTCATATACGAATAAAATTTATACAAACAAAAAAAAGGAATACTGCGTATTAATCAGATATATAATGAGTTTATACATCATTGGATGCATAAATAATTTAGTAAAAAAAATATTTATTCATGTAATATTAATATTGAGTACATTAGGATATAAATAAAAATTGCCTTTAATATAATACAGAAAGTGCAATTTAATGTAGTAAACATTTTGCAATAATTGTTTGTTTAGACATCAATGCAATATTATTCAAAAATACACAGCATGACAGGCCAAAACATATTTCAAAAAAGTATTTTAGCTCATATCAAAATTAATTTGAAATTGATGCCCAGTTTACACGAGTCATCCGCTATGAACACCAAATAAGCCAAAATTACGTCAGCTCGAGCGGAACATGATATAAAAAACATCACAAGGCATAAGAAGGGCGACAAAGCGCTCCGTGGCATATGCAAGGCGCGCGTGCCACTACAACGCGTGGCAACGGGGTTTTTATACACTTCCTTCATAATTCCCTATTTGACCCTCAACGGTTGTTCGTCAAATATAAATGATTAAATTTATTGATTATTAAACGCGCTAATACATGATTTTAGCGGGCAAATTATGTACAACACTTATCTTGCGTTTTTTCCAGAATTAAATTGGCTTTCAAAAGATAACCACATTAGAATAAGGCACACATATCTGTATATAGGAAACACGAAGTTAGGTTTGATAAGGAATTGTACGAATAATTAATTAATTAAAGATTTTTATACATTAAATTAAAATTAAAAAACCCACGAATAAGCATATACCCCAAACGAACTTGAACGCGCAGTGACAAAAAACTAAGGAGTAATCCTCCTTCTTTCGCAGTCGGGTAAAAAACTTTTTTGGGGAAACAACTTGTGTTTTATTTTTAGAGGGCTATTGAACAGTTACATACCGGATTAGGAAGGTCATGTGTGGGTCAGAACTTCTATTATAAGCTGAATAAATGGCGTGATGTGCCGAGATTTGTTTGAATAAATGTGCTAATGGCCATATTTAATTTAACACCTCTGACACAATTGCTAGGCCAAATATTATCACAGTATAAATAGCGCAAATGTATTGGAATGTACCCATAAAGTATTATTCAAATTATGTGGAAGTCACCTGAATAATTTTAAAAAATCACTCATTAGCATTTTTATCGAGCTTTCACTAATTATTTGTTTTGAATTATGATGACAATCGTGGGCTCTTACGTAGTTTATTTACTATTTAATTTTGATATGATTCTAGATACTTGCAATCATATATTGATTTTGCTTTATAAACTAAGTGCTCATGTATAAGCATTAGTTTAACACCTGATAACATAAATCAAATTGTAAAGTCTAATATTTTCACATAAGAGCATTATATTCGTTGGCTGTGAAATATTTCTGAACGGTCTTAAATAACTGGATCTTTTTTCGTGAAGACGAATAAATATGTAAATTAACAGACAAAAAAACTATTCAAGAGAAAGAACGAAGAAGAAACTGGACGTAAATTGAATCACCACTTAATTTAAAATTACAATAAGACGAAATGGATTTATTTTAGGCTAATTTGATGGTATGTATGCAGGATTTAAGAATACTGCGCGGCGGCGGGTAATAAGGCGCCGGCGGTGACGTAGGGTGGGGTGGCCAGGAATCGAACCGGTGTACCGACAGGTGGTGGACACGCGCCGTTGAACTGCGCCCCAGTCGCGTGTCGCACAGTGACTTACCGAACCTAACTGCTAGTGTACGGTTACCAAACGTCAGCATATCGTTTCTTAATAAACGCTTCTGCTTTAGTTGATGTTTTCACATTTTACTTGAATCAAATACAAAGACAATTTCCGTATCTGAACGTTTCTATGATAGCACCCTCTCGTTTTATTTATTATTGCAGCATATATTACTGGTGTTGATATTGCAACCTCACTGTACGGGACGTAACAGCCCTAACGTAGCGCAGTAAATAATTACCTACTGTACCTCGTGCATATTGCATGAACGCATTACGTATGCTTTTGGTTTCTGTAGCTAGTGGCCCTCGATATTTTCTTTAGCAAACGGAAATGTGAAAACTGCGCTATGGCAGAAAACCGCGTTATTTACCTACTATCTCATTTATATTCTACTTCTATTTGAATTGACAAATCAAAGACAATAACATTTGGTCATAATCTAATGGTTATAAATTATGCGGACTTAAGATGATATTAAGAATTCATGTAGCGGCCTAAAGCAGAGCATAATATGAACAAGTTGCCTCAAGCACTTAGAAACAATTAATAGAAAATAACTTAAAAATAAAATAACACACTTAAAAATATTGCGTTTACGAACTCTCTAAACAAAATATCAATATCGTCAATATTGTGTTTGATGTAAATTATTAAAGCAATTATTGTCATCATACAAAAAAAAACATAACCTGTATGTGTTCATTATCAAACCCAATTGTGTTTATACTAAAATTGCTATTTCTTATGTTGTTAGTATAAACAGTGGTTTATAAGCAAACTAGTGTGAAGTATCTGTATTGATGAATTGTTACTTATATATTTTATTACCGACAAAACAACTGATTAAAAGTGCCAACGTTCATAAAAATGCAAGCCTTATGATGACGTTGTTTGAAAAGAGCTTTAAATAGATTTAAAGATAATAATATATTTTATTGATTTTAGTTATAACGTTATCCCATGCAACAGTTATCTATGACGATATTTCTAACAAATTTGAATTTCTGATATCGTTTGTCCTTCGCATACCCTCTGCCGCAAGTCGCGACTCTAAGCAACTGCTTGCATACAACATCCGGTGGATTAGAATATACATTGGTTCCGAAGCTACCTATACTACTTCTAACGCTTTTTATTACCACTATCGCTGCATTTCTCACTTCTTTTTATGATTGATAAATGACAGAATTCCGACAAAATCATTGTAAATAAACTAATCATGGGTATGATTATATCGTGTTTATAAATTTTTAGTTACAATTTAATATTAAGAGTGATAAAAATGTATTGTGTAAAAATAAACGGAATGTTCGTGTTATCACGGCACTAGTTTGCATAGTGTTAGCACATAATCCTTTATTTTGAGATTAACCTTCGACAAGGCGACTGGGAGTGTCTTTGACATTTTGAACTTGACAGTGGGCCAGGCGGCGCAGGCGGCTAATCCCGAGCAAACAACTGGCTCTATGATAACGGGCTATCGGACCACGTGGGCACCATTGTCGCTTTGTACACAGGTTTACAGAACGCGCTACCTACATCCTTATATACGATTCATTCAATACCAATTTATACTAGTTACTATTTTTAATCCCAGCGTATAAGTAGCCCTACATTTTCAAAATTGAAAATATCGTGAGAAATTAGCACAAACAAAACAAATATTTTGAAGAACTTAAGTATAATGATTTCTTAGGTTTACGCGAATGTTACTCATTGAAATAAAACTATTACGGATTACGATACGAACGTCGGGAAGTCAAAAATGTAAAAATTAAACCAAATCCGCGATAAAATCCGTAAATAATAGTTTTATTTCAACTTAAGTATAAATTGAAATATAATTGTATAAAATCATATACAAATTTAATAAGAATTTAAACATTTAATTCAATTGGCGCCGTCTTGATTAAGAGGTTGAGTCTTGAATAGTGCATGACTAAACACGGCATGAATTAAAAATGTCACGACAAACTGTCTACAGTTACATATTGCTTGGCTATAAAAGTTGTAACTTAACAGCAGAAACATAAAATATAGCAAGATTTCAGACGTTTTAATATTTCAACAATGTGATACGACCGTTTTCTAAATTCTGGTCCAATATTATATTTTAACCAATACATTTATCTATGCAATAGTATTGAATTACAATCATATATAGAAAAGTTTCAATGAACAGACAAGTGTTACTATTTTATCATAATATGTAACGTGTATGTCAAGAACTGAATATGTAAAATCCAAATCACGTCATCGTTAGAAAATCATCACTTCAAATCAGAATCCGTTTTTCCTAAGTCAAGTGATTATATTTGAATAAATTTGAAGGCCCCTAAGCGCGAATTAAATCAAGAGACGGCACTATTAACCGGCACGATTTATTAGCCGTCAAATAAAATCATACGATATTACGCATCGAACACACAGGCCGGGACATAGTGTGCAACGCGGGTAATGTCTCCGAGGGGTGGCAACCTGTCGTGTCGGCACCGGCAACCCTCGTTTCAACCCTCCACGTGTGTGAAAAAGTGAATTCATTCCAACCCTCGTGACGGACAATCGGTCCAACTCATTGTCGCAACGAACCATCCGCTACGTGCTGTAAATTAATTTAGCTTATTTTCCTTAATTAACAAAGTGCAGTGACGGCCTACACGTCCCGCTGCGACTCATGTGTCATGCCTATTAGAGGGTTCACATAAAATCATCCTGTAAAATCATATATCATATTTTAATACCTACAGCAATCAGATAACCAAACAATATGCAATATAACATAAATTATTCGCGTATATCTAACCTATTTTTCCTTGCCTCTGGCGCCTCTACACACATCGTCTGTACACACATTCTGTCTAGTTTGTTTCTCCCCTTATCCTTCCACAATCCAACGCTTGTAAGTAGCTGGCTCATATTACCATAAAAATAATTTAAAATCACCCTTATGTATGAACATGCGCCAAAACTTTATCTCTGCAAATTGTTATTGCGATCTATCGGATCAAAAGAGCGTCATAATTTAAGTGCAGTCGTATGTTTCTATTTTTTATCCCCGGGGAATGAAGGGGATTGCATATCCGTTGCAAAATACACCAAGTGTAAAAGTTATTGCAAATGTCAACCCTTCATGTATGTTTCTTTCTTCATGTGTGTTTAAATCATAGTCAAGTTTCAATAAATTAATGCTATTTTTAGAGAATTTTCCAAATAAACGTCATTATTATGGTAACTTTTTAAATACCAGTTCTATCATACCAATAAAAGTAAAATTAATGTCATTAAAGCAGACCAAGGAAAGTGGTATGCTGAATATATGTTGTATAATATGTGTATGTTGACTAATAGTTATTGTATAATGTACAATAACTATTAGTCTACATTGGACGTTAATTACTTACGTGAACATAAAACTCATTATAGGTATTTGCCTAAGCTCCAAATTTAGTACACTGAATGTTTCTTGGAAATGCCATATGAGTATTTTGTTGTTTATTTTTGTTATTATAAAACCATATTTCTATACATTATAAAACTGATTACTTATTTTAAAGTGTAATATTATTACATTGGTCACATAATATTGATTTGTGATAACAACATAAACAAAAATTTTAATGCACAATATATTTCGCGTGTCACAGATAACGTCACTTCCAGCAACTTAGATCACTTTCAGGAATATTTCCCAAGTTTTTTAACATCGATATTCGTACTCAGAATTTTCATATTTTGCTTTTCTACAAATTTTTACATGTACTGTTTTATAATTTATTCAATGTATATAGGAAGAAAATTCTAATCTTCACATTCACCAAAAGTTGTAGCGTGTTTTATGATCATAACATACCTACTGTAATGATTCCACAAAAAAGGTAAAGTCTAAAAATAAAATGGACAGTAGTAGGTAAAGTAAAGAATAGATGACATAATTTTGTAGACACAAGACTGGAAAACGGGGAATGTAGCCTTGAACCCTCCAGAGAACGCGTTCATTTCGTCTAATAGGTACTCTAATGGATAGCTCTGGTAATAACCGTTTCGATTTTTTGTTATACAAATACAATAACACAGCAACATTTCTTTACCAACTTCGTAAAAGGATAAGCTACGTATCTTATTTTAACTCACAGAAATCGCTTCGACGTTAATGTTATTCTGAAATCTTTACAAAATACATATTAAATGGCATTTATTATCATAATAAAATAATAATTAATGAATAAATAGACTCAATTGTCACATACATAGTCCTGACCCCACACTACTTAAATATAAGACGATAAATAAAATGCCATGTACCAAAATAATCATAGATAAAAAGGTAAAAGCACTCGGTAGAAAATATAACCTATCGTTTTAATACCTGTGAATGCAAAAAAATTCATCCTCTTCAAAGGTATAATTATGTTTATTCCCACAACAAACAATTTACAATACCAACGGCGTATACATTCAGCATTAAAAAAAAAGCACGCTTGTTTAAATTATAAGGCTGTGGACACAAACGAGGCATGTGTGAAGACGACCTAATTGCGGTGGTGTACATAATTTACACGCGCTCGTATTTGTTGAGCTCACGATCGCATGAGTGGCCAGCCTGTAAGGTTCTGCCGGGGGTGATCGATACTGTAATTTTTGGCTATAGCAAGTGACTCCGTCGCCCGACAACCGACGAGACCATGTAAGCTGACGGGCTTGTTACAAAGTTATTGTTTGTGGGTATATGAAAGGCTTAGCTTCAACGTAGAGGTTGAATTAAATAGACAGAGGGAAGATCCATGGCTGACCGTTATTTAACAAAAGATAATTATTATGTGATTATTTTCCATAAATTTTTTACTTTAATCTGCACTAGAATAAATCCCATGCAACTTTTTAATTAACAGTACCAACCGCTCTTGTAGACTCGAAAAAAATATAGTATAATATATAGCTCGCAACCGTCTAGTCCAAGAAAGTCATCTTTTTAGTCTCTGAGCAAATCGGTCGTCATTATTTCTCCGCTTTGAGTTATACAACTACATCCTTCAATGAGAATAGCTCTATTATAAAAATATATGCATCTTAAATAAGTATCTTCCAGTTCCGGCTGTCTACATTTATATCTAGCTAATGCGCTTCGCGTCTTTAACTTTTTTAAGAGTTTGAAAATTTTCAGAGCGGCTTCTACTTCGCCGGAGTATCCTTGAATTGAGGTCAAACTAGATTTAGTGGAAGCGCCGCATTGCGCTTAATGCGACACCTGCAACCTCCCGAACGCTTATCTAGCGCCGATCTCTCTTTCACGTACGTTGGTAATGGTCGATAAATATTTTTTGCATAATTGCACATTTCGATAAAAAAACACCGCAGAAAAAAGCTTAAGGTACATGATGCAATCCTTCACCTACACACATCGTTCGGTTCAACAGACACCTTCAGGAACAGATCAGAATTCTTCAAGAATTATCTTCAAAACAAGATGGGTCAAAGACAATTCTCTAAACAAGAATTTTATCTAAAATGACAACATAGGAATTAGAAAACACAGACTTATCAAAGTTTGGGGGTTAACGTCACTCGCGTCCGTAGGCTTTGACTTTAGATTCCCTACACGTGACCCCTGGGTAGTGCCAAATGAGTGACATAGTGGTGGTAGGACTTATGTGTCCGCCCGGGTAGCGACCACCGTCCACGAGGCGTAAAGACCGCCATAGTGATCTCCGTAAGGGGATCGCGTTCCGGGATCAGCCAGTGGTTTTCCGGTTTCTTCGAGGATCTTAAGTCCGGGCATGAGGTTGTACCGTGTGGGTATTTTCGGTCCTCTGTCGAAGGGAGGAGAGTTGATCCGCCGGCCAGGGAGACCCGTAGAAACGGTTGTCCGCTGGCCGCCCGCGGTATAGTACAGGGGCCCAATCGGGGCTAACCACCTCGAGAGCCTGCCTCACCATGCCGCGCATAATCTTGGGTGGGTACGTCGTGCCGGTTGGTGACCGGAAGTGGGGTCCCGGCGGCCCATCCCGGGAGGGTACGGGGGCCCTTCCGTCCGGCGGATCAATTCGCTTCCTGCCGACCCTTTCGTGCCGGTGCCCATTCGGCCTTCTTAGTGCCCGAACCTAAGATCCTCGTTGCCTCTTCACCAATCCCATCCTTTCTACCATGACAGTGCAACTAAACAGATCAGGTCCTTCAGCGGTGCTTAACCCCACCACCGCGTTCACTATGGAGTTCACTAACATCCGTGGACTCTATACGAACCTCAATGCCGTCCACCACCATCTTGAGACGGCCCGGCCTGCTTTGCTCTTCCTAACGGAGACGCAGATTCGTTGTCCGACCTAATTCTTACCTGTTGTATCCCGGTTATTCGCTTGAAGTAAACTTCAAGCCTAAAGCCGGGGTATGCTTGTATGTTCGGTCGGACATCTGCTGTCGTCGTTTGCACTGCATGGAGGACCCCTCCTTCTCCGCTCTGTGGGTGCACGTGGATCTAGGTTCCCTGAGCCGCATCTACGTGTGCCTTTACAGGTCTCACAACGGGGACGATGAGACGACTCGGCTGTTCAGGTATCTTAGCCAGGCGGCTGATGACGCGCAGGCGCAGTTCCCGTCGGCCGAAATGGTGGTCTTGGGGGATTTCAATGCTCATCACGAACTGTGGCTGGGCTCCTCCAAGACTGATCATGCTGGCAGAGCTGCCCATGCATTCGCTCTGACTCATGACTTGACACAACTGGTGAACCAGCCCACCAGGATCCCGGATGTGGCGAGTCATGCGCCTTCTTTGCTGGACCTTCTGCTGGCGAGTCACCCAGCCAGGTCTGGCATTACTCGTCGGCAGATTGGGATGGTATGCGGGAATATTTTGCATCCATCTCTTGGAGGCAGCGCTGCTTTGAGGGTAAAGATCCCTCAGCGAGTGCCAACGCTATTGCTGACGAGATCAGACTTGGAATGGAATATTACATTCCTTCCTCTGAGATCGCCAGTAAGGGCCGTGGACACTCCTGGTTCAATCGTGCATGCGCCGATGCTGTCGGTGACAAACAGGCGGCGTATCGCGCTTGGATCAGGGGTCGCGCCATGAAGGATCCCAATATCAGTTCCCTCAAAGAAGCCTATAACCGTGCCTCCAAGGCCTGCAAGAAGGCCTACGTTAGGGCGGATGCCCAGCGCGTTAGCAGGATTGGGCGTGCGTTGGCCGATCACCCAACTAGCAGTCGTGCTTATTGGAGGTTAGCCAGGGCCGTCCAATCTAACTTCTGCCGTCCAGCGTTGCCGCCGCTGAGGTACCCAGAAGGGTCGCTGGCCCACAAGCCGCAAGAGAAGGCTGCCTTGCTGGCAAATCTCTTTGCGGCTAATTCCCGCCTCGAAGACCGTGGTTCCCAGTCGCTGCCTACACTGCCTGATTGCGGTTTCTCAATGGCAGATATTCGCATCAGGCAGTGTGATGTGCGGCGTGAGTTACGGTCTCTCGATGTGCGGAATGCCAGTGGTCCGGATGGGATACCAGCGGTGGTTTTAAGGGCTTGTGCAGCCGAGTTGTCTCCAGCACTGACTCGCCTCTACCGAGCGCCCTACCGCACAGGTGTTGTGCCGGAATCTTGGAGGGAGGCCAATGTGCAACCGATCCCCAAAAAGGGTGATCGATCGGACCCTACCAATTACCGCCCTATCGCTATCACCTCAGTGATGTGTAAGGTCATGGAGCGGATCATAAACGCTCAATTGGTCCGCTACCTGGAGGATCACTCGTTGATCAGTGACCGACAATACGGATTCCGCCATAATCGATCGATTCTAGCGTTTGTCCTGCATCGCTGGGGTGAGGCGATAGACCGGCGTGGCGAGGCTCTTGCATTGCCAAGGCGTTTGATAGGGTCTGGCAATGGCGACATTGCCAAGGCGTTTGATAGGGTCTGGCACCGTGGTCTTCTGTCCAAGCTTCCGGCATACGGTCTACCCGGCAACCTGTGTTCGTGGATTTCCGGCTTTCTGCATGGGCGTAGAATACGTGTAATCGTAGACGGACACGCTTCGGCGCTCATGTCGGTAAATGCCGGAGTTCCTCAGGGCTCGGTGCTATGCTATGCAGATGACAGCACGGTTCATGGGCGATACCACTGCGGGCCTCCAGGTTGCCGTGTCGAAACTGTGAAGGGACGCGAAGATCTTGTCATTGAGCTCAACCGGACCTTGGATCTCATTTCTACGTGGGGTTCCAGGAATATGGTTGAGTTCAATGCCAAGAAAACCCAGGTGTGTGCGTTCACGTGCAAAAAATCCCCGTTCTCTCCCCTCCCCATTCTTCAGGGTACTCCCCTCTCAGTGCGGAATGACCTGTGTATCCTTGGTGTGGATATCCGCTGTGATCTCAATCCAAGGAATCACATCGAGGGCGTAATATCTGCCACATCACGCAGGGTTGGAGTCCTGAACAGGGTGCGTCGGTTTTTCACGCCCGGTCAGCTTTGCCGCTTATATAAAGCGCAGGTCCGGCCGGGTATGGAGTACTGCTCGCACCTTTGGGATGGATCCGCCCAGTACCTGCTCGATGTCTTGGATGGATTGCAGCGGCGGGCCATCCGCATTGTGAATGATGCAGACGTTACGAGCAACTTGGAGTCGCTACAACTCCGGAGAGATGTCGCCTCTCTAAGCGTGTTCTACCGCCTGTATCACGGTGAGTGCTCTGAGGAATTGTTCAACTTGCTCCCCTCCTCTCCATTCCTAACCAGAACCACGCGTGCTGGCTTGCGAAGCCATAGCTTGACGGTCCACACCATCCCGGCGCGAACCAAACGGTTCTCAAATTCGTTTCTGTGCCGCACCGTCAGGCTGTGGAATTGTTTGCCGGCGCACGTGTTCCCTCCTTCCTACAATCCTGGGTCCTTCCGCCGTGGTGTGAAGAGGCACCTAAGCAGGCCGGCATAATTGTTTCCATTGGCATGGGACTGCCGTCCGATGCCAATGGATACTCTGCCTGGGCGGCATTGGCACTTTCCATCAGGTGCAATGCCGCCACTATGCCAGGCCATTATTAAAAAAAAAAAAGTTACTGAAATTAAATATAAATATTTTGTGCTATTTTAAAGCTCTGGTATACATACCACCAAGTGTCAAGCTCTTGTATTAAGTTTATGTAATTCCGTGATTGCAATAAATATACGCATATTCAAATATCCGCTCTCTTTATTATTAAAAGAGAGAATCAATTTGAATAGTTGAATAATTGTTAATCCAAGCTACGTTACACTTTTACAATTCAATACAATTCTGACAAATAGTACGAATATATATTTTGAAATTAGATGTATCTATTTCTTTTTCAAATACATCAAGACCATACGATGCAAAAGCGTTTAAATATGTAAGTAAATGATAGCTGGCCGTCGTCATTACCAAGGTTCCTTAGTACACCTGTCTTGCATTGCTAGAAATAGATTGATTGCGTCATCAAATAAATGTTTAAAGGAAAAAAACAACTTGCTTTACGGCATCTATAGCTGTCAAGATTTCATGATAATAGAAGGGAAAACGCCATAATGCATAATGTATAGGCAGGTTCGCTAAACCAATCAGTGTCAATGCCAAAACGTTGAATAAATATCATACGACTTTCCTGAATTTATTTACATTGTCATATTCGTTTATATTCCTTCCCGATACTGAAGTTGTTTGATTTATATTTGTCTATGAAATCCAGAGTCCATAAATACATAAACTTTAGCAATTTCCTTAACACTTAAATTGCAGTGTCTTAGTTTGACAACAATAACGAAAGATCAACATCGGATTGATAATTCCGTTATTAAGACCCGAATTAAGTATTGTCGTCTTTAGTGGCCTTTTTTTATCCCCTCGATCTCCTAAGCTCTAGGGTTGGCAATGCACCTGAAGCCCATTCTGGTCGTCTGACCATGTAAACCATTTGGTCGTTGGCTACTCTATAGATGTAAAAAAATCATAAAATATCTCCAATCAATAAAAATGTTCACGGAACAGACATATTATGTAAGCATGTACTATTATTTTTATGGATGCACTTGTTTCTAGACATTTAAAAATACATAAATTGAGATGATATTATTACCCTTTAAGCTTTAACATGAATTCCCTTAACACACACTATTTTTAGATACACTCAAAAGCCTCTCCTTGACCAAATATTTAATATATTTATTGATTGATTGTACGCTTTCAATACGTAGTTGCGTGACCCATATTTATAGACGAAGCGTGACCATTATGGGGTATTTTGTTAGAAATTCCGTTACAAAATACGTACAATTCGTCCACGACAAAGTAGTAAAGACCCCCTGCAAAGCTCGTTGCCCAAACTTTTTCAAATATTCATTTGCTTCAAACTAGTTGCGTAACAAGTTAGGAGTTTTCGTGTACACGGCGAACTTTGCGTACGTACAAACTTGTGAATATTTTAGTACCATTGTTATACTACGGAGTTCCCCTTGTACACTTGGCGTATTCACTGCCTTATAATGAAACACAATTCAAACTAAAAAACTTTTAAATCATTTCCCCATTTTTATTTTAGTATTATCTAAATAAATGCTTTTTAATTTGCCTGTTTGCAGTAGTAGAAGCAGCTTTTTAATAAGCGATTTGAGCAAAGAGGCTACGTTTAACCGTGGAGGCTTAGGCTTAAAATACGAGATCACCTCCGGGCAGATGAAACGACGACCTGAGAAAAACTGTCAACAACTCGAGTTGAGCTCCTAAACGGATCGTTATTTTTAGACCGTTGTAAAGTCTAAACCTAAAATACTTATACGTAAGTTGTCCCGAAGGTTTCTAATATGAATAGATCAAGTGTCTATTTTTATAATAGAAATAAATAAAAAGTGATTTAAAAATAACTTTTACCAAAATTGCAACTGGAGATTATCAACCCCGAAATTAAACCATTCATAGTTGCATTTTTTACCATTGTGGGATGATTAGGCACATTTTTTTAAACAATTTATTTGCATCGATTCCTAAATCTGATGCCTCGTAAAGAAAAATATTAATAAGCAAAGTAGTATACTGTAAGCTGGCGCATTGCTAACAATAATAAGAAGCAAAATGCAACATGACTATAAATCTTAGGGTGATGGGGTATTCCCATACACACATACGTACTATTGTACTAATATCCAATAAGCAGTTAACAGAATACAAATACTATTATAAAATAGCCGTATAGTAATTCTATTACTGAAGTTTAAAATGCCGTAGCATTTAAACAGAAGGTAAAGGTCTTAGACGTCGAGCCAGCGACGAGGGCGGGCGGCACGCGAGCTCTCTCATTACTTTTATTATTCACCCGTACCGCCACGAACGATGAACTTACGAGATTTTACTTTCTTTTACCTCTTATTATGGAATGAGGACGATTTTTAGCTACTGAATAATGCCGGGTAATCCTTTGCTAGACTAAACTGCCATCTACACGTCAAGTATAAATAGTTACAATATACTCTGTATTCCTTCCATACAAAGATTACCGCAAATAAGGATATTTTTGAATTGAACCTGGATGGTAGCAGTCCACGTAAATGAGTAAAATAATTTCAGCGTTTTATGGCAGTAATAAAAAATACAGCGATACGATATTTATTACTGAACGATACTTTCCAATCGATTATGTTTGTTTTACCGTTTTTATAGCTGCTATAAAGGTAATGGGTTTTCATGTCGCCAAAAACAATAGAATAGCAAAGATGTCCATTTATTTTTTCTTATACCCAACATTCAATACTTTGTAGTCCCTTTGTAACTATTTCAAGCCATTCACTGTGTTCAATTTCACTTTAAAACCTTAAGATAAAAAAAAATACACTTAATGTCCCTCTACGAGACGGGCCATCGCGATGGTCCACTGTGTTGGGCCATTGCGTGGAGGGCGTAGTGGCGTATAATGGCTTAAAGCGCACGATGGTCTTGGAAGGGCGTCGGTGTCGGTTTTTCCAGTGCACGTTAAAGGTAATAGGTGTCCACTACTTAATGTCTCCATCGTGTAGTTGCGTTTGCATCATTCACATGGCCTTTGATGGTCAACTCACTAGTCCAGCGCTGGTCCATCGTATAGAGGACGTGTAATGTAATGTAATGGGTAATCCAACTCCAGGTATTTTCATTATAGCCACTACATTACGAATCACATAAATAAATTGCCTACGCTTAAACATTTGTCGTCATAATCATTTTCCTACATCGTCTTTATTGCATCCAAAATATAGAATACAGTCCCAGAAAAAAGCGGCGTGTGACAATTGTCAATAGATCGATAGCGCGCGGCTCAAAGTTATTGTATTTGTATTTATTTTGTTTCAACCAAACGTTCCCACGCTATACGAGACGACACCGTTCCGGGAAAATGTTTAACTGGAAAAAATACGAGGCGGTCGCAATCGCAATATTACTTACCATATAGCTTTTGGACTAAATATGTACATATATAAGACTTCTGTGTCATGGTTTCGACATTCCAAATGTGCCATCAAAAGAAAATATACATTTCCAAATGAATACAAATATCTCAATATACTACCAAGCTGCTCACAATACACGTAGAAAAGAAAACCATTCTTATTTAGAAATCTAAACTGATTAAAATAAACCAAAATATTGTAGCGATGATACGCCGAACTCAATAAAAAAAGTTTGTTATGAAATGACAACCGAAGCCAGACACTGAATTTCGTGATTTGCTAAAATATGCGAACATGAACATTATTTACGGTTTTCATAACACCTGTACCTACTGTATTTATTTTCATATTAAACTGTAAAACATTTGTGACAGTCATGATAGAGCCGTATTTTATAGGGCAAATTACTTTTACTTTTATAACTTGATACATGCCACGGTGGAATGTAGACCTTCACTCGAATTGGAAAACTTAAGGCTCTATTTTACTGCTATATTTCATTTTTGTTTGAAATGATAAAATAAATAAAACAATTTAAGTCTGTCGTAGGCCTAGCATGCATAATTTACATCAAAATTTGATACTGTTTCAGTCAAATGAGACGTCATGTAGTTAATAATAACATTAACTGAGATTTTGGGATAACCCAATGTTGCCTCATATTTCTCTTCTTAATCCAAATATTTTACACAAAATTTGGTGACAGTCAATGAACCTTTTACGTGCACTGTGAGTGAAAAGTTTGTAAGTTTACAAGACTACATACAAATATCTGTTCATGACTGCAACCAAATACATTTATTACAAGGAACTGAAAATTGACATGTAGTTTGGAATATCCTTGAGAACAGTTTTACGTGGGGTCACAATTTAGTGGTAAATTTATTTTATCAAAATAAGATTCCAATTGCATGAGGTATAATAAAATAAATTAATACGATAACAGATATTTATTATGTATTCATATCTGAGTACAATACCGCTATCTATTGTCGGATTATTCTCTCCAAACAGATTTAAGTGATAAGATAAGGGAATACCGCCATGGTCGATTCAGTGCGTCTGCATAATTGTTTAATATGTGTATAGATACATGATAGAGACTGCAAAGGCAACCTTTAAATTGTTTCCTTAAGGTGACCGAGTTCAGGAAGTAATACACTTCTGGCTATAGAATTGTATGTGAGGCTTAGAGGGTTATGACTGACGAATGTTAATAATGATAACAAGTAATATTATTTGTTACTTGTGGAATAAAAATAGTAAATAGTAATTTTTTCCAGATTATTTAATATAATTACAGTCAAAGACGATGAAAATATAATAAGCACAATAATGTTTTAATTACGATATAATACCCAAGAACTCGGGAATAGTTCAAATACAATACTAATCTATGAACACGATGTAGTATGTCCAGTAACTTCTAATTATAGCGTTTTATATTTGTTCTAATCCGACCTGAACACCTGTGGGCTTGCTAAAACCATTATTTAAAAATTTCCACAGCACGAAAAGATTTGTAGCAGATTTAAAAATAATTGATATTGATATAATCAATATACGCCATAAAGCCGAGGGTTTATTGGTCGTAAATTAAAATTTCATCCAAAATGTGTAGACCACGTTTATTTTCATTAGATATTTCATCATAACTAACCTAGCCTAACAATTTATAGGACTATAAATAACTATATAAGATGGGAAACACTTCCGTTTCGGGTCATAATGGCATTGTTATGAGAAGAAGTCGTAAATTAAAATAAATTAACTCAATATTTTGTAATTTAGTTCAGAAAATCATTGAGATTTGAATAGAAATATCATCGTCAAAAAGTCCATGTAACATATGAACCACCTTCAACATTTAGACCTCATGATCCTACACTGGCTGCGTGTGAATATGAGTTGTAGAGGAATGTCTCAAATCATAAAAGCAATTCAATAAGGACGAATACAGCTACGTAGAGCAGGAGAACATGAAAACCGAATGCGGCGAATGCGATGAGGGAGAAACGATAAAAATTCAATGAAACTGTATTGAAGCTTACGTAAGACGAACTGCGGGCGGCATCCGCCGTAGCGAAATTGTTACTTTAAAACCTCTGTTCCCTCGGCTGAGGAAATTTCACAAATTCTCACAGCAAAATGTTTTATACATTCTGAGAAAGTAGGGTAATTTCAGATATTTTAATAGCAAACAACTGCCTTAAATTCAAATTCAATACAGACTTGTAATTCTGTAACTTTTTAATTAGTTTTTGCAGCAATCATTTTCCTTTTAATATTTATGTTTCTTATAAACAACATCAATATAAATTAGAGAGTAGACAAAAATCAAAAATCTAAATCGTAAGTCTTTTCACGAGTTACGGTGATCCTGATTCCTGAGACAAAAAAATAACCACTAATTCCGTCCTATCACTGTATAGAAAAACGCAAATTTCAAGAAATTATTACCTCTTATGTATATATTTACATCCATATTTTTTTTTTGTTTTTGCCTCTGGAAAACCATTTTTAAGTATCAATAAATACTCTCAATTGCACTTACAAGCAGATGATGCCCTGCAGAGGTACGTATATGGGCTGACACCAACAGACACAGAAATAGTAATTTACATTCATCTAGTAGGAAATATTCAGACAGCCAGCGACACAGTACGTTTAGTTTTCACGCCTACATTACAGGTCGTGTATTGAATACTGGAAACAGTGGAAGCTTAGACATAAATTGTATGTACATTCATTATAAAGTTGTAATTCAAACTTTTCAGAGCGTTTCACCGTCTTTGTTCGCTAAATTGTGAGATTCCTACTAAGGGCGGAAATAAAATAGCATTGTATTTCTAGGATACTGATGTTTTTTTTACTTATAAAGTTATTGATGCCTTACTGCGGCAAACTGACTCTGCTTGTCTATTGCTTATATTGGGTCATACACAAAACGAGGCGAAAAATTGTATAAAAAAAAACATGGTCGGGATTTTTACAAAATCAGTCTCATTTAATATGATATTATCAGAATATTAAAATTAAAACATAAAACAAGATCGTTTCCTCGATTAGGCTAAAAAATGAAATTATAATATTTTTTTTTCGAGCACAGGAGGGTCTTGTGTTTACACAAAAGAACAAACATATCAAAAATAGTTACAAAGCAAGTGTCTCCATCGCTGAATTTATTGTTTGTTTTTTCGATGGTGCAATTGAGTTATCTGAATTACTAAAGTTAAAGAATGATGAACGGACATCACATCATTCGCTATCATATGGAACATGGTTTTATTCCGATACTGAGTAATAATTTAATATTATTATAAGCTAAATACATTACTATCGAGCCCACAGCACTCCACGTCTACGTTTACAGGCAAGCAAAATACTGCTTTACTTGTTAAATCATTATTACTTAATTTTTTCTATAGACATTGTCTTTCGTGTGGACTTATAAATCCACAGAAAAGATGTCCATAGAAAGGACATTCTTTAAAAAAATTAGCAATGCTAATTTAGTTTTGAGGATAGCCAAGTAGGTCAATTTATTCCACAACTACTCCCCTTAAGCTATTTCGGCAGCATGTGAATTAATAAAACTAATAATTATTTACTCAAGTACACAAGGAACAGAAAAGAAGCACTGATCTTTGACAATAACACTATTAAAGATCTCAATACCTTAATGAACAACCTACGCTGGGCTCAGTCATTAAATCCAACGTGACCGATGCCACCCGTCAGTGTGGCCAGTTTTTTTTTTTTTTTTTGTAAAATAGTATTTTATTCAGGCCAATTTATTCGGTTGAATTTAAGGTCCACAGAAAAGTCGCAGTACCGTGTAACCAACAGTTTATTGAAATTTTTGTGGAGTCACTTTAACATATATTAATTTACTTAGTAAAATTTTAATAGTCAGTATATATACTAATGATATTTAATAAAACTTAAATAGATAACGCATATCAAGTATGAGAAATATCTATCAAAATATGCCAAGTGCGTTTACGAACAGTCCACAGAAGGGGACATTTGAGGAAATTTTTGTTGTTATATTAATCATTGCTGAAGATAATTCATTATTTGGTATATGTCTTAATAGTAATACTTGTAAGTCATTTACCAAAATTAAGTCAGAGAATCAATCCAGAAATTTGAAGATAATATTCATTCTGAACATGCGTATGTGTATGACCCATTTATGGTAGAAATTAATAAATAATTTCGATCTCTATCTATGGATCACCCTGAGTACAGTCTAATCATGTTAAAGATTTATCAACTTATTTTGGTTAGTGTATTTTTAGGATTGATTCTTACATAGCGATTAGGATCGCTCTCACATAAAATGGAATATAAGCGTTTGTATTATATTCATGGCTTTTAGAGATGGGTCAAACCGTAATTTTTTCAAATCGGTTAAACCGAATTATAATTTTGCTCAAACCGAATTACAAACCGATTCAACCAAACCGAATCATCCAGTACTGTATGACATCATTCATTCGTTCATGAACCCCGTTATAAGTTATAAACCGTATTACGATACGGTTTACGATTTTAATTCGGGTACTGCATGCAACTTCATTCGGGATAACTCGGTTCCGTTCGTTATTCATTCGGGCGGAGCGTTCAGCCCGCATCAGCTTATTCGCATTGCATCGCATTCGTACTCGCTCGAACTGGACACGAGTTGACGCGATTGCGGTTTCAAACTGAAACCGGGTTGGATAGACTGTAGCTCGGTTTGATGCGAGTTGCCCTCAACCCGAATTGATTCGGTTTGGCAAACCGGGTTGACACATCGCTAATGGCTTTGTCTTTCAATTTAACTAGCGACCCGGTGCGCCTACGCACGTGTGCAGGTACACTTTTTTGAAAAAATACTATCGTCTATATTCATCAGGAATAATGTAGGAATTTAATCTCTTTTTTTTCAAGTGTTCCAATTGTTTCAGAGCTTATTAAATGAAAACAAACAATCAAATCTTTTCTTTTTATAATATTAGTTTATATAATTATAAGAATCATAACTTAAATTAAAATAGAATAATCGTTTCGAAACATATTTAACGTTCCAGTAGCTACATAACTCTACAAATGAGTCTTGAAAAATAAATCTACACATTTAAACTATACCGCGTGTATCCAGACTGTGAGTGAAAACGAAGCCAAGTGATAGTTTTAGTGACTACAGACATAATGCAACTAAAATTACGCAAAAAAGCTACAAACAATACAATTTAATTAATTTCTTTTGTTTTTATTTTTTATGTACCATCGTGTTTGGCTGTAAATACATAGTTTTTGCTCAAATAAATATAAGCCCCAGCGTACCATTTTTGCGTCTTTAAAAATAAAGAGTGTATATTATTAATTGTATTTTAAAACTATGTATTTACCATCCAAATGCGACAAAAGGTAAAAAAAATACAAAAAAATATCTTTGCTTTTTTGCGAAATTTTTACTTGCGTCATATCTGAAGTCACAAGACCACACCGCTTCTTTTTCGGTCGCAGTGTATAGTGGATATACACGGTACAGGTATAATTAGATAGTAAATATATATTAAAGACATCATATTGTATACCTATTTTTCCCATAACGTAATATAGAGTGAGTAAAATTAGCAGAGGTTAACGGTTAGCAACTCGTTTTTAATTCGCGTTTACAAATTACATTAAATGATTGAATAGATAAATATAAGGCAATAAATATTTTTGTATGTTGTTTAAAACTATATAATATGTATGTTGTGACTTTTGGATCGTTTCCTTCACATACTGCAACCTACCTCACGGTATTCAGTCTTATCATAACATTTATTTAGTTAAGTATATACGTCATTAATAAAGCAATGCAATAAATATTCATGAATGAATTGACATGACGAAAGATTGTGTCTGCAAATATATTAGAAATATTTAAATTTGCACTAACCTATTTTTCGTTATGATCTTATTGCGTCTTATGACAACAAATATAAAATATGGAATGGACATTGCATGCCAAATGTGTCTGTTATAAACAAGTCTGCCAAGTATGTCTCATTATATTGTTACTGCATCCACTTTAATGGTAAATTCATTGCAATCCAATAATGTCGGTGACCAACCAAAAATAATATATATTGTAAGGTCCTAAATAGGTTATATGGGTTTTTTCTGCCCTTACCTTAAAGATATACAGGGTATCTCAAGACTGCTACCGAAAACGAACCCGGGTGGTAGTTTAAGCGACTTCAGGCACAACGCAATAGAAAAAGTTGCAAAAAAAAGCGACAATTTTTTTGTTTGCTTTTACTTTCCTATGGCCATATTTGGGTGGTAAATACATTTTTTCCTAAAATAATAGTGTATACCCTTTTATTTATAAACACTCTAAGGTATAAAATAGTTTAAATTATTATTTTAGCAAAAACTATGGATTTACGACTCAAAAATGACGATATTAAAAAAATCATAAAAAATAATTGTCGCGTTTCTTTGCGAAATTTTTAGTTGCATTGTGTTTGTAGTCACTAAAACTGCCACCCGGCTTCATTTTCGGTAGCAGTCTTGAGATACCCGGTATAATAGAAAATAAATTACTGAATAACATTCTTACGCATAGTGCAAAGTCTGCTTTATTAGGTTAGGGACTATGCTTCATTCTGAGGGATCATCAGTAGTGCACAAAAAACTCAGACCAAGCAATAATCGGCTCTGACATAAAACTCGGCGAAACTCTGCGACACTAACTATTAGCTACTATATAACCCGTAACACGACTAAGTAATAAAATTTAAAAAAAAAACAGGTAAAGATAATGAGAATAGTTGAAGAATCTTTTTTCTATTTCATACATTCAGCCAATATCGCATATTTAATATACAACACCACATGTGATTAGCATGTCGTCCAATATAACGTGTTCATTAGACCACACATTGCCAAAGGATTTGATGTGCGATTTGTTCGGCCCCACAGTTAAATCTAGACTGTAGTGAATTCTCTACTGTAGAGCACAGAGAGTACAGAGGCAAAACTGTCTTAACTCTCATACAATTTTTTTTACTTTTACATTTGCTATGTTCGGTAAAAAATTTGATGCATAATAATCAACTTTCAGACAAGGTTTGGCCAAGCAATTAAGAACAATAGGGCAGTATTGATATATGTTATTGGGAATGTATGAACACTAGGAATTGTACACAATTCCTAGAAAATGCAGATAGCCCCAAGCATATTTAGGAAATGTTTAAAATAATAATTTGAAAACTCTGTAATATACACATTTCCTGGGAAATGTACACATACAGGGTATATCAAGACTGCTACCGAAAACGAAGCCGGGTGGTAGTTTAAGCGACTTCAGACACAATGCAACAGAAAAAGTTGCAAAAAAAGCGGGAATTTTGTTTTTTTAATTTTTTTCCTATTGCTATATTTTGGTGGTAAATTCATTTTTTCCTAAAATAATAGTGTATACCCTTTAATTTATAAATACTCTAAGATATAAGAGAGTTTAAATTATTATTTTAGCAAAAACTATGGATTTACCACCCAAAAATGACGATATTTAAAAAATCATAAAAAATAATTGTCGCGTTCCTATGCGAAATTTTTAATTGCATTGTGTTTGTAGCCACTAAAACTACCACTCGGCTTCGTTTTCGGTAGCAGTCTTGAGATACCCGGTATATATTTCTAAGGAATTGTATGCAATTCCAAATTATGTATTATATTTGCTAGCATCACGCTAGAGAATGCATAAAAAATGAATCTCTAAATAAAACACACGAATAAACTGAGAATCAAGATACCCGACCACAACGAAACAATCGTTAGGTTAGTTTAGCTAATTTCTGCTTTTAAAAATATTTTTTTTGTTCTTCTCCCTTTTTTTCTTGTATAATTTATCACAATCTTAAACTAACCTAACCTAACCATCCCTTCATGTACACATACATCTCTGCATTCATAAGTGTGATTAAGAGTAGAGAGTAATGTTCCACATATACGCTGTACTAATTGACATCCCGAATGTATTACACATTTCCGATCACTATTTAGGAAATGTACAGATTTCCTAGAAATAGTATACAATGTCGGATTATATACAGTTTTGTACTTTACTGTGAGGACATGATGCATCGAAAACAAATTATGCAGCTAAGACTAAGAAATACACGGTTGCTTTAATTAATAGTCTGAAATTATACGGTCATGAGGGCGTGTCGAAGGAATAGCAACAACTTTTATAAACAAGAAAATTAAAAAATAAGCAATTTTGTTTAATGTTTTCTGTAAATTAATCGTAGAAAGCAAATTTAAAAGTATTTTTTTTATTATAAGTATTTAAACCCGATGAAATAAGCAGATATAACGTAAGGACAAAAAATTAAAAGAAATTCCACAAGTTATGTATGAACTAATGTTAAATCACTTTCATAATAATTTTGCATTAATAGCATTCCATCAATTAAATCATGTTAACATTGAGTGAAGGTAATGCAGTAAATTTTCAAAATATTTGTGACCACAAGTGGGAGAAGTCAGGACTCAGGTCGTACCGCTTGATAAATGTAAAAGAGAAATGACAGTATTTCTATCGTTTAGGCCAGATGTTCCAGTTCGATAAATATGCTAACTCACGTTGGCAGGGCTAGTTTACGATTTCGTTTATTACTTTACTAGCTGTCGGGCCCGGCTTCGCCCGGGTGCAGATAGTTTTTGAGTCCAATCCACATCAAGAACATATTATTTCGCGTGTCTACTAACTATATTTCCCGCGTGCCGTCGACTATATTTCCCTTCCGTAGGAGAGGACATCCCGTGCCAACAATTTGAATTTGAAAGAGTAGAAAATATGTATATTTGGTTTCCTGACTCATCCCACGGGAATACTACATTTTTCGGGATAAAAAGTAGCCTATGTGTTAATCCAGGGTGTCAGCTATCACTATACCAAATTTCATCAAAATCTGTTGAGCCGTTTTTTCATGAAAGAGTAACAAACATCCATACATACATACAAACTTTCACCTTTATAATATTAGTAAGGATATGATTATTAAAATCTTTTTTTGCAAATAATGTATACATTGAGTATGTATAAGATACATACATATATGTATTTCGAGATTACTAGTATGAAAACTGCAGTACATTTTTCAAATAAGAATAACTTAAGGCAAAAAAATTACTTCGAGCTAAAAAATAAAAACACTTAAAAATCAAAAAACAATCATTTATGATAATGTAAACACAACTGAAAAGCTTTTCACTATTCTACATCACATCAAATCGATTGATTGACATAAATAGGTCAACTTGTACTTTAATCTGTTTAACCTTTGTCGGAATATTAAACTTTCATAAATATCGATGATAAATGGATGTCTAAAATCTCACTAATATTCTTACGTTATTATTCATTTTATATTCATCCACATATATACTTCGATTACTTAGTTATAATTATTGCAACATGAGAAACACAGAAGATATCAAAAATCAAAAACGTCTAAAATCTACGCGTTGATGTCTTTTAAACTGGATTTACAGACCCTCTATCGCGTGTCGCGCAAATATAGTAAATTAATCTAGACATCATTTAACGGCCATAAAGTGTGAGTCTCAAACCTAATACTTATAATATCATTAAAATACTAAAGATTAAGTAAGTAAAAATGTATATCTAAGAATGAAATAAAAAATCCTCCATTCAATTTTAAAGGGTCAATTCACAAATTTCGATATCAAAAGGCAAATATCAAATGACATATTGTATTTTGTATTCACATACGAGTCGGCGGGTGTATGTGTGCATGTGAGGAGATGGTCGCGGAAGGAGGGCAGGTGTTGTGTTATGCACGCGTGCACTGTAATCCCGACTTCCTCAGGCCACAGTGGCGTGATTATGATCAATATTTACGCAGATGTGTCACTTTAGTCGCCGGTATATATTACGTAATATCGGAGTTTATTTAACAAGTCCGAAGCAAGGACGACCTGAGGCGTGTTGGACTCTGCCGCTTGGCAACCCCTCGTTCTTTGCTACTAACAACCGCAACATCCCACTGCAGAACACTTACGACTCTATTCAGGACTCTACTAGGCTTATTCTTTTGCTAAGTTAAAATTTTAGATACAAAGTTTTTACCGGCACGAAAGTTTGAACTTTTGACATGTGCAAAAACGTCACGAGGGAAACTAATTAACGCGCTACACTTAAAACAAACATTTACCCTCTGTGTCATTAAACTCCGGCACCTAAGCGACGGGGGTGATCGCGGATAAAGCACACACGCACTACGACCGCTGTCTTGACATGCTAGAATAACACGTAAGTAACGTAACTCCGGGGAAAAGCGTGAAAAGTGAAGTGTCAGCGAGGCCGGGCGGCGCGGACACCGGGCGATCAGCTGTTCGCGCTGTGCGCGCGCGGAGCGGCTCGAGTTAGTTAGGAGGAGTTGGTACTTACCGGCTGCGGCGGCCAGCCACCACCAGCAGCAGCAGGCGGCCACGAGCGCCCGAGCGCCGGCCATCTCAGCGACAGCGCATCACACGCGCGCTCTCGCCGGCCGCCCCGGCGGACTGAGCGCTCAGCGCCGCCCCGCGCGATCGATGCACGCTCGCGCCTCTCGAGCACGCACCCTCCGAGTCGCGCCCCGCCCCGCTTTGTCCCCGCTACCATTTTCCGAGTTTCCTTAGAGAGCGCGCGCGCTGCCCTCTTTTCCGACGGATCGCTGACCGCCCCTAATTGATTGGGCCCGTTCGTTTGCCGAACAAGTTTTAGGTCAGCTCCGCCGCAGAGCCTCTGCGCTTGGTTATCCTGAAACAGACAGACTTACTCTCGAATGCATTTCGATTGACTTTATTAGTCTGACCTAAAATACTTAAAAATAATGATCCGAAAAAAAATCTGCAATTTTGATAACGGTAATTTGTAATTAGCTTAACCTGGTGCTAATAGTGCAAACTTTGCAACATAGCATTGATACAAACTGTCATAAAAACAATTTAAATATAATAAATATATAAACGTTTCATGTAATAAACATCATGTCATCATAAGGCCACATCATTGGTCCAATTTTATGATTATTTTAAATTAGTGTTACAATAATAAATTGTTTACTAATAAGAAATAAATAAATTAAAGACAGCGTGTATAGGCTGTTAACCGTAGGGTCCTGGGTTCCTCTTCCAGGTCAAATACTCATATTTTTTGGATTTATAAAATCTTAGAGTTCATTATCAAATCCTGTAATGCATGGATGCCACTATTAATGAAACCTCAGGCAGAAGGCAACTTTCATTGATACGAGTACCTAGCACCCACGTGTGGGTGTGAATACATACAGGGTATATCAAGACTGCTACCGAAAACGAAGCCGGGTGGTAGTTTCTGCGACTTCAGACACAATGCAACAGAAAAAAATGCGAAAAAAAGTGACAAATTTCTTTTTGTAAAATTTTTCCTATGACCATATTTGGGTGGTAAATACATTTTTTCCTAAAATAATAGTGTATACCCTTTTATTTACAAATAATCTAAGCTATAGAAGAGTTTAAATTATTATTTTAGCAAAAACTATGGTTTTACCAACCAAAAATTACCATATTTAAAAAATCATAAAAAATAATTGTCGCGTTTCTTTGCGAAAATTTTAGTTGCATTGTGTTTGTAGTCACTAAAACTACCACCCGGCTTCATTTTCGGTAGCAGTCTTGAGATACCCAGTATAATGTATAAATATAATTTAAATCTTACTTCTCGCAGCAATTTCATTTAAGATCCTTAAACAAAAATAATTATAGAAGCTTAAACAAAAATAATTATACGTTAATACAAATTGATGTAATAAAGCTTGTAAGTATGCAGCTATGATAAAAATTATCAAAATGTATGTAAAGTTACTTAAATCATAATGAAAACTGCACAAATAAATAGAATCAAATTCATTTTCTCTTTTATGTGACTTCAGTACAAAATATTCACACACATGTCAACATACCACACGGTAAATCATTAGATAAGGCTCTGCGTTTATTATAGCTTATACTATTTACGATATAGGCATTAACTTTTGTGCTTTTATTTCTTTCAAAAGCTTAGAAAAATATTGTCTTTCTGAAAAAAAGAGTTTTGATAGCAATAGAAAAAAGTGTGTCACCACACTCAAAAGCAAAACGACTTTCCACCTAAATCGATACAAAAGTAATTGAATAAATTGCGAATACTTAAATGACGACTTCAGTTTAAATCGACGAACGCGGTAAAAGTTTATTTGTCAATGTATGGCGAATAACCATAACCATTTTATTTTTAAGCAGAAGAAAAAGGATGTACCTGCATAAATCTTATTTATTTCTGAATTCTCTCTAACAAAATAATTATGCGATTTCGACTAAATCTATCCGCTATTTTGTTACAGTGTATCTAAGATGAATGGGATGGTGGCCAAAACTAGGTAAGCGCAGCGTCGCGTCGCGTCGGCCGTCCGATAGCAAGATGGGTCGACGACATAGTCAAAGTCGCAGGCCGAACCTGGATGCGACCTCGGCACGCATGAGAATGTGGCATGATGTTGATTATAACTAGGCATTTACAATAAAATATTTTTCTATTGACAGTGATATTTTATTTTCAATTTAATATTTAGTAATTAATGAGGAAATTTTGAGAATCTCTACTTCAATCTTTCCCCGGTGGGGTAAGACTGAGATAGTTTAGAAGAAACAATATGCTTTATTTTTGTTAATTATAAGTGTTTTGACACTACAGTTGGTTCTATATAATCTAGATATTAAAAGTGACTGACTAAAAACCAGTGACAAAAAATTACCGACATATAACATTCATTTCGACAGCCTCCGTGGCGCAATTGGTTAAACGCCGCCTGTGAAACGAGAGGCCGCGGGTCGCGCGATCCCCGCACCGAGAGAAATGTTTGTGCGGCCCACAAATATTTCTTTCGGGTCTGTTGTGAGACCGAAAAGTCTCTCGTAGTTCCTGACACCCACGACACAAGACTCGATCTTAGTGTGGGGTCAGGACTATGTATGTGACTGTTGGGTGTTATTTATTTATTTAAACGATTTCCAAAAACTATTCAGTCTTTCCCGGACACCCTTCTATCTTTCCCCTGTAGCATTTTTCAAAAAGGCATTTTTTTTCAGCTTTGGTGCCTTAGAGTATATATATATGTATATATATATACCGGGTATATCAAGACTGCTACCGAAAACGAAGCCGGGTGATAGTTTAAGCGACTTCAGACACAATGCAACAGAAAAAGTTGCAAAAAAAAAGCGTCAATTTTTTTTTGTTATTTTTTTTTCTATGGCCATATTTGGGTGGTAAATACATTTTTTCCTAAAATAATAGTGTATATCCTTTTATTTATAAATACTCTAAGGTATAAAAGAGTTTAAATTATTATTTTAGCAAAAACTATGGATTTACCACCCAAAATTGACGATATTTAAAAAATCATAAAAAATAATTGTCGCGTTTCTATGCGAAATTTTTAATTGCATTGTGTTTGTAGCCACTAAAACTACCACCCGGCTTCGTTTTCGGTAGCAGTCTTGAGATACCCTGTATATATATATATTTATATATATATATATATATATATATATATACGCTGGTACTTCAAAAACGTAGATAAAAATGGTGGTGCCGGGCCACCTTTTTCTGCCCTCCTATTGGCTAATATTGGAACAGGTTGTGCAACATACATAAATTATTTGAAAAAAAAATTAAAAATAAGTAGTTTAGGTCTATTTAATTCCACTCAAACTCGTTTTAAAAGGATAATAGCTAAATATCATTTCGGCTATCAAAGGAATTTATAGCAATTTATTGCTAAATAATTAATTCAATTTTTACAAATATAGGAGCGCTTCCAACATTACGAACAAGAAAATATCTACGTTTTTCAAAACGCGAATGTATGACAGCGCTCCCTCTATATATAAATTTACTCTAAGTTTGGTGCATATATTTTAGGATGTTATTAATATGATGGAACAATGTACTCTTCTCTTTGCTTACGAATATTTTTATTTTATGTATATTTATAATAAGTATTGTGCTACAGGGTTTCAAATCAAACTCTATCCATCTCATCAAAAAACCGTTCAATCTTGCCCCCACTCACCCTACCCAGCAGTGGGACCCAACAGGCAATGCACATAAAACATTTACTGAAACTTTAATTCGTTCCTAGAATCATATTTATTATAGCTACCCATCGATATCAATATAATACAAGTCAATGTAGCTATCTATATTAGACAATGATGTTTTTGTATAATATATCATTGATATTAGAGCTTTCCTGGTAATTAATAACCTCATTATGTAGAATGTTGTCAAACAATAGTAAATATTTATAGTCGTTAAATTCAATGAACTTTTAACAATTTTGACGCGTGTGTGGTTTACATTAATTTTAGTTTATTTGTAGATTGAAGGATAAATTACTATAGTTGCCTCAGAACAATAACTAAAATAGCTGCTATCAGAAAGTAAACGAAATATTAAAAACTATATACTGTCATATTAAATCATTGTAATGGGGATGATGACAGTAACAACGAATTAATGAAATTATGGTTTAATATAATAATGTATAATAGAAGGATTCTCAAAATAAACATTTGCTTTAGTTTTTAATTAAGATTAAATATATTTTTGCAAAAATAAAAGTACAAAACCTAAGGATCCGCCATATTAGATGAAACGCCAATCAGAAGCGAGTGACGTGTCACTTTCGTAAATATTACTTAGTCATAACGCGAACTTGTTGGCTAGTTTTGGTTATTTCTATGGTATTCAGTATATTTATCTAATATTTAGTAATGCAATCAGTTTTGTGCTATCTACGAAAAAGGAACATTACTCATGGAATAAGGATTCATCGCAAATAGCTCAAAATTAGAAACTATGCGTTATTTCATATCACTGTTTAATTGGAACATTAATAACGTTTTTCAGTACTCATATACACAGCGATTGGCATGATAATAATACTGAAGGAAATAAATGAATCGTAGCTCCGATATTTATCGCTATTGTTATTTATAATAATTTTAAATTTTGATGTTTTCTGGACACGTCAAACATTATGAACATTGTAAATAAAATACTTCCGTCAAAATAGTGTTCATGGAAATTAATCATCGAATCTAAAGATAAAGATCCTGGTTTTTGCCTTTCCATTTTTAGCCATATATTTCTAACTTTTTTATCCATTGAAACATTAATAAACAAATTGCTCGGAGTTTGTATCGATGTATTATACATTGCGGAACTACAGTCTACACATCATCGATTCACACTAAAACTCGGCATTACTATTAAAGTAATAAAATGTATATATCACAATATACACGTAAACATTGCACGAGCAAGCATTTACAAAAGCAGGACGTCACACACGGACGCCATTACTACTACGGCGTTTTTGAGCAAAGGTTAAAATGTGAAATTTAAAACGTAATTTTCGCGCAAATCTGAGTTTATTTTTTCAAAAATTAAATTCATTTTAAGTATTGTTAACGGATACGAACATTCTGAAGTATTTTTTCAAAATCAGTCATCATGCCTTTGATATATGTTTATTATTGGCACCGTTACTAGATTAAACACCAAAGTTGTAATACCAAAAAATATATAAATTATCTGTGGTCATGAAATTAAATGACATATGTCAGAACTGTGGTCTGTTTCTTATGGTCTGTGGTCTTGTTTATTAGTCTGTGGTCTGTGGTCAGAACCAAGTTTGACACTTCCACAGCCCGTTCGATAAAATTTTATTGAAGAAAAACAAAACATTTTCAACAGAATCATAATAATGGTAATTAATTGAAAGACAGTATCAACACATACAACCTGTACATAGATCTTCTGTATACGATGCTGTTACCTTTTTTTATTTACGAAGTCGCATTTCGAGCGTGCTAATCAAATTTTAGTATTTATAAGTTGCATAAAACCAAATGAAGGTAAAACACGGCTATTACGATGTATTTGTGCGAACTTGCGCTAAGTACCCTTCGAGTATCGCTGTGAGGCATTATGACGACGGTGTTTACAAGAATTATACTTATTCAGAGCTTTATGGAGTTTGTGAATACATCTCACAAAATCTACAACAATTAAAATGTAACCAAGGGATCATAGGACTCGTGTCTGAAAGAAATATCATTATACCCTGTGTCATTGCTGCGTAAGTAGCTAAGGAATCTGTCAATTATTGTAGCATTAATGAATCAATCACTCATTTGTATATATTGTATCTTTACAGGGCTCACAAATGCTGTACAACATTTATGTTTCTGGATCCATCCCAAGACATAGAGACATTGACTAATGACATCAAATTTACCATAGTAATTACAATTAAAAATAAGGAAAACAATGACACCTCTGAATTGTTTGGCAAAAAGCCCGACAGAACAGTATCTGTTTTTGATCTAATCATTAATTTCCACAACTGTGACCCAGTGAGCCAAAACAACAAATATGTGCCTCAACATTCATTCATAGCCATGACCTCAGGCAGCACCGGAGAGCCTAAACACATTCAAGTGCCGATACAATGCCTTCAACCTAATATAGATGATTTGACCAAAATGTTCAATATCACCCCACAAGATATCATATATTTTTCAACACCACTTACTTTCGACCCATCCATGATTGAAATTTTGCTTGCTTGTTCCAATGGAGCTTCTTTACTTATAGCTCCAGAGAGAGCTGACATATTGTTCCCTGATAACAAGCAAAATTCGGTGACATTCTGGCAAACAACACCTTCAAAATTCTTTCAACAGTCAAATGCTGACCTCAAAAATAAAATTTTAAGTGCACATTCATCACTAAGAATTTTAGCATTAGGTGGTGAACCATTAGTTGGCATTAAGAGACTGAAGGAATTAAAAGATTGGAACAATAAAACCAAAATATTTACTTTATATGGTGTGACTGAAATGTCATGCTGGGCATGTGTTGCAGAACTAGATCTTAATAAGGTGGCATCTGACAGGGAAGTGCCTCTTGGTAACTGCCTCTCAGAGACACAAATTATAGTGGAACCAACAGAAGATAATAATAACATGGGTAAAATAATATTAGGTGAGTAATTAATTTGTTAAATAAAGATTCTCACTACAAATGTTGTTTTTATTACTTAACCCTTCAGTTATAAATGTACATAATCTCTTTTATATTACAGTTAGCAAAACAAGAAAATGTTATTTACTGAACAAATTTAAAGGTGGTGAAGAAGAGAATTCATTAAAATTTGTAGACACTGGTGACATTGGTGAAATAAAAAACTGTACCATTTACTATAGAGGTCGCAAAGATGATGTTGTAAAAAGATTTGGACACAAAATAAATTTACAGTTGATTGAATCCACTATTATGCAATGTCCAAGAGTGAAAACTTGCTCATGTTTGTGGTTGCCTAAACCACTACTTCTGGTTGTATACTTTTCTTCTGAAACATTAAGCAGTCAAGAGCTTACTGACTTCTTAAAATGTAAGCTTGATGATAAACATTGGCCTGACAAAATTATCAGGGTAGACAACTTACCAATGAATCGACATGGCAAAATATGCAAAGGATTGTTAACTAAAATGTATGAAAAGGTGACTATAGCACCAATTACCCTAGATGCATTAAAAGGGAAGTTTGTGAAGGAGTTGAAGGTATCATTAAATAAAAATCTCTCCTATGATGAAATCAAGGACAAAAATTTCTTTTCAATAGGAGGAACCTCCTTCCTTGCCGTTTCACTTTGCAACAAGCTTTCACTATCTGCACCTCAATTCGGTAAATTAATACTACCGTATTTGATGTCTCAAAAGAATACCATGGAAGAAATAATGCAAATAGTCCAAAAAAAAATAATTGTTGAAGAGCCAAAACCTAATAAAAAAATGAAAAGACCGAGATCTAACTCTGATACAGTACACACCGATTATGCTTCCATTAAAAGAACAAGTGTAGACAGTGTTACTACTCCCTTAGAATTTATTGTCCTGTGGACATACAATACTGGTAAATGCGTTGATGCCTCTCCAGCGTTGTTTCAAACTGGATTGTAAGTACCTACTTTTAAAAAATATCGACATACTAACTGAATACATTCATAAATAACTAGTGTTCAACTTTTTCAATGCCGCGCAATTCCTGCGTGTAATGGCAGTTTAATTTTTAGTTAGTACCTACTTACTACAAGTTTCATGCGTCTAATTATTATTTTTTAACTACATATTTATCTGTATCAGCCCATATACGTCCCACTGCAGGGCACGGGCCTCCTCTACAATCGAGAGTACGTTTGAGAGTGGTTAGGCCATATAGTCCACCACGCTAGCCTAGTGCGGGTTGGCGGACTTATATACCATAGAAATTCTTATTCCTAAATCGCTATGGTATGCAGGTTTCCTCACGATGTTTTCCTTCACCGTTTTAGTGCGTGGTGATTGACTATGTATTTATAGTGTACACATGACTCCGAAAATGTGGGTGTGCCCTGGGATTCGAACACGCGACCACCGTGAAAATGTTGGCAGCTGCGACTAGTCAGTTTACCAACAGGCCACCACTCACATAAGAATATTCTCAAAAAAATACTAATGTTCGTTTTTGTTTCACAGCAATTTATACGTAATCGTCGGCAGTCATTCAGGCAAAATCATTGTAGTAGAAGCAATAAGCGGTGTTTTGCAAGGCATGCTATCGGTGAAATCCCGAGTAGAAGCCTCCGTTCTGTGTTATTCTCAGGAGCCCGTGACCTCGCCATGTGGCGTCGTGGGGACTTACGACGGAACAGTTGTGTGCTTCCAACTTGCAAACTGCACTGAATTGTGGAAAATCAACATAGGCTCCATGATAAAAAGTAAAGCTACGTGCCTACGCGGAATTGTGTATATCGCTTCGTACGACGGAAACATTCGTTGCATAGACATATTGGTAGGTATGATATCTCTTTTATATTGATAATGAGCAGTTTATCTTCGCAAATATCAATTATATTCTAACGTCATCAATATTCATTAGTCATGTACCACATGACCATTCACAACGATAAAAATGCTTAACAATTACTTTTTAGACGGGGGATATCAAGGACGTAATACAAGTCGGTGACCAAGCAATATCAGCAGATTTAGTGCTGGCTAAAAATGAATACGTATTGTTAGGCACTCTGTCAGGTGTCTGCGCAAGTATACATGTAAAAACGAACACGATTGCCTGGCGAGGCACATTGAGCAGCCCGGTGTTCGCCAGCCCCGTGCTTTACGACAACGATAAATACGTTGTATTCGCTGAAGTCAACGGTGAAATACATTGTAGAACCGTCGAGAAAGGTATTAAGGTGAGCGAGAATCTGTCGAATTTCTAACTAGGAAAATCCAATAAGAGTATTAACTAATTGTATTATTCCTAACTTCCAGATATGGAAATACCAGGGCGCGAAGGGCAACATATTCTCTTCAATCTATATAAAAGAAGTAGCAAAACTGAAATGGCAAATGGTATTTGGATGCCATGATAATAGGGTATACAGCATCAACATTAAAAATTTCCAGCCAAGCCTTACTTGGAGAACTGAGCTAACATCACCAGTGTACTCTACACCATGTGGTTTGAGTGATAACCTTGTATTAGCTGCATCTAATGATGGCAAATTATGTGTCATTGACTCTGAAAATGGTGTTATATTAACTGACTATCATCTGCCTAATGAGACTTTCTCATCACCAGCTGTGTATGGTGATTACATATTTATTGGATGCAGAAATGACCATTTGTTTGGATTGAAGTATGTACTAAATGTGTAATATCATTCATTACAAATACATTTGAATACAAGTTCAATTTAAATGAATTAAGTATAAACATTAACTTATATCTGTGATCTTTAAGAAAATAATTTTGCTATTGAATATTGATGCTATACTACCAAGTGACTTATTCAATATAATAAATAATGCATACATATGTAGCTGGTTTCATATTATTGGTGTTAACCACAAATAAAACAAGTGTGTCATATAATGTAACTTTATTCATGATCTTACACAGAACATATAGATATAGTGAGCATTCATATCTGAATTTTGACAAGTTACAAACATGATATGATTACAGGATCAAACAATGTACCAAAATGGAATGCATATCATTTGATACAATTAACATCTAACACCTCACTTGTGCAGATCATTTTATAGCTTTGTATACTTAAAATAATAAAAGCAATCATTAAATTGACAAATAAAATCCTTTAAATAACAATCTTATATTTTTTTGACATATTTTTGGTAATATAAAAAAAATACAATCACTTACTGGAATTGGAGCATTTGCACAATACTTGATACATCTAAGCTCTTACAAATCTGTACCCAAAATCCCTAATGAACATATAGTTTGTTGCCTGAACAGTTCTTAAACAAATAGTTAAAACTAACAAGCAATGTACATGTGAATAGGGTATGTTCACTGATCCTCCTCGCCGAGCTCCACTTTCACTTTGGAGAAGTCAAAGTCTTCACCAGTACCACGCTTGTAAATCTTGAGCACATCTAAACAAGTTGTCTCAAAGTGTGTGGTGGCATCATATGACTCTGAGATAAATATTTGGCTCTGGCTGCCATCATCAATTGGCTCATAATAATCTGATATAGATATAAACTTCTGCCTAATGGGACCCAGGAGATCGAGGCCAGGTTTGATTTCAGATTCTGGGTCATTAGTTTCCACAGTGGTTGATACCATGGCAATGAACCAGCCCTTAGCTGCCACCTGGTGTGTGTATGACACCACAGAGACATAGATGTCAAAATGCCTACCCACTTGCTTTTGAGGGATAATGATTTGAGTAGACAGCGCGTCCTTTGTATTAGCAATTGGATGGTCTAATAGGCAAATGCATCGTATGACCTGTCCACGCTTCTGGACTCTTTCCGGAACATAGCTGGGATCACAGTACACCTGCTTACACTTGGCCACCTCAGTACCCGAACGAACACCGATAACCTTACCATCTTCTCCCAACACAATCTCATCAATGGGCTTATCCAACATGTAGGTGCCTCCATAAATAGCCGAGAGTCGAGCGAAACCTTGGGGTAATTCACCTAACCCATACATGGGGTACAAGTAGGGGGACTTACCATACTTGGCCAGCGAGTCCGAGTACAGTTTGATGCGGCGGATAGTCTGACTGGCGGGTTGCTGCAGGTAGCTATCATCAAGGTACAGGGCAAGAGCGTGGCCAGTAAAGTCCTGGGTGTTCCTATCCAGGCCGAACTTGTCATACAGCGATTGCATGTTGGCCGTGGTCGGATCGAAATCTTTCCATGTTTTAGCATCATCCTCCTGGAAATCTTGCACGTAGATGAGGAAATTACGGAACCGCCTCTTCTCGAACATACCCATAAGATCTGAAGCAAGCGCTTCCTTCTGGTCGACGGGCACCTTGGAGATCTTGCCGCCTTTGTATACATAGCTGCCTTCTATCGACTTGAACTCCAAGTAACGGGTGACGCCCGTATGAATGAGCAGTTTTACCAGCAGGCCATTGGCCATCAAGAACTTGGGAATCAAGTCGACGTTCCAGTCGCGACCTCGACCATATGTTTCATCGGGTGCCGGTGCGTTGAACTTTGCGAACAACTCCTCTAACGGTGTAATCGACGCAGATTCTCCACCGTAATACTTGTTCCGATCAATGTGCAACACTTTCTTCCCGGATACAGACAGCATACCGCTCAGGATACATTCCTTGAGGCCGGTACCCAAGACGATCGCGTCGTATTCTTCATCCATGGTGAAAGTTCTAAATGGGTTTTATTCCAACACGAAGTGACTAGCCGGGAGAGAAATGTCAAAATGTCGGAAAGAATATGTCCGCCATCGATGACGTCGACTGAAAATGAATGAACACAAGAACGAATGATATCGGTTATTGTAATTGCCATTCGTAAAAATTCAGTGAAAAATAATAAGATAAAGGTACAGAATACAGACTATATACATACATTCATTCTTACTAAACTGAAGAAATTAATTAATGTATAATTGCTAACAATACGTGATATATACTAACGAATAACAAAAATTATATTAAACAACAAGCCTGAAAAAAAGGTATTCCAAAATCCAGAGTACAGTTGGAAATATATAAAGAAAAAAAAGTGTGTATCCGAACGGATAAAAGTTTGACATATTATTTAATAGTGATGTACAGTAGACGCTCACATTTTTCCAAGGACATAATAATTAATAACCCGGTTCTGCCGAATGTTCTATACAAATATAATATATTTTTTGGCATGCTTTTAAAATATTATATGCTAAGTAATAAGTGATTTTTTGTTTTAAATTTGGATAGATATTTGCTTACCTTCTAACAAATTTTATAATTTACTCTCTGGATCAAACACTAGTGATATACTTCTTGGTCTGTGCTTGTGATCGATGTTATCCATGGTGTTTACATGTTATTCGCAATGTGCATGCTAAACAAAAGTTGTCTTTTTTATTTCCATGAATGGCGACATTAATCTAAACATAGGTATGTAATTACTCGTAGATTTACAAACTCCTTCACAAAAAGGTTTCATGGAGTATATTATCTATTAATTTTAACGTCTATCATAGCTCCTTAAAAACCCTGATTTTTTTCTACCAAAGTCCAAATCCATTTTAGAATAAGTTACTACAATATATACATTTTTATTAACAAAAAAGGATTAAATGAGATAATACTCTTATAACTGGACCACAATTAATGAGAAGAAACTTGAATTAAGTTAACAATTTTATACGTTTTTTTATAAACGTACCGTCTATTTCCACGGGAAATCATTTATTTATTTATTTATTTTAAAAGACCAGCCAACAATTATTTACACTGAGACATGTCTTATAATATAACCATGCGATTAACAATGATTTAAGCGTAACAATCTCTTACAGGCTAGTTCAGCATGCACAAAATAGAACAAAGCAGGTAACTCAAAATCATTCTGAAGAATTATTAATAATTAATATAACACAGTTCTCAACACTATAGTGCCACCTCCCCGCCCCGTCTGGTCTGTGCATCTGTCAAATCAAGCAAGTGTCAGTCGCTTGTCCAGTTGTTTTTGAGTTTTATTCTCTTTAGTGCACACAACGACTGTTCGCGCCGTGGCGATCAAATATTACTAGTTTTATTTGTTTCGACAGTCATAAAGATGCAGATCACACAAGAACTATTCAAATTCGCGTACGCTTTTTTAGTTCTTCGAGAATATGAACGTCAGTAATGTGTGGATCCGTGAACAGATGATTTCTAACCATATGTTTCGAATCGTTCAGCACGTTCTCCACAAATCGTCAACATTAAATACGATATACGAACACGGTGCAGTGACACAGTTTTAAATGAAAGGGAAAACCGGGTCGTTCGCCGTTCAAATGTATAAAAATGTCAACAGAAGGAAGTGGAGAGACTCCGTCGACGGTGCCATGTCTTCCAGGGGCACCGGAGCAGACCTACCTGTTTCCCAAAGCGAAAGGCCACTCGAGATCTATAAGCCACGGCGGCACGCCGATGCTGGCCGGGAACCCCGCCACGGCGCGGCCGGCGCTCAAGTCAGCGTTACGCGGGCACCAGCGGGCGCTCTCCCACGGACAGATCGGCGAGGGCGGGCGGCCCAGCAGCGGACCTGGCCACAGCCGAACGAGCAGCCGCACCGATTTTATCCTGCCGCCGGGCCACCGCGAGCCGCCACCCGCCAGCGCGCAGCCGCGCCTGGGCTCCGTGCGCGTGCACCACTCTCGCCAGGCCTCACGTTCCGACTCCATCTACACGATCCGGCGCGCCTCAGTTGTGGGGCCGTGGCGTCGCGCTGCATTCTGGCTGCTGCGGCGTCCGCAGCCAGCCGTCGACAACCGACACCTCATAGTCATACCCAACCACTTAGTGCCTGATAAGACACCACCTAAAGACCATCCAAATGGACAGAGGTGTAATAACAAAATCAGGACTACAAAATATACTCTGCTCTCGTTTTTGCCCAAGAATCTGTTTGAGCAGTTCCACAGGATTGCGAATGTGTACTTTATATTCATAGTTCTATTGAACTGGGTGCCAGCGATCAGTGCATTTGGCAAAGAGGTGGCTATGCTGCCTGTCTTGTTTGTGTTGGGTGTTACGGCCATTAAGGATCTGTTTGAAGACCGCAGACGGCATATGTCCGACAAGAGGATCAACAATTCATTCTGTAGAGTGTACAAGAAGTAAGTGCTTTTTATTTTTATTTACTGTATGTATCAACTATGTGATAGCTGTCCTCAATTAAATATTTATCTTGCATTGTACATCCAATGGTAAACATATCTATTAACTACATGTGACAAACTACTGTTTTTGGAGGTCTTGACAAGGTGAACACATAATATACAATGTAGTATGCACCAATTTAATGTTAAAACTCGCTAGTTTATAAATAATAGCACAATAAATCACATACATTTCCAGAGTTTCTCATGGCATCACTGTTGCATGTTGCACAAGTTTATTGCACTTACAACAATACCAAGCAAACATTACATAAAACCATTTATTTGATGAAAACACAAATGAGGCAAAGGAAGCAAATAACTATCATGGAATGCCTCAATGTCTACTAATAGCCATTTAAGTATTATGTCCTTAATATCTTTTGATATCAAAAATACTCAAAAATAGATTGGAAGAAATCCTAATTATAGACAAGAATGTAAAGTATTGTATCTTTAGAATACATATTGATAACAATTCCAAAACTAATTAAGTAATAAGTCAATTGCCAAGATTTTAATCTGTGTATAACAGGTACTTAACAGTCACAATCCACACACTTGTTGCATGCACGGTGAAAACCAACCTTAATTTATTAATGGTCCCACAGAGCCCATTGAATTAATATCAGCTTGAAAACAGTTATGAAATAATCAATGGTGTATTTTATACTTGTTGTACTATCTTTGCCTTTTGCATAGGTTTGCAGTGAGCGTTAATGTAATAGGAATATTATCTCAGTCCAGAAATAGGCTGAAAATTAAAAAAAATAATGATTAATTATATTGTTAGAAAATCACATAAACCAAACAACAACCAACAAACTGAGCTGAGGCCTTGAATAAGAAAATTTGAATCTGATTATTGTGTTGGCAAGTCACATTTAAATTAGCAATACTTTTTTTTAATATTAAAAAAAAATCATTCAGTCAACAAGCAGGGTTGTTTATTATTCGCTTAGATTCATCAACAAACAGCGCCAAAAAATCTTATTTATAAAAATACCTATATTTTGTAAATAATTCTACTTATGTACTTATTGTACTGTGTCTTAATGACAGAATTTTTAGTATTTTTTTTTTATTTCAATGAATGGCGAGACGAGCCAGCCGTTCGCCTGATGGTAAGCGATACAACCGCTCATAAATAGTAGCAAAATTCCACTACACTCGCCATCCTGAGACATAAGATGTTAAGTCTCAATATGTCCAGTAGTTACTCTGGCTACAATGTCCTTCAATCCGACAAATTAAAGGTGTTTTGATCTAAAATTCAAAACATGTAAGTTGCAAATGTCAAATAATAATTTAATTTAAGCTATAATTCTTTGTTTGCATATGTAAAACTGTATAAAAATTAATAGTATCCCATTTAAATATTTTAATTTTGCATATCACTTTTTGCACAGTGTAACTTCCCTGAATGATTTTATCGAATAGTTTCGTGTTTTAATTAGAACCATTTATTAAAATATAGATAACGACGATTGTAGACCGATAAAAAAAAATACATAAATAATCAAATTGATGGAAAATTAAAATACTATATATTACGACACATAACACAGGTTTACCTGGAACAAATAGTTCACAAATATTAATTGTCTGCTAAGGAAACAGAATTGCAACATAAAACCTAAACATTTCATTGTTTAGTCGATGTGCCAATCAATCGACCAATAAATATTTCATACTACGAAAAATAGCCGCGGCCACAATTTTCGTGATACATATAAAGTCAAACCCACTATTTCTCCACCGGCTACACGCCCATCACGACATTAAGGTCGTCAAACTTTGTTTATTCAACAGATTTCCTCAATGCACTTGTCACGCACGGACCGTCCAATGTAACTTGACCTATAATCGTACAGTACCAATATGCGTATTGAAACATTGTTAATTTTCATACTGATGGTGTAATTCTATTACTCATGTGAATATGTGAGTCGTAACAGCCGTGGGCGATGGATTTCCTCCTAATTATCTGAGTCAGGTATTCTTTTTATTGTTATTTAATAAGTTGATCCCAATGGGATTTCCCAACGTCAACATCGCAGGAACAATCCGATGCATCTCAAATGTTATCCAATGTGGTGTTTGTAGCCTGATATATTGATGATCTATTGTTTATTAATCACATGCTTATTATAAAAAATATCAAAATTTTGAAAGTTTTTGAACTTCGGAAAAAGCTTAATCGGAAATTTGAAAACTACTTAACTAAATAGAAGGTTAAGTTGTTATATATCGCTGCCAACGATAGCTGAATAAATTCAACAAAAAACTAAACTATTGCAACCATATATTGTAATACTAGACTTGGTAAAGTAGTAAACAATAATAATTTTAATTGTTAAAATCGTCGAATGCAGTCTCAATATTCGCGTTAATAATATAATTACAAAATACCGTTTGATTCTTCGAACTGTGTCAATTACAATGTTAATAGCGCTAATGTTATTGTCCTACAGTCAACTTGTATTGTTTGTTTTTTGTGTGTAAACGTAGTACTTTAAAATAAGTCACGAATAATAAGTGTTCCAGAAATGTATGATTACATCCTCTTTTACCTGTCCTCATTGCACATTCAACACTATGTCGTGTCCCAGTCGGGCCCATCATGGTTTTATACATACATCCAAATATATGTATAAATCAGCAATTATTGTCCCTCTGAAGGGCAAAGGCTTCTTTATATTATTTTCAATTCTATCCTATTCTGCCAGTCCCTCGAATAGTGTACCTTACCTCGCCATCTATTCTTTGGCCTACAAGTGACGTTTCGTGAAATTTATTCAGGTTGAAAAACAGCTTGGCCCATGTTTTTTTCACAGCCCCTTGACTAATGAAAACCCTTACTGAACATTTTGTGATACAATTTAATTATGTTTTATAAATGAAATATTACACAAAAATATATTTCGATTCGGGTGTTGAAATAAGGACTTAACAAAAGTCTAGATTGCTACATAAATCTATACTAAATATGTGAAATAAGCTGAACACATTAGTTATCCGCAACCGAAAGTTTCACAGAAAGTTAGGGCTATAGTCTACCAGTATGTTACAATGTAACATACTTAAATCGTATAATTCACAGAAAGACGTAATTAAAAGCATTAACCATATTTGACAATGTAGCTGCAAAAGTAGTCTAACACTGCGAGAGTTCTAAAGTTACGCCAATTGTGCACTAATATCCCCAAAAATATTTTGCAAATCGACAATTTTAATATAAAAGAAGTAACAAAACACAGACTCATTGGTAGTGGACCAAATGGGTTGTAAAACTCCAGACCGGATTCTCAAGTCAGTTAATCACTTGCTTAGGTTTACCAATTTTAAATGCGTGCAACGGGTTTGGTATTTCCTAGAAAGGTTGACGTCAGTTGGGCGAGCTGTCGTATGCCAAATTCTTCTGCAACATGGGTAGAAAAACATGTTACGCCAACCCGTGTAGGTGTGGGATAAAGATATTACGTAAAAGAGAATAAATACGCAAACTCTCGGATAGCGTATGGACATTAATAATCTTTTTGGGGAACATTAAGTTTGTTTTTTAAGAGCGTAAAGAACAAAGATTATATTGAATTAAATTCCAATAGAATGCGATCGTTTCAATTTAGGCAAATTTTGTAAGCTCTGAATATAGAAGTTGCTTAACGAAATTAGTGCTTAAAAATTAAACCCTATCACATCGTGGGAGAGAGCACGCAAGGCGAAACGTGTGTGCTCTTGCTGTCTAGAGAGCCTCTGCCTACCCTTTCTGTGAAAAGGGGATGAGTTTATGTATGTATATAGTAAAAAGAATTTTCATGTTAATCTGCTTATTAAAACCACGCGCTGAGACAGGAAAATCTTAATTCAACGTGATTATAATTAATGGTGCATTAGTCATGGAATCCCGAGTTGTAACTTTTATTGCACAATTAATTAAACTATTTATACGATATTTTATATTTCAAATTGTTGAGCTTGATTACATTATGGTTGTTGCAAGAATTTCTTTAATTGATTTCTCTCGCTCAATTCTCAGGCGCGATTTCGCGAATCATTGACTAAAAATGTTGTCATAGTATCGATGGTCTGATTATGAAAACCTAAACCTCCTCATAACATTAATGATGTTATTAAACGGCTGATGACAATAATTTTAATTCAATTTAAATATTCATAATTGCTTTATTAGTACTCATTTAAGTCATTAAGAAAAAATACTGCATATAGTATTATAGACTCACCTGTTTTGGGCTAGGCATTGAGTCAATTAGCTGCTAGGACATATTTCAAACTCTAACGATTTACGCTTTGAACCTCAATCATAATACACGTTAGACCGGCTTATAATAAGAGAGCCTAGAGGATGAATATAAGAGGTATCGTGACAAATGACGGTGTTCACACTGTCGCCAACCCTCCCGTACTGTTCATCATTTAGCTGTTGATATTACCTATGTAGTGTATTATCTATGTGTTGATATATGGAATCAACAAATGCTTAACCTTCCTCTTGCATCGTAAGCATACCTACCTTTAGAATTTTATTCTTACATTATATAGCTGTCCACCCAGGTGCAAGTACACTTATCAAAATGACGGCTAAAATATTCAATTCTGTCTATCAATTTAGACTATCGATCAATCGTACCACGGAACACGAATAAAATTTCCTCGTATTTGCTAGATTTTTCACTACTGCTTCCCTATTATAGGCCATACTGTGATCATATATGTATAGCCTATAGCATTTCTCGATAAATGACCTATCCACACAAAAATATTTTTCATTTAAAACCTCCTAAGATTAGAGGTAACAAACAAACCAACTCTTCAGCTTTATCAATAAGTACAGATTTTAAAATAGTTTTAAATAAAGTCATTCTCAGTCAGTCATTGGTTGTAGTGACTGGTTTGCAACGAGCTCTGCACTCATTCTAGTGTATAAGTGCCGAGCGGTTCTCTAGAAACGTCCGACAAGTCACATCTGCATAACGGATTTTACTATCGAGTAATTTAGGAGATAAGCGTGTTGGTGTTTGTTTAGTACGAGTACGCGTGCAGAATGAATATGTCCATATTTGACATAAAACAAACGGTTTTATTATCATTAACCTATAGGAATTAATTGGTAAAATATATTTTGCAAAAACACTAAAAGTAACGATACGTTTTAGGCAGCGATACGTTTTGTAACAAAGCGAAACCTTTTAAACTTGTTTGTAAAATATCTGTTTTACTCAAATAAACGTAGGTAACTTAGAAAGCAAAAAAAAGTAAGTAAGCGAACTAAAAGGCTTTGTTTCTATACCACTTTAGGTAGTTTTGTAATTGTAATGTACTTATCTTACATGAGAGAAGAATATGACATAGTGGTAAAACTATTTAAAACACCTGTGTACAACAATATTTCTCAATTGATACTACCTATGCCTATATTCCCATATGAATGATAGCCAGTAGCGCCGCACTGACTAATTACACAATCAACTTAATAGTATGTTTGTTTTAAGCGTAAATTAATTAATAGTAACCTTCGGACACCCTGTGGCATCGTAATGGTTCCGCTAAATTATATCGAGTCTAAATTAAACCTATAAACGATGCAATGAGCATTACCTCATAACGTGTGTCCTGGTTTCTATCTATTCTCTCTATATATATATATATATATATATATATATATATATATATATATATATATCTGTCACTTAGGCCACAGGAATTCCACTGCTGAACATAAGTCTTCTCCAAGGATCTCCACATCGGCGTGCATCTGTCTTTACTAAATAATAGTAATCCTATTTTCATTCTTCAGAGCTTTTTATGTCGAGTGCGTGTAAAAAAATTATTAAAATTAAGTATTTACACGAAACAATATGGCATTATTCTTAAATTACTGTCTTTATAATTGTCACACAAGATTGGCTCTTGCTGTAATTTACCCTAGTCGTACGCTCACTGCACTGAAAAATTGTAAATATCCAAAATGTGGCATCGTTAGGACCCCAATTTATCGATATAGTACTAATGTAATGATAAAATACGTCGTGTATTATACGCGTTAGAAGTAATCATACAGCCAAGTTGCGGCGGGACAAATTGCATAATTATCAGAAACGGGAGCGGACAGGAAGTGTTGTGATAATATTGATGACGTAGCCAAGTGGAGAGTGCATACGGTTTTTACTTTCAATTACGATTACGGCTTTGCAAAGATAAGATATTGTTCGCGGTAAAATGTTGACAATCTATGCTTCCTATTGCTTTGTTTAAATATCTGTTCTGAATACTTATGCGATATAAATATTTGGGGATTCGCCTTTTCAATCTTATCGGGCGAGGCATTGCCGGCAGTTTATAGTTAATAATAAACAAAATTATCTCACAGCAATATTTTATGTATATTTTTTGTAATAGAATTGCGTCAGAAAGTAGTGCCCGTGTAAACAAGCACACAAATAGACATGAAAAAATGAGTTCAGGTTGCACTGTATCAGTTGACAGTAATATTTATTTATTTTTGCCTGTTATCGCGGAATTCAAATACATTCCATAATCGCATTGCTTACTTAAATACGTTGCATCGCAATAAGACATAAATAAGTTATAAAAATAAAATAAATCTTATCGGAAACTGATAACTGAATGCGTTGAAGCGCGCAGTTGCGAAACTGCGGCACAAAGTTAGTTCCTTCGGATACTAACTTCCTTATACGCTGAGGTCCATTTACACCGTGTAAGTTTCTATGATGCATACAAAAATACTTACAAAATAATATGCATGCATGTAAACAATGTGTAAAATGTTAATTCTAAAAGGGCTAGTTCAAATCGCCGCGCCCCTACAAAATAAAAATATAAACATAAAATGCAACTGGCAAGAAACTTGCGCGGTGTAAATGAGCATTAATGCTAGTACGTCAAGGATCCAGAAAGTTGATCGACCCAGGTTTTTATGCATTACAGGAAAATGTACAAAAGTTGTACCGGTATTCCGAGGCAATCTGTATTTCTCAGTATCGTGTGGAGTCACATTGTATGATTGTAGTCTAGTCGCATGTGGGGCGCCGAGAGGAGCGTTTGCAAAAGCCCAGCCGTTTCAGTTTGTTGCCCATCGAGGTCGCTCGGGAGTCAAGTTCATAGTACTTGACGTGCGCGATATTCTCTGAAACAAAACATGTGCAGCTGTTTACTATGACTGCTTTTGTATGCGGTCCGAGTTAGATTATCCAGCATTTAACTTCACCATATGCATAAATTACGCGGTGAATTGAACCCCGAAGATTTTTACATTATTTTACACATGTCGCGTAAATTATACATATTTGGTATAAATCGAATTGGTTACGTTCGAAAAATACCGATAGAATTAAGTACATTCATTCAGACAGTATGAAATCTGTGTAATTAAATGGCAAAACTAACTTCAAATCATTAGCAACAATTCTGTAGTAGAATGTCATTCAAATAGTTACTTAATACAATGAAAAATAATTTAGACACCACAGTCAATAGTCCAAATTATTCACCAAATTATTGTAAATCCTACTTTAAAAATATGACTCTAAATAATTTTAATTTTACTAAGTTTTAATATTTGGTAATCTCGTAAAACTAGGCACAAATTCTCGCATAGTTACTACTTTTTTAGATAACTACAGGAAAATACTGAGTTAAAACCGCAAATATAAGTTTCAGGTCTACTAACTAGCTAATTGAAAACATAAAATATTTTAATCAACTATTTGCCTTTCGCTAATTATTATCAGTTCAAGGTTATTATTGGCTTATTATTGTTACCTATGTTAAGTGACGTATGTCCTTTATACGACATTACACAATTCAATAGTTAAATATAACACGACCAGCTTGCGAAGTCATAACTAAGTTACTGAAGAGTTAACTCGAGAGGTTTGGAGTGTCACCGTGGGATACATTTTCATTTGGCAAAGGCTTATGTGTTTTTGTTCCATAGTTATCAGTTGATATTATCTGCCCACCCTTAGAGACTAAAACTAAAGACTTCAGCTGTAAGTCAGATCTTGAATCTGGTACGAAAGTCCACGCTTACAAATTCCAAGTTGTGTAAAATGTTTCTAAATGTAAACTGCTTTACAATATCAAACAATTTCTGTTTATTGTACTAAGACATGAAAGTACTGTTGAGTTACATTATGGATATATTTTTCAACTGTATTATTTTATTTGATATTAAGGAAAAGAACCAGTATTAAACATAATTAATAAGTAAATCTAAAGTTGGACAGTTTCTTAAAACTGGGTCGACGTCATGCGGCACGTTCCGTGCTGCGGCGACTGTGGGGAAACCCTATTTGTGGGCCCACGGAACTAATTACTTTCAAGTTTCAACTATCATACGCATTACTCAGAAAGGCGGGACAATCAGTTTTTATAACATTTGTAATGTAAATACCGATAATTAAGGGAAGGTTGAACAGTTTTAGGTAGATAATATATGTTTCTGGTTATCTATAGTAATTTTCATAACATACTTTAAGTATCATTTCCCGCAAGAAATTCTCTATAACTATTTTTCCAAGTTCTAAGTAATCAAAACAATTGTCTTTGTAAAATTATAATCAGTGCTATATTGTTTTACACAACTAATTTTGCGCGCAATGCGCTCGATTTTCGAGATCTACAGAGTTCTATTCTTTCAGAAAACTACAGGTTCTAATGGTAGAATCCGCTTTTAAATCAAAATCATTAATTTCGCCTAATCTTGCATCCTTAATTGTAGGATCATTGGCTCTGATATTTATCCTAATCATACATCAAGCGAAATCTTTATTAGCCAAGCATAAATTCTCCGACCTTGATAAATATGCGTGTTTTATTCATTCACTCAGTTTTTGCTTCATAAAACTCGTTCTGGGACTTCCGGATCTGTGTGCCACGAGTGTTTGTCCCGTGGGAACCTTACCACTCGTTTTGAAGTCGCGCCATGGGAGTTTATTTCATCCCGACACGGAAACATAAAGCTAAGTTATAAAAAAGGGAATTCGGGGGTATTAAACTTTAACTAAAGCTTAAGGTATGTACAATTGCTTTTTAAATATGAAATACACATAATATAATAAAGTGTCTTCCACTGGTCATAACAAATATGTGTTATTGTTTCTTTTTTAATTGCATAGCATAGTTGTGTAACTATTTGATGTATCCCACAGTGGAAAAAGGGCAAAGAAAAGAAACAAACATGACCTTTACGCATAACGCAATAACATTAATTACGACTTTACTTCCGAAATAACAAATAACTAATATTGAGACCTTTATATGGGTAAATATCACAGTCTGCTACCCAATTCACGCGAATGGCACGCACGTTTTAGTTCCAAGTAATATAGGTTTTCATAAGTTATTTATGAGTTTTAGTCCATTGGTTTACTGTTTCCGTATATTTACTTTTTTATTTTTTTATATCACAAGTGCTAATTTATTCTTGGGTCTATCTAGATTACAAGTAATTTGGGTCCGATTACTAGGTTGGGGTCTCTATTGTAAGTTTGCAATGTGTTCCAGGAATATAAAGTTCCGTCTTCGCCCCAATAACGACCATCTTTTTTCTAACACCTAAGTCCACCAACCCATGGGCTAGCGTGGTGGATTAAATGGCCTAACTAGTCTCATTTGTACTCTCGATTGTAGTAGAGGCCCGTTCCCTGCAGTGGAACGTATACTTCCCTCTCTTCGTTGAATGTAGACCTGCTGAATATTTATCTTCCCACATATTGAGACCGGCATCCAAACCGCCATATCCTGTAAATTTGATACAAATACTCGTAATACATGAATAATAAACATTGCAGATATAAAATCATAATAGGAGGAAAAACCACAAGTTAGGTAATCAACCTTGATAATTCATGTTTTATTATTTTCGTTGTACTACTAGTCTATTGGTCCATAAAATAAAATAAAGTGACACAATATGCGACAAAATTCTAAGTATTTTTTTACATTGTATACCTGATATAATATCAAATAACATGCAAGTTGTGACGCTTTTTCGGGTCATCATATTTATCAATCACATAAATTTCTGCCCCCCGCCTCCTAGCACCTACATCTACTCCCAAATTATGAATGTCTAGACGTAGCAATAATTAATTACTAACACGTGACCGATAGTTTATTTGCCTGTTTTGGTTATACAGGGTATATCAAGAGTGCTACCGAAAACGAAGCCGAGTGGTAGTTTTAGTGATTTCAGATACAATGCAACTAAATTTTGCGCAAAAAATTGTGAAGTTTTTTTTTGTTATTTTTTTTCTTTCGTCTGATTAGGGTGGTAAAAACATAGTTTTCGCTTTAATAATAGTGTACACCCTTTTATTTTTAAAGACGCTATGGTACACGAGGCTTAAAATTATTATTTTAGCGATAACTATGGATTTACCACCCAAAAATGAGGATATTTAACCACTAAAACTACCACCCGGCTTCGTTTTCGGTAGCACTCTTGATATACCCGGTATAAGTAAATATTATACTGGGTATATCAAGAGTGCTACCGAAAACGAAGCTGGGTGGTAGTTTTAGTGAGTACAAACACAATGCAACTAAAATTTTCGCAAAAAAACACTACAATTTTTTTTAATGGTTTTTTAAATATCGTAATTTTTGGGTAGTAATCCATAGTTTTTGCTAAAATAATAATTTAAACTATTTTATACCTATTTTAGAAAAAAAAATACCTTCCAAATACAACTATAGGAAAAAATTACAAAAATAAATCATCGCTTTTTTTTTCAACATTTTCTGTTGCAATGGGTAAAACTACCCGGCTTCGTTTTCGGTAGCAGTCTTGAGATACCCTGTATTTTGAAACGGTTATAAAATCAGTATTAGCCCTTATACGTCCCACTGCAGGGCCCGGACCCTACAATCGACAGTACGATTGAGAGTGGTTAGGCCATATAGTCCACCACGCTGGCCTAGTGCGGGTTGGCGGACTTACATACCATAGATTTTTTTATAAATCGCTATGGTATGCAGGTTTCCTCACGATGTTTTCGTTCACCGTTTTAGTGCGTGGTGATTGACTATCAATACACACATGACTCCGAAAAGTCAGAGGTGTGCCCTGGGATTCGAACCTGCGATCACCGTGAACATGTTGGCAGTTGCGTCTAGTCCGTTTACCAACAGGCCACCACGTACTTACAGTTATAAAATGACTATAATAAATTATGACACATGCGGTCTTATTTTTGGATTTATGCATTAATTAAGTTCATCTCACAAAAAAAAGCTAAATAGAACTCTAAGAAGCATCTGACCAACCTTCTGGGTCCTTTATCAAAAGATATGCAACTTCAAAAAATCTACAAAAACATAAGACCGCCTATGCTACTCGTATATACAATATGATTGCCGCCAAAGTCTTAAACCTAAAAATCTAATCTCGTATTGCTTCACATTCATTGTCATAATATTGCATACCATTTGCATTACTGGTGGTAAGTCTCTCATATGTGAGAGGCCATCTGGGTAGGTACCACCGCAATGTCTATTTCTCCCGTGAAACAACACTGCTTAAATGCACTGTTGTGTTTCGGATTGAAGGACATTGTAGCCAGAGCAACTACTGGACATATTGATACTTAACATCTTATGTCTCAGGATGGCGAGCGCAGTGGAATGTTGCTACTGTTTATGAGCGGTCGTATCGCTTACCATCAGGCGAACGGCTAGCTCGTATCGCCATTCACTGCTATAAAAAAAACATATTATGACAACTGTATTTATCAAGTACATATTTCATAATCATTGCTCTCGACTGTTTCAACTTGATGATAATACTTATCAGTTGTAGATTTAACCCTTCCTGTGTGGTATTTAGACATAACACAATAGTATTTTTGTAGTCTTCTATAGTGATGACTTTGAGTACTATTTGATATTTGGTAAATTAGATATATGGTTGTTGTGAATAAAGGTTGTATTTTTTTTTTATTGGCTTATATTTTTTCTATGCATTAGTGAGTGGAAAAATGCTTACAAATGTTGAGTACAAATAGAGAGACAACTAATAAACGCAATTAGTGTCATGGTAGAATTCAAGTACATAGCTAATTCAAGCTAGTGATATTCATCTAGATTCTAGATTCTAGCGCATGGAAACGATAATATGACGAATTACTTTGCAATTTACTCAATCAAAGACAATGTGAATCCTTAAATCCTGATTTTAGTGTAATGTATTAGTGTTTAAAATACCCAAATGTGACACATGTTTATGATAAACTCTTCCTGTATCCTAATGGACTAAGTATTTATTACTAATTATTATATATTGTGTTTGTTCACATTAAATGTTACTTTACTATGATTATGAAAAAAAACATAGTTTTAATAATTGGAATTTGGTGACATCCTATTTCTGAAACATGACTAAACTGTGTTTAGTAAACACAAAGTTGGAAATGATTGATTGTGCTGTTGCTAAATTCTTAAATAATAGATTAAGGTAACAAAGGAAACAAATTAACATTTCATTGTTTCACTTGATGAATTTTGTTTTACGTTGCATGTCAGCGGTTGAATATTTCACAACGCATTCAATAATTCACGTATCTTATCTTGGAGACTTCCCCTTTACTAGGAAGTCGCGATATAAAATAAATAAAGCTCACAAATTGGATAGTAATATTTGAATAGGTGCCCAATACGTGAAGGGATCGATGGTAGTGAAATATTTCGTAGGCGTGTCGGTAAACAAGCGCGTCCTCGAACTTTTAAGTAGCCCGTAGAGCAGTCGCCGGCTGGTCGACGCTGCCCGCGCGTTTACTCTGATTTCAATTGATTGGCTTGACTGGCCACATTCAAGGTCGATTTACAAGCTAAACAGTCGCGAGTTTAATGTGCATTTGGAATTACAGTAAGTGGTTTTATTTTCTTATCGTTTGCATTTTGAAGGAATAGTTCACTTTCATTTCCCAGACAATGCCTTCAATATTGCGAAATGGATAGATACTCACCAGTTACAATAGACGTGCTCTCGCATCAGAATTGGGTCACTTCGATAGTAGCATATATAAATATTGTCTGGGGAAATAAGGAAGGCAATGGCTATTTTGTGCGTTTCATATTGATTTTTATTCGCATTATGTGTGATAAGTGGAATTTATAAGTTATTAACTGTTCTTTACTTTATTTTTAAATTCTCAATTCTCTCACATTGGAGTAGACTTAACATCAACTAGTGATTAATTACATATCTTGTTTGATCAGCCTCGGTTGTCGTGCTGCGTAATGACGGATTCTATGGAGCTGTAACAAAAGGTGTGGCTAATAACATGATTTATTTGTGCCGTAAAACAGATAATGAAACTTGGAGCTGAAGTATTCATAATTAAATAGAACGTCAGTACGCCTGTTTAAAAATGCCTACACTCGAAACCTTCACACTGCGTACTTTGGGATTTCTACATTAGCATTTAAGTAATAAAATTCTTTCAGTACACAATGGGTTTATTGTTATGAAATAATGAACGTTGTTAAACTATTTGGCAGGTCGAAATAGGTTCCACAAACTTCAAGTGATTTGTTGACAGTTTTTGTTCTTGTATGTACCAACACATTTCAGTTATAGATTAGGTTTTTTCTGCGGAACCTTTATCCTCTGTATAATTGATGAACTTAATAAAATATTATTATCGGTTAACTTGCTAAGTGGTTCCCAAACTTCATAAAAGAAAATAATATTATGTTATCGTGTCATTTAAGCAATTTTCGTACTATGTGGTGCACTAAAACTTCAGAATTCTTCAGAAAATTTCAGAAACTTCTAAAACCTCAGATTTGAACAAATTTGGTATATTTATAATAAAAGTTGAACATGACAGTATGACAACTTTGTCGTGCGTTAATTTGCTCTTGTGATTGGAAAAAAAAATCAGCACTAAGTAGAATATTTCCAAGTTTTTATTCCTATCACTTAAACTGAAATAAAAAAAAACATAATGAATGGAAGTAACAAGCAAATTACATGGTATTATAAACCATGTTTTGAAAAGTAATTATGAAAAATCTATTTCATCTGACTTAGAAACTTGGCATTGCGAAAAACCATTTAGCGGCTCAAAGGCGTGTATATTCAACAATAATTTATTCATAGCAATAATTGGGCTACATTAGAACCATTCATTCATAAATATGTATATTACGGAGGCGCAGTGATTACGAGTCGTATGAATATTGAACGAGCCATCCATTGCTAAACGAACATGGACAATTCTAGTAACTTCGACATGGTTTATGATATATATCGAACGGACATCTGGTAATCGTTGATGGCTTTCAGAATTTAGATGGATTAGACTGCAAATGTTGTGGAACCTTTGAACATTAATATATTTTGGTAGCTGCTAGCTCCGAGAGGTGATTTTGATTACTGAGATAATGGCGATCGTGTTAATTAAAGTCAGCTTCGCCTTTGACCATAATGATGTCACTATTCAGACAGACATTGCAACTATCGTGATTTTTGTTATTTAATATTATATGCTTCTAGAAGCAAGATTCTTAGTAAAATTTTATTTAAGTAATAGCTTAAGAAACGATTTAAGAAAACATTTTAAGAAACCTACATATCACAACAAAGTTTGATAAGTCAAATTAGATGTTATTTGGTAAATAGGTCATTGCGTGTCGAAAACTCGAGAGTGAAGGACAGAGCTTGCGTGAATTGGGTCAATGGTCAAGGTTCCTGTGTCAATCAGTGTCCAGGACGGCACAACAATGTCAACCAAGTGTGTTATTCCGAAGGGTCCAGTCAAATATTTATCGACACAACACGATTTTAATGATGGAGGTATTTTAATTCCACGGGGCGTCGTTAAGTGCTGAGGTAAACTTTATGTCCAATCATGGGTTGTGTGCTTTTTTTTTGATGTTTTTTGTTTCGTGCACTCTCAACGATGTATTAGTAATTTATTTGATTTCCGTTTTCTGTAATTTTCATGTTCATGTATACATTAACAAACTTCACGACTGGTGAATGCTGCTGTTAGGGATCTACGACTATATTATAAATCCGAAACTATGATCCAAGTATCAACATACACTCGAATTGCAGTTAAATTTAGCTTATGGCGTGTGATGCCAAGTTGAGTGAGTCGCAGTTCGACCCCCTTTAAATCGGTTCGAGTTACTAATTGAATTTTTAAATTCTTGACCGGTAGTGACTAGCGTGTCCACATTGCTGCCTGTGATATCCACATTCGTATAAGAATGTCGGATTTGGCTGTGTGACCTAGACATATTCAGTAGATTGTTGTTATTAGGGCTCTGTGCGCAACAGGCAGAAATCGCAAATTATTTGTGGGTATATTGTAGAAAAACATTGCAATTCTGATTCCCAAAATGGTTTTCTTATAGTCTGGTATGAAACCAAAATGCGCTTGACTAACACAATGTTTTTTATAATAAGGATACTTATTACTTGTTGCCTATATTACAATTAAGTTATAAAGTACAATTATGCGACAATGCTGTCGATAACAATAAAAACCACAATGCCTGTAATAAATGCCAACTCAGGGCTATATTTTATTGGCACGTACAAGGACGTGGTTTTAGCATTTATAATGTTTGTAATGTTAACTAAAGTGACAAAGAGATTTAAGCTCCTCAGCGTCCGATGAAACATTTTGAACGGGTGAAATTCGATTACTCACGTTCATACTTCATATGAGTTGTATGTGGAACAGATTTCTCTATGATTTTTTGCAACATAACAGTAAATGTTATGGTTTTTAAAAGAGATTTGTCGGTGCCGCACCATGCCGTAATTGATATTCTTCACTTCCGAGATTTTAAATGTCTTGAAATGGTTAACGGTGCTGTATTTTTTATGACAATAAATATTTTTTTAGAATTTTACAAGATTTATCACACAAAATAACAGTAATACATGCCGGCCTTATACCTGGACCTGGGCCTTATACCTATTACCTGGATATACACCGTCATACTTACGTGAGTTACTATTAGGGATGTTGCGGATGTCGATTTTTTCACATCCGCGGATGCGGATGCGGATGCGGATTTTCAAAGGCTCACATCCGCGGATGCGGATGCGGATGCGGATGTTTAACATCTCATATAAATATAGTATATGAATGAATAATGAAATTAAACTATATTAAATTATATTTACGGATTTTATCGCTTACTAATATTTATCGATTTATCTATGTTATTTTTTTTATATTTTTTAACCTCCCGATATTTCGGTTACTTTAAAGGATTCATGGTCACGGGGCGGAATTTAATTACCCGTAATTTACAATTATTAAATTAATAAGTTAAATTGAAACGTTAATCTGTTTTTGCATTTCAGTCTACGTAGAAGAAGCTAACTGAGTCTGGGTGTCGGGCAGTTGGTCTTTTGGGTTCCGATATAATTAAGTGTAGAATTCGATACCATGCTTGTGCAAGGTTTTAGCCATCTTCTCTGTTGATAATTAAATGCATCCTTCGTTTTGAGTAGCCCCAAGAGCTCGCAAAAGAACACCGTTTCATTTATTAAGTATAACGCCGGTCCGCCTTTTCTGATAACAAGGCGTTTAGGAAGAGGTTGGTAAATTAAACTCACACTGCAAATAATTTATCGCTAGGATTACTACTTAGTGGAGTGGATAAAAATCTTTGTGCTATCGGCAATAATATTTTTAATTCCTCTCGATAAACACCACTTAAGAGGATTTTCATGCACATAGACTCTTTTTCTATTGGGGTAAGAAAAAAATATTTTTGGAGTACAGCTTCAGTGCTACCATTTTCTGGTATTTATCGACTCTCATTTTCACTAGAAGAATCTATTATCATAGCAACAACAAACGCGTCGGATCATGTCACTATTTATTTCGCTCCCATTGGTCAATGTCACGTCCGAATAGCGTTGCCAGGTTTAGTTTTTGAAAATTCGGGACAGGACATTCAAATAAGCGGGATTTTGAGTTTTTCAGCGGACGCCTATTAAAGAAGAGAAAATTATAATTTTTTTTTTTGCTTTCACAAATTATTACTCTCCCTCTTTCTAGCTTATTACATAGAAAAACGTCGCGTCTTTGGAGACTCAAAGACAATAGCCGTTTTTGGTTATTAGTATAATAATGAAAGCGCAGCTCAATCAGACCAAGTACTATATCTCTCGAGGCTTCAATTCATAAGGCGAAATGGTTTCTTAGCATGCATACATACATAAACTCACGCCTTTTTTCCAGAAGGGATAGTCAGAGGTTTCTTACCTTACTCCAAATATTTCAAAAATTTACACAAAACGATTTTAATTTTTCCTCTAGCGTTTACTATGGGTGTACATCAAGTTATTCCTTAAAGTCTCAGACTAAAACTATTCGATTTACATGAAATGATGATGATGATTTGATTTGATTTGATTTGACATGATTTCGATGAAAATTTATATTTTCCGACACGTCTTTGCACATGAATTTTGACAAATTATACTCGCTATTATGATATGCTATATATGCGAAGAGAATTATGTGAAGTTAAGATGCGTTTTGAATTTCATCTACATATACATGTCGCAAAAAAAATCGCTAGTAATGCTCTCTAAGCCGCATGAAACTTGAAATTGTTACTAAGGAATTTTCATTGGTGCTAGCTAATATTCACTAAGACATAAGTTCACTAACAGTATTTTCTTGCACATGTTTTACCATCTAAAATAAGAAAGGAATTCGTGAACAAACCGCAAGAACTTATTCAAAGCCCTATATTTTTTTGGAATCAGCCTATCGAAACTACTTTAGAATCGAAATACCGGGTATCTCAAGACTGCTACCGAAAACGAAGCCGGGTGGTAGTTTTAGTGGCTACAAACACAATGCAATTAAAAATTTCGCATAGAAACGCGACAATTATTTTTTATGATTTTTTAAATATCGTCATTTTTGGGTGGTAAATCCATAGTTTTTGCTAAAATAATCATTTAAACTCTCTTATATCTTAGAGTATTTATAAATTAAAGGGTATACACTATTATTTTAGGAAAAAATGTATTTACCACCAAAATATGGCAATAGGAAAAAAATTACAAAAAAAAAATTGTCGCTTTTTTTTGCTACTTTTTCTGTTGCATTGTGTCTGAAGTCGCTTAAACTACCACCCGGCTTCGTTTTCTGTAGCAGTCTTGATATACCCTGTATATACTAAGTAGGTAAATAATTGTAGGAAAACGCGAAGTACAGTACGGATTATAAATAAAAGTGTGTAAGATTTCGTTTTTTATTCGTTCTGAGAACGGTGGTCAAAAAGCGGGACATTTGGCGTCCCGCCGAAGGTTCAATCGGGACGTGTTACCAAACCCCTGAAAAGCGGGACGTCCCGCGTAAAGCGGGACACCTGGCAACACTACTTCCGAACGGCACGCGCCATTAGCCGGCACCACCAAATTTCTTTCTTGTCTCATTTTGTATGACATCCGCATCCGCATAAAACATCCGCATCGATTATTGCGGATGCGGATGCGGATGCAGATGTCCAAATTTATGCGGAAGTTCCGCATTTGCGGATGCGGATGCGAATATTCGCAACATCCCTAGTTACTATGACGGGATCTTAATCTATCTATCTTATCTTTGACAGCCTCCGTGGCGCAGGCGGTAAGACGCCGCCTGTGAATCGAGAGGCCGCGGGTTCGATCCCAGCACCGAGAGAAATGTTTGTGCGGCCCACAAATATTTATCTCGGGTCTGGGTGTTTGTGAGACCGAAAAGTCTCTCGTAGTTCCTGATACCCACGACACAAGACTCGATCTTAATGTGGGGTCAGGACTATGTATGTGACTGTTGGGTGTTATTTATTTATTATTATTATCTTAACTAATGCGCGATGATCGCTATTTGGGTAGATACTAATGTTCCTCCACTGCGGTAATCCTAGTCGTTAAAATAGAAACCTTCAACAAAGAAATTCAACTTATGTCTTGAAGTAGATCCAATAAGATAGGAGGTTAATTTTTAGTACGGCGGGGCAATCAGGTCCTCAGCAATAGATACCAATATAAAAATAAAAACATTGACCTAAGTGAGACATTCGCCATGTCAATAACCACTAATTGTTTTGTTTGTCTCATACAATACTTCGTAATGGCAATAGGTACGAGGAAAGCAAATAAATTGGATTAAATAAAGAAACTTATGTACGTACGAGTTTATTCGTAGAAGCGGTAGTTGTATTTATATTATTTTGTTCCATGTCCGTCCTTACTGGTCATTTCTATACAATCTGTAATTTATGTATAATTTACTTGACTACACTGCACCAATGCAGAACTAGCTGAAGCTGTAGATAAAATCTATAAAATTTTTGAAACAATCATTGAACTTTTCGATGTTTCTTATCTTTCAAATCCATGAAATATTGACAGCACAAAGCAAGGACAAACAGCTTCCAGATTTATTTTTCTTTTTGATAATCTTTTGGTAATTGGACACGACTAAAGTTTGGTAAGATGTTTATTTTATCCAAATTTATTAGGGTCAATATTATTTCAATGCCTATTCAAAGAAAAAAGTGTGTGGCCAATATTAAACACGACGTTACCTACGTCACCAATGTAAACAAATAAAACAATTTTTTGTAGTTAATTTTAAAGAAGTTGTTTTAAATACTCGTTCCGTGATTGACATTGAACCGACTGAAAACAATAGTCAAAGTTCAAGAAACTACTGACTTGTTAATAACAGTGTTGGTGCAATCAATCTTGCGTATGTTAATATTGTATCGAAAAAACACAAACACGATAGCGGTCGGTGACAAGCTTTATGAGTGATTTTTGATTCACCAAGTTCATTCACAGCGTTAGACTTGGGATTTACGACTCCCGTCATTAAACACGATTCTTTATGTTCGTTTATATTTCGTCTCTTCACCTTTTTCGGAGTAGACACCGTTTCTACTTTATTAAGTTCCAAGTTCATGCTAAACTTCGTGAAATTTATAAATTCGTCAATATTTTTGTGGGGATTGGATTTGTGCTCAAAATGGTTAACTCGCCCCCCACGTATAGAACGGAAGTACTGACCAAAATGTGAGGGCTCACTTGAACATCTGTCCTTTTCACGGAAATCAGCGTGAGTGTAAGCACCAAAATCGTAAAGCTGAATTTAATTATTTTCTTAACGAAATTGATCACATACCATTTTATAATCATACTTTATACGATAAACTATTAAATTACTTTCTGTCAGATTCATCTGTCTGAAAAAAGAAAGCCTTTTTCTATTTTCTACAGGCAAAGACAACCTGTCAGTGCGAAATTATTTGTATCAAATCTATTACGTACCTTAAAATATCCACTTAAATCCAGATTTAGACTAGCCGATACAGTTACCTTAAATCATTTTGCATGTAGTGAATTTATCAGTAACAAACATAATGAATCAAGATCAGAAGTATAAAATGCAGTCGACACACCACTTCAACGGTAATCTGAGAACGAAGGCTTATCAGTTATCACTAACACGTTCTGATAACGTTCACGTATGACGAAGATTACTCATATGTCTCTCTACAACCAGATTTCAATATTGATACTCGTTATCAATTTGTAAAGTAAATATAGAAATAGAAAACGTGTAGTGTTTGACGTCACTACGAGGCGATTTGTACTATAATAGAAATTTTAGTTAAATCGGCGATGGATTCTAGCATGATGAGAAAAAATAATCATTTTACTATAAAACATGAGATTAAAGAGACATCAGATAGAATGTGAAAACTGATCCGGGTGTAACGAATTGCTAATCTCGTCGTCATGTCATAAAAGCCAACGTTCCTAGACAACAATGCACCAAGAGTAACAAAACAATATTATTATAACACATATGATGGTTTAATCTTATCTTTAAAGCGTTATTAATTCATATGTGAATACGTGTCAATACAACATATCCTCTATAAAACTGTTTAAACTTTTTGTATATAGCGCTTTCTGCAGCGAACTACAGCTGAATATTCAATAAACCTATGACGTCATTGAAAACCGTTTATGTATAATGTTTATTGTTATGTACGCGTATAAAAATTCCCGAAAGCAGTAAACTCACTAGTATGGATATCTCGATATGTACAGAAAACATTAATCCTCTGGACGCACGAATTTGACTCACGTCATCGCATATATCCTCAGTTTGCTATAAACACATTTTACGAGGCGATTCGGCCTAGGACGGAGTGTTCCTGCGGTAAATTCGTTTAATAGTCACCAAAGTTTATTACCTTCCGCTTTTGTGAGGATTTTCCAGTATGGCCAATTGTGCTTATTTTATGAGTCGTTCTCTCATTATCTTACCACTCCTACGTTAAGTTCATTATTTCTAGTAGTCATATGAGCAGTCATGGCATATGTCTATTATTTAAGAGCGTATACACCTTGCGCGCAAAGTCAACTATAGGTATTTCTTCGTTAATTTCACGCTCACATAAGCGACCAAAGCTGTGTGCGTAGAGCTGCCGCGTCGGCTCGCTATACAATCGGCTCAAACAACTTTGATCCGTGCGCTTCAAATATTCAATTGAAATGTAACTGTAATATAATATCATACAAATATTTTATTTGCATTATAAGTAGACAAATATTACTGTGCAAGCAAATAATAATACAAATTTTGGATACTAATCATATTTTCGTTATTATTACATTGTTAAGTTGCATTCAAATCAGTGTTCAATCAGTATACACTACGGACGTTTTATTAATCATTTCGTGTTCGAACACATAAATAGTGTTAGGGGCCTTACAACCCCTTACAATTACGAAATATATTTAATTTTATATTACAATACATAACATAATTTAGCCTCGGAATTACATCCCATTATATTACCTGAAACATAATTTATACTCACTACAAAATCATTGTAGGTAATAAAAATAATTAAATATTTTACTACCAAAGTACTAAGATGTGGTAATCGCATTCCGCGCGTGGCTATTTTTACTACGCGCGGCATAATCGACTGCAGCCAGGCCGGAGCGACGAGCGATACGTCCTCCCTCTAGAAGGCCTTGCGGCGGTCTGATTTGATCCACGTCGGACAGCGTGTTTTATAGTGGTTTTTAAAATATTTGTAGAAAACATGAAAACTAATTTTGTTGAAATATAAAAATGGTAATTTATTGATAAGATGCTCTTCTATTGTAATATGCAATTGCTATAAAAAATTATGTACGATAAGTTGGTGAAAAAAAATATGTTCTTGACGAGAGTTTCTGAATAATTTCGCATTGTTTAAATTTTTATTTTTCAGGAACTAAACACAAAAATATTATTTTTCTCAGCAAAATCCCTCCATAAGGGTCTTATTAGTCTGATAATATTTTTATTTTCATCTTATATTTAGTGGTTTCGGATATCTTAAGCTTCTAAATTGCCATTTAAAGCCTAAATCACGAAACTTGTGTTCAGTAATCCGTATAGTACTCACAAATTATCCATCAATCTATAATGTTTTCCACCAAAATCCCTAGATGACAACCTTTTCTAAAATTTGTAATAATTATTTTTCCTTTAAATTGTTTATTGGTGGCTATTAACTCATTTGAAAAGTCCTGTTTTTAAGCCAAAAAGCGCGTGCAGGGTATAAACGCTCTTAAGTGATAAAAATTGCCATGAATGTATAAGTTGCATCAGTGTGGTTAAAGTCTCTCGTAGCAAAAGGACTGCTGTTGGGATTTAATTGGTCATCAAGATTATTGGAAAACGGAGGATTATCAATCTTTATTATTTCTTTTTCGCCTCCAAAAGAAAATAAAACACCTGCAATTCAATTAATTATCGTGGCGTAATACTTCGTGTTACAACATTGTAGAGATGGCTGTTCAATTTCGTTCCATATGTTTTTCCAAAGTTATAATTCCTGAATCGATCGTATAGATACCTCCTTGACGCTAACATTATCTTTTCTGCACCTATACAAATGAATAATGACTCAATATCGTTTTTGAATGTGAAAATATGTCATACCTTCTATTAAACCGGTAAAGAATACATAAACTTGCTCACGCATATTAGTTTATTAACGCAAGATGTTTTTGAACTGTTTTGCTAAAAGAAAGTTGTATAGCAACCCGATTAATTTTATCACGCCCCGTACTGCTGATGTGGATGCGTCATACACAAGTATTGTAATATATCGCGTACAGTACACTTGTGCAAACTTAATGAAAAGAACATGTCGAATATTTTCCGTGAAAATATAGTCGTTGTTGCGATCAGTCGTATTCTAGTTTTGTGCGATTTAATTTAAGATTCAACGTAAAATAATATACATTTTCGTCAGATCCTTTACCTCTAATATTTTATGTAGTTTTGAAAAGGTATTATCAAGGATTAATTCTCATAGGTCATGTGATTTCTGACGTCGCTAAAAAGTCGGTCATCTTTGTCTTAATAACCAGTTTTATCCATACCAATTCAAAATCAACTCATGTTTATTAATGAAAATAAAACTTGCTGGATTATTACCATAAGCAACATTGTTGATTCGAATAACGATGGCTATATCAACTAGGTTAACGATTCATTCGCTTGTGAATTTAAAATGTTAGTTAATTCGTAACAAAAAAGCCTTAAAATTTTGCCAAATTTTTATTATTCGCTAATCAATTCTGGAAGTATGCATATCTCATGCGTGCTTCTATACCACGTTCTTGTTAATGTATTCAATAAGTTTTCTCCTCTTCTCAAAAAGTTGCCTTTTCATTAAATTCATTAAACTAACATTTCAAATCGACTGCACGTTCCTTTTATTTTTCTCGCTCATCTTTTTCTTTCATAAATGATGAAACTATTCGATCATAACCCCTAAGTCTAAATATACTCCGTTCGGTGCTATGTTCCCCTTCAGTGATGTTCAGTTGCAATCGACGAGCGATATTGGCCACTGAGCGAAGGATACATCGTGATATCAACAGGTTTGACCGTTATTGCATTTGAAAGCAGGCCGGCGGCGGTATTTTGGTCCGTGCTTCGGAGTTAGATCCATCACGTTTCGTCTCTCCATCGCGGTCGGTGGAGACGATAGAATGTTAATGTATACTATTGAAGTCAATTTTATTTTATTTGACGGTTTTTAGTTTATTCAGTTCGCTGAATGTAGTTAAGCTTTTTAGGGCAAGAAATCAGCTGGTATTTGATATTCTATAATAAAATTGCATAAACAAAATGCTTTCCTTGTCATTCTTACGTAGGCTGTTTATTGCGAAATTATTTCCAGAATATCAGAGGTGATGGTAAGACGTAACAGTTTACAGTTGAAGTTCGAATCATACTAAACCACTTGTTGAAACTTTACTTATAAATATGATGGTATGATTACAACGCTGATAATTTCCCTGTCAAAATAAAATACCATTTGTCAACATATTTTGAATGATGTTTTGATGACATGGCAGAACGCCAATCAATAAGCAGTTAGCGAAAATACGACTTGCAGAAACGCATTCACATCAATACTCCTCCTTTCTTACTCTTACATGTTTGTTTACTACTCGGTAAAAAAATTTACTAGTATTTAAGTGGATTTCGACTACGCGAGTAAGTACCAATGACTTCTACGCGATACAAATATCACAAATATATTCTTTTTAATTTAAAATCATTGGCCTTACTTATTCCTAATGACGTGTCCGGAAATCAATTTCTATCATAAACGATGGTTTTTTTACCTTAAAATTCTAATTAATGCAACAAACGATCTCAAATCATTACCGTCCATTAAGCTACGAGTATGACTAAAATAAAAGTAAAAGATAAACGTAAAAAATACGAAAACACTTTAAAGATAAATAATTCAGAGGACCTAAACAAGTCTTACACTACTATGACATATAAAAATCAAAAGTAAAAGTTCGTATGTATGTATGGTCACAGTGTCGTAGATCGTCATGGGCTGATGGATCACAGACCATCGCTGAACCCGTTTACTGGAATTATGCAATATGAAATTATATTAAGGCAGACTTGCAGAGACTAGTAAATCTGACGTGTTAAAAGCTATCTGTATAAGAGAAGCTCGCGTGTCGTTGCGAATATTGCACGGCCGAGGTTACGCCAATCCCTAATACACATCCTTGACTAGACACAAGGCCGTGATTTTGCGTGTTCTAATTGTCCTGTCATTAATACCTTTATGGATTTATGAAACAGGGGCTTCATTATAATTATCGCCCTTTCATCGTCAAACTAATGGTCTTTTTATATGCAACATTAATATAGATAAGAGCTTGCAGAAGTGGAACGATGGTATTACAAATAAATTTGAGTCCTTGATAAACTATTTCATATACAGTGTTACTACTGTTACTTGCTAAAAGGACGAATAATTCACACTTTCCTATTGGAATTGTCTATAGTTTTGAGCAGACGAACAAAATTCCTGTACGGACTTGCAAATATAAAAACTTATTACAAGCTTTATTATGAAAAATAAGCTGGTTATTGCCTGACACTATTAAACGCTTTAAAAACCCAACACAGCGACATCGTGTTGCGACATTGTAAATATTCAATACAATATATTTCTGTTACATTGTACTTATGTCACATACAGATAAACAATGCGTGTCGTGTTATACCACAATTATTTCAATTATGACTAGGAAAGCGGAATTTAAACGAAATTATTGAAATCAAGAGGTGCCTTTGTCCTTCACATGATTGCGTAAACTAAAATTTCTGTACATTGTACAAATATTACAGGTTGTGATTATTTGGAAACGTTCGTATTCTACTGCACTTATTAAAAACTAACTAGTCCGCGTGGAATTTAACAAAAAAGTGAATTAGTTTATTTAATTATTTTTTTTGTTTTTGCATTTTTATTTTAATTATCAACCTTTGTAACGAAACCATACCGCGATCTGATTCTACGGTGGCGCCATCTCTTAGCGAGCGGGGGTAAACTCCCGTTACACATTTATTTTCAGTTTTTTGTATTTGCTTTATTGAAAAATGTCTTTATATAGAATATTTCGTAAATGTGATATTGATTCGTTGGTGGGAGAAGTGGTGGGAGGCGCCCGACGTAACGGCTCAGTGGTGGTATGTGCGTGAGCTGCGCGCGGGCATTGCAACATTACTTTATTTTTCTAAAATAAAATATTTTTTCTTAAATAAATGTACCCTAAGTTACTCCTTGTTATATCAGCTACCTGACAAAAAAAGTCCCGCTAAAATCGGTCCAGCCATTTCAGAGTATAGCCGGAACAAACAGACAGACAGACAAAAAAAATTTAAATATCATTTTCGGTACAGGTATCGTATATATAACGATATGTAGTTGGACGTTTTTTTTATTTTCACTTTTAAAACAGACACTTCAATTTTATTTAAATGTATAGATAGAATTTTATTACAAGTTACTGTAAATTTCAATAAAATTTTACTAGTTAGAAAAGGCCTGATCTGGATTTATTAACAAATCATATGTATTAATTGCACGACTCGTATTTCTTTTGAGATTGAAAAAGAAATATATCCTGGAATAGGATGATAAAATACTCCTCAGTCAGTTCAATTTACTGGTGGTGGTAGGTCTCTCATATGTGAAAGGCCGCCTGGGTGGGTACCACCCCAATGTCTATATTTCCCGCCAACCAGCAGTGTAAATGTACTGTTGTGTTTCGGATTGAAGGACAGAGGAGACAGGGAACTACTGGACATGTTGAGACTTTACATGTTATATCTCAGGATGTCGAGCGCAATGGAATGCCAAACATTGCTTTGTAATTCAAGGTGTTGTTGGTTTTACTACTGTTCATGAGCGGTTGTATCGCTTATAACCAGGCGAACGGCATACTCGTCTCACCATGCATTGCAATAATAAAAAAATAAGTCACCCATTCACCTGTTTCTACTCACCCCATTGAACAGTATTATACAGCCTAATGCCATAGAAACGAACGCAAAACCGCAATACGGCATTAGCAACCTGAGCTAAATAACAAACGTGTCACGGGAACGGGACCCGTGCGGGGAGGTATGCGGGGTGCGGGGCGAGGGAAATGCTAATCTAATTATAATTACAATTCCTGTCAACGACCACATATTATTGACCTGTGGGTGTCACTCACTGTAGGGCACCGACCTTCAAGACTGTCACTTATTTTTTATATTATTCATTGATGATCAGTCCACAAGTTATGTCCTCTGTGTAATTCATGTGAAGGTCAAGTAACCTTATTATTATATTCTGATTTTATACATGCAACAGGCTATTGCTGTAATTTATACATCACTTTCTAATGGGGCTTAGTGACTACTACCTTTGCCTAATGGAAACAATCAACAGCCACTCAGTGACCTCAAAAGCACATTTGGGCTGCTAAAGACTTTTACCTAATATAATGTATTTCGAGGCTATGGAAGTTCCATCAATTATTTTGTTTAGAAATAATTAATCCTAGCCCAATTTATCACGTGTGTTTACAGCATTAAAATACAGAAACTCCTTTTTTTAAAGTCTGTTTATAAGGTTAGAATCGTTGCAAAGTTACTAAAGAAATATATGTATATATATTTGTTCTTTAGTATATTTTTTTTCATAAATATATATATATATACCGGGTATATCAAGACTGCTACCGAAAACGAAGCCGGGTGGTAGTTTTAGTGACTACAAATACAATGCAACTAAAAATTGTGCTGAGAAACGCGACAATTATTTTTAATGATTTTTTAAATATCATCATTTTTGGGTGGTAAATCCATAGTTTTTGCTATAATAATAATTTATAATTAATATAAACTCTTTTATCCCTTAGAGTATTTGTAAATTAAAGGGTACCCACTATTATTTTAGGACAAAATGGATTTACCACCCAAATAAGACCAAAGAAAAAAAATCACTTTTTTTGCAACATTTTCTATTGCATTGTGTCTGAAGTCGCTTAAACTACCACCCGGCTTCGTTTTCGGTAGCAGTCTTGATATACCCTGTATATGTTATGGGCCAAGTGATTAATGCAGGCAGTATTCAAAATGCCAAATAAAAAATAATCTAAACTCATAAATTACAATCTAAACTCACCTATTTATCACATTTCCCGGGCATTATGAATATGGCAACATGATATCGATGATCGGGCAATGTGATTAATAGGTGATTTTTTACGTGGTGCGCTGCCTCATTGTCGCATCTGCGATAGACCCATAAATTAGAAAGGTTGAATTGATCTGCTTATGATTAGATGTGTTTTAACGTCCGAAACATTATCTTCAGAAGAAAATTAGTGTACCCACTTTATGGATCAGTTAGGTCGACTGTGCCCCAAAACCGACTCGGAACACCCCGACTTCACGTAGTCTTTTGGCTACCGACCCTAGAGTGTATAATATAAAAAGCCGGAGGCGCGAAGGGAGAGCAGCCCCCACCCGCTGTAACGAAGGATAGGCAAACCGTGCGAGCCGTAGCGGCTGAGGCTGGTCGCCGGGGCGACCAGCAAGCCGAAGCTGCGGAGGTGAGCCAATCATTGTCACATCCATGTATATATATATATATATTTATATATACATGGATGTGAGCCAATCATTGTCCAATATATATATATATGTATATACATGGATGTGACAATGATTGGCTACATCATTTATCATCTTTTATGATTCACATATTATGATGATGATTCAACGAAAAAAGTAACTTTATGTTTCCCAGACAACATAAAACTTGAATCGTTTTGAAATTTTAATCCTAATTTATATCTAAAACTTAATTCACCTGGATTTAAAGGCGTTTTTAAATATTAGAGGAAATTAACTAATTTGAAACTGGCTTTTGGTACTTTCTACTCTAAGTATGTACAGTAGTTAATAGCGACAAACTAAAATCAACATGTGATGCATAATTCCAGTTTTTCGATGTAAGTTTTGAGGTTGTCCGAGTATATCTAAATCCTCTAATAAATTATCATACTGGGTAACCTAGTTGCATTTTTGAGTCGGTATTTGCATTCGAATAAATGTTTAGCTTTTTGTCGATACGTAATATATTCAGCGTTCTAAGCTATTTGAGAACTAAAAAACGGCATCAGAATCGAACCTAGTTTTACAAACTTATGTTTTTTTTCATAAATAATGTTGAATTCTAATAGCACTTAATTTTTAATTAGTTGTGTTTAATACACAATTTTAAGTGGCGAATTCGTTTAAAAGCAATCCGATACTTAAGTCATTTTTAAAAACTTTGGAAATAATGACTGAAAATTAAATTAAAAGTTGAGGCTTAAACAATAAATAGGAATTATACATATGGACGAGCAGATATATATGTAGATATAAAATATATAAAATCAACCACGTTCTTATTACAGCAGTTAAACAACAATTTCAATTTCTAAATTATGGTACAGCGTAAGCGAAAACACTCTTCATTGAAATGATAGAAAAATAACACTAGAGTGATTAACGTAAAGGAAAATATTTACAAAAACATTCAGTGAAGCGCTTCATCACTATACAATCTATACTAATATTATAAAGCTGCAGAGTTTGTTTGTTTGTTTGTTTGAACGCACTAATCTCTGGAACTACTGGTCCGATTTAAATGATTCTTTCAGTGTTGGGTAGTCCATTTATCGAGGAAGGCTATAGGCTATATATCATCACGCTATGACCTATAGGAGGAAAGCAGTAGTGATATTTCTAGCAAATACGAGGAAAAGTTGTTCGTTTTTCGTGGTCCGATTGGTCGATCTTCTAAACTAATAGTCAGAATTAAACATTTTGACCTTCGATCAAATATACACTAGATACAACATGAGCGCTTAGAAAATGTCACCAAAAAGAGTGCTTTAAGCACTCTTTTACCTTCAGTCACGCACCGACCGTTGCTTCTAAAATGTCGCAGAACTTTAGACAATATTATGTGAAAAGCTACTTTAAGCTCCAGGAATAAGGTGGAATTTGTGTTAATATATTTGGAATATGTGATCTTTTTGTTTACTTTTTTTCATGTCATGCATCGGTGCCACTTTTTAACACTTTTTAGAACTTTTACAGGGAACTGTGTATCTAGTGTATATTTGATCGAAGATTTTGACCGTCATCTTAAAACGTGTATGCACCCGGGTGGAGCCGGGCCCGACCGCTAGTACAGTATAACAGCAACCCGCACTAGGCCAGCGTGGTAGACTATATGGCCTAACCACTCTCAATCGTATTCTCGATTGTAGAGTAGGCCCGTGCCCTGCAGTGGGACGTATATGGGCTGATACAGACAGATAACAGCAACCAATAAAACTACTATGTGGCCTAACCCCTCTCAAGCGTATTCTCGATTCTAGATGAAGCCCATGCCTTGCAGTGGGACGTACATGGGCTGATACAGATATAGAATCAATAAAACTCAGACAACATGTTTTTGAAACCCATAACTTGGTATCCTAGACAAATATTCGCACGTCCATACAAGCGTTTGTAGTTGCAAAAATATTGCGAGAATACAAAGCGATTAGCAGATGCGAGCGAGTTGGAACAATTAGCACTATTGCCTATGAATAATTAGTGCTGATGTTACACATCAGGAAATATCGACACCAGTCTAACAAATATACTCAGTGGCGTAACTACACCATCGGGGGGCCCGTGGCAAAGATCATCAAATGGGGCCCTTCGTAGATGTAAAAAAAATGAATATTGTAGTTTCGTTATTATGAATTATTTTTTAATGTTGCGCGCTGGCCTGTTGGTAAACGGACCAGACGCAGCCGCCAACATGTCCATGGTGGTCGCGGGTTTGAAACCCAGTGCACACCTCTGACTTTTCAAAAATATAAATTTTCGATACCTACTCAATCACCAGGCACTATGACGGTGAATCATGAGGAAACCTCCATACCATAGCGATTTGTAAGAATTTCTATGGTATGTAAAGTCCGTCAACCCGCTCTAGGCCAACATGGTGGACTATATTATGGTCTAATCACTCTCAATAGTACTTTTGATTGTAGGGGAGGCCCGTATCCTGCAATGGGACTTATATGGGCTGATACAGTACATCACAAAATCTTTTAATGACATGGCCTCATATTTCTCATCGGATTATGAACATAAATCATTTCCTGAAATCTAAAAAGGTTTCTGTATAACGATTAACAAATACTTTTGGATTCCATTTTCATTTCTTTCTATCACACAGTAGCGATAAACTTCACATAATTGTTCTATATTAGAAAAAAATCTTGAGTTGCATTAAATATAATGGAGTTTTAGGCCCAAAACAGCAATTAGCTCATTTTGCATTTTCGGACTTAAGTATTTTATCTGGCCCCTGGACTTATTTAACCATTTCTGTAAATCAGGATCACATTTTGCTAGTAACTGCTTTATTACGGCTATCTGCGCTTTCTCTATGTCCATGAAAACTAAATTAGTAACTTCGTGGAATATAGTACTTAAGGTCTTGGCGTAAAAAACAATGTTAATTTTTTTATATGGATTGTTGCTCCTCTTCTAATGTCCAACGTAACCGCCATTGTGATATGGATATGGGCCTCCTCCATATTACATCATTTCACCCTGTAGTCAATTCGTCGCATCCAGCATTGAGCATATGGAAGCGAGCTTTTGCAAATCGTCACTCGTCACCTAGCTGGTAGGCGTCCACCACGTTAGCCAACATGCGGCCTCCACTCAAGAACACGCATACTCCTACGGTTGTCGGTTCTTTGGCAGATGTGGCCAGCGCACTGCCACTTCAGCTTGCTAATGCTGTGTGCTATGTATGTCTATAACTTTGGTTCTCTGTCCGATAAGCTCATTACGGATCGTATCTTCCAAAGAGACTATACATATGCATAGCACGCTCCATAGCTCGCTGAGCGACTATAAGCTAGTGGACCAGTAGTACTGTAAGTGGCCAAGTCTCAAGACCGTAGGTCGCACTGGTTGAAAGCTATCGTTATCAAGCTTTTGGGCAACGGTGACGAGAAGACTTGTAGCATCTTTCTCTAAGTTGTTTCTACCTAGTTAAAGGGTATGCCCCAGCCAGATTAATGAGAAACAACTTTAAGCTGGTGGCCACATACAGCGACAGGTCTGCGGTGGTTGATCATTAGTTTGATTTTGTCGGAGTTAATTTTAAGACCTATTCGCTGTGAGGCTGAATCTAGACCGTCCAACATCTATTGCAGCTCCTCCAGCGTTTCCGCCATCAAGACAATATATTCAGCAAAACGTAGAAGGGGGGCCTTTGTTTGTTAGTTTATTTATTTTATTATTTATTTCCACTGTCTCTAAAGAAGGGACTATTGGGTTTACATTCCTTATTATGGTTCAATTTCTTGTTTGCTTGTACTTGTGGTTGTTTTGGGTCTGAATATTCTCTATCGTCGGGATTTGCTATAATGGAATTTTTAGTTTCGTCCATTTGATCATTTCCGAGACTGATTAATAAATTGCTCGTTCCAAAAGTACTGACTTATTTTAGATAACTTTTTATTTATCGCTTCAGACTCCCTCTTTCTCTTTCGTTTTTTTTTCCTACCTTTAAATAATTTCTAGAACAAGATATGTTCAAATTTATTTGGAAAATATTAACTTAATCGTACACCTGATGCTGCCCCAATTTTCGTCCTTTTCTCTTATATCCATCAAATGGTTGTCTGTCAGAAATTGCCTTGTGCGATAAGACCGCCAATTGTACTTTTTCTTTTTTTTCTAGTTTGTATTGTTTCCTTTTGTATTTATTTATGGTGTACAATAAAGCTTATATAAATATATAAATAAATAAATAAATAACTTAATATTCACTAAATTATAATTTATTAGTTTCTAACTAATATACTGGGTATCTCAAGACTGCTACCGAAAACGAAGTCGGGTGGTAGTTTTAGTGACTACAAACACAAGGCAACAAAAAATTTCGCAAAGAAACGCGACAATTATTTTTTATGATTTTTTAAATATCGTGTTTTTTGGATGGTAACTCCATAGTTTTTGCTAAAATAATAATTTAAACTCTTTTATACCTTAGATTACTTATAAATAAAAGGGATAGATTACTTATAAATAATATACACTATTATTTTAGGGAAAAATGTATTTACCACCCAAATATGGTCATAGGAAAAAATAACAAAAAAAATTGACGCTTTTTTTGCAACTTTTTCTGTTGCATTGTGTCTGAAGTCGCTTAAACTACCACCTGGCTTCGTTTTCGGTAGCAGTCTTGATATACCCTGTATAAGTACTATAATTAAACAAAAACAAAACATTTAAGTAAATCAAATAAATGATTGAATGTTTGTCATATTTAAAATGTCAATTGTTTATTATTATTAATTTTCTGCTTACACCTTGTCGGGCTTAAGGCCACGGCCCTATCGAGCCAGGGCCCTGTCGGGCCTGACACCCTGTCGGACCATGGCCCTGCCGGGCCGGGGGCCCCTAAGGCCGGGGGCCCGTGGCATTTTGCGCACTATGCCACCCTATTGTTACGCCACTGAATATACTTAATAACTATGTACCTATTCGAGTTTGCTGGAAATTGTATGTCTTTATAAGGCTGTGTTTATTTAGTTCATGCTTCTGTTTCATCTTATTTCGCAAATACGTGGTAAGACCGTATGATGATTTTGATAGATGTTGCAAAAAAATAACTAATTAGGATCGAACAGCTGCTTAAAATTACTATTCTGATATGAGGAAAATAACATAAATCGAACATTGGTAAAATACAACTGCTCGTTTTATATTTTTTTTAACCTATTCTGTCCCACTGCTGGGCAAAGTTCTCCCTCAACTCCTTCCACTTATCCCTTTCAGTTGCTGATGCCTTTTATGAATTACTAAACTAATAAAGATATTATTTTATTTTGCTCTTTGCGTTTATGATCAGTAGCATAAACGGAACATTAACTGCAAAAATATTTTGTATCCCAATCATTCTATGAAATGTTTCAAAGATAAGCAAGAAAACAACATTACCATGAAACCATTAATTGATAGATTGAATTTGATTCACAATCTAAGATATTATTAAGGATAATTTTGTACCAGCTGGCTTTACTAATGCAACGACTACAACAATCTGGTTGGCAAGAGAGATGATCCGGCGAAGTCTTCAATTCGTGTTGGTATACATACTATAACGTTGGGCTCGTAAATACAGCAAAAGCGATTCAGTTATGAACACTGAACATTTATTGCCGTTGAGTGGATTCCAAACCGCGAGTTATCTCGTATAACATGCGGATTGTATTCTTATTGGAGTGTTTGCGGGTTTTATGCTCGCCGCGATTGTTACCGTCTTTATAAATATCACTCACGTATGTCCTTCACATTATAATGAGCCATTTTGTTTGTCTTAACTGCTGGAGCTACGAGGATATAAATCCGTGTTTGAAGTTACTTTCACTTTAAAAATAAGCTCGGATTTTTTCGGCTTTTCATTTTTTCGTGTGAAAGTTTTATTGTTAAAGTTATTGACTCAGTTAATGTCGTGTTTGACCTAGAAATTCACCTAGTCACTTTAAGTGTATAGAATTATTTTAACGTGGCAGGATTAAATTACTAAATTGAGTTTTTGAGTAGAATGCATTTCCTAAAGTAATGAAATTACCATTTAGATAAATATTTAAAAACGCATTTAGTCTAACACATTACAAAGTCCAAATTAACGGGGATTGGAGCAATTCATCAGCTCACAAACAAAATAAACGAGCAGTACGTTCATGTTTTCTTTGAATTAAAATTAAACGGGTTTTACGAGAGTTTTACGTACTGAATATATTGAAAATATTATTCCTAAGCACGCAACGTGTACGTCAAATTATATCCACAAATTTTGTAAAATAGTACAGCGCCATACGTAATCAAATAACGCATCTAGTTTGGAGTCATTGCAGTAAGCTCTAATGCTGTTTATTTAATTTTTAATAAAATATCTCAGGTGAATACATAGATTACAATTTTAATAATACATTAATTAACATCATCTAATAGCACGATAACTCCAGCCTAGCTCCAAATACAAAGAGTCAAAACGGATATGTAAATCATATAATATAGCGAACGAAATTTTCTGATGATGTCTCTGCAACTAAAAATCCAGAAAATGGTACGGCATTTAACGTGCAGCCTTGAATATTGTGTAATTGTAACTGTTGTTGAAGAAGACCACGTTATCCAATTAATACGTTTATTGAATTCACAAATAATGTAATCATAATTTACACCAATTTCTGTTTTGCAAAAATCTCTGTAAACAAAATCGGAAGTATTTATTGTGTTTTTATTGTCAAGGACAGTTATATAAATAAATAATAAATAAATAACACCCAACAGTCACATACATAGTCCTGACCCCACACTAAGATCGAGTCTTGTGTCGTGGGTATCAGGAACTACGAGAGACTTTTCGGTCTCACAAACACCCAGACCCGGAAGAAATATTTGTGGGCCGCACAAACATTTCTCTCGGTGCGGGGATTGAACCCGCGGCCTCTCGTTTCACAGGCGGCGTCTAACCAACTGCGCCACGGAGGCTGTCAAATATAGTGTATAATAAGTTAGAGTGGTGCATAAAATTATAATATTTTGGCAAATGCGAATATCCCCAGCGAGGCGGCGCCGTAAGGTCAAGCTTTGAAGGCCAATGTGAAGCACGCAATTAGCTGTTTCATTAGTTTGGCTTCGTGAACGTGCTAACGCGCATTACTTATCTACGAGTACATCTGCACGTACTGATTGCGGATCATGAACCTCTAAATAAATTGTTTTTCTCCATTTATCGTGTTAATTAACAGCGGACGCGGAACACAACTTAGCAAAATGTAAACAACTGGAGACTGTCCCACCCTCACACCCACCACTGTAACTCCTGTGAGCCAGGATCAACAGTGGCACGCAATGTAATGACACCGAGCATTGAAGCTCGGCGAGTTTCCGGGAATGTCTAACTTGTCTTTAACCCGCAACGAAATTAATCAGAAAGTGAAATTAATAGGAGGAGTTGGAAATAAATTATTGTCCACTTCCCTCCGTGCAAAGCGGGCGACAAAACAATGAACTAAACAGGTAAATAACCTCGTAAAAAGACTTTTACAGCCGGAGAAGCCAGCTGTAAAGCACCACGGATCACATCATCACTACATTTAAATGGGACCTATTATGTGAGCTTTTAGACTTGATTCCAATAATAAGTATGGCAAAAACGCCGGAAAGCACGGAAGTTCTTCCTAGTCTCTACAAGGTCCATGTAGTATACGACTCCAGATGATATCTGCATACTATCCAGCATAGTTTTACGCTCATTCTGCCAAAGACTACACTCCCAAAGTATATGATGCGCGGACTGCTCATACTCGCAATTAGGTGTTGAACATAGGCATGCAGGCGATTCAACAAGCTTAAAAGAGTAAAGTTTAGACCTAAAGTTACCATGGCCCGTGAGAAACTGTGATACGCAATAATCGACATCCAGCCAAGTCTTTGTCAAACGGTCACGAACGCAAGGAAAATATTGATATAGATGTCGTCCCTTCAAAGATACCTCCCATCTATTTTGCCATTCATCTAATAGTTCGCTATATACCACTGAAAGCGGTTTAAATAATCTATCAATTTTTAAAAGTTCACGTGCGGTTAAAAAACTTTTATCCATATTCTCCCTAGTAGAGTAATACATGGCGGCGCGACGTTGCACCTCCAGGTCGACTGGAAGTACACCCGCCAGGACAGGCAAAGCTTCGGTACTAACAGTTCTATATGCCTTACACAAGAATATCAAGGCCAAGCGTTGGCTCTGGAGCAGTTTTCTTCGCACAGCGCCGATAGTAGCCCTATCAGCCCATAGGGGAGATCCGTAACAAATACATCCTAAGTAAGTTGCTCCATAGATGATTTTTAGTGTATTGAAAGATAGCCCCCATGTTGATTTTGATACTCTTGTCAAAGCAAAAAAGTTCCTTTTCGACTTTTCCCCGACGTTTTTAATATGTTCAAGAAATGAAAAATTCCTTTCCAAAATTAAACCAAGATAACAAACCGATTCTTTTTTCTTAACAGTGATATTATTAAATTTAAATCGCGGTGGTGATTGTAAACTTCCTTTTAAAAGTAATTGGAACGTTTTATGTGGTGCAAACTTTAAGCGATTTCGATGGCCCCAATCACATATTAATTTTAAACACGCGTCTGCACTATTTTCTAGTCCCGACCTACTGTTTGATTCTATGAGCAAGAGGCCATCGTCCGCATATCCGGTCAAAGAACACCCTGACGGTAAGGGAATCGTAAGAAAATCGTCGAAGCCCAAATTCCACAAATAAGGACCTAAGACTGAGCCTTGTGGACAACCCATCGTCAGTGGTTTCGACACGGCATAGTGTCCAAGTTTAAGTTTGGTTGTTCCGTGCGAGAAATACGAGTAAATAAGTGAATATATATTTTTAAAGCAACCTCGTAATTTCAACTTAAGAAGCAGCATTGGCCACCAAGCGTTGTCGAAAGCACCGGAGATGTCCAGGAAAATACCAAGTACATATTTGCGCACCGATGTACTTACCGCTCTTCTAACTGAAACTGCCGCGTCGATGGTTGACTTACCCGTAGTAAATCCGAACTGTAATGTAAACAACTATTAATTGTGTTTGCATTGTAAGAGGAACAAATAGATAATTATTCACAAAGATTTTTGGAGGGTATAAATCTAAATGCAAATATAACGATGATAAAACTTGTTTTACTAAATCAATATGGAACTAAGTTATAATTTTATTATCATATTTTTTCAATGACAAAATATGTGCATACCAACTACTGATAAATATTTATGAAATAGCTACAAAGTTATTGGGATTAAGCAATTATCGTACGATATTGTACTCTTGAAAAACAGCAAAAACGGAAATGCCTTTGAATGCGTATCGGGCCAGGTGTAATCTAACTATAAAGATAATAATATCGTTAAACTATTACATAATGCAACACATAACAGCGATAATACTGAGTTGTTCGCCGATTCTTCGAGTTATACAGGGTATATCAAGACTGCTACCGAAAACGAAGCCGGGTGGTAGTTTAAGCGACTTCAGACACAATGCAACAGAAAAAGTTTCAAAAAAAAGCGACAATTTTTTTTTGTTATTTTTTTCCTATGGCTATATTTGGGTGGTAAATACATTTTTTCCTAAAATAATAGTGTATACCCTTTTATTTATAAATAATCTAAGGTATAAAAGAGTTTAAATTATTATTTTAGCAAAAACTATGGATTTACCACCCCAAAATGACAATATTTAAAAAATCATAAAAAATAATTGTCGCGTTTCTATGCGAAATTTTTAATTGCATTGTGTTAGTAGCCACTAAAACTACCACCCGGCTTCGTTTTCGGTAGCAGTCTTGAGATACCCTGTATATACACTTTTACACTTATTCTATGACATGGACATTGGACACCTTATAAGCGCAAACATTGATAAATTAAATTTAATGAAAGTAACCCAACTGGGTTTGTAAATAATATTTATAAGTAAACAACGTGAAAACACATAGTTATTACTGCTAATAATATTCCAACAATGCCTCCGTCCAACAATTTGGAACCTTTGCGTGAGCGGAGAAAACTATACAGTGGTCATTATTAATGCGCTGTTCGCTTTTGCCAAAGTGCATGTTTTATTTCAGTATTGAACATTAAGAAAATCTCGTCCATCCGTAACTTGTGACGTAACTGACCGTGGTCTACATAAGTACGGCTCAGTCTCGACAGAGGAATGGGCTAATTGTTTTTTTTTTTCATCGTGAGAATACAATCATCGTTTTCTGTGCCCAATCCGCAAAATGCCAGCACAATCTATTTTACTTAAGAGCGTTTACACGTTGCGCGCAAAGTCAACTATAGGTATTTCTTCGTTCATTTCACGCACACATAAGCGACCAAAGCTGTGTGCGTAGAGCTGCCGCGTCGGCTCGCTATACAGTCAGCTCGACCAACTTTGATCCGTGCGCTTCAAAATTCTAATATTCAATTGAAATGTAACTTATGATTTATATATTGGTAATATAATATGTATCATAAAAATATTTTATTTGCATTATAAGTAGACAAATATTACTGTGCAAGCAATGAACAATACAAATTTAGATACTAATCCTATTTTCGTTATTATTACATTGTAAGTTGCATTTAAATCACTGTTCAATCAGTAGACACTACGGACGTTTTATTAATTATTTCGTGTTCGAACATATGAACATAGTTAGGGGCCTTACAATCCCTTACAATTTCGAAATATATTTAATTTTATATTACAGTACATAACATTATTTAGCCTGGGAATTACATCCCATTGTATTATCTGAAACATAATTTATACTCACTACAAAATCATTGTAGGTAATAAAAAAAATTAAATATTTTACTACCAAAGTACTAAGATGTGGCAATCGCAGTCCGCGCGTGGCTATTTTTACTACGCACGGCAAAAATCGACTGCAGCCAGGCCGGAGCGACGAGCGATACGTCCTCCCTCTAGAAGGCCTTGCGGCGGTCTGATTTGACACCGGTCGGACAGCGTGTTTTATAGTGGTTTTTAAAATATTTGTAGAAAACATGAAAACTAATTTTGTTGAAATATAAAAATGTTAATTTATTGATAAGATGTTCTTCTATTATAATATGCAATTGCTATAAAAAATTATGTACGATAAGTTGGTGAAAACAAATATGTTCTTGACGAGAGTTTCTGAATAATTTTGCATTGTTTAAATTTTTATTTTTCAGGAACTAAACACAAAAAGATTATTTTTCTCGGCAAAATCCCTCCATAAGAGTCTGATATTTTTATTTTCATCTTATATTTAATGATTTCGGATATCTTAAGCTTCTAAATTTCCATTTAAAGCCTAAATAACGAAACTTGTGTTCAGTAATCCTTATAGTACTCACTAATTGTCCATCAATCTATAATGTTTTCCACCAAAATCCCTAGATGACAATCTTTTCTAAAATTATTACTAATTATTTTTCCTTTAAATTGGTTATTGGCTATTAACTCATTTGAAAAGTCCTGTTTTTAAGCCAATAAGCGCGCGGAAGGTATAAACGCTCTTAAGCTCTTTTTTACGGAACTATAGATACAAGTCCCAGTATCTAGACTTCTTTGAATGTTTTCATTTACTGCTGTTATTGGAATCGTTCTCGCGATTTATTTTCGGTCTACTTCCCTATTCGGATCGATTTTACCAACTCAACTTTGCGGTAGATAAAACCAGCAAGCGAAACTCTAAAAATGATTGCAGACGTGTTGCTTAATTATTACTATGGAATAAGATAAAAATCATATCCAATACGTTTCCTCTTCATGTCTGAATGTATAATTTTAGCTTCCTTAAATGTATTGCAAGTATGTTGTATGCCGTCTTTCTTAATAATTACAGTAGTTAGTTACAACTGCGCGCCACATGAACTATAAGAGGTTTGTTCTCAAGCTTTGCTGATCTTTAATAAATTATCTTCGATTTTATATTCCATTTCTTCAAAATTTATTAGAAAGAAAAACATTGCTAGCCTCTTCTTTTATACCTGTTGCTAAAGTTTAGAATATAGTCGAGTCGATAAAATCACCGCAATACATAATCCTAAATAGATCAAACAAGTTGGCGGTAAAGATACGTGGCGTCCATTCACGATGTCAGTGTATTTATGCCAGTAACAGTGAAGCGAATGGCGATCACGATACATGGTCAATGTCATCGGCAGTCGGCGGCCCGCAAACTTGTCTGTACACGGCACCGCCTGCGGTGCATATTGTCACTTCTGTGTCACTTTCATTATCTACAAGAAAAATATCAGTACCAATAAAATTGCTTTCCTAGTAACAAGTGTTCAGATATCCAATACAACCTTGATCTTGAAATAACACCTGTCTAATTGGATCATGATAATTGATATTGCATATACGTTCTCCTTTCACTGAACTCTTTATAAACAGTTTTCAATAAACATTTACTGAATTGCTTTTGATCGTTGGACCAGTTAATAGTTGGCATTATGGCCGTTTTATTAAGCATTTACGAGGCGCAATATTTCATATTGTTTAGGTCACAAAACTCGTTTATTATGTAGATATGTATATATGTATGTGTAGTATAGATAACGATCCCGAATCTGAGTTCTTATATGCATATATATTTCTTATATAATAGCTTTTCAAAAGTGCCATGTCATCATTATTCGCATATACGCTTGCATATTAATTTAGAGTTAAATTGTCAAAATTGGTTCACAAATAATATGGATGCGATATTAACAAGCTGAATCGACAACGAAGGCCTTCCATACACGTCATAACATCATGAGACAATAAAATAATTTGCGCCGCTTCTCTGCGAAAGCGCTTCTATTCAGTGGCAATAATTGGTTTCATTGCGTCGACCTTCGATTTAGCGTCGGATTGTATGTTGAAAAAATATAACCAAAAATACATAAATATTTGACAAGCAAAAAACAATACTGGCGCCGCTCCAAATTCGATTGAAAGGTGAACATAAATACAGTGAGTTTATGCAGCATTAGTATAAAATAGCTTGTGGGTACAAGAACCTCGGGGCGTCAGCGGGTGCAACCGATCCGTCTAGAGTCTAGACAGTCTTGCATAAAGCCAATATAAAATTTAATAAGTCTCTATGGCACATGCCCGTCAGTAATATTGACTTCAACACGAAAAGAAGACGTCTGCGGTCTTCGTTTGAAATTCCGTTGCAATTTGACTAATACATGCAACACAGTAGCCGGTTAAATGTGCATTTAGAATAATGGCACTATTTTGCTTTCTTATGTTATAGTATTAGTAAATAGTAAATAAGTAATTGTATTACGATAGTATGTAATCTAGAACCGACTAAGTATTTACTTAATCTAACTAATCATTATTTAAATAATTGATAATTTTTTACACGCTTCTACGTTACCGGCCTTGAATTGACTTAATTTACAATTTACTTTAACTAAGAATATACAAAGGACATTAGTATTCTTCTTGTGCTGCTTTTTCTTGTTTCCTGATAACAATAAGTTGTTTTCAGATATTGTTTATTTATCCTTTTTAGTTTTTTGCACCATTTACAGAACTAAGTACCCTACTTAGTTACATAAAGGAAATAACATAATAAAAAAGTACAAAAGTCGGTCTTATCGCACTGGCCAATCTCTTCCAGGCAACCTATATTATAATATTACCAATATTTTAATACTATTTACGTAGAAATACGCTCCGATGCTGGCAATCCGTAATAAAGTGAACAAATTACATTTCACTAACCACAAGAGATTTGTGTCAAACAAGAATTTCAACACTTATCATCGGACGGTATATTATTCACTTTTTCGGCATTTTATTACGTCGGACTTTCAAGATCAAGCAAAGAACTGGTATTATGTTTCCTTTGTTAAATGGCAGCGCTATTGTAATAGTCGGAACTAGTTCCAAGTCTCCGGGGCGGCTGAAGGTCGGCATACATCCGGTTTTTGAAGTGAGGCACAATACGTCTCGTGAGGGTACATTGGCGTTTTTGCTCCTGGGTGCAAGGCGCGGCTACGCGAGGCCGCTTGAGATATCGTCTCGACAGTTACTTCCTACTACTCAATTGCTTTTAACTTTTCAAACCGTGTATTAATTATCTTAATACTGATCGTGTATTTCAATTGCTTTTTTAATATTCTCAGGTCGTTGGACTCATGTTACATTTCATGATTATATGCCATTATCAGTTCAAGTGCAATCGGTATAAAAAGCTTCACTTGCAATACAATTGAATTATTCTTTCCTCTTGTGTTTGGTATAAACAATGCTTCTCACTGCATTGAGAGTGTCATCATGCTGCGCGATTAACTTTAGACTTCACTGGAGCCATTGTTTCGGGTTTTTGCATGTGCTAAATTTCCGTATATTCTACGTAAACTTTTGTACTTGCATTGAGTATTATCCCTTCATTTTCATTACGGTTATTGTCGTCAGTAGTAAGAAGTTTGCTACTGAGCATAGATATCCCCAAGTATTTTTATTGCGTCTTCTTGGTAACAGCCGGCGTTTATTTTTACTACTTTTTAACAATTTTATCGATCTATAAGTTCGGTAACTACTGTCGACCCAATACAACATTTGATAAACATTGATGTGTTACTCAGTGACGCAATCCATATTACGTATTATATATTTATGAATATATCTAACAGACAAATATGACCTACAGATACGGTTCCACATATACCGTGTCAGTAAATAAGCAATCGAAAGTCATCCGTAACCTTCACAAGTATGAAAGACAACAAATAAAAACACATGGATAGGTCCTCTATTATAATCTTTATATTTAATTACTTACGTTTCTGATGTTGTGTAACGTGCGAATTCTTCGAAGCTTGATGATGATTGATGATCATAAAATATTCTGACTATTTGCCTTAATTGCGAAATTGTTTTGTAAGATTTCATTTTTCACACAGCTAGTAATTTTTTATATTTATTTATGTCTAGTAGTAATTGTCGAGCTTAGTGATACAAAAACAATCAACAAGTGTTTTTAAACGGACCCCGTGATGGATTGCAGATGTAAAAATCTAAACCATTTACTAAGATAAGAAATATTATTAAGGCTGATCATACAGAAACGCTACTCATCAGTTCTTTCAGTATTTGTTTTGCTACGTTTCCATTTGACTTTTTATTGTTATGTATTAAGATTAATAGATAAATATTTAGGTGGATAGGCGAAAAGGGCCAGAAATCTCGTCAGTTATGATTACGCGAAGTACAGTTACGCAACGTCACGCAGGTACGGAACCGTTGCGGTAATACCGAGTGCCGAGTGAGAGCTCTCGGAAAATAGATTATCTAAGAGATAGGAAGCGACACACGCGGCCTCGTTGCGGAGTAGTGCTAGTTGCTACATCCGTCACCAGTCACAACTATTGCCAATTACAATGTCCGTGCGGAACCCTGGCTCAGTGGCCTTTTTTATTTAAACCCTATATTTATGATTGGTGATATTAAACTGGTTTGTTGTGGGAAGTAATTAATGTTTTGCTTAGATAAATGTGTTTGTATGTATATGTATGTTTGGGACTTCGTTAAGTCGTAATTTTTTTGTCTTCATATTGATCAATTTTTTTGTAACAGTAGAAAATAATGTTTTAATTTGCATGAAACAATTTTGCACAACTCTACGAAAGTGAAAAATAAAGTATAATAAGAATGTTCTCCACGAGTGCAGAAATTCACACTATATTTTTGTACATGCTTGAGAAATTCATACGACTGTGTTGTGGGGATGTTGATTGAGCTTTGTTACTTGCGTATTACTTTCCAATTCGAGGATAGTGAATTGACTTTAACAAATAAACATGCATGGTTTATAACTTTTTTTTTTAAATGCTTGTACCATACATAAGAATTGCAGTTTGTTTTATTTTTAGAGTTAAAGGTTGTGTTTAACTAAATTAAATTTGTTTTATCTGACACAGTTAATAGTATAAACATCACATAGAAAAGGAGGAATATAACTAGATAATTATTCATATGCAATTAACGAATTATTCCAAAATAAGGGCAGTATACTGAGTATTAATGTAATTACCTATAAAACTTTTGTTTACAACTTCGGATAAGGACGGATTAGAGACTACTTAGCTTCTACTTTATATAGAAAAGCCAAGGTCCATAATACTTTATACCGGCATATAATTATACGCGTAGGCGTATTTCAACTATAAAACCTTGTCAAGATTTCTTGAACAATCCTCCACGGTTAAAATGGTACTTGGCTAAAAATACAAACAAGACTCCAAAGTCTTAAGATACTATACTCTAGATTTCGAATCCATAACCACTACCTCGGCAGTTCAATCCCGGTTCATTAACAAACCAACTACGCTGTTATATATATTCAGCCTATCGTCATCCACTGCTGGACTTAGGCCTCCCTAAGTAAACGCCAACCATCCCGGTCTAAATTCGACACTGCACTATACTCTTACTTCCTAAAAATAAAAAAAGAACCCGGATCCTAAGTCCCTACATCCGGTTCCAAACGCATCGAGCAGCACTCATTCTTCTGCGAAGTCATTCCGCATACGATCTCGAGTTTCTCCACGCGCGTCTCACAGCTCGCCACAGAAAAGAAAGCAAATAGGTAACGGTACTGCGCCACTAAGCATAATTACTAGGTACGTATTTTGTTTAACCGCAGGTCGACCGCCGTGGTCATTTGAGGCGTGTGACCTCCGCGCTGGATTGGTGTTGGCTATTGTCTGTGGGGTCTTGAGTTCAATGTTGATGTTGTTTCATTAGTTTTCACTTCATATACGAACTTACTCGATGATAATGAAGTGATAATGTCGAGTCTTTCTTTCCGGGATCGAATTTCGGCCTTTAAATACAGGTTATATTAAGTAGAATTTTTTTTTATAAAAAACTAAATATTTACCACCCAAATACCTACGACGATAGGACAAAATAAACAAAAAATCTAGTTGCTTTATTGGCAAATTACCAATCGGCTTCGCATTCGGTAGCAGTCTTGATATACCCTGTATAACACTTATTCACAGCGCAAGGATTAAACGCAGCGTCTTGTTTGAAAGACCTTGTCAACTGCATCACTATCAAAACAAACCGAGATGAAGTGACATAAATATAGTTATTCCAATATAAGGCTTGGCTATGATGGCATTGTGTGACGTCACGCGTAAGTGAGCCTTGAACAACTGCGCGCGTCCAATAAGGCGCGCTCGAGTGGGTGGACAGAAAGGTAATTTGATTAAACACCACGGATTGATGGACTAATTCAATCAATTATATGCACTGACCCCTATAATTGAAGCGTAATTTTGTAAATTACTAATTATTGTTGGTTAAAATGTACGGTATTTTATAGAACCGATGCATTAGCAGCCATATGAGAAATATCATATCATTTGAGGGGGATTATACTTATACATCTTTGCACCAAGATAAACAGCAGAACAGTGCAAAAACATTAGCTACCATTCACATAAACATCACACACAATACCTAATGTTTCTATAATAAGCAAATAATTGTCGCGTCTTCGACTAACGCCCACGACACAATCCTATTGTGGAAAAACAACTAACAACAGCATCGATTAGGTATACATCATTATTATGCGGAAACTATTTGTATCAGTTGTTAAATATACATTACAAACGATATCCTGTAACTATATGCAGATATAATTTGTAAAGAACACAATTTTCAAAGCTTTTCGAATAGACTATAACACAATCTGACAAAACATAATTATGCTTTGATAAATAATAGATCTAATGGAAACTCCATAATAAATACAATTCATATTATGTCAATTCTCTCCAGAAAATACAGTTAGAATATTTTCGTGATCACGGCTAAAGTTTAAAAACCACATGATATAACCCAAAAAATTTATAATCCATAGCAAACACATGCAACAGACGATATCCAACGGCGACTATTGTACGCAAGGTGTAAAGCCCGCAGCAGTGGCACGAACAAATGTCTCGCGTTCCGGAATCAGTCAGTGTACATCCGAATACGACTAGGCTGGCATATTAGGGACAATTGACTGATAATTATTGTCCCTCACTTTCTGTTCTCAGAAATATATACTATATTCTTTGTGGTTTACATCGTACAGAGCATAGAGTAAGTAGGCTTTGAACGTAAAACAAACAGCAATCATTGGAACTGACGAATGGTCTATCTTGAAATGTTTGTATTGTTTGATCGGAATCACGACTGTCGGCGCGAAATACTCGTTAAAAAACCATCAAATTGAAAAGGATTGTGATCGAAACGCCCGTCCACGCATTATCTATCTGTACTATCTGTGATGCATGAATAACAATCATGGTTCGGTTTATTGTTCACTTTAATTTGCTATCATATTTAATGAACCAGAAGGGACAAGGAGGAAGTGGAAAATGAATACGAGTAATTGTTCTTTATGAATACAAAAGGATATAAGACTGATTTTTACGTTTTATGTACGAGATGCGATATGTGCAAAAGAGACGCTCTTATTCAAAGCACTTGCACGAAATTTTGATATATCAATTTGAATTTGTTAACCCATTAGGTAACCACCCTGTCCAAGATAGTCCAATTATCTTCTGCACAATTTTTTTTCATTCATGAAGTAAGTTTGTTGACTCTTCAATTTCCCCATCCCACACCCATTTTATAATAATCAAATGTATTAAACCAGTTGATACAATCAAGTCTACTTAAATGTAATATTAACAACAACGGCTGGGTATATCCCAGTCACTAACTCCCACAGCGATAACCTTTTTTATGTCCTGTACATAGTTCGCGAACTGCGATTAAATGTTATCAATTAAGTTCTTGTCAATGACATAATATTTCTTAGGTATCATTCGACGATATCGATGCTGCGGTTTGACATTGAACGTGATTGAAACTTTTCTTATATGGAGAAGTGTTATGTCTGAAAATATGAATCGAATGGCCAATTTTATCAAACCAAAAGCGAAACGAGATCTTATTTAATACATTTTTTAACATCCCGATGCGACGTTTCAATTATTTTACGGCGTATGTGGTCATGGTGCGGACCCCGAAAATCCGTATTAATAAGTTTTATTTTAAAGTCATATACATACATGTTCTGTAACACGTGTCGTGATTAAAAAAACTAATGTTAATTAAAATCATAAGGCAACAAAGCAAACATTGTTAAAATATTATTCTCGAAGACAATCTTTATATCTCCCAGGTCAAGTCAACAAGCTAAAGTACACACTAATACTGTCATAAGTGTCAGCATTTAAAACAAACATGTTAATTTATTGCTGAAACCAAGCAATGCTGTAATGCCCTAATATGTTTTTGAGACACGTGAGTAGGTACTGTCCTCAGCTTAAACGACGAATAGAGGTGACACCAAGCCCACCACATTTAACCTCAATAAGAGATGATTTATGCTTTGATTTGCTTATTGATATGAACAATCTAGTCAGTTTCAAATGGCTGAATCAGAAGAGTTATGGTACTTATCAATACATCTAACCGTAACAGCGAGAGGTTTATAAATACATAAACACAGTTGCCTAAGATCAAGGCGGCTTTAGAAACATATACACATGTAAACATGAATATTTATTTGAATATCAGAACTACACGCCTTTGTTACCCAAAACAAAATAAACATGTGCCAACCATTTACTCGTTTACTGGTAAAGAATCTTCACCTATAAATAATTGTGTATAAGTACTCTCTTAGTTTGTGATATATAGACCACACACCACTGAGTAAAATTCTCAGATTCTCACATCCTTTCTATCCATTTATCTTCGCTAAGCACTGTTCAATGAAGAACTAGTTTTCTCCAGGTCTAGTTAATTTCAAAGCTGTAATTGTTCCGTTTAGTAAAATAAAAGTAATGGTTAGATAACATACATTTAAAAGGGCTGGAAAATCAATAAAATATGAAGCCCTATTGGAAGCCGATTACCGACGACTAATAGGGAATATGCACCAGACTTCAAAATAAGTCAAAATATTTATAAAAAATATACCTTAAAGATATTTTTTAAATTTATCAACTCTAAATCGGTAAAATAAATACTTAAAAAATGACATTTCAAATTTGCCGCGCATTTTTTCCGAAACGCGATCTATTGCTTGAAAAGGAAAGTGACGACAATGGGCACGTTCTTATGAAGTTTTAGCTTGTTGAGTGTATTGTTTTACGTTTGTTTATGAGTTATTTTGTGCTTTCTTTATACTATTAAATAAAATGGATTATTTTGTAACGAAATACAGTTCTGTAGCATTTCATGAAAGAAACTTAATCCAAATACTACGTTGTTCATATCGTGCCCTCTGACGTCACAGCGAGTTCGCGCCAACATGGCGTTTAAATGCTTCGAAACTGATGGCAGTTTTGATTATTTTTTGTACTTTTTTTATTGATATTTTCAGACTTATATTTTTTTCTGATAATGTTATAACATACAGAATTGATTAAAAATATAAAAAAAATGATATGCATATTCCCTATTGTGTACAATCGTACTAACGTGTTGAATGCTATGACTAACCATTCATTACATTTGTTAATAACCCCCCCTCGTGCACTCATAACTATTAAAATTAGAGTTGCGATTGTATCTCTCTTTACTTGCCCTAACTCATATTTACGCTTATTGATTACGGGCTTTCCTCAAATTATGTGTGAGTTTAGGCTTTAGTTCACGTCGGTTGCCCGACTCTGGTTGGTAGCTCAATGTAATCATTTTCATACTTTTTTACTCACAACAGCGTTTATTGCCAAAGGCTCTATGTACTGGAACCTGGCTCAAGGTCGTCTCAAATACGCAATAGCGTTTTAGTTACCGAGCTTCGAAGCTTACCATTCCGATTAACGGCCGTTCTCTATATCCTATCTATCTTTAACAAGAGGTTAAAATGGATATCGTTACTATGTCGATACCATATACTTCAATAAACAAAGATAGACATACAATATTATCTTGCCTAGATATGTATAAATATATGCACCTTTAACCTTATCTAAAAATATCTCTGTCTTTCTTTACTGAAGCAAAAAATGTATCGAAATTTCGAGAGAAATCTCTTGTTAAAGATATATAATAGATTATAGAAACCGGCCGTAAGTCTTTAGGCAGTGTTAGCTTCGGTTTTGAATGTTAAGTTTGATGGAGGTATAAAAGTCTGTAAATAATGTTTATCTGCTGCTTTAATCAAAGTTTTCCTAAATTTATTAGACTTATAGGCCATTATAAAATGTCTTAAGTTCATATCATTGATAATCAAATAAACGTTTCTTTTAATTTATAAACGGAAAGAACGATTTTTAACCGACTTCAAAAAAAGGAGGAGGTTCTCAATTCGACTGTATGTTGCTTTTTTTTTTTTTATGTTTGTTACCTCGTTTCTCTGTACTGTGTGAACCGATTTCGACCATTCTTTCTTTGATTGAAAGCTGATGCTTGTCATTTGGTCCCATAAAAATATGGTGAAAATCTGAGCAATATCTTCGGACCTGGAGAGGGGAACTCCTTAAAATTAAGTAGGATTCCAATGGTTCTTTTTGCATTAGGTTCATTATAAAAGTTAATTTACAGAGAGAGAGGAAAAAAGGGGTGGGGGTGAGGGGGGTAGGTGATAAAATTAAAATACACGTAAATTTTAATATCTTCGGCAGGATTTAACCGATTTTAGTGATTTCTTTTTCATTGGAAAGAATGTATTGACAGGTTGATCTCAGGAACACAACATGGAGATCTGATGATCATTTTCGGACCTGGAGTGTAGAACTCTTCAAACTTTAGTAGGATTCCAATGGTTCTTTTTGCATTGGGTTCAGTATAAAAGCTAAGCTACAGTGGTGGTGGGAAAAGGGGGTAGGGGCAAAGGGAGGGGGGGAGAAAAAATAATAAACATATGAATACTCCAATATCTTTGGCAGCTTTTAGCCGATTTTAGCGATTTCATTATCATCGGAAAGAACATATTCCTTGTGGGGACCAAATCTTCTTCATTTTGATTCCTATCAACACTAAAAAGATAAAAATAACCAAAATTTTTAATAAAAAAATAAAAACCGACTTCAAAACAAAAAACCGCTAAAAACCAAAAAATAACTAAATAATAAGTACCACTGCAAAGCAAAAAATAATATTTGTTTCATGGAACTTGCGCTTGTTGATTAATTTGCTTAATGACTTGACTAGCCAACAAATCAAAATATATGCATAACATATTGAAGGCGGGTCGCCCAGTACCAAACATATAGATATTTAAATTAATATAAGGCACAGGTCCTACATGTTTGGTACTTGGCGGCCCGCCTTCGATATGTTATGCATATATTTTGATTTGTTGGCTAGTCAAGTCATTAAGCAAATTAATCAACAAGCGCAAGTTCCATGAAACAAATATTATTTTTTTGCTTTGCAGTGGTACTTATTATTTAGTTATTTTTTGGTTTTTAGCGGTTTTTTTGTTTTGAAGTCGGTTTTTATTTTTTATTTTGTTTGATTACTACGAGTATACGAAAGATATACTCGTAGTAATCAAATCAATTTTTTCAAATAATTTGGAAACAGTTCACGCATGTTCTTAAAGAATTTAAACCTCTTTTATAAATAACTAGCGGCCCGGCCCAGCTTCGCCGGGGTACAAATAGATTTCGGTACAATAATATGTACGTATTATACATATAAACCTTCCTCTTGAATCACTCTATCTATTAAAAAAACCGCATCAAAATCCGTTTCGTAGTTTTAAAGATTTAAGCATACAAAGGGACATAAGGACAGAGAAAGCGACTTTGTTTTATACTATGTAGTGATAAAGCTGAACAATTAGGTTTTAGTGCTAAGGCTTAATTGGAAGCTAAATATATTCCAGATTCCGCTATTACACATATTACGATGATTCATTACGATCGGTTTCTGTGGTTGTAGTCTAAAAAGTAGTGTCTTTCAACTGTCTGAATCAGACCGAATAATTCCATTCCGTACAGTTTTATGTACATGCTTCAATGGAGGTTTTTATACGTCAATACTACTGAATTGGGTATATTTCCATTTTCTGTATTTTAAGTAAGCAATTAATTATTTTAGACAGTTATCTGCTAAAGTCGAGGTCTTAGGTTCTCACTCATCAAGGGCATACAGGCTTCGAGTTTTAGATGTATATACTGGGTATAATTGTCCGTGTGTTTATAATTATGTAGCGCTCACTTTACCGTTGAAGAAAAACATACGTGGAAACCTGCATACTTGAGAGTTCCTCATTAGATTTTCTAACGAAGTGCGAAGTTTACAAACGTGCTCAAGAAGTCTAGACAATCATATTGCACTGAAACTTATCTCCTATGAACTGTAGTAAGAAATCATCAAATTGGCTTTGTTGAAGAACCGCGCGAATATGATATTTAATGCAAATCCATGCGAAGCCGTGAAGTGATGAAGTGGATGCAATGAAACGTTCCCACCGCGGTATTGAAATATAGCGGCCTTGAACCGGCTCGGTTTTAATTAATTTGAGGTTAATATGCAAAATCAAGGGCAGTGCGTGCCGAGCAAGGCGCTGCGCGATGATTTACGGCTTAACACATTTAATACTATGTATTATGTACTGTGTGTGTAGTACGCGAGTCACTTCGTTTGCTGTTAGTGGAGCGATATGTGACTAATTGTATTAGCTTTATGCGAGTTTGTTAGTGAAAAAGGCACTCAGTTAAGGGATATTGGTTCACTGATGGAGTTAATTTTATCGTTTAGAATATAAAATTATTGATGTGACAATTTTATTAGGTGAAACTGTGAGATTATTAGATCTTATTTATTATGTGTATTTTTTTAATTTATTTCTTCGTATTCCGTTGCATCTACTTTTAGCTGAAAACATTTTATAGCAACCCGCAGATTTGAAAACCCTATAAAATCCCACAGTGGATTATGCCACGTGGACTATCTGCCTGTTGCACATAATTAAATTCGGAAATATCTTCATTACTTTCTGATGAGTAACATCTACGTTATCTCAGAATTTGTTCAGCTGTTATTAAACATTTTGGTGAGCTAAATATAACTAAAATGGTAAATACTTTTTGTCTTCTATACAATTGTCCATGTAGATTGACATGCAAGAAATTGCAAGAATGCAAGAAAAGTTTTAACAATAAATCCTTGACACAATGTAATAATGTGTAAAGAATAAAATAGAATAGATTATTATAGTCTCACATAACTTAAATGAACATATTAAATAATAGGTATTACAATAATTATGTTCATTTATAGTTTTACCAGTCCTGTATTGGATGAGATTTTTCACCGTCTGTACATCTTTATACCAAATTCTAAACTGTTCTATATTGAGAAATTTTTACATTTGTATTTCGAATTGGTAAATTGAAGAACGCGTCTTAATGTGCAAAGAACACATACTGAAGCATATTAGTAGATGACTATAATAGTAATGAATAGTTTGTATGCCACTTGTTACAGAACAAAAACTGTAGAAGAGAGCATACATTTAATTTACATCAGAATGTAACAACCTTGTGTTTGAATGTAAATGTTTCACAACACTGGCGTTTCAAATTTGCATCATTTTGGTGATATTATGTACTGCAACTATTATCATGAAAACTACCGCAACTTTGCATCATTTGGTGATATTAGGTACTGCAACTATTTTATGAAAACTACGGACTGTCGACAATCATCGCGGTACGGTGACAAATCGAGTTCCGCACCGAGACATATTATGTTTGTGTATTTGACGAATAGTTGTTTGTAAACCGCATCAAATTGTCAAATCAAATTTAATATTTATTAATTTGAAGTATGAACTGAAATATAAGCCTTACAATGGTCCCCCACATTAGGGACACCTGTAACACAGAGAATGATTTAGATTAAAGTTGTTAACAGTCCTGCGTAGTTTATCATTCCCACGCCAAAACACATGTTTAATTTCGGAATGTGTATATGTATAATATGAATGTTGTATTATTATTTATAATTAACATCGTCCTGGCGCTATAAGGGTTTTACTATGACGTAAGCGGAAATCCCCACGATTTTTTCCATTATCGCCGCGTACCGTTATCGCTGGGCCTTGGCAAAGTAATGAGGGCGAATGTTTTGGTAAATTCACTTTCATTAAATATTTCTCATTTGGTAAAATAAAGCAACTGATTATAAACATATAAGATTATTGATCTTGAGGAATAAATCATAAATAAATAAAAATAAATACACCTAACAACTTCTCATACATAGCACCTGACACTAATATCGAGTCTTGTGTCGTGGGTATCAGAAACCACGGGAGACTTTTTAGGCTTATAAAAACTCAGACCCGAAAGAAATACTTGTGGTGACACATTGATTAAAAAATTAAGGATAGGGCTTTCAGTAAATTTAGAATTTTAAAAAGATGACCGTGAAGATCTCGCTAAAATTAATATTACAATAACTTAATTTAATATATTTCGTGTAAACGGATAACCAACCCGCATTAAGCCAGCGTGATGGACTATATGGCCTAACCACTCTCAATCGTACTCTCATACGCATTCAAGATCCCTGAGGTCATCGGAGAACTTAACACTTAAAATCCCAGTGCATTCCACTAAATTTTATGACAAATCGTTTACTGTACAAGCTGCTAGGCTGTGGAATTCATTACCTGTCGCAGTGAGGCGGGCAGAGTCGCTGCCCATACTCAAAATATTGGTCAAACAACATTATCTTTCACAACTAAACTGAAGACATTGCATGTATATCGTGTTTATTTATATATATTCATATTTATATATATATATATGTATATATATATATATACATTTGTTGCTATGGTTATTTTATGCATAATGTTGATACATGTTAGTTATAATATTTATTTATGTATGTGTTTATGTTTATGTATATATATTTATTTATATATGCATAAGGTATGTATACTTATAGATATATGTCCATTTATCCTTTCGTACACCTCATGGTACCCCAAAACTTTCGTTCCCTCTTATCCATCCCATGGTTGGTTGTCTGTAAAAGCCGTTCTCAATAATCTATCTATCTTTAACAAGAGATTTCGTTAGATATTTAGATGCATTTTATGTTTCAGTTAACAGAGATAAAGAGGTAGGAACATTTCGCACATATTTATATATAGCTAAATTATATAAAAATATATGTCTATTTTTATTTTATGAAGTGTAGTATTGTACCGACATAGTCATGGTAGCTATTTTAACCCCTTGTTAAAGATAGATATGTAAGTCCGCCAACTCGCACTAGGCCAGCGTGGTGGACTATATGGCCTAACCACTCTCAATCGTACTTTCGATTGTAGAGGAGGCCCGTGCCCTGCAGTGGGACGTATATGGGCTGATACAATACAAAAAAAAATAAAAAATAGATAGCATATTGAGAACGGCCGTAAGAGATCGCCTCAAGCGATAAGACCGCCTTTTGTACATTTTTTTTTCTTGTCGTTTATTTCTGTATTGTTAGTTTTAGGTGTACAATGAAGTTTTAAATAAATAAATAAATTATATTTCTGACAATTAATAATATAATTCAGAGACAAAACCACATGTTCTACTATGCTGAAGTAGGACAATATTACGGGCAATATCTTCAATTTTTTAGTTGATTTCATGTTAATTACCACATCTTAAATGTTTAGTATGGACCTCTGTAAACCACGCTGTTTCAAAGCCGTATAATAAACTAAAACAAAGATATTTACACAAAAAAAAAACATTCCCATAAAATAAGACTTAAAGACTTTAACAGATCACATTAACGTGGTTAATTCACCGAAATAGTATTGCAAAGATTACCGTTATCCCATAAAGCAGTGCGCCTTGATCGCTTGGCAATGAATTGGCAATACAAACGAGGTTATACTCTAAACTAATGCAGGAAGTGCGACTAACCGCGAACCCATTTAGATCACGACCACCAATAACTAAAATGTCGGGCCGCATTCATCAGAACTAGCACATGCCGTGACATCGTTCGTATACAAAAACATGCAGGATTAGAAAATACCAAGGCTTTAGTGAAATTATCTCTTGATAGTTGTCTTCGTAGTTGGTATAATATAGTCGACTAGGAAGTGAACTTTATGCCGAAGTAAAAAACACACCTTTGCTTTTTTATTCTGTAGCAAAATATTAAGTTAAACATCAAATGTTCTCTCGTAATAGATTTCACTTATACTATAATACTATAATATTATAATACTGCATACATATATCTATTGATTCTTCTGTAATAAAAAATCGAACTGAACGACACTGCTTAAATTCATAACACCATACAAATAACCATCTTCATTTTTTAGGGTCGTAACAATGAAGTTACATAATGAAAATCTAAACAAAAGATTTTCGGTTCGTTCGGTCGGATCCAATAGGCTTAGAGTAGACCAACATAAGCCGGTTTTGAAAATGTATAACATATTGTTTTATATCTGGAATGTAATTGGGATATTACGCGAAAATTTACGATATTTCCTATGTACAAATGTTCCGACATTTATAATGATATCAAACGCATATACACTTGTCATATCGGACAAGTTTTCCAATCGGACGCGGAAGGCACAGCGATATCGTATCAGTCGCAATGGTAACGATAATAATCTTAATTAAACTGTTTTATCTTCACAATCTGTTTAGTTCATGTACGATACAGATATATCATCATTAATGTCTATTAGATTTGTTAACTTAACATTGTATTGCTTTATTATATATCAAATTTTGAAAACCACTGTACACATTTTAAATCAATTTTGCAGACATAACACAAACCAAATTTACAATTAACAAAACAAAAGCAACGCTTACGTAATAGTTAGCACGTTATGTTCAAAATACACAAACATAATTTCAAGAAAACGTAACATTACAAAGGTTATTAATTATAGCAATTCCTATTATTCCACCGGCACAGTTAATAAGCACTTCATAATACCATGAGGTCAGCCGTGTAGGCGCGAGTTGCCACGAAACGTGATATTCTCGCAACGTTCGCGAATCGCGACAAAAGGTTTCCATGTACCCATTAAATTCCCACGCCTCTATTCGAACACGGTGTTCCACAAACACTGCTGTGTTGTTGGTCGTTACAATGGTTGTAGCGGCTGGTGCGCCGAGTCCGCCGGTGAATGTTCCGGCCTTCACATTGCATGGGCCAAGATCCGCGCTGATGTAACCGCGGCACACTTACAGTACTTCTCTAATTGTGTCGCCTCACCCATTCCGGCATTGATACGGCCGGCTGTACGGAGAAAGTGACCCGACCGCCCATCGGATCAGACGCAAATGTACAAAAGTGAAAACATAAATCGTGTTTACGTTAGACTGTAAATCTGTTTGCCATTGAGGCCTTATGAAAAGTCATTGTACTAATAAACTTTCTTATTTAGGTGTGTGTATTTTTAGGTGGGCTTTGAATGTTTTGATAATTCCACGTGAATAGCCAATTTGTAGTGCTAATCTTAAATGAAACTCTGAACATTAGCATTTTTATTTAAAAATATATCATTGAAATAATATACAAACAACATCTGTTTTATATTTTACCAAATGTACATTTTGCGGTCAAGGATAATCGTAATCTCATAATTTTTATTAGTGAAGGTTTCGATCCATACAAAGACAATTCTGTAAATAGCGCGTCCATTGCCGTACAGATCCATCAGAAAATATCAACCTCCGTAGAAACGATGTCAAGAATCTTTGCTTTAATAACAACGTTCAAGCGATGTTACGATAAAAACGTAAATTGCACCTCATGTCTGGCACAATCACGCAGTTTATTCTATTACCACGCCTTCGTCGCTAACTGCAGCTCGTGGCTGTCTCAACCCGGGTCAATCGGTTTCCTTGTTCTGATCAGTTGATATATGCATTGGCTCTTAATTATCTCTGGGTTTTTGATGGGTTACCCTTATGTAATTTTTATCCGGCACGTTTACTTATTTTATAGATTACATACGTATTCAGTGACTTTAATCTCGCAATAGAAACAGTTGATCTGATTTTTTATTAGATCAAACATGATATTTAACTTTAAGTGACTAACTGCTTGCGTATGTCGAGTAGTTAGTATTGGCATTAGATGTGTTTATGGAAGTCGACCGTCGGAGGCCTGAGGCAAAGTAACGTTAGTAAAAGTAAAAGCAGCCCGTTAGAGGACATCGTGCCGATGTGAACCTCGAGTCCGGTCTAAGGTAGATTTAAAAAGTAAAAAACATCTAGAACATTATTATTTTAGTTTATGTAGAGTCATTAGTAATTTATGTGGAGTCAGGACTTGATAAAGTCTGAGGTTGTCCCATAAGCATTTTATACCGTTACAACTAGGATTAAGATTTCAATGGCTTAAATGGCGGTAAACAAAGCTAAATCACAAAGGTAAACATATCTTTTAGACACACAAACTTTGAGATGATTATTTTCATTATTTCGTTCATATTCATTTCGTTATCGCGATTGAAATTGCTCCGACGCGACGTCACTCCAATCTTATCACGTAAGAAATTGATTGTCATGCCAATTTGTAAAATTGAGTTGTTATTCCGTATCCAGTTTTATTTTTATATAGTAATATATTGTCTTTATCACCCAACTCACTTGAATTGTCGGTTTAATTGTGACGAATTAAAGAAACCTCTATATCTATAAGAGCGGTCTATAAGACTGCATATGTATGTATCAGCCCATATACGTTCCACTGCAGGGCATGGGCCTCTTTTACAATCGACAGTACGATTGAGAGTGGTTAGGCCATATAGTCCACCACGCTGGCCTAGTGCGGGTTGGCGGACTTACATACCATATAATATTTTTTTTTATAAATCGCTATGGTATGCAGGTTTCCTCACGATGTTTTCCTTCACCGTTTTAGTGCGTGGTGATTGACTATCAATACACACATAACTCCGAAAAGTCAGAGGTGTGCCCTGGAATTCGAACCCGCGACCACCGTGAACATGGCAGTCGCGTCTAGTCCGTTTACCAACAGGCCACCACGCACTTTTAAGACTGCATATAAGGTTCACAAATTTGGAGGAGATGGTCTAAACAAAAGTCTTCACAAATACAATAGTGGAGATCCCTAATATAGGCAGATTGTTAGTATTATCATCACCTTCCGACGAAATTTAAGTCTGCAAGAATCGCTCAGACGGCAATTTTGTGGAATCCGTCTTGCACAAACGATTATCCTACATGTCAAAGATTCATGGGAGGTGCTGATTATTTATAATCAATTGATGAAGGATGAACTGAAATGAAATGAATGAAAAATGAAATGAAGGAAAAACATTGCCTAATTTCATTTCCTATCTCGTTGTATTTACTAGAGTTGATGATCGTCAGATTTGTCGAGTTCGTGATAAAACTGGTTTAATTGATTTCTGGTCGCGTGTACTATCTTTTTTATGTAATGTCAATTAAAATCGAATTATTTGAACGATTGCTTAACTACCGATTCGCTGTTCAAACTGCCGGGTCAGATAAATCATGTTTATTTTACTGCAGATGGGCTCGGGAATATTAATTAATATCTACATAATATATTTATTAGTACTTTGTTGTTTGTCTGCATTATCTGCTGTTTAGTCATCATCTTCGTGCAGTTTCTCTGTTGCAAATACCTTATTTGTTTTATGTTCAATAGATTGCCTGACGCTAATAAAGAGTTGTATGAGAACTTGTTGCTGTTCATCTAAATACTTAAATATGCAGGAATCCAAATAATTGTCTTCATTCTGCATTTACTTACCTTCATCAATATAAACTGCTAATATACTAATGAAAGAATCGCCTGATGGCTCGACTACTTATAATATTTTAAAATAGAGTTGAAAAAATATTTTAAACTGACATTAGGGCAATGCCATCATGCTACTTATCTCCTGTCTAGTGAGCAACTGACAAACGACATTTTGAATTAACATCGTATGATGATAATACGAAAATCACATAATTTTAACAATTCAGTCGTTTGCGCTTGTATGACACCATGTCTGATTTCTTCATAATCGTTGTATCGTAACAAATAAACTTTGTCTATTGTCTTCTAAAGTCTAAAACAATACTATGACATAAGCAAGTGCCAATCATATGTAATTTTTTCCCATTAATACTGTCGTACTAATACCGATGTACACACGGCGTTTTGGTGGATGATTCACATGTCTTTGGGTTTGCAGGGGCGTTTGATAGACGAGCATCTATCGACAAGATTGACAAGACAATATTGCGTAAACAAGCATTTTAATTGTTTTTGTATATTACGATCCTTTGAAGTCGCTAAAGGTGAGATTTTAGTGCCTCGTCGGCGTGAAGTCGTTAACACTTCCTTCAATGATGTTCGACTATTTGCTCTCGTATTGACCTTCTGTAATTACACCGTCATAGAATTAAGTCAATGAGAATATAGATAACGTTTACGATGCTTCATTAGTTTGGAGAATGAGTTTTTAATTAATTTTCCCAGTTACGACAGTGATAACAAAATATACATTAAGTACACCTACATTCTCTTGTTCCGAACCAACTTTTCAATTATTACTATCTTCCTGGTGTTTTAACATGAAAAACAAATTGACAAACCAATTTAAAATCTGAAATTTCAATTACCACGGAAAACGGTTTAAAATTGTTCGCTTAATCAATCATTGTCGTTTTTCGACTGCACTGCACATGATATATGTTGCAGTAAATTAGCTTTGTTTAATTAAAAACCTGACAACAAAGTGCCAAACAGTAATATATCTTACTTCTTCAGTAATAACACAAAAGTAAAACCAAACAGAAGAACATATTGTGCTTCGTTGCATTGCCTGCAACTTGCAATGAATAACAATTTATCTCAAGTTTATATTTATTCAAATTTATAATGATTATTCCTCCAGCTATATTATTGTAGGCTTATTATGAAATGGTAATTGAATAAGTATTTAAGTGGTGTTTAAGCATCTTGGTGATATTATTACCGTGGTTTAACTAACAATTCACAAATACCCTTATTACTAACGAAAAAGAAATGGACTCGTAAAAGCCAATATTTACCTAGCATAAGCCAACTCGAGCAAGTTACTATCTCACAATTCTAATCTCTAACCAACTGTTGCCTGCTGTATTTCGGTTAGTAATAGCGATTGGCGGAAACTTAAAGAACCTTATCAACCACCTGTCTTCCTCACTTTCCATTATCAAAGATTGTTAGTCTTTGATCATCATTCATCATTTCTCGGTGTTATGGGCAATTGCATGGATATTGATATCTATAAATGGTCTACCTTAATAAATGCCACTAAAGCCATATGTCCTGGAAATGTGTACGTAATTGAAATGTTTAGACAAATCAAAATTTACGAATACATATCATCATAGCCCATAGATATTCGACACAACAAAACTAGAAAATTCCTAATTATATAATTTGGGAGATTTTTTTTGTAAGTTTTCTGATTTTGTTTACTATGTTTGATTGGTGCTCCTGCGTTCGCCATCCTGTGACCATAAGATGTTAAGTCTCAAAAAATCCAGTACGTAATCTGGCTGCAATGTCTTTCTATCCAAAACACAACAGTACATTTTCTGCTGTTTGGCGCGAAAACTAGACATTGCGGTGGTACCAACCCACGCGGCCTCTCACATATGAGAGACCTACCACCAGTAATGTTTAAAAGTACTTCAACAATGATGTCTGTACTTTCAATTGTGTGACCGACGATGCATTATTCAGTATTATGCAATGATGTAGAGATTGAATGGCTTTGATGATCAGTATTAAATCAATACTTACTGAATAATACTGTTCTGTCAAAGGAATACAGAGTAATATCCTTGATCATGTTAGAACTGTCTGCATAGTGGTTGTTCACATTTGAATGAGTCACTAGTGTTAGATATGCGCTCTGGTAATCCATAGTATAGTTTTCAGTTTACCTGACGTATGGTAAGCTTGAGTTCAGTAGAGAACATACACGTAAAGATCATGTACAAACTCTTAGTTGGAGCCATGGCCCCGGCAGCGGCAAACACAGATCTAGACGCTGTGGCGCTATAGGTTTAATGTTAGTTTCAACGAAAACAAGGACTACCGAAACACACGCTCAGTTTTGCCAGTGCTATTAAAGTTCACCAATGTCCACGACAAAAAGTATCAAAATATATTTTTTTGGCTGCTTGAACTGGTGTGGAAACCTGCAGAGTTATGCAAAATCTGCGCTCCAATCTACTCGTACAATTCAACACAATACAGCCAAACTTCTCAGGTACACCCTTGCGTGGATACTTAGATTAAGGCAGGTTTACACCTTGTATCATTATTATTTTGGCAGATTGATCAAGTTATTTCAGTTTGATTCGCAATAAATGTGCTTTGGATATTTAAAAGCTGATGGATGTGTGGATACGCCGTTAAAACCAGCTATTCGTGTGCAGTTGCACAAATCGGTTTAGGAATTAGGCCAAGCGTTCAAATACCTATTACACCATAACGCAAACACTAGCTCGAATATACATACACTGTAGAGTAAATAGCAGATGTATCGATGACATAATAAGACGACAGCTCAGTCTCAATCAGACCAACCAGCGCCACGACTCTGTTTAATATTTACACTATTGTTTTAATATCAACACACTTCAAAGAATTTAACGTCGATTATAATACATTTAAAGTTACAAATATAAACCTTCCAAGCGTGGCATTCACGATGAAATTGTTTTATGTGATGACACATTAAACGTTTGGATGTGAGTTGTGACGGAAGAGAAACTCTATATATACGAACAGATAATCCGGGAATGACAATAACGTGACGATTTATTTTGGTCACGTTGCAACTGTGAAATTATTCTGAATGCTGAAAGATATTTTGTGCGAGGCATTAACATTTCAAATACTACATTCTAAAATAAGCGGGAATTGTAAATATATTTTTCGTCGTCCAAATAAATTCTGCATCGTTCTTAAAACACATTAGAGATACAATATTTTTGCCAGACTAAACTACCAGAATAGAAGTATCCCAATTATTGATCTAATGAGCATATGAAATTATGTCTTTTTAGATAAAACTTTGTTCACCATAAAAAAAGCAAGTGCACGCATAAGTATGGCGTGCGTCATGCCCACAGTCAAGCCAAAGGAAAATACCGGTTGTGAATTTCTTTGATCAGTCATTTACCTTTATGTACGGTGTTCTTTTGTTTAGTCCTCGTTCTAAGGAATGCGTGAAGCCTTTTTTCTTGTAAGGCGTCTGCGTGCGGGGCCGGGAATCTGATGCGAGAGGCGGAAGGAAGGGCACGCACGCAAAGGGGTCGGTAAATGTGTCCTGACTTGTCACTATGGTGCCAATAAGGTTACCAACCTTACGGGAAATGTAATGTATACGTAATTTCATGCTTAAATTAAGCAATTTATTTAAACCAATATGAGACTCACTCTTTTCATACTTTTTGTATGAATGGTGTAACTTTTTTACATATCTCTAATTTAGGTACAATTAATTATCTATTGACATCGTGATCGGTAATTGTCTCACTAATTCCTACTGAAGGCTTCTGTAAATATTTGTTTATATTTCGGCTGATATCTATTTCTATCTAATTTTACTAACTGGCAGTGATTTATAGTGCTTCAGATAGGTATACGACTACTAATAGTAATACCATACCATATTGTTAGATGCCTTCCATAATCAATAAGAACCTGCACTAATTTAGAAACCTTTTACAATTAACATTGAACTCTTACATCACATTCTCACTGATGATTCAACAACGGTGAGATTTAACATACCAACAAGATTTTAAAAAAATGCAGGAAATGATTTATTGAGACGGCATGCTGAGTGCAGCATGCTATATTTATTTCCTCATCCAAATCAGTTTCTTGTTTATATCAATTACTTAGATTCAAATTGATTCTTCAGAACAATACATTCGGTGGATTAAAGGTATTTTTTCCAAATTTTGACGAATGTGTCTAATTTCTGTATGGATTTATAAATTTAGAAGACCTATAAAATAATGTCAAAATTAACAATATTATGTACAACTTTGCTATACGAATGAACACTGGCTTAAAAAGAACTTCTCACTGTATGTTTTCTTCTGACATTTATTTTTAACTCGTCATATATGGTTGCAAAACGAAACCGGATCAAATTCCACCATTCAATGATTGCCTTTTAAATGGACCATACCTTAAGTTTATCTATCCTACTATTAGTGAGGTATGTGTTCACCCCGTCGCTTATTCCATTAGGCACGCTTTCGCGACTTACCTCATAGAGATTGTATACGCAGTTATTCTCATTGCGAAGCCTGCTACGTGAACTTGACAATCGTTGCGGAAATTTGCTCGTGAGCCTTGACAGATACTTATTGCTTCCTGATGTTGGTGTTACGAGTTAATGTTGATTAATGAGGTTTCAAAGTTATATATTTCTATTTACGCTGATATAACGAGATTGGTGCGTTGCGGATTGTAATAGGGCTGGATTTTACACCGATTTTAAATATTTTGTGTTGCTATTGCAACGTGGGTTGGAAAATCTAATGTGTGATTATAAATTTCTAAACACTGATATAGGCAACATATTCTTTCTTAAAATTGGTCTGTCATAATAAATCGTATTGTCCGAAACATAACAACTAAAGCCCTTAACGGAATTAGTAGTCTATTAACAAGTAGCATTAAAAAAAAATATCCCTGATGCAGTTAGGATTACAGTATCTCTCCATAATCAACAAAACCCATATTCAATGTACCTGATATAGATAACTAAACAATAAACACATCTTATTTTACATAATGGGTCCATCATCGTAAACACCTTTAAAATTAATAATGCCGGCAAAACAAAAATTAGAAAGCGAACAAAATAAGTCGGTTATCTCAATCGGATCATTTGTTTCGTGTATTTGTGGCGCTATTGTACAAATTACCTGTTGCTTTTCCTCACGAACCTCGGTATCGGAGCCACGAAGTCGACCGAGCCGCCGGACCTACAAGCGATAACATCTAACCGAGAGAATAAAATATCCAAAATTATATGCTTGCAATAAAAGATTAGACACCGCCGGTAATGCCTTTGTGCCTTGTAACAATAGAATTTATGAAGAAAATTTCATTTGATCATAACAAATGCAAATTATAAACTAGTACGGCATTAATTAGCTTCTGATTTCATAATGCTAGTACTATATTATATAGTTTATATATATAACTATAAAATCTTGTTGAATCAGAAACCCGCAACAGATTCTAATAATTCCAGTGCAATAAAAATTTGACTCAAGGCAGTGTCATGGTCGCGGAAACTGATTCATCTTCCGCCCAATATGTTTTGATAAAAAGATTTAAAATTAATCCATAGATATTGATATACAATATGTTATTCAAAGAAATTGATTAGACGGATTATCGTACAGGGTTAATGTACTCCATTAAACAGTACGTCAATAAACAAAGATTAAAAATAATTTGATAATCCTGAGATTCAAGGCCTCTCGTGATCTTAAAACCATTGAGACTTATTTACTTAAACTAAGGCGAAAATTATTCATCCCACAAAGTTAATTAAGCAAACAAAAAATGTTGCAATTAACACGTTATATTATGTACAAACGACGACATTTAAAACCAACACGAAGTTATTTAACTGTAATTGAATTCAAAAGGGTTTCATTAGAAATAATTGTTTGGCTAAATTGCTCGCATACGTTATGTTTGTCACGAAACACGATTTCGTTGGTTTTGTAAACGGTATTTATTGTCTATACTTAAAACGTTTGAAATAATGTGTTAATTTGGACCGTGATGAATTTTTATGACTACAACTACATTTTGTATCTCTTACTCTCAGATCAGCGGAGAGGTACGTGCGAGTGAAATGGAGGGACGTGCGTGTGGGAGATTTAGTCCACTTGTCGAACAACGAGGCAGTGCCGGCGGACATGGTGTTGCTTCACTCCTCGAACCCCCTGGGGATCTGCTACCTCGACACGTGCAACTTGGATGGAGAGACCAACTTGAAACAGAGGATAGTGGCGCCGGGCTTCAGGGACAAGGTATTTAAGCAAAGTCAGGTTTAACCTTAAATTAATAAATACACCCAACAGTCACATACATAGTCCTGACCCCACACTAAGAGCGAGTCTTGTGTCGTAGGTATCAGGAACTACGAGAGACTTTTCGGTCTCACAAACAACCAGACCCGAAACGAATACCTGTGGATCACACAAGTATTATTAAATATTTGCCTAACGTTTCATAGCCGGCGCTCTAACCAACTGCGCCACGGAGGCTGTCAAATAAATTGTGTCAATTGAAACCATAGTAAAAGAGACTGAGGACTGAGCGTGAGCTTAAATAATGGCAGGAGGATTGCACTCATGAATCCAAAGGGATAAAACGGCTTTCTTGTTGTAAAAAAATCGCATAGGAGAGACGCCTATGTTCAACAGTGGACTCTTACATGTCGTTGTTGATGGCTATTACAATTATATACGTCAGAAAATAAATCATATCATAAATAGAATTGAAAACTTTTTGTGAATGATACAACTGTGACAAAAGTTGAACAGTCCATTAATATTCCAACATAAACTATAATAACATTACAGTAATGCGTCGCTTTCACGGTGTCCAAACGACTTAGTTATTTACAGCTTATTGGCTCGTAACAATATAGTGTCGGCCTGATGAAATATCTAAATAGCCTAACTCTTTAACCTCATTTACAAACTCGTATCAAATCGACGCTTTTATAATTCGATGTCACAAATACCGCAATTTTAGTTATTCTGCGAGCACACCTCAAAGAATCAGAGCGTGGGAACGCTACCTTAAAATCCTACAGTCAAACAATGGAAGTGTGCTAAACCGAAACAACGGCCACGATTTCCATTTTGCTAGCGTGTAATAACTGTAAGTTGCATTTTTTTTTTCAGCGATTAGAATTCAATCCATTAAAATTCAGAAGTTCAATAGAAGTGGAGCGGCCGTCGACAAAGATCTACAGGTTCACGGGAACTATATCGCATCCGAACGGATCACGAGTGCCGTTAAACTCGGAGAACCTCCTTTTAAGGGAGTGCACGATAAAGAACACCGATTACGTGGAGGGCATTGTTGTGTACGCCGGTCACGAGACCAAGGCGATGCTCAACAACGGCGGACCTAGATACAAGTGCTCGAATTTAGAAAAGAAAATGAACACAGATGTGATATGGTGTGTCTTAGTGTTATTGTTCCTATGCTGCGCCGGCGCCGTCGGCTGCAAGGTTTGGTTCGATAACTACGTTAATAAAGAAGTCCCTTTCATACCGACCGCAAACAAACCGGCTTATGAAGGCCTGCTCATATTCTGGACGTACATCATAGCACTGCAAGTGATGATACCGGTGTCGTTGTACGTGACCATAGAAATGACGAAGTTGCTGCAAGTGTACCACATTCATCAGGACGTGGAGATGTACGATCCGGACACGAACACTCGGACAGAATGCAGGGCCTTGAACATAACTGAAGAATTGGGACAGATCAGCTATTTGTTTAGTGACAAGACGGGAACGTTGACTGAGAACAAGATGTTGTTCAGGCGGTGTACGGTGAACGGCGTGGACTATGACCACCCGCCGGGACCGCCCGCTGAACCGTCGCCCGACTTGCCTCCCATCGTAACACCCATTACCAAGGTGTCGCCAAACAGAAGACTGATACAGCATTTAAACGACACTAACGACGCGCAACACACCCAAAAGGTAAGCCAAAAAGTTGTCTGGCAAATGAAATGTCAAAATTCATGGTTAGTAACTAGTATTGCCTTAAGCACAAAATCAACGATAATTACCGGTTGGGTTAGAATAAAATATTCGAATTATTTTCGTTTATCCATATGAATGAGTAGACTAAAAATAAATTTAAAAAAAATCTGTCATGAAAATTTGTAATATAGCCTTGGATGTAGATTCTTTGTAAATTTGTTATTATCTCAATTCATATTATCTGTGAACTTTTTTTTTTATTACCACTGTTCTCTTAAGTTCGACATATTCTATTGTTGACCTCAGTATGCAGTATAGTGTCAAGTATAATATGCTATTCTCCATAAGTTGCTATAATGTACTGGTGATGTGACGGTGCAGGTCCGCGAGTTCCTGCTGATCCTGGCGGTGTGCAACACGGTAGTGGTGAGCCAGCCGCACGTGGACGCCATGCAGCTCAGCATCTCCTCCAACTCCGGAGAACAGATCAGCAACAGAAAACCCTCGCGGTCTAATGGCACGCTACGATCCAATGACAAGTAACTATCTTAACCTTATTTCTGTAGATATAGAAGGTTCCTTATAATTTAGTCTTCATTGAAGTGAATATTTTTTATTACTAGGTGTTGTTACGTTCCATTCCGCAAATATTAGTGTTTGATAGTGATGTTTAGTCATTACCATAATCATCGTCTTTAGCCAAATGAAGCCCTTTACTTTCTTTACTATCTCCAAGCTTTTGGTAATGTCAGAAATCACATCTTATTTCATTTTCCTGCTTTATTCGAACATGTAATGTTTGTTTCGTTTGAACTTTCCTCGTAAGAAAGCAATAAGAAAAACAGAAAACAAATGCGCTCTAAACAAAGTGTGTCAGCACAGTTTACCGTGGAAATAAAACGCAGTGCTAAGGTCAATAAAGTCGGCGCCAACAACTGTGATCCTTTCCGGCGCAAAGCAAACCGAGCGAAATTAGATCCAACCTACTGATGTATTGTACCAGAGGGGATATTGCCTACAAATTCTGTGCGCGTGTATCAGGGTCACAAGAAAACTTGGGAGTATTTTTTTATTTGATAGAACGGCCTTATGGTAAACGATATAACCGCTCATGGTCAGTAGCAAAACCAAACAACACCATAAAGTACAAAGCAATGCTTGGCATATTACTGTGCTCGCCATCCTAAGATATAAGTTGTTAAGTCTCAATATGTCGAGTAGTTACTTTGGGCACAATGTCCTTCCATCCGAAACACAACAGTGTGTTTATACTGCTGTTAGGAATAGACATTGCCGGGGTACCGACGCAGGCGGCATCTCATATGAGAGACCTACTACCAGTAAAGAGAGTGAGAGAAAAATAATTTAACTGCATACGAGTAACAGAGAAAGGCGCACCGTACCGGCCTGGTTCATCCCCCACTCAAAAAAGAGGCCATTAGTTTGCCTCGTGTTGTCTATATGTGTGCCATCGCAGCTTCTAAATAACTGACCTAATTTTTATGTATTTTTTTTACATTTTGTTCATATTATTGTCCCCTGTAGCATAGTCTCTATAGTGTAACCTATTTTTTGTTGCGAGTGTGACGCGCGGGCGATTTTACGAGTTTATCGCATTCGGCGATGTCGATCAGAGGTCTGGTAGGATAAACTGCTACCGGTGTCGTTACTGCGTTTAATGCGCCATAACCCACTGTTGTCGATGCTCAATTTCGGATATAAGGTTTACGTTTACACGGAATTGGTGAGAAAATGAAATTTATGGGTTACGCAGCGTCTGTCACGCATTTAATGTAATGTATTTAACGGTCTTTTCTTCGTATTGGTGTAAAATTTATTTTTACTAGATCAATAAGAAATTTGAATAGTTGATACCTACCTATAGAAGGTAAATATAAATGTTACATCTCACCTCTTCCTACGTACCACAACAAAATTATTTGTATTTGAATTTCAAATTCAAAAGCAATTCGATCTATGTATAATTTGGTTAATATTTTTTAATCAATTAAGTATTTGCTTCGCCTTGTTCTTAACCTTATATTTGCCAATATTTCGTCATATATGTTGATAACAGGTGTTTCCCCTTATCACTCTGCTACATTTAATTGATATCGATATCTTTTGATCCCGAACTTTGTCAACTCACAAATCTGATAAATAATTCTGAGTCATGCAAATTACAAACTATTTCGATAGATATCGAGAAGGATTTAAGTATTTAATTTGTAATCATTGTAAAATTATATTTATTTATCGAATGAAAATGCGTTGTCATCTAAATAGATTTTTTTATTGAAATTAAACTACATGGATTTATGATTAAGTAAAATTTATTAAAAGTTGTAATTAAAAATTTGCGAATTATGACAAGTACACGAAACGACTGGCTTATCATTATTATTAAAAATATAATGTTTTGCACAAACAATAAGTCTTATTCTTTATCATAAATCCATGTAGTTAAATGAGATATATTTACATTTATTTTCCGCGTTCTTTATATATCGTCTCAATATCTTATAAAGGAATTGTCGGCTAAGAAAGTTTGTTCACAATATTTTCCTGCATCATACAAAATGGAAAATAAATTCAACAATATTGTTACCATGACGCGTACAATTTACACAAATTAAGCGGCATTTCCATGAGAATGCTCGTGTTAAACCCCAAAAAATAACCGATTTGGAATGTCGTGTGGAGAATGGAAATGGGTCACACGAAAGTTTCGAGTGGTGTCGTGACTCGACCGTACTGTGCCCTATCATAAACGGCGCGGTTGAAACTATAGCAACATTATCATAAGTGGGCTGAGTCAACAAATGTTATCATTAATATTGGTTTAATTATTTGACGACTACTGTATAGTGCCCGATGACATATTGTTCTAAATATTGCATTGTGATAAATGGTTGCAATATATTTATTTAAAGAAGTGTGGCAGTCTAGAGCAAGTCAAACTGCTGAGAAGAAAATCGTTAGTCGAATACAGGAACGATTTTAAGTTAGGAATCTTTGTATTTATTATTTGTCAATTGTTATTCGCTTTAATAGTGGATATAAACACAATGGCGAATTCTGCATACCTATCAGTTCTTTACGAGAATTTTAAAAGTATGTTAGTTTCACATATCCCCACAAGTCTAGCGTGCTAAACTAAAACCTAAGCTCTGACAATCATAAAAGTAGCCTAGACAGCAGTGACACCTAATACCTATTATATGCATGTAAGTTCATACTCATTCAGCAATTAATATTCATTTGGAACTCGCAATAATACCCAACAGTCTAATACATAGTCTTGACTCCACACTAAGATCGAGTCTTCTGTTGTGGATATCAGACACTACGACTTTTCGGTTTCACAAACACCCATAATCAAAACAAATAGTTATGGATCAAACAATTATTTTCACGGTGGGGGAATCGAACCCGCGGCCTCAGATTTCAAAGCCGGCGTCTAACCAACTGCGCTACGAAGGTTGTCAAGTCAATAAGCTATCTGACATTACGAATAGCGTTATAATAATTAATCGCATAGATTACGAGGTTTAGAACGGCTCACATAATCTGACAAAAACCATTCAAAACTGTGACGTATTATCATTACCGGTTTGGATTAGTAGAATCTTTGCATATCATACAATAATAAATATGTCATTGATTTGCCGCTCCTTTGAATGTCATGTTTATTTACGGACTTGTTATTGTATGCGCATGCCAGAGAGATTTGTAAGATTTTTTACACTGCTGTTTGGTTGCAGATATAGATATTGACGGTGATACCTAGGCGATCTCTTACATATGAGAATCCACTAGCAAATTTACCAATGATAATACCAGAGGACATTCAGAAACCATTGAAATAGTATTTTGTTTGAAGGACTGCTGACCGTTTTCACTAAGAGCGAGCTGACGTCGGATTAAGTAACATTTAACGTTGGGAAATGCGCGGGCAACAACTCTGGCTTCGCCGGCAGATTGATACAATTACTCGGCGTAAATGAAGCAATGTTTACTATGTATTTTAATGTTATATTGACTAGTGGAGTTCAAATGGAAACTTTAGGATTACAGTGATGTGAACGGTTCTTTTCATCTTTTTTTCCCGCACCATTTCTTTGACCGGTGTCAACTTTGATAACTTGTAGACTGGTTTTGAAAAAAGCAACACTAGAGTTTTTTACCCGTTCTTGTTTAGTGAAAACCGCTTTCCGAACCGGGTAGTAGGTAAAAAAATGACTGAATCAAAATTATGTAGAACATCTTAATGGATTCAATAAATTCATTTCAATGATATATTCTGGGCTGCTTGGAATCAGACTTGTCACCTACAAAAAAAGTGTATGTTTGCGCACGACATTACGATAAGTTAAAATATAATTATCATCATCATCATCAGCCTATCCGTGTCCACTGCTGGACATAAGTAGTCCTCGCCTATGGCATGCCACTGGGCTCGATCTGATAAAATAGGATAAGCCACTATTATTAAAGAATATATAAAATATTTGTATTCTGTGTTACAGATATGCCCGACTAACAGAGTCTCGGTCGACCACACCGTCGCCGCCGCCGTCGACTACGTCGCCGCTCAAGATACGCCTGCCGAAGCTGCCGTTTGGCAGCCGAGATGATAACACCAGTGAACCCAGCACTTCCACCACCGAACAACAAGTAATTACTATCATGCATTTATCCAGCGAAATTGTAAATGCTAATAGACATCTGTTGCTGGAATACATCTAAAATTCTAAATGATGGCTACAGATAATATTATCAAGAATCGCTTCCTCTATTTTACAACTTTCTATTTTCATTTTAACGATTAGTAATTCAAAGGTTATGTTATTGTTAAAATTACATCAGTTATTGGGTTTCTTTTTGCACATAGTGTTTTAGTTTCTTAATGTCTATCTATTTTTATTAGTGATTGTAAGCTTCTGCGCAAAACACCAAAACGAACTGTATAAAACGGCCTTACAATGTACCTTCACCATCTAAAGCTACAATAATAATAATAACTCCACTGTTGAACACAAGCCATCCAAGTAATTCCACAGCGGTCTAACAAAGCTTATATCTAGCGGATACCTGCAATCTATAACATACCTTACACCCTAACAATAAAGTCTCGTTTTCCTCTCCAGGTTGCACGTTTCGAAGCGGAGAGTCCCGACGAGCTAGCACTAGCGGAAGCGGCACTGGCATACGGCTACGAGCTTCGCAGCCGCTCCCCCGACGAGGTGGAAGTGGGCGTCCGCGGGGAAATCACCAAGCTCAAGGTGCTGCGCGTGCAGCAGTTCGACTCCAACAGGAAGTGCATGTCCGTCGCGCTCAGGACGCCCTCGGGACAGGTAGGATATGTTCATGTGTTTATTTTTCTGAGATATTTGGTAGAGGAAAATGTTAACATGATAGGTATTTTTAATTCTCACAATAATTCCAGTGCTATAGTCATATGACAATTTTCAAATCGAAAAACCCAAAATATCTCATATTGATTCAGAAGCCTTACTATTACGAGTACACATGCCATACACGCGGCTTCAACATGAATAAAACTACTTTAAAAATTAAAATAAAAAAACTGTTATTCACCGCGATAGAATCCGTAAATAACAGTTTTACTTCAATGTGTCATATCCGCGAGAATTTAAGAAACCACTATTAAAAAAACTATAAATAAATACTTTCATCCTATTGATGATACCGCTATTAAATGATAGTCTAGAGTCCAAGTCAAAATTTATACCGGGTATCTCAAGACTGCTACCGAAAACGAAGCCGGGTGGTAGTTTTAGTGGCTACAAACACAATGCAATTAAAAATTTCACCTAGAAACGCGACAATCTTTTTTTATGATTTTTTAAATATCGTCATTTTTGGGTGGTAAATCCATAGTTTTTGCTAAAATAATAATTTAAACTCTTTTATACCTTAGAGTATTTATAAATAAAAGGGTATATACTATTATTTTAGGAAAAAAATGTATTTACCACCCAAATATGGCCATAGGACAAAAATAACAAAAAAAAAATTGTCGCTTTTTTTTGCTAATTTTTCTGTTGCATTGTGTCTGAAGTCGCTTAAACTACCACCCGGCTTCGTTTTCGGTAGCAGTCTTGATATACCCTGTATATTAAGTAAAATTAAAACTAAAATGATTTAGACTGATAGATAGCTGAGCACGCGCGGTGTAATTGTTTGTCGTGAACGCACTAATTTTATTAAATTATTTGCGTGGTCAACATTAAAATTATACGTTAGCAAAAATCGTACGGTATCACCGTACACATCCGATAAAAGTTGTTCAGTTTTCTGGTTATAATCTGGTGTCCATCAAAAATTAATGAAAAAAATATATTTAAAAATATATGTGTGTGTTCTTAGGTGGTGGTGTACGTAAAAGGCGCCGACAGCACAGTGCTGGGCGCGCTGGCGCCGGTGCGCGCGGGCTCGGCGGCGGCGGCGGCGCTGGAGCGCACGCGCGCGCTGCTCAGCGAGTACTCGCGCGCCGGCCTGCGCACGCTCGTCATGGCCACGCGCACCATGCAGCCCGCGCTGTGGGAGGAGTGGCTCGCCGGACACGCCAGGGCTTGCGAGATCGGAGAAGGTGTGTAAGCTATATTTATTTCATGGTAAATAATTTGTTTGTTTTGATTTTAATTTTGGTTTGTTTATGTGTAAGTTAACTGTGGAAAGTTCTATGGATCGTTTACTGCAATTTGTTTATTGCTTATATGTTTTACTGTTATATGTTCTGTATTTTTTCCACATAAATATAAAATTTTTTAAGTAAAATAGCGTTGTAATTTTCTAGACAGATATAATGTGTGTTTTCTATCTTCCGATATGTTTAAAATTATTATATCAAACGGCGAACGATGTTATTGTATACAGGGTATATCAAGACTGCTACCGAAAACGAAGCCGGGTGGTAGTTTAAGCGACTTCAGACACAATGCAACAGAAAAAGTTGCAAAAATAAGCGACAATTTTTTTTTTTGAAATTATTTTCCTATTGCCATATTTTGGTGGTAAATAATTTTTTTCCTAAAATAATAGTGTATACCCTTTAATTTATAAATACTCTAAGATATAAGAGAGTTTAAATTATTATTTTAGCAAAAACTATGGATTTACCACCCAAAAATGACGATATTTAAAAAATCATAAAATAAATAATTGTCACGTTTCTATGCGAAAATTTTAGTTGCATTGTGTTTATAGCCACTAAAACTACCACCCGGCTTCGTTTTCGGTAGCAGTCTTGAGATACCCGGTATGTATAAAAAGTTCGAAAATTTAACGTGGAGCCTGTTTAAATTCGCGAAAATTCTTAGAAGACATTGACACTTGAAAGACTGAAACAACAGAGATAAATGTTAAAAAAAAATTAAAAATTCTCAACATAAACACCCATACACTGAACCACTAGCATATGAATGTCTACTGTCTAGTTTGTCCTGTCTTATATGATTTGACATATAAATGATCTTTCATAATTAATACTCCCAGGTATAATTAAGTGCATATGTACGCAGGTCGCGAGAAGCGCATCCGCGAGTCTCTATCTCGCCTGGAGAGCGCGTTGTCTCTAGTGGGCGCGTCGGGCGTGGAGGACCGGCTGCAGGCGGACGTGCCGCGCACCGTGCGCGCGCTGCTCGACGCCGGCGTCGTGGTGTGGGTGCTCACTGGAGACAAGCCGGAGACCGCCATCAATATCGCGTACTCAGCCGCGCTGTTCTCGCAGAACGACAGGTTGTTGCAGCTCATGTCCAGGGACAAGGTAAACTTGATTCAGCTGTGGAATTTTACGTCTTGATTTCTCTGAATTGTAACAAATTCATTAGTTTCTCCTATATTAATATTTTGTACAATTTTAAATTTAACTAGTCTTACTTGACCCCAGAACACAACACATTTACACACAAGCCGTTGGTAGATTTTCTAATTTTCAGTAATTCAGCGACCACGACTATTTGAACATAATTGTAATATACAATCATACTTACAGCTTCATTTTATCACCGCTTTATTTTAACACATTAACTGCGGCGCACACACACGTTGTTTTAATGTAACACGTTTACGTCGCCACAACTATTATTTGAAACGCATATTAAGTACTACTATGCGTTTCAAATAAGAATAGGAACATCAATGACCTTTAGTTGTCAAATATCACACGAAAAGTATGGTTAGCAACAAAAAAATATTTACGCATCAGTTATATTTTTTTTCACATAGTCAAATTCTTGAACATATATTAACTAAATAAATTGAAACAATTACAAAATGTTATATGGACACATAAACAAGAATGTTTAGTCATAAATAGCTTAAAAAATATTATTTTTTAATTTGTTATTTACTTCATATGCAATTATTCGCCAGAAAGTAACTATAACACGACATTATGCATTCATTAAAATTTTTACGAATTATTAAAAATTAAAAATATTACTTTTATTCAACAAAAATATTATTTTAAGAAATCTTGTTTTGCTCACCCTACATAAATTGTGCGATTTGACAGCTACTCCGAACCAATATGGCGCCGGGTCAGTCCTATTCTTAGTTGAATCGCATAGTATACAATCATATTTTTTATTCAGGAGCACGCCGAATCAACAATAAAGAGCTACCTAGAAGGCGAGGAGTCCAACGGCACGAGTGTATCAGGCGTGTCTCGTGGTGGGGGGCGCGCGCTCGTGGTGGACGGGCGCACGCTCACGTACATCCTGGACCGGCGCTCGGGGCTGGTGGCGCCGTTCCTGTCGCTGGCGCGGCGCTGCTCAGCTGTGTTGTGCTGCCGGGCCACGCCGCTGCAGAAGGCTTATATCGTCAAGGTTAGATAAAAAATTTGGTAAAAAATATTTACAATGAACCTATGTTGGTATATAGGCTCAATATTAAATATGGGCCGTGTGTTGTGTGACAAAAGCAATTACAATTTAAAACCATCAATCTGATTGGTATGAAAATCTTTACAATAGACTAACATAGACTCAATATAGAAAAAAGACCGTGTTTTGTGTGACAAAAAGCGATTACAACGATCAATCAAATGACAAAACTGAAACCGAAAGACTGAGCCCAAAACATGCACTTCTAATTTTACAAAATGCCGTGTGTATTCATTGGTATTCAACATGAGACGGTTTCTTATTACAAAGCATCAATTTTTTGAGCTCTTCTTTTCGGTCAGGGAGAACGCCTCCATCCCTACATGGTGGCTTTACAACCCACTTTCAGATACACTGCACTGTGTATAAGTTATATAATCACACACTGCTTTTAGAAAAGCTTGCATTCAATGGGATACGCGGTAACTTACTTCGCTGGTTTGTTTCGTATATTCATAATAGAACCCAAAAAGTAGTCATAAACAGATTTGAATCCGATTTGATATTTGTAAATTCCGGCGTTCCACAAGGATCCATTCTTGGTCCCCTTCTATTTATCATATTTATAAACGACATCAAACATTGCTTCATAAATTCAAATTTTTTAATGTATGCTGACGATATAAAGATTTACAAACCTTGTAAAACATTACAAGATAGCTTGCTTCTGCAAGAAGATATCAATAGGTTGCACGCCTATTGTATTAAAAACAAACTCTTTCTAAGTTTACCTAAATGTCACACCATCACGTTTACTAAAAATAAAAATAAAATTTGTTTCAATTACTCCATAAATAACGTACATTTAAACAAAGTAGATTATGTTCGGGATCTGGGTGTCACCATGGATTCGAGTTTACACTTTGACATACACATAGACAACATAATAAATAAAGCATATGCAATGTATGGATTTGTCATGAGATCCACCCGCGACTTTGTGCGACCCTCTACACTTCTGCTACTTTATAAATCCTTGATTAGACCTCAGTTAGAATATGCCGTCCCAATTTGGAACCCTTATTATACTAAGTATAACGAAAGATTAGAGTTAGTACAAAAGAAATTTTTACGAACTCTTAATTATAAATTTAAAAATCCTAAATTACATTACGAGGATTTATTGAAGCGTTATAACATCCTGAGTCTTGAATCTAGGCGATTACTTATTGGTGTTATGATGCTTCACAGCCTGTGCAATAATAAATTTGATTGTACCGATATTACAAATAAGTTATGTTATACAGTACCTCGGACAGTGTACCGACGAGCGGTGCGCGTGCCCCGGTTGTTTCACACTGTCAAGTGCCGTACTAACGCCGGTGAACGAGCACCTATACGTCGTCTTGTACAAACATACAACGCACATTTTATAGATTTAGATATATTTTCATTATCAAGCCAAAATTTCAAAAAATCTGCAATTAAGTTATTATTAGCGTAGGTTCAATGGCTTTGTATGCCATAGGGCTATGTATTGTTTGCTTCCTTCATTAGTTTATATAATATTTATTTTTGTTAATCTGTGGACATTGGTGTGGGTTGTATGTTTATATATATTCATTTATGTTTAAAATTAAAATGTTACTGTAACATACAACTGTTTTTTGTCCCTAATAAATAAAATAAAATAAAATAAAATATAATGATATATACATACATAAACTCACGCCTTTTCCCAGAAGGGGTAGGCAGAGGTGTTACCAGGAAACCTACATTTCGCCTTGTATGTTCCGTCCCACGATATGGTAGGGGCGAGCCTATCGCCATATCGGGCACAAAATCTTGACTCCGAACTGATAATGAATAGAAAAATCCAATATCACTGCCCGACGCACTGTGATTCGCCTAGAACAAGCTAGCTGGACAAAAGTCACTTCCAAGAATCAACTAATTAGTGGTCACATATTGTAAACAACACTCCCAATGTCATAAAAACAAGTAGAAATGGTGAATAACATTTCACAGGGACGAGTCATTGACTAGCGAAGGTAAGTAATGTAATATTTGCATTAAGTTAATTTGAGTAGTTGCATTTTTGCAGTGCTTTAGATAACATCTCATTCAATTTGTGTGATATATAACCGTGATTTTTCTGATGAATACTACTGTCGAGGGTCAGTGCTTTTATATTTTACCACCCATAAGATTCTAATATGAGAAACTTTGGTCTATTACGACTTGGAATATATTATTGAAAAATACTATTTTTTTGTCAAGTTCCGAAATTTTAATCGTATTTATCTTTTTGTATCCACATGTATCCAGTCCAATTTTTTTACAGTATATAGTAGTGATACTCACCTTTAAAACGAGATATAATTTTTCACCGCATTCCCGCACTAAAGGATTTTATTTCATTTTTCAAAATGTGTCTTCTCCATTTCGAACAGTGAATTTTTTGAAGAATGACGAAAACATTCCAATGAAGAGCGGAATGTTCGTTTATTGGAACATATAAGTCTTAAATTTGGTGTTAGTGATAAAACCAGTGATTCGTTAAGGGTTATTAAACAGAAAGTATCTAGTATGTCGTCAAAATTAACTGAAAAATGGGTCATCACCGTCATCGGTTTTTAATTAATAATAAAGATTGCTTAGAAGGAGACAACATAAGTTTTACCATTTCTGTGTGTCGACCTTGCTCATCCAGGTCATCAGAGGAGAGTAGGCTTCAAGGTCATATTGATTTAATTAAAAAATCGATATTTTGTTACGACTTTATCTTCGGGTTATGAAATAAATATAAATATACTTGAAAATTTTTGTTCAGAGACTAGGGCCCTCTATCTAAGTTTGTATTCGTGGTACTATATGCCTGTCACTGTGCATAAAATTCTTGTGCATAGTACAGATGTTGTTAAATCTTGTATTGTGCCCAATAGGGCAAGTATCCGAAGAAGCTCAAGAGGCTCGAAATAAAGACTATCGTAGATTTTGGGAACATCATACCAGGAAACAGTCACGTATTGCCACGAATACAGATTTATTGAATATGCTTTTAATAACATCAGATCCTGTAATTAATTCACTCAGAGAACTACCCAAAAAGAAAAAAGACTGTTTACCATCAGAAGTGCTAAATTTGGTAGTGCCGCCTTCAATGCCAATACCTCGGGCATCAAGTAGTCTAACGCCATGTGACGTTGATGATTACTTGGTACCTGACTCGTCTGATTGTGAGAGTGATAATTCATCTGGTCAGGATTTCATTTATTTATTTTATTTTTAACACTGCATACAATTTATGTATAGGTGAACTTACTTTATCTATTAGTATATAATTTAAAATGTTATTAAATAATTTTATATTTTCTTTTACTACTAAGTCGTATTATCTACATATGCTTTTATTTTGCTTTTTATTAAATATTAAAATAAATTAATATATAATAAAATTCTATGCTGCCATTTTTATATTTAAGTTTTTCATCGATTGTAATTTGTGTTTTAATTACTATTATCCTAAAAGCCTCCTCTCCATTCCTAACCAGAACCACGCGTGCTGGCTTGCGAAGCCATGGCTTGACTGTCCACACCATCCCTCCTTCCTATAATCCTGGGTCAGTGTGAAGAGGCATCTTAGCAGGCCGATGCCAGTAGACACTCTGCCTGGGTGGTATTTGCACTCACCATCAGGCGCAATGGAGCAACTTCGCCGGGCCAGAATAAAAAAAAAAAAACTTTAAAAAACACATTTCTCCTTTAAAATATTACTGTACATAGCCAAAACAACCAACATACGCACTCAAATGTTTTTGTCCAGCTAGCTTGTTCTAGACGAATCACTGTGCGACGATTTGAACCCGAGACTTCAGCTTTGTAACCATACCGTAGTACAACTATGTCTAGGCAGTCTATTTAATCATATTTTAATATTTCCAGGCGGTGAAAGAGGAGTTGGGTGTGACGACGTTGGCTATCGGCGACGGAGCCAACGACGTCTCCATGATACAGACCGCCGACGTCGGTGTGGGTGCGTACAAATTGTTCTATCAATATGAGTAATATTAATATCATTTTTTTTAATCTTAAATGCGTTTATTACTTTACTAGCTTCAAGTAGATTATAAATACAGATTTCAGATTTCTCAGAAACACACTTTAACTATCTCAAACTATTTTAGAAATGAATCTGCCCAAAAATTTCCCTATTCCTCCTCCATCCTTTGTTTTTTCTTCTCCCCTCCAATTCTGAGAGATCAGCAACATATCTAGGATCCAAATGTTGAAGATACTTATGGACGTGTGTTCTTTTACTGTATAGTTTAATGGTGGCATAGATTCAATATAGCACTTATAATTGTAACGTGGGACATCCTCTGACCAGATGGCGGAACGACTTACACAAAAAAGCCGGCAGCGTCTAAATGCATAAAACAGCAGACTGGGCTCTGTGTAGTATCTAAGCCCAGCACTGGACGGCAATGGGCTGTTGATGACTCTTACTTATGATCATCATCAAAGGTGTAAGAGCGCATTCCTGTCTATGGCTAATGTTAACGATGATGGTTCACAGGTCTGTCCGGGCAAGAGGGTATGCAAGCGGTAATGGCGTCGGACTTCACTCTGTCGCGGTTCAAGTACCTAGAGCGATTGCTACTGGTGCACGGGCACTGGTGCTACGACCGCCTCGCCAGAATGATACTGTACTTCTTCCTCAAAAATGCCGTGAGTACATTCAACACTAGACTATGCTACACCGACTTTTGTGGACGCGTGTAGATAGATATATTAAATACGAGAGGTGGGTGTGTTGATTGGCGTGAAAATATTATCTCTTTGTATTTACTATCGGGTACATGTATTTTTACTTTTCACACTTTTTTCAAAATGTGACTTTAACAAAGTGAAAAAACACTCCTATAGTTGAAAATATTTTGCTATTTTAAATTGATTGGTCAATACCGTGCTTGGATTTTAAATTGCAGCCTTCTAAAGATCCGATAAAATTAAAGTATATTTGATGACTTGTTTTATAACTGATGCAGTAATCTGTGTATAGTGATGAATAAATGCAATTATTTTATTGTCCACAGACCTTTGTGTTCCTAGTGTTCTGGTACCAGATATACAGTGGGTATTCGGCCATGGTGATGATCGATCAGATCCACCTCATGGCTTATAACTTGATGTTCACCGCTCTGCCACCCATCGTTATCGGTAAGGATTTGAATAATTATTATAAGCTTGAAGTAAAATAATTTTTATCGACTTCTTCATTAGTCATATAGAAAAACGATCTGATCATATATATTACAACAATATTTATGCTACTTTCGATAAGCTATGATTAAAGATTATCGATTTAATTAATTGTTTAAATGTGTTGATCGTTGATGATCATAATTTTTGGGGTTCCGTATCTAAAAGGTAAAAACGGGTCCCTATTACTAAGCCTCCGCGGTCTTTGGATCTGATAGCTACAAAGCTGAAATTTGCACAAATTATGTATTTCAGTTGCCGCTGTAACAAAAATTAGGTGTCTGTGCGGTCACATTACCATACCAACATAAAAAGCCTTCACACGTACAGTTACAATATACCTATATACAGGGTATATCAAGACTGCTACCGAAAACGAAGCCGGGTGGTAGTTAAATCGACTTCAGATACAATGCAACAGAAAAAGTTGCAAAAAAAGCGATAATTTTTTTTCCTATGACCATATTTGGGTGGTAAATTATTTTTTTCCTAAAATAATAGTGTATACCCTTTTATTTATAAATAATCTAAGGTATAACAATGTTTAAATTATTATTTTAGCAAAAACTATGGATTTACCACCCAAAAATGACGATATTTAAAAAATCATAAAAAATCATTGTCGCGTTTCTTTGCGAAATTTTTAGTTGCATTGTGTTTGTAGTCACTAAAACTATCAACCGGCTTCGTTTTCGGTAGCAGTCTTGAGATACCCGGTATAATACTATGTGGTCACCCAGGCGCGTACGACCGCGTGGCGCCCGCGTCGCTCCTCCGCGAGCGCGCGGGCCTGTACGCGGCGTCGCGGCGCGGGCTCGCGTACCGCGCGCACTCGTACTGGGCAGTACTGGGCGAGTCGCTGTACATCAGCGTGGTGGTGTTCTTCTGCGCCGCCGCCGCCTACTGGGACACCGCCGTGGGGCTGTGGTCATTCGGCGCGTGCTGCATGACATGCTGTCTCGTCGTCATGCTGGCCTACGTCGCCATCGAGACCAGGAGCTGGGTTAGTACATATATACCACCATATACATAAATACCGCATGATATTTTTTCTCCTATGATTAATTGTGATATTTTAAATAGCTCCAAATTGTATTAGGTTAGCTAATTAAGCAGGTTTTATATTTAATAGGGAATTTGACTATTATCGATTTTTGGTATTATTTGGCTTACAAACACAAATACGTTAAAAATAAAGCCTTGCCGTCAAAAAAGTATTAAAATAGCTTGTAACATAAGGCAAATATTAATATTTGAAATTAAAAAGTAGGAATGTAGTGAGGACATCTTGCTGTCTCTTTCACACGTAATAATTTATAATAACCCTAGTGACGTCACTATCTTTGTTTTACATTTCTTTTCTGTTACTCCCACTACAAGATTTAAAACGTTTCTAACTTTGTTTTATTCTGACTGAATTTATATTTTTTTTTTGCTTGTTAGACCACAGCAGCTCTGGATTCGTTTTGATAAATACAATAAAATAATTGGAGTCAAATACCCTATTGGTACAATGTCTATAATTTTATTTCAATGTTTTCTGAGCTGAAACTAAGTATGGAATGCATTTTTTTAATTAAGTTCCCTATTAAAATGAAATAATATTTTCACGCAGCTCTTCCATACTAAAGTCGTAAGTGGCAGTTATGGTTTTCGGAGTGAATTTAGTGCATATAAAATTTGCTTTTGTCTGCTACTATGTGTTTCACTTGGCATCGATTTTATGCAATGTATAAAATTATAAGCTGTATTTATATTGTCGATATTCCTATGCATATCCCATTACCTTTTTGAAAACATACTTTAAGAATTTTACGCACACTTATCTAGCCTCTATATAAGGCATTTTTCATGACATCTAAAAATATTTTTTAGACTATAATCCAACTATTCGCGCTGACGGGCTCACTGCTGTCGTTCTTCGTGCTGACGCTGGTGTACCAGTCGATCTGCGTGTCTTGCTTCAACTTGCCGTCGACGTACCACGTGCTGCTCAACGCGATGGCCGACCCGGTGTACTGGCTCGTCGTGGTGCTCACTACAGTGGCCGCGCTCGCGCCCAGGTATGTTCTAATTGTTATTTTAGGAATAGCCTGGTCTAGCCAGACCGAAGTAGTCTTGCAGAAAATCAATAGTGTCAGAAAACTCACCCTCAGTTGAAGATTGCTTTGTCGGAACTAAAAACAAAAAATCCTTCTCTAAAGTAAATATCTACTTGCGAATATTGGATTCTGGATATTTGTTACTAACAGGCTTTACATCGCTGAATATGTTGCTAGCCGCTATTTTATTTGAATATGAATTTCTTCCGGTTGAAATTTTGTGGCGTTGTAAGGGCATACAAGCAAATCCATAATAAAATGGAAAGCGGTTAATCGCTTAGAGCGATATGGTCCTCAATGAGGAGGTATTGTATTATCCAGGTACCTTATTAATAAATAGTAGTTTGAATGTAGACGTGTGTTTCGGTACAGACTGGCGTACCACGGCATCCGCAACTCTGTGCGGCCGGGCACGCTGCGGCGCGCGGTGGTGGCTCGTCGCCGCGCGCCGCGCTCGCGCCTGCCCTACACCGCGCACTACCGCACCGCCAACGCGTGCGCGCACGTGTACAGGTACGCACACACGCACACACACACACACACACACACATACACTCATCATCATCATATCAGCCACAGGATGTCCACTGCTGAACATAGGCCTCCCCCAACGATCTCCACAATGACCTGTTGGATGCGGCCTGTACACATACACTACTCGTGCACATTACACACAGACACATCACTAACTACTAACATACGTAGCATCAAATGTTCTCTACTTATTATAATAGTTAATCCAGGCTGTCAGCTTTCGATTCGATTTCGATGAAATTCGGTATCTCTATACGGTCGGAACGGGTGTAATGTCGAGCCGTGTGGCATAAATATATACTTGAGTTCCTGGCTCATCCCACGGGAGCACAACATATTATCGAGATAAAATGTAGCCTGTGTGTTAATCCAGGGTGCCAGCTTTATAACAAATGTCATCAAAATTGATTGAGCCTTTTTTGCGTGAAAGACTAACAAACATCCTTACATCAAGACATCCACACACGCATTCATACTTACAAACTTTCAGCTTTATAATATGCGATTCAAAAATTATCTAAAATAACCTAAGTAAACCCAACTTAAAAACAAAATGTATACCTTTTATCAGTTGATCAAGAATCTACGAATCGATAATTCATACATATCCCTTTTAAACATTTCCAAACATCTACATCAAGTAAATTGTAATCATTGTTAATGTATATTCGATAACGATTAATATGTAATGCACATTTCTCCCGGCAGGTCGACAGACGAGGACGGTCTGCACAAGAGTCCGTCGGACGTGGCGGCCGTCACCTGACCCGAGCCGCGCGCACTACACTTCAACTCAGGCTGTGATCTGTCCTAGACTAATGTAGACTAATGCATGTGCTTTCATGAAACAAGCGGGACCAATGTGTCGCATCGTGTTGGGCGAGCTTCCTGGCCGAATTCAAACAGTTACTTGCTGACTACAATATATTGTTATTATAATCCATCATCACCAATTGTATACAGATACATTGAAACATTATCTGGTAATATTAATAAGTAGCCAATGTGACCCAGCAGTACTGTTTGAATCAACGTACAATAACATATGCGGCGAATGATAGTTCACTTCCATACGCTCGCCAGTGTTAATTTTAATGATGATAGTTACCTTATTGCATATTTTATGAAATTGTTCTTTCTAGTCTTCATAATACATTGTACTTATAGGTTGGTTCGTATTACGCGCCGACATTTGTCGATATGTCGATGCGTCGATGTGTCGTGTGTGTGTCTCTGAGAGTGTGTTCACTTCTCTTCTCCAGGTGCTCTTACTGTATAGTGTTGTTATTAATGTCGGTCGGCTCGTATGACGGACGTACTGCGTAGTGAATCGCCCATCACGCGGAGTGTTTCGATAGATCTGCCAACACTATCGATGTTATTTAATGTAATTATAATTGTAATATTAATCAGTATTTGTGCGTGTCTATGTGCTTTAACAGTGGATTTAGAAATGGAAAGTGTATTAACAAACTATCATGTGTTAAATTATATATTTTTAGGTAAGAGATATATTATTCGGCACGAGTAACTTTCGATTCGTAGTGAAATTCTTCGTGCGCTACGCGATTATTGCCTATTATTGCATTTAAATATCGATTCAATATTCCACTACTAAATCCACGATGCAAATGGATGTACCGGCACTTGTATATTTTAACTTGAATAGGTGAGTGCGTGTACTTACCGAATTCGTCTGGCGGTTGAAACGTTCAATGCAACGCAGACGTTCAAACGTGTATAATACACCCGTAAGTGAGTGATAAAAGGAAACGTGTGATTGATGATAAAATCATGTATTTTTGTAGTTGAATTAAGTAGATTGTGATGTCGTTTGGCTTCCTTCTGATCGTAATTTGTAAAGTTATTTATTCGATAGCGAGTACGCTGCCTTGCCCGCGAGACTGCACGCCTCAGTCGGGCCGACGCTCTGCCGACGCGAGACGCGCTGCTCATACAATATTTTCCTCATCTACGCATTCAATTCTTCCAAGTTTTAGTGACGTTTTTTGCGTCGGTGAAAATGTTATCGACTTTTGATTGTCGATGTATCAGACATTTTCTTGACGGTATGTCGTGTTGCTATAGTTTTATGGCCAGGGCGTCATTTTTATATTGTAGTAATAATATTGACACATACATTCCATTACGTTTATGTACAAATCACAATCATTCTTTATACATATGATGATTTATATCGTAAATCTTCCATATCGAAACGATTTCTTTAGGTTAATATCTGTGTAATGTCTGTCGTGGAGTAATTACAATCGCGAAGAAATGATTTTATAATTTTAAATCGATGCCAAATACATTGCAGCAATATTGTAAATATCTTGCTGATTACTATAGGTATTCAACATTGACGCTTAAATACACAAAAAAAAATCAATTCCTTCATCTTTAATTTCTAAATATCGGTCTCTTCTTTTGAAATTGTTTAAGATTTCGCCGACGATACATTTTATGTTTAGCATACACCAGTTTTTGTGACACGCGGTTTCCGAATTGCTTAAATTTTTATTAGCGTGCAGAAGACACGTTAGAATCGTTGATTTTTACCCGGATATCAACCTATTTCTTTCACAATTATTTGGTCGCAATTAAATAGATTTTTATACCCTACGCAAGGCCTAGTATTGTGTGGCGTGCCCCGTGCAGTACTCAGTAGTGTGCAAGTGCCTTGCGGCGAGCAGCGCGCCTCGCGCCGCGCCGCGGCGTCACTCGACTAAATGATTCCTAAAAGAAATGACTATTTTTACTATCGTTTCTAGTTTTGTACATAGAGACAAATTATATATTTCTATATGAACGGTCATTGTTACATGTACAGTAGGTTATATTTTGATATAAAAATAAATAAAAACAAATCTTTGTGTAAATAATTTGTATAATATAAGACTGTTGTTTATTTTAGAGCCTTTAATTTGTTCAGTTAAATTCGACTTATAGGGTATTGTGTTTGGACGTGTATTTTCCAGTCATTGCGCTGCCTGGCTGGCTTTCCTTCGGTATTTCTTGCCATATTGAGCGACTTTTAGTACACTAGTAGGTAAACTTTAGTGTTATATGTTACTTGCTTGTAACAAGTGTCTTGTATGATTTAAAATCACAACGTATACCGATATCCTTCGATGCTAATATATCTAAATATTATGGACATTTCCTTCAATTGCTTTCCATTAAACTGGTCGATAAGAATATGAACACAAATATATACATTTACATTGTATATAATTTTACTAATTCTTTACAATATTTCATGCATAATTTGTTAACTTTAAATTCTGTAATTTCTCGAATAAATGATAAAACGAAATCATTTGATTGCCATTAATAAAACATTCACAGCCATATTACTTAATATAGGTTAAATTTAAATTAATCTAAACAATTAATACTAACATTGTGATTTTATGCGCGACGTCAATTCTCACTAACTTATTGCATTTATTTTGTGATATCGTTTAAAAAAAATATTCCACAAAGCACGGCTCAGCGCGGGAATGACTTGGAAATACATAATGATACTGAATATGTGTTGTTTTATAATAATAACAAAATATTTAATTTCATTACAAATTTTGTTTTATTTCATTTCCAAATACAATGTCTTTTGAAAGAAGTGAGTTGAAAATCAACATTCCATATTTATTTGTGCGAGACAATTTTGTGTTTATGTATTGATAAATAAAACCATTTAGCATACCTACACTTTATAGAGATCTGATAAACATTTTCATTGCTTCAAACATTAAGATTCGTAAATATGTTCGTTTTTATATTCCAAATATTTTAGTCTGCTCTGACATACAGTGCATTATGCAGCATTGCTTGCATTCATATCGCACAAGTTGTTTGACATGGATTATACTCATATGATGATCATAAAATTGTTATTAATATGCATACAACAATCTATTACTAAAAACAATTCTACATAAACGTTCCTGTTTGAAGCATTGAACAATCCTTACATTATAATGGATAAAGTAGCAGTAATATCAAAACAGTTCCATAAATGTAACAGCATAAACAGTATTTATACCAACACATTTCACGTCATTGGCTAATACACCACATAAAATTACAAAACATTAATTACAATTACATCTATTTCACAACTAATTGGCTTTGCCATCATGACTAGAGCTCGCAGCTTCGCCTTATGTAATAACTAAATTACAAAATAATGTAACATGGCGTTATTTACCTGTTAGTAATATTCTCGAGTCGAATCGCTTAATATTTACGTAGTTATAGTTTCCATTTCTACACTTTGCAGTGAATAACTTTAGGACTTACAACAATAAAGTATATTTTTTTTCACCTAATTAACTAAGCGAAACGATTCGAACATATCGACAAAACAACCTGTTTTAACTTTTAATATAAAATTGTATTTATATCAATTTTTGAAGTAAATAATGACATATAGATACCAACAAACGTGACGCGTCAAAAACAACGCATCAAACAACCGACAAGTACCAAAAGCGTATAAACGCCAATCTGTAAAAATATTTAAAAATGCCCCCGTCGATATAAAACATCTCACAGTACAATAGTAATGTAACGCTACGGAATATTCTGAATATAAAGTGAGGTAAATAATTCACAAACTCACATTTAAAATTATAGTCGAGGTACTTTCATCGATATGATAGACTCATTAACTATTCCTGAGGTTTATATGGCAGCCCCAAAAAATCACTATTTATTTTAATAAGTAACCTTTTTATTAAGTTGCAACATCATGTTTTGCAAAATAATAAGCATCACTAGGGAATTAAGTTTATCTTTTAACATCGATAAATTAATTATTAGAGAAACAGGAAGTTGGAAGTAAATTATGAGTAGTATAATACTATTAAACTATTTTCAATAATGTTAAATTCTTAAATATATTTCACGGAGGTTAGTGATGTGAAAATATCGATGTGCACATTGCAGTGTGTTAAAATTCAAGGACTATTACAATTTATAAACATTATTTAATAATTTTATGAAACAGTAATATTCATCTTAGGCCGACGTATTTGTTGGTAATATTGGGAAACTCGTTAAGTGACTTGAGAACGCAATTTCCTATACTATTTGTCGTAGACCATTTTATCGTTTTCGACACTAATTTATATGACCCTATTTAAATGCATTTTTGAAATGCTACAAAACATTTAAGTGTAAACAATCAGAAACAAATATATGAAAGTAAATTTATGTTCCCAAAACAACATTGCACTGAGATTTAGTTAAATACTGAGATGGACAGATAAATATTCTCGAACTCCGAGCAACAATCAACATTAATATTCTTGCGAAGAAATTAAAAATTCCACTATGTGCATAGAGTATGTAAAGCACTTGCTTACTATACAGGGCAATGCCACATGCAGGCGAAGTATATTAAATATTTTAGGTAGTCTATTTTAATGACAAAATATATCGTTTTAATTTTGCAAATAATTTAAACTGCATGTGTAACAATTTTGAATAGTCGCATGTCTGAAGCGGATGTCGAACCCGCCATGTAGTACAAAACCATCCATCATTTCACGATATCAATCAAATGGTTCCATCATTAGGATTATTTCTCTTCTTTTATTAATCTTTTTTTAGTGTTCTAACATTAAAATTGTCTATCAACAATATTTAACATCATCGCCGTGGGACTCCCCGTATAGATAAATCAGATCCGTCGTTTATATACAATTTGGTGTAATTACCACTATCGATGTCTGTTTCCTCCAACATATTTTATAAACAGTAAGTTTTATGTAGTTTGTAATTGCTTATATTTCGTCATCGTAATATGAGATATTGGAGCGTGATAGTTTAAAATGATAAAATAATTGAATTACTTCCGATATCAATGTATGAGGTCATATTATGAGTGCTTACAGAGCGTGTTGACACATCAGACATAATATTTGATATGTCGCTAGAGTATAGCATTAATAAGGGAACACAACATTGTTAAACAATGCTTGAAATAAGCACCAAGAGAGAGAGAAAATATTTTATCTACAATTCAAAACTTTCCATGAAGGTTCATTAATTTGTAGAAATATTTACCATATATCTGTCAAAACAAAAATCTATTGTTTGATAAGTAAATTGTTATCAAGCAATCATAAAAACTGTCTTTGTACACATACAACACGTAATTATAGTTTATAAACAAGGAATCAGTCAACATACACTATCAACACGAGGCGCCGATAAAACTGCGACTAAGTTGCAACAATACTTTCTGTTACTAAACAAGCATATATCTACAATATTCAATAGTAATTATCATAAAGGAATAGCAAATGTAACCTCGAAAGACTTAATATTGCAGACGATTATTGTAAAACACCGCAGTTCGAAGCACCTAGGTTGAATACGAACACTACTTTTTTAAATGTATAAAGCGACATTATTACAAAACGACAGGAACATTACCGCAAAAACAAACCACACAAAAACTTTGTTTTCACTAAACAATTATTAGATTTCAATAAACTTTTTCAAAGTCTAGTCGCTGTTAAACTGTTAAAAATAAATCGACATCTCAACAAAACGACGGATCAAATTAGACTTCGCAACTATTGCACAAGCAATGCAACTGTAAAACTTGAACAGCAACATAATAAAAATAAAACTAAATCACAGCAGTTTTAGTATGGAGTTGGTTATATCGACGGTGGGGTCGTCGATGAGGACTATATCGAATTTGTCTAGGTAGTTTTTGAGGTTACCTTCCGCGTTGTTGCCTAAGTAGCCAATTTTGACGACGACGTCGCAGTGTTGCATGCCTTCGGCCATGCCCGCGTCGCCGATATTGTCCCCCATGAGAATCACGTTGCTACGTTCCTGAACCATGTGGTAATACTCGGTGTTCTTGATGGCGGTTTCGTTCTTGTTGTAGGTGTGGATCACCTCGCCTTTAATACCGACTATGTTGTCATCCTCGTCCATTGCCAGGAAATTTGATACCACCTGGAATTTTATATATAGATTTTTGATGTGTCCAGTCTATTAACCTACTAATAGGCCAGCTGGATAGCCGCTGGCAACTGATGGAATTGGTTAGGCTTCCATAATCTCCTTAATCCTTTCTCCTAATTACTTGTGTGTAATGTGGCGAAATGTGGGTGTCCTGGCACGTCTGCCAACTCACACCTTCGGAGAAAAAGGCGTGAATTTATGTATGTGTGTATGTGTTACCTTAACGTTAGGCAGTAAGAAGTTGGCAGCCTTGAGCGCGGCGACCACTGACTCGCCGAGCCCCGCCGAGAACACCAGCACCGGCACCTGCTGCGCCTCGCTCCACGATATCATGTCCTGCACCCCACGCCTACACACACATCACGCAATCCGTTCACATAAAAAAGACTATTACAAGCAAATAAGCATTAAGACAAGCTAGTGTCCCTGAGAGACTCGCCGAGCTTCGGAGCTTGGTGTCAAATCTTTGTGTGCCACTGTTGATCCTGGCTCACAGGAGTTACAGTGGTGGGTGTGAGGATGGGACAGTCTCATACGTCCCACTGCAGGGCACGGGACTACTCTACAATCGAGAATACGATTGAGAGTGTTCAGGCCATAAAGTCCACCACGCTGACCAAGATTGCCACTTCAAAAATCAATAATATTATCTATGATACTCATTATTTTATTCTAACTTAATTTATGGTTACGATGTAGTATAGAAGAATCAAACGTTTTATAGAGTATCTAGGCATATTAGTAACGTTTTATGTACGACGTCCGAACATTCGAACTTCGCATCGGATTATAGAGTAACCCCCTTGAACACAGTTCTTGGGCCCTACTATATAAATCCGAAATTCGAATCTTCATGACGTTTTTCGTTTCGAAACCTACTCTGTAACACAAAATTCGAATCATCGGATCGAAGAATGAATGATTCGAATATATCGGCAATCCGAACATTTACAGAGTAGGTACATTCGTATCGTCACAAACTTCGTTCGTCCGAAGTTTCGAACTTCGTTTCGGATGAATATAGTAGGGCCCCTTATCCACATTACCGAACGCCCGTGGTCGGCATGCTCTTGATTGTCGTAAGCACTTAATGGAACGCACCCTATGTTTATGGAAAAACATGATGCACATTGACTTTTTTTTCTCACGGTCATCTTTTTGAAACTCCAAATGTACTGAAGGGCCTATCCATAGTTTTAAAACCAATGATGATGCAATCAATTTTGCAGGCACATTCGTGCCGAACAAAATACTATTACAAAAAAGTATGTTTCAGAAAGTTAAAAACTTACCTAAAACTGTCTACCATCTTCTTAGCAACATCCGTAAGCTCGTGTCGTGGGAATTTCTTTCCTCTAAAAACATTGGAATAATACAATATTAAAAAATAAACTAGTTACTATGTGAACTTCGTTTTCAAGGTTGGACACATCATTCTGTACAAGGTTTTTAGTTTGCATAATCTCGGACATTACAATTTTCGACTATAAAAATTGCTTTTATAATACTTTAAGACGGATATGAAGTCGCGGCAATGGCATATCAATATTTTTATCTTTTTAGTAATACAGGCGTTATATTTCGTATACGGGTTGTACTATATTTATATTTATCTGTATTACAGAAATCATAGCTAAGGGCTGTGCCAATCGTTCGTAATACTATTGTTGCAAAAGCATTCAGACTATATCGCATTCCATGTATCATAATATTACCTACACAATTTAGTTTCAGTTGAGGCAGAAATGGCAACAACGCAACTGCCGCGACGCCTACGTAATCATATTCTCTTCACAGAATGCTGCAACTCAAATTGCAAATACTCAGTTGCCTGAGATTTGACTGGCACTATGCAATCACTAGTTAGAAGTTGGTATGCTAATAAGTAATATCAATATTATACAGAGTATATGCAGACTGCGACTGGAAACGAAGCTGGGTTGTAGTTTTAGTGACTAGGTACAATACAAAAAAAACCATAAAAAATGTGAAAATTTTTTTCATGATGTTTTAAATATGATTATGTTTGGGTATTAAATCTGTAATAATAAAATAATGTACATTATTATTTTAGGAAAAACTATCAAAAGCAAAAGCAAATATCTCTTTTTTTACAATAATTTTAGTTGCATTGTATCTGAAGTAACTAAAAGTATCATCTGGCTTCGTTTTCGGTAGCAGTCTACATATACCGTATATTTAATTTTCTTCTACCAACAGCTAAAAGAAAATTCTAAAATCTTCTTTCGAACAAGAAGAAAATCGAATATTAACTATGAAAAATCAATCAATGTCATGATTAACAATATCAGAAAGCCATCAATTCAATGGTCATTAGCTAAACCTTACAATTTCTAAAAACTAAGCATTGCCTAACGGCCACATACAGAAATGTTTAGTGACAATTAGATTGTTTACTCTAAGTAATGATTTAATTACCATTAAGTCACTGAGTACAGCGATACAGAATATACATGAGAATTGAGACTCCAAAATTAAAGTAAAAATATTTTTTGGCATCTTTATTGATATGGAAATATACCTTAAAGCTTAAAGTATCTATAATATAGAGGAAGCGCTGGTACTTCAAAAATATAGATAAAATGTTAATAAGTGTTTTCTTTGTATTATTAAAAAAAACTATTATTTTCGGAAAAATACCTTTTTGTACAGTTCTGTAGCAATTAATGAAAGAAACTTAATCCAAACACTACGTTGTTGATATCGAGTACACTGACGTCACAGAGTTCGCGCCAAAACGGCGTTTAAATGCTTCGAAACTGATAGCAACTTTCGTTATTTTTTGTATTTTTTTGGTTCTTATTTTCATACTTATATTTTTTCCAGTAATATAGTAACATACAGAATCGAATAACATGCATATTCTCTATTAATTGCATATGTAAATGAATATCAATTGAGGTTCATGTGATTGTGACAAATTAATAAACTCAAGTGGTGGTAAATTGAAATAAATCTAAATCTAAGAAACCATTATGGTGGTAAATTTTCAATAAGGTGGATGTCATATTGGAAAAAAATTATAAAATTATATTAAATGTTAGAATGATAAAAAAAGATTGCACATTTTAACATATTGAATCCCGTATAAACTACCTCAGGCTAAATACATAGATTTACATTTTTATTAAAGATAAAAAAAAATACCAATGGTCAGTCCACATTATCATATTTTCATGTATCATATATTTGTGCAGAAATAGATGATTATGATTATTACATACACTTTCTTGTAAAATAATGTAATAAATAACAATATAAGCATAATAAAATAAATATAAGCATAATGTAACTCAAAAAGTAGAATAACTGAGAAAGTAACTCACTTCAACAACTGGTGAGCTGCAATGTACCAGTCCACCATATGCTTGGTCTTCTCCTCAATGCTCATGACAGGGTCACATTCTATTGGCTTGTAAATACCTGCTAGCCTGCAGTCCTCATCCTTGTAGTGTTGCGGTATAGATGGACATTCTCTAAACATACCTGGTGTGACAACAATGAATTCATACATAGGACCCATAACTGAGTTGATACCTATTGACTTGTCATAAGAGCTCTTTAATTGCCTATATACCAATAAATACATTTCATTTCTGTACGGATCAATTTAATAATATCATTGTATTTTATTTTGCTGGCATTGCACAAAAATTATATATCATGTGCAAAAACTATTTGTGAATTTATATACAATGAAATTATTGATCTAGATAAAAAAAAAACACCATCTTGATGGATGATTCATTGTTTTACCATCACAATGGATCACTAATAAGTTAGACTCCATAATTATTATTTTTGTTTATATCTTCTTTAACTGAAATAGTCAAAGAAATGACTAACTTATTCAATTACATAATATCATAGACTCCTTAGTAACAATGTAATTATAAACAGTAAATAGTTGTTCATTATTGAGTAGTACTTCATATTGATTTTTAAATAAAAGTTTATAAGATTTTAAATCAGTTATCACTTCGGTGAATTAAATTGATGCATATATATTACAATTTCTGCAACAGACAGCAACAGGAAAAGCAGCAATAGGATAAGATACAATACTGGATACATACCAAAGCTAGTGAGAACAGTTTTGCCATTGTCCAAAGTATGTCTTGTTAGCGTATGATCGAAGTCTGTGACTATCTGCAGCTTGGCGGGACCGTCTTTTAACATCTTATTCAGTTTTTCCAATAGTTCAGTTTCATTTCTGAGGTGCACAGTCGGTTTCGTAAACTCTGGTATTTCTTGTACACTCGATAAAACCTTCATGGCTGTAAAATCGATAAATAATGTAACCGAAACATTGAAAATAGAATAACTTGGGAGGAATTCTCTAAATTGCATGTAGCAAAATGATAGTGAACACGAAACTAAATGAAACAACATATGTTTTGTCAACTCACTTAATTGTAGATCAATAGTCTTAACGTCTTTTGCAATTTCTCACTGCTTTCAACTTGATGTGCAAATCCCAGCGTATACCAACAAAGTATTATCTTATTATTTTTTAACGCAATTATGAATAGGTACCTATTTCACGTCCCACGTACAACCTTGATCCAAGGAAAAAGAAAACTGCCATCACAACTGCCACAATCATAAAAGAATTGAAACCACAGACTATTAAACCAAAAACTGCATGAAATGTCAAACTGTGGCGTTATCTGTCAATCGGAGTAAACAAATCTGCACAGTCAAAGAATTTCGGATTATTCATTGGTTAATCTCGTTTGTTAAGTTTGTTTAGTTTGCTTATTAGTTTAGTTGTTAAATTTTTAAAATGCCTCATTGTTGTGTTAAAGGATTCGAGTCGAGTTCAAGCAAAAAGGACCCTAACATTTCTTTTCATAGGTTAGTAACTGTTTTTACGAAATACTAACAAATATGTGCTAAATTTACATTTTGGGTTTATTTTTATCATTTATAAATGTATTTGGATCTTGTTGATTAAGTTTTAGACTCTTCTAGGCGTTATTTATACAAGTAGTGTAAATAACAACCTCATTGTTTGTTTACACACAAGTTTAGAGATGAGTGGATTCGATACGAAATTATTCATATCGATATTATCATTTTTAAATATTTTGATCTTTATTTTTCAAAAAAAGAAAAAAATAGTTTATATTTAAATATATATTCAGACCGACAAACAAAGTGAAATTAAAAATATTTTTAGATTCCCTATAAACATATAAACCAGGACAAAATGGATACAAAAAATTGGAAGCTATTGGAACCCTGCAATAAATACATTTATTTGTTCATTACATTTTGAAAAAGAAAACAGCTTTCCAACAATATTCCCGGTAAGTGAAATTGTAGTAATTATGATATTTTACCTAATAATCCTATTAATAATACAACTGTTAATCAATAACAAAGATGACATGCAAGATAATTTGGACAATTTGGTAATAATTTGGTTGATAATTTGGTAGTCTATTGTCTAATGTTCTGGAGAACCTTTTAATGAACAGAAATAGTTTTATATTTTATTATTAATTATTATAATTGTTTATCTTAACCAACACTTTCATATTCATTGATTGAATTCTAAGTGAGACATAATGATTTTCCTCAGTCAAATAATAGCAATAAAAATCTACCTATGTTATTTTATTTTATTTGGTATGTATTAAATATCCTGATAGGTATTTTTGATTTTAGCAAAGAATGGTGCAACGTAATAATGAACGAAATGTATTAGATGCAACTGGGTGTTTGTCTCGACAGGTATAACCTTGTAACGGTTGTAACATGTAAATTAGTATTAGTTGGTCATATGTTTACATTATGGCGACTAAAAAAGTAACGATAATTGTAAAGTATAAGTATATTTTTAGGAATATCAAGAAATAATTACCTCCAACCGTCACATACATAGTCTGACCCCACATTAAGATCAAAATGTTTAATACATCATATTACTATTGTTTATGTAGCAGTTGCATTTTTATTAGTTTTGTTATTTATCATAATATTAATATTTATACATACATAAACTCACGCCTTTTTCCCAGAATGGGTAGGCAGAGGTGCAACCAGGACACCCACATTTCAGCCTCCGTGGCGCAGGCGGTAAGACGCCGTTTGTGAATCGAGAGGCCGCGGGCTCGATCCCCGCACCGAGAGAAATGTTTGTGCGGCCCACAAATATTTCTCTCGGGTCTGTGTGTTTGTGAGACCGAAAAGTCACTCGTAGTTCCTGATACCCACGACACAAGACTCGATCTTAATGTGGGGTCAGGACTATGTATGTGACTGTTGGGTGTTATTTATTTATTTATTTATTTCGCCTTGTATGTTCCGTCCTACGATGTTGTGGGTGGCGAGCCTATCGCAATATTGGGCACAAATTCCTGACTGAGCTGATAATGAATAGAAAAATCCGATATCACTTTGCGCGACCCGGGATTCGAACTCGAGACCTCAGCTTTGTAACCGTACCATAATACAACTACGCCACTGAGGCAGTCAATATTTATACATAAATTAAAATCTATAGTCCACATTATTCACCGCTTGTATGTTTATGTATGTATGTACCTTATGTTTTTTTTTTGTTTGATTGAATTATTCGAAAAATATTTTATTCTAGTGCTGATTTCCTGCCTTCGTTCGCGATGACCGCTACAATTCCTTTATTCAAAATCAAAATCAAAATATTCTTTATAGTTTAAGTTCATTTCATTTGGCGATCTAGTGTTGTTACATAGTTTATTAAGTCTTTTAATTATTTTTATTTTTTTCGAGTTTCATATTTTTTTATATAAAGCAGCTGTTAAATAAATAATTGTCGAAAGAGACTGACTTCTGTTATACAGGGCTTCCTAGTTCAGGAGTCAGGGTGTTATTATGTTGTAAACATGTTGTAATGAAATAAAGATTTATTATTATTATTATTATTTATTCAAATAGTCTTTCAAAAGATCTTTTGGATTGTTCATTTCTGCTACCACTGCTTCGGAACGTGTTGTAGCTGTGAAGAAGAAGTGGCGCAAGAAACTTCGTCAGCAACACGAACTGTCTTCTTTTTTCTTTTTTTTATATCGCCATTTAAAATTACAATAGTTCATATCACAGAACACAATAATGTCAGTTTATTTAGTTAATTGTTTAATTTCTATTTTTACATTTTAATTGTTAATTTTGTGTAGATATTTTATTTCTATTTATATATTTAAGTTGTTAGTTTAGTGTACATATTTTCATTGTTGTTTGCTAAATGTCTGTTTTTTTTTAGATTTTAGTTATAATTTGGCAAAAGAAATATTGACATGGTGAAAATTGGTGCTTAAGGAAAAAAGTGTGGTATATTCGAAGTCGCAACCGAATATAAGATAAGAACATGTATTTAGGTAGAAGTGGATGTTTCTTCTTTTTATTGCAATGAATGGGGAGACGAGCATGCCGTACGTCTGATAATAAGCGATACGACCGCTCATGAACAGTAGCAAAACCAAACAACACCTTCAATTACAAATGCATTGCTTGACATTCCACTACGAATCCCAGGGCACACCTCTGACTTTTCGAAGTCATGTGTGTACTGATAGTCTATCACCACGCACTAAAACGGTGAAGGAAAACATCGTGAGGAAACCTGCATACCATAGCGATTGATAAAAAAAAATCTATGGTATGTAAGTCCGCCAACCCGCACTAGGCCAGCGTGGTGGACTATATGGCCTAACCACTCTCAATCGTACTGTCGATTGTAGAGGAGGCCCGTGCCCTGCAGTGGGGCGTATATGGGCTGATACAGATACAGTACAAATTAAAAAAAATGTCAATGACTTATGTAGAGTTATGTTCACTGGTTGTAGGTCTCTCATATGTGAGAGGCCGCCTGAGTAGGTAGCACCGCAAGGTCTCTTCTCCCGCCAAACAGTAGTGCAAAATGGACTGTTGTGTTTCAGATTAAAATACAACGTTGATGCGACCGATGGGCATTTCTTTAAACTGCATATACTAGGTACTATTTTGAAGCTCTGTACAAAAATCAATTAAATAGGAGCAGTAGTTTAGTCATAAATGATTTTTTAAGTTTTTGCCCCATTTGAACACGATGTAGCTTTTCTTACAGCTGATTACGCCTAACGCATGGTCATTCACCTTAAAACGATAGATCATACTAAAATCTGCGCGTTGTTGCGGCTCTTAAACAAGTCACACAATAATGAGTACACGACAATAACACGCGCCGCGCGCGACGTTGCCAATTTGTTATCTATTCGTATCTACAGGTCAATGAAATTAATTTACACAGGTGATAGCGTTTTACTCTTATTTGGAAGCTATTTACTTTGTTTGAAACAAACAAAATCTCATTTTTGGTATTATTAATTTTTGTGCCGTGTCGAATTCATACCAAGGACGTATAGCATACCTACATAGTGTAACTTAATGCCCATCGGTCGCATCAACGTTGTTAGTCCATTGAAATGTTATTTAATATGGACCGAATATTCCATTTTTTAGAGGACGCAATTTTATTTTTAGGACATGTTTGGGAGGTCAATAGAAGTTTAACCTCAAGTTTGTGGGGTCACCACCCTTGTCCCCCGGCCGCCATCTTGGAAAAAGAGGTGAAAACACTTTTTTCGCGATAACTCGGAAACTATGCGTCTTACAAAAAAATTGTAAGGACATAATTTGTAGCAAATTGTTTTGTCTACAAATATGTTTATATAACTTTTTGCCCTAAATTAAAAATTATAGAAGCTATAAGCAAAAAAGTGAAGAAGAAATTTCTTAAGGGAAATCATCCCATTTCTCTTAAAAGTAGACTCGTCGACTTGTATCTTACCAATTCTCACATACGGAGCTCAATCCTGGTCTTTGACCGAACTATAGAGGTTCAGGCTCGGGGTTTGTCAAAGAGCTATGGAGCCCAGCATGCTAGGCGTAGCACGCATGGACAGAGTGCCCAATAACATTTTGCGCTCCATAACCAGAGTCAAGAATGTTGCACAGAAATCGGCTAGACTAAAGTGGGATTGGGCGGGTCACGTCACCCCGATGCACCTAAAGAGGTGGGAAAAAATTGCCACTCAATAGGTGCCTAAGGATGGCGAGAGGCCACGCGGCAGGCTTCGGAAAAGGTGGCGCGACGATCTCGACCAATTTAGCAGCACTTGGATGGCATCAGCAACTGATAAGGATAACTGGAAGGAGTTGAGGGAGACCTTTGCCCAGTAGTGGGACAGAATAAGTTAATAAAAATAAAAAAATAAAAAAGTGAGATTTTTTTTATAAAAAGTTATAGAACAAGAAAATTTTTATAAAAATTTACTCCCATTTTTGCTTATAACTTCTTTAATTTTTAATTTAGGGCCAAAAGTTATATAAGCATATTTTTATAGCTACAAATTATGTTATACAATTTTTTTTTGTAAGACGTATAGTTTCCGTGATATCGCGAAAAAAGTGTTTTCACCCCTTTTTCCAAGATGGCGGCCGGGGGACAAGGGTGGCGACCCCACAAACTTTAGGTTAAGCTTCTATTGGGATATGTGTGGGGGGTCCCACACATATCCCAAAAATAAAATTGCGTCCTCTAAAAAATGCAAAGCTCATGTAAAATTTCAATGGACTATGTATATTATAGCCAGATTAACAACTGGACATATTGAGATTTTGCATCTTATTCTTCAGGATGGCGAGCGAAGTGGCATGCCAAGCATTTTTTTTGTAATTCAAAGTGATTTCTCTACAATAATATGCACGTTTTATACACATATACCTTCCTTTTGAATCACCATATGACCTATCTATCAAAAAAACCCGAATCAAAATCCGTTGCGTAATTTAAAGATTTAAGCATACAAAGGAACATAGGGACAGAGAAAGCTACTTTGTTTTATACTATGTACTGATGAGATCCTAATTCCGCCATATATTTCTTTAAACATTTAATATTACATGTCACATGCCTTATAGATGAAATCCGAATGCCTACGTTGAAAATAATATATACTTGTTTCAGGGACTCGGGAATTGGAGCATGATTGGAGCTACAACAACTACATCTATTCTCATGAAGCCTAGCAGAATGAACCAATAAACGCAAATTCACACATTTTTGCGGCCATTTCATGTTCTGTTTTCATAGTGCCGCTGTTCCACCTGCGGAAATGCTACATGGCTAACTCCTTTCAATCGCGCTCTGGATAATAGCCACTCAAACGTCCCGACCTCCAATTTTGACGTAAGCTGTCATTATTATAGGAAAATACACTACTATACTGTTTCCATTCGTTTATTTTATTTTTGACAGTTCACGCCTATAAAGTACGACATTACAGTAGAACAATATTTTGAAATAAAAGTAGATACTTTCTTGACGGGTAACGCCCACTTACCCCCAAATACTGGATAGCTACTCAGCCACCGGACTCATTTGATATGACGTTATTTTGAGGTTCTGTTAAATTTCGAAATGAAATACTGGATAGCCATTTAGCTCATAAATCGGTCTACTCAGCAAACATCCAGCTAAATTTCCACAGATTAACGAAAAGTTTGTTTTCAGTTACAATTTTTATTGTATAAATATAAACGTTCCATTTGACGCAATATTCTTCATACATGATTTCCCTAAATTGGAAATTTAACCCTTTATATTTAATATGAGGAATCATTGTAACGTTTTTACTTTTGTTACGATTATGTTTAAAGCTATATTATATATTGCCATGTTATTATTTTAAAAATCTGTTAATAAAATCATGTGGGTGAAAAAACTTATGTCCCTATATCCGTAGCGAGTTTATTAAAAATATTATGATGTTTGTTTATTTTATTTATTGTTTACAATTGCACTCGGTTTTAAAGTTAGTTTTTGGAATATCTTTTCAATAAATAGGTATATAAAATACCAAACAACGGCTGCAGAACCACCTAAGTACCAAATGGAGAAGACTATGTAAATAAATACGATATGAGAAAGAAGCTGTGCTGGATATTATAAACAGGTAAGTATACACGTATTCCTCTAAGTTTTAACGAATTTATATGATAATTAACTATTTAATATATAATATGAATCGATTATTCACACATTTTAAATCATCATCATCATCTACAGCCTGTAGGATCCCACTGCTGGGTACCTATAGGCTTCTCTCATATTATGCCTCCTATATATTATCTCCTCCTCATATAGTAGTATTATGTAATAAACATGGAAAATAAAGTATGGTACAATGTGTATAACTATAAATAATCCTTTGTTTTAGGAGCTGGAGTGGAGTACATAAATATTCAATATTAAATAAGTAAGCTCAACAAATATATATAAAAATAAAAAGAGATATATAAAATTATGACATACTTTAACTTAAACACTTTTGCAGGTAACGCTATAGAAATCATGCATACAACAAATCATTTGGACAATACACACCCTTTTGAAATGAGAATGTAATATAAAAATATACAAAAAAGAATGAGACAAATTGTGTCAAGGAAGAAATATTTGCATCAGAAAACTGTGTTTTAAATCAAAGTTGAAGAATGTTATGAATTTTAATTAATATGTAATACATAAAATAAATTGTTTATTTCACCTATTTTCATTGTTAAAAAATGACATATTATATTTCTATTGTACATTTTTAATAGTACATTTATCAATTTAGTTTTAAATTAATGTTAAAATAATTGTTATTATTTTGTGTTTATAAAGGAATATAGATATAAATGTAAGACAGATCTAAAGAAATGTAGATAATAAAAAAAATATAATATGTACTAATGCTGTTATTAAAATATACTACAATAAAACATAACTCATTTTTATTTGTATTCATTCCATGGTAATTCAATAAAATGCACTGTACGGTTTAAAATATGTATTTATTATATTATTCCTTGTTGCAACATTTTCATTGGTTATACTATGTGGAGCTGGTGGAAATGATTCAGAAAGATCAATCTCCAATATATGATCATTCTGGGAACATGCTATATTATGTAACACAGCACATGCCTCTATAATAGTAAGCTAATTTTCAAAAACTTATAGCCCAACTTGCAGACAAGAAGATCTTTGTTGTAAAACCAAAGACCCTCTCCACTGGGTTTCTTGTTTTAGTATGGTCTTGATTGTAAGCTTCTTCAGTCTCCCCTTTCCAGAAATGCACATAAAGGAGAATCATCGAAATTTTTACTATCATGCACCGCGCCTGGCCATCGGCCTATAATGTTTCTTATCCTCAAGTTAGGGTCGCAGACTGCTTGCACATTTATAGAAAAATGGCCTTTTCTGTTTCTAAATGTTTCTGCTTGTGGTCCTCCTAAAAACAAGATAATAAAAATTAGAGCTCTAGCAAATATTCTTATTTCAAACTACAAATAATTTTATGTAAATTGAAAAAATATATTCATAAAATTGAATTCTTTATAGGAAACTACTATTGTAGTTGAACATTGTTCCAGTATATACTGAATAGCTACAATCAGTACAAATCATTGTATGATTAATTATATTATATTATATATTTAGCCCTACAACTATTTAGAGAGCTTGGTTATATGGGGTACAGTGGGCTGGGGAAGAGCCAATTACCTGCTAAATGTTTTGATTCCAACAAGCATATATATATAAATTATTAATTGTGTAGAAATCATTTAGAGTGTGCCTTTATACTGTGCATAATATATTATTCTATTCTATGATTAATAATATAATATTATGTACAGTAAAAAGGGATACTCTAAATGATTACTACACAATATAAAATACGCTAGGCATTTTAGAAGCACATTTAGTTAAAATAGGATAAGAAAACATATATTTGTGTACATGTAAAAGCTTAATAGTTATGTATACATTATTATAAGTAGAAATTACCTGGAGATTTGATCCTTATATGTATGAAATTTATAACTTCAATCACTCCTGCGATCGCATAGAAATCATTCGCAATATGGCATTGTTGTTGTTAGTTGGGAATTTTCGATTTTGTAGTTTAACTAACTCTGCTGCAACTTTGTGTTGTACAGTCGGCTGTTCCACATGAAATACATCTCCAATAATCTTCTGGTAACTGCCTGTCGTAGAATATCATAAAGCAAGTAACAGTTGGTCGCAAGTTTTTATCAATCGACTTCTATTTGTAGTGGGTTCTATTTTGTCTCCAGCAAGGAACACAGATGCAGAACAGTTTCTTTCTTCAGGCGGAACCTCACTTTGTTTGAATGTTTTCTTCTTTGTATTTGTCAAAAGCATTGATTTTTTTCTTGATTGACTCGCCTTGATGAAGCTATATCGTCATCAGACAGCGATGAAACCGACGCGAGAGTCATTTTAGTAAATTTTATGTAGAATTGATAAAGTTAAGAGTGGTCGCAGGCGGCCTTAAGACGACGGCTGCTTAAAACTAGAAATTCTTAAAAAATTGACTGTTTGACAGCTGTCAAACTCTTAAGTTGCTTTCGAGAATACGAATCGGATGAATAATGCCCCATTAAATATTTAATTCTTAAGTGGTTTAATCGAAGTTATATTTAACTGGAATCAATTTAACAGGTCATTAGAGCTAGTTAATCGGAGTTAAAAGTTAATTGGCTTTCCAGTATTTGGGCATTAGAGTTGTGCCATTCGTAACGAATGACCACAGATAACAAAAACGATTTTGAATAGAATCAATCAATCGGAATCATTTGAAATAAAATTACATTAAAATGCTAATGAAAACAGTTAAACGTAATATAGTACCCAATATTAGGATCGAATGTATTTGCTGCAAATTAATTAATATGAATAAAGGTATACGTATTGAAGTGACTTTTAATAAGAGTTTAATTTAAAATAATTACAATGATTACAACGAAAATAAATGTTTAGTACCTACTTGTAATAAACAGTTAAACCATGTTGGAATTCATAGTACTTTAAGGATTAAATAATTAAAACAACTAAAAGGTAATTTGTTAATATTTTTATTTATAAACAATCGTCTGTTTCGTCGGAATCGGCGTCGTCGTCACTCGTATCCCCAGTAACACTAATTATTAATGAGTGCATGGGTAAGTTGTCAAATGCGACATCGCGATCCCAATCAGACATTATTTCTTTCTTCGTCTTATCTACGACACTCGCCCAGTTATGAGGCGTCACATTTTCACACGCATTTTTAAGCAACTCCAGCATTTTGTTTGCGGTGAAAGGAGGAGTTGTATTTATTCTCGCAGCATATCCTTTCACTTGCGCCCATATTAGCTCTATGGCATTATACTGGCAATGAAATGGAGGAATTCTAAGGACGGTGTGCCCATGTTCTGCAGCCATTTCATCTATAACGTATCGTTTAGGCTGCTTCCTCATTTTTAATATTTTAAGTAACTCTACTTTTAATAGGGACTCGTCCACCTCCTCGCCATTGTTACGGAGCCAGTTTATTATTTCATTTTTTTTACTGGCTTGCGTTGGCATTTTGTTAATTTGCCGAGAGTGATAGGACGCATTATCTATAAATATTGTTGATGGCTGTTCGAGTGACAATAACATTTCCCGAAACCATTTTTCATATACTTCGGAATTCATTTCTTCGTGGTAATCCCCTGTTTTCTTTGATTTAAAAGCTAACATAGCATCTTGCACAAATCCTTTTGCGGTTCCTGCATGACAAATTATAATTCTTTCACCTTTTCCCATTGGCACTGCGGTCGAGGAGCTAGCAGTGTTGTCAGTCCAAGTTTTTGATACCGTGTGATTCGCATTGAGCCAAGTTTCATCGGTGAAAACAACATTCGACCAGTCTTCTATTTTTTTAGCTTGTCTTAAAAATTCGCATCGATATAAAGCAACATCATTGCGTTCCATCAATATTTTTCTTTTGTCACATTTTTTGTATTGGAATCCAATCCTATTCAATACCTTCGCCAAAGAAGACTTTTGACCACGGAACAAGCCACTAGTTTTCAGAGATTGTACTAGGTTATGTAAAGTAGGAATCTCTTTTCTTTGGTAATAATCGTATATATGACGACGAATAGCATCACCATCAAAACTGTCAATTGCTGTCACTTTAAAGGGCTGACGTTTTTTCTTAGGTGTAGATGGCTTGTTTTGTTCCATGCCACTACTGCCGTAGCCTTCTTTAATTATTTTTGAAACTGTTGGAGCAGCAATACCTAATGCTGCTGAAACACGGTCTCTGATTTGAGTCACTGGTATAAGAGGTCCACCATTACGGCTTTCCCTTTCAAAGTACTCATGAAGTCGCAACACAAACTCCCTTGTTTGTCCTTTAAGCACCTTTCCTTTAGGCATTTTGAAAGTGATGAAGGCAGGTACGATGTTCTCAATTCAACCAAATGTAGGAATTCACGGGTAAAACAATACGGAGGAATATAAATACTCAACTCGACGTATGAAAAATGTGAATTAAAATTCAGCGAACGGAAAACACTAGCACGGGCGCGGGCGTCTCGTTGTGAGTGACCACAAAATGGCGGCGCGCGTCACCTGTCTGCCCAGTGTTGCCGTTTCACAATTTGTTTTTAACAACATTACTATTGCCGACGGAAGTGATAAGAATATTAACTTAACATGAGTAAATGGTTTATTTTAATATAATTATTAAATCAAGTAACTTAAATATCCCTGAAGTTTTATAAAACAATGCATGGAGCAAAAAATAAAATATGTATTAAATCGATTAAAACTTGTTCAAAAATAAAATCGTTTGTTATAAAAAATTGATTCGATAACGCATCAGGCCATCACTATTTGATTCAGTACTCGATGTGTCAAAAATAAAATAAACGAATGGAAACAGTTTAATGAAAAAGCGTCCTAAATTCAAAATATAATAGAAGAGATTCCCTCCCTTCAGTGGGACCACAGAATACTAAACTAACAGAAGTCAAGCTCCATACAAAGCGCACTAAATCAACGCACACATAGCCAGCGTTCACCGACACGATATTTCAAATCAGTCGAGACCACTGCGAGCGCGAGTGTCACCCGTGGTCACCCGCTTCGGGCACGCAAATAGATGAGATGTTTTGTGCAAAGATGGAGCAATTGAATAAAAGTTATTACACTTGTATATAAAACACAAGATTATAATCATTGAATATAAATTTCATTTAAAAAAACATACAAAAACAATAAAAAAAATAATTTAGAATAATGATAACATAATAACATACACATTCTTAGCGAGTTCATAAATAAAATTAAAATTTATTTATTGTATTATTGTGTTTCATATATTTTATTTAAAAATTCAAGCAAACGATACGAGTGCTATTAACACGATACGTGTTTTCGCATAAGCCAGAGTTAACAACCCTTGCGCGAACGCCGAGCGAGTGTGTGGCAACAAAAGTGAAGTACATACCAAGAAGCTTATCTTTTATACCCAAATGGAGATTGCATTCCGTACATAAAAGTGAAGCACAAAAATTTCACCTTGAATGAAATCGCTGTTTTCTGCTATCCTTTTCTTTAGAGTGACAATGTTTTTTTTTTTAACCAAGACATACCAAATAAGTATGGAATCGAATCACATAAATATTTATCTTTATACATAATTCTGTTTAAATTCACCATGATAATTGATAATACCAGCTAGAAATAAGTTTAAACATAAGTTTAAATATATATAGCGAAATGTCGGACGCCCGCCTACAAGGTGGACGGACGATCTGGCTAAGGTTGCAGGAAGTCGCTGGATGCAGGCCGCTTCCAACAGGTCATTGTGGAGATCCTTGGGGGAGGCCTATGTTCAGCAGTGGACTTCCTGTGGCTGATATGATGATGATGATGATGATGATAAGATATGTAAATGTGAGTCTGGACAAGCAGGCCGTAAAAATATAGTGTTGAATGAACAAGGTTTAATAAAATGGTGAAGGAAAAAATCGTGAAGAAACCTGCATACAATAGCCATTTATAAGTTTTTAATGGTATGATTGTTTGGAACTGTGCTGAATCTTTATTACTGCCACTTACTATTTTATATAAACGCTCAATATCTGAGGGCATTATGCCGAGTATATGGAAATCAGCATTTATAACACCGGTGCATAAAAGTGGCAGTAGAAATGATGTAAAAAATTACAGGCCTATTTCCAAATTATGCGTTTTTGCGAAATTATTAGAACGAATCGTCTACACTCAATTATATAATGCAATTTCTTCTTTCTTTATAGATGAGCAGCATGGCTTTATTAGGAACTGGTCTACCACATCTAACCTTTTATCCGTTATAGACTACATCATCAAACATGGATTCTGGCGGACAAGTAGATGCTATTTTTACTGATTACAGTAAGGCGTTTGACAGGATTGATCACGTTATTCTTTTAAAAAAGCTCCTTTCCGCGGGAATCCATGGTAACTTATATAGATGGTTTGTTTCTTATATTGAAAATCGTACACAAGCAGTAGTGGTCAATGGTTTCTCCTCTTCATGGTTTAATATATCTTCGGGTGTTCCGCAGGGATCTCTGTTGGGCCCCCTACTTTTTAATATTTTCATCAATAACGTCAAATCTTGTTTTCAAAATTGTTACTTTCTTCTTTACGCTGATGACATGAAAATATTTCGGAAAATTGATAGCCCGAACGATTCTTTGCTCTTACAGAACGACCTAAATCGTTTTCAATGTTACTGTTCTCTTAATAAGCTTGATTTAAATGTTATTTTGTCACATTTACGCGCAAGTTTAAGCCATTAAAAAACAAATATTTTATATTAGGACGAGAGTTACAGCAAGTAGATGTAGTGCGTGATCTGGGTATCTTACATGATTCTAAATTGACATACGTAAAACACATCGACCATATTGCCAAAAAAGCTAGGAAGGCTCTGGGTTTCTTGATCAGGTCAAGCTCGGAATTTACAAGTATAAAGTGATTAAGATCGTTTATTGTTGTTTGGTACGAAGTAGTCTCGAGTATAGTTCCCAAGTTTGGAATCCCCATTACAACATTCATAAGTAAGCGACTCGAGTCAATTCAGAAGAAAGTTTTTACGGTTTCTGCAATTTAAAGACAAGTGCTACGACCCCGCCTATGACATAAGGTGCCGCAGACATCATATTTTACCTTTATATGCACGTAGGAACATTGCAGACATTGTTCTTCTAAGTAAAATAGCTCTTTTCTAGTAGAAATAGACTCCTCATATCTTCTCTCAAAAATACTCTTAAAAGTACCGCTTAGGACAATTAGATCGCCCGCAATTTTAGCTATACCACATATGACTTCAATCTATGGACAGAACTCATTTTTTGGTTAGAGTGGCAAAGAAATTTAACGAATTAATTAACATTTCCTGGGGTCTGGACTTATTTCATTCTAAGCCTTGTATCATAAAAAATAAGTTAGTGCAATATTGGTTTAATGGTTCTCTAACTGACGGTAATGATTAACAACTTATTTATACCCCTGTAATCTAGATGTATAAGTTTAGTTTGATGTAATGGTTTTTTTTATTTAGTTGTAATGTATATTCATTGTTTAACTGTTTTATTAACTGTTGATTGTTTTTCTTTAATATTTTTACATAAATAAGCAAGCTTTATATATTTACATACTTGCGAAAACATGTTATGTGTTAATAGCCTATTCCTAGTTAATAAGTCTTATTGTAATATTACTATTAACGCTTTGTTTTCCGAATAAAAATAAAATAAAATAATATAGTCCGCCTACTCGCTTTTGGCCAGCGAGCTGTAATATATGGTCTAGCGATTCTAAATCGTAGTCTCGATTGTAGAGGAGGCCCTTGCCCTGCAGTGGGACGTCTTTGGGGTGATACAGTACAGTACAGTAAACGGAGCCAACTATGCTATTACAGCTGAGACTGTCCCGCCCTCACACCCACCACTGTAACTCCTGTGAGCCAGGATCAACAGTGGCACGCAAAGTAATGACACCGAGCATTGAAGCTCGGCGAGTCTCCGGGAATGTCTAACTTGTCTTTAACCCGCAACGAAATTAATCAGAAAGTTAAATTAATAGGAGGAGTTGGAAATAAATTATTGTCCACTTCCCTCCGTGCAAAGCGGGTGACAAAACATTGAATTGAAGAGGTAAATAACCTCGCAAAAAGACTTTCACAGCCGGAGAAGCCAGCTGTGAAGCACCACGGATCAAATTATTATTACATTTAAATGGGACCTATTATGTGAACTGTTATGCTTGAATCCAGTAATAGGTATGGCAAAAACGCCGGAAAGCACGGAAGTTCTTTCTAGTCTCTACAAGGTCCATGTAGTATACAACTCCAGATGATATTTGCATACTATCTAGCATGGTTTTACGCTCATTATGCCAAAGACTACACTCCCAAATTATATGATGCGCGGACTGCTCATACTCGCAATTAGGTGTTGAACATGGACACGAGGCGACGCAACAAGCTTAAAAGAGTATAGTTTAGACTTAAAGTTACCATGGCCCGTGAGAAATTGTGATACGCAATAATCGACATCTAGCCATGTCTTTGTTAAACGATCACGTACGCAAGGCAAAAATTGGTATAGATTCCGGCCCTTCAAAGATACCTCCCATCTATTTTGCCATTCATCTAATAGTTCGCTATATACCACTGAAACCGGTTTAAATAATCTGTCAACTTTTAAAAGTTCACGTGCGGTGAAAAACCTTTTATCCATATTCTCTCTATTAGAGTAATACATCGCGGCGCGACGTTGCACCTCCAGGTCGACTGGAAGTACACCCGCTAGGACAGGCAAAGCTTCGGTACTAACAGTTCTATATGCCTTGCACAAGAATATCAACGCCAAACGTTGACTCTGGAGCAGTTTTCTTCGCACAGCACCGATAGTAGCCCTATCAGCCCATACGGGAGATCCATAACAGATACATCCTAAGTAAGTTGCTCCATAGATGATTTTTAGTGTATTGAAAGATAGCCCCCACGTTGATTTTGATATTCTTGTCAAAGCAAAAATGTTCCTTTTCGACTTTTCCCCGACGTTCTTAATATGTTCAAGAAAGGAAAAATTCCTTTCTAAAATTAAACCAAGATAACAAACCGATTCCTTTTTTTTAACATTAATATTATTAAATTTAATTCGCGGCTGTGATTTTAAAGTTCCTTTCAGAAGTAATTGGAACGTTTTTTGTGGTGCAAAGGTTAAGCGATTTCGATGGCCCCAATCACATATTAGTTTTAAACACGCGTCCGACATAATTTCTAATCCCGACCTACTATTTGACTCTATAAGCAAGAGGCAGTCGTCCGCATATCCGGTCAAAGAACACCCTGACGGCAAGGGAATTGCAAGAAAATCGTCGAACCCTAAATTCCACAAATAAGGACCTAAAACCGAACCTTGTGGACAGCCCATCGTAAGTGGTTTCGACACAGCATAGTGTCCAAGTTTAAGTTTTGTTGTTCCGTGCGAGAAATACGAGTAAATAAGTGAATATATATTTTTAAAGCAACCTCGTAATTTCAACTTAAGAAGCAGCATCGGCCACCAAGCGTTGTCGAAAGCACCGGATATGTCCAGGAAAATACCGAGTACATATTTGCGCGCCGATGTACTTACAGCTCTTCTAACCGATATTGCCGCGTCGATAGTTGACTTACCCGTGAAACTTTGGTCCACCCGGTAGCAATCGAGGGACGATAAGACGTTCTAAAAGTTTACCTAGAGACGGTAAGAGTGTAATAGGTCTATACGACTTAGGATCATGTGGAGATTTATCACCACCCTTGGGTATTATACGAATGAAACCGGTACGCCATACCCGCGGAAATACCCCTTCAGCAATACATCTGTTATAAACAGTGAGTAATGCATCGCCGGCCGATTTACACGCTTCTTTGATCATTTTATTAGTTATTTTATCGTCACCGGAAGCCTTGTTTAGGGGCAAAGCTCGTACAATTTCGCTAAATTCATCAAACGACGCGAGATTTGAATCGGAAGAGTTCGGTACCTCCATGGCCCACATCCTAATCTGCTTATGGTATTCTGTATCATTTTCAATATTATCATCCGGAATTAACGATTGTAACAGAGCCTCCGTTGTCTCCTCAATACCAGTTGTGAAGTTGTTGTAAATTTTTAAATTCTCAATATAAGCCAAATTGATTGACCTATTCACTTTAAATTCATGGTATAGAGGAGACCACGGACCCTCACTATCTAACCGGGCCACAATTTTACGTAACAAATTACCTTTCAATTTTTGGACGGCCGCTTTATAATGTGATCTGGCAACTCTCAGTTTATTTAAAGCAGATGTAATTGCTTCCCCTGTGACACAACGTCTCTTAAGCCCGTTGAAACGCCTACGCGCTCTGCGAAAAGTCCGACGTAGTTGGACCAGTAAGTCATTCCACCAATCGCACCTCCGAGTGTTAGTGATGGAACCTCGACCGATGGTAATGTCTGCGCAATATGTAAAAGTGTCCGACATAATCTCGGCACAGGTTTCAGCTGATAGATCATTGCGAGTGAAGTCCCCAGCATGCCGAGCAAATAGCGAGCTAAATAAATCCCAGTTAGCGCCTCTAGATTTATATCTAAAATTAAAATTATTCTGTACCGGACCCTGTGTCAATCTACACAATCAGGCGATGGTCACTACACGACGCGTCCGGCAGGACGCGCCACCTATCAATACGGACGTCTCCACTAGAAAGTGTGACGTCAATAGAAGATTCGCCCGTAGGGCTACTGTAAGTAGGTGGTGCATCGGGGGTGTTGTGTATTTCGAGATTCATGTCTGCAATGAAATCTTCTACCGCGCAACGTCGCTCGGTATCAGTGGAGCGATATTTGCCATACCAAAGGACAGATGACGCATTAACGTCAGCACCTATAATACTCTTATGTCCTGCGAGGGACCGCAAGACATAGCGGAGGTGATGCAGATGAGGACCTACAGGATCTGAGTATTGAAAATAACAGTTTTTTAAATCTTTTACAAGGCGCACACACTGACTTAAATTCCGGGTTCGATTTATGCGGGCAAGCCTTAGTTTCATGAGACTCAGCACAAATGGCGCACGTTGGTGTTTTAACTGTGCAAAATTTTTGAACGTGCCCGTAATATTGACAATTTAAGCAACGTACTACTTCTATGTCATCAATAAAACGGCAGGTGGCCCAATCAATGAAAAGTTTATCTTTTGTATTCATCAAATGTTTGCGAATCTCTGAGTCCAATTCTAATCCTATCCATTTACGACCGTTATCTAAAAGACGTCTGCGAGTTATTTTGACGGACTTTGAAAAGTCATCCTCCTTTATGGGCAATTCGTCCTTGATGTTTTGACGATATAATGCTGTTAAGAAAGCGCGGTCTTCCATGGAGGATGGCACGTCTTTAACTAAAATACGGGGGCGGCGACCCTTTGGTATTATTTATTACAGCTGCTAGTAACAATCATGCATACATACATAAACACGTTTCACCATATATTTTGCATTCCAAGATGTGATAAAGGGTGAGCCTTATTACCATATCGGGCACAACATCCTGACTCTGGGCTGATATCAGTAGAAAATCTAATATCACTTTGCCCGAGCCGGAATTTGAATCCAAGATTACAGTTTTGGAATCATTCTGTAGTACAACTGCGAGGCACCGAGACATTCTACGCCACTGAGGCAATAACAATGACAAAAGCACATATTTATTGCTTACCCTTATAATGCAGCATTTGCAAATTTCACATTTGGAGTATCAGTACATTTGGAGTTTCAAAAAGATGACCGTGAAAATCACGCTTAAATAAATATTGAATTATTTACGCCCGGCCTTTTAATTTATGACAACTATTCAAATACATAAAATAGTACACCATGATTAATAAGATATTCCGGTCTTTAAGAATTATAATCATCTTTAATAAAATATTCACAAGAAAATCTTGCAGATTAATAAATTTTTCCTATTAATGGTATTTTATTTAACCTCTTTTCCAGCCTATTCGGATCTTTAGGAAAACTGTAAAGAGAAATTAAACTACAGAATAATTTATACTCATTTTTAAGCAAAAATAAAATATAAATCACGGCTTGATTATATTGTGCACACCGCAGTGGAGTATCTCTGTGAAATACGGTAACATTTTGTAACTGTGTGTAACTTTTGTGGCTATTTGTTGAATGTTACTCAGCGCATCGGCACCTCCAATAACTTTTAGCAACAAGGACATCGAAAGGCATCTGTAACAATGACGTTTTTGATTTTTAACACATGTTGACTGTTTTTTAAAAGCTAGGTAACATACTTACCAAAATATGATCCTTGGCTAATTTAACCTAACACACTTAAGGATCCCTAAGTACTGTATTTGCAGTCGGTAAGATCATTCACGCAGTTTTAAATTAGAGAAAAATGATAGCGACACTACTTTTTCGGTATTTCGCATATTAATTTACGAATTTAAACGTTGTTCCAACTAAAATCAAGTAACTTCATGTTTCAAAAAACTTTTTGATAGCACTTCAGAAATGTTTCTGTTGTAAACACCTAACAAAAAAACGATATCAATTAATGACAGTTTTCACCTCCTCATAATTCAATAATTACTCTAATTGCAGCCAAAGGTTAAACTATGGTCACCCTAGTCTCTTTGTTTACAAAATATTCACAATATAAATAATCACGTTTACCTTTATGCTTATATGAAAAAAGTGTTCATGAATGATGCAAGACACATTAATCTCACAGTTCATATGTAAAATATCTATGTGTTTAGTACTTTTGTATAAATATTCACAATAATTATAACAATCGATTTACCTGTGTAATTTCACGGTAGATACTGGATGCCAAACATTTTTACAACTACACAATACACAACTCATTCAGGAAAATCACTACACACACTGAAAATACGTAAAAATGTTGAATTAAGTGAAATAACCGCAGAAAAGAACATTTACAAAATGACAACAGTAAATGACTTTGATAGTGAAGTTGTCATTTTGTTATAGTGTTGCCTAGCAATGTATGCGCAATGAGCAATTAAATGAGAAAATAATGTAAAACAAAAATATTAATAAAGTTAAGTAATCAACACCAAATCCTAATCGAATACGTAGTTTTTTAGGATATCATGACCATACAAACTTATGTAAACGTACAGGTCGAAAACATAACATTTTTATTTTAATTAGTTAATTAATAACATCAATACTTTGTGCTATTTGGGGAAATAATTCGTAAGCTTTGGCAACATAAGAACAGGATCGAAGACCATACCAAAGGTCAAATTTTTGTGCTTCACTTTTATGTACGGAATGCAATCTCCATTTGGATATAAGCTTCTTGGTACATACACAAGCTTGACTTCTGTAAGTATTCTGTGGTGGGACGTATGTATGGGATGCAGGTTTACTCACGATGTTTTCCCTACAGAGATAAAATAACACAACCAAATTGTTGAAAATACTCTATATTATTAGTTTTTTTTATAATTTTTCTTCTCACCACGAAGCATAATATACAAGATGTACAATAATGTTACTATTATGTCATACAAATAAATGATTCACCTTTCCAAAGATTATTGAATAAGGCATTATAATTGCCACAGTAAAAATATAATTATTAATTAGGAATTCACCAGGGCCGACTCCCATGGAATTATTATGTACTGTACGGTTTACTACTTCCTTATTACGATTTACAAAGATCACAAAAATAAACTTTAACCTTCAGAAATAGAGTTAATTTTGCATTGCCAATAGATGTACGAAAAGCGTTCAAGAAAAAAAACCCTATATAGTTTTGTCCCTCTTTCACACATGACCAATGTCACTGTCAATATACAAATGTATGACAAGGTTATTGATACATTCAACCTTCTCTTTCGAGAGCGGTTTTCAGCCCCTCTCAGCATATAAGTAGTGAGATAGTACCGATAATTCCATGGTCACATTATACATGCACAACAATCAATCTTATAAAAGGCAATTTTATGGAGATCAATTTTTTCCCAAATTTTTTATTGTTTACATATTACATAACACTTTTTTGTAACATACAACAATGTCACCTTATTATACGCCACTACTTGGTTAAAAACTTATACATTATTCCCATAGCAGTAGTAAACTATTTGTAGTTAAATCACATAAGTAATCGATGCTACGCATAAATCAATAGTTTGCAATTAAATCAATTATAATAAACATAATATACAATATAACATAATATAGAAAATCAAAGTCACTTACATACTATTGTGTCATTTTTTATATAAATAAATTACAATTCACCTGTAGAAACGGAAATTCACAACCGGGGCCATAAATCGACATACAGCAAAGAAAATCCGACATTAATGATCAAGGTAGGTATATGTGTGTCTAATGACTATGTTAGAACTATAAATTAGTGTGATATTGCAAGAGACAAATATATTAACATATCTTACAACCGCATCGCCATATACAAACATACAAAACACATGATTTATACATAGGTAACATGATTTTTATAAATACTCGTACAGATACGCGCAATGCAACACCTCCCATTTATTTATTATTGTAGTATCATTTAAATAAGTTACAATAAATTTTTGACATGCCCGAACATATTTTAGTCAATCATCAGGCGCGTCATTTACGCGCGAACTTACTTATTTACGGCCACATTCATAGACAGTATATAAATCTATTCATCGAATGTGTTATCTTCGTCACTCAAACTGAATTCAAAAGTCGTTCGAAAGGGACAAAAAATTGAATAAAATATGTTTATAAATTGTCTATGAATATGTCAAAAATTTTATAAGTAGACAAAGATTTATTTCTGTTTATGAATGAATCTATAGTTGCTGTATTTCCAATCTAAACATAAGGCAATAACACTTATATTTCATTGTCTTTTACATTCATTTGATGGTAGATATCCAATGCTCCTGCATATACAAAGATTGTCAATGTAAGTTATTTATATGGTACACCCATAACTAATTAACTAAAGGATTTTAAGTACAATATAATAATTGCAAGACTAATGTTTGTGTTTACAGCACCATTACAGTTACCATAATTTTTAATCAACATTGTAACTTTGAATGAGCTAAATAGTTTACTTTAAAAATTGACATGCTAATCAAATTGAATTACATACATTATAGTGAGAAGTTGTAATAGACATTGGTCGAATTTTGTGTATAATTTTTATAAAATCACAATTATCGATCTTGAAGGCTTGTGATAGAAGACTGAAATTAAAATTCACCTATTATTTAGCATACAAATGTGTAAGAGAGGTTTATTATAATTATTTATCGGTGTTTGTAGTTTAATTAATGTTCTAAAAGTATATGTGATGAGTCTGACGCATTGTACATATTTGTAGCTGATCCGGACGCGAGCGCCGGTTGCGGGTTCAATCTTGGTCCGAGTAAATGAGCGTTGGTCGTTGGGGCATTAATCATCGTCGCTTATCCGTCTGCCTTTTTTAGTTTTCTTTTTCATCATCGCTTCCATTCTCATGTCTTCCAAATCTTCCATTATACCTGAAATGAGAAGTAAAAACAAAAAAATATATAAATAATCCGCGATAAAATCCGAAAGTAATAATTTTATTTCAACAAGAAATAAAATGTATATGCCCATTTATAAATATGAAATTAAAAAAAAATGGCGAATAATCCATATACGAAATAATCTCTCCACTTTTGTATCAATTGGCACCTTGCAGTAGTGATTTGCAAACCTGTGTACCTACTCACACCTATAATATTAAGAAGTCTAGAACAAATTAAAACATATTAAAACAAAACACATTCGTATGCCTTCATTCTGGATCAGCCCATATACGTCCCACTGCAGGGCACGGGCCTACTCTACAATCGAGAGTACGATTGAGAGTGGTTAGGCCATATAGTCCACCACGCTGGCCTAGTGCGGGTTGGCTTCATTTACTGAGCGCTAAAAGACATCGCATCATAATCACTCGGTTTCAGACCAGACGCATTGCGTGAACATCTATATGACGCTATTTTGATACGGCGACATCTAGCGGCACATGTTCCAACTATTTGCATCAATCGTTTTTTTAACCACGGAACTTACCAATCTTCTTGCTGATGTACTCTTCACGCTGTTGTCGCGCGAAACTAGATTCCATGTCGGGATCGTCGTCGTCATCCATGTCTCGGTACCTGCAAGTTTTGAGGGTACATCAATATTAGTAATATTGATATACGAGAGGCTGCATAAAAGTTATTTACCGAATACGGTCTCAGGGCTAAGGATCCTGACGTTTTGTTCGCTGAATATCTTATTAATAAATATGACTAAAATCGTGACAATATTGGGACTAAAAAAATTCGTCTTCTGTTCTTTACCAAGTACGTGGAAGGTACGATCTAAGTGTATAAACGACGGTAAAAAACCTTTACGTTTAAAAATGTTTGTAATTGTGTTTTAATCAGTGTCATCTAATATCAAAGACTTATTATCAACTGAAAAAACAATTTTATGTTCTTTTTAAAAAAATATCTACCATCAGCAGGTATAATTTTCACATCGTTATCCGCATCTAATAATAAAGTTAAGTGAATGACACAATACCCAAGGTGACGTAAGACAATTTATCCTTATAAATAATTATATTAAATAAAATATAAAATAAACCTTTATACCCATAAAGGTTTATTTTATATTTGAGCACCCGCTCACCATACCTATTAAGAGCGTTTACACCTTGCGCGCAATATCAACTATAGGTATTTCTTCGTTAATTTCACGCACACATAAGCGACCAAAGCTGTGTGCGTAGAGCTGCCGCGTCGGCTCGCTATACAGTCAGCGCAACCAACTTTGATCCGTGCGCTTCAAAATTCTAATATTGAATTGAAATGTAACTTATGATTTATATTTTGGTGGTTATAAGTGTAGGTATTAGAATAAGCACTCACTTCCAGGAACTAACTATTGTATATTTTGTAAATTAACACTTAATACATTCACAGACAGAGTAAAATTATAATTATGCGACTCGGAGCGAGATGTGCTCGTGACGAGAGATGGCAGACTGTCTTCTTTCATCCAAATAAACCGACCCTTTTATAGGACTGCCCCAATGAGGATCGGTGGGGATAAATCTTCCAGAAAATATATTTAAGCCATAAAATAGGGTCTATCCTTTCAACTAAAAAATTAAGGTCGGCCCAAACATCTGGGCTATTGTCCAAACAGAAAGGTTTACCCAAACATGTGTACTATTGTCTAAAAAACATAAATTTGTTGCAAAGGATTACCGCCACTAAAGAACTTAACTATAATAATACAGTTTTATTGCCCCGGCATGAACGGGTCATTACAATTAGGAAACAATAATTTAGAACAGCATCTTTTTAACTAATATTATACAATAAGGTACACAAAAATTCTTACTTAAATAAAACGACTCGCAGATGTTTTATGGTTAAACATCTGCAGTCATATTTTAAAATGAAATGCGTGTTTAAATAATGTTCAAATTACAACTAATAAGCGTGTTATTTTAAAAGCTAAATATAAGTTGGCGTATTGCAACCGCTTTAAAAGCTATATCTAAGTTGGCGTATTGCAACCGCCACAGCACCCCTCTACCAGTGAATGACAGTTCACGAAAATCCACTTTGGAAATAGTCCGGGAAGCGGACGCGCCTTCCGGACCTTGTTCGCTGGTGTGCATCTGTTTCGTGATGTACATCTTCAGTGTCTTGAGTTGTCCGTTGCCTTGGTGCTTGATGTTCGTCGTCAGCTGAAGTGTTTTCAGGGTCAGCTAACACATAGGCTGGTTTAAGACGGTCAATGGAAATTGTAACTGAGGTCTTTAAAAATGAAAGTTCTTTTCTCGCCATGCCGAGATACTGAAGTCGGTCGCAGCTCTTGAGAGTGTTGCCGTAGCTGTTTCACAAAGTCCGTTGCACTATTGCTGTTGGTGATTGTCGTCTGTTGCACCAAAAACTCTCCTGGAATCCGCAGTGGCTGACCATATACCATCTCGGCGACCGTAGCCTCTAAATCTTCCTTCCAAGCAGCTCGGATGCCCAGCAGCACGGTAGGGAGAATTTCAGTCCACCGTGTATCCTGATGACATTTTATAGCCGCCTTCAGCTGACGATGAAAACGTTCCACCATACCGTTGGACGCCGGATGATAAGCCGTAGTCTTGAAATGCGTCGTGCCTGCCAGTTGATTGAGGTGCCTGAACAGGTGCGACTCGAACTCGAGTCTACCACGGTCAGATGTGATCCTTAATGGTGTGCCAAAGCGTGAGATCCAATGGTTGTAGAATGCTTTAGCCACCGTTGTTGCTTCCTGGTCTTGGAGTGGTATTGCTTCTGGCCAACGAGTGAAACGATCTATCATTGTGAGACAGTACCTGTAACCTTCAGATATAGACATTACGATTATGTCTATATGGATATGCTCAAATCTGGATGTCGGTGGAGAAAATGACCCAACAGGGGCAGATACATGTCTTGAGATCTTCGCACGTTGACAATCGATGCAGCTGCGAGCCCATTTTCTGCAATCGGTGTTTATTGACGGCCAAATATAACGCTGGGTCATAAGTTTGACCGTAGCATTGATTCCGGGATGCGAAAGTCGATGGACGGTGTTAAATGCAATTCTCCTAAACGGCGTGGTGATGAATGGTCGAACAGCTTGTGTCGATACGTCACAGGTTACGGGGATATCCGTGCCTGGAATCAGTATACGTTTCAATTGCAAAGACGTATTTTCTTTTAGCAATTTTCGAAGTTCTTCGTCGTCCGCCTGCGAGTCAGCGAGTGCCTTGAAGTCTAGAGTTGTTTCGAGCTCTTCTACGCGAGACAATGCATCAGCGACAGGGTTATCTTTTCCAGCAATGTGACGAATATCCGTTGAAAACTGGCTGATGAAATCTAAGTGTCGAAATTGGCGTGGTGAGCATTGGTCTGATTTCTTCCGAAATGCGAAGGTAATGGGCTTATGATCAGTATAAATAGTGAACTTTCTCGCTTCTATCATGTGTCTGAAGTGTTTAACAGCAAGATATATAGCTAGGAGTTCGCGGTCATAAGCTGCATATTTCTGCTCGGTGGGGCTCAATTTCTTCGAGAAGAAGCCCAGCGGTTGCCAATGATTATCCACAAACTGCTGCAGCGCTGCGCCGACGGCGTAGTCCGATGCATCACACATTAATGCTAACTGTGCGTCGGGTTTAGGATGAGCAAGCAAGGTAGCCTCCGCGAGACTCTCCTTGCACGCCTCGAAAGCCTTTGTAGTAGCTGGTGTCCAGTGCAAAGGAGCATTTCCTTTAAGGTTACCCTGGAGTAGGTCGTTAAGCGGTGCTTGAGTTGCGGCTGCACCTGGTATGAACCTGCGGTAGAAATTAATCATACCGAGAAATCCACGTAGCTTTTTGACTGTGTCTGGTAATTTAAACCGTTGTATATCGACAACTCTGTCTGGAAATGGTCGAGTACCAGTTGCAGTTACCATATATCCCAGGAAACGAACTTCTTTCTGACCAAAAATACACTTGCTGGGGTTGATGACGACGCCATATTTCTTAAGACGATTAAAACCAATTTTCAAATGCTTGAGGTGCTCTTCATGTGATGATGATGCAATTAAAATATCATCAATGTACACGTAACAAAAGTCCAATCCCAGTAGCACTTCGTCCATGAAGCGCTGGAAGGTTTGGACTGCGTTACGTAATCCAAAAGTCATGTACATAAACTCGAAGAGTCCGAATGGAGTAATGATGGCTGTCTTAGGTATGTCTTCCTCTGCGACTGGTATTTGATGGAATGCTCTTACTAAGGCAAGAGTGGAGAAAATGTTCTTCCCGTGCAGTCCTTGTGCAAAGTCCTGGATGTATCGTACTGGGTATTTATCGGGTTCTGTCCGACTATTGAGTGCCCGATAGTCTCCACATGGTCTCCACTCATCTCCTTTCTTGGGAACCATGTGTAGTGGAGAAGCCCATGGACTTTTTGATGGCCGACACAATCCTAGTCGCAACATCGCCTCGAATTCCCTTTTAGCGGCGGCCAACTTGTCTGGAGCAAGACGACGGGGTTTGTGCGCAACTGGTGGGCCTGGAGTCGTAATGATGTGGTGTTTTGTGCTGTGGCTTACTGTTTTAGGTGCGCCATCTGGACGAATAATATCTGGGAACTCCTGCAGAAGTTCATGGTATGGTGATGAGCCATTAATGACTTTGATGCTTGGTTCCTGACACTCTGTTATCTCCGCTTTGTAGGTAAGCAGGGTGGAGGAGTCTATCAAACGTCTACGTTGCAGATCTGGTAGGAGTCCATAATATGCCAAAAAATCAGCACCTAAGATTGGCTTGGAGACATCGGCTATTATGAACCTCCAAGTAAAATCTCGTCTTAGGCCAAGGTCCAACGTTAAATTAGCAATTCCATATGTAGCGATCACTGTCCCGTTGGCTGCAGAAAGCTCGTAGTTTGACTTTTTATGCGGGCCTTGGATACGATGACGAGGAAACACGCAGATGTCAGCTCCGGTGTCCACGAGGAATTGGATTTTGCTGGCTCGGTCACAGACGAATAAACGGCGTGATTTCTTAGGGCAGGAGTCGTTAGCCGTCATTAACGACTGCCCGGAGCGTTTCCCGTAGCCTTGCTGCATGGTGGAACACATTTTGTTGCCTTCGTATCAAACCGCCAGTGATACCAACACAAATCACGTGGACGTGGACCGCGGCTTCTGGAACGTGAGCGAGATCGTGATCTGTTTCTATCTCGCACTCGCGCACGTGAAGTGGGATCGTTGATTTCTCGACGTAGCAAAGCAATCTCGTCCTTTAAACTGACGTACATCTTTTTCATGTCTTCCGATACCGATTCCTCTTGTTTGGTGGAAGTAGGACGAATTCCGGCCTCTGCAATAGCTGGACGCATTGGCAAGTATTCTAATGCTGCATCTACAACTTCCGCAGCTTTCTCCAACGGTTGGTCCTTAACAGTTGCTAGGATGGGCTGTAAGATCGTTGGCAATCGTCCTTGCCAAAGTGTACGGACAGTAGATTCCGACATATTCTCACCAGCTAGGTTTCGTAGACGTCGAAGAAACTGTGACGGCTTATCATCTCCCAGGTCCTCGCGTTCCAGCAGCTGACGTGTTCGCTGACTCTCCGATGTACCACAACGCTTTGTCAAAATCGTCTTGAACGTTAGTAGTTATTTTTCACTAGTTCATGTAAAAGTAATGCTGGGGTACGTGCTCCAATTCGCCGTCTATTAAATAGCTACAACTCACACTTTGCTAATATTGATATTTTCTCCATCTCTAACCCAAAGTTCAAGAAGATGTCTATTCTTGAAATAACCAAATAAATTCCTAAATAGGGAGTATTCCACGTTCAATATGACTTTCCTAGTCTTTAATTTTATCTGTCAATATGTGGACAATGGTGTGGGCTGTATGCTTATTTAATTTTATTATTAAGTTTATAATTTTATTTTAATGTTTTAGCATACTGTCGTTTTTTGTCCCTTATAAATAAAATAAAAATAAAAAAAACGTTGTATACGGAGCGTCTTCGGGCGTGCGTTGCTCACAATACATAACGAATTACGATAGCATTTTATTCATGTTCATGATGTCGCGATTTACAGCTGTGGAATACACCGATATGGTTTGTTTGAAGGTCTGTTTAGTGGCAGTAATACTTTACGCAATGTGCTATTTTGATCCCCCGACGAAGCAATTTTGACCTACTTTATTTGTGTAAAAGGGGACTTAATTGAGAATGTTTTATTACATTTGTTATTAAACGAATAAAATGATGCCTAAAAACTACAAAGGAATCACCGCGCCAAATCAAATGATACCATTCGTTACGTGGTGACGAAAAATGCGGCGTTGCCACTCTTATGTCTGGGTCAACTAAGGGCAAGTAGGTAAACATATAAGGCATGTTGTATTTTAACTAAATTATTTTATTATTTACTTTCTTGGAAAATATCATTTTTTTAATTTTATTGCGATATAAAATCTAATAATATTAATTTGTTTTAATTGACGTTATTGAATGATGTTGCAATTGAAAGCATTTATAACACCGACACTTTGTATATCGACTATTATTTTAAGATCTATTGCCACCAATAAATACCCTTTTCCTATCTGGACAGCATTTGCTATCCAGTGCAGTGTTACATCACCATCATCTCATCATCAGGAGCAGGAAGTCCACTTAGGCTTTAACCCAGGATTTCCAAAGTCTCCAGTCGAAAATGGCTTGCATCTAGCAGCTTTCTACAACCTTCATTATTACGTTGTTTTTACAAATTGTGTGTGAACACTGCGCTTGACTTCACCATGCTAATGTAAATAAATACACCCAACAGTCACATACATACTACCATAGATTTAGTATAAAACATAGATCGGCAATGTGAAAGAGATAGAATAATTTAACTCATATGTTAAAGCGAGATGCATGATGCGACCATACGTTTACACAGAAGTAGCCTGCAGTGACCCAGAGTCGAAATATGTCAAACTAAGCGAGCAACAAAATTCGCTTATTTTCATAATTTATTTAATTTTACAGTACTTGGTTATATTTATTAAACGTAGTTTATTATAGTGCATTGAGCAGTGCCAAGGTGTGGTTCATGCAGTCGTAAAAATCCGAAATAATTAAAGTTTTCACAGGTACCGGCCACTTTTGCACAATACTATTTTGTGACGATATTATAGAATTAAATGGAAATCTGTGTATACATATCGGTAGAAAAGAATATAGTATTTCATTATATAAACACGCTGAAAGCATCCATTACGTATAAAAAATAATATCAAATACGTGAATTTACAATAATTTCAACCAAAAGTTGCTAGGGATTGACTGACAGGTTCGATCAATAAAAGGTTGTCGATAAAATAGTCGATGACAACACATATTTCCCTACATTTTTATGGAGCTATAGTATGTTGTGATAGTGTGCATTTTTCTTCTTCTTCTAACTGGCGTTATCCCGGCCATATTTCCCCGGCCATTATTATCGTATTCATTCTACAATATTAGTTATTACTTTACTTTTTCTCATTTTTTTATATTTGTGGAATAGTTAATATAACACTTCATGTGTGTGATTAATTAATTAAGAACCTGTTTCAGTCTCTGCCAAGAGGCTGTCAATTTATAATAGTAAAACAAGAACATATTCGATATTATTATAAAATATGCGATACTTCTATGCACAGTATGATCGTCCAAACCTTGAAGCAACATTATTCATTTATCATAACATTAGGTATACTATATAACATATAACATAACATTACTATATAACATAACATTACTGGTGGTAGGTCTCTCATATGTGAAAGGCTGCCTGGGTGGGTACCACCGCAATGTCTATTTCTCCCGTCAAACAGCAGTTTAAATGCACTGTTGTGTTTCGGATTGAAGGACATTGTAGCCAGAGTAACTACTGGACATATTGAGACTTAACATCTTATGTCTCAGGATGGCGAGCGCAGTGGAATGCCAAGCATTGCTTTGTAACTCAAGGTGTTGTTTGGTTGTACTACTGTTCATGAGCGGTCGTATCGCTTACCATCAGGCGAACGGCACGCTCGTCTCGCCATTCACTGCAATAAAAAAAAACAAGGTATAGGTTTAAAATTTATAATTCTCTTAGGAAAAACATTAGTTTAGGTGACGTGATCGAGAAAAGCTTCATAGTTTATTAAACTGTCTCTTTCTTCAGTCACAGGAATGCGACTAATGAACATAGGCCTTCCACAAGAATGTCTACATCAGTTTGTTGTAAGCTGCCTGCATCCAACGACTTCCTACAAGCTCCTCCGTACACCTCCAACGCGGCCTAGTAGGCGTCCAACACTTTCCAATGTGTTACAAGTCAATTAATTGACTTAAGTAAGCATATTTTTTTTAACTCTAGTATACATATAGTAAAAATGTGTTACTTACTTCTCGCGAATGTTACTCATTGAACAAAACTAATAATCACGGATTTTGTTGCAGACTAAGTCCACCCTGTGACTACGAAAGCTGTAAAGTAATCGAAACTTCGCGACGGGAAATTAATAATGAAAAAAAATAAACCGAAAACGCTAAAACTTCGTAAATTATAGTTATATTTTAATAAAAGGTTTTTTTGTTCTCAATTTAATTAGTATATGTACTATGTATACATCACAATCAAAAAATAATTTTGTTCAGGTGAACATAAAGACCCATACAAAACATCTCAAACAAAATGTTTTCAAATAATATGACAATTTATCTTTATTTATTTGTGTGTTTATCAATCTGTATTGAAATAAACACACCAATAAGTTTCTGTTAATATATAATAAAATGTCGCATATACCCATAACATTTTATTTCACAATTACAGGCCGACAGCTATATCGATATCGATATGATAGTATCGAAAGTGCATGGTACACCACTATATGTCAAGCACACATGTAAACTTCACGCACACAATCGTAAATCAGTTTTGGTCGCGCTCAAAATGACACATTGCCGATCTATGTTCTATACTACATCTATGCATACTACTGACCCCACACCAAGATCAAGTCTTGAGTCGTGGTTATCAGAAACTCCGAGAGACTTCTCGGTCTGGCAAACACCCAGACTAAAATAAAACTTCTATAGACCATACAAATCATTGTCTCAGTGTTAGGATCGAAAATCCAGCCTCCCGTTTCACAGATGGTTCTAAACAACTGCGTCACGGAGGTTCAATATATAAAGTAACAATAACTCACTTAGACTTGTCGTATCCAAATATCTCCTTTATGTGTTTAGAATAGTCCATTTCTTCGTCACCGTCGTCGATGAAATCGTCTAACTCAGAGTCATACTCCGAGTCGGAATCTACAGCGCGACCTGACAAAAAGCAATTCAAATTAGATAGCACGAAATATTTTGCTTATTAAATGTTAATCATTACTCCCATACCACATTTCAATCCATTTGAAAGACATGAAAGAATTGTGAATAGTTATTAAAAATGTCATACAAAACATAAATTCGTCATAATCATAATCATTAGCGTCAGGAATCCACTACTGCACATAGGTCTCATTAAAAGATTTCCATAATAATGTGTAGAAAATGGCTTTGTACTCAGAGACTTTTAGAATTTACTAACGTCAACACTTATAGTAATAAATTAACATAGATTTAGATGAAAAATTTAAATTGAAGTTATGAGTTTAAATAAAATTAAGTTATAGTGAAATAACTCATAAATTAAAATAAGTAACGCTTCACAAATATATCATCTTGCCACTTTTTAGTATAGTGGTGATTTTATTTACATTAAATTATATTGGTGGACTAAATGGCCTAACCACTCTCAATCGTAGTCTCGATTGCAGGGGAGGCCCATGCCCTGCAGTGGGATGTATATGTATACAGTTAGTAATTACTATATTGCATCATTAAGATTAATGCTAAAAACTATCTAATTCAAGGTGTTGTGAAAATTCTGACTTACGTTTCTGCTTCCTCCTGTCGTCAGGTTGAGGTCGTTTCTTCATACCATTGGGCCCCTTTGCACCATTCTTATTCATGGAATGACCATTCTTCCCCAAAGAATTCATATGTTTATCAAAGTCAAAACTACTTGCAGGCTTAGGCTTGCTAGAGCCAGGCTGTAGTTTTGGATTACCTTGGGGCACATTCTTACCTTCAGGCCGTTTAGGTAACTCCTTCTCTGGCAACCGTTTACCATTTTCTGGCCTCGCATCACTTATCCTAGGTTTGCCCATTTGATCTCTCTCCTTAATACCATTCTTTTGCAGAATCTGCTCTCTCGGCTTTGGCACTGGTTTACTTTGTGAACTGCTGTGACCATTTAAGTATTTACCATTGTTTGGTATTGGTAGTTTCTTCTCATTCGAATTCTTATCTATTCTGTATGTGTTTTGGCTCTTTAAGTCTATGCTTTTTTTAATGTTATCCCTAGAATTTAATTTGGATCTATCTACAGCATTGTCTACAGGTTTGCTTGGTTTATCTGGTGTCCTTGTGTCCAATTTCGATTTGGCTAATCTAGCTATGTCCCTGTCAATCCTTTCACGCTCTGCTTTCAATCTGTCTAATCGCTCTTTGTCGAGTCTCTCTTTCTCCAGCCTTTCTTTCTCGCGATCATTTTTGTCTCTGTCTATTTTGGACCTTTCCTTCTCTCTTTGCATCTTTTCAAGTCTTTCTCTGTCCCTTTCAGGTTTAGGGCTATCATTTCTACCATTAGTTTTGTCCGAGAGTTTCGGTATCCTGCCTATCCCTCCAGGTTCAGGTTTTCTTTCTTTTTCTACAGGTCTATCTTCTTTTGGATCTGAAATATTTTAATTTAGTAAATAAATATTAAAAGGTGCTATTTACATGTGTTTGACCCTTACACTCACTTATCAACCTATAACAACATTGATAAAACTAAATACAGACAAATTAAAAATTCATTAAAAAAATTTTATGGTACACAGAAACTTTATTATCTAGAAAAAACTAATTAACATCTATTTATAGTTACTTGGTAAATTTAGACTTTTTTGCTATCCCATGGTAAACTAGTGAGTAGTCCTTGTTTAAAGTCTTATATCCTGGCTAAATATTCTTTACAAGTAGAGTTTATTGACAGTTTCAGGCGCGAGGCCCTGCCCGAGTAGCTCAAGCGCTGCTCTTTTTATGACATCCAGATCCACTACACTATGTACATTTGCAAGGGTACTTACGTTTGGGCTTGCTATTCTTCGCTGCCTCTGCTTCTATCCTCTCCTGCCGCCGTTGTCGTCGCGCCATTTCCTCCTCGTAGTCTCGTTTTTGCTTCTTCGTCATCAGTCTCTCAGTTTCTGATTCCTGAACTTGTTTCTTTTGAACAGCGCACACCGGCTCACTCTTTTTCTGTTCGGCAAGTTTGAGCAATTGGTTGAAATCCATAGGAGGAGGCATTGGCCGCCTGTTTTTCGGCTTATCAGACTTTGAATCTTCTTTCTTTTTTTCTTTCTCTGGTTCATACTTTGTGGGTGGGCTATGATCCCTCTCTGAAACAATATAGATCAATGACAGACCATTTTTTATTGTTATCGATAAAAGTAGTACAAGGCAGATCAAGTATTGGATAAGAATTTGGAAAATAGATTTTAAAATTATGTATTACTTCATTAATTTTTTTGGAATATTTACAACAACCAATTGTTCTACTTGAAAACATGAAGCCATAAGGTTTTAAACATCATAATTTTAGTACAATTACCTCCATTTTCCGTTCGACGTCTCCTTTTATGTGGTACTGGTTCATCTTCACTTTGCAAAGCATGCTTTACCCTCTCCCTGGTGCCATTTAAATCTCTTTTTACTGACTGATCTGCACACAAAATATAATTTTTTTCAATATCAATTTCTAACAAACTAACAATTGAGATAAGAACTCGAAATTTACTCTACTCTACCCCCGTTTTTCTACTTCTGTTTAGTCCATTCCATCCAAAGGTTGTCTGGAAGACATCGCCGAAGGCGATAAGACCGCCGATTGTACTTTACATATAGGTTAAGTGTTTTTCCTTGTGTATTTTTTTCATTTGTTTTATTTGTGCAATAAAGTGTAATAATAAATAAATAAATATTTATGAGGAGAGTCCAGATTTTCATATAACTAGATTTAGCTTGCGACTTTACTGGCTTAAGTGCAGTTTTTATCTAGATTCATATTATCCAGAATACCAAAATACCCCCTTTGTATCATTCAGGCATGAAGTTGAAAATTAGTATATAAATACTTATTTTCATATTACAAGACCTAATTGTTTTTTTTTTTTTGGATAATCATTTTTTTTATTATTCTATCCTACAGAACCTAATTGTTACATTAATGTAAAGTATTACATCCACAAAACAATTATGGTTGTGATAGGATACTCCCTATGCCATTTTCAGCACTCCTAAGAATAGAGATTCAAAGTTTAATGATAATACTAAAGAGTTGAAGAAACAATATATTCATGAACAAGCTTGACAGTGATATATCAAATAAATAAAACAATCAGTCACATACCCACTTCTGATATCAAGATCAAGTGATGTACAGTGGGTATCATAAACTACAAGAGACTTTACACAAATACCCGGACACAAATCAATCACTTGTGGATGGTACAAATATTGTCCCCAGTAAAGAGATCGAACCAACAGCCTATCATTTCACAGTTGGCGCTGTGTCTAACCAACTGCACCATGGAGGCTGTCAATGACAATTGATTATCAGATTATTAAGATACAGAGATTTATCAGACTGATTCAACTTCTGATAAAAATATAATAATAATAACAATGACAAAAGAAAACAATTAGCAAAATAAGGAAATAGATGGGATTGATAAATTCAAACATGACATCATCAAGGGACATATCAGGAATACATAATGAGCTTGATGAAAGTGGATATTTACAAAGTGGTACTTTAAAATACATAAAAGTAGATCTCCATAATTGTTGGAAGAGATTACCAGTGTGATGTTGTACTCATAAAAAGACAGAATATACAAACATATAACAGTGATATTTATATTATTAATGGTCTTTAAGGATGCATAAAGTTATTGGCAGTATTCAAAAGTTAATAACAGATGTGTCACTCAATTAATAATTCAAATCCATCAACAAATCGACCCAGTAAAACAGGCCTTGTCAGATTAAGAAAAAGTGACAGGATTAGCTATTAGACATTAGAGAACAAATTAACTAACATCCTTCATAGAATAGCATGATTAAAATAAGAATGGACAGGCCATATGATGCATTTTAAAGAGCAACCAAGAAGCAAAGACAAATTGATATCCTAGAAATTCAAAAGACGTAGAAGCAGACAACATTGCAGACAAGAAGACAAGATCAGGAGGTGAACAGAATTTTCCTGAAGACAAAATCATAAGACACAAGACTCACTGGAGAGGTATAGGCAGAGACTCTTGCTAAGAAGTGTGTAATTTCCATTAAAAGATGCTATTTTTTTATTTACTTATTAAGATCATTGGGCCTGATTTTATTTTAATTTTATAATACATGGTTAGCATTCTAAAAGGTTTCAATTTTTTACTAAATGCATGGAGTAGAAGATAACAGTATTTTTAACCTGCAATAACATGGGCTTATCTAAGAACATGTTTATGTACTTACTAAAAACAATAATTCTCTGTATCAGCCCATATAAGTCCCACTGCATGGCACGGGCCTCCTCTACAATCAAGAGTACGGTTGAGAGTGGTTAGGCCATATAGTCCACCACCCTGGCCTAGTGCGTGTTGGCAGACTTACATACCATAGAAATTTTATAAATCGCTAGGGTATGCAGGTTTCCTCACGATGTTTTCTTTCACCGTTTTAGTGCGTGGTGATTGACTATCAATACACACATGACTCCGAAAAGTCAGAGGTGTGCCCTGAGATTCGAACCCGCGACCACCGTGAACATGTTGGCAGTCGCGTCTAGTCCGTTTACCAACAGGCCACCACGCACTTTACTTACACGCACGCACACACTTTTTTACTTTACTTTAAAACAATAATTAGTACAAAGTTATTGTATTTTGCTTATGAAGGAGTGATTTACATATTTTGAATTAGAATATATTTACAAATAATGTAATATTTTAAATGGGCTTGACAATTCTAAAGAATTATGTTTATATGGTATAAATTTAGATTTCATGACCACCACACATGACCTATTTCCATAAGACAAATAATAATTATAATATATACATAATTATATAAATAATTACTATATACAAATATATAAAAGTGATGTACTTAATAGCATGATCGTAGCCAGCCGTGGGATCAGGGTGGGGCAGCTGTCTTAAATCATATGTAATTAGCAAACTGTACCCACGGTATTCTTCTATAACAACCTGTATCTTTGTTTATAATTCAAATTATCCTATATACTTTCTTATTGTTCACCTGCCTAGTACCTAGATAATCTATTTTTTTAGAGTTGGTTAGGTACCTTACAGGTCAAAGCCAGGGTGGGGCAAGCGCCCCAGTCTGCCCCTCCGTGGCTACGCCCATGCTTAATAGTCATACCTTTAATGAGTAATAAACATAGTAATGTAATGTCAATAAACATGAAACACAAATATTTTTAGCCATTATTATATTTGGGAGAATCCTGGATATTTTATTACAAATCTATTTATAAAATATACAACATGATAGCAAATTTCCTATGGAATGGAATGTGTGATATTCCTAAGCATTTGAATCTACTTACTGCTTGTAGGGAATTTTGGTTCATCAGGAAGCTTGCTGTACTTCTGCATCATTTTGGCGTACAAGGCAGCGGCCTCTTGCGATTCATATCCGTAATCATCCTGATCAGGCTGGTCGGGGCCAGTGAGGGTCACTGCTGTGTTATCATTGTCAACAGCATCCTGTATCGCAGCTTTATTTGCTGACTTTATCACTTTTAATGTTTTCTGTATCTTTCTCAAAGCCTTCGGATCGCGCATTGCAAGTAATTCTTCTTTCTTTTTCTTTGCTTCAATCATTTTAAGTTTCTCTTCTTCATCTTTTTTTGCTAAGAACTTTTGTATGTTTGCTGAAAGTCGATCCCTTTGCTTCATCTCCTTTTTCGGTGGGTCAAACCTAGCTTTGTAGTATGCATTGTCCTAAAATCACAAACGCAATACAACTTTATCTACGAAACGTACTAATGTGCTAATATATAATCCCTTCCCGAGGATAAACATTTTAGCCTTAAAACTTTATAAATATATTATATCACCAGGATAAGTTTGAAATAAGAGATGAACAGTATCATCGATGAATATTAAATGTAAAATATATTTCGCAAAATAAGTATCAAACTCACAGATGACTTTTGTTGTTGATTTCGTTGGGCAGCTAACAACGTCTCACGGAACTCCATTTTTTTAGTGTATAATATAGAATACAATGGAATATCGCAATTAAATCAAAAGCATTGCACAATTTTCACAAATTATTTACGTATTTTCGCAAAATACGTGTCAGAAATAACTTCAACACACAATCCTGCCATTTTCTGGAAACGTACTGAGTAGAGATAAGACTTTTTAGTAATATAGTTAACTTTCACATCATCTGATGTGATCGATACTTATCATTGTTGCAATTTTAATAATCAAGTAACTATTTTGGTTGTATTTAACTTGTATGAAAATATCAATATACGTTTATTTAATTTTAAAACATATTCATAAATTATATATAACGTTATCGATTCAATATCATAAAAAAGAAGGTCAACCAATTAATATAAATGTTTTATTATGTTTAATGGCCTATTTAATTTATGGCAAAATTTCGTATGAATTTTTTTTATTCAAAAAACCCCACATCATCTTTATATTTACAAGACAATAACATTGGTAAACAAATAACTTAAAATATTTTTAAGAACTAATCGATTATATTTTCTATGGTTTTTATATTGTAAGCACTATTCTGCCATAGACAACAGTCTTTCCTCCCTCTTTCATTCTTTTTACAAAACTTCTCGGAAGATTGAAATATGGTTCGTTTCTGTTTTTAATTTTTATCATTATTTAGCTGTTTAATCTAATGATATAAACTAAAATAATTCAGTGTTTCTTGTGCAGTTATCCTCGATTGTGCTGTTCAGTGAAATATTTTTGAAATGGTTGCTCTTTATGAAATTATGTTACAATATGAATATTTGTTCTGCCGTAGGCGACCTCAAAGAAGAAGACCAGGAAACTTAGAGGCCACGTGAGCCATGGTCACGGCCGTATCGGTAAGAAATAACTTATTGCTTTTTTACACCCAAATAAAATTTCCACGTTACAAAAACAGATACATAACCTCTTAGACCTAAGTAAACTTCTTTGATAATTGTATACTGCCATAATAATTTTGCCGGTTCTTCATCATTAGTAAAGTTTATGTTAAAGACTTTAATTTACCCATAACAAACTTGGTTTATGATTGAAATAAGAATGACTGCAGTGTCATTGATGGTTTGCAAACAAACCAATTCTTCATCATGACTATTGCAAAAATATATACCGAATCCTGAATCAACACGTGTTTAATGCATCTTAATTCATAATTGTAACAAGTGGCAGTAAACAAGTGTAACTTTAACTTTAGATCTGACACACTTACCATATATTTACTAGGATAAAGACTAACAATATTGATATGTTGGTTATTTCAGGGAAGCACCGTAAGCACCCTGGTGGTCGTGGTAACGCTGGTGGAGAGCACCACCACAGAATCAACATGGACAAATACCATCCTGGATACTTTGGCAAAGTGAGTAGATGCCCCTCATTCATTGATACCTTATTTTGAAATTATGTGGTTAAAATTATGCTACAAAGTGTTACTTTAATATTTTAATTGAGATATTTATTTAATCTTTATTGTACACATACAAAAGAACATAACAATATAAAGATATAACATCTATAAAAAGTACAAAAGGCGGTCTTATCGCTAATAAGCGATCTCTACCAGACAACCTTTGGATGGATATAAAAGGAAGGAAAAAGAAAGGGCAGTGTAAAACAAAGATAAGTTAAGCTCCAATAGATATAAATTATAAAATAGATAATCATAAAAAAATATATACATATAAATGACATAATAAATACACATACGTCATATAATACATATATACATATATACATACATACAATTTTAAATAATTACATAAACATCTATGATAATTTATAATTATACTACAAATTAAAAAAAAATATACCGGGTATCTCAAGACTGTTACCGAAAACGAAGCCGGGTGGTAGTTTTAGTGACTACAAACATAATGCAAAAAAAAATTTCGCAAAGAAACGCGACAATTATTTTTTATGATTTTTTAAATATCGTCATTTTTGGGTGGTAAATCCCTAGTTTTTGCTAAAATAATTATTTAAACTGTTTTATACCTTAAGAGTATTTATAAATAAAAGGGTATACACTATTATTTTAGGAAAAAAAATGTATTTACCACTCATATAAGGCCATGGGAAAAAAATTACAAAAAAAAATTGTCGCTTTTTTTGCAACTTTTTCTGTTGCATTGTGTCTGAAGTCTCTTAAACTACCACCCGGCTTCGTTTTCGGTAGCAGTCTTGATATACCCTGTATATATCCGAAAAGAGGAAGGAGATATTTGCACAAATATCATAACTAGTATGTTAGTTTGTTTATTTACATCTAAAACCTTTTATTTTGTTCAGTAAATTTTTTTTTATACTTTCAAGTTAACTTAATGCTCCAATTCATTTATATTTCATAGTATATACTAATTTATACCACTCAATAGTGCTACATTTGGATGTTTGAGAAAATATTTTTGAATTGCTTGTGAAGTCTTTCATGGGAACAATATATTCTCAAATTTTATTTTATTTTTATGTTGTAAAAAAGGGAAACTTACATACCCCAGCAATTTGCAAGAATTTCTATTATATTATGTAAAGTTTGACAACTAACACCAACCCAGCATAGTAGATTGATATAGCTTTACCTCTGCACGTCATGCTCTCGATTGTAGAGGTGGCCTGTGTGCTGCAGTGGGACATACATGGGCTGATTTCTAATGGTAAAGACACAATACATTTAATATAGAAAATAAGCTTTAATGTAGTCTAAAGCTGCAAGTGTCTGTGGATGATTATTTACCCTTCAAATATATATTCCAAAGTGTGCACATTTTCCCTGAATTGCTGACATCACACAATTGGCAAGACAAAAACATTTATGTTAGTGCAGTACTTATTATTAACACACAAATTATTGACACCAATCTCCAGAGCTTGGCCAGTTTCTCAGAGACACTAGCTTATCTATAAAGAAAATATGCATAAAATAGGAAACCAAGGTGGAGATAAGAAAAAAGTGTTTTGGAATATGACTTAATCAAAATGTCATTGGTATTATTTAAGTCCTAAATAATTTTAAGATGAATAATATTTTGTCATATGTTTTTATCTTATTATCCTTTTTTCTTACTTTGTAAATTTACAATTCAAGAATTGTAAGGATATGCATGGGACAGGTGGCAACACAAAAGTAATACATTGATCATATTAGATTGTTGCAAATTCAACCAACAGATATTAATAAAATAATATACAGAACCTATAATCTACAATTGTGTAGATAAAACACTTGGAATAAGTATAGCTTTAATATATTCTTATGTAATTTCAGCTTGGCATGAGGAATTACCACTTGAGGAGAAACAAGGACTTCTGCCCTGTCCTCAACTTGGACAAACTATGGACACTTGTGTCAGAACAGGCACGCCTTAAGTACGCGTCGGCTACTGACGGAAAAGTGCCAGTCATCAACATTGTCAAGGCTGTAAGTTTTCCATTATAACTATAAGTCATGAAAACTTTTGCCAATCATAATCAGACATAGGATGCATTATTTAACATAGGCCCCGGTCTTCCAAAAAATATTGCTATGGTAATTGCAGTTCACAAACATATTGAGTTTGTGCGGACGCTAGTAACATAAGTGCGACTATTGGTGTTTTCTTTATAGAAAGTGCCTGAACCGCACTGGTAGTCTAGTCGACAAGTTGAAAATGGTACAAAATAGAGATACTGCTCTTAAAATTATGTGCGATAGCTCATTGGATCCGGAATGACATCTAGAAAAATGTGCCAAAAGCGTGTATTAGCACATAAAAATTGCAAAAGTTATAAACAATGAATGAAAAAAAAATGGCATTTCGTTTTTTGCCAATATTTAATAAACTATTAATATTTAAGAAATTTCAAAAAAAGATTCTGAAAGAGGAGGAAATTTCCAATAAAAAACTCTTAACTCCCGGAACTCTATCTCCATTATTTATAATTTTAATTTAACGCTGAAAATAGGTCTGCGCGTGACATTTTTAGGATGCGCGCGTGGCGTCAAAAGCGAGTACCGGACATTAATTAATTTATTTAAGGTATTGATTTTTTGTTAAACTTGAAAAAATAATGGTGTGTTCTGAACACTAATTAATTTATTCCCGTTGGAAATTTTACTTAAAGTTAACTTTTCAACAAGTTAAACAATTGTTAACTAACGAAATTTTCTCGAACTACAGTCTTAACAAAAAAAAATGTTTAAATAATGGTCGTAAAAAAATTTCGCTTCGTAGAGCCTTTCTTACATACATACTTAACAAGATCGTGCCATAAAAGAAATTAATTTAGAAAAAGAAGATTTAGAAAATAAATATTTTTTTAACAACATTACTTGGATTTTTTAGTTTTTGTTTAAGTTAAAAAAATTGTTATAAAAGTATAAATATTTTTTTAACTTAGAAATTTCTTAAATATTAATAGTTTATTAAATATTGGCAAAAAAACGAAATGCCATTTTTTTTCATCTTTAATTGTTTATAACTTTTGCAATTTTTTATGTAGCACATACACGCTTTTGGCACATTTTTCTAGACGTCATTCCGGATCCAATGAGCTATCGCACATAATTTTAAGAGCAGTATCTCTATTTTGTACCATTTTCAACTTGTTGACTAGACTATGGTAGATTAATTTCAGTATTAGCCATTTTGGAGTGTAGAAAAACAGTCAGTGAGTGATCAAAAAGGAAAAGCAAAAACATGATTTTCATTGAAAGTTGAAGCTAATTAATGTTGTTTGACAGCTTCCGTGGCGCAGTTCGTTAGACGCCGGCTGTGAAACATGTGGCCGCGGGTTCGATCACCGCACCGAGATAAATATTTGTGTGATCCACAGATTTGTTTCGCGTCTGGCTGTCTGTGTGACCGGAAAGTTTCTCGTAGTTTCTAATATCTAGGACACGACTCGATCTAAGTGGGGGGTTAGAATTATGGACATGATACTGTTAAGTAAATTTATTTACTGTATTTTTCAGGGTTACTACAAACTGCTCGGCAAGGGCAATCTCCCCAAGCAGCCCGTGATTGTCAAAGCGAAATTCTTCTCCAAAACGGCTGAGAGTAAAATCAAAGCTGTAGGTGGTGCGTGTGTACTATCAGCGTAATCTAAGTAAAATTAAAAACGTATAAAAATCTGTGGCTTTTATTTCATCTGCAATACTTATAATGTAAGTAAAATCTAAAAAGAAACTGGCCAAATTATTGTCATGCAATGATCATAGCCATATCCAGAAAAGACGTTTGTTGCACTGTAATTTGTACACAAAACTTAGTATTATTCTAAAAATGAATTGAAAATACGATGTCCTGTCCCTTTCAAACGACTTTAATTCAGTTTGAGAGAAGAATACTTAAGATTGTACCATAGATGTAGTGTTTTATTATGGATTGTACAATTTAAAACTCTCTTCGAATAAGGGCTAATATACATATATACGCATTAGATGGTATTGAGTAGCAAGAATGTATGATTTTGGAGGACCCAAGGGGCGCACAGAAATCTTGTTTTGCGGCGTCCAAGCATCCAAGTGATCCCAAAGAGCACTGGTAGTGCTAAAAATAACCAAAGATTAGGCTTGCGAATTGCGATTGACACTAATCAACACTAATTGCTATTGCTCAACTTAAAAATTAAGAAATAAAAGCAATGTGAATACCGCAACAAAAATTGAACTTACTAATTATGGGAATACCACGAGGAATTGACCGATTAACAACAGAGGCTACTTAAGAAAATTAATTTTCTACACCGTGATTGTAATAACAAGTGCGCTCGGATAAGTGTATATAAGGCTAGTTATTTTCCAGGCTTAATATGATTTAGTATGACATGCTCGTGCTTCCAAATTCAATCTTATTGTGGAATAATTTTACTAAGAAAATATCCTCAACCTGTACGGAAGCAACATGTGTACAAATACAATGATTTAGATGTAGATATTGTTACATTGCAGTGTGCTCTTGTAATGCGTGTTATGAGTCTGGGGCAGGTTAAACGAGTAAATTAGACTACAACAATGCGGTATACCCGCTGAACGTGTTTTATCTGCATTAAAGACTAGCCTTTTGTTTTAACAAAGCAGAGTATGAAAGCGCCATTTCATTGATCTAACGGTACCGAGTTAGATTCTCGGCCCATAAATTCCTTTTCTTCTTTTGGCTTCGATCAACTTTTATAAATATTGGTGTACGGCTGTTGGTGGACCCTATAATAATATAGGGTTAAGCTACATCTTCAGCAACGTGTTTAAAATCAAGTTGCATACGATGAACACCAACCAAGAAAAAACATCTTTGCATATACAGGCTTCAAAACGAGAATTCCCGGATTCGTTCTCGCGTCGAGACAAATCTTTGACTTCTCGCTACTACAAACACTTAAACGCGAAAAAAAAAACTTGTGAAACACACACGCCGTCGACAAGTCTTCTCGGTGCGAAAATCGAACCAGCGACCGCTCTTATCACAACCCGCATTTAACTAACTGCGCCACGGAAGCTATCAAGTAGGTATTTATTTCGGTCTGGGTAGGTATATAAAAGTAGTCCTTATCTGAAAGTCGATTCCGGACTTTAGTATGTATGTGTGACTGTTAATATAATGCTTTCTTAGATTTCCGCCGAATATTACACATTTACATAAAACCATTATTACGGATTTGGTTTGATAATTTTATTTAAGTATAAAAAGCTAATAAATATTTTCCTCCATACAGCAACTTTCCGGACATTGCATGCTTGCTCGATTATAACTTGTATTGTAGAATGTACTCTGTGACTTGTAAACTATAATAATTAATCATGGTTGTGGAGGGTAGTATAGTAGTAGGTATGCCGCGGCTCTTCTCACTAGATCGGTGTCAATCTCGATTCCGTGCGTAACTCAGTACATTGTGTCGTTTTTCTGATAATGTTTTGTATGTATCTGTGTTAGAAACTAGTTCACGACAAAGTGGTCTATAAAATTTCGTGAGTTTACTCGTTGTTCACCAGCAACGTCGCAGGTGAGTTAGAGCCAAAACTATTACTCAAACTGATATCGTTGGTTTATTATAGCTAGATACTTAATTATGGTTTAGGTTTTATTAACCGAAAAGCAGGACCCTTATAGTATACCTGTCTTTTGTCATCTAATCTTTAAATCTTTGCAAAGGATGAATGAGACGTCAGACGCTTGTTGCTTTACCAAACAATTGTAATTATTGTATAATGTATAGGAACTCTGACAGTTTTCAAATTTCTTCACCTCATGATATTTGCATTAGTACTTACCTACCCATTTTCTAATTAGGTAGGTATATGAAAGAGCCGAAAAGTCTTTAAAACACAATAGTGGCATAACGAGGCCTCACTTTTCCGTTTTCCTAAAGGGTTTTGTTTTACCTGTCTTCAGTAACCTATATGCTGATATAATTTGTAATATTGAAACAAGCTTGTGTTAACAGCAATTTTCCTTCCAGGAAGAAGCATAGTCATTTATTTTAACTTCGACTTGCCTGTTGTTAGGCTTGCCCATTACTTTATCGTAGTACAGTTCGAAAACTATTGTAATTACCGTTAATAAGACAAATATTTATGTTTGATAGCTTTATGTTTACATTTGATCTATGTTACATGAAGGCAAACGTATTACGAAAATAATACCTACACGTTAGCTATCTAGACTAAATACTATCAAGATTCGAGTTTGAGTAGTCAGTCCAATGGAAAGTTCGGCATAAATGCATCTATATGTTCATATTATAAGGTAACAAAAATGTTGTATCCCGTAAAAAAAAAATGACAAACAAAACTAAAGTGTTGATTCTTAGTAGCGTACCACTCAGCCATTGATAAAAAAATACCTTACATAAAAAGAACAGTCGAATTATGACTCAGATCGATAGCAATTTTGTCTATGAAGCTTATTTCATGATGACATAAGTAAACTAAAACACCAGTCGTCCGGCAAAATAATGACGATTGCTGGTTACATACACCTTAAAAGCACTAAATGTATCCGCGCCATGTGAATTGTCAACAATCATTTTTAAGGGCCGGACTTACTGTCTTTGGGACCTTCACGCTAACATGAGCACTGTTTTATATCACTTGCACAGTGTTTTGCGATTAATTGACCGTTTTGCCTCGTCAAATAAAGTAGACTATTTTAACGAAAAAAATATAGGTATCAAAAGAAGGCCTAACTTAGAGGAGCCAATTCCATTGTAGTGTTTTGATAAATTACGAAAAACCATGAGGTCCTCCATGGGATTACATTCTGGCAATTCTTTACGCAATTACGAATGGTAAAAGAGATTCGTGTATAGTAGAAACGTAAACCAACGGGAAGGGAAAAAATGTTAACCCAAAAACAACATTTGCTTTAGCACTAAGAGTACAATTACTTAAATATATTCTCCCTGGTGTGTATATCATTTTAGCACAATTCCTCAGATAATCGAATTCAATGCTCCAGAAATATAAACTCAAGGGCGATACATTTTGAAAACGCAATGGTTTCTTTGCAATCTTTCTTACATTATGTGGTGGTCATTGAGATATTTATACCAGAGGGACACTGCAAACAAATCTTTTTAACAAAAACGAACGGTCACGGACCATTCCTACTGTTTCTGTCTCTGTCACGCTTAGGCAGCAACATCATCTTTGCTCTCGCTTTACTGGGTCCTCATGTGCACGCACACAGAAATCCTGTATCAGGATGCGCAGAGAATTTGTTGCCGGTATCCGCTCTAGTATAATACCTTCAGTTCTAGTTCAATCTATGATTACTGCCCTTGAACTAATGATACGTCATTGCATGTATCATGTATGTATAGTCAAGTAATTATTTTTAATATCTCGCCAACATATATTCATTGATACATAATTTTTAATGATTTATTAACATTAATCAGTCTTCAAAGCAATACTTTCAATTCATAAAATTTCATTTACATTATTTTTGATTTTGAAAATATTTAAGCCTAATTATTATTATTATTATGAGCCTGTAGCGTCGCACTGCAGGGCAAAGGCCTCTCTTTCCGCCTTTCATGCATCCCGGTCAAGGGCTTTATATGACCAATCCTTCAAATATGCATCCAACTCGTCTCGCCACCTGCGTCTAGGTCTTCCACGTGGTCGACGGCCGTTCGGGACCCATTCCGTGGTGATCTTCGCCCACAACTCACCTGGCATGCGACACACATGTCCAGTCCAATCCCATTTTAGTCTGGCGGCTTTTTGACCAACGTCGGTTAATTTGGTTCTGGACCGTATTTCGGTATTCCTAATGTGATCTGAGAGATTAATAGCCAAAATGCTGCACTCCATTGCTCGTCGTAAGCCTAATACTAAATTTTTAAAAATATATCTCATTTACATATAGATGCATTTATCCGCTTGTGCCAGAACACAATTAAATGTATATGTTGATAATATTTAACTTTTTACAAATCACTGGGATTTATGTAAACATATTGCATTAGTATTCAAAGTGACTAAATTAAATTTATGTAAGGATGACTTAAACATAATTCTTATTTTAATGCCTGTTCAATATTATTCTATTTCCTTTTGCTACATAATAAAGAATGATCTTGTGAGTAAAGATATAACATTAATTTCATAATTTAATTTGAGTCCTGCCAACATTTAAAGTAAGTTTGAAAATATTTTTGATGTTGTTATATCCAAAACTATCACCAGTTACGCAAAGCAACCATGCCAAAAAAATGCAATATTGCCATAAAAAACTATCATGTTTACTAATGGATTAGAAATATTGACACTATTCATATTTATTGATTTAAATTCTAGTGTAATTTCATGATAACTTTTCAAATGTCAATAAGGACCCACTACGTACTAATTTGTTATCTGTCAATGCATTACATTTTTCATATAAAACTAACATCACTTTAATAAAACTATTGTAGAGATAATTATTGCATTCACATCACTAATTTCAATTGTGTCTATGAGTGTATATTGTCACTGTGTGTCCCAATTGACTGATTTGTTCTGTAGGTGTTTGTGTCTGCACTGCCTCAGTGGGCCGAGCTTGCTTAGCCTTCTTCCTTACACCATCACTTTCTGCATAATACATTCCAAGCCTGGTTTTAATAGCCGCAAGGGCTGCACCATTGATTTCATCATGAAAAATGTTGCTGTATCGCCATTGTTTGACAAGTGGACCTCTCTTTCTTTCTTTCTTAACTTTTCTTTTCTCTGGCTCTTGTATAATCTCTGCAGTTTGGTTGAATGCACTGGTGTCTATAGTGATGGTTGTGTTCTGTTGTGGTTCTGGCTTAGCTTGAAGTACAATGTACGCTGTGGTGGGCTGTGCCGGCCTCTGAGATGGCTGAAGTAAAATAGGCATACCATTACCAGCATTAGGTGTTTGATAAAAATTTGCTGTAGCACCAGTAGTTAATGTGGCTGTTTGATATTGATTTTGGAAATAATTCTCAGCAATATTTACAAGATGCCCACTTCCAGGATATGCTATTGGTGTAAACGTCTCTTGAGGTGCTGGTGGTGGTTGCTGCAACTGTAGGGTATCTTGTTGTTGGATCACATCTGTGCTCCGTTTTGATTTTGGAAGTGTAGCTGTAATATTTTCTGGATCATATGTTTTGATGTAATCTTTCCACATCTTAGAAATGTTTATTTCTAAGCCAGCAATTTTATCTAATCTAATGAAGTCTTTCAACTTGTGAGTGTGGACAATAGAGTAAATATGATTTTTTATTTGATCAATTACTTCTGTTGGCAAACGAACTTCACCAGACCTGCGGTGACTGTTCTTCCCTCTGTTATCGCTGGGAAACATAACTCCATCATCCATTTTCTTGCATAGGACTCTGACCTTACGCTCTGTGATAGCATGAATATTTTTGAAAGCTGTTTGACATACTTGTGTTTCTCGTCCTTTGACCCTCACAAAATATTCGAATGTACATGTTCGCCGGCTGCTCGATTTAACTCTTTTTCTTTTGACATCAACCTGTCTCATCAGACCAAACAAATAGGCATTTTGTTCGTCGTGTGTTTTCATAGAATAGAATCCCTGGAAGGTTTTTAACCGAACGTCTTCTGGTACTTTTAGAAAACATCTGCGACGACAGTTGCAGTCAGGCCCAGGTTGTTTAGGGGGGACTATTTTCCCATTTGCGTTTATGTACTCCAACCCAGCGATTCTTAATCGTTTCTGTTTTTGTTTGTGCCATTCTGAAAATTTATTTCAATATTATGCACAGAATTTAACACAGTGTTATATCGTAATTAAGTACGCAAGATTATAACATTTTAATATTAAATAAATAGTGAAATTATATTTAGTAATGTATATAGCACAAAGTAGATTACGACGATCAACGCGGTCCAAGCCGGTAGTTATATTGTTTTTGTTTCAAATAAACAAACGAAATTACATAAAACCATTTGAAATGTTCGCTCGACGAGTTAAAAAGTAGTAAGGTAGTAAGAGTCAAGTATTGAACTACCGAATTGCAAGCGTAACTTTGAGTGCTACAAGACAAATAAAGTTACATTTACATCACATAACAATAAAGATTTCAATTATGAAAACTTTAAAGTCACCTTCTGGATTTCGTAGACGTTTTTTTATCACTTTCCCGTTTTTTGTAACCTTTATTTTTCGGTCATTACTTGAGACATCCGCCATTTTAGTATCAAGCTAAATTCGACATACCCATAACCAAATCATCGTAAGTAACATAAACAGCGCAAGCAAGAATAAAACGTTTTGGTTTAATACGGGAAATAGGGAAGTCAGGTACTGGAAGTTAGTCTATAATGGTATGGATGGAAACAATTTTTCTTTTCAAAGTTCGAACTTAGTTTGCACCCATTTTGCGTCTTAATGTTACAGATTGAATTACTGTTTTTATTTTTTAATTGATAAACTACTCAGTGAAAAACTCGAGAATGCGCACGTTTTCATAATTGACCGACTTCAATAGGGGAGGTAATCCATTCGACTGATTTTCTTTTATGTATGAAAGCATGATATGATATTATATTTTGTTTGTGATATAATATATTTGTTTGGTCCTTTGAGGTATTTAAACTAGAGTGGACATCGGGAACAAAATCTCTGAGTATTGTGCCTGCACACCGGTACACAGAGAAGCGAGAGTGAAGATAACGTTACTTCGTAGGCGTGACAGAGACAGGAATAAAAGCGGCGGTAAGGTTTCATTTAGTTACAAACATTTTGTTGGCGATGTCCCCTCTAGTATATTATCTCAATGGTTTGGTCCCATAAAAAAATTGGTACTGTTCAAAATTTAACAGTCCAGCATTAATTCCACAGAGTACTTTGTTGTATAGGAAATTAATTATTTTTGCATTAGATTAAGTACCTATAAGTATATTATTACAAAGGGTGAAATTAGCAAAAGGGTAGGGGTAGGGGTAGGGGGGAAAATAGGTAGAATTGTAATTGTAATATACTCAACTAGCTTTTGCTCGCGCCCTCGCTCGCATTAAGAAGTATTATAATTAATTAGGTATAGTTTTAATGAACTTCATTGAACTTCATTTATCGATCGCCATAAAGAAAAGGATAGCAGGCAACAGCAACGTCATTCAAGGTCAAATTATTGAGATTCAGTGTTTTATACGGAATGAAATCTCAATTTGGGTATAAGCTTCTTGGTCAAGTGGTTTGAGCTGTGCATTGATAGATTTGTAAGTCAGTCGCCTTTCAGTTATACAGGGTATATCAAGACTGCTACCGAAAACGAAGGCCGGGTGGTAGTTTAAGCGACTTCAGACACAATGCAATAGAAAATGTTGCAAAAAAAAGTGTCAATTTTTTTTTGATTTTTTTTTCTTTGGTCCTATTTGGGTGGTAAATCCATTTTGTCCTAAAATAATAGTGTGTACCCTTTTATTTATAAATACTCTAAGGGATAAAAGAGTTAAAATTATTAATTTAGCAAAAACTATGGATTTACCACCCAAAAATGTTGAAATTAAAAAAATCATTAAAAATCATGGTCGCGTTTCTCAGCACGATTTTTAGTTGCATTGTGTTTGTAGTGACTAAAACTACCACCCGGCTTCGTTTTCGGTAGCAGTCTTGATATACCCGGTATATATTTCGATATTTCCGGCAGTAGTTAATCAATTTAAAAATCCAACTAAACTAATAGGTACTGTTTGATGTTTCATACTTATCAAGTTTAAGCAACTTTGTACAGGCGTAACTCACACAATTTCAAAAACATATTCCGGAAACGACAATTCCATGGGTTTTTACTAAAATTGTGTGAGTTACGCCCGCCTATACAAAGAAGTTTAAAATTGATAAGTATGAAACGTCAAATGGTACCTATTAGTTTTGTTGGATCTTAATAAGAATTGATTTCTACAGCTTACGCCCGAATACTGGAATGCCATTCAAATAATAAGTTGATCTTAACAGCGCATGGCCCACTTACCCAATACATCTAATCGGGATTAACGTAGTTAAGTGCAACTTATTTTTAAGTTGCGTTCCAGTATTCGGGCGTTAGTAAATCATATTTTCTTACATAGTTAATATATATTTTCTTACATAGTTAATATATAATAATATAGATAAATCTAAGTTAATAAAGGCGTAATTATAACAGGTCATTCTTTAAAATATTGAATTGTCATCGGTCCTTAATAATTATGCCAAATTTCGAGATAATAAATACACGTTTTGAAGGGGGTCTAAATCATGTTCATAAATTCCGTTACATACTAACATACAAACGTCTGACGCAAATAAAAACGTATTAACAACTAATGATTTCAATCCTAAATAAGAAGTTATATAATGATAATAGGGTATTTGACTATGATGAAAATATGAAACATATTGTTACTAGACTAACTGTAAATATTTTTTTAAACCATATTAACTAATAAAATATTTAAAACAATGTTGGATTGCCTTAAGAAATCATTTTAAAATTAAATAAAATTTCGAGCTTGACCACGTGACTAAAAACGCACGCCATTAGTTGCATTTAGAGTGACGTCACTTTCTTGTTGTCAGTCGATTTTTAGAACATTTCATGAGTGTTTTCCTTTGTTTTCGCAGTAATTTCTGAAATATTGATCCAATTGCGCCGCTAAGGGCACAATGCGAACTTTATCTCTAATAATTGTACGATGGAAACTAAAATATAAAAGCTGACAGTGGAAACTTCGCAAAAATAGACACGATAGTGGTCGGAATATTTTTTTAAACAAACCTTACTTTTACTCTGCTCAATTAAATTATTAATGTCAAACCTTATAACCATACCTATGTAAATATCACTATTAGTTATATTATAAACTAAAGCATTTTCGAGTGGTAGGTCTCACATCTGTGAGAGGCTGCCTGGGTGGGTACCACCGCAATGTCTATTTCTCCCGTCAAACAGCAGTTTGAATGCACTGTTGTGTTTCGGATTGAAGGACATTGTAGTCAGAGTAACTACTGAACATATTGAGACTTAACATCTTATGTCTCAGGATGGCGAGCGCAGTGGAATGCCAAGCATAGCTTTGTATTTCAAGGTATTGTTTGTTTCAAGGTTTTGCTACTGTTCAGAAGCGGTCGTATCGCTTACCATCTGGCGAATCTGGCACGTTCGTCTCGCCTTTCAATACAATAAAAAAAATACTAAGCTAACAATGTATGAAAAATACAAGAATTTATTGTATTCCACTATTATATCATATAATCATTCCATTATTATAAGAGCGAGTTTGAACCACTTTACCCGAATCTTGGTGTTCTTTGTAATGCTCACGAACATTTTATCTGGTGTTTTAGTAGATGTTTTTGAGACTACATACCTGTATTAAAGGATGGGAATAATTTTCGCATCTTTTGAGGGAGCGGCTCTGTAGTATTTACAAATGAAACATCAACGACAACGATTCAAAGTGTAATGAATTTTCAAAAATGACACTTATATCGAAGCGCCTGCAGGAATTATCATAGTATAGGTATGCTTATGTATTTAATTGATATTAATAATATACTAGAGCGTAATTATCGTAAAGAATTAACTTAAACTATAAAATTAATGGAAGAGATGCCGCAACAACACCATTTATAAGGCATTTTTAGCTGTAACCTGATCAATGTTATGCCCGCTGCACACGACGCTTGTTTTGCTGCTGGATTGCTTGCTGGGTTCGCCGATGGCTGCTCTGCTGGCAGTGCTGCGAGAAAGTGACGTCACTGCTGGCTCTCAAGCGTGGTCGCGTGCTGGATTTCGGTGATCGAACGCGTGCTATTTTTCGTGATAGATTGCTTGCGTGTTTGGGGTTTTTTATAATTATTTTTTGTTTTTTCGGATAATTAGTGAAATTGGAACGATCTTCAGGGCTTAAATAAAAATATATTAAAAACTGAAGTACGAAATTAAAAATTCAAAAAATATAGTAGCAAATAAAGTTGAAATGTTATAGATACATACCCGAGCTCACTAAATACTATGTTTAGTAGAACATTATGTGCTGTATCACGCCGTAACAGCCACTCGCAACTCTACAATCGAAAGCCAAATCGCCAAAGCCATCTTTGAACCTAGCAGCAAATTATAGCAAGCAATCCAGCAGCAAAACAAGCGTCGTGTGCAGTGGGCTTTATTCTTGATATTGAATCAAAATGTTTGCTTTGCAAGCAAGTGACGTAATAATATCACGTGACCCGCATATATGGCGTCCATCGCGTTTTGGCGGTCTTATTTATCATTCAAACTTTAATCATGATTTTTATTGAAAATATAGCAGTTCACAAAGAAATAATCAAATTGCAAGTGTATTATGGTAAAATGAACAATTTGAGATACTTTCCAAAAAACAGTCAAATACCTACCCTATTGTCCAACAAGGGAGGTAGAGAGGATGGAAGAACAATTATTGCAAAAAAAGGAATTTGTACCAAATCACACTCACTTTTTCCCTCCTAGCTCGAGTTGTGTAACTCGAGTTAACTGAATTTCGACTCGTGTTTATCCCGTGTTGGCACGGCACTTTGGCACTTGCTTTGCACACGCTTGGTACATCACCTAGGACGCGTTTCATTTGGCGTTCACGGCGCTCAAAAACACTCATTTCGCCGTTCCATTTGACGATCAGGATCGTCGTGGTCGCGGTGAATACGTAAATACAAACGCTCACGACGACCCATGTCAAGAGGTGGGCCGTGGTGCGCGTTGAGAACGTAGACAGATATTTTATATTTTATTATATTTTCTGTTTACGGTTGAGAATATTGGCGGGATTTTGAAATGTCAAAACAACAAAAATGTCACCGGAGAAAATTATTTTAAACGCATAATGCAACCTAACCTTTTTATAGCTATTTTAAAATATTTATTACCAAAACGCTCAAAACGCCCCATAACCCGTTCCACTTGGTTTTGCGATCGTAAAGCTCACGAGCAAGTGGAACGGTAAATATGGTGAGCGTGGTCGTTGCGATCGTCAAACGGAACGCGCCCTTAAGCTCAAAACACACTGTAGGTTTTTGTCTTACGCATAGAGTAAAGAGCGGTAAGTACGGGGCCAACTGACCAATCAGGACAATGGAACGTACAGGGTTCTTTCTATGTAGTCTGTGGTCACGTCTTAAGCTTATAACCACTCACACGTCCACGTCACTGTCACTTATTTTGACAGAAATTTTCCGATTCCCGCGTTTTCAATATTCATAAACATAAAGCATTATATCCTAGTACCTATTCTAGCTACAGGGAAATAAAAAATACCTTTAAGTATCTAAAACTATGCAGAATTATTAGACGTGAAAATTATTTTACAAATATAATTCAAATGTGTTGTAAACAAATATTAAAATTCTATACAGATGAATTTCAATGGATTTTCATTTTCAAATAATGTTTTCACCCATTAAATCATATTACATACCAATAAAATCCATTTGTAAATAAAGCATATACTATAAGCTTTCTTTTGATATCCATATTTTAGTACTTAAAGTTATTCTTATCTTATAAAAAACCAAAAAAATATACCCATAATCACATAACCAATTTTTGTTACGTTTGCGTTTTGCCATTATTGCTTAGTGACTCCCGAGTTCCGGGTTACGATTTAATGTTGCCAAGTAAGAACGAGATGTAAGAAAATAACACCTGGATGATCGATGAACTTTGATCGGTATTTTTTTTTTTGTTTAATTATGTGTTTTAGAAATCATATTTAAATACAAATTACATACTGGTGAAATGATGAAATATGATTTTATAGGCTATGTATGTAAGGGGCGTGCGCTCCTTGTAGGCAGAAATGCAGTGCTTTACTTGCCATACACAGATATTTTAATAAAACATTCGTACGTTTTAGATGACTTTAATTAATAGTAAATAAAAGAATAAACAAAATATCATAATATAAAAACGCCTAATATTTTATAAATAGCACGTATTTGCAAGCACACTAACATTATGTTTGCCAGGAATTTAATGACAACGGCGCTGCAAAATAATGTATCCACAGACCAAGTAGTACTACAGACGGCCGACTCGCTTAACCCCTAGGGCCTAGACTGTCGTTTGTCATGACTGTAGACGGTTAGACAGTCGGAAACGCCAGGCGCGGCTTCAAGTAAAAAGTAACCTACTATCATTGAAATAGGGTTCATTTTAGTGTGATATAAAAAAAAACAGCAAAATAATGCAATTGATGTAAATTTATTCAAATTCAGATATTAGTATTTGTGTAGATTAGAAATAAAACCCTTCAAATGATATAAACAACTATTTATTTCATTTCATTTATACATTCAAAAGTATTCGTCGAAATATATAAATGTGTTTATTACAAATATGACATTTTAAGTTGAAATAAAGTACACTTTTGCCTTACGTAGCTACAATTTTACCAAGGTTCCCAACTGGGCGTACCTGAATGGGAGGTATCAAAGATACGAAAAAATGTAAAGCCTCTTATATTGGATTATATTTACATAAGCATGTTTACTATGTTATAAGTAATAGAAATCTTTCATCATAAATAAAATTAGATATTATTAAAATTCTGACATTTGGTACATTGACTTTACACATTATTCATTTAAATATTTATATGAAACTAATATGAAGGGGTAGTAAATTAACATAAAAAACGAAATCGAACAAACATGAATTTAGATAATAATATACATTTTCAATTGAATTAATTAGGATGCAACAACAATACATGTATTTATAAAATTACGAAGTGTCTACTGTTTGTCATTGTTACATTCATAGAAATCAAACAAATATTTGGAGAGAATATTTACATTTTTGATTATTGAATTGATGAGTAATGATTTCTTATAAGTTACGAGCATTATTTTCCAAATATTCAATTGTTTCCTTGACGTCACTTACACTGCACGTTTAATACACGTACTCACTGCACATTAATCACTGCACAAAGCAATCCTTTCTGGTCATTACATTTGCAAATTCACTATAAGAAAATACAAGTAAATCTATCGACGCATTTGTTGTAAACAAAATGGCGGCCCGGGGCGCAGACAGGCGCTGTTACACAATTAACGCTGGGTACCTCTATATTTATCGGTAAATAGCGCTGTTACACAATTAATGCTGGGCATGCATAGAATGGCTTAACACATCATTATTCGCCAATAGATGTCAGGAAGTCATATTTTCAGTTTGTTTTCCAGTTTTTTTTTGCAACATTTTTTAATCATTAATCCTAATTATTAATATTCCTATTTCCTAATTAATATCCTAATTAATATATTAACATAATATTGTTCGGGTTCGATTCCCGCACCGAAACAAATATCTGTGTGAAGTAGAGGTATTTGTTTCGGGTCTGGCTATTAGTGAGACCGAAAAGTCTGTTGTAGTTCCTGATACAAGACTAGTTATTTGTGTGGGGTCGAGACTATAAATGTGACTGTTGGGTGTATTTATTTATTTATTTTATTACATTTTTGGATATTTAGGAGACTGTCCCGCCCTCACACCCCGCACTGCAACTCCTGTAAGCCAGGATCAACAGTGGCACGCAATGTAATGACTCCAAGCATTGAAGCTCGGCGAGTCTCCGGGAATGTCTAACTGGTCTTTAACCCGCAACGAAATGAATCAGAAAGTTAAATTAATAGGAGGAGTTGGAAATAAATAATGTCCACTTCCCTCCGTGCAAAGCGGGTGACAAAACATTGAACTAAAGAGGTAAATGACCTCCCAAAAAGACTTTTACAGCCGGAGAAGCCAGCTGTAAAGCACCACGGAATTCATTATTACATTTAAATGGGACCTATTGTGTGAGCTGTTATACTTGATTCCAGTAATAGGTATGGCAAAAACGCCGGAAAGCACGGAAATTCGTCCTAGTCTATTTTTGGATATTTGATTACAATATATGACATCATATTTTCAATAAACAATGATGTGTCGGATTTGATAATGGCAGCTTTTCAATAATTTTCGCCAGCCCCCAAACCATTTAAAATCCACTAAAAGCAATGTTTCCCAACCAGGACCAAACTACCAGATTTTGTGGAAAATCCACTAAGTTGGCAATACTGGTGAAAAAAAGCTTGAAAGATGGCCGCCCATGTAAGTTCTTGTCCAGACGATATTTGACGCAGATGTTAACCGGTTTAAAACAACGCGGGGGCCAATAAATAAGTTACTATCTACGTGTAATAACATGAATGGAATATAAATGACTTAGTCCTATCAAATGTTAACACTGTTATACCTAGTTTTTTAATGTATTTATTGATTTTGCATTAATGAAATTTTAGCGATCGAGACATGCAAAGCTGTTATCCTTTTTTATAGTGTTTGGTTTAGAAACCAAATTATAGTTTATGGTAGATTTTTAAGAAAATATCCTTAATTACGACGAGATTTGTATAGGTAAAGGTACTGGTAGGTATAGCGTAATCCATTACAATCAAAAATTGTAATAGTATTTAAAAATTACGAATAAGGGTAGGTAAGTGGTGGTTGAAAATTAAAACAAAATAAAAATAAACAATTATTATTATTTCAATCAATGAATAAATATTTAGGAATAAATACTGACAATTTCAAATCTATAAACTAATAATTAAAGATTTGTACGATTTATTTAGTATTTTTTTTTTATTTGGCCCGGCATAGTAGCCCCGCACAGTGCCTCTGCCTCTGCCTCGGCTTCTGCCTCGGCTTCTGCCTCTGCCTCTGCCCGGGCCTCGGTCTCCCCCAGTTCCACACTGCCCGCTCAATGTAAAGTTCAAGTTAACTCTTAGCACTAGTGATGGTTTTTTATTTGTTTAATTGACACAAACTATGCATGCACTCTATCACTGAAATAAAAAAATAAAACACTCACGAGCATTCTTGCTTTTACATTGATGACCTAAAATTGAAAATGTATTTTATTATTTTTCTTTTTTATTTCAATAAATTTGTCCAATTGTAATACTAGTTTTGTATCAGAATAACTACGTTAGTAAAGCCGGGTACAATTTATAAGATGCGGCTGATGAACGCAGCTGAAGATATTTAGAAAATTGAAGATTCTGCCGCGCCGCGTCCAAGAGACCCTGAATATTGTACCACTCTTCAGCCGCGTCCGGCAGTCTTATAATTTGTTTTTGGCTTAATAGTAGATCATTTCAATGTTCGGATTATTCGCAGTCGCGCATCTATACTTTATCGTAATGTACGTAACGGTTTGCGGTCCCTGATGGCGGATTCCATTCCGTATATATATTTTTTTAATAGCCTAGATTGTGTCCCACTGCTGGGCAAAGGCTTCCTCTTTATCATTCCATTTGACCCTGTCCTCGGCGAGCTCTTGTGATTTTGGCTCGAATGTATCCAACTCGTCTTTCCACGGTTTGGATGCATATTTGGAGAGGAAATATTGAAATATTTAAACTGAATTAATATATCAATTCTTTGATATTGAAAATTTAAATCACCATATAATTGGCTTCATCATACTTAATTTATAACAATCACATCCAACATCAAACATACCACACATTCTAGTTTGAACAAAAACTTTGGAACGCAAACTCTGATCTTACAAAAAATGGCGCGCGACTTTCTACGGAATACTGGAAATCAATTAAAATATTGAATTGTTTTGATATATTTTCAATTATCAAATGGCACCTATTTATTCTTTATGATATGTTTTCTCTCTCTAACACTTTATTTATCATTTTTTCATACAATTAACACAGAAATATTTAATGAAAACCGACAAACAACGACCGTGATTTACTTTCGTGTCTAAAAAACTTCGAATCACGCGTCGAATATGGGTTATTTTTAGATAATTGATAATTATTAATGTAAAGGTATCTTTTAATAAACTATATAACAACAATAAGAGAGTTAAAAATCAATATTTACATTTTTAAAAAATCCTGCGCACCACTCGTCGTTGTTCTTAAACAACACACGAGTTTGCCTGTTTTTTTTTTAAATATGCCTACTGCTAATGTCTTTTTGGCCAATGTTACATTAAAGGTACTTTATTCAAGCATTATATATTTTTTTTTCATAACGCTTTTTATAATATATTTTGAATTTAGGACGCTTTTTCATTACTAGTGTATTTTCCTATAAAAATGACAGCTTACGTCAGAATTGGAGGTCGGGACGTTTGAGTGGTTAACCTATAATGTGCACACAACAAAAGAATCCATTGTTCAGATTCCTGTAAGACGCGTTGCTCTAGTATTTATGGCCGCTTCTTTACTCTATGCGTAAGACGAAAACCTACAGTGTGTTTTGAGCTTTATGCTGAAAACAAACTGTAGGTTTTTGTCTTACGCATAGAGTAAAGAAGCGGCCATAAATACTAGAGCAACGCGTCTTACAGCGATCTGAACAATAGATTCTTTTGTTGTGTGCACACTGTCGGTCGAAATTCGAGGGCATGACCTTCAAAAACAAAAAACGTCTGAGACATACAGCGCAACTAACATAAATTGACAAGTGGTGAAATTAGGAACTAGAAATGAAAGTAAAAAATATCTACAACGCTTTCATTAAAATATTCTTTCATAATTTATACAATGTACATTTATACTAGTAGTCCAATAGTAGTAATGATAATAATGTCGAATGTAATGAAATTTGAAGAGAAAAAAAAATAACAATTTCTCCGTGCACCACAGCGCTTTTGAGCGATTTGCGATTGTGGACAACCTTGAGTTTACACAAAAATAGGTTTTGTAAATATGGCTACCAGCTTTTTAAGCCAAACTAATATGACATTTCTTAAAACTTACAATTAAATTAGAATTTATAATACATACAAGGCATAATTTGCTTCATTCAATCTGCATACAATTTAAAAAATTTGAATACAATTTGGACATTTCTAATTATTTACATGAGGTGTTGCTGGTAATCTAACTTGACTTAACAGAAATAAACACCGCAGTTCTTTGACCAGTTGTTTGTAAATACTAGACTGGACGTAATTGACAGCCTCCGTGGCGCAGTTGGTTAGACGCCGCCTGTGAAACGAGAGGCCACGGGTTCGAGCCCCGCACCGTGACAAATGTTTGTGAGACCCAGTAAGTATTGGTCTCGGGTCTGGATGTTTGAGAGACCGAAAAGTCTCTCGTAGTTCCCGATACCCACGACACAACACTTAATTGATCTTAATGTGGGGTCAGGACTATGTATGTGACTGTTAAGTGTATTTATTTATTTAATTATCAGTAATTAGCCAAAAGTTCGTCTGTGCGTTCATTTAAAAAATGGAAGAAAAACGATCAGAGTATGTGCGTAATAGAGAAATTATTTATAATGTTAAATGTAAAGAATACAAATATGCTCACTTAAAGTAAGAAGTATGGGAACAAATAGTCAGTACCTATTTGTACTAAAGATAATAAAGTATCATACTAAAGATAACGGAGTAATTTTTTATACAATATTAAGTTATTGATGTTAAAATTTCAAAATACACGCGCTGTTTTAGGAATTATAATAGGAAAAAGTTTACTTTGTTATTTGTCTTCAGGTAGTCTCTTTTTTGTTTTCTTTTAAAATGACACTGGTAGTAGAAATATATAAAAAAAAGACAACAAGAACAAGACGTGTGCTCGAAACACGATCTTGCCTACTTTGGAATTCACACATTTTATACATAAGTATTTCTAATATGTGTACACGGCATTGTTGCTTAACATTTTTCCACAGTAAATTTATTCTCAATATGTAATCTATGTTTGTGTACAGAATTTAATCAATCACAGTATTATATAATTGATTGATGTGTGATTTAATGTTAATTGAATCATTGTTTTTGACAATAAAACAGTTGCAAACTCGAATGTGATAGTACCACAGGTTATCACAGATAAGAACTGTTTATAATAAGCGCCAACTAGGATTGATTTCATTTAATAAAATATATAATTTATTTGTTTATATAGAGATGAGATAAAGAGTACATAAAAATCGACTCTTCCATCCCTAAAAGCTTAGTCATTGGCAGACGAGAAAACCGTCCTTTGTCAATGAAATTAAAAAAATAAAAACGTACGTGGGCCCTCTGACGACCCGTACGAACCATGTAAGATGTGCTCTTTACCATAGTTTTGTACTCTTTACTCTATGCGTAAGACAAAAACCTACAATGTGTTTTCAGCTTAAAATAGTATCGATAATTGTAAAGTATAAGTATATTTTAGGAATATAAAACAAATAAATACAACCAACCGTTATAGTTATAGTAGCAGTTGCATTTTTTATTAGTTCTGTTACAAATACATTTATCATATTAATATTTATGCATACATAAACTCACGCCTTTTTCCAAGAAGGGGTAGGTAGAGGTGCAACCAGGACACCCACATTTCGCCTTGTATGTTCCGTCCTACGATGTTGTAGGTGGCGAGCCTATCGCCATATCGGGCACAAATTCCTGACTGTGCTGATAATGAATAGAAAAAGCCGATATCATTTTGCGCGACCCGGGATTCGAACTCAAGACCTCAGCTTTGTAACCGCACCATAGTACAACTACGCCACCGAGGCAGTCAATATTTATACATAAATTAAAATCTATAGTACACATTATTCACCGCTTGTATGTTTATGTATGTATGTACCTTATGTATTTATTGTTTGATTGATTGATTTGAAAAATATTTTTTTTCTAGTGCTGATTTCCTGCCTTCGTTCGAGATCTCCGCTACAATTCCTTTATTCAAAATCAAAATTAAAATATTCTTTATTCAAATAGTCTTTCAAAAGATCTATTGGATTGTTCATTTCTGCTACCACCGCTTCGGAACGTGTTGTAGCTGTGAAGAAGAAACGGCGCAAGAAACTTCGTCAGCAACACGAACTGTCTTTTTTCTTCTTTTATATCGCCATTTAAAATTACAATGGTTCATATCACAGAAAACAATAATATCAGTTTATTTAGTTAATTGTTTAAGTTCTATTTTTACATTTTAATTGTTAGTTTTGTGTAGATATTTCTATTTATATATTTAAGTTGTTAATTTAGTGTTCATATTTTCATTGTTGCTAAATGTCTGTTTTTTTTTAGATTTTAGTTACATTTTGGCAAAAAAATATTGATATGGTGAAAATTGGTGCTTAAGGAGAAAAGTGTGACAATACTACTCGAAGTCGCAAGCAAATTCTAGATATTAATAAAGTTGTATTTTATCTTACGTGTGTATTATTTGAAAAATCCAATCCAATCATCAGGTAAAACTTACCCATGTAATAAATCATAGCATGAAAAAAATATCAAAACATTGACATTTTTATCGGATTTGACATATAAAGCGAAAATTAAAAATGTTATATTAATTTTATTCGTATGGCACTGTTGATGATCGATATCGATAGAAAATTCGGTACTAGCCATAGATTTAGTATAAACACAGATCACTTCCAATAGATACCGCATTACGAAAGTTTTGTTTTGAACCGAAAACGCCAACGAAGGGAACTGCGCGGGGGGTGGGCGGGTTTCAGCGCGGTCACGTGGACTTCACTGGAGAGATGAGGCATAAGTCGATAAATAAAAAAAAATATCGATAGTTCGATTTGCCAGTAAGTTCATGTGTTTTGATCGCTTCTATAACTTAATTACCAACTTGTAAAATGTTTGATAATATTTTTTCACCGGCCTGATCTGATAAATTATACCAACCGGCAACCGCTAACTACGAATAAAATAGGATTAAGATTTATACTTTAGTATGTAACGGTTTTATTTCTATTATTCACCGTGTATTTTTGTATACCATAATGGCGAAATACCCAAATTAAGTGTTGTTAGTGTGAAAAATATGAAATAGTAAATAACTAAACATCACGCCCTAAAGGGCTACAATAACTTATTCCGATTCTTGAATTCTGACGGCGGCTGTAGTAAATGTAATATCGACAAGTGACGATGAAACCCACTTGACGAACTATAAATGTTTTTGAGACGATATATACAACGTATGTTAAAATTTGTACAATAGCTTGTGCTACTGATTCTCAATAAACTTAGTATACTAAAACTTATGATAAATACCCTCCCATTATATTTGAAAATGTATACAACTAAAGGGAAAAAAGGAAATGTAATTACGCCAAAGATAAAAATAAATAAAAAAATATTGTAAAAGTACCTTGTTAACAAATTTAACTATTTCAAATTACATAAAATAACGTAATTATGGTAATTTGCAATTTTTTTCTAAATCAATATATATTTTGTGACATTGTCATTTAATAAAATCAATTTACATTATTGTTTTACAATATCGATATTTCTGGGAATTATATTATAAACATGCGTCAAACACTAGAAGAACGCGTGATTTCGCCAAAAAAAGATGCCTTATTACGGTTATTGCTATGCGGAAAAGAGACGGCTGATTCTCCATCCGAACTCGACTGTTTAACATTGATACATTAACCAGTATAAATTGAGCTCGCTCGGGACCAAATTAATTTAAAGAATATTAGTTATCGATGAAAACTTATTGCGTTTTTTTAGATACTTTATTTTTTTGAGTTTTTTGCACACCATTTTATTGAACAAATCATTATTAACTGTAATATTAAGTTCCCAAAATGTAATTTTCGCTAACGTGCGACGCCATGTGCGGGTCCACTACTTGGACGACACTGATGACGCGACATTTGGCATCGGTTTATATCTATCTGATATCTTATATGTGTTGGGCGCAACCGCTGCCTTGCATTAGGTATCTATTGGGAGTGATCTGTGAGTATAAAACATAGATCGGCAATGTGAAAGGGATAGAATAATTTAACTCATATGTTAAAGCGAGATGCATGATGCGACCATACGTTTACACAGAAGTAGCCTGCAGTGACCCAGAGTCAAAATATGTCAAACTAAGCGAGCAACAAAATACGCTTATTTTCATAATTTATTTAATTTTATAGTACTTGTTTAAATTTATTAAACGTAGTTTATTATAGTGCATTGTGTAGTGCCAAGGTGTGGTTCATGCAGGCGTAAAAATTCGAATAATTAAAATTTTCACAGGTACCGGCCACTTTTGTACAATACTATTTTGTGACGATATTATAGAATTAAATGGAAATCCGTGTATACATATCGGTAGAAAAGAATATAGTATTTCATTATATAAATACGCTGAAACCATCCATTGCGTATAAAAAATAATATCAAATACGTGAATTTACAATAATTTCAACCAAAAGTTGCTAGGGATTGACTGACAGGTTCGATCAATAAAAGGTTGTCGATAAAATAGTCGATGACAACACATGTTTCCCTACATTTATATGGAGGTATAGTATGTTGTGACAGTGTGCATTCTTCTTCTTCTTCTACCTGGCGTTATCCCGGCCATATTTCCCCGGCTATTATTATAGTATTCATTCTACAATATTAGTTATTACTTTACTTTTTCTCTTTTTTTTATATTCGTGGAATAATTATTATAACACTTCATTTGTGTAATTTATGAATTAAGAACCTGTTTCAATCTCTGCCAAGGGGCTGTCAATTTATAATAGTAAAACATGAACATATTCGATATTATTATAAAATATGCGATACTTCCATGCACAGTATCATCGTCCAAACCTTGAAGCAACATTATTCATTTATCATAACATTAGGTATAGGTTTAAAATCTATAATTCTCATAGGAAAAACATTAGTTTAGGTGACGTGATCGAGAAAAGCTACATAGTTTATCAAACTTTCTCTTTCTTCAGCCACAGGAATGCGACTAATGAACATAGGCCTTCCTCAAGAATATCTACATCAGTTTGTTGTAAGCTGCCTGCATCCAACGACTTCCTACAAGTTCCTCCGTATACCTCCAACGTGGCCTAGCAGGCGTCCAACACTTCCCAATGTGTTACAAGTCAATTAATTGACTTAAATAAGCATATTTTTTTAACTATAGTATGCATATAGTAAAAATGTGTTTCTTAGACTTACGCAAATATTACTTATTGAAAAAAACTAATAATCACGGATTTTATTGCAGACTGAGTCCACCCTGTGACTACGAAAGCTGTAAAGTAATCGAAACTTCACGACAGGAAATTAAAAATGAAAAAAAAATAAACCGAAAACGCAAAAACTTTGTAAATTATAGTCTTATTTTATAAAAGTGTTTTTGTTCTCAGTTTAATTAGGTGTATGTACTATGTATACATCACAATGAAAAAAAATAATTTTATTCAGGTGAACATAAAGACCCATACAAAACATCTCAAACAAAATGTTTTCAAATAATATGACAATTTATCTTTATTTATTTGTGTGTTTATCAATCTGTACTGAAATAAACACATCAATAAGTTTCTGTTAATATATAATAAAATGTCGCATATATCCATAACATTTTATTTCACAACTACAGGCCGACAGCTATATCGATATGATAGTATCGAAAATGCATGGTACACCACTATATGTCAAGCACACATGTAAACTTCACGCACACAATCGTAAATCAGTTTTGGTCGCGCTCAAAATGACACATTGCCGATCTATGTTCTATACTCAGACTAAATACTCTCTAGACGTAGCCATGCCGTGGCCGCACAAGAGACAGATATATAATTCTTCAGTGTGGCCATGTTGGGAAAAATTCCTACTTTTGGTGGGTACTAACACAGGCCAACATAAGCGTTGCCAACCGTACGATTTAAATCGTATTTATTCGTATATCATATTTATTATTAAATGATAATGAGTTTATGATCATTTTTTACTTTTTAGTTCGATCTTATATGAAAGCTTGTTTTTTTAGTTTTTAAACTATAATTTAATTGCTTGCACTAAAACATCTATCTTCGGCTGTCTTATCAAAGAAAGACAACTGCGCGCAAATTACCAATTATATAGGTAATATTTTTTCAACAATAATATTTTGTTTATTATTCTGGATAAAATATAAAATAATGTAAAATACTTTTTAAATTATTGCGTCGTCATCAGTCCTGGATACGTATGCAAAATTTCAAGTCAATCCGACGTTTTGAAGTGCTCGAAAATCGACTTCACAGATTCTGTTACATACATATAGGCGAAGTTAATAAAACGGTGTTAAAAATAATTAATGATCAACTACTTACATGAACATATTTTATTGGGACTGCTTTTGGTTTTACTATAACATTCTTCTTTTTATAATGAAAGGAATCTATCTCGAAATGTATTGAGCAAATTTTAAAATTATTTGTTGGTTGCCAATTTTGGTGTCCATTAGCTCCCACCCATTTAATTCTAATTACTGTTAGTAGGAAACCTAAAATAAGAAGTAATTTTATTTTTTACGTATGAATAACGCTATGTATGCAAGGAATAATATGCAAGTATTATCTAGGGTAAACCAATTTTCATAACAAGGTAACACTAAACTTTTAAGAAATTAAGGTTATTTAATATTATTTGTAGAATTTCTAAATGTAATCGATATTTCTCTAAGTAAAACAATTTGTATTGATATTAAAATACAAGATTATTTACCAATAAACGACAAAATAATTATAATGTAACATAAATGAGTAACTTACGAGTGAAATGTTATTCCACAAATTTTTCGTTCACTGCGGCTTTTGCAGTAATATTTGTATAAATTGCTGCTTTACACTATCCAAAACTATTAAAATATCGGAAAAACTGATTGACGTATATTTGTTTGACAAACTGCGCTTATTGACAAATAAAAAAACCGGCCACGGTGACAAGGACAAAGAAAAAAACTCTCTGTCTCTTTTACGCGCACTAATTTTTAACTTGCGGTCTCACTCTTATTTCTCACGTTCCAGTTATGGCTACGTCTAGAGAGTATTTAGTCTGAGGTTCTATACTACATCTATGGTACTAGCGTATCACTATTTTTAGGGGCGGAGCCGGCGCCATTTTAGTACATCAAAGTGGTACACGTCACGTGACCTTATGCTTAATCCTCTTTAATCTATTATCGTTGGTCTGTGCACCACAGACGACTAAAAATACAGACGGCCAACTCCATACAAATTTTTTAACACGTTATGCAAACTCACACATCGAAACCAAACATGCTTTTCTACATATATAATTCATTCAAACTTCATCGGATCTTTCTTTCTTTTCACTGATAATTTTGTCACTGACCAATAGTAATAAAGAATTTTGTTCATCGTATTTGAGCCATCTCTTTCGTACGTTATACGTATATATATTAGCCACTCAAACGTCCCGACCTCCAATTTTGACGTAAGCTGTCATTTTTATAGGAAAATACACTAGTAATGAAAAAGCGACCTAAATTCAAAATATATTATAAAAAGTGTTATGAAAAAAATATATATAATGCTTGAATAAAGTACCTTTAATATAACATTGGCCAAAAAGACATTAGCTACAGGCATATTTAAAAAAAAAACAGGCAAACTCGTGTCTTGTTTAAGAACAACGACGAGTGGTGCGCAGGATTTTTTAAAAATGTAAATATTGATTTTTAACTCTCTTATTGTTGTTATATAGTTTATTAAAAGATACCTTTACATTAATAATTATCAATTATCTAAAAATAAGCCATATTCGACGCGTGATTCGAAGTTTTTTACACACGAAAGTAAATCACGGTCGTTGTTTGTCGGTTTTCATTAAATATTTCTGTGTTAATTGTATGAAAAAATGATAAATAAAGTGTTAGAGAGAGAAAACATATCATAAAGAATAAATAGGTGCCATTTGATAATTGAAAATATATCAAAACAATTCAATATTTTAATTGATTTCCAGTATTCCGTAGAAAGTCGCGCGCCATTTTTTGTAAGATCAGAGTTTGCGTTCCAAAGTTTTTGTTCAAACTAGAATGTGTGGTATGTTTGATGTTGGATGTGATTGTTATAAATTAAGTATGATGAAGCCAATTATATGGTGATTTAAATTTTCAATATCAAAGAATTGATATATTAATTCAGTTTAAATATTTCAATATTTCCTCTCCAAATATGCATCCAAACCGTGGAAAGACGAGTTGGATACATTCGAGCCAAAATCACAAGAGCTCGCCGAGGACAGGGTCAAATGGAATGATAAAGAGGAAGCCTTTGCCCAGCAGTGGGACACAATCTAGGCTATTAAAAAAATATATATACGGAATGGAATCCGCCATCAGGGACCGCAAACCGTTACGTACATTACGATAAAGTATAGATGCGCGACTGCGAATAATCCGAACATTGAAATGATCTACTATTAAGCCAAAAACAAATTATAAGACTGCCGGACGCGGCTGAAGAGTGGTACAATATTCAGGGTCTCTTGGACGCGGCGCGGCAGAATCTTCAATTTTCTAAATATCTTCAGCTGCGTTCATCAGCCGCATCTTATAAATTGTACCCGGCTTTACTAACGTAGTTATTCTGATACAAAACTAGTATTACAATTGGACAAATTTATTGAAATAAAAAAGAAAAATAATAAAATACATTTTCAATTTTAGGTCATCAATGTAAAAGCAAGAATGCTCGTGAGTGTTTTATTTTTTATTTCAGTGATAGAGTGCATGCATAGTTTGTGTCAATTAAACAAATAAAAAACCATCACTAGTGCTAAGAGTTAACTTGAACTTTACATTGAGCGGGCAGTGTGGAAATGGGCGAGACCGAGGCCCGGGCAGAGGCAGAGGCAGAAGCCGAGGCAGAGGCAGAGGCACTGTGCCGGGCTACTATGCCGGGCCAAATAAAAAAAAAACTAAATAAATCGTACAAATCTTTAATTATTAGTTTATAGATTTGAAATTGTCAGTATTTATTCCTAAATATTTATTCATTGATTGAAATAATAATAATTGTTTATTTTTATTTTGTTTTAATTTTCAACCACCACTTACCTACCCTTATTCGTAATTTTTAAATACTATTACAATTTTTGATTGTAATGGATTACGCTATACCTACCAGTACCTTTACCTATACAAATCTCGTCGTAATTAAGGATATTTTCTTAAAAATCTACCATAAACTATAATTTGGTTTCTAAACCAAACACTATAAAAAAGGATAACAGCTTTGCATGTCTCGATCGCTAAAATTTCATTAATGCAAAATCAATTATTACATTAAAAAACTAGGTATAACAGTGTTAACATTTGATAGGACTAAGTCATTTATATTCCATTCATGTTATTACACGTAGATAGTAACTTATTTATTGGCCCCCGCGCTGTTTTAAACCGGCTAACATCTGTATCAAATATCGTCTGGACAAGAACTTACATGGGCGGCCATCTTTCAAGCTTTTTTTCACCAGTGTTGCCAACTTAGTGGATTTTCCACAAAATCTGGTAGTTTGGTCCTGGTTGGGAAACATTGCTTTTAGTGGATTTTGAATGGTTTGGGGGCTGGCGAAAATTATTGAAAAGCTGCCATTATCAAATCCGACACATCATTGTTTATTGAAAATATGATGTCATATATTATAATCAAATATCCAAAAATAGACTAGGACGAATTTCCGTGCTTTCCGGCGTTTTTGCCATACCTATTACTGGAATCAAGTATAACAGCTCACACAATAGGTCCCATTTAAATGTAATAATGAATTCCGTGGTGCTTTACAGCTGGCTTCTCCGGCTGTAAAAGTCTTTTTGGGAGGTCATTTACCTCTTTAGTTCAATGTTTTGTCACCCGCTTTGCACGGAGGGAAGTGGACATTATTTATTTCCAACTCCTCCTATTAATTTAACTTTCTGATTCATTTCGTTGCGGGTTAAAGACAAGTTAGACATTCCCGGAGACTCGCCGTATTAGCTTCAATGCTTGGTGTCATTACATTGCGTGCCACTGTTGATCCTGGCTTACAAGAGTTGCAGTGCCGGGTGTGAGGGCAGGACAGTCTCCTAAATATCCAAAAATGTAATAAAATAAATAAATAAATACACCCAACAGTCACATTTATAGTCTCGACCCCACACAAATAACTAGTCTTGTATCAGGAACTACAACAGACTTTTCGGTCTCACTAATAGCCAGACCCGAAACAAATACCTCTACTTCACACAGATATTTGTTTCGGTGCGGGAATCGAACCTGAACAATATTATGTTAATATATTAATTAGGGTATTAATTAGGAAATAGGAATATTAATAATTAGGATTAATGTTTAAAAATGTTGCAAAAAAACTGAAAAACAAACTGAAAATATGACTTCCTGACATCTATTGGCGAATAATGATGTGTTAAGCCATTCTATGCATGCCCAGCATTAATTGTGTAACAGCGCCTGTCTGCGCCCCGGGCCGCCATGTTGTTTACAACAAATGCGTCGATAGATTTACTTGTATTTTCTTTTAGTGAATTTGCAAATGTAATGACCAGAAAGGATTGCTTTGTGCAGTGATTAATGTGCAGTGAATACGTGTATTAAACGTGCAGTGTAAGTGACGTCAAGAAAACAATTGAATATTTGGAAAATAATGCTCGTAACTTATAAGAAATCATTACTCATCAATTCAATAATCAAAAATGTAAATATTCTCTCCAAATATTTGTTTGATTTCTATGAATGTAACAATCACAAACAGTAGACACTTCGTAATTTTATAAATACATGTATTGTTGTTGCATCCTAATTAATTCAATTTAAAATGTTTATTATTATCTAAATTCATGTTTGTTCGATTTCGTTTTTTGTGTTTATTTACTACCCCTTCATATTAGTTTCATATAAATATTTAAATGAATAATGTGTAAAGTCAGTGTACCAAATGTCAGAATTTTAATAATATCTAATTTTATTTATGATGAAAGATTTCTATTACTTATAACATAGTACACATGCTTATGTAAATATAATCCAATATAAGAGGCTTTACATTTTTTCGTATCTTTGGTACCTCCCATTCAGGTACGCCCAGTTGGGAACCATGGTAAAGTTGTAGCTACGTAAGGCAAAAGTGTACTTTATTTCAACTTAAAATGTCATATTTGTAATAAACACATTTGTATATTTCGACGAATACTTTTGAATGTATAAATGAAATGAAATAAATAGTTGTTTATATCATTTGAAGGGTTTTATTTCTAATCTACACAAATACTATCTGAATTTGAAAAAAGTTACATCAATTGAGTTATTTTGCTAATTTTTTTTATATCACACTAAAATGAACCCTATTTCAATGACAGTAGGTTACTTTTTGTTTGAAGCTGCGCCTGGCGTTTCCGACTGTCTAACCGTCTACAGTCATGACAAACGACAGTCTAGGGTAAAGATGAGACGTATTTACCATACCAGGTTTTAAAACCAGGTATTCACTTCGAATTACGGCGCCCTGGTACGAGCAGAAAATACTTATAAGTATGAAAGTACGTCGATGCGCGGAGAGATCTGGAAACTACACATGAAAATACTTGCATAGGAAAACGATTCATAATAGAATATTAATAAGAACCACAATCGTATCTGTCAATAACAGATACTTTAAACTTCAAAGTATTTTTATTCATACTATTTTGCTATTTTGCTCTTTATGTGCCTTCAAATACGGGTTGAATTCCTATGCAAGTATTTTCAAATTTAGGCGCCGCTATACGTCGGTGCGCGAGGAACTTGGAACACTATACATAAAAATACTTCCATAGAAAAACTATCCTTAACTTAGTATAAATAAGAATCACAATCGTATTCGTGAATAGAAAATACTTACAAAGTATTTTTTTTATTTATGCGTTTTTGCTCCTTATTTGTTATGAAATACGAATTGAATTCCTATGCAAGTATTTTATAGACGCTGCGCCGCGGCTGGGACGCGAAGGGTTGCCGACTCATACTTACAAAATACTTTTACAATATATTAGACCCTGGTTTTGAACCCTAGTATTTTTACGTACTCGTACTTAGAAGCCCTGGTACTTGATTTTGCAAGTATATCTCATCCCTAGTCTAGGGGTTAAGCGAGTCGGCCGTCTGTAGTACTACTTGGTCTGTGGATACATTATTTTGCAGCGCCGCGCCGTTGTCATTAAATTCCTGGCAAACATAATGTTAGTGTGCTTCCAAATACATGCTATTTATAAAATATTAGGCGTTTTTATATTATGATATTTTGTTTATTCTTTTATTTACTATTAATTAAAGTCATCTAAAACATACGAATGTTTTTTTTAAATATCTGTGTATGGCAAGTAAAGCACTGCATTTCTGCCTACAAGGAGCGCACGCCCCTTACATACATAGTCTATAAAATCATATTTCATCATTTCACCAGTATGTAATTTGTATTTAAATATGATTTCTAAAACACATAACTAAACAAAAAAAAAACCGATCAAAGTTCATCGATCATCCAGGTGTTATTTTCTTACATCTCGTTCTTACTTGGCAACATTAAATCGTAACCCGAAACTCGGGAGTCACTAAGCAATAATGGCGAAACGCAAACGTAACAAAAATTGGTTATGTGATTATGGGTATATTTTTTTGGTTTTTATAAGATAAGAATAACTTTAAGTACTAAAATATGGATATCAAAAGAAAGCTTATAGTATATGCTTTATTTACAAATGGATTTTATTGGTATGTAATATGATTTAATGGGTGAAAACATTATTTGAAAATGAAAATCCATTGAAATTCATCTGTATAGAATTTTAATATTTGTTTACAACACATTTGAATTATATTTGTAAAATAATTTTCACGTCTAATAATTCTGCATAGTTTTAGATACTTAAAGGTATTTTTTATTTCCCTGTAGCTAGAATAGGTACTAGGATATAATGCTTTATGTTTATGAATATTGAAAACGCGGGCATCGGAAGATTTCTGTCAAAATAAGTGACAGTGACGTGGACGTGTGAGTGGTTAGATGCGTTTCCCACCAGAGCTGATCTGAAATCGGTACTTTACCGAAATTACCGATTTTGAAATATTTAGGGATGTACATTATACTTTCAGTAATCCGATTTTTACTACCGGAAATTTACCGGTTTTATATTTGGGTTTCATGCTTTTATGTTCAAATTTATGGATTCAAAATGAAAATAACAAATAAAACCAAGTTATAATTCTAAACCTTTAATCAACAATATATTCTTTGATTTATTTGTTATATTTTTATATTAAAACACTTTTATTTAAACATTTTTATCCTAATGAATATTATAACCTCCAATACTTTTTTATACATCTTCAGATTAATTTAAACATTTTCAATTTGTTAATATCTCTTAATTTTATCACTTAAAATTCTCTTAATTTTAGGACCAATAAAACAATGCCAAAGAACAATGGCAACTATCCATACATTATTTTTATTGACATAAAAATTAAATGTCTTAAGATGAAAAAAATATCGTTAGCCTGAGGGATAATTTCTAATTGAACATGTGTAATAATTGATGTTAAAGAAACAGGGGAAAAATTGATATTCACATCAGAATTTTTGTGTTTATACACCTACGTCACACTACGAGTAAAATGGCTGGTCAGCCATTTTATTTATATTGCTATAAAGTATTGTGTTGTCAGGAATATAATTTTATAATAAATAAAACGTATAATAATACACCCGTTCTATTAGTATCTTGTGTTTTTATTTATATTAGCTTAAAAAGTCTATTTACACGTATCATTAGTGCAGTTGATCTGCCGCAGTCTCAGTTGACAGTTACCTTCAATTCTCAACATATTTACTATAAATCAATCCAAGCATTAAAATAAGATCTATGATCATAACAAATATAACATATCACACACAGTAAATATAAAAGTCCGTAACAACGCACGGATCACACAACGCAGTATCAGGCTCCTTATTCTTCAATTATTTTTGACTCAGTCTGGATTAAATATTTATCAACAATTTACGCAACGGAAACGTCAAAAGACTATCATTTTTTTTGCTGGGTTATCTATGTCAATCGTCAATCGATTGCTTTACATAAGTATATGAGTCTTCTGGCCAGGCTCATATCATACTTTGAATTTACTTACATATTATTTAATACAGAAAACATAATATGATGTGTTGTTACTATTTAAGCAAATAAAATATCTGTTCTGTATCAGCCCATATACGTCCCACTGCAGGGCACGGGCCTCCTCTACAATCGACTACCGATTGAGAGTGGTTAGGCCATATAGTCCACCACGCTGGCCTAGTGCGGGTTGGTGGACTTACATACCATAGAATTTTTATAAATCGCTATGGTATGCAGGTTTCCTCACGATGTTTTCCTTCACCGTTTTAGTGCGTGGTGATTGACTATCAATACACACATGACTCCGAAAAGTCAGAGGTGTGCCCTGGGATTCGAACCCGCGACCACCGTGAACATGTTGGCAGTCGCGTCTAGTCCGATTACCAACAGGCCACCACGCACTTAAAATAATAAAATAAAATATCAATGATATATAATTATTTTCAAAATTAAAATAACTGACAAATTGCGGGAGTTTGCCAATATTATATTGAATGACAAAGTTATCTCGAATAACAGTACTTTACTAGATAGCAAACTATTTAAGTCGAATAAATATAAAATGGCAACACTTAGCCAATAATAGTTTATAAATCCGGAATTACTCAAATGGCTTTCCATTTTAAAGGTTTTTTTTCACCCGCTTTGTATAATTCATATGATTATTTGAAAAAATGTACAAAAATATTGGAAATTGTTATGTATATATGCCACTTTAAGACGCTCAAATTAAGATCAATCAAAAATTCGCCATTGTTCTTTAAGAACATGACTACAGAATTGAAATATGCATTGACAAATAAAAGTTTAAATGGAAACATTAATAATTGCAAATTATATTTTACAATACCATGAAACAGCACAAGATTACTTTGTTGGTAAATTTTATCTAAGACACAATTGACATTAAGTAAATAACAAAGTGATTTGGCTTACTTTTGGAGAAATTGAAAAGCAAAAACAAGACATACATAATTAAATAAGCTATCAATTAACAAATAATTATTTAAATCATTGAAAACATTAAATGCATCATGCATTACTAAACACTAAAACTTTTTTGATTCATTATTATAATATATTAAAGGAATAGGCAGAACATATGTTTAAAATAAAGTCATTTTAAAGAATGTTAATGCTATTACTATTATAGTATGCACAATATAGGTCTATAATATAATCTTATAAACAACTGCATTGCACTGAATTTGAAAATATAACCAAAATCTTTAGCAAATGCATTTTTATGAGAATCTTAATTATATCAAGAAGTATAAATATTATATACAGATTATTTATGAACATAATTACTTCTGTTGTGATTTAACCTTCACCAATATTAACATATAAGTCTACAAAAAGTGATCCTGCAGACATAGTAGAGACTTTCTTTGTACTTCCAACGATGAACGCATTTGCCTGCAAATTGCTTGGACTGGAAATTTCACCCGAGTCTAGCCTAGAAATTATAAAACAATTAATAAAAAAATAAATATTATAAAGGCACAATCTGTTGAAGTTGACTGCTTTCCTGACTTCAGATACATATAACCATAAAAACTGATAATTATAAATTAATATGTTAGGAACTTGGAAATACCTATACCAATAGCTTTAATCTTGCACTGTACTGTGCTGGGTCGACTTATACTGCAGAGCACAAGCTTCCTCTACAGTCGAGAGTACGAATGAGAGGAGTAAGGGTACATAATCCATCAACTCTAGACACTAACAAAAAGTTAACCTTATCACATGTTCTGAGATCTAATAAATCTGTATTTTAATGGGTATTTATTTCAACTTATTGTTATTTCTTATATTCCTGTAGCAGATTAAACTAGAAATAGGGTCACAGCGGAATAACATATTATTATAATTACCTTAATTATGTCAGATGAGGTTAGATTTATGTTTTTCAATAATTTCAATAATTTGGTATTTCTTGCTCCGCCAACATAGCTGTTCACTTATTAAAGTGTTTGTATATTTTGTTTGTGAAGGCTGCACAGATATTTCTATGTTTTTTTCGTTTGTGCACTCGGGAACAAAACACATAACTAAAATTAATAATTATCACGTAAATCACAAGTTTTTAGATACGATTTACACAAACCAAATTATATCACGTTTGTACTGTTAAATATTTACGTTACTGATTACAAAACAGATGAAATAACATGCAATTAAAATAAAATAAGCAAATCCAAACTAAACAGCAATCGACTGTTGAAAAATATGGCGGCAATATGGCGGCGACAGCGCACGCCGGCACACGCACACATTCATAAAAGTGAAAGAGATGGGGCGAAAACGGCATATGAGAAAGCGAGAAAGAAAATTGGGTTACTTTTTAAGCCCGAGTTAAACGGGCCTGCTGTGCACATCACTATTCTAAGGCTCAATTGCACCAAGTAACTTTGCCAATACCTTTGCCTATGAAAATGTCATCGCCATACATTTGAGATGTATTTGACCTTGCGAATGTATGGAATTGACAGTTTCAAGGGTAAAGGTATTGGCAAAGTTAGTTTGTGCAATTGAGCCTAAGTAGAGTTGTGTTATAACAGGTCAAACTCAATATCTGTTCCTCCTGTTACTGTTCCTTCCAAATCACAGTTCCTAATAACTGTTCTTAAATAACAGCCTGTTATTTTTATATCATTTTGTATGTATGATTTCTTCTAGCGCTGCATATTGTATTTGTCAAATAAAATACTAGGTGCTTCTCGTTCTAGCAAAGGCCTATTCAGATGGTGTGAGGGAGACGGAACGTTATAACAAGTAACACGACCTAATTCAAGAAGTATTTTTAAAGACGATTTGTTCGTACATGACTGCCAACTGCTTTTTTTCGCATAAATACTAGGTGTGTCTCGTTTTAACAAGTGACATTCGTGTGTACATTTAAAAGAGACGGGTGATGAGAACAGTTTTGTTAATACCAACTGTTATATTTTTAAGAACAGATTAGGCCTGAGGAACAGATATTTGTTAACAGTGAGAACAACTGTTATCTGTGATTTGCTTCTACCTGTTCTTTTGAACTGTTACGATAAATACGCATCACCCCTAATTCTAAGCTGTTTGTCTGTGGCTGTTGTTCTTTTTCGTCATCCAATTTTACATCAAAATTGTTTTTTGTGTTTTCAGAGTTAAGTGAAAGTTATTAAATCGAATTTCGTCATTATTAACCTTCATTATATGTGAGTATTGATAAAAAATTCTGAGGTCGATAATAATTGTTGATTTCCAGAACCGTAGTAATTTGATAAAAGGACGTTGGTGGAAAGAAAATGTTTCATGCGAATTGCAATTCGCAACGGAATTATGTACTTGCATCTTGTTCTGTTTTCATTTAAACATTTTTGATGTACTATCCTCGTCGTCGCCTCGTCGTTTCTCAATTTCTACTAGCACATGGCATACCATTATATTCATGGAAGGCAAAAATAATTGTTAATAACAGACTATTTAAACAATTTTGTATCTGAGGAATTAATAACCGGTTTTTTGTAATTTAAAGGTTCTATTTGTTGTATGCTTCAGACAAACCAAAGATCACTTGTATATAGTGTACTCTATGGTATTTTAGGTATAAATGGAATACTCAAAATCATTAAAACATGTTTCCTGCTGCTGTATTTTAAAATCCTTTCATATTATTTATTTTTTAGCCGAATTCAAACAAAGGAGGAGGTTCTCAATTAGACTGTATGCTTTTTTAAAATAAAATCTGTTTAGTGCATATGTACTTTATACTAGTTACTTATTGTATTTGCAGATAATAAGCATGACATTTCAATCTCCAATGCCAAGCAGAGAGTTCTTATGGGACATTTTCAGACGGTAAGATACCAATCCATTTTTGTTCAATGATTATAGATATGAATTTGTATGTATGAAAGGTATTTGTTCTTTTGGAAAAAAAAACCATTTCTATGTTTTGGACACTTTCAACTGAGAATAACTTTTTTATGTTTCAGAAACTAAAATGTTTATATATATATGTATTAAACATATAAAAACTTTATTTATTTTATTGTTACCATCTGTTATAATTGTTTTTTTAGAACTTGTGCAATTGGCGTTCTAGTAATTTGTTCACATTTTGGCAAGGAATTACTAATATCTATTGATATGGCTACTATTTGGCGACTAATTGACTATTTACATACATACCTATATACTTAAACTCACGCCTTGTTCCCAGAAGGGGTAGGCAGAGGTGCCAGGGCACCCACATTTCGCCTTGTATGTTCCGTCCCACAATGTGATAGGTGGCGAGCCTATCGTCATATCGGGCACAAATTCCTGACTCTGGGCTATTACTGAATAAAAAAATCCAATATCACTTTGCCCAACCCGGGATTCGAACCCGAGACCTCAGCTTTGTAACCGTACCATAGTACAACTATGCAACCGAGGCAGTTGCAGTAATTGACTATTGAGTATCATATAATCTTTTTAGTTATATCTTTATAACTATCATATGGGGCATTCCACGCAAAGCGGACAGGTAAAAAATCTCGATGTTTCTGATTTCAGAAATATTTGAGTATGTTCTACCTATATATGTCCTTGATTCGTGTATCAAATATTTTTCTAATATAGTGACTGGTTAAAGAATTAAGGACCTTTGAAATTTTGGCCAACTGGTGAGCATACAGTACTTCAAAGCCGATTATCTAGTCATAAAATTATTGATTAAAATAATTAAACCACTGGATTTAAAACTTCATTTAATGAGCTTTTTAATTGCATTTTTGCATACGAAAATAAATTGTTTTATTCCATATTTTTTTTATTTTATTTTTTTTAACTTCGATTTTCACAAACTTAGACCATTTCGATTTTTTTAATATTTTTTATGAAAATAGCTAGTATTGTATAGAACATCCTTGCCAAGTTTTATTATGGGTTGGGAAGTGGTTTACGAGCTATACTGGAAATATGCGCCGCACCGCGCCAAACGCCCGTCACGTGCGTGAGCTTGCAGACATTATTTCTTTAGTACTTTGATATAATATTTAAAATAAAACGAATTATTTTTATGTGACTAACTACAAATTTATTTACAGGCTTTTACAACTTTAAATGCCCCACTGTTACTTGTGCGTGTTACCATAACACCATCAGTAGTAGGAATGAAGGCATGATATTTTTTTGTGCTTGGTATTGTCGCTGCCGACTCAAATCTTCTTTTTTTGAAATAATTTAGTAAGAACAATAAATAAGGAAAAAAATATAGTTATGTTTATTGTAAGTTTTGTTTATTTTTATTAAAAAAATACAAAGTATTACATGAAAATTTTACACGTCCATTTATGTAATATGAGATTTTTTATTTAAATAATGAAATATAAAATAATTTATATTAATGATTAGTCAACAGCTGGGCTACTTCCTAGTATAATGTGTAATTATATTAGAATACTTGAAAAGTATGAATTAAAGTTGACTTTTTTGTTATGGCACATAAAATCTTTTATCGAAATAATCGAAAACATAGCGCCACTGTCTAGTAAAGTGGACGCTAAAAGAAATATAAAAAGAACTAAGAGCGGGATTTTCAATGAACTAGTTCGCATAGTTCACCTAAAGGAGCGCTCTTCCCACCTAGGTCGTTTGCGAACTACCCAAGACTACAAACGAAGCAATAGCACAGCTGAGCGTTTGTATCATTGGGCGAGAAAATCAATTCCACAAACGCACATTTTCTATGCTCGAAAAGAGTCATTCAAAAGCAGATTTGAGTCGGCAGCGACAATACCAGGCACAAAAAATATCATGCCTTCATTCCTACTACTGAAGGTGTTATGGTAACACGCACAAGTAACAGTGTGACATTTAAAGTTGTAAAAGCCTGTAAATAAATTTGTAGTTAGTCACATAAAAATAATTCGTTTTATTTTAAATATTATATCAAAGTACTAAAGAAATAATGTCTGCAAGCTCACGCACGTGACGGGCGTTTGGCGCGGTGCGGCGCATATTTCCAGTATAGCTCGTAAACCACTTCCCAACCCATAATAAAACTTGGCAAGGATGTTCTATACAATACTAGCTATTTTCATAAAAAATATTAAAAAAATCGAAATGGTCTAAGTTTGTGAAAATCGAAGTTAAAAAAAAAATAAAATAAAAAAAATATGGAATAAAACAATTTATTTTCGTATGCAAAAATGCAATTAAAAAGCTCATTAAATGAAGTTTTAAATCCAGTGGTTTAATTATTTTAATCAATAATGTTATGACTAGATAATCGGCTTTGAAGTACTGTATGCTCACCAGTTGGCCAAAATTTCAAAGGTCCTTAATTCTTTAACCAGTCACTATATTAGAAAAATATTTGATACACGAATCAAGGACATATATAGGTAGAACATACTCAAATATTTCTGAAATCAGAAACATCGAGATTTTTTACCTGTCCGCTTCGCGTGGAATGCCCCATATGTGTAATTAATGTGCTAACATAGATTATCTTTATGTATGCAGTCTGTAGTAATAGGCTTGCCTTGTATGAGGTCTTGGGATGGAAATAAAATTGGTTATTTATTGTAAAATGGTTAAAAGTTTCTATGGTGCAAGTAAAATTAAAATATTCTTATAATTAGTCCCATTAACAAACTTTAGTATTAGTTACATACTAAAACTGCCATAAGATGACTACAAAATACAAACATGTTATTTACAAATCATAATTTAAAAAATTTTGCATACACAACAGAATTGAAACTATATATAAACATGATTCACTATGAGAGAGTATGAGTCCGTGTATGAGTTACAAACAAGTATGTACTATACAACGTGTAACAGGATTAATTCACAACCTCAGACACAGTGGCGTAGCTAGGGGGGGGCGGCAAGGGCGGTCCGCCCCGGGTGTCACCCCAACAGGGGTGACACCCGAGCCCAACTTTGACCATCAGTTATAGTTCTTTCTACTTCTACCTATAAAAATCAAAAATTTGTGGCAGAGACCATAACCGCTACTAATAAAATAATCTAGGTACCTAAGTACAGTATTGTACCACAAGCATAATAAATTGATACCTATATAAATACAAATAATGTACCCACCTTAGACTAAGGAATAACTAGACAGAGCAATAAAAACTTCATATAGTAGTACTCCTTACTCGTGAGCCATTTTGTCATTAAGGGATTTCGTGGGTTCAAAAAATCGTTTTTTTTTTGGCTTTTTAATTTCTACAACATCTCAAAAATATTATCCTAAATTTTCAAGTCGATCCGAATAATAGTTTCATTCATCTGAGGTGCACGTTGCACTGTGCGTTGCACACTGTCAATCGATCAGGGATTCCCCTAAAATTTAATACTCCGTTCGCGTACAAGAAGCTTATACCCAAATGGAGATTGCATTCCGTATATAAAAGTGAAGCACAAAAATTTGACCTTAAATGACGTCGCTGTTATCTTCTATCCTTTTCTATCGAGTGACAATGAATGAACATAATGTCATTTTCATTCATTGTCACTCTAAAGAAAAGGATAGAAGATAACAGCGACGTCATTCAAGGTCAAATTTTTGTGCTTCAGTGTTTTATACGGAATGCAATCTCCATTTGGGTATAAGCTTCTTGTTCGCGTATAACCAACGCTACTTAGGGGATTCCCTCGATATAGAGCTCGTCACTTGTATTGTGGATTAGACAAATTCTTTTGTTTTCGACCGCATTCATTTCAATATTCTTTTGCGTGAACGTGTGAACGTCAAGTGCAAAGTGTTTTTTAATTATTAGATATTATAAACGACAATTTTCGTATCTTATATTTATAATAAATAAACCTAGTTAATAGTCGATTCTTGAAGAAAATAAACAAGGTAAGTGAAGTATTTTTTATTAAAGGTGATACTAACTTTTTTAATTCGTTTAGTATCTAGTAGCAGTATCTTAGATTATTTTGATCTACAAGTTTTACGATCATACTTTAGAGACTTAAGGTAATAATGTTTATTAATTATTAATATACTTATTAATATACTTATTTATTATTATTTTCTGATCCAAACGGATTATATTAAGTTTAGATTAATGATAAAAAGTAGGTAATTATAATCATACATCTTCACGTACATTGATTCGGCTCCGAGATGAGTAGCTCGAGCACTACCACGAGTATTTATACGGATATCACCTAAGGATATCACAATTAACGGTGGAGTATTTAACTAGTATTTTCTAAAAATACCTACTTAAATACATATTTACACCCAGATGCAGGATTGTTAATTTATATAAATATATATTTCACAAAGCTAGTTACGTAACGTGTACCTAGGTGTTTATTTACCGTTACAATTTGTTTATAAAATCAACGTATCACTTACAAACAAAAAATATTTTTTAGGATACCCAGAACGAAATATGCCTCGGGGAATTCATACTTCGAAAAGACAAAGCGGGTTTCAAGAGAGAAAAGCCAAAAAGGCTAAAATGGATCAAATTCAGAGCATGTCTGGATCTCTTTTCAAATATGTCACAAAAGCAGATAGCGGCCAAGGTTCAATTAAAGTACCCGAGTCTCCTGTTGACGAAAGTAATGATTCACATCTTGAAGACTCACATTCAGATAGCAACAGCGACAATACAGAATCATTGAAGACAACCCATTTCCTCGACGGAACCAAATCAAATAATGACAATGACACCGTTAATGCTACTTTTGGAGACAGCATTAGCTTCGAAGAATCTGTGCAACACTTGAGGGATATTTCACATTGGAGTTTACCGGTTCCCAATAATGTTCGCATTGACATAATAAAAAAGGGCAGTGAACATTTCCAGAACAAAGAAGGACCGTTCCCTACTGTATCTCGTCATGGTTCAAAGATTAAAGGAGATTCTCGTCATCTTTCACAGGAATGGTTTTATAAAGAGATGCCTAGTGGTGAAAAAATTCTACGATCATGGATGGTATTTTCTCCTATATCAAATAATCTGTACTGTTTTTGCTGCCGTTTATTTGCTGTCAGTAACATACAAAGAACATTTACAACTGGATTTCAGAAATGGTGGAAACTAAATCCTAAAGTATTGGACCATGAAACTTCATGTGAACATTTAGAAAATTTCGAAAATTGGAAAACTTTGGAAATGAGATTAAAATCTCACACCACAATAGATGACGCAACCTTGCAATTAATGAATACGGAAAAACAGAAGTGGAAAAATCTGTTATCTAGATTATTTGATATAACTTTGTTTTTGGCGAAACAAAACCTAGCATTTCGTGGACATGATGAAACCCAAGGGTCATCCAATAAAGGTAATTTCTTAGAACTAGTTAAGCTGCTTTCAAAGTATGATGTTGTACTTAAAGAACATATATTATATTTGGAGCAGGAAAAATCACATAAAGTAACATATTTATCGCCCGAAATACAAAATGAGTTCATAAATGTTTTAGCTAATCACGTTAAATGTCAGCTTGTCAACGAAATTAAACTGGCCAAATATTTCGGAATTATGTTTGATAGCACACCTGACGTTTCACATGTCGATCAAATGTCTGAAGTAATTCGTTATGTAAAAATTAATAATAGAAAAGTAGAAGTCAAAGAAGTATTCTTAGGATTTTTTCCCTTGCATGGAAAAAAAGCAGCTGATTTAAGCGCTGAAATACTAAAGAAGCTTGAAAACGATGGCTTAGATATTATGATGTGTCGTTCTCAAGGTTATGATAATGCTGCAGTTATGAGTGGTATACACGGGGGAGTGCAAGCTATTATAAAAGAAAAAAACAATAAAGCAATTTTTATTGGTTGCATTGATCATTCAATTAATTTATGCGGCCAGCATTCGTTCGCACAAAATGTGACTTGTGTTACATTTTTCGGAGCAGTGGAGACAATATTTAACTTTTTTTCAACCTCCACAAGCCGCTGGGAGGTGCTCCTCAATCACAGCAAAGCATCTGTTAAAAGACTTTCAACAACGCGCTGGAGTGCTCATTATGGTGCAGTAAAAGTATTGACTGAAAATTTTGATGGAATAATATCTGCAATTGAGGAACTATGTGACCAAGACGTAAATTTAGAAACAAGAGGTGGTGCACAAAATCTTATCCCTGCTGTGTGCAATTTCTCATTTCTTTGTTTTCTTTTCTTCTGGAATGATGTGCTAAGGGAAGTGAACTATGCTCAGATTGCATTACAAAGCAAAGGATTATGTGTTGATGAAATAATCATAAAACTACAAGCACTTCGTGTATTCATTGGAGAGAAACGGTTGCATCTAGCAGAAGAGGCAATAGATTTTGCTGTACGAAAATCGGAAGAATACAACATTTCGATGGAACGACGAATTCGTCGCAAGAAGCGCATGCCCGGTGAGTTAGCATCGTCCACAGATGCTGGACTAACACTTAGAGCGGAACTTCAAAAGGACATGTTAGAATGTCTTGACAGATTCAATATTGAACTCGAAACAAGAGTAAAGTCCATTAAAGACGTAGTTTCATTATTTGAGGTTGTACAGTCGAAGACTTTGCTTTCGGCAAACACTGAACAGTTAAAATTTGCAATATCAAAATTTACTAACCTTTACGATGAAGTATCAGAAACAGAACTACTTTTAGAAATACCAAGATTGAGAAGACATATAAAAGCGGCTAATATTACTGTCTCTAATTGGGTGACACTGGACTATTTAAAATTCATTGTGGAATGGGATTTTACAGAATCTCTTCCGAATCTAACGGTCGCACTAAAGTTATTTATAACAATATGTGCATCAGTTGCTTCATGTGAGAGAAGTTTCAGCAAATTGAAATTAATAAAAAATTACTTGCGGTCTACAATGACTGAAACCAGATTAAATAATCTTGGTATTTTAACAATAGAACATGAAGCAACACAAAATATAAATTTTGAAGACGTGATTTCGGAGTTCGCAAGTGTCAAAGCTAGAAGGAAGAAATTTTAATTTTGGCATACTGTTTTACATAATATACTACTATTTGTAATACTCTTATTTTAATAAAACGTAAACGATTATTACTTTTTATTTTATACATTGTGTTTGAGTTTTGGGGTGACACCTACAAAATCCGCCCCGGGTGCCACCTATGCTAGCTACGCCGCTGCTCAGACACCCCAACTTTAAAATATTATTGCAATCATAGTTTATGCATTGAAATCGTACTACCATAATTACAAAATCTTTTATTTATGAAATTAGTTATACCAAATGTAGGCACTTAACATGGTCACCTCACGAGTTACAAATAAGAGAGTACTACTACACACGCTCGCGGACACGCACACATTTACACAAGACCTATTCACACGAGTACCTAACGCCGAACGCTGCGATGCGCCGCGCCGCGCCGGCAGAAACAGCTGACTATAAACGAAATACAAATTACGTACGTAACTGATTACTGGGTGGTTTGGTAAACAAATTATTATTAATTTAATCTGTAAGCATAACATTTGTGTTTTAGCTATTAAATCTAAATATTTTACTTACTAGATATAATGCGTACGAACCCAACGTAAGACAATATTATGCATGAATCGGCTATAAAATATTATTAATTTCACTTCCGCTAAACTTCGTTCCTACAGGCGGGTATGATACGGACGTCATTTATTTTGAATTACTAATGAATAAGATAATTAGATAAAGCAATATCTAATAACGAAGACTAGATTGGGAATCACAACACAAAAAAATACAACAAAATTAACTTACGTGTTACATGGCACTCATGCGGCGATTTCTTTTTAAAACATGTTCGAAATGTCCACCACCTTGATACACTTTGATGCACATTTGCGTAATTGTTCACGTAATTTATGTAAAACTTCAGTGTCCCTCTTCACTTTTAGGAAGGCTGCCACTATTCTACTTTTTAGTAGTCTAGTTATACCAGAGATTTATTACGTCCCCACAAAAAAAGTCAAGAGGCGTCGGGCCCTACTATATAAATCCGAAACGAAGTTCGAAACTTCGGACGATCGAAGTTTATATACCATACGAATGTATCTACTTTGTAAAAGTTCGAATTTGTATAACGTACAACGTAACCATAAGTTTATGGTTACGACCATAAGTAAATAACGACCATAAGTATATGTAGGTGCATTCATATCGTATATAAACTTCGATCATCCGAAGTTTCGAACTTCGTTTCGTTGAATATAGTAGGGCCCGTCAAGTCGGGTGACCTAGGAGGCCATTGCACAGGTTCGCCGCGACCTATCCAGCGCTCTCCGAACTCAGCATCGAGATACTGTCGGACACTACACTGGTGCCGTGCCTGTTGTTAAATGTCCTGCATGCCAATGATACATTATCACCATTCACCACACTGTGCCAAAGTTCTCACCATTTCAGTGTATTCAATATTCGAATACCGAAAAGACATCGGCGCGCGAAAGTTATCGAAATATCTACTAAACACTTAAACACAAGTAGACACAGATAACTGCGGTGCACGACTGGATTTTTTTCACATAGTCGGTGCCCATTTAGGGATTGCAATAACGGGATATTAGACACACCGGGATTCCGCATACATTGTAGCAAAATTACAAACCGAATTTAATCACCATTTTAACGTTCCGCGAAATTATTTTTCATAGAAATACCTACTTGTTGTTTCATTTCATAGTGATTTTGTTACAATTTAATTTGTTTCATATAAGTGCATGTATTGCGCGGGATTTGGATCGCCCGGTCTTGCAAATACCGGGAGTATTTTTTTTCGCGGCGCATCCCTATACCGGTTGCCAAACCTTTTGATGTACCGCCGCGCCGCACGGTGGGCTGAAAATCGCGTTTCATAGACATTCAAATTTTTTTTCCAATTTGACGGGTTTTTTAATTGGAATCTATTAAAACATGCTTGTTTATGATATCTTTTAAGTATGAAGACATAAATCACAGGAAAAGGTACACTTTCGATTTTTTTTCAAAAATGTTGTATGGAGAAAACCATAAAATAAGTTATATCTCGGCTGGCACAGGAATGACCGTTATTTCCTCTCGCATGATTTTTGCTCTATTTTTTGCAATTTTTTGATGTATCACACCACAGGGGGCAAAGCGCGGCTTTTGAGAACAAAAATCATATTACAAAAAAAATATTTCCGTTGACTTCAATCTTGGTTGGCAAATTTGAACCACATGTCTCTAAAAATAATAAATAGCGGTCACAAAACAACTTTATTGCTGGTTAACCCTCCCAATTTCACAATAATAAATAATACGCGGCTTATATCAAAGAATTTTTTTACCTGACTTGTTTATGACACACAAATCGGTCTTGGATACTCGAACTTTTCCAAACAATGGATAAATTTTCACCTGCAAGTGAATATTATATTGTTTTGTTCCTAATTCACTTATTTAAGACCCAATAAATAAAAAAAGGCAGCTGCGTAATTATGATGGGTCATTATAATGGCCATTAATTAAGCCACTCTCAATCGCACTGTCAATTGTGGAGGAGGCCCGTGCCCTGCAGTGGGACGTATATGGGCTGATACAGATTATAATGGCACAGGTGCCTAATGATTTTGTTATTTATTTAAGAAGTATAAATAGACATTTGTTTGCTGTAATTTTTCAGTTTACCTCGATTTGTGCTTGTGTAAACATCGATTATAAACACGGAAATGGAAAGTTTAGCAACTTACTTAGACTTGTTTATGATTTTGAAAAACACGGGTAAGTACAGTGACTTCCTTTCATTATATAACAATGTCGTTTCATGTTTGAATTTAAATCTTTCAGATGAAGACAGTCTTACGTTGAAATTATACTGTAGAAGATTTACTCATACCCTTGTGAAAAAATGGAAGCGATCTCATCGAAAATTAGAAGATTTTTTGAAAGAAAAAAATCTTCTAATTTTCGATGAAAAAATTCTTTGGTATAAGCCGCGTATTATTTATTATTGTGAAATTGGGAGGGTTAACCAGCAATAAAGTTGTTTTGTGACCGCTATTTATTATTTTTAGAGACATGTGGTTCAAATTTGCCAACCAAGATTGAAGGCAACGGAAATAATATTTTTTTTTTGATATGATTTTTTTTCTCAAAAGCCGCGCTTTGCCCCCTGTGGTGTGATACAACAAAAAATTGAAAAAAAATAGAGCAAAAATCATGCGAGAGGAAATAACGGCCATTCCTGTGCCAGCCGAGATACCGGGTATCTCAAGACTGCTACCGAAAACGAAGCCGGGTGGTAGTTTTAGTAGCTACAAACACAATGCAATTAAAAATTTTGCATAGAAACGCGACAATTATTTTTTATGATTTTTAAATATCGTCATTTTTGGGTGGTAAATCCATAGTTTTTGCTAGAATAATAATTTAAACTCTTTTATACCTTAGAGTATTTATAAATAGAAGGGTATACACTATTATTTCAGGAAAAAATGTATTTATCAACCAAACAGGGCCCAAGAAAAAAAAAAAAAATAACAAAAAAAATTGTCGCTCTTTTTTCCAACTTTTTCTGTTGCATTTTGTCTGAAGTCGCTTAAACTACCACCCGGCTTCGTTTTCGGTAGCAGTCTTGATATACCCGGTATAGCTTATTTTATGGTTTTCTCCATACAACATTTTTGAAAAAAAATCGAAAGTGTACCTTTTCCTGTGATTTATGTCTTCAAACTTAAAAGGTATCATGAACAAGCATGTTTTAATAGATTCCAATTAAAAAAACCCGTCAAATTGGAAAAAAAAATTGAATGTCTATGAAACGCGATTTTCAGCCCACCGTGCGCCGCCCGACGCCATCGTTTGTCGGATGGATCAAATTGCATTAAACTATAGCTGCATCCTGCTCTATCTAGTTGTAGTGAAATGTGCGGAAAAGAGAATATGATAGTTATTTATTTTGGTAGCTTATTACGTTTATTGAGGCCTATCGTTGTGTGCGTTTGATTAATGATAGATTGCTTAAATAAACTTTATGATTATCGAAATAAAGTTCATTTTTGTTCATTATTTAGTTTATTTAGAGTATTCGTTTAGTGATTCATTTAAAAATGATCTTATGTCCTGGAGTTACGTTTCAATTTCGTTTGTTCGGAGTAGTAAATGAAAGAGTGTCTGTAATTTACTTGGTCTTAACTAATTATTTTGAAAAAAATACCCACCAAAAAAAATGTTGATATCGGTTCAGTAGCTGATTCTGAACGTACTACTTTCCGCTTTTACATTTAAATCTGTTACATGATGTATATGTAATTGCTACTGTGGTTACAATACTTTCAACTCAACACTCGTACTGAAAATAGAATGTAATATGATGATGTTGACTTCTGTGATTTGGTACAGATATATATCAACAACTAAGGATATGCCCCTCAGTATATTTTGAGTTTTAAAATGATGACTGTGAAAATACACAGTAAAATAAATATTATATTAATTTAATAGATGTCTAAATCATGAAAATAATAATTATGTTGTTGCAACAAAAAATAAGTGTATGTTTTATCTACACATGACTGATTAAAGATAAAGCTGTATGTTTAATTAGTTAGTATGCTAATGAAATGATAACATAATACAGGCTGTTTTAGGCAATACTTTAGCAGGGAATAACATGTTTGTGACTAAACCACATAAAATTAAACAACAGATTTGCCTTATCATATTGAATCATTTTTCATATTTCCATAGATATTTTATGTATAAATTACTTCTATTAAAAACACATGTTCATTTGATTGCTTTTTGAATTGGGGAAAAATTACCAGTTGCAATATTGTGATAATTAATTATTAAAACAAATAAAAAGTGAAATTGTTAAGAAATTGGTTTGTTTTTGTGCAGGGTGGACAAAGACCGCAGTGGGTACATATCAGCCGACGAACTGCAGCAAGCATTGTCAAATGGAACTTGGAATCCTTTTAACCCTGAAACTGTCAGACTTATGATTGGTAAATATTTTTAGCATCCCCAATAAATTATTGTCAGTGGTTTCTCTCCAGATAATAATGCAATACTAAAATTTATGCATAAATGTAGGATAACCAACAGTGCTTATGCCATCTTAAATTATGTCGGTTTCAGGAATGTTCGACAAACAAAACAGAGGAGTGATTTCGTTTGAGGACTTTGGAGCTCTGTGGAAATATGTCAGCGACTGGCAAAACTGCTTCAGATCATTTGACAGAGACAATTCGGGGAACATAGACAAGGAGGAACTGAAGAACGCCCTCACCGCCTTCGGATATAGATTGTCCGACGAGTTAGTCAACATCATGGTACAGAAGTTCGATAGGTTCGGCCGCGGCACGATACTCTTTGACGACTTTATACAGTGCTGCATCACGTTATATGTAAGTTTTTTGATATTAGTTTGTTTTGATTCATAACTTTCCCGGAAAATCATTTTCATGAAATAAAGTCAGTCTGTTGATTCCAATTTCAAGTGCACTCAATATATCAGTATAAAGCCACTTTCTTCACTATCCAAAAATCATCATAGTACGTAGAATTTATTCACCGCTTAATTTATACAACGTGTCAGCTCAATCTAATTACCTATTTATATAGGTCGCTCAGTATTCGATTCCCTTCCCAAATGTATATGTATTGTGTCACCTTATTTTTTTACGGGAATTTCCATAAAAAAACTTTATTTTTGGACACTGAGCTTAAAATGATAGAACGAAATTTAAAAAAATTATCGTTGTAAGTAAGTAGGATGGGTAAAAAAAGCCCCTAGCACAAGGGTACCCCACACATAAGGAAAATTTGTAGGAAAATGAACTGAGATAAACTCTGTCGTTTATCATTATAATTTCTAGCGTATATTTTCAACTAGCGGTCGGGCCCTGCTCCGCCCGGGTGCAGATTATAGTTTTTGAATCCATTTTACATCAACAACATATTATTTCGTGTATCTACTAACTATATTTCCCGGGCTGCCGATTATATTTCCCGTCCCGTTATGTCACGTCCCATTCAGTCTAATGACGAAAAGTATTCAATCCAGTCTTCAAATTTTTCGGGTTAAAAAGTAGCTTATGTATTAATCCAGGGTGGCAGCTATCCTCATACTAAATTTCTTCAATATCGGTCGGGCCGTGTAGCGAATATATGTATTCCTGACCCATCCCACGCGAACACTACATTTTTCGGGATAAAAAGTAGCCTAAGTGTAAATCCCGGGTGTCGGCTATTACTTTACAAAATCTCATCAAAATCGGTTGAGCCGTTTTTGCGTGAAAGTGCATACATTCATACTCATAAACATTCAGCTTTATAATAATAGTAAGGATGCTTAAATGCAAGCATAAACTGTCATGTGTTTGAATAGGTAATTCGTCAATAAATACACGCTGTATACAGTAGACATGATGAGCCACGCCTAAAAATAAATAATTTGCCGTATTTTTTACATTGGATGGGCCATTTTAATCATTTCCACACGTAACATAACTATTTGATTGATGGGAGAAATACGAGTAAACATTAACAAACAGTTTTGACCCGATTCACCCCTGCGGCATTTAAAAGTGCAATGAACTTTGTAAAGTACAGTAATTCTGTATAGTCGTGGTCGTGAATATATCTGTTTCATGATGAGTATTAAATCGACAATCGACATAATGTCGTGACTACGTCATTAACCAAGTTTGACCTTGAAAATTTTCCTGTTTCCAGACACTTACGTCAGCATTCCGCCAATTCGATTTGGACCAAGACGGTGTCATCACTATACATTACGAGCAGTTCCTGAAAATGGTGTTCGGATTGAAGGTATAAAGCATTCTAAAACGCTACTTAATATCGACCGCTACACGTATATTTGGAGAAAAGTATATTATGCTTTATGTTTATCTACATACTTATATGATTGTTATTTATATTGAATATAAATAAATCGTTGTTAAACAATTTGCAAATAATTATAAAACTATTCGTGAATCAAATTCACTCGATTGTATATTCATTTTTTATTGAATTTAGAGAAAAATATTCTGATCGTATCCGTACGTGGCTTTGCGATAATTTTCAATGAATAAACAGTTTTACCAAAATTGGTATAAAGACTGTTTGATACATATTACTGCATATAATAATGAGTTATTGTAACATTATCAGAATTATGAATACGTCATTTGAAGCTGATAAAGTATTGATTCGAAATGGCTACCTACTCTGTAAAGTGTTATTGTGATATATTTTTCCACGTACGGGTACATTAGGTACTAAAGATCTGTTGGTACAGTATTATTTTGGCTTTTTGTTTTAACTCATTCCGTGCCGTGTGGGTATAGTTTTAAATGTGGTGTGAAACTTGCACTATGTACTCTTATGCATAAATTTTGGACAATTTATATTTACATCAAATATTCAATATAGTTTTCAATGCAGCGAAAAGGTTGTTGTTGGAACAAATTCGACTGACTTCTAATTAATATTCTTGTTTTTGTTCAAACTTACGGGAATCTGCTAGGATAGAAATTATGTTTTATTCAACGATTTTTATATGTAATTCACATTTCACATTGTGGTTTATTGAAAAGACGTTTTATTAACATTAATTAAGGCTTCTTTACTAATTTTGTAAACACTGAATGTAACGTTTGTGATGTTAGTACACCCATACAAGCTTTTGTGTCTTCCGGGAATGTACCTATTGGAATATTATTGCTGTTATTTGTCTGTTATGAGCCTAATATTCTATTTTGTGAAAGATCTATTTAATGCTAGCATATAGTTTAGCTTTTTCAGTTGTTGTCAGTCGTCAGTTTAATTTTGTAATCTCGTATCTCCATTAAAATAAACTTTATAATATAAAGTTTTCGCTGAATTATAAACAAATATAACTTAACTATACAATTGAAAAGGATTGACCTAAATATAAATTTACAATGCAATGAAACATGCTTCGCCTAAAAAATAGAGTTGCGAGTTTACTGATTTAAACGGCGAAAAGTATTAACAATATAACGATACAATTCGATAAAAAATTTAGATGCATTTTACACAATATATACTGTAGGATATTAACGACACACAATTTATTTTGTTTCGTCTAGTGTTGGCCGTAACAGCTGGGGGCTCGGTAAGAGAACTTCGTCTATTCAGTGATAGCACGTAGCAGTTTTTGGGACAATCAATACTTTATTACGTCATATAATGTATAAAAACTAGCGCTATGGTAATACCCTAGTGAATATACGAAGTGTACAGTGTTGGAGTACTGATGACGAGCGGATATAGTGAGTCATGGCATGTCTGTTTTTTATAAACTAGCCTTAGCAAAAACGACTTAATATCCTTCATTACAGTTTTTTTATAATACCACTTTATAAATGCCCTCGGCATGTGTAATTTTGTAGTGAAATAGCCAAACTATTATTTACCACATTGAAATTATTACTTATTTAGTACAGATTCACATATTTATTTAATTCTAAATTGAACCTGTCGCTCACTTTGCCAAATTTTCTTAGATGTAGTGTAACTATTAGCTTTCTCTGTACTTGCTCAAAATTAACGGCCCTTGAACAATTTCAGAAAGTTGTAACGTGCGAATCTTAAGTTAAATTTCATTTCCAGACTTCGTGCGACACCGATACATTTTATTCAATAATCAAGTTACGATACAAGCATTTCTATTCGTATATAGAAACATTTTAAATGGAATTACGAATTTACCTAATTTCTTCTCTGTATTGGAATCCTTCCATTATTCTTATTGTCAAAGATTATTTTTTAAGTGTGTTTTTATATACAGAAAATTACGCGTTTTATTTATGCTTAGTAAATTTGTGATTGCACAATATATCCTATCTTTAAGTGTATTTCAATTTATAATTCCGTTTAAATGTAACATATTCTATAAGAGTACTTGCATTTGTATGTTGTCACCACCAAATATATATTTTCCTTTGTGTTGACGTACTAAAGCAGTGCTGAAGCTCATCGAAACGTCAGTCTAACGTTATTCATAGCAAAATCATCCTTATAACCACAACATAATGCACTGATTTTTATCGAGTTAAAAATAATTTTTCGTTTGCGCTTCGCCGACTTATTCGAATTTATTGTTTAATTATACATACAATATAATATGTGAATTACTTTGTGGAAATAAGGGTGGATTTGCTATCATATTTTTAATGTAGCGTTTCGTTGCGTTTAAACACCACGCTAGTGTACGCCGACTCTTGTGTACATGTGTATGTTGTGTTTTATGTTGATATAAGAATTATTCATGTGATTTTGTAATGTATGTAGTACGTTAATGAACACTATATCGTATGTATTCTTAATACGACATAAAACAATTTTTAAACACATTTTAAGCAAGCATTTTATTTTATGATGTTCATTTCCGTACCATATAGTTACCAAATATCACAAGTACGATCCCACGAGCCTACTTACTATATTAAGGTTTATACAAGAAAGCACACTTCTGTTATACGATGTATCTGCTGTATTTTAATAAAAAAAACTTCTTGCAGTAATATATTTTTATTTTAATAAAATAAGACTGTCATAATACGTAGTTAATCCTTCTTGATACTTTTAATTCTCCAAGCTCCTATCTTGTATTTTAGCCAGATGAGGCCCAAGTCGCAACCCATCTGTATCCACGAGAGCACAGGAGTTACCTTAGAACCCTCTATTTCAGTCCATCTTACCGGAATCTCGGCTATTGGAATGTTCAGTTTTTGTGCGATATACAACAGTTCTACGTCAAACGCCCTGGAATAAATGATAATTATCATAATTTCTAGCAACTAAATATCCATAATCCATCTGCTAAATATAGGCCATCTTCAAGGATTTCCATAATGACCTGTTGAAGCGACTTGCATCCAGCGACATCATGCAAGCTTCATAAATAATAGTGCGTATAATTTATATTTACGTGAAGTGGATCTTAATAAGTTAAATAGACCTTTATAATCTTAAGGTTGCTTGGCAAAAATTACTGAATGCTTTAGAGATAGAGGAGAGACAATAAAGCACCAATATCGATGATCAATGTGTTTGAGAAGCCTCTTCCATTGCGCAGTTGATTAAGACACCGCCCGTGAAACAGGTCGCCGGTTGGATTCCAGTACTGATACAAATTTATGTGGAATCCATATGCACATTGTGGATCCACATGTATGTTTCAAGTTTGGATGTGTGAGACTAAACAGTCTCGTAGTCTCTAAAAATCACGATACAAGACCTATATCTTAGTGTGGGTTCAGAACGATCTATATACTACCTTATCCATAGACAGTTTATTAATCTTATCTAGTTATCGAATGTTTTGTCAATTTCTAATGGTTGTTGAATTCAGTTTAAGCGAAGAAGACAAAATAAGATAAAATGGCAGTGGGCTGGCCAAATCTGTCGAAGAACTGACAACCGCTGGGGTAGACGTGTTCTTGAATGGAGATCGGGTCTTGGCAAGCGTAATGTAGGACGCCCTACAGCTCGGTGGAATAACGATTTGACGACGCGATCAGTACCGTCTTTACACTAAGGGCACACGGGGCCCGTGCCCAGGGCCCCCATCCTCAGGGGGGCCCCAAAGAAGAGCAAGTATAAAAAAAAAGACAGACCGAAAATTTTCCTCAGACATTTACTCACACGTTTCACGACTCCTATCACCTATGTACGTATATTTACAAAATGGGGATGATGACAGTAACAACGAATTAATGAAATTATGGTTTAATATAATAATGTATAATAGAAGGATTCTCAAAATAAACATTTGCTTTAGTTTTTAATTAAGATTAAATATATTTTTGCAAAAATAAAAGTACAAAACCAAAGGATCCGCCATATTAGATGAAACGCCAATCAGAAGCGAGTGACGTGTCACTTTCGTGAATATTACTTAGTCATAACGCGAACTTGTTGGCTAGTTTTGGTAATTTCTATGTTATTCAGTATATTTATCTAATATTTAGTAATGCAATCAGTTTTGTGCTACCTACGAAAAAGGAACATTACTCGTGGAATAAGGATTCATCGCAAATAGCTCAAAATTTGGAACTATGCGATATTCCATATCACTGTTTAATTGGAACATTATTAACGTTTTTCAGTACTCATATACACAGCGATTGGCATGATAATAATACCAAAAGAAAATAAATGAATCGTAGCTCCGATATTTATCGCTATTGTTGTTTATAATAATTTTAAATGTTGATGTGTTGTTTTGTGTCCGACCCACCATGACCTACGGCGCTGAGACATGGACGCTCAGGCGCGATGTTCTATACAAAATTGGTGTGGCACAAAGAGTCATGGAGCGATCTATGCTCGGCATCAAACTGCAAGATCGAGCCCCGAATGAATCCGACGCCGAACAAAAGTTCGAGATGTCGAAAAATGCGTTTTGGGACTCAAATGAAGTTGGGCTGGGCATGTGGTTAGACGCACTGATGGCAGGTGGAGTAAGACGTTAACAGAATGGTGGCCAAAACTGGGTAAGCGCAGCGTCGGCCGTCCGGCGGCAAGGTGGGTCGACGATATTGTCAAAGTCGCAGGCCGAACCTGGATGCGACTGGCAAGGAACAAAGAAAAGTAGCAGAATATGAGAGAGGCCTATACCCAGCAGTGGGAACCTACAGGATGTGGATGATGATGATGATGTTGTTTTTTCGACACGTCAAACATCATGAATATTGTAAATAAAGTTATTATTTCCGTCAAAATAGTGTTCACGGAAATTAATCATCGAATTTAAAGATAAAGATCCTGGATCTTGCTTTTCCATTTTTAGCCATATATTTCTAACTTTTTTATCCATTGAAACATTAATAAACAAATTGCTCGGAGTTTGTATCGATGTATTATTACATAGCGGAACTACACATCATCGATCCACATTAAAACTCGGCATTACTATTAAAAATAATAAAATGTACATACCGGGTATATCAAGACTGCTACCGAAAACGAAGCCGGGTGATAGTTTAAGCGACTTCAGACACAATGCAACAGAAAAAGTTGCAAAAAAAAGCGACAAATTTTTTTTGTTATTTTTTTTTCTATGGCCATATTTGGGTGGTAAATACATATTTTCCTAAAATAATAGTGTATATCCTTTTATTTATAAATACTCTAAGGTATAAAAGAGTTTAAATTATTATTTTAGCAAAAACTATGGATTTACCACCCAAAATTGACGATATTTAAAAAATCATAAAAAATAATTGTCGCGTTTCTATGCGAAATTTTTAATTGCATTGTGTTTGTAGCCACTAAAACTACCACCCGGCTTCGTTTTCGGTAGCAGTCTTGAGATACCCTGTATATCACAATATACACGTAAACATTGCACGAGCAAGCATTTACAAAATCATGACGTCCCACACGGACGCCATTACTATTACGGCGTTTTTGAGTAAATGTTAAAATGTGAAATTTAAAACGTAATTTTCCGCGCAAATCTTTACTTTTTTTCAAAAATTAAATTCGTTTTAAGTATTGTTAATGTATACGAACATTCTGAAGTAGTGTTTAGTAGTCAAAATCAGTTATCATGCCTATTGTAAGAAGTAATAATCATCTTTTTCAGTAGATTAGTGATAATATGTATAACTCCACATCCTAAAAGAGATCCCTCCAAACTAAAAGTGAATTTATAGCATATAAATGTTTTCTCTGTCACAGAAATAGTAATTATATATTCTCTCCGCAGTCCTAACGGTTCCAATTTGTCCGTGAGATCGGGATCATTGACTATTCGACAAGCTCGTCGCTGCAAGGAGTCAAGTGGGTCGAGCTGGTATTTTGGGGCACCTGCCCGGAGGTGAGAGCAGTACTCCACGTGGGGCCGGATTTGCGTTTTGTAAAGCGTCAATCTATGACCCGACGTAAAGTACCGCTTGGCTCTCTTCAGAATTCCCAACTTCTTGCTCGTCAGTTTGGCTTTGTCCTCCAAATGACTCCTAAACTCGACCTTGCTTGATATTTCGACGCCAAGGATCCCAATGCTCTCGGATCCTTGGAGAGTAACTCCTTGGAATTGCGGCGTCATGACAAAGGGGGTCTTCTTCGCAGTGAACACGCAAAGTTGTGTCTTCAAAGGGTTAAATTGAACTAAGTTCAATTCACCCCATTCGGAGGCCCGCCCCAGAGAGCGCTCGACTTCAGACACAAGTTGAAACCGTCTTTCCATCATGGAATCCCGAGAGGGGCTCCGTTGGCCGATGTACCGCGCGTCACTCATACTATCATCTACATAACAATGCATGCTATCAATAGACAACATGTCATTGATATGCAGGATAAGAACCCTTAAGATACCTCAGGAGCTGAGTGTTTATAACTCGCTCCAAGACCTTAGAGAGAAGGGATGTGACAGCAATCGGCCTGTTTTTTATAGTAAGGGAGAGCCCCATCTGATGATTTTGCCACGGGCCTCAGATAATATAGAGCAGAGTTACCTGCGCTACTGGCAGACATTGATTACACTTTAAAAAAACAGTTCAATATGAAATAATCGAAATAATTCCTAAGATACTACTTACTATTTTTTACGTCTGTAAAGCGTGGTTTCTGTGAACCAGATGTACTGCTTCACAATCGTTTAATCCACATTTTCTTATTTGTCTACGATATTTTCTCAATTACCACGTCCTTAGGTTTGCTGTGGTTTGAACTTAGATTTGAAAGTGGCAAATCTTTATTCTTTAAATATTCAATCTCAAACTTTAAGGCCAGTACCGACCTCAAAAAATGGTTGGCCCATTTAGGTATTTTAGATCTATTAAAAGATTAATTTTATTTCTCTCTTTTTATTACAACTTTGAAGACGGTTTAATTCTTTTAAATTATTATCTATTTCTTTTTTTTTTAATTTCTGTTGTGGTAATCGAAACTTATTACCCTTACCGATCTAGGTTAGGACGCTGAGACCAAATAGTCAACATGTATGCACGTCGCGAACTGAAAAAAGTTGGACACTCCTGTCTTATCTCAAGAACTAAGTAACCGATTTTGATGAAACTTATACAACTCCTAAGTTGGACCATATCTAATCGAAACCAAAAATATGTTTTGAAATCCGACTTATACTCTTTGAGATACGCGTATACAAACATACAAACATGCAAACATTTTTAATTTGAAATTCGTGTTGGCGCTGGTGTAGACTAACATATCCAAAAACTATGCAACTCTGACAAAACTACATACTTATACATCAACTACATAATCTCATTTTTTAAGTCGATTAAAAACGAAATTATTTTGATAACAATGAATACCATATAAATAATAAAAAAAAAACAATCGCAAATAATACATCGTTATAGAAAAAAACAATTTTAGTGGTAATCAGTACTCACTAATCAAAAAAATTTAGTGAGCCTGTGTAATGAGCTAAGCTAGAAAGATCTAGAGACATCATACACAGTTTCTTACTTTACATCCCTTTGAGAGGGACAATTCCGACAAGATTGATATATATATATATATAACTTCGATACGAAATGATCATAATAGATTAATTTTTTTCTTTATTTTTCAAAAGGGCCCCAAATTCTTGTGTGCCCAGGGCCCCATCATAGATAAAGACGGCCCTGGACGCGATGTGAGATGGCAGATGCTGGATGTTACAAGGCGAAGACAGGGTAAATGGCGCAATTAAGAAAAGGCTTATGACCAGCAGTGGACAACAGTAGAGGCTGATGATGATGATGATAAAGAAGACAAAACATTCGATAACTAACGTAGGTCTTACTAAATAACTGTCTATGAATAAGGCCGTGGGTGTTTTTATTTATTATCTACGTATGAAGGTACGGAGAAGGTATATTTGTTTCGAGTGAGCGGATCTTTTTGCAAACCAACTTTATCATTCGTCTTCAAACCTACTGGGAGGATGCTCTATGAAAACCTTACGAACTTCGAATGTTCGGATGTTCGACGTCCAGAGTGAGATATAAGATAACCAGTTTAAAAATCAATACTGTTTTCTATTATACTTATCACTTTCTCCGACATTAATCTATGGTTGCGACGTACGATAGCGGAAACCAACATTTGGTGGAGTATCTTAGATCATTGGTGAAGTTTTACGTATAGCGTCCGAACAGTCGAAGGCTATTTCGGTTTTTTGTATATTTAAGTAATTGACAAGATGTGAGGAATTACCAGCGGTTGACATGTAAGCTTTGGAAGCAGGCGCGCGCCGCCTCCCTGGTGAATAGTTTGAACCCGCACTGCGTGTCGTGGATGCCCTGCACAGTGAACAGCCACACGAGGAAGTGGAACCCGTACATAAGTATATTTCTGGAACAAAATGAAAACATTTTTTTTATGGCGAGACGAGCATGTCGTTCACCTGATGGTAAGCGATACGACCGCTCATGAACCAGTATCAAAACACTACACCTTGAATAATTACAAAGCAATGTTAAGCATTTCACTACGCTCGCCTCGACTGTGACTTTTTAGAAGTCACCTCGGTTCCGCCAGTCCTAGTCACTTACTCAGTAATCTGTCTATCATGTAGGTGGACATGCTTTGCCAATATTACATTGCCACTATTTTACGATTGTGTAAAAGAAAAAAAAAGCTTAAATCAAGTTCTTTCAAATTACAAAGGCAAAAGAGACATTATTTATTTTATTTGGGTAATACATAACATAGAAGTCCGTGGAAGCTTGTTATACCGGGTATCTCAAGACTGCTACCGAAAACGAAGCCGGGTGGTAGTTTTAGTGACTACAAACACAATGCAACTAAAATTTTCGCAAAAAAACGCGACAATTTTTTTTTATGATATTTTAAATATCGTAATTTTTGGGTGGTAAATCCGTAATTTTTGCTAAAATAATAATTTAAACTCTTTTATACCTTAGAGTCCTTATAAATAAGAGGGTATACACTATTATTTTAGGAAAAAAATGAATTTACCATCCAAGTACGACCATAGGAAAAAAAAAATCGTCGCTTTTTTTTCAACATTTTCTGTTGCAATGTGTCTGAAGTCATTAAAACTACAACCCAGCTTTGTTTTCGGTAGCAGTCTTGAGATACCCTGTATGTTATTTCGTTGGGTACAGGTTCAAAACCCAGGTCACACACAAACCTCGCGTCACGAAGAAACCTAATTACTATAAAGACTCCAGAATTTCTAAGGTGAAGGGCCCCGAATCCACACTAGGTGAGTTGGTAGACTTTGGTCTCAATCCTTATCCCAGTCGAGCTTTATATTGTAGAATATGCTCTGCACTGGATTATTATTACACCTGACACAAATTTTCTATATATTGTGCAATTTTGTAATGAAATGAAATTGTTTTTTTTTTTTTTTTTTTTTTATTGCCTTGTAGGCAGACGAGCTAGCGGCCCGCCTGATGGTAAGCGGCTACCGCTGCTCATGGACCTCCGTAGTGCCAGGGGACCAGCACAACAAAGTCGCTGCCTACCTCGAGGAAAGTACTCTCCTTAAACCTCGTTTGAAGAAGGACAGGTCATAGCGCTGAGGGAACACCGATGCAGGGAGTTCATTCCAGAGCTTGCACGTACGTGGTAGAAAAGAACGCTGGAAACGTACCGTCCGGGAACGGTACGCGTCCAGGTGGTAAGAATGAACTCTACTGCGGAAACGTGTGGTGCGATGGTACATAGGCGACGGTGGTACCAACTCAAACAACTCCTCGGAGCACTCCCCATGGAACAAACGATAGAACACACAGAGAGATCCGAAGTCTCTCCGCAGTCCTAACGGTTCCAATTTGTCCGTGAGATCGGGATCATTGACTATTCGACAAGCTCGTCGCTGCAAGGAGTCAAGTGGGTCGAGCTGGTATTTTGGGGCACCTGCCCAGAGGTGGGAGCAGTACTCCACGTGGGGCCGGATTTGCGCTTTGTAAAGCGTCAATCTATGACCCGACGTAAAGTACCGCTTGGCTCTGTTCAGGATTCCCAACTTCTTGCTCGCCAGTTTGGCTTTGTCCTCCAAATGACTCCTAAACTCGACCTTGCTTGATATTTCGACGCCAAGGATTCCAATACTCTCGGATCCTTGGAGAGTAACTCCTTGGAATTGCGGCGCCATGACAAAGGGGTCCTTCTTCGCAGTGAACACGCAAACTTGTGTCTTCGAAGGGTTAAATTGAACTAGGTTCAATTCACCCCATTCGGAGGCCCGCCCCAGAGAGCTCTCGACTTCAGACACAAGTTGACTCCGTCTTTCCATAATGGAATCCCGAGAGTGGCTCCGTTGGCCGATGTACCGCGCGTCACTCGTACTGTCATCTGCATAACAATGCATGCTATCAATGGACAACATGTCATTGATATGCAGGATAAAGTGTCGGCGATAGCACCGATCCTTGTGGAACACCACCATTAATGGTCTTGGTCTCGGAGCAACAGCCGTCCACTACGACTCTTATGCTCCGACCATCCAAAAAGCTGGCGATCCATTTGCAGAGCCCCTCAGGAATTCCATACGCAGGTAGCTTCGCCAGAAGGGCGCGATGCCACACTCGGTCGAACGCCTTCGCAATGTCAAGGCCGACCGCAATCGCCTCACCCCCACTCTCCAAAGCCTCCGCCCAACGGTGCGTGAGGTACACAAGAAGATCACCAGCCGAGCGACCGTGACGGAAACCGTACTGGCGGTCACTAATCAACTGGCGATCCTCAAGATACCTCAGGAGCTGAGTGTTTATAACTCGCTCCAAGACCTTGGAGAGTAGGGATGTGACAGCAATCGGCCTGTAACTCGAAGGGTCCGAACGGTCACCCTTTTTGGGGACAGGGTGTACATTGGCGACCTTCCACGAAGCCGGTACCCGGTTGGCTTTATAGGAAAGACGGTAAAGGCGCGTGAGCACGGGTGTCAACTCAGGGGCGCACGTTTTAAGAACCACTGCGGGGATACCGTCTGGCCCACTCGACTTATGGACGTCTAGAAGCCTGAGCTCCCGTCTGACAGCACGCTGGGTGATTTTTACGTCAGATAGGAGGCTCTCACAACGCGGGATGTTCGGCGGTGTGGCGCCCCCGTCATCCAAAGTCGAGTTCGAGGCAAAGAATTGGGCCAAGAGATCGGCCTTCTCCTTTGCACTGTGGGCCAAACTGTTATCGGGCTTGCGCAGTGGTGGGAGACTGGACAGGCAGAAATTACCCTCCACAGCCTTAGCGAGCGACCAAAAAGCACGACTCCCAGAGGGATAGCTCTGGAGTCGCTCGCCAATTCTGCGGATGTGCTCCGCCTTGGCCTTAGCTAAGGCTCTCTTGTTGGATCTAGAGGCGGCGTTGAATCTCCGTTTCTCCTCCTTTGAGTTTGGATCCCGACGCCTTCTTGCGTCTTGCCACGCCGCGTATGCGGACTGCTTAAGGCGCGCAGCAACAGCACAGGCACGATTGTACCAAGGCCGGCTGCGACGCCCTGCAGGTATTTTTGAGCTGGGTATGAAAGTCTCCATACCCAAGCTGATCGTATACGCAACGCAGTCCGCACAGGCGTCAGGATCATCGGAGGAGAAACAAAGCCGCCCCCAAGGGTAGGACGCAAAGAATTCTCGCAGTCCATTCCAATCTGCTGACATGTACCGCCAAACTGTGCGAGTTCCAGTCGTTGAAGAGCGGCTAGAACTCGCTCCAGGAGCCCATGAACGGACCAGGCAGTGGTCAGAAGATCCAAGAGGAGCATCAACCACTATCCTGTATCCGTCCGGGTGGGTCGTCAGCAGAAGATCCAACAAAGAGGGCTCATGGCTCTCAACGTCTGGAACACGGGTGGGCTGTGTTACCAGCTGCGAGAGACCATAAGCCAAGGCCATCTCATAGACAGCCCGACCGGGGAGATCAGTGGTCCTGGATCCCAACCACTCTTTGTGATGAGCGTTGAAATCACCGAGGACCACCACCTCCGCGGAAGGGAACTGCTCGAGAATCTGGTCAGTCCCCACTTGGACGCTCTCAAATAATTGAGTAGATCCCGTATCACTGGCGTGGGACCTGTACAGGCATGCGTAGACTCGGGTCCTACCCCTGTGTTCTACCCGTAGCCACAATAAGGACAGGTCCCGACGCTCGAGGCCCCGAAGGCGGTGACAACAGATATCACCCCTGACGAAGACGCACACCCCAGCTTTACGTAGGAATCGATGTTCCAATATGTAACCGGGGTAATTTAAGTACGATACGTCGTCAGGGGCGGATATTTGCGTCTCCGTTAAAAAGAGCAGGGCAGGCCGCGCCGTCTCAAGATGGTGGTGGACGGCGTCGAGGTTGCTATGTAGACCCCTGACGTTACAGAAGTCCACAGAAAATGTGGATGAATTTCCCGCCGTGGAGAGCCTGCTATTTTTTATCCTTTTCATTTGATTTTTAAGAGAGTGGGATAGGGTAAGGACAAGCGTGGTTGAACCATGACGATACCCGAGATGGGAGGATATAGTGCGAAGCGGACACACGGCATTGAAGGAACCAGTGTGGAGCACGGAAGGGCCCCCGATGCCCCCCCGCGTGCAGTCGCCGGGATCCACTCCAGTCTCCCACTCTGGCACGACGACTGCACAACGGGATTTTCGCCGGTTGGCGGGACAGCTTCCCGGGGAGGGAGTTTGACAGTTGTGTATCCCCGGGTTCAGGTCCCCTACTAACCGGCAGGCGGCCGGCGGTGACCGTTCCCACCGGGTCTCCCTGTACTCCACACCGGCACCTCCGACCGAGCGCCCACTCCGACACCCAACCACATCAACGAGCATCGCCTGCAACAACCAACACCTATTACTGAAGAGGGAGGAATGGATGAGGGAACGGCTATCCAGCCCTTCTACCGGAACGCATTTCTACTTAGCGGTAGAAATAGACCAGACGGTGGTACCAACCCGCTCGGATTTAGCATTGAGTAAAAAAATATGACTCGACACCAAAATCCTGCCACCAGTAGTGGGGAGGGAGGGGGACGCCAAAGTCGCGGATTGGGAAGTGGAGTGCGACAATGGTGGCTCGAGGGGCCGGGAGCGCGTGCCCGTGCCATTCTGTAAGACAGCCGGACAGGTTGCCAGAAGAATGACCCTCTGACCAAAATTTATTGACGGAGTCAGTACAATACTTATATATTTACAAAATAATTACAATTTAGTTTTAGTTATTGGTGGTCGTTTTATTTATAAGAATACTCTTGGTCCACTAAAATATGGATAAAAGTATATAATGTATTTCCTTGAATAGCAGTTATACAACTAAAACGGCGCACAGCGATTTTTACATACTAGAGTAGTAACTGTACTTATTCATTCAACCGTATTTATACATATTCAAATATCTTTATCGGTATCAGTCAAAAAGTACAACCGAGAGTGCGATTAAGAGAGCTTAAGCCATAAATAGTCCACCACGCTGGCCAAGAGCGGTACTTTACATACCATAATTAATAACTAATATAATTAACAAATCGCTATACTTTGCGGGTTTCCTCACGATGTTTTCCTTCGCCGTTATAGTGCGTAATCACATGAATCTGAAAAGTCAGAGGTTTGTTCTGGGATTTGAACCCGCGACCACCGTAAACATTTTGGCAACCCCGTTTGGTCCGTTTAGTACAGGCCACTTTGCACTCATAATAATCATAATAGAATCTATGTTTAGGAATTCATAATTATAATTTTGTTATTTCTGTATTGACCAAATAGGAAAAAATGGTAAAAGAATTGCATTATGCAATGTATCAGTGGTCTAGATAATACTACGTTGATCTTATCTCTTTATCTTTGTTTTACATTGTGTGCATGGAATTTGAAAATCGTAGATAATTAAAAATTCCATTTGAAAACAGTATTTAATTTTTTAGTTACATTAATAATACATAAAAATCAAGCCTTTTTCTCAGGAGGTGTAAGGTGTAAGATTTTACCAGAATATTCACGTTTGGTTTTATGTGTTCCATCCCATTATGAGATACAGGGCGAGCCTATCGCTATATCGGGCACAAATTTCTGACTCCGGGTTGATAATTAATAGAAAAATTCAATGTCACTGTGTATTCATCAAATATGTTTTTTCTATCATATGCGTCATTTAGGTATTACTCTTGCAGATGAAAACATATATACATACATACATACACATATACATTATTATCACATAATTTAGAATGGATAATTTTCCGTAGGCAGTATAAATAGTGTAAGCAGTGCGTGCGTTTGTGCGTAAGTCCAATTAAGATCCATAAAGATTAGTTCCTCTATGGATATGCTAGTGCCAGACAGATTAAGATTAGCTCGATATTCTTAATTTGAACAAAATATTATTTCTTATTACCATAGTATACCAAACACGGAAAGATAAAAAGTTAACAAAGAAAACATTTTTTCTCTTTTTTACTGATCTGTTATACAGGGAGCGCAAATAAATGGCGCACTTGCTCAGTTGGGTACAAGGGCATAATATTAATATCGTAATAAAAAAATAATATTTGGAAAATACCTATCCGTTTTGAAGTTATGACCGTTTAAAGTTTTAAGTTTAATCACCACTTTTTCGCATAAAATCAGTTGGAATGGATGAAGAACAAGATTTAAACACATACGTATTTTTTCGTTTCGTCGTTAATTGAACGGTTAACGAAATATACCACGAAAACCATTTTTAACAGCATCAAAACTTTCTTAAACTTCGCTTTAACAGCTGTTTACACATGAGTAAGGTCATGAACTCTTAGCTGTATAATTTATCCTTCTCTAACTTCAAAAAAGTGCGTGGTGGCCTGTTGGTAAACGGACTAGACGCGGCTGCCTACATGTTCACGGTGGTCGCGGGTTCGAATCCCAGGGCACACCTCTGACTTTTCGGAGTCATGTGTGTATTGATAATCAATCACCACGCACTAAAACGGTGAAGGAAAACATCGTGAGGAAACCTGCATACCATAGCGATTTATCAGAATTTCTATGGTATGTAAGTCCGCCAACCCGCACTAGGCCAGCGTGGTGGACTATATGGCCTAACCACTCTCAATCGTATTCTCGATTGTAGAGTAGGCCCGTGCCCTGCAGTGGGACGTATATGGGCTGATACAGAACTTCAAAAAAGGATATTTTTTGTTTCATTTCAAATAAATCAATCAGTTAAACAGGGACGTACTTAGATTTAAGCGTCAATAAATTAACAACATAATAACTTTAGGTGCAGTTACATCGTGAATGGATTGACTATTTTGTTTGTCATTATTTTCCTTAGTGTCACAAATCCAAACTGAAAGATACCAAGAAATCACACTGGTCATCGCTTAAATCATGTAAGATTGCGAATTTAATTATAATTAGAAAAGTTTTGGTAATACCTACATAACATTTAAATTTTCTAAATAATTTAGATTCATTGAAAAAATAATCTGATGACACTGATTAATAAAAAATAATATTTTTAAAATGATGGCCCAATTCGGCCCTATTAGTCAAAGGAAGCCGCCGGTCATAGTGTACTTTGTCGGATCCAACGCGGCTCGATTATTCTTCCTTTGAGGTCGCCGCCGCCGTTTGCGAGTGCGTGCCGAAAGGCGGCAATTTCTTTGTCGGTAACTTTTAGCATTTTGCAAAAGAAGACCGACATCTTGAGGTGTGTTCACACTACACACATGATATAACTTAATTGGATTAAGTACTCCGATATAAAAGTCACGTTAAAAAAAAGATCTCATTGGACTGATACTGATACTTGCTCAAGAGCTTATAATGTTATTTAAATATGTCATCAGCAGCCGATCCAGTCAATTACAAATTGCCTATTTACTTTGCTTATTATTGTATTTAACATTATTTTAATGTATTTTGAAAATAATGTTTTTTTTTATTGCATTGAATGGCGAGACGAGCAAGCCGTTCGCCTGATGGTAAGCGATACGACCGCTCATGAACAGTAGCAATATTCCACTGCGCTCGCCATCCTGAGACATAAGATGTTAAGTCTCAATATGTCCAGTAGTTGCTCTGGCTACAATGTCCTTCAATCCGAAACACAACAGTGCATTTAAGCAGTGTTGTTTCACGGGAGAAATAGACATTGCGGTGGTACCTACCCAGATGGCTTCTCACATATGAGAGACCTACCACCAGTTAACTTACTTTAAAGTGATAAAATTTCTTCTAAATTCTTATACCTAGAGAAATGTCGTCTACCATTATAGCATAGAATTTGCATATGAGACTTATTTGAGATAAAATTAGTGAAATCAATAAACACTAACTACTAATTTACTGCACTGGAGACCCCGTGCCCTGCAGTGGCACGTATATGGTCTGATACAGTAGTAATACTAATTGTTCAGATGAATTATTATGAACTCAAACAGGAAAGCTTTGTATCTAATGTGAACAGGCCTTTATCTTTCAAGAATCAAAATAATAATTTATTTTTTATTAGTTGAATTCGGATTGCGATCGCGTGTGCATGTATTAGTCGTGTGCATATTATTGTAAATTCGTTTTCAGTTATTTTGAGTAAATTTTATTAATTTCACTATGCTTTGAACATTACCCAATTTGATAGCTTTTGATGTAACTTGTGTTATGTGAAATGTAAAAGAAAAAGTGATTTGTGCTACCAAACTGTGACAGTGTTTTCGTGCGGGTTTTGGCGGATCCTGCGCTTCCAGCTTTGCATATCAAGGTCATTACGGTTTACATTACAAGGTCAGTTAACTATTTTGGTGGTCATTAATGACAACTAACCAGCCCATATGAGTCACCGACGGCCTCCGTGGCGCAGTTGGTAAGAACCGCCTGTGAAATGAGAGACCGCGGGTTCGGTTCCCGCCCCGAGACAAATAATTTCCGTGAACCATAATTATTTTTCTAATACCCGCGACACAAGATTTGTATCTTAGTGTGGGGTTAGTACCCATGTATGTGACTGTTGGCAGTATTAATTTAATATCTTTTTTATGTACCCTGAGCGTGATGTACACAATCGACTTATAAGTAAATAATGAGCTCTGCTTATTTATTGTTGAATGTCTACCGTTCAGTTGTAAGGTTCAATCACTTTAGCTTAACATGTTAAGGGGTAGCATGTGTAACGTTAGTTTTTTTTTTTCTCGGCATCTTTCTTAATATTCGCTAGCGCCATACAAATCCGTCTTAATTAAGATTCCTTCACCATATACTATAATGTATATTGGCAGGTGCGCCGTTTTCTTGTTCACCCTGTATACTCCAGATATTATAGAGGCATACATGCTATTCTTTCATATCATATATACAGTTTAACTACGGTATTTGCTAACATCTGAATGCCACATTTTCCTCGTTTCACATTGCCAATTATTATGGATTTATACCTACCATTGTACAATATCACATGAAACATTTTATTTTGTATTGTAACAACTGTATATCACTTGCATGATATTTACTCAGCAAATATGCATTCAAAAGAACTTCACTTTGTAAAATATGCTTGGGATGCCATTTAATAGCTATATCATACTATTAATTATTATTACTGTTATTAAACAGAGTATTAACTCTTGATCAACAATATAAAAAATACTATATATTAGTGGCATATTAAAAATATCTAATTTAAGCAAAAATATTAAACTTTAATTCAATCAAAACAAATGTAATAAATCAAATGTTGGCACTTACCTAAAAATGCTTCTCTTCGCTAATGATTCTTTCTCAAGGTGAGATCTTGAGCCAATAACCAGCGCCATGGAATCGCTGACTTTGCCTGAGTCAGCAATGAGATCACATTTCACAATGTCTTTCAAAGCGGTCTCCAATTTTGTTAAATCTTCAAACTTGGATGCACCATCAGCATCAGCAAATAGTATCAAAGAACCTCTAGAGCTTTGTACGCCCTGCAATAAATGATTTAATTATAATTTATAGGTACAATATGCAAAATAAATAATAAATTCTAGAATTAAAATTCATTTTGACATTAAATTGTGGAAAATAGCAGCAAGAGAACTTCTACAAGTAGTACAATCATTTGTTTATAATGTTGCTTTGATTGTAGTAAAATCATGAAAATATCTGCTTACCAGTCTAACAGCTCCACCTTTTCCCCTATTCTTAATTAATTTCAGACATCTCACTTTTTCACTTCCATATCTTTCCATATAAGACTCGGCTACTTTTACAGTATTGTCTGAACTACCATCACTCACAACGATTATCTCATAACTGTATTTTTGTTCTTTGACTCTTTTCTCGAGAAACTCCAGGGCTTCATCAAGCATTGGAGGCACTGAAAATATTGTAATACAGTTAAACAGCTTTGTTGTCTCCATCTACCGCTTGTAGTCAAAGCCCACAAGATAAGGCCAAGAAATTTAATAAAGGGTTGCCCTAGCATAATCATTGGGTTTGGCAGGGCTGATAGTGAGTGTAGAGCATAGCCCCAGATGACGCTTCTAACTCCTTGTCTCCTGCACTGATTCGCCTCTACCGAGCGTCCTACCGCACAGGTGTTGTGCCGGAATCTTGGAGGGAGGCCAATGTGCAACCGATCCCCAAAAAGGGTGATCGGTCGGACCCTACCAATTACTGCCCTATCGCTATCACCTTAGTGATGTGTAAGGTCATGGAGCGGATCATAAACGCTCAATTGGTCCGCTACCTGGAGGATCACTCGTTGATCAGTGACCGACAATACGGATTCCGTCAATATCGATCGACGGGTGATCTTCTAGCGTTTGTCCTGCATCGCTCGGGTGAAGCGATTGACCGGCGCGGCGACCGACATAGGATTTTAAAATTTTTTTTACCTTTTTTCTCAAATCTAAGTATGAGGTATTATTGTTATTACCATAACATTAACTAATATTAGAATTTTGAACCGATTGGCATCTCAAATATTGAAAAAAATGACTTTGAAGATTTTAAATGTATGAAAACGGATTTTGTTTTCGTCCTAACTTTTTTTTATATCAAGATGTAAAGCTGAAACTTTTAGAGATTATAACTTGAACCCACACCAAGCCATACAAATTTTGACCTTGACCCCGACCGGTCCCGTTTAGGAGATATGGGGTAAGCTAATATGCACATTTAGCCCGCATTTTGACACGGGCTAATGTGTTTGCCTTTTACCTTTTTTCGCAAATTTAAGTATAAGGTATTATTTTTATTACCATAAAATTAATTAACAATATTAGAGTTTTGAACCGATTCTTATCTCAAATATTGAAAAAAATGACTTTAAAGATTTTAAATGTATGAAAACGGATTTTGTTTTCGTCCTAACTTTTTTTTATATTAAGATGTAAAGCTGAAACTTTCAGGGATTATAACTTAGACCAACACCAAGTCAAACAAGTTGTAACCTTGACCTCGACCCGTCCCGTTTGGGAGATATGAGTTAAGGAAATGTGCACATTTAGCCTGCATTTGGACACGGGCTTTATGTGTTTAAGTAAATTAAATTCTTAAATTTGTCTATGTGATAGTATCATATGATATCTAAAAACATCTGCAACTCATAACCTTGACCTTGAACGACACTGTTTTACAGATATGAATAATTAAAAAGTGCATTTTCTGAGTATGTTGTTACATGGGCTCTCGTAACTAGCCTATACCTGAAATTTGCGATCGAAAATAACAGGAGATTTTGTAACACGTCAGTTTCAGGCCCTAAATTATTACTTTTGACCTTAATCTTGAAGAATTCCATTCAAAAGGTACAAATCAAAAATTACAGGAATATGAAAATTATAGAATAGAATTATTGAGCGAGAAATACATAGCCTAAACTAGTTGTCTGGTTTGAAATAATCATATTTTCTACAAAGTTTATGTCAATAGTGGATGAAAGGGTGTTTGAAAAAAAACATTACTCTATCATAGTAAGGTAAAATCCATTATTTAAGCTATTACTTTCTAGTCTGAACTAGAAGTAGACAATTCTAACAATAATTTGGCTTCCTCTGAAAGTGGCTGAATATCACGTTGACTTATTCTAGGTCTAAAACTGGACAGATATGGGTCAGATGAAATTAGTAGGTTATGGATAATGTCTTAATTTGTAGCAATTCTGCTGTTTTTGCGTGAGTGGAAAGTTCTGAAATATTTAAAATCTTTGTTTCGAGCTTCGGATGCCTCCTCAGAAAGCTTCCCTATTGGAATGAAGTTATTGAACTCAATAACATCTGCACCATGTATGAGTAATTTATGCACAGTAGATGTCATGTAATACCATGAATAGAGCTCGACGTATTTATGAGCTGTTGAAGTACAATATTGCCGGAATTTTTCGACATTAACAAATTCTCCACATGTAATTACTTGGATGATGACTTTCAACTGGTTAATTAATTGTGCATCTACACCTGTGATGCGCGCAGTAGTTTCGGGATCGGCAAAAAAAATGTCTTGCAGTATTTCCATCATTGGTGGTCCCTGAACCTTGCTTCACAACATCTATGAGAAGTCCCATTTCATCTCGAAATTGATCTTGGATTGCTTTTTTCTTATAAGCCAATTGTTGTTTTAAGTCATCACCTTTAGCTTGCCATTTCTTAAAGTCGAGGCGATAAGCTATGTGCAATATGCATTCCATGCATCTTATAAGTGTATGGAGAGAAGACAAACCAAACCTAAGCATATCTACGGGATGACTTCTTTGTGAAAGCATATTGATATTATTCATCTCTGTGGGTTTTGCTTTGCAAATGTCACATGTTGCCGTAGATGTATCGGTCAGTTTCGAGGATATCTTTCCGTCAATCATAGTCATGTGAAATTTGTGGCTAACGCTTACATCTTCAAACAAAGTTGGCTGTAGAGTTGAGAGAGAGCAATTTCTCTCTCTACTGAAGCCATTTCTTCCTTAATATTTAAATCATTTTCTTTTGCAAACTTGAAATATATTGGCCGACAGTAAAACGTTGAAGAAGCTTTCGGATTTTCCCATACCGCTTCAGCAGTGTCATCTCTTGTCAACTTCAATGGAACAAATGAACACATAAATACGTTGGAATCGTCACCGTCCATTTTTTGTTTATAGTTGCTATATCCAGAAGCACCGTCAAATCCCCATTTAGTGGTAAGAGTCAAATTGCAACTAGTAGAAACAGTTTCTACTGTTTTAAATAGTCTTTTAACAGTAATATCTAAAATTGACTGCAGCTTAAGTTTTACTTCAGATTCGGTTATTGTCATGTCTTCTTTTTCAGGGTAACAATCCTGTTTCTCATTTCTCACACAATTATAGGATGGGAAAATATCACATCCTAAATCCTTTGTTTCTTTCCTCAATGTCATATATTGCCACTTAGATAACTTTAAAGAAGTTGCAATACCCAATGCTTTGTCAGGGGAGCAAGCCCGCTGCTTGGAGTTCAAACAAGATCGGAGCATCGGAGCATCTTCGGCATGTTTAATTAGATGCTTTATTAATGCAGCGAAGTCGATCAAATTTTCGTTTTCTTCTGCTTTTTTGGCCAACGCATAGGCTAGGGACTCGAAATCGTTTTCCTCAATAAGAGTTGCTGACCTTCTTTTCTTTTGCGCACTGCTTAGTTGTGAAAACATTTTTCGTGGATTAAATACAGTAGTTGATGTCGACACTGACACAGAATGGGGCACAGTAAGCTCCAATGATGAACCGGGTTCGGTTACTGTAGACGTACTAGCAGTCGTATCTTCATATTCCATCTCAATAGGTGGTATCTCTTCACTCCTGAACTGATCATTATTAATGATCAATTGAATACATTCTGGCCAATTGATTTCCGTATCTAACCAATCAGCAAACTTTTTTAAAAAACTGTCTCGTGTGCTGTTAGCTGACTTCCATTTACGTTTCAAGTTAGAAGTATAAGAAGTACAAAACGACTTCAGTTTTGACTTTTCTTCTTCGGTTAAACTAACAGTCACAGAATTTATCACTTTTTTAAATAGCATGTCTCCGTCAAAATTATTTCGTCTCATGAATATAAATATATCAAGATTTGACACAAATCCTTCCATATTGAACAACTCAATAATCGCACAAAAAGATAGTGATACGATTCAGTAAAGATAAGTGAAATAAATTTAGGATGACCACTGTATTTAAAGTATTTGGATATATTACCCTTCCCACCACATTTATTTTCACAAACAATAACAACAAAATTCCTAGAATAAAAGGTGGCCGGCAAAACATGGTAAACAAAGGCTAATTACCCCCAATTAACATTATCAAAAGTCGGCCACATCTGTAGAATAACAATGGATATCGAGTGCAGCTGTATGATATTAGAAAATTCTATTAATCAAGGTAAGTAATCCACGTCACCTGGTTGCTTATATTTTAATGTTATAATGAATTACTATGATGTCATAAATTAGTTAGGGATTATCGTACCACATTTTTTCATAAAACTTGAAAAAATCAGCACCTGAGCTCAATATCTATTAGCAGTCAGAAAAATGTAAGAATTTAATTTATTTAAACACATTAAGCCCGTGTCCAAATGCGGGCTAAATGTGCACATTTCCTTACCCCATATCTCCCAAACGGGACGGGTCGGGGTCAAGGTTACAACTTGTTTGACTTGGTGTGGGTCTAAGTTATAATTCCTGAAAGTTTCAGCTTTACATCTTGACATAAAAAAAAGGAAGGACGAAAACAAAATCCGTTTTCATACATTTAAAATCTTTAAAGTCATTTTTTTCAATATTTGAGATAAGAATCGGTTCAAAACTCTAATATTAGTTAATTTTATGGTAATAAAAATAATATCTCATACATAGATTTGCGAAAAAAAAGTAAAAAAAAACACAATAGCCCGTGTCAAAATGCGGACTAAATGTGCACATTTCCTTACCCCATAATATCTCCCAAACGGGACGGGGCTGGGTAAAGGTCAAAACTTGTGTCGCTTGGTGTGGGTCTAAGTTATAATTCCTGAAAGTTTCAGCTTTACATCTTGATATAAAAAAAAGTTAGGACGAAAACTAAATCCGTTTTCATACATTTAAAATCTTTAAAGTCATTTTTTTTCAATATTTTAGATAAAAATCGATTCAAAACTAACATTAGTTAATTTTATGGTAATTAAAATAATACCTTATACTTAAATTTGCGAAAAAAGGTAAAAGGCAAACACATTAGCCCGTGTCAAAATGCGGGCTAAATGTGCATATTTGCTTACCCCATATCTCCTAAACGGGACCGGTCGGGGTCAAGGTCAAAATTTGTATGGCTTGGTGTGGGTTCAAGTTATAATCTTTAAAAGTTTCAGCTTTACATCTTGATATAAATAAAAGTTAGGACGAAAACAAAATCCGTTTTCATACATTTAAAATCTTCAAAGTCATTTTTTTCAATATTTGAGATGCCAATCGGTTCAAAATTCTAATATTAGTTAATGATATGGTAATAACAATAATACCTCATACTTAGATTTGAGAAAAAAGGTAAAAAAAATTTGAAAAATCCTATGTAAAGGAGCCTCGAAATCCGTCCCACTGTGCGGCGTGGCGAGGCTCTTGCTGTGAGCCTCGACATTGCCAAGGCGTTTGATAGGGTCTGGCACCGTGGTCTTCTTTCCAAACTTCCGGCATACGGTCTGCCCGGCAACCTGTGTTCGTGGATTTCCGGCTTTCTGCATGGGCGTAGAATACGTGTAGTCGTTGACGGACACGCTTTCGCGCTCATGTCGGTAAATGCCGGAGTTCCTTAGGGCTCGATGCTGTCGCCCACCTTGTTCTCACATTCTGCATATCAATGACATGTTGTCGCTTGGCAACATTCATTGCTATGCAGATGACAGCATGGTTCATGGGCGATACCACTGCGGGCCTCCGGGTTGCCGAGTCGAAACTGTGAAGGGACGCGAAGATCTTGTCATTGAGCTTAACCGGACCTTGGATCTCATTTCTATATGGGGTTCCAGGAATATGGTTGAGTTCAATGCCAAGAAAACCCCGGTGTGTGCGTTCACGTGCAAAAAATCCCCATTCTCTCCCATCCCCATTCTTCAGGGTGCTCCCCTCTCAGTGCGGAATGACCTGAGTATACCTGGTGTGGATATCCGCTGTGCTCAATCCAAGGAATCACATCGAGGGCGTTATATCTGCCACATCACGCAGGGTTGGAGTCCTGAACAGGGTGCGTCGGTTCTTCACGCCCGGTCAGCTTTATCGCTTGTATAAAGCGCAGGTCCGGCCGGGTATGGAGTACTGTTCGCACCTCTGGGATGGATCCGCCCAGTACCTACTCGATGCCTTGGATGGATTGCAGCGGCGGGCCATCCGCATTGTGAATGATGCAGACTCTTATTAAGCTGGAAGTGCATTATTCTGATAGTTTTAATGTTTGAGGTGAAAATTTCAATATGAAAATAATAGTTTACAATGTATTAAGTATATTTAATTAGAAAAAACGACATTGAAGTTTGGATTTGGCTACTTTTGATTGTAAGTATTGGATTTGACTACTTATGAAAACAAATGAATTGGATTTGGATATTTATGAAAATAAGTGTTTTGATTTGACCATTTTTGAAAGTAAAAAAAATTAGGGTTACTCGGATAATGTATGGGAATTGTAAGATGGCGGCCCAATTAAACCCGTTGTGATTGGTCAATTTGGATTAGACTAAGTTTGAAAGTGAGCATTGATGGAATAGGCCATTTTTGAAAATAAACACCTATTTAAAATGCGTTTTGAGGGCTTTTTATTGTATTTACATGGATTTAATTACAATTGAATTGTCAAGAATTCTCAGCAGATTCATCTGGCATTATTAGTGCAAAATTTGTGAATTTGGAGATGACCACTTTTGAAAATCACCTCCTCATTTATTGTACTTAATGATATGATAAATGACTTACATCTTTCCTCCTCATTGTAGGCAGGGACCACAACAGTCAGGTTCACAGAGTAACTATCCTGTATGCTCGGAAACTTCAACAATGTCTTACTTTTAGCATCATAATATTTCTCTTCATCCCCATATCTCTCCACAACTGGATATGGGCTTGTTATAATGTACAAAACTAAAGACAGCTACAAATCAAAACAAAGTTAATGTTTACACATTACACATCTGGCAAGTACACATAACATAGGATCATATGCCTGGCTTGTACTTTGCTGTGGGGGGGATTCTAGATAATTTTTTGTTTTGTCCTCAGCTGATGTGTGAGACATAATTCACTATGAATATGCTTTGTCTACGCCATTAAGGTCCTCTCATGAGATTATTAATTAACCTTCTTTAACTGTTATAGGCAAAGTTGTATAAAACTTAGTAATAACTTAAATTTTAATGTAAGGCTCTTTTATATACTTTCAATTCATTAAACTGCTTTCATAGTAACATATATTAATTTATCACTCATTGATGTATTATACTAGAGCAGACATTGGAAAAAAAATATTGTAGCAAGAGCAAAAATCATTTTATCGCATAGGTGTGCACAGAATAAGAAAGATTGGAACGGGACCATTCATTTTTGGTTATACTATTTAGTTTGCCCTTTGCAGTGTTCCCTCTAGTATAATTATCAATGTATATAAGTGAAGCATAATCACAATAACATGTTTTTGCACTTGCACATGTTTATAAGTACCTATATTATGTTTTAATGGTTAAAATACCTAATAGTTGTTTAAATACACTAATGCCAACAGGGCAGTTTACTGTAAGGTTATGATGTCGGCTAGAAATGACGTTCGAGGCTCAGTGATATTTATTATGTTGGAATGATCTACATTTACATTATATAAATGGGCAACTTACCAAAACAAGTACACATAAGGCGGCTGCAGAACTGTAAAGCAGAACGGTCAACAACAATTGTATAAGTATATCCATTCTAAATGCGTGATGTGTTTATAACCGTAGTAAGTAGTAACTAAAAAGTCATATCATAATTGAAAAAGAGAAAGATAGTCAATGTATTAGATTAAATGTTTCATAAGTTTAATTTCTATAAAATTTGGTATCGATTGAAACATTTTTTAACAAAATTTCAGTTTATAAACGTGCTTTGACAAATCATAAATGACAATTCTAAAAACAATAGAGTTGGAGCAAATGATTGATACATAATCGAATTTTGTTTAGAATCGATGATTATTACTAAAATAATTTTATCGATTTTATCGAACGTATAGGTCTACCAGAATCTCATGGCAATTGGGGTAATTGAAAATTGTGCATAGCAATACCAGGGTAATTGGATCGAAATATTTTGATACTTTCTATACATTTTATCATTAATTCATATTAACGAAATACTTTTATTAGTTAAATGTCTTTTTTGCAATTATATGTTATTAGAATGATATGTTAGAGTGAAACAACATATCTAAGTATTATATTTGCAGTCTCTTTAATGTTTATCATGAACGAATTAATCAGGGCTTATTTATAAAGATCCTGGCAGTAGGTCATTAGACGAAGATGTTAGTGATAATTATTTTTAATAAAGATCTCTTCTGGGATTACATCTGTTCACTAGAAGTGCAAAATATATCATTGTTTGATGGATCCTTATCCAAAATCTCTGGAAACTCCTGTAAATAGGTATTTAATGCATTATTGTTTAGTTTCAAAAAATGATATCAAAGTATATACGATAAAACACATATACATATCTAACACTAACCAAAAAAACATGAAGTATCAAAATTATTCACTCCAACTTGTTTGTTAAAACAACGTCGATTTAAAAATCGGCGATTTTGTTTAAATTTGACCAAATCATTTACGGATCTGGCGATAAAACTTGTAAACAATGTGTCACACTTGTGATCGTAGAACTAATTTGTATATTTTCGCTGAGGAATTATAGAAATCGTAAAATATTCACATCGAATGACATAACTCAAGTTTTGAATCAGCATTGATCATTGATGGTATTGCCACATAAAAATCTATATGTTTGTTTTTAATTTTATGCCATGAGATTCTGGTAGACCTATATCTAAGTAGATGACGTGAACGTATCTTGAAAAAACTGCTCATTGTTGGAAAATTGGAGGGAAAAAGAAGACGACGACGAACTCCCAAACGAATAAAAAAAAATATAAATGTTATAAATTATTTGTTTATTAAGTTTTAAACTTAGAGTATATACATATAGAGGGAGCGCTGGTACTTGAAAAACGTAAATAAAAATGGTGGTGCCGGGGCCACCTTTTTTTTTCCCGCCAATCAGTATGGATTCAGACAGCGTGGGGTACACATGAAATCTTCTACAAAGAAAAATCTTAAAATGCCATTTTGCGTCATTAAATTGTGCCCAAATTCTACCAAACGCATAATTTATAAGTATATAATTAGCTACCATAGGTAACATTGCATATTTATTAATATATCGGGAGATATAATCGACGGAATTTTACTAAAAAAAAATTAGAATTAGCGCGCTTTCTATAGACATATTTTTCAGTGTTGCAAATTTATAAAAAAATTAATAACTCGATATCCTGGTAAATTGTTTTAACTGTTTTTTAATATAAAAAAAATTATATGAAAAAAACTATTTGACGTTATATTAAACCGACAAAATAAAATTATTGCCACCATTTATTTAATATGTCAACGAGTTAAAATTTACTAAGTTTGTGACTAAATATGACTTGTAATATAAATATTTTGTAATTCTCTGATCTTATATAATTGGACATAATTTTTAAATCGGTCTGACTTTAATCCGGATTTTGAATATTGGCCGCCATTTAAATTTTAGAGCCTTAGCGCGACTTCTGATAGGAGGTATATATTTAATATTTAACGGCCGTCCCCGTGTACCGGTAACATAAATTCATAGACGGAATTGAATATTTTGGCCGCCATTTTGAACTTTTTTGTTATCAACCCGATTGCTCTCAAAATTAATATCTGGCAGTTCCGGGGTACGGATAACATAAATTTATAGTCAGAATTGCATATTTTGGCCACCATTTTGAACTTTTTTGTTTTAAACCCGATTGCTCTCAAAATCAATATCGATAGATAAATGATAGATGTTAAAGATATGTAAACAACCAAATCTATATAATGTTTTTTTAGGATACCCCTGGATCGAAAAATAAGACGCCAAAGCGTTATATATTATAAAAAAGAGTCGTTTAGAAGACTGTTGGATACCTACAAAATATTTTTATTATAATTAATATTATGAGAATACATTTTTAATTTTTAAATCGTAGTGAACCAACAATGTAGACGGTCGACCTGGTTAAGGTTTCAGGAAGTCGCTGGATACAGGCCACTTCCAACAGGTCAATGTGGAGATCCTTGGGGAGGCCTATGTTCAGCAGTGGACTTCCTATGGCTTTTTATGGCTGAAGAGAGAGAGAGAGAGGGAGAAGGAGTCAGAGAGAGAACCTTATATTTTGATTCTGAGAGCTCTGGCAGCCACAATACTTTACCTATAAATGTGGCTTATTGGTACCGAGAAACCCTCAGATATTAATTTTGAGAGCAGTCGGTTCAATAAATTAAAAGTTCAAAATGGCGACCACAGTTTTTTAATCTACCTATTAATTTGGTTTATTAGTGCCGACTGCCGAGATACCCGCAGATGTTGATTTTGAGAGCAATCGATTCAATGACTAAAAATGGCGGCCAGTTTTTTAAATCTGACTATGTACTTGGCTTATTAGTGTTGACATAACGTGAGATGTTGATTTTGAGAGCAATTGGTTCAATAAATAAAAAGTTCAAAATGGTGGCCACAGGTTTTTTAAGCCTTACTATGAATTTGGCATATTGGTGCCGAGATACCCTCAGATACTGATTCTGAGATAAATCGGTACAATAAGTAAAAACTTCAAAATGGCGGCCACGATTTTCAATACCGAATACGAACGAAGCTCGGCTATCGAAGCATAGGGACTAAAACATTTACCATTTCACCACCAAGCATTTTCAATATTGCAATGCTATTGTATAATAACGCACAGGTAAAATTACGTCGTATTCGCAGTGAAAACGTATTCGGAATTATAGATAAACGTGTTAAAATAGTCGCCACAATTTTTCATTCTTTAAAATATTATGTATCGATATTGCTATTGGGACCAAAAAACGTAATTAAATTTTGATACAGTTGGGGAAAATATGTTAACCGGCAACCCTAATGCAGCAATGCTACCAACATTACGACCAAGAAAATATCTACGTTTTTGAAATCACAAATGTATGACAGCGCTCCCTCTATATGTATATACTCTAAGGTTTTAAATAAGATATATTTTTCATTTTAAATAATATAGTTATAAGTTTTAAATATTTGTACGCCATTAAGGCCAAACATGATAGATCTGCTTTTTATATTTTAACACCTTGCATGCTCTGTATGTATACTCATGTTTGACAAATAAAGATTTTGATTTGATTTGATTTGATTTGATGGGTGGACCAGGTTGCCAATGTACTAAAGGTCCCCATTAATGCAGCATTACATAAAGCCACACATCAAGCAGAGGACCGATGCCGGTGAAGAGAGGTCATCAAGACAATTGAGAGTCACGACCCTCAATAATGAGGGACCGGCTGAAGAGAGAGATCTAGATGATGCGACGTGACTATTATTTGACGGTTTTCAAAAGAGGAGGTAGGTAATCAGAGTTAATCGAATTATATTTTTTGTTATTAAACTATATATTTATGTTTCGCGATTTCGCCGGCAATTGGGAATGGGGATTTTGAAAATATATTTTTTGTCGGAAAGCATGATATTTAATAGGGTTTGTCCCACAGGGCCATTTTTAGCAGTACCAGCGCCCTGGGCCAGATTTATACGGCGACTCCGGCCCTCATTGAAATGTAACAAAAAAAAAAACTTTTTTTATTCGGTGCGATAGGGAACGCTAGTCACGCCCATATCCAAAACCCCAAGAGCTTTCAACTTGAAGTAGTAAGTTGCTTTGATCGTCTAAGTGTAAAACCTTGCGAATAAAAAAGCTTTTCATAAGGTAGGATTTAAGTGTTTTAGACCTCGCCGTAGAGATAGACCACAAAAACTCTCGATCTACACTCTTGAGCTCATAGCTGGACGTCGATCTATGGCGCTGACCTCGAAGCATATCGGCTGCTCAATAGACGGATCTGGAAGTCCTTGCGACACCATGTCCGTGATCACAATACTGTAAGCATTAAAGAGACAATTGAGTGTTTGCAAGAGGCTAGTCTATTGAGCAAAGCCAGTTGTCTAGATTGAAGACTGACGGCGGCCGCGTAGCGTCGTCGAGCGCAGAGCTATTAAGGGAGATCGAGAGATTCTACAGACAGCATTACACTTCGGTTGCCAAACTTACTATTAGCTCGGCCGAAGACCCGATTGCTGAGTTGATCCGACAGTACAGCGATGTATACCGGACATCAGCCTGTGTGAGATTGAGATGGCCCTGAAGCAACAAGGCGCCGAGTGAGGAATATCGGAATCACTTCAGAGCTGAAAGCGGGCGGAACACCGATACTGAACGTCCTTCAGAGGGTTTTCAATTCCGTTCTCCTCGAGAGCTCAACGCCATAGGCATGTAGCAGGAGCGTGGTGATACTGTTCTTCAAAAAAAGTGATAACACTTTGCTGAAGAACTACAGGCCCATCTCGCTTTTGAACCATGTCTATAAGTTGTTTTCGAGGGTTTTGATGATTTCCAGCCTCCCAAACAAGCCGTTTTCTGAAAAGGCTTAAGAACCATAGACCAAATCCAATCCGTTGGGTGTTATTTATACTTCGGCAAGTTATACAAAAAACTGAGGAATATTACTTGCCACTTTGCTTAGCTTTTGTGGACTATGAGAAATCCTTTGATTCGATCGAGACCTGGGTTTTACTACAGTCGCTCCAACGGTCCCACATCGACTATCGAGATCTAGGTCAATCGTCGACTCCAAGTCGTTTGGGCAGCGTTAGAATAACTACTAAACTACTAGCGAAGTCTTTTCGTCCAAAATACCTCCGTGCCTTAAATCGAAAGTCTTCGATAATTGTGTTTTGTTAGGTATGACATACGGCAGCGAGACGTGGACTTCCTTTGGCTAATGGATGTCGGATGATGTGTTTATAGTCACTAAAACTAACACCCGGCTTCGTTTTCGTTCGTAGTCTTGATATATCTTGTTATGTATAATATAATTCGGATTGACCAAACCATTTTCTCATTGCTGACCTTCCTTAACCACTAAATCTTCCATTAAAAAATGTGAGATACATTTTTAACTTCAGCCGTTTAGGCTCTGGGAGTATGCTAATTTGTTAATCAGTCAATTTAGGTTTATATCTATCCACATATATTACTTTACTTAGATTATTTATTTTTTTAGGTTTGGTTAGGTACCGTAGAGGCTAGAGCCAGGGTGGGGCAAGCGCCCCACCGTGGCTACGCCCATGCACTTCGCTCGTCCTTAATATATCATGCCTTAATTAACGCTGTTGAGCATCGGACTTCTCTACAATCGTCAATCGAGGGAAAGATACAAACTTAACCACTCTTCCCTTTGTTATACTTTACTCACTATGATTTCTATCACTGTTGTAGTGCTTAGTAATTGAATATAAATATACGAATGACTCACATATAAATTAATACACAAAGAAATTCTATTAAAATCTCAACAAATGTAGGTAGGGTAGAGGGGGGCAGTTTTGAACAGGGGCAGCTTAGAACAAATGACTTTACAAATTACTATTTTAGGCTCAGACTAATGAGATTTTAGGCTATATTGGTAAAAATCGTAATTTGTATTGGCAACGCTGATGCGCATAGCTGTCACTTGTCATTTCAAATATTTGACATATGAGTAACCACTAACCAGTAAAAGTGGTAAAAGCATTTGTTTGTTTTCACCGGTCTGTTGTATTCATTTTAATTTTACTTTTAAGGTTTTCCTGGACGTAATTTAAGAAAGCGGTAAGTGTTTTTTTCTCTATTTGATAGCACATATAGTTTCAATGAAGATTTAATAAAAAAATACAACATAGAAGTAAGCTCCGTTGTTAAATTTACGTTATTCTTGGAAAGACCTCCTTGGGGCAGGTTTGAACAAAGTAGTTGGGGCAGATTTGAAATATTTGTTCAAAGGTGCCCCGTCATAATAATATTAATATTAAATTCGTTTAGTTATTGCTTTTTTTATTTGTTCTAGGTCAGTATGGTTAGAAATTATAAAAAAAAGAGAACGTGAAGTGAATGAAGAGGATATTGAGAATGCTATCATTCAAGTAATAAGAGGGCATATGAAATTAAGACAGGCTGCTGATGTATACAATGTCAAACCTAATACTTTACATTACAGAATAAAAAAGTATAAAGAAGAAATAATACCTAAAAGCGCAGATTATTCGACAAAATATACAGTTGCGCAAGTATTTACCAATGATGAAGAAAAACTACTAAAGGCTTATCTGATAAAAAGTTCTAAAATGCATTACGGTCTGACATACAAACAAGCTCAGGTACTAGCATATGAGTATGCTACAGCACTAAATAAATGCCCTCCTTTATGGAATAAAAATAGACAAGCTGGCATTGAATGGCTTAAAGGCTTCATGAAGCGACATAAGGAACTTTTCCTTTGCAAACCAGAAAATACAAGTTTGTCGCGTTCTACCAGCTTCAACAGACATAACGTTAACCAATTCTATGATAATTATGAAAAGGTTTTGAAAAAGTATAATTTTACACCTGACCGTATCTATAACCTGGATGAAACCAATATAATGATGGTAGTTCAAGCACCAAATGTCATAGCACAAACTGGAACCAAACAAGTTGGCCAAAGTGTGTCAGCAGAGCGTGGGCAATTAATAACGATGTGTGGCATAGGAAATGCGATAGGCAACTTTCTTCCTCCCGTTTTTATATTTCCTCGAGCTCGGTATCATGAGAATATGACTAGAGGGGGGAATTTAGGCTAATAGCTTTACGCATTTTTGGTAATTCATATTTTTCTTTTTTTGCTTTAAGTGGTTCCTATAAGCCAGTAATTTCAGATCTCCTTTTTAAAGTGACATTGAATTAGTATAGGTATCGCTTAAGTAGATTTATATTAAAATATTATTATTTTGATAGGAAACTATGCAATGTTTTATTTGATAAATTTTATTAGTACTAAGTTGATTCTTATATCGCACATTGTTAGCTTTTGTAAGTGATTTAATATTTAAAATCTTCTGCGTTTTTAATTTAATTTCAAATGATACCTTTCATTAAAAAAAGGTTGGTTCATTAATTATTTACCAAATACATGTAGAAAAATATAGTTTCTTTCATTTAAAAATACTGATTCAAAACTGCCCCAGGTGTGTTCAAAGCTGCCCCAATCACGGGGCAGCTTTGAACATTTACAAGCCTGTACAAAACTTTAAATATCTCATTACTCCTTTTTGAATGATTAAGGAGGACATAATTATTTTGTTGCCTGATAATCATGACCGCTATTTACGACGAAAAATCTAAGTAAATTAAATAAGTTCAGAAGTTATGGAATAAAGTATGAAAAATGTTCAAAACTGCCCCCCTCTCCCCTACCCGTATCAATACCTACGTTAGATAAATTTGAGTCTAATTTACTTGTGAACCTTGCTGAGCGCCAACGATGCAGTATCAAAGGCGGATCTAGATTTTAAGCCAGGGGGTGGGGGACACATAGTTCTTGTTAGAACACTGGGTCCGATTTCAATACACGAATTCGTAATAATGATTTTTAAAATTTTGTTCATGCCGTAATTTGTGAACACTCACACTTTTTTTACTTTAAGCTCCCCCCTAGATCCACCCTTGTGCAGGGTCTATACGTAGGTAGTATTACATTGTGTTATATTTACTTAAATTTCTTCCTCTTCGGCCCTTGGGTCTGAGGCGTTGGGCCTTCAAAATATTACGTAAATTCATTTCTGGAATTTATCCACTCAATGAGCTACTGAAAATGTATTAATATCTATCACCACCAATTGGACCGTATTTTCTAAACATTCACAAACTTAACTTACGTATACATTTCAAAAAGCTCCCATGGAACTATGAAAATAATATATACTTAAAAATTAGTTAGATATTAATACATTGTAGGCAAACATTCTACACTGTTAAATTATGAATCAACTTCATATTTCGTTTTTATTCATTTTATTTAAAGGTACATATTTATGATGGCAAATTATGTTACATTTTAAAATTAGATAAAGATACATTTACAGACGCATAAAAAATATGTTAACCATGACGTGAAAAATAAGTATGGGTACAAAAAATAAAAACAAACAACAGCGTGTTTTACAATTAAGAACATTTATTTTCTAACAATAATTATACTTAAAAGCTATAGAATCTGCATAATAAACCAAAAAGGCACCGTTACATATTTTTGCTGTTCAGGTAGTGCTTTTTAATACGACAAAGCCTAAGGAAAAATAATTAGATGATGCCAACAAAATCTGCGACCCACCCTGTGCCACCGTTATTTAAGGTTGTCACGAATATTAACTTGATGTAATTATCTACACTCGTATAATCAGCTGGATTTTCGGAACAGTATGATGATATGATTTCACCGTTTCGATTAACAAGTTGCAAATAATTATGGTCACAATTTACGCCCATATCGAATACCTCAAATCGCAACATAAGACGAGTGTTAGACGGCGTTTCCAGCTCCCATTCGCAACTAGTTACATTTCGATAGACATCAGGATATAGTGGGCTAGTGACTCTACCCATAATGTTTATCAGCTTTCCACCACAGCCCCGGCCTTTGTCGGTTGTAGTGTAAACAAGGTCATAGGTCATACGAGACACTGCGGAACTTTCGTCTAGTGATCTATAACTTCGTATTAAGATATATCTGCCATTAGAAAATATTGGATTGCTGTACTCTGTGGTTATTTTAATCAAGCTTTGAGCATTAGTATCATTGCCGTCAAATATTTCTATAAAACTAGTTGAATCCCAGTAATCTGGAATAACGGCTATGAAATATAATGATATCGTACGGTTTTCGGGTGCTGTAATAAGCGTGGAACAATCGTTTCCTACATCAGTTAAAGAACGGGTGGATTGTATCCTGCCTTGTGGTTCTGTATAATTCCTTGTGCAATACCCAGCGTACATTACTTCTACTAAAACCCCTTTATGGGGTTTGGAATCGCCGTCCGATGATGTTATTAGATTAAGGTAGGCGTCACCGTAGATATAAAAGTCGACAGATTCTCTTAGACCACAAAGTTCTATGTGTTGTGGCATACTGACATCATAGAAGTTAGAGCGATAAAAGAAGTCACTTGTTGGATGCCTTATGATTAAATCCTTTCCTATGGTTTGATTTATTTTATTCGGTACACTGGTAATCAAAAGTTTATCTTTGGTGCAATGATTCTTTTGCACATCTCCATTTTCTGGACCTTGCAAATCGACAGTAACGCTTACACGTATTACATAAAATGAGTAGTCTACGCCCAAAATAAGTTGATAAGCACAATGCAACCCTCGAGGTATAGAACCTGAGTCGTATCCGGGAGATTTTATTTGTTGTAATTTCTCAGTGATTAGATACGATGTTTGTCCGCATACGGAACGTTGAACAGTTAAACGAGCTTCAAATCCTGAGCTAGGTATCTCTCCATCAGTGATCAGTCTGACACTCATAGCATTTTCTGAGGATATCATAGGTGGTGGTAAGGTGTGCCCACAGTAAGTACCAACCACTAAGCTATTAGGATTTAATCCGTCTAAAACTTGTACGAAATCGCAATCGCATTTGCTATAACCTATTGACGTCTGATTAACACCATCACATGGCGAAATATGGAATGATAAAAACTCAATCTTCACATAAGTATCGGCAGGAGATTTTATATTCCATTGGCAGTCTAAGAAATTTTCGTATACTAAGTTGTGACCTATTAAGGGAGACTTCAGGGTGTGAGACGAAGAAGTTGTCGTTAAGTCTATTTTTCCACCACAGCCAACAGCTGTGCTGTACGTGAAAACCACGTCGGCTTTAAATCCTCTTGAATTCATACTAGGGTCTGTGACAAATTGTAACAATAATGTATTAGTATTGCTTCTGATCACGGTACTCGTAGTTATATTACCACATAATAATGCCAAGCGCGTGTCATCTTTAAGAGTCAGACCGTTGTAAACAGCTACATAGTCGCTGGAGCAATCACTAGTATATTCCAAATCAATATAGGGGAATCTAAGCACTGCTATTTTATCAGTTGGTGCTTCTATAAACCATGTACAATTTAAATTTTCGCTGTAATTTTCTACCTCATTGGAAGTAATGACAGTGCTAGCGTTTACGTGTCCGCCACATGTGTAAAGTTTGTATGACAGTTTAAATCCTTTTACTTGATGGTATCGGTCAGTCTTAAAGTTGATTGTGACTGTATCACCACTTACCAAAGGTGGTAATTTATCACCGCAATAAACTTCGTAAAAGTAGTCATACACGCTATTGGCACTTAAAGTAACATTGTCGAATTCACAATCTGGATAAGTACCTTCGAGTTCAAATTCGAGAAATTTGACTATGACTTTTTGATCCCCGCCTGATATGACGTATTCACAGTCCAAAAGAGGTTGATATTCGTAGGGATAATTTGGGCTGTATAGAATTTGTTCTTTCTCAGAAGCTGTATACTGTCCACCGCATAAAGGAGACCATATAGCTTTGAAGCCATCTAGGTTAGTATCGGCATCCGTCCTTAGCATAACCTTCATTCTGTTGAAGGTTGAGTTGTATGAATGCGGTAAGGTACGTCCACAAAGGCGAGCAATTTCATCATATTGGACACCATTCCAGTCGTAAATTATAACAGCGTCTTTTGTACAATTAGGACGGTCTTCCACAACGAATCTTTCAATGAAGTTAAGAGATACTCTGTTACCCAAATTGGCTTTTATTTCCCAAGTACACTCTATATTAGAGTAGTAATTCTTTGGAAAATTAGGAGATGCAAACACATTTTGATAACTTAAGAGAAAACCACCGCATTGATCGTCAATTGTTTTTGCTGTTAGTTTAATACTTGTATTATTTTTGGCACTTGAGTGGTATTCAACATATATGTATCTAAAATTACTAATAATGGGATCATCCAAAGTTTTACTTTTACAGAAGTCACCAATAACAGGAGAAGTTTTGGAAAGACCCTGGGAAATTTTCAAATATTCCTCATCACAGTCTAACTGGAATGACCCCAGCATTTCTAATTTTATGCGATTGTTAATGGGAACCGTAACTATCCAAGCGCAGTCTAACGAGTCAGTGTAATTAGTAGGCAATTTTAAAATGTTTTCGGCAGTATCTGTTGCTTCCATAATACCACCACATGGCTGTGACTTCCACTCCAAATTAAAACTCAGGGAATTGGTTTGACTTTTTGTTGCTTTCAAGTCTAATGCCGAAAAGGGTATTCTGTAAGACGCTTGAGTGTTTCCACAAACATCTCTCGTAAAAGGCAATCCTACCGTACTGATTCCCGTAGATTTAATATTTAGTTTAGGATCGTAGTACCGACATCGTGACCTAGTTACCGATGAGTTCATATTAACAATCATATAAATACTGTTGTATTCTAAACCGTCGTTTGTAGCAATAGCCTTATTATTGTAGTGCCATTCACACGTATATGAGCGTTCTAAGTCCGGTGACACTAGACTTCCCTTGAGGCCATTAAGGTCTCCTCCACAAAGAGCTGGAGATTCGGAAGTAAATTTCGCCTTAAATCGATGCCGCATTTTCTGCGGGGCTAGCCACACATAGACTGCCATTGTGTTTCCAGAAGACTCGAATACATTATTAGTCACAATGTGATTGTTCACATCTGGAATTCTCTGTATTGCAGAAAAAAATTGAAGATCGTTGAAAATACCAATTCTGTGATTTTGGTAATTGGCATCCATTATTTCTAGTTTTACACTACGCGATTTATCGGGAACTTTAATATACCATTGACAGTATGCCAATGTTGTCTCTAACGGATAGCTTGGTGTAGTCAGGAATCCTTCTGATATTGTGATAAGTCCTCCGCAAACAGGTTTAGAAGAATTAAACGCTAAACGAAATCCTCGAGATTCTGATATTTGAGTCCATTCACTGGGTTTGCCGATATATAGTTTTATCATAACATCGTTTGTAGATGTTTCAATAACTGGATATTTAAGTTCTCCTTCATCGTCACATATGGTTTTTAATATTGAAATTGTGTTGTTAGCTGGTATTAATTCTTCAATAGTTAATTTCGTAGCACACGGCGATTCTGACTCAGGTAGATTGACATCTTGGGGGCTCAAAAGGAATGTATTTCTACGCGACCCTATAATTCGCCATTCGCAGACCGAACCATATGGCAATACCTTTAAGTGAGGATATCCAGGAGAAGAAATTTCACCTGAACTTGAGAAAATTGTTCCACCACAAATGTCAATGGATACATTTGCTTTAAAACCATTTCGTGGTTCTGCAAGTTGTGTTTGATATCTGATGTAGGCAATATTATTTGTAGTTTTTACTGTTCCAGGTCTGTCGCTGCAGAAACGTCCTAGGCGTGGAGATAGTTCCGATGAACCATCTCTTATTTCTACAACCTCCGTAGCGCAGTCATCTACGTCATCTAAGTCAAATCTATCAACAAAATCTATTCGTATAATTTCTCCCGGTGGTCCACTGATTATCCAAATGCATTCCGAATAAGGCAAAGGAATTGACGGATAATTTGGCGAATTAATTACTTCCCAACTATGCTCAGAATCTAGTTTTGTAACTAGACCGCATTCGATGTTATTCTCTTCATAATGTATTCTAAAGTTTTGAAAACCAAATATATGTTTAATGTGGTTGGTTACATAACTGACGAACAGTGCATTACCTGAGGTTGTTAAATCGTCCCTGCTTTCATGCCCATAACCACAATATTTACCATTGCCTAGCATTGGTGATTCTACTGATGCTCCATTATGTAGAATCAATGATGTCACACAGTCTTCAGCACTATTTGAAATATTGAAGTGTTGAAATTGGATCTTGATGGTTCGGCCGGGTCGAACTTTAACTAACCAATCACACCTCGAGTTAATGTTAGTTAGTTCTCGATCTTTAATGTCTCGCCAAGTAGGTCCGATGGTGCCCGATAAGTCCGTTAACGTACCACCACATGCGGATGTAACTGTAGCGTGAAAACCTTTCATAGTTATTGATGTATCGGTTTCGAATACTACTTTCAAATAATTGGAGCCATCTATTTCATCATTTACTTTTTCTGACAAGCAAAATCTATTTTTAACAGTTTCCCATTTTCCAAAAGTATCAGCTTTGTATATAGTCACATGATCCGCGAAGCAGCCGCTTGTTTCCTCTATTTTAAAATCATCAAAATGTATACGTAAGTGGTTTCCTGGAGTAGCTTCGAATATCCATTCACATTTCAGCTCATTGTCATAATCGTTGGGGTAATTAGGTGATGTCATTTCTTTTGAGCCGCCTGGAGAAATAATTTCAGTTTTGTTTGAGCCACAGTTAATTTTATTGGAAGAATCTGTCTCATCTGTACCCTTATCAACATTGACCCAAGTCAAATGAAACATGGACCCTGTGTTGGATTCATCCATAAATAATTTTATATAAACAGCATTTGAAGTAGTTTGTAAAATTGTTGGTTCCGAGCCTAAAATACCGCAAAACTCACGCATAAGTTGCGCTGATTCATCATAGCCATCATAAATTGACAATTTATTGTAACAAACGTCTCCGTACGATCGAATTTCCATTCGATCAACTGTTACAGAAATTGCTTTGGTACCTGTTGTGGTTATTCGCCAGCTGTACTCTGCAGAGCCGTGGTAAGGATATGGGAATAAAGGCGAAGCAACTTCTCCGCTATCTCCAGTGATTTCATTGCCGTGAAGAAAACCGTAATGTATTAAAAAGCCACCACCATTATTTTGTGTACTGCTATGGAATTTGATGTATAGTTTTGTAGCAGCCGTTGTGTTTGTGGGAATGTCATTACCACAATAAACACCTAAAAGTGTACCTCCACCAGAATTTTCGCGTACTTCTAAATAGTCCTCATTACATCCTTCCGATAATTCTAAATCAAATCGTTCAAAAGTGATATAAACTCGGTTACCCGGTGAAGTTTGTAAAATCCATTCACAATTTGCAGCTGCCGGATACGGGCGAGGATAGTCGGGGGACGCGATTGTTCCTTCTTCCGAAGTAAATGTTCCACCGCAAGCATTACTCAAAGGTGAATAATGTGCCGAAAACCGACCTTCGATATTGTTGCCATACGTGCCAAGTTCTAGAGTAATAGCACTACCCTCGCTGACTAGCATGGGTGGAATTTTTCGTCCACAGTATTCATTTAGTAAAGGCGCATCTTTGTCGTCACCATTGTAAATACGAATATATGACGCCGAGCAACTTCCATTAATCGGTCCTTGGAATGATAAGTGTGTTATAGTTAAAGATATCTTTTGGTCTGGTTTATCGGCGACTATAGTCCAAGTGCAACTAGTTGTATGGCTGTCGATATCGTTTTGTATAACTCCATCGGTAACGGCGTTTATGACAGAGCCACATATAGCTTTGAAACCAATTTTAAAACCTTTAGCCGATCCATGGCTGTTACTTATAAACTGTACGTTAACTCTATTTCTTGACGTTACGATTTTGGTAACATTAGTAGTCGGACATATTTTATGCGTATAGTTTAAATTGATGTTATCATAAATTTTTATGTGATCGCCGCACAAAACTGCATCCGCATTGTGTTCGTCATAATAAGGAGAGTAGTATAAATCAAAATCTAGGAAACTCAATTCTATGCGATGATAACGGGGTACCGATATTAGCCACATGCAATCTAAATTGTCATCATAATTCATCGGATAATTTTTGGAATAGATAAATCCAGAGAATGCTTCCATATGGCCACCACACGTAACCTGAGGGGAGGAGAACCGAGCTTGGAAAAATATATCCTTTAGAGTTGATTGTTTCACAAATCTCACTAGCATGAAATTGGAGGTAGATTGGACCCACGCTTTGTCTCTGTGGCAAATCTTGGATAGTAGCGGCGATTGGGTATCCTTCCCATTATATATCTCTATTGCGTCAGTTGTGCAATTAGTGCTGTCCATCATATATAGATCGATAAAGTAGAGATAAACAGCTTTCCCAAATGATGTTTCTATTAACCATTCGCATTCCATTTCTCCAGCAGATGTAGAGCTTCTGTCTAATGTTACATCTCCAAAATCTTTTTGCAAATGCCCGCCACAACCATAACTGATCCATTCCAAACGAAAACCAGTCCAAGGTAAAGACCCTGTAACGAATTTGATTTGTAACGAATTTGTCTTTGTACTTAATGTGTGGCTCGGCATTATTCCGCACATTTTAGATGAAAATTCTGTATCCGACAATTCTTTTGTTTGCAAATAATCCGTATCGCACTGGGAAGTTGTGTGTCTGCGATGTGGCCAATATCGAGAACGGTACGACCTTTTTACATTGAAATGTGTGAAAGTTACGTTTATTTTGTTGCCTTTAGGCACATGTATATTCCAAAGACAGTCTAGGTGCTGTGGAGAGTTGTTAGGATGATCTGGGCTTTCTATTACACCATAAGTGCCAGTTATGTTGTTCTGGCATATAGAATTGTAATTGAGGTAAAACCCTCTACCAGATAGGTAAAAATCAGATCGGAATTTTATAAACGCATAATTGCTAGACGTCTCTATACTACTTAGTTTAGGAGACATGACACAGTATTTTCCCAAACTGTTGGCACTTGAATCTCGTCCGTCATAAAGTATAACGTAATCATCTTTACATTTGAAAGTTCTCTCCAAGTCTAACTCTCGGAAAGAAATCCGAATTCGCGAGCCAGAGTTGACGATTATTTTATAGAAACATTCCGCGTTTTCATGATAATTGTTGGGGTAATTCGGAGAAGTTATGGAGCCCGTAGAACTGGTCATCGTCCCTCCACAGCCAGTAATGGAACCGTCCCATTCGATTTTAAATCCTTTTCCTGTCAAATAGAAGTCTGAATGGAAATGCAAATGTAGAGAATTGGTCATCGATAAAATTCTTCTGGACTCAAACTTTCCACAAAATTGGCCAATAAGTGGTGACGATTCAGTGCCACCATTCCTTATTTCTAAATAGTCGCCGAGATTACATTTATCGCGTATCGGACGTTCCAGATCGAATTGTGAAATATTAAGCTTAATTTGTTGCCCTTTAGGCACTTCGATAATCCATGTACAATCTCTGTTAGGTTCATAAGACTTTGGCCATCCTGGTGAATAGATATAGCCGTGACTTTTAATATACATACCACCACAATGTGTCTTTTCGTCCAGAAAGGCGTAAGAGAGTGAAAATCCTGATGAGCGTACACTACTATCGGATTCGAACTTAATCATTAATTGGTTTGAAGAAATTGTCAAAGCAGGAGGCGCCTTTGTGCCGCAGTACTTGCCCATAGAAGTTTGCTCATTATTTTCATCTATTTCAATAAGTTCTATAAAGTCACTTTGACAGTCAGTCATAGACTCGAGATCAAACCTGTTCCACGTTAACTTGATGTGTAATCCTTCGGAAGCCTTTAGTAACCATGTACATTTCTGGTCGTTCTTGTAGGTTTCCGTACTTTTAGATGGATGATTTATTAGTCCGGTGGTTGCGCGATATATGCCTCCACATTCAGTATCAATAGTAGTATAATTTGCGTAGAACCCGGTACCAGAAACGCTGAGATCCGAAACAAACTTAATGTACAGGTAATTATATGTGGAGGTTTGCATGGGCGGCGTATGCTCAGGACCACCGCAATAAGTGCCGAGAAGTGTAGAATTACTATCTGGTCCGTCGTAAATTTGTACATTATCGTACCGGCAATTATAATATTGGTTATCTTCGATGTCAAAATCTTGGAATGTGAGTTGGATACTTTTTCCTGGTGCTGCGCTTATGATATATTCACATACCCTATTGTCAGGATAACTAAATGGATATCCGGGCGACTTTATAATTCCGCTGTCTCCTTGTACATTTATTTGGCATACAGTCTCGTATAAAATTCTGAAACCTTCTGATGAAACGCTTTGGTCGCTCTTGAATTTGATGAAAAGCGTATTCGAAGTCGATACGTAAGACTTTGGATAAGTTGTACCACAGAATTTTCCGACGAGTTGCGAATTCGCCGATGGGCCATCGTAAATTTTTAGATAATCAAACTTACACCGAAACGACTTTTCTAAATTAAATGATTGAAAAACGATTTTATTCTGGTTTCGGGACTCGTTTTAATTTCGTACTCACATTGTAAATTTTCTAAATAAGATCCATTATATGATGGTGAAAATATTTCCCCTCTGTCGGCGGTGAAGAAACCGCCACATCCGGGCACACCCTCCGTTGGAGCATATGCTATCTGGAAGCCGTTGCCGCTGCCGTATGCGTCTGAGTGAAAGTGTATTAACATCTCCGACCCTGCTGAGTGTATCGGCGCAGGTTGGGTTGAGTTACAGTATCTATTTAGCAATGGATCTGATGAGCGCTCTCCGTCAAATATTTCTAAATAATCGAAACTGCAGTTATTGTGAGCTTCGATATCTAATCCGAAAAAGTGTAACTGTATTCGTTTACCTAGAGTAGTTCGCAAGTGCCAGTAACAGTCGCGGTTTGGTGGATATTTGCCCGGAGAGCCGGGAGAAGTGATATGTCCATGAGTCGTTGCGTCTATTTCTCCACCGCACACCGGGTTTATACTTGTCCAGTGAAGAGCAAATCCATTTTTAGCCACAGTGCCGTCGGATCTGAACCAAAAATATAAATTATTGTGGCTCGATATGATATTGCCTCCTTTTGGGAAATCGTTTCCACAGAATCTTCCTAATAGCTGACTTGCAGAGCTTCGACCGTCGTGGATTTGCAAAAAGTCGTACATACATTCTGAGCTAGATTCGAGATTAAATTTGCTAAAAGTTATGTTAAGAACTTTATCCGGCACCGTACGAATGACCCATGCACAACGCGCATTATGGTTGTATGTGGTATTGGTCTCGGGGTATACGATGCTGCCTTCTTCATTATCCAGAACGCCGCCGCATGACCTTAGTAGAAGTTGACAAAGAGGGCCTGAATACTGTGATGTACATTCGCATCTGAAGCCTCTTGTGATAGTATTGTCGGCTTTACATATTCCACCATTGAAGCAGGGGTTGACTGCGCATATGTTAGAAGTAGCATCACAATGAGCACCGCTATATCCCCTATAGCAAATGCACGTGTATCCAGTGCGAAGTTCGTGACACTGACCGTGTGGGCCGCAAGGATTGTTTTGGCAGCCTTGAGTGAAGTTTCCGCCCGTAGTTATGACGCAGCCGTGTAAGCCTATTCCATCTCCTTCGGTTCCTTCTGGACATATGCACTGGGCTCCACCTAGTCCGCCATTTTCAATACATTGTGCTGACGGATGGCAACCTCCGTGATTAATGTTGCACGATCCTCGCCAAGTGCATGTTATACCGTCCCCTTGATAGCCAGGGGGGCATGATCCGCAAATTCGGGAGCCGATGGTGTTGTGGCACGTTACCATGGGACTGCATCCACCGTTGGGTAATACAACACATTCGTTAATATCAAAACAGCTGTAACCGTCCCCTTCGTAACCAGGTGGACATTGCCCGCAACGAAATGAGCCTGGAAGATTAATGCAGTCTACCTTAGGATTCACTGAGCAACGAGGCCCTTGACTAGCTTCACATTCGTTTATATCTGTTAAACAAGGTGTACCAGTCCCGTTCGTAGTCCATCCTTGTTCACATATACATCTGATACCGCCACCCGCAGCGCTCTCAATGCACGTGCCGAATGCACACATCGCGAAATCACCTCCAGAGCAGTTTTTAGTTTTCTTAGTGCAATGTACTCCGAACCAACCAGAACTGCACGAGCACTCGTAAAAACCAGGTCTGTTAATACACGTCGCTCCATTTTGGCAGCCCAAGTCTGTGCCGGCAAAGTTACGACATTCATCTACATCTACGTCACAGTCTTTGCCTTCCCAGTTGTTTGGGCACAGACAATGGTAGCCGTTAACTAGATTTAAGCAAGTCCCGCCATGTTGACATGGCTGAGATTGGCATTCGTCTCGACTTCTAGTGCTCAGTTGAAGTTGAAGCCGTGTGACTCTTCTATTTAACCTATTAATATGCCTCCACACAACAGAGATATTCACTGACAGCTCATTAGATACGGAGCTGCTGTCTTCTAACCTTTGTATCCGTTGCAGTAGACCATCTGGACCGTTCAAGTATTTATTGAAGTCTTCATTGGTAGCTGGCACGCTCTGCCCACTACTGGTGGGAGCGTTGTTTTTAAGAATATTCACTTCGCCTACATAAACACTGGATTTGGGCCCATTCGGAAGTAAGTATATACTTTTGTCGAAAGCAGCTTCGAGAATGAGATCTCCATCTGACGTTTTGATTTTGGGTCGATTTTGGTAAACTTCACAGTCCAAAGACAAAATCCAAGAGAGGAGTAACAAACACCGCGTAAGTGTTTTGGACATGGTCCATGTGTACTCGCGTCGAAGCGGCGACTGCCGAGTGCTCAGGGTGTTTCGAGCAAGCGCGCTCACGAAGGGGCGGATAGTGACGCCCACCGGGAGATAAATTTCATGTAAACCACAGCCATGTGGCGATAATGCAAATAGCTACGTTTGGTAATAGATAACGTCAGATGTAATGTGATATCACGGCAGCGTTATTTGTGCATATTGGTAGTTTGGTGGTGTGCTCGGGGTGACGGAAATAAAACATCGCGTTACATACAAGCGGTTTATTCTGACAACGGTTGTACAGTGACTGACTCAACTTAAGACATACCATATTACATTATTTTACTGCTTATTATGTATGTACACTCGCATACAATCGCTACAATACTCCCCCCCTTTTGAGAGGAGACCCAATAAAAAATGAGACAATTCAAAATATATTTTTAATATTACGCCATACAATTCTGTTTACACGAAAAAGGAAACACAATGCTTTACGTATCGTACAGTTTAAAGGCTTTACGTATATAAAAAAAATCTTAAGTACAAAGAGTAAACACGTGTAGAAAAAAAAAATACATGGCACATAATTTTTTAACATTCAGAGATATAACAGAAACATGGCAATGCGTAAAAATCTAATTACATACCTTAATATACGGTACAAATTCAAAGAATTACGTAACGAACTAACTCTACTAAAAACATCTTAATTACACATAAGGGGTTGATGTAGGCTGTTGATTGGTGCTACTAATTTGATTTAGCGATACCGCTGAACGCATTTCGTTCCTAGCCCATCTTCTAACGCCACTGTTACACTTTTTATACATCGCACATGCACCCACTACCAAAACAACTGCCAAAATGCTTGCTATGATTGTGCCGTACACCTCTAGTTTGTACTCCAGCGAGCTGTTGCTCGCCTCATTTGCTCCATTTTGGGCAATTATGATTTCTTCCTGTTTACTATATGATTTGCCCATTGTTATGTATAAGTTTTAACAACACAAAAAGAAATAATTCAAAAAAGTTAATTTGTATTAGTTGCTTAACCCTTTCACGCTCAAGGGAAATATTTTTCCCTTCTACAAAAATTGTTATAGATTGAACAATCTATTATTGAATCGATTTTTTTTACTGAATGTCAAAATAAATAAATAAATAAATAACACCCAACAGTCACATACATAGTCCTGACCCCACATTAAGATCGAGTCTTGTGTCGTGGGTATCAGGAACTACGAGAGACTTTTCGGTCTCACAAACACCCAGACCCGGAAGAAATATTTGTGGGCCGCACAAACATTTCTCTCGGTGCGGGGATCGAACCCGCGGCCTCTCGTTTCACAGGCAGCGTCTAACCGCCTGCGCCACGGTGGCTGTCTAATAAAACGTATATATTTTTTTTTTATTGCATTGAATGGCGAGACGAGCAAGCCGTTCGCCTGATGGTAAGCGATACGACCGCTCATAAACAGTAGCAATATTCCACTGCGCTCGCCATCCTGAGACATAAGATGTTAAGTCTCAATATGTCCAGTAGTTGCTCTGGCTACAATGTCCTTCAATCCGAAACACAACAGTGCATTTAAGCAGTGTTGTTTCACGGGAGAAATAGACATTGCGGTGGTACCTACCCAGATGGCTTCTCACATATGAGAGACCTACCACCAGTAAAATGCCATGTATATCCAAGGCGGCAAATGGGTTTATGAACGAATAAAAATAAAATAACTGTCTAACTTTATAGCGCCAAAACCAAAAAAATCGCGGGCTGAACTAATAATATCTTGAAAGTGATTTGGACTTGAGAAAATAAAATAACTCTATTTTGTCACGTGTTTTATATTATCTGGTAAGTATATTTTTTTATAATAATACAGTAAACTGCAGAATATTAGCACAAGTACCTAAAAATTGCAAATCATCTAAAGGGAAATATTTTTCCCTCTGGTCCATATCTGGTGTATTCGTTGTAGTATTATTAGGTATATTATGTAGTGCTTTATGATAATGTATGGTTTTCTTGTATTTTTATATAATTTACCTTCATGTCTTTTTACTCTGACTGCCTCGGTGGCGTAGTTGTACTAGGGTACGGTTACAAAGCTGTGGTCTCGGGTTCGAATCCCGGGTTGGGCAGTGATATTGGATTTGTCTATTCATTATCAACTCAGTCAGGAATTTGTGCCCGATATGGCGATAGGCTCGCCACCTATCACATCGTGGGACGGAACACACAAGGCGAAATGTGGGTGTTCTGGCACCTCAGCCTACCCCTTCTGGGAAAAAGACGTGAGTTTATGTATGTATTCATGGTTGTTTTTTACAAAAATGGCTAAAAGAGGGTGGAGAGAATTTCATATTCAAGATGAAGAAATATTGCAGTTACTTATGGCAGATAATAGACAAATCAAACTTCATTACCCACCTATTCAGATACTTCAGAGACTATTCCTATTTTCAACTGGAGAAATAACTCATATGCTCCTCACACATTCAATGAAAGTGAGAATGATTTTGGGCGCATAAATGCATTATCTGACCGGCATGGCATGTTATTGCCAATGGACATTTTCATGGAGGTGACACAAATGGATCAATACGCACAACAAAATGGAAGACCTTTTACAGTCAGCTTGGATGAAATGAAGGCATTTTTGGGCATGAATTTTGTAATGAGTTATCATGTTTTACAAACTCTTAGGAATTACTGGTCGACTGATGAAGACATGGGCGTGCCTTTCATTGCTAATGTTATGCCATAAACAGATTTAGATTAGATAGATTTATTTTACTTTTCTAATATTTTTTATTATGTTTTTTGTATTACAAAGCAATAAATAAAATAATGATATAATAACCTAACTCTTCGTTTTTTTACTTTTATGGTCCATAGGGAAAAATATTTCCCATGAAATTATAGGAAACCTATACACCCTGCTATGTTTTTCTGGTGATATTCTCTTACTTTACACCCACAATAACTCAAATATTGTGTTGTATTGGCATATTTAGTCTTGGAAATCTTATGGTCCTGTAAGGGTTAAAAGATAACAATATAATAAACTTGTAAAAGAGAATTACGTACATATAAAAATATTTGCTAACGCTATCATTAAACCTAACACCTATATAAACTATTGTCGTAGTGCATGCGATAAGTTCTTATGCTATACTTTAAATCGTATTATAGTAATTACTACTGGTCCGTAGAATGTATCGCTTACTGAAGTTAGCTCGCACTATGCACAGTCCTATGGCAAAAATCTTACTGGCGTTTTTACCGTACGTCCAGAGCGTGTAGTAACAGTGTTACTAGGAATGCTCTTGGGTTCGATTTCCGACTTTTTTGGAACTTCTGAAATTTTGCTCCTAATATTATTACTACCTAAATCCTGGTTACTTAACACATACGCCGGCTTCAGCCGATCTACTGATACACTAACTTTTCTCCCTGGCAACTGAATGACGTAAACCTTTGGCCCTCTTTGCAAAACACGGTATGGACCGTCATAAGGCGGCTTCAGAGGTTTACGAACTTTATCATCCCTAATAAATACATAGTCTACTTTAGATAAATCTGGATGAATAAATATTGTGCGTGAATCTCTATGAATTGGCGATTTTGGTCTCAACCTGCTTATGACGTCACGCAATTTTTCTACGTAATTGCAATGATCTACGATTTTAACATTGGAATCATCGTAAAAATCTCCTGGTAGACGCAACGTCGTACCGTACGTCATTTGTGCTGCACTGACCCCTGTGTCTCCTCGGGGAGCTATGCGTAGACCAAGCATCACTATCGGCAACTCTTCTACCCAAGTAGTCGAATCTAATCGTGCCATAAGAGCAGATTTGAGAGAGCGGTGCAGTCTCTCGACCATGCCGTTCGCCTGAGCATGATAAGGAGTTGTGCGAATTTTAACTATGCCGAATTGCTTCATCAATTCCCTAAACAAAGCACTTTCGAATTGTCTGCCCTGGTCGCTTGTCAGCTTAGCAGGACATCCAAAACGTGCTATCCAGCCTTCTACCACAACTTTAGCTACTGTTTCAGCACTAATGTCTTTTACTGGATACGCCTCTGGCCAACCGGTTTGCCTATCTATTATGGTGACAAGATATCTATAGTCCTGCACGGATATATTAAGCGGTCCTACTATATCTACATGAATGTGTGTAAACCGATCAGATGTAGGAAAAACACTAAGCTCTGATTTATTATGCCTATGAACTTTGGCACGCTGACATTTTATGCACTCCTTAGCCCATTTGCCCACGTCTCTATTCATCCCAATCCAGAAAAATCTTTCCCTCATTAGTTTCCTAGAGGTACGAATTCCTGGATGGCTTAAACCATGCACAGAATCGAATGCTTGACGTCTGTATTTTTCCGTTATATATGGCCTAATTTTATTGGTGGACGTTTCGCAAACTACCGGTAGGTCACTTCCAGATAATATTATGTCTTTAAATATCAACTTACAATCATTGTTATCACACGACTGTTTACGTAATTGAGCAAGTTGACTATCTGTACTTTGTGCCTTAGCTATAGCCGCGTAGTCTAATGTTGCGAAACCTTGTACTGTTGCTACGTGTACGCGTGACAGTGCGTCGGCTACTACGTTGGATGCGCCATCGATATGATGGATTTCTGTCGAATACTCGCTAATATAAAGTAATTGCCTAATACGCCTTGGTAATTCATTATCGCTATTAATCTTTTGAAACGCAAAAGTCAGTGGTTTGTGGTCTGTAAAAATTATAAGATCTCGACCTTCTATCATATTCCTAAAGTATTTAACAGCTAAATATATCCCTAAAAGTTCCCTATCATAGGTACTATACTTAGTCTGTGAGGGTGACATTTTTTTGGAAAAATAACCTAATGGAATCCAATTATTGTCAACAAATTGTTGCAAAACGGCTCCGACACTGGTATTCGATGCGTCAGTCATAAGCGCTAACGCCGTGTCGGGTTTCGGATACGCTAAAGTAGCTGCGTTTTGCAAACTAGCTTTACACCGTGAGAATGCTTCAGTGGATTTTTCCGTCCATTCTATCTTTGTTTTATCGCGTTTTTTGGAATGTTGTAAATATTGATTTAATTGATCCTGATATTCTATAGCATGCGGTAAATGTAACCTATAAAAATTGACCATTCCCAAAAAACGTCTTAGCTGCTCTATGGTCTCTGGTTTGGGAAAATTGATAATAGCATCAACCTTTTCCTGAAGTGGTCGAATACCATCAGTCGATACTTCAAATCCTAAAAAATCAATTTTGGACTTTCCTAATACACACTTTTCTAAATTTATTGTTAATCCATATTTGTTAAGTCGACTGAAAACTTCTTTTAAATGTTGTTCATGCTCATGTTCTTCACTAAAAATAAGTATATCATCTATATAGCAGTATACGTAATCTAAACCAACTAGCACGGTATGATTCATAAATCGTTGGAATGTTTGAGCAGCGTTTCTTAAACCAAAAGTCATCCGTGGAAACTCAAATAATCCAAACGGTGTTATGATGGCAGTCTTCTCTACATCTGAAGGATTAACCGAAATACAGTGGTATGCCCGGCATACATCTAATCGAGAAAATACCTTTTTTCCAGCCAATAAATATGTAAAATCGTGTAATCTAGGTATAGGATAACGATCTGGCCTAGTCACTGCGTTAAGCGCTCGGTAGTCGCCGCATGGCCGCATTTGGCCATTTTTCTTCATCACGATGTGAAGAGGACTTGCCCATGCACTTTTAGATGGCCTACAAATCCCCATTTCCTGCATGATTCGGAATTCATCTCTTACCTGAGTGTATCGATGCGGAGGAAGCGGTCTTGCGCGGGCGTGCACCGGCGGGCCGCTAGTCTCAATAAAGTGATACACAGCATGTTTAGGCGGCTCCTTAAAAGAAACAGGTTTAGTGATGTCTGGATAATCAGCCAAGATGCTGTGATATGGACACTTGATATCAATAGTTTTGATTGACGAATCTTGACTGCTTATCACTTGCGCGGACACATTCAGTTTGGTTATGTCATCGATTAACCTACGAGAACTTATATCAACTAAAAGCTTAAAGTTCGCTAAAAAATCGGCACCCAAAATCGGTTGACGCACATCTGCTATAACGAAAGTCCACTGAAAAGCACGACGGAGTCCTAAATCTAACACTAAACTTTTAGAACCGTATGTCTTTATTTTAGTTCCGTTTGCTGCATATAAAGCATAGTCTTCACACTTATAACTAAACTTGTTTTTAAGCACTTTTTGAACCGGAAGTACCGAAATATTTGCACCTGTATCTACAAGAAAACGCAACCCGCTGCGGCGATCGGTAATACGAAGACGATGACAGGGACTCACGTTCGGTGGCATTCCACATATTTCCGGCTCCGTCGTAGTGTGAACTAGTCACTTATCCTGGCGTGCTTTCCATGCACAAGGTTCGGTGCACTTTCTAGCCCGCTCTCGAAAGCGGTGATGAAAAAAACATAACCAATCCGGACTTTCAGGGCTTCTCCGGGGCGCTGAAGGATCACGGGTACGCCTTTGGGACGCTGAACGAGAGCGGTTCCTATACCGCTGTGCTGGGCGAAAGGCTGACCTCGCCCTTTCCAGGTTCTGTACCTTCAGACTAAGTTTGGCTATCTCTGCCATAATCTTTTCTGTGTCTCTCGAAGTACTAGTTTGCTGACAAACCTCGTTTACATGGCCGGTATCCGTTGTCTCGTAAACCTTATCTGCTACTGCCGACAGGTTGTCCAATCCCTTAATTTCCGATACGGCTAACACTGCACGAACCGGGGCTGGTAAATGATTCTGCCATAGAATCCTCAAAGTATCGTCAGGGATCTTACGCTGGGCCAACTCCCGCATTCGCCGTAAGAGCTGCGAAGGCTTCTGATCTCCCAGCTCCATCTCTCCGATAAGTTTCTGCAACTGACGATTCTCAGACTCCTCGTAAATGGTAAGAAGTCGTATTTTGAGAGATTCAAATTTCTTCGTCTCGGGCGGGTTCATCAGCAGGTCTGACACCTGATGGATTGCGTCTTTCGATAATTTTGAGACCACTATATCATATCTTGACTCATCTGATAATTTTTGTGATGACAGCATCGCTTCAACCCGAATAAACCACACACGCGGAGACTCTACCCAAAATTCTGGGATTTTGGACGTTAACGAAATGGCTGCCAAGTCCATCGCTGAACTTGCTGGTGTTGGAGGGGTCGCCATTTTGTCGTTTCACTCGCGCTTGTTAAAGTTCAAAATCACTGACGTCACTCCCGAAAATCCGTGCACACCAATAACGTTAGACAATCACGTTATCATCACGTCGGGGTCACCAATTTGGTGGTGTGCTCGGGGTGACGGAAATAAAACATCGCGTTACATACAAGCGGTTTATTCTGACAACGGTTGTACAGTGACTGACTCAACTTAAGACATACCATATTACATTATTTTACTGCTTATTATGTATGTACACTCGCATACAACCGCTACAGTAGACTAGATGATGCCATCGACTTTGTCTGCGTTATTTAATAAAATTGAACAAGTGATAATTGATGGCGCGGGAAGCAGCTATTTGTGTGTCGGACTAGTGGTCAGTGATACTAACATGCTTCTTCTAGCTTCCCTTAGATACCGAAGGATAACAGGTTTTCTCTCGTCAAAAACGAGTATAAAAGCAAGTTTTTAGTGGCATTGAATATCTTTTGAAGTCATCGTTGTCTCTGGATACAAAAATTATGTTATGTTAAAAACAAACAGAACAAAAGAAATAACAGTATAAATTAGATAAAATATATCCATGCATGTAGGGAGATAATAAGAAGTAAGGACAAAAAATTCAATAACAGGTACAAAATTTTATTAAAATTGCTCACAGTCTGTCAGTTTATAAACGTTTTTACAGTGTTGTATGATAAGGATTTACAATTTAATTTAATTATTGACTAATTTTGTATGTACACTTAAATATGTATATTATATGAACATAAATGCCATCTACAGTTGCCATTGTTTACAGTAAATAAGTAATCTTTCTAACATATTTAACATTTCAAGTAAAATAATTGCCTAACTTCCAAATAACTTGTCGATTAACACAAAGCAGTGAACGATGTAGTTCAAGCTTACGTCTCATTTCTCAAACACTTTCGTACCGGAATTTGGGTGTTCAGAATTATATTATTTAGAACTCTTCATAGCTAGAGTGAATAGATACAACTTTAGGCGCGCAACAAAGTTTACATGAAGTTCAAAATACGAAAATTAAAAATACTTAATTTTGAAACATAAATGATGAGGTAATCATTTAAAATATAATGTGTCAAAACATTTGCAAATAATATAAAATACAGTATTCGTCAAATAACCCATTATTTCTTTCAAAGACTATGCTTCAATATTATTAAACAATTTCCAAAGCCATCACAGCTGAGTGACGTGAAAAGTAAATGACCTTTTATACGTATTATATGGTAGACGTGCGACCCTTATTCATGATTATCGATCGTAACGAATTTACACGAATAACACAGATTTTGTTAGACAAACATGCTAGCTGCATTTGACTGTAGCGTACAAAATCCTTTCTGTTTTCATGTACCCTATCTATGATACGCTTACCATAAACCATTTGACGATCTAAATCAATGATTCATTAATTCCAAGCTTAAACTGTCGAAGAATTATCATCAAAACCATTTTTATAGCAAGGGCTAATTGACGTATAAAGCCGTGTACAGATATCAAATGTATCGTCGACTCTTCCACGTGTACCATTGTATGAGCTCATTGCAATCTCTCTTAAATACAAAAACTTGAAATCACTAATCAGTGGTCTCTATCCCAATCAAAAGACACGGTAAGGGGTATATGAGACAAACACTTCGCAATGTGCGCACGGCATTACATGGATTACTTCGTATTATATTACGTTTTATTAACATTTATATTTTGTACATAAATATTATTTACAATTATTCCTAGCTTAAACTATTCTGTACAGCCAATAGAGATTTTTCCTTACAATTACCGAGGCACAAACAGTGAAATAGCACCATGTTGAAATAAAACGCTTTCCTACTGTAACATCAGTTTCTACATAATCGATATTATTGCTATACTTACATTTAACAAATATAGATTTAACTGTAAAAGTTGAAAAAGGCAATTGATAATTTAACGAATAACTACATAAATCTAATAGTTTGGGAAATATATGAAAATAATCTTATATTCTCTTGGGTCTACAAACGTAGGCAGAGTTTATTTTTTTTACATTTTGCTAATAATGCTGCCATCATTATGTATTGGCCTTATAGTTTTAAACCCTGTTTATCTATCGAATGTTTTGTCGTCTTTGCTCAAACTGAATTCAAAAATTTTTAGAAAGGGAAAAAAACATTCGATAGCTAAAATAAGTTTTATAACTGTTTTTGAATAAGGCCATAAGTCTTTGCTCAAAATTCAATCCAAGAATATAACCGGGAATTAAATGCAGATTATATTCTTGTCGAAAATAGCATAGTACAATTACAATAATCGCACAATGTATTAATCATGGATATATAATTATTTCTTCTAACGATGAAGGAAAACATCGTGAGCAAACCTTGTATATTATTATAGTGAATTTGTAAGAATTTCTATGGTATGTAAAGTCCGTCAAACCGCACTAGGCCAGCATGGTGGACTATATGGCCTAACCGGTCTTAATCGTACTTTTGAATGAAGGGGAGGGCCAAGGTCCCGCAGTGGGACGTATATGGGCTGATACAGTTTATGATAATTTCTCCGTACTGTTTTTGTACATTGGAACAGATGTTATAAACACGTGTGCATTTCGAGACTTGTCGATATTGAAACATGAGATGGTGACAAAAACAATGCGTTATCTATGATTCATTGCAACAAATTGTTTGGTCATGTTTTGGCAAAATCAGACTATATGTTGCCGCCCACGTTGTGTAATGCATATTCCTATGATTCATTCAAATTCAAAGTAGACTCTGAAGGCATTTGATTAGACCGGACAGTGTAGGTATTGGTTTTATTAAAGTACTTATGGTAATATGGTTTCAAAATACCACATTTGCCTGTGACCATGGGATCAATCTCTGCATCGAGACTAATATTTGTTTGATTCACAGGTATTTGTCTGAGTTTTTTAAGATCGAAAAGTCTCTAGTAGTTTCTGTTACCCACGATATAAGACTTGATATTAGTGACTGTTAGGTGTATTTATGATTTAAAACAATGAAATAGATGTATAGACCAAATCACAAGTCATGATTGTAGGAAAGTACTTTTTGCATACTTATTCAGTCACCATGAGGTCGGTGACGAATCTAACACTGCTGCTTATACAAAACATACTGGGTATATCAAGAGTGCTACCAAAAACTAATCCGGGTGGTAGTTTTAGTGACTACAAACACAATGTAACTAAATATTTCGCAAAGAAAAGCATCAATTTTTTTAAAATTATTTTTTAAATAATGTCGATTTTGGGTGGTAGATTCATAGTTTTTGCTAAAATTATTTAAAGTCCTGCGTACCATAGCATCATTAAAAGTATTGTACACTATTATTTAAGAAAAAGCTATGTATTTTCCATCCTAATACGAAAATAGAAAAAATAAATAATAACAAAATTTACTTGCATTATGTTTGAAGTCACTGAAACTACCACTCAGCTTCGTTTTCGGTAGTCTTGATATACCCTGTATTTGAATACGAGTACCGTGTGGAGTATAACCTGCGTTCAGTACGGCGCAGGCGCGGGCGAGGGCGGCGGCGCGCGCGCGGGCGGCTCGGGCTCGGACTCGCACGCGTCGGTGGAGGCGGGCGTGGGCGGCGGCGGCCGGTTCATGGCGCGGTAGTGGCGGTACGGGCGGCGGCGCGGGGTGGCGGCGCCGCTCGCTGTGGCCGGGCTGGGCGGCGGGTTCGCTGTGGGACGCGGGTAGCGAGACACGGGGCTGGATGATGATCTGTAATGTAGTACGTTATTGTGAGGTGAATGCAGCGATATGTTGTTTTTGATATTGAGTCGTGTGTATGTGTGTATAGTTTGGCAAAAAAGAGTACTATGCGGTGACAAGAACGCGAAACATCAAATACGTCATTATGTTCATTGAGTAAAGTAATTAATAATAAATAATTTTTGTTTGTTTTTCCAATTTATAATAAATAAGTATCCAAACATTTTACGTCGTAGTATATCGGGTTGCCATATCAACATTAAATTCGATCTAAGCGGCCTTATCAAAACACTCATTTTGCCAATCTATAAGCTAAGCGTGCGCTCGCTCGTGTGTGTTAGTGTGTGTGTGTGCGTGTGCAGGTGCGTGCGTGTGTACGTGTGTACGCGTGCAGTACTGACTGCGTGGAGCTGGCGCCGAGCGGCGGGTGTCGGTGCGGCGGCGGCTTGGGCGTGCAGAGCGGCAGCGCGTGCGCTCGCTCGTCGGGCGGCGCGCGCGGCCGGCGCCTCCAGCGACGCAGCAGCACGGCGGCGCCGCCCGCCACGCCCAGCGCGCCCACCACGCCGCCGCACACCGCGAACGCGCTCGACTGCCGCGCGCCGCGACCGCTCTGCACATACATAATATATACGTCAATGAATGAAATAAACACGTACATAGCATTGGTCCATAAAATTACTTATTGTAAAATTAAGTTTTTAAATTAATTTTAAAATTCTCGAGACAATAATAAGGGATATGGAATACGCCATAAATAGTTCTGTGAGTTTTATAATTACCAAAGGCAACAAAAACTTTCCTCACGGAACTCCAGCGACATGTATCCAGTGACTTTTTGCAACCCTCATTATTGATGACATTAACACGTTGAGCCCGACGCCAAATTTGCTGTCCTTTCCGTTCAGCCGAGAGATACAATGTTGTATACTATCGCCAAGAGATTACTTTAGTACTAATGCGATAAGGAATTCTTTGTCGCGCTATTTTGGACGTTTTTAGGTGTATGTGTGATTATATTCCATATTTTCATATCATGTATAGTAAAACCGAGTACGTACCTTCGAGAGGTGATAAGTTACAAAAGACCTATCGACTCACACGGCGACTAGATGAGGAAACTCCAATCCAACGTGACAAATTATTCATAAATTATATAAAAAGCAAGGAAACGTACATAAAGTCCGAAGATATTGTTCGAAGAGTTATAATAACAACCGCCCGTGGACGCTGGCCACACGGAAAGTTCGCTGCTGGTCCTCACGGACCGGCGCCGGGCCCAACGTGTTAAATAACATAACGTCCACGCACCTGTTCCTTGTGCGTGTACCCGCAGGCGGCGGGCGCCTCGTCGGAGCCGTCCTCGCAGTGTTGGTGTCCGTCGCACAGCAGCCGAGCTGCTAGACACAGCCGGTCATCGCATCTGCACAGTGCAATATGCATCAATTAACTATAGTGGTGATATTCTGTCGTTCAGTATTTTTACTCGGTACTTAATATCCCAACATTCCAGCACTATAGCCTGTAGATAAATAAACCCAACATTCACATCATGTTAAGGTTTACAAATAGGGTATTTGACCATTATCGACTTTTGGTATTATTTCGTTTACAAACACAAATATGTTAAAATAAAGCCTTGCTGCCAAAAAAAGTATTAAAGTAGCTTGTAACATAAGGCAAATATTAATATTTAAAATTAAAGAGTAGGGGTGTAGTGAGGACATCTTGCTATCTCTTTCACACGCGCGCACTGTAATGTATAATAACCCTAGTGTCGTCACTATCTTTGTTTTGCATTTCTTTTCTGTTACTCCCACTACAAGATTTCTAACGTTTCTAACGTGTTTCATTCTGAATGGATTTATAAAGGAGATGGGCCAGAAATGTATGGACCTTGGGCCGTTTGTAGTACATTACACCAAATTTACTTAGTGAAATTGGCATTCGATTTCTGTATGAAATACTATTATACGTTGCATATTAGCTTTATACAAAAATAAATACCAAGCCAAAAACAGCAACACTACAAGGGGACAATATGGCGTCTGAAACGGCATGTTTGGCAACCGATGTCAAAACTTGACATATATGAAAAATGAAGTCGTAATTCGTTGTCCTTTATATCAAATATTAATTTTAGTCGTCTGTGCTATAAATTACTGTACTCTATATAACTCGTAAATGTTTTTACGTCAACGGAATTAGTATCATACTTTATTGATCATCTTATATAATATAACATAACGTCTATACAATAAATTGCAACAAGTCTGTCAGAATCTCGTCATGTTTATAGTTATTTAATATTAAGAAAGTGTACCTATATCTGGCCGTAAGTGCGGTGCATAATACCTGCTAAACAACCTATTTAAATAATCCACAATAAAAATCTGCTAGGCATGAGATACAGCACGGCACAGACTGATCACTGTATCAGCCCATATACGTCCCACTGCAGGGCACGGGCCTACTTTACAATCAAGAATACAATTGAGAGTGATTAGGCCATATAGTCCACCACGCTGGCCTAGTGCGGGTTAGCGGACTTACATACCATCGAAATTCTTATGAATCGCTATGGTATGCAGGTTTCCTCACGATGTTTTCCTTCACCGTTTTAGAGCGTGGTGATTGACTATCAATACACACGACTCCGAAAAGTCAGAGGTGTGCCCTATGTGCATATTAATAAATAATCATTTTATTATTAGGCATATGCACTTAATAAGCTCTTAGTTATTATAGTCCATACAAATGAATACGCTATAAAAATGGAATCGAATCTGATAGCAGCCATGTTTATTTCTATACCTTAATGTCCAGTAAAAGAACTTACTAGCAATCATTTCTGTATAAGCTAACATTTTAAACATCATATTTGGTCTACCCCTAGAAGTCTAATATACTTTGGTATATTAGATTTCTGCATACTTAAAAATAATATTATCCTAAGGTCTAAGACATTATTTTTTAAATAATGTATTTGACATTAATTCTAACTGGTTATTTCTGAGCACACATAAGGAAAAAGTAGGATTAATTGATGAAAGAAAACTAAAATCAAACAAAACTTAAGGACAATAAAGTACAACCAGATCTTGCTTTATATTTTTTATTTATATTCGCCTAAAAATAATCTCCAGTCAAAACATCTAGGAACAATGCCGGTGCTCCCATATTGTACTATTGCCTAGCCCAACCTAAAGGCTAAATACCACAGTATGATCATGGTATGAGTACAGCAACCCACTGTCCAGGGTCCAGCTATGTTCCTTTCAACATGAAGCACTTGTGGGTGTTATATATGTCCAAAAGAATCGAGATTGATACAATCTTCTTACGGCGGAGTTGGAATAAAATTTTGCTCATTGTCTACAGCTTGATTTATTTGCAACCAGCAGTTTGTAAAGATAATTGCTTGTTCTGATAACTAAAACAAAATAAAAAAGATTTAATATTGAAAATATCGAAGAATTATGATGAATAAATAACTCTTTGCAGTCACATGTGTTCCCTCCTTTCTATGATCCCAGGTCTTTCCGCTATTGTTTAAAGAGGCATCTTAGCAGGCCGGCCGGATAATTGTATGAAATGTCTTGGGACAGTCGTCTGATGCCATTAGATATTCCGCCTGGACGGCATTTGTGCTTACCATCAGACATAGTGTTGTTATTATGGAAATAATGATAATATATTATACATAACACAAGATCATCTGAGTGTCCAGAGGGAAATAAAAGAAAATGTAATTCATTTAACAATTTAAACAATAATATATAAAATATCACTTCTTACATATTTATGTACTAGTATCCTGTGGACACAATGCAATTCAGCTCTAACATGAATACTTTTGTAATACTCCATACTTTGTATTGACCTTGATTAATTGGCATAAAACATACATTTCCCAAGTTAATGAAGAAAATAGAATACTTACTTCTTGTTCTGCCATTTCAGCAGTAAAACTTTTTTAAATACTCTACACGAGAGTGAATTGGCATCCCATGTAGTTACTAAGATTCTGTTGAATGATAGAATCCATTTCAATTTTTGATTGCAGAAGTGCAATTCAAGCAAAGCGCCACTTTTGATGTGCTGAAAAGCAGAATTGTGGGTTAGAAGAGAAATATGAACATAGAAAAACATAAAAGTATTACTTACATGTGGCATTCTAAATAATATATACATGTTTACTCACCAAAATACGAACTAGTAATTGCGTTTTAACGTCAAGATAATATATCATCTGCGACAATCAGAATCCATAAAACAAAGCCAGGTCAACAGAGAAGCAAATACACATTTGCGAAATGTATGCGAATAATAAAAAATAATACGAATTACAGTTCAGTTTTTGTTTTTAATGTAATACGAATTACGGCCACAGACGTAGACAGATAACACAGAGTTTTGCAATTGCTGTCAAGTTAAACACTATCGTTCTTAAACTAAAATCATGTAATATAAATAAAATAATAAAAGTGACTTCTTTAACAACATATATCGTCTTTTAAAAAGCGAAGAATATAGAAAAAGAAATATAGACAATAATTGTAATTTGTAGGGGGTTTTTAAAATAAGACATATTCAAGTTAAAGATAATGGGTTCGCGCATTTTTGAACGAAATGACAATTAGGCATCATGGAGGACAGATTATCGAAGAAAATATTGCTTCTGTACTAAAACAATCACATTTTTGTATAAAGCTTGTTATGTTATGTTGTCCAAGAAATCTAAATGTATTTTATTTGAATTCCACATTTTTTTCTAGAATTTGTATTAGACGTACACAAAACGGCCCAAGATAAAACATCTCCTTTCATTGTTTGTTAGACCATAGCAATGGATACGTTTTGATACATACAATAAAAAAAATTGAGTCGCATATTTATCCATTATTTTCATTATCCATTCAACTATTTTCGCAGATAGCATGTTATCAACTGCATGACGGATATATCTGAAGTTTGTCAGTGTATTATTGTGTCGGTACCGGAACGCGTCCGGCAGGTGTGCTGGCGCGCAGTATGCGCCGGCGTCGCACGCGGAGAGCGCGGGCGCGCACGCCCCGTCCGCGCAGCGCAGCAGCCCGCCGCCGCACGCGCCGCACTCCGCCTCGTCCGAACCGTCCACGCAGTCCTTCTGACCGTCGCATCTGCACACAACATATTAAACATACTATAAATATACTGTTTTAATATACGATATTACATTTACTAATGATTCATAGGGCTTCGCAATCTGGATTTGACGTTTTTATTTAAATAAAAAGTAAAAGATAAATGTAAGAACTTTTTTTAGAACATGTGCATAAATATCATAATAAAAAGAAAGAGAGAATAAATATGACTGGCACAATATATTACAGAGGAGTTAGTGTAACAGATTAAGGTAAAAAATAATAATAAAAAAAATATTGCGCCAGCAAAGGGAGCTTTCATCCAGCTAATATGCTGCAGCACCACTTGAACGGCACTGCAACGCTGTTACTAAAACTTACAATCGAAAACTCGAATACTTATAGTCAAGTACACAGGGCGCAAAAGTTGAAATAAATGTATATGCATCTAGTCTAGTACGAATACAGTTAATGTATGACTGACTTCCAGTCGTGCAGCAGACAGCGCGGTCGCGGCGCGTGCGCATCACACAGGAAGTGGTCGGCGGGGCAGCGCGGCGGCGCGGGCGCACAGTGCGGCGCGCACCCGCACACGCCGCCCGCGCCGCACGCGCCTGCGCCGCCGCCGCACCGACCGCCGCCCCAGCATGGGTGGTCGCGGGCCACCTGCACGATACAGTACACATTATACTTTGCAAAGGCAAAGATAAAGATACCATTTTTATTAAATTCTACCCACTTTTTTGTTTTGTATTCAACTTTGTTTTGTATTAGAATTAACAAATAAGTTTATGATTTGTTTAATATTCTGATATTAGCTTTAGTTATTAATATCATCAGCCACAGGAAGTCCACTGCTAAACACAGGCGGGCGGCCTAAGGAATTTCACATCAACCTGTTGGAAGTGGCCTGCATCCAGCGATTTCCTGCAACCTTAGGCAGGTCGACCGTCCACCTTGTAGGCGGGCGTCCGACATTTCTCTAGAAACTTTCGGCCCCAACGGCCATCGGATCAACGAGCTATGTGCTCAGCCCATTGCCACTTCAACTTGGTAAGCCTATGGGCTATGTCGATAACCTTTGTTCTCCTACGGATCTCCTCATTTGTGATTCAATATAGTAGTTATGAATATAATATGACACATTGTGTGTGTACCTTATGCACGGTCCGTAGCGCTACGAGGCGCGCTAGATGCGGCACGGGCGCGGCGGGCGCGTCGCGGCGGTGCAGCGGCACGCGCGCGAGTGCTCGCTCGCCGCCGCCCAGGTACACGCCGCCGGCGTACACGCCCAGCGCGCCCGCGTACCCGCCCTGCCACACCACGCGTCTGCAACGCGAGTCAATAAAATGTACTTGCAGTTTTAGATGACAGTCGCCGTGAATGTGTAACGAAAGGACTGGCTCGATTACCGCACCGAGAGAATTTTGTTACGGCCCACAAATATTTCTTTCGGGTCTGGGTGTTTGTGAGACCAAAAAGTCTCTCCTAGTTCCTGATACTCACGACACAAGACACGAACTTAGTGTGAGGTCAGGACTATGTACATATGTCATTGTTGGTTGTTATTTATTAATAATTTATTTTAAATATTTTGTGTGGAACAGTGTGGTTCCATATATGGTGTGGAACCTTATGGGCGCGAGTTCAAGCCGAACTTGGTCAGATTCTTTTGCTGATCGCTAATGCAGTTTTTTGTATTTACTTTTTCTGTCCTTAAATGTATCACAATATTGCATAATACTTGTAACTGGTAATTTAGAGTAAAAACTTTATACAATGGTAGATATGCGTGTGTAATGTGTACGCATATGTGCGTATGCGTGCGTGTGCGTACTTGTTGGATCCGTCGAGGTCGATGGCGTGTATCTGCCTGGCGGCGGCCCAGTACAGCGTGGCGGCGGGCTGGTCGATGGCGAGCGCGGTGAGGTTGGCGACGCGCGCCAGCTCCACGCGCGCCGAGCCGTCCGCGCGCGCGCGCACCACCGCGCCCGCGCCCGCGTCGCTCCACACCAGCAGCCTGTACACACAACAAACAACTTTATACACATCACATATTGCCAGAATACGGACAATAAAATTAAGGTCTTATTAGCCAACTCGATTTATTTTGATAAATAGAAATATACATTTATAGTAATATATTTTTATCGATTTTTCTCCGATAACGATATTTTCTTTTTTTGATGGTAAGCGATACGACCGCTACTGAACTTTACGCTGCATTAATACTGTCATACGGACAAATAGAACACAAAATATAAATGGAGATTTATTTTATTCTCATTAAAGCTCATTCTGTGCGCATCAAACACCTCAGATACATTTATACAAACTGACCTCTTAGTCTGATGGAAGGCGAGATGCCTGGGCATCATGTTATCGCCCCTGACGATGACGGTGACTGAAGTATTAGTATCGATAGTGGTGGCGTTAATAGAGTCGGTATCTGCGCAGGTCCAGTAGAGCGTGCGGCCCAGTACGTCGAGCGCCATGTGGGCGGGGCGCGCCAGCCCGCTCACTACAGCCGACGAGTCTGTTAATGCGGACGTCGGGGAGTACGAGATGGGCACGCGACGTATTGCGTGCGAGTCGTCGTCCATCCAGTACAGGAATCTATGGAAGTGTGTGTATGTAAGCAATTGATATTAATCTTATTTATTTGTTTTTTTTTGTTATGTATATTTTTTTGTTTGCGTCTAAAACATTAGATATAACCTCATATTTAAATATTATAAAACCTTCATGTACACCAATAAAAAAATCCAAATAAACATATTATGTTAACCATCAACAAAAGTCACTTCCTCAAAATGTTATCTACACAACGCTTTAAATAAGAATATTTCAATACTTACTTATTGACGGGGTCATATTCTATAGCTTTGACGTTTTTCAACCCAGTCAGAGGTATGAACACATCGTTGGACTCGCCGTTGGCCACCATAATACGGCCAACAGCGTTCTTTTGAGCGAATAACAGAAATTCTTCCGGTTCTGAAAGTCAAACATTTTCGTTTTATAATCCAAATAATACGTTAGATTAGAGGGTAAAGTAAGTGAAAAGTCGGGAAGTTAAAAATATGAAAACTAAACCAAATTCGCGATGAAATCCGTAAATACGAGATTTTATTTAAATGTTTGATATTCGCGTAAATTTAAGAAACCATAGAGTAGTAAAGGGGTTTTCCTAAAAAATTAAGTAAAATTTTTTGATGTTTCTATTTATGCCAAACGAGTCAAAAAATCTCTATGCCTTACACTTGCATATGGTATCAGAAAAAATGTCTTGAAAGATACATGTTTCGAAGCTGTGGTAATATTTGAAATTTTGAAAAGTCAACTATAAGTCTTCTGTATCGGCCCATATACTGTAAGGCACGGGCCTCCTCTACAATCGACAATATGATCTTTTAATCTTACCAAAAATATTATTAAATAAATAATACAAAAATGTTTGCTAACACACCGGTGCAAGACACATTATCCCTGGCCAGTTTGTAATGCGCGGGGCACGCGCATCTGTAGTCCCCGGGCACGGCGACGCACACGTGCGCGCAGCCGCCGTTGTCGGCGCCGCACTGGTTGCCGCCCTCGTCAACGCTCGCGTACACCTTCAGGTCCGACAGGTAGTCTAGACCAGAGTGCACAGCTCGACGCTGGGTGCCGTCGCGTTTTTTCGCGCTTTCTACTACGCCTGAAGTGTGAAGAAGTATTTGAGTTTGGTTGGGAATGTTAGTAAAAAAAAGAAAGTTTTTGGTGGGTTGAACATGTTTGGTTCAATCAGAAACGATACTTAGATGTTTAAATAAAACTATCGTAACAATAAAAATCTAACGTATTTAAAAAGTATTACGTATTTTTAATATTTCATCAATTTCAACGTAAATACCACATTTTAGATAAACTAATCAATACTAATTATTAATTTACCATAAGAAATAAATTTTAATATGATACCATATTTTTTGGTAATCAATGTCCAATACATTGGAGTATCAATTACTTACTACATCTGATTTTGACTACAATAATTACAATTATTTTACCTGTATTCCAATCCCCCCAAAACACGGAATCATTATACAGGGTGAGTGCAAACGGCATGGGTATATCATCAGCTAGAGTTTTCCGTCCCGTGCCGTTGAGGTAGGCGTATTCGATGAGGGGCGGGTCTAGCGCGGCCCAGTAGAGGGCGCGGCGCTCGTGGTCGATGGCTAGTGCGTGCACGCGGCCCGTCTGCTCCATGAACACGCTCGCCGCAGAACCGTCCATGGCCGCGCGCTTGATACACTTAGAACCCAGCTCCGACCAATACATGTACCTGAACATATTGAAAGGTTCATTAATTATCTGTATCATCCCATATACGTCCCACTGCTGGGCACGGGAATACTCTAAAATCGAGAATACGATTGAGAGTGGTTAGGGCATATATACCACCCACGCTGGTCTAGTGCGGGCTGGCGGTATTTTTTAATTGCTATGGTATGCAGGTTTCTTCATGATGTTTTCCTATACTAGACTTTAGGCAGTGACAAGATATTCCTAACATATTTTCAAATATATACAACAGTTATCTATTAATACGGAATCGAACCATTGAAACAAATAAAATAGTACAAAGGGAATACACAGTGACAAAGACCTTACCCTCTAATTTTAGTTCTTACCCTCAATTCTAATTAGTATTTGTCACTAGGTTTCTCTAGTTTTTCGCCAAGTTGTTCTAAACAATTATAGTGAAGATGACCATAGCCTTAATTATTTATTAGACACAGTAAAAAAAAAGAGTCGTTTTAGAGACAATACAAACTACAAAGTACAAATGGCAGTCTTATCGCATTAAGGCACATTACATTCCATCACAGATCACTCCCAATAGATACCTAATGCAAGGCAGCGGTTGTGCCCAACACATATAAGCTATCAGATAGATATAAACCGATGCCAAATGTCGCGTCATCAGTGTCGTCCAAGTAGTGGACCCACACATGTCGTCGCACGTTAGCGAAAATTACATTTTTGGAACATAATATTACAGTTAATAATGATTTGTTCAATAAAAAGGTGTGCAATAAACTCAAAAAAATAAAGTATCTAAAAAAACGCAATAAGTTTTCATCGATAACTAATATTCTTTAAATTAATTTGGTCGCGAGCGAGCTCAATTTATACTGGTTAATGTATCAATGTCAAACAGTCGAGTTTGGATGGAGAATCAGCCGTCTCTTTTTCGCATAGCAATAACCGTAATAAGCCATCTTTTTTTGGCGTAATCACGCGTTCTTCTAGTGTTTGACGCATGTTTATAATATAATTCCCAGAAATATCGATATTGTAAATTAATTTTATTAAATGACAATGTCACAAAATATATATTGATTTAGAAAAAAATTGCAAATTACCATAATTACGTTATTTTATGTAATTTGAAATAGTTAAATTTGTTAACAAGGTACTTTTACAATATTTTTTTATTTATTTTTATCTTTGGCGTAATTACATTTCCTTTTTTCCCTTTAGTTGTATACGTTTTCAAATATAATGGGAGGGTATTTATCATAAGTTTTAGTATACTAAGTTTATTGAGAATCAGTAGCACAAGCTATTGTACTAATTTTAACATACATTGCATATATCGTCTCAAAAACATTCATAGTTCGTCAAGTAGGTTTCATCGTCACTTGTCGATATTACATTTACTACAGCCGCCGTCAGAATTCAAGAAACGCAATAAGTTATTGTAGCCCTTTAGGGCGCGAGGTTTAGTTATTTACTATTTCATATTTTTATCTGATCTTTTATATCAACACTTAATTTGGGTATTTCGCCATTATGGTATACAAAAATACACGGTGAATAATAGAAATAAAACCGTTACATACTAAAGTATAAATCTTAATCCTATTTTATTCGTAGTTAGCGGTTGCCGGTTGGTATAATTTATCAGATCAGGCCGGTGAAAAAATATTATCAAGCATTTAACAAGTTGGTAATTAAGTTATAGAAGCGATCATAACACATGAACTTACTGGCAAATCGACACATTTTTTTTATTTATCGACTTATGCCTCATCTCTCCAGTGAATTCCACGTGACCGCGCTGCAACCCACCCAACCCCCCGCGCAGTTCCCTTCGTTGGCATTTTCGGTTCAAAACAAAACTATCGTAATGCGGTATCTATTGGAAGTGATCTGTGCATTCCATAGACTATATGACCTAACCACTCTCAATCATATTCTCGATTGTAGAGTAGGCTCGTGCCCTGCATTGGGACATATATGGGCTGATGCAGATACAGACATTTCAAAGAATTTTTTTGTTTACTTTTAGTAAGTTATAAGCAATTTACCCTCTCTTGGGGTCTAACACAATGCTCTTAGGTTTCTTGAGTCCCTGCCAGATGAGCGCGCGCCGGCTGGAGCCGTCGAGGCGCGCCACCTCGATGCGCTGCGTCGCCGTGTCCGTCCAGTACATGTTCTGACCGGCCCAGTCGATCGCCAAACCTGTAACATACAATATTTATGTATTTAGTACAGGTGGATTTAATGCCTCAGGGTATTAACTACAAGCCAACCTTAAAGTAGTGCAAAGAGACGGAAGCAGGTGCATCTTAATTATGAAGAAAATAAATGAAAAGAGAATATATAAATCATATTATTATCATTACCTATACTCTTTCTCTCTACCTCTCTCTCAACTCCATTAAGTTTATCACACAGGCCTCCGCCAAAGGTCGCCACATTGATATGTTGGCACATTATACCATGATTATTTGCTTTCATTTACTATTTTGTTAAAAGTATTAAGTTAAAGAAGCAATATATCAACATTTTGTGGGGTACTAAGGTAAGATAATTTAAATGAATCTTAATTGATAAGAGCTGATTTTATAATCTATGTTGTATGATAACTGCCTCAGTTGTCACAAATATTATGCAGAGTTGCATATTACATATCGTCTGCTTACTGGAAAAAAGTAATAAATGCAGTCAGTGCCAATTCGAGTAAATGAGTTTTTAAAGTTTGAGTTGTAATTTGACCTATTTCAAATTCATTAATTAAAAAAATGTTAAAGCAAAAAGTAGGGCTAACTACCCCTCTTTTGAGATTTACTTTTATTTAATATTTGGTATTAATAAAAATTTAATAAAATTAAATTTAGGTCAAAGGAGGGCTGCATTTAACGTTTTACCAGAACTTATCAAAGGTGTTATATCTTCTAAATTCAATGATTTCAAAAGCTTATTTTATTTTTGTTTGATGACTTATTGTACTTTACACCAATTCTTTAAGTGGAAAGATATTTTTTGACCAAATTCGCTGAAATAGTGATATTTGTGATACATTAAACTATTTTACTTGTATACTTTTAGTCGTGCTTGTCACTTATTAAGTATTATAAACATTATACAAAGGTGATTAATTAAATAAAAAGAAATTAACTTTAAATAGGTAATCTATTAAACGATAATAAATGAAACAATTTTTAATAATCAGTCATTTGTATTTCTTCATCATCATCATCATCATCATCTCAGCTACAGAAAGTCCACTGCTGAACATAGGCCTCCCTCAAGGGTCTCCACACCGACCTCTTGGAAGCGGCCTGCATCCAGCGACTTCCTGCAACTTTAGCCAGGTCGTCCGTAGGCGGGCGTCCGACATTTCACTTGCCTGTACGTGGCCTCCACTATGGAACCTTTCGGCCCCAACGGCCATCGGTTCGATGCGCCATGTATCCGGCCCACTGCGACTACAACTTACAACCAGACAACTTGTCCCAATAGACGTATTCGTCCACAACTCCGAGTGTAGAGTTTCCAACCGCAATCGAGGTGGACACGACATGGACATACGACATGATCTTCGTCTTGTCCATGTTCATTTTAAGACCTACCTTTTGAGCAACTCCATGGAGGTCCTTGAGCATATGGCGCAGGATTCCAGCGATTTCGCCAAGACTACGATGTCGTCGACAAATCGAAGGTGACTGATACACTCGCCATTGATGTTGATGCCGAATCCGAATGCCGAATAGCGCAGCAGTGAACATTTTCGGAGATATTATATCTCCTTGTCTCACGACTCTCTGTAGTAGGGAATAGCATTCGTGATCTGATTTTGTACTCGGACTGACATGGTGGCGTTTTCGTAAAAACACTTCAACACTTCGATATACCTATAATCAATGTGGCACCGTTGAAGAGACTGCACCACATCCCAAATCTCTATCGAATTGAAGGCTTTCTTGTCCACAAACGCTAAGCAAAGTGGCAAATTATACTCCTCGGATTTTTATATAACTTGCCGGAGTGAATGAATGTGGTCTATGGTACTGTAGCCTTTTCAGAAACCAGCTTGTTCGGGAGGCTGGAAGTTATCAAATCTGTATTCCAAACGATTTGTGATGAGCCTTGTAAACACCTTATAGCTCAGGGTGAGATGGGCCTGTAATTCTTAATGAAGCTGTTATCACCCTTTTTGAAGCACAGTACCACCTCACCTCTGCTCCATGCCTCTGACGTTGTACCCTCAAGCAGGACGGAATCAAAGAGCCTCCGAAGGCCTTGCAGTATCAGCGTTCCACCCGCTTTCGGAAGCTCTGCTGTAATTCCGTCCTCGCCCGGCGCTTTGTTATTTTTAAGTCGATCAAAGGCCATCCGAATCTCATACCGACTGATGTCCGGGATGTCTTCGCTGTAGTGTCGGATCAACTCGCCTCTCGGGCAGCGGTTTTGTATTTCTTATCACGTAATTATGGCAATCAAACATCGATCCTTAATAAATAAAAATCAATAAATACATTGGAATAAATAACTTTAATATAGTGATGGTGTTTAAATTGTAAGATTTATAATAATAAATGCGTTTAAGACCTTGTCACAACACAAAGTAAAAAACTTTAACCGTATTTATTGTTTTTTACCTGTTAAAATTAAAATAATAATAATAATAATAACACCCAACAGTCACATACATAGTCCTGACCCCACATTAAGATCGAGTCTTGTGTCGTGGGTATCAGGAACTACGAGAGACTTTTCGGTCTCACAAACACCCAGACCCGAGAGAAATATTTGTGGGCCGCACAAACATTTCTCTCGGTGCGGGGATCGAACCCGCGGCCTCTCGTTTCACAGGCGGCGTCTAACCGCCTGCGCCACGGAGGCTGTCCAATGCATTTAAGCTATAAGAAAATTTATTATGTTTTACTTGTATATTTTTTCCAAAATGTAAGAAGTTATCACTTTTACAAACTTATTATTTCAGAAGATATTGGACTTTGCTTTTATTGGGTTTTACCAATAGATAGAGAATAAAAAAAATCCATATAACTGCATTTTTATCTTGTTTTGCCAGTAAGCAGACGATATCCAAATGCTCATCACATTTAAAGGTAAAGAAATAGGTGGAGGTACGTGAGTAATGATGTGTACGTGAGTGATGTAATGCCTGTGCATACCACGACAGCAATGAATAATTCTTTTACTGTCAAAGCAGTTCGATTGTGGAACGCGCTTCCTGTTGTGGTGAGGCAGGCGCAAACGCTGTCGTCATTTAAAAAACTGATTAAAGAGCACTCACTACCTTTCCCTTTAAAGCAGACTTCACTATTACTTCCTTTCATTAAATCATTTGGAAATTGTAGTATATTATAATTTATGTATGATTTTGTATTATTTATTTTTATGTATGTATGTATATATACGGATATGTATATGTATATTAGTAGTTATGTTTAATTAGTATTATTTAGCTTCAAGTAATTCTTTATTTGTTACACTGCCCTCTCTCCCTCTCCTTCATTTAAATCCATCCCATGGTTGTCTGTAAGATATTACTTATCTACTCTTTGTTGGTTTATTTGGTACTCTTTTAACAAAGAGACAAACTTTTTTTCTTTTTTTTGTTATTTCTGTTTAGCTATGTTGTTGTTAAGTTTGTGTACAATAAAGATTTAAATAAATAAATAAATAATGACTTATGAACGCGACTGAATTTTAGTAAAGATTTTCGATATTTAAAATAAAAACAAAAATAAATGGTAAAAATGAATTGCAAACTTCATCGAGTGTATTCTTTTATGTGATACCCTAAGTCTTATAGTCTAAATTAAATCTTAAACATACCTTCAACCAATCCCATCCATTCCAATATTTTCTCGACGTTGGTGCCGTCTATATTGCAGCGGCTGATTGTTTTCGTTTTGCTGTCCGACCAGTACAATTTTCCACCCGCCACGTGAACCGCTAAAGCACTGAAATCACAAAAGGTTCGTATCCGGCTCGAAGGACCAAAACAAGATAAGTGTACTGTACAGTATCGTTGCACAGTTATCTTGAAAGATAGAAACATTTATGTTGCCTAATGTAACGTTAGTTTATCTCGTATATGTAAATAAATCCAATTGACGGAGTGAACTTACAAATAAATGTGCAGAGTACCAAGCGCAGGAAAAATCAGTAGCAGGTGATGGGAGTGTACCAGACACGAAGAAATTGCGGTTATTATTACCATTAGTATAAGCATTTTGTCTGTGGTGTCCCCTATAATGTTATATACATACATTCACTAACACCTTTTTCCCAGAAGGGGTTGGCAGAGGTGCCAGGACACTCACATTTCGCCTTGTATATTCTATCCCATGATGTGTTAGGGGGCGAGCCTTTCCCAGCTTAATGTGTTTATGTATGTTTATCTTTAAAGCACTGATATTAATTGAAAAATTAAGTTAGCGTACTCGCGTCCGTTGCGGGTTATATTGAGCAGTTGAGTTATCTATAACTAACTGATAATTGTCGGGACATAACTAATGGTAGCTACTCGTATCCATTGCGGGTTATATTGAGCCTGTAATACCTGACTTCCTTGAGTTCTTTTATCGGCAGCACGGCGTCGTTGTTGTCGTTCTCTATGCTGATTCGGCCGATCACGTTCTTGCGGCTGTATACTAGAAACGCTTCCGGCTCCACACAAGTTTTTCTATCGCTACTTAGCTCCAAAACTAGAAATGAAAAAATGTTATAATGTTACGATTATCATGACATCCGATGACATTGTACTGTTCGCATCATCGGCGCATGACCTCCAACTAATGCTTGAAAAGCTCAACACGGTGAGCCTTGGGGTTGGTCTAATGATGAATCGGTCAAAGACTAAAGTCATGACAAATAGAACAAGAGTCAACATTCAAGTAGATGGAGATGTCATACAATATGTCGATGAGTACATTTATCTCGGCCAGCTAGTCTCTTTCCAAGGGCGGCAAGATCTAGAAATCATCGCCGGATTGAAAATGCCTGGAAGAGCTACTGGTCCATGAAACCATATATGAAGGGCAACCTTCCAATATCCTTAAAACGGAAACTCATCGACATGTGTATCTTGCCTATTTTAACTTACTCAAGACTCAAGGTTTGCCAAAGAGCTATGGAGCGTAGCATCCTGGGAATAAGGCTGGGTGACAGAGTGCGAAACACAGAAATTCGATTGAAAACCGGCGTAGTAGATGTGGGTAAGAAGTCAGCATTACTGAAATGGAACTGGGCAGGCCATGTGGCTCGAATGCATCCAGATCGCTGGGCAAGTATAGTGACCCAATGGACACCTGATGGTCGACGACGCCGCGGCAGACCTAAAAAACGCTGGCGAGACGACCTGGATGCTTTCGAGCCCATGTGGCCTGAACTTTCCTCAGAGCGTGAATTGTGGAGAGACATGGGGGAGACCTTTGCCCAGCAGTGGGATGAAATAGGTTAATTAAAAAAAAAAGTTACGATTATCGTATAAAAATCGACTCAATGATTTCTTATATGAGGCTATCAGTGCAAAAGTGGTGTAACCCCAACCTACATCATTAGGAAATAATTGAGGAATTAAAATTAACTTAAATTGATTTTGATGTAGTTTATTTTGTGAACTTATTTTAAATGATTTGTTTTTTATTTACTCTAAAAACTGTAGAATCTACATAAATTGTGTACTTTTATATTATATTGTAACGAATGTATTTTACACCAAAACCGTACTAAAAAAAACTGTGGGTTACACCACTTTTGCGCTGATAGCCTCATATGTATGTATGTATATTTCGGGATAAAGGGGAATCGATTTCCTAATGTTATCATTCGTCTTGTATGCTAAAAATTGGATAATATGTGATATACGAGACAGAATAGCAAGCTACAACAATTATTAAAGACAATAGGGTATTTGACAGTTTTTTCGAAAGTATCTCAAATTGTTCGTTTTACCATAATACACTTGCAATTTGATTATTTTTTTGTTAACTGCTATATTTTCGATAAAAATCGTGATTGAAGTTTGAATTATAAATAAAACCGCCAAAACGCTATAGACGCGATATGTGTGGGTCACGTGATATTAATACGTCACTTTCTTGCAATTGATTCATTATCAAGAATAACTTTGATTAGGTTACAGCTAAAAATGCCATAAAAATGGTGTTTGCATCTCTTCCATTAATTTTATAGTTTAAGTTAATTCTTTATAATAATTACACTCTAGTATATTATTAATATCAATGAAACAAATAAGCATATTATGATAATTCCTGCAGGCGCTTCGTTATAGTTCGCTTCGTTAAGCTCATTTTTGAAAATTCATTACACTTTGAACCGTTATCGTTGCTGTTTCATTTACAAATACTTCAGAGCCGCTCCCTCAAAAGTTGGGAAAATTATTCCCATCCTTTAATGACCGATTGAATGATTGAATTGATCGAATGACCGACCGCCGGCGATTGACCGGCGTGACGAGGCTCTTGCTGTGAGCCTCGACATTGCCAAGGCGTTTGATAGGGTCTGGCACCGTGGTCTCCTGTCCAAGCTTCCGGTATACGGTCTACCCGGCAACCTGTGTTCATGGATTTCCGGCTTTCTGCATGGGCGTAGAATACGTGTAGTCGTTGACGGACACGCTTCGGCGCTCATGTCGGTAAATGCCGGAGTTCCTCAGGGCTCGGTGCTGTCGCCCACCTTGTTTATTTTGCATATCAATGATATGTTGTCGCTTGGCAACATTCATTGCTATGCAGATGACAGCACGGTTCATTGGCGATACCACTGCGGGCCTCCAGGTTGCCGTGTCGAAACTGTGAAGGGACGCGAAGATCTTGTCATTGAGCTCAAACGGACCTTGGATCTCATTTCTACATGGGGTTCCAGGAATATGGTTGAGTTCAATGGCAAGAAAACCCAGGTGTGTGCGTTCACGTGCAAAAAATCCTCGTTCTCTCCCCTCCCCATTCTTCAGGGTACTCCCCTCTCAGTGCGGAATGACCTGAGTATCCTTGGTGTGGATATCCGCTGTGATCTCAATCCAAGGAATCACATCGAGGGCGTAATATCTGCCACATCACGCAGGGTTGGAGTCCTGAACAGGGTGCGTCGGTTTTTCACGCCCAGTCAGCTTTGTCACTTATATAAAGCGCAGGTCCGGCCGGGTATGGAGTACTGCTCGCACCTCTGGGATGGATCCGCCCAGTACCTGCTCGATGCCTTGTATGGATTGCAGTGGCGAGCCATCCGCATTGTGAATGATGCAGACGTTACGAGCAACTTGGAGTCGCTACAACTCCGGAGAGATGTCGCCTCTCTAAGCATGTTCTACCGCCTGTATCACGGTGAGTGCTCTGAAGAATTGTTCAACTTGCTCCCCTCCTCTCCATTCCTAACCAGAACCACGCGTGCTGGCTTGCGAATCCATAGCTTGACGGTCCACACCATCCCGGCGCGAACCAAACGGTTCTCAAATTCGTTTTTGTGCCGCACCGTCAGGCTGTGGAATTGTTTGCCGGCGCACGTGTTCCCTCCTTCCTACAATCCTGGGTTCTTCCGCCGCGGTGTGAAGAGGCACCTTAGTAGCAGGCCGGCATAATTGTTTCCATTGGCATGGGACTACCGTCCGATGCCAATGGATACTCTGCCTGGGCGGCATTGGCACTTTCCATCAGGTGCAATGACGCCACTATGCCAGGCCAGTATAAAAAAAAACAGGTGTGTCTCAAAATGCACGAATACATCTACTAAAACACCGGATAAAATGTTCGTGAGCATTCCAAAGAACACCAAGATTCGGGTAAATCAGGGACGAAAACGGTTTCGAAAATACCGGTATTTTTTGGTATCAACCGAAAAAAAAATACCGGTATTTTTAAAGGTAACCCCTATACGCCGATTTTATTAGATTCCTAGAATTTAACCGGTATCATACCGGTAACCGAAATAAGGATTACCTCTATGTTTCAAGCGTCGTCGGTAAAAGTCAAAGCGTCGATGCGCCGTGTGTCGACCAAACACGACCTCAAGGCCGTCGCCCCGGTTGGTGCATATTGTAAGTTGCACTAATTCGACGCAAACGCGTTCTTTGCGATTTATGAATTTTGAGACTTTTAATTGATATTTCATTCAGTACGCACGTCGCACGAGAGTGTTGAATTATTTGTTTGGTTTGGAATCGGATTACCTATATACTTTGAAAAAAATAAGATAAGCCACGTCCCCAGCAAATGACCTTGAGCATTTATGTCTTTCTAATGCCTACTATACACGACGTCGTATTCGGTTGCGTCCGCCGACGTATAAAGGAGGTGATTTGTGCGTCTGTTATAGGTATTTAATGTCCACAGATGCGTCCGTCTCGAATCCGATTGTTGTTGGTTTTTGTGGCACGGATCAAAGGGTTTTGTTGCGAACGTCCGACTTCTGTCCACAAGTCTTCGCTTTTTTTACCATCGCACCACACTTTACCGCAGTAGAGTTCATTCGAGGGGGTTAACGTCACTCGCGTCCGTAGGCTTTGACCCTAGATTCCCTACACTTGACCCCTGGGTAGTGCCAAATGAGTGATACAGTTCGTGGTGGTAGGACTTAAGTGTCCGCCCGGGTAGCGACCACCGTCCACAAAGGCGTAAAGGCCGTCATAGTGATCTCCATAAGGGGATCGCGTTCCGGGATCAGCTCATGGTTTTCCGTTTTTTTCGAGGGGCTCGAGTCCAGGCATGAGGTTGTACCGTGTGGGTATTTTCGGTCGTATGTCGAAAGGAGGAATGTTGATCCGCCGGCCAGTGAGACCCGTAGAAACGGTTGATCGCTGGCCGCCCGCGGTATAGTACAGGGGCTAACCACCTCAAGAGGCTGCCTCACCATGCCGCGCATAATCTTGGGTGGGTCCATCATGCCGGTTGGTGACCGGAAGTGGGGTCTCGGCGGCCCATCCCGGGAGGGTACGGGGACCCTTCCGTCCGGCGGCGGATCAATTCGCTTCTTGCCGACCCTTTCGTGCCGGTGCCCATTCGGCCTTCTTAGTGCCCGAACTTAAACCCTTCGTTGCCTCTGCACCAATCCCATCCTTTCAACCATGACAGTGCAATTAAACAGAGCAGGTCCTTCAGCGGTGCATAACCACACCACTGTGTTCACTATGTAGTTAACTAATATCCGCGGACCCCATACGAACCTCAATGCCGTCCATCACCATCTCGAGACGGCCCAGCCTGCTTTGTTCTTCCTAACGGAGACGCAGATTCGTTGTCCGGCCGATGATTCTTACCTGTTGTATCCCGGTTAATCTCTTGGAGTAAACTTCAAGCCTAAAGCCGGGGTATGCTTGTGTGTTCGGTCGGACATCTGCTGTCGCTGTTTGCACTGCATGGAGGACCCCTCGTTCTCCGCTCTGTGGGTGCACGTGGATCTAGGTTCCCTGAGCCGCATCTACGTGTGCCTTTACAGCTCTCACCACGGGGACGATGAGGCGACGCGACTGTTCAGGTATCTTAGCCAGGCAGCTAATGACGCGCAGGCGCAGTTCCCGTTAGCCGAAATGGTGGTCTTAGGGGATTTCAATGCTCATCATGAACTGTGGCTGGGATCCTCCAAGACTGATCATGCTGACAGAGCTGCCCATGCATTCGCTCTGACTCATGACGTGACACAACTGCTGAATCAGCCCACCAGGATCCCGGATGTGGCGAGTCATGCGCCTTCTCTGCTGGAACTTCTGCTGGCGAGTCACCCAGCCGGGTATCGTGTGACCGTTAGTGTGCCTCTGGGTACTTCTGATAACTGCCTGGTTGGGTCGTCATTACTGTTCGCATCACCACCACGTTCCGTGCAGGTTAAGCGGAGGGTCTGGCATTACTCGTGGCAGATTGGGATGGTATGCGGGAATATTTCGCATACATCTCTTGGAGGCGGCGCTGCTTTGAGGGTAAAGATCCCTCAGCAAGTGTCAACGCTATTGCTGACGAGATCAGACTTGGAATGGAATATTACATTCCTTCCTTTGAGATCGCCAGTAAGGGCCGTGGACGCTCCTTAGTTCAGTTATTTTGAGTAAATTTTATTAATTTAACTATGCTTTGAACATTACCCAATTTGATAGCTTTTGATGTAACTTGTGTTATGTGAAATGTAAAAGAAAAAGTGATTTGTGCTACCAAACTGTGACAGTGTTTTCGTGCGGGTTTTGGCGGATCCTGCGCTTCCAGCTTTGCCTATCAAGGTCATTACGGTTTACATTACAAGGTCAGTTAACTATTTTGGTGGTCATTAATGACAACTAACCAGCCCATATGAGTCACCGACGGCCTCCGTGGCGCAGTTGGTAAGAACCGCCTGTGAAATGAGAGACCGCGGGTTCGGTTCCCGCCCCGAGACAAATAATTTCCGTGAACCATAATTATTTTTCTAATACCCGCGACACAAGATTTGTATCTTAGTGTGGGGTTAGTACCCATGTATGTGACTGTTGGCAGTATTAATTTAATATCTTTTTTATGTACCCTGAGCGTGATGTACACAATCGACTTATAAGTAAATAATGAGCTCTGCTTATTTATTGTTGAATGTCTACCGTTCAGTTGTAAGGTTCAATCACTTTAGCTTAACATGTTAAGGGGTAGCATGTGTAACGTTAGTTTTTTTTTTCTCGGCATCTTTCTTAATATTCGCTAGCGCCATACCAATCCGTCTTAATTAAGATTCCTTCACCATATACTATAATGTATATTGGCAGGTGCGCCGTTTTCTTGTCCACCTTGTATAAGGGTAACCTTTATAATTTGCATTGGTTACCGTCATAACGGGTCCCCAAATCTTAAAGGTAACCGAAATTGGTCGATACCGGAACCGTTATGTGCAACCGGTTTCGATCCCTGGGGTAAAGTGGTTAAAATTCGCTCGTTTTATAATGGAATGATATAATAGCGGAATACAATAATTACTTGTATTTTTCATACATTGTTAGCTTAGTTTTTTTTTTGTTTTATTGAATTGAATAGCGAGACAAACGTGCCGTTCGCCTGATGGTAACCGATGCGACCGCTCATGAACAGTAGCAAAATCCAAACTACACCTTGAAATACAAAGCAATGCTTGGCATTCAAATGCGCTCGCCATCCTGAGACATAAGATGTTAAGTCTCAATATGTCCAGTAGTTATTCTGGCTACAATATCCTTCAATCCGAAACACAACAATGAATTTAAAATGCTATTTGGCGGGAGAAATAGACATTGCGGTGGTACCTACTCAGGCGGCCTATGAGAGACATATGAGAGAACTACGACTCGAAAATGCGTTAGTTTATAATTTAACTAATAGTTATATTTACATATGTATGTTTATAAGGTTTGACATTAATAATTTAATTGAGCAGCGTAAAAGTCAGGGTTGTTTTAAAAAAAATTGTCCGACCACTATCGCTATATATATTTTTGCGAAGTTTCCACTGTTAGCTTTTATATTTTAGTTTCCATCGTACAATTATTACAGATTAAGTTCGCAGTGTGCCCATAGCGGCGCAATAGGATCAATATTTCAGAAATTACTGCGAAAACAAAGGAAGACGCTCATAAAATGTTCTAAAAATTGACTGACAACAAGAAAGTGACGTCACTCTAAATGCAACCAATGCTGTGCGTTTTTAGTCACGTGGTCAAGCTAGAAAATTTATTTAATTTTTAAATGATTTCTTAAGATAATCCGACATTGTTTTAAATACTTTATTAGTTAATTTGGTTTAAAAAAATATTTACAGTTAGTCTAGTAACAAAATGTTTAATATTTTCATCATAGTCATATACCCTATTGTATTGATAATAATTAAAAAGCCTTACCACCTGACTTTTCGGAGTCATGTGTGTATTGATAGTCAATCAGCACGCACTAAAACGGTGAAGGAAAACATCGTGAGGAAACCTGCATACCATAGTGATTTATAATAATTTCTATGGTATGTGAGTCCGCCAACCCGCACTAGGCCAGCGTGGTGGACCATATGGCCTAACCAGTCTCAATCGTACGCTCGATTGTAGAGAAGGCCCGTGCCTTGCAGTAGGACGCATATGGGCTGATACAGACACACATAGTCCTGACCCCACACTAAAATCGATTCTTGTGTCGTGGGTATCAGAAACTAGACTTTTCGGTCTGACAAACACCCAGACCCGAAAGAAATATTTGTGGGCGGCACAAACATTTCTCTCAGATATAGATAAATGTAATAAATATAAATAAATAACATCCAAGTCACATACATAGTCCTCACCCCACATTAAAATCGAGTCATGTGCCGTGGGTATCATGAACTACGAGAGACTTTTCGGTCTCACAAACACCCAGACCCGGAAGAAATATTTAGGGGCCGCACAAACATTTTTGTTGGTGCGGGAATCGAACCCGCTGCCTCTCATTTCACAGGTGGCGTCTAACCAACTGCGCCACGGAGGCTGTCAAATAAAGATAAAGGTACATAAAAAGCCTTGATAGCTGATGATGCAGGTGACGTACCCAGTGGACAGCTGCACACGTAGTCCCGTGGCCTGTTGAAGCAGAGATGCGAGCAGCCTCCGTTCCGCTCGGCGCACGCGTTGTGTCCGAGCGCGGCGCCCACGCGGAACGCCTTCACGCCCATCATGCTCGCCATCTGCTCCACCACCGGCTGCCGGTCCGCACCTGCACACACACAGTATTATATCATCATCATTGTTACTTGAAGGAACGAGGAAAATAATGTAGGCAACTAGGAACTTATACAATAGGGTATTTAGGATATTTTTATCGATATTTGGTATTATTTCACTTACAAACACAAATAGGTTTAAATAAAGCCTTGATGTCAAAAAAGTAGCTTGTAACATAAGGCAAATAATAATATTTAAAATTAAAGAGTAAGGGTGTAGTGGGGACTCTTTGCTGTCTCTTTCACACGCGCACACGTAAGGTATAATAACCCTAGTGACGTCACTATCCTTGTTTGGCATTTCTTTTTTGTTACTCCCACTACAAGATTTAAAAAGTTTCTAACTTGTTACATTCTGAATGGATTTATTTTATGTTTGTTAGACCATAGCTATGGATACGTTTTGATAAATACAATAAAAAAAATGGAGTGAAATGCCCTATTCTTACTAGATTATACATAAGTACAACGATCGCAGCGGTGATTGATTACAAATTAGTTTTTAAACATTTTACAAGCGAACAAAACGACTCACACGGCGGCGGCGGATCCGGAAACTACAACGGATGCAGATTATAACACGCGTTCCCACTTCCCGCACTGCGCGCCCACAGATTATATTTTACTTTCAATTAATTGCGTCGCTAACACTCATTATCAGGCCAGCCACAGGAAGTCCACCGCTCCAGATAATAGTGTAGAGATTGTCTTCTAGTGTGTTATTAAATAGATTATTTTTACATGACTAATACGATACATTATATAATTATTATTTAATTATTTAATAAAATGTATTTGTATCAGTACAATTAATTTACCTGTATTTTTATTAATTCTGTCCAATGTCCGTTTTTGTATATCTGTCCAGTAGAGATAGTCTCCAAGTAGTGTCAATCCAAAAATATGCAGTATTTCTGTACTGTGCAGTTCCTTCCTTTCCGTACCATCCATGTTGCATACCTTTAAAAGCACATATTTGTAAGGAAACATCTTGGTGTCGGGTTTAAAAAATATAGTGTAGTGATAAAAAATATTTTGTCTCACTAAGGATATCGAAAAATCGCCATTTTGTGTTAATAGATTAATTTTATCGATATGAACAACGTTTAACTTTCCGCCAAATTCTCTCCACTACTTTAAATCAACCCCCAAAGGCGGAAAAACTAAATGAAGCAAAAGCGGAAAAAGAAAGTAAATTTTCTCATCTACGCACAAAAAGCACAACACACCTCGATCTTGCGAGTCCTTGCGTCACCCCAGTAAAGTTTGTTAGCGACGGTATCCAGCGCGATGCCATTGGGCCATGTCAGTTTCTCGGAGATGAGGAGTTGTCGACCACTGCCGTCCAGGTTGGCGCGCTCTATCTTCGGCTTCTTCTCATTCCAGTCCGACCAGAACATCAACCCGCCAGTCGGGTGCAGCGCGATGGCTCGTGGCTCGTACAGATCGTTGTGTATGATTACCTGAATTGTGATTAATAATCGATTATAATATCGATTGTACGTGTGAGCGATATATCGATATTGTAGGTACAAAAAAGAAAACAACACAACTATGGTACAGGTCTCCGTAATTATGAGAATCTTCTTCAATTCATAACAGAGACGAGAAACAGAAATATGTTGACAACTGAAAAAAAAAAAATGTTTCTATGGACTGTGCCGCTCTACACGACTCATACATCAAAGTATTAGTGGATGTACACAAAATTGAATGCTGTTTTAATTTATTCTAAAGAAAATATAATCCGTTCATCGCCGCGTTCGACGTCGTCGCCTTGTCGATAGAACAGCGGGGCTCCGCCCCCCGCACCGTTGTGTGACTGCGGCATTATCTAATATTTGTTAACAGATGAGCTATTTTCGCTTTAATGAATCCTTACCTTCTTGGAGGAGCCGTCTAGTCGGGCGACATTGATGGTGTCGGTGGCGGGGTCGGTCCAGTAAATGTTCCTGGCGAGCGGGTCGATGGCGATGCTGTCAGGCACGCCACTGCTGTGGATCACCACAGACTGCTCCGTACCGTCCAGACGGGCTTTCGATATAGTTTTCGCCTGAAATTGTATAATACAATCAAGGGAAAAGTTGAAATAAATCGAGTTGAGCTAGCATTCTGGGTATAGCTGAGTGATAAATTGCGAAACAGCGAAATTCGTTTGAATACCGGTGTAGCAGACCGCAGCACTTAAATTGAACTGGCCATGTGACTCGAACCATACATTTCGTTCAGAAAATATCGTCACTTAATGGATACCTGATGGTCTTTGACACCGTGGCTGATCTGAAAAACGAAGCTGGGACGACTTGATGCTTTCGAGCTTGTGAAATCTCTTTAAAGCACGAATTGAGCGGGGATAGGGAGGAGACTTTTGCCCATCAGTAGGATGAAATAATTTAAAAAAATCGGAACACCAAATCAAAAACTGATCTTAAAATATACAGCAACAACTTACAAAATCATCAGCCCAATATATGTATGCAGACTTTGGGTCGAAGTCTACGGTGAGGGCTCGCTTGAGGTCCTTGAGGGGCAGCGTGTAGGGCGTGAAGTCCGGCGAGTCGAGCGATATCTTGGAGATCATGGAGCGTTGCGCGATCACCAGCAGCGACTGCGGGCTGTCGTAGCAAGTGGTGTTGCTGCCCTCCTTCAACTTACACCCGGTGGGGCACGCGCATACGTAGCCTGATACAATATCAATTATAATTTATTTATTCATTTATTGAACACACATACAGTATCTGTATCTGTATCAGCCCATATACGTCCCACTGCAGGACACGGGCCTATTCTACAATCGAGAGTACGATTGAGAGTGGTTAGGCCATATAGTCCACCACGCTGGCCTAGTGCGGGTTGGCGAACTTACATACCATAGAAATTCTTATAAATCGCTATGGTATGCAGGTTTCCTCACGATGTTTTCCTTCACCGTTTTAGTGCGTGGTGATTGACTATCAATACACACATGACTCCGAAAAGTCAGAAGTGCGTGGTGGCCTATTGGTAAACGGACTAGACGCGGCTGTCAACATGTTCACGGTGGTCGCGGGTTCGAATCCCACATACAGTAATAAGATAAAAATATGACAACACGTTTAAATAAAGGTGACAATTGGCGGTCTTATCGCTTAACGCGATTTCTTCCAGACAACCATTAGATGGATTAGGTTGAAAAAAAAGCTACAAATAGGGTGGTCACAGAAACGGTAAAAAAAAACAAAGAAAGAGAATAGTAATAATAATTGGAAGTAATATGTACAAAATATTATATGTAATGTACAGTAAAAGCTCTTTATTCGCGGGGTATATGTTCCGCAAATATGCCGCGAATACAGAAACCGTGTATATGGAATGGTATTTTGTATGGGATTATAGGGGATACGTCCCTTGGTGACGAAATAAAAAAACCAAGATTAAAAAAAAACAATATAATTGAAGTTTTTTACCATACTTATTGATTGTTATCTTCAGGCTTACGCAACGGTTTACAGAATTTTGTAAATAAATTTCAACTTCATTTCATTCTCAAAAACACTGACCGCGGCGAAGGCGGTTTATGTCAAAAGCCGATCCAATGCAGCGGCGATATCATTTAATAACTAACATACTTATTACATTGTTGTAATACGGTCTATTTTACTTCTTTATTAGTCCATTTATCGGCCCGTTTACAAAGGATTTTTGGTTGGATACATATTGGAATTATTTTTACTAATATGCATGTACTATGTACCGATTAGATCCGCGAATAAAGAAATCCCTTGCCGCGAATATAGGAATTGGGTCACAATTTTTTAATCCGCGAATAGTGAAAACGCGAATGAAGGAGCTTTTACTGTACTTTATTAGCATTTAGTCTATAATAGTGTTGGAATAAATAGCAATAGCAAATCACAAATAGCAATTGAAGTCTATAATAATATATCACAAGTTATATCAATTTTGCGATTTGCGATTGTGATTCACAAAGCCGATCGACTAATATTTTTGTACTATCTCGTGTAATCTATGAAGGAGAGAGTTTTTTTTAAACTCTTTAAAGAAACTGTACAGTCAATGTTGTGTGTGTAATTTTAGATGTGAAAAATGGTTATATGGCCAGTTTTTTATGTACACAAATTCTGTGGGGGTCAATTAGCAATAGCAGAAATATAGAGCATGCTAACGTTCCAGAAATAACAAGGTGATGTTAATTTGAAATAGCAATTATTCACACTACTACAGAATAGGAAGAATTCGATATGAAATACTGATTATAATCTTACCTGGCGGCGTAGGAGATAGAAGGCACAAATGTGAACATCCACCATTATTATTTTTGCAAGGATAATCTCCCGTGGGCATAGGCTGCCTCGTTTCATCGTACACTTTGATGTCCACAGGAACTGGGTGCGACTTTATCAACTCCTTGATAGAAGGCCCATTAGTTGATATATCCCATGTGTGGATTGACCTTGAAAATAAGTTAAAAGAATTCGTATATTTTATCAAATGGATCAAGATATAATTTCTTTTTACTGCAATGAAGGGCGAACCGAGCATGCCTTTCGCCTGATGCTAGGCAATGGATCATTCTTGGATAGTAGCAAAACTTCACTGCACTCGTCATCCTGAGACATAAGATGTTAAGTCTCAATATGTCCAGTAGTTACTCTGGCTACAATGTCCTTGAAAACATAATACAACAGTGCATTTACACTGCTGTTTGACGTGAAAAATACAAATTGCGCTGGTACCTTCCCAGGTGGCCTCTTTAATATGAGAGACCTACCACCAGTAAGTTTTGTTTTAAAATGTACAGCACTCGACATTATGGGATTTTTAACAATAATAAATATTGTTGACTTTAAAATTTGACTTACCAAGTTTTCCAATCAGTCCAATAAAGTTTGTCATTGAAAAATGTGAGGGCGTAAGGGTACACAAGGCCCCCATTGACAATTCTCTTTCTTTTATCTCCATTAAAGTCTATAACATCTACAAACTGAAGCTTGGCGTCCATCCAATAAATTAAATTATTGTCGTAATCTATAGTAATTCCGTTTGGCCAAAATATATTCTCATTGACAATAATTTTGCGAGTAGTGGGGTCTCCATTCATACCAGCACGCTCTATTTTAGGTATTTCACCCCAGTCCGTCCAAAACATTAACCTGAAATATTCAGAGAAGGTTATTACTGAATAATTTAAGAGTATCTACAATGAGGATATCTCATGATGATACATGTCAGTTGTTATTATTTGGAGTATCATTTATTGTTTTTGCATGACACTATAAGATGCATGCATATCATTAAAATAATAGTTTTGTTAATAGCAGGCCTGATGATTGTGCCAAAACAAATATAGGTAGGATAAACAAATATAGATAGATATAAGGATAAAGGATTATGCACACATAGCCACAGCAATAAATAGAATAATATAAGAACTTACCCATCTTTAGGAACAACAGCAATGCCTCTGGCCAAGTCCACTTCAGACCAGAATAAAACCTTTCGGTACTTGTGTTCTATACAAATAACTTCTATTCTATTAGTGTCTCCGTCTGTCCAGTACAACTTGTTTGTGTACCAGTCTATGGCAATGCCCGTGGGCGTTAGGAAACCTTGTGACACTATTTTTATCTGTAAATATATATAGTTGGATTTTAAAACCTGCAACTCTGGTCACCATTTCAAATTGTTATTGGATTAGAAATAAATAAATAACACCCAACAGTCACACACAATCCTGACCCTACACTAAGATAGGTGCGGGGATCGAACATGCGGCCTCTCGTTTCACAGACAGCGTCTATACATCGTAGCGTCTGTATTTATATAATATTTATGAATGTATAAGACTTTTTCACCATTTAATACTCAAATAATAAGAAACTATGAAGAAATTAAAATTAGAAGAGACACAGAATTATTATTAATTATGGTTTAATATTTAATTATTATTAATAAGTCAGTAGTATGGATTATGAAACTAGATCCAAACCAAGATTATAATGATTGAAAACCAAATTTTTCTGCCAAAGTTTGTATGATGTGATTTTAAAAGATTGTTTTATCAATAATTGATTCCTAAATTGGCTGACTATTGAACTATTTATGAAAGTGTTATTGCACTATTGCTGTAGTGTAGTAAATAATTAGTAGGCTGTGATAACAAATTGAACTAATAAAAATACATGTACCGCAAACAGTGGCCTACACATTACAATTAATGTTATCCATCAATAATGCATTTGACCCTTTGATAACAAGCAATAGTTTTCAATAACAAATAATTTATCATGTAATCTTATTAATAAGTCCTACATAAAGTAGACATAATTATATATCATAGTTTTAATTATCAGCGAATGGCAAGTAGTTATCAAACATGTCAAAGAACTATTTGCAGTATGATAACAAGATCACAAAACAATAAACATTATTGCAAACTCTGTTTTATGTTTACAAATAACTCATTATAAAACAGTGCAAAATCCAGAAAAATAACAAAAATATAACAGTCCATACTATGAATCTATATCACATTTCAAATCAAATTATATAGATTCTTTCTCAATATGCAACATAGTTCTAGTACATTCATAAAATACAAGCCCACTTAGATTTGAAATATTCCCACCTTCTCTATGATTGCAACAGTTTTTGGGCCTTATTCCAATATTGTATTAGTTTAATGCAGTGCTTTTAGTCCTTTTAGTCAAGAGGGACCACTTGACAAAAAAAATCTAACCATTGACCACCAAGTTGATTGACTTGGTTTGGTTGTTTATTAATACCATATTGAAATGTAAGTAAATAAAGGGTCTTTCTATCTACCTATAATAACACATGCAAAAATTATGTTAAGGATGGCTTTAGGAAGCTCCGTGGACCACTAGGGATGCTTCCAAGAACCACCAGCGGTCTGCGGTCCACTGATTAAGAACCACTGAATTAATGTGACCACATCTACATTACTGTGTATATATTAATACTGATTTATTAGTTACCTTTTCTCCAATGTATGTGTCATTATATTTCATACACTGTATTAATTCTGCATTCTGGTCAGACCAGCACACAAGCTCTTTCCTATAGTGGAAGTCAACGGCAGAACCATGTTTAAGATCCTTTACTATTGTGTTCACTGCACTCAGCTTAGATGTGTTAACAATGCGGATATCTGACGATGTTGAATACAGGAGTATTGGATTACTTGCTACTGAATAATAACCTGTAAAAAAAAAACCCTTTAAATTATAAGCTATTTGATTAATTGTTACACAATAAAAACAAAAGGAGTTTAATTAATTACGGTAGGTAAGAAGGTATACATTCAGAAATTATATTATTAAAAGTAGATCTGGTTTGCCTATGATTGCCTATGATTTCAACAATAACATTAAGTATTATTCACCTTTGAAGTTACTTCATAAAAAATGTATTGATAGTTATTTAGATTGATGTGGAATTCTATTAGATATCCTTATATTTAGATGCAAGAACATAATGTATGCTGATCTTCTGAGCTATAAGCAGGATTTTAGTGATTAACTGAAGTGAAGTTTATCATTTACACATTATATTGATAAAAAAGTTGTATAAAATCGTAACAAATTTAAATTTGAATAAAACTGCAAAGTTATTTTGTGCATCTCATTTAATTGTTTTTAAAAATTGTAAATCTAAGTAGCAATTCATAAATCGAAATATTAGTTCAATTTTTATTTTTAGATCTTCTGTTGTAATGTGTTAAATTCAGAAGGTGAAGTCAAAATTAAGTTTAAATTCTTAATTGCACAAAAGTTGACAAATAAGAGTGACAATTAAGTATTTTATGAGCACAGCACATAATAAAAAGTGATAAAACATATCGGGTTAGTAGCACCTTTTTGTATCAGAGAAAAAAGCTCGCATACTTGCACTTTGATCGAAAGATTAAGCATTATTTATTCATAGGGGCTGACTGACTAAGATGGAAATACATTAGTGTAAATATATTTCACTCACTAACCTTTCAACTGCAAGAACATTAACAAACAAAACACATGAATAACATTTTGTATTATTTTGTCAGCGTGAAGGATTCTCCGGCGCTTGGTCATAATGAAAACAAATGAACACCGATGGTCGGTTCTCTCATTTGTTTATTTTAGTACGATCACACAACAATAAACGAATAAGGCACTTATTGAAAACAATTTGTTACACGTAACGTAATCATTGTAATGTTCTTATATTTTATCTTAAATTAATTATTTTGAAGATAGTTTCTTCGAATTCCAAGCTTTGAGATCAACAAGATAAAAAAAACTAAGTTCCTGACGGTGAGGCGTGTGGTGAAGCGCACGCCGCACGCGACTGTGCACTAGTGTTGAGTAGGACATACAAGAGGCAGTACATTTGTCCCGTACATGACGTCAAAATGTAAGAACGGCTCAACTTTTTAATATGTACTACTTCATATTTGTTGTACTACTTTACTACATTACAGAAATGTCATTTCATTGGCGTGAGCCGTGAGGCAAAGTTATGACCCACAAATAAGCGTCAGTACGCCTCACTTCAATGAAGTAGGACATTGTACTGGCTTAGTACAAAAATGAGGCTACTCTTACAAACTCTTTTTCAAGTCATGTCCTACTCAACACTCATGTGCACGCAGTGGTCTCGAACGTCATAGAGCGAGATCGGTAGAGTTGCCAAATAAAATCGGTATATTTCTACCCAAAATCGGTATTTGAAAAAAAAAAACACAATATTCAATCTAGTTCGTTTGTTTTTTAAAAAACTTACATACTAATTTATAACAATCACGCTTATGTATAATTATTTATTATGGTACCAATATTCTTTGGCCATAGCCGAGGTCATCTTGGAATTAATTTCAAAATCATAACAATTAGCTGTATTCGCCTTTAACTATGATGCAACTGGTATTTTGTTCAGTGTTGCAACTTAAGTGGTATTCGTAATACCATACAAAATGGAATTTATTTTTTATATTCATCATTTTAATCGATTTTAAATGAAAGATATTGATTGTTATATTTTGTTATTTACAGACAGTATAAAAGTGAAACGGTAGTTATTTCATTAAAACAAGATCTAATTAAATCTGAAGATTGAAGATGTAAATAACTAATTGACATGTTTCTAGATATTAATTTTTTTCTGGTTTTGCCATTTTTGATGTGGATCATTTAAAATATGTTACCTACAAATCGCAATAAAGTAAGTGCGTGGTGGCCTATCCGTAGTGGTGGCAAGTTCAAATCCCATGCTATATAGCACTTTCTCACACTCACACTCATACAAACAATTATTGTAATAACATTATATTTAACTTGTTTCTCAAGACACATGCAACGCCTAATTTGAGAACCCCTGCCATTCTTCATATGTAAAATTGTTAATTTTAATAAAGATTTTACATTTTTCACTTTTCCATCTCTGCCTTTTTGGAGTTTTTTGTATTGATTGAGTACTACGTACTATAAAGATGAAGGAAAATATCGGAAGGTGGACGTACAGATTGGGACAGCACACTATACAAAAAATATGATAAACATATTAAGAGTAGATATAGGTCTACCAGAATCTCATGGCATAAAATTAAAAAAAAAACAATGATTTTTATGTGGCAATACCATCGGTCAACAGCTGATTCAAAACTTGAGTTATGTCATTCGATGTGAATATTTTAAGATTTCTATCCTTTCTTAGCGAAAATGTACAAATTAGTTCTACAATCACAAGTGCGACACATTGTTTACAAAGTTTATCGCCAGATCCGTGAATAATTTGGTCAAATTTAAACTAAATCGTCGATTTTAAAATCGACGTCGTTTTAACAAGTAAGTCGGAGTGAATAGTTTTGATACTTCATTTTTTTGGTTAGTGTTAGATATGTGCATGTGTTTTATCGTATATACTTTGATAGCATTTTTTGAAACTAAACAGTAATGCATTAAATACCTATTTACAGGAATCTCCAGAGATTTTAGATAAGGAACGGTTTTATTATTATTCCTTTATCTTCATCAGAAGATGTACAGAAAGAGTATTTAGAAGTAAGCTCTGACTAAAGTGTTAATGAAATAAAGAAGACTGAAAATAAAATTATACGTTTTTATTTAACATCTTGCATCTTTCGTATAACATTTATCTAATCTAATAATTATTTAAATAAAAACGACTCATAATCAAACTACTTACAATTTGGAAATTGAAAGTTGTTTGATTAAGTGAGAACTAATAAGAAGGGAGAATTAAAACGAAACTGATGGCTCAGTACCACCATTTTTATCTACATCTACGTTTTGAAAGTACCAGCGCTCCCTCTATATTATAAATACTCGTAAGGCACGTATGTATATTATAATTTAAAACTGAAAAAATCTTATTTGCCTATTTTAATTGGCTATTAATCTAAAAGTACAATTTTGAAGTTATTGTAATGTTTAAATAACCTATATATTTTACTTAAAACATTATGTACTTTATTTACAAAGTTGAACTAAAAAAATAATGTCAATTTGAAATAATAATTAATTACAATTATTGAAAGTATCAAAATATTTTCATCCAATTACCCCAGTGTTGCAATGCGTAAATTCAAATTTCCCAAAATGCCATGAGATTCTGGTAGACCTATAGTTTAAAAACTTAAATGTTAATATGTAATTAGGGGTAAATTTTAATAACACTTGCAACACTTGGCAGTTGCTGTAAAAGTATAAAATTATTTTATCTTTAAAAATTATTTTAAAGGTTTACTGTACAGATTTTCATGGCTACATTCTTTCGTATGGGGATAAAATTTTGCCTCACGGCAATACATAATTGTCATGCCTATTGTTTATTTCATTTTGCCGGTTGATGTAAAATTAAGTGGATGCGTAAAACGCCTACTAAAATATTCATAGCAATGCTCGAACATAAAGTTTCCTAGGCGCGGTACCGCAGGATTAAATCTTGAGACAAGACCTATTTGGTACAAACTGCAACCTATTCTATATTGAATAGATAATATATGGTTAAAGAGTTATCTTATACGCGGGAATCAGGATGCCCATTTATTATTGTAAAACTGAAAGAAGTCAGGACAACACGTCCTTTCACTGTATTTTTAAATACTTTGGATTAATGTTTAATTGTTCTATTTTCTAACAGCCTGTTTAAGTACTATAATATAATACCTAGTCTATAGACAACAATTAAATCATTTAACTGGTGGTAGGCCCAGCGCCGGATCTAGGTATTTTTCGAGGCGGGGCAAAAACTGAAAAATGCCGCCACCCCCCTTGCCTAAATTTTTATCTTAATCATCATCAACATTTTTAGCAACCAGACGCCCACTCAACACAGGCCTTCGGGAAAGAACGTCATGTTACCACCATGTTAAGCATTTTTACACGCTTTATATTAGCGTCACTTTTGAGGGTTAACGTCACACACGTCTGTAGGCTTTGACTCTAGTTTTCCTACACGTGACCACTGGGTAGTGCCAAATGAGTGACACAGTTCGTGGTGGTAGGACTTAAGTGTCCGTCTGGGTAGCGATCACCGTCCACGGAGCGTAAAGACCCTCACAGTGATCTGATAGTGATTTTGTACGTACTCGTATTTTTGGTCGCTCTCGAAGGGAGGAGTGTTGACCCGCCGGCCAAAGAGACAGTACAGTACAAGAGCCCAATAGTGGCTAACCACCACGAAGGGCTGCCTTACCATGTCACACATAATCTTGGGTGGGTACGTCGTGCCGGTTGGTGACCGGATGTGCCCGACCTTTAGCGACATGCCGACCCTCTCATGCCGGTGCCCATTCGGCCTACTTAATGCCCGGACTTTGGTTTCTCGATGCCTCTTCATCAAACCCATCCCTTCAACCTCATGACAGCGCAATTAAACAAAGCAGATCTTTCAGCGGTGCATAACCCCACCATCGCGTTCACAATGGAGTTCACCAAGATCCGCGAACTCCAAACGACCTTAACGCCGTCCACCACCATCTCGAGACGACCTAGTCTGCTTTGCTCTTCTTGATAGAGACGCGGATTCGTTGTCCGGCCGAATATTCCTACCTTCCTGCTGTACCCTGGTTATTCGCTTGAAGCAAGCTTCAAGCCTAAAGCCGGGGTATGCTTGTTTGTATATTCGGTTGGACATCTACTGTCACCGTTTAAGCTGCATGGAGGGCACCTCCTTCCCCGCTTTGCCTTGTGCACGTGTGCCTTTACAGGTCTCACAACGGGGACGATGACACGACTCGGCTGTTCAGGTATCTCAGCCATGTGGCTGATGACGGGCGGACGCAGTTCCAGTCGGCTAAAATGGTCTTGGGGGATTTTAATGCACGTCACAAACTGTCACTGGGCTCCTCCAAGACTGGTTCAGTCGTACATTTATCCTGGGCTGTTTTAAAAAAACAATGGTGGTTGTATCATTGAGATAAAACGACGTATGGCGATGGCTAGAGGGGCAATGGAGAAGCTCAGGAAAATATGGAGGAATCGTACTACTACAAAGGCTACTAAAGATCAGGCTTGTCCGAGCACTTTCTCGTATTTTTGTACGCCGCTGAAACATGGACATAGATTCCCTAGAGATGAGGTGTTGGAATGCTTGGAATATCAGGTCCGAATTTCACACAAACGTTTCAAGAACTCGGCATCAAGTAGCCTCTTTCCGAGATAGTACGGCCCCGTATACTTCGAATATTCGGTCATGTCTCACGACGAATTAACGACTCCATAAAACGTCTTACGGTTAATAGGGCAGAGTAGACTGAAATAGACCTCGTGGTAGGACACCATACACATACATTTATATACTTTATACATACGTACAGTGGCACAGATATTATGGCGGATATTATAAGGATAGCCTTGTCAGGCCTCAAAACTTCCAGGTCTGATTCAAACTCAATTTCCTAAAAACGGGGTGAATACAATACCTTTTTTTTAATCGATATCTAGGGGGAGATCATAAGGTGCATGTCGGGGTCTCCAGCCTTTCAATCTGGCGCACGGGGATAATTATTGTCCGTACCGCATAGATTTTGCAGCCAGGCTGGATCCCTGAAAAAATCTAAGAAGTTTTTTTGCCGGCATACCTACTAAATCTCATGGTGACCATCGCAGGTATTACGGACGATAGGTGATGCGGATGAGCGAATAACACCTAGTTGACTCGCCGTGCCACCCGGCGCACTTCCTAATATGGCTCCTCATAACTTAGGTAGGCGTAGATTTTCTCTGCAACGGACGCCCTAACCATGGGCGTCCGCTATGAAGCCACGAGTTATGCCGCACATCTTAGAGTTGGCCAGCGACCCCAATGACCCCTATTAATCGCCTCTGCCTGTCGTAGGCAAAGGAAACCGTTGAGGAATTTTGCCGCCCCTTGACCACTGGGTGCGTGAAAACAACAAATAACCAATTAAAAAAAAACAATATTCTTAGCAAGGAACTCTAAAGACTAAAATCAATGTTAATAGGTGTTTTTTCACATTTAAGCAATATTTTTTTATAATGTATCGCTATTGGAATATTTTATAATATCCAAGTATAGATATTTAATAAAGTGTTTATTATTAAATTGTCAACGTGGAGACGTGGGAACATATTCCTGAAATATTTTAACTATTCTTAATTTTCAAACCCCATTTTTTCAGTGTGTAAAATATTGCCTTTTATTATTTCAGTAAATCAAAACAAAAAAAAATGGCCCAGATTTGCCGCCCCTTAAAATCTGCCGCCCTAGGCTCCAGCCTACTCAGCCTACTAGTAAATTCGCCACTGCCTGTACCACATAAAAGACGTTCGTTCTTCGTTCGGTTAATCAACTAACACTAACTAGTAAATACAAATTGGATATTTTAAACGAAACGTAATTGTTGAGATGGATAAATTACGTTCCAAATATTTAGTTTTCATGTCTTTTTCACGCGCCCATATCGCATAATCACTAATTCGCGCACCGCGAAAAAAAAATGTAAGTGGTGTTACGTTATTGAGGAGTTTTGTAGTTATCTTCCAAGATTCAATATACCGCCCCCTGAACTTGCCGCCCGGGGCACAGACCCCGGCTTGCCCCCCCCCCCCTAGATCCGGGCCTAGGTAGGCCTCTGATATGATGTGGAAGAGCGCTTAGGTAGGTACAACTGCAATATCTATTTCTCCCTTCAAACAGCAGTGTAAATGCACTTTTGTGTTCCAGTTTCAAGGATATTGTAGCTAGATTATTGCTTTGTACTAATGGTGTTGTTTGGTTGATGAGCAGTCGTATCGCTTACTATTAGACGAATTGTAGGCTCCCCTGGCCATTTATTCCAATAAATATACAAATGATTAAGAACCATACAATAGCCCCAGTTATGAGTGAGATTTGATATTGGTTCGGCCTTCGATATATCTTATCGTCACTGTTTGGCTGTTGGCACACAATACCTCCTTCCATTACTAAGAATCTGGTGATATTCAATAGAATGTACGCGGGATATTAGAAAGCGTATCCATATACTACTTGTAAAAACTAAAAAATGAAATTTACATATAAAGTATTTTTAAACTCAAAGCCCTGAGTCTATTGAATACAATTTGAAGAGATTTTTCATGATAATTTATATAAAATTCGGTCAAAATATAAAAAAAAACACCCCTATGTAAGTAGTAAATGGACCTAAAATCTTAATACTAGCACGGTAAGCTAATGACACGATAAAGCAATACGCAATATCAACGAGATTATTATTACGTCCACGCTGAAAGCCAAAAGTAAGATATTATTGTGCAATTATTTAACGTAAATTAATCTCATTTTATTTTTTAACTTTGTTTCAACCCATGGCCACAGCACACGCGAAACTTCGTCACATATGGTGCGTTATTTCGGCCTAGAAATAATACGGACAAACTACAAGTGTGCGACAAAAGTTTGTAGGAAAAAGGAAGGAGTTTTCATACTGTTTGTTGCTGCATAACGGTTGCGCCAGTTAACGTACATATTTTTCTAAGTAAATAATGCAACAAAATGTAATTAAAACTTGCCTTTACAGAGTTATAAGAACAGAAACAGGAATGCCTTTGTAATGAGAGAGGTATCCGACAAACAGGAAGTGCCTTTCAGTTAATGAAGAAATAAAGTTACATTTACCTACTGGGTAAGACTATATTATTGTATATATAATAATGAAGCAGCTTATTGTTAGTACCATCTAAAAATAATACTTAAATTGCATAATATATAACCACCAGATTTGTTTAAATCTTGCTTTATTTTTCTAGCATAGTTACTAGACGGGACTGCCAAAATGTTCACGGTGGTCACGGGTTCGAATCCCAGGGCACACCTCTGACTTTTCGGAGTCATGTGTGTATTGATAGTCAATCACCACGCACTAAAACGGTGAAGGAAATCATCGTGAGGAAACCTGCATACCATAGCGATTTATAAAATTTCTATGGTATGTAAGTCCACCAACCCGGACTAGGCCAGCGTGGTGGACAGTGGACTATATGGCCACATAGAGGACATACAGGAGGCCCGTGCCCTGCAGTAGGACGTATATGGGCTGATACAGATACAGATACAGACAGTTACTTTCCATATTCTTTTTCTATATACACCAAACTGAAACTAACTTAAACTTATTTATATTAAAAAATACTTTATATTTCTACAGCTGTAAACGCTGAAATAAGCCGATATAATTTTAAAAGGCAAAAGTAATATTAGCTAACTTTTTCCACAGAGTTATATCGAAACTAAGTGGTAATTTACAAAGAGCAACTAAGACCAGTGTATCGCTGAGCATGTACTGTATTTCATATGCCATTTAATTTATCAAAATGCTTGCTATATTGGACGCATTGTGCTCCTAATAGCGGTTGTTTCGATTTGGCTCGCTGCAAAATTGACTTCATCACTAGCAATAACAAAAGCACCGCAAAATTTAACACAGCGTCGTGTTTGGTTACGTTGCTCAAACGTTGTTGTGTTTATTGGCTATTAATGTTTTTATAAATTATTAATTAAGTAAACAGGTATACCGATAGCACACATTTGTTACAATTGAACTATTGCGCGTAATAAAATTTAACATGTGTGATGAATTTGACGGCCTCTACAGGACGCACAGGTTCAATACGCATAGTAATTAAAGAAACTTTTTTGTGGTCCGCAAATATTTCTATCGATAAATTTTGTTGGGCGTTGAGTTACTAAAAGAAGGGCAAGTAGCAAAGAGTATATCAACGCGATCCTTAGAAAACCTACGCAGGATTTTTTATATTAAATCTATTCCGGTACTAGGAAAATAAATAGGCCCTTCATACATTTGGAGTTTCCAAAAGATGACAGTGAAGAACGAACCAAAATAAATATTAAATTATCTCAATTTAATATACCCATTTCATCTTAATGGTGATAAGAATGATTACCTTAATTTTTTATTAAACTTTCTGTCATAATACAAGCAAGCATTATCAAGTTATGAGCGACGACTTATTTCAGTAATTTTCCGCTAAAACCCTCCTAGGAGGAGTTATGTATAGTGAAACCTTAGAGTATTTATATATAGAGGGAGCGCTGTCATACAATCGCGTTTTGAAAAACGTAGATATTTTCTTGTTCGTAATGTTGGAAGCGCTCCTATATTAGTAAAAATTGAATTAATTATTTAGCAATAAATTGCTATAAATTCCTTTGATAGCCGAAATTGTATTTAGCTATTATCCTTTTAAAACGAGTTTGAGTGGAATTAAATAGACCAAAACTATTTATTTTTAAATTTCTTTTCAATTAATTTATGTATGTTGCACAACCTGTTCAAATATTAGCCAATAGGAGGGCAGAAAAAGGTGGCCCGGCACCACCATTTTTATCTACGTTTTTGAAGTACCAGCGCTCCCTCTATATATATACAGGGTATATCAAGACTGCTACCGAAAACGAAGCCGGGTGGTAGTCTAAGCGACTTCAGACACAATGCAACAGAAAAAGTTGCAAAAAAAAGCGACAATTTTTTTTTGTTATTTTTTTCCTATGGCCATATTTGGGTGGTAAATACATTTTTTCCTAAAATAATAGTGTATACCCTTTTATTCATAAATACTCTAAGGTATAAAAGAGTTTAAATTATTATTTTAGCAAAAACTATGGATTTACCACCCAAAAATGACGATATTTAAAAAATCATAAAAAATAATTGTCGCGTTTCTATGCGAAATTTTTAATTGCATTGTGTTTGTAGCCACTAAAACTACCACCCGGCTTCGTTTTCGGTAGCAGTCTTGAGATACCCGGTATATATACTCTAAGGTTATGGTATTATAGTGGAAATGTCAAGTAGGACCACGGGATAACGGTGGAGCGAGAAGGAAGAGAGCGTAAATACATAATAGTGACAAAGACGGAAATAGCAACATACATATGTACCGTTCTTTTTTTCAAGACGTTTTGCTAGCAGTGTCCGCTCTATACCATTTCTATTTCTATAAGTTCCATTTGACATATCTCAAAATTGTGTAATAGGGATGGTGTCAAATAAATCGGTTAGTACAATATCCGATTATTAACGAGATATTGATACCATTTGTTTGTATTTCTTAATCGATTCTGTATCAGCCCATATACGTCCCACTGCAGGGCACGGGCCTCCTCTACAATCGACTACCGATTGAGAGTGGTTAGGCCATATAGTCCACCACGCTGGCCTAGTGCGGGTTGGTGGACTTACATACCATAGAATTTTTATAAATCACTATGGTATGCAGGTTTCCTCACGATGTTTTCCTTCACCGTTTTAGTGCGTGGTGATTGTTTATCAATACACACATGACTCCGAAAAGTCAGAAGTGTGCCCTGGGATTCGAACCCGCGACCACCATCATCTTAATCGATTACAGTTAATATTTTTAGTTAACATTATTTAGTTTTTTTTTAATGTACATCTTTATCCTAATGAGAAATCCACAATTGCATAAGTCACTTTAGTATTAAGGAACAAAAGCAATGATTTCTTTATTACTAGCGGCCCGGCCCACTGAGTCGAAATGGCAATTTTTTGTGACATGATATTTTTCGGAATTTCCAATTTATTTTGACGCCAACGGTTCAATATTATCATTCCTTACAATATTCATTCTTTGTACATGTTTGTTTAACCCTATAATTTTGGCTAAATAAAATATTTTATATTTTTGATGTATGGAACGCACTATAAAACCCTAAATTTCTACGAAATCCTGCTAGATCCTGCGTTGAATACTTATTTTTCTGAATGTTGGTCTGGTCTACTATACTTGTATACTTCGAACGTCTGTATCGACCTGCAATTTTTTCAGTTATGCAGTTCGAAAGAAAATATAAAAATCAATATTTCCCAAAACTCTTTTTACGCTTATCTTCAGTAAATTTGACACAAATAAAATAAATTAATCCAATAAATTAACAAATACCAAGGAAAACTAATATATGTACCGTGCCAGATTTATAATACGAAGGATACAATTGAAAGCCTTTTTCGCATGCTGATTCTCTTAGGTTTATATATTGTAACTTCAACAAATTTAGGGAAACAAGTAGCGCCAACGCTTTATCAGCAGTGTATGGAACGACGCTGGCCTAGTGCGGGTTGGCGGACTTACATACCATATAAATTCTTATAAATCGCTATGGTATGCAGGTTTCCTCACGATGTTTTCCTTCACCGTTTTATTTATTTATTTATTTATTTAATTCTTTATTGTACACAGTAAAAAGAAATAACAGTTTAGAGACAGTATAAAACAACAAAGTACAAATGGCGGTCTTATCGCTCTAAGGCAATTTCTACCAGACAACCATGGGATGGATATATGAGTAGGAAAAAAAGAAAGGGCAGTGTAAAATAAAGACAAATGAAATGAAAACATATAAATACATATTGTATATACATACTTATATACATTTATAGACGAATAAACATACATATATATACACATACATATACATATATATACATATATATGTGTAGTGCGTGGTGATTGATTATCAATACACACATGACTCCGAAAAGTCAGAGGACTGCCCTGGGATTCGAACCCGCGACCACCGTGAACATGTGGCCAGCCGCGTCTCAGCAGTCCGTATACCAACAGGCCACCACATGCACAAAATTATTAAATTGTTAAATTATTGCCATTTATTAAAATTATTATTACATTATTTATTGATGGTTGTTCGTTGATAGTATGCTTGTTATTAGCTGATAATTCAGTACTTTTTTAAATTAAAAAACAACTGGATTAAAACTGCTCGATTATTTCTATATTTTTACCGATTATGCGTATACAAATCCGTTTGCATAGTCTCAACTCTACAAATTCAAATTCAAATTCAAATTCAAAATGTTTTATTGTGGTACATAGGTAAATACATAGGTGTTACATTGGTATCTGCTTCGTACAGCTATGACCCGCCACATTGGCATACAATAATTAAGGTTAGAAAACAAAATAAATTTAAAAAAATCAACCAAACAATTAAAATGTAAAAACATAACCAATAACAAAACTAGAAAATTAAAATAGAATCAAAAATAATACAACAAAAACATAAATTCAATTAGACACAATTTCAATTATTATTAATTATTAAAAAATAATAGCTATAATGTATTCCATGGTTTGGTTTGTTAATTATGACCTTAGAGTATTTATATATAGAGGGAGCGCTGGCATACATTAGCGACTTCAAAAACGTAGATATTTTCTTGTTCGTAATGTTGGTAGCATTGCTATATTAATGTTACCAATAAATGACTTTTCCACGAAAAATATATAAATAAATAAATAAACGGAAATTAATATATTCACATTACGTTGTTTTTAGCTATAATAACACAAAATATTAATAATAAATGAAAAATAAAACTCACCCTTGGCTCATTATAATTTATTTTGCTCCAAATTCAAATATTTTGTATTTTCTAACCTAAACTAACCTATAATTATTCCGGAACATTTTCGGAATTTCAACAATTTAATTACTTGCAACATTGAATAAAAAGGCGTTCGAAAATTCAAAAATATGAATGTTTTTCTGTAAAATGATTTAAATTATTTCTTGTTAATTAATAAAAGATTGGATTTATTGGCGATGATAAACGAATACACTGTTAATAATTAACTCCTTAAACAAATTTGGATGGTATTCGATAGCGCTAAACTACATTTTTTGATTTTTCTTTTTCATGTAAGTCATGCGTATTCCAAGCTGTCACAAATCACATTGGATGTAGGGAAGAAAAAGGTGGCCCCGGCACCACCATTTTTATCTACGTTTTTGAAGTACCAGCGCTCCCTCTATATATATATACTCTAAGATTATGACCCACGGTGCTGGCATACAATGATCTGAACTTAAAACATAAAGCTTACTATACAAAACAAAAATATCGTAGTATGTTTTACTTATCATTAAGAAAATCATTTAAACTATAATAGCATTTGTTATTTAGAAATTTAAATAATGAACATTTATAATTATTGAGATCATTCAATTCTCTAATTGACTTTGGCAGGTTATTATATATTTCAGGAATTAGGTAGGTAGGTAGGTAGACCTAACGACGTGACTTTGTAATGACGTCTAGTAAAAAAGTATGTTGTTTAAAATGGTTGTTTTGCTTTATTTAAAGGATTTAAGCTTCATAATTCCATGGTTTTACGGAAAGTTTTATTGAAATTGTGTGAGTTACGTCTGCACAAAGTTATTTATGATAAAAGTATGAAATGTCAAATGGAACTTTTAGAATTACAAATGGTATAGTATACTTTATTAATGTATAGAAAAAATACAAACACATACTAAGACGTAGAATATTAAGAATTATAAAACAAAACTATTGTAGTGAATCATAATAAGACAAAATCAATTCTGAGTTAAGTATCTACTACATACTTAGAGAAATAGCCCCAGTCTCAAAATTAGACGATGATGTAGCGAAATCTCGTGTCACTTGCTTAAAATTACTCCTCAGCAAAACACGAGCCTTGTAAATGTAATGAAATAATTAAATGCCCATTAGCACGTGAAAATAAGATGCAATTATATCGTTTTAATAACCTCTTTCGTGTTACATTGTACACACTATCCACGGCCATTAACAACATTCAGGTTTTCGGTACAAATTAATTAATATCATTTGCAAAATAAATGGATGGTAAATTGAAAACAGTATTAAAGTAAATTAGGGATGCACTTGATGTGTAAAGTTTAATATAGACGCTGTAATTGGGTAACTGAATTTTAGATTTGGAATTGGCTTACAAATTAGTTTGAAAGTTACATGTGTTAAGGTATGGTAGAACGAAGAGTTTTCAATAATATTATCTACTCAAAAAAAGTACCGAAAGCTAATCAAGATGTGAAGGACGACTGACATGGACAGAAAACGTAATAAAAATTGCATTCATTCGCTGAATGCACACCATTTCCAACAAGTCACCATGGAAATTCTTGGGCGAGACGTAAATTCACCAGTATGGAGATATATAAGGACGAAAGTAAATATAAAAAATAAACCCATTCAATTATAATTTAGTTATATTTATAAATACTTTGTTTTACAACACACAAATTAACAGAAATAAATACACAAAGTGCTTAATTATATGTAAAAAATCTAACCGTATTTTTGTCTGTTGTTATAAAATGTCACATATAAAATACCTGATTAGACACGTTATAGTAAGACGTACACAATTCTAATGCGTCAAAAACTATGTGGCATGAACACATTTTTTAGTTTTACGATACCTAGACTCAAAACAAGTATTGATGTCCTCCAGTAGCCTGCGCTACTCCTGTTTTAGAAGGTTTTAGGTGCTAGATGGGGCACTGCGCCACGTAAACAGTCCTATTTTTCCAAATAAAAATCTCAGAGTAGTCACAGTTGAAGCACGAGGCCATTACATTAATTAAAAATAAATACAACTAACAAAAATCAATCAAAGAATCCTCTCAATTTACTAAAAGCTAACTTATCAATACTAATTCGAGAAAATCAATTCGCATCGTAGACTAAACGCAAGTATAGATAACATTTTATACCTGAAGTTAGTAGATGATATAAAATAGCGTGGAGTTTGTTGTGAGAGGTTCGTGATTCCAGCTTATTAACACAAGGCCGTATCATTATTCGGGGGGCAATTTAATTCAGCTCCTTACAAATTACGAGTGCCCGGCACTCCATTACCTCCCTTCTATCTGTGTTATGGCATCCACAACGCTCGAATTACTTTATGAATGGTGCGGATACTTTTTCAACATGCTTTAAAGCTTGTCAGGTATTGATTGCATATCATGGCGTAGGCTTACCAAATGTTTGTTAATTAAGATGAGTGATGCAACCGACTTGTGAATCCGCTTCTGAAATTATTGAAACTGATATTCAGTTGACATATGAATATCATACAGATTTCGGCGGATATATTTAATTCTAAAACACTAACTTATAAAAATGTCTAGACGTATAGCGACAATTCAGTTAAATACTTTCATAAAATTTAACCAATATTTAATTATTTTACAAAGAAAACAAAGTTAAAAACTACTTTATTGATAACTTTTTTATAGTTTCGTTTCTACGTCTGTTTCAGTTTCTACTTCCGCGTATTTTTACTCTTAGTTCCGTAACGTCAGTTCCGCATCACTAATTAAGACCATGCGAGGTAATGGATGAGATAATATGACGCAAAATGTACCACTGCAGGGCATAAGCCAGTCCTCCGCGTTGGCCCAGCGCCAGCCGATTGAGCACATCGCTACTTCATACAATCTAAGAGAGAGCTATTTTGTGGCCTGGTAATTACTTTGTGAAATTACTGTATGAGGCGATATGGATAATTTGTGTGGTCTGATGGCGTAAAACATTGCTTAATTAGATACTTAATTATAGAGAGTTAATTAAATGCCTAAAGGTAGTGAATAGCTATCACATGCTTTATTAACGCACTACGTTGGTTTTAACAATGTAGAATGTATTATTTATGATTTACTGATGGTTGATCATTGTGCTAGCGTAGGGACAATGGCGTGCCTTAAAGCATATTATTATTAATTTGACATGGCTTTGAGTGGTTTAATAAATTAAATGGATAATTATACACATATCTAACCACTCATAATCATCAGCTAAACTACTTTATGGTTTAATAAAGTATTAAAGTGCCTCGAAAGTTTAGCTGTATTCCCACACAAACTTAACTTAAAATTGTCAAGCTAGTTGGAAAAAGTGAAAAATGGAAACAGATAATCGCCTGTCACCATTCAGTACTATACTATATCAGGTAGAGCTAATAACAAAACCATATCACAACGTAATTAACAAAACGGCGGCGTCCGAACCGCGCTGTTTTCACAAATAAAACGCCAAATATTTGCCGAATATTACGGATGCAATAGAAATATAAATTAATGGAAATGAATATGAAAACGAGCGCATTTGTCATAATCATAATCGTGTCCGGTTGGTAGGTGCGCGGTCTAGTCGGCCGGACGCGCGCACAAATGAACCCATTCCGCCTCATTATTACCTTATATGAATCGATAATCGATTTGTTATATCCGATTATTGATTTTACCTAATATATTCTTTGATTTAAACGCACTGAAGCTGTGAAAATAATTTCGCATTGAGTGTTTTTTCCGGTACTCATGTATTGGTTATATGAGAAGTGTTTTTTGTTAATTTCGATTCTCATCTGGTATCATTAAATAAAATGTAATGATAAAAAAATAAATAGTGAATTCCAGTGAAGACATACGATATTATTGGGACTTCTAAAGTATTGTTCTAAAGTAGCGCTAACAGGAGGTCTCGCTAAATGCATATAGCTAACAAAGCATTTTGTATCAACGACAAATAACCGTATCTTTAATGCAACGTAACTAATTTACTAAATAGCTATTCCTACCCATGACTACACAACACCATCCCCTTCGTTTTAATTAGCGCTTCCTTTTACAGTGCCAAACTAGGGAATAACATAAGCTAACGAGCAATTTGCTTAGCTAAGCCCCAGTTATAGTACTTATTGGTTTGTATTAACACTCAGTGATAACGTTATCACAAGTGCTTGTTCTAGAGAATAAAACGCACATGGCACGCGGTAATGAGTGGGCGTTGAGCCGACTGGAATATTCCGCCGGTATTACCGCTATTGATTTTATTAACGGGATCACAGTTTGGCATGGATCGGGTTTTGTCGGTCGAAAAAAGTGTAAGGGGTAAGGGGATTAAAGCATACTCTTCTGAGATATAATTGAAGTTAGTTTCTTGTCATATTAATGTTCATATGAAATAACTACAGTATTGTAAATGCACGGTTGTGTTCTGGTTTGAAGGAAATTGTAGCCAGTATAACTATTATATATGTACATTCATCGCAAAAAAAAAACTCATTTAACAAACTAAATTGTTTGCTTCTGAATAAACATTCCAAATATATCATTCTTCTCAGTACCGCAAGCACATGGATTTATCCCGGCATGTGTCACACTAACCCAAGTCTCTATGATTGTAAATATCGACACGTAATGCCTCTTCCAATAACTCAAGAAATACCGCTACATTTCTGTATATTCACATTCACATGCCACACGCCATAACTCATAAGACGCTCTACTCGAGTGTTTCGGACATCCGTGCGATCCAATGTGAAAGGGAGCGCATTCTATCCACCGGAACCGCGCCGCCCGCCAGCCTGAAACCAGCTTTTTAAAAATAATGGAAAATGCCGCTGTTTGGCCCCTCCACGCTATAACATTACAGATAATGGTTAATTAAAATATCCACTGCATAGTGTAGCCGAGCTGTGAAATCATTTCTGCGGAATGGAGCAATGAAAGAGAGTAAACGATGTGCGCATTGAATGAAAATGCCGCTTTATGCGTATTATGTAAACGCACAATGCATTTTACGCACTGGTGCTCGTATTAAGTTCAGCTCAATTTTAGACTCGGCCAGGTACAAATAGTTACGATAAATTGTTACGTCAATTGCTATGTTTTGTTTGATAAATATATGAATTCACGCTTTTGTCGTGTTATGGTGGGCAGGTATTATTGTCTCCCAAGTTTATAATAATATTAGAAAATACATATGATACAATTAATAACAGTTTATTGAGATATTATTCTAGAGAGGACATTGCCAACGAAATGTTTGTAATAAAAATAAACGGTACCGTACCACTGCTTCTGTTTCTGTCCCTGTCACGCCTACGCAGTAACATCATCTACGCTCTCGCTTCACTGGGTTTCCGTGTATACGTACTCGGGCATGCTGTGCCAGCAGAATGCGCCGAGATTTTGTTCCCGATGTTCGCTCTAGTATAATACTTCAATATTACGGATACTGTTTTTTGGCAGTAATATCTACACAATATGAATAAATTATTTGATGACTGTTACGCCAGTTGTTACGCCTGTTACGCTTGTTTTTTTACCAGATGCGGAAAGAGTATTGGTTGCAGTATGAGACGCAAGTGGGATTTTTTTCTTCTTTAATATTTACTACCTTTTGAATCAAAACATACATACTTACGTTTATACGAATATACGATTCTTGATTTAAATGTACAAGGATTGCGATCATATCCACGTAGTAAACTGCTAACTCCTTAGCCAGACTTGTATCAAAGAAGTATAAATCCTTTAAGTACTTTCAATTCACTTAAAACCCTTTTGTCAACTACTCGGAGGAGGGTTACTTGTCAACTCGAATATATCTTTATTGAAGATCTTTATTTCGACCTGAATTCACTCGGCTATGTACAGGGTTACTAAAGGTTTCCTAAGGGAATTCTATATATCATGTACAACTTTTCAGTAAAACTTGACTTGGTTTTGTAAAAGTTTAAAAAGTTTGCCTTGAGTTTCGGCTAGTTGCTATTTGGTTATCGAGTTTTAAGACATCTTAATAGAAGGCTTGGAATGTTGACTTCTGCTTTAATGTATCGTATTTCTTTATGAATTTTATTTACAAAATTAATGTAATTTGCTAATGGTTAGTCGATATGCCATCCATTTAAATGACGACCATAATACACATGAAATCATAATCATATATTGTATAATTTTGTGGTAAATTTTAAAACTTTAAGAATCGGTCGTAGGAGTTTATAAAAATGAAACAGCAACGGTCACGGTTCAAAGTGTAATAAAATCAAATTTAAAAAGACAGTTACGCACTGAACAAAGCGCCTGACAAATAGTGATGGCACTTGTTCATAATGAGCATTCGACTATTCGACTAAGCTAAAACTTATGTGCTAATAAAATATAATGATAAAATACTAAAGGAGAGGCTGCAACATGCCCCCAGCCGTTGAATGCCGTGGGATTCAACCAGAAGTCGCCAACAGTGGACATATTTTTGATGCAGCTCTCTTCACTACACCATCTGCAGTGCGAATTTCAGCAACTCTGCATACATTGTCGTTGCCAGGATACAGGGCAATCACTCGACCCAACTTCCATTTCTTTGGCGGTAGATTGTCGTCCTTAATAACAACAAGAGTGTCGACCTTCAAGGAGTCCTTGCAAGCTTGCCATTTCACTCGTTGTTGGAGCTCCGACACGTATTCTTTGCTCCACCTTGCCCAGAAATGTTGTCTCAGTTGCTCGATCCTTCGATGCCGAGCTAAATGATCGTAGTTGAAGTCGCGAAGATCTTCAACTGGAAGCGAAATGAGGGGCCGTCCGATTAAAAATGACCTGGAGTCAAGGGCAGCAAATCTTCAACATTCGATGACATCGGAGTGAGTGGTCGGGAGTTTAAAATAGCCTCAATTTGTACTAAGGTGGAATTAAGTTCCTCGTAAGTCAAATTACAGTTGCCCAGCACTCTCACTAGGTGATGTTTAGTGGATTTGACACCCGCTTCCCAAAGACCACCGAAATGTGGAGCATAGGCAGGTATAAAGTGGAAATTAATTCCATCCTGAGCCACGCTTTCAGCCAAGGAGCTACAGTTACGCCTGAGAAAATTAGAGAGTTCGTTATAGGCTCCTACGAATGATGTTCCATTATCGGAATATATATTAAGAGGCTTCCCTCTTCTAGACATGAATCTACGTAACGCCTGCAAATAATTATTACTCGTCAAATCGCCCACTAACTCTAAATGTATAGCTTTAGTCGTAAAGCATACAAAAACGACGATGTACACCTTCATCAATCGACATCCACGACCCTGACGACTAGCTGACATTATTGGACCCGCGTAATCAACGCCTACGTTTTGAAAGGGAAAATCTGCAGGTGATAATCTACTTGATGGCAAATTTCCCATCTGTGGTTGAATAGTTTCCCCTTTCAAACGTCGACAGCGCACGCATTGACGATAGCACGCTCTAGCTAAACTGCGCCCACCTAGCGGCCAATAGGTTTCTCTTATTGTAGCCAATAATAATTGTGGACCTGCATGCATCAATCTTCGATGCTCATGATTAAATAAAAGTTTTGTGAAGTGATGAGTGGACTGTAATAAAATAGGGTGCTTCTTTTCGAATGAATATTCTGAGTTGTGTAACCTGCCGCCTACACGAATAATTTTATTTTCATCTAAAAAAACATTATATTTTAATAAGCGATTTTTAAACGGCAATTTCTGATTATTTTGTAATAAATAATATTCACTAAAAGATTCCCTTTGAGCTTGTGTTATAATGAAGTTTAACGAATTTTGTAATTCGCGAGTAGAAAAACAATGACTGTTCTCGGACTGACGTCTACATAAATTAATAAATCGAAATACGTAACATATCGAGCGTTGAAGTCTAATCAAGTTTGAGAAACGTTGGAAATTGATACAGCTAACTTCCAATTGTGTGTTGCGATTAGTGTTGTGTAGACAAATATGTGTTTTGAGTTCAGGTAAAGATTGTATGTTTTGTTCAATGAAAGGCCATGACGTGCTGTCCTTTCGTAAGAAGGAAGGCCCAGACCACCACAAATTTAATGACTGCAGATTTGTGGCTTCAACCCCTCGTGAGATAAGATCCGCAGGATTATCATGTGAGGCGACATGCCTCCATGTGCACAAATCAGTAGTGTCTTGAATTTTCGATACGCGGTTGCGAACGAAGGTATTTAATTTTATGGGAAGCATTTTTAGCCAACCCAACACGACCATGGAGTCAGTCCAAAAAACTACATTCGAGACTGGTGTTCGGAGGGAACTAATGACCTTTTTGTACAAACGTGCGCCAATTACGGCAGCGCATAATTCCAGCCTAGGAATAGTAAGGGATTTGATGGGACTAACACGACTCTTGGCCATTAAAAGATGAACACCGACAGTGCCCTCCGCGTCACAACTACGCACATATAAACACGCACCATAAGCGCTTTCCGACGCATCGCAAAAAATGTGAAATTCTACCCGCTTGTACGCGTCAATAACAATGCGGCGGGATACAGCCAAATTGTTAAGCGCTGGCAAGGCTCGGAGCAGTGAAGACCAAGTGGCGTTGACTTCAGTGGTCAACCTTTGATCCCACGTAAGTTTCTCTAACCATAATCTTTGAAGTAGCATCTTCATACGGATAACACAAGGCGATAGTAATCCCAGTGGGTCAAATATTCGCGCAATGACGGATAAAATGTCACGTTTTGTATTTTCCACCATTTCAGGGATGTTTATTGGAAAACATAACGTATCTGTTTGTGTATGCCAGCTAAGTCCTAAAGTTTTGCTAACGCAGTTATCGCTTTCTATGCCTAGGTCTACAAGTGGTTGGTCAGATTGCGTCGAGACTAATGAGCACTCGTTGGACTTCCACTTCCGTAGCGGCATGCAAGCAGAAGCAAGAGCTTCAGTTACCTGCCGACGCAAACTGTCAGCTTCATTAAGTTGGTCCGCACCTGTCAAGAGGTCATCGACATAAAAGTCATGTAGAATGACCTCAGCGACTCTTTTATCCTCGCATTCGAGCCCGACTTGTTTTAAGCATCTTGTAGCTAAAAACGGTGCACTCGCTGTACCATAGGTCACGGTATTCAGTTTATACGTTTTTAGATAATCAGTTTCGGTATCGCGCCAAATAATTTTTAATAAATGCCTATCCTCTGGATGTATAGACACTTGTCTATACATCTTTTCTATATCAGCGGAAATAACATATTTGTACATGCGAAATCTGATTAAAATAGATGTTAAGTCATCTTGTACAGTAGGCCCTACCATTAGAATATCATTCAAAGATATTCCTGCAGTAGTGGGGGAACTAGCGTTAAAAACTACGCGTAATTTAGTAGTCGTACTACTTTCTCGTAGTACGCCATGATGAGGTATATAATACGAAATTTTATCTTCGTCCGCCTGGCATTCAGACATATGCCCTAAAGAGATATATTCCGACATAAACTCTTTGTACATTTTATCTCGCGAAATTTGGCCTTTGTTTCGTCGTTCTATTGATATAAAACATCGTTTTGCTCGTTGAAATGAATCGCCTAAAATATCAGGACATTCCTTTAAAGGTAATCTAACACAGAACCGACCATTTGATAAACGTGTCGTATTCGTAATAAAATGTTTTTCGCAACGTGATTCCTCAGTAGAATAAGTAGATGACTCATGCTGGCTTAATTCTTCGATTTGCCAAAACCGCGTTAATTGCGTTTGTAAATTATCCAGTTGTGAAGATTAATCACTCGCAATATTAGCGAAATTACATTTTAAAGGCTTATTAAATTTATTTTCGAAACCGATGTCAACTGGGCCACTAACTATCCAACCAAGTCTAGTTTCAAATATTAGAGTAGAACCTAGTACGATGCGTTCCGACCCTAATAAACTCCAAAATATGTCGGCACCTAAGATCATGTCTATCGGCGCAGGAGTATGGTAATAGGGATCCGCTAAAGCTATATCCGTCGGTATATTTAATTGAATTTGTTTACACGGCACATTGTCAGTAATCGTCGGCAAAACGAAACATACGATATTGTCGCAATAAGATTCGCGCAACGATTTTATGTGAACACGACACATTTTAGCTACCGGTGACAATAAACTGTTAATTCCTTGGATATAGTTATCAGTGTTCACAAATGGCAAATTTAATTTATTAAATAATGATTCCGTCATTATACAAGACGAGCTGCCTGAATCAAGTAGTGCGCGCGCAACGTGTTCCTTATTATGAATATCATAGCATCTAACTAATGCAGTCGATAATAAAATATCGCGCGAGGTAGGCGTGTGCGAATGCGCAGTGATATTTGCAGATAATGCGATCGAGCGGGTATGACCAAGCTCGGGGACTGCGCTGGCGCCGTTGTCAATGTTGTGTAGTGGGGGCGCACCAGCCCGGCCACTGTCGGCCGAGCGTTGTATTGTTTTGCTGGGCACGTTGCTTATTTGTTTTGTCTTATTCTGGTTGTGAATTAATGTATGATGCTTATAACTGCAAATTTTGCAACCAGATTTCTTACAGTTTTTAGGGTAGTGCCCGCGACGAAGACAATTGTAACAGACCTTTAAACTCGGCAAAATAGACATTCTTTCATCGACGCTTAATGCAAGGAACTGTGAGCAAGTGTTCAGATTATGATCACCGCTGCATTTAGGGCAACTAGAACCAGTTGAAGACGCGCTAGTGTTATCGCTCAATGACACCATGGATTTGAGTTTCGTGTTATAAGTGTGTTTTGTGAGAGTGTTCGGTTTTTTATTGTTGTACAACTGGGCGCGTTCCAACGTTTCAACAAAATCAGCCCGTTCATGCATGAACTCCATAAATTGACTAAAGAGAACTGATTTTGTTTTAGGTATTCGCTTTTTATAGCTTTCCCACTCGCGGAATGTTTTTGAGTCCAATTTCTGACTAAATAAGTGAATGAGTAACGTGTCCCAGCTGTCAACCGGTTCTCCCAACTTTTGACAGGCTCGTATGTGTTTGTTAATTTTGTCGATCATGTTACGTATCGCGACTGACGACTCCTTTTCTAATGATTCCATATCAAAAATAGCAGATACATGGTTTGAAAGTAATAAGCGTTTGTTATCAAACCGTCCACATAATAGGTCCCATGCCAGACTATAATTGTCAGCCGAAAAATCCACTGATTGAATAATTTCAGCAGCTGAACCCTTTAAAGATGTTTTTAAATAGTGGAATTTGTTAACGTCATCAATATCGTCATCATTGTGGATGAGACTAATGAAAGTGTCACGAAACGCGAGCCAATTATCGTATGAACCCGAAAATACTGGTAAATTTATAGTGGGCAATTGGGCGACCTTACGTTTACAACTGCTGTTAGTAGATTTAGCATCGTCATCACGATCTACCTTGCACATCAATAAAATATGCTTAGCTTGAGCTACTAATGCGTAATATTCGGATTCAACAGACGTTCGTTCATTTATTTCGACATCAAGGTTATCAGTGATACATTCTAATTGAGTTTGAACTTCGTTGAATTCGTCATAAAAACTCTCTAACTTGTCAAGACGCGCCTGCAATTCCAATACCTGACAGGGGTCCAGTTTTGAATCCGAAACCTGAGATAAATAGTTAGCAAAAATAGTTATCCTTGCTTTATAACTGCCTCGCTTCCTCTTCAGGTCCTTGATATCGGCCATTTTAAGAGGCGAGTGCCACAACCCTGTAAGTTTACAGTTTAAATATTAACAACGTATTTTATTAAATGTTGTATATACCTATTACGCTGTAAGTATCTTAGAATAAGTATTAATATGTAATAGGCTAAGAATTAATTAATATTGTACAGCTAGTGTTTGAGTGTATACAACGTTTACTATACCGATTAAAATTACTTACAATAAATAACGTCTTTAATTACCTATACAAATTTGTAAAGTTTAAACTAGTTAACTAATGTAACTTAGCGCTACTGTACTGTATGAACAAATACTTGTTAACTATTTATTATAAATAACTTTTACAAATAAGATTTATTAAATGTCTAGTAATTACTTTATACAGTGTTGTTACTTATACAATAAATGGTTTAATAGACACAGTAAGTAAAATTAGATAACACTACTGACCTTTACAATTTGAATTTTAACGGTGACCTGTTGAACTTATATTACCTTATAATTAAATCTATAGAGTGCTGGGTGAAAATTAAATGTATAAATTACTTGATTTATCCCTATGAGGCACTGATATTTAAATTATAACGTCCATAAAGACCAAATCACTTATCCACTCCACACGTTCAGGTAGATAATCCTCTTCACTGCCGATTTATTCTTTATATTATTAAACCACTTGTACTGGTATTAATAATAATTTATCCGGTTCGTAATGGACCATGTATAATTTTGTGGTAAATTTTAAAACTTTAAGAATCGGTCGAAGGAGTTTATAAAAATGAAACAGCAACGGTCACGGTTCAAAGTGTAATAAAATCAAATTTAAAAAGACAGTTACGCACTGAACAAAGCGCCTGACAAATAGTGATGGCACTTGTTCATAATGAGCATTCGACTATTCGACTAAGCTAAAACTTATGTGCTAATAAAATATAATGATAAAATACTAAAGGAGAGGCTGCAACATATATTCTGAAACAAGGAAGATATTTTGCGTTAATTTTGCCTATAGGTATGAAAGATGAAGACTGTACCGCCCTCACATCCACCACTGCAATTCATGTAAGCCAGGGACAGCAGTGTCACGCATTGTAATGACACTGAGCATTGATGCTCAGCGTGTCTCCGGGAATATCTAACTGGATATTAGCCCGCAACGAAATTATTCAGAAAGTTAAATTAATAGGAGGCGTTGGAAATCTATTATTGTCCACTTCCCTCTATGATAAAGCGGGTGACAAACAATGGACTAAAGAGGTAAAATAACCTCGCACCTTTTGCAGCCGGAGACGCCCGCTGTGAAGCACCACGGATTAATGTAGAAGGTATGCAAGATATAGCTTAGAAGAAAACTATACGTTTGTTTTTCACCATCAGCCATGTAAAGTTTATTGCTGAAAATAGATCCCCATACCTGTTTGAGGCGACCTGTATTCTGTATAATGTTGGGACCCAATATCAGACATAGAGCGACTTTTCTTCGGAACTACTTCAAGTACAAGAATACAAGGTATGTGTACACTGCATGCTATCCCAAACAAGCTCGATGTATCACTGGTAATGCGACACGGCCTCAAGAGGCTCCAACTCCGAGTGCAAAGTAAGAAAGTTCTCGACGGAAGTCGCCTCCGCTCCTCAATATCGCAGATTTCACGTCGAAACTGCGAAATGTAAGATTGAACGCGGTTCAACATAATACAGGGTGTACGTCGCTCCTTAAACTAGGACTGATGGTTGTGCTGGCAATTCTTGAAATGTCACAAAATTTAAGAAATACTGTCTACGAAAAAAATATTAAAAATGACTTTTGTTTACCTGTACGTCTGAAAACAAGAAAACCGCTCTCTTAAAAAGAATGTTTAAGAATAAATCGGTAATATTTTCTTAAACATTTACATTCGGTTTCTGCCAAATCTGTTATTCGATGGCTTTATTTAACTGTTATGGGTAATAAGTAATCCGAATTTGCCACAACATGTACAGTGCTAGGGAGCATAACAAATCATACGTATATATGTGTTAGGTGTGTTACTCACTTTTCGGCTAGAAATGTTCCCCTCACACTCTGTATAGTGCTAAACCCTTTGTCGCTCATAGTGTTTGAAGTTAGGTAATGTTCAAAGGAGCTGATGACGTCATATGTTGGTGTTTTTCTTTTTGAGAATTCGTGTTTGGCATGTTTTGAAATTTTGATGCTCGTTATGTTGGTGTTTTGAATTTGAACGTTTTTCTTTTGGTGTGCATGCACCTACAGAATAGTGGTAAGGTATGCGTTAATTTGACGAGATTCGTAGGCTCAGTTATATCATAGAACGCATATAGTTTTAGTAAAACATAATGATTCAGCAGATGACTTTTTGCTTTGATGAACATTCGGTTTGATCTTTTTTTTTTTTTTTTTTTTTTTTTTTATTGCATTGAATGGCGGGACGAGCATGCCGTTCGCCTGATGGTAAGCGATGCGACCGCTCATGAACAGTAGCAAAACCAAACAACACCTTGAATTACAAAGCAATGCTTGGCATTCCACTGCGCTCGCCATCCTGAGACACAAGATGTTAAGTCTCAATATGTCCAGTAGTTACTCTGGCTACAATGTCCTTCAATCCGAAACACAACAGTGCATTGAAACTGCTGTTTGACGGGAGAAATAGACATTGCGGTGGTCTACCGATGATTGTCGTATATTTGTGGGAAGTCGGCTTAATATTATTGACAAAATATATTATTGATTACGCCTGCTTTCCTGCATGACGTCGAATCTTTCAGAAAATAGACAGAACATACTGGTTCGAAAATATATATATCGAGTGGAATGGGCGACTTGCAATAACATCCTCTGTGCGTTTTCATTAGATCAAAGATGAGTAAAGTTGCATTACAACATGGAAATTAATCAAACATACGACTGAAACCTTAAGACTGAAGATTAGTGTTTACAAGATAACACACAAATTCAATTAGAAATAACAGTAACGAAGAGCACATCAAATCTATAACGAGCATTACAGGGCACGTTCAGCGATGCTTTAAATTGAAATCACTAAAGGAATACTCTGTACACTCAGCTGTACAATATCCTAATTGTACATGAAACTTGAGTTCGCAACGCAGGTATTCGGTAATGAAATCCAGCCGCATCCGACACTGGGAACAGATGATTAAGCTCATTGTTTTGCACGTCTTGTCAATGTTGCTCGTATTGTGGTTTGATTACGCAGCGCCCTCGGTACACAATTTCATGTCGATGTGCATTTCTGTGCAGCGCATAATAATATTTCATCAGTCACTCCTTGAATATAATTAGGATAAAATATTAAAACGGTTGATATACCTACCAGCACGGGTGCAGAATCGCTTTTTAAAAATATTCTATCGACTATACATATATAATACCAGGGTAATGTAGAATTCTACTGGTGAAAGAAATGTTCTTATCGGTCCAGTGGTTTTAGAGCCTATTTAATGCAAACACACGATAAAATCTATCCTCTTTATAAAAGATTTTTATCTATCTTTAAAAATTAGTTAAGAAACTAGTTTTTAATGAGCACGAAAAAATTTGGAAGTTTTGTTTTTATTTGTAGAATTCTTGCAGTATCTGCTCGATTCGTTTAGCAGCTATACCTATATATAGCGAGTTGGCTGTCTACACACATATATAATATTTTTCATGTGATACGAAAAAAAGATATTTCGTGCGATTTTTTATAGATTAGCAAAATTATACTGAATATATTTAGATATTTCTAAAAGCATTGACATCAGACATAAGTATAATTATAAGCCAAATCATATTTACGTCTGTTCCTTAAGAAACAGAGTATCCCAAACATCCTTTCACCAACTACACTCTTATTATTAAAAACTGTGTTTATAAACTTGAATTGCAATATAATATCATGCCAAGGTGAATTCCATTTATAATGCTAATGGATAAATGGATGTGAGTAGAGCGACAACACTGCACCATGCCGTAAGTGGATTAGACAGGTAACAGAGTATTACAATACAATTTTCCGCACGGTTGGGAGCACCATGCAGACGGGCTGCGTATTTTTAAAACACCATACGTGGTTATAAGCTCCTTTTCTTTAAATCGCTTAGTAAGGACCCTGTGATTTGTAAAAAGGAAATTTGTAGCGCCTGAATGATTTTTTGGTATAATGCAGCTGTTCGTATTCTGGTTGTGTTAATTAGGATAACTTACTAAGATTTTGAAGTCTTACGGCGATAACGCGACGAATCTTAATCTGGGAAGTTTGATCTGAAGCCCTGGTTAAACAAAAATACTGTTTGTATATTGTTTGATAAATGGAATATTGACTGAAAGAAATGCAAGAAAAAAGTGTTGGTAAGTAGAAATTACCTAACTACAATATTTGTAGTTGGAACTAAACACCGGGTATTTTATCGTTATTTAATAAAATATGAAGGCAATGAAAACGTCTATAAATACATGAAAAGTTTAACAACAAACTAAAGAAGAAGTTATAAAAGAGACAATAAATTGTTTTAATAAATAAAGTGGAATGTTTGATCAAATAAAAGTAAACATTAATACAATTAAAGTAAACATTTACAGTACACACAAAAAGGTTGAAGCAACAAAGTTTTCTAAATAAATAATAACATTACTATTGAGATAGATGTAGATTATAGAAGTGCAGATCCGACGATTAATAATAGGATAACTGGCTGAATTTATAAAAAAAGATGCTTAAAACGGATACTGTCTCGGTGGCGCAGTTGTAATTGCAAAAACCGAAGTCAATCAAAATTACGATATTCTTTATTCAAATAGCCTTTCACAAGATCTTTTGAATCGTTCATTTCTGCTACCACTGCTTCGGAACATTGTAGCTGTGAAGAAGATGCGGCACAAGTAAGTAAGTCCTCGGTTCCAATACCGGGTCGGGCAAAGTGATATTGAATTTTGTTTTATTATGTCAGCCCCGAGTCAGGAATTTGTGCCCAATATCACGATAGACTTGCCACATACGGACGGAACCCACAAGACGAAATGTGGGTGTACTGGTAACATCTCCCTTTGCATTTCGTTACCCATAGCATACAATTACTCAATGCATTTCGTCACACATTGCATACAATTACTCAATGCAGGCCGGCACCCATAGCATGATTCTACTCATTGTATACCTTTACCTATTCCGTGCCACAAACCATTACTGAGTGTGCGCTCAGCTTTACAAAACAAAAGCGAGCGGCGTTGGTGAATGCGCGGCGGCAGTCAACGCACACTAATGTATTTTATAAATAAATCCTCGCGGTTTGCGGTTTCATTTATATTGGTATAATTAAAAAACAATGAATTTAATTGCCTTGCGCTTCTGGAGAGCTCTGGTGGCGTAATTTATATAAACTGTTGCCTTTTTGCGTGAAAACACCAGTTTTCATAGTGATTGTGTCGCGTGGCTTGAATTTTTAATGTAGATACAAATTAACTATCACGGATTTTATTGGTGCGATCTGTGGTTAAGTGACTGGTGGGGATGTACATCAAGTTTGATGATTTACTGAGCAGGTTTGTTGTGTAAGATTGGATGATCGTAAAGTTTAGATTGGGAGAAGACGTGCAGTAAGAGATAAAAAATTATGTATAATTCAATACTTTATTATAAACACCGACGCTCAACGAAGTCTGCAGTTGCTGAACACATAGAAGAAGGCTCCAAGCATTACCTTCGCTTTGACCAGCCCCAAGTCGCCAAAGAACACCGTTTCCTGCCCAGGAGGTTTCGCGAGGCTATTGAAAAACATCCAAATTTCAATAGAGAAGATGGCTTGAAGCTTGCACAAGCATGGGATCCAATTCTACATTTAATTAAATCGGAACCCAAAAGACCAACTGCCAGACCTCAAGACACTGTGAGCTTTTTCGTAGATCGGAACGCTAAAACCAATAAACTTTTTCAATTAACTTTTTAATTTAATAATTTTAAAATAAGGGTAGTTGAATTATAACAGTCACAGAGCGGACGACCAATACCTCAGTCCACCCCGTGACCACGAAATCTGTAAAGTAATCGAAACGTCGGGAAGTCAAAAATGTAAAATTAAACCAAATTCACGATAAAATCCGTAAATAATAGTTTTATTTCAATGAGTTACATTCGCGTAAATCTAAGAAACTATTATAACTATAGTTACGTTTTTCCAAGCTTTGCTACTAATATAATGTGATTAATAAGCGTTTTTTAAAAACAACAATTTCAATATACTTTTTTTTTACTTCTCATAGATTTATTTTACTATTTATTTTGTACGTTACTTCTTTAAAACAAAAATAAAAGATCATTAATATCTCGTATGTAGTGCGTAGACGATTGCGTAGACCGCCTACGACGGCTACATCGACTACGAAATAATTGTAATGCTTGTATATAGTGTAAAAGTTATTTTAAGAGTTGAACAACCTTATTATAATATTTTGATCATTCACCCAACAGTCACATACAGAGTCCTGACTCCACATTAAGATCAACGAAGTCTTCGGTCGTAGGTATCAGATACTAGGAGAGACTTTTTGTTCTCAAAAACACCTAGATCCGAAATAAATATTTGTGGGTCGTACAAACATTTGCTTCAGTGCGGGGATCAAACCTGTAGTCTCTCGTTTAAGAGCCGGCCTATAACCAACTGGGCCACGGAGGCTTATACACATTAAGATTTAAAAAAAACACCTAATCCATAAATAGTGTATTCTATAATTACGGAGTCATGGGTTTACCAGTGAATTATTTATTGATACCACTTGTATATATTATCTTTATGAGCTCATATATGCCCCACTGCCGGGCAAGGGTCTCCTCTACAATCGAGTGTACGATTGAGATAGGTTAGGCCATATAGTCTACCACGCTGGGGCCTGGCCTAGTACGGGTTGACGGACTTACATACTTTGGAAATTAAAATAATATCGTAAATAAAATAGAAAAGTCTTATCATAATAATATATATATGAATAATAATAAACAATTAAAATGTATTGTAGTGAGTTTATTATACCATAATATTATGGTATAATACATTTTGTCTTTGTCTTTTGCGAGACAAAATAGTTTAGCGGTGCTTGCTTTGGGGGCATTGCCGTGCCCCCAGATCATAAATTTATTTATGGGGGGTTGAAAATGGTCTGAATTGCTTCGAAAAAAGGATGGTACGACAGTGCCGCTTTTTAGCTCGACATAATTGCTGCTGGCCAAGTCGATCTAGTTATTTAAAACGTAAAGAATTTTTAATATTGATATGATAATAACTTACGTAATATCTTTATACAGAAGGTCCCTTGTGCAAGGACTAAATAAATTAATCGACTTGGTATTATATGGATCTCACATTTTTGCGGTAGTAAAACTGAGCTGCGAGACTTGGATTTTTTTTACAGGATATCCCATTACAAGGTGGAAAAAAGAACTAGTTAAAGTTGCAGGAAGTGGTAAGTTGATTAAAGTTTCGAACAGTTCAATCCAGTTACTAAAGACATAGTGGAAGAAAGCCGTTATTTCTTACCAGACGATTTTGAATTGATATTTTATCATTCAAAATTGTGTCACTAGTTTCAAATATTAATTACGAATTAATTTAGACGTAGACTTGTTTGCTTTCATTGTATAATAATGATAGTTGCGACGTCTCTAGAATATTCGTGAAATATGAATTGAGTAAAATTATCTCGGGAGAGGTCTGTATTCACTCAGAGGTCTGCGATGCTGAAATTATTGAAAACTTGGAGGAATAAAACCATTGTGATCGGGTTATTTTGATCTAATATGTAATAGTATTATTACATTCGAATTGAAAAAATATGATGTGTTGGATAGCCCATTAACCAAGGAAAGCTAAAGCCTATATAACATCTCGCTATTATTAATAGGAGCGAAACATTAACGGAGATATGTTGCATAAATGTTTTTGTAAGTTATGTTTGTTTAAAAAAGATCATTTACAACACGTTCTTCTGTCTATATTAGCTTAGGTTTAGAATGGTGTACTCGTCAAAATATTACTAAAATAGATGTTAGGTAAAGTTAATTTGTCCTAGTATTATACCTTACCTTCATTTATTTAATACAGATGAAATACCTATAATATGGCACGTTAATGCCAGTACAAAACAACTCAATGTAAACATGATTTAATCGAACTCATGTAAAATTATGCGCTGTTTTGTTTAATTTTAATTCAATATTGGTTATTACAGAAAATTTAAATTTACAAAGCAAATTGAATGTTAAACCTTGTAATGCGTAAATCCGAATTGTTTGGTCGGACATTGTCATAATCCCATTATGGAGATATCTCCATGTTTGACATGGAAAAACGGCGGCGACAACTTAATATGATTCAATGAAGTGGCAAGAAGTAGATGGATGTGGGCTGCTTTTTAAAAGTTGCTGTGTGTGTGTGTGTTGCTTATAATATCTTTTCAAACTCTGGTATTTCCTCCTTCATGCGTCGGTCGTCTTAATTCTGATGGTCGTGCCTATCGATGTTGATCTTATAGGGGGTGAGGCTATCGCCATATCAGGCAAAAATTCCTGACTCCAGGCTGATAATGAATCTATTATATATATAAAAATGAAACCCGTTTCGCGTTGTCACGGCATCACGTGTGAACGGCTGAACCGATTTCGATAATTCTTTTTTTAAAATGTTTGTGGAAGTCCAAGGATGGTTTTTACGGCGAGAAAAACCCTTTTCTTTACCCCATACAAACGTTTTCTAACTAAAACGTTGAGTCAGTTTGAGCTTTATTGCTATTTTATAAAGTTCATATTAAATTACAAGCACTCACTGTTGTTTAAACAATGTAGGTATGTTCCTAACGTCAAAGAGTCAATTTCCACTTTATTACCGCTATACAAAATTCAAATTCAATCATATCTATCAAAACAATGTGCGTGATTTTCCCATACAATATGTTCATGGGTTTGTAACTGTCAAACATTTAATTTTCACCCTGTCGATATGGTAAACTCTGCCCTCAAATTAAAGAACATATTTAAATAAAGGTTTCGAATCGAAAACATATATCCACAATATTCGATTAATGGCGTATTTTAGATTTTAAAGAAGTAAAATATTGACAGTAGTGAAAATGGATTGACATTTTAATTGATTTTAATTGTTTATGCATGCGTTCAGAAATTTATTTTGTATAAACTAAGGAGAATATATCTAGCTACATTAATATAGGACAATGAAATAAATAATGTTCACACGTAAAGGTGGATTTACATGTTGGCTGAGGCTGGTTCAACGTCTACCAACTCCAAGCTATTAACTATGAAAAACATAAGGCCAGCCGAGCCAAACACTCCGTTTACACGCTGGCGTTGGTGGAGGCTGGCCGAGGTTGGCCAAGCGTGTAAATGCAGCATAAGAAGTTATACTTACTCCTTTTCAAGATCGAATGTCATTTTTATCACGAATTTTTACAGTGGCCTTTCCTTCGCTCTCAGACTAAATACTCTCTAGACGTAGCCATGCCGTGGCCGCACAAGAGACAGATATATAATTCTTCAGTGTGGCCATGTTGGGAAAAATTCCTACTTTTGGTTGGTACTAACACAGGCCAACATAAGCGTTGCCAACCGTACGATTTAAATCGTATTTATTCGTATATCATATTTATTATTAAATGATAATGAGTTTATGATTATTTTTTACTTTTTAGTTCGATCTTATATGAAAGCTTGTTTTTTTTAGTTTTTAAACTATAATTTAATTGCTTGCACTAAAACATCTATCTTCGGCTGTCTTATCAAAGAAAGACAACTGCGCGCAAATTACCAATTATATAGGTAATATTTTTTCAACAATAATATTTTGTTTATTATTCTGGATAAAATATAAAATAATATCATATACTTTTTAAATTATTGCGTCGTCATCAGTCCTGGATACGTATGCAAAATTTCAAGTCAATCCGACGTTTTGAAGTGCTCGAAAATCGACTTCACAGATTCTGTTACATACATATAGGCGAAGTTAATAAAACGGTGTTAAAAATAATTAATGATCAACTACTTACATGAACATATTTTATTGGGACTGCTTTTAGTTTTACTATAACATTCTTCTTTTTATAATGAAAGGAATCAATCTCGAAATGTATTGAGCAAATTTTAAAATTATTTGTTGGTTGCCAATTTTGGTGTCCATTAGCTTCCACCCATTTAATTCTAATTACTGTTAGTAGGAAACCTAAAATAAGAAGTAATTTTATTTTTTTACGTATGAATAACGCTATATATGCAAGGAATAATATGAAAGTATTATCTAGGGTAAACCAATTTTCATAACAAGGTAACACTAAACTTTTAAGAAATTAAGGTTATTTAATATTATTTGTAGAATTTCTTAATGTAATCGATATTTCTCTAAGTAAAACAATTTGTATTGATATTAAAATACAACATTATTTACCAATAAACGACAAAATAATTATAATGTATCATAAATGAGTAACTTACGAGTGAAATGTTATTCCACAAATTTTTCGTTCACTGCGGCTTTTGCAGCCTAAAATACTACAACCCACCATTGCATATACACTATAGTCACTAATATTTGTATAAATTGCTGCTTTACACTATCCAAAACTATTAAAATATCGGAAAAACTGATGGACGTATATTTGTTTGACAAACTGCGCTTATTGACAAATAAAAAAACCGGCCACGGTGACAAGGACAAAGAAAAAAACTCTCTGTCTCTTTTACGCACACTAATTTTTAACTTGCGGTCTCACTCTTATTTCTCACGTTCCAGTTATGGCTACGTCTAGAGAGTATTTAGTCTGAGCCTTCGCTATAATTCACTGATAGAAATGTACATCGTATCGGAGTGAGATCGGTTATATTATACCTAAAGGGGGTAAAGAAGGGTTGAAATGTTATATCTAAGAAAATCGAAACCACTGAAGTTATGTCTATAAAAAAATATATTTCAACTCTTTATTACTAACAAAAAGTAATGGCGTGCAATATTTTTTGGAAAAACAGCATTTTGGTGCTGAAATAAGGGAAGGAATATTGGATAGACAATAAAAAACGATAAAGTTTTTAATGTCAAAAATTCATAAGGCAATCTTTATATGTATATGTATATGTATATGGATGTATATGGAGAGAAGGGACATAAAGTAAAATAGAATGGAAGGTACGGGAGAGGGCTGGGACAGCTGTCAAATTTGTTAGGACGAAATGTAAATGCACGCTATAAAACGGGATGGATAATAAAGAGAAGGGACGGTACAGACTGGGAAGAGACTGAACAGGCGGATGAGACGGGATTGAGCCAGACAGTAGGATAGCTAAGTCAAGTTTAGGTATACAAGAGTTTATACGAAAAACAACATGTATTTGGTGTGGAGTGGAATCAAAAAATATATGCACCCAGGCGAAGCTGGGTCGAGCCGCTAGTAGAAAAATAAAATATTACTTTGCTCGACTCGGGATTCGAACCCGAAAGACCTCAGCTTTATAACCGTACCGTAGTACAACTGCCGAGTTTATATTATGCGTATTTGTAATGTATTTCTGAAACCAGCTATAGAATTTAAAATGTTTGTTATATGAATTGTTTCTACTCGTATAGATGTTGTATTATATATCTTTCAGTGATTAACAACAGCTAAATATTTATCAACCCGTCAGCGTCCGAAAAGTTAATAAAACAACTAGAGGGCTCACCATTCGCGGTCCATTGTGATCTGTTTAATAAACAGGCCGGCGCGACAATGCTAACGAGATCAAAGTATTTAGGAAGGACGCCTAAATTAATACTAATCTCATTACGTCGTTATTTCATTTTATATAAATTAAATTTTCATAAGTTTAGCACAATAATGAAAGGGGTTATGGTATTAAATTGTTTACGTGTTGGGAACAAAGGAACGTAAGCATTGGTCACTTTAATTTGCTATTTTATGCTCGTTACTTGTGAGTCGTTAAGTTTCTGCCCATCAACATGATTATACCATGACCGTACTATGAATGTAATACATGCATACATATATAAACTCACGCCTTTTGTCCAGAAGGGGTAAGCAGAGGTGCCAGTATATCCACATTTTGCCTGTATGTTCCGTCCCTCGATGTGATAGGGGCGAGCCTATCGTCATATCGTGTACTTTCTGACAACGGGTTGATAGTGAATAGAAAATTTAATATAACTGCCCGACCCGCGTTTCAAACCCGAGACCCCGGCTTTGCAATCTTGCCGTAGTACAACAACGTCAACGAGGCAGTATCTGTTTTAGGTTTTTTTATTGGAATGAGAATGTAGAAAGCTGCGCAACTAAATACGTTGTTCTGTAGTGTCTGTAGTACACAGCTAACTTATCAATTAGCGGCTACGGCACAAAATCTATCATGCATACAAAGCTAAAATAAAAACTAAAATAAAAATATACGAGACCTGTTGACAATTCTCTTTTATTCTCAATTTTACTGGTGGTAGGTCTCTCATATGTGAGAGGCCATCTGGGTAGGTACCACCGCAATGTCAATTTCTCCCGTGAAACAACACTGCTTAAATCCACTGTTGTGTTTCGGATTGAAGGACATTGTAGCCAGAGCAACTACTGGACATATTGAGACTTAACATCTTATGTCTCAGGATGGCGAGCGCAGTGGAATATTGCTACTGTTCATGAGCGGTCGTATCGCTTACCATCAGGCGAACGGCTTGCTCGTCTCGCCATTCAATGCAATAAAAAAAAAAAAAATTCAAAGTATATCAAACTAAACACATTTCAGAGCGAAATGTTAACAATAAAATTCGTAAGTCGTTTAATTGTATTTTCCAGACAATATGAGAGGCGATATAAAGCAGCTGCATAAATATAGTACAAACGCCGCGTTTCTTTATAGTGCCTGTAAGTCCGGAGCGAATGCTGTGCTAGGGACTTTACTGACTTAATTAGGATCACAGGTTTCAATCCAAGATATTTATAGGTTTTATTTATACGTTTTTACTAAAATGTAAAGGTATAATATGAAATTCGACATCCACAAGGACAATATGGTATTATGTATATGGTCTATGGTCTATAGGCTAAATATTACATGGGTCATATCCTATGATCATGAATTCATATTATGAATTGTATCAACCCATATACCTCCCACTGCAGGCCACGGGCCTCTTCTTCAATGGAGAGTACGGTTGAGATTTGTTGGACCGTATAGTCCACCACGCTGGCCTAGTGCAGGCTGTCCGACTTTACGTAACATATACATTCTTATAAATAGCTATGGTATGCAGGTTTCGTCACAATGTTTTATTTCACTGTTTAAGTGTGTGGTGATTAACTATTAAAACATGACTCCGAAAATTCAGAGATGTGCCCTGAGATTCGAACCTGCGACCAACGTGGATATGTTGGCATCACATCTGTCCGTTTATCAACGAACCACCACGCCATATTATTATTATTTTGAACCATTATTATTTATTATAAACATTGCTTGATTTTTAAACTGAAAGTGTACTCCGATGATGCAGCGACGGAAAAATATTTAGTTTTCAATATCCAACCTCTTTGAAGAACGATCGTTTCTCCTTTTAGTTCACTTAGATCCACTGAATAGTCTCTGCAACTCTTTAATTTACTCGATGGAGTTTGTAAAACTTTCCCTTGTAATTACAATGTTCTCGTCTGTAAGGCGTTGATTATTCAGACTTTTCTTTGATATAATTGCTGCTTTTTGTAGCGTAGGAGGCAAAGATACAACTAGCTTATCTAATAGGAATTGACCGTGGCTCGGTAGAAATCACCCAGAATACGAGTATACGGTTTTGCTTTGCCGATGTTTGAGTACGAATCGTAGAAGGGTAGACAAAGCCGAATTTACAATCCATAAATGACGTTTGCGGTTTTTAAATATTTATTTCGGGTCTAGGTATTGTGGAACAGAAAATGAGAGTCAATGTCAATACAGAATGTTTGATTATACGACGCACTTATTTTCAAAATTATATTTTCAAATGATAGTTCAAAGTGGTTTATTACCGGCTATAATAATCCTTGTTTCCCGCTAGACTTAATTCTCATGACCGTTTAAATACATAATACTTTTGCGCCAATTGTCAACCTGTTGTCTTCACGAACTACAAACCTTTACCAATTATTATTATCTGCATCATAATCCGAACTCCAGCACAACTGGCGCACATTTAACGGTCAATACGAAGTAGTATTCAGGATTGCAAATCGTTATCGCATCGTTTACGTCCACACAAACTGTCGTCGGAATGGCCATCGCCAGTTTTATTGTCGATCATATTCTCCGAATGCGGTCCTAGCTCGCGTACAATTCACGATGGGATAGTGGGTAAAATATTGCGTCAGCCATTATGTTAAGTAATAGGGATGTAACTTTTTTGTGGCGCACTTACTTTATTTATGTCGATTATTGCATCGATTAGTTAATCAAACGTTGGGAATTCGAAACGAAAGAACGACGAGATGATGATCACGGATTTGGTATCATTGTACTCTGTTATAGCAACACTATGACAGTTGTCAAAATGTCCTAGTCATGTCATGTTGTCTGTGTCTTACAATAATTATTAAATGTTGAACCAAGTAACTAAATCGTCTTATTTAAACAACTATAAACAATACAACTCATCTCTTGTTTTTAAAAGTTACATACATGTATATGTCGTGGAAAAACAATAATATCTCATTTTTTTAATAAAGTTGCTGATTTGATTATAGTGGTAACGGGTAAACGCGGTGACGTCATTTGTTTTTGAAGTCACATGGACAGAGTCGTTTTGGAAAGTGGGGGACTGTGTAACGAGCACTTTCGTTTAAGAAACCGACCAGTCCACACCTCCAAGGCGAAACTGTCGGTTTACCTACGTAGTACGTATACCTAATTGCAGTGGATTGTGATTTGCTATAATAAATCTTTGGTTATATCTACACCAAGTTTATTTTTGATACCTAATACCTACAACTTTGTGATGGATCCTGTACCACCGAACGTGGACAAAGACACCTCTAGCGCTCAGCCATCCCTGTCGCCGACATATATTTAAAGAGAAAGTATTAGAGGATTTTGGTTTTTCAATATTTGTTACTTGCTTAAATTATAAATGTGTGTTACTTAGTCCACTCATATTCATACGTTCTGATTCAGTCCCAGACTTTTCGGAGTCATGTGTGTATTGATAATCAATCACCACGCACTATAACGGTGAAGAAAAATGGTGCATACTATAGGGATATGTAAGAATTTCTATGGTTTGCAAAGTGCGCAAAATTGCAATAGGTTAGCGTGGTGGACTAAAGGGCTTAACCCCTCTCAAACGTGCTTTCGATTGAAAAGGAGGCCCGAGGCCCTACAGTGGGAGGTATATGGGCTGAAAAATATACATAGTCCAAGTCCTAACTCAATTGTTGAAAAAGTTTACCCTGCATAGACGGCCAGCTATTAAATGATGATTATTATCAATAATTCTACAACATCTACAATTTTAATATGGACTGTACTGTGTGTGAATATCACATTTCGGAGGCGTAGTTGTGCTACGGTACGGTTACAAGCTGAGGTCTCGGGTTCGAATTCCGGGTCGGACAAAGTGATATTGGATTTTTATATTGATTAACAGCCTTGAGTCAGGAATTTGTGCCCAATATGAATAGACTCACCCCCTATCAGATTGTGGGATGAAACATATCAGGTGAAACATGGTACCCTGGCACCTCTGCCTACCCCTTTTTGGAAAAGGCGTGAGATTATTTTTGTATGTAATAATGTCACATAGAGGGAATTATAATGTTTAAAAATGTTAGGTGTGAAAATCCGTAAAAGTTCATAAAGCATAATTGGTGATGACGGGCCAAACTTTCAAATTTAGTTGAAAATATTTGTTTGTTGTAGCCAACTATACTAGTTAAAGTTTCAACGCTGTGGGTAGGTGCCAAAAAGTACAAAACTTTCACGCTAACACAGAGTAGATGAGTGCATATATTTTTTATCATTCCTCACTTTTAATTCCTAAATTAGAGGTTTGGAATTGATAATATCTTGAAAAGTATGTCGCCCATTGTCAAACAAACACCCATGGCAGATTTGAAATCATGAGATTGAACATCAAATTTTTAGGATTTGAACAGATGAGTTGTTTGGGGTTGGTATTTTGGACTCTAAATCAATACCCTTTGGGTTTGATTGGTTTGCTCCGTATCACACTGAGAGAAAGGAACACTCGATATACATTTGACACTCGACTCAAATCTGCCTAACCCGTCAGATATATAGGTATATGTTTATGGTTTTTTTTTATTGCTGTGAATGACGACACGAGCATGGCGTTCGCCTGATGGTAAGCGATACGACCGCTCATGAACAGAAGCAGAACCAAACAACACCTTGAATTACAAAGCAATGCTTGGCATTCCACTGCGCTCGCCATCCTGAGACATAAGATGTTAAGTCTCAATATGTCCAGTAGTTACTCCGGCTACAATGTCATTCAATCCGAAACACAACTGTGCATTTAAACTGCTGTTTGACGATTTGATGCATCCACGAACATCAAAGGAAAAATAATATTTTTTGTTCATGCTATACCACCAACCACGCGTAGACTAATGAAGCCCGCAGCGCCGCGAAAACCACGATCAAATTCAATTTTTTATTACCAGCAACACTAAAATAAAACATTCACGCGGCACCGTATGCACCGCGATAGGACATGTGCGGTCTCATATTAACAAAAATGAGCTACACGCAAAATACAGGCGATATTTACAATGGCCATTACAGCCGGTTTATGCGACGCAAATGCAAGTTTGTGTAATCTGTGATATTTTTTACGAGCGTTTTAAGTAATGTGCTGCGCTCAGGTATAAATCACGGCTACAATAGTTGCACGATTTGCATAAAAAGCCACTTTGTATCCGAAATTGTTGTCATTTTAATTTAATATTAAATGTGTGCCGGTTAATTTATATTTGAGTGCGAGTCCGGTAGAAATTGCTTTGCCGGCGCCCACCGGACACCGATACGGTTTAATTTGATCACGTTTCAAAGCTTTACATTTTTTCCCACGCATAATCGTTGATTTAATTATTTGTCGGCTGTTTCCAATTTAATTACGCTCGCTTTGTTAACATGTTTTGATATGCGCAATGAGATATTGAACTCTCGCAAATATTGCAATGTTTTTTTTACACATTTATTGTGTGAAAACTGCTTTTAATTTTATCGGGTTTGAATAAAATGTTGAGTAATTTTGGTTCGGTATTTGTCTTATTTTAGGAAATATAGTTTACAAATTATTTTTCAACACTGTATATGCATAATATATTGTCTGTGAAATGGTTTATCATTACAGTGGTTTGTCAAAACAACAACAGTGCTAATTGGTCCGACCGACTGGGGTGATATTCCTGACTCGTAGGGCGGTGAGATTTTTGAAGTTTCCATAGCTTGTGGTAACATAAAAATGTACCTAACCACGATGGTGCAGAACTCATGAAATCAGACACATGAAATCAGACACATGAAACAATGTCGTGCTCAACTTGTGTCTTCGATTTTAAATAAAAAATCTATATTTCATAACATTCTACTTAGACATTAAATAAGTACTTAAATTAAACTCCAGATCTATCAATATTAATATCTCACACCAAAATTATCACCCCAACATAACACTCCAATATAACGGTTCACATTTAGTCATAGCAAAAATGGGCTTGTAACATCTTATCTACAAGAGAACGAGCCTGCTCGAGGGCGTATTACCCGGCAAAATGCTATCGAGCGTAATGAAGGTATACTTAATATGGTAGCGAAAGACGGCTCCAATTAACAGCACTACCCCTATTAGCCGGCTAACATGCTTTACCGGCAATAACTGGCTGTAACCTGCCCCGCGCCGCGACGAGCCTAATCCGGACAAATGACATGCGAAAGATAATATTCCTTGATTGGTACGACAAATTGAATCTTATTTATTTAAGTGGTGGCTGATTTTTATAGTTTTCATAGTGATATACGAAGAAAGTAAGGATATATGGTAATAAAAAAGCAAGGACGTAAATTCGCTTAATGCTCAACTTTTAAAATGTTATTAAAGAAATATTTGGGAAGGAATTAGTGGGAGGAGAATTTCTTTTTAGTAATGAACCTCAATAAAATACATGAAAAACTAAAGGGGAGGGAAAATGAATTACAAAATAATACTACGTTTTGTTTTAAGCGAGCTCCTAAAACTTTCGTCCAATTAGTATACAGAATTCATCTAGTTCATACCCCGGCAACAACAGAAGCAGTCATAACGATATAACTTGAGAGGACTTAAGTTATTAGTGAGGAGGCCCAACTTGGTGGAGTAGGTAATGCCCACGCAAACTTTAAACTTATGATGGATGTGTTGTCTCTTATTAAGGTCCAGTTTATGCATCCATCTGTGTGATTGCTTATTTATAACCTAATTATCAAATAAATCTAGATTTTCTTCAATTAATAAGGTTACAGAGTAGTAGTAGTTATTTCACATCGGTTTTCCAAGGACGAACTGCTTTATTTCCGATGTAATAAAATTAGCAGCATTATAAAAAGTCCTGCTTGAAGCATCGTGGTGGACGCCACGATGGCATACCACAAGCCATACTATACTAGACTGTAAAGTTATATTAAAATACGTTCAATAATTATTGCATCAAAGCGTATCAAAAATCAATGCTTACACATTCACAATACAATATGAGTAGACACACACTGCCTTTTTTGCTTTCGGGATGAGAAATATTTCAACTCTTTTTTTTCTCCGGAAAACAAATCAAATAAGTCTGATCCCAAGTCTTTCAGAAACTGTAATATATGCACGATATGTTACAGCAATTTCTCTGAAAGTTAAGTAAAACTTGGGTTGAAGTATTAATTCGACGTTCATAAGGCTTAGTGTGGAAGTTAAATCGATCGTGAACGGATGTGCTCGGCCGATCACGTGTGTTACCATGACGAGAATAGATTATTAGTCGATGGTTCTAGTTATATTTTCTCTTGTTTCATACTTGCGTGTAATAGTAATAATTTTTTTGGACTATTTAGTTAGATTCAGCCCCTAGATTGATTCCCTAGTTAGTAATTTATTATATAATTTATTTTTTAAATGCTTTTTCTTCCGTTTCGGTAGCTCTTTGAGTCAGCTCTAATCTCATGTCTTTCCCACCTGGCGAAAGTCTCAGTATGATAACGGTTGTTCTCTATTTGATTATTATTTAAATAGAGAAAGAGATACACATAATTAGAAACAAAATATATTAAGGTGTTTTAAATGGTATTCTTTTTTTTAGGCAACAACGAAGCAACTGATCGACATTGAGTTAACTTATGAGTGGATGTAAATGTAAAACGTGTGAATTCTGCTGCTTTTTATTCCAAGAAATCGAATTTCTTATTAATGATAGAGTACAGAAATTTTACGGACTAATTCTCAACAAAATATAGTCAAGAATAAACAAAATAATATCGTTGAGTCTTCGGAACAAGGTCAAGAAATTTCGTTTGATCGGCTATACTTCGTGGAATTGTAACCAGAGATTTTCTCTCCAGGTACCTAACGAAAATAACTGAAACGAAAGTATTAACACAACTTCTAACAACATCAAACAACTTTAATCCATAAGACTCGCCGACGTAGTTCTTTTGAAGATAAATGGAATGGGAGAACAATTCTCGAATTATGGAATTGTGCTACATTATCTTTATGTATTTCGCGTTACAAAGGGTTCAGTGAAGTTGACACTTGATGTCCTTCACTGCTTAAGGGCGTATGGTATATTCAAACTCAGAGAATATAGCTATAATACGACGGGCGTTATAAATCGGTCAATAGTATCATGATCCTTAAAATATTTGGAGCGCTTATATGTTGATTTGTAGGGCATTTAACTGCAGTATGGAGGCTTTTAGAATGTATTAGTTTTGGTTTAGAATCATAAAAAATATGTTTGGAATGCCAAGCATTGCTTTGTAATCAATGGTGTTGTTTGGTTTTATACAGTCCATGAGCGGTCGTGTCGCTTAACATGGAATACTCGTCTCACGTTAAATTGCAATAAAAAAATCTGATGTAATAATGAATACAAACTGAAATATCTTCTATACTGCATAATTTATTAGGTAAATCATCTCGTCAGAGTAATTTCAATTAGCATCTAAATCAAATAAAACATTGCGACCTGACGTCCGCCATATTGAATTTAGAGTGACGTCACTAAGCCAGTGATGTATTGTGACTAAAACTAAAACGTGTGCAATATTCGGTATAATCCCTGGGGATTTGAAATACGAATACTGACAGATGAAATATACCAACCACCAATAACCGATTCACTAATTAACGTCAATATCCCACTCGGTAAAATGTTCCGCGATCGACAGAAAAGAAAAAAAAAAACAAAGATAAACATCAAAAGGATCTTATTACTTCAATATACGTAGCAGTGTGTTTAAGAGCGTGGATACAGAGGCTGGCTCCCAGGGCGACACTTGTTCATAAATTAAGAAGAGGCCACTCATTCCGGTCTTATCTTTATGAGGGTCCCTGCCCACTCGCCGTGGAATTAAGTAATCACACAACATACTAGTGAAATTGATCTCGTCTCTAGTACTTTTTTCGAGGTACCGCCTTGGACCATTTGTTTCATGGCCTTTGTGAGGTTGATTGAAAACATTTCCTCTTTGCTGCTTCGTGCGTTTCGGGATATTTTTGCGGGAACGGATTGGAGTTTCAGAATGGGTTGAAAGTTTTTTTTATGTTGAATTGGATCTGCCGAATTTTTTGTATTATATATATTATTGTATACTATAGAACTATATACTATAGAACTATAAGTATTTTTGCGAAGGTTTTGGTCATTTAACCATCAAGTAATTGCTTCTCTTAGCTCTGGTTAAGTATATATAAGCATTTTGAAGAACAGAAGTTTTATTTTTACTAATCAAGTAGTTTACCGAGTCAGTACAAAATTAAGTAAAAAAATAGTGTGATTAGGGAGAAATGTGTGAAAGGGATGTTTCGATGGTTTGGCCATATTGAAAGGATGGATGAAAGGAGACTGACGAAAGAGATTTATAATGCGAGAATGGATGGTGGAGTCGGTCGAGGACGTCCGAGGCGGTTCTATAAAAATCAAATAGAAGACCTTTTAAAGAAAGGAAAAATACGGAGTCCTCGAAACCGACGAGCGTGTATAAAGAGATTAATGACAGTTGAAGAAGCGAAAGAGATATGTATGGATCGTAGCACTTGGCACTCAATAATCTCTGCCTACCCCAATGGGACATAGGCGTGAGTTTATGTATGTACAAAATTAAGTGAATTAATTTTTCCACCAGAGCACTACATACAAAGGATTAAATTAAGTGTATCTCTGTATCTGTATCAGCCCATATACGTCCCACTGCAGGGCACGGGCCTCCTCTACAATCGACAGTACGATTGAGAGTGGTTAGGCCATATAGTCCACCACGCTGGCCTAGTGCGGGTTGGCGGACTTACATACCATAGAAATTTCCATAAATCGCTATGGTATGCAGGTTTCCTCACGATGTTTTCCTTCATCGTTTTAGTGCGTGGTGATTGACTATCAATACACACATGACTCCGAAAAGTCAGAGGTGTGCCCTGGGGTTCGAACCCACGACCACTGTGAACATGTTGGCAGTCGCGTCTAGTCATTTACCAACAGGCCACCACGCACTTAAATTAAATTAAGTGTATAAAATAAAATATATTGTGATTGATGGATGGAGTCCTTAGTCCATAATCCTACTTTTTATTTCTTCTATAGGCCTTTAGATCTCAGCTAGAGTTGACTTCAGTAGATCAAAATTTTATCTCCGCCTTCAGGTCGAATAACACAATACATTTGTTAGCAGACAAGCTAATTAACGTGATCGATAATCAAGGTCCGATGTTTGCGGCGTCCATGCGGGGCGGTAAACACGCGGCAACAGTTGTGTTTGAGTTCGGTGCCCGGGGGGCTTCCGGTTCCGTTTTCTTGCCCTTTGTCCATGTGATATGTCGTGTAAAACTTTTGGGTTAATTGGGAACTAATAAAGATTATTTTATGATTTAGTATAATGATTCATCATCCAAATTTTTTCCATTCAAAATCCCACGATCATCATGATTGTGGGATTGTTTTTTTTTTTATTGCAATCAATGGCGAGACGAGCAAGTCGTTTACCTGATGATAAGTGATACGACTGCTCATAAATTTTATTGTCAGGTAGCTGATATAAGGAGTAACTTAGGTTACATTTATTTTAGAAAAATAAAGTTTTTGTTAAATTCCACGCGGACGAAATCGCAGGTACTGCTATCATTAATAAATATGACATTACATTAGTCACATATAAGTATGAAAAAATACTATAGCGTTATAATTAAGTGTGCGGCGAGTGTGCACGGAATTTAAGACTTCTCTTACGTGGAGTGCATGCTTACTGCTTGAAGAAAGGGGAGGAAGCGAGGAGACTTATGTATTTTTTTGTATTTAGTGAGTATATGTGGACTTACTCCAATTGCACTACTTGGTAAGATTTTAATACACGTTGTATAATCCCAAGCTTGTATATCCAAAGATATTGTTGAAGAAAGTTTAAAATAATCATATTAACGTCCAAAAGACCGATACGTATACTTATAAATAACATATAATGGTATGTTAAAATGCATCACGCGATAAATTGAACAATAAGCGACGCGGCATTGGCGCGGCGGGCTCTTAAACAGCGCGGCTACGTGGCTGCTACGTGGCTGCTACGAGGTGGCTACATGGCTGCTACGAGGCGGCTACGTGGTTGATTCAATGTCGGTGACGCAACGCCGACGCCGCGGGACATTGCGTTTGTGCACTGTGTGTCTTTTGTAAGGAAAACGTGCTGCTTTTTATTCACTTACATTATTATTAGTTTGTACATGACGCATGGTGATGCCTTTTAATAAGGTTCTTTAGGTGTATGTTTGTACGTGTTCCATATTAATAAAAATGATAAAATATAAGCTTGATTATTTCTATGGGCCATAATAGTACAATTCAAATCCCAGGGCACACCTCTGACTTTTCGGAGTCATGTGTGTATTGATAGACAATCACCACGCATTAAAACGGTGAAGGAACATTTTGAGGGAACCTGCATACAGTAGCGATTTATAAAAAAATCTATGGTATGTAAGTCCGCCGACCCGCACTAGGCTAGCGAGGTGGACTATATGGCGTAACCACTCTCGATCGTACTGTCCATTGTAGAGGAGGCCCGTGTCCTGCAGTGGGACGTATATGGGCTGATACTGATAATAATACAACGCCATATAAATAGTAATTTACATTTATAAATAGTAATGGATTATTTATTGTATCCGATTTAAAAAAGGCTACAGGCTAGACTAGGCAATTTTTAATATACGGTGATGCTATAGCTTGTTTAAAGTGCACGAACAGATCGGCTTAACAAAACGGGAGCATTATTTCACTGAAAACAGACGGTAAGCTTTGCTGTCGCAGCGGTGAGCTAGATTGCTGTAGGTTTCATAATTTGTACCCAGCCCTTCTCCCCTCCCTTCCACTTTGAACGTATGGACCAAATCCCTGTGTTTTGTATCAAATATTGAAGATTCTATTAAAACAAAAACGAGACAAGGTTGGTATTTGCGTTCAGTTTGATGGTAGACTTGCCGCCTATCATATCTTCGTACCTAAGCAGACACGGTGTGTGTGTCACTGGTGGTATCATTACGCTCCCCTATAGAGATAAAAATCTCAATTTAATTACACAAGAATGATGTTTTTATTATACATGCACACACGAGCGTGGAACTAAATCGGAACAATTGCGAAGTAGTCAGTTTGAAAACTCCTGAATCTGTCCGGTGAGTTATTGGGGTCCTAATTTCCATAACACGCGGCCCACAAATTCGGGTCCCCTGTCAATTTGCCGGCCCACCAACCTATTTATGTACGATTGTATGGTGATTTAGAAGTTTATTAAAATCCATCAATCATTTTCGATCTTGAATTAGAATCTATCCTGTTTGTGGGTAATATAACGATGTTAATTTTAGACGAAAAGAGTTATTTAATGTGGAATTAGTGTGATTATTTTTCCGACCCAAATATCGACCAATAGAATTGCACCATTCGACGTCACGTGGTACAACCTACATGGTATTATACTGATAATTTTTTGAAAATTTTCTCTGGTAGTTGCTATATATAAAAAACAAAACATGATCCAGTCAAATTAACCACACGTCAAACTGACAGGTTGAATTCAATTGTGAAAATTGGAGATTTTGCATGAAAATGAGTTTGAAATTAAAATTTGGGACGGAAAAATAATCCCCCGAATACCACACGAGCTTCAAAATTATCTGGCATTTCCCTCAAGGTTCCCTGCAAACAAATAAAGTCATCAAGTTTTGACTCCTTCATTTGTTTGCAACGAACCTATCGGGAAATACCCGATAATTTTGAAGCTCTTGTGGTATTATAAGTGATAATAAAATATTATTTTTTAAATGTTAATTGTCAAAATTTTGAATGCTTTTACATCCATAATAATCCACAGGGTTTTCTAGTTTCTCGACTCGAATATATGATTATTATAATTACGATAGAAAATTTGTTGTGTAAACATATGCCAGAATGCAATAATTATATAACAGTTTTCGCATGCAATAGTGGCTCCCTCCGTGAAAGCGGGTGATTAGTTATCGGAAATCATTAATTCAAAAAACCTAACATTATGAGCGGCATAATTGTTCGAAACGGTTCATTAGTCTAATAAAATTCATTTTCAAGTCGAAATCATATAATGTGGAAACCCGCATAGCCATGCAGTTTGCTAGTGCACGTGTGAAATTGGAGCTCACAAAATACAATAGTTCTATTAAACTATAACAATTTCAAATAAAGACGACAACCAATGCCAAACAAAACCAAGAAAATTAAATCAATGCTTTAACATATGAACATCTAAAGCCAACAGTCCAAACAGATCCAGGGCGAAATGAGCTGTTAAGCGTGATTACGTAGCGTCGTCAATTGATGCTCACATGACAAGCATTGTCTCGGTTCGCGATCACACGAACACATGTTCTGGAACACAACAAGGAGCTGTTCGCCGAGCAAACACAATGCACGCCGCCGCAGCGAGGCGACGAATTTCCAACGTTCACGGATTATATCTATTCAACTATGCAGTACGGTTTTGGCAAGTGCATTCTTGGGCTTCGTTACATCGCGATACGTGCAAGCAGGAATACTTTAGTTAAGCGTCAGTATCATGGAATTTTGCGGGATGAATATTTGTTGCAAGATTGCTTGTGGAGGCCGGTGTGATGGGCTAGTGGTTACCTTTCTGTAGAAAGTCTAAACCCAGTTTATATATGGTATAGTACACTGCAGAGTTTTGGATACATTTTTGTAATGCTTAAGCTATTGATACATGATATGTGGCCTATATGGCGATAGACTTTGTATACTATTATATCGTGGGGCGAATCAAACAAGTCGAAACTTGAGTGTCTTGGTTGCATCTCTACCTACTCCGCCTGGGAAAGAGGTGTCATGTGTTAAAGCTACCGATCGGGGGGAAAAATATATTTGACTATTTAATTAATTTAATTAAATTAGATTACTATTACTAGTACTTTTATGGTGTATGTTTATTTACTAATTCAATACCAGATGCTTTACTCTTAGAAAAATATCTAAGATCCATAAACATGAAAATAAGTAGACACATCATACTTTTAAAAATATAATAACGAAACAGCCACATTAAATAGATTGCTGCGGAAATATTTTTTGCAGGCCTGTGTTCAGTAGTGGACTCCTTGCAGTAGCATTTGAAACTTAAAGCCTGAAATAAAATAAAATTACTAAGAAACATACGGTATAAGCCTTAATTGATCTTCCTCGAGTTATTACGTAACATACCTGAGCGTATAACCTATTAGTGATAAGTTTGACATAGTTCGTGCTAAAAATTTGGAACATGCAAGATATTACGAAGTTCGAGTAGATGTGATGATTACTTTGACATACTTCAAAGTTGATAGTTTAGACACTGCAGGGGAACTGACACTGTATTATTGTATGTGTATATGCATGAAATTATACTGATGATAAAACAGCCTATTATTAAATACTAACATGTATAGACTTCTGCTTTTTCTCCAGAAGGAAGGAACTGGTCTCTCATATGTGAGAGACCATCTGGGTAGGTATCACCTCAATGTTTATTTCTCTCGGCACACAGCAGTGTAAATGCACTGTTGTGTTTTGGATAAAAGGACATTGTAGCCAGAGTAACTACTGGACATATTGAGACTTAACATCTTATGTCTCAGGGTGGCGATCATAGTGGAATTTTGTTACTGTTTATGAGCGGCCGTATCGCTTACCATCAGGCGAATGGATTGTTCGTCTCGCCATTCATTGCAACAACAAAAAAAGAAGGCCAACCAACCGCAAAGGTTGGTGTGGTACCAACCAGGTCCCACAACCACAGCACACACACACCACAACCCACGTTTCGCTTGTGTTTTGTCTCACGATGTGATAGGAGGCGATCCTATCACCATTACTATATAATAAAATAGAATAAGCCAATGCACATTACCTGACCCGGGATTGGAACCCAAGACCTCAGCTTTGCAATCATATTTTAAAACAACTACGCCACCGAGCATGACAGCCTATATCTAATAGTTTAATAATATTCTGCCATTAAGTACCGACACACTTTACAACTGAAAGGGTTTAAGCTTTGACCCCCAATACTACGAAATGTCTTGTTATACATTTGATTGGGGTTTTATTATAATTTATTTATTTATTTTAAATCTTTATTGTACACATAAAAAAATACAACATACAGAACCAAAAAAATATAAAAAGTACAAACGGCGGTCTTTTTTTTTTTTTTATTCTAAATTTAGGGCTTTTTCACTTATTGCCCTGGTAATGAAAATACATGATTATAAAAAAAGATGTGAACTAAAATTAACTAATTGCTAAGCATTATTGACTAATACATATAAAGTTCTGGCTAAATCCGATTGGGGCTCCGCTAAAATACTGTTACAAACTCCCAGGTTGTATGTTTTTATGCCACAACGAGCCCGGATGCCATCGTTACGGCCGCATTCCATCAAAATATGGTACAAATCCTGTATGACGCCACAGTCGGGACAATTAGCCGTTATGGATTTCTTCATTAGAAATGCGAATTTATTGCATGGAATGTGGCCAGAACGGAGTCTTAATGCAGTAGTAGTGTCCGCTCTTTTCAGTGGAGTATTCTCAATCCAAGTTCTATACATAGGTTGAGGCTGGATCGTCTTATACCAAATACCTTTTTCACGCGATCTCAAATCGAAATACTCCTTAAGAAGATCAAAACATCGAGATTTTATGGGGTAAATTAAATTTGTAAAGTAAGGGGAGATATTTATAAGGCAACCGTCGCTTACAGCTTGTCTGGCTAAAGTATCAACGAACTCATTGCCGTCCAGACCGATATGGGATGGAATCCATTGCAGAGCAACTGTAATATTCCTTTCCTGAAACTTCCGAATCAAATCTAGAATAGAATAGGCTTACGGTAGACCTCGAATTTTCGAGGTACATCGAGCCAAGTGCAGTAGGGCGCTCTTACTATCAGTAAGAACTACAAATTTATTAAAATTAGTTGCCTGCATATATGATAAAGCTTCAGCAATTGCTATAAGTTCCGCCTCCATTATTGATATTTTAGCATTTATTCGAAATTTTACACCTACTTTTGAATTTGGATCATAGAAAGCAGCACCTATATTTATACCATCTTTTGATCCATCGGTATATATTTGGTAGAAAGGTGAATAGTTCCTATTTAAGTATTCGCATCAAATATTTTTTAACTGAATAGCATTAAAACTACGCTTACATTTATCTATTGAGTCAATATTCGAGAAAATTATGTTAGCAAGGTTTATGTCTGTTACCCAAGTGTCCATTGAATATATCCCCGATTTTTTTGAAGAGTAAACATCTATATGATTCAAACTGTCATGCACCTGAGGCAATAAAGGTTTTTTTTTGTTGTTCCAATATCGATCGTTACACTGATTACTTAACAAACGGCGGTCTTATCGCTTAAAGCAATGTCTTACAGACAACCATGGGATGGATTCAAAAGAAGGAAAAAGAGAGGGCAGTGTAAAATAAATAATTAAAAGTGAGGAAACTAGATAATACTCATACTATCTAAACATAAAAATACACCAAAATAACATACATACATACATAATAAAAAGCATAAATACATGTGGGAATGGAACATAGGATGAACAGGAGAGATATATGTGCGAGCGAGAAGGAATGAAAGGAAATGTCAAAATAGGCCAGATGTCAGAAATAGTGAGGAAGATGGCGTGTGTGCGGGAATACGTGTGAAATATCAATTAAATAAAAAGTTTGTTTTGACTATTTCGTAATCATTTCTTGCCATTGTCCCACATTTTTGGGGGATCGTCCGGGATAGGCAAGAAATGATCTCGATTCCGACGAATTTCGCATGATAAAACGTGGCGTGGCGGCCGGCACCACGTGCACGAAAGAACGAAGACGAAGCAACGGCGATATTTTTAAAAAATACATCGATGATCATACGCCATACGACGACGACGACGACTTTAAGACAGAAAACGACGATTAGAAAAGACGATGGCCGAGGCAAATGAAGCCAAAGGTATGACGGGTTTAGGCGGTTCGGATCTGGCTATGGCGGCACTCTTCCTCGAAGGTATTCCCAAGTTCAGTGGCGATGATAAGACGGTGTCATCATCCAAATGGGCGCAGGATTTAGAAGACAACGCCGAAATATTTCAGTGGTCCGCTCAACAGAAATTGATATTTGCACGTAGGTCCTTAGTGGGCACGGCGGCGTTATGGCTCAAGGGCGAAAAGGCGTTTAAGACGTATGAAGATTTAAAGACGGCTGTTCAGAAAGAGTTCCCCGATGCAATAAACGTTAAGGAGATGCACGAAATTATGGCGGCACGTAAGAAGCGAAAGGACGAATCATATTACCAGTATATGCTAGTTATGAAGGAGCTAGCTAGACGAGCGAAGTTTCCTGATTACGACTTGATTTACAGAAGCAGTGGTCCAGACTGAACATGTACGGAATCCAGCCATCAGGGAAAAGGTAACACAAGCTATCCAAAACTATAACCCAGTGCAGGTGAGAGAAGCGCCGATTGAATTAAAGATTGTTCTTAAAGATGATGTGCCTATTGCTCAGCGCCCAAGACGTTTATCTTTAGCTGAACAGAAGTTAGTTGAAGAGCAAGTAAAAGAGTGGCTTGACCTTGGAATTGTGAGGGTGAGTTATTCCGAATACTCTAGTCCACTTGTGTTAGTTAGAAAAAAAGATGGAACAACTAGGATTTGTGTGGATTACCGGCTACTTTATAAAAGTGATAGAAAGCTGCTTGTGATAACTAAAGACGTGGAGAGAGGAATATTAAAAAGAGTACACAGCAATGGACATTTCTCTAAAAGGAAGATGAAAGAGATAATTGAAAAAGAGTATTACATAACAGGATTAGACAAGAAATTAGAAGAATTTATTATAACATGCATTCCATGCTTATTGGCAACTAAAAAAGAAGGTAAACAAGAGGGGTATCTTCATCCGATTCAGAAGGAAACCATTCCATTGGACACAATTCACTTAGATCATGGGTGACTTATTATAGTTAAAAGATTAATTGTTTTGTTTTATTATGGCATCATTATTTCTGTTGTTATTATGTAAGTTTTTGAATTATTTCTGTAATGATGATGTAAGTTTTTAAATTGTTTCTGTTGTTATGATATAAGTTTTTGAATTGTTTCTGTAGTTAAGAAGTAAGTTTCTATTTTGTTTAGTGAGAATAGTTTTTTGGTTTCAAGAGGTTTAAAGAAGTAAATAAAGCATAAAATTATGTGTATTATTGTAGTATAAGTTTAAGGTTGTAGATTTATGTTTAATTTAAGTGTTTTTAATGTTGTATAAAGAATGTTAAGATGCCTGAAAGATGACGTATTGTATTGAATGAGGAAATATAATGATTGTATGACGAATGTCTGGGACAGACATGGTGTCAGGAAGGCCGAATGTGGGAATGGAACATAGGATGAACAGGAGAGATATATGTGCGAGCGAGAAGGAATGAAAGGAAATGTCAAAATAGGCCAGATGTCAGAAATAGTGAGGAAGATGGCGTGTGTGCGGGAATACGTGTGAAATATCAATTAAATAAAAAGTTTGTTTTGACTATTTCGTAATCATTTCTTGCCATTGTCCCACATACATATATATATGTGGGAATAGTTCTGTATTGGGTCAAATGAAATAAAGATCGTCTTGGTAATCTTCAATATATTTCATGTTAAATAAAACTCGTCTTCACTTCATACGTCTTCCGTCTTTCACGTCTTCCGTCGTCTTCCAGACTGTTCTCTTTCCATTCCGTCCTTGCATACTTCAACATCTATATTATTCATCCTCTTACTCTTTCCATCTTAAATACTTTCATTAGTCATCTCTTTCACACAAACCACGTTCCATATCAGTCATTCGTCTAACGTTTCATTCTACTCATCTTTCTTCTTAACATTCAAATCCTACATATATAATACTACAAACATATACATATATATATTTAGAAGTAGGAAATAATATTATCAACTAAAATCTGTTTATTTAAAGAGAGAGGTAGTGTTCTTTGATTTGCCTCTTGAATGAAGACAGCGATTGCGCCTGTCTTAGACTACAAGCCCGTGGCAAAAAGTGATGGGTCAAATGAACCACAAGGAGACCTATTTAGTAAGATACAGGGGCTTAAAATAATAATATTTAGCACTATGCCGTCACTTGTAAGCTGTCCGTCTGGATGCAGATGAGACTTCAAAAGTACAGGGAGAGGGTGTATAATTTGGTCATATATTTTTGTACGGCATTCCTACAATCGATAGATCCATGAAAAGTAATAAGAGAACACGTAGTGCCGTACAAAAATAGTGCGCCACAAATTCACCAGAACGTTAGATATTCCGGCAATTTTCTTGGTAAATTTGGTCATTTGATTTTATACGGCACCGTTTCCATATAATTTCAATACCTCTTCTAATCCATTATTCCGCAACGCCGTACAAAAACTATGCGACACGGGAGAAAAATCGGCGATTGCAGCCCACTCCCTTCAGTGGTCCGGGAGGTGATTTGACGCAACATGAAATTAATTTATTTTGAAAGTATTTTAGGCATAGTTAACATTTTTTCACATGCCGTAATTTTTTTTTGGTCCAAACTTCTGTAGTGTGAAAAACACTCTCGAAAAATCCACGTAACTATATACTTGAAGTTGATATTTAGTATGAAAATTTTTGGACGGCATTTAGATTCTTTATTTGTTTTTATTGCAATAGTCCATAAAAAGTCAATTGCGTACAAATCTCAATGTTCATATTGATAAAAAGTTGTGACGTGGAATATATTGTTAAGTGGTGGCTATGAAATAGGGTTAATGAAAAGTTATTGAACTCGTACTCCGTATCAGCCCATATACGAGTACCTCCCACTGCAGGGCACGAGCCTACTGTAGAATAGGCCCGTGCACTGTAATCGTAATCGTAAAAATCTGGATTGTAGAATCTAGAGTGCGATTGAGAGTGATTAGGCCGTATAGTCCACTATGTTGACGTAGTGCGTGTAGACCCGTACTATTGCTATAATATTAAGATTTTTTTATTTGTTCATTAGTTGCTATTTTTACTATTTTATGTTACTTACTTAGGAAAAGAAATAAGATGTTATATATTTTGTTTCATTTTTTTATTGCAGTAAGGAGACTACCCTAATCATTTATTATTATTTATTGAAATTGTGCAATATGGTGTCCAGACGTTGCCTAGCAAATTTCACCTCCTCAAATTCTCACAAAATATTCACATAATACATCAATAAAAAAAGTACATTTTAGATTGTGTCAGCATAAGAGTTTCTTATTAAGTTAATTATTAAGGCATTTCGGCTTTGAAAAAATTTCGATAACTATATGTACAAAAAAAATGGAGTAAAATAATTAAAAATTACAACTATCTTAGGGATTTTTTATGATCGGTATCAGCCCATATTCCGTCCCCCTGCAGGGCATATGCTCTAATCACTCTCAATCATTAAAAATATATTGTTGACTATATAGTCAACCACGCTGGCTTAGTGTGTGTTGGAAGACTTACATACCATATTCTTATAAAGCGCTATAGTATGCAGGTTTCTTCGTGATGTTTTCCTTTGCCGTTTTAGTGCGTGGTGATTGACTACCAATACACACATGACTCGACGAAAAGTCAGAGGTGTGCCATGGGATTCGAACCCGCGACCACCGTGAACATGTTGGCAGCCGCATCTTTTACGATAATATGTGTAAATATCATGAAAATCGATCGTATTTTAGACTTTATTTCCCTTTAAAGAGCATAAATATCAAAGTTAGGGCAGTTGACGGTTCCTATTTGTTTTTCATTTTTGTATATGTATCAATAAACATCAGAAAATAAGATAATTAAAAAAATATATGTCCATGTATAAAGTATATTACATTGAAAAATATTCAAGAATATGAATACTGAGATCGATAGTTTTCAATTTTTGAATATAATATACACTCAGTTTCGCTTTAAATAGACGGCATAATGATTTATACATATTAACACTGGTTCTCTTCGTAAATATGTTAATGCCGTACAGTATCAGATGATCATAAAGTTACCCCTGAAATGGTAGTGTCATTTTAGTCAGCAAAAAGTTATGATCTACATTAAAATATACGGCATCATTTTTTCTCGATTCATTTACCTGGGTTCTATTTAAAACAACAATAATATTCAGAAAGTTGCTGTATTTCATTAATCTACGATAGTTTTAACTTTACAAATAATTTGAAAAAAGTCATATTTTGTTTTCTTCTCAATTTCTTTTGGAACATTTTTTTATTGAATGGCAATGTTATATAACAATTGTATTTACCAATATAATGTTAAAAAAGTAGTTGCCGTACAGGGTCAAATGACGTTACAGTTTTCAAGGTCAGATTTATGATAAATTTAGGTATTTTTGATTTTAAACATTCAAATGAACTATATTTTTTTGACGGCATGTTTTTAAATAGTTCTTTTGAGTGCTACATAATGTTATGAAACCGATGCCGTACTTTTTCAAATGACCTCCCGGACCACTGAAGGGGAGTGGGCTGCAATCGCCGATTTTTCTCCCGTGTCGCATAGTTTTTGTACGGCGTTGCGGAATAATGGATTAGAAGAGGTATTGAAATTATATGGAAATGGTGCCGTATAAAATCAAATGACCAAATTTACCAAGAAAATTGCCGGAATATCTAACGTTCTGGTGAATTTGTGGCGCACTATTTTTGTACGGCACTACGTGTTCTCTTATTATTTTTCATGGATCTATCGACGGTAGGAATGCGGTACAAAAATATATGACCAAATTATACACCCTCTCCCTGTACTTTTGAAGTCTCATCTGCATCCAGACGGACAGCTTACAAGTGACGGCATAGTGCTAAATATTATTATTTTAAGCCCCTGTATCTTACTAAATAGGTCTCCTTGTGGTTCATTTGACCCATCACTTTTTGCCACGGGCTTGTAGTCTATCTCACCACAACAGGAAGCGCGTTCCACAATCGAACTGCAACATTTAACAATAACAATTCTCAAAATTTTCATTAACAATTTAATGAAGTATAATATTCAAAATAAGACACATATAATAAAATTAAATGTACTCTAAAAGTTTCAAAAGTCAGAGGTATAGTAACTTGATTTTAAACAGCGTTCTCTTTATCGGAAACTCAATACAATCGGCTATAGTCCGATTAAACTAGACTAGTCTACAGTACTATGCTAAAAATCAGTATTATAAAATAGCTTGTATACTTCCAATAGGTTTAGTATAAGTTTATTACCAAAAAGATACAACGCAAAAATAATTAATGTTGGTCTGTTCAATTTGGAGGAGTTCTGGTCGTATGGTACGAAGACGTTCATCAGGTCTTAACTAATTTTTCATGGGATCAACCCACAATATCTAACAAGACGTAAAAAAAATATTTCTAAATTGGTTCCAGATTGCCCCCGCAATCGTGTAACAAAAAAAATACATATGAAATAAAAGTAAATTTAAAAATCATTTATAGTTTTTTAAACTATAATTTAATTGACTGGACTAAAAACATCTATCTACGGGTGTATTATTAAAGGAAGACAGCTGCGTGCAAACAACCACAGTGAATTGTTTTTTCAAAAAATTTTGACTTCTGAATTTTCTTGATAAGATAAAGTCATATTTTTGTTATTCTTGTATTGTCATCGGTCCTGAATAAGTATGCAAAAGGAGATCAGTCGATTTGGTCCAACTACAGACAAGAAATTAAATATCTCTATAATATTAATAATATTGTTTTAGTTCCAACATGTACCAGACATGTTTACAATTATAAAGAATTCTAAAACACCAATCGATTTTAATGAGATTAATAGTATGCCAGACAATTTAGTGCGTTATTGGTTAGGACAGAACAAAAATATGTTTTGTTAATATTCAGATCGACAGCTCTCAAAATGGCCACAATGCAATAATACAACATTATAAAATTGTGTTTCTTATTATCAATACCAAAATTTTTACCCTCATCATTCCCTTTTTAGAATGACTTACCTTCTTTTGAAACGGATATTTCTACCCCCAGCAATGCTTTCTTTATCAAGTTTATATTGAAAGTATTAACGTGTTTATAATTATGTGATACATTTTACAATATTATTAAACGAAATTATTTACATAGTTACAGAAAATATAAAATATTGTCCAAATAAGATATATGTGAAGATAGTAGAATATGGTAGTTTTTGTAAAACTTTAAGAGGATATATCTTATATACCCCATATCGTAGCTCAAAAAGACTATATTATATTTAAAGGATATTGAATCTTTATTATTGAATTCTAGGTTTCATTTGTGTCTGTCAAGTTTTCAGTACTAGGCCCAATTTCCTAGGAAATCGACCGATCTCCTTTCGATTCTATCCGGCGTTTCGAAGGGGGTCAAAATCATGTTCAAAGATTCTATTACATACTAATAAAAGTCTTAAGCTAATAAAAGAATATTAAAAACAGTGGAATCCATTACTTACTCTTGTGAAGTCGGTCAAAAACAGCATAGTATATTTGCCTCCCCAGACCAGTAATAAATGGCAGCAGAAAAATGAAATAGAATTTACCGGATGAGTTGCAGGTAAATGATGGCGTCTTAACTCGGCGGGTATTATTTGAGGATCTTGAGGCTTGAGTGCGAGCTCAGTTGCCAGTTTCTCATTGGTCCTGCCTTCCACTGCATTATTACAAACTATTTTGTATGAAATTTAGGCAAAAGTTCTGTTTGATTGCATGGACAGCAATAAGGGATTACCGTTACTCATGTATATTGACACATTTTGAGTCTAAGAAGCGTTGCTGGTTTCTCAAAATGAGAGGTGAATTAAAGTAAAAAAGCGGGAGTAACGGTTTTTAAACTGGTAATACCAGTCACGGAATAAAACTCGACAGCAAAGCCCCGGCTAAAAATCAGACTTGCTTTGAGACTGGGGTAACACCCAGGTCGAAACTGCTCATTTCTACAATAATCCAAGATATCTTCAGTTTTATTCTACATTCTTGTAAAGTGTAAATATAGTTGTAGAAATTATCAGTGTGAATACATCGCCTTTTTTATACTGTCCCGGCATAGTGGCCGCATTGCGCCAAACTTAATTTGCTCATTCGTGTCAATTCGTCCGTTTAGTCATGGTTTAGTCCCAAATTGTAAGGACATTGATTTGTAAAATGACAAGATAAGAACACATACATATTATATTCCTTAAATTATAAACCTCAAAATATAAATAAAATGCCTTCCATCATTTTGTAAATTAATAAAATTAGCAAGATATAAATAAATCCTTTAGTATTGAACTATTCATTAACGCTAACATATATTCAGTTTACACTAGAGATGTGCGCAGTGGGCGGCAAATTACACAGTTATTCTGTTATTGTAGCAGGGAGCGGGATTCCACTGTGTTTACCTTTACTATTAGTGAACTGTAGGGGAATGCGTGCTCGCAGACGGCTCGGCCAACTTGCTAGATAAACTTGAGAAATTATCGCTTTTACGGTGTGGTTATGCGGCTTTTGGGTAAATAGTGTTGGTGGTGATTTGCATTGGTGGTTTTCTGATTTTTTTGATAGATTTATTTTTTACGTGAGTGAAAAATAAACGTCAATATTAAATAAAAATAAAATAAATGAAATTTTAAATATATGAATAAACATAGTTTATTTTGGAGAAATTAATAATACAATTTTACCTGATAGTCGATTTAGTATATTTTTGCATTTAAAAGTATAATTAAACTTCACCACATGTATGATGCTCAAAGAGGCTTAAATGTTTTCTTTATCTCACCTTTATACCATGTTTTCTTAGACTCTAGGAACTAACGGAACGAAATCCTCATGCAATGTGAAATGATTTAAAATCAATCGTGTATTTAAATATTTCAGTTACTGTAAAATTTACTAACAATACCATGCTGTAGAAAACATTACATAGAAGAAGATTTTCACTCCGAAACGATGACTTCTCGCAGTGTAGAGTTCAGTTGTCACAATGCGACACAAGCCTTAAACAATCTGAGAATATTGCAAAACGTCTGCTTTTATTTCCGGTTTATATATCCGTGCTGGACCACTGGACCGAGCTTGTAATACTGACTTAATCGCGCTACAATGTTATTTTTCAATTATATTTGTATTGCAAACAATACTTACAGACATGGCTTTTAAATACATCATTAAGTACATGCTTTTGCCCGCAACTACTACTTAACTGTACTTAACAATATCTTTATATACATCAAAACCGATAGATACTACACTTAACTATACCTTACTCCCATTTATAAGACAAGAGGAAAAATACCTGAAACCACGAATGACTTTATTATTTGTTAGATTTTGAGATTTTTTGACAAATATTTTTTTATCTTTCGTAAAAAATATATAGTTTTTCATGAAGTATCCTATGTTACTTCTCATACCTCTATTAATATATGTACAATGTTTCACGAGGATCGGTTAATTAGTTTTCGCGTGAGAGCGTAACAAACAAACTTACATTCATATTTATAATATTACTAGGGTTTAGTTGAGAGCTTTAAATTTGAAACGAGCTTTGGTATTCGATATGTGAAGTCGGACACAGCTTTGTATGGACTGTGTTTAAAACTACTTTTATTTTTTATAGACAGTTGTAAACATATTAAGCTATTGCAAAGCTTTTATCGCGGGCCTTGAGCGTGGAGACCGAATCTAGAAATTCCGTAACGAAAATAACCTAAGTCCGACCAAAATTTAAATTTAATATTTTTATTTTGATTCAAATATGTGCCAGTACTTTTAAATGCGAATTGCAAAGCTATTGCGTGATTAATTGTAATCTAACCTCTTTCGATATTTAGTTTTGCCATCTATCGATGAATAGCAGAACTTTTAATGACTTTTTGAAATATCCCCCTTGTCTCTTTGGTTCAGCAACTCGCCTTTAAGTGGCATTGGTTGTATCGGCGTTACTGCGCATGCGTAATCCCCCTCTTCGCCCCGCAATCTGATGACTCACGCCTGCTTAGAGTTTCGGCGTTAGGGCACCTTCTCTTTGTATTTACTTCATGGTACGACTCTACGAAGTTCGCACGTACAACAGTGAATATCTGTACAATTAATGTCAAAGAAAAACAATGGAAAAAAATACTGCATAAATAAAATAAATAAATAATTATAATTACATAAGTTGATAAAAAATGCTATGCAATAGCTTTACTGCGGCAGTCTCCGAGTGCCACACGTCTTTTTTTAAATTATGGAATGTTTTATCTGCTTCAGTATAAACCCATATGCGTCCCACTGCAGGGCACGGGCCTTTTCTACAATTGAGAGTACGGTTGAGATTTGTTGGACCGTATAGTCGTATAGTGAGAGTGGTTAGGCCATATAGTCCACCACATTGGTCTATTGCGGGTTTATAGAGGTTTTAATAAATGGCTATGGTATGCAGGTTTCCTCATGATGTTTTCATTCACCGTTTTAGTGCGTGGCGATTGACTAACAATACATAAATGACTCCAGAAAGTCAGTGTGGGCTGGGATTCGAACAAGCGGCCACCGTGAACATTGTCTTCACTCAAACTGAATTCCGAAGTCTTTTAAAAGGGATAAAGCATTCGATAACTAAATATTAGGTTTTATCATCATCAGTTATAAAACCTTATATCTATGAAAAATAACGTAGGTATATAAAAACAACAAAAGTTTCATTAGATGATGATTCAACCGTCGTAAATAAACCTTAATAGTGTTGATAAAATAATCTTAATGTTTCTCCTTAATTTTTACTTCAAACGTTTTTAATGATATCTAACTATGACATTAAAAACAGCTGTTATCAAATCTCATATAACATTAACAAAATCTCAAACAAAAATCTGCATCTCAAACAGATGTTAAATACATTTTGATATTTTACAACGATTCAATTTCGTGTACCGAAAGAAATTTATGTATATTCGTCCATTTAGCGCATACAACACTTATTTCGGCAGACAAATCTCATTTATAACCGTAATCCAGCCGCTATTAACACGTTTAAATCATGGCTAAATAGCTCGCAAAATAACTAAACTCAGTACATTTCAAACAATATGAGTTTGCTACTCAACAATACTGAAATTAGGAACTTCATTTAGCAATCGTTCATGGTTGCCCGATTGTCATTGAAAAAAAAGGATATTTATTACGCTGTAATATTTGGAAAATATATATTTTTAAATGTTTAATTTATTCTTGTTGGCTAGTTAAGGGATACTTTTATTTATACTTTTTGGCACTAGTAGTTATTATGTTAATTATGAAACGGGATAACGATAGCGATGTATCTCTTGTCTATTGTAATTAGTTAGTTGTAATTACATTTTTACCATCATAAGTCAATAATTTCGAGAGGCCTCGGGTTGGATCCCCGTTTCGAAACAAATATTTGGGTGATCCAAAGGTATGTGTTTCGGGTCTGGGTGTATGTAAGACCGAAAAGTCTCACGTAGTTCCTGATACCCACGAAATAACACTAGATTTTAGTGTGGGGACAGGACTGTGTATGTGATTGTTGGGTGTTATTTATTTATTTAATTCCAGCTATTGTAGATTCACACTTTTATCTTTTCAGTAATTGATCTTAGAGCACCTTTCTAGATATTGCCTATAAACTAACCTACTTACCCATTGAAACGTCAATACCGTGCTGCGTTTACATGCTACCTGAAATGTCAAAACACATACATTAGACAGGTTTGAACGAGCATTGTCCATCAGTAATGTGAGATCAGGAGACTTAACACAAACGAACTGGTGTAGGCAACAAAGCTAATTTAGTTTGTCGATTCACGCAGTTGGCTACAAATGTTACAATGGCATTCTCCATTATTGCCTTTGGACTTCTGTACATATCCTAGCATTCTCGCCCGCTTTGTTCAAATATCATACTGCACTATTAGCTGTGAGTTACAATTTGGCACGCTCGCACGCCGTTATGACTCTTAATGCAATGAAATACGGGCTAATGCGAGTGTCAATTTAGCTTGAACATTTCCTCTCCAAGTCGTTGTTTAAACTGAAACATTGTTTAGGGCTGCGTCGATACGTAATTCCGAATATTAGGCTCACTTACGAGTAGTGTATATTGTGAGGCAATAAATTCATATACAATTTGTAGATTTGTAAACATGGTTCTGAATTGGTCAAACATTTGTTCAGTAGATGTATCTCGGAATGAAAGCTTTTTATATGATGAAGCTGTTAGCGTATTATGTTTAGTATCAATAGTATGCATGTTTGTTAATTTTTCACATCTAGAATATATTTTTAAGAACGCGGAATTAATTAACAATGAGTTTATCTTTGTGCTAACGACATGATCGAAATCCTTAGGGTGTTTAATATCTCTTCATAGTTAAATATAATTACTGCGTCACTTACAAAGTTCTCGACAATGATATGTACAAAGCTGATTGCCTGCAAGTTCCTGCGACGTTGAAAGGCGTCTGGCCATCTTTTAGTTGGACAATATTTACGCCAAGTACACACCACGGGGCACATCACTAAACTATTTATTAACTCATCGTATATTTTGTGCCCCTATTTTTACAATTTCGTATAATATCCTCAATAATAAATGCGTAGTTTGAAATTAAACTAGGGCTGATCGTGCTGCCATCTTCTAAACCCTCGTATCGGGTATCTATAAAGGCATTTATTATTCAATTACATGAAGCGTTGTTAGTGGTTTTTACTGTAGTAATACATCTCCGTAGCAGCCCTCATATATCATCGGATTAACTTGATCCCGGTGTATATTATTTTTATTCGCCCCCGGGGACGAATATTGTCCATTCCGGCCTGCCCGCTCAAATGTTGTGTATTTACAAACTATAAACTAAATAATCTATTGCCGCACCTTTGTAGTATTTTTGGTGTTAAATATGTTTAATGTAGCTTTTCTAAGCGGATTGTTTAGTGTAATATAGTATGTGAATTCAGTAGGTTACGTTTCATAGAAAAATATCCAAGAATTAAGGTTCGCAGTTTTATTTCTAGGTGGAGTAATAATTAAAATTTTAGTAAGTATAGCATTCCCGCCCTGAATTCCTAAAATTGAAATATTTTAACATATCACAAGCACACTAAAACAAAATTACGACTATTAATTTTATCACCCATATTAATGAAAGCCGGTGCATCGTAGAAATTCGCTTCAGACGTGGAAAATTCAAAGCGAAATGGGAAACAGCACTCGATACACAGGTATAGGGAACCAGAGCGGGCGCGAACTAACCGACCGTTTACGTATTAAATTTAAACTAAACGTATTTTAGCGCACGGCTAATCTGTCGCCCGTAATTCAAGTCGAACGCTGTAAAACATGTTTCATGCGAGGGTAAAAACCATTGCAGCTAGACTCCGTATTTATGGCGGCATCCTAGCTGGCACATTAATCACGCTAAGCTTCACAACGTATTATTTTGCGTCCGCAGACGTCGACGGAGCGACGCGTTGCTGAATTTTACATTATGTCTAACGTTTATGATCAATAGTGGAGCGCTTTCGCACCTGGAACTGAGTAAAAATGTTACTCGTAAACGTAATGCTCTTACTCACTCACCGCTTGGTGACACGGCTTCTTGGAAACACTCGGGAACAAGACGTATATTTTACTTACCTCTGTTCTAAGGAACAGTGTTCGTGTTTATTTTCGTACGGTGTTACCTGGAAAAATAGAAATCACAAGTAAAAATCCCCTAGACATTGATTTACATAATAATTTCTATTGAATACTATTAAAAAGTCTGTTAATTATGTGCTCATGAGATTAAAAATGTCCTTAAAAGCAAAGTGTGTGATTTCATGCATTGTTTAATATATCCATTTTCGAGTTTGATTCAAAAAACTTCTTTGTGCTTAATTACTAAATGGCTACTTTTTACAACATAAAAACCGCTGTGGGCTTAATATACTCTTCAAAGTAGTAGAGGACTTAACATTTTAACGTCAAATGTGGTCGCCGGCAATTTAAACAAGCTTACCGCACTCCAACATTGTTCTGCATAAAATGAATTCTTTTGAATTTATTAATCTATTTTTTAAGCTTCGTATACTTTGTATAGAAGGAGGACTTAATGCCAGAGGCTTTATCTATCAGTCTACTTTTGGGTCATGCAGAGATGCGCTGAACCTTAATCGAAGACCTTAATCGAGTCTCCCAACAGGTGGGTCTTAAAATGAACATGGATAAAACGAAGATCATGTCGAATACCCATGTTGTGCCCACCCCTATTGGAGTTGGGGGCTTGACTCTCGAAGTTGTAGACGAATATGTCTATTTAGGACAAGTGGTCCGGTTAGGCAGGTCCAACTTCGAGAGAGAGGTCAATTGTCGAATCCAACTCGGTTGGGCAGCGTTCGGGAAACTTCGCGACATCTTCTCGTCCAAAATACCTCAGTGCCTAAAATCGAAAGTTTTCGATAGTTGTGTGTTACCAGTGATAACATACGGCACCGAGACGTGGCCTCTCACTGTGGGCCTCATTAAAAGGCTCAAAGTCACTCAACGAGCCATGGAGCGGGCTATGCTCGGTGTTTCCCTACGAGATCGAATAAGAAATGAGGAGATCCGTAGGAGAACCAAGGTTACCGACATAGCCCATAGGATTGGCAAGTTGAAGTGGCAGTGGGCCGGGCACATAGCTCGTAGAACCGATGGCCGTTGGGGCCGAAAGGTTCTCGAGTGGAGGCCACGTACAGGCAAGCGAAATGTCGGACGCCCGCCTACAAGGTGGACGGACGATCTGACTAAGGCTGCAGGAAGTCGCTGGATGCAGGCCGCTTCCAACAGGTCATTGTGGAGATCCTTGGGGGAGGCCTATGTTCAGCAGTGGACTTCTTGTGGCTGGTATGATGATGATGATGATGATGATGAGATGAGCTGAAGTGGGCGTATAGATATTGATTTAAAAGTTTAAATATGGCCTAACCACTCTCAACCGTACACTCGATTGTGGAGTAGGCCTGTGCCCTGCAGTGGGACGTATATGGGCTGATACAGAAATAGAAAAAAAATTATGATGAATCCCGAGACATTTTCGGCTTCGGCGATGGTGATATTGGACACAAGAATCTTTAAATTGGAACGTAGTTCTTCCGTTCTGTGTGAAAAAAGAAATATAAATATTAAATATGTAAGTACGTACAAATATAGGTAATTACATGCTATAATATAGTGGATATATACAGTCACATACGTGAATATACATAAATATACTGCTCCTACTTTATGCTACTTCTATATAATACATTTTTATAGTAGGTATATTCACCCAGTTTCAAACTACAAATTGCAATCCCAAAATCAATACAGTTTTTACGTCATTGTCTCACGCCGAATAGTTGTAAAGTTCAAAGTTGGAGTCCCGGCAGGGCAGGTTTGGTTGCACGATAGTAAATACGTTTGTTGGCAAGTAATTTATACCACACAGACGGCAATTGTCCACACAACTTGCAGTTAATGCCGAAGTCGATCTGAAATAGGATTCCAGTTTAGTCTACTCATGCAATGCGGACCTGGGATGGCGAGTCATTTGATTTTTGTGATTTCATAGTTGTGGAAGGATTTATTCGAGTGTTGCTGATTTGTATGGTAATTGTTCTTTGTGCGATGCAGGGATTATTGTTTTTTTTAAATGAACTTTAAAGGCTATATTAAGAATATTATTAAGCAAGTCTTTTGTCTTTTGACATAGCCCATAGGATTGGCAAGTTGAAGTAGCAGTGGGCCGGGCACATAGCTCGTAGAACCGATGGCCGTTGGGGCCGAAAGGTTCTCGAGTGGAGGCCACGTACAGGCAAGCGAAGTGTTGGACGCCCGCCTACAAGGTGGACGGACGATCTGACTAAGGTCGCAGGAAGTCGCTGGATGCAGGCCGCTTCCAACAGGTCATTGTGGAGATCATTGGGGGAGGCCTATGTTCAGCAGTGGACTTCCTGTGGCTGATATGATGATGATGATGATGAAGTCTTTTGTCTAGCTGACATCGTAAAATGGTGTTTTTATTTTGTGTCTTTTGTCAGAGTTATTCAATCACTTAGTTATAAGGTCAGTTTTTTTTTCTATTTCTGTTACTAGGTTTCCTTTTTTCTTATTTAGTTAAGCTGGAATCTTACCGGCGGTAAGTCTATGTCTCTATCTGTTTTTTCAAGGCACTTTGGGACCTTAATATAAACACGCTAGAACGAAAAAGCACACCAAACGGCGCTCCAGCTATAACCTCTCCGACGAAAACTCCACAACGGTACTACGCAGAAGATATAGGGCCATTTTTTCTACTACTGTTGCGTTTTCTTATCTCAGCGATATCGGCTCTAACCTAAAACGAATGACGTAATTGGACATACAAAAAAAAAAACAACTAAGTTTAAAAAAACGAATACAATAAATACATTTAAAGTGTATTCCGACGGTGACGCGCGGAAGCTAGCAAGTCGAGGCGTCGTGTTGAGGCGGTTAAGCCGACGCAACAGAGCAAGCCCGCGACAAATTGAAAAGCCAATGAAACAACGCCGGCGAGCTGCACCGACCACCAATCACATTATATTCCGCTTTTATATCTTTATAAAGGTAAACTGAAACTAAGTAAAGGTAGACGCAGTAAAGATCCTTAGTAGTGGTAGAGGGAAATCGTATCCGTATAGCGATAACTGCATACGATTATGTAAGCCTGTGACTTTGGTCCAAGTTATTAATCAGTATGTAGCGTTTCGCATTTTGTCTGTGCATATGCTGATCGATCAGGTCGATAAAATATATTGACCTATCACACTATCGGTCAGACAACCTGGTAAAGGTCGCGGGACGTCGCTGGATGCAGGCTGCCTCCAACAGGTCACTGTGGAAATCATTGGCGGAGGCCTATATTCAGCAGTGGACTACCTTTGGATGGATTACACTTTGTAGTTAGTGGTGGCCTGTTGGTAAATGGACCAGATGCGGCTGCCACCATGTTAATCACAGTAGTCGCGGGTTCGAATCCCAGGGCACACCTTTGACTTTTCAGTGTTTGTGTAGTGATAGTTAATAACCACGCACTATAACGGTAAAGTAAAACATTTTGAGAAACCATGCACGATAAATCGATTTGTTTGAAATATTCTTAGTGAAATTGATTTAAGAATTTCATGACTGACTTTAAAAGCCACTTAATTGTATAATATCTTTATTCACACAATTCTAATAACAAATTCTAAATGATTAATTTTATCCACCAAATACTTTATAATTGACGATTGATAAATATATATATACCGGGTATCTCAAGACTGCTACCGAAAACGAAGCCGGATGGTAGTTTTAGTGACTACAAACACATTGCAACTAAAAATTTCGTAAAGAAACGCGACAATTATTTTTTATGATTTTTTAAATATCGTAAGTTTTGGGTGGTAAATCCATAGTTTATGCTAAAATAATAATTTAAACAATTTTATACCTTAGATTATTTATAAATAATAGGGTACACTATTATTTTAGGGAAAAAATGTATTTACCACCCAAATATGGTCATAGGAAAAAAATAACAAAAAAAAATTGACGCTTTTTTTTGCAACTTTTTCTGTTGCATTGTGCCTGAAGTCGCTTAAACTACCACCCGGCTTCGTTTTCGGTAGCAGTCTTGATATACCCTGTATAAAAGAGGAACCTGACTGACTGACTGATTGACTGACTGACTGACGTATCAACGCACAGCCGAAACTATTGGAGCTAGGAACCTGAAATTTCACACAGGGATTTCTATTGTGACGCAGGGTAGCATTAAGAAAGGATTTTTGGATATTCAACCCCTAAGGGGGGTGAAAAGGGTTAAAAACTGTTGTATAGAAAATCGAAACTGAATCGAAACTCGGCACTTTAGTTAATCATTTAAAAAGAAAACTAACTGCATACTTTGTTTATCTAAAATCAACCCTAAAGGGGTAAAAATAAGGGTTGAAATTTTGCGGAACCAAACTATCGGATCAACGCATAGCCGGAACTATTGGAGTTAGAAAGGTTAAATTTTGCACAAGGGTACCTATTATAATGTAGAGTAGCACTAAGAAGAGATTTATGGACATTCAACCCCTAAGGGGGTGAAATCAGCCAATATAAGTAAAGTAAATAAATATAATTAAAATAACCCCTATGAATAATTTCTACAAATTGTATGTAAGAGCAGGCAGAGTATTATTACGGACATTGACTACGTCCCAGCTTCGTGCGACGTCTAATCCTGGAGGGCGGCGGGAACTTCGATAACCACTTAAGACTGACCGCGATTGTGCCCGCCTAGATAGCGGCTTGGACGCAAGACGCGTTCAGAGTTGGACACTTTCTTGTGGATTATTTTTATAAAAAATAGAGCTAATGATATCATATCAAAATCCTGACCAAATAACACAGCATGAGTCGTGTGTGTAACAAATTATGAGAGAATTATGGTTTCATTTGACTCGGAGTATCGTGGTTGGATTACGGTATGCTTACAAGATGAGGTTTCGGGCTCGGATCCCGAGCGTGATGTGATATTGGATTTTTCAATTTATTATCACCCTGAGTTAGGAATTTGAGCCCGATATGGCGATAGGCTCGCACCCCATCACATCGTGGGATGTGATATGGAACAGACAAAACGAAACGTGGTTGTTACCAGCATCTCTGCCTTCCCCTTCTGGGAAAAAGGCTTTAGTTTATTTATGCATGTAGTTAACATATTAAGAGGACGTTTTTCAGAGAAGTGAACAATCTTTAGTAAACTCAGTTGTTTTCCACATCAGTACAGACCATGGCCCGAAACATATCGCCATTAGAAATTGAATACACGTATAGATTCATATGTAATTGAATGTCTAAAGAACAAAATCCATATTTATTCTACTCGATATGATATAAAAATAGTAGAGATCAAACGACTTACAATGATCCCGGTACCCTCGGAGTAAGAATATAATTTCCTGGTCGCACAATCTTTTGTTCATCCTTAATGTAACTATACAGCGGTGTAGACGACGTTTGAGGGACCAGATAGGCGGGACGCATTTCGGCCTCATCTTATATATATATATATAGCAGACCGGCATAATTGTGTCGTCCAGCGAGCAATAGTCATGTAACATTAGCTAGGTGAAGTGCGTGGTGGCATGTTGGTAAAAGGATCAGGGGATTACTTTATGAAGCGATATGTACTTCGGCTGTTCGGATGCCGTACGTAAAACTTATTACTATGCGTGGATGCTCCAAAAAATTAAGGATTTCTCTATCGTACGTCGTAACCATAGAATAAGTCTGAAGGAATGATAAGTATAGTAGGGAATAGTATTGATTTATAGAAGTGGAAAACTTATATCTTACTCCGGACGTCGAACATCAGAACATTCGAAATTCGTATCGTTTCATAGAATAACACCAAGAAGCGGCTGCCAAGATGTTCATGGTATACGCGGGTTCTAATGCCAGGGCACACCTCTGACTTGTCGAAGGCTTGTGTGTAGATACTCACTACGAGTATAACGGTGAAGGAAAACATCATGAGAAAATCTGCATAACATAGTGAATTGCATTAATTTCTATGGTATGTAAAGTCCGCCAACCCAGCGTCAGCGTGGTGGACTATATGGCCTAACCACTTTTTTTTATTGTGGAGGAAGCCCGTGCCCTGCAGTTGGACAATATATGGGCTGATACAGATTAGGTATCTAGACTACACGACGATTACAAAGTATTACACCAACATTGTTACCAGTATAAAACTACATTGAATAGCGTACACTGAACGCGCAGCTATTTGACACTACAGTAATTTTTCTTTGGCACGAAAGAAGCTTAACTCAATACAATCCCGCTCCGTCCATCGAGACGCATTCCTTTATAATAAAGAAAACGTTTCAATCCGCGGGCACCAGTTTATTTGAACTAATGGAGCGCGAACGGCACCCGTTCGGTGCATTTTCTTATTAAGACTTTACATTCATTTAGTTCTATAAATGTTTCATTTAGTTCCGTATTGGTTAATTTAGTATTGTATTGCTTCATTTATTGGTTCTAGTTTAGCATAATGGTGCCTATAATAGCGGGCACGGTTTAAATCAGCTCACCCAAGTCAATACATCTTGCATTGACTTGGGTGAGCTGATGCATATGGGTTAGATTATTGTTGTTGAAAATTTCTCGATAATGAGAGCTTTTTGGGATAATTATTTGGCTTTTCCTTAAAATATTTATTTATTTGTAAATTCAATTACGCTTAATTGAATCAAATCATTGCTTCAAGATGACTTTTGTGATTGTATTTTGTAGTCATATTGACTCATAGGCCATAGCAAACGAATTTTCGAAGCGGTTGTGATAGACCATGACGGAATCGTGTAAAATTCGTTTCCGCAAGGGTACAACCACATTTGATTACTGGGCTCGGTAAACATTCTCTCTCAGAGCGTAACATTTCTCTTCTAGCATGCCATGGGATATACCTAGCCTAACTCTCTATAAAGGTGTTCACAATACAAGTAAGTTAATATTCATAATTTAATTAATATGCACGAACAGTTATAATTAAAACTTTCAAAAATACCTTAATAATATTGTGTAATAATATTGTGTTTAAATAAATTAATAATATTGTGTAAATACTAATTATAAATAATTCGTCTATTATTATTTTATTGGAGCTTGTATCCTTTTTTTTTCTAGACTGCCCTCTCATCTTTTATTTTTTTTTCTATCCATCCAAAGGTTGTCTGTAAGAAATCGCCTAGAGCGATAAGACCGCCATCTGTACTTTTTGTTTCATTTGTAATATATTTAAGTGTTTATCCTTTTTTGTGCAGTTAAGAATAAAATAAATAAATACCAGTAAGATATGAAGCTTTATCCAAAATCGAAGTACATTTATCATTACTTTCAAACAATTGTCATAGTGTACACTGTTTCGCTCGTTATGAACCGTGCATATCAATTAATGGAAGAGAATGTAAATTTAATTAACAGCCGTACACGACTTCGCGTCGTAATCTGCCAACTATAAGCAATCATATTGTCAAAGTACCAAGGATTTAATAACTCAAAGGTTATTCGTACGCAATATATGAGTAGGAATTAATATACATCCTTTCAATTAAAGAGAGTGAAAGTGTGGTGGAAACTATTGTGAGATTTTTATAATTATACAATTTATCTTTATAGTCAGAGTAACTACTGGACATATTGAGATTTTTATTTTTATTTTTAAACCATTTATTCCTTCCACACACACAATAAAACAAAATAACAGCACAAGTAAATTAATAATAATTTAACAGTTAATAGGCCCATACTGATGTTATGTTTTGTTGTCTCAGAATGGCGAGCGCAGTGGAATGACAAGCATTGTTTTGTAATTCATGGTGTTGTTTGGTTTTGCTTTTGTCCTTGAGCGGTCGTATAGCTTATCATCACGCGAATTGCACGCTCGTGTCGCCATTCATAGCAATAAAAAAATGGAAATACAGGTTTGTCTGGAAAGAGATTCGAATGATTGACAGTTTTACAAAATCAACACATTTAGTCCGATCTGTCACAAATCGTATATACAACTATATTGTTTAGAAAATCAGCCCTAAGATGGTAGGAAACAATATTTATTCTAAATAATACATATTTAAGTGTCGTTTACCAATTTTCCATAACATTAACGCAATGAAAGTTTCAGCATCTCTCTTGAAGTTTAATAACTCTAAGACTCCGATTTTTAAAAGGAAATATTACATTCCATTAAATTAATAAAGGAGAAATCTCTGTAACGTCCAAATAAAAGCAATAACACCGCGTTCACTAATAGTACAGAACTTAGGAACGAGTTACAGCGGCTTTTATCTTTTATTAGGCACCGCACAGCCTGCCAACCATATTGGTAGAGAAAACTTTCGATATTAATGGGCCCACAAACGTGCGGTTCACACATTTTATACGTTATGTTTTACTTTTAAAAGCTATTAAGGTCTGTATCTAATTCTGTCTGTTTGTTCAATAAACGACTTTGTAATGGGTTTCTGGCTAGTTACGGAGCAATAAATATAGATGGCGCTCATAACTTGTAATTGTTTTATTGAATGTAAGTAATGTTTTATTTTGTGTATAAACATATTGAAGGTTAGTAAAATTCTTACAATCTAACTTAAATTAAATAGATTATTGCTCCCACCATAACTTATAGTTTATACATAACGGTTACTAAATAAAGGACATTTTCCATTAGGATGACAAAGCATTAGCTTTTGAAGTAACACCACGCGGGTCTGTAGCAACTGGTCATAGTACATATGCATATTATTTCTAACTGTGCCAAGGTTGGCTCGTGGATCGGGGTCATTGCTGTATATTTGATTGCCGTGATGTAAACAGTTCTCTGACTTGTTAATTAACTAAGCTCTGGGGAGCGCCAGTTCTCGTTAAGTTCTGAAGTTTGGATGGCTCGCAATTAGAATGTTGAAACCAGTCATAATTGAGAAAATAGCACTCGGTCTAGATGTATAAATATGTTTTATTAAAAATACTTCATAGTTCTTAGACTGGTCAATATTTTTTTCGATAAGTTGCGGTTGTACTGTCAATAGAGAGCACTTATTCAAAATTCATAATACAAACCTAGGCGATCAACTATTTGTATCAGAACACACGAAAGTAGTATTCTATTTGATAATTCTAAATTCAAACCATTAATTCAATGTTTGTCAGATGCAGTAAACTTCGATACATTTTAACTTATGATCTAAAACCGCGCGCACAAGCGTTGAGACGCCCGTGTGCGTCACTAAGTTTTCATGTCCGACAGCGTTCGGAATTCAAAGCTGCACTTCATTAATAATTCCACGATACAGTCCGAGCTGAATCAGACATACGGCCACCGGCATGTTCGTACTCATAGATGCGCACTTTCAAAGAGCTCTTGTACTTTTTTCTAATGTTAAGGAAATATGTAACTGGTTCCCAGAACGGCTGCGGGAAAAGCGGTATTCGATCGCTTATTTTGCGTAAACGGTGGTGAGTTCACAGAATTGCTAAATGGAAATCGACGGAGCTGTCATTCTCTGCGTTCTGTTTTACATGAAGTAAAATGTTTATATATCTTGAAATGGCTTTATATTATACTGGGTATCTCAAGACTGCTACCGAAAATGAAGCCGGGTAGTAGTTTCAGTGAGTACAAACAAAATGCAACTAAAATTTTCGCAAAAAAACTCGACAATTTTATTTTATGATTTTTTAAATATCGTCATTTTTGGGTGGTAAATCCATAGTTTTTGCTAAAATAATAATTTAAACTCTTTTATACCTTAGAGTCCTTATACATAAAAGGATATACACTATTATTTTAGGAAAAAATAAATTTACCATCCAAATACGACCATAGGAAAAAAATAACAAAAAAACAATCATCGCTTTTATTTTCAACATTTTCTGTTGCAATGAGTCTGAAGTCACTGAAACTACCACCCGGCTTCGGTTTCGGTAGCAGTCTTGAGATACCCTGTATATGCATCTACTCAATGCCGAGTGCAGGTCTTTTGTAATTCATGCCGAGTTTTTCTGTCGAACCCGCTTAGCCAAGCTACAACCGCTTCCAATCTATTCTCTTTCTACAATCGTGAACGCCTTGACGTAAGCGATGACTTTTATACGCACAACGCCATTTGATTAGCAATGCAATTTGATTAGCGCAAAGGAAACGCTATCGCTTACGTCAAGGCGTTAACGATTGTTAATTCTCCGGCAAAGGCCTGTCCCGGTTTCTATAACCAGATCGATCGTGGTCCCCTGTTCGTAGAAGGCCGATTAAAATATTATTTGATATGAATCTTTAAAGAAGTCGCGTCTTTTCTGAACACGTGAAATACATAAAATATTACTTGTCATAAGAAAAGATCACGTAACAGTTACTTATTCACTTTTGTAATGAGAATGGAAGCAGGACTGAAGATAAAAAATGTATACACATTTTGTAATGTGAAGGTTTGAAATGGATTTTACAGTGTGATTTATATTAACGTATAATTTTATTTATACATGATGTACAGTATTTTCCATTTGCGATAATTTTGTGATAGTAATTTAAACATTTCATTCCAAGATGGAAGCCAAACCCAACATTACATTTGCATTTGTTTACATTGTCAAAGGCAGACCGCAGATGATATCAATTAGAACACATAACAACGAAAATAGGAACACAAACGTTTAAAATAAATATTGCTGCATTATTTTTTAAAGTTATTACGGTCTTGAATTAGTATCTTTACGGCAATTTTTCCTTGTGAATTGTGTTGTAAAAACAAAACTCATGAAACACATTAGAGCGTAAAGAACAACCGTTATGCTTAAATACACCATAGTAATAAAAACAAGTTTGACGCCCAAAATGGCGTACCAAGTATCAAGAAACATTCCACTCCCAAACATTGGAAAGTGCGGCGTGCCCCATAAAAAGTCGCATCGAAACTTCTTTTCTTTTTGGCGACAGATGTGCCAATCTTAGGGCGGTGATATTTCTTTATGACGTCATTTAAATAAAGAGACACTAAGAGCCCACGGTTACCGCGATCGTTTAAAAGTTTATCGAACATAATTTCGCAGACAGTATAATGGCGTAATCTTAGTGATATAAGGCGGAGATGAGTTACTATGCGGGGCTCGTTCACACCTGATAGCCTATTACTTTTTTACGTGGAGCGTGTGGGGGTTGATCCATACAGCCATCACTGTTATTGTAATTACGTGTTATTTTATTCGAATTATGTATATGATTTATAGATGGCAGCACTGCTTAATTTTTAAATATATCTTAATGTCGTTATTATATAGTTTTTTGTTCTTATTGCATAGAATAGCTAGACGAGCATTCACAAGACTCATGGACAGTAGGAATAAAAACAACTCCCTGAATTACAAAGCAATGCTTGGCATTCCACTGCGCTCACCATCCATGTGCCGTAAGATGTATCGTATTTTGCATTTTTTTAAAGTAGGTGCATTATATGCTGCTTATTATTATAATTAATTATATGCGGTTTTCCAATAGATTTTCCGTGTTTACTAATTAAAAATTTCAATTTAGAATAATAACGCGTACAAAATTCTACGGGCGTTGGTAAAAACCATGGAAAATGTCATTGACAAAATTCTCTTTGGCTTTTAGCACCATTTGGCCACACTAACGGTCCGCAATCAGTTTTTAACCGCATTGTGGTGCGGCTTACTGGCATTGAATAGAAATATCATTAAATTCTATTATTGCATACCCCATTTAATGTTATTGAAATGGAATGAACTAATTATTATAATTGTAGCCAACGCACAAATTAAGTGAGAAATCTATTAAAATTTTTGAATATAATTTATTTTATGTACTACCATACTATTAAATTAGATTTAAATTTAATTAAATTAAAAACTACTACTATAAAATTAGAATAAATAATTTCCTACGAATAAATATTGAAACGCCAGTAAACCGGAATTGAAAATATTTTTTATTTTGGCTGTAAATATTATAATGAATGTACAGTTTTCATATAAAAAATATGAAAACTGTACATTCATTATGTATATTCATATTTCGAACTGTATATTCATATATTCGAAGTGCGTGGTGGCCTGTTGGTAAACGGACTAGACGCGACTGCCAACATGTTCACGGTGGTCGCGGGTTCGAATCCCAGGGTACACCTCTGACTTTTCGGAGTCATGTGTATATTGATAGTCAATCACCACGCACTAAAAACGGTGAAGGAAAACATCGTGAGGAAACCTGCATACCATAGCAATTTATAAAATTTCTATGGTATGTAAGTCCGCCAACCCGCACTAGGCCAGCGTGGTAGGACTAAATGGCCTTACCACTCTCAATCGTACTCTCGATTGTAGAGGAGGCCCATGCCCTGCAGTGGGACGTATATGGGCTGATACATTCATTATAATATTTACTTTGAAAAATAAATTACCATAAAGTCATAACTAATACTTTAAATAAAATAAGAATAAAAAGTAAACAAATAAATAAAACTAATTCTAAATAGAAACAAAATTAAATTAAAAAAAATATTAAATAAATCAATAATTAAACCACAAAATTAAAATAAGTAATACTAAGTATAGGAAATATAGTGTTTATAGAGATTAAGTTCTATGTGTATTGACTTGTCATAAGAGCTTTTAAATTGCCTACGTGACCAATAAATACATTTCATTTCATTTCATTTCATATATTGCAATTGTAACCGAAAAATATACATATACAATAGTGGCCATAATATGTAGGACAGTAAAAATAATCTTAAAATGTATTTAAATTTAATCTTCCTATAAGTAAACCAGACAAAAAAGTAAGATGGACATATTTAAAATTTAATTAATCCTCCTAGGATGCTCATCTTTCGTAGCTATTTTTAATAACTGCGTTTCTTTTAACGCAGTTTTTTTTGTTTGCATAACATACTGAGTAAGTCTTAAAGTGGATATGATGTTGTTTTATGTCCAGCTCATTTTATTATTAAATAGAAAATAGACGGACATATTACATATATTTTTTATATTAATGAATGGCGAGACGAGCTTGGCGTTCGTCTGATGATAATCGGTACTACCGCCCATGAACAGTAGCAACATCATAAACACCTTGGATTACAATGCGCACTCCATCCTGAGACATAAGATGTTAACTCTCAATATGTCCAGTAGTTATTCTGGCTACAAATTCCATTAATCCGAAAAACAAGAGTGTATTTACTCTGCATTTTGGCGAGAGAAATTGACATTGCGGTGGTCCTTACCCTGGCGGCCTCTCACATATGAGAGACCTTCCACATATTTGCAGCATTACGTTATTGTAATTAATGATATTAAATTTATGTGTTTCACTTATAGAGATTTTAGAGACTGTCGCGCCAGCACACCTACCCATGGATGCAAAGCATTAAAACCGAGTACTAAATGTAATAACAATTGGATAATATAATAACAATTTAAATAAACGGTTTTATTCATAGTTAACTTATAAACCATTTTAACTATCGAATGTTTTGTTCCGTACAATCGGCTTTTGAACTCACTTTGAGTAAAGAAGACAAAACAGTAAATAGCAAAAATATGTTTCTAAATCCAAAAATATGTTCCTAATGACTATGAATATAATAAATCAATAAATACACCCAATGGTCACATACATAGTCCAGATCCCACACTAAGATCTAGTCTCGTGTCGTGGGTATCAGGAAATACGAGACTCCTCGGTCTTACCAACACCCAGACCCGAAACAAATACCTGTGGTTCACACAAATATTTATTTCGGTGCGGGGATCGAACCCGCGGCCTTTCGGTTCACAGCCGGCTTCCAACCAACTACGCCACGAAGGCTGTCAAATATTGCCCTCTTAAGTTTAAACAAACTCCATTAATCGATTGGTATATTTTTACGAAAATTCATTAGCTTCGAACGAAGACTATAAAGTTGAATAATTTATTGTTAAGGGCTCAAGTACATGTTTTTGGTTCTAAAATATTTAGACTACGTAAAAAAAAGTTACGAGTCGATTGAGTTTGTTGGGCTATTTATCCATGAGGAAGTATAATACACTAGAACGCAAAATCTGCATACCATAGCGATTTTGAGGGAGGATCGAGAGGTTCTACGGACAGCTTTTACACCTCGGTTGCCCAACCTGCTGTTAGCTCGGCCGAAGATCCGAGAGCCGAGTTGATCCGACACTTTAGCGATGATATCCCGGACATCAGCCTTTGTGAGATTGAGATGGCCCTGAAGCAACTTAAAAACAACAAGGCGCCCGGCGAGGACGGAATCACTTCAGAGCTTCTGAAAGCGGGCAGGAACGCCAATACTGAAGGTCCTTCAGAGGCTCTTCAATTCTGTTCTTCTCAAGGGCTCAACGCCGGAGGCATGGAGCAGGAGCGTGGTGGTCTTGTTCTTCAAAAAAGGTGATAACACTTTGCTGAAGAACTACAGGCCCATCTCGCTCCTGAGCCATGTCTATAAGTTGTTTTCGAGGGTCATCAAAAATCGTCTCGAACGCAGGTTTGATGACTTCCAGCCTCCCGAACAAGCCGGTTTCCGAAAAGGCTTTAGTACCATAGACCATATCCATACGCTTCGGCAAGTTATACAAAAAACCGAGGAATATAACTTGCCGCTTTGTTTAGCGTTTGTGGACAATGAGAAAGCCTTTGATTCGATCGAGACTTAGGCTGTGCTACAGTCTCTCCAGCGGTGCATATCGACTATCGGTACATCGAAGTGTTGAAGTATATACACAACAAAGTCACTCAACGAGCTATGGAGAGGGCTATGCTCGGGGTTTCCCTACGAGATCGAATCAGAAATGAGGAGATCCGTAGGACAACTAAAAAAACCGACATAGCCCACCGGATTAGCAAGTTGTAGTGGCAATGGGCAGGGCACATAGCGCGAAGAACTGATGACCGATAGGGTCGGAAAGTGCTCGAATGGAGGCCACGTAGCGGAAAGCGCAGCATAGGACGTCCACCCACAAGATGGTCAGACGACCTGGTAAAGGTCGCGGGACTGTCGCTGGATGCAGGCTGCCTCCAACAGGTCTCTGTGGAAATCATTGGGGGAGGCCTAAGTTCAGCAGTAGACTTCCTTTGGCTGATGGATGGATGGATAGCGATTTACAAGAATTTCTATGGTATATAAAGTCAGGCAACCCGCGTTAGGCTAGTGTGTTGGACTATATAGCCTAACCACTCTCAATCGTACTCTAGACTGTAGAGGACGCCCATGGGCTGATACAGATACAAATTCTTGAGGAGCACATTAGTATTACCATAAAATAAGCTATTTATAGTCAGACGGACTAGATTTTCACATCACTAGCAGTTTTATGCTTTTCGAAATACCCACGTCTTTTTAACCACAATAATATCATCTTTGCGTGTTATAAAATACAGCATCACTTTGTCTATTTTACGCTTGTGACTCCAGAATCAATGACCCGATTTATATGAATCTTTTTAGTGTGAAAATGGCTGGTCAGGTTGTAACATAGTAAGTATTATAAGATAAAGATATACCTAGTAATAATGGATACACCTTTCATGTGAGGTCAGAACAGGACGTTACTGTCCAATAAAATGTTAGCAAAAGAATTCAACAATGTTTTTCTTAAGAATAGCTCAGACAATTTCTACCTGCTCTTGTAGCCACGATAAATACGTAGAGGTTATTTTCCAAACCACTGGTCGTTTTTATTTGACGTTCATAACTCGTAAATAAGTTTTTTATAGTCCACGTTGTTTCTTTGCCTTTGCGAAAGTCAAAATTGAATGTTTATGAGAGTTTTTGTGGAGCACGCGTGAGCCTAGCGTCTGTCGCGCGGATTAATATTGGTGTAATGACGTAATCGATTGGTCGACTTTGAGAGTATTTTGTGTGTAAAATATAATGAGAAGGTATTTTTTTATTGTTATAAATGGCGAGACGGACATGCCATTCGTCCGATGGTTAGCGATACGAGCCTGATGGACAGTAGTAAACCAGTCAACACCATGAATTACAAGGCAATTCTTGGCATTCCACTGCATTCGGCAACCTGAGACATAAGATTTAAGTCGTAAAAAGTCATATCAAGTACCCTGCGGTATTCAGGTTCCTTTTTATTCTTCATCTTTTAATTAGTCAGAAAAATGCTGATAAGCGCATTAATTTATTGAAAAGTGCAGTAATACAGGCGGCCTACACGGCATTAATTTAATCAAGCCGCATCGGATGGACGCGGCCGTGACAGATCCGCACTAACGGAGCATCCATTATCCGCGGCGATGAGTACTATTTTTTAAAATACTTTTACGCCACTTTATTGCGCAAGGCTCATAATTGAATTAATAAATAGAGTGTGCAACCGTGTGCAGCTATTGTTGCTGGTTCCGTTATGGAACTCAAAATATATGTCTAAATAAATAATTATTTATTGGTGTTGTTTATAAACAACACCCAACAGTCACATACATAGTATTGACCTCACTAAGATCGAATCTTGTGTCGTGGGTATCAGGAACTACACTTTTATTTGTGCAAACATTTTTCTCGGTATGGGGATGGAACCCGCGGTCTTTCATTTCACACACGCCGTCTAACCGCCTGTGCCACAAAAGTTGTCGAAATTGTATATTATGTCTGCATCCTCGAGGAGATAGACAGAAGAAGTAATAATAACTCTTTATTATAACACCATGTAACAAAGGATAAATAAAAGACAAAAAAGAAAAAAACGAAGAAATAAAAGCAGTAGTTATAGAAACACATAACGTTGGTGATGTAGCTGGCGGTCTTATCGCTTTAAGCGATCTCTTCCAGACAACCGGTTGGTAAAGGAAAGATCCAATGGTTATGGACGGTGCTTATTAGCTTACTAGCGGCCCGGCCCAGCTTCGCCCGGGTACAAATAGATTTCTGTAAAATAATATGTACGTATTATTATTACACATATAAACCTTCCTATATAGGCACGCTGCCGCCGCCCCGGCCGGCCAGTACCGCCGCAAGCGCTACGTCCCGCAATTTTAAATCTGTAATATTTTCGAAAATATTCATTTAAATCTTGTGCTGTAAAGGACCATATAGACCTATATTAAATCAACAATGTATTTAAGCTATTTAATTGGATAAGGATTAATGCTGTATTGGTTAAAATCGCTTCGAAAATTAGCTATTATTTGTCGTAAAAAGTAAATTCAAAAAAAATGTTATTGTGGGATATCCATAAGAGATAGACATATACCATCGTGGAGTTTTCTGTAGACCTTTTCAATGTGTACAAATATATAGTACATTATTTTGATAAATCTCGTAGGGTTCAGCCTGCGTTTGCAATGTAAGCGGAAAAAAATTGATAATTAACGACATCACATTCGAAACCTCAAAAATAACAATATTTCTCCACTATTTAATGGATGTTATTATACATGTAAACCTTTCTATTGAATCACTTCTATCTATTAAAAAAAACCGCATCAAAATCCGTTGCGTAGTTTTAAAGATTTAAGCAAACAAGGGGACATATGGACAGAGAAAGCTACTTTGTTTTATACTATGTAGTGATAAACTTACATGCAATATAAATATATAAATACCGATATAAAACGAATAAATGCAAGGTATGATACACTTAAATACAAAACAACTATACATCCGGAGCATAAGTTAGTCCTCGTAGCTTATACAAAATTTTATAAACAACTCACATCAGTAGGATAATTCCACTTGGGAATTCAACACAGGACCTCACCGGTTCATAGTCAATAAACAAATCACCGGTTATCAAGTCATCGGTTAGGTCAATTTTAGAAGTATTTTTAGTATTATTTCATGTGTGCCTTGGTAGGATCTACGTTTTTATTGTTTGCCCGCACAGACCACACAAATTGCAAATTGACTGATAGCACCAGTGCTCTGCGAATTATTAAGAGTCACTAGTCTGCCTTAAAATTTATATCATCATCTTTCTAGTCACATGAAGCTACTGACGAACATTGACATTGCGCAGGAGCTATACATTTTCATCAGAGTTAGAAAAACAGTAACAGGAAAGTAGACGTAGCACCTTTTCTGTGCTCTTCATCAAGTGATATTGTTATTTCATATTCTTAAATCACGCTTGAAAGCCTTCGAAAAGTTTGTCATTTATTCAGTTACCTAGAAGTGATGTGACTTTATTCCTAAAAGATGAAGTAAAAAATTAATATTTCCACGTTCCCAGTAGGCTCGATATACAGCTATACGTCTAAAAACATAATCCTTTGCAGCAGCACTTTAATTTTATTTACCCATTCCGTCCATTCCATTACCAGGCCCAGTGGCCCGCCGAGAGCATGCTAAAACTCAGCCAACCTTCATCCATGGTCCCTCAGGAGCGCGTCATATTCCGATATTCAATAACGCGAACTAACACGTTTAGCCGTGTCGGACCCTTCGCAAATCCCTCGCGCCAAGCCTGGTAACGCATCTCTGCCCCAAAACGATATTACTATCGAGCTTACCAGATTTGACGGGAATGAATAGCCAGCTCTGCAGAGGGTGTTTCCAAGTATTAAGAGTTGTCCTCATTAAGCTGAACTCGATGGAACTTTTTTCTAGGTATTTGTGTTGTAATATGAATGTCGTGATGTTGTTCTTTGAGATTATCCGGTTTGGTAGGACTGTAGATTTTTAGAGTAATGACAAGTATAAAGGTCATATGGTAAAGGACACCTGTGCATTAATTTCAATGTGTTTGTAGCAAAACTGGATAAGATGAACTCTGTTTCTCGTAAAATAGACAAAGACGTATTGCCTGGTTTGATCAGTTGTTATGTACATGAAGTCATTGTAGCTACTATAGTTACATAAGTATACAAAAATGTTGACGCTAAATTTACATTGGGAATAAACTACTGATTAATTTTTCAATGAAACCACAAACGATTACACAACACAGATCATGTAAGCTTTGAAATGTGGCAACCCTACTTTGCCACGCAGTTCGATATTTAAATCAGAATACGCGAGTATACACGTCCGATATATTTTTTGCTCGGCATTCGGTTTATGTAATTTAGTTTTTTACGAGATGGAAAGCTGTTGTGAATTGAACACCGCAAGGTTTTGTGGCCAATTTCATAAAGGGTGACATTTCGGCCGATGCCACCGATACTCAATAAATTCCGATTTATGATTTTCGTATGTAATATTTGAAAGGAAAATCTCGGCGGCGCTTTGCTATTTATGATTATCTGTGTCGACAAGTACTTACTGAAAGGGATACGTGTAATCTTGTGAGTCCAACTTTATATTGCTAAATGGTGAATGCTAACCTTGTTTTGTATTGTAGTATGTTTGGTCGATAAGTTTGTAATATGCGTACTAATATTATGTTTCATGTGTGGTAAGGGATAGAAAAGGGCTGGATTGCATGTTTTTCGTCATGGGACTGAATGAGACGGGACATAAACCGGATATAATGGAACGGGAAGTATAGTCGACGGCAACCGGGAAATAAAGTGGACTCAAAAGCTATAAGGCGAAGCCGGACCTGACAGCTAGTTTTAAATAGAACCCACAGACACCTAGCCATTGAACCTTACAACTCCGATGCCCTACATTTACAACACCACGACACTACGCGAGAAAAACCTTATTAAACTATACATGAAACCTTACAATATATTTATAAAATATCTTGCAAGCACCCAAATACTATTTAAAACAAAGTATGTGCGTCCAACCATGCTGTCAGTAATATGCCGTTCATTAAAGTTGAGAGTTCAGGGAGCAGTGTCTCTCATCGACAGTAATATAATAAAGATGAAAAGTTTGAGAGTTTGTTAAATTTTAGTTTGTTACTCCGAGGTAATCTCGAAAACTAACCAAGCGCTTTTAGAATTCTTTCTCTTGTGTACGTGGATATTATGTTTTTAACTCTGTGGGCAATGCGAAGGCAATTGTGGTTATAAGGCTTATAAGTTATTATTAGAGGATTAAAAGACAGACAACTCAAAAATTTGATCAATTTGATAGTGAATTTTATTACGCTGTGTAGGTTTCGGGTCCGTTATTTGGTAATTTTTTCTTTAAGTTTTTAGATAAATATATTTCATTGATTGGTGGCTATGCACTGTATTTTAACTTCTTTTGTTGGAGTAGTTTAGTAATATTTATTACTTTCTTATGGAAATACTAATTTTTTTTTATATTGTTTAAGATGTGAAAAGAAAAACAATTTTGTTCATTCTTACTACACTACAAATGCGCACTTCTACAAATTTAAACATACTGGCTAAAAACTGGTGAAATTGTATTTTTTTAAATAATAAAAGATATAATTCGCCTTAATTCCATCTCTACACAACATTAGCATTACAAAACCGTCGGCTTTGAGCATTGCGAAGTAAGCAGGTTGTTCCGCGTGAAAATGTGCTAAAGAACGTTTTCCGCTGGTTTGCATTCTTCGCGAAGAATTCCAGCGCGGTATGCAACTGTACGAGTATAAATAAATAAGGCTAGGTGCCATACGGCAGCTGACCGCGGCGTGACCTAGGCAAATTCCCTTTAATTGTTGAAACAATATTAGTGCTAAAATGTGTTGCTGGAAGAATATGTTTGGATAATTCGTATTTAGATGTAATTTGTAATTCATACGTCCCACTGTAGGGCATAGACGCCGTCTGTGAAACGGTAGGGTGCAGGTTCGATTCTCGCACCGAGAGAAATGTTTGTGCGGGCCACAAAAATTATTTTGGGTCTGGATGTTTGTGAGACCGAAAAGTCTCTCGTAGTTCCTGATACCGATGACACATTAGGCATGCTAGCGTATCTTCAACCTAAGTGTATATTAATCAGAAAGTAAAAACATTGAGTTTAATTGATGTGAAATTCCAAATAAAAGTGGTACAATAACCAACAGAGTGATCTAAAAATAACAAACCGTTTGATTTTTCTATCAATTCAGTGAAAAGCAATACGACTAGCAGATGGCGCTGTTGCAATACTCAGTATACAAGTCTCACATTTCTGCAACTTGCAACATTGTAGTTCTCTCAAATGTAGTAGAAACAAACTGTTTCGTAACAAATTTAACCCGAGTTCCGTCGGGATACTGCTAAAAGGGTGCAAAGACAAGCTGTTTTTATTTATTCCACTCTTTCCTCTGTTATTCTTCATTGATTATTTATTATTTTCCACTTGCTCAAATATGTTTTTACAGGCTATATTACTTTATAGTTTTTTTTTGTTTTTGCTTGAGTTTAATTTCATTCGTTTCTAACGGAGTTTAGCAATTCCTGCTATTAAAATTCAAAGGCGTAAAGGCCACCCTAGCATGTTCTGTTACGCGTGAAAACAAGATTAAGTTGAACTTTTCTTGTATATTATTTAGATGATTTTCTGTCTAAAAATGGGCGTAACAATCAAACAAATTCAATTTCTCAAGTATTCATAGTTTATGAGCGTTCTATTAGATTTATAATATCCAATATCTCCAGAAGTCCGTATTCCAATACAAATATTAACAAGTCTATAACTATGAAACAAGAATAAATAAAACCGTAAAAATATTTCGTATTCATTATACAACGCTGCTCTCAAGAGCTCTTCGAACAAAAACTAGTAAGTTCTCACCTTTTAATAACCCCCTTAGCCGGGTCTAAGATTCCCCTTTTCTTATTATCCCGAGCTCGCCTCTACAAGTTCCTGCCAATAGTTAACTATTCAAGGGGTTAGTCTATACTCCGACATGAAATTCGAATGTTCGGATGTTCGACATCCACGGGTAAAATAAAAGCTTTTCACTTCTAGAATTTAATAGTATCAAATATAACAATAATATGTAAAATTATTCGTACGTCTAAAACTGCTCTAACTTTCGTTCTTTCCCGGTAATCCATCACATTGTTGTCTGCCGAAAATTGCTTTGAGGCATAAGACGGCCACTTTTATATGTATAATTTTTTCCTTGTTATGTTGTCTTTTCTTTTATTATTTATTATTTATTATTTAATGCTTCATATACACAAATTGTATAAAGGCGGACTTAATGCCTGAGGCATTCTCTACCAGTCAACCTTTAGGTGGTGCAGAGAGAGAGCACGGTAGGCGCATAAAATATGTAATACATAAATATATTTTTTTACTGCTCTGAATGGCGACACGAGCATACTGTTCGGCTGATGGTAAGCGATATGACCGCTCATGAACAAGAGCCAACCAACACCTTGAATTACAAAACGATGCTTGGCATTCTAATGCGCTCGCCATCCTGAGACATAAGATGTTAGTCTTAATATGTTCAGTAGTTACTTTGGCTACAAGATCCTTCAATCCGAAACACGACAGTGCATTTACATTGCTGTTTGACGGGAGAAGCACGAAATTGCGGTGGTACCTACCCAGGAGGCCTCTCACATAAGAGAGACCCACTACCAGTAAAAACGACTGCACAGTCAACTTTCCATATATCTGGTGTATAATAAAGTCTTAAATAAATAAATACTATTCTCGATTATACTTATCATTAAATCGGAATTTAGTATAATGTGAGCACGTAAAGTGGACGATTCGAATATTTCGTAAAGTATTTAGGCATATTCGTGCAGTTTTACGTACGAAGTTCGAACATTCGTCGCCATGTCAGAGTATAGAGTAACTCCCCAGCCTCGTCTCCGGGCAACACGGTCTCTACGCAACTATTCTTAAAATATTCTTAATTTTCGGATAGTTAGTCTGTAGTTGGTTTTACATTATGTTTTAGTTGGGGAGGCTTCTCATATATAATACTTTAGATAAAAGTGTGTTTTCTCAAATTGTTTGCTTCAATAAGAAAAAGGTACGGAGTTGGGCGGCCAGAGGGAACGTTAATGTTAATGGTGGTGATTGGTCTCTTATAGGCCGCCTGGGTAGGTACCACCGCAATATCTATTTCACCGCCAGACAGCAGTGTAAATGCACTGTTGTGTTTCGTTTTGATGGACATGGCAGGCAGAGTAACTACTGGACATATTGAAGCATCCTATGTCTCACGGTGGCGAGCGCAGTGCAATGCTATTATGCATTGCTTTGTATTATAATTAAAAATGTTGCTTACCATTAGGCGAATTAAATGCTCGTGTCGCCATTATTTATAGTTTTAAGTTTAAAATTACAAATATTTATAGTTTTAGGCAACAATTAATAAAATTCATCCTTGCTCATCAAATAACTAATGAAAAGCTACGGCATGACACCAGTGCTTTTTAAATAATGTATCTTCTAAATAATACTCCTACTATTTTATATTTATTTCAATAATTACCTAATTCACATAAAGGCCTATACATATTGTTCCTATGCTAATTATTATTATTGTTCTATAATTTTATTACATTCATTTATATTTAATAATATTTAACTTCATTTATAAAAATTTCTTTATTTTATTTATTTATTTTTCAAATTATTATACAATTTGCAATGTGTATTCCCTATGGTCTGGATGCCCACCCATTGCAACGGCAACGTGTACTCAAGTTTGAGGTTTCTTTGAGGTGCAGGTATTGTTCTACGCTTGTGTTGTCTCAATGTATTGGAAAACCAAAATTTTTTTTAATTTTTATTATTTTTTTTTTCTTTTTGTTCTGATTTGTCTTAAGATAGTTATGAACATATTATATTGTTTGTTTGACGCCCGTGACATCACATCACGGCCACACGGAAGACCAGCGCTGGTAACACCAGCACATGCTGAGTGTGGTCCGTTTTTGTAACGAGCACTATTTGTATTACTTATACTATAATATTTTGATTTTGTTCCTGCTACTTGTTACAAATAAATAATTTTCTTTCTTTCTTTCCATTCATTACAATTTAAAAAAGTCAGCTAAGTTATTTTACCTCGTAAGTTTTACAAACTATTGATGTATCACAAACCTATAAACATTAACTCGACATTACTTAAGGCATAGATAACATTATACTTCTGTGCTCGAAATTCGAAATTTGAATAAATATTCTTTCAATATGCTGCAGTGCTTTTGAAATTGCATCCGAAAATAGACAACTGCCAACAGAGAATGTTCCATTCGTCACAATCGGAACGCCCGCCTACAAGATAACTTGATACACTGACTGATCCCGAAACGTAATTCACAGAGGCAAGTCTATGATGGCTTTGTCATTGTCACTCGACATTTTGTGGTCGAGCGCTATGTTTCTGACTTCAACAGTTGACAAACTGTTTTGGAAGGTTGAATAGATATTCAAGAAAAATGTCAATAAAGATATTATTGGGAGAGTCTATGTTTAGCAGTGGACTCTGCGGTTAAGAAATATGATGATACTATTTTTTATATTTTTTGCATATGCCCGATAAAGACTATTTAGGATCATGATACAACAGTCAAGTTTTGCCAATAATTGTGGAATCCGCATTTTGGGATCACGACTTCCCAGATTGAAAGGTATACTTCGAATTATATTTAGTACCCAAAATGGTAATATAAAAACAACATCAATGGACATGAACCATATTTTTTAGTATGTGGCTTACAAATCCCCGAAGCATACAGGTGTGTACTTGCGCTTGTTCTCCCGCAAAAGTTTTCCAACAAATAAAACTGTGTCAACACAGTACGATAAGTATGAATTTATGGTATAAAAAGCGTTGACTGGTTGGCCACAATTTTGGCCAAACGTTACCCCAGAGCTGTAAAGTAGTAGGTACATAATTTTATATTTGCCAAATCTTTGGAGATTCGAAGAGTTTGCAAGTAGAACAAAAGGTTTCTGGGAATTACGAATCCAGCTTTTTTTATAACACGCAAGAGACTGTACATGGTAATGTTTAAGTTTGAATTAGCAAAATGTTTACTATCTTTACATTAGGGAATGAGGCTTTATTATATTCAACTGTATGTTGTGTAAATGAGAATTTGATGAGCGTGTCTGGTACAACAGGGTGAAATATATTGCGGTTTCGTTACCGAGAATGTTTAATACATTTTTAAATATATGACAATATTATAAATATAAACCTTAAAATTATCGTGCCTTGTCTGAGTATCACTATGAATTATTCAACAAAAGAGCTTTCAAACTTATACACGAATAATTTGTCATCCTACTGTTCGAATTACAACCAACAAAACCTTCTATAAACGGTTGAAGTAAATTCAAATATTTAAATCCTTCAAATAATCTCTAATAAGCGATCCAATTTCGAGTTGAAGTGAAACTGTGAAACAATAACAGTAGTAATATTTCATTTCATTTGCTCGTATCGAGCGCGCCTACGATACGTTTCGGGTTGCCAGCTAAGAACAACTTGCTACCAACTTGAATTTAATACGGCCAAGCGGGCTTGTACCAAAATTAAATAGCAAAGTTGCTAACGAATGTAGGGACTTACTTTCCTGTATGGATCAATTTTAAATGATATTAAGTTTGATACTTTTATGTTTACTTTGATTATGCTGGATATAAAAGATAAAATATGAGTTTAGATTAAGTTTGATACTTGCTTGAATATTTTATTCTTACAAGCTTTAAACATAGTTTGTAATTTATTTAAATCTTACCGTAAATATATATGACTAGCGGCCCCGCCCAGCTTCGCCCGGGTACAAATAGATTTCTGTACAGTAATATGTACTATTATACATATAAACCTTCCTCTTGAATCACTTTATCTATTAAAAAAAAACCGCATCAAAATCCGTTGCGTTGTTTTAAAGATTTAAGCATACAAAGGGACATAGGGACAGAGAAAGCGACTTTGTTTTATGCTATGTAGTGATGATAGCTGACCCGGCTTACTTCGTATCGTCACATTTTTTGCCATCAATACTGTCTAAAGTCTAAGATTTTAATACCTAATTAATTTATTGCATTGTAATAAACAACATTTTTCGTTTTTTCTTCCGGAGAGAAAAAAAGTAGTGTGTTATAATATTAGGTCATATAGTCCACCCCGCTGGCTTAGTGCGGGTTGGTGGATTTTATTTAACGTAGAAATTACTCCGAAAAGGCAGAGGTGTGCCCTGGGATTAAAACCCGTGACCATCGTAAACTTGTTGGCAGTCGCGTCTGGTACGTTACCAACGAGCAACCACGCGCTTCTGGGAATTATTTTTATTTATTTTAGAAGACTATCTATACATATACAAATTAATAAAACCTTCATACTGCCTTACCAGGTGACGTAAGTAATAAATCAAATATTTAAAAATATAAAACTCCATATGGTTTCATTATAATGTCTAGATACGGCATCAACGTCCCAATATTTTTTTTATTCTTGAGTCTGAAACCAATACCAATGCGGAATTTAAATTTGTCCCCCAGAACATCTAAAAGTATCAATTCGAAAAACAATGTCCTTTATGAAAACGAAAAATTATAATTAGATATATTTTGGTGTACTCCGGCAAAACGCTTCGATAGAGTATACCTTGTTTAAAACTGTTGCAATAATCTCAAAAAACTATGGGCTATTTTTGTAGATATGGACATAGTTTTATTTTACATTTGACAAATTACGCGAAAGACGCCGTATCTAGATATTATATACACATTTTTTGAATTTTGTTCTATTTCGTCGGCCGTCAATGAAAGACAATGGAAAGATAGATTTTACGTTGGTTGGTAGTTGAAGCTAGACCGTCTTTTACGTCTCCCGTCAACCAAACAAAGATCATCCTATATTGGCTGGACGCATCACGCTTGAACAATTAAAAAATTGGCTTTTCCTCGCAATTTTTCCATTTTTTCTCACCGTTTAGACCTTCCTTGGACTTCCACGAATATTTGAAGACCAAAATTAGGAAAATCGGTTCCGCCGTTCTCGAGTTTTAGTGAGACTAACGAACAGCAATTCATTTTTATATATATAGAAGATAATAGACTTTGATATAAAGGGAATGAAAATGCTCCACTTTAAAGTTTGGGAAGGCACGAATGATTTCCGCGTTTTGGTTATTTTTTTATGACGTTAATTATAATTTGCCGGCACACGAGCCGCTTACTCGTTTCTCTGGCGTCTGCTATAAAAATCCCTAATGCAATCCTAAATGTACATTGTATATTATTCCAAAAAGTAGGTTCTATATGTGTTATACATCATTTAAATGGGCTGTTAAACTCGAGGTCCTGGGTTCAATTCTCAGGTTAGCAAAACTACTTTGTATGAGCTTTTTCTTTTCATAATTCTACTAAGAGTCCCTTGAGGCTGGAATTTATAATCTCCATGGCGATATGCCGTCTGCCTATTACATCTGGGTATGGATATAACCTCGTGGCATATCTCTCTAATCACTAGGAGGTACAGAAGTGAGCATTATATAAATCAATAATTAGTGAAAACAAAATAAATTAATTTTCAAATCACTAGGCAGTAGGCAACCCTAGAAGTGTTCTGCTTGCCAGGCAACAAAACATTTATAATACTTATAAAGTTTAATACTCCAGCAAAATAGACAAATTACCCGGTAATTATTTGAATGACCCGCCGACGTTATGAGTGGCAGTACCAAATTGTTACTAAGGAGAAATCTTGGCCTTTGTAACATAATTTCACTGAGTGTCTTCAGTAAATTGCATAATTATTACCAGCTTATTAAGGTACCGCTGCTTTACTCCTTCTGTATTCTGAACAAAATTCAATCTTGGTCTACCGTGCTGCACTATGTGCAGTACGTTCTCAACCTATATATTAACTAAGCTTTGCGACAAGTCTTGTAGTGAAAAGAGCGCTTATGCATGATACAATGAAGAAAAAGATGGTAGGTAGTTGAGTATACTTTTCAAGATTGGAATGGTTGTCGCTTTTCAGTAAGTCATCAATAGATGTGATGGATGGTAGAAGACGATAGACTGAAGATAGAGTCCAGTGGCATTCCACAGGAGAGGCCATTGTCCAGCAGTGGTCGCAGATCGGCTGATGATGATGATGAACAGATGAGGCTGAATTATACTATTCGACACCCTCCATGGCGCAGTCAGTTAGACACCGTCTGTGAAACGAGAGGCCGCGGGTTCGATCCCCGCACCGAGATAAATGTTTGTGCGGCCCACAAATATTTATTTTGGGTCTGGGTGTTTGTGAGACCGAAAAGTCTCTCGTAGTCCCTGATACCCACGACACAAGACTCGATCTTAGTGTGGGGTCAGGAATATGTATGTGGCTGTTGGGTGTTATTTATTAATACATGTTAGACTTCGACTCCAATAAAAAAAATATTCCATGTTAAAATAAGAGATATAAAAACACAATTATCTTGAGGACTTATAGCAGTTTTCCGAAACTTCGCGCAAGAATTAATCACATGGTTGTTGAGTTTCCTTATTTAGCTATTGATATTGACGTCACCATCGGTCGTATCGATTCGCAAACGGCCCCAGATGTAGATTTCGATTCTGTTTATGTTCCGCGCTCGGGGTAGCTCGCAAAAACGTTTAGTCCGATTCACACCGCACGGGTTTAGCATTAATTCACGGAATTTATGCATTATTTGACTTATCTACAACTGTGCAGCTCTTATGTGTATTGGTGGATTGATAGGATATTTAAAAGTGATGGAATATGGGTGTGGCTTGTAAAAAGTATTGTTTTTTTTACAAAACTGTAAGATCATGTAATATCTTATTTTTCCTGACAATAAGACTACACTGCCACGAGTAGCTGGCATATATTTGACAATTAATAAATATCGCCAAAATTATGGTGGCTTGCTCTAAAATAAATTATTATTTAAATGCTCACTTCAGATTATCTGCGCATCCAACAAAGGGGAGGCGGTTAGATAATGGCATTAATTTCATCATGTATACAATTCCGGCATTAATTTCACCATGTATACAAGATATATGAATTTAAAAAAAAAGTAAAAATAATAAGTGAAGTTAATTATAATTTACTAATAATGTAAAAATCGTGAAACATTGAGTAATATCCTATTAAAACTCTACTCAACTAAATAGAAAAAAATACAATAAATCGTAAGTCAATATCGTGTCGTGAACATGCGAAACTCTCTCAAGAATATTGACTTTGTGAAGGCAATTAAGATAAAACCCCCATGGAGGCGGCACGGCGACATTATCAGCCCGGTGACCATGCCTCTTTATTATTGATGGGATAATACAGACACGTCGCCTGTATTAGATTACACTCGCTCTATTATCTTGTAGTAAGTTCCTTTATTTTTCTTGTTGCTTTTGTGACAATTTTATTTATTATTTTTATTTTATTACTAGTATGGCACGCTCTATCACCGGCGTGTAATAGATTTGGATGAAAGACCGCTATAATTATATTTTCTCGGGATAAAAAATACCGTATAGCCTTCCTTAGTCAATGGACTATCACACAATAAAATATTTTTAAATTCGTTTCAGTAGTTTATGTGAGTACAAACAAACATTCTTCAGTTTTATGTCTTAGTATGTATAGGGTACTGGTAAATTGGTAGATAAAAGAGTACGGGAACGCCATCCAATACGGTGGTCGGATTAGAACCGTATCAGACTTGACACCGCTGTATACAAAGGCATTAAGATTGCCAACAGTCGAGGTCGATGACGTCATTTCATTTCATTTCATTTTCAACGATTAAGAACCTATCAGGTTTCATGTAAGTATGTCCAGTTTTAGGCTCATTATGAGTAGGTATATTCGGATATAATAAAGTTGTTATTTCGTCGAATAGGCTACGCTCGGTATTTCCCTACGAGGTGGAATAAGGAATGACGAGATCAGTAGCCTAAAGGATTAGCAAGTTGAAGAGGCAGTTGGTCAGGCACATAGCGCGAATAACTGATTGCTGTTGGGGCCGTAGTTCTGGAGGGAAGGCCACGTGCAGGCAATTGCAGTTTCCGATGTCCGGATTAAGGCTGCAGGAAGTCACTGGATGGAAGCCGCTTCCAACAGGGCGATATGAAGATCGTTAGGGGAGTCCTATGGTCAGCAGTGCACTCAGTGTGGCTGAAGATAGATAGAGAGAGAGAGAAATTTGTTGATGGGTCAGACAGAGATAAACATCTCACGGTCAGTCTAACTAGACTCCCCTACACTACCATCATGTGCGGTGTAGTCTTGCCAATGTATAGAAAATTTTGGAGGACTCTGATGACTAAGAAATATGCATGACTTGAGATCAAAACTCCGATTAGTCACATGCAGAACCCACAGTAAACACCACTTCTGATTAAATTTAAGGGAAGAATTTTTATGAAAATATTACTTTAAGTAGAAATGTGACAATACATTTACTTTATATGGAGATCAATTCGCTACTAACTTCATTTTACGATCGTCACCTTTCGTCTTATTTTATTATCATAATATGGCTGTAATAACTTTATGAATTACGGTTAACATATGGGTATATATTTTATTTTAATGAAGTGGTGATCGAGTTTTATGGAATTATTAAATAGCATTTCGCACACAAACTTAAATATTTTTGCATTATAATGTCAATTTAGCTAAAATCAACAACGATAATAAATAGAAGAGTCAACATCGCAGTTGTGTGCACGTGCACAACGTCGATTGTGAAACAGATGTTGTTATTTTAAAATATTGTTCATTTTATTATTTATTTTACTATTTGTGTTATTTTCGTTTTAATGTTTTTGAGTAGTTGGTTTGACGTCTGTACGTCACTTAAGGTGGCCACTGAAAATCAGCGTTGTTGCAACTGTGATCAATAAATAGTTTTTCTTTCTTTCTTTCCTTCTCATTTTTTAAAGAAAACGAACATCATTATATTTAAATATCTATCTAAAAGGATAAGAGTTTAAGGTCACCGTAGCCGTAATTAAAAATTATGCTTGTCATCAACCTAAGAAGCCGCTATTATGAAATGAAATGAATAATTTATGGATAAGACGCTGGAAATCAATGACGCCTTTAAAAAATATTAGTAGCACGAAGTCTTTAACTATACTAAAGGTTATAAATAGAGTAATGCAGTTATTTTAATATATTGGAGTATTCAAATTAGAATATAGATGTAATACTTCTTTCCATTTTTCAGCCACAGAAAGTTCCTTATTAAACATAGGTCTCCACAAACGATTTCTACAGCGATTTGTTATGAATTCTTTCTAATACACATTTGTTTATTAGAAGTGGGTATGTGCTCAGCAGTCTCGATTATAATATGTACTGTACTGTATGTACGATTGGGAGTGGTTACGCCATGGAGTCCACCACGCTGGCCTAGGGCGGGTATTTATATTATGTATTATGGACTAACTATGATAGTACTCATCAATTGCAGTCCGCTGCTTCACACAGCACGATCAGTTGCCATTCCTTTATTTATATTTTTTACTATTTTAAATTGAGAGTGGTGGTGGTAACCACTCTCAATCGCACTGTCGATTGTGGAGGAGGCCCGTGCCCTGCAGTGGGACGTATATGGGCTGATACAGCTACTATTTTACATGCTGGTCGTTATTTAATATCCAGGCATTTTTTTTATTATTGCAATGAATTGCGAGACGGGCGTATCATTCGCCTGATGGCAAGCGATATAACCGTTCATGAACAGTAGTATAACCCAACAACGCCTTGAATCACAAATCGATGCTTGGCATTCCACTGCGCTCGCCATCCTGAGACATAAGATGTTAAGTCTCAATATGTCCAGTTACTCTGGCTACAATATCCTTCAATTCGAAATACAACAGTGCATTAACACTGCTGTTTGGCGGCAGAAATAGACATTGCGATATGGTATATACCCAGACGGCCTCTCACATATGAGAGACCTGCCACCAGTATTTATATCCTATCGCTACGAAAAAGAAAAAACTTTCGAATCTTTTGAATCACTTTCGAAGTCTCAAAAGGCCGTTTATGGCCATACAAATATAACATCTGGTTTGTTAATGATGTAGTTACTTATCCCCGAAAGACGTTTGAGTGTGTTTTTGTGTAATGATTTTCCTCAAAGGAAATTATGACGAGTAATTCCGTATGAATGACAATAATCGTATATAAACAGTAATTAATTTCTTATGAGTGTTTTTATTCGGAAATATGATGTTGAGGAAATTGTTATTAGTGTTATTGCTAATAAATAAGAATTATTTTGAGGAGATAGGTAGTGTGCTTGGCCAGCTATTATATCTTCTAAATAGACCTAGACTGTAGTCTGCATTTTTTCTAATATTTAGTGGTATATGTGAATATGGGCGGATTTTTTTATATTACGTTAATTCGTTAGCTAAATCACGAGGCAGAAATACAAATTACGAGGTATCAGAGTCAAACATATTAATAAAAAATATTAAGTAATTAAAACAATCTTCTATTAAGCTAAAAATACAATAAAGTCAATAGTCCAGTATTATCACAGAGTAAAATATAAGTTGCGACAAATATCTCGAAGCAACCGTGAGGCCTTAAGACCGGAAAAGTTTAACCGCCGCGCCGCCACAATACTTTTGAAAGATTAAAGCCAAACTTGAAGAATTTAGAAAGGGACGACCCACAGAATGGCCCATAAAGATGCTGCGTCTTTATTGAAACTTGGCTCTATGGTCTTGTGGTAGATATCAACTGTTTTAATTCGATTTGTGACGACATAAGATGGTACTAAATTACGATCACAGTGTAAATGCACTTATGTTTCGGTTTAAAGGACATTGTAGCTAGAGTAACTACTGGAAATATGGAGACTTAACATCTTATGTCTCAGGATGGCGAGAGCAGTGAAATACATTGCTTTGTAATTAATGTTGTTTTTTTGGTTTTGCTACTGTCCTCCACTGGTCATATCGCTTACCACCAGGCGAACGGCATGCTTACATTGCCATTCATTGCAATAAATAAAAATAGTAACATTAGTAAGATTTAAAAATTTACACGCTTGTATGTGCGTTTTAAAATGGTTATTATGTTTTGAGTTGCTTGTTAATAGTATTTAATTTATTTACACGTTAAAGGTTTGTGTTGGTTGTAGTTTAAATATATTTAAATCCTTTATAAATACATGGTACTGGGGTTTATTTATATTGTAGTGTATGTTGGGAGTACTTATGAATAAAGTTTTGATTGTTTTGTGTTTGTATATGTTGATGCGAGACAAAATCTGCATTATATTTGCATATTAAATGTTTTTTGGTTATTTCAAACATGTCTTACAAGTGTTATTTTAATTACGTTGGAATTTATGAACTTATTTCTAAAAAATATATGGTCCATTAAAATGGCAATAAAAAGTCTAAGTACAGAACTTATGTATTAAATGTTATTGTATTTTACAAGTTTGGTTTTGGAGACTTTAGACACAATTAAAATTAATAAAATGAATGTCTCAAACTAAAAGTAAGCACGTGCTTAAATAAATGCCGACAAAATTATTTGACTCCAACAAAGAGCAGTGTCGATGCGGCGCTCTGATAAACTTTGCCGTCCCGAAATCAGAAACTCAAGACACATGACAAAAGATAAATGAAGCAAGTTTTCAAATTAAATATATAGACTTCTATGGGTCGCTGATGTTTATTAATATTCGGGATGACGAGTATTAATGTATTATAAGGAATACTTAGGGTAAAATTATAGTAAAAGCCTTTAAAGGCTTTACTATTAAGAGTTTTATTTAAATAAAACTCTTGATTGTATACGTGTCTTTTTGAACATATTATATCTACCAATCTTAATGAAACTAGTGTGGCAGATAATTGCAAATATTTTTAATCGTATAGGAGTTTCATTCTTATCCGTAGCTGTAAGCAGCAACTGGCCCTTGACTGAACAAATAGTAACCCTCCTTCTTTCGGGGTAAGAAAGAGGTAAGTCGGGTAAAAAGCCTGTAATTAGTAAGGAAATCTCTTTAATTCCTTGACCTGATAATATGGAATGAAAACGGCAGTAAGCTGAAAATAATGTTATTAACACTTCTTTAAATTCCTTCATCGATATAAGCATGAATATACCTAGAACAAATATGATATGCAGTATGTACCTTCGTTGTTTCTCTATTATGTTTTCTTTCTTCATTGTTCGACGAATTCATTCCTTTAATTAATGCAGTTAGCAAACGGTTCTGTTTGTATTTCTAAATCTTTATTTTGCTTGAGAGTGAAGGAAAGGAAATGTTTTATAAATTGAAATAGTAAATAGACTAAACATTAGTTTTACAAAATTAATGATGCTAAAACGAGGTCATTGCTTATCTTACTTATGTTAGTTTGTTCCCTACTGATTTATATAGCAAATCACAATATATGAGACTTGAATCCTGGATTTTGGGTGTCACATTCGTTTCCAGTAGACAAAGAGTCATCAAAATCCTTAAAATTACTTAGCGTTACTAAATATACACACAACAATACCGAAACTATTCATATTGCAGCTAAAGTTCGTTCAGATACAGCGTACACTATACCCGACTGAACTCGCCACTTCAAACACCACACGAACGCGAAATAAACGAATCGACTCCAATCCTTTAACCAAAATAGCTATTACAGCGAAAAGCGGAGTCGGAACAGTACTTACCGAAATATCATTCATAAGCACAATAGTTTCAAAGGCGTGAAAAACAATATGCTCTGTAAAGCCGTGGTACGCAAAACTAAGAGCGTTCACATGCCAAGTACTGCAAATGCAAACACGACTCGTAGGTGAGGGCGAAACGGGAAAACAATTCAACTCCAAACATACATAAGTACAATACAAAGTGTTAATAAAAATAAGACGTGTGAAACACAGGAGATGGCACAAAATGCCGTGGCAAAGCAACAAGGTCTGTTGCTCACATTTATCCGCACAGTTGGAATGCGACTGTTCCGTGATATGCTAAGCAAAAGCCAAGTAAACAAATTGGAAGCGACACACGAAAGGTGCCTGAATAAAATGTTTCTTAAGAGAATACACAGCGTGGAATGTTTAAAATAGTGTCGACGGAGATTCTTTCGTGCACCGATGGGTATAAATTGGATTTATAATTTTGTATTCATAAGGTAGAATAAATCTTTATTTGGTGGAAATTTTTATATATTCTTCAAAATGAAGAATTTCTATTTTTGAATCATGAACGCGGAATAAAAATAGACTCACCTGACGAGAAGTTATCGTCGACGCTCACGAACACCCATGAAGGAACAGTGGTTCTAGTAGTTTCTTTATGAATTCCCAGATGTTATGTGAGATGAGCTACCTACCCTGAGCTATGTAAATACCATACTGTATCAGTCCATATACGTCTCTCTGCAGGGCACGAGCCTCCTCTACAATCGAGGGTACGATTGAGAGAGTTTAGTAAGTCCACCACGCTAACCTAATGCGGGTTGGTGGACTTACATACCATTATTTATTTTTATAATTCGCCTTGGTATGCAGGTTTCCTTCACCGTTATTCCGAATAGTCAGAAGTGTTCACTGGGATTCGTAGCCGCGACCATTGTGAAAATAATATCACAATCGCTTAGAAAAGTGTGATAGGTAGCGATTATTGGATAGATAATATGCCATAGGAAAGACAATTAAAGGAAATTATGGAGTGAGTGAGGATTTCGGTCCAGAAGGCTTCTCTCTGTATATGGTAAAATTATAAAACTCGCAACGCGGCCAATGAGATTGCGGTCTAGTAAGATACATGTGCAAGGCGACGTACATATACTGGACGTCCACTGGTTGAAAGGTAAAAGATGAAAGTTTGCGTTTCGTAGAGAACTTGCTCCGCTAGTTTCGCTCAGGTATGGACGATAACAAAATTGGGACAGCACTGAAGATAAAATCTAGATATAAAATGTTTGATGTGACGTTCGTTTTAGTTTGTTTATTACCTAGATACACGACATGACTAAGTCGCTGGTTCACGTCTGCATATAAGCAGTAACAACAGTAATCAGATCTTATTACATTACTAAGGCCCGTATTCACAAACAATACTTTACTCAGTGTTGAAGTAACCCTATTCTAAGTAAGACATTTCTCATAGTAATCGTTCCGCGCAGCCTCTTTATTCATAAACAATACTTGAGTCACCCTTTTACTATGGAAACGCATTGTCCAATGCGGATCAGTGATTGATCAATTACTGTTGCTAATTTCTCTCTGGTGTTTGGCCTCCTCTACTATCGAGAGCTCGATTGAGAGTGGTTAGGCCATATAGTTCTCCACGCTGGCCTAATGCGGGTTGGCGGACTTACATACCATAGAAATTTTTATACATCGCTATGGTATGCAGGTTTCGTAACGATGTTTTCCTTCACCGCTTTAGCGCGTGGTGATTGACTATCAAAGTATCAATACACACATGACTCCAAATAGTCAGAGGTGTGCCCTGAGATTCGAACCCGCGACCACCGTGAAAATGTTGGCAGTCGCATCTAGTCCGTTTACCAATAGAAAACTCCCAGACGAATAAAATCTTAAGGCCACAAGTAATTGGTAAATAGGCGGTATTGAAAGGCCTCTTTCAGACTAGTGACAAAAGTGCATGAAGAACAATATCCCTAGTAAATCGATAGCGTCTTCTAAATTGTTTGTCATTGCAAAAATCAAAAGCATTTTGTTAATCTCGAATAATGTTTCTTGCACTTATCGTCCTGCGTTCGGTGTCCTTACCGAACGCAGGACGATAAGTATCATCAATATAATTGTCGAACTTCTCCTCGCTGCTGTAATCCATTGTATTGAAAATGGAAAAAACCTAATACAAAACCTTAGTGCAAAATACACTAAATGAAATAGCAATTTACATTCACAGCTGTCACTTTTACGCTTTCAATCGACACTATGCGTTGCGTAAAATAGCTGTTGAGTTTCTTTACCTGAGGGCCTCCTTAAGTGAACGCATAGTGTCACTCATCACTCAAGTATTGTTTATGAATCAAAATTGACAATTCTGTGCGTTTGGCTACACTATGCGTCCTCAGTCCTCATAGTATTGTTTGTGAATACGGGTGTATGAATTGCACGGCACTGCACAGCGGTCGTCACTCTGAGATATTAAGTGCTACCATGAATACCCAGTAATAATTTGCTCCAATGACCTTCTTATGATAAATCAACGGCGTATACACATTGCTGTTTAGTGGTAGGTACCTATAAGTTATAAGACAGTTTCCGTGATACAATCGGTTAGACGCTGTTAAACGAGAGAAACGAATTCGATTCCCGCACGGAGACTAATGTTGTGACCACCATAAGTATTTTTTCGGGTCTGGGTTTGTAATACCCACGACACAAGACTCGATCTTAGTGTGGGATCAGGGCTATGCATATGACTGTTGGGTGTATTTATTTATTATTTTAACTATAATGATGGTCAACATGCGTTTTACGCATTAGGAATGAAATACACATACAAATACAAATACTACCCACATCACATTGGAGGTTGGAAATCTACTACAGTACGTTTTTCACGGCACTTTCTCCCACGTACTACAAATCTGTGGAACCAGTTGCCAGCGGCATCATTCCCGGACAGATACGACCTGGCGACCTTCAATAAACGAGCGTATTCCCACCTCAAAGGCCAGCAACGCATCTCCATGCCCTATGGTGTTGCAGATGTCCATGGGCAGCGGTGTTCACTTACCATCAGGTGAACCGCATGCTCGTTTGCCCCCTATAGTATAAAAAAAATATATATATATAGCCTGTCTATCTCATTGAGTCTGTCACAAAATGTACCCAATCCAGTTATTACTGGCATTGTGTAGTATCAAAAGTAATGTGAGAATATGAGGTAAATTTCACGAAGCCAAGTGAGTAATGAATATAAATTTTACTTCGCAGAAATTGTGTCAACTTGCTAAGCTGAGCTACATTACTTTCCTGGAAAGAGCTGTCAATGTCAAAAGCGCCCGAATTCGGCCGAGCCAAGAGCAAGTTTGTTAAACAAATCCCTTATTTTATTTGGAAAATATTACAACTTCGTCGGAGATGGTGCTTGTGATTCGCAAGATTGAAATTTATATTTTATGTTCATGACGGCAAGGTGTAAATTTGCATGAGTAAATTTGGTATTGGCATATTTTTAACCTGTGGCTTGGTAGATGTTGTTTCACTGGAGGGTTGACGGCGGTGCTATCGAAGGAAGTGACCTCAATCCGTTGATGTGGAAAGTACACAGCACTGTGTACGTTTTTAGCTTTACTGAACGAGGAAATTGAGATTATTCTGCAGTATTATGTTCCTCGGTTACCTTTGTAACTATGACAATAAAATTATATTGGATCACGTTACCGACCCATTTAGTTTTAGTGGCGGCTTGCAGTATCTACTTACGAAATTGGGATGTCTTATTTATATGTACAACTTCTGTCTGTTATGGCTTTTACTGCCGGCCCGTTGTATAACTAAATTTTGTTTTTCAATTGTTCCCCTATAAGAGTTCCGGTATTCCTTTCTGTGTAATGTTTTCTAAAAGAAGTGTCATTTAGAAATAAAATTATTAAGGTGTATTTACCTATTTCTCGTCCCCCAGGTCCCCCCCTACCGATGAATGGTTATAATAATTAATAAAATAACAAATTGGTTGGCATACATGTATTTGTCAATATCTGTCTAGTTAATCTCCAAGTATCTTAATAGTGATTTTAATCATAAATTCCATTTGAATTATGCTCCGTTCAAGTTTAATTTTTACCCTTACAACAACCTCGAGAACAAACCCAAAAAGCTCACGAACAAATTTATCAAACACCTTAACGATACCTGGTTTGTAAACACAAATCATTATAAGCAAGTTTGTTGGAGCCGCGAGCAAACATTGGGTGGTATCACGACTCAAAGCCACTTTAGTCGACTCACCGACCAACTTCCCTACCAGATTTATTCATGACTTGGCCAAATATTTGATTGATTACTGTGTCTGAAGCAACCGGGGCCTTCGATAAACTTGGCGACCACTTCATTTGGCGAAAAACGGGGCTCTTGTTTAAACTTCCCGGAGCGGAAAGTGATGTTGCTATTTTTTACGCGAGCAGTAAACAGTATTCAATTTTGTTAAAATACCCGATGGCGGAGTTATTGCGAGGCGCGCGAAATCCTTTGCGGTTTACGTAATGGGCTGACGTCGGAGGGAACGGCTGCAGCTTAATGCCGGGAAATGAGATAATCTAACATTTTATGAAAGACTGTTTGAGCAATGTGTTGCAATGTAGACGAACGTAATATCGGCTAATCGGCCTGTATGCTTTAATGCATGGAACATTTCTGGCCTCTCATTAAGGGGATTTCGGCCGGTGTCCAATGTTGGTCCAACATGATTTGGTGGTTGGATTAGAGGTGCTTACGGCTACAATCGAATGAGTTTCTTAATATTATAATATGTAATAATGAATTTCTTTTTCTATTATATTTGATCATATATGTGAAATTAGACGATATTATGTCTTAAATTTTTTTTTATTGCAATGAATGACGAGACGAGCAAGCCGTTCGCCTGATGGCGCCGCTCATAAACAGTAGCAACATTCCACTGCGCTCGCCATCCTGAGACATAAGATGTTAAGTCTCAATATGTCCAGTAGTTACTCTGGCTACAATGTCCTTCAATCCGAAACACAATAGTGCACTTACGCAGTGTTGTTTCACGGGAGAAATAGACATTGCGGTGGTACCTACCCAGATGGCCTCTCACATATGAGTAACCTACCACCAGTACCACCATCTTAAATTATTTTAGAAGCTGGTAATCATTAACACAATTAAGAAACTTGATTTTTATTTGTTAGTGTAAATGAATCGGTAGTTATTGCGGAACTATAACAGTTATTGATCAAAGACGAATTGGCTGTTTTAAATATTTTCTGGCTTAAATATAAATTATGGATTGCTGGTTTGTCTATAATTAAGTTTTGATTTATAATTTGTAACAGTGTTTGTATCAATATTTAAAGTGAATCCTGTAATTCGTGACGCTTTCTAGAATTCTTAAAATAAACTGCACTAGAAAGGTTAATGGCCCTCAACTACTGGTGCTTGCTAAAGCTTGGATCCACAGCTGTGGTATAAGCAATGAAAACAAGTATTAACAAATTTTATTGCTTTACGAAGGACGTTTCAACTTCCAATATTGCATTTGTTTCAAAATCAAAATACTTTTGTAATAAACATAATGGAAAAGAAATAAAAATTGTTTCAGCGCCGGCTATGAAATATAAAATAAACATAAAAATGTGAAAACAGTTCCTGTAATAATCTTTATAGCAAACACGCGAATGCACAATAAATACTGAAAATTTGTTTTTGGGGAAAACAGTATTTTCTGTGAAATTATATTTTATGTACCTATCTTTCTAAAATACCCACGTTAAGAATCAGAATGAAACATGTCATAGCTTGATGAATTAATATAATAAAATGAAAAACGAATGCCATTATTTCACATTTGTTGTTACTCATTGAAAATACATCGAAGTCAAGATATCATAAGGCGCCTATCTTGAACTATCTCTAACTTTGTAAATATCCACGGGCGGCAAATAATTTATATTTTATTGCAATGTACATATGGCGAGACGAGCATGCCGTTCGCCTGATAGTAAGCGATACAACCTCTTATGAACAATAGCAAAACCAAAAAACACCTTTAATTACAAAACAATGCTTGTCATTCCACTGCCCGCGCCATCCTGAGACATAAGATCTTAAGTCTCAATATGTCTACTAGGTACTCTGGCTACAATGCCCTTCAAACCGAAACACAACAGTGCGTTTACACTGCTGGTTGGCGGGAGAAATACCTACTCAGGCGGTCTTTCCCATATGAGAGACCTACCAGTAAACTTATATGCTAGTCTTTTTAAAATACTCTTTTTATTTCCTCTTTTTCAGTTCTATACATGATATTTCGTCCTATCATCTATATCAATTTTTCGAAACGCCTACACGTATAGCCCACTTGGTTGTATCCGTAGCGATCCGACCGACGTTTATGACACCCGTCCCGCCACCGATCTATCTTCAGCTTAGCTAAATCCCGCTAATACATTATTTTTATATGCTCCTCCCGCCGCGTCCATTAGCTGATCCCGTATGAACTTTGCCGATAAAGTAATATGTCTAACTAAACCGACGGTTACAGCTTATTCATTTTGTTTAGCCGTGATGGATTAGAAGCAACGCGTTTATCTATATTTATCAAAGCGTGCAACGTTGTATAACTTGCACAGAGGATGGGTAAGTCTAAGCCCATTGTTCATAATAATATCAGTCCTTGTACTTTTGAGGCCTGGAGCCTTCTCTACGTTAAAAGTTAGTTTACCACGTTGAACTTTTGGAATACCTGTAACAATCTCAAGTATGTAGATATGTTGTTTTTTACTGTAAATTGAACGATTATTAACTACTAGCGGCTGAACTCGGCTCCGTTCAGGTAATGATAAAAAAAATTGTAAATATTCTATCACCTATGTTCATCAGGAATGAGTAGATCAGTAGCTACTGAGCGTATTTAATGCAAACAAACAATCAAAGCTTTCCTCTTTATAATATTAGTTTAGACGTATATTAATTGTATTTTCAAAATGAACAGTTTTTCTCAGCCAAATTTGATACTTCAGTTGTCGAGCTAGAAACCTTCCGCCTTTCAATCAACTATAGTAGTTTCTTTTACTTATTTATTTTTATTGCCTGTATAGGTAGGCGATCTAGCGGCCCGCCTGATGATAAACGACTACCGCAGCTCATGGACCTTTGCAGTACCAGAGGTCTAGTACAACAAATTCGCTGGAGAGTACCCTCTCTAAGTCTCTTTTGTAGAAGTACAGGTCATAGTGCTCACGAAACACCGTTGCAGGGAGTTCATTCCAGAGATTGCACGTTTTCTGGCTTAAATATCATTAATGTACAATTTTTAGGTTTTTCTATAATTAAGTATTAATTTGGAATTTTGTAATAGTGTGTTATCATTATTTAAAGCGGATTCTGTTGTTTTTAACTATGCCCTTATAATTTAAGTTATTCTTCTTATTCGTCAAAATATGAAGCCGTGTTAAATGTTCTCTAATGAAGTACAAAATCAACCGTCTTCGAACTCAAGCAAACTTCTTATAAATGTTGTTGAGTAATTGAGCGCTTTATAAATATCCAAATATCGCAGGTTTATAACTGCGTAGGACGTTTCAAGTTTGTCAACAGTTTGAATGTATGATTGGAATATGAACTTTTATGGAGTTTATTTTGAGACGGCATTCAATCATTGTGAATTAGGCAGTCAATCACCACGCACTAAAACGGTGAAGGAAAACATCGAAAGGAAAGCTGCATACCATAGCGATTTATAAGAATTTCTATGGTATGTAAGTCCGCCAACCCGCACTAGGCCAGCGTGGTGGACTATATGGCCTAACCACTCTCAATCGTACTTTCGATTGTAGAGTAGGCCCGTGCCCTGCAGTGGGACGTATATGGGCTGATACAGATACAGAATTGCTTAGCTTTTTGTTCTGGTGGTGGTGGTATCTTCCCATAACAATTAACGGTATATAAGTGTCTAAACTACGATTTTTTGGTTTTATCATAGGAGTTCTTTGAAGGATAAATATGTTTTCAAATAAAGTGAGGTTGAAATAGATTTTCGCCGTGGTATCTCTCATTCCTTGGCGGTCTCCAAGATAGTCGAAAAGGAGTTTACTTTTAGTGGTCAGTTGAAATGTTATAAGGCGATTATTGTAAATAAATAAAAGAAAATATATATGGGATAACCTGAATAGCGTATCGAAAGTTGGTCTTCAAGGTTTACAGCGAACAGATACTGTAACCGCATCTATATTGGAAGACTTCGAATGATTACAATTTAGTAATCGGTGTTGAGTCAACCAACATCTGTAATACTGCATTATTTGAATGCAAAAGCAACAACTTACTTTTCTCAGGTCACTTATATTATTCAATTAAAAAGCTAGTAACATTTTAGTTCTTACTCATTTTCAAATTCAACAGACATTAGTCATAGGTATCCGAAGATATTATCGGCGATTTGTTGAAAATTGGTAAACAATCCCGTAAAACCATCCAACGAAGTATCTAAATATTATAGGTTCTAATGCGCTTCAATAATTAAGGAAATAAAAGTTCATCAATCTAGCATGAGCACTTTAAACATTACATTTTACTAACCATTGTTTCTATTAATTTCGACAAGCCCATCACAGTTACAATCCAAAATTGAATTCCCGCGAACACCAAACCTGGATATCAGAGGATTACAAACATCGGTGTGCGAGCGGCCTAATGACTAACGCCAAATAAAGATCGGTCGCAGTTTTAATTAAAATCGAATACTATACACGGCTTTCGCAAAGTAAGCGATTCGCTTGCTTATACGAGTTCGTCAGTATACTGACTAACTTTATTAGCTGAACGGAACGTAACTTGAACAATGTGTCTGATATAAATATGTTAATTTACATACTCTGTTGGAATTAATTCTTAGATTTATATTAATTTTGTAGACGAGTGTGACGTATTTTTGAGTGGGGTTGGGTTGTAGTGTGTTTTATGTAATTAGCTGAGTTTTAGCATGCTTTTACTGTACATATCTGAGGTTCAATATAGTCTTCATTTGTGAAGAGTGTGAAATGTCCTTTATGTGCAAGGTTTAACTGTTGAAAGAGTAACTTAATATTAACAAAAACTACTGCGAAAAGGATCAATTACGTAGATGCGTCATACTTGGAAATGTATTATTTAAGTTAAATCTTTATTGTACACGATAAATATAACAGAATAAAGTGTTAAGAGATAATATGACAAGAAAGTACAAATGGCGGTCTTATCGCATTAAGGCAATTTCTACCAGACACACATTGGATGGATTTATGAGAAGGAGAAAGATAGAAATATTTTTATATCAAAACTGTTACTGAAAACGAAGCTGGATGGTAGTATAAATGACAACAGACAAAATGAAAAAAAAAAAAAGTTTTTTTTGTGATGTTTTAAATGTCATCGTGTTAGGGCGGTAAATCGATAGCTTTTGATGAAATAATAATTTGTACCCTTGCGTACTATGTCGTCTTTAAGAATAAAAGGATGTACATTAATATTTTAGCAAAATGTATGTATTTGCCACCCATATACGACGTCAGCACAAAAAAATATGTTGCATAATTTTTCGTTGTATTGTGTCTGAAGTCATCAAATATACCACGCTGCTTCATTTTCGGAAGCGGTCTTGATATACCCAGTATAGATAGTACAAAACAAGTATTAAAATTCCATTTATAAAACTTTATTTTTCTTTGGAAGCAACAATACGTTACAAATATAACATAAATATTTACAAATGGATTAGTCGCATTGTCATGATTATCTGAGAATCCGTTTGTTAGACAATATGTCTCATCACTTATGTATGTACGTTCGTTTTAGCGGGAATATTTGAGCCCTCTATACTGACATAATCAGGGAATTATTTATGTAATCTGATAGGAATATCTTTCATATCTGAAATTCTGTTGAAAACTGTTTTTATTTATAGTAATTTAGTAGATCTAAGTATATGAAATTGAAAACATATTTGATGATCTTAGAATTACTAAAATAATCAAGCGTTTTTCAATAACATGGCTTTAACGATTTTAATAGAGAAACGTATTTCTTTTATAATTCAATAATCAAATTAATAATTCTAAAGATTTTTGAAATCAATGCTTAGTTACAAAATCTATTACTTTCAGTTTTACTAAAATAATCTTCATTCCCATATAAATCTATTCCCTGAAGGCCGATATTCGTTTCTATCATTTATTCGTGGTGCTTAGTGACTAGCGAGATGTTCCCCTGGGGCCGCTTCTTGTATTTATCCCGGAGCAGGTTCTTCTCGTATCCGTACACTGAGTAGTAGGGAAGGGGCATCACTGTTGAGGAGACGGGGAGGAGATCTGAAAGAAAGAGGTTTCATTAATATTTAAGTTTTGACTTAGACTCACCATACTTGTAGCATGCTTTTAAATGAGAATAATTCTACTTGGAACTTGTTAAGTACTGCACTGCATTCATAACTCCAAGATATTTATGGCCTTATTCATCGTCAGATTAAAATTCTTTTTACACAAATATTTGCCTCGGTGCGGGGATCGAACCCGCGCGAACATCGAACGTTCATAAGCGTCGTACCAACTGCGCCACGGAGGATGTGGAGGAATCTATTTGAAGGTTATTCGATGATTTAGGGCTCAGCGATACAATAGTTGTATGTGTCATAGTACCTGCCTATGAATAATTTAAAGCACGATATAGTTAGTTTAATTAATTAGTTAAATATTATAATGGGTATCTTGTCGTTAGTTCATAATTCAATAGGAATGTATCGTCAAGACCTTAAATTAGTTACAAGATATTTATCCTACATAATTTTTGTGGTAGACCACAGACTTATTTTGCGACAGGCAAGGTGATACACACGCCTTCAATTACACCTCGGCAGGAAATAAATTTGCCGCATTGTGGTTGTCATTATTAACAACTTTGTCTGTCCATTTGGTGATACGTAGCCGTAAATTTACGTATGGCTTGCCAAAAGAGAGTCTGATTTTAATGACGGCTCTAAGATCGAAATTAAAATTAATACGGCAACCCGATATACTACGACGGGAAAAGTTTAGACACTTGTTATTTTAATTTATTGTTGTTAATAGTTTATTTTGAATCACAAAAAACGTACTTATATGTATGGAAGTACATACATCCGTATAGAATTCAAAATTTTCATTCGGAATGTTTAATGTCAATTGTCACCGCATCTTACTCTTTTTTTTACCAAGTTATATGTGAATAGCTAATGAAACACGGTGTTAAACATTTTAAAAATAGGTAAGTATTTTTTCATAATGACATTTTATACATAGGATGCAGAAACATCTTATAAGTAGTTGTACAAGACAAGCTGCGTACTGAAGGAACGTTCTGAGGTTCCGAGGTTTCTCCAAAGTGCCAACGAAGCAAGATAGGGTTTTAAGTTGGTAAAAATCTTAGTGCAGGAATCAAAGAGAATTTTCCACGTGCAAAATAACCGCACAAATACACCTACGTCGTCCTATTAATATAAAATTCATATAACATTCCTGCTTTAAAAAAAATATCTACATGTATGTAGAACTGAGGCAATAATCCGTAACATACAATTTCTGATATGTAATATGCTCAATCTATATAGCTAGATTTTATCGTGATACAACGTCCAGTGAATGGCAACCGAATGTTCCGGAAATGTTCTAATCAATGAACATAAGCCCAAGGAATATTGACATGTGTTAGTTATAGTCCCAGAGATGACGACCAAAACCATGTATCATAGCAATACGGTCGAAACTGTATAAAATCGTTAGATTATGTGATTCTGAACCCGACTAGGTAGGTAGTAACGGTCAAAAGTGTAGCAATTGCATGCGAGGCTATTTCTGCTGTGTCCAAAAACAAGGCAGTCGGTATCATAGCAATACGTCTGATATTGGAAATGTACATAGATTTTATAATTTTATGACGAATAAGTTGGTTTTCAGACATTTTGCGCGTAGTATATAGCTGAAGCGAATTTTTGAAAATGTCAACAAATTCACTCATTTTAGATGTCGCATGTACTCCCAAAAGAGAAAAGAACGTTTTGGAGTCGCTTGGCCGATGCCTGAGCGCTTCTTACGTTCCTGCTGCGGTGGGAATGGTTTTTTGCATGTTATGCTCCTGCCACTCTCTTACTATACATAGTCACTCACCAGCTGTCCTAACCGTTGAAATGACGCCCACTTATTTATTTATTTATTTAAATGCTTTATATACAAAGTATAAAGGCGGACTTAATGCCTGAGGCATTCTCTCCCAGTCAACCTTTGGGTGGTGCAGAGAAATCAAAGTAGGCGCATCTCTAAATAATAATAAAATAAAAATTCAGGTGTAAACTAATATCAGAAGAATATATTATATACAGGGTATATCAAGACTGCTACCGAAAACGAAGCCGGGTGGTAGTTTAAGCGACTTCAGACACAATGCAACAGAAAAAGTTGCAAAAAAAAGCGTCATTTTTTTTTGTTATTTTTTTCCTATGGCCATTTTTGGGTGGTAAATAAATTTTTTCCTAAAATAATAGTATATACCCTTTTATTTATAAATACTCTAAGGTATAAAAGAGTTTAAATTATTATTTTAGCAAAAACTATGGATTTACCACCCAAAAATGACGATATTTAAAAAATTATAAAAAATAATTGTCGCGTTTCTATGCGAAAGTTTTAATTGCATTGTGTTTGTAGCCACTAAAACTACCACCCGGCTTCGTTTTCGGTAGTAAATAAAAATACATACATAAATATACAAAATTACATATATTTTATACTTATAGATACATATACTACATAAAACATACTAAGATTATTCTGCCAATTTATCAATTAAATGTTTTCGGACTTTCGCTTTAAATGTCATACGAGTACTAGACGACCTGATTTCGAGGGGGAGTGCATTCCACAGAAGAATTGACTGAATGAAGAAAGAAGAATGTATGAAATTAGAGGTGTGGGAAGGACACTGCAGAAGGAGATGATTAAGTGAGCGAAGATTCCTATTATGGTTACTCCCTAAGTAATTAAATTGAGACGACAAAAAAGAAGGAGAAGCAGGGGACATAAGAATGGAAAAAAGAGTTGTAAGGGCATGTAAAGAACGACGTTGACGTATTGATAACCATTTAAAGTGACAACAAACTATAAGTTACTCAGGCGGACGTGGGTGTGTCGCTGGTTGTCCGAGGGCTCGCGGACGTTTTTTTTCTTCTATTCCCAATGATAATGCATGGTTTGCTCATCTGCCATTGACGAAGTTTTCGGGAATGGAAGAGTAGGTTTTTAAGTATTCAAAATTATCAATTATAATAGACGTTTTTATAGCATAGATACGTTGTCCGCGCTCTATTTTGGCAAGACAAAAGCAAGATGATTGTCCGACTTGCAATCAGTCACGCTTCAACACGGTCGATATCGAAAAGTTGTCTGTTAAAGGAGGTGCTACACTTAATTCTTCTGATATAATTTTTTTTTACAGCTAGTTAATTCATTTCATCAAGTTCAACAATTTTCAGACAGATTGCTATGATACCGATCGGTAAAATTCCTTAACACATTTAGAATGGTCTCAAAATTTGATACATCCAAATTTCCTTCTGAAAATATTTTTTTTCCTATTCTGGATCAGCCCATATACGTCCCACTGCAGGGCACGGGCCTACTCTACAATCGAGAGTACGATTGAGAGTGGTTAAGCCATATAGTCCACCACGCTGGCCTAGTGCGGGTTGGCGGACTTACATACCATATAAATTCTTATGAATCGCTATGGTATGCAGGTTTCCTCACGATGTTTTCCTTCACCGTTTTAATGCGTGGTGATTGACTATCAATACACACATGACTCCGAAAAGTCAGAGGTGTGCCCTGGGATTTGAACCCGCGACCACCGTGAACATGTTGGCAGCCGCGTCTGGTCCGTTTACCAACAGGCCACCACGCACACTAACTTAACTTTTCCTATTAACTAATCCTAATTTACCCGTAAAGAACATTTTCAGACGGATTGCTATCATCATTTTTTTTGTCTCATTTTTAATTTTTCTAAATTATTTTTTGGGTTCGCGCTACACTATTAACTTCTGAAAAATATGTTTTCAGTATCTTAGAGCTATTATATAACTACAGTCAGAAAATCAGACAGATTGCTATGATACAGTTCGGTAAAATTTCTTGACATTTTTGAAAATTCAGTTCGGTCAAACGCTACGCGAAAAATGTCTGAAATTGGTATTTTCGAGTTTGAAATAATCAAATCTATCAATTTGATGCGGTTGTGGCCGTATTGCTATGAGACAAAAATTTTGGTTGTCATCTCTCGTACTATTACTTTACAGTGCATCTAATTCAATTACCTAAGTAGCGCTAGTAGTAAGCATGTATTTAAGCTTTGACTTTAATAAATTTGAAAAGTAATTTGCTAAGAATATCATAGTTCCTGCAAATAAATATTTACTCTATTTTATAATCATAATGTTTTCAACACGACATCCACTACATAGCTTCCTTCAAAGACTTTCTGGACCTTTGATCAAATAAGCAAACTGTTAAAAGCGGCCTGCGTCCTTTGTTAACTTTTTATTGCCATAAATGGTGAGATGAACATGCCATTGCCTGACGTTAAGCGATACTACATTTTATAGATAGTAAAGTATTAATTAGCAAAGTCAAATAACACCATGAATTACGAAGCAATGAATTGCACTACGATTTCCATATTGAGACATAAGGTGTTAAGTCTCAATATGTCCAGGAGTTACTTTGGCTTCAATGTCTTTCAAATCGGAACAGAATAGTACATTTACACTGCTGTTTGGCGTGAGAAATAGACATTGCGGTATTTCCTACCCAAGCGTCCTTGCAAGTATGAGAGATCTACCACTAGTAAATTTATTTTTGTTGACTTTTTTTTTCATCTACGTGGCCATTTACAATTCTCTATATGATCAGTTAGCTATCATTAAAGGAGGATTTGAGCTCCTACTTTGAATTAATTTAGTCATTTTGTGGTGGTTTGTTTGAATTCGCGTAGAGTAAGTTCCGCATTATGACCTCTATTTGGGTATTCTGTTAGGATTCCTATTGTATACAGACGGAATAGTGAAATAAGGCAGATCCCACACTTGGGATTCAGCCCGTGTTGCAGACCAGAAGCTTTATAGTGCGTGTGCATGCTCAATTTGTTGAGGTGTTTGCCATAAAAATGATTGTGCTTGTATAATTTGAAATGAATTCATTGTATCTAAAACTATAGACTACATTAAATTGTATTGTGCTCTATGACGTATCTTAGGAGAGGCCTATCCAGCTGTGAACGGGCCGATGATGATGATGATGATTTTCTTGAGTGCAATTTTATATTAAAGACACCCGAATATCAAATAGGGTATTAATACAAATTAGTTTAATTACAATCTATATTTATTATACCTACATCCTTCTCATATAATAGTGCGACCGGAAACAATACAACATTTATCTGAACGAAATCTGCAGATTGTAATTTTTATAGCATAGCAGAGATAAACGCTCGACCATGGCCCGTTCGTTTGAAGGCTGTCTTGGACTGTGCCTTATGTTATTTTAATAGCTATACTGCGAACTATTTTAATTGAGTGCGGTGCGGCGAATAACTTACAAGAATTTTCTAGATGTTTTATTTTTCTAGTCATTTAAGAGTAAAGTCTTTGACACGTGTATCACTGGCCGTTTCTGTATAATATAACCTTTTTATCGCGTAGGCGGGACTGGCTGAAAATGATATTCTGTTTTTGAATTTATAATCCGTATAAAAATTTGAAAGTTTCTTTGTCATTGTCGTTGCCTTTTTGCCGTTGATATAGAATTAAAAGAATTAAACATAAAAATAATAGAAATTAAGACAAGTATCGTGTCAACTTTAAGTTTGGTAATATTCGAAAGAAATTAGTGAAAGGCAAAAGCGCTTGGAATAATTAACGAATAATCAAGATTTTTTATAACTTGATACATTTAAGAGCGTTTATACCCTGCACGCGCTTTTTGGCTTAAAAACAGGACTTTTCAAATGAGTTAATAGCCACCAATAAACAATTTAAAGGAAAAATAATTATTACTAATTTTAGAAAAGGTTGTCATCTAGGGATTTTGGTAGAAAACATTATATATTGATGGATAATTTGTGAGTACTAGAAGGATTACTGAACACAAGTTTCGTTATTTAGGCTTTAAATGGCAATTTAGAAGCTTAAGATATCCGAAACCACTAAATATAAGATGAAAATAAAAATATTATCAGACTAATAAGACCCTTATGGAGGGATTTTGCTGAGAAAAATAATATTTTAGTGTTTAGTTCCTGAAAAATAAAAATTTAAACAATGCAAAATTATTCAGAAACTCTCGTCAAGAACATATTTTTTTTCACCAACTTATCGTACATAATGTTTTATAGCAATTGCATATTATAATAGAAGAACATCTTATCAATAAATTAACATTTTTATATTTCAACAAAATTAGTTTTCATGTTTTCTACAAATATTTTAAAAACCACTATAAAACACGCTGTCCGACGTGGATCAAATCAGACCGCCGCAAGGCCTTCTAGAGGGAGGACGTATCGCTCGTCGCTCCGGCCTAGCTGCAGTCGATTTTGCCGTACGTAGTAAAAATAGCCAGGCGCGGACTGCGATTACAACATCTCAGTACTTTGGTAGTAAAATATTTAATTATTTTTATTACCTACAATGATTTTGTAGTGAGTATAAATTATGTTTCAGGTAATATAACGGGATGTAATTCCGAGGCTAAATTATGTTATGTATTGTAATATAAAATTAAATATATTTCGTAATTGTAAGGGGTTGTAAGGCCCCTAACACTGCCTAACACTATTTATGTGTTCGAACACGAAATGATTAATAAAACGTCCGTAGTGTCTCCTGATTGAACAGTGATTTGAATGCAACTTAACAATGTAATAATAACGAAAATATGATTATTATCTAAATTTGTATTATTCTTTGCTTGCACAGTAATATTTGTCTACTTATAATGCAAATAAAAGTACAGTTACATTTCAATTGAATATTTGAAGCGCACGGATCAAAGTTGTTTGAGCCGATTGTATAGCGAGCCGACGCGGCAGCTCTACGCACACAGCTTTGGTCGCTTCTGTGTGCGTGAAATTAACGAAGAAATACCTATAGTTGACTTTGCGCGCAAGGTGTATACGCTCTTAAAGTGTATACAGAGTAGAATTGGTTACACTTGATAATAAACGTGCGCAGTAAACAAAACTGGCCTTGAGTTTGTACGGGTCCGTCCTAACAGACCATATTGATTTGGAATTATCTTAATATTATGAATTGATTATACTATTACGGTTTCAATAACAATAATATTGTACTTCTGAATTTATAAGGTTTATCATCTTTATCAGACATGGAAAGAAAAATGCCAAAAATTTCATCATCTATAGAAACTGTTGGATGCCACTTATAATGTAGTTTATTAGATTCAATTTATTTAGGAAGATAAAATATACGTCATGTTGCAAATCAGCCTTACAAACGTAAAATATCGACTAGCTGATATCAAACTTTACAGTAACCACCTAGGAAAAAAAAAAACAATGAATACCTTATAAAAATTCTTCAACGAACACTATACCTCAATTTTTTCAGTGAATGAAGCCATTATTGCATACCATAGTCTTAGTCATGGTATAACTTTAGCCAGCGCATAATTAATTCAGTCGATACTATCGCGCATGAATTTTTCACGTTTAATCCCACACCTGCAAAGGATTTATAATGTCCGCGTTGCTAGTATGCATAATAAGTGCATATTTATTATGCACTCGCTTTGCATACTTTGCTCATTACGCGCGACAACATGAGACATGGACATATGAAGTTATTCCAACAAAGAGTCTTGCAAAACATTTCGTACGTGATTGTCGCGTTTTGTTTACTTTTTATTACATACGTATTTCATTTCACACTGTTTTGTATACTTTTCCATTTATTACCTATATTTTTAACAGAACTAAATGAAGTTATGTACATAATTACAAATTTTAATAGTGGTAATTATAACAGTGTTTGTTCACTTTGATAAAATAAAATTTAAATGTGAATGATGTGGCTGTATGTAATAATTAATATGTATATTGATGGAAACAGCAGCCATTAAATGGTTAAATGCCGGGAAGGGGAAGGTATAGATGCCTTAGGATTCGGGTTGCTTGCGAGTCAAGAGTACTAAAGTGCTAAGGCGAAATGTGGTGTCCTCTGTCTATCCCTTTTGGGAAAAAGGCGTGAGTTTATGTCTGTATATTATGTATGTTAGTTATTCATATTATTAATTTCATTAAACAACATTCGACATAAATTGGGAAGTAGAAAAATATATTTTTATCGGAATGTTGTTAATTAACTGGTCGAAATAAACAAAGCGCGTACCCAGCCGGCACCGTTCGAAAGTGCTCCGGCCGGTGCGTGCTACACAAGTACCAAGGTTATGCAACCTGACTCGCGGAGACGGTCGCTCTAATGCTGGCGGTGCACGACCTATGCCATTACCGTTGTGTAATTCTTGTCAAATACTTGCTAAAACGTGCAAAAAATAATTTAACTTACGGATTTTATCGCGGATTTGTTTTAATTTTTACATTTTTTAATTTCCCGAAGTTTCGATTACTTTACAGCTTTCGTGGTCACGGAGTGGACGTAAATTTAAGAAACCAATAAAACTGTAGCTTTTATAATGAGTAAATGAACTTGTTGAATAATGTGGTTCAGGGTTACTCTATGAATGTTCGGACGTTGTTTCACGGGAGAAATAGGCATTGCGGTGGTACCTACCCAGATGGCCTCTCACATATGAGAGACCTACCACCAGTATATCTCTATCGGTAGGTCTCTCATATGTGAGAGGCCATCTGGGTAGGTACCACCGCAATGTCTATTTCTCCCGTGAAACAACACTGCTTAAATGCACTGTTGTGTTTCGGATTGAAGGACATTGTAGCCAGAGCAACTACTGGACATATTGAGACTTAACATCTTATGTCTCAGGATGGCGAGCGCAGTAGAATGTTGCTACTGTTCATGAGCGGTCACATTGCTTACCATCAGGCGAACGGCATGCTCGTCTCGTCATTCACAGCAATAAAAAAAAAGTTTGGAAAAGTCTTTAGTGTTTGAAATGTTCATACAATTTTTATAAAATATTACATGTACACTGGTTGATAAATGCATGATGTTATGAATCGTGTAAGGGTTTGTAATTGAAGTCAATTTTAAGACCCCTGGTGTCGATAAACCACCGTGGTCGAGTCGACCCATTGATATTTATAATTCATCAAATGTAAAACGTCTGAGGTTTTTCCTATGGAAAATCTTTATTAATATTATGCCTGATTGTCAGTGTATGCTTGTTATGACCACTGCACCTATTATCATACAACTTTGCATTCAAGTTCTCAAGAGCGTGTATACGGACACTGGGTATTCAGGAAAATTCTTTTATCCGATAAATTAAGGTTCCTAAGTAATAAAAACATACTTTTGCTGCCTATATTGTCCAAGAATCTAATTTGATTGAAAAAAAAAAATACGAGTGGAACTACGGGCAAACGCTATTATATAAGGATGATTTTATATACGCGGAAAATGCACTTATGACCTTTCGAGTCTCAGCCAGCCGGCCGGCTTCCATAGTCGTAAGCGTCGTAAGGCATCAAGGCAAGAATCATCATATTTTATGATTCCCTGTTGCTTACTTACTTTATATATTTCTCAATTTGGTATTTAAATAATCAAAAGCAAATTTATTATTAAAAAACTTGTCGTATCCAATTAACCTTAGCAGGAAACTTCTTGATTATTTAATATGTCTTATGTTGATGTAAAATTAATTCATTCGCGTCATTTGAACACGACACAGCTTGGAAACGAAGTTCGCAACTTTTAAGGCATCATTATGTTTAAGATAATAAAATTATAGTTGGTAATTTTACGTTAAATATATCTTTTATTATTTTTCTTCTACTTTTCAACTTTTTCGCTGTTATTTTGAAAAGCCCACGAGGCACCAACGTTTCATGTTGTAACTTGTAGATGGACAATGAGCCCATGACTCATTTGTTGTTCATATGCAAAAAATTATGATAAATTGTATGACTACTGCCATGATGTTAAATGAATACAAAGCATTGAATGCAGTTGCATTTGGCAAGGATATTTCCGTATGAGGTCAGGCCATAAGCTTATATCAGATGTTATGTGAGGCGGATATACGATTTTTCGTGTATTATGAAGCGAAAATTATTAATTGTAAATTTCCTTTATAATAACAATTATAGTAGTTTTAGTTCCAAAATAGGATTGAATCATTTACATCGCGTTTAAAAATACATATGTTTTGATGGTGGAACAATAGAGCAATAAGGTTCCGAATATAATCATTACACATTGCAGTTTAATAATTTTAATATACCAACTTTTACTCTTTTAAAGAAACCTTTTAAAATAATTTTGACAATAAAATATTAAAATAATCGGTTTAAAAAATAAAATGATATTAAACGCATCAAAGATTATTCTATTGGGTTTGCAATGTACAGTATTATTTAACAAATAATTGACATTAGTATTTCTTAGTAGTATTGATAAAGCATATTATGTGTTACTATTCTAACAAAAATTGGAGCTAACGGTTGGTCTTTTTATTTTGGAGTTTTCTTGTTCATCCAATTTATTAGTTTCTCACAGGATGTATAAGGCTTAACAAAAGTCATATTCAAATCCAAACAAGGACTGTTAAAATATTAAGTACCAATCGAGTATCTTAAAACGAATGTTTACAAATCTATATCATCCTATTGCATACTTTCATATGTGCGATATGAAGAAAACCATAATTGTAACAAGCGGATATCCAGTCTTATCAAACCAAAGCTCAAGGCCGTTGCATACTATATGCAGTTCAGTGCTTATTAAAAAATCCTCACCAGGCTTGAGCAGATGATCAGAGTCCCGCCGGTACAGCATCCCGGCGTTCCAAGCAAACAAATATCCAAACAACACGAATACCAAACAAAAATTCATCGCTTAAATTGCTCTTGTGGCGGGATCACAGTACGACAGTCGGTATATATCGTGGTGTATTTATTTGACAGTGTGCCGTGTCGCGCTCTCGGCTCTCGTATAAAGTATTGAATGTATCGGTGACATTCTCGATACGGCCGCGGCGGGCGCGAGGCGACGCGGTGGGGGTCAAATGTGACTGCTGTCGCGCCGTGGGAAGGGATGGGTTTGCTTGTGGAGTGATTGTGGTGGATTTGTGAGTTGTTTGTTTTAGGGATTAGTTTGTGTAGATACCTGTGTATATATTGTTTTGATTGGCTTGATGTACTCGTATTTGTGTCAACATGTTAATAAATCAACGTAGTTTTTTTTTATAATATTATAACAATATATGGCTATTTTTTTTGTTTACAGATCATGTGGGGGCAATTAGCTATATCAGAAATATAGAGCATGCTAAGGCTTCAAAAATAACAAGATGGTGATGTTAATTTGAAATAGCAATAATTCCCATTACTAGTTGTGGGTATCAGTAACTACGCGAGACTTTCCGGTTTCACAAACACCAAGACCCGAAATAAACATTTGTGTGATTCACAGGTTATCAAAACTGCGGCCCTATCATTTCATAGCCGGCATCTAACCAACTGGACCACGGAGGCTGTTCAATAGTAATGAATGATATAATCTTTACATCAATTCATAGTGAATACTTCATCTAGAAATAAAGTAAAAATTATCAGATGCGATGCACTTTCTTATCCCGGTGTGAAATAGTCCGAGTAATGGTGCCATCCAAAAGTATTGTTGACTTAAACATATTTGAAGTGCACAAACATTTAAATAACGAGAAAAATAAAAATGTACTCACATTGACATCGAACAAACCACCTCTATTCTCCAAAGTCAAGTTCAACCACCACTCAAATATCCCAACATACAAAAAGACATTCCCGGGGGTCCGACCCATTCCTGTCCCAAGTGGTTCCCGCGCCCGTCCTGCCTTCTGGCATTGGGAGTGTGGAAATCTAATATGAATACGTTTTCTGTAAATACGTTCCACCGGAGAAGTGAGGTGGGGGAAGCCGGGGCGCACGTTGGCCCGGGATCACCGGCTCCACTGTAAATAATGTCAGACATGTGCCTAATAAAATGGAAACACTCCAATTCTGAGGTGCATTTTGTACTCGCCTACTTTTCGCACGTCGGTAATACTTTATTTAAATTGCGAATGCGAAATATCTTTTATGAATTGAATGTGTTTATGATGTGAGTTTTGGTTCGGAGTTAGCTGGACGTGGTGCTGTAGTATTCAATGTAGTTCTGGACTCCAATGTATTGGCAAGGCTGATTATAAAAGCCTGCCTTATTTTGCAGAAAATAATACTTATATTTTGTCGTCGTCTATGTCTATATTTTTATCTTGAGTTGATATGAATAGACTCAATTCTAGGCATCTCTTATAAGGTTTTGATATAATGTAAGAGCACAATTCGCCTATAACTGGTAGCGAATGTGCAATAGGACATCACGATTCATCAGGCAACTCGGATTATCCATTTTAAGAAAATTTCGAAATCATCCGATTTAAGGCCAGCTGGACCACCACCAGCAACTTATAATAAGATTCTTTCACTAACTAAGTACTTTTTTAAGTTTATTAAAAATTTGAACTTAAAACTTATAATAGAATCCACGTGAAAACTTATAATAGAATCCACGTGGGTATAAGCCCATCGTCACCCAATGACGTGGAAAGTGGAGGTGACTGCGGCGTCTGCCCCGACCTCTGACCTTGTCTCCACGCATCCAACCAGATCCGAGGTCAATCAACTCGTTCATGGCTTATTAATAGAAAGCGATACGGCTTTGTAGAGACTTAATGAACGGTTGATTGATACTTGAGAAAGGAAGTTTCAAGAGTTTAGTGTAAGAATTAAGATTAAATTATTGTTAAATATTAAATATAAAATAAGTAAAGTACGCCAACCTGTAGGCCAGCGTGGTAGACTAAATGTCCTTACCCCGCGCAATCCTACTCTCGATTGTGGAGAAGGCTTGTGCCCACAGACGGACGTTTATAGTTTGATACAGATTATTGCTCTTAATAGTTTCCTTAGTTGTAGACATCTTATAGTCCAAAATATATAGGTAATGATATATACCAGAAGACTTACAACTGAATACAAATAATAATAGCATAAGTTTTGTGCGTGGTGGCCTGTTGGCAAACGGACTAGACGCAACTGCCAACATGGTCACGGTGGTCGCGGGTTCGAATCCCAGGGCACACCTCTGACTTTTCGGAGTCATGTGTGTATTGATAGTCAATCACCACGCACATAAACGATGAAGGAAAACATCGTGAGGAAACCTGCATACCATAGCGATTTATAAAAATTTCTTTGGTGTGTAAGTCCGCCAACCCGCACTAGGCCAGCGTGGTGGACTATATGGCCTAACTACTCTCAATCATACTGCCGATTGTAGAGGAGGCCCGTGCCCTGCAGTGGGACTTATATGGGCTGATACACATACATAAGATTTAGAGAGGTCACAGTTCAAAAGTTTAAAATGCACGCTATGGTAAACAAAGATCAATCCAAATAAAGTATCTATACACATAACTATCCCGGCATAAAAGGGGAAGTCCAAAACGCGGTTTACTTTTCTACTATATAATAAGATTATATTGTCATTTTTTTGTTTCTTATAATTGTTACATTTCATACCAATTTATATTTAATTTATTTTTTTGATTTGTTTTAATTTTATTTGTGTTGAGCACTAGTTGACCTTGTTGTGTTTTCTAAAACTGAGGAGACATGCTGATTGTTTACTTTTTGATATACTGTCATATTTATGTTTTGTGTATTCCTTGTGGGATATACTTTATTATAAACAACTGAACACCAAGGATATATTTGTTGATAGCATAGCTTTAATAACATAAAAAAATCAGCTTTTATACTATAACGCTGGCAAAATCACGTGCTATTAAATACTACAATATCTTCAAACTTTAGGAAAATGTAAAACTTTCAGCTTTTATAAAATGACGAAAGTCTGGCGGCCACGGGCAATTGGTCTATTGTGTATAGGTGAGATCAAGAAGATTTAATCAACTTTATATATTAAATTAACTAAATACTAGTGCTCAACGCACTAGGTTTGAGCCTGTATTGAGAATAGATAATCATATATAGTATATACATACATATATTGAAAAGCAGAGATGAGATGCAGTGAGTAGTAAGTGCAACACAGCCTATAATTGCGGGATCTGATTATCTTTTCAATTACGTTATATCTGACCTTTTTCACGCCTCACAAAGATCCAAGGTTAAAGCCCACGTGGGTCGGTAAACAATGTGCAAAAGCTACACATGTCATGGAAGCTTGAATATATTCGGTAAGTGATATTCAAATGGTCCGTAATGCTTGGCGTTTTCCTTAGAATGCCATACATATTTCGTCTTGAAAAGCCAGCAATGTGCTTAGACCATATGCATGTATAAAACCGATTATAAGGCTTTACGTTTTTGTTATTTAGTTGTTTCTTAGTGTTCTATTAAGCTTTCCATTCTTTTCTTCTTAAACAAGTATGATACGCCTGTACAACCCAGGTCTCAGGTGTTTTTCAAACTTCACGTCACCTAGGTCATTACCTAGGTGTCAGTTATATCCACTCAAGATAATATGGTCATAGGTGGCGAGCACGTCCTATACAATATATGAGATTTATCTTCGGCTCGCAGGCATCAAATTCTGAACATAGTTCATTCATAGTTCACAACCTGTTAATAATTGAGGCAAAAGAATACCCCCCTCATAAAATACCCTACTTATGGCTGTATCAGCCCATATATATATGTTATGGGCCAAGTGATTAATCGGGCATTATTCATAATGCCCAATAAGAGTGGGCAATGTGATTATAACCAATAAATTTATCACATTGCCCGGGCATTATACATAATGCCAAGTGCCTATTGGGCAGAGTGATGTAAAGCGAATCAAAATGAAAACAATGAGCCGAAGTAGTAGAATTTAGAATATGGCAGCACGACGGGCGTTGGGTTGCGAGGAGTGGAGGGGAAGGGGGAGTGTCGCACCTCCTCTGGCACCACTCCCATGAAAAGGTAACGCACCATTCCTGAGAAATATCTATTATAGCAACCTAACCCTTAAAACACTTGTTGTTAATACAAATTAGCTTCTGCATCGTCTCCGGCGCTACGGGAAGTTCAGCCCCTTCGCCCTTGCGTAACAAAAGATAGGCACCCACGCTCACCTCCGCAGCTTCGGCTTGCTGTCAGCCTCAGCCGCTGCGGCACGCACGGTTGCCTATCCTTCGTTACAGCGGGCGGGGGCTGCTCTCCCTCCGCGCCTCCAGCTTTTTATATACACTTTAGGGTCGGTAGCCAAAAGACTACGTGAAGTCGGGGTGTTCCGAGTCGGTTTTGGGGCACAGTCAACCTAACTGGTCCATAAAGTGGGTACACTAATTGTCTTCTGAAGATAATGTTTCGAACGGTAATAAGCAACTACACATAAGCAGATCAATTCAACCTTTCTAATTTATGGGTCTATTGTATATGCGACAATGCGGCAGCGCACCACGTAAAAATCCACCTATTAATCACATTGCCCGATCATCATGTAGCCATATTCATAATGCCCGGGCAATGTGATAAATAGGTGAGTTTAGGTTGTAATTAATCACTTGGCCCGTTATGGCTCGGCAATATTCATACTGCCCGGGCATTATGAATACTGCCCGCATTAATCACTTGGCCCATAACATATGTATACATACGTTCCACTGCAGGGCACGGGCCTCCTCTACAATCGAGAGTATTGACAGTGGATAGACCTAGGTATACTGTCAATATTATTTCCCAATACTTAGTATAGAGCCACAAAGTTATCTGACCCGGTGAGAGAGTCGCTGTAATCGAATTTGATGTTGCCATTAAAAATAGATATTGCAATAAATGGGGTAAAGTAAGATTTTTCAATCCGATCAATAGTGTCGAGTAAATGACCAGTTTCTTCTGCATATTATTTTTCCTTCACACGATTTCTAACAAATCGCTCCCCAAAACCCTTAAAAAAGTGTATCTGTATTCTCCTCCACAATCGAGAGTACGATTGCGGGGGGTTAGGCAATATCACAGGCCATATAGCCCACCACGCTGGCCTCATGCGGGTTGGTGGACTTACATACCATAGAAAGTCTTATAAATCGCTATGGTATGCAGGTTTCCTCACGATGTTTTCTTTCACCGTTATAGTGCGTTTTTATCAATACAAGCATGACTCCGAAAAGTCAGAAGTGTGACCTGAGATTCCAACCCGCAACCAGCGTGAACAAGTTGGCTGCCGCGTCTGGTCCATTTACCAACAGGCCACCACGCACGTAACGTAAAATGAGACGAGTAAGATACATTTTAGTTTATGATATGTACTTACATATTATATTCTACTAGTACGTACATAATTCTGTTTTCGTGGAATTTATTTATAAAGCTGACAACACAAACCTTTGGTGGCAGCTACGCGTTAATACAATTTTTCGAAGGGTATTATTGATGTCGGAAGACGCTTTTCATCCTACGTAAAATTTAATACCTGAAGTATAACGTTCCTAGCATCACTTTTTAAAGCTTTCGGCGTTTTTCACTAGTTTTAAATAATGTAGGAAAAATAAATACATTGAGTAAACAACCAATGGCGGATATGTCAGCGACTGGCAGCTAGATTGACAATTTCAAATGACGTCTTTGTTTCCAGTTTTGGCCACCGGGCCAGATAACTTTGTGGCTCTATACTTTGATGTTACAAATACAAACGTTGAAATTGAGGACATTGACAGTCACAAACGAGGCAAATAAAAACTTATACCGCGTAAGTCGAGGAACAGTAAAGCAAGTTTCCATATAAGAAGAAGATGATATCACATATTGTATGCGTCAATGTGTAGGCGGGATGATACATGACCTCACCGTTTTCCAACTAGCCACACCGTGTTTACCTCATTATGCAGAATTTATGGTGTATGTTAACACAGTTGACACAGTGTCAGCTGTGTATTGAATTTGAGTGATTTCCTTAATATTTATAATGGGCTTATTCTGGTGACTTCGATTTTGTATGGTGAAGAGTGACGCGCAATTAAAATTACTTTAATCAATATCCGTTTTGTTGCTGCTGTTCTGTAAGTAAAGTATAAATAAGCATTTATACAGGGTTTATATAGATTGCTACCGAAAACGAAGCCGTTGGTAGTTTTAATGACTACAAACACAATGCAACTAAAAGTTTCACAAAGAAACGCGACAATTTTTTTAAAAATTTTGTCATGTTTGTTTTGTAAGTCGAATTTATTAAACGTGATACAGTAGTGGACTTCGCTTTGGAAATTACGAAAATCTGATCTGATCAAAAAATATTTGAAAGTAAATATTGTTTGCGAGGATCTCTCACAGTGGTTATAAGCGCGTTTACTGTGAAGTTTAATGATGTTATAATAACGGGATTATTATAATGTTATGACAACTTAAGACCAGATTCCTTGAAGGTCATCCACATCTATTTGGTATTTTATTTCGTGGAATTAACTCTAATAAATTGTAACAAATATATTATATTTGTTTCATAAGGTGTTTGTCTGTTGTGGATTACTGGATAAACAGAGAATTATTCATAGTTTTATTTATAAATACAAGCTTAAAATGATAATTATTTTATAGAATTAGAAAAAATGGATAAATGAAAAAATATTTGTTAACGGATTAGACCTAAATCAGCCCATATATGTACGTTCCATTGCAGGGCACGGGCTTCCTCTACAATCGAGAGTACTATTGAAAGTGGTTAGGCTATATAGTCTACCACGCTGGCCTAATTCGGCTTGGATATATTAACTAAAGGCTTGCCCATGATCTCATTCTGGCCTCTTTCCGAAAAGCTTGTCGCTCTTGACTATATATAGGATATATTAGTGGTAAGAAATGGGTAGGTTTTGCTTAAAAGAGGGCCCACGATCACATCAGTGTATAGAAGAACATATACAGGATATATCAAGACTGCTATCGAAAACCTAATCGCGTGGTAGTTTTAACGACTCTTTACACAAACTAAAATTTTTGCAAAAAATGCGCGATGTTTAAAAATATTAATTGTGTATATACTAAAATAAAAACCGACTTCAAAACAAAAATCCACTAAAAACCAAAAAATAATAACTACTTACCACTCCAAAGCAAAAAAATAATATTTATTTCATGGAACTCGTGCATGTTGATTAATTTGGTTAATGACTTGACTAGCCAACAAATCAAAATATATGCGTAACATATCGAAGGCGGGTCGCCAAGTACCAAACATGTAGGACCTATGCCTTATATTAATTTAAATATCTATTGTTTGGTACTGGGCGACCCGCCTTCAATATGTTATGCATATATTTTGATTTGTTGGCTAGTCAAGTCATTAAGCAAATTAATCAACATGCACGAGTTCCATGAAATAAATATTATTTTTTTGCTTTGGAGTGGTAAGTAGTTATTATTTTTTGGTTTTTAGTGGATTTTTGTTTTGAAGTTGGTTTTTATTTTTTTTATTAAAAATTTGAGTTATTTTTATCTTTTTAGTGTTGATAGGCATTTAAATGAAGAAGATTTGGTCCCCACAAGGAATATGTTCTTTCCGATGACAATGAAATCGCTAAAATCGGCTAAAAGCTGCCAAAGATATTAGAATATTCACATGTTTACTATTTTTGCTCCCCCCCCCCCCCTTCGCGCCTACCCCTTTTTCCCTCAACCACTGTAGCCTAGCTTTTTTACTGAACCCAATGCAAAAAGAACCGTTGAAATCCTATTAAATTTTGAGGAGTTCTACTCTCCAGGTCCGAACATGATAATCAGATCTTAATGTTGTGTTCCTGGGATTAACCTGTTAATACGTTCTTTCCAATGAAAAAGAAATCACTAAAATCGGTTATAAGCTGCTGAAGATATTAGTATTTACGTGTATTTTAACGTTAACACCCCCCCCCCTCACCCCTACCCCTTTCTCCCTCCCTCACTGTAGCTTAACTTTATAATAAACCTAATGCAAAAAGAACCATTGGAATCCTACTAAATTTTGAAGAATTCTATTCTCCAGGTCCGAACATAATCATCAGATCTTCATGTTGTATTCCTGGGATCAACCTGTCAATACGTTTTTTCCAATGAAAAATAAATCACTTAAATCGGTTTAAAGCTGCCGAAGATATTAGAATTTACGTGTATTTTAATTTTATCACCCCCCCCCCCCCTCACCCCCACCCTTTTTCCCTCTCTCACTGTAAGTTAACTTTTCTAGTGAACGTAATGCAAAAAGAACCATTGCAATTCTCCTTAATTTTAAGGAGTTCCCCTCTCCAGGACCGAAGATATTCATCAGATCTTCACCATATTTTTATGGGACCAAACGACAAGCGCCAGCTTTCAATCAAAGAAAGAATGATTGAAATCGGTTCACACAGTACAGAGAAACGAGGTAACAAACATAAAAAAAAAAAAAAGCAACATACAGTCGAATTGAGAACCTCCTCCTTTTTTTGAAGTCGGTTAAAAACTACCACCTGACTTCGTTTTCGGCAGCAGTCTTGATATAACCTGTATGAAATAAATATCTAAAAGAAAATAAAATAAATTATGCTGTAGAATGATTGTAGTATTTAAAGTTTTATACACAATTGCATATTGAAAATAAATTATAATTGAAGTCATGCAATTAAATTACGTTGTAAAAACTAAATAAAACCATATACATATGTTTTTGTTTCCTAGTAAAAACAACTTCAGTATTAATAAACAGTAAAACAATATAAAAAGGTACTACGACAAGCTACTTTAGAAAGGTATAAGCGGCTATGCAAATGTTGTCGTACGGAACACTGAAACGGTACCGCTCTCTATAAGGGAACCTGTCTCAGACGACCTCCAAACTACCTCTAAAATTGACATCATCGCCGATTGAGCTGGGACGTATGTTATAATTTTATACATAATATTATGTTCAAGTGTTATGTACTAAGTAGGTGGGGAATAAACTGCTCAGATTTAAATCGCATGTTATGTCATTACTGGTGGTAGGTACAACCAAAAATGTCTCTCTCTCCCGCCGAGCAGCAGTGTAAAGCACTGTTGTTTTCCGGTTTGAAGGATGTTGCAGCCAGTGTAACTCTAGATATATTGAGACTTAATATCGCGTGTCTCACGATGGCGAGTGCAGTAGGATGTCAAGCATTGTTTTGTAATTCATGGTGTTTGATTTTACTACTGTCTATGAGCGGTCGTATCGCTTAACTAGCCGAATGAACCTAGCCATTATTTGCATAAAAAAAAAAAAAACTAAATAAACGTCATCATAATCTTCAGCTATATGAAGTCTAAAGTTGTGTTATAACAGGTCTTCCCCAAGGAATTTTCAAACAACCTATTGGAAGCGGCCTGCGTCCAGTGCTACCTCTATAAGGTCATTCATCCATATCGTGGGTGGATGTGTGACTCTCCACTTCTTGAATTAAGGGTACATAATGTTTTGTCTTCTTTCCTCAAACTGAATTCAAAGTCGTTTGAAAGGGACAAAACATACAATAAATAATAAAGGTTTTACAACTGTCTATGAATGAGCCGCATATTTAGTGAGGAAGTAAATAATTAACGGTTTCCTGTAAAGAGTTTCGAAGGTGCAATGAACTGAGGAATAATCTTACTATGAAAAGTTGACGTCTTGAATAGATCCGGTATGTAGATAAAAAAATTAAATTAATACACTCAATAATCACATACATAATCTTGATCCCACAGTAAGATCGAGTATTGTATCATGGGTATTAGGATCACGACTAATAAGAGAGGCTTTTCGGACTCACATACTGCCAGACATGAAACAACTATTTGTTTCGGTTAGGACACAAACATTTGTTTAAGTGTGGGTATCGAACCCGCGGGCTCTCGTTTCATTGACGGCGTCTAACCAACTGCGCCTCGGAGCCTCCGTGGATCATTAAGTAAATCATTTAAATCGAATTCCAGGTAAATTATGATAATCTTATCATTCCAAAACAAGTTTTATTACCCGATCTGGACATTGAACCCAACACCACCACGGTTTAATTAATATTTTGCTCAAGGTCCAATGGTGAATAGTGATCGGTAATTCATAAATTAATTGTCTGATATAAAAGATTTATTGGAAATAGTAAATAGTTAAACATTAATATTCAGGGTCCGAATTCTTCTTATCTCGTCATTATTTATTGCTAGTTAGATATTTTATATTTTTAGTTTTAACATAAATTATTACAAAAATTAATAAATGAAAGATACATTTTAATAATATTTAGAAATTGTAAATTGTGAATAATCAGAAATCTATAGTTCACACTAGGGTCAATAGGATATAGACTTGGCATAGTTTCGGCTTAAAAGTAATTTAAAGTAAATGTATTTATTTTGTAAAAGTTTTGAATTTGAATAATCAGAATAGGGATCTTTAATTATGTAGTTTGTTGTAAAAAACGTTGGTTGTTCCATTACAAAAATATTTTTTTGTCCAATTATAATCACTTCTTCAAATCCCGTTTATTCAAAAACTTTAATAGCTACAATAATCTTCGGAAAAACCAAGCTTTAGCCACCTCTAAACTTTATGCACCACATTCTATCTCCTGAATACTTTCCGCCCGCCTATATAACACGATATAATATATATCAGCAGGTTTCATTTCCAGTAGCCACTTACCCGAGGTCATCATAGTGACATTTTCTGATTCTTCCAGATATTCGTCGGGGTAGAAAAGAAACGTGCCGGGAATATAAAATTAGTGCCTTCAAGCATTACACGGTTGACGTCGGTCGTTTTATTTAGTCATACTTTCAATTTCAAATGAGCCCTCAAGACCTGTGTCACTCGCTGTCAGGCCCCGGAATATACTGGAAGGGTTAGGTATGTGTGCACCAAGTGGTTACTTTTGCTTATGTAGGGTTAGATGTGGCAGTGTTGTCTTGTTTCTATGCTAATACTTTTTTTAATGATCTCTTTAGTGATAAATATCAAAGGCTTTTTACTTCGAGACAATACTTTACTGTTACTCTGTATCGGCCCATTTATACCTCCCACTGAGGGCACAGGCCTCCTTTACAATCGACAGTACGATTGAGAGTGGTTAAACCATATTATAGTCCACCACGCTGACCTAGTGCGGGTTGGCGCACTTACATACCATAGAATTCTTTATAAATTGCTATCTTATGCAGGTTTCCTCACGATGTTTTCCTTCACCGTTTAAGTGCGTGGTGATTGACTATCAATATTATATTACTGTTACTCATTAATACAAAATTATTTCAGACTATCAAAATAATGTTGTGACTTCTCATATAGCATGTATGCTATACTACAATTCTAAAAGGTCGTATAGTAAACACCAGGGACGGGCGGCTGTTATTTGTCTTCTAAATGTACGCCGTACAAACGTTATAATTCCGACAACTTTTGGGTCGGAAAATTAACATGGTAATGTGTGTTGCCTATAAAATCTACGTGGCGTATGCTTTGTAAGGTACAATTTATTTATTGAGGAATAAAACCTTTTTGGTTTTAAAGGAGGTTGAATGTGGTAACTGTTATTTGTACGTTTGTTACCATCAATTAGGAGGGCAGAACCAGTAGTGTATTTATTTATTTATTTAAATCTTTATTGTACACAAACTTAACAACAACATAGCTAAACCGAAATAATAATAACAAAGAGTACAAATGGCGGTCTTATCGCTCAACAGCAATATCTTACAGACAACCATGGGATGGATTTAAATGAAGGAGAGGGAGAGAGGGCAGTGTAACAAATAAAGCATTACTTAAAGCTAAATAATACTAATTAAACATAACTACTAATACACATATACTTATCCGTATATATATATATATATATATATATATATATATATATATATATATATATATATATTTAAATATAATTATACATACATAAAAATAAATAATACAAAATCATACATAAATTATAATATACTACAATTTCCAAATGATTTAATGAAAGGAAATAATAGTGAAGTGTATATGTTTTTTTGTGTAGATTAAGTTTTATTTATATTGAATAATAAACTGGAATTACATGTAATGAACATGGAATAGTTACACTGTCATCAATTTATTGCGTAATAATAATTTAAAATTCCGTTCATATTCGGATTGATTGTAGCGACTAACATATTATTTTTATTTATATTTCTTTATTGTAGATAATACACATTCACAAGTATTTCCTATCTAATATGTCACGATTTCACTGAACACGTCAGCTTAAATTCTGTTATCTAATGAGTATAACATTAAAACACATCCGATTCCATATCACAGCTCAAATTTGGAGTAACGAGAAATTTCTCACATAATACCCACGACTACAGGTGCGGATTATAACCCTGTGGGCCAAAGGGATCCTGGTATCACGCACATCCCGACCAGTCGAGGAAGAACCCCGCTCGATTACACACCCAACCCTTCTCGTCCTGGTTTTTATTTAAACAAGAGGGCACGGGAGGCCAAATTAAATTGGCGGCAACTCGCAATAATATGACTGTCAGGGGAAATAACCGACCATCGCGGAGTGAAGGGACTATATTGCCACCTAAAATAGTTCGCGAGCGCGTAAACAGTCCGACACCGACAGCATTAATTTTCATTTAGCCGAAAAATATATTACGCTATTTCGCTCGTATATTTTATTAAAAGCTCTCAAAATTAATTCGCACGGATCGAAATCCATCTGCGAGTTTAAAACTATTGCAGTGCAGTGTTAGAAAACAAAGTAAAATAACTGCGAACGGAACGTTTCAAGTGAATAGATCGGGGGTTTTGGTGATATAAATATTGCGTTCGTCAAAGGAAAATGCACTCAACACTGACATATACAGGGTTGATTTTGCAGCGAACGCGGCTCGGAACCACGTTCCAAAAAGTAATGAAAGGAGGACTAACATTTTTATAGGGGTTTCAACGACTCTCGGAGCGGTAGCGAACGTTTTACATTCAAGGAATCCTCATTCTATTATATGCGGCGTAACACATCGTCGTTTACGTGCGACAAGCATCTTTATGCGGTGTTCGGAACGTATGCAGCCTGCGCGCATGCTCCCCTGTTTGTTTTCAGTTTCATTCAATTAAGAGCGTCGCAAATTTGTTGACGCCATTTCATTTAAAGTTTACGTTTTTAGTTTAAGTGTAATTGTGTTATAGGAGCCAGGACGCCCCGGGCGGCTGGCCGGGTCAAACTATTGAACCGAGTTTGAAACGCTGCGTTTTAAAATCCTAAATGTAATCCGGTTGATAGTTGCAATTGAGTTTTGTCGCGTCCCGCTTGTTGAATGAGGTGCGGTTGGCATATAAGTAGTTTTATAACTAATGTGGGAGACGCTATCCTGTTTGTGTTACGACGATTATGGCATTCGCGGTTTGCGTTGATAAAATTAGTTTGCGTGACTTGTTTGTGGATAGACTATTGTACAATGCTAGCTGACTGTTTGATATCTGCCTTTTCGGAAGTAGCTTAAGGCTGAATTCAGGGACAGAGCTCCTTATTGTATATTCTATTCGTACACTAAGAACCAGTTTTCAGTAACCAACTTTGATGAAAATTTTGATTTTGATTATGTTATCGCCATACATCATTTAAGATTGCAAACCTATGAGATTGATATTCTCAAAGGTAAAGTAACGATTAAAGTTAGTTTATAGAACTGGGCCTATGTAAATTTTATGTAATTGACATTCAATTTCGTCTTAACATTCCACTTATTGTATAATTCTTGTATATAATTCTTAGGCATGTAGGCTTACTGGCCACGTTATTCTTCAGCGTTAATTGGCTAGGAAAACACACTTTACAAAGCTATGTACATTAGGGTTCTAACCTTAGAGTATTTATGATAAAGAGGGAGTGCTGTGGTACATAATTATGCGTTTTCAAAAACGTACATATTTTCTTGTTCTTAATGTTGGTAGTGCTGCTATATTGCTGAAAATTTTACTAATTATTTAACAACAAATTCTTATAAATTCTCTTGATAACCGAAAGTATATTTAGCTATTACCTTAACCGAGTTGCGTGGAGATAAATAGTCATAATCCTAAACTATTTATATATTTTTTTCACATAATTCGTGCATGTTATACGTTGGACATGTCAAATTTCAGCCAATAGGAGGGCAGGAAAAATAGTCCAGCACCATCAGTTTTATACAATTTTTTGAAGTACCAGTGCTCCCTCTATGTTATTTATTTATTTAAATCTTTATTGTACATAAACTTATACTACTATACAGAAACAATTAAAAAGTTCAAATAGTGGTCTTATCGCTCTATAGCAATTATAAATACTCTAAGGTTCTAAACTACAACCTTCGGGAGTATCCGGTCCTCACTCAACAAGTTTATTTCGACAGCCTATTTAAACGTCACCTAGTAACTAACTCCAGACAAGGTAAACTTAGAACTCTATTAAGACCCTGAATTAGCCGCTAAATTACACTTAATTATTATTGTTAAGGTTGTGAAATTTAACCGCCGCAGATCGGATAACATTATAGTGCTTTAATTTGCCTACCCTAATTAAATACAAAATCTAGAAGTAATAATAATATTGATTAGAAATTCTCGTTTAGCGTTAGACGATATTTATTTTAGAATGTACTGCCATCATGTGCGGCGTAGTGACTTAGTAATGGCGGAGTTTGCTCTTATCAAAGTACGAATACGTACATATTCGTCAAGCCTGTATCCCATAAGGGTAGGTAGAGACTATAGATCGCCACTTTGCTCGATCCTGACATATTACTTTCGCTTCATTCGCTTTCATCAACCTCTTCATGCATTCTCGTCAGTTCAGGGTACTTCTGACCGGAACTACTACGAATAAGACTGCCTTATCGGTGGTATAGCTGTAATAATAGAATACACAATGACGGAAAATATTACAAAGATTATGGCTTTGCGGGTTCAGCCTGTCTACTTATATACTCGGCTTGGAACTGGCTGCCATAATTGTGCTGATCGGGTAGAGATATGTATCTCTCGCTGTTGAACAATACACGGCAATAGAAAGAAAGAAAGAAAGAAGAAAGAAAGAAAGAAGAAGAAAGAAAGAAAGAAGAAAGAAAGAAAGAAAGAAAGAAGAAGAAAGAAGAAGAAAAACTATTTATTGATACACAGACGCAACGTACATAAAGCACATAGTATTATAAAACTTAATAATAAAAAATGGCTGATCGCGTCTGTGACCGGTAGGTGGCCACTCAGCTTTATGTTGTGAAGTGGTGCAAACCACAACACAACGCTGATTTTCAGTGGCCACCTTAAGTGACGTACGGACGTCAAACCAATTACTCAAGTTTATATACAAAATAAAAAAAGAAACGAAAATAACAGTAATAAAAAAATAAAATAAAATAACTAATAAAATGCACAATGTTATAAAATTACAATAACATCTGTTTCGCAATCGACGTTTTGCACGTGCACACAACTGCGTCGTTATAATTTATTTAGTTGTGATGTACAAGCCGTCGCAGGCGCAAGTTGCAGAGTGAGCGCGGCGTGTGCAAATAAATAATATAACCAACAATTGGAAACAAACAAATGTCACCTAAAGTGGGTATAATGTTATAGCTACGCGCCATAAAATATACCGTTCTTACGGGAAACCACACCAAGAGGGATATAATTGTATCACTTAGAATAGTGATTGTCGGAGCCAACTGCTTGGAGTTTGACTTCGTACCATATACACATAGGTCATAAAACATGTGTAAGTATAAGGTTACTTTACAAAATACTTTTATTTTTTTGTTCAGTTAATAAATATCTTTTATAGTGTAATTTAAATGTTTGTTTTGTTTTAAGGGATCTTATATATGGAGGAAGTAAAACGTTCCAGCAGTGAGTGGCCGCGAATTTGAAACACCCCCTAAAGGCAGCAGTTTTATGATGAGGCGTCGAGAGCGGATAAGATGTCGAATGAGCAGAGTAGCTGTAATGGTCATGTCTCCAAATTAACTTGTTGTATAGGTATGCCGGCTTGTGTGTATTAATCAGTCCGAATAATAAAGTTGCCATATGTTATTTACGACGAGCAGCCATTTTTAATACATTGTTGTCGTTCAAGTAAGGCGTAATGTGGTTTCTAAAACCTACATTGAAACAGAAACGTGCGCATGCGTTCTGAACACACTGGATTAAACGTTCTGTACGTGACAAGAGGGACGGGCCGTAAACCGTGTCGCAATAATTTAATTTTGATAAGATTAAACTATCTACTAGCCTCTTTCTTAAGGTAATATTAAGAAAATCTCTTATCCCGTACAAAACCTTCAGTCTATAAAAACATGTTTTAGCAACGCTATTGATGTGATTCTTAAACCGCAGTCCCGGGTCCATGACTAGACCCAAATTCCGAGCAGTCTCCACGCGAGCTATGCTTTGACCCAAATTTTTACGTCCGGGTTCATAGAAGTTATGGCCCTGATTTGTATTTGACTCCCCAAAACCATATACTTAGATTTTTGGGGGTTCAAAACGAGTGAGTTACTTAGGGACCAGGTAGCAATTCTATTTAAGTCTTCATTTAGAACAGATACGGCAGATGATGTCTGAGTTGCGTTAAAAGAAACATAAAGTTGAGTATCGTCTGCATAAACATGATACTTGCAATTTTTGATGTTGGTAATCATGTCTGCACTATACAAAATGAACAAAATTGGACCTAAAAGCGATCCCTGTGGAACACCTCTAGATATTAGTCGTGGAGAGGAAGAAAGTACCGAACCATCACTTCTGCGGATTTGGACACGTTGAGACCTACCGGTTAGGTAACTATGAAACCACTTTAGAGTTTGGCAATCAAAACCGTAGTATGATAGTTTGGACAAGAGCAGGTTGATGTTAATTGTGTCAAAAGCGCGTGAGAAATCAAGCAACGTCAGTATCGTCCCCTCCCCGCGATCCTGCGCCTCAAGGACGCTACCAACAACATCGGCTAATGCTGTAGTGGTACCACGGCCCCTCCTAAAGCCCGACTGTAAATCAGGTAGAATCCCGTTTGTTTCAAGAAATTCTGTAACCTGTAAATATACAACCTTTTCCAAAACCTTGGACAGGCATGGTAATATACTTATGGGCCGCAGATCCTTAAAGGTTTGTGGATTTTTATTTTTAGGGAACGGCCGTACTATCGCTTCCCGCCACAGGTCTGGAAATTTGCATGATGTGATGGAACAGTTTATTATTTCAGTAATAGCTGACAAAGATTGTGGCAGAGTTAAGTTCAGCATTTCTTTAGATATCCCATCAATTCCGTGCGCGTTGGTAGTTATATTATTTATAATCTTTAAAATTGTATTTGAGTCAGTCGGTTGCAATGAAAAACTTTTTTTATCGTAACGATTAAATTCATAGTATGTTAATTGCGATAACGTCACATTAGGGTCACCTGGGATATCCAGAAACGCTGAGTTTATACTCTCGGGATCGTTAAATTCTTCAAGAATATGATGGTCATTCGTGTCCTCTGGGCGGACGTGTTTTTTTAGATTAAACAGAGTGACCTGGAATTAGGTATATTTTCATTGATATACTTATCAAAATACGCCTTTTTTTCATTAAATAAGCTAACCGTAGCCAGGTGTTTGAGGTCTAAATAATATTGTTTATGAGTCTCAAGTTTAGAGAGACGATAGCGATTATGAGCGTCATTTCTGAGTTTGAATAATAGTTTTATATTATCAGTTATCCAAGGCGTTGGAGGGGTCTTAAAGTATCTCGTTTTCAATGGAGCATGTGCGTCAAACAGTCGTGTTACATATAAATTAAAATATCGTACCATATCATTAACGTCTCTGAGTTCGCAGATTGAACCCCACGGCATAGCATCTAAATCTTGCTTAAAATTGTCTACCGAGATGTTCTTGAAAGGGCGAAACGATACAACATTGCGCATGATTTTCTCAGTTTTAAAAACAGTTTCGCACGTGATGAAAGAATGATTGCCGAGTTCCAAAATGTGGTCCACAAAGACTCCCCGGGATTGCGCGTCTGTACAAATCACATCAATTAATGTGGCACTATCACCTACGAAATGAGTGGGTGTATTTACAATTTGTTCTAAGTTAAAAAGTTTTAAAAATTGCTTAAATCTAATGGTTCTAGAATTATTTATATCAAGTAAATTAACATTAAAATCGCCCAACAACATAACTTTTTCATAAGGTGCTAGCGCGCAGAGGCTGTCAGTTAAAGAGTCCAAAAAAAACGTCGAGGTCCAGCCACGGAGGCCTATATGCAGTGCCTATCAGCATTTTTTTAGACTTAGCCATGAGGGATATCCACATTTGTTCTACCTGCGAGTGGTGAGGGTGAGCATGTTCTCGGATTTTGATTCCCGATTTAATGTAGAATGCAACACCTCCCCCTCTTCCTCTACGAATATTCTCTGGGCGCGGAGTGTGACGCAGTCGAAAACCGGGAATCACTGGCGCTCTGCCCTCCTCTCCCTTACGAAGCCAGGTCTCATTGATTGCCATGACATCAACTAAGTGATGGTTCATGGCAATAACGAATTCGTCATGTTTTGTGGAGAGTGATCCGGCATTAAAAAGACCAAATTTTATAATATGTTTACGTGGCATTTAAAGATACACATGTAAATCGTAACTGCGTTTCAGAAAATATAAAATATATTAATACGTAAACTATGTGAATATTATTTCCATTAATTAACATTATAATAACCATAATAACCCAGTCGTTTATACGGACTAAATAAGAGTAGTTATAACCAAATAAAAAGCTATTTTTGCGCAAAATAAAAAAGTAATTAAAAACAAGTATTTTAGATTTAAGATGACAGCCCTATTGCACTCACAACCAAAATAAATAGTACGACTTAAACAAGTATAATGTATAAAATTAGGTCTTACATAATTAAGTCCATTTACAACAAAAAACTTAGTGATTATATCAAGATACCTTATAGAACTATGAAATATTTTATAATAATGATAAATATTATGCATCGGATCCAAAGGCACGCTGAAGATGAATAGAAGATGGTGATACGATTTAAATAACATACTTTTGTCCTTGAATCGCAATTTTAAGATAAACAGCTGACCAAAAATCATTCCGCTTAAACGCTAACTCCAATTTCGTCGCGTCCTAAAAGCAAGGAAGTACAAAAACGTAAAAATTTCTTATTCATATACATCAAATCGTAATGTAAGTCAGCACGCGTGAAACAAACGGTCACGGGCGGCTGCGACTCGCACGCACGCCGATTCCTCGACAAATGTTTTTCCAATTTCTCCTTCATACAGCCAAATGTAATAGTGAGTATTTTGCGGGATCCTTTTCTTATTTTTTACGATTGCGCCGGCTGGCATTAGGCCGACATGTGGCCAGCCCGGTTATTATTTTCGGGGACGCTGCGGCCACATTCTGTTTTATTTGGCTCGTCTTGTTCTATCGTGGCCGCGGAGGCTTATTGGAGATTAGTTTTTCGGTTCGTATATTGAATATTCCGAGTTAAAGTCCCAATATTGGATTTTGTCAAACGGATTAGTTTGGGGTTTTTATGTGCTTTAGTTGTCGGGAATGATGTCGTGTGTGGTTTTAAAGAGTTGCATACTGTCTTACACGCTTTTGAAATATTACTATAAAATGAAAATACGTGCTGTGTATCAGTATAATAGGATCTTCTCTCACATTTATAGTGTTAATTATCCAGAAGTATAATATTACACCTAAGGAAAACTCCGTTTCAGCAGAAGATCTCCTGATAGATGCTATCAACGACAAAGCTATAATCTCTATAATTTCTAAAAGTATATGCCACATATTTCTTGTGAAGCTACAGCAATACATAGCTAAAGAAGTGTATGTCAACAGCGAATCCACTAAAATACTTCATTACCTACAATCTCCATTACAAACTTTAGATACAGTTGCAGTATCAAGCGTTTGTTTCCGCGCAGATATTTCGTCGAAGGTGACTCCAATAAGCCAACTCATTCAACGGTCGTGAACGGATCAAACATCACCGCTGCAGTGCAATATACCCTTTGTGCTTGAAATTCGCATTTATTGAACATTGAGATGGCGCGCCAGTTTATACAATGCAGTAATAACTTGCTACACTTTAAAATATATTGTATTTATTTTATTTGTAAATGCGGTTGGCGAGGTAAAATACGGAAGCATATCTTTATACATGTTTACGTCGATGTTAACCTCAGTGGTTTCGGTTTTCCCTATATTTCAATACTTATTTTAACTCCTTTAGAATATAGCTCATGTTACTCAGGGTTAATGTGACATGCCAATGTCGAAAGAATTATCAAAATAAGTCCAGTAGTTTGAGTTTACTAATTACAAATAAAAACAAATATTTTCATTTCAAAATATCAGTCTAGATATTTAAATATTGCTGCAAACCTGCATATCATAGTACAAATCTGCAAGAATTTGATATGGGATTACCATCAACCCGTTCTAGGCTAGCGTAGTGAACTATATGGCCTAACCCCTATCAATAGTACTTTCTATTGCAGAGGAAACTTGTACCCTGCAGTGGAACGTATATGGGTGACACAAATACACACAAGTAAATGATCACATAAAGACATTTAAAGTATAAGCTGTAAACATATTATTCTGCTTAATTTATGATGTGTCCAAAATAAAATAAGTAATAAATGACTTACCCGATGACAGATGAAAACTGCGTTGTTGATGACCAACGGATGTTGCTTACAATCTGGTTGAAGGTCACGTCACACACACACATAGTTCACATCACAGATTTTTTCACTTTGTTAAACTTCACCCTTTCGACAGGTAATATTACAGTCTATATTACATATCACTTTATATTATATATCAAACTTTACTAAAGAACACCGCGGTTAACCGAAATAGAGAGAGCCTCAATCACGACAGACGTCGTCGGAGTCTCAGTGACGACTGGACTAAATTACGCCATTGAAGGGTTTTTATACTCTGAAACCAGTCACAAATTGTCAGATACCCTCAACTCAACGCAATTATTATTCGTTTAACGCCCGAATACTGGAACGCCATTCAAATAATAAGTTGCTCTTAATAGCGCACGGCCCACTTAGCTAGTACGTTTAATCGGGATTAACGTAGTTAAGCGCCATTTATATTTAAGTTGCGTTCCAGTATTTGGGCGTAAATGTATTACTTTTATTTTATAAAGTGGTTTAACTTGGTTTCGCTTGGGTGCAGAAATTTTTTTGAGTTTATTCTATTACTATAATAATCTGTATAATTGCACACCAGGAACATTTTATTTCCCGAGCTTTTGTATGTTTAAACCCAACGTAAGTACTACAATGTCCTTTTTGCTTCTTTTGCCATCCTGGCCGTTAGTTTAGTATCTATTGGAAACATATAACACATAATTATTTGTTTTAATAGTGGAAAAGATATCAGCGTATTAATTAATAGTACTGTACATGATGATATCCACTATTTACAAATAGTAAACGTGTAGTTTTCTCTTCAATTATTTCCCCTTTCCGCATGCCATGCTTATAAAAACTGCTTCGTAAATAATGCAAGCACATAATTATTTAAAACCAATTGTTACCAAGCGACATTACAAAAATATGTTACATATATTTAATATTATTTAAAATATCTATTAAACCTGACGTATTGAGTTGCTTATTCATATTAAAACCGAAAAATACTGTCGAAAACATCAAGTATATTTAATCACAAAAATATGTTACATATATTTATTATTACTTATCTATAAAACCTGACGTAATGAGTTGCATATACATATTAAGATCGAAAAATCCTGTCGAAAATATCAACTATATTTAAAACAAAAAAGTAATGTCGGCCAGTAATATTTTAAACATGAAAAGCGGCCACTGAATAATAAATTCTTTATATAAAACCGGTCGAATTGGCTGAAAATAAAATCAAAAGAGTAAGGGTGTTCCAAATATTTTTAAATGTTTTTTTTTCTTATACCGGGTATCTCAAGACCGCTACCGAAAACGAAGCCGGGTGATAGTTTTAGTGACTACAAACACTATGCAACTAAAAATTTCGCATAGAAACGCGATAATTATTTTTTATGATTTTTTAAATATCGTCATTTTGGGGTGGTAAATCCATAGTTTTTGCTAAAATAATGATTTAAACACTCTTATACCTTAGATTATTTATAAATAAAAGGGTATACACTATTATTTTAGGAAAAAATGTATTTACCACCCAAATATGGTCATAGGAAAAAAATAACAAAAAAAAATTGGTCGCTTTTTTTTGCAACTTTTTTTGTTGCATTGTGTCTGAAGTCGCTTATACTACCACCCGGCTTCGTTTTCGGTAGCAGTCTTGATATACCCTGTATAATCACGTAGGCTATGCGGTCAATTTCAAAGAGATTTAAATTTTATATAATAATATTCTATTTTTATTTAAACAAATATTCGTTTTTCAAAAGTAGTAATTTTAGCAGGGCACTTAAATATCGAGAATTGTTCTAGTCTACAAAAGTTTTTCCAACAGATAAACTGCTAAGTAAAGCGTGCTATAAACTGCTAACAATGATTTGCATAACTACTTCTTAGAGATATAAAATCTTAGACACAGATATTTTATGTCTTATGTAATTATACTGTTAGAAGCTGATAGATTTCTTACCATTATGAGAAAGTGTTTTCTCGGTGTTCACAAGGGCTTTGGATCATTTTCAATTACATTTCCTTAGTGAGACTTATAGCCGGTCTTTATAAATTTAAAATAACAACGAGAAGGTACCTTTACTGCTTAAAATGATCTCTAAAACATCAAGGGTTTCGTCATTTTTGCCAACGCGAACATTCTGCCTCTTGAATTCGAATGAACATAACTATAGTAATAATTAGGTAGAAAATATACTAGTGAAAAGCCATGCATCGTAGCATCGCGTGTTCATAGTGTAGTTCTGGTCAAAAAAATAGTATGGTTTGATTTAATACAACACGTGTCGCGTTGCGTCGGGTATTATCAATGTCAGAAACTCCATAGCTGAACTTAAGTATTCTGTAAAAGTCTCTATACCAACCTGATTATAGAGGCCTGTACTCTCGTTTATGGCACAGTCAGTCGATTTTGGACTTGACATTCATTAGCATCACAAAAATGCGACCCATTTATTTATCTACTGTTTATTTTAACATAAAAAAGACAACTGCTGAACGTATGATACCATTAATGGTAATGATAAGCATTTGTTGGAAACAACCTCCGACTATTTGCAATCTTTATCATCCTTTCCATACACTTTCTGCGCAAAAATCCAACGGCATCCTGATCTTCCACCCAATCTGCAATTCCACCCGAAACGTTAATTAAAACATTAATTAATCCAAAATCGCGCTCTCATAGTTTTAAAACGTTCCGTTGCACATTGGCGCTCGGTTTTTCTGCAGCCAATGCAATACCTATTCAATGCAAACCAGACGCGTGGAATGAAACGCAATAGCAGAAGCGAGCTCACTTTTCTGTGCCATTGTAAATACGAACAAATTGACTGCCATTGCTCTGTGTACGGTATTGCTAATGTGAACTTTTCGTTCGGGCTGCTTCGTGTACGAGCGATGTTTTGTCGTATTCATGTTGCTCGTTTGGTGGGTTTTGGGTTGGATTTACTATTATAATCTTAGTGGGAACGTGATTAAAGCTTTGTACTATACTGTTTTTTCACCCAGATTGCGTATTATGCATGTTTACACCATAAAGATAAGTTATTTATCAGTTATCGAGCCACTAACTCTTGTTATAAATAATTAATTAATACACTATTTAAGTAATATCTCCTTTTTTATGAGAATGTCTATGTATAGAGACTGTCCCGCCCTCACACCCACATCAACAGTGGCACGCAATGTATTGACACCGAGCATTGAAGCTCGGCGAGTCTCCGGGAATGTCTAACTTGTCTTTAACCCGCAACGAAATCAATCAGAAAGTTAAATTAATAGGAGGAGTTGGAAATAAATTATTGTCCACTTCCCTCCGTGCAAAGCGGGTGACAAAACAATGAAATAAAGAGGTAAATAACCTCGCAAAAAGACTTTTACAGTCGGAGAAGCCAGCTGTAAAGCACCACGGATCAAATCATTATTACATTTAAATGGGACCTATTATGTGAGCTGTTACACTTGATTCCAGTAATAGGTATGGCAAAAACGTCCTAGTCGGAAATTCGTCCTAGTCTCTACAAGGTCCAATTTCTATGTATGTAAAGTCCGCCAACCCGCACTAGGTCAACGTGGTGGACTATATATTCTAATCACTCTCAATCGTACTCTCTATTGTAGAGGAGGCCCGTGCCGTGCAGTGAGACGTATGTATATGCGCTGATACAATATTGTAGCTTATAGGGTAAAGATTTTAAATAGATATGGTATGAAAGTTTCGTTACGATGTTCTCCTACACCGTTATAGTCCGTAGTATTTGACCATAAATACACACATGACTTGATGAGATGTGTGTCCTGGGACCTAAACCCGCGACCACCGCAAACATGTTGGCAGCCGCGTCTGATATAATATGATTTATACCAGTATTAATAATATGCGTTATACTTTCTTGTGTCACTAAAAAGTCATTGAAAAACTTTTCAAAGACAAAAATTGTAGGAACTTAGTTCTTTGAAAACTTGTTCAATTTTTTTGTATTTATAATTAAAATAAAAACACAATTTAGAAGAATATTATTTCCACAATAGCTTTCTAATTTTAAAGACAGTAGGCGTAGTGAAGTATACTAATTTACTTTTAATACTTTCTATTAAATAAGGTGTAAGTTTAACATCTTATGTCTCAGAATGGCGAGCGCAGTGGAATATAAATACGTGTAGTCGTTGACGGACACGCTTCGGCGCTCATGTCGGTAAATGCCGGAGTTCCTCAGGGCTCGGTGCTGTCGCCCACCTTGTTTATTCTACATATCAATGACATGTTGTCGCTTGGCAACATTCATTGCTATGCAGATGACAGCACGGTTCATGGGCGATACCACTGCGGGCCTCCAGGTTGCCGAGTCGAAACTGTGAAGGGACGCGAAGATCTTGTCATTGAGCTCAACCGGACCTTGGATCTTATTTCTTCATGGGGTTCCAGGAATATGGTTGAGTTCAATGCCAAGAAAACCCAGGTGTGTGCGTTCACGTGCAAAATATCCCCGTTCTCTTCCCATTCTTCAGGGTGCTCCCCTCTCAATGCGGAATGACCTAAGTATCCTTGGTGTGGATATTCGCTGTGATCTCAATCCAAGGAATCACATCGAGGGCGTAATAACTGTCACATCACGCAGGGTTGGAGTCCTGAACAGGGTGCGTCGGTTTTTCACGCCCGGTCAGCTTTGTCGTTTATATAAAGCGCAGGTCCGGCCGGGTATGGAGTACTGCTCGCACCTCTGGGATGGATCCGCCCAGTACCTGCTCGATGCCTTGGATGGATTGCAGCGGCGGGCCATCCGCATTGTGAATGGTGCAGACGTTTATGAGCGGTCGAAGGGCTTCTAATACAAGCGAACAGCATGCTCGCCTCGCCATTCCTTACAATAATAAAATGTGCGTTCAAGAATTTTTAGACCAGTTTACATTTTGTTATTATTATTCCCTACATACACGTTGTTTTCTTTTGCTTCCAAGTGTGTGAGTTTTTTGGCAACATTTCGGCAGTCACCTCTTACCCGTCACCAAAAGGCCACCACGCACTTACAAAAATAACGATAGTTTATATTAATTTATACTGACAGTTTTAATGTCTAGGATATGTATGTAGATCCGAGAGGGATCACGAGTGATTGAAGCCATTTTGCATATCCGAACGAGTAGAAACACCATGAGGCGGTAATCCTTAGGAGTTATTAACATCCATACGATGAAGTAATAAAGGCCTCTATGGAAATCGTTTTCCAAAGTCTATTTAGTGGCGAACCTTCTGTTCCAGTAGAAATTATTACTTGATCAGAAATATATTAAAACAGCGTCTTTCTTTTCATGTACTAAGTTTCAATAAACTTTATTATTAATTGTGTTAGCAGTTTTTTTCATTCATTCACCAGCCGCAAAGTTTAATTAACTGTTCTTCCAGAACAGTTAATTAAGCTTTATATCTATTTTACAAACTATATAAGCAAACTTATATAGATTGTAAAATAGATATCACACCTTAAACAAACTGAATAATAAGGTCTTTTAAATTTAAAATGCAAGGAACAAAAACAATCTCAATTACTCCTGTTACTAGCAACAATACTAATACTAGTTCCTCCACTCTTTAGTAAAACACCATCAAGGCATTCTATTCTTTCGACCTTTGCATAAAAAAGTAACCGAAAGACATTCCCGCCTTTACGCCGCAGTGTGCTGGCACTAAATGAACGGCAGGGTGCACTAGGCGTCTCGCATACTTCCTCATATAATAGGTATATTAGTTGAAGCGTGCCGCTGCATAAAAAGCTCCATAGCAACCGGTTTCAATATTTGCATTCCATTTCTGGGTAGATATTCAGTGCGCTGTATGAAGGCAATTCTTGCCAAGTTTCTTATTGTTCCGCATATTCTTTTGTGTCGTGTTACGTATTGCATTCGATATTGTTTGCTGTATTACAGTTTGTAAAGTACGGTTTATGGGTCTGTATCTGACTTTAATACAGTATTAAACCGGAGCTAATTATGTTTTTCACATTTTTGCTAATACAGTTCCATATACAATGCATTTGCTGAAAGGTGACTGAATTAAGTTCGAGGTTCAATTCCTGCAAAGAGGTAAATGAATGTAAAAAATAGTCATTGATATATGGGGCTGTAATACTGAAAGCGCCTTCATAATTAATCAGCATGACATGAAAAATATTTTTTGCAGAACAATATCAATAGCATGCAAGACAGGTTGCAAATTCTTGGAAATATTTTAAACTAATATTTATTTCTGTATCAGCCCATATACGTCCCACTGCAGGACACGGGCCTACTCTACAATCGAGAATACGATTGAGAGTGGTTAGGCCATATAGTCCACCACGCTGGCCTAGTGCGGGTTGGCGGACTTGCATACCATAGAAATGTTTATAAATCCTTATGGTATACAGGTTTCCTCACGATGTTTTCCTTCACCGTTTTAGTGCGTGGTGATTGATTATCAATACACACATGACTCCGAAAAGTCAGGGGTGTGCCCTGGGATTCGAACCCGCTACCACCGTGAACATGAAGGCAGCCGCGTCTAGTCCGTTAACCAACAGGCCACCACGCACTTTATTATACATTTATTATATTACACATTTATTATACACGCAATATTTATTTATTTAGCATTATTATTTATTTAGCATACATAGGCTGGATTTTTTTGAAAGTTTATTTTCTTTATTATTTCGTTGAACGCTGATATATTAAGTGAAATATTTTTTTCCAATATAAAATGGTTCTCTTTCAGTGTTAACAATTTTAAGCGTTTATAAATTAATACAATTTTACTTTTGGATGGTTATGTAAACATTGTAAACATCAAGAATGCCTTCAAGAAATAATGTCTTCAAGACATCAGGAAAAGGCATTAAAATTTCAGAAAAAGAAAAATTAACAAAAATACTGTATATTTAATACAGTAAATAAGGTAACATAATAAACACATCCTTTAAACATGCCAAAACTCATGTAAAACAAACTTAATTATCACGACATACCCTCAACCTTTAAATTCAGTACAAAAGTACCAACCTGTACAGACCTCCAAATGAATATTGACGTTGTGACATTACCTAAGCGAAGTTTTAATGACCTCCCTTGTGGCAGAGTGTATGTCCACAATCGCAGCCGAGACAAAACTCATTATAATTCAACTCTTTTTTATGGTCACAATGGATGTTAATATTATATGACGGCAGACGTATCTTAATGATGGTGCAGACGTATTTACGTAGAATGTCTTTAATTAGTATTTGGATTTCAAAATCTTTAGCTTTGTCTTAAGTGCATACGTCATGAGTTTAAAGATAATAGGATCCCTTAAGCTTTTCGTTGTTAGATTAGTCTAATTACGAATCTTCAAGGAGAGGTATTCTTTTCTTTGAAGCGTCCTCATTATAATCAGAGGAATACAACTCTTGATATAAATATATGTCTATTGTAATATATATCTACTATTGGATACGAATATACTATACCATAAAAGATGTAGGAGCTTGGAAATATCGCTTAATCTCAGATTAGTAGACTACATAAACCGTCATAATACTCATTGTAAAATGTTACTACACTCGTAAATGCTGTATCTGCCCATATAAGACCTAATAGTATTTGCAATCCAGAGCACGATTGAGAGTGGTTAGGCAATATATTTCACGCCCTTTTCACTTCCTATAAATTACAAATTAGAATAAGGAAAGCAAAGCTACTAACCACAATAAATTGCATGGAGTTTAAACGTGCAAAAACACCACTGATTTTGCAGCGGTAAAGACCACTCGCCTTAGTTATCGTCCAGACGTTCAGAGTCAAATAAAACTAAGTCCCCTTAAATCCTTACAAACTAAACACGTTTAAACGACACGATAGTGAGCTAAAGCGTTAGATTTCTCACAAGTCTCACACGTGGAACACAACATTAAAGTAATTAGAAAAGTTCCTTCAACTGGTTTGCACCTTGTAAAACATTTAACACGACCGACTCGTGAGAGCTACACGCGACACTTAGCGATGCTTCGTTTGCTTTCCCTAAGTCACTAGAATGGGGAAGGACTGCTAATTTTAATTGCTCTACTGTTTTTACTGGTTTTGTTGCATAAGCTTTTTGAGTGGGAATTAAAAATTCCTGTTTGCCATTCTATCTCTGGTACATGTGGTATATTGCTTTGGATAAATATTTGCCTCGTGTCAACTCTTTTGGTTAATTATTCTGCTCTCAGTAAAGCATGTTTTTCGGAAAGGACTGTCGTAAATAACTAGTAGATTCTCAACAGGAAAAACGTAATTTATCGGGTATGGTAAATTGAAGTCCCAATAACGATTGCAAGAAAGTGCTAGATGCAGAGTGCTTCTGATAGGTCGCTGTGGACTTGCTGTTAATACAATGATGATGACAAACTCAGTATAAGAAGTATTTTTAACAGCTTATAAAAATATAGGCGCTACCAATAAACTGACAAATACTTTTTTATATGTGATTTAAAAGCTGAGTTGATTCAAATTTCAAACTATATGCCTGTTCTTCGATAAGTCTACAGAGTAATCCTAAGCAAATCACTTACAAGGCTTCTGGTTGTACGTAGATAGGAATTCCAAACAAAAACTTAAGTTACTCAAACGAACCCAACTTTAAAGACAATATTAATCTGAGTTTTAAAACTTCTTTAAACTGGCTTCCCACGTCTACGGACGGGTAATGAAAATATTTGAAGTCCTGGATAATGTCATAAAAGAAGCCTTAATACAGGAGACTGTTTTGCAAGTAAGTAACAAGGCAACGTTCACAGAGACTTACAGAAAATTCAACCCTGTCAACTAATCTTAAGCAAATGAATCATAATCACATAAACACGATCTTAATTCAGACACCGTTGTAAATGTTAAAACACATTATAGGAAATAAATAAACATTTTAAAACGTCGCAAATTCACTTCAATCTGTAAACGAAACCAGCACCTATGGTGAAAATGATAAAGTTGCAATTCCATTAAAACAACATCGGGAAAGGAGTGAAAAGTGAAGTAATTCATCAAATTGTAGACAATCACGACCGAGTGACGAGACGCTTGTTAGAGACGCTTATTCTGAGCGCTTGGCGAGATTTTGCGGGATCTGCTGAATTTATGGGAGTGGAGCTCGTTAACTGCGAAGTAGACAAGACACTGAATACTAATGTTTGTTATGGGGTTATAATGTGGACGACACAAGAGTTTAGCCTCGCATGTTTATATCTGCACCCGTCTGCATAATTTATGCTGCGTTGCGTATTAAGAATATAGAGCGGTGTTCGTTTTATCTCGCTGTTATCTAGGTGTTTTGGTATTAAAACCCAAAGTTTATGTGAACTGGAAAATATATTTTTTCCTTAAAATTTAACAAAATGAATAAGAAGTATGGACTACTTCAGGTTTCAGCATTCATAATGAAATATGATGCAAAAGAAATGTTGATATTTTTTTGGAATTGCTTTTATTTTATAGATACACCCTATTAAAAAGCGAAAAACAAACGAAAATATAAAAGCAATTTTAATAAAAAAAATACGTGAAAAAAAATAGTTTCCTTTCTTGCTAATACGCTCCAGACTGTGACATGACTATAATCTACGTCAACGATCGGTTAAAGAGTCTATCAAAATGAACTAAAATTTCAACTTTCCTCCCGAGCAGTGATGTCAGCGCGGTCCGATCGCTGTTTACAAAATGATAGGTGATAAATAAAACAATATAAAATATTTTTATAATAGTTTCTTAGATGACGCGAATGTCACACATTAAAATAAAACTATTATTTATTCATTTTATCGTGTATTTTCCGGAGATCCCTATTGAATTTCCCCAATTATAACGGTAAAATAAATGCCAGTTGACGGAAAAGTCTTAGAGCTATAGAACATCTATGAGTGGGCAGAGAATACGAGCACTAAAGAACTATTTCATCTTGCAAAAGATATAAGTGACAATACGCAAGACGGGCTGACAACCTTTATTAGCTGTAAAATGTTAAAAGAGTATGAAGAAAAATATGTTTCATTTATTTTTTAAAACACATTAATATACTAATACATAATAAATGTTTGTTTTAATACTGTTCCAAATCGAACGATTAGAACGTTATTTAACAGCCCTATTGTTACGTATTTTTGAATTACTAGACTACCTTAAACCCAAAAACTTCCATTTTTTCGGTTCATTTTATACGCAAAGATTGGCAAGTAACGAATTTACTCTCCTTACGATAGGCAGCAACTTTGTTGTGTTCGAACCCTGGCACTATGATGGACCATGAGCGGTGTTGACTACTTATCATCAAGTGGACCAGATAAGGCCAGAGAAGGCCATAAAAATTGTAGTCGAAATTTTTGGTGATCGTGAGTGGCATCAAGTCATTTGACCATTCATTGTATTAAACAATACCTTATTTTCATTACATTAACATTACGACAATAAGATACAAACAATAGAACAACAAAGTAAAAGACAATATAAAAACGTTAGCCCTTTCCAAGTAAAAACGGGGGAGATTTATGGAACTACAAAAATTACAATACTCCAATAGTATCCTTTTGAATCGTAATTTGCCAGTTGCGTTTGTAGGGAATATTTACGATGTCAATTGAGGTGGGTGGCCGTCGTGACGATTTACGGTCCACCCGAATAAAATATGTAGATTTTGTCCGGAGACGCAGCACTTATTGAAATTGGCTGATTTACTTTAATCACATTATCTAGTAGCGTAAAAGGATTGGTCCCAAGTTTATGGCTTTGCGATCCAGACTGACGGAGGTCTCTCTGAATTCTTATTTCGGATTTTCAACGACATCCGATGTCTTAAACGTCTAGTGTGATTGAGGAACGATTGAATCACGCCTATTGTAAATCTTTTTGTTTTGGGTATAAATCCTTTAAGCTTTGTATTTAATTGAACAGGAAAATGATCACATATGCCATAGAATGGACAGTGAATTCAAATAGAAATGGACGATTTTTAAGGTTATATAGCAGATGTATAGCTGAGGCTAAACAGTTGTTTTAATTGTTGAGAACGTGTTCACCAACCATTATTTTAACAGCCGTAACAAACTGAACTACTAATAAGCATATACAAGGTGCTATAAAATTATCGCCCTCCTCCCTGAAGGAATCATCAAGATCAATATTGATGTTAAAATGTCAGACAAAAAATTGACAAGAAAGCATGTTTAAATGATCTGCAGAGAAATCTTAATAACAATAGTAACAATAGATACCTGCTCTTCAGTTCTTACCTTACGTTTAATAAGATTATGAAAACGCATAAATTATTTTATATCTAGGCTCTAAACATTCGTTCCAACAGGGCTTTATTTTACTAGAATAATAAATCTACACGTAACAATCCTATCAAATGTTTGAGCTAACCCTGGCGCTTAAAATTCCAAATTCAGGCGTTAACCCTCAAAGCAACACAATACAGGCGTAACATCGATTACGAAGAGCAAGTTTTGACTAATTCAAAACATTCCACGCACCGTACAATATCTGTTGTATCTCCAGCTGTAATTTTGACCCGAAAACAAGATAGACTCGTAAACGTCGTCTCGGGGTAATTCCGACCGACAGTTCTCACCGCTCGCCGGGTATTATCATAAACACTGCCGACATCGGAAAGGGTCGAAGCTACCCCAACTGTAACAAACACCAAGTTCTACCGGGCCTATATTTAGATATTATCCATAAAGCACGTTATAATATTAGCCTTTACAGTTCGAAGTCGGTTGGATTTATAGTTGCTTTTATGAGCCGTTTGAGTTGAACATTGTAGAAAATAATTTGAAGGTCAATGACAACATCTGGTTCTGATATTGATTAAAAACGAAGCATACCCGTCAATGCATTTGAATATCATTATGCTGGTTGTGAAAATCACGTCATCTGTGATTGATTTTCAGAGCTGCGTCGAAATAAAAATACTTCAATAAATTATGAACGGACTCATTGTTAATTATTTTCGCTTAATATTGATGAGAATTATTATCTTTTTGTGACTAAATTTTCTGTCTTAATACAAGCATTACTTTTCAAAATCGTTGCAATTAACGAGTAATTTCAGTAACGATCTATTAGAGGTTCACTGGAGCGCTGCACCACTTACATCGGAATACTTTATGTGCTCTTCGCCCTGTCTATACATTTATATCGATAGATTCTTACTATTTTTGTGCTCGAAAATGCAATAGTTTCATCACCACAACTAAGGATTGGAATAAACTTGTTATAGGTGGTACAACTAGTATTTCTGCCAACCCCACTGTAGATGACACAATTCACGTTTGTAGAATTTATGAATGCCACAGTACAATCACCAGTTGTTTTACAATCCTTTTGTAATGAATTGGGAATAGCACCAGTGACTCAACTTCCAATACCATGTGGGATACTCTCTTCGCTTGTCGGTAAGCGTAGACAAGGAGATGTATTTTTGTAAACATTTTGGCTCTAGCTTTCACTATTTTAATATACATTCCTCTTATGCTGGCTGACCTCGTATCCAAATTCCTATATTCTCATCACGGCTCAAGGACGACTAAGTTTAACAGTAGAGAACAATTTGTAGAGTTTATTATATAATGGTGAGAGCTGATTTTTTATCCTGCATTTACTAAATTATTCACCTTAAAAGAATCAAGGGCTATCGAATAAAAATGGAACCCACGCAGCCCTAAGGAAACAAAGCGAAAAGTTCAGTTTACCCGACTAAACTTGTTGAATATTCTAAAATGGAACTATCGAGTATCCTCCTCGTCGAATCGTTTTCCTCATTGCTGAGGGTTCTGATCTCCTGGACATGGAGCAATCATTTTTCTGACCAAGCTGTGCCACCTTTTATTTTCCTTGGCACAGTGGACAGCAGTAATAATATCCAATATACAACCACAAAAATGGTTTTCACACAGGAATTCCGTTCCAAAGCAAAAATTAAAACACAGATTTATATGTTCTTATAAAGCACTTTCTGCTTCTAAATTCTTCGCAAAACGTCTATAGATTCATTGTACAGCCACGGCTGCGGCTAACAGCCAGATTAATAAATTCTATAAACTCAAAATTCTTCCCAAACTGCGATTATAAAGTCGTAAAGAGCAGTAGATGCAGTCCCATTCACTATATCGTTTCATATTCTGTCGTATTTAGTACAAACTTTGAAGTTACATGAAAGTATTTTTGTCTACAAAATAAGTCTTAATTATCAACTGAGAACCTAATTAGATTTACTCGGTTTTTTACGGAGTTAAGTGTTTTAGAGGTGTGCTCAACCGTTCGTTTTGAAGATCCGTTTCTTTTGAACGATGTAACGTTTATATTTTTTTACTTAAATGGGGCAATTTAGTGTAAGTGTACCCCAATACCCGTGAATATCCATTTTCATTTGGGGGCGGTGTATGTTTTTACTGTACCGTTAAGAGCAGACGAATAAGTTTAGAAGGAAAATAAATATTATTGAGGCCTGCGGCTATATTACTGTCTGAAACATGTATAACCACAATCAGATAAATCATAAAAACATAACATAATGTTTCAGCACTATTACACTATGTATTTCATAGCAAGGCACGAGCCTCCTCTACAATCGAGAACGATTGAGAAGGGGTTAGGCCATATAGTTCACCACACTGGCTTAGTTCAAGTCGGCGGACTTTACATACCGTAGAAATTCTTACAAATCGCCATGGTATGCAGGTTTCCTTATGATGTATTCCTTCGCCGTTATAGTAGTATAATCGCGCATGGAATCAATTGTCTGTGATTTTTTAAAATTCTACGTATTATTTAAATTAAAGCGCGTCGTAGCCCGTTGGTAAACGGACTAGACGCGACTGCCAACATGTTCACGGTGGTCGCTGGGTTCGAATCCCAGGGCAATGAAAATTTCTATGGTATGTAAGTCCGCCAACCCGCCCTAGGCCAGCGTGGTGGACTATATGGCCTAACCACTCTCAATCGTACTCTCGATTGTAGAGGAGGCCCGTTCCCTACAGTGGAACGTATATGGGCTGATACAGACAGATTATTTAAATAAATATCCCTAGTAATAAGTCAAATACCCTCATTCTAAAACAGTATAAACCCGTAAAAGAATAATTTAAATGAGGAAATTAATTGCGGGTTACTGAATAAGATTAAATTTCGCTCAGTTCGTCCCGCCGAGTGCATTAAAGGCGAGATTAACGGTCTGAAGGTGTTGTTTGCCAAGTCCCGCTAGTTTGCCGAGCCTCATTAAGATATTTTCTGACTAGATAAGAAAGCTCAAAATTTTATGGAATTTTAGAAATGAAATTTTAGTGTAGCTTGGTTTCTTGCGGTGTTTTTGTAGGAATATAACTATCTTAAGAAAGTTGAAATAAACATAGATTTTATTTCAATCAGTAACATTCGCGTAAACCTAAGAAATTATTATAAGATAGATGTTGACTTGTGGCCTACAGTATATGTGATTCGCATACGATGATAGGATAGGCGTACTGTTTAAAGTATTGTAAACTAAAAACGTATTTAGTGACTAAAGTACTCCGACTTGGGTATTTTTTAGACGTATCTTCGGTATGATGTAAAGTATGATGTGTAATGTAATCGTGTAATTCTTTATTCATACTTAGAGATATGGACATATAATATTTAATTTAAACTACATGCTCCTTACCACACAAGGTAACATTCCACTAAGTTTGAAAACAAAACTGCCTGGTAATTTTGTTAAACATTACGATTTTGAAGGCTTGTAATTAACATGTTTAAGTATGAGCCTTTTTGCCGTTTAGATAAGTTCTCAAATAGAAGTTCAGCTAAGCAGTAAATAACAATATAGGGGTGGCCAAAAATGGTTAAAAATACAATCATGATTTTTGTAAAAAGATCACTTTTCAAATTTTGTCCCCGCAGTATCAGCCCATATACGTTCCACTATAGGGCACTGGCCTCCTCTACAATCGAGAGTACGATTGAGAGTGGTTAGGGTATATGGTCCAATATAAGTATTAATCAATAACATTACCGCTGGACAGCGCCGGATCTAGGTATTTTTCGAGGCGGGACAAAAACTGAAAAATGCCCCCCCCCCTTGCTTATATTTTTATCATCATCATCATTTTTAGCAACCAGACGCCCACTCAACACAGGCCTTCGGGAAAGAACGTCATTTTACCACCATGTTAAGCATTTTTACACGCTTTATATTAGCGTCACTTTTGAGGGTTAACGTCACACACGTCTGTAAGCTTTGTCTCTAGTTTTCCTACACGTGACCCCTGGGTAGTGCCAAATGAGTGACACAGCTCGTGGTGGTAGGACTTAAGTGTCCGTCTGAGTATCGATCACCGTCCACGGGGCGTAAAGACCGTCATAGTGATCTGATAGTGATTTTGTACGTATTTTTGGTCGCTCTCGAAGAGTGTTGACCCGCCGGCCAAAGAGACAGTACAGTACAAGAGCCCAATCGTGGCTAACCACCACGAGGGGCTGCCTCATCATGTCGCACATAATCTTGGGTGGGTACGTCGTGCCGGTTGGTGACCGGATGTGGCCGACCTTTAGCGACGTGCCGACCCTTTCATGCCGGTGCCCATTCGGCCTACTTAATGCCCGGACTTTGGCTTCTCGATGCCTCTTCATCAAACCCACCCCTTCAACCGCATGACAGCGCAATTAAACAAAGCAGGTCTTTCAGCGGTGCATAACCCCACCATCGCGTTCACTATGGAGTTCACCAACATCCGCGAACTCCAAACGACCTTAATGCCGTCCACCACCATCTCGAGACGACCTAGTCTGCTTTGCTCTTCTTGATGGAGACGCGGATTCGTTGTCCGGCCGAATATTCCTACCTGCTGTACCCCGATTATTCGAGTGAAGAATGCTTCAAGCCTAAAGCCGGGGTATGCTTGTATGTATATTCGGTTGGACATCTACTATCACCGTTTAAGCTGCATGGAGGGCCCCCCCTTCTCCGCTTTGTGTTTGCACGTTAATCTTGGTTGCCTGAGCCGCATCGACGTGTGCCTTTACAGGTCTCACAACGGGGACGATGAGACGACTCGGCTGTTCAGGTATATCAGCCATGTGGCTGATGGCGGGCGGACGCAGTTCCCGTCGGCTGAAATGGTCTTGGGGGATTTCAATGCACATCACAAACTGTCGCTGGGGTCCTCAAAGACTGGTTCAGTCGTACATTTATCCTGGGCTGTTTAAAAAAAACATAAGACTACGCACTTAGATTATATACTCGTCTAGATTGAGCAATGTCAACAAACGATGCGCTAAAAGTGTCCTCACTTTCGTTGATATGTGTGAGTACCGGTCGTGTAATTATTGTAATCCAACTGTCAAGGCGTGTGTGTTTAGGGATGCCTACTCCAGATTATTAACTTAACTTTTCCCCATTATTTGATATACAAAATAGGTTAAATAAAATATTTTTTCTTTATTTAAAGTAATCATACTATTAATTATATTTATCACGCATTTTAGTAAAAACAATAAAGATCTATACCCATATCCTAGTGTTTGTTTCCGAATAGAATTAACTCTTTGGATTTATTGCCTGGGCTGTTATCTGATTTCTGTATTTATGTAAAATATAAATCATCATAAGTAAAATGTTCGGAACACACAACTGAAGTCATGTGAGGCTACGAATGGTCTTCTTTTCGTTTCCGCTGTGTAATGTCTCTCCAGCAATTTGCTAGTACGGAATCCGTAGTCTAAAAATATTATTAGGACCTTGAATAAGTTCTCGCTGTTTCTTCAAAGATGACAATAGCAGTACCCCGTTTGTGAAATTTTGAATGGTAATACACATGCAAGGCAAAGAATTAATAAAATTACTATGAAGTGCATGTCGTCGTGGGTTTCATTAATATCGTGTAGGTAAGTATTATTTACTCATTAAATAAATAATGCCATTCTTCTTGTTGTTATTCTGATCGAAATATTATGTAATGATATTTGTGTTTTATAGTTTCTCCCATAGTTTCAACAAATCTTCCTAGTAATAAATTGACAACACTGGCCAATGAAACTCATCTTCAAAATAATGAATTAAAAGTTCATGTTTTCTTCAAATAATAGTGATTTAACAATAATGTTACCGATAGAAAGTGATATTGGTATTATTATACAGTTTTCCCACACAATTGCGATACAATTCGACAGCACAAACCGGCATAATTAATTATTTTTCGGGAGCACGTTATCCATATGTAGTTCAAATGACACTGACGTACGTGAGAAGCGAGTCTACCAAATTTGGTAGACTTTTTTTGAGCCGTGCGGTGAGGTGTGATGTGTCATCTAGACGAGTATATAATCTAAGACTACGCACTTATTAATTTAATTGTATCACCAATGTTCATGGTACTGGGAAAAAGCGATTGGAAAATATAACAAGCTCATTATTGACTATTTTTCAATACCAAATAAAAATCAACACCTACTTCTTAACGATAAAACACAGAAAAAAAACCATAACAGATAAGTAAGTGTTGCAAAAGTGTTAAGTAAAGACATTTTACGTTAGAAGTGCACATTCTTCCCGGGGGCAATTGTGCGCTACGTAAAATAAATAATTTAGTATACAAGAGAGCGGGAAGTTTGCGGCCAGGACGGGATGCCCGGACCTCCTCTCAACACATAAAACTTGTTAAACGTGCTTATATTTAAGTAACTCATTTGGTCTCCTCTACGTGATTTTGATTTGGGTAGGGACATTTTCTTCGTCTACCTGGAATTATTACTTAGGTAATCCTACATTTCTTACTTAATTTGCATACATACATAAACTCACGCCTTTTCCCAGAAGGGGTTGGCGAACGTGCAACCGTGGGTGTCCTACACACGTTGCGCCTTGTATTTTGTGTTCTACGACGTGATAGGAGTCCATATCGGGCACACATTTCTGAGTCCGAGCTGTAATTGAATAAAAAAATCCAATATCAATTTGCCCGGCCCGGGATTCGAACCCATAGATTTTCATTCATAACGTGGTATAATTGCGCAACCAAGGCAGTCCATTTGATACAAGTTTATGTCATGTATCTGAATACAACCTAAGAATTAACTTGATGATAAATTAAAATAATTGCAATTATATAGAATAATTATAATAAGCTTAGTCTTAAACGCAATGAGTAATCAAGTACGGATAGTGATTCATTTCTTATTATATTCATTATCCTTGTACTTTAAGGCTCAGTGGTAATTTGATAAAACCTTCATTTCATTGCAATAAAAATACATATCAAAAATTTTATTCATCCAGAGTTCATTTTTCTGATAACAGCAGACCCTAAATAAACGGCTGATCGAAAAAATAATTCCGTGGAAGTATCGAATTCGCTGTGTCTCATTTGTCAGCAATCTTCCCAACCCTTACATCATGAAGAATTTATCATTCCGAAAATACCATCTTCATTATTTTTAGCCTGTAGGAAGTCCACTGTTAAACATGGGCCTTCCTCATTCAAGCGTTGATTACGGAAGAGCATATCTTTTTCTTTCATTATGCTACCAGTTGGCTTGTGTCCCAAAGGTGTTATTGGAGCCACTTATATCCTACAAATCTAAAATAAAATGCATTATCCATCATACAGAACCCAATAACTAAATCTGGAAGACATAGATTTTAATCTTGAGTTGTATCTGAGATTTGTAATTACGCGGTCTGTTAAACAAAAGAATATTGACTCATCTTATTACAATAGAAACAATCAAGTGTTATTTTTGTTTCTCCATCTCGTCTTATAGACTGGATTCATTTGAATATTTCTTTTATTTATAATGATTGAAGTTTTCTGTTTCTTTCCACAAATTTCTTTGAAGATACGAAATACGTGATTAAACAGCATATAATAAAGAATACTTTTTTTTGTACTTCTTTTAAAACTTTTGGATATTTATGAGAATATTTTTTTAGTAGCATATTTGAAACGAAAATTAAAATTTAATACTATATGTACAACGCATTGTTTGAGATGTTTTCATAACAGAAACAATAAGCATCTATACTCTTAATCGAATTAGTATTTACAATATAATAAAATGTGAAGACAGTAAAACTTTTCCAAATATTGTGACTACATCGCATTCGTACACAAAAAGATCGTAGAAGATCTGTAATATAGTTAAACACTTCTCATCAGAAAAACCTTGAAATTTTATGTTTTGTAATGGTTATCACAAAAATGTGTATATTTAGGAATATAATATGTCAAATGTCGTTTAATAGTAAATATTATAATATGAGGTTTCAAACAATAAGGAGTTTAGAATATCAGATTCTAAATTCTAATTAAAATACACATTTGTCTGAAAACCCTTACAAAACATTAACTTGGAAGGTGGTTCAATTTTTTTTGTGAAAAGTTTATATTATCTATATAGCTCGTACAAAGCACACCCTCATCGATATAATAAAGTTAGCTGTTAACTGACTGTCAAATTTCCGTGACAACTCATAATAATAATATTTCATTGAATCTATATTCAAAGTACATAGTTTCTCAATCAATAATTAATAACACGTGTTTTAAATAAGTGGAGATAAATAATAATAATTATTAAATATACATGTAGGATATAATTTATACATTATATACGATGGTGAATGATAGGCCATTGTAAAAATTCATGATAAAAGTGACTTATCTTTAAAAAAAAGTATAAATCTTGAGCTCCGTTAATAAGTACACGCACATATTTTTTGTGATACAGCATTACATGGTTGTCTGTAAGACATTGCCTTTGAGCGATAAGACCGCCAATTGTACTTTTATGATTGTAATTTTCATTTTATTTGTATTTTTTTTTGTGCAATAAAGTGTATAAATAAATAAATAAATAAATTACTAAAAGAACAAATGCATGTTTTTAAGAGATTACCTTCATTTCTCCCAATCAATATTTACAAATGTATGTGTATAAAATATATCATCATCTTAGGGGTAGTTTATTTTTTAAATTTATTTGTCATGATTACAAAATATGAAGTAAAATAATTCAGTAGGTATTTCAGCATTTATAAACCACAAAGGTTTGTCACAATGCTAACTATCTACAACAAGTCGACGCCAGACATTTGTACAAGTGCCTGTCAGGTATCTCGGTATGATGTGAGAGGGTGCCTGGGTAGGTAGCACCTGTCTATTTCTTCCGCCAAATAGCAGAGTAAATGCAATATTGTATTTCAGATTAAAGGAAATTGTAAGCAGAGTAATTACTGGATGTATTGAGACTTAAAATCTTATGTCTCAGGATGGCGAGCGCAGTGGAATGTCAACCATTGCTATGTGATTCATGGTTTTGTTTGGTTTTACTATATTCTGTGAGTATTTCGTATCGCTTACCATCATTCAAACGGCATGCTCGTCTCGCCATTCATCGCAATACATTGAATTAAAAAAAATCTATTGTATTTCATGCATTATTTTTAATTAACATCTGGGGGCGCGGCCGAGCCTCCTCCAAGTCGAGCTAAAAAGTGGCATGGCCGTAACATCCTTTTCTCGAAGCAATTCAGACCATTTTCAACCCCCTATAACTTCGTTGTGGCTAAAGCATGAAGCCTGAATTTTCAGTTACTAAGCAGGCATTGTGTAAACACGGTATATTTAAAATTTCATTCAATTTGAACCAGTAGTTTAAGAATTATAACTTATCAAACTTTCGTAATTTTGTCACTCACTGACTGACTGACCGATCATCAAAAGTCGAAGGCACTTCTAGCAGACATAGAACCTTCAAATTTAGAATATAATTAAAAAGTAAGGGAAAATTCAAACATTTCATAATTTGTGTCTAGTTTTCTAGATAGACCAACTGCGTGAATAACTTTGTAATCCCATATAAATGTATAGGATTACAAAGTTACATTTGCAGTTAATGAATCATTGTACCCGTATATAGTGGAATAATAGTTGTAGATATATATCTTTATACATGAGGCATAATAGGAGGGGATATAGAGAGGGAAATGGTGTATTCAGCCCATGAAACTGTACAACATTCCTCTAGAAAAACATGACGAAGAAAAACTTGCAAATAAATAGACTAAATAGCTCGAAAATATCAATTACAATGAAAGAAAGAACATTAATAATCCAATCCGCTATATTTGTGATAAATTGATACTTACAAAAATAAAAAAAATCCATAAGACAGAGGCTTTAAGAAAAAGCAGCATTATGTATAAATTGTACGATACATTATGTTTTCACGCGATGGCCAAGTCGATCCATTTATTTAAAACGTAAAGAATTTTTAATATTGATATGGTAATAACTAACGTAATAACTTTATATAGAAGATCCCTTAAGGACTAAATAAATTAATCGACTTGGTATTACATGCATCTCACAACTTTTTGCGATAGAAAACCTGAGCTGCGAGACTTGGATTTTTTTACAGGATGTTTTTGATGGGATTATAGTTTACTTTTCCACATTATGAAATATAAGATACTAGGCTACAGCGCACAAAATGCAAGGAAATCTATTATGCCACTCGTAACGCGGCCTGTCATCTCAAAGCGACAAAGTACACGGAGAAACTGTTTAGTCTCCCTTAAAGTTATAATGCACAACTAAATCATAGCGGCCAACACGAAAAACCTTTTTACGAGTGAGAACGCGCCAAAGTGAGCCGAGGGGAACTAAAATCTCACGGAATACGGCGAGATAACTTAATGGGGGGTTGACAAATTAGTGCCGAGTTCTGTAGTTGACAAACAAGACCTCAGACGTATTCGGGTCGGTTCGTACAACCAACAAATACTGCTGCTGTTGGACAAATTTAATGCTAATTCGTGAGTTTGAATTGTTTGTGGATAAATGTGATAAGTTTTGTATTTTTTTTTGCTAACTCAGGAACGTTGTTGGTAAATAAATCCGAAAGGGAGGACTTTACTGATGATAGGTCTCAGTATCATCTGGGTAGGCAGCGTCGTAATGCCTATTTCTCCCGCTAAACAGCAGTGTAAATGAACTGTAGTATTCCAGTTTAAAGGACATTGGAACCAGATTAACTATTGACTTAATGAGACTTAAAATCTCAGGATGCCGAGCGAAGTGGAATACCAAGTATTGCATTGTAATTCCAGGTATTGCTTAGTGTTTCTTATATCCTTGAGCGGTCATAATCTATCAGGCAAATGACAAGCTTGTCTCGCCATTCATCGTTATGAAATAGGAAGGTCAGATCACATAGGTGCTGATGGTGGTATGGTGATCTCACCACCGTTTTCTTTATTGGTTACGACTGCTTTGATCAATTCGCTGGCATTGGGTAACAACTTCTAGTGATCAAGATGCGGTATGGGTTAGTACATTTTTTATAAAAGCACGGTAATGTCAAGCATTTCAACTGATGATAAATGCAATGCAGTCCCGATAGAGCATTTATTTATGATGGATATATTTATAAAATGTATATATGTTGTTAACTAATTATAATAATCGTGTTATATTCATTTAAGTGTTATACTGTATCAACCCATATACGTCCCACTGCAGGGCACGGGCCTACTCTACAATCGACAGTACGATTGAGAGTGGTTAGGCCATATAGTCCACCACGCCGGCCTAGTGCCAACCCTTAAGTCTGCCAACCCTTAAGTGTTATATTGTTGGTATAATTTCGACTGACCTCTTTTTATCCTTTTCTTATATGTTTGTTGCAAAAATAGACTAGAACAACTGTTGTACTTTTTCCCTTTGAAACGACTTGTGAATTCAGTTTGAGCGAGAGCAGCAAGACAAAATATTTGATACCTAACTATTATTATTAATTGATTAATATTCATAGATTAAAAACCTGTTTATAAGGCCTATAATTTATATATTTTCTATTAATTTCCGAAGTCTTCAATAAAACGTAAATATATTTTTCTATTTTCTTAACGCTAGACATTTCCAGAACACTCGTATCCGTGTTCAGTCCAGAGTCAAATATTTAATTTGAAACACTAAGTGGGCGACTGCTACAATGAAAATAAACTTGTTCTGATATTTTAATGTCTCATTTTGTTCATAAAATAAAATTACTTTCCTAATTATGCGAAGGTTGTTTGTGTTTTATACTTTTCGTACAACCTTTGGCTCGATTTTGTTATTGTTTTAACTTTCTACATAAGTTGTATAATGAGAAAATGTTTACAGAATATATTGTAACAATCTTTTTTCTTTTATTATTATTGTGATGGTACAATAAAACTCCCTTTATTTTATAATGGTTTCTTAGATTTACGCGAAGGTTACACATTGAAATAAAACTATGATAGTAAATAATAGTTTTATTTCAATCCCTTCATTTTAAACAAAATTAAACGAAACACTTATAGATGCCCCATAGCAATCTACAGTCCTCTAACTGTCAGGCCGATTGTATCGCTTTGCTTTGCCGGCTTTAGACTAGAGCGTTATTACCCAGAACATCTGAATTGAAAGGCCACAGACCTAGTTTACTATTTATAACGTCCCGTGAATGTTCGGAGAAAACGCGGAAGACCGAAGATGCGATGGAAAGACGAGTTGGATGCATTCGAGCCAACATGGCAAGAGCTCGCCGAGTACAGGATCTATTGGAGTATCAAAGGGGAGGCCTTTGCCCAGCAGTGAGACACAGTATAGGCTATTAAAAAAAGTGTTAACGCGATGATAGATAAACCACCGCTGAGGAATCTCTCCAATGATATCGGAACTTATAAACCAGATACTTTGCACCGGTTAAAATATCTTCTATAATATAAAATAGGTATATAATATTTAACATAATGGTGAAATTTATTTCCACAACGACCCTATCAACCAAAGCAGAAAACAAGAAAATTAAATTCAAAACAAAAATAATTTAAAACATAAAGTTGTATAAGATTAACCTCGTATTTCGGATGCCAGGAAGTGGGTCCCGCAGGAATACAACTGAGGTCCGCCTCTATACGTATCGAGTTTCCTTTTCCGGCTGAAATAAAAAAATCGTTGAAAAACGCGTCATTGAAGCTGAAAATATTCAAAAGCTGTATATCGCGTTGATTAACACATACTTGTGAGATGGTTTTTAGTAAGTATATCAAAACTATGAGAGTTAGTTACGAAATATATATATTATACTATCGGAAGACTCTGTATTCATTCTTCCTATCTGATATTTTCGTCACCTATGTATGTACTAAAGCTGGTTAACATCTGGGATACCCAGGTGTAGCAGATGTCTTTGTGACATCTGTGGCGGTAAAAATGACCCCTTACCATTAACTGCTTTCTCATTTGTCAGCCTACGTGGCACAGTTGGTTAGAAATCGGCCGTGAAACGCGAGGTCTCGGATTTGGTCCTCGCACCGAAACAAATGATTGTGTGATCTCATGATATAAGACTCGATATTAGTACGGGTCAGGACTATGTATGTGACTGGAGCTAAACTGATTGATGGTAAAACTAAAGGGACGCCTTGAGTGCCTTTCCTGCTTATGTTCTAAGATTGTCCGAATTGTGTGACTACTTTACATATTGAGACTTAACACCTTATGTCTCAGGATGATGAGCGCAGTGGTAATGCCAAGCATTGCTACTGTCCATGAGCGGTCGCTTACCATCAGGCGAATGGCATGAGGCAAATTCACAGCATTAATATATATATATATCTCTCTCTCTATCTCTCCTATTTAGCAACAGAGAACCCACTGCCCTATTGGAAGCCGCCAGCACCCAGCGATTTTCTACATCCTTAGTAAAGTCTACCTTATATCTAGATCAGCTTCTTAAAATTATTCTTTCCATATACCCATAGAATCCAAGAGCCAACACTTCACAGACCATGCAACAAGGCACAAAATAAACACACAACCGGACAAACATTTTCGCGCTTTCCGTCGCGTTGCGATCGTAAATCCCGCCTAATCTTATCTTACGAGTCGGATTTTACCTGCATTTGCATATTACCATCTCTACATACAGGTACGGGATCTCGAACATTGCCTCATCGATCATTCAGTGTCAGGGGTTTTTCGGATTACGGTTTAGGAACTGTATGGGCCGTGAAGGTTATGATTCTGATGATATCTTTTGTGTAATCTCCTTTATCCTTCCTCCCTACATGATCATTGATGCCTCTAGTTTATTGACGGTATAGACAAAATCTACAGATCATATATAAACACTAACACCCGTATTCTAAGACGTTTCCTCAATTATATCTCTGTCGAGGTGACTTTAAAATGAAAATGGTATGCTTAGTTAAAAATATATCTTTCCTAGAGGACCTCGAGTGAGGTTGAGTCAAGGAAATACGTCATTAAATACGCCATTGATGTGTACATTGTGTGTGTCATTGATAAGGTACAGATATAATAAAAACTATTTCACATTTCAATATTATGCTCACTTGAAAAGTGACAGTCAAAATTTGTCGTCTATATATTAATACGTGATGCAAAAACTTTGGACCCCTTTTTACGAAAATTGCGCGGACGCAGGAGCATAAAATTTGGCACACTTATAGTTTATGTGTAGGAGAAGTGCAGAACGCTAAAATTTTTCGATAATAATGCTTATAAAGTACATTAATTAAAAAAATAAAACATTACACACACTACCATGCATTTCACACACACATACATACACAAGTATTTGTATACGCATACATACTCTGGTGTCAAATTGTTTCTTTTCTTTTTCATTTTGTTCTTCTGACATAGACATATCAAAAAAAAAGGTTTTATTTGCCTCATTTAATATAAAAATAAGGAACTACGTTCCAAAAGATTTTAATAATAATGCATAAAAAGTACATTAAATCAATAAATAAAACATTACACAAACCAGCATGCATTTGACACACGCATTTGTACACGTATACATACTTTTTGGTCAAATTGTTTCTTTTACTTATTTTAGACATAGTTGAATGTCAAACAGAAAAGTTTTATTTGACGAATACTAAGTGAAATACTGAGCGCTTATACAAATTGTGTAGCAGTAAGATACATTGAAATGGATACGGGCTATCATTATATGCATAAAGAAAGTTCTGTAGCAGCAATCTGCAATAACAACATTCAGGTACAAAAAAAATATAATTTGCTATTGCTGGTTCAAAGCAATTATTGTAGTTTACGATTTCAGTAATTGCATATACTTCAGGGTAAATAAGTGATTTTGAGAGATACGTACATTTAAATGTGCACGAATTATCAGAATAACAACATCATTATACCGGTAAAAACTTTTTCTCTTCTTGATTTGGTCGAATTTTGACCACTAGGCGACCACTAGTGTAAATAAAGGTGTGTCCAAACATTGAGCGGTAATCGAGCGCGGGTGCCGCGCGCGGCCCGCCGCGCTATGATTGGACGACAGCCGCATGTGAAGGCGTCTGACTGCCTGCCGCGCACGAACATTCTTAGTAAACATTCGTCAGTATTAATGTTTGCACGTATTTCTGCGCACAAACATGAACAACGAAACATCTATTCGTTTAATTGAAAAGTATGGATCTTTTAAGAGTTATGGGATCCTCGAAAAAAAGAATACCATAATAAAAATAAAACACGTATTGTACCTAGGCTAGAATATGAGTCTCCTGTTGCCAAATACCGCAAAGTTATAGCCAATCTCTCTTTTGTTGTGATTGCTTTACGCCAATACGTATTTTCTTTTTTAATATGCGGCTCAACCAGGCTATGTAAATGTTCAAACTCTTCTAAAGTTAATCTTAAAAACTGTGGTGTTCGGTAATGAATCTGGTAATTTATTGATTCAATATTTTGTAACCTCAGCTGAAAAGTAGTTTCGCCCAGCATTTCCTCATTAAAATATAATATGTTTTTTCTTAGTCTTTCTCCGCAATTTTTTAATAATAAGCAGAGCTACGTCACATGCAACAGGTTTCATTTTAGTTCCGATGCCAACTGAAGTGCGTGACATGTCTTGGGTGTGCCGCGCAATACTGCCGCGCAAAAATTAGTCGGCTTCGTTCTAACTTGAGCGCGGCAGAAATGTGTCCTGCAAACGCCGCGTGTTGCTGCCGCGCTCTTGCCGCTCAATGTGTGGACACACCTTAATAAACACTGATTCCATAGTGAAAATATTTCCTCAAGTATTCCATAAGGCAGGTCACGACGTAGTACCTTGAGTTTGACAATTGATTCCTTTCCTCGAGAAAGGAAAAGTATTGTTTGAGTTGAGTGGAGGAGACTTTTTTCAACTATGAATACAGATTTCCTCTAGTAAGGCCGAGTGGAGTCGAGAAATTTTCGAGGAACGTCTTAGAATATGGGTGTAAGAAACAAAAGCATTGTACTCAAAAATCAGGATTATTTATAAAATGACGTATTTGTTGCTGGTAAGAAACATGTGGATAAGTGGCACAGATATCGTTTTTTCGAGCGCACGCAGACGTGCTCACGTCACCGCGCCACGCGACCAACTTCACACGATCGACCTATTACTATAACGGCCCAAGTGATAGCCTATAGCTGGTTGTTTTTTCAAATGTTTAAGTGATTTATAATGACCTTCATCCCACACATGGAGGCTATAATAAAAAAGGCAAATAGAATGCTGGGGTTCGTATTAAGAAATACCAAGTCCTTCAAAAGAAGTGGCACTAAAATAATGCTTTATAACAGCTTAGTACGGAGTATCTTGGAATACTGCAGTGTTGTTTGGCGGCCACACTTCGCATCACATGCTCTACGCCTAGAAAGAGTCCAAAAGCGATTCTTGTGGCATCTAGCATACTGTAAAGGTCAAAGCAAACAACTTTCCACGTATAACAGCCGCCTGCAGTATTTCAAGATGCTCAGCTTGTCCTGCCGAAATAACATCAGTGATGCACTGTTTATTTATAAACTTATCAGAAATAAAATCGAATGCCCTAATTTGTTGAGCCAAATAAAGTTCAATGCCCCTTCCCGCTATCCACGCAATAAAATCACACCGCTATGTCCTCCCCGTCGAAGAACGGTTCTAGGAGCAAATTCACCATTACCTAGACTCTGCCGGATCTTGAATAAATGCAGTGATATGGTGGACTTGCATTTTGACAGTGTTGGCAGATTTTATAAAATAATTGTAGAGTTTTATTCAACCAATTGATAATTTTAATTTATTTTTAATTTTTCTTTATGTTCGTTTTTTATAAAAAAGGGACAGTATTATCTATTATAGAATTTTAAATCTAACCATAATTTTGATTTCCGCTGTATAATTTAAAAAAAAAATATTATTTCCCTCAATATAATTTACATTAGTGAGTTACCTACTTTGTTCTATTTTGTGCATGCCGAACTAGCCTGTAAGAGATTGTTACGCTTAAATCATTGTTAATCGCATGGTTATATTATAAGACATGTCTCAGTGTAAACAATTGTTGGCTGGTCTTTTAAAATAAATAAAATAAAAAAAAATAAATAAGTATTTGTTTGTGGTAATAAATATATACGTATACGTACTGACAAGCGAAATGTCTGACGCCAGCTAAAAAGGTGGAGGCACGACCTGGATAAAGGTGCAGGAAGTCGCTGGATGCAGGCCGCTACAAAAAGGTTAATGTGGAGCCCCTTGGGGGAGGCCTATGTTCAGCAGTGGCCTTCCTGTGGCTGAGATGATGATGATGATGATGAATAAACATATGGATACGTAGCGCGAATATCGTCTGTTCACACGCTGACGTTCTCGCATCGCGCGACAAACTTCACACGATACACCTATTAAATTATAGCAGGCCAAGCCATTATATGTGGCGAGTGTGACGAGTATTGTTTTAAGTTATTTTTTTCATGGGTTTAAATACGATTTTATTTATTAGATACTAAATATACAGGGTATATCAAGACTGCTACCGAAAACGAAGCCGGGTGGTAGTTTAAGCGACTTCAGACACAATGCAACAGAAAAAGTTGCAAAAAAAAGCGACAATTTTTTTTTTGTAATTTTTTTCCTATTGCCCTATTTTGGTGGTAAATACATTTTATCCTAAAATAATAGTGTATACCCTTTAATTTATAAATACTCTAAGATATAAGAGAGTTTAAATTATTATTTTAGCAAAAACTATGGATTTACCACCCAAAAATGACGATATTTAAAAAATCATAAAAAATAATTATCGCGTTACTATGCGAAATTTTTAATTGCGTTGTGTTTGTAGCCACTAAAACTACCACCCGGCTTCGTTTTCGGTAGCAGTCTTGAGATACCCGGTATATTTAGATACAATAGTACATAGTTTTATTAGCCACAACATCTACGCAAATACGCGTATATTCTAGTTAACATAGCCATTATAACTCTCCATCTCAGAAACCACCTGTAGTTATAGAATCACCAAATTTTGTTTCTGTATTTGCAATCTAAACATAATACGATAAGACTTACATATTATTATTATACATTTTTTTTATCTTATTTATTCAGTGGCCCGTGCCATGTTCCTCTTTTCTATGCTTGATAAAATTCCTGATTTAACATTTTTTTAATATCCCAGCTATACAAAAGTATAGCGTAAAAGCAGGTAAAATATTTTTTTTGAATACGTCCACGCTATCCGCTACCCCATTCATAAAAAATCAACTCTACACGCGATCCTCCCATAACTTGGACATGAAAAAGTTTCTTAAAGTTTCGTGGCCATTAATAATTCTCTAGCGGCATCCGGGACCCCTGAAAAGAATATTTCACTCTTTTGAAGCTGCAAACTGGGTACAATCAAATTACCATCTGAAAAGGCGTTGTATCGCTGTTTAGACGTTGAACGATATTCGGCCGCTTTGTTTGGCGCTTGTGTGCCTGATCGTACCACAATCGTACATAATGGCTATTTAATGTTATTTGAATAAACTAGCCTTTATGGAAGCTAATTTTATAAAGAAACAGTAAGTTTAATTGAGGGTCTGCGAGACAAAGGAAGCACTGGCATGGTTGTTCTAAATTTCAGGAGTTATAGTCGTATTTAGTGTTTATTTTGGTTCTGATAAGAACCGTTTTGAGCTACTGTGAAAAGGTTTGTCACTAGTGAATACCTACTTTTATCAGCTGATCTTGGAGCGGCATGTCCAGAGTGGGCAGGGCGCTTATGAATATTTTCTGTCATAGTCATAGCTCGGGGAAGCTCCTTCTATGCACCCCCATGTAGTAATTAGTAGAGTAGACAGTCTCCTAATGGATGGATGGATGTCAAGCGCGGTGGAATGTCATGCATTGCTTTGTAATTCATGGTGTTGTTTGGTTTTGGTTTTTCATGAGCCGTCGTTTCGTTTACCATCAAGTGAAAGGGAAGCTAGCCTCTCTATTCATTGCAATAAAAAAATGGTGAAACAAAACAGTCTCAAAATTAGTCCAAAAAGTGTTGAAAATATCCTTAAAAATATGTTATAACCTGTTTCTATGTAATTAATAATTCCGATATCAGGACCAGCTATTAGAATTATTTAAGGCTTTTAATATGTAACCAGTAACAACATACTAGTCGTAATCATAACAGGTATATTCATTTGATTTAAACCAAATCGCCACCAGGGGTGGTCCAATAAATAATAAATCGCCTAATAAACGTTATATCTCCGTAGGTGTAGATTATGCTATCGGGAATCCAATTCTGGGCCATTTATAATGCAAATGGTTCCCTGGGGGAAGCTTCATGCGTCGATAATTGAATCGATTGAAAACGCAACCGGCAACGCAATAATTATTGCTGTATGCATTAATAATGTTTCCGTTCGTAATTATTAATAAATATATTGTATTTATTTTTATTACAGTCTCCGTAGCGTAGTATGCCAGCTGTGTGACGAAAAGTGTGGGGGTTCGAGCCCCGTACCAAGACAAATGTGTGTCTGAACCAGAAATATTTTTTGTGGCCTAGGTGTTTGTGGAAGCGAAAATATCTCGTAGTTCCTGATACCCACGACACAAGGCTCGATCTTAGTACGGTGTCAGGACTGTGTATGTGACTACTGTGTGTATTTAATAATCTACATTCTACGCTATACCATACTTTATATAAACATATGCATTACAATTTATTGAAAATCTCAAATTACAAAAAATAAGACATTGAAATATTACAAAAAGTGAATAATTGGCGGTCTTATCGCTATAAGCGATCTCTTCCAGACTATAATCAAGGCCTATATATATATATATATATATATTGCATAATCGTTACCACCAAGTAAAAATCAAGTAACCTCTGATTGAAAGAGACGGGAAAAGTCAATGATGGGCACGAGATAAATTGCGAGTTTTAAAAACATTTACCTTTGTGCAGAAATAGAACCAGTAGCCACTAGTTTCATAGACAAATCTAAAGTAAACTGAACAAAGACTGTCGATGAACACACACTGCGGAAGTAAATACAAACGTAAAACAACATACTTTAAATGTACATTTTCAGTGTTCACAAATACGCTAAAAAAGAAACATTGCATTACTCCGCTCTGTTTCAGCAAAGAAACAACGCAAATTTCGTCTAAACAAACATAAGTACACTCGTACCATAATTAAGTTAGGTGTTAGTAAATTTTCGCGAAAATACATCCACATTACAGTTCCATTTCGGTACGTCCACCCGGAAATAACTCAAAAATTATGAAATAAAGAGAAATGTACTTTAAAACGTTTCTGAGAGCCAGCAACAGCTGAAACAAATCGCGGGCAACGTGGCCCACATCTAATGGTTATAATGGAGCCGGTCGAGTATTGGCCCGCTAGAGCTAAGTGGTTACGCGACTAGTTACCGAATAGACTCGTTTTGCCTTAGATAAACTTGTGATGAGAGGGGCGGGTACCTCTTTGTGCGTGTAGTAATTGTTTTAACAAGGATCCAGATATACTATTGAATCAGTATTCATTTAAAATTATAAACACAGTTGAGAGATTAAGATGCTGTACATTTCTTTTATTTAGGAAATTATTTGGAAAGAAGTACAATAGGTAGATTTAACAGTATTCATCACATACACCTAAAATAATGCTATACTTTGGTATTATAGTCATTGCCAGCCGTAAAAAATGGCTATAAAAGAAAGACAATAAGAGAAGTAAGAATAATGGTTTCTTAGATTTACGCGAATGTTACACATTGAAATAAAACTATTATTACGGATTTATCGCGAATTTAGTTAAATTTTTACATTTTTGATTTCCCGACGTTTCGATTACTTTACAGTTAAAAAACTGTTACAAGCTACTATACACGAAACACGATCCGACCTACATTAGAGTGCGTTTCAACAAATAGTTCCTTTGCCGTTATATTGGTAGCAATGTATACAAGTGTTACTAGATTCATACAAAATGTGTAATCCATAATATTAGGGAAATTTTAAAATGAGGTTTTCAGTACGACAGTAAGAGATTTTTAAAACAGCAATGTATAATATTTAAATAGTGATAGTTTTTCAACATCAATTGTTATTTGAACTGGATCGTACCTCAGACTTAAATAAAACCAAATAGTTCAAATCATGTTTTATTATAATTATGGTCGTCTAAGTATATTTTTTTACAGTAATCGTGCTCATCTAAGGGACTTACACCAGAAATGGTACCATGATCATCATCATCTACATCCATATCAGACATAAAATTACTATCAGAAGAGTCAGCTTCATCTCCAACTTCAATTATAAATTTGTCCATTTCTTCATCAACAGCTGGACCATCAGTGAAATATTTTTCCTCAATCTCTTTACATGTTCACATTCCTTTCTCCATTCCTCCTGGGTTATGCTAGCAAATGCTTCTTCTGTTATTCTTACAATATTTTTTGCTTCTTGACCCACATTTTTTCAGCAATTCCCTTCCATCCTCGACTTCGAACTGCGTAGACGTGCACACACTATATAATATTAGTTTTTATTATTTCAATTAATACATTATAAGTGCGAGCATAACTGTGAGTACTAGGCGCGCATAAACACAAAAGTATCGTTCGTAAGTGGAAGCGAGATCGGTGATACGACTACGTGTTGAAGCAAAGCAAGATAGACGATTACGCGAGCCGCTTCAATCGAAACAAGCTTCTATTGGTTGGGCGCCAACTACTTAAACTTCGAACTTGGGGAAAAAAAGGAAAAATAATGAGCAGATTAGCAAGATCCCCGCCATCGGTGGTAAGATATCCCAAACAGTATCTGAGTCAGATGTGCCTAACCGGTAGAAAAACTTCAGGATCAAATTATCCTGTAACTCAACGGACTAAAAGACAGAGGGAACTTGTTGTGAAGGCCAACTAACGGCCCTCAAAAAGGAGATAATCACTCAGCTGAAGGAAATGAGTGATAAACAGGAACTGAATTTGAGCAAACTGTGTAACTCCATAGCTGAGATAAAGGCCCAAAATATCACAATGCAAAAGACTCACGAATCTATTGAGAAGTCTTTAGAATTTCTCTCCGAAAAATATGATAGTATTTTGGCAAAAATAGAAAAATTAGAGCAAGAACGTCAACAGGACGTGGCTATATATTTCATCACTGGAAGCAAAGATTGAAGACATGCAAAGGACTCTAAAGTCAACTACCGTGGAGATGAGAAATGTGCCAGTCTCTTCCCAAACTGTGAATAAGCCGAACTTATAAAAATTGTGGAAACCACCTGTAAGATTCTAAATGTCGAAACCCAGCCGTGTGATATCAAGATGTATTCCATATCAAGGGCAAAACCGGACAGCTACTGTCGTTGTGGAATTTTCAAAAACTATGACAAAGCAAGCAATAATCAATAACGCAAAGCCCTACAATAAGCAACATCCGAAAGAACGTATTAATTCTGCCCTTATAGGCTTGGACGGTCCTTCTGTACCCGATCTATATATCAGGCTTACGAGCAAAGGTCGAAGACCTCTTATACCTTACTCGAGCATTTGCGTCAAACGCTGAATACAAGTATTGCTGGACCCAGTAATGGCAAGATCTTCTTACGTAAAGCAGATGACACACAATACATCGAGATCAAGCGTGAAGCGATTTAACGAACCTTCGGAACTCAAAGTGACTAGCAGGGGTAATCTTGTTACATACACAGCTCACTCAGTATATTAATATTATTTTGGAATGGTGCCTTAATAATATAAACATACTCATTCTAACTTAATAATGATTATGCTGCAATATACATATTCTATTATAGGGTTTATTACTAATATGATATTGTATTACACCATTTTTATATTTTTATTTATAATAACTATTATCTCAATGCGTATTCAGTTCGTCTAACATTATCTAACACGTATTCGGCACCCCCAAACCTTAAAACCGTAATTTTAAAATTCGTCACAATATCCTCGTTATTTACGTCATGGACAGCCGATAACGAAATTCGGACCTAAAATCAATTCGCAAAATTATAAATGACCTTGGACGATATCAGAGCTGGTATGTCTCATAAGTGTGATCCAGAATCGTGTAGATCAATACTAACCTCTACGCTAGGTCTTAATACATTCAAAATACTGACTCAAAATATTAGGAGCATAAAAAAGAACTTTAATGCTTTTGAAGTCCTACTTGCAAGGTTAAATATGGACTTTGAAGTGTATATTTTAACTGAATCTTGGAATAAAACTAACTCATCCATACCAAATATGACTAACTACGATGTAAGGTTACTACTAACAATACAACCAAAACGACGGCATAGTCCGTTTATACTAAAAATAATCTTGGCTGCTGCGTTGAGAACCCAATGTACTGATGCTAGTTGTCTTTTAATTAAAACAACTCTAATTGCCTGATAATTGCTCTTTATCGATCTCCAGCCAAAAGGAATATCTCTTCCTTCATGAATCATTGAATGATCTTCTATTACAACACCAAGCACTCTAACCGTATTGTTATTATGGGAGATATCAACATAGACATTAAGCCCAATTCGGTGGATCGAACGCTGAATTCTACCTAATCTATTAGCTTCTCACGGGTTCGTAGCAAGTCATGATTATCCACCAGATGTGGCTAACTGTCTTGATCATGCTATGGTCAAGACCAAAAAAAATCGGTATTTCCTAGTACTAAATGCTCCTCTTACAGATCATTCTGGCAGTGATTTTATGCCTAGACTTAGTCACTCAAAACAGTCAATACAGTCCAAATAAAAATATTCGTACTACACACAAAGTTAACTATGATAACATTTTCTCTGATATAGAAGCCACTAATTTTGATGAGATATTTAAATCTGACGATGCAAATTGGGCCACTAAACAGTTGGTAGACATCCTGCTCGAATTACTTAACAAAGCATACTACAAAAATCCTATACCGCGTCGATCTCGCTGCATTAAACCTTGGATTACACCGGGATTACTGCGTTGCATCAGAAACAGGGATAGAATGCACCTGAGATGCAAAAAGAACCCAAGAATGAAATAATAACCATTACGTACAACAGATATAAAAAATTATTGTAATGATATGTTAAAAAGATTAAAAGAAACTATGAACGTAATGAAGTACAAAAGCACTCTAAAAACCCTAATAAGTCGTGGGATACAATAAAATCCATTGTGATACTAAAAAGGATAAAATATTACCTAATGAACTTTTGAACATTGATGCCACACCACATAGATCTATTGAACTTGTAAATCAACACTTCGCTAACTTAGGGTCTACCTATGCAAACAAGATCTTAAACGATAATAACATTAATATAATTAACTCTCAAAACTGAATTCAAAACACATGTAACACTTAATTCCATGGCCATCGTAGAAACCGACGACAAAGAAATTCAAGCTATAATCTTAGGTCTTAAACATGATAGTGCCAATCGGTTGGGGACGGTATATCTAACACTCTATTGAAGAAGTGTAGTAACTATATCGTACCAATTATAACTCACATAACTAACCTTTGTATTAATACCGGTGTTTTTTCCTGAATTATTTAAAATAGCCATAATTCATCCAATACTAAGGGTGGAGCAAGAGACTGTGTCAATAACTACCGCCCTATCTCGGTTCTACCAGCACTCTCTAAAGTCCTTGAAAAGGTTATGAATAAGAGACTCCTTTCATTTTTAGAGAAATTTGACATCATTTCACCTAATCAATACGGTTTTAGGGCTGGTAAATCTACTTCTGATGCCGTTACTGCCTTAGCAAATCACATTGCTAAAAACCTTGATATGAAAAACAAGTGTATAGGTATATTTTAGACTTGGCCAAGGCATTCGACACGGTCTCTGTTCCACTGCTTCTGAAGAAGATGAATAATATTGGAATACGCGGAAACGCTTTTACACTTTACAAAAGCTATCTTACTCATAGGGTTCAAAGGGTTAAAATAGGCGATATAATAAGCAACGACGAATAGTCTCATACGGTTGTACCACAAGGTAGTGTTCTGTGTCCTAGCCTCTTCTTGATATACATAAACGATTTTGTGTAACCTCAAATTCCTAATTGCAATATATTTTCTTTTGCTGAGACACAGCATATAGTTTCTATGGCCAAACTTGGGAAGAGGCTAGAATCAAGGCGGAATGTGGATTACACCATACAATGCTATGGCTTCGTAGTAATTTACTTACGCTCAATACATTAAACGAAATACTTAACCTTTGGCATTTACCGAAACCAAATTCCGGAAAGTGGGTTTAGTGTCAAGGCACATTCATGCGATAATTATAACTTTATTACACTGGACTCGTCATGTGATTTGTCCTATCTTGGAAAGAGATACAGAAATTAAATATCTTGGTGTTGTTCTGACCAAACCATTACGTGGATTCCACAAATTGATAGGATAGCTGTAAAGGCTTCGTAAACTGATATTCATATTCAAATATTACCGCCACGTTGCAGACCCGAAGCTTCTTAAAACAGTATACTATGCGATGGCACAATCTATCTTGGCTTATTGTGTGAGAGTTTGGGGCGGGCTACAAAAACTCACCTAATCAAAGTAGAAAGAGCCCAACGACTGCTCCTTAAGTTATGCACTTAAACACTCCAGATTTTCCCCTACTGACAATTATATTCGCTAGGTGATGTGCTTACAGTCAGATCATTGTTCATAGTGGATATTATACTTAATCAGCACAAAGTCTCACTTATGTTCCCCAACAACTCAAGAAACGAAGACATTACAAAGTGTGTCCTACTATTCCCCATAGAACTAGTTTTATTCGCAAATTCCCATTATTTCTTGGTCCATTTATATATAATAAAATGAACGAATTTAAATATAGTCTCACTCAACAAACACGAATGTAAAAGCAAAGTAACGGTTTGGCTAAAACTAAGACTTATGACTACGTCGAAAATTTATTCGCAACTATTAAATGAACTGAAGTTGTAAAAATGCTTAACATAATATACAGATACAATATAACTCTCATAAAATGCATTATAAAATTATACGAATATACAAATTTCTTATATAAAATAATTGCATGCAAATCACTATTTACACCTATACCTCCTCCTTTCATCATAATTAACCGAGTCTAATCACGCATAGCAATATATGTATTCTAATATATGTGTGTGTGTATTTATATATGTATGTGTGTATGTACATATTATATATATGTGTGTGTATGTATGTATGTATATGTATATATATGTGTAAAACGTATATATTAATGAGTATGTTGTATGTATGTAGATATATATGTATATGAATGAATGTATATAAGTGTGTGTATATGTAATGTATATTTCACTTATCTTTTCCTTTTCCCTCGTATTTAATAGTGTTCCATAAAACATACAGGAAGCTTCTAGTATCTAAGATACAGGCTAGGCCTAGTTTAGATACTAGAGATTACATGATAACAATTATATACACTAGATCTTTTATTTTTCTATTTTAAATCGAAATAGCAAACCATATACATGTTACACATTATAATTTTTAAGTACGCCTAAAAGTTCGCAGTCTTAGTGGTATAACTCAACGCAATGTTTTTGTCATCAAATTTATTTAGTACTACCGGCATTTTATAAATTATTGTTAAGTAACAAGATAGCATGTTTAGTTTTGTAAATTGTATATTTAAGCTAAAACAATAAAGATTATTATTATTATTATTATAATTCGTCTTTTTTAACAGACACCATATGTGTTCAATGGGGTTTAAGTCGCAATGGTAAGGCGGAAGCCTTACTACTTTTGCCCATGCTGTTCCAATATTTGATCCGCCTCAAATATAGGGGGCTCTTTGTGCTCTTTGATAATTTTCGAATAACTGAGCTTTTACCATAGTCGATAAATAAGCAAGACCTTTACTTATAATCCAATTTTGCATTTCAGTCTTTGTGCTTCCCATAGTTGGTGCCTTGTTGATCGCTACTGTATGGTAGGAGGCATTATCCATGACACACAATTGATTGCAGGGGCAGATTCGGTATAAGCTTTTCTACTAGCCATTTTTTTTAATTTTCTCTATTCATGTCATTATGATAGTCGGCTGCTTGCGACTGAGATTTAAATATTAATTGTGCATTAGGTATAAATCCCTGTCACCACCAGCGTGGATTATAATCCACCGTGGCCCTTTGGAATGAGAAGTACTACGCCTTCTTCTGTTTCACTTTGCCAACATTTCCCTGCACAATGCGTTGAGTGTATATTTGTTCGTCTAAATATATAACCGGCCGCTGATTTCCAGACGATTGTTCTTAGTTCCTCGAGATATCGACAACGCCAGGAGACAATGTCAAATCGCTCCATTAATAGTGTTCGTTTGGATCGGCACTTTTTAAATAAAAATCCCATCTCTTTAATTATTCTCCATAAAGTCGTGCGACTGCCTTTAAAATCTATATCCGTCACATTTCATGGAATAATTTAGTTAAAGTAGGCAATTCTTTTCTTACTGAATAAATTCGTGTATTTTATGTCGTATAGCACATCGCTCAAAATCGTCTAATTCGATAGTTTTATGTTTAGGACCACTTTTGCGTGGAGTGGAGAATCAGCTTGCGAAGCGTAGTGAACACACGTTTACTACCGCTCGGACCTGATTTTAATCCCGCCGTTTATCGGTTCACAGGTTTCTCGGAACCTGCCGAGTGTCGACGAACGGACCGCGCTTCGGTGCGGGGGATTAGTCGCTTGACTGCTGTCGGACGTCTCGCACGTTCGCCAGAGGGTCGCGGCGCTTCGCAACGAGGAGAGATGAGCCTCCCCACGGAGGGCTCATCTGCCGGCCTCTCACGAGGCCAACCCAACGGTCCTTTTCAGGACCAATCTCACCACTCTCCCCGTTCTGAGTTCTCATGGCTCGAACGGAGTACAGCAGGGCACTTTGCCCCGCTCCGTCCCCGTGGGTAAAAACCCGGCATCTCGCAGGGCGTCCCGCCTGGCTTCTCGCAAGCCGTCGCGTTCGGACCTGCCCGAAGCCCCAATCCCCCAGTAGTATCGCTGGGCCAACCCGCCTCCCCCGACCCCAATTGTCGGCCGTCGCACCCACTGGCATCAGTGGTGCGACATTTTGTGGGCCGACACCCATATTACGCTAATCGCCCGTATCGTTTTCAGGAGGCCATGCAAAACGAGCCAGCGATCAACAACATGTGCGGCATGCTGCAGCTACAGATGGTCGAATGGATCGACCGGTCCATCCGCGGCACACTCGACCGCCTGAAAGAAGACTCGGACGACACCAGCTCATCTGAAGAGGAGCGGACCCAGAACCAGAGCCGATGGAGGTCACACGACCTCAATACAGGCGCCCGAGAAGCCCGGAAGAAAAGAAGGCAATCATCGCCGCCGCAGGACGTCAGCTGACCACCGACAACGGCGCCGCGACGTGCAGCAGAGAAACCAAAAAGAGGGCAAAGTTGTCATCTACTGTCAACTCGGACGCCCTCTTCACCGACACCGACGCTGAAGACTGCACCAACAACAGTGCAACAAACCCGCGCTGCCGCTGCCATCGACTAACAAGCCGGTGCAGACGCCAGCCCAGGCGCCAACCGCGCAGAAGCCGGCTGACAAGCGTCCGCGATATCCACCACTCATGTGGAATCGCTACCAATTGGGGCACACCATGCGCAGGCCTTGAAGCGCAAGCTCGGCCACGCACCAAACGCCCCACACGCACCTCGGCAAAGGCCTCAATTCTTGCCGAAGTCGGAGACGAATACCGCACGGTACAGCGTACTTAGCAGAGCTGGGGAGAAACTGAGAAGATCTCGTGGTTTTCCTACTCGCTGCCGGCAGAGAAGAGCGTCAAGATCGCTATCCGCGGTCCTGCCATGGGGACACTGAAGTCGACGCAATCCAGACGGACTGGAAACTCTGGTTTCACACCAAGTATGTCAGACCATCAAGGCACGACACGGTAGATCAGGATGTATCTACCTGGTCATCCTGAAGAGGGACATCGAACATCTCCGAGATATTCAAAATCTCGGACTTATGGCGCTGCCCTCCATAAAGGTGGAGCCATGGCGAGCAAGAAAGGCCCCGCCCAATGCCATCGTTGCCAACAGTTTAGGCACTCAAGCCATAACTGTCACAGGCAACTGGCCTGCGTCCGATGCGGTGAACAACACACCGCCCGAGACTGCCCGCGCCCGAAGGAGGAACCTGCCACCTGCGCAAATTGTGGAGGCGCACACCCGGCGTGCTACACTGCATGCCCAGTGTTCCGGAGAGAGGCCCGGAACAAGAAGACAGGCACAGTGGCAATATCCACACGCTGCCAACTGCAAACCACATCAACGAGAACACCACCACCGCGGCCACCGGCAACACAACGCTGATGGCCGCCGCAAACAACCCCACCAAAGACGCCAGCCCGCAAAGAAGCGAGGCAAGGGGGGAAAGAAGAAGAAGCAACAGAAAAACCAGACGGCACTAGCGCCGACAAACAGCAACGACAACTACTAAGACGGATTCGGCGGCCCCGGTTAAGACCACGCCCACCGCAAGAAAACGAGGTTCCTGCACAAACTACAGGAACAACAAGCAAACCTCGAAGAGATCAGTACTCTCCTTAAGATACTGACTGCCTTCAAGGGCGGGGAAGACATCTCCGCCATCATCACTCAGCGTTAGTCCACTGTGTCTAGACCACTGAGAATTCTACACTGGAACGCCAACGGTCTTCGCAACAAGATCGTTCACCTCAAGCCGCTCCTACGAGAACAGGACATCGATGTTGTGCTGATAAATGAAACGCACCTGGGACCTACGGACATCTGCAGACTCCCAGGATACTTCATTTACCGGCAAGACGAACTCTCACCAACAACAGAGGTCTACAGAGGCTTGCTAGTAGCCGTTTAAAAGAAGACTCCTTCACCAAGCACTACCGCAACTACAGCTCCGTTCGATGTACGGACTTGGTGTGGAAGTGTGCATCGCTGGCAACCCACACTGGTTGTTTGCCGCCTACAAGCCACCGGGATCGAGATTGGCGAGAGCCGATATCCATGCCTTGCTCGCCTCGCCGAATCCGACCATCATCGCCGGAGACTTGAACGCCAAACACCCATCATGGGACCCGACATCCAACGCGGACTCGGACGGAGGAAGCTTTTTTAACGACTCGCAGACACACGGATATGCAGTCGAAGGGCCGGACACGCCAACGCGCTACCCAACGGGCAGTGCGTTCAGCCCGTCCACCATCGACATTATCATACACCGAGGACTCCGAAGCCAGCCGACGCAAGAAGTTCTACACGACTATCTACAATCTGACCATCAGCCTGTACTAGTCGTCGTTCCTCAACTACCGGTGAGAGTCACCCGCCGGCACCACGCTACAACATCAACTGGAACACCTTCGCAGAAGAGTTGCAGGCCTGCACACCGACGCGACCGATCACCTGCCCCGCAGATGTGGACATGCTCGCCAACGAGCTCACGACCAGAATCCAAGAAGCCTTTGAAGCGGCAAAGACTACGGGGAAGGCCGTGAACAAATGCCTGACCTCCCTCGACACATTTGAAATCTCATCGATGAGAAGAGGAAAGTCCGAGTACAGTGGCAACACAACCGCTGCCCACAGCTCAAGACGAGATTAAATCGTCTTATAGAGCAGGTGAAAGCCGAACTCGAAGCCTACAACACCGACCGCTGGGAACGTTACGTAGACTCCACAGGGGACGATTGGCCCGCCCTATACGGTTATGTCGATACGTAACCAACACACCAGAACCAGTGCGCCCACTTCTGCCACAGCGACGGGACACCGAGATACGTCGCCGAAGACCGTGCATAGATCTTCGCCGAAACATCTAGAAACGCCAGTTTCAACCGAATCCGACAACCAACACCGGACACGAAACGAAGCAGAAGTAGAACGACATCTCGAGGACTACTTCACGGAAGTCGTGACTCCCGAAAGAGGATCCAATCTTCTTCTCGCCTGGAACAAGTGCGGAAGATGATTCTCAAGACGAAGCCGAGGAAAGCACCCGGCGCGGATGGCATCACGAACAGTACGCTCCGTCGCCTGCCACAGAAGACTGTGGCCGCGATGACGCGGCTCTTCAACGGTATCATGCGCACGGGACACTTTCCTCAACGGTGGAAATCCGGCAGAGTCATCATGCTGCCCAAGCCCAACAAGAACATCCTGAAGCCGGAAAGCTACAGACCCATCACACTCCTGTCGACAAACCTCAAAAGTGTTCGAGAAACTCCTGCTACAACGTCTGGTGCCGTTCCTGACACCACGACAAGAATAGTTCGGATTCAGATCAGATCACAGCACCACGCTGCAACTGACCAGGGTACGGCACGATTTCACGATGGCCAAACTACGGCGTGAAAACACTGTCGCAGTATTCCTGGATATGGAGAAAGCGTTCGACGAGTCTGGCACCGCGGCCTTGTACACAAGGTAGCCCTGTCCGACTCGCCCCGTCGTATCACCAGAGTGATCCAGTCATTCCTAGAAGACAGAAGATTCCACGTAATGATCGAGGGCAAGCTCTCCGGCGAGGCGCACCATCGCCGCCGGAGTACCTCAAGGAAGCTGCCTATCTCCGGTCCTGTACTCTTGCTACACCGACGACATTCCTGTGAGGGAAGACGTCCACCTAGCGCTGTACGCGGGACGACATAGCGCTCTACACATCCTCCGTGTCGCCGAAGCACGCCATCACCAAGCTCCAGCGCAACCTGGACGAACTCCCTTCCTGGTTTTCCAGTGGAAGCTGACAGTGAACGTCGGAAGACACAGGCCCTGTTGATCAAGCGTTCCCATCACATACCGAGAACAACCCGACGAGATCATTATACATCACGATGCAAGATCAACGAATTCCCTGGGCTGTCTCAGCCAAATATCTCGGGATCAGCATTCACAAGAATCTTCGCATGAACAAACACGCCGAAACCATCGCCAACCAGACGAGGAGCGCCGCCGCGAAAACTTCGCCCAGTCTTCTCCTCGAGACTCCCCGCTGAACGTGAAGGTATCTGTGTACAAGCTGTACATACGAGTCACGCCTCACGTACGCAGCGCCCGCGTGGTACGCGCTCACTGCGCTACACGCGCGTCAGAAACTGCGGGTCGTCCAGTCAAAGACGCTCCGGAAGATCGTTGACGCCCCACGTTACGTGAGAAACTCCACCATCCAGAGGGATCTCCGCATCGAGAGCCTAGACGATTTCGTTCAACGCCTCTCGACGAAGATGTTCGAACGCGCCGACGCCTCGGACTGGCCTCATCTCCAGAACCTGGCGCCGCTTCATGCTCGCCCGCCGGAACAACCTGTGCCGGCACTGCCACGTGACCTCCTAGCGGAAGACAATTCCGCTAACAACGCCTGAAGGAGCGGGTTGAACTGTGGGCCTCGTGATAGCGTCGTCCGGCCGCTGATCGCCTAGCCGGCTTCCCCAACGGGATCCACCTGGCTGGGACCAGATCGCCCAGACGACAAGAAGAATCACGATGGCACCGGGGATACCCACACTTCGACGACACACGCGGCCTCATCGAAACATCCTCGAGTTCTTTTTCTCATCGAACTCGAACCGCAAGAGCGACCAACAGAACAACGAGAAAGTGACGTCAAAAAATCGTATATTATATCGTATATATCGATAAGGAGCAAGCAACAATCCGTCGTCACGGATTGCATTGAAGACCACAACCAGAGGGCACACGCCCTGGTTTAGTTTCCGCCACGTGCGGTTCCATGCCTGCGTGGAACTCGTGCGTGCGTGAAGATCTACGAAGTGGAGTGGAAATTTTTGTCGACGTACTAGCTGCTATCTCGCCTCCTTGGTTATCTTTGACACTGTCATTCCAGATATACCTAAAATAAAAACCATAATAATTATCATAAAATATCCATCTAAACTATACCTACATAACCTACTTTTCGAAATAGCATGTGACATCTATTATTCTTCCTTAGATAAATAATTCTTTAATTAAGAATTTATGATATCAATCTGATATTCAATGGAGGGGCAGGGATTTGACAATACCTGTGGTAATCCTATTTCACTAACCTGTAATGGCGGCAACACGAGCCTGAACACATCTGAATGGAATAAGTGGGGCCTCGTTGCGTTTTTCACGCTCACAAAAGTCCTTTACTTTTAACACCATCTGTCCTTTCACCACTTCTTAGTGTTTTGAGCATGATTTCATACAGAAACTTATAATTTGTAACAAAATCTGCAAAGTCGTCTTCACACATGTACTTTTTTTGACACACAGGAGAGCCAACCTTATACATAGGAACTATTTGTTGAAACGCACTATACCAGCACTATACTTAAATAATTGTGTTGAGAATATATCAATGAAATGTGTCAATGCAATGTTTAAAATCAAATGCTGATAATAAAGACAGTATTATTAGAATTTGATTTAAACATTGCATTGGACACATTAAATAAACGGGAAACATCTAAATATAATGAATGCAAAAGTCATGGATGTAGCATCAAATGGACTCGCATTCGAAGTTCCACCGTAAGGGACAGATATAAAGTAAAAAAGCAAGGATCCAGGTCATACATTTTCCCATAAATATTTATATAATAAATAATATACACAACATTCACATTCATACTCCTGACCCTACAAATGATAATCTGAGAGTCGTGGTTATCAGAAACTAAGAGAGACTTTTTGGTCTCACTAACACCCCGATTTGAAAAAAATATCAAGCCACTCAAATATTTGTCACTTCTTGAGCGGGCATCGAAACCGTGGCCTCACGTTTTTACATCTGGCGTCTAACCAGCTGCGATGAATGATGCGGATGAAGGGCGTCAGTATTAAACAACACGACGTTTCGCAATATTTTCACAAAGGTTAGAAAGCAAAAAAGGAAAGATGGCTTTGTATAATTATTAATACTTATATCATTTACGTATCTCAAATAATTCATAGTGATGATATATATACATACTCGTAAAAACAAAACCTGCCGAGTGTTCTATAAATTATAGAAGATTAGAGAATTCATAGTAACGTAACTACTAAGGATAGATAACATCCTACTTTATTTTATTTATTTTACGCACACTAATTTTTAACTTGCGGTCTCACTCTTATTTCTCATGTTCCAGGCATGGCTACGTCTAAGAGTATTTAGTCTGAGGTGTTATCTATGTCAGGGTGTGTTCCATATCTGCACTCAGAGTTGTTATAATTTTTTGGCATTTGATTTGGACGAAAGTTTTTCATATTTATTGATGTGTTAATTTTTGCCATAGACGTAGTATCAAATAGACTGGACATGCATTTGACATATTATAGTCCATCTCACTTAGACTTATGCATAAACCATAAAAAATAAAAGTGACAAAACACAATTTGTGGTCCTTGTCATAGTTCCCATAATTTTATTGGGAAGACATTGTGTCCGGTTAATCCAACACAATCGGCCAAGCTGGCCGTGAATGATAAAATCCATAACTCATCAGACAATGAAAGTAGGCAAAATATCCCAATCGAGCTGTATCAACATCAGTCAATTAGCAAATCTTACCCACCGCAAAGACTGCGGCGCTCAGCTTTTTAGCTAGAGCGACTATATGAGACCCCATTGATGTTTGGGATCTAATGTAATTCCTAAAAACTTAGTTGTATCCACAAGGCTCAACTCATTCCCATTCAAATTAATGTTAGCATTAACTTTTTGACATTAGGTGTCACAAACCTTAACATTTCGTTTTTTGGCTATTCAATAACAATAACAATTCAATAGATTGATACGGCAATTATACTCGTGATTGTATTGGTATTGATTGCACGTTAATTAATCTATTTCTCTTTATTTAAGTCTTTTTTTTACATTTTTATATATATATTAAAAAACAAATACATATAAAAATATAAAAAGTTATCCAACGATGGCGAGTCTCGAGACCCAAGCCACCGGTGGTTAGGAGCCCAAAGTGAGGAACCGTCTCACATACGTGCCGTGTCAAGCAATACTGCCTTCTGAATCTGACTCCTGACCCAACAGCCGATTGAGAGCCTCGTAGATGTTGGTCGAGGCTCTTTGGTATTAACCCATGAGCAGAAACGACAATCGGGACAATAATTGTTGAGTCGATATCCCACATGTCGGTAACCTCGTGTGCCAATTTGTCTTTTTCAGCTTTGACAAGGTTATCGTCATGCGGGATGGTGACGTCAACAAGTATAGCCTGGCGCGCCAATCAATCTATTATCACAATGTCAGGCTTATAAGCTAGAATAGTCCTGTCTGTGATAATAGATCGATCCCAATACAGCGTTGCATGACCATTTCGAGAACTGGTTGGGGCACATACTGGTAATATGGCACTTCAGGAGTCACAAGTCCATATCGAAGGGCAATTTGCTGGTGTATGATCTTGGCTACTAGGTTATGTCTATGCAAATACTCGCCGTTAGCAAGATACGAACAACCGGAGATAACATGCCTGATAGACTCGCCAGGACGGTGGCATGCCCGACAGATGTCGAACGTACCGTCCTTCAGGATGTATTTCCTATAGTTGTTCGTCTTAATAACTCGTCCATAATTGCAAAGAAAAACCCTCGGTTTCCCCAAAGAGGTTACCGAAGCGTAGCTAAGACACAGACGCTAGTCGGTCCACATCAGCCCATGAAGGGCTCGATAGAACCGACCGTGTAGCTCTTTGCTCTTCCATATGTCCTCGCGATCCTTAATGCCTACCACCAGAGGTTTCCGCCAGTTCTCAATCGCCAAAGAGAGCGGGGTAAATCCTTTATCTACCATAACTACAACCCTATGCATATCCACATCACTGTGAAGGAAATAATCCCTAAGATTGCACACCTCGCGATTATGCAAGTCCTTAGCATTAAGAATGCCTCGGCCCCCACATCTCCGCGGGATGTACAATCTCATCACTGATGATCGGGATGATGCATACGATGTGCAGTCAGGAGAGTTCGGACTTTACGATCCAGGGCGTCCAATTCGGTCTGAGTCCATTTGAGTATGCCAAAAGAGTACATGAGTACAGGCATAACCCAACCGTTAAATGCGCGAATCTTGATTCCACCTGACAAAAAACTGTTAAGTACTTTTGTTCAGGCGGCTAAAAAAACGCTCTTTCAACGATCGTTTTACATCTGCACCCATGATACCTAGAGCCTCAGGCATACCCAAATATTTGTAGGTTTCCGTCACGAAGAGTGATCTGAGCCTTACAGTCTCTGAGACTAGTATGTCATCAGAGACCGCAACCTCCCCTCGCTTCACATGGATACCGCACATTTATCTACACCAAAATCCATATTGATTGATTTGTGAAATCTATCCGTTATTTTTAACAACTCAATCAATCGGTTTGTTTCGATGCAAATAACTTGAGGTCATTCATATAGAGCAAGTGAGATATAGGTTCAGAGCCTCTCCGTAGACGGTAGCCTAACATCCAGCCTGAATCCAACAACAGAGTGCTGAGGGGATTCAGGGCCATGCAAAACCACAGTGAACTCAGACTGTCGCCCTGGAATATACCCCGCTTGATTCTAATCGGCTCGTCACAATCAGGAGGAACCGTACCTGGATATCTTAGGACAGTGGTCCACTGCCCCATACAAGACCCAAGGAAGTTGCATAAATTTGTATTAATTTTGTACAAATTTAACACCCTTATGAGCCATGTATGAGGCACCGAATCATAGGCCTTTTTATAATCTATCCAGGTAGCCGATAAATTCCTTCGGTTGTGACGAGCCTGTTGGCAAATGGTCATGTTAATGAAAAGGAGCTCCTTAGTACCACGGGACCCATTCATGCAACCTGTTTGGCCGGAAAAAAGAATTTGGTTAGAATTTATATGGTCTTGTAATTTTAGATCTAATTATGGAGATCAAAACTTTATAAATAGTAATTAATCTTATCGTTATTATTAGTAGCTACGATAAACTATAACAATCATTATATGGTTATCTAAAATATGAATATATATTTTTTATAAGTGTTTCAAGATATTTTTGTTATAACTTCGATTCAGTGACTGAGAACATCGGAGTTTTAAGAATTCTTACTTCTTGAAATAAAACTAATATTTACGGATTTTATCGCGAATTTAGTTTAATTTTTTATATTTTTTACTTCCCGACGTTTCGATTACTTTACAGCTTTCGTGGTCACGGGGCGGACTGAGTTATTGGTCGTCCGCTCTGTGACTGTTACAATTCAACTACCCTTATTTTACAATTATTAATTTAAATAGGTAATCTGTATTTGCGGTCCGATCTACGCAGAAGGAGCTCAGAGTGTCTTGAGGTCTGGCGGTTGGTCTTTTGGGTTCCGATTTAATTAAATGTAGTATTGGATCCCATGCTTGTGCAAGCTTCAAGCCATCTTCTCTATTGAAATTTTGATGTATATAATTTCAATTGCTTCGCGAAACTCCTTGGGCAGGAAACTGTGTTCTTTAGCGAGGACTTGGGGCTGGTCAAATCGGAGGTAATGCTTGGAGCCTTCTTCTATATGTTCAGCAACTGCAGACTTCGTTGAGCGTCGATGTTTGACGTCAGCTATGGTTTCTTTCACGCAGGTCCCTATGCTTCGTTTTGTTTAACCTATGTAGGAGAGGCCACAATCGCAATCTATTTTGTATACGCCCGGTTCTTGCAGGGTATATGGCACTTGACAGGTGGTAGAAATTGACTAATCTTTTTGGGCGGCTTGAAATAGGTCTTTATAGAAGCACGCTTCAGGATATAGTCAATTTTGTCTGTGACTCCTTTTATGTAAGGCAAGACAACGGGGACTCGTTCGACTGTGGCTGGCTTCACTCGGTTTCTGTGACGGCGGCGTGGAATTTGGAGCTTGTTTTCTCGCAGTACCTGCTTTGACGTGTTGCAGCTCAGTCACCAGGTGTTTCTCGTCACCGATTCCTCGTGCTCTCTGAAACAAGGATTTACCCACGGTAGCTAACTGTTTTGGATGGTGGTGAGAGTCACCGTTTCAGATATTTATCTGTATTGGGTCTTTTTTCTATACACAGTGTGACAAACTTCTATGTCTAGGTTTTTTAGCCAGCTTGCTGCATCAGGAGTGTATTTATGAAGTTCCAAGATTCCACCGAGGAAACAGCGAAGTGCGCATTCGTTTACGATAGTGGGAAAGGGTCTGGTCGGGTGCTCCGCAGTCGCATTGTGGTGACTCCCTTAGACCCATTTATGCAGGTGGTGGTTAGTTTTCCCGTGGGTTGGACCGGAATCGTTTGAGCCTTGGGCAGCTTCTTGGGGGGGGTCAGATATGAGATTCGTATTGGGTTGTTTTTAAAATGGCACATTCTGACGCCAGGCTTCGTTTAGGTCGAACTTATTTTTGATCTTCTCGTTCGTCCAAATTGGGAATTTTGAACCTAGACGAAAAGTAGGGAGTTCGTCCAATGTTTCCCTGATGGGCAGGGCTTCAGGCGGTTTGACTGGACACATCTCCCATTCGTTAGCCGCTGCTCTGTACCTACGCAGCTTGGGTGGTGGAATGTGCGATAATACAGGAAGCCATGGAATAGGGGTTGATTTTATTACTCCCGAAATTAGGCGCATGACTTCGTTCAGCAGTGTGTCGACCTTCTTTGTGTGAGTGCTGCGGTACCATACGGGTGCACAATACTCTGCAGTCGAGTACACTAGCGCTAGGGCGGATGTACGAGAACTGCAGCTGAAGCTCCCCAACTTGTGCCTGCCAGTCGGAGCATTTTGGTACAGGGGATGATATCGCTGATTTTACTAAGCAGACCATCTATCCACACAGTGTCATAGGCTGCACTTAGATCAACAAAGGCTACTAGAGTTTCGAGCCCACGTTGATAACCAGCTTCGATGTATGAAGATAGGGCCAGGACTTGATCGGCGCAACTTCTGCTTGCCCTGAAGCCAGCTTGCTCTGGTGGAATAACGTCGTCGACCTGCAGGATAGATTCTACTAAACACTAGTCTTTTCAGTAGTTTGTATGTGACTGAAAGGTAGTGAGATGGGCCGGTAACTGGAAGCCTCGTTGTTGATTTTCCCTGGCTTCAGCATGGCAATAACTTTAGACTGTTTGAAAGCGCTAGGAACGATGCTTGTTTCTCGGATGATATTGAACAACTGGAGCAGCCACCGTTTGGCCACTTTTCCAAGATGGAGAAGGAATTCAGGGTAAAATTTCATCGGGCCCCGCGGCTTTATTGTTTTTATACATTTGAGTGAAGTATCCAGCTCGACAGGGGAGAAACGGTTTGCTGAAGAAATCGTCAGTACCTGCGGTGTTAAAAAAAATTAACAGTTTGCTGCGAGTAGCTTTAGCGAACGGTTTGTCTGTTTGACACTCTTCGTCAGATCTTGCATCCGTTTGGCAATTTCATTTGGGTTTATAGATGATGACTATTTGTGGTATTGTGGGGCACTGCCTAGTTTTCGTAGCACATTCCAGCTCTTACCTTAAACTTATAAAATTAAATAAATTGTAGTATCTCGGAGTGGAAGTCTTGGTGTGCTCTATAAAATATCATTATAAATTAAGTAACTTGTCAAATTGCCATTGTTTTCCTGTGTAGTGATTGGGTATGTCATGCTTGCTAAAAAGTCTGTGCTTGCGGTGGCGTCGTATGCCAGTCGGTCACTTCCCTGCAACATGGTTGAAGAGGCCGACGGCTGGCACATGCGTCATACTCGTGAACGGGTGCTACTTGCGTAGACTGGTCTATCCGATTTACTTACATGGTAACGGATTCATTGATGGATTACATAAGGCTTTCGCAATTATTCACTGCTTTGGCGAAAAGAGTATATTGATTCCTCGTTCTGGGCGACTTCGCTTCACTCAGCCATAGTAAATATTATATAATAATATTCATATCAAAAATATTATTGTAAATTTACAACAAATTATTATTAAACTGCTCTGATTTAAACTAACTTGTAAATTTGTAATAATTCACTACATTGTAAACTAGTTTTGGAAAGAGCAACACTAGAGTTTCTTGCCCGTTCTTCTCTAGTGAAAACCGCTTTCCGAACCGGGTGGTAGATAAACAATGACTGAATCTAAATAATGTTGAACTTTTTAATGGATTCAATAAATTATTGTTCATTCTTTTTCATTCATTTCTAAGCACAAAAGCCTACCTTCAAAAACCTCTAACCCAGGAATTCAAACCCACAACTTACGTCAAATAGAAAGCTACCGAAATAAAGTAACAACAAAAACGGTATAGCCACGTCCCACTTACTTCCTCCAGAGTACTCCCACATACAATCCTACGCCTAAAACTTTTGTTTGAAACATACCTTTGTAGAATAAGTAAAGAGTACAAAAGCCGTGCTATTGTACGGAGCGGAAGTACTGCGACGTTCCCCGCCATCCTAATTCTAGTAGCCTATTTCCTGGCGACTGATTTGGGTTAAAATAAAGAAGTTAAATTTTTTTAGGTATTGATTGTGGGATGCAGGGATTTAAGTGGACTATAGCTGGGATGGATCCAAGTCTCGTGTAGACTAAAAAAGATTTATTTGCAAATATTTTTTTATAATTGGGCGACCCCATGGATCCAAGCATTGCTTGTATTCCAAGGTTGTTGTTTGGATTTGCCATTGTCCATTAGCGGTCGTGTCGCTTACCATCAGGCGAGTGGCATGCTCGTCTCACCATTCATAACAATAAAAAAACAATAACAAGCAATATGGATGAGATTGGCGCAGGATCGAGTATAAGTCTTGTGATAAAGGTTAAAGATATGTCCAGCAAAGGATTAATGTGGATTGAAATGGTTCTGATAATTATGAATTTGTCTTTTCCATTATCAGTATCAGTATCAGTATCAGCCCATATACGTCCCACTGCAGGGCACGGGCCTACTCTACAATCGAGAATACGATTGAGAGTGGTTAGGCCATATAGTCCACCACGCTGGCCTAGTGCGGGTTGGCGGACTTACATACCATAGAAATTCTTATGAATCCCTATGGTATGCAGGGTTTCCTCACGATGTTTTCCTTCACCGTTTTAGTGCGTGGTGATTGACTATCAATACACACATGACTCCGAAAAGGTCAGAGGTGTGCCCTGGGATTCGAACCCGCGACCACCGTGAACATGTTGGCAGTCGCGTCCTAGTCCGTTACCAACAGGCCACCACGCACTTTTCCATTATAATGAATTAAATAAGAATACGAAATTTAAGGCCTTGTCCATATATATTGTAAACTTATTAACTATCTTTATGTTTTGTATTATTATGTTTTGTCTTCTTTCGCCCAAACTGAATTCAATAGTCCGTAAGAAAGGAACAAAATATTGATAGAACATTCAAAGTCTACATTTCGTTTATTTTCTACAACATTGTGTATTTTACGGGTCATACACAAACGAGGCCGAAAATTTTTATAAAAAAAACATGGTCGGGATTTTTACGAAATCAGTCTCATTTAATATGATTATCTAGAATATTAAAATTAAACATAAAACAAGAGCGTTTCCTCGATTAGGCTAAAAATTGAAATTATAATATTTTTTGTTCGAGCACAGAAGGGTGTTTGTGTTTATACAAAGAACAAACATATCAAAAATAGTTACAAAGCAAGTGTCCTCCATCGCTGAATTTATTTTTTGTTTTTTCGATGGTGCAATGGAGTTATCTGAATCACTAAAGTTAAGAATGATGAACGGCATTCACATAATTCGCTATCATATGGGAATATGGTTTTATTCCGATACTGAGTAATAATTTAATATTATTATAAGCTAAATACATTACTATCGAGCCCACAGCACTCCACGTCTACGTTTACAGGCAAGCAAAATACTGCTTTACTTGTTAAATCATTATTACTTATTTTTTCTGTAGAAATTGTCATTCGTGTGGACTTATAAATCCACAGAAAAGATGTCCACAGAAAGGAAATTCTTTAAAAAAAATTAGCAATGCTAATTTAGTTTTGAGGGTAGCCAAGTAGGTAAATTTATTCCACAACTACTCCCCTTAAGCTATTTCGGCAGCATGTGAATTAATAAAACTAATGATTATTTACTCAAGTACACAAGGAACAGAAAAGAAGCACCGATCTTTGACAATAACACTATTAAAGATCTCAATATCTAATGAAGAACCTACGCTGGGCTCAGTCATTAAATCCAATGTGACCGATGCCACCCGTCAGTGTGGCCAGTTTTTTTTTTTTTGTAAAATAGTATTTTATTCAGGCCAATTTATTCGGTTGAATTTAAGGTCCACAGAAAAGTCGCAGGTACCGTGTAACCAACAGTTTATTGAAATTTTGTGGAGTCACTTTAACATATATTAATTTACTCAGTAAAATTTTAATAGTCAGTATATATACTAATGATATTTAATATAACTTAAATAGATAACGCATATCAAGTATGAGAAATATCTATCAAAATATGCCAAGTGCGTTTACGAACAGTCCACAGAAGGGGACATTTGAGGAAATTTTTGTTGTTATATTAATCATTTCTGAAGATAATTCATTATTTGGTATAGTCTTAATAGTAATACTTGTAAGGCATTTACCAAAATTAAGTCAGAGAATCAATCCAGAAATTTGAAGATAATATTCATTCTGAACATGCGTATGTGTATGACCCTTACAGTATATTTATCACAAAGATTTATACATTAATTCCCTAGTAGATCTGAAGGTTAGAATAACTCGAATACGTTTGCAAAAACGTTCTCCCTTGCCGTGTTTAAAATAATCCGTTCGCTATCTCACGTAATATTTTCCAGCTCCGAATGAACAATGTCTAGATTGTTTCAGAATAAGCATTCTCTAAGCATATTACGTGGAATAGACAAAGTTTCGTCGTGCTTTCTTGTAGCGGGATGTTTACCGCATTTTGAGTTTGTAAAAAAGCTGTTTTGTTACGCACGTGTATGCTTCATGAATATTTTTGTTTAACTTGCCAACATATTATTTACATACCAAGATTTGAAATAAATCGCAGTAAGTGGTAGCATTTAAATTATAGATCTGTGAAATAAAACTACGTAAAAAGTAATCGAAACGTCGGGAACTCAAAAAATGTAAAAATTAAACCAAATCCGCGATAAAATCCGTAAATAATAGTTTTATTTCAACGTGTTACATTCGCGTAAATCTAAGAAACCAGTATTATAGATCTTGTCTATGTAATAATATATTTATGACTGTATAACACCAACGAAGTTGTGTAAATTTTCTCAAGAAAATAGCTATCCTTTCTATAATTTCCTATATTATACTGATTGTTAACTATTTTCGTCATGGTAATAAGTTTTCTAGCACCTTGCCCCAAAAAATAGTCAGCGAATTTAGTCACTAGCTACCTATGCGCGCACATTCAAACCTCCATTTCAAATTACCTACACGTATGTACGAAATTTTTATCTCCAGTTACCATAATAAAAATAAAACGTCTGGCAATTCATCAAAAAGACTTACACGGCGATACACCAACGGCAGACGCGGGGACTGGGCCACGCTAGAATCTTCCCTGTCCACTACAAATAGTTTACGGTACGTTAAACTTGAATGCTGAGCCAATTTTATAATGCTCTGTAAATTTATGCTTCGCGTCGGCTAGATTACATACAGCGTTTAACAAAACTTTAAATAGTTTTAGTTATGCAGTTTTGTCGTTTAGTTGGAAGATTTCGTGATATGATCATGGGTCCATCCGGCGTAGCAAAGAGACGGCTGCTTGATGCCATTCGATACTCTGACTGCATGGCATTGCTCTTACCATCATTGCAATCCTTACGCCGTGGCAGAAAAAAAAAACAAATAACATACATAATAAACTCACGCCTTTTTCCCAGATGGTGTAGGAAGAGGTTCAGCCAGGACGCACATTTCGCCTTTGTATTTTTCTTCCAATTTGTGATAGGGAGCGAGCCTATCGCCATATCGGGTACAAATTCCTCACTCCGGACTGCTAATGAATCCTAATGAAAAATCCTACATCGCTTTGCCCGACCCTGGATTCGAACCCGAGACCACAACTTTGCAATCATACCGTAGTAAAACTGCGCCACCGAGACATAAAAGAACTAGAAATTATTTTTATACCTCTTAGGTTACCATATGAAATAAAATGAAAATAATTTACTGAAATGAAAATAACATACTGATCCCTGTACCGATAAATAATCATATGGCTCACTGATATGCGGTCTTGACATTGGTACTTATAGAATTATAATTTATACATGTGGGATAAACCTAGCAGATATAATAAAAAAAGTTTTATTTCATGATACAAGAGTTGAAAAATATCTGACTAAAAATTTTCGATCGCTCTGGTCCTTGACTTTTCGGGATCATGAGGTATTACCCCATCACACCACATTATAGTGGTTTCAACAACTTAAATTAAGGTGTGAAAATTTTTACGTAAATAAAAATGAACATTTAATAAATCCATTTAAATGTTCAGCAACATTTAGATTCAGTAATTTTTTATCATCCACCCGGCAGATATATTTGGAAAGAAAACTAAACATTTAACTCACTGTGAAATATTTCTTGAATAAATGAATACTATAAATAAACTAGGAACAACGCGCCACACGTCGGACCTAGACAAATAATGGTGGCACGTGGCCCACCACCGTTTTTATAAACATCACGTACGATGAGATAAAACATCGCGATACTTCCCTCCATATATTCTTCAAATATTTTCACTCATAACAAAAGGAGTGGTCTGAACTTTTCTAGATACTATTAATTCCACATTTAAAATGTAATTACATGGTTATTGAAAAAAAGTTTTAAAACAGACAGCGAGTTCGAATCCCATTGCACAATTAGAACGCGTCGAAGATGTGCCCTGAGATTCAAACCCGCGACCACCGTGATCACGTTGGCAGCCGCGTCTGGTCCGTTTACCAACAGGCAACCACCCACTTATCAGGAGTTGACGTATCATAAGGAATATTTGTCATCAATTTGCAGTCGTCTCTGCCTACCTACCGACACAAGCGTGAGATTAAAACATACATAAATATCCGCCCTTAAAGCAGTGTAATAACCTCGCCCCGCCGTACAAAAAAGAATAAAGTTATTGATATAAAAACGTCTGAGTCTTACAACTAAGCTGTTACGTATTCTGGTAACCTGAGTTACAAATGATACACTATTATAACCTAAACATCGCTCCGTCAACGCAGGGAAATCCTGTGGGCTCCAATTCATAAGCGGAACGCGTTAAAATAATAATATCTAATTGTACATGACAAATATATTATGTATCTTTTTAAATTGTTAAAGTTTATTTCAAATTTTAAAATTTTCAGTATTCCTTTGATACTTTATACGATTTTGTTATTTTTCGTCTCAGTATAGTCAAGGACATTAAAACATAAGACGTTTTTAATACCTTCTATAATAAAATCGTATATTATACAAAAAAAAAATATCATGATGGTGGCCTGTTGGTAAAAGGGCCAGCTACATTCACTATATTCATACTACGCACTATAACGCTGGGGGAAAACATTCTATTCTATTAACAGCCCGTAGTCGAATTTGTGCCTATTATGGCAATAGGCTCGCCCTCTATTACATTGTGGTACGGATTATACTGGGCGAAACGTAGGTGTGCTAGTGGCACCTGTGCCTAAACCTTCTGGAAAAAATGGTGTGTTTATGTATGTCTATATGGAGTGCAAGTATAATAATAATATTAATATGAAACCGCTGTCGCCACTGCCTTAGCCCACGGCAGGCAGGTCGCGTCTTCCCGGGCTCTCTAATTTCGTATGCTCCGTTGTTTCAGCGCATTTATTTTTCTTCGCGGTCTAATTCTCTTTGTTGTCTCAGTCGTTTTGCAACCAAATTTCGCGGAATGAGGTCCGCGGTTGAAATGAAATTGGTATTCGGAATGAATTGGGCTCGTCCTTAAGTTTTGTGGACCCTTTCGCTCCGAAAACACGGCGCTGTCTTGATTTTTAATTCGATTTGTTTTGATCGGACGCTGAATATTTAACTAATTACGTAAATATAAAATCCTATTATGTAATGAAAACGTTTAATTTGCCAAGCTCGTGCCGAATTCCGAAGTTGTCGAAGGGAAATTATTACCGGAGTTACCAGCTGAATGTCAAAAGTAATTTAACTTTATTACTTTATTTAATGTTGGTGTTTGTTATGATTAGTAAGCAGTATTAAGACTCCGTGGAAATGTGATTGACACTGAAATATCAGATTCCGGGTTCAACATTCTTTCATAACTTTTACTTCAGTTTTATATCACACTTTTTATGGAAAAATAAACTTGTTGTTGAAATAAAATTATATAAGCATCTTATCATGTAATTAACAAAAGACGATTCAGTACAGTTTCCATAAAGCACACTCGCCAACTCGATTGCCCCAATTTCTGAGAAATTATTTCCGATTAGTGGTTGCAGTTTCGAACCCCGCGCTTCTAAGTCGGGGTGTTATTTGAATGTAAAATTTACAAACACACCTACATATAACATACAAAAGACGCCAGTCTGGATATACAGTTTGTACAATTTAATAAGTTTAATATAAAAATTAATTTTGGTGATTCATCCGCTATGTATTTACTACGCAGTAATAACAGTAATTAGCACTCGACGTATTAATTAAATTCGTGATTGAAATAATATTTAAATGAATTAATAAATACACAACAGTATAACATAGTCCTGACAACACACTAATATCAATTAAGTATTGTGTCGTGGATTTCAGAAACTACGAAAGACTTTTCATTCATAAACAACCAAACCTAAGATTATACTTTTGACCTCACAAAAACTTGTCTCGGTGCGGGAATGGAACCCGCAGACTATCGGTTCACAGTAGGCGTCTAACCAACTGTGCCACGAAGGTTATCCTTTTGTATCGGTGCTTGGCGTGACATATGCACGTGATAGATTTACAATATTTAACATAATATTATAGAATATAAATGAACGTACTAACATAATAAATATACATACGTATAATGTGTATTGTAAACTCGATACAGTAAAGTTAGACCATATAAAATCTTTTTTAACATTGAAAGTAAAGTTAGTGTAAATCACAATAGGTAACAATTTACCAACTTGCCGTAAACGTAGACTTAAACCTAAGCCCATATAAATAAACACATCGGACCGCCTATAGCCTTTGTCTGTACATTTTTCATACGCAATCGTAATAAAAATTTACTTCGCGGAAACCCTTTATACATCCAAATGGGTTAGAAACTACGTCACCGTGTACGCTTTAAATCTACTCACTTTATTACGTTTTTTTTATTTTTTTTATTGCAGTGTATATATGTATCGTGACGAGCATGCCGTTCGCCTGATGGTAAGCGATACGACCGCTCATAAACAGTAGCAAAACCAAACAACACCTTGAATTACAAAGCAATGCTTGGCATTCCACTGCGCCCGCCATCCTGAGACATAAGATGTTAGGTCTCAATATGTCCAGTAATTACTCTGGCTACAATGTCCTTCAATCCGAAACACAACAGTGCATTTAAACTGCTATTTGATGGGAGAAATAGACATTGCGGTGGTACCCACCCAGGCAGCCTCTCACATATGAGAGACCTACCACCAGTTCTAAAAATCGTAAGGTAACCTGAACATTGATTTGGCTAGAGGCAGTATGTATGGCGCTCTAAATCCAGTTTGTCACCGTTGATGGTATTTCATACAAAGGACATTAAATATAGAGGATCATCAAGTGCGTGTCATGCAAGGTGGCCTTTGGGTAAACGGACCAAACGCGGCTACCAACATATTCACGGCGGTCGCGAGTTCGAAACCCAGGGCACATCTTTGACTTTTCGGAGTCATGTGTGTATTGATAATCAATCACCACGCGCTAAAATGGTGAAGGAAAACATCGTAAGGAACCTGCATACCATAGCGATTTATAAGAATATCTATGGTATGTAAAATCCGCAAACCTGCTAAAGCCAGGATGGTCGACTTTACGGCCTAATCACTCTCAATCGCACTCGCGATTGTAAAGTAGGCCTGTGCTCTGGAGTAGAAGATCTATGGGCTGATACAGATAGAAGATCATTATGGGTTGGAAAAATATGTATATTTGCTTGTTAGTCTACCATACATGGTGATGTCCCGTCAAAATAAACCCATGTTTGTCGCCTTCCGGGCTTATGTTGGCCATGTAAGGTTTCGAACAGGCCTACATAATTATATCTACTAAGTAGAGATTACGATCTCCCATTCCTGAAGATTTTATTTAGATTTTCTTGCATCCAAGCCATTACTGGTGGTAGGTCTTTCATGTGTGAAAGGCCGCCTAGTTGCGTACCACTAATGTCTATTTCTCAAGCAAATCAGCAGTGTAAATGAACTGTCTTGTTCTGGTTTGAAGGACATTGTAGCCAGAGTAACTACTGGACATATTGAGACTTAGTATCTTATGTCTCAGGATAACGAACGCTCTGGAACCCAAACGCATTGCTTTGTAATCCATGGTGCTGTTTGGTTTTGCTACTGTCCATGATTGTTATCGCGTATGAGGCGAATGGCACGCTCTCGCCATTCATTGCAATAAAAAATCCATCAGGTACCAGAACAAAAAAGTATTACAAGCCAAGCTCTTCCCAACATGTCTGCTTAAAACAAAGCCCACACCTCAACAAAACTATGAACCAAAAGATTGTTTACAACACATAACTACGAACAGTCCGATAGTCACCCGTGCCTGTTTAAGGAACGTCTTACATCATGTTACAACGCGAGACAGATGGGGCGGTCACTGCATGAATATTTCACGACTGGCATTAGGACAGGGAAAATAAATATGGTCTCGTCTTGGCCACATGTATAAATCGTGCTAGGGACGCGTTTGAAATCACCAATGGCCGCCGCCCGAGGCTATTTGTCAGGCCACCGTATATGGCGTTTAGCGTGGAATTTTATTGAAAACTCTCATTTGGTTTAATATGGTGCGGTTTTTGACGTGCGAAGCTTTAATGTTCTTGGGTTTATTTGGAATTAAATGCGAGTTACATTAATCTAGTCTATTAACTACAACGATTTTTTTAGACACTACATCAAGTTAGACATTCTCGGAGACTCCCGAACTTCAATGCTCAGTGTCATTACATTGCATACCATTGTTGATGCTTACAGGAGTTATAGTGAGTGTGAGATATTGATATGATCGTGTCATGGGTATATATATATACCGCCAGTTGTTACACTATTTCATCAGATTGTAAACTGTGTACTTTTATGTTATATGTGAACAATAAAGTGTTATCTATCTATCTATATATCTATGTGGTGTCGGGACAGTTTACAGACACTATATTAAAATGTGTTCGTGTATAAATACAAAAAAATACACCTAGAGGTCACTTAGAGAGACAGCCTCCGTGGCGCAGTTAACGCCGGATGTGAAACTAGAGGCCGCGAGTTTGATCTCCGAAATAAGACAAATATTTTTGTGGTTTACAGTTATTTGTTTCAGGTCTAGTTTTGTGAGACCAAAAAGTATCGCGTAGTTCTTGATACCCACGACACATGAATCGATCTTAGAGTGAGGTCAGGACTATGCATGTGATTGTTGGGTGTATTTATATATTTATTTACAAAATGTTCAACATAAATAGGTTCAATGTATTAATGATATATTTTTATAAAAATTTTCCATGTCCATTAAAATACATATCACAATTTAAACGATATTTTTATATTGTCCTATAACTAAGTTGAAAGCCAATAAAAAGGTAATTCGCAGACAATGGAATCATCTTAAAATAATATCAGAACGAAATTGTTCTTTAAAACTAATATAACACGAAACTTCAATAAATACAGATGAAAATATCAAGAGATATTCTTAGAAATGGCAGTCTTATTAGAAATCCAATCTAAATATGCCCACACGATTCTCAATTTCAACGATACCACTGTCATAAAAGAAAATCCACTAAAATGCAAAAAATAATAAATACCACTCCAAAGCAAAAAAAATAATATTTATTTCATGGAACTCGTGCATGTTGATTAATTTGCTTAATGACTTGACTAGCCAACACTTTGGAGTGGTATTTATTATTTTTTGGTTTTTAGTGGATTTTGTTTTGAAGTCGGTTTTATTTTTTTTATTAAAAATTTTAGTTATTTTTATCTTTTTAGTGTTGATAGTCATTTAAATTAAGAAGATTTGGTCCCCACAAGGAATGTGTTCTTTCCGATGACAATGAAATCGCTAAAATCGGCTAAAAGCTGCCAAGATATTGGAATATTCACATGTTTATAATTTTTCTCCCCCCCCCCCCCCATCCCTTCGCGCCTAGCTCTTTTTCCCTCAACCACTGTAGCCTAGCTTTTATACTGAAGCCAATGCAAAAAAGAACCGTTGAAATCCTATTAAATTTTGAGGGGTTCTACTCTCCAGGTCCGAACATGATAATCAGATCTTAATGTTGTGTTCCTGGGATCAACCTGTTATACGTTCTTTCTAATGAAAAAGAAATAACTAAAATCGGTTATAAGCTGCTCAAGATATTAGAATTTACGTCTATTTTAATTTCATCACACACCCCCCCTCACTCCACCCCTTTTTCCGTCTCTAACTGTAACTTAACTTTAATAATGAACCAAATGCAAAAAGAAACATTGGAATCCTACTTAATTTAAGGAGTTCCCCTCTCCAGGTCCGAAGATATTCATCAGATCTTCACCATATTTTTATGGGACCAAACGACAAGCACCAGCTTTCAATCAAAGAAAGAATGATTGAAATCAGTTCACACAGTACAGAGAAACGAGGTAACAAACATAAAAAAAAAAGCAACATACAGTCGAATTGAGAACCTCCTCCTTTTTTTGAAGTCGGTTAAAATATCCTTGAGGTTACAGTTGCCCTGCCACGTTTTGTTTAATTAGTGAAATTGACGATAGACACCGCTACATTTTATATTAATTTTAGCTTTATTGAACTCTCCTCCGAGAACCATAGCCAGTATAGTAAGGAAAATACCTCCAACTGCGATTTTTCCTCTTTTAAATCCTAATGATAATTTCCACTGTTTTAAAATGATGTCGCGGCAATGAGAAATGCCATTCTTGCCATGCCGATCCGGTCCGTGCTGGCCCTAAAAAGGTTAAGGTACTTACAAAGTCAAATAGAAAATATTACAGGCATTTTTGCAATAGCATATAATTCGCTTATGCAAATTCAACTGTAAACACGTAACGGCAATCATTAATCAAGAAACGCGATACACGCTCATACTATTCCGTATATTAACCATTATTTAGCGTTTTAAAAAAAACTACCACGCCGCTGAAACAATAAATCAATAGGACTTAGGTCTCGGGTATTCATTATTATTATGGCGTTGTTTCTTTTTATTGCACAAAGATACAAACAAATGGTATGAGAAGCAAAAGTGATAACTAGTGGATAATTAACAACAGCGTTAGACATAGATGCGCTGTTGTTTCCAATTCCGTCTCAAAATAAATTGAGAAAAGGTAAAATAAAGAACGGTATGAGAATAAATATTAGGCCTTGAAATTCATTTATTTGCCGAATATAATTAATCACATACATTGTAATTGTAATTTTATTAAACTTTAATTCAGCGTTATTACTTTATCCATTAGTTCTTGTCGTTAGTTATTCATGAAGTTAGATTACCGTGAACCAAATTCTTATTTTAGCCCAAATTAACCAGTTATTTTCGGTTCTAACTCATCTAAGATTCGGTAGACACTACCCTCCGTATCCAAATTAGCAACTCGGATGACTGTCTTTTATTCGGCACTGAAACCCTATAGTTAGATTAGAATAACTGTAACTAAAACAGCCCATAAACGTACCACTGCAGGGCACGGGCATCTCTTACAATCGAGAGTACGATGGAGAGTGGTTAGGCCATATAATCCACCACGCTGGCCTAGTATTGGCTAGCGAACTGCACTTAGAATGCACGGAAATTGATCACTCAATTTTATGTGACTTTGTTTGAAGTTAGTTATTTCGTTAATGAAAGGATTTGTTGTATTCTGAATCTTATTTTGTAGATTCTAGTTTATTTACAAATATAACAAGAAAACAAACCGATAGCTTGCTCGATGCCCTATACATAGCGTACCATGACCGTAGTATGAATATATCAGACATAATTATGATTTTCTATGTTTTAATTACTATAGAACATGTGATCGATCAATAATACAACAATAAGTAATATGAAGATATTTAAGTATCGCAGTTTCTGTATATATTTTACACAGCTTTACGACATGAAGCGATGAGCAAAAGAGAGGGGCAGGGAAGAGGCACTTATTAGATCAGAGCCTAGGTCTTATTACTGTTCCCCTCTCGTTAAAGGATCTTCTGAAATCATAGTCATCATCATAAACAACATCAACGTCATTATCGACAACCCATACGCGTCCACTGATGCATATAAGTAGGCCTCTCCTATGGCACGCCACTGGGCTCGATCTTCAGCCCATCGTCTCCAACCGCTACCAGCCATGTTTCGAATATCATCCACCTAGTTGTGTCACTCGAGAACTTTCTGAAATACCAACCAAAACAATAATCTGTAACTCCAAGCCTTAATAAAATAAACACACCGAATGTAGCAATTAAGTGTACCGGCGCGGCGTGGCAATGCAAATACTACTGTTTCGCATGTCCACGGTACATAAAACAAGTGTTATTAGTGCGGCCCTCGTTAGACGGTGCTACGGGAAAAGTGGATTCCGTATTAATAGTTATTTTCTAAACCGCATAGTTATTTTCTATTTATTCGAAACGCTGAAACGCTTATTGTGGTGTCGGCGTTGATTCGAACTGGTAATGAAAAAGTTGCATATTTGAGATATTGTTTTTGTTGAGTTATGAGGACCGTGGAAAGTGTTATGCGTTAGCTTACGTAAAACGTGATTCACTATTTTATAAAGTAAAGCCCCTGTTTGTGACTGTATATAGATGTGTTAATGCGGGTTGAATGATACTCGACGCTGGTTTTGGGAACAATATAATTTTATTTTATTAATTTTTTGACAGTCTCCGTGGCGCAGTTGGTTAGATGCCGGCTGTCAAACGTGAGACCACGGGTTCGATCCCCGCTGCCAAGCAAATATTTGTGTGACCTACGGGTATTTGTTTCGGGTCTGGGTGTTTATGAGACCGAAAAATCTGTCTTAGTTCCTGATACCCACGACACATGACTTGATCTTATTGTGAGGTCAGGACCTATGTATGTGACTGTTGGGAGTATTTATTTAATTTAGTAACTAGGTAAATAATTGTGTTATGATATTCAGTGTGATGAGACGAATGGTGGTGGGGTGGGTCCACGGGCCGCCGATGCGCGGGCGTCCCTCACAGCCCACGTTGCGCCGAGGGCACCTTATGTGGGGCACCTTACAGGGGGTGGAGCACTTAACAACCACAAGAGTTTCTGGCATCAAAGATACGATAGATAAGATTATAAACAAGTTGCACCGTGTAAACGTTTGTCAGAACCCGATAATCTATGGCGGTTATGTCATGCGATATTGGCATAGGATTCTCTTCGGGAAAATCTTTTTTCGTGTAAATGGAATTTCTGTTTTTTTTTGTCACTGCCGTGAGCTGCAGCAAAATAACTGCAGAATACGCTTTCCCAAGTGTTATAACTATAGTAAAATCATGAAGGCGACATGCATCTACCACCTTCCTATTTTCAGCAAAGTTATGATAATCGTTTAAATTTTCATTTGTCATGGATCTTCGACAGGATTTTTTTAAGAGGTTTTCTTGATATATTCTATGTTCATATTAATTATTATACCCACCATTACTATCCCGAACCCGTACATAAGATACCTACGTGTTGTGTTATAGGAGGAATCAGTAGAAACTAACAATTCGGTGCCATGAAATTAGAAACAAAACTTCGCATGCAATATTTATCATGAAATAACTTTGTTCATAATGAGCAACCTGGATATTTATAAAAACCTTATAAGTTTCATTTATAACAAAAGGAAGACGGTATTATAATGTGGTCTAGCAAAAACCCCTTAATTTTGTCCTACACATCACATGTCAAGTCACTAAATCCATTTAAATAGTATACAAATGGCGAATATTTGTCCGCCTGCCTGTACGCGTGGATGACAAATAATATTCTTCAAGAGTTTCCAAGCCGCGAGATAAAAATTCTACTCTAAATGCTAATTTGGCTTATTGTAACTGAACTTTTCTACTTCTGATACGTTATCATAACATTACTGCTGTTATACTGTGGTTTTAGTATTACTAATTCATAATTACTTTTATTGAGATGAATGGTGAGACGAGCTAGCCATTTGCATGCGCCTGATGGTAAGCGATATGACAGCTCATGGACAGTAACAGAACCAAACAACACCATGAATTACAAAGCTATGCTTGGAATTCTACTGCGTTCGCCATCCTGAAACATAAGATGTAAAGTCTCAATATGTCCAGTAGTTACTCTGGTTAGAATTACCTTCAAGCCGGAATCCAACAGTGCATTTATACTAGTGTTTGATGTGAGACATAGACATTGCCTTGCACCAATAGCCTTCAAATAAATAGCTTTGAAACCAGAGGTCTCGGATTTGATCCCCGTAGGCAAATGTCTGTAAGATGTATCCCATCAAAAACATCCAGTAAAAGAAAAATCCAAGTCTCGCAGCTCAGGTTTTCTACCGCAAAAAGTTGTAAGATGCATGTAATACCAAGTCGATTAATTGATTTAGTCCGTGCTTAAGGGACCTTCTGTATAAAGTTATTGTCATATCTATATTAAAAAATATTTACGTTTTAAATAGATAGATCGACTTGGCCATCGCATGAAAACGTAATGTATCGTACAATTTATACATAATGATGCTGGCCAAGAGACTTGGATTTTTTTTACAGGATGTTTTTGATGGGATCTCACGTCTTTTTGTAGAGTCCTATTTTTTTTCCTTTTCGGTACTTTTTACTTCTAGAATATCACTAACGATTTTTCTTAAAGCCTCTGTCTTATGGCTTTTTCTTATTTTTGTAGGTATCAATTTATCACAAATATAGCGAATTTGATTATTAATGTTCTTTCTTTCATGGTATTGATATTTTCGAGCTATTTAGTCTATTTATTTGCAAGTTTTTCTTCGTCATGTTTTTCAAGAGGAATGTTGTACAGTTTCATGGGCTGAATACACCCTTTTCCTCACTATACCCCTTCCTATTATGCCTGATATATATAGATATCTATCTACAACTAGAATTCCAATATATATGGGTACAACGATTCATTAACTGCAAATGTAACTTTGTAATCCTGTATATTTTTATGGGATTACAAAGTTATTCATGCAGTTAGTGTATCTAGAAAACTAGCCAGAAATTATGAAATATTTCAATTTTCCCTTACTTTAGACACTAAACACTAATTATATTCTAAATTTGAAGGTTCTATGTCTGCTAGAAGTGCCTTAGACTTTTGATGATCGGTCAGTCAGTCAGTGAGTGACAAAATTAAGAAAGTTTGACATGTTACAATTATTAAACTACTACTTCAAATTGAATGAAATTTTAAATATACCGTGTTTATACAATGCCTGATTAGTAACTGAAAATTTACTGCTTCTTGCTTTAACCACAACGAAATTATAGAGGGTAGAAAATGGTCTGAATTGCTTCGAGAAAAGGATGGTACGACAGTGCCGCTTTTAGCTCGACTTGGAGGGGGCATTAACGTGCCCCCAGATAAATAATTAATTAAATAACAATCTAAATTAAATGTACTGAATTTCATAAAATGCATGTTTATGGTAACTTAATATAATAGCGGCCCGTCCTGACTACGTCCGGCTGTAAGTATTACTATACCAGTTGTCTTCTTGAAAATACTTGAAAGCAGAGTATTTTCTGACTAATTGGGTACTTATCGTTATAATCGAGCCAATTTACTACATTAAACTGTACTACTGCTACTTACTATTCTGAGGTATAAAATAAAACATTCTTAAGTTTCATCAAAATTAGTAGTAGCAGTTTTTATATATAATACAGTAACAATGTATAAAAATTTAATTTTACGTATAATTGGAGTAATGTTATCTTGGAAACCAATGTTATTAAAACAAAGCCTCCATACTATTTCAAGTAACTCAAAGATATTCTTCTAAATATTATCAGTGCATTATTTTCCTCAATTTATGTATATTATTCAACGTCTAGTATTTGCTACAGTAACTCAAGAAGGATCTCAAGGGACGAATTTAGCACATGGTTTACCCCGTCCCTGCCTTTGGGGATAAACACTTCATCTTAAATTGTGTATGAAAATTGATTTAAGCTTGTTGGTAAGGACCATCAACTTAAAATCAATTTTCTGTTTATACACACCCTACTACTCAATACCGGCATTTCTTTTAAGGACAGTTTAGTATATAACGCTGAACAGATTTTTATAGTTTTTTTTTTGTGTTTTATATCCCTACGGCAAAATGCAAAATGTTGCGTTTTGTTTGGTGAGTGAGATTACTGGATGCACAATAACCTCTTCCCATTATTTTTCCTTCCCGCTCCCCTCCTTATTTAATGAGCCAGCAACATGTAAGTCCAGCCTTGGGATAGTAATGGGTGGCAGTGATCGCTTACACTGATGATCTCTTTGTTTTGTTTGCCGGACCTATTGTATTAAAAAAAACACCTAATGTTGACTGCTCTACAATCCTCATTGAATATCAACCAATTGATTGAACCAATTGGGCAATGAACATTTATTGTTTCTTCCCAACTATACTCTGGCCGCATGTTATTCTAGAAAAACAAGTCGAAGAGGAGGAACATGTATACTCACTAAAAAAGGACATCAATACAATGAACTTCGTGATATTGCGCAACTCTCTATTCAAGGCATATTCGAATGTTGTGCAATTGACTTAATTAAACATAAAACGATTATTGTATGTATATATAGAGTACCTAAAACTAATGCGTTAAATGTGTTCTATGAAGAACTAGGAAAAATATTACAAATTATATGTAAGAACAAAATAAGTAGAAATATCGTGATTGCAGGTGATTTTAACATTGACTCTCTTAAGCGTAATAATATTTTCTTAGAGTTAGAATCATTGCTCTTAAGCTATAATTTAAAATTACAACTAAAGCAGCCTACTCGACTCATAAGTGGGACATGTATTGATAACTTTGCACACAATCTAGGGAGAACCGAATCCCAGGTAATTGATTTTGGCTTATCTGACCACACAGCACAAATTTTAAAAGTACCAGTGGAAAAAACATTCATAATCAACAATTGGCAAATACAAAGACGTGACTATAGTATAGAAAATATGAAAAAATTTAAAGAATATTTAAGTAATATTGCTTTTTCCGAAATTTATGAAACCGATAACTCAGACATAGCCTACAATTCATTTATCGATACGTTCACATTATTATATAATTTATGTTTTCCTTTAAGAAGAATTAATATTAAATCTAAAGTAAATCACCGTGGTTATCGCGTGGAATAAAATTATGTAGTAAAAAAAAGAGAGAGCTTATGTGGAAATATAGGCTGAATCGAAATGATGCAAATAAAATTACCTTCAAAAAGTATGCAAAGTTATTTAAAAAAATTATTCATTTAACGCAACGAGCACAAAATAATCATAGAGTAATGTCGGCAACTAACAAATCTAAAGCTACTTGGGCAATCATAAATAAATCGAAAATTAATGTACCAAGAGACATGATTACTACCATATACACAGACAGTAGAATTATAACTAGGCAACAGCAAATTACTAACGCCTTTAACAACTTTTTCATAGATAAAATAAAACCAATTCCAGGCTCTGGTAGACAAGTTACTTCGAATATAATCAAACCAACTAAGTCAATGTTTATGGCACCTAGTACCCCTTACGAAATATTACAAATTATCAGATCCTTAAAAAATACTTCCAGTGTTGGACATGATGGGATTGCCACTAAAATTGTAAAATATGTAGCCTATCACATTTGTGATCATTTAAGTCATATCATTAATTTAAGCATAATTAGCGGAATATACCCGCAACGTCTAAAAATGTCTATTGTAAAGCCACTATTCAAAAAAGGCAATAAACAAAACATGAGCTGTTATAGGCCTATCGCACTCATTCCGATATTCTCCAAAGTGTTTGAAAAATATATTTACTCACAAATATACTATTATTTAGAAAAAAATAAAATTCTTACAGATTATCAAAAAGGTTTCCGATAAAACAAAAGTATAAACATGGCTATATTCGATTTCTTACGTAAAGTTATGGATAATGTAGATAAAAAGATATCTGTGTGTGCCATTTACTGCGATATGACCCAGGCTTTTTGTAAGATATTGTAATACGGTTCAATAAATGTATATGCATACCTACGTAGTTGTAAGTACCAACGGTATACAATCAGTGTCGCCGGTATATTATTATTAAAGCAGTTAGCTCCTACCTACCGTGTTTTATTGACGCTTCACTGGCGACGAGGATTTTCGATAGTAATTCCATTACTAGTTATTATTTCGCGACAAAGTGATAATGCCTTTCGGAAAAATAGAACCCTTTGATCTGCATTCAAAGCAATGGAACGCATATGTTCGTAGAATCAAACAATTTATGCTTCTTAATGAAATTAAAACTAACTTGAGAGTGGCCACGTTAATAACGTTAGTGGGTGAACCGACATACAATTTAATGTGCGATCTATGTGCTCCCGTGAATCCTGAGGATAAAACATTCGAAGAGCTGGTGCAATTACTGAAAGAACATTTAGAACCGCAGAGATCAGTTATAGCCGAGAGACACATGTTCAGATTGCGGCGCCAGAAGGTTGGGGAATCACTAACAGATTACCTACAAAATCTAAAACATCTCGCTGCAACATGTGAATTTGGCCATAATCTCGAAGAAAATCTCCGGGACCAATTTGTTTCGGGACTGGCGAGCGACGAAATGAGGTCACGATTATTCGCGGAGCGGGACATTCAATACAAAAAGGCGGTGGAGCTAGCGTTGGCTCTGGAGGCGGCTGATAAGCATGCGGAGACGAGCGCCAGGAACGGTGGCGACGCAGGTGCGCGCGCCGGCTGCATGGGCGCAGGCTCGAGCATGGCCGCGCCGTACTCCGGGAGCAGCGAGGCGGGCGAAGGCCTGCATACTGTGCGCAACGTGCGCCAGGGGGCGCAGGCGCTTTCGTGTTGGCGGTGCGGTAAGGCGCATCGAGCAGATAAGTGTCGTTTTAAACAGTATAACTGTAATGTGTGTAATCGTAAGGGCCATTTAAAGGCCATGTGCAAATATATGTTGAGTTCTGATCGTAAGTCGTCCACAAATAACAAACAATATTTTATTGAGGACGATAACAACTCCGACATTGAATTGTTTAATATTAAAGTGGTAGCTGAGGGTGATAAACCATACTTTGTAAATGTTCAAATCGATAGTTGCCTATTACAGTGTGAAATTGATACCGGTAGTAAAATTTCTGCCATCAATGACGAATGTTATAGACGTTTATTTTTTAAATACCCACTTTATGAAGATCAAACTAAACTTACCTCGTATACGAGTGGCCCTATAGAATCCTTGGGCTATATAATAGTCGACGCTCGAATCAATGATAACTTGCAAAAAAATTAAAATTGTATGTCATTAAAAATGGGAATAGACCCCTTTTAGGGAGAACATGGATGCGACACTTTAATATTAATCAATTAGCAATAAATAATATTCATACTCATGATAAAATATCTCGAGAAAATATTGTGAATGAGTTAAAACGAGACTATCCGAATGTGTTTACTAATGAATTGGGAACATGTAAAAAGGAAATTCGCTTACAGCTCACAGATAAAGAACCGGTTTTTGTGCGCGCACGGCCCGTACCTTTAGCACTGCGCGGAGCGGTTGAACGGGAACTCGAGCGTATGATAAACAATGGATCTATTTACCCGATAGAAGAATCTGAGTATGGAACACCAATCGTTCCGGTGATTAAATCTAACGGAGATATTAGAATATGTGGGGATTACAAAATTACGATTAATCCAAAATTAAAGCGAGATTTTTACCCTCTTCCCCGTATTGAAGAGTTGTTTGCTATTTTAAGTGGTGGGGAAGAATATACAAAAATTGATCTCACAACTGCTTATTTACAAGTTCCGTTACATATCGAATCACAAGCCTTAACCGCGATATCTACTCATATAGGTACTTTTGCCTACCGTCGTACACCGTATGGTTTGAGCTGTGTACCGGAAAAGTTTCAAAAGATAATGGAGGATACTATCCGCGGCATTCCGAATACTGTATGTTTTTTAGATGACATATGTATAACAGGCCGCGATCGCTCAAGTCATATAAAAATCTGCGAGCTGTAATCGAACGCCTTTCGCAAATGGGCCTTACTGTTAAAATAAATAAATGTAAGTTTTTAGAAAAAAGTGTATCGTATGTAGGCTTTGTAATTGATAAGGAGGGGTTGCACCCAGATATGTCAAAGGTGGACGCTATTAAAAACGCACCTGAACCTTGTAATATGACCCAATTAAAGGCATTTTTAGGTATGCTTAATTATTACGGGAAATTTATAAAAAATTTAAGCTTATTATTACATCCTTTATATGCTCTTTTAAAAAAACACAATCCCTGGCACTGGGATGAAAAGTGTAAAAATGCTTTTAATCAGGCTAAACATTGTTTATCAAGTGATAAAGTGTTGACTCATTTTGATCCGTCACGGCCGCTCATATTGTCAGTAGATAGCAGCTCGTATGGGGTGGCGGCGGTTCTGTCCCACGTATTGGAGGACGGCTCTGAACGACCCATTAGCTGTGCATCGCGAACACTTTCGGATGCCGAAAATAATTATAGTCAATTGGACAAAGAAGCATTAGCCATTATGTACGGAGTGCAAAAGCATCATCAATATTTATTTGGTAGTAAATTTTTGTTGCGAACAGATCACAAACCTCTTACGTACATATTTGGGCCAAAAGGGGGTATACCGCCAACGGCAGCAAGTCGGCTGCAACGTTGGGCTGTCAAATTGGCAGCATATGATTTTAATATACAATACGTACCATCAAAAAAAAATTGCAACGCAGATGCGTTGAGTCGCTTGCCGCTAGCCATTACGACACACACAAAAGCCGATAATAATCATTATCTGTTTTTAATTGATGACACATTACCAATTACGTGTAAGGAAATATCTTTAGAAACAAAGCGAGATCCTTTGCTCAGTAAAATTATAGGATATATTATGTTTGGTTGGCCTCGCACATGTGAAAGGGAAGACGAGAAAGCATTTTATTTTAGACGTGCGGAGCTGTATTTTGAACACGACTGTATTTTATATAAGTATCGAGTGGTAATTCCATTTAAATTGCAAGAACAGGTGCTTAGAGAAATACATGCAGGTCACCTCGGCATAGTCAAAATGAAATCGATTGCCAGGAATTATGTATATTGGCCTTCAATTGATAAGGACATAGAGAAGGTGTGTAGTGATTGCCCAGCTTGTTTAAATGTACGGGACGCACCACCTAAGTCCTCAATCCATCCTTGGGAGTTTCCCGCAGCGCCTTGGCAGCGTCTACACGCCGACTTTGCACAATATAACGGAAAATATTACATAGTAGTCATTGACGCGCACACTAAGTGGTTGGAAGCAAAAGAGATACGAAGTACTTCCGCCCACGATACTATAATGTTTTTTAGGGATTTGTTTGCACGCTGGGGTTTGCCTCATCAGCTGGTAACAGACAACGGACCACCATTTCCGAGTAGGGAGTTTAATGAGTTTTGTAAAAAAAACAACATTAGGAATTCGACTGTATCCCCGTACCGACCGCAAGGTAATGGAGCTGCGGAGAATGCAGTCAAATCTGTAAAAAAGGCACTAAAACGAGCACATTACGAGGGTCAAGATTTGGCGGTTGGGCTCAATAGATTTTTATTTCAGTATAGAAATTGTGAGCACGCCACAACCGGTGTGGCTCCATCGATTGCATTAATAGGCCGTAGACTCAGAGGCCGTTTGGACGCTATGCGGCCATGTACGGCAGATAAGGTAATGACTGTCCAAAATAAACAAATAATGGCAGCGGGCGGGTCGAATAGATCTTATGAAATTGGTGATAGGGTTTTAACTCGAGACTATTCAAATCGTCCTGAAAAATGGGTAGCAGGCCAGATCGTAAAAAAATCGGGGCCAGTATCTTATTGCATCGACGTAGAAAAAGGATATAGCTGTAGGAGACACGTAGACCAAATGATTCCGAACCGACAAAGTAGATTTTCACTCGCTCGGTTATCAAGCACATCCACCGAAAATACTGGGAGCCGATGCACAGATGATATAGATACGCCCATAAATTCGGCAATATCATCCAAAGGATCCGCAGAACACAGGCAATCTGTGGTTGCCGATGTCCTTCCTGACCATGGTGAGTCCACGGGACCGCCCCAATCTGAGATACCTCCGCCACCACCTATCGATGCCACTGAGCGAGCCGTTCGTGCGTACAATAGGGAACTTCGCAAACATAATCAAAGTAAAATATAGTTTGTATGTTTTAATTTTTACCATTTCATTACATCATTTTCATTCCTTTTTTTTTCTTTATATATGGCTACATTTATATCAAATATTTAAGAGTGGTAGTTACTAGTTAGTCGGGCACTTTATTAAGTACACTAAAGTATAGTTTAACATTAATTTATATTAAGAATTATAATTTAAGTTGGGGGAAGGAAATAGATAAGAATATTTAGATGTATGTATAACTAAATTTAAGGAGGGAGTTGGTGTAAGATATTGTAATACGGTTCAATAAATGTATATGCATACCTACGTAGTTGTAAGTACCAACGGTATACAATCAGTGTCGCCGGTATATTATTATTAAAGCAGTTAGCTCCTACCTACCGTGTTTTATTGACGCTTCACTTTTGATTATGTCGACCATGATATTTTACTTAATAAATTAGAAGCTTATGGTATAAGAGGAAATATACTAAAGCTCTTAGAGTCATATCTCAAGAATCGCAAGCAATATACAGAAATCTCTAATATAAACTTTAATTTAAAAAAAGAACAAGTATACACATCTAATGAAAGAATTGTTAAATATGGTGTCCCCCAAGGAAGTGTTTTAGGCCCACTGCTGTTTATTATTTATATTAATGATCTACCAAAAATAACAAAATATCCAATATCCCTTTTCGCTGATGATAGTACAGTTACCATACACTCAACCAATAATAACATTTATGAAAATGAGATTAATAATACCATAAAATCAATAATTAATTGGTTGAATAACAAAAACCTAAAAATTAATTTAGAGAAAACAAAAATTATGTTCTTTAGTCAACGTCTAGCAGAACCGTCTATTAATGTTAATTACCAGGGAACAGCTATCGATAAAGTAGATATAACAAAATTTTTAGTGGTCACAATTGACAAAAATCTAAACTGGAAAGCGCACACAGAAGAACTCAACAAAAAAATTTGTTCTTCTGCTTATGCCCTGAATAAACTGGCACCTATAGTCAGTATTAATGCACTTATCACTGCTTATCACGGTATTGTCGGCTCAGTCCTAAGATTTGGTATACTTTTTTGGGGTAATTCTACAAATAAAGAGATAATTTAATTTAATTTTCGTTTGCCTGGGAAAAAAGAAGATAATAGGCCTATAATTGTAGAATTCCAATCTGTTTTCACTAAAAGTAAAGTGATCGAATGTTCGCGCAAATTTAATAAGGATCTACCAATTTCTGAAAAACTAAACACCACTCATATTCAGCTGCTTGGACAAAAAACTCCTATTTTTATAGCAGAACACCTCCCAGCTAGATTGAGACAATTGTTTTATGAAGATCGTAAGTTTGCGAAAACTCACAACTATAAATTTTGCTGGGTACAAAATTCCAAAATTTTTCTTCGCGAACACGAAGAATCAAAATATATTAATATCACTTCGACCTCAAATCTCAAACAATTGGTACCAGCATAAAACTAAGTTAACTTTTTTGTTTGTAATCTTAATTTTTAATACTTTTGTTTCGATAATCAATTTAAACTACTATTTACATATGGATTTTAAGTCCAAAGATTTTACTAGGTTTACAAATGACGTTCTTTATCTCACAATATATATTGCAAAATATACACACACACACACACTTATACTACAAACACATTTCAAGGATTACGTGCGATTATGATTTTTTTCTTTTGCATTTATAGTTCATTCCGTCTCAATTCAGCTTCTCTCTCTCAAAGGGACCTTTTCTTCTTATTGGCCACTGATGATTATGTTAATTTTCCACCTCTAACATGCTTGATTTAAATTCTATAACGGACGAACTCGATTTAATAAGAACTTGTCAATCTATTATTTGCAAGCCCGATGATTGCATGAAACACCTTAAATATATTAATAAATCCCTCACTTTTTTACATCTTAACATTCGTAGTATAAATCGGAACTTCGATGAACTTAGAGTGTTTTTAACAAATATTAGGATTGCCCCAGATTTTCTGTTATTATCCGAATGTTGGCTAAATGATATCCCCAATGTACCAGTCCTTGAAGGTTACACTTCATATTTTACTAAGAATAACAATAAACAAAATGACGGGGTAACTTTATATATAAAATCAAATTTCACTCACTTGGTAACCGAACCTATTTTTGTAGACGGTAATTGTTTAGTTTGTAATGTTAAGTATTTCAATATTGTTATTATTGCATTGTATCGCTCACCCTCTTTTTATAATTTGGATAACTTTCTTAATTCACTTGATAATATACTTATTGCAAACTCTAGCCAAAAGCACATTGTTATAATGGGTGACTTGAACATCGATATCAGTCCAACACATCAGAACCAGAGGGCAAATGTCTACCTCGATCTGACAGCCTCTCACGGGCTTTTACCTACACACACTCTTCCCACTCGCGAAAACAATTGTTTGGATCACGTCCTTTTGAAATCCAATTTAACCTCTACCACTTTAATTTTTGACACTAGAATTACAGACCATAATCCTGTTCTTCTTAATATTGATACTCAACATTCGTCCTGTAAAACTTTATCTTCACGTACTCGGATTAATTATGTCGCTGTTTGTGATGAAATTTTAAACACAGACTTTAGCCGGGTTACAAATACATTGGATGCAAATTTGTCAACTGAAGTATTAGTGTCTGCTCTTGACTACATTATAAAAAAACATTCGAAAACAGTTGCAATTGCCTCTAAATTCAAAGTGTTCAAACCATGGATTACACAGGGCCTGTTACGATGTATTCGAAATAGGGATAAAATGTTCCAAAAACTAAAAAAAGATCCTAGCAACTATATCCTTAAGGCTACGTATTTGAGGTACCGCAATTTTTGTAATAAGCTGCTCAAGAGACTTAAACATTCATATGAAAAATCTCAACTTGATAAAGCGAAACGAGACCCTAAAGCTACTTGGAAAGTTATTAAAAATATTACAGAATCACATCGTACAATTATCCCCCCTGCAGAATTGTTAAAACTAACTCCTAACGTTAATTCCTCAGTAAACAAAGTGAATCATTATTTTTCTAGTATTGGTAAGGACCTAGCTGAAAAACTTAAACCTGTACCTCAATTATCAACTCAGTTGTTCCATGAAAATGTCATGCCAAAATCGTTTGCTCTATTTCCCACAGATGAATTAGAAATTATTAGTCTTATTCGTGGATTACGTATTGACTCTGCTACTGTTTGGGATGGTATTTCTCCAAAGATATTGAAACTTTGTTCTTTTAAACTGGCTCCGCTGATAGCACACATTTGTAATACCTCTATTTTTTCAGGCATATTTCCCTCCCTATTTAAAAAAGCCAAGGTCCACCCTGTTTTCAAGAGTGGAGACAGAGGCAACATTAACAATTACAGGCCCATCTCAATTCTCTCTTCCATGTCTAAATTACTGGAGAAAGTTTTAAATAGCCGGTTAACTAATTTCTTAGAGACGCATCATATCATTGCCCCTAACCAGTTCGGTTTTAGACGGGGAAAATCTACCGAAGACGCCGTAAGCTCGTTAGTTGAACATACAATTGAGAAGATAGATGCCCATGAGAAATGCCTCGGAATTTTTCTTGACCTTTCGAAGGCGTTTGACTCTGTCTCAATCCCGCTTTTACTGAATAAGATGGAAAGAATAGATATACGAGGAACTGCTCTATCCATTTTTAAAGATTATCTGACTGACCGCAGCCAATGTGTGAAAATTGGTTCACACATTAGTAGCTTCTCAACTCTTACTCATGGTGTTCCACAGGGCTCCATTCTAGGTCCTACTCTTTTCCTGATATACGTCAATTCTTTATGTAATCTTTCGATCCCTAACTGCTCTATTTTTACATACGCTGACGATACTGCCATGATTGTTCATGGAGGTAACTGGGATGAAGCATTTTTAAACGCCGAATACGCCCTTAAGCAAGTCATGACTTGGCTTTCGCAAAATTTGCGGACCCTTAATTTAAACAAGTCGACCTACTTAATGTTTTCCTTGAAACCTATTAATCAACATTCAGTAAATTCTTTAGTACTTAAAGCCCATTCATGTCTTGCTTTGACACCTAAATCCGCATGTGAATGCCATATATTAAATAGATCCAACAATGTAAAATATCTTGGAGTACAGATAGACAATCTTCTTACTTGGAAAAATAACATTGAATCCCTTACTTCAAGGACGAGGAAACTTATATATATTTTTAAAAGTCTTCGAAACTCAGCCGACCAGGATACTCTCTATACAGTGTATTATGCTCTAGGGCAATCCATTTTAACCTATTGCATAACTGTATGGGGTAGCGCCCATAAAACAATCCTTCTTCCTTTGGAGCGTGCTCAAAGGGCAGTGCTGAAAGTTTTAACATCTAAACCATTTCGATATCCGACGCACCTCTTATATAAAGATTGCCAAGTACTCACAGTAAGGCAAATGTACATACATCAATCTATCCTACGTAAGCACGCTACTCTAAAGTTTGACCACAATGTATTGAAAAAGCGACGCGCCTATGATGTTTGCCATACTATAGCATTCCAAACTTCCCTAGCTAAACGCAGTTATAAGATTTCTAGTAATCACATGTATAATAAAATAAATAAAATATGTAACATATATTCACTTAACAGATATGAATGTAAACATAAAGTAAAGAAATGGCTTTTGGGAAAGAATTATGCTGAGACGGAAAAGATTTTAAGTTTTTATAATATTAAGTTCTTTTTTTATTTTTGTATTTATTTTAAAGGAACACACACACACACACACACACACACACACACACACACACACACACACACACACACACACACACACACACACACACACACACACACACACACACACACGCACACACACACACACACATACACACACACTCACAATTTCCCACTTACACACAGGCACGATAGAATACTTAAGTACGAATTCCGCTATATTTGTATTTGTCTTCGTTTTATTATGCTATAGAAACAGCTTAATAAATTGTTATTAATAAATGCCATGTACGATCTGAATCACTGGTGCCCATACCTCAAGTTAAATCTTTATTTGGGCATCAGAGTTCAATCAAACACTTGCTGAAAATTAACATTAATTTGAAATTAATATTGTCATACGATTTATTTTAAGTGTTTATTGTACGCCTGTTATATGATGCAAATAAATTTATTATTATATTATATTATTATTATTATTAATTTTTAAATCACAGAAGAGGTGTATTAGAGCTATGTTCAGCTTAAAAATAACTGAAAGCTGCAAATCATATTTTATCAAGCATAACATTTTAAGTCTACCTTCCCTTTTTATATATGAAGTTGCTAGTTTCGTCCACAGCAATTCGAAGTTATTTATGAAATTATCAGATGTCACGTTAAGAAATCTTCGCGACAAAAATAGATTATGTATTATAAAATCAAACACAGCATTAAAACATAAAAGTATATTTTGTTTGGCACCAATCATTTATAATAAAGTCCCTAACACTATTAAACAACTGCCGACCTCACAATACAAGTTCGCCCTTAAAAAAATTCTTCTACAGAGGTGTTACTACAGCTTATCAGAATTTTTAAATGACACCAATTTAACCCTATAAACACAATAATGTATAAAATAATATTTAAATATCATAATTTAGTCACAATCACGATGTTTCCTTTAATCTAATCATAATTTTACCAAATGTTTTGTTTCTGTAAATTGTAATCAATAATAACTAGATTGTATTAGCATTTTTTTTCTCATAATCTATACGCCTATGCGCTAAATATACATTTTGTACGCCTTAAAAGGCAAAACATGTAGCTACTTTTTTAAAAACTGAAGATCTTGTACAAATTTATTGTCACTCATGTTTCACAAAATAAATATCTTTATCTTTTATCTTTATCTTTATTGAAAACAAATCCCTCTGAAGTTGATAAAATTACATTTCATTTCCGAATAAACTTTGTCAGTTTTTATATTAATTCTACTTAAAATTAATTTCACATCATTATGCCGTATTGTCGAAGTTAAGTATCCCCCGTTGGTCGTGACTCCAGCTAATTGTCACCAAAACAGGATAACAATACTTAAGGACACCAATTAGACCCTTTCTGCGCATTCGTGCCCAATTTGTTTACCATTATTGTTTGATTTGCCATCTCGTATGCATGTTACAATGTGCCTAATTAGGGAAAATGCTATGATAATTTATTTCCGGATAATACACGTAATATTGTTAAAGGAGGACTGGTGGCTACATAGGTTAAATAGCTTACTTTTTACGATAAAATGGTGATTTCAATTTGCGATCATATAAATATTTTTGAAGTGAAATGTGGATGACCCTAGCGGTATAATGTCCCTGCCTACCTCTGGGATAAAGGCAAGAGTCGCGACCGCAATGATAACATCATTTAAACATAATTTCTAATTGAATGCGTATATTTTGTTTTATTTTTCCAGTAAAACTATAGTTATGTGCGGCATTTTAACGTAATTAATGTTATTTTCAACCAAAATATACTTAAAATAAGACTATTTAAGACTTAGATAAAATTGTAAGAAAAATGAAAATGTTCTGTGTTCACAGTTACGCATGTTATCTTGTTTCTAGAATTTTATAATTTATTTTATTATATTTTTATTATTATTCACATTTAGAAGGTCACTATCTAAATGTCATTCAACCCTAGGTAAGGCCGTTTCGCTAAATTTTCTGAAGAAGCATTGTAACAGAAAATTCTTATCAAACATATTAAAATTTATGACAAGTAAAAAGAAAATTTCGAGTTTTAAAGACAATAAACTTAAAATTTCGCTATAGACTCTTAAGTTTATCAGAATGTTCGTCATAAAATTATTGTTGTTGGATATTTAAGTATTAAAGTTGAGCCGTTGAACAAAATTTATATAATATTTTATTATTAATTATATATTTCGTGTGAACTGTGAAAGTAATTAATTGTGGGCGTGGTTTGCACACGGTTTTAACTAAAAAGACGAGAAAATTATTTTGGTAATGAAATAAGACATAACTTTTAATAGAATTGAACTTCTTGGAAGTGGATATGTACGAGTAGATCTATTTGTTTATAATATGTGCCTAATATTCTATTTCGATTTCAATCACTTATTATTCAATGAATATTCAGAAATAGATATTAGATGCCGTTTTCCTCCTCTCGTCCTTTTTATTCGCATTTTTCCTCATATTTTTAGAGGTCAGTAATAATTCAAATATTGTAAATTTTCATTGATAATTATCATAGATGATAGAAAGTAACTGCCGACCATGAACTTACAACACCAGAGTAATTTTAGATTCGTTTCTAACCATTGACGAGATAAGAGATGAGTGAACATAATCCGTAAATCTAATTTATTAAAAGGAATTTATAAACAACAAAAATCTAAATCGATATAGGATATATCAAGATGCGAATGACCCTACGTGTAAATGTTAGAGGAAAAATGAAAATCACTGTGCCAAAGGTGACCTAGTGAGTAAAATTAAACGCAGTTGAGGCGGGATCAAAGAGAGGCAGCCGCGGGCGGGCCGCGCCGTACACCCGCATAGTACCAAGGTGTCCTGACCATTGCCGCACAGAGTATCATGCAGAACTGACACCCTGTTGATGCTAACACACTACATGCTAAGTGTAGTGTATACGATTGTCTATGATGTATAGTTTGTATATTAATGTCTATTGGGTAGTTGACAGTCAGCAATAAATGGTGGAACTTGACACACGCGTTTATTTGAGCTCCTTTCTTACAAAAATTACAGTGGCGACGAGGATACGAACACATAGCAATAACGTGTCCACTAAACGATATTATCTTGGCCGGTAGAATATTGGAAATCAAAAATGTCGATTGGTCGGTTGAGTGAATTTGATGTGCGAACCGGGCAATGGTCGTCGTACGTTGACAGACTTGACATGTATTTTAAAGTAAATAAAATAACGGAAGATTTAAAACTGCCAACAATGATTGCTACCATGGGGGACGAAGCCCGTGGAGGTAGGTAACAGGGAAGTGGTCGAACAGTCGAGACAGGCGACTGCGCGGCCACAGCCAGGGGGCATGCACAATGCGCCCGACCACGGCGACATCGTCCAAGCAGAGAAACTGTGCGGCGTGCAGAGCTACAAATCACGTTTATGCAGATTGTCGTTACAAGGGATACCTTATGTCGGAATGTTGGACATTTGCGCCGAGTGTGCCCGGGGAAAACGATGTCGCCTATCGTCGCAGGAGACCCAAGGAGGGCGTCCACTACAATGATGCCGGTCAGGAGGCGACCGAGGGTAATGAGGAAGAAATCGTGGAGAGTTTGAATCTTATGGAACTCGATAGTTATAAGGCCGTGAGTTTATCAATTGAGATAGAAGGTAAAAATATACATATGGAGGTAGATACGGGTACAGCCATCTCCTGTATCAACAATGAAACGTATAGAAAATATCTGTCCCATTTACCAATTCAGATAGACGACACAGTTTTAAAATTTTACGATGGCACCAAAATTAAACCATTGGGTATTATTAAACCTCAGGTGCGTTATCGGGGTCGGGAAAAACAATTAGCTTTGTTTATAATTAATAATGGCAATACATCTTTATTAGGTCGTCAATGGTTAGCCGAATTAAAAATAAAAATACCTAGATTTTATTCCAGTATTAATTTGTACCATGTAGGAGCGAATAACGAGATACAAAATATTCTCGGCAGGTATGAAGCACTGTTTGATGGTGAGCTGGGGCGGTACACGGGTGGCAAGGCGTCGCTTCGGGTGCGGGACGGGGCGAAGCAGGTGTTCCACCGGGCGCGACCCGTGCCATACGCACTACGCGAGCGCATTGACGCGGAGCTCGACACGATGCTGCGCACTGGTGTCATCGAGCCTGTGGACTGCTCCGACTGGGCCTCACCTCTAGTGCCGGTAAATAAGGCGGACGGAACGTTGCGAATTTGTGCGGATTATAAAGCTACTTTTAATCCAGCCTTATTGGTCGATCGTTATCCTCTACCGAGAATAGAAGCTGTGCTTGTGGGGCTTAATGGGGCACAGTTTTTTAGTAAGGTTGACTTATCACAAGCATACAACCAGATTGAGTTAGACGATTCAAAGAAATATGCAGTTATTAACACGCATAGAGGCCTTTTCCGGTATAACAGACTAGTGTATGGTTTATCTTCAAGTGTAGGAATTTTTCAACGGATAATGACTAAGTTATTAGGGAATATTCCGAATGTGCAAGTGTTTTTAGATGATGTTATTATAGGAGGAAAAACTAAAGGAGAACATTTGCAAGCACTCGGAATTGTCCTACAAAGATTGTCGGAAAATGGACTCAAATTAAAAAGACAAAAATGCGTATTGTTTGTATATTAATGTCTATTGGGTATTTGACAGTCCGGAATAAATGGTGGAACTTGACACACGCGTTTATTTCAGCTTCTTTCTTACAAAAATTACACTAAGTTTATGCGATGACGTCATATTACCTGTAGTTGAATGCCGGCGGGCCGCGCCGTACACCCGCATCATATCAAGGTGCCCTGACCATCGCCGCACAGAGTATCACGCAGAACTGACACTCTGTTTATGCTAACACACTACATGCTAAGTTTATGCGATGACGTCATATTACCCGTAGTTGAATGCTGGCGAGCCGCGCCGTACACCCGCATGGTACCAAGGTGCCCTGACCATCGCCGCACAGAGTATCACGCAGAACTGACACCCTGTTGATGCTAACACACTACATGCTAAGTTTATGCGATGACGTCATATTACCTGTAGTTGAACGCCGGCAAGCCGCGCCGTACACCCGCATAGTACCAAGGTGCCCTGACCATCGCCGCACAGAGTATCATGCAGAACTGACACCCTGTTGATGCTAACACACTACATGCTAAGTGTAGTGTATACGATTGTCTGTGATATTATAAAGAATCTGAGAATCTTCCAAACGTGTCATAAACAATTGGAAAAACAAACTTCTTAGATCATAGTAATTTGCGAAGCCCAGCTAGAGTCCTATCTTAATAATTTATTATAAGCTTTCCAATAATAATTTTGTAGAACCAACATATATCCATCCATCCATCCATCAGCCATAGGAAGTCCACTGCAGAACATAGGCCTCCCCCAATGATCTCCACAGAGACCTGTTGGAGGCAGCCTGCATCCAGCGACGTCCCGCGACCTTTACCAGGTCGTCGGACCATCTTGTGGGTGGACGTCCTACGTTGCGCTTTCCGCTACGTGGCCTCCATTCGAGCACTTTCCGACCCCATCGGTCATCAGATCTCCGCGCTATGTGCCCTGCCCATTGCCACTTCAACTTGCTAATCCGGTGGGCTATGTCGGTTATTTTAGTTCTCCTACGGATCTCCTCATTTCTGATTCGATCTCGTAGGGAAACCCCGAGCATAGCCCTCTCCATAGCTCGTTGAGTGACTTTGAGCTTCCTAATAAGGCCCATAGTGAGAGGCCACGTCTCGGTGCCGTAAGTCATCACTGGCAACACACAACTATCGAAGACTTTCGATTTAAGGCACTGAGGTATTTTGGACGAAAAGACGTCGCGTAGTTTCCCGAACGCTGCCCAACCGAGTTGGATTCGACGATTGACCTCTCTCTCGAAGTTGGACCTGCCTAACCGGACCACTTGTCCTAAATAGACATATTCGTCAACAACTTCAAGAGTCGAGCCCCCAACACCGATGGGGGTGGGCACAACATGGACATTCGACATGATCTTCGTTTTGTCCATGTTCATTTTAAGACCCACCTGTTGAGAGACTCGATTGAGGTCTTCGAGCATAGTGCTAAGGTCTTCCAGCGATTCTGCCAAGACTACAATATCGTCGGCGAACCGAAGGTGAGTGATATACTGGCCGTTGATGTTGATGCCGAATCCTTTCCATTGCAAGAGCTTGAAGGCATTTTCCAGCGCGGCAGTGAACAGTTTCGGAGATATGACATCTCCCTGTCTCACGCCTCTCTGTAGTGGAATAGCCTTCGTACTCTGATCTTGTACTCGGACCGACATGGTGGCGTTGTTGTATATACACTTCAACACTTCGATGTACCGATAGTCGATATGGCACCGCTGGAGAGACTGTAGCACAGCCCAAGTCTCGATCGAATCAAAGGCTTTCTCATAGTCCACAAACGCTAAACAAAGCGGCAAGTTATATACCTCGGTGTTTTGTATAACTTGCCGAAGCGTATGGATGTGGTCTATGGTACTAAAGCCTTTTCGGAAACCGGCTTGTTCGGGAGGCTGGAAGTCATCAAACCTGCGTTCGAGACGATTTGTGATGACCCTCGAAAACAACTTATAGACAGGAGCGAGATGGGCCTGTAATTCTTCAGCAAAGTGTTATCACCTTTTTTGAAGAACAGTACCACCACGCTCCTGCTCCATGCCTCTGGCGTTGAGCCCTCGAGGAGAACGGAATTGAAGAGCCTCTGAAGGACTTTCAGTACCGGCGTTCCGCCCGCTTTCAGAAGCTCTGAATTTATTCCGTCCTCACCCGGCGCCTTGTTGTTTTTAAGTTGCTTCAGGGCCATCTCAATCTCACACAGGCTGATGTCCGGGATATCATCGCTAAAGTGTCTGGTCAACTCGGCTCTCGGGTCTTTGGCCGAGCTAACAGCAGGTTTGGCAACCGAGGTGAAAAGCTGTCCGTAGAACCTCTCGATCTCCCTTAATACCTATGCCCTCGTCGATACCACGCGGCCGTCTTCCGTCTTCAGCCTAGACAACTGGCTTTGCCCAATAGACAAGTCTCTTGCAAACACTTTGGAGCCTCCGTTTCGCTCAATTGTCTCCTTAATGCTCACAGTATTGTGAGCACGGACATCGTGTCGCAAGGACTTCCAGATTTGTCTATTGAGCCGCCGATATGCTTCGGCGTCAACGGAAGACTGCAACGCTAAAGATCGACGTTCGGCCATGAGGTCAAGAGTGTGGATCGAGAGTTTTTGTGGTCTATCTCTACGGCGAGGTCTAAAATACTTAGATCCCACCGTATGGACAGCTTCTACCAAACCGCTGTTTAGCTCGTCCACTGCAAGGTTTTCTCCTAGACAATCAAAGCGATTTGTCAGCTCGAGTTGAAAGCTCTCGGGGTTTTGGATATGGGCGCGAGTAGGTCGGAGCGTAGATTTCATCAAGCGACGCCTTTCCGATTGGACGTTGATGTTCAATGTGCCCCTAACCATTCGGTGATCACTTCCGGTTTTCACCCTGTTGATCACAGAGACATCTCTGAATATCCGTCTATTCGTCGTCAAGATGAAATCTATCTCGTTTCTCGTAGAGCCGTCAGGACTCAGCCAGGTCCATTTCCTGTGAGGCGGCTTCTGGAAGAAAGAGTTCATCACAAAGAGTCCCTCTTTCTCCAGAAAGTCGGCCAGCCTCTGACCCCTGGGGTTCCGTTGCCCATGTCCAAATTGCCCCATTTTCAACTCTGCATCGCTTCTCTTGCCCAACTTTGCGTTGAAGTCCCCACCAACCAATATATATGTAATATGTTTATTATATATAAGTACCCTATTACGAAAAAAACAAAAAAAAAAACAGTTTTTTTACAGTACATGTCACATCTGGCCGGCATTTATTAATCTATGAGCAACACTAGATCGGCCCGCGCTTTGTAGTTGGGATTTTATTTCATTAGCGGATGTTTGACTACGTTACGTTTCAATTAGCGTTTTTCGTTTTAAAAAGTTCAGATCGCTTCTTGTTTTATTTATTTTTTTGTATTTGTCAACTTTTGTACTGCCTTTATATTGTTGTGTAGTATTTAATACGGGTACCAATATAAAATATAAAAATAGGAATCGACAAGAACTTTGAAATGTAGACTATCAATTGCGGTAAGCCAACGTGGTAGATAAAAATATAAATTATAAAACTATGTTTTTACAAAGGGTCTACCTTCAGATAAAGTAGATGTCAGACAGGACTAAAAATGAAATGAAATTCGTTTAATATTTATGACTATTTTATATACTAAAGTATGTCTTAATAGTAGAATAGTCTTATGTTACCTACTCTATAAAGTTTTAGAGGATCAGGTATGTAATAGGGTCAGAGCAGGCATGCGAAGAAGTAAGAAATATGAATTGGCTAGAATTTAAAATCTTGAACAAACTTCACTGAAATTCAGGTAATTAACTTAATATGTGGGAAATAATATGAGGTATGAAAAAAACAAATCTGTCACCCCAATAACATACGGATACAATTTATAAAAATACATCCAACCTATTTAAGAAGGCAGCCAAAGATTTTCACTTCGCTGTTCCCTATGTATAAAACAGAATTTTTAATTCACATCCACATTCGAGACGGGCTCGCTTTAAGTGGAATATAAATTTGTTAGGTCTAAGTAGTTTTGAACATTTATTTTTAAATCCGTTTTAGTAAGTGGAATTATTATGGAACTCCATGAAACTTGGTCTTAACAAAATGATTATTCATTTACAACGTTTCCTATAAGTCTATACGGAAGTTCTTTTTGTCTGTATGGAAGGGAATATACACATATAACTTATCGCCTGTATTTTGGCTTTCTTCGTATTATTCACGTTGGCCAATATAAAATTTAAAACTTTAATGTTGTTTATTTTAAAAGTGACTTTCATTCGAAAATGTGTCTGGTATAAAACACAGGGTTATTGAATGCAGAAGACCAAGATACAGAGCCCCGCTGTTGATTAATTATAGTTTAAAAATTCTTAAACTTGTATTATGTAGTCGAAATGTTACTTTAATCCATTTGAAAATTTGATACGAATATTGTATGTAATGTGTCTTTTCAACACCTTATTACTACTTTAAGACCAGGCTGTCACAATTTATGTTGATGCTAATAATTTGTAAATCATTCTTAATTGTTAACTACTTATAACTAAAAATAGGTTTGCTAAACATACTAAAAAGCCAACATCCTATTATTACCAGGCCTGGCATAGAAACAGTCAAGGAGTATCTAACATCTTAAATTTTTGAAAGCATCCGACTTTCCCCTTGAAAATTATGGCGCACCTATTTATAAATTATTCATCTCCTAGTAAGCTTCAATGTAGGAACTTTCTACATACTTAGGGAATTCTGTAATGAGAGTCACGACATTTTACAAGGACCTTCGTTAGCAGACTTACCTTTCATGTTAAACAAGTAATTTTTAGTCAAACCTGCAACTTTTGCGAGTTAGGGAAAATCGTTCACTTCTGTCAATACCTTAACTTTGTTTTTGACATTCATTACATTAGCTGCGTCTTTAATATAATCGTCAATATATTTAATAGGATTAGCTTATTCAACACTTCCTTTGACCGCGCGATTTACCATCTCAGTCTATATATACATTAAGTAAAGCATCTAGATTATCTAAAAATACAAATGAAATATGGATGAAGCTTTGCTTTAAAAGCGTGAACACATGCATATATTGATCCAAACAATGTATAAATAAAGTTACAGTAAAAAGGCATATAAACTGGTTCAACAAATAGCTGTCATTATCGTTTACACGACACGCAATAACAAAACTAAATTGCGCTATTATGTATGTAGGTTACCTCATTTCCAATTGACAAACTACATTTTCCTTAGTATGTATATTTATACTGCACCCGTGCACTATACTTATAATTTTAGGATATCTTTATCTTTTAATTTTTCTATAGTTTTCGTCAGCAAAATGAAAAAGCTACGATATAATCAGCATCTGCTTCAACTGCCTCGATAGCGTAGGAACTACGGTACGCTTATAAATCTGAGGTCTCGGATTCGAATCCCGAGTCTTACTAAATTGTATTGGATTTTATCAGCCCAGAGTCAGGAATTTGTGCCTGATATGGCGATAAGCTCGCCCATAACATTATAAGACGAAACATACAGGCGAAATTGCCTACCCCTTCTGGGAAAATCAGCATGAAAGAAGTAGATCGAATAGGGTGTTAACACTACTTTAGGCTCCTATCACTCTGGTATTTCAGGACCGTTGGCGTTGCTTCAACATGTACGCAATGTCAACATTGCGCTGATCCACTTTGAAGTCACGGTTGTCTAGGGGCAAGCGTTCAAACTGCGACACTACTATGGGATATGCCAATGCGATACTAATGTAATGTATCAAGTTTTATTTTTTCTTTACGTAATTTCGTCGAAATGGTAAACAATAACCCTCTTATTAATAAACTCGAAATAGCGAGGATTTAACGATAAGCCAAGGTTTTAAACAAATTTTGTATTAATAAACATGGCGTAACCTAATCTTTCTGTCTAAAGTTTATTCCGACGAGCTGTCACGTCTCAATATCGAAGCAAAATTTGTGTCAAATTGACTTTAACCCAAGGCTTACGCGTGGAATGTGCAAAACTGTATTAATAAACACGAAATAAGGAGGGCTAAACCAATATAAGCCTAATTTTTGACTTAAAGTTATACCGCCGAGACACATGGTTTAAGGAATGAAATGAATTTACATTTTTAGAAGAATAGTCTTTTTTAACTTAATTAGCATATAAATGTTTGTCTGTACAGATTAAGGATTGTTTTGATTTGATACATAGCATGTTGTTTTACGAGTTCATCATTTTACATTAACAAATTTTTACTCTTCTTTGTATAAAACACGAAAAATATACAAATGCTTTATATTGAGGCAAATGGATATATCATTATCATCATCATATCAGCCATAGGAAGTCCACTGCTGTACATAGGCCAAGGACCTCCACAATTACCTGTTGGAAGCGGCTTACATCCAGCGACTTCCTGCAACTTTAGCCAGGTCGTCCGTCCACCTTATTGGCGGGCGTCTGACACTTCGGTTGCCTGTACGTGGCCTCCGCTCTAGAACCTTTCGGCCCCAACGGCCATTGGTTCTACGCGCCATATGCGGCCCACTGCCACTTCCACTTATTTAATGGATATATAGTTATTAATATGTCGTTATATTTAAAAATCGTTTAATAAAGCAATTAAAAATTAATGCAATTTTCAGTAGAATATTTGCTTGTGAAATTATTCGTAAAATATATCAATTAGCCCCGTGATCTCTACTCGCCCCGTTTAACGGTGTATAAACTTTTTCTATGCGGGGCCATTGTACTTTCTGTTTCGTCGATCGCATACATTCATTCAATAGTGGTCACTGGTTTCATATGCAGTCGACGAGTTCCTATGTCATATTATTTTGAGAATATTACATAATTTTATTACTTTATTGACAGCCTCCGTGGCGCAGTTGGTTATACGCCGCCTGTAAAACGAGAGGCCACGGGTTCGATCCCCGCACCGAGAGAAATGTTTGTGCGGCCCACAAATATTTCTTCCGGGTCTGGGTGTTTGTGAGACCGAAAGTCTCGTAGTTCCTGATACCCACGACACGACATAAGACTCGATCTTAGTGTGGGGTCTCAGGACTATGTATGTGACTGTTGGGTGTTATTTATTTACTTTACATTGACCTGTCTTGCTTTCCTTACATAAAATTGATGTTATTTTAAGATTGCACTTTCAAATTAGTAGTCTTGGATGGTCGCAGAAAAATTGTGTTCAGCTACTTGCTCGGTGCATACTCCTTCAGCACCGTGAGAAATAATTAATTAAGAAATACTCAAATTTACTTTATAGCAACTGACGAATAAATAAAAAGGAAAGTAACAATATTTTCAGTAAAAATGTAAACGAAGTAACAAATAATATCTATTTAATTGTACTTGTACACATTGATTAATTTGCTTATATAATTAACTACCTAACAAATCAAAAATATATTCATAAGAAGATTCAAGATAATAAGAGCCGAACATGTGGGTAGTAACATGTGGTGTAACTAATAAAATACCACACAAAGTTACGAAAAACTTTTCAACTTGTAAAATCGTGTTTGAAAATGTTTTCAAACCCAATCTTAATGGACGTCAAATTTATAAATAATGTATGACAAATGTCACATTTGATGTAACTGCAAGTACAACGCATCTACAATAAGTTAGCGTGTGGAGACATTAGGAACTACAAGTGAAAAGATAAAAATATCTGTTAAGTTATTGTTTGCCTTATGGTTTCGTGATATAACAACGAATATAAAAAAACTCGTGATCTATGATAATATGTCCCATGTTATATAATGTCAAAAGAGAAAAACTATTATTAGTTATTACTTTCCACAACAGCGCTCTCGGGAGACAGTGCTCCGTGACGATCTATACCAATCTTTAAAATCGACCGGTCATTTAGTTCATTCTTTTTACTTTTAAGATCAGTGAGTTGCCATAACACACACTATAACCTCGGCATAAGGTTGGTGTCTTTAGGCCGAAGTAATAACGCGTTTATTAATAACGTCTTCCTACCTCCTACTTCCTCGGCTTAACTATTCCAAGTCTTGTTTGAAGTAAGAGTGGAATAGGCATTTTTGACATGCGAAATACGATAAAGAAAGCTAAAACGGCAAAAAACTTTTTTGATTAAAAAATTTTACACAAGTTATAAAATTACCGAAATCTATTAAAATGTAGGCTTCATTTTAATATGTATTTTTACTCATTATAGATAAAAAATCAGTTAAGGATCTAGCTCATATATTCGCTCATTATATGCCTACTACGCACAACTGTTCTCGACGACTTGCTTGCTACTGAGAAACATGCGAGTGTGGAGTTAATGCAAGTTCTCGCGTTCATAGTTTCTTTGTCTCGAGACAAAAATCCGACACAAATCGGAGAACAAGGCGAGAACCAGCGAAAAATATGTAAAGACATGAAGCGTGTGTACATAATCTATTTAGTATTCTGTTATCAGCCCATGTACGTCCCACTGCAGGACACGGGCCTATTACAATCGAGAGTACGATTGAGAGTAATTAGGCCATATAGTCCACCACGCTGGCCTAGTGCGGGTTGGCGGACTTTACATACCATACAAATCGCTATGCTATGCAGGTTTCCTTACGATATTTTCCTTCAGCGTTTTATTGCTTGGTGATTGACCATCAATACACACATGACTCCGAAAAGTCAGAAGTGAGCCCTGGGATTCGGACCACCGCGAATATGTTGGCAGTCACATCTAGTCCGTTTACCAACAGGCCACTTTTTTTTCTATTTTATATTTGTTTTTTTCTATTTTATAATAATCTTCCATACGTGACTATTGTGTCTATTTGCATATTCATATACTGCATTTTTCATTATTCGTCACCTTGCATATACTGATATATAATAAATATTATATGATGATAAGTGTGTAAATAAAACATGCATAAATTACAAGAAATTTTATTTAATTGACCTTCCAAATAAACAAATCATATTAAGATAAAAAAAATATAATTAAATGATCAAAAAAACAATAATATGTGAATTCTAGAAACAAACTAACAATTATTACTTTTTATCAATAATCTTAATGCATAATATGCAGATTTTTGTTCAAGTGAACTAGAATAGAATTAAAAGGAAAAAAGGAAAGTAGTACAAGTGTATTTACTTTACTGGTAGTAGGTCTCTCATATGTGAAAGGTCGTCTGGGTAGGTACCACCACAATGTCTATTTCTTCCGCCAAAAAGGAGTGTAAATGCACTATTGTGTTTTGGTAGGTGAGTAACTGCTGGACATATTTAAACCTAACATCTTGTCTCTGGATGGCGAGCGCTGCGGAATGCCAAGCACTGCTTTGTAATTCAAGGTGTTGTTTGATTTTACCGCTGGTCATGAGCGGTCGTATCGCTTACTATCAGGTCAACGGCATGCTGATCTCGCCATTCATAGCAATAAAAAAAACTGAAAATTTGGAGGAAATTGATAAGTTATTAAGATATAATGAATGACTTGGTAGTCATCTCTCGTGATTTTTTTAAATTCCAATATTTTTCTGTCAAATATTGCACTTTTCTTTCTTGGATGGCCATACAAATTTTATACTCCGCTTGATCCATGATCTCCCTCCGTCTCTCATTTTCTTCGGCTTATAATTTTTTGCTATAGTTGGCCATGGTGTTTATACAGTCATTGCTCTGGAAGTATTAAATAGTGTCACCATTATGGTCATCATTTATTTTTATAGTTGATTTATCAGGTAATAATTCAAAATTCAGCGGAACAGTTATTTCTAACCCTTCGTTTTAAATGCCTGTCTTTAGTAAGTTACATTCACAAAGCATTCTACGTTGTGATTATTAATATATTTTTGAAGAAGTTTAATAGCGAAGAAAACATATGCCTCCATTACATCAAATGAATCATTAAAGAATTGAATCCATTCTCAAATTACAGAATTCAACATCTTGTTATATTTTTTTTTTAATTTTCATGAAAATATGACACATCCTAAAATTCTGCTGCATAAATGATAAATTGATGATTATTAAATTAATAAGTGCCAACCCGCACTAGGCCAGCGTGGTGGACTATATGGCCTAACCACTCTCAATCGTTCTTTCGATTGTAGAGTAGGCCCGTGCCCTGCAGTGGGACGTATATGGGCTGATACAACAAATTAATAAATTACTTGATTATTTATCTTTTTTATGTTCATCTGTAAAATTGAAATAAAAGGAGAATAATATGTATTTAGTCTTTGCAAAAGTAAATAAAAGATGTGAAATTTGTGCATACGTTTTTTGGTAACATTTCTCCCATATTTTATGTTACTATGTTGATTTGTGAAGTCTGCAATTTAACATTATATTAACTTATGGTAACAATATTTCACATGCAACGCTTTTTTGCTTTACTGTTAAAAAAAATATGAAAGCAACTTACGCTTGCCTGCATAGTTCTCAAATCTAATAGTATGTTAATATTATATTTTGTTATTTTGGTATCCTGAAATGGAGAAGGAAGATAATAATAATATGTCATAAATATGCATTTGATACTCAAGAGATTTATATTATTTCAAATCATTAGCAATTCATCTGTAATTGAAATGGGGAAATCTCACTCACAGTTTCAATTGTACTTGTTGGTGGAGTAGCCATGTACATGTGCAAAGAAATGTATATTAGAAAAGTGTTTAATGTGCGTGTTTCTTACATGTGAACAAAATACAGTCATGAAAATTGTTGATTCTCCACGGCCATCAGTCTTGTTGAACTTTCTCCTAAATGCACTCATATTCTTCCGTGCATTCATTTTTAATAGTTTCCATTTTGCTTTTAATTGATTTACAGTTTGTGGACGTGCATTTAATTGATTAAACCTGCATAATAATTATTATTTACTACTTACACGGCAAGTGATTGAAACGCTGAAAGAAACCAAGCAAGCTTTTACTTTTCATGCAAATCCTCCCAAGCTTTAGTTTTTGGTTTATGCGAGTTAGTGTCCAAAGATTTATTTTCAATGATTGGCGCATACATATGTTTTAAGCAACAAACGAAAAAATAGCTGGAAGAATAATAAACATGCCATTAAGTACTAATATAGGAACTGACAAATAAAATACAAAATTATTGCAACATGTTGATTTGCTTACGTTTTCTTCTTAATTCCAGTTAATGGAAGGAGTACGTTTTTTTCTATTTGAATCATTTCCAATGAAAGAAATTATAAAATCACTAATCTTTGAAAATACGTACAAGATTGACAAATCCGCTTTTTATTTGTCAAATACATTTGTTTACGTTCAAGTCCAGTCTTTAAGATCGACTCGGTTATTTCGTTCATTCTTTTTATTTTTAAAATCAGAGGGTTGCCATAACAGCATTGTCATGTTAAGCCAAAGCTCATCCGTGTTTATTAATAAAGTCGTTATTACCTCGCTATCCATTGGGAATAACTAACCGAGTTTAAGGTTTGACGTAACCGTGGAAGACGCAATTTTTATTAATAAGGCGGTAATAGTCTTTTCTGCCGGACTTCCGTCTTTTCAACAAAAATATTAAACTCTGTAATACACGTCTTGGCTCCCCAGTTAGCTGTAATTTTTAATGCTTGTATAAACAGTGGTCTGTTTCCTGATAAAATGAAGTTGAGTAAAGTTATACCTCTTTTTAAATCTGGTAGTACAGATGACCCCTCTAATTATAGACCTATTTCAGTACTACCTTCATTAAGCAAAATTTTTGAAAAACTAATGCTTCTACAACTTCAATCTTATTTTTCAAAAAATAAAATACTTCATAATAAACAATTTGGTTTCACGCGGGGTCGCTCCACAACTGAAGCTGGTGTGGAGCTTATAGGTAACATATTTGATGCTTGGGAGAATTCACGGGATGCCTTAGGTGTATTCTGTGATCTATCCAAAGCGTTTGATTGTGTTCACCATGATATACTTATCAGGAAATTGAGCCACTACGGAATTAATGGTATTGCTCTAGAATTATGCAAATCATATTTGTGTAATAGGGTCCAAAGTGTTGATGTCAACGGAATAAGGTCTCCTGGGTCTGCCGTTACTATGGGAGTTCCGCAAGGCTCGATTCTTGGACCATTTCTATTTTTAATTTACATTAATGACTTACCTTTTTTTATAAGGGACAACTGTGAGGTAGTGTTGTTTGCTGACGATACCTCATTAATATTTAAAGTAAATCGACATAGTCCTAATATTGACGACGTAAACCACACCCTCTCAAAAATAGTACATTGGTTTAGCATTAACAATTTGTTATTAAATAGCCAAAAAACTAAATGTATAAGGTTTGTGACACCTAATGTCAGAAAAGTTAATGCTAACATTATTTTGAATGGAGATGAGTTGAGCCTTGTGGATACAACTAAGTTCTTGGGAATTACATTAGATCCCAAACTTCAACGGGGCTCTCACATAGTCGCTTTAGCTAAAAAGCTGAGCGCCGCAGTCTTTGCGGTGGGTAAGATTCGCCAACTGACTGATATTGATACAGCTCGATTGGTATATTTTGCCTACTTTCATAGTCTAATGAGTTATGGAATTTTACTGTGGGGTGGTGCTGCTGACATTAATACTATCTTTGTTCTCCATAAGCGAGCTATAAGATAAATTTATTCGCTAGGGTCTAGATATTCTCTTAGAGAAAAATTTAAAGAGATAAATATAATGACAGTAGCATCACAATATATTTTTGAAAATCTAGTTTATGTCCATAAAAATAAAGAAAGTTTTCGTAAGATTAGCGATATTCATAACAAAAACACTAGGAATAAGGATAATCTAGCAACGCATAAGACCAGACTCCACAAGATCAGCAAATCTTTTAAGGGTTACTGTATACACTTTATAACAAAGTTCCCAGTCACATTAAAGCCTTATCTATTACAAAATTCAAAGCAACTATCAAGCAAAAATTATGCAATAAAGCATATAAAAATTTCAGAATATCTACATGATAGCAAGGCTTGGGAATAGAATTAAATTAAATAAATGCGTAGTATCTCGGAGCGGAAGTCTTAGTATGCTCTGTATAATATCATTTAAATTAAGTAACATGTCAAATTTGCCATTGTTTTTCTGTGTAAGTGATTGGGTATGTCATGCTCGCTAAAAAGTCTGTGCTTGCGGTGGCGTCGTGTGCCAGGTCGGTCACTTCCCTGCAACATGGTTGAGGAGACCGATGGCTGGCACATGCGTCATACTCGTGAACGGGTGCTGCTTGCGTAGACTGGTCTATCCGATTTGCTTACATTGTAACGGATTCATTGATGGATAACATAAGGCTTTCGCAATTATTCACTGTTTTGGCGAAAAAGAGTATACTGATTCTTCGTTCTGGGCGACTTCGCTTCACTCAGCCATAGTAATTATAATATAATAATATTCCGTTTAAAAATATTTTAATAAACTGCTCTGATTTAAACCAACTTATAAATTATGTAATAATCACTAAATTGTAAACTGGTTTTGAAAAGAGCAACACTAGAGTCTCTTGCCCGTTCTTCTCTAGTGAAAACCGCTTTCCGAACCGGGTGGTAGATAAAAAAATGACTGAATCTAAACGATGTTGAACATTTTAATGGATTCAATAAATTATTTTCATTTCATTTCATTTCATTTCATTTCATTTTCATTTCATTTCATTTCATTTCCAACTTAATCATCTCTAAGTTGATAATTTTATTTTATTTTATTGTATTTAAAATAAAATAAAATAAAAGCCGTAAATGCGTTCTCTTAAAAGCCTGTTGATCCTCAAAAGTCAGGGCTGTTTATGAGTAGCAAAATTAGTTCACTTACCACATCTTTCATCCAGCTCCTCGACAACACAGATTTAGTGAGAAGACTGAAAAGGATAAAAAATTTCGAGTTCGTGACGAAACTTTAATGTAACATGGTGTGGTGAGAGCTAGTGAAGAAATACACGCGAACATTAACGGTCTTACTAATAAACATTTATGCATCCTGTATAGCAGCGTTATAGTGAAATTGTTACTAATAAACGATGTATAGGGATTTTTACCTTATACGCTTGTTATAACAGTTGTATAAGTGTATGCCATTTTATACAATCCTTATTCAGTTGGGTTACCTTGTTTAGAGTGTATATAGCCTACAAATTTTAAATGATTATCAGGTATCATCTCGCGACATATTTTAATTTAGTGTTAAATATGGATTTTTGTATTATTTCGACTATTTTGATATACTTGTGGACGATGAGGAACGGCAAAGAAAGAGAAAAGCTTATAAAACACGCTTAGATCCCTTTTCTCTGGAAGAAGATGAATTTAGAGGTATATACAGACTTACTAAAAATTATGTCAAGGATGTGGTGGACTTGATCCGAGAAGATTAGAACAGTCAATGAAGGGTAGTGACTTCTCTGTGGAGTTTCAAGTTTCTACAACTCTCAGGTTATGGGCGCGGCAAGAAATAAGTGCATGGTTGCCTGTTAGTAAACGGACTAGACGCGACTGCCAACATGTTCACGGTGATCGCGGGTTCGAATCCCAGGGCACACCTCTGAATTTTCGGATTCATGTGTGTATTGATAGCCAATCACCATACCATAAATCGGTAAAGGAAAACATGGTGAGGAAACCTGCATACCATAGCGATTTATAAAATAATCTATAGTGTGTATGTCCGCCAATCCGCACTAGGCCAGCATGGTGGAATAAATGGCCTAACTATTCTCAATCGTACTGTTGATTGTAGAGGAGGCCCGTGCCCTGCAGTGAGATGTATTTGGGCTGATACCATGGCTGATACAGAAGACGTACAAGATGATGCAGCTGACATACATGGCATGAGTCAATAATCAATCACTATTGTTTGTCGCCGCGCTGCCGTCGCCTTAGCAAGTAAAGCAGCGCAATTTATCTATATATATATATATATATATTTCTTGCATTGAATGGCGAGACGAGCATGCCGTTTGCCTGATGGTAAGCGATGCGACCGCTCATGAACAGTAGCAAAACCAAACAACACCTTGATTTACAAAGCAATGCTTGGCATTCCACTACGCTCGCCATCCTGAGACAAGATGTTAAGTCTCAATATGTCCAGTAGTTACTCTGGCTACAATGTCCTTCAATGCGAAACACAACAGTGCATTTAAACTGCTGTTTGACGAGAAAAATAGACATTGCGGTGGTACCCACCCAGGAAGCCTCTCACATATGAGAGACCTACCACCAGTAAATATACTAGGAACACGCGAGGAAGAGGAAGAAGTGATGGCTAGATTCCATAGTATTTGTGGCTTTGGACATGTGATAGTTGCAATTGATTGGACACGTATTGTTAACGCGCCTGCTTAGAAACGATAGCACTTTTTCATTTCTCAAACCTTTGCATTAATTGTGAACTAATGACATTTGTAAAGTACATTTTTTTTTATGTCCACCACCCGCAACTAACGTCAAATACTTTTTCTACACTTACCGGGATGGTCGCACGCGATACGCATTACTTTCTTAGTTTTTTATATTGTGAAGTTTTTATTAAAGCGATTCCTAAGAATCCAAGGTCTACTTATTTCTACGAATGCGAGACCTTCATTTCGTTCATCTGAGACGAAACATTGGCGACCGTGACAGGACGAATTTGTAAAGTTGCTGGATACGAAGACATCAATGTGAAATAGAGGTCAAAGGACGCAACGTGTATCGGACAACTAAGCCAGCCAAGTCGGTCAGCAGTGAAGGCGCCGCCCCAGCCTTAGCACCTACGTCAAGATACAGCGCCATTTGGGTCTACATTTCAACTGGAATTTTACGAAATTAAAACTTCAAGTAACAACATACAACCGAAGTCGACTTCAAAGGGAACAGAAGGCAGCATCACCAGGCATCCTCATCGCCTACCAGATAAGTGCCCTTCCTAATCCATTACCAATCGTTTCCCGAGCAAATAAATTTTATCCCGCTAAACTACGGCACCATCTCTGTTTGTGCAAAAATTCATACCAATACATTTGGTTCAGTCATCATCATTATAGATCGAATTCATATTTACTACCAAATAACATTACTTACATTGACATTACAAATAAATCAGTGAAACATTGATTACCATTATTCATAATTTTTAAAGATAAAATTGCAAAGCAAGTATTTTTTAATTACCCTCAACATCTTTAAATATTCATGTTTTTGAGTTCGCTGTCTATTTTAACTATTGAAAACATATAGTCACTAGTGCTTTGAATCATAATTATAATCACGCTATCATAAGAGGTGTAGGCAGAAATACAATTGAATCGTCAAAGATCATAATTATGCGCTAGTTATTCAATTGTTGCAAAACATGCTAATGATCGCTCGGCCGACTATTTCAGTGTGATACAACGCTGCTTACTCCTGCGCCGAGATACAACGGAGACAAGAAGTTTGAACGCGTTAGTCACCTGCGCCGTGCGCGCACCACATGTTCACCTGTACCGGAGTCTCGCCGATAAGGAGTGACAGCTAAGACAATTATTGAATTATTGTTTTATGTAATTTTATTCCGTCGTTTTGCATCAAGTCGCATACCGGTTTCTTATCAGTGTTTTGAACGCATTAAATTTATAGCCATAGCCACCTTATTACACTCAAATTAATTTCATATAATATTTATATATTTTGAAAATGTCTACTAGCGAAGATATTAACGTGAAACAATTAAAGGACTTATATGTCAAACGAAGTTCAATTAAAGGTCGTTTAACTAAGTATAGAAAATATTTGGATATTATTTGTCCATTAAAATTATCAAGTGTACAAGTCAGAGAACTAAACATTAATACCCAAAAAATTCGTGATATGTCAATTAAATTTGACGATCTTCAAGGTCAAATTGAAGTCTTAAATTCCGAAAACTTGGACAGCGAGGTCAATGAGCGGGATGATATTGAACAGACTTTTACATCTCATCTTGCTTATGCTCAGGACATACTTAGCAAACATAGCACTGATAGTAACGACACTCTCCATAATGCATCTCATCATCAGGACTGTTCATTAAGCTACCTTGGCTCGGAATTTAAGTTGCCAGAAATACAAATAGCTAAATTCGATGGCGCATATTTTCGATGGCTTGCCTTCCGAGATACCTATATTTCACTGATTCACCACAACGAACGTATCAAACCAATATACAAGTTTACTTACTTAACATCATATTTGGAAGGCGAGGCCGCGCGCGTTATTTCGAACTTAGAAATATCTGAAGCTAATTATAAAATTGCTTGGGAACTCTTGTGTGATCGATTTGACAACAAGGATCAATTAGTTCATCATCACCTTGCATCGTTATTCAATATTGCTCCCTTAGCAAAAGCATCTGATAAATCACTTCGCTCTTTAGTTGATCATGTCACGAAAAATCTGCGAGCCTTAGCCAATTTAGGTCAACCTACTGAACATTGGGACACTCTCATTATTCATCTTGTTACTTCAAAATTAGATAACCACACCGCCTTGAAGTGGGAAGAATTTCGAAAAACATCTACATCGCGTACTTTGAATCAATTTAAGAAATTTCTAACTGACCGCGCTGATGTACTGGAAACTATGTACCTGAGTAAATTTGATAGATCTAAGACAGTGCAACCTCAACTTCAAAGATCAAACGCTGCTTCACACACAGTTAAGCTAAGCGCTCACACATGTCAAGACGCCAGCTCATCGAAATATGTTCGCTCATGTCCCATTTGTAAACTAAATCATAGAATTTATGACTGTCCAACCTTTAAGTCGAAGAGTGTTCAAGACCGAAAGGCAGAGGCTCTCAAACTCAACTTATGTTCCAATTGTTTGCGAGAAGGTCATAGTGTACGCACTTGCAAGCTAGGTCCTTGCCGTGAATGCAAACGCAAGCACAATACTCTTTTGCATTTACCTGATTTAAATACTGATGATTCTAAGCCAATTACTTTTAACGAAAACATATCTGCACATAGCAGCTTAGTACAACAAGATTCTAATGCAAGTCAAATTATCTTGTCTACTGCCATGGTCAGACTCACAAATCCACACACTAAAGCTAATGTGATTGTGCGTGCTCTTTTAGATTGCGGTAGTCAATCGTCATTTATTACTCAATCACTCATGAACAGGCTTTCTCTTAGGTCTAGCCCTATTAATAACGTCAACATTGTTGGCATAGGCAATCACCTAGCTGAAGAAGTAAACCAAAGCTGTGTTGCCCCATTAAGTTCATTGACAGACAACAATTATAACGTAATTCAATCATACTATGTACTAAAGCAATTAACCGCGGCAATACCCAATCAATACATTGATATTAAGCATTTAAAAATACCCAAAGGTATAAAGCTTGCCGATAGTAATTTCAATCAACCATCCTCGATAGACGTTCTCATAGGTGCAGATTTATTTTGGGATTTATTGGGTCGCAATGAATTCTCAATAGGTCCTAACCTGCCCAAGCTTCGAAGTTCAAAGCTCGGTTGGCTATTTGCAGGTCGTTTAGCACAATCTTATTTTGGTCATTTGCAATCTAACATCATACACTGCAATATAGGTCTCACGATTACTAGTCAAGATTCTATTCATGATTTACTAACCAAATTTTGGGAACTTGAAGATGTTCCCCACAAATCGTATTTATGTGAGGCCGAAAAGCAATGCGAAAGCCACTTTTATGCCAACACCTATCGATTAAAAACAGGAAGATTCTGTGTACGACTCCCCTTAGTCGATACACCGGACTGCTTGGGAGATTCATACCGCATAGCTAAAAAACGATTGTTGATGCTTGAACGTCGTTTCCGAAATAATCCAGAATTAAAGTCGAAGTACGTAAGCTTTATAGAGGAGTATAAGAATTTAGGTCACTTAGAAAAATCTCCGATACAAATTCCAGATCCCTCTTACTTTTTATGCCATCACGCAGTTTTCAAACAAAATAGCGAAACGACAAAAATTCGTGTTGTCTTCGATGGTTCTGCAAGAACTACTTCTGGATTCTCTCTTAACGATATACAACTGGTAGGTCCCAATGTACAGAGCTCACTTTTCTCTATATTAATTCGTGCACGACAATATAAATACTTGCTAACCGGTGATATCGAGAAAATGTACCGCCAGATAGAAGTAGATGAGCGAGATCGCAACCTGCAATTAATTTTATGGAGAGATGACGTAACGAAACCTATAGAAACATTTCGCCTCAAAACCGTAACGTACGGTCTTGCAAGTGCAGCATATTTAAGCACAAAATGTTTAAGTATGTTGAGTGAACATTGCAATGATCCTCTTATCTGCACCATTATCAAAGATGATTTTTACGTCGATGACCTTGTAACCGGCTCGGACGATGAAGCCCAATTACTATATATACAACACAAGGTATCGTCTACACTAGCTTCTGGTGGCTTTCATTTACGTAAATATAGATTCAATCTTTCAACCATACTGAATTCACTTCGAAAGGGTGAAGACCACAATGTTATCATAAGTGAATCCACTAACACTCTAGGCTTAAGCTGGAACCCTACAAATGATACATTTCATATTCCTATTGTCTTGTCCAATCCTAATCAAGAAATAACAAAACGACTAATTCTTTCTGAATCATTTAAGATTTTCGACCCATTGGGTCTTCTTAGTCCATGCATCATTCTACCGAAGATTCTACTGCAATCCTTATGGGTCAGTAAAACAAACTGGGACGAACCTGTTGAGCCATCAATTCAAGCTTCTTGGAATAAATTTGTCTTTAATATTAATTGTCTATCGAGCTTGCTTATTCCAAGACAAGTACTATGCGTGTCTCCATACGTTATCGAAATTCACACGTTTAGTGACGCTTCACAGGTCGCTCTTGGTGCCTGCGTCTATATGCGCTCTTCAAATTATCTTGGCGAATTAGACGTCAATTTGCTATGCGCTAAGTCGAAAGTATGCCCCTTGAAGCCTACAACAATACCGCGTCTGGAGCTCTGCGCTGCTCTGTTGGCTGCAAAACTTTGTGATTCAGTTGTCAAATCATTGAGACATAAAGTAAACAAACTGGTTTATTGGTGCGATTCCTCTGTTGTCCTTGCATGGCTTCAAGGTAATAGTAGAAAACTAAAAACCTTCGTGGCGAACAGAGTTGTTGAAATTTGTGAAATTACCGACAATAGATTATGGCGCTATGTTCCCACTGATCAAAATCCTGCGGATTTGATTTCAAGAGGGTTGGAACCAGATCAAATCACCAATAAGACCCTATGGTGGTCAGGTCCAAGTTTTCTCAAGAAGGGTGAGTGTGACTGGCCTAAATCACCCAAGTCAATTGAAAATTCTGAGGTGCCTGAAATCAAATCAAATTCAGCCATTATTAAAGAAGGCAACCAATTTATTAACAAATTCTCTTCATTTAACAAGTTGCAGCGCTGTTTTGCGTTTCATACACAATATTCGATATCCTAAGAACAAAACCAGTGGTAGACTAACATTGGATGAGATAAACAAGGCTTTTATAACACTTTGTAACATGGCACAACAAGAAATGTTTCCACGCGAATATCACATGCTATCTAATAATAAATCCTTGTCCAATAAATCGACAATTTTATCATTAGCTCCTTTCTTAGACAATCATAAAACAATCCGAGTTGGAGGCAGAATTGATCATTCCAGCTACGACTATTCCAAGAGGCATCCTATTCTTATGCATGCCTCCCATCACTTAACCAAATTATATTTTAAATACCAACATCTTTGTAACATGCACGCAGGTCCTCAATTGCTTCTAGCTTCAGTTAGAGAAATTATGTGGCCCATAAATGGAAGACACTTAGCCCGTCGTACCGTTTTTAACTGCGTTACTTGCCGTCGGTCACAAGGAAAACTAATAACTCCCTTGATGGGCAAGTTACCTGAGCAACGCATCACGCCAGATTTCCCTTTTGTCACCGTCGGTGTCGATTTTGCGGGACCATTTTACATGATCAATAAAAGGGGTCGAGGCGCAAGAGTAGTCAAAATTTACTTATGTTTATTCGTCTGTTTTAGATATAAATGTTTACATCTAGAAGCCGTCAGCGATTTAACAAAGAATTCGTTCATATTAACGTTGCGTAGATTCATTGCAAGGCGAGGCAAGCCGTCGGAAATATTCTGCGATAATGGACGAAATTTTGTTGCCGCGTCCAAAGAAATAGGTATCTTTCTAAAAAATACTCAAGAACCTGTTAGCGACTTCGCAGAAAACGAGGGCATAAAATTCGTATTTTCTCCTGCTTACGCTCCACATTTCGGCGGTCTCTGGGAGGCAGGAGTAAAATCCGCGAAGTATCACATAAAGCGTGTTATGGGAAATACACATTTAACATTTGAAGAGATTTCTACACTTTTTGCACAAGTAGAAGCGATACTAAATAGTAGACCTCTATGTCCTCTCTCATCTTCACCCAATGACTACCATTTCCTTACTCCCGGGCATTTTTTGATAGGACGATCGCTCAAGGCTCTGCCAAGCCCATCGCTGGACAACTTCAAATGCAGCAACCTTCAACGATATAAGAGACTCGAACAGATTCAACAGCACTTCTGGCAACGTTGGCAAAAGGAATACATCGGAGAACTTCAACAGCGTTCCAAATGGCGAGCAAATACGCGAGTCTTGCGCATTGGAGACTTAGTTCTCCTGCAAGAGGACAATGTGCCACCTTTATGCTGGCGTATGGGACGAATCAGCCGCCTTTTCCCGGGATCAGACGGAGTATCACGAGTTGTAGATGTTCAAACAACCCGAGGATGCTTCAGAAGACCTACCACGCGCATCTGTCCCTTGTTTGCTCCTGACGACGAAGACTGAAGAGGAGTTGAAAGTGTTCTTTCAACGAGGGGAAGATGTTAACGCGCCTGCTTAGAAACGATAGCACTTTTTCATTTCTCAAACCTTTGCATTAATTGTGAACTAATGACATTTGTAAAGTACATTTTTTTTTATGTCCACCACCCGCAACTAACGTCAAATACTTTTTCTACACTTACCGGGATGGTCGCACGCGATACGCATTACTTTCTTAGTTTTTTATATTGTGAAGTTTTTATTAAAGCGATTCCTAAGAATCCAAGGTCTACTTATTTCTACGAATGCGAGACCTTCATTTCGTTCATCTGAGACGAAACACGTATTAAAATTTAAAAAGTTGGCGGACACAATGCCCAATATTGTATCATCATCCTCAATTAACGTGCAAGTCTGTGACACGAAATTGCAAATTAGAGATATTGTAGCTCACTGGAGAGGCAGCACACATTACTCTCTAATATTTAGAGAGTCACGTATGCGACAGAAGTTCGGCAATGGAGAATTCCATGGACGCTTACTCGGAGATGCAGGTTATGGGCTAAGTAGCTATTTGTTTACACCAGTACAAAACCAATAATAAAATGCATACGAATTATAGATACGAAAAACAACGGATTGTTTTTAACTTTTTACATTTCTTGCGGAAAATGACAGTTGACGTTTCAATGCGCGTTCAAAACATGTATATACCTCTATTTTTCGATGATAATTTACAGAATGGGAAATATTAAATGAACAATTTAGAAACCAATATATTTTACACCGAAAATATTTTTTGATAAAAAGAAATTATTGTTGACCTATTTCTCAAGCCATTGGTAAATAAAATTATGTAAATATTAAAAAAAAATAAAAAAGAAATAAATTAAATAATAATAAATAAATAAATAACACCCAACAGTCACATACATAGTGCTGACCCCACACTAAGATCGAGTCTTGTGTCGTGGGTATCAGGAACTACGAGAGACTTTTCGGTCTCACAAACACCCAGACCCGGAAGAAATATTTGTGGGCCGCACAAACATTTCTCTCGGTGCGGGGATCGAACCCGCGGCCTCTCGTTTCACAGGCGGCGTCTAACCAACTGCGCCACGGAGGCTGTCAATAAGTGGTGTATTCAACGTTTTAAGGTTTCGGAACGCTTCCCAAAATGTTACCAGTAGTTGGAGTCATAACAATTAAATAGTTATACAAGGCTTATACACTGTTTATTAGTAAAGTATTGTATAAGTAGCTATTCACGCCCTATCTATTGAATAAGTATATAAACGTTAAACAATTGTATAATATATTTTTATTAGTAAGACTGATTGTCTTTAGAAATTTAGTTTAAATTTAGTGACTTATTAGTCATAAGGCTAGACTGTTATCAAAATGATGTAATATTTCATAAAAAGAGATTACCACATTTGAAAGTATCACCTGACTTACATTCGTCATTTTAAATTTCCACCAAAACCTCCCGGATTTAAGTCTATAACTAAACATAATTCTAATAAACAAATCTCAATCCTTAATTTATTCTCTAAGTTAATACTTGTAGTAGAAATCTGCATTGTACTATACTATAAGGAGCGAAAGAGAACTCCGAGAAAACCCTCTTCGTACCGGACACATGTCTGCGCGATTGATAAGTGCACGCATTGGTTTTGTGCGAGGAAAATATCTTTCGCGACGAACGCTTTTATTGAAATTGGCCGTATTACCATAATAATATTAGAGGGATTGGCAGCCATCGGCGAAGTGTAAAATCTCGGTATACCACTCGGCATTCTCGTATCGGAATACCGTAATCTACATATATTTTCCTACCCACACCCATTATGGGAATTCAATTACCCAGTCTTTTATTTTTTCGAGCTTCTTTATACTTATTGCGGGAGGTGGTGAATTGTTATTGATATCGACAGTACAGGGTCTGAACCTTCGCCCTAAATGTATTCGAGCATGGGTATAAAGTTTTTATTGGGCTGCTCTTTAATTCAATTTCTTTTTTTTTGTATTTTGTCTAGAAGAACATCTAAATAATTCGTATGTTATTATTGATTTACGAAGGCATACTCTAGAACTCCAGAATTAGAAGGTTTTAATGCTTTTAATCTGAAAACATTCCCAAAATTGTTGTGAAATAAATCTACAAATCCATAGGTTTCACAAACCATAATTTCCTTGACGTCTTCGGAAATTCTTAATTCGAAAAATTCGATAACTCGAACTATCTTAAGAATATGCTTAAGGCACAGAAATTTCCCCTAGATTTACCGAAAAAAGAATACTATTCCAAGAAATCACGCTACAATCCCTAGCATTGTAAGCGTATTTTCCGTAGCGTCACCGCGCTCGCGATCCTTCATTACTCATAACCAACCGAAAAGGACCAGGAAGGAAAAAAAAAAGAATAAACACAACTTACAGAACAAATGGCTACACTTTACGTGTCCCACAACTTAAATGTCCTTAGAAAAATAGAATGCCAGATAATGTTTCCATTCGTCTGCGCTTAATGCGATATTATATCTTTTGGACAGGGCGACGCGTTAGATTGTGATATGTTTATTCTTAGAAATCTTGGGGAGAATTGCTTTGATATTTTGCGGAGGATGGTTTTGATCTCAGGCTAGTGGCTACCTACATAATATGATGTACATAACATACGTGTGTTTTTTTTATGTCGAGCATCGGAGTTGGAAATTCGTAGGGAAAACATAAAAAAATATTGCAATTAACTTTAAGGTCCGTATGAGAATGAAAATAGAACACAAAAATGTAGTGATTTAAATAAATAAATGAAATCATTAAAGGTAATCAAAATGTATAAAATCAGTACAAAATCAAAAATATACTAGTCTAAAAGCTATGAATACTGCAATTTATTTCCATATCTTTGGAAATATTAGCGTTGGCTCTGGAGAACTGACCTAGAATCAGTGTTTTGATCAGTCCATGCGCAACCGTCTGTAGTCAAAGAGTTATTGGTTATCCCTTGCGAGATTAATGAAGAGTGCACTCATAGACACTTGAAGATATCTCGATAGACCCTCTGATACACATTATGGACATGGATATTTTGTCTTACGAAAGAAATGGTAGAAAAAAAAAACAGTTATATGTATTTCAATTTTAAATGACTAAGAAACGTGAGTGTTATACTTTGTGAATATTTAAAATTACCAAGTTACTTCAGATTTAAATAATTTAATTAATTTGTAAAAAATAATTATTATCAGACTGGACTATACCTTCTAAGTATCAAAGCTGTATGTGGAGCATGTTAATTTATTTTAGTGAATTTGTTGCTATTTTAAAGTACAGTAGTGAATAGGATTTATGTTCAATAGTAAGACATTACACGTTTAAGGGGTTACATGGGTTTCGTGTGTTCAAAAATGTGTTTTTTTTTATTAATAATTTCTACAACATCTCAAGAATATTATCCTAAATTTTCAAGTCGATCCGAATAATAGTTTCAGAGATACAGCCTTTAGAAGGTGTGCCCTCCAAGTCAGGTATAGAAGGGTGAGCGCGCCTCAGGTATAGAGTCTATTGTTGCTGCACGTCTATTGTTTGTCTGTCGTTGTTGTATATAACTTCAACTTCCTAAGGACAACTCGTTTGAAATATTTTATTTAGTGACTACTCATTGAAGGACGAGGTTCATTTGAGGTTATCTCCCAAGTTTCTATCATAATATTCATTAAACACGTGGTATTATTAGTGGTTATTTAGTGTCAGTTGTGAATATATGAAGATCTCAGTAAGGATGAGCTTCTGGAACGGTGTGTTGGTGGCTTCACACAAAATAACAACGAGAGCTTCAACCTGGTTGATCTGGAAAATCACTCCAAAAATTCTTCCTGCTGGTTCGAAGATTGTAAATATTGCGGCATTGGTCGCTGCTTGTATTTTCAATGAAGGAACATCAGCTTTATTAATGATTATGCACGGTATGGATTTGAAATTAGGCCGAAACTCCCACGACTATGCCCGAATTTTGGATGAAAACCGTGTGTGCGCAGCTGAAAAGAAATCTGCGAGAGAGACTCGTGAAGCCAGAATCCGTCATCGACAGGAGCAAACGGATGCCCTGGACATTGCAACTGCTGCAGGATGTTTACTTTATGGCCCAGGAATCGACGATTCACTGTAAGTTACAAAAAACTTTTTTTTTCCACTTTTATTGTTACTCAAAACTTTAAACGCGTTTTTCTCGAAACTGCGTTTTCAAAATCGGTTGTCAAAATTTCTCAAAAACTACTCAACCGATCTTGATGAAATTTTACACAGGTGTTCGAGATACAATTTACTCCTGCTTGTATGGAGGATTTTTTTTTTCAATTACAACTATTAAAAAAAAAAATCTCAAGCAAATTTGACCGAAATTATCATTTTTTCGTAAAAGGTCTACCAAAATTCCAATTTTTACTTTTTTTTTTCTCCATTTAAGCAGGAGTTTATGTTCTTAACTAAAACATGCATTTTTTTTTTCATTTTAGATGATTCAGTTAAGAGTTATGCTGACAACGCGGACGCACCTTTTTTTCGAGGGGTCACCGGAAATGACGTCACAATGGCAGAGTTTTATTTTTTTTTAAATATCAGAAATTATTCTTTAAATATGTATCTTTAAGACAGAAAAATGTTTGAATAAAATAAATAATTTCTTATATATAAAAAAATACAGGGTATATCAAGACTGCTACCGAAAACGAAGCCGGGTGGTAGTTTAAGCGAGTTCAGACACAATGCAACAGAAAAGTTGCAAAAATAAGCGACAATTTTTTTTTTGAAATTTTTTTCCTATTGCCATATTTTGGTGGTAAATAATTTTTTTCCTAAAATAATAGTGTATACCCTTTAATTTATAAATACTCTAAGATATAAGAGAGTTTAAATTATTATTTTAGCAAAAACTATGGATTTACCACCCAAAAATGACGATATTTAAAAAAAAAAAAAAATAATTGTCACGTTTCTATGCGAAAATTTTAGTTGCATTGTGTTTGTAGCCACTAAAACTACCACCCGGCTTCGTTTTCGGTAGCAGTCTTGAGATACCCGGTATATTGAAAATAGGCCTTTTTTTCCCCTACGAAACCCATGTAACCCCTTAAGTAATACGTTGACACAGCCCGAAACAGCAAAACCAGCAATATTCAACCCAAGAAATCACGAATCAAACCGGTTGAAAATAAAAAATGGCGAGCACTCAAAAGTTACATATAGGCTACTAAGTTTTCTTAGGAAAAACCCGGCGTCTAGCACATTACTTAGCCGCGGTGGACGTGTGCGAAACGTAGATTAATGCCAGGCTGGGCCGTGTCTGGGGGTTCCTAGTTCCAAGCCCGGTTCCCCTGTAGGAATTTTTCAATTTGCCCCTTGAGGGAATACGAGTTACAAATGGTTTGTGTTGTGTATCCGTATTGGCGGTTGGGCTTGTATGATTGTTGACATGTGTACTATTTTATATGGTACTAGCGGTCCGGTCCGGCTACGCCCGAGTGCAGATACTTTTTGAGTCCAGTCCTATTTAGAAACATAGGAATTATTTCGAGAGATAAATGTTTTTAAAATATAATACTAATATACTAATAATATACCCAACGTTCCTACCCTACTTTTCTTATTTTCTTAAACTTTTTTTTTTATTCCTTTGAGTTTGTATCAGTATCAAATATATTTCAAATCCATGCACATCCCATGGGAACACTTATAGCCTATTTTTAATCCGGGGTATCAGCTACATCTATACCAACCATACAGCAAGTAGTGTACTGCATCAGCCCATGTACGTCCCACTGCAGGGCACGGGACTACTCTACAATCGAGTATACGGTTGAAAGTGGTAATGCTATATAGTCCATCACACTGGCCTAGTGCGCGTTGGCTGACTTTACATACCATAGAAATTATTACAAATTGCTATGGTATACAGGTTTCCTCACGATGTTTTCTTTCACCGTGATGATGCGCGCTGTTACTTCGAAAAGTCAGAGGTGTGCCCTGGGATACGAAACCGCGACCACCATAACCATGTTGGCAGCAACTGGTCGACTTACCAATTGGGCCCTTGAATAAAATCTAAGAGGTACCATTACCCGGTAGTTTACTGACAATATGCGCCACAACAAAACGAGTAAGGGGATCACGGCTATTTTAAGAGAGTTTCAAATGAACTTATTATTCAAAACCTAAAACTGTTAAATATTTCCAATTATGGACCGCAATCAAACTCCATCAATAGATTGCTTAACTTCAACCCCCACTCAGCTCAGTTTCCGTGGCGCAAGGAAATACTAACAAACGAAAAACACGGAAGAAATCTACCACAGAGTACGTCTGGGCTTTTTGTGCTTGTTTACAAACTTCAAATGCGGTTTAGACATTGTAAACCCTGTCATTTGTCTGTACAGTGGAGCGAATGCCGAATGAAAAGTTAAGTTTGTCGCCAACTTGTCCGGTTCGTGACAAAGGAACAATAGATGACCCGGATATTTGAAGGAAAGTAGCGGAGTCGGGTTTTTTGGTGGCAACACTCGGTTGTCGTTTAGGCCGCGGAGCAGCGAATCGGTTTTCACTGATTTCATTTATTTTAAAGTGCTTTCGGCTGTTGGGAAATAATTTGTGTCGTTGTAAACTGTTTTTTGATGATATTGTAAGTTTATTTTTATTTTTATTTTATTTTATTGAAATAGGCACACCAACGACATGTATATTAAACATTTTCTAATACTACAATCTAGGACAATCTACTGATATACATATCAATTAAAAGTGTACACAACATTTGTAATAAATAAATTAAATTAAATTGTACATCATCAACATCAAATGACTGAGTTTTTTTACCTTTTTTATATTCCAAATATACGGGATATCGGCACGGCTTGGCTCCGTTCGGGTGCATATAAACTATTTTGAAAATATTCTATCAGCTATGTTCATCAGGGATATGCAGAAATCTAATGACGAAATAATTTTTCAAATCGGTCCAGTAGTTTCAGCCTATTCAATTCAAATAGCCAAATATTTCCTCTTTATATTATTAATTTAGACAAGCCCAGGTTCGTCTTCTGTGTGTCGTGTGAGTCCGACCTGTGACCACGAAAGCTGTAAAGTAATAGAAACGTCGGGAAATTTAAAAATTACACTAAATTCGCGATAAAATCCGCAAATAATAGTTTTATTACAATTTGTAACATTCGCGTAAATTTAAGAAACCATTCATTTTCTGTGTCAATTTTCTCCTTTCAACTCGATCCTCATAATCTTCCTCATAATCTTCAAATATGAGAGTATTACTGTAAATCCCGGTATGTTAAATGGTTATCTTTATAGGATAAAGAGGCAGTGGCCTCATTTCACCAAGTTATACATATGTCTATGAGTCTATTACTTGACTATGAATGATAGCAGCTATGCAATCGTATAATTGCCTCATTTTTATGTTTACTACTTGGATAATGGAACAAAATTAATTTACAACAAGACACTAAATGTTTCATACTAGACAATAATCTGATGTTATCACTTAAGTTAAAAGTTCCACCCACAATTGTAACACGTGTGCAAAGTATCGGACCGATATCCGTGCCCGCGATCCCGATTAGGGTCGCAAAACTCCGTGATTGGACAGCCACAGCCCTGAATCTTTTAGTGCCAACTGGCGTCAAAACCTCCGGAGGCTACAACCTTTTGTGAGTAAAATAGCGAAGTTTTAAGTCACGAGAATCTTCGGCTGGCATCATTTTTCCAAGTCGATTAAACTAAAGGTGTCGCGGTGCCGTTCATCTTCGGCTTTATTGAACCGAACTAATCCGAAGACTGGTCGGCCAACTTCCTCAAATGCAAACTTTTTCTCCCACCACTCCATCCTAAATCCCATTAAATTGCCGACAATCAACGAGGAAAGTAACCATGAACGCTAAACTAGGCATATTTAGGTGTCATCAGCTCTTCATTTATTTCCACGTCCCCCGGGAGGGCTGTGTTTATTTTTGCTAGATATTTAGAAAATTAAAAGCTGAGTAAACTGTCTGTAAACGTCGGACAAAACGTTGCGCCAACTACAAAGGGTGTACAGCTAAAACAACTAAACGCGGACATTCCTCGTTATCTCGTCGAATCGTGTTTAGAATGTCAAAAATGGAAAATTGTGCCAGTTCCCATCCCAAATGTGGATTTTAGACGGACGTGCCCTCAATTAAAGCGAAAATAACGCGCGTACCAGTCTCACTGCCATAGGAATGTTTTGTTACAAGCACTTTCAAAAAGGTCCAAATGTTCTTTGTGTTTGTTGGCTACGACCGCGCCGCTTTTCGGTCTAGCGCCTGAATTCCTCTTTTTACAAAGGCCCGTATCTTGTTGTTTAACTTTATGCAGATGTGTAACGTGTTATGTTCATGACGCGTGGCCCACGCCTCCACACCTGCTATTAAAATGGCGTTCTTTGAAAAACTCGGCTCGTGCTGCGAACCTCCACGTTGTCGTTTTAAAAGAACTTGCATTTTATTATCATATAATTATACCGAGTTTAGTGCACGACGGTTCTATAGTTTTTTAAGTATGTACGCGAAAATGTTCTGCGAAATTATCGCGCAGGAATTCTTTGTACGTAGGGGTGCGAATCGTTTTATTATGTAAGCTGGCTGGTGGCTTACATAATATTTTGTATTAATTAAAAGAAAAAGATAATACGTCTGCGCTTGGGCACTATACCCAGACGACTTGAGAAATATATCGAGTAGTGGACGAAAGCGGGATGATAAAGAACGGGTTGGCTAATGCATACTTAGAGAGGCCTTCAACAGTAAATAGCTGAGTTTAATATAAAGAAATACAACTAAAACTTTCATCCTAATCTTGTTGACATTCACAAAAACAGTAGCATTAAAACAGCGACATTATCCCCAATCAGCCAGACTATCGGCTGTTAGAAACACTTAACGCTCCATGTACATAAAAACGTTAATCCCTCTGAGTACGCACTAGCTTTGAGCTAAGCACCTCGTTCAATGGAGTCAAACACTCGTCGTTTCTACGGACCCGAACTAAAATGTCACGTCCGGAACATTTAAACCTTCAAGTTAAGTGTGTGCTATAATTTTGTCATAATGTTTTAATAGGAAATCCTTCGGAATAGTGTGAAAGATCTTTGTACGGTTTAGAGTTAAATTACGGCCTTCTAATTTGGGTTTTGGGACGCTTAGCAGTGTACTTTTGGGTGGAATGAATCCATCTCATTTTTGATTGTGTTGCGCATGTTGGACTAGGAATTTGGGTGAAAGTTCGTTTGAGTTAGTTGCAAGAATTTTTGAATGTATTTGACTTGAAATGAAGACAAAGTGTTGATGATGTTTAGGATTAATTTAAAATAGGAATATAAGATTAATATTTTGATTATGTAGACACATAATATGAAGTACTTCTAAAATAAATGTTTTCTTTGCATCTCATCGAAATATTGATCATGGTTTCCTTAAAAACAACATTATCAACATCTTTTTTCTTCGACTTAATCACACTGTTAGTTTATGACCGTGTCAGGGTAGGTTCGCCTTGATAGGTGCCACCGCAATGTCTATTTCTCCCGCCAAACAGCAGTGTAAATGCACTGTAGTGTTTCGGATTGAAGGACATTGTAGCCGTAGTAACTATTGGACATATTGAGACTTTACAGCTTATGTCTCAGGATGGCGAGTGCAATGGAATGCCAGGCATTGCTTTGTAATTCAAGGTGTTGTTTGGTTTTACTATTGTTCATGAGCGGTCGTATCGCTTACCATCAGGTGAACGGAGAGCTAGGCTCACCATTCATTGCAATAGAAAAATAAACTATATTTTTCGGGTATAATAACAATAACTTATTGTAGATAGTCATAATCTAAGCTTCTTAAATCAATGCGATATTTTATTTAATTCCTTTATTTGTATTTTAAAGAAACCTTAATATGGTAACACAGAAAATAAATTATTAATTAAAAACCTTATTACACATTTCTCAGTAGTTGTAGTAATTGTAAAATTCTTCTGAGCCTTAAACTCTGATTTACTTAACTAGCATTTGCAATTGTTAAAACTGGCTTCGTCAAGACGATTGCAGTTAGTGCAACTATAAAGAAGGACATTAAACTATAAGTTTACTATAATTAATGCTATTAATGCTAAAGTTCGTAAGTGGGTAATTATTTATGTTTGAAATATATTTGATGAATATGTGAAATAAATTAAAAACATACCCTACCGTTACAGATAATTCTGGTTACAGAGTACATTCTATATATAGGAGTTCTAGCTCTAAGGGCTGAAACTGCGTTAAGCGGGCGCCCGCGACGGGGAACCGTCGTGCGTCTCCTCACGTGGACACGCGGGCGGGCTCCGTGAGAACGCGACGGTCCCCGTCGTGGGTATCAGTCGCGGAGACCAGATTTACGCAGTGTCGCTGGTTCAATTTTAAAGGTGTGCATGTACAGTCGTGTCGATGGAGAGCTTAATATATTATTACATAGCAAAACGACGACTAGCAAAAAAAACGACAGCCAGGAAGGCCGTTTATTGAATTTAGGTTGCTAGGCGGAGAATTTGTTGTAAATTTCAGTAAATTAAGAGAAAATGAAAACTCATTTTACAAATATTTTAAAGTTTCGATACCGGTCTATGGCGAATTATTTTCGAAACTGGAACCATATTTGAAGGTCAACCATTTAAGGGTAAAATCTGTATCAGTCATATCACCAACGGAAAGGCTGGCAATAACATTGCGCTAAGTAAAAAATCTTTATTTTTGCTCAAGTATATTCATCATCATCATCATCTCAGCCACAGGAAGTCCACTGCTGAACATCGGCCTCCCCCAACGGTCTCCGCATCGACCTGTTGGAAGTGGCCTGCATCCAGCGATTTCCTGCAAATGTAACCAGGTCGTCCGTCCACCTTGTAAGCGGGCGTTCGACATTTTGTTTGCCTGTACGTGGCCTCCACTCTAGAACCTTTCGGCCCACTGCCACTTCAACTTACTAATCCTTTGCGCTATGTCGGTAACCTTTGTTCTCCTACGGATCTCCTCATTTCTAAGTCGATCTCGTAGGGAAATACCGAGCATAGCCCTCTCCATTGCTCGTTGAGTGACTTTTTTTTTCTTTTTTTTTATTGCAATGAATGACGAGACGAGCAAGCCGTTCGCCTGATGGTAAGCGATACGACCGCTCATAAACAGTAGCAACATTCCACTGCGCTCGCCATCCTGAGACATAAGATGTTAAGTCTCAATATGTCCAGTAGTTACTCTGGCTACAAAGTCCTTCAATCCGAAACACAACAGTGCATTTACGCAGTGTTGTTTCACGGGAGAAATAGACATTGCGGTGGTACCTACCCAGATGGCCTCTCACATATAAGAAACCTACCACCAGTGACTTTGAGCCTTCTAATGAAGCCCAAAGTGAGAGGCCACGTCTCGGTGCCGAATGTCATCACCGTCATGTTCTCGCTTGCGGACACCGCGCGCTTTACCGCGCGTGTCCTCGCGACGGGTTCCGACGCACAGAAGCGGGCCCCGCGGCGCGGGTGCGGGACGCGCCTCCCCGTGCTGGACGCCCGCGCGGATCCCCGCGATGGAGCACTTTTGTATGAAACCGCGCGAGTGCCCGCTTAACGCAGTTTCGGCCCTAAACGTATGTAGAAGTTTTGGGTGACATCAGGACTTTAAAAAACAAAAATAATCTTTAAAACACCCGGATATAAAAGTTAAAAAAATACTTAAAGATTTTGATTGTTGTTCTTTTGTATTTTCTAGATTGTATTCTTTATTTACTACATTGCCCTCTTTTTCTCCTTCTCATAAATCCATTCCATGGTTATCTATAAGACATTGCCTAAAGGGATAATACCATCATAAGTAGTTTTTTTTTATTGTTTCTATATATTATGTTTTATTTTCATGTTCAAAAACACTAAATAAATAAAACACATACTTAAAGACTACCCAATCGTTTTAGCAATTACAAGAATCGATCCCTCGTCTTCTCATTTTATTTTACCCAATTGCCCCAGCGGTTGTCAATGGTGGTTCCTACCAAAACTGTGTTTACGACTATCCTGTATGAAACCTTTTGGGAATTCATCCATTAAGGAACGGGATGCAAAGTTCTTTTCCTCATGTTCAAGCTAAGTGCATTTACTTGTCTTTACTAGATGCAGTGTGCTCAATAAATCCCCATTAGCTTTTTATGGCACATATTTCATGCGGCCATTTTAATCTCTTGGTAACAGGAATTTATTAATGCGTTGAATGTGGGTGTAAAATTGCTGTTGGGTGAGGGGTGGGAATGGTGACGTTTTTGGTTTGATTCCCATGTTGGGTATTTTGTTATGGCGATAATGGTATCAGTAAATGATGTTAAGTGAATGTTATCATTATATAGATACAGCCGTACTCAGAGATATTTAATCTGTAAAGTCTGGAAGACGATGGAGGACGGCTGATGAAGACGCTTTTTAAGACGAATTAAAAAAGATGATTATGTACCGAATATTATCTGAACAATATTTTTTTGATTTGACCCGAGACCGAACTATTCCCACATACAGCATACAACCGTCGTGGCGCAGTTGATTAGGCGCTGTGAAACAAGTGGTTCGATCTCCGCACCGAGAAAAATGTTTGTGTGGCCCACAAATATTTCTTTCGGATCTGAGTGCTTGTGTGACCGAAAAGTCTCTTGTAGTTCCTGTTACCCACGACACAAGACTCGACTATTTATTCAGTATTTATTTATTCAGATAATGAAATACATAAGATTTACAGTTTTTGTGTTCATACTAAGAATTTCACCTTCATCCTACTTAGAATAACCTTTACAATACCAAAGCGTTCACCGACCCAAATGTAGAAGAAAAAATGTTGAAAAAATGAAAAGATTGTAGTTAACCTTTTTAGATAACTGTCTCAATGGAAAAAGGGGAATACGGCCGAAAGATGCGGATTAGTGACAAAGTCTGTTAATCCGATATTATTCACAAAGATTACAAAGAGATATCTCACTTTGAAGGCGAAAAGATTCGCAACAAAGGTCCGCTTTGAAATATAAAGGACCCATAGAATTGGATTTATCATTAAAAATGTTATTTGTGAGCATAATATTGTTTGTATTCAAGCGATTGCTTATTGCTTGGTTAGGAATGAATTGACAATGTTTGATTTGGGGTCTTTGGTTCCTTGTTACATACATACATACATAAACTCACGCCAGAAAGGGGTAACTAGAGGTGCGAGGGCACCCACATTTCGCCTTGTATGTTCCGTCCCACAATGTGATAGGTGGCGAGCCTATCGCCATATCGGGCACAAATTCCTGACTTTGGGCTGATACTGAGTAGAAAAATCCAATATCACTTTGCCCAACCCGGGATTCGAACCCGAGACCTCAGCTTTATAACCGTACCGTAGTACAACTACGCCACCGAGGCAGTCAGTGGTTCCTTGTTATATAGGATTCTTCGCGCAAGGTTCCTGAGGATTTTCGAATCGGACAAGACCAGGATTGTGTATCATCCGAAGAAAACGGCTGTATTAAATACTAGTATAAACGTAAAACATATAGTTTTGATATGAATATTTCGTATTTATAGCCCAATTACGGAATACACGGACAGAGAATCTCGCGGCGAGAATCTTATGACATTATCGTATGATATAATCACCATCCATTATCGTGTTCTGACAAATGTTTACACGATGCAACTTTTTTATATCCTTTCGATATTCGTATATTCGAGTTGAGAATCTTTTCCCGTGTAAACGAGGCGTTATATTATACACTTGAGAAACTATTATACAATAATAAAGTATTATTTTATATATGAATAATAGTAACCTTAATTATTTTACTAGCATGCTCGGCCTCCTTTACCAAACCGGCACACCTGGGAGTTAGTTTACCATCCATCCATCCATGAATGCATTCGAGATATTCCGCTAAAACCGTACCCCGTTCTAAATTCATACTTATCGAACTGTTTCAAACGAGCCGTTCTATTTGGCTTAACAGAAATACAAAATATGTTCTTTATTAAAAACTGCTTTAAAAAGGGTGAATAAAATCGCGGGTCAGCTCGCATGATCTATTAAGCTGGGTATGACCTGGTTTTTCGCGAAAAACTCTCCCGTGCAGTTTGACTTAGTTATGATACTGTTACCAGCGAGCCAGATGTGCAAGTAGCTATTTTAAGGAAGTTATTTTGTATTTGTTACGAGTTTTGAGTAGAATTTCGAGCAACTTTCATATAGGGTTTGTGACCATTGTAGGGAGAGCACAATAGATTGGAGTTTTATTATGATTTCTGCATTAGTAATATGAACAAAATATATACCTTAAAGTGTATACTTAAAGCTTCAATATTGTATTTTTCTCTGTAAAGTATTGTGTTGTACCGTATACGTCTGACTGCAGGGCACGGACCTCCTGTACATGCGAGAGTACCTACGTTTGAGAGTGGCGCCACACTCTATTTTTCTTTAATATTTTAAAACGTCGAGTCGGCAAAGTATCGACCATTTTACCAATGTCCCCATCACTATGGGTTTTTTAGTGAAAATTATCTCTTTTATCAATCATTATCAAGCCGTACTTAAAAAATATTGCCGAATCACTAGCATATGACGTCATGACCTACGCCTCATAAATCCGTACAGAAAATTACCCAATCCCGCTTAAATCACGTTGATCGAGAAATCCAATACAATTCAATTCCCCAATTATATTTTTCATATTATCTGCGCAATGAAATCCCAGCGAAAAGTTTTAGCCTCGCGGTGGAAAAATTTCCAAGTTCCAGTCTTAGGTAGGGATAAGACGGGATTTGGCGATCACAGTTCGCGGTCGAGATGAGTTTTTTCCGTATTACAATACGCTAAAATTACTTTTTTCATTGTATATATTCGTAACGAAATTTTCAGACTTATATTATACAATTTGTGAATTATTTTTAATGAATAAATACCGTCTACATTCACAGAGAGTCTTAAACCTATTTATGTCATATTTGATATTTTGGTTATGTTTTGTCCCTTTCGAAAGACTTTTGAATCCAATTTGAGCGAAGAAGACAAAACATTTCATTACTAAAATAGGTTTTATAATTATCTATGAATAAGGAATGACTTAAGGCCTTCAGTCATTACCTCACATTTCATATTTAGATGTGGGTTGTTGAAACCTAGAGAATAGGATCTCAAACCATACAGAAAGAGATTCTTGTGATTCATACAGACATAAATAAATATATCAGACCAGGGATCAGTCATTTGAATCAAGCAGCTTCTCGATTCATCGCCATGATGGCTTCGTGGGCATCCTTTTTTACTAAATCCACGCTTCATCCAAGTATTTCCAGAAAAACCTGTTCAATGACCTGTTAATTACGAGTTTTTTTTTGTATCCTTATTATAATCGTATATTAACGCAAATAGATGAAAGGAATATTACAAAAAGACCTCAGTAGGATAAAATGATGTCAAATAAAAATATAACAAATTGAAAATTGAAAGCAGACATCGTATACCTTTTGAAGTTTTAACTTGTAGCTAGAACGCAAATTGCCAATCACTATACTTCATGAGCGATGCGGGAACGATACTCAAACCATTCAATTTTTCTGTGGAAAACCTAAGTTGACACAACATTTGACAGTCTTTTGATATACGGCCCGAGTTTCGATTCGATAAATAAACGTATCTTGCCGACGTTTCTGTCTCCACGTAGACTTGTGGTTGCACTGAATTAGCGGTGTTCAAACTTTCACAGGGTATGGGGAAACGAATTATTTTTGAGACTACTTCGTGTTGGATATGTTATGGAAATTCTCTCTCTGATGTCTCTTTAAGTGTTTGGGTGGCGAAAACAGTACAGTGTGAAGAGTCATCTGAGGCTTGAGGTTTGTCAACAGGCCATCGGAATGGTCCACTCATCCTGGTAATAAAACAATGAATAAGTTATATTGTACTACTTCTTTTGTGTTTTGCTTGATAAAATATAAAAATACAACATCTATTTTCGAAGCCAATAAGTTAATAAAATGGAAAGCCCAAGAATAATCAACTAATAATATTTATTTCTGCAACTTAATTATCATAGAAAGTTAATGACATCAATTTAGTACACCTCAGATCGGATTCGTGTCTATTGCCACTAATACGATAAAGGTCCCCTGGAGCAGTGAATTAGAGCGAGGTGGGGCCTGAAAACTTTGAGGAGCGCGCCCTCATTCTCCAGTTATTGAAATAGCAAGCAGTGAAAGAGTGCTTTGACAGCATCACCGCTGCACAAATTGCAATTTGTATTACTTTCATTCCACCCCGTTTCATATCGGGCCGATATTACGCAGGTTACGGTGAGCATGTTCTAAACGTCTTAGTGTGAATTAGTAGAAGGCGGGGTTTGGTTTAACACGGTTTGTACTTACGCCTTTTTTAAATTAGAAAACGGCTGGTAATTCCGTTGACAGCTCTGTTCGAATTGGGTGAACACTCGCTTGCATTTATAAGAACTAATGATTTGGGGTGTGATATCGTTTGAAGAACTGTTGGGATGCCTATAACGCTGATCGTTACTGGTGTTATTTCTTCAATTCTTTCTTCCCTTAAACATCAGTTGATACTTAGTTTGTATATCTTGCGTCCAGGATATTAAAGTCATTGACAGATCGGCTGTAGTTCCGTAATTTGTGAGCATTCGTTTCGTCACTACACAGACTCGTGGCGGTTGTCGCTTGCGTAGTATATTGCACCGGTTTGTCGGTTCCTCGCTGATTTTTTTGTGTTACACTGCGTGTTGGAAAATGTTGGTTCAATATTGCAGCATCGTCACGATTGAAAAAATTGCCCTTGGAATCATTTTATAGCGTATGAGACGTCACTATGCAGGTCATGCAATTTACGAACTCAAAGTTGTCACTTTTATGAGTTCTTACCTTAAGTTTGTTGCCTTAGGTGGTGTACACATTTATGTATGTGCAGTATAATGTATACGAGCTCAGGTGCATATCTGGAGTGGACCTTACGACCAAGGCGCTCGTTGCACCGCTCGTAATGTGAATGGAGCCTATAACTGGCTTTATCTTTATTGGCTTTTAAGGCCAATTTTACACGGGCGGCTTTAATAGTGGAATGAACCAGCGGTGCCGAAATGCATATTTTTTATGTAAGTAATTATTTGAATTTCGAATAAATTGGTGGAATAACGGCAGCACGAGTTGGCTCAGAATTATGAAATTAGTTTTTTGCAAGGCGTATTATAGTTGTATGTAAACTCCGCCAACCTGCACTAGGCCAGCCAGGCCAGACTATATCGCTTAACCACTCTCAATCGCACTCTCGATTGTAGAGGAGGCCCGTGCTTCGCAGTAGGACGTATATGGGCTGATACAGATATTATAGTTAGCAGGATATGTAAATTACCGAAAAATAACCACCGACTCACGCTCGTAATCACAAACACCAATTTAAAAATAAAATGTAATTAATTATACATCTGCTAACAACAAGTATAATTTTAAATAAAAAAGTAAATCAACAATTCTCACATTATTAGTACACTTTGCATTGTCTGTGGAGATAAAATTCAAAGAATCAGAGAGCGGTCCTGAACAAACAGGGCCCGGTTAAAAATAATTAAAACACACAACACTCGCACGGACCTGAGGCTTCAACAGTATTGCCAACTGTCACTATATTACTGGACAGTCCCGGTTTCAAAATTGTCCCTATTTACAGGGAAATTTCGTACAAATTTAGATATACTCAATATATTTATTGCATAGTACGGATTACTGCACGCCTATGCCTCAATGTCTGATTCATCATGATAAGAAAAAAAAGTTTCTTATTTTGGCAAGTCTAAATTTAATTTCAAACGTCACCGCTAACGTCGTTTCTGTTATTTTTATACTCCTTCCATTTATTACCACAGTGTCAGGTCAAGTCTCGATTTTTCTAAACAAGCCGTGGTGGCAACCCTGCATAACAAAATTACGTCTCCCACCTACGGAATAAGAACAGTACATTCCGTTGCGAAATATTACATTATGTAGATGAGGAATATATTAAGCATACGGTTACATGTGAATATTTAAAACGCGAACAAATTGTGTCGACGGTGGCACGCGCATCGCGAATAAATTCGAAACCGCGGGGCTGTAACGTCACATCATAATTTTTGTAAAGGTCCCTTCGGCTGGCCTACGTGTCGTGTGTGCGAATACGGATTAACCGCTCGAACCTTTTAACTTTTTTCATCGGTACCAGTTTGATTTTAGTAGTTTTTTACGTTTTACTGCAGTGACGCTTCTGTCTCACGGACCCGTGTCAAGTTTTACCAAGCGTTCGATCTTATCGATTGTTAGATACCTTATCTTATCATCCTTTCACTTCTAGACTGCTTGATACCTTTGATTGAATAACAAAATGTTAAACCCCTTCTTTCAAGACCAGAAACCTTGCAATTCCAGTTACAAAATTTGCTGCTATCCTTAGAAGAAAGATTGCTAGCTCATCGCTCTCTTATAGCACACCTAGATGAAGAAGGATGTGGGCCCTGAAATAATTTCTACCATATGTTACCTTGTGCGAACCCGCAATCAGTTAGCTTAGTCGACTGTGTTTCAACCTCTGTCAATCTAACTCTCTATCGTATAGGAGTCCCGTGGTCTAAAGTGGGCGGTTCAGTCCTGATAGAAGACAAACATTCGTCTCCGTGCTAAGATCGTAACCCTTTTGTTACTCGTGAATATTATTGTATGTCCAATCTTCGAGATGATGCGAGTAATAATTACCAGTCAACAATTACAAAGCAGACATCTCAAAGCAAAGTGGTATTGGATTTTTCTATTAATTATCAGCCCAGATTAAGGAATTTTAGCTCGACATGGCGATAGGCTCGCCATGTGTCACATCTCTATCACACCGTGGGACGGAACATACAAGGCGAAATACGGGTATCCTGGCACCTCTGCCTATCCCTTCTGAGAAAAAGGCGTGAGTTTATGTATGTATGTATAATACCTGAGTAATTATTACACTTGGTAATCTTATTCGATAGTCCGATTGTCCATCGGAGTGTACATTAGCATCGTACGGATAAATAGGATTCCAGTGCAGATTTGTTTGAATGGAGCGCGGTTGGCTGCAAGCGAAGCCCTCTTATCCGGTCCCGTAGCACTGGATCTAGCTATGGATTAGCCTAGATTATTAGATAGCCTGTCGTCTTGCTGCCATGGCATTAGCGGACTTTATTACCTATAATCTGGGAGTCTACTAGATCACAGTTCCTCACGGGCCATGGTAACTTTAAGTCTAAACTATACTCTTTTAAGCTTGTGGAATCGCCTGCGTGCCCATGTTCAACAGCAAATTGCGAATATGAACAATCCGCGCATCATATACTTTGGGAGTGTAGTCTTTGGCAGAATGAGCGTAAAACCATGCTGGATAGTATGCAAATATCATCTGGAGTTGTATACTACACGGACCTTGTAGAGACTAGGACGAATTTCCGTGCTTTCCGGCGTTTTTGCCATACCTATTACTGGAATCAAGTGTAACAGCTCACATATTAGGTCCCATTTAAATGTAATAAGGATTTGATCCGTGGTGCTTTACAGCTGGCTTCTCCGGCTGTAAAAGTCTTTTTGCGAGGTTATTTACCTCTTTATTTTATTGCTTTGTCACCCGCTTTGCACGGAGGGAAGTGGACAATAATTTATTTCCAACTCCTCCTATTAATTTAACTTTCTGATTGATTTCGTTGCGGGTTAAAGACAAGTTAGACATTCCCGGAGACTCGCCGAGCTTCAATGCTCGGTGTCATTACATTGCGTGCCACTGTTGATCCTGGCTTACAGGAGTTGCAGTGGTGGGTGTGAGGGCGGGACAGTCTCCAGTCTACTAGATTGAACATGGAGATGTTTCGCTCATCAATGTTCACTATTAGAAAGCCTTTGCTATTAATGACATTCGTCTTGATTTTCTGTTTCTATACGTGATAATAATTTAATGAATGATTAGTATATTATTTCGTAGGACGCAACTCAGAAGGCGAAACGTGGGTGACTTACGTGGGTGGCTACCAGGAGAACCTTTGCCTAAAACTGGTAAACAGGCATAATATATATAATTTATGTCTGTTTTTTTTTTTTTTTTATAATGGCCTGGCATAGTGGCGGCATTGCACCTGATGGAAAGTGCCAATGCCGCCCAGGCAGAGTATCCATTGGCATCGGACGGCAGTCCCATGCCAATGGAAACAATTATGCCGGCCTGCTTAGGTGCCTCTTCACACCACGGCGGAAGGACCCAGGATTGTAGGAAGGAGGGAACACGTGCGCCGGCAAACAATTCCACAGCCTGACGGTGCGGCACAGAAACGAATTTGAGAACCGTTTGGTTCGCGCCGGGATGGTGTGGACCGTCAAGCTATGGCTTCGCAAGCCAGCACGCGTGGTTCTGGTTAGGAATGGAGAGGAGGGGAGCAAGTTGAACAATTCCTCAGAGCACTCACCGTGATACAGGCGGTAGAACACGCTTAGAGAGGCGACATCTCTCCGGAGTTGTAGCGACTCCAAGTTGCTCGTAACCTCTGCATCATTCACAATGCGGATGGCCCGCCGCTGCAATCCATCCAAGGCATCGAGCAGGTACTGGGCGGATCCATCCCAAAGGTGCGAGCAGTACTCCATACCCGGCCGGACCTGCGCTTTATATAAGCGGCAAAGCTGACCGGGCGTGAAAAACCGACGCACCCTGTTCAGGACTCCAACCCTGCGTGATGTGGCAGATATTACGCCCTCGATGTGATTCCTTGGATTGAGATCACAGCGGATATCCACACCAAGGATACACAGGTCATTCCGCACTGAGAGGGGAGTACCCTGAAGAATGGGGAGGGGAGAGAACGGGGATTTTTTGCACGTGAACGCACACACCTGGGTTTTCTTGGCATTGAACTCAACCATATTCCTGGAACCCCACGTAGAAATGAGATCCAAGGCCCGGTTGAGCTCAATGACAAGATCTTCGCGTCCCTTCACAGTTTCGACACGGCAACCTGGAGGCCCGCAGTGGTATCGCCCATGAACCGTGCTGTCATCTGCATAGCAATGAATGTTGCCAAGCGACAACATGTCATTGATATGCAGAATAAACAAGGTGGGCGACAGCACCGAGCCCTGAGGAACTCCGGCATTTACCGACATGAGCGCCGAAGCGTGTCCGTCTACGACTACACGTATTCTACGCCCATGCAGAAAGCCGGAAATCCACGAACACAGGTTGCCGGGTAGACCGTATGCCGGAAGCTTGGACAGAAGACCACGGTGCCAGACCCTATCAAACGCCTTGGCAATGTCGAGGCTCACAGCAAGAGCCTCGTCACGCCGGTCTATCGCCTCACCCCAGCGATGCAGGACAAACGCTAGAAGATCACCCGTCGATCGATTATGGCGGAATCCGTATTGTCGGTCACTGATCAACGAGTGATCCTCCAGGTAGCGGACCAATTGAGCGTTTATGATCCGCTCCATGACCTTACACATCACTGAGGTGATAGCGATAGGGCGGTAATTGGTAGGGTCCGATCGAAAACATTCTGTCACATCATGTTCATCCACATCTGTATTACAGAATTGGTTCCAGAAAATTTACTCCTACATTGAAATACGATATCAAAGACAGCGTAATGTTGGTTTCTGTGAGATACTGATACTATTGGGGTCGAATCGGCCCTAACGTACCGTAAGTTAAGATGACTACGGTGTTGTTACATAACTAACATTACTGGTGATAAGTCTCTCATATATGAGATATGTACTGGCTAAGTGGGCCGCGCGCTGTTAAGAGCAACTTATTATTTGAATGGCGTTCCAGTACTCGGGTGGTAGATATCTAGATGAAAGAACCTAGGTAAAAGAAATAATATACTAATGTAAACTTTAAATTACCCAAAGGTCAGTAACATTGAAACTATACACGCAATTTAAGAATAAAAAAACCAATGTAAGGCGGAACTTTACATATTTTTAATAGTTCTGTTTGTCTCGAGGAACAACAGAGGTAATAAACTATGCCGACATAATCAACGATCGAGTTCCAACGACTGAGCAACAATGAGTATTAACAGAAATTGGCTTATCAAGATTGCTTTGGTTCGGTACAATTTTTGCGTTTGCCACTAAAATCTCGCTTCAGATTTTCTTATTCTATATCAGCCCATATACGTCCCACTGCAGGGCACGGGCCTACTCTACAATCGAGAATACGATTGAGAGTGGTTAGGCCATATAGTCCACCACGCTGGCCTGGTGCGGGTTGGCGGACTTACATACCATAGAATTTTTTATAAATCGCTATGGTATGCAGGTTTCCTCACGATGTTTTCCTTCACCGTTTTAGTGCGTGGTGATTGATTATCAATACACTTTTCTTATTTATTGTAATATAATATTTTTTGCCATTTAAAATTAATTTTATAAGTAAAAATACTATTGAAAATGAATACATGGTATTTTATACAATTGCAAAGGGTAATTTTATTATTAAACTTCTTGGAAAACTTTAAGGTATTCAGTTTTCCTTCACTGTCAATGAAAATTCGAATTACGTATTGTGAGATTTCAACATATTTCAAAGTATCTTATTTATGAATACAAGCTTCTAATTTCTTTATATTAAAGCACGACAAAGGGACACCCACGTAGCTGATAAGTTAATTCAAATACAAATTTTTGACCAATAGAGAAAGAGTTAATGGGTAATCTCCCGCTGATATACAACATTCCACCGATGAGCTCGATATTAAATAAGCTGGTTCAACCTAAGTTGATATGCTCGTACTTATAGGAATGTCTATTCCTCCCGCCAAACAGCAGCGTAAATGCATTATGAGGATGGCGAGCGCACTGGAAGGCAAAGCATTGCTGTGTGTTGTTTGATTTTGCTACTGTTCATGAGCGGTCGTATCACTTACCATCAGGCGTACGGCATGCACCTCTCGCTATTCATTGCAATAAAACTCTCTATCTAGTTAGATTTATCCGATAGTCTATGCAAAGTAAGTTAAAAAGCAACATTTTAATACATAAAGATGGATTACGAACAAACCTTAATCGTAAATCGCCGTCTTTAGAATAAAACTCGTTTCCACTTGGAATTGTCTTGTTCGGACTCAGACATTATTGTCCTCATTTTAAATTAATTTTAACAGTCCATTATAACTCTATTAACTTTATTTACGGCCAATCTGAAATAATTGGGAATCTGGAATTCTTTACAACATTTTTTTATGGGTTTATTACTGAATTACTTTGTATGGATTAAACGTTGACTAAATTATTTGGTATTGAGTGATTTAATCTTTTGTGGCGTCTCAGCTCACAGTTTTTTTTATTGCTGTGGATGGCGAGACGAGCCGTTCGCCTGATGGTAAGCGATGCGACCGCACATGAACAGTACTTATTTATAGATTTAAAAATAAATAATCAGCATTATAGACAGGGCGGAAAGCACGTTATTAGTAATTATAGTTACACGTATAACTGATAACTATATGTTATAGAGCTAAACGTCTTGTAAGTAAGTAACCTAAAATGTAGTATAAAATTATGCCAGACTTGAATGAAAAACTGAAAAACGTCGTATCATTTCAAGTTGTCTATAAGCACACTACAATGATACTATGGTGTGTATTTTGAAGTTCATAGCATAAGTAGGGGCATACGACATCGCATGATTAGTTTACAGATCATCTAAGTTCCTTGGCGCCCGAACCAGTTGCAGTCAAATGAAAAAAATGTCTCTCTTAATATTTTATTACATTGGACATTATAATATTATTAGATTTTTTTTTATTGCAATGGATGACGAGATGAGCAAGCCCTTCGCCTGATGGTAAGCGATACTACCGCTCATAAACAGTAGCAGCATACCACTGCGCTCGCCATCCTGAGACATAAGATGTTAAGGGTCAGGTAAGTCTCAATATGTCCAGTAGTTACTCTGGCTACAATGTCCTTCAATCCAAAACACAACAGTGCATTTACACAGTGTTGTTTCACGGGAGAAATAGACATTGCGGTGGCACCTACCCAGATGGCCTCTCACATATGAGAGACCTACCACCAGTAAACATTAACATGATTGATGTTGAAATTATAAAGCATATCTCATCAATATATTAAATAGATATTTTTCAATTTTTATTTGTAGTTCCATCTTTCGCCACAAGTCAATAGAATTTAGACATACTTTATGCTTGGCATGATAAATGATATACCGTTTGCTATTATTTGCCTATAGCGCGATAATTACCTAACGTACAGTTAATCTTCTTTGTCATAACAGTGCTAATAATTTTACAGAAAAAAAATATATAAATACTTTTACTGGTGAAACGTGAGAGGCCGCCCGGGTAGCTACCACCCCAATGTATATTTCTCCCACCAAAAACTCAGGCGAAAGGCATATTCATATCGCCATTTATTGGAATCCCTGACATATCCTATTCACAATAAACAGTCCAAACGCAATTAACATATACATAAATTTGCCGATTATAAACTGCAAAAGTCAATCTCGTTCTTGCGAATAGTTGCCAGTGAAATCATGTTTACAGTTTACGCTTAACTTATAATAAACTTGAGTGAGTTAGGGTGTTCTGCACTATACGACACTTGGCTTTTATTAGCTCCTTTTTAGTTTTACTAGAAGATTAAACGTTGAATTTGAGCTGGCATTTCGAAATCTTGCTGGATGTTACTTGTGTCGTCCGGGATTAGGATTTCCGCAAAGTAAAAACTCTGCTAAATGCATGTAATAAGTTGAGGGGTTTTATGTTCGGATTACGTTGGTTTAAGGTTTCATATACATGTAATACGTATGTAAGTATGAAGTCGCAGGATGCAAGAATGTGTTCCAAAGGATGTAGTGAGAATTTAGACCCAATGGCGAATTTGATAGTAAGAAATGGGTAACTTTTGAGCGTTGATTATTTCATTAAAATAAATACATGTATGTATTTTAGTATAATATCAATTTTACTCCAAAACGGGAACAAAAAATACGCAGAATAAAAATTGCAAATATATAAAAAAGTATCTTTAAACAACAGCAAAATCCGTATTTATTATACCGGGTATCTCAAGACTGCTACCGAAAACGAAGCCGGGTGGTAGTTTTAGTGGCTACAAACACAATGCAACTAAAATTTTCGCATAGAAACGTGACAATTATTTTTTATGATTTTTTAAATATCGTCATTTTTTGGTGGTAAATCCATAGCTTATGCTAAAATAATAATTTAAACTCTCTTATATCTTAGAGTATTTATAAATTAAAGGGTATACACTATTATTTTAGGAAAAAAAATATTTACCACCAAAATATGGCAATAGGAAAAAAATTTCAAAAAAAAAATTGTCGCTTATTTTTGCAACTTTTTCTATTGCATTGTGTCTGAAGTCGCTTAAACTACCACCCGGCTTCGTTTTCGGTAGCAGTCTTGATATACCCTGTATTTTGGAGTAGTAATAACGAACATTGACAAGTACAGTATTGACGGCATATAAAATAACGTAGTGGATATGTTGGACCTATTTAATTTAAGAATGCGATCATGAATTAAATAACTCATATACGTCATATTATTTGCTATTTTTGTCAATATAAGCATTTTCCATTGCTGGTGTTACCGCCTCGTTTTAACAGGCTGCTTTTAAAATATGTAATTATCATCTTAATATCATATAGAAATAGAGCACTTCATATTAGCAACGCTAAACAATCAAAACAAATTCCCAAAACAATATGAATATAAAAACAAACAAAAAATATTCCCAACATCCCCAAGAGACACAGCCCGCTTATAAGCATTAGGTGCTCCAACCAATAAATTTCGTGACCCTTTAAATTTACCTCGGAGCTTAACCGACACATTTTAGTAGCACGTTAGCACCTGAACCAATTATATACAATTACTTTTCGGTTGATTACTTTCTTAAATAGGTGGTGTAGTACTTAATGTTACAACGGCCAGTATAAGTCGAGCTGTGCCGTGCGTGGTAAAGTTCCAACTTTGTATTTAAATGAACCGTCTACGTGAATCAAGTTATGTAAGTCACCCTTGGGTTGGTTACGGCGGCCGGTTCATTCCGAGCTGGATTAACACGTTTTCATGAAACTATTATGATATTAGTTATGTGAAGTTCGTTGTTTTATTTTTATCACTTGTTTGGTTGCTTGGAATTCCGGTTGTTTATAATTTAAAACACATAAGGCATTTTGTCAGGAAGTGGGAACGTCTAAAAATTTCGCTTTATTGATCCTTGGGGAAGGTCTAGTTCCATTTGTACCTACGTATAAGGCAGTGATGGCATGCATATGTGATAGTGCAATTAACATAAGACTAAAACCATAAAATTATTTAGGTAAAATGTAATTACCATACATACATAAACTTACGCCTTTTTCCTAGCAGGGATAGGCAGATATGCTACCAGGAAACTCACGTTCCGTCTTGTGTGTTCCGTCCCACAGTGTGGTAGGAGGCGAGCTTATCGTGATATCGGGCACATATACTTGACCTGGGGCTGATAAAATAGAAAATTTAATATCACTTTGCCTGATCCGGGATTCGAACCCGAGATCTCAACGTTGTAACCGTACCAAGGCAGTCGAGGTAATTATATTTATCAAACCAGAAATATACTCGAACAGTCAATTAGTCGAAGCATATTAAAACAAAGTACTCAACGACATCGCCTCTCGAAAGCAGAACGTTGTTTATTTATAAAACCATAATTATATAAAGCAATTAGCTTTTAAAATGGCACTTCCTCAATTGATTGTTATATTGGTTGCGCTCCGAGCAAAATGGGACGGTCGATATCGAGTTTGCAGTTAAAGAAATTAGTAGCTTAGTAGCAATTTATTGCTGCCAACAACAGTTGCCTTGGAACGTCTGACTTACTTTGGAATTCGTCTGGGTTTTAATTTGTTTGCCGATAATTGGCTGGCCGCGACTTGGTGGTGCGCGGGAGCGGATACAAATTTGTATTATTTTTAAAACAAACTTTCAAAAGTATTATTATACATTTTGATAAAATTAATAAATAAACTAAAGTAAAAAAATAGTACAAATAATACTACGTAGAGAAAATATTTTGTATATAGAGATTAAGTGCCATGTGTATAGACTTGTCACAAGCGCTCTTTAATTACTTATGTGACTAATAAACTTCATTTTATTTTTTTGTATTCTGTCACCCGATAATACAGCATGTATATGTATATTTTATTGGATTCATAAACAGATTTTAAGCTTATTATGAGGCTAGGAAAACTCTTTTCTGTAAAGAATTAGTATTTCCCTACATACATATGTATCCTTTCCGGAAAAAGGCACGAGTTTATGTAAACTCGTGCCTTTTTCCGGAAAGGATAGAACGACGTGCTACCAGGATAGCCACGTTTCGCCTTGTGCTTTCCATCCCATGATGTTATAAAAGGCGAGCGTAACTCCATACGAGCACAAATATCTAAATCCGTGCTTATAATGAATAGAAAAATCTATACTAATATTATAAAGCTGCAGAGTTTGTTTGTTTGAACGCGCTAATCTCTGGAACTACTGATCCGATTTGAATGATTCTTTCAGTGTTGGGTAGTCCATTTATCGAGGAAGGCTATAGGCTGTATATAATCACGCTATAACCTATAGGAGGAAAGCAGTAGTGATATTTCTAGCAAATACGAGGAAATTTTGTTCGTTTTTCGTGGTCCGATTGGTCTACTTGGATATTCTAAACTGATAGTCAGAATTAAACATTTTGACCGCCATTTTATGCACCCGGGCGGAGCCGGGACCGACCGCTAGTCCAATATAAAGGATATTGAATTTTAGCTTGACCCCGGATTCGAATCCGAATCCTCAGCGTTTTAATCGTACCGTAGTACAATTGCACCATTGAGACAGTCATTTCTGTTTTGGAACCCGAGAGTTTGAGAATATATTGGGTCATTCTGAAGTTATTGTACGTTTAGTGGATCATTACCATCAAGTGAATGTTGACAAAATTGTTGACACGCAAGTATAAAAAAGGCCGTGGTGGACTGTTGGTAACGTAACACACGCGGCCGCCAACATGTTCATGGTGGTTGCGGATACAAATCCCAGGGCACGCCTCTGGCTTGTCGGAGTCATGTATATAGATAGCCAATCATGCAGTATAATGGTGGAGGAAAACATAGTGAGGAAACCTGCACACCATAGCGGTTTGTAAAAAAATATATTTTATTCCCAATATTTTACAAACGAAAATAAACTTTATACAAATAGTCATTGCTATTATAATTCACTCATACACTATTACCGCAGGCTACGTTTTCAAGTATTTTAGTGTTATAATTGAGGGCCCGTGACTTACGGTTTGACATTGATACGCAGACGCCAACTTAATAAAAATTTCACAAGTAATCGTGAAATAATCGTGGGATCGACGGCGGTAAGTAATTTATTCGAAAATTACTTTGTCGGCAAAATATACAGTTATTTTTCGTGGTGATTTTTTTTCTTCGAAATTGTAGGCGAGTCATATCAATATTGATATGGTATAGTCACATAATTATTTTGATGGTGAAAAATATACTGGTAATACATTACATACATTTGTAAGTCGGTTTTTAAATATTTATTGGTAAACCGTTTAGCTAGGAAAGTACTATGTATAAATAAGAAAGAAAGAAATAATTTATTGTCGGATAGTAATAAAAATACAAAAACAATGGGGGTTAATAATATACTTATACATGAAAAAATACAAACATTCACATAATTATTACTGCGTCAACAATGGATCTCGCATTCAGCTTAATGTTTTATATCTCTAAATGCCGATAATTACTGGATATATTTAATCAGCATCATCTTCAGCCACAGAAAATCCACAACTGAATATAAGGCACCTTTAAACCTTCCTCTTGAATCACTCTATCTAGTAAAAAAACCTGCATCAAAATCCGTTGCGTAGTTTTAAAGATTTAAGCATACAAAGGGACATAGGGACAGAGAAAGCGACTTTGTTTTATACTATGTAGTGATATGTGACTCTACCTAGATATATATCTATTGTAACCTATAAATATAATCATATGAATAAATTGACTTCCTCGGAACAGAACTTCCCAGTATTTACCCTGTGTGTTGTAAACTTTAATGCAGCGTTCAAGCCAAAGGCACTTTGCAAGTGTGGGTTCATTCAAGCACCATGATTTGGCCGTGATTGGATTTCTGCTTGACAAGGCGATAAACTCGCACTTGGTCACTGGGGGACCGAAACAGCGTTTGACTAAGACATAATATGCTTTCAGATTTACACTACAGCTTTATTCATATACAATTTTAAAACTGATCGGTTTCAACTATAATTTCAAGAATTTTGTATTCAACTGTAAATCGTGTTGGAATAAATAGCAATAGCATTCACAAATGCTAGTGAAGTCGATACTAAAATTTCACAAGTTATATAAATAACCTAAATTTTGCGATCGTGATTCACAAAGCCGATCGACTTATATTTTATTCGATCTCGTATAATCCATGAAGGAGTGAGGAATTTTACGAACTAATTTAAATATGAAACTGAACAGTGAATTTTATTTGTTTAATTTTATGTGTGAAAAATGGTTATAATATTATTATAAGGTCAGTTTTTTTGTTTTCATATTCTCTAGCGAGCGATTAGCAATAGCAGAATTACAGAGCATGCTAAGACTTCAAAAATAACAATGTGACGTTAATTTAAAATAGAAATTATTCCCATTACTACCAGTGATGATATCCAATATTCTCTATGTATCTGTATCAGCTCATTTACGTCCCACTGCAAGGCACGGGCCTCCTCTACAATCGGTACGATTGAGAGTGGTTAGGCCATATAGTCCACCACGCTGGCCTAGTGCGTGTTGGCAGACTTACATACCATAGATTTTTTTATAAATCGCTATGGTAGGCGGGTTTCCTCACGATGTGTTCCTTCACCGTTTTAGTACACACATGACTCCGAAAAGTCAGAGGTGTGCCCTGGGATTCGAACCCGCGACCACCGTGAACATGTTGGCAGTCGCGTCTAGTCCGTTTACCAACAGGCCACCACGCACTTTTTCCATATCCATATATCCAATATTAGTCAACCATATTTTTATTGTGTAGATGCAACTGTTGATGGTTTATCAAAGTAAATAAATCTTAATCTGAAACCTATTTTAGTTATGTTTTGTATTCATTCGCTCAAACTGAATTCAAAAGTCATTTGAAAGTGACAAAAATTCGAATCTAAAATAGTTTTGAAAATGTATATGAATAATGGCGGTAGTGTTCTATTTATTATTGTACTTTTGTGATATTAAACAACACAAATAAAAGTACAAGTCCATTTCCTCGAAGCTTGGATTGTATTTTAAGTTATCGAAACAAATAAAAAAATATGTTTCCTTATTGCAATAAATAGTGAGACGAGCATGCCGTTTGCCTGATAGTAAGCTTTAAGACTGTTCATGAACAGTAGCAAAACCAAACAACACCTTGTTTTACAAAGCATTGATTGCCATTACACTGCTGTCGCCACCCTATGACATAAGATGTTGAGTCTTAATATATCCAGTATTTATACTGGCTACAATATCCTTCAAATCGATACATAACAGTGCATTTTCACTGCTTCTAGCGGGAAAAATAAACATTGCGGTGGTACCTACCCAGACGGCTTCTCAAATATCAGCGACCACCAGTGAATGATTTTCCTTGGCACTCTTATAGTGATAATATTGAGGTGAATTTTATAAGAAGTAAGAAGACACAGAGTTTAATGATCAGTACTAAAGTAAATACAAGATTTAGAAGTTATTTTTTGATCTCCCCATCCCAAATAACGTGCGCTGTACAATAACAGTAAATGCATATTACACTAGTTTCACGACAGCAATGACTTTTGTGACACCGACGTCATTTTAAAAATGCCCTCATGTGCCATCCGGGTTGGCGGGATACAGGAGGGGTGGGTTGAAAGGGGAGGAGGGAAGCCACGTCATCAGGATAAATGGCTCGCATTAGGGCCATGTTGATACTACGACCTCCACAGGGGTGAGTATGGAGATATTTGTCGCACTTTTAAAGTATTGTTGCAATTATTTATGAAAACATCGTGGAATGTTGGGGGATACCATGTGTTGCAGTATAGGTTAGGTATCTGTTGGACAAGAGTGACTTAATTTTTTTTTAAATATAATATTTCATTGAGGTTCACACCGAGGCGCACCCAGAGGGCGAACTGTTTAGGTATAAAATAATAATGTAAATTCATATCAATCCGATCATCAACAAAGAACTCAAGGGTCGGACCAGCCATACTGCAGTAAACATACTGATCTACCATACTTTCAGTTTTGTATTTGAAGTCACAAACTTGTACGTGATTACATGTATCACGCACCAAGGGATCTTAAAATATTTTAATGCCACTTATTCCTATATTCATTAAATCGACCGCCAAATTGAGGGTTAGTTGGCCCCTACCTTTAAATATTAAAAAATAGCTAAGGTACACCAACGTACCGTTCCACGAAGGTCGCCTGTTCCGGCCCGTTGTTATTAACGGAATGCCAGGCGTGCCACGAGTTCTGTTAATCATTTCAACCTATTTGTTAAGTATTCGGAAATAACTACTTTCACACCCTGTTTGTGAGTGAAGAATTATTATGGTAATTATTTTTTCGGAATTGTTTTTAGGTTAGACAGTTTGTAAACGATTTTTTTTTGATAGTAGGCTTAGTAGTCCCGTATTCGCCATTGGAACCCCGTAAGCCAGAATCAACAGTATTGAAGTAACTGAGTGTTGAAGCTCAGTTTTTTTTCCGAATAGTCTAACTTGCCTTTAACTTGCAAGGACAACTTCATGATGTTTCCTGCATTTTTTGATTTTGTCTATAAATAAAAGTAAAATATTAATCGGACACATCAAAATGAATTTGAGACCTTGGAAATGCTTCTGGCAGCCACCAATTTATGAAATAAGAAATGTATATATTTTTAAATTTTAGTTTACATTAACTATGTCCGCTTAAAGCAATAGGCAGTAATTTTTATTTCAAGGATAAAAAATAATGTTTACGTAATGTGTGCTTTAAAAGACTTACTTGTAATTAATTTACGTCAATTAATATACAAGTTGTACGTAAAATTAATATGTTACATCTGCCATATTTAACGTTAATATTCATATGTATTTATGTCCACATTTTATCTTTCTGTTTCATTTGCGTCCAAGTCCGTTATGTACAAAGGTCTTTGTAAAACAAACATCCAGAATTTTCAGATTTCAACGACTCAATGTTACTTTACTTTTTACGTAATGGGCCCTAGTTACCCACTCCGTTTTAGTGCTTGTACATTTAAATACATTTATTAGTTGTTATAATTTAATATTATGATAATATTCTCTATTTGTATAATATTGTCTTCCATTTTTTCTTTATAAATTCATTTAATGGCTGTCTAGAAGGGCTTGCCTTAGTCCGCCACTTGTACTTTGATGTTTCATTGTATATACAAGGTTAGTCATAAAGAGTCAGAATACTGTACATATTGAGATTTTATATCATATGGCTCAAGATGGCGAACGCAGTGGAATGCAAAGCATCGCTTGTTAATTCATGGTGTGTTCAGTTTTGTTATTGTCCATGAGCAGACGTATTGTTATATTGTTCACGTTCGACACGCCTTTCATTACAATAAAAAAAAAAACAGCAACAGCGTACCAGTACCTTTTGAATTAATGAAAATGACAATAGTTAATTTAATAATATCAAAATTCTTTGCAAATTAATTATTCTTATTTTGTAGTAATAAGAATACCCTCTAATTCAATAAAAGTAAAATTCATTTATTATTCATATTATACATATATTTGTACTGCCCACTCCCTTTTTCTTATTTTTTTCAGTCCATCCACGCTTTTCCAACATGCAAACCCGCAAAGCTGCTGCCCAAGAGGCTGAGTTCAGGTTGAGCAAAACGCTAAAGGAACTCAAGGCATACAAAGACCAATGCAAGCAGCTCCTGCAGGAGCGAGAGGAAAGTGAGGATGAAGTGAAAAATATTGTGGACAAGAACTCAGCACTCAAGCGTGAGCTGGCTGCATTACACCACAACTACGAACTTGTTGTTGAGGAACGGGACAAGCTCCAAGCGGTGACAGAGTCATTTGTGCACTGTAGCTCCCTGTATGAGGAATCCCTCAGCAGGGTTAGGGACCTTGAACTTAATTAATTGATGCAAATAGTCATATTTCCAATTTAGAAGGACAAATTGAACTAACTCAAACAGCGGCCAATAAAAGTCTTTTTAGTGAGTTAATTGATTTGGGTTCAGAGACTACTCCTGTTAAGATTACTGATACAATAGACCTAACAGGAGAGAACTCAATAAACCATATACCAAAAACAAATATTTTAAGCGGTAGAAAAATAAAGAAATATGTTAAAATTAATAAATTAATAAAAAAATTAAAATCCAAAAAATTAACCATTCAAAAATTTTAGAACTAAGTAGAGAACGCGTGTCCCTAGTAACAAAATTACAAAATTATGAGATAAAACTAGAGGACAGCAAAAACATCTATGAAATTGATACACAACGGTTACTGTCTGAAATTAGCACTTTGGAGGAGCAATTAAGTTTGACATACAGCAACTATTTAAAAACACAAGCTGATATTCAAACCTTGCTCAAAGCTGGTGAACAAAGTAATAATAATAAAATAACTAATAATCCTAATAAGTTCCCAGATAAGTCCGTCATACAAACTTCTAATAGTGCAAAAACCAATAAAACCCAAATTATTAATAAAAATCTAATTTATAAACCTCAAATTAAAAAATCTCTAATTAACTCCACAATATACTCAGACAACATAGGAAAGGGTATTGGAGTTATAATAAATAAAAATATGAGTCATCCCCTGTTAAATTATTCTATGCCAGGGGTATCTTATAAACATATATAAACTAGTGAAACCACTGGTTTAAACTCACAAATATATTCATCGGAAACATTTACAAGGGGCACAACAAAACTAAATGAAACGGAGGTGAATCTTCACGTGTGCCGGCGCCATCATCTTCCCGAGTCTAACATCACGCCGTCGGGGTTCCTCCAATGAGGTTCTCGCGTGAACACCATACCGCGCTCCGATTGGCGGAGCGCGCCTGGAGAGCCAATGGCAGGGAATGACGCGAGTGAGTCGAGCGCGCGCGCGATATTTGAAATGAAATTGATCGCGCTCGTTACAGCCTCCCCCTCTAGTCCAAACAATGCGCCCACGCGTTTGGAATAGCACATTTTACACAAACAAATTTACGAGGTTGCTGACATAATAAAAATACAGTACAAAGCAAAAACTACAAAAGTAAGCACACATCCTAAAAGGGCACTTGTCTCTAAATAGCTAACAGTTCTTGCGTGGACGACCTCTCCTTCGTTTACCGTGTACCGGGATTTCCGACCGACCTACGAATGGAGTAAGCTGTGAAACGTGATATTTTCCTAAAGTATCACCCTTGTCGTTCTCTATACGATAGGTAGTACTACTCAATACCTCTTTTACTACGTAAGGCCCGTCGCGTCGCGGTATGAATTTACTAGTTTGACCACGAGCAGTATCGTTAGCCCCTTGAGTCTTTAGCAGTACCAGGTCACCTACCTTGTAGTCGGGTGCAGGACGGCGTTTCTCGTCCGCATACTTCTTCTGGATTGCTTGCGCCTTTTCATGCGCATCCCTGGCATCTATTAAAACCGTTGTCAGTCGTTTCAGATAGGGTGTGACGTTGGCTACAAACTTGTCGCCATCCAGAATAGTGCGCATATCGTGCACGACGTCAGCAGGTGCGCGAATCTCTCGTCCAAACGTAAGCATAGCTGGGGAAAAAGATGTGCTGTGTGTAACAGCGGAGTTCATAGCGAACCTAATAGCAGCCAAATGGGTATCCCAAGTGGAATGGTCTTGACTGACGTAAGCAGCGAGTTGTGGCTTTAGGTCGCGGTTTTTTGCGTTCGACCGGGTTAGCCTCAGGGTGATAGTAAGGTGTCAGCGCCTGGTTGATCCCAAACGCAAAACATACCTGCTGCATCACCTCGCTGATAAACTGCACGCCGTTATCACTGATAAGTCGGCGGGGAACTCCATAGCGAAGGAAAACTTCGTCGATTAAAGTTTTGGCGCAAAGAAAACTCGTGGCGTTCTGCAACGGAAACAATTCCACCCACCTGGAACAAACATCTTCAGCTATAAGGATCCAACGGTTGCCTGACTCCGTGGCAGGGAGTGGACCGAACAGATCCACAGCGACCACCTCAAACCTTTGCGCTACAGCTGGGGACTGCACTAGCCCCGCTGGTTTACGCGTGTCAACTTTGTAACGTTGGCACGAAGTACACTCCTTGACATAATCAGAAATGTATGCCCGCATACCTGGCCAATAATAACGCGTAGCGATGCGCTGCAGAGTACGCTCGACTCCTAGGTGTCCTGCTATCGGCGCATCGTGGTATTCTGAAAGGATTTGGGATCTCTGACTGGCCGGGATGACGAGGCAGGCGCCTTCATCATCACTAGGCTCAGGGTTGTACCTATAAAGTACACCATCGGACATGATATAACCGCGGTCTACCCACGGTCTCCCCCTAAACGGTTCGTCCGCTGCTTCCAAATCTTCCACGATCTTCCTGACGTCAGGGTCTTCGAGTTGCAAGGCTCTGTAGTTGGCCACATTCTGTGACGGGACGTCAACTACTGCATGACATAGGTCGCAACAGTCAGCCTCGCCCGTGCAGGCAGGACGCGACAGTGTGTCGGCGATTACATTTGACTTACCAGGGGTGTACTCAATGCGCAGGTCGAACTCCTGGAGAGTAAGCGCCCACCGAGTCAAACGACCGCTTGGAGACTTAACATTCATCAACCACCTCAGCGGCTGATGGTCGGATTTGACGACAACCCGTGCTCCTTCGATATAACCGCGGAACTTATTGACGGCCCACACTACGGCTAGTGCTTCTCTCTCGGTCGTCGTGTAGTTCCGTTCGGCCTGAGTTAACAGGCGGCTGGCGTATTCTACGGGGCGCTCGTCGGGCCCCTCCCCCTGCATTAGGACTGCTCCGAGACAATAGGCACTACTGTCAGTCCTAAGAGTGTACGGCTGAGTTTGGTCAGCTTGCCGAAGTATAGGCGCAGACACTAAGAGTTGCTTCAGATGCTCAAATGCGGCCTGCTCCTCAGCTGACCAACACCAGAGACTGCCTTTCTTTAGCAACGCCGTCAACGGCCTAGCTATTTCTGCATAGTTGGGTATAAAACGTCTAAACCAACTAGAAGTTTGCAAGAAGCATTTAAGATGCTTTAGATTCGTCGGCACTGCCATGTCATTGATAGCAGCTGTCTTTTCAGGGTCTACCTGGATACCACCTGGTACAATCAGGTGCCCAAGGAACTTGACAGAATCGCGAGCGAAGACGCTTTTGGCGCGGTTTACTCGTAAATTAAACAAATCTAGCCTATCAAAGACGGCTTGCAGGTCTTCCAAATGCTTGGTGAACGAATCGGAAAGGACGATGAGATCGTCAAGATAACAAAGAAGAGTTATACCTTGCAGGTTAGATTTAAATCTATCCATTAGGCGCTGGAACGTAGCGCCGGAATTGCGGAGGCCCATAGGCATCCGCTTGAACCTGAAGGTCCCTAGCGGAGTGACGAACGCGGTCTTATCGCGATCTTCCTCTGCCACGGACACCTGAAAATAGCCAGATTGCAAATCAAGAGTTGTCATAAAACTTGTCGTTTTTGCAGCGTGCAGCACATCGTCCATGCGCGGTAGCGGATACTTATCAGGCTCTGTGACAGCATTTAGCTTCCGATAGTCTATACAGAGCCGTGAGCTCCCATCCTTCTTAGGGACCAAGACGACGTTGGCTGCCCACGGGGACTCGCACTCCTCGATAACGTCGGCGCGCTGTAGCTTGTCCAACTCCTTCTCCAAAATAGCCACCTTCGCTGGTGACATACGGTATGGTGGAGAAGCTATGGGTTCATGTTTCTCATGTACCTTAATGCGATGCGTGATAAAACTTGTAGCCTCACCTTCTGCGACAAAGCGAGCGGCGCTCCTGGTGATCAGCTCATTCAGCTGAGTCCGTTGCTCTTCGGACAGGTGGGACCCTTCATCAGGTCTCAAGGTCAAAGGTGAAGCGTCTGTGCAAAGAAGCTCCGTGTCTCCTGCAGACTTAACATGATACGACTGCACGAAATCGTATATGCGGTCGGGTGCAGAGGCAAAGGTCCAATTCCCTTCCAGTGGGTTGAGCACAATGCCAGCACGCTTGATAAAGTCGTAACCCAAAAGCGTTCTTGCGTCCGCCCCGGGGATCACAATGAACGCAGCAGGTACCTCTCGATACTGTAATTTAACTGTAACAGTATATAAGTAACAATTACGTAAAGTTTCGGCACCGTCGGCTAAGCGTATATTACGCTGCGACTCCGAAAACTGGACACCATTTCTCTGAAATAAGCGGTGTAGCAATGGACTAGCGATACAGTGCGTAGCACCCGTATCGATAATAGCGACACCGGGCTCCCCCAAAACACTAATACTTACCATGGGGTGATACTGGTCGCGGTCGACATTGTTATGCGATACCGAATGTTTCAATTCGATAATATCGGAAGGAACGGCGCTAAGGCATTCGGGCGATCTTTTATCGTGCTCGGAAAACAATTGTAAACTATCGCGAGAATTTATCGAAATAGTTTCATTGCAATTATTATAAGAAATGCACCTATCAGAATAAGCACGTTCGTCAGAATAAGGCGCTTTGATCCGGACGGGCGACGATGTTTTGTGAATGTATGAATCATCGGATACAAAACTCTCCGAACAATTATCACTACATTTAATTACATTAAAAGACATAGGGTCTGTAAGAACTTTAGCGTTATTCTGGTTACATTTACGACATTTAGATTTGACTACGCCGGGTTGTCCACACCCGTAACAACGTATGGATTGGTCGCCATTAGAAAACTGTGTTTTATTGTTATTTTTATAGTTTCTACAATCATTTATATCGTGACCATAGTTCCTACAATACGAACAGCGCTTACGTTGGGGTTTGGAGGCACTGTTTGAAGCGGAGGGGGTAGGCTGATCGGCCGGTTCACAAGCACTATTACGGACATTATTATGCACTTTGGTAGATACTTTGGGCGTACTTACGGTTTTACTTTGACAATATACCTCTGCCATTGACTCCTCGACGCAACGTAGTCGCACGATTAATTGCTCGAACGAATTTACGGTTTCGCGGGGTAAACGTTTGCGTATTTTGCGATCTAATAAACCGTACACAATATCTACTCTAGCCGCGTCACATAAATCGTAGGGTAACTGGCTCATCAAGGCCCTAATCCTGCAGGCGAACACTTCACTGCGCTCCGGTAATTCGTGTTCATAGGCGAAAATCTCGCGGAACAGTTTATACGCTGGTCTCACGATGCCGTACATCCCGCGGAGTCTCGCGACGGCGTCCTCCCAATCGTGGATGTCCTTCTTGATGCCTTGCCACCAGACTGCTGCGTCTCCGGCGAGGAGCATCGGCAGGCCTCCTACTGCGTTTTCGTCACTCACTCCGGCACACTCTTTGAACACAAGGACTGCGTCGATGAATGCTTCCAGCGTCTCGGCGTCTCTCGACGCTCCGTCGAACCGGGCCGAACATTTGCTAAAGTTGCCCGTTGACGCCATTTTGTGGGCACCGCTGGAACCGGGTGATGCTGCGGTTGAGGTCGCGAAGATAGTTTCTACCAGCTTTTGATTCGTTTCTGCTTGTGCCTTGGCGAAAAACTCCATGATTTTGAGTATATGTTCCGATGTTGGCGACGTCGCGGCCGGTAACGGCGCAGGCGGCGTCGGCGTCGATGCATGAGCCGACGGGTCGATCTCGACATACGTGATCTCTTGTTCCGAATCCGACGTAGTGGGATGGGGGTCTTCCTTGTCGGCGGCTTGTCCTTGGCCGCGGCGGGTGACAACCCTCCTGCATGAAAGCGGCATGCTTTTCCAACAAATACTTCGGATGTCGAACGAACTTGTTATACTCGGCTACGTGATCGGGCCACAAGTTGAGCGCCACTATAAACTAGTGAAACCACTGGTTTAAACTCACAAATATATTCATCGGAAACATTTACAAGGGGCACAACAAAACTAAATGAAACGGAGGTGAATCTTCACGTGTGCCGGCGCCATCATCTTCCCGAGTCTAACATCACGCCGTCGGGGTTCCTCCAATGAGGTTCTCGCGTGAACACCATACCGCGCTCCGATTGGCGGAGCGCGCCTGGAGAGCCAATGGCAGGGAATGACGCGAGTGAGTCGAGCGCGCGCGCGATATTTGAAATGAAATTGATCGCGCTCGTTACACATATTATTAAACATATCTCACAAAAAGACTACACTGATAATAGTTGCCTAACAATATCAGTTGGAAATTGTCATAATTTAAAGAAAAAGGACATTACTGAGAGTTTTGAACTATTAATGAAACTTAAATGTCCTAAAATCATATTGTGTGCCTTCCCATATCTGAACAATGTGTCTGACAATATTAATAAGAACATACATGTGCTAAATAGGCACATGCAATTTTTAACTAGTCACTATAGTGACAAATTTTATTTTCTTGACACCAATTTATTTATTGGTAAAGCTTGTATACAGACTGGGGATACTGTGTATCTGCCAAATAAATATTTACATTTACTTGCTACACCTGTAGCTAATATATTGAACACAGTCATAAGTAATATGACAAAGTCCTTATGCACTACCACTTTTAGTAATGTTACTAAAATAAATGTGGTAAATAATTTAAACTTTTAAATTTGACAAAAGAGAACGGTAGAAACTTTTTAGTCTTATCTCATCAAAATATAAACCGCTTCTCTGGCAAAATGTTAGAAATCGAACTTTTCAATGACACATTTAATATTAGTATACTATGTTTCACAGAGACCTGGTTGAAGGCGCACCTTATGAATTTCAATGTGAATGGCTTCAGGGTCGCCAGCTCGTTTAACAGAATTTCGGCGGAAGGTGGAGGCTCGTTAATTCTAGTACGTGATCATATCACATTTAGGGAAAGAAAGGATATCTCTTGCCTCTCTGTTGAACGAGTGTGTGAGGTCGCATGTGCGGAAACAAATTTTTATGTCATATTGTGTGTCTATAGACCTCCTTCATCAAATATTTCACTATTTTTATCAACAATGGAGGATATTTTAAATAAAATTAAAAGTAATAAAAAAGTTCTAGTCTGTGGGGATTTTAATATTAATTTACTAGTTGATTCGGTTGATAAGTGTAGGTTTGTGTCTTTATTCGGCTCATTTAATCTTACATGTTTGTTCTCGGAGCCTACTAGAATTACGCCTGAAACTTCGAGTTGCATTGACAATATCATTACCAACTTCGAAGTACTTGAAAAAGGTGTAAAAATAGGGGTTAGATCTGACCATAAATGTCAATTAGTGAAATTAGAACATGCTGTAGACAAAACCAGTAGATTAATAACTTTTAGGCCGTTATCTAAGAACATCCTAGGTCAATTTAACAGTAAAGTACAATCAAAAATAAATAATATTACACTTGATGGCAGTCCAAATGACATGTACTCGTCATTATTTAAAATTATACGAAAAGAGTATGACCAAGTATGTACAACTAAAACAATTAAAATTAACTCTAAAATAAAATTTTGTGCTTGGGCCACTAAAGGCATTAGACATAGTAGGGAAATTTTGTATGAGCTATATGACAAAAGGTCCTATACACCTGATGTCAACTTTAAAAAATGTGTCAGTTTATATTCAAAATTATTTAAAAAAGTATGTATGCAGGCTAAATCTAATTATATAAGTGAAAAGCTTAGATTGTCAGATAATAAAATAAAAACAACCTGGCAAATTATTAATACTGAAACTGGGAGTAATAAAAAAAATGACAACAAAATTGCTCTCCGCATAAATGACGATCTTATTTCAGATAAATCTATTATTGCCAATTATCTTGATAATTTTTTCACTAACATACCATTAGACTTAACTAAACATTTAGATTCATCAGTAGATTTAGCGGAATCTTTTCTAAAGGAAAATGTTCCTGGAAATATGCCTCAGTTTAACTTTCAAAAGGTAACCATTTGCCAAATAATAAAGGCTTTCAAGAAAATTAAAATAAAAACTACGGAAGAATTATGGGGACTATCTGTTAAAGCTATAGAAGCTATTATTGTTAACATTGCACCGTTATTAGCTACTATTTTTAATTCCTGCCTAAGTGACGGTATCTTTCCCGACTTAATGAAAATTAGTAAAGTTGTACCCATTTTTAAGTCAGGATGTTCGAACAATCCGTCGAATTATAGACCCATTTCTATACTACCGGCTCTTAGCAAAATCTTCGAAAAGCTTTTGCTTAATCAAATGCTAGCACATTTTGATGAAAATAAGTTAATACATAGGAATCAATTTGGTTTCACAAAGGGTCGCTCAACTCAAGATGCCGGGATATCACTAATCACGTCGGTTTTAGAAGCCTGGGAGGCATCTCAAGATGCTCTAGGAGTTTTTTGTGATCTCTCCAAGGCTTTCGACTGTGTTGACCACCAAACACTTATTATGAAGCTAAGGTACTACGGAATCAGTGATACGTCACTGGATCTCGTAATGTCTTACTTGTCGGGTCGTGAACAAAAGGTTTCTTTGGACGGGCTCACTTCGGTAGGATCAAAAGTTAAAATTGGGGTTCCGCAGGGTTCCATTCTGGGCCCCTTTTTATTCCTAGTCTACATAAATGATCTTCCTTGCATGGTTCAGAAGTGGTCAGACATAGTTTTATTCGCTGACGACACCTCTATAATATTTAAAGTTAATCGGAAAGACGATAATCTTGATACACCTAACAATATTCTTAATTTAATTTCGGATTGGTTTTCTGCTAATAATTTACTATTAAATGCTAGTAAGACTAAATGCGTCCGTTTTGCTTTACCGAATGTGGCAAGCGTAAACACGCGTATCGAATTAAATGCGGAAATTCTAAATTTAGCTAATTTCACAATTTTTTTAGGTATCACTCTAGATAAAAAATTACAATGGGGTCCACAAATTGAGAGATTATCAGCTAAACTTAGCAGCGCAGCGTTCGCGGTCCGAAAAATAAGACAACTAACTGACGTTGCAACGGCTAGATTGGTATATTTTGCTTACTTTCATAGTATAATGTCATACGGCATTATTTTATGGGGATCAGCGGCTGATATCGAATCCATATTCATCTTACAAAAAAGAGCAGTCCGTGCTATTATAATCTAGGGAGCCGCGATTCTTTGCGATCTGTTTTTGAGGAAAGCAATATACTAACCGTGTCATCTGAATATATCTTTCAGAATATAATGCACGTTCATAAAAATATTAACAAGTTTTATAAGGTCAGTGACACCCACACTATTAATACGCGGAATAAAAATAAACTTGCAATACCCTCGTTTAGACTAGAAAAGTCAAAAAAATCTTTCTTTGGTAGTTGTATTAAATTTTATAATAAACTTCCCAATAGGATAACGCAGCTACCGGATAAACTATTTAGGGCACATATTAAAAACAAACTTATGACTAGGGGTTATTATAATATTAAGGAATATATTGAGGATAAAAAAGCCTGGGATTAGGTGTTCTCTTGCACATTGCGACCTCCTGGGGCCCTGCACTATTCACTCATTACATCCCCTAATTTAAATAATAAAAAATTTTAAACTTAAAAATTGATCAATATACAATTAAATTAATCAATTAAATTATAACTAAATATATAATGATTACTTAATGCCAATTAAAATCATATGACGACCGATCGAGAAAACAAATAAAAATAATAATATGGCAAATCTTTGTAAGACAAGTCACAAATATTTATTTTAGTAAATTGACCAAAACCAAGCCCACTGAGTTTGACTCGCTGGATCTACTCAGAAATGGGTCGCGCCGCGTAGTATCCAGTAGTAAAGTAAAGCCCGCTGAGTTTGTTCGCCGGGTCTTCTCAGTCAGGGCCGCGTTGGATCCGGCAGTAAGCCTAAACATACGGGACGTTTCGGAAATACTTATGGTCGTTGTCTTAAATTGGACCCAAAACAAGCCCACTGAGTCTTATTCGCTGGATATGCTCAGGATTGGGTCGCGTCGCGTAGTTCCAGTGGTAGTGTAAGCCCACTGAGTTTGTTTCGCCGGGTCTTCTCAGGAAGGGCCGCGTTGGATCCGGTGGTAACAATAAACCGCTACGCACCGTTGTAATAATATTCATGGTCCATTAATTAATTAATTTAATATAATTTAATTTGACCAACGTACATATTGTATTTCTTTGAAAAATAAATTACCATAAAGTCATAACTAATACTTTAAATAAAATAAGAATAAAAAGGAAACAAATAAATAAAACTAATGCTAAATAAAAATAAAATTAATTTAAAATAAATAAATTACATAAATTAATTAATTAAACCAAGAAATTAAAATAAGTAATACTAAGTATAGGAAATATATTGTTTATAGAGATTAAGTTCTATGTGTATTGACTTGTCATAAGAGCTTTTAAATTGCCTACGTGACCAATAAATACATTTCATTTCATTTCATTTCATTTCAATTGGTAGTTTCGATTTATTTTATTTCTGCTTACCTCCAAACACACAAAACGCTAACCTAAGCTTAAAATTTCACTCAATCGCGTGACATTTCCTTTCCAAGCTCGCCATAAACAGAGCATAAAGCATTCGTCTTCAAGTATTTTTTGCATCATAAATAGCGTCGTAAGTAAATTCAGTACGGCCAGACAAGGTTTAGAGGAAGCTAGTAAAATAATAAAAGCGTGTTTAAGTCTCCCGGGAGCCACCGGGTAGTGAACTTGCCTTAGCATAAAACATTCAGTTGCATTACCTTCATAACGGGTGTAAAGTGAACAGACATTATGCTCCCTTATGAAGCGGGTGGGCTGCTTGGAAACCTATTTAGTAAGGTTATTTTTTACTGGGCTACGTTCGGTTAGAGTTTAAATTAAATAAGTTGTACATTTCGGTGTATTTTTAAATATATTATTTTATAATACCGCTATATTAACTTTTATGTAAATAGAAGGAAAGAAAAACGATTTATTTGTCGCCGTCGCAACATACACGAACAAGGTTGATATTAAAAATACGTACATGATTATTAAAAAATTATAATAATTAGAAACACGGTTGGTTGCGGTTATGATCCGTAGGTGTCCAATCAGCTTACGTTATGATGTGGTGTAAACCAGAACAAAATTTCTATTAGTTGTTGTTTTTGTGCGTAGGTACTTCTTTCTTTTAAATATTTAATTGTCAGCGGTTATTAACTTAATTAAAAACCTTCTAACTTCTAAAACTGTGCGTAAAAAATACTGAATATAATTTTTCCGCCTCTTAATCGTTGGACACGCGGAATACGGTTGCTCGCTTCTTCACTACTGTGTGCGTACACCTTATCATTTTGTTTTTTGTAGCTCTGTACTACGGTAAAAAAAATCATCAGAAAAAAGAATTTCCCGAATTTTTTTTCCCGCGTACCGCTTCAACAAAGCGCGGCATCTCTTCAATCTCAGGTCCATTAGACGAGCATTCAAACGATGTCCTGTTTTTCTTCGATATGCCCGAAGCCCTAAGTCTTTATTTAACACCCTTTTCACCGTGGTTCTGCTTAACCCCATCTGAAGGGCCAACAGTTTCTGCTTACGTTTGGGATTTCTTTGAATTCGCGCCTTCACAGCTTTTAACACTGCTGGAGTCCTAACAGACCTAGGGCGACCACTTCTTGACCTATCATCTACACTAGGGTCTTCATTGTATCGTTTGATGGTACGATAAACAAATCCTTTGGTTATCAAATTGTTCAGTATGTCAAAAATTTGAATTGGCGCGTAACCGCAATGATGCAACGTAATAACTGCAACATGGTCTTCATTAAGCGTCCACTCCATATTTAAAAATGAGTAAAATTCTAAAAAGTATACATTTTTATTTTCATGACCAATTCGAAATTCGAATTCAATAAACTTTTTTGTGGCCAGCATTCTAAAAGAAAAGTTTTCACTGTATGACAATACTTATGACCTGACTATGTATTTTGGACCACTACTGCAAACACGGGCTGAACCAACCGCGGTGATCCAAGATTTTATAGAAAACCGAAATTTTTCAACCATCATGCATCCAAGTTTCTTGCTTTCTCGTTCTCCTTCCTATTTAAGCTTCGGTGCCGAGGTAATTTGTGCATGATCTGTTTGTTCGTGTCTCCCAGATATTAAAAAAAATAACGCCAATAAAATAACCTCATATCAAGTGGAAAGCTCTAGAAATGTTATTTATAAACCGACACAGTAAAGCAACTTGCATAACCGAATGACCTTGAATAAAAGTCGTGTTTATTGTGCAGCCAGGGAAGCGCTCGCGGGCCGCGCCGTTCCACACTACCGCTCATACATTTTAAATAAGAATTACCCAAGCAAGTGGAGGAGACACCGAGTAGAAGTTACCCGCTGGCGTCTAACCATTACTCCGAGAAATGCCAATTTAAACTTGTAACGAGGTTTGCCGCGAGTGGTTGTGGAACGAAATTAAAAACTCCACAGGCCAGCTCTCGAATGGCTTCGGTGACTGGATGGGCGCCTGTAACAGGCCTAACTTTGCTCCTCACTTTGTTACAGACTTGCCTCATGGCAATTTCGCCGCGCCACCAGATCACAGGGAAATAGTTGCGGGCCCAAACAAATCCGAAGGGATGGTTTTTTATTTATGTTCGAAGTTACGGCGTTGAAGTCATACAGCGTTGGCAAGTTTGGAATTGGTTTTCAAAAAAGAACAACCCTTTTTGAATTCGTAGTTTAATGATTTTATTTCAATATTCTTTTTTTAATACCTTTATAAATCTAAAAGAGTTTATTATATTTTCAACCGCTTATATATGAAATAATTATATAATGTTCAAATCGAAAGAAAATAACATAGAAACGATCTTGTTATCCTTTGTTGAAGATTTCAATTAATAAGTAAAGAATTTAAATTCTAACCCTGAATTTCTCTTAGAACTTCTGAATTGTAATTATTTTAACGTAATTGTTACTCCATTTAGTTTTTAGTTGGAAATTATAGAGCTAATAGTTTTAGAAGCTATTTATGCATGTTAAAATCCGACGGTTGTCTGTGACCTCAATCTCTTTCTATATCTCAATGTCAAGTTCAGAACGCGAGGTCCTTTTGAACAATTGTTTTAATTAAAATACATTCTATATCAAGTACAGTAGAGCTTAATTTAGCTTGATAGGTGATTGCGATGTAAGAAATCATGTACTAAGTTTGGTTTAATAGGTTTCTGCTTTGCGGCGTTCGTAGCACAGGTGTGGAAAAGCAAGGTACGTCCTATTAATATTTACGACCACACTCGAGTTTTAAAACTATAAATTTACAAGCCATATTTCAGAACACCTTGTATTTCAATAATATATTGGAGCACTATTAAGATCTGAATGACAGTTTGTATAAGTTTAATTTTACCCGTAGTGGTGTACACAATTCTTCAATTTTATAAAGTTTATTATTCGAGTTTGATTTCTCTAATAAACTCTCTCTCTAGCTAAAAATTTATGGGAATATTTTTTGTAATAATTTGCTTATACCAACTTTAGGTACGCATTTTAACAATACTGAGCCTTAGCGGTCGGTATTGTTAAAATGCGTACCTAAAGTTGGTATTACTGAAGCGTATTTCTTTATTACAAATATCCTGTAGGGAGAAATAAGGAATTAAATGGAGATTGGATAGATGGATGGAATTCATTGCAACGTGGCAAATCTATACCGAGCCATTGGTCCCATAAAAATCCACAAAAGGTCTTACAATTCACCTTCAGGCTTCAATACGTCTTTCCCAGCACGTAAATACCGCCGAACACTTGAAACTAGACATCAGTTTAAAAACAAACTGCGAGGAGACACTACAACATTCAGAACAATCCAGATGTTAAGACAGCGACGAACGTGATCTGAATAGAAATGACTCCGCATCCGATAGTTGTGAATATGCTACGTTCAAACTACGGAGCTGGCAGAATCAACAATGGCTGGGTAATGTTGGTACAAACTTCATCCGCGAAGATTCATTTTGAACTTTAATAAAGTTTCGGATGCTAATAATTTAGGTTTCACGGTGGATATTGGAGTGATGGTTAGTGGAAATGTTTTGCTGGAGGTAGGATAGTTGTGTCAATGCCGATACTGTAAATAAGGATGGAAATCACGTGACAATTGCTCATACCAACGTGTTGCGTTTCTGGTTCAGCTGGTATATATTTCAAGTAGGTCGATCATTTTTAAGACCGGTAACAGATAGCTATCTAGTTTTATTTACAATAATTATGAAGAATAGAATAAGTTTAGTTTTATTTAGAATAGCTATTTGAGTGATCCCAAGTATACACTTGGGAGCAGTACCTAAATTGATGGTGTGGTCAAATTTAAGAAAATTAATAACTTTGTTTCTTTTTGTATAATATGGAGAATAAGGCTAAAACTAAATTTTTCATCTTGGTCTATTTTTGTATATAAACCTTGAGGTTACTAAACATCGATCACTACCTATCAATAAGCTTACCCAACCGGTCAATTCTAAGAATACCCCATTTGTTTACTCTACCCGTGACATATAAAAGCAGTTATTGAATATTTAAGTTCGGAAATGGGATATTATTATGGGTGGCAGGTAAACTTAAGAGTTTACCATTAAAATTTACCCAAAAGTTTTGTTTCTTTTTGTTTTTGTGTAGTTTTTTTCTTAACTGTTCGGGCATTTATAGTTTTGTTTTATTTTGTTGGCTTATTCGATATTTGATTTTTCCATAAGCTCAACGAATGGGGTTAAAATTTTAATTTATTTTTTATGAGATATGACTGGTTAATGATGTCAGAAGACCATCAATGATCTTGGATAGATCTACGATCTGTGATGGCTAGATGTCTGCTTTATGCTTGATTAAATTAAGATATTTTAGGTCGAATTTTTAGCGGTCACCTTGAAAATAAGGCCAAATTGGCCTCAAAGAAGCTTGGTGTGCTCGACAGATCGAGGCGATAAGCCTCACGTGGAATTTGCTACCATCTTTGGGCTGGGGCACCCCAGTACCAGCTTCTTCCTTTTGATCGTATTCAACTTGGGGCAACTCGAATCATCGACGACTAAGTTCTCTCCGATCGGCTTGATCCTTTGGCTTTCCGTAGAGATGTAGCTTCGTTCTCCATTCTGTATCGCATTTACCACGGAGAGTACTCTGGAGAATTGTTCGCACTATATCCCTGCTGCTGAGTTCCACTACGATACAACACGACAAACATCTAAATACCACCCCCAACACCTTGGAGGTTAGAAAACCACCACAGTACGTTTTTATAGGACTTTCTCCTATGTACTACAAATCTGTGGAACCAGTTGCCAGCGGCAGCATTTCCAGACAAGTACGACCTAGCGACCTTCAAAAAACGAGCGTATGGGAGGAAGTCTGGCAACGCGTCTCCATGCCCTATGGTGTTGTAGATGTTCATGGGCGGCGGCGATCACTTACCATCAAGTGAACCGCATTCTCGTTTGCCCCATTAGACATTTAAAAAAAAAAGTTAGGCAAGCTATAGGACTTTCAAAATTATTGTCGAACGGTTTTTGATTTGATTAAGGGGATTTTTTTTGTTTATTTTATTTGGTGGCTATTATTAAAAATAACTATAAAAATAAGCCTGTTTAAAATTATATTGTAGTACTTTTGTTAGTTTGTAAGGACATTGGTATCACTTTATTTTGTTTTTAATTTTGTTGTTTTTGATTGTTATAGAATTTATAAAATTTTATTTTAAGAATACGTCTGCACCTCATTCAGGTCCTTGTATATATAATATTTATTTCACCCTAAAAAAGTTAACCTGAGAACTCACAGTTTGAATACAATAGCCCTTGTAATATTACTAGACTAGAGAAAGCTATTTTATTTAATAGCTTTTATGACAAGACAAATCAATACACATAGTACTTAAACTCAATTTACAACACACAGTTATAGTATATTTCATCATCATCATCATCTCAGCGACAAGAAGTCCACCGCTGAATATAGGGCTTCGCCAAGGATCTCCACATCAACTTGTATAATACTATTTTCAAAAAATATTTTATAATTTATTTCATTTTAAGAAGGCTTATAGGCTAATTATAAATATGAATAGAAATAAATGAAACATAAAAAATGCTGACAACAAGCCTCCGCCAATACCTATTTAAAAAAATAAATAAAAATAAGCACCTTTCATTAAACTAAACTAAGAGTAACATATCTTACAAATAGCAATATAAAACATGTGTCTCAAGAATACATCACGATTATGGCGATTACACAGAATAACAATTATAATTAATTAAAAATTAAAGTTTGTCACTATATAATCTATCAATACATTATTAATTGATTTAATGTATTTAAAGAAAAGCTGTGGTAAGATTCGTTTTACACTTGTCGTACTAGTACAGAATAAATCAATGTTTTACTGATCTTACGTTAATATCTAAGTAGACCTTTAAGAAGTTAGATTAAAAACACATTAAAAATATTAAGCGAACCAAGAAGTAGCAAAACAGAATAAAATATCCAAGATAAACTGTAGCAAAGACATTAGTTTGCGTATTTCAAAGGGTAGTTTGCGTATGTCCAGCGTGTTTTCACAACACCAGTATGGGCGGCGCGTGACGTGAATCACCCGTTCCTTTAGCTCCATTCGTACATATCTGAGTGGTCATTGAAATATTACGGAGATGAAATATTTTTTCATTCTCCTGGATAGTTGCATACAAGGATTTGTTATTGAACTATATGTTTTGGGGGAAAATATAATACGTAGGCACTATACCGCATCATATTGTGATAAATCCCTACTAATATTATAAATGTGAATGTAAGTTTGTTTGTTACACTTTCACAAGAAAACTACTTAACCAATCATCATGAAACTTTGTACACATATTTTTGGTGGTATTAAAAGTAACATAGGATACATTTTGTGAAAAAAAAAAACGAACGTTAAAAAAATATTTAGTCGGAATGGAACATTTTGGGCGCCATTTTGAAAAGTGCATCTACACCCTGGTGGAGCCGGAACTCCCTCGTTTCACAGGCGGCGTCTAACCGACTGCGCCACGGAGGCTGTCGGATGGATTCTTTGGATGTATCGGATAATTTATGTATCAGAAAATATATATTTTTTGTATCGCCAAACACTTATTGTATAATATTGCTAAGCCGTTTCGTCACCGAATTTGACTGTGTGCAGTCCTTTAAAATAATTATACATAACTATTTTTCGCTTAATGCGGCCATAGTAATTATGATGTGTAAGCACAGATCACTTCCAATAGATACCGCATTACGATAGTTTTGTTTTGAACCGAAAACGCCAACGAAGGGAACTGCGCGGGGGGTGGGCGGGTTGCAGCGCGGTCACGTGGACTTCACTGGAGATATGAGGCATAAGTCGATAAATAAAAAATGTATCGATAGTTCGATTTGCCAGTAAGTTCATGTGTTGTGATCGCTTCTATAACTTAATTACCAACTTGTCAAATGTTTGATAATATTTTTTCACCGGCCTGATCTGATAAATTATACCAACCGGCAACCGCTAACTACGAATAAAATAGGGTTAAGATTTATACTTTAGTATGTAACGGTTTTATTTCTATTATTCATCGTGTATTTTTGTATACCATAATGGCGAAATACCCAAATTAAGTGTTGATATAAAAGATCAGATAAAAATATGAAATAGTAAATAACTAAACCTCACGCCCTAAAGGGCTACAATAACTTATTCCGTTTCTTGAATTCTGAAAATTGGCGGCTGTAGTAAATGTAATACCGACAAGTGACGATGAAACCCACTTGACGAACTATGAATGTTTTTGAGACGACATATACAACGTATGTTAAAATTAGTGCAATAGCTTGTGCTACTGATTCTCAATAAACTTAGTATACTAAAACTTATAATAAATACCCTCCCTTTATATTTGAAAACGTATACAACTAGAGGGAAAAAAAGAAATTTAATTACGCCAAAGATAAATAAAAAAATATTGTAAATGTACCTTGTTAACAAATTTAGCTGTTTCAAATTACATAAAATAACGTAATTATGGTAATTTCTAATTTTTATTTAAATCAATATATATTTTGTGACTTTGTTATTTAATAAAATTAATTTACATTATTGTTTTACAATATCGATATTTCTGGGAATTATATTATAAACATGCGTCAAACACTAGAAGAACGCGTGATTTCGCCAAAAAAAGATGGCTTATTACGGTTATTGCTATGCGAAAAAGAGACGGCTGATTCTCCATCCGAACTCGACTGTTTGACATTGATACATTAACCAGTATAAATTGAGCTCACTCGGGACTAAATTAATTTAAAGAATATTAGTTATCGATGAAAACTTATTGCGTTTTTTTAGATACTTTATTTTTTTGAGTTTTTTGCACACCATTTTATTGAACAAATCATTATTAACTGTAATATTATGTTCCCAAAATGTAATTTTCGCTAACGTGCGACGACATGTGCGGGTCCACTACAGTCCACTACTTGGACGACACTTATGACGCGACATTTTGCATGGTTTATATCTATCTGATAGCTTATATATGTTGGGCGCAACCGCTGCCTTGTATTAGGTATCTATTGGGAGTGATCTGTGTGTGTAAGTCATATTAACATTTCAAATCCTTTACCTTCCCTTTACCCATCCAGATTCAGGGTAAAAACCTACGCTGCTAAATTGTATGCTCAAGGATAGCAAGTCTTTTGGAATTAGAAAAGCCTGTATAACTGTATCATCAGGTCTTTTAAAATAAACAACACTTAGTATATTAATATTATATTATTATCACTTAGTATGTAAGTCCGCCAACCCGCACTAGGCCAGCGTGGTGGACTATATGGCCTAACCACTCTCAATCGTATTCTCGATTGTAGAGTAGGCCCGTGCCCTGCAGTGGGACGTATATGGGCTGATACAGATACAGATACAGTATATTAAAGAGGTTTTAATTAATTACCAAGACTTCTTAACATAATGACGCGGTCCTTGTACTTGACTTGTAATTAAAATGAGGAAGATAATTTGATAGGTAATTGACTTGTGAAATATGTTAAGATTCAAGGTAGAATAATATAGATGAGGATGATACTTAAGTCATTACTTCGATTTATTTATTTATTTTGTTTCATACCTATACTTCGTGTACAAAGTAGTATACTAGTAGTTCGATTATCTCACGACATTTTTTGAAGCATTGATAAATGAGATAAAATAAATTTGAGTTCTTAACAACCTTAAAATATATAACATATTATTATTAATATTGAAAAACAAAACTATTATTAATTTACTAATAATTTTTTTTCTTTCAATCTGGGGGCGCGGCCGAGCCCCCTCCAAGTCGAGCTATAGGCCGTAACATCCTTTTCTCGAAGCAATTCAGACCATTTTCAACCCCCCATAACTTCGTTGTGGCTAAAGCATGAAGCCTGAATTTTCAGTTACTAAGTAGGCATTGTGTAAACACGATATATTTAAAATTTCATTCAATTTGAACCAGTAGTTTAAGAATTATAATGTGTCAAACTTTCGTAATTTTGTCACTCACTGACTGACTGACCGATCATCAAAAGTCTAAGGCACTTCTAGCAGACATAGAACCTTCAAATTTAGAAAATAATTAGTGTTTAGTGTCTAAAGTAAGGGAAAATTCAAACATTTCATAATTTGTGTCTAGTTTTCTAGATAGACCAACTGCGTGAATAACTTTGTAATCCCATATAAATGTATAGTATTACAAAGTTACATTTGCAGTTAATGAATCATTGTACCCGTATATAGTGGAATAATAGTTGTAGATAGATATCTATATACATGGGGCATAATAGGAGGGGATATAGAGAGGGAAATGGTATATTCAGCCCATGAAACTGTACAACATTTCTCTAGAAAAACAAGACGAAGAAAAACTTGCAAATAAATAGATTAAATAACTCGAAAATATCAATTACAATGAAAAAAAGAACATTAATAAGCAAATCCGTTATATTTGTGATAAATTGATACCTACAAAAATAAGAAAAATCCATAAGACAGAGGCTTTAAGAAAAATCGTTAGTGATATTCTAGAAGTAAGAAGTACCGAAAAGGAAAAAAATAGGACTCTACAAAAAGACGTGAGATTCCATCAAAAACATCCTGTAAAAAAAATCCAAGTCTCGCAGCTCAGGTTTTCTACCGCAAAAAGTTGTAAGATGCATGTAATACCAAGTCGATTTATTTATTTAGTCCTTAAGGGACCTTCTATATAAAGTTATTACGTTAGTTATTACCATATCAATATTAAAAATTCTTTACGTTTTAAATAAATAGATCGACTTGGCCAGTAGCATTATGTATAAATTGTACGATACATTATGTTTTCATGCGATGGCCAAGTCGATCTATTTATTTAAAACGCAAAGAATTTTTAATATTGATATGGTAATAACTAACGTAATAACTTTATATAGAAGGTCCCTTAAGGACTAAATAAATAAATCGACTTGGCATTACATGCATCTTACAACTTTTTGCGGTAGAAAACCTGAGCTGCGAGACTTGGATTTTTTTACAGGATGTTTTTGATGGGATTTCAATTCTACTCGTAATAGCTGTAGATTTAAATTTTCTCTTTCATATGACGTTTTATAAATATGTATATTGCCTATGCAGTATCTGGTCAAGTAACGTGGTTTTGAACCTACCGAGGCTGACATTTTAAAATTGCCCATGATCGTTATTTTCTGCTCATTTCATTCAATTTAAGCGAGTCGCCTCCGCACCGTCTAGGCGAGAAGGCGTTAAATGACACTCGGATTTTATATATTTAGATTTAAATGGAAACATTCTATATACATTTTATAGTTTGCAATAAATAAGAAATAAGGCGTGTATTTTTATTTCTGTCGTAATAGGAGAGTTTCAATAGTCTATTTAGATTATATTTACTTCCTTTCAAAGCTGTCAAATTATACTTAAGTAGATTAAAATAAAATGTATCCGTTGTTATTTTTACTAAATTATTAGCTTTTTAATTCTTTTGTATTGTTAATTCTTTTTAAAATCTAAAACATTAAACGGTATACATTTTTTTATAATTAGGGTCGTTTTTTCATTAACATAATGTAAATAACAATTTTACCTATGTACTTTTGTAATTTTAAACAGTACACGTTGTTTTATAATTATAAGAGAAACGATTTATTTTAGTTTTATTATGGTCGCTTATTATAAGTGCGTGGTGGCCTGTTGGTAAACGGACTAGACGCGACTGCCAACATGTTCACGGTGGTCGCGGGTTCGAATCCCAGGGCACACCTCTGACTTTTCGGAGTCATGTGTGTATTGATAGTCAATCACCACGCACTAAAACGCTGAAGGAAAACATCGTGAGGAAACCTGCATACCATAGCGATTTATAAAAATTTCTATGGTATGTAAGTCCACCAACACGCACTAGGCCAGCGTGGTGGACTATATGGCCTAACCACTCTCAGTCGTACTGTCGATTGTAGAGGAGGCCCGTGCCCTGCAGTGGGACGTATATGGGCTGATACATATATGGTCGCTCATTAATTAAAATATTATCAACATCTATTTTATGTAGGTTTTTATGTGACCACAGAATACTTACAATTTTATTCGGCCTCTTTTTATATTTGTATTTATCTGTAGCATCACAGAACTACCATCGTACTGATTTCAATGGAACTTTATTATTCAAGCGTAAATTTGATCGCAATTGTGCTAAGCTATATGGCTGTAGATTCACGCCCTCTCTCACCCCCTGAGGGTGAAATTGTTCGCTTCCCCTAAGTCGGCTCCAACACCTCTAAATAATAGCGCTTGCTGTTTTAAATTAATTTGTTCACGGATACCTAAATAATATTACAATTTAAATTAGTGGAAGGAAAACATAAAATAAATAATTATAATTATGGATCATGGCTCCGTTGAAATAATAACTTTAGTTGATAATTTTTTTCTGTCAAGTAAAGTTTTCGTGCATTTTTTTATTCCAATGAATGGCGAGGCGAGCATGTCGTTCGCCTGATGGTAAGCGACATGACTGCTCATGAACAGTATCAAAACCAAATAAAAACTTGAACTACAAAGCAGTGCATTCCACTGTGCTGGCCATCCTGAGACATAAGATGTTAAGTCTCATTATGTCCAGTAGTTACACTGACTACAACGCCTTCGAACCGAAACACAACAGTGCAATTACACTTTTATTTGGCTGAAGAAATAGATTCGTTTCATTACCTATCGATACGAGTAAAACCTGATTTAAAAGCAAATATTTTCGACTTATGAATACTCGCTGGGTTGAATGCTGCGTCACACACTGCAGTGTAAGCGCTGTTAATAGGATTACTCAAATCGTTTGCACCGATTTAAGTAAGAGTGAATCTAAACATCAATTATATGTATTGATATTTTGTTATGTGTTTCAGCCCATATAGTCCACTGTAGGGAAGAATCTCCTTTACACCATGCTATCGATAGCATGATTGCTAAATGCGGGCCTAATGCAGGTTGGCGGACTTTACATACCTGCATGTCTCACGGTAAGGCACGGGCCTCCTCTACAATCTAGAGTACGATTGAGAGTGGTTAGGCCATATATTTTATCACGCTGGCCTAGTGCGAGTTGGCGGACTTTACATTCTATAGAAATTCTTACAAATGGCTATGGTATGCAGGTTTCCTCAAGATGTTTTTCTCACCGTTAAAGTACGTGGTCAATGACTATCAGTACACACATGAATTTAGAAAGTCAGATGTACACCCTGGGATTAGAACCCGCAATCACCATTTATACCGGGTATCTCAAGACTGCTACCGAAAACGAAGCCGGGTGGTAGTTTTAGTGGCTACAAACACAATGCAATTAAAAATTTCGCATAGAAACGCGACAATTATTTTTTATGATTTTTTAAATATCGTCATTTTTGGGTGGTAAATCCATAGTTTTTGCTAAAATAATAATTTAAACTCTCTTATATCTTAGAGTATTTATAAATTAAAGGGTATACACTATTATTTTAGGAAAAAATGTATTTACCACCAAAATATGGCAATAGGAAAAAAATTACAAAAAAAAAATTGTCGTTTTTTTTTGCAACTTTTTCTGTTGCATTGTGTCTGAAGTCGCTTAAACTACCACCCGGCTTCGTTTTCGGTAGCAGTCTTGATATACCCTGTATATTGGTCGCATCTGGTCCTTTACCAATATACTATCACTTTGTTTTTTTTTTTAATCAATTACAAACTTTCTCCGACAAACGACTGACTTGACTTGAAAGCTGGAGAATATTTATAGTTAGGTATTGGAGACTGTCCCACCCTCACACCCATAGCTGCAACACCTGTAAGCCAGGATCAACAGTAGCACGCATCGTTATGACACCGAGCATTGAAACTCGGTTTCCGGGAATGTCTAACTTGTCTTTAACCCGCAACGATATCAATCATAAAGTAAAATGAATAGGAGGAGTTGGAAATAAATTACTGGTCACTTCCCTCTATAATAAAGTTGGTGACAAAACAAGAAACTAAAGAGATCAATAAAGGCAAAAAGATTTAATATATTTTGATATAGATAGGCTTGCGTATTTATTTTAGGAACTCTTTTTATCTAACTTAATCAGTCCATAATTGTCTGTATACAATATATATGGCTCATATTTCCCTAGTACTCTATTATGATATGGAAATAGGAAATGCTTGAACCTGTTTTTGGTTTCTGAAGATTAAATAGAAAAAAAAATCTTGGTAGTGTAGTTGTAGGTACTGGGGCTTTTTATAAACTGAGATTGCAACTAATGTGTGTAAACGCGGAAAACGTTTCATAATAACTCACACTTTTGTGTCTGGTTTTAGTTTTTGTACATCCAAATTGGCTGAGATAATGGCGTCTATCACGCTATCTAGAATACATTGCCTAGGTTCAATGTTAGGACATCAGGTGCACTGCATTCAATTTCACGTCAAAATGAAAAAATTTGCATTTATAAGTTTTTTTTTAAATCTTTTTTAACTTATATTGAAGCACAATTGGCCTATAACTTACAGATACTTACAGAACTTCTTATTTTGTTTTTGTGTTTTTTGTTTTCATTCTGTCACGGCATAGGGACGGATGGTAAGAGCAATACTAGACAGAATATCGAATGGCGGTCCCGTATTTGATACAATTATGCCGGCATGCAAAGAAGAACCACGATGCGGCGGAGGGAGCCGTTATTATAGGAAGGAGAGGGAGAAGGGGAGTTTACTTATCAATCAACTTATGAAGTTTAGAATTATTCTTGATACTTGCTGACATTGCTAAAGACAACTGAGACTCAATATAGGGATCCCCAAGGCACAAAGAAAACGATGTCTCCACACAACTCTGTCATGTTCGTATAAAAACTATTTGTGAAAAGTATTGCTCATCCTTATATTTCAATAGGAGAGGCGTCCCTTTATGTATTATTGTAAAGAACGTATACCTACCCGGGCTAAGCTGGGCCCAGACGCTAGTACCAACGGATCAAGCGATGTCCTTTGAAACCTATTGTGTTGTGTCATACTGTAGCGGTATGAGTGACGCCGAAACCGAACAAAAAATGATACGTCGAATACGTTATCTTTTTTGTGTTTAAATTTAACGTATGGATGCAGAAAGATATATAAACTTAAACTATGCAATAACAAATAAATATATACCGGGTATCTCAAGACTGCTACCGAAAACGAAGCCGGGTGGTAGTTTTAGTGACTACAAACACAATGCGACCAAAGATTTCGCAAAGAAACGCGACAATATTTTTTATGATTTTTTAAATATCGTCATTTTTGGGTGGTAAATCCATAGTTTTTGCTAAAATAATAATTTAAACACTTTTATACCTTAGATGATTTATAAATAAAAGGGTATACACTATTATTTTAGGAAAAAATGTATTTACCACCCATATATCGTCATAGGAAAAAAATAACAAAAAAAATTGTCGCTTTTTTTTGCAACTTTTTCTGTTGCATTGTGTCTGAAGTCGCTTAAACTACCACCCGGCTTCGTTTTCGGTAGCAGTCTTGATATACCCTGTATAAGATAAAGGTTTATGTAAATTTTCTGAGATATTAAATATGGAAAATAACAACATAGACCAAATTGTAATTCTAAAATTAAGAGATAATCGTAATGCTTATTTGAGTTGAACTCCTCTATCTATTGAGGGCATTGTGGTCACCCTTTTGTATTCCTTACAACCAATACTTTATAATACAAAAACCATAAACATTATGCATACTTATCTCGCGCCTTTTGTTGAGCAGCCAGCCAGCAGAGCTGCTACCAAGACAGTCACGTTGCGTCTTGCCTGTTTCTATTGCCATATTGAGGACAAATTACTCACTCAGGACTACTAAAAATACAATCTTCTTTACCCAACCTGGGATTCGAACTCGAGACCTTAGTGTTTAAATCGAACCGTAGTATGTACAACTGTGCCATCGAGGCAGTCACCACAAATATCTCACAAACGTTATCTTTACCATAATAAAGTGCTATACATCAACTGCTTAAGATCCTTAACAATATTGTACAAAATAATAATCATTAAACGGATTTCAACAAACAATTATAGTTACAGGCAGGCACGGCGTGAGGGCCCTCAAACACAACGAGTGTTCACTAATTAACTTTCCAGTTTAAGATAGAAACTAGACTCGGCAAGAGGCTGTTTTTCATCTTTTGTTATGCAAACTTAGACTGAGACAGGGAAATATTTCTTGCAATTGGAGAGATAAGAAACTGTGTTGCTTGTAATTGGATTATTTATAACTTTGTTTGTTGGTAAACAATGTATTAAACTTGAAGTTTAAACTGGTAGAGCCACGCTGTTGTCAGTTATGATTCAGCATTTATGGCAGGATAGTCCGGAGCGGTACCACTGTCTCACAGGAGATCGACGTTTATACGATTATCGCATTTTGTATTGTGAGTTTGCTGGACGCCCAATGCCACTTTCTTCGCCCCATCCTTTTTCCTTCTAACTATTCTGTTTAAGTAGCTGGTAATATCATCATCATATATTATAATCATCATCATGACCACAATAATTCTCAGTCACAAGAGTCCATTCTTGAATTGTTTTTTGTTGCGTTGAATGGCGAAACGAGCTTGCCATATGGTTAGCGATAAGACCGCTCATGGACATTAGCGAAACCAAAAAATACCATACCGAAAGGTAGGATTGAGTAAGAGAGTAAGAGAGAGAAAATACCATACGTCGAATGAAGTACTAAAATTCATTTTAACCATGTATGGTTATTCCTTTCTTTTCTATGGTGAACATTCTAATGATTATTCCAAGCACTAAAATTTAATTTTATATATTCCTAAAATAATTATTTGACACAATATTAATAGCACGGAATATTATTATCAATACAATCCGAATACGAGCTAACTGGTTGGCGTTTTGTATAAACAGGATAATACTGATAACACAAACAAAGCTTAAAGGCGGTATTCGTGTAGCACAGTTTAATTAACATATAATATGCATTTCAATGCAGTCGCAATTTCGCCATGTCGTCGCTGCTAATGGCGTCACGGCGCAAATTTTCAGATTATCGAAACATTTTAGCGTGGGGCAACGGTTCTCAATACTGATACCGCTGTGTGAGTGCCAAAAAGGGGATTAGACTTACTTACTCCTTAATTATCATATCTAACTGCATAGATGTCGTGTGTAATCTTCTACATAATACTAACAGCAAATGGTACGCTTCATTTATATTTTATGACTTCACGGAAGCCTCATTTATGATTTTATTCAGGAGCTTATAATATTAAGATTTTGTAAGGGTCATTTCTTATTTAAAGTGAAGATTTATCTTAAATATTTCACTAATTTATTTATTTATACTTTATTGTACACCACATAACTTAAAAAACATTTTAAAACAAAGTGCTTATAGTAACAAGCGGCGGTCTAATCGCTATCAGTGATTTCTTCCAAACAACCTTAAGATGTTAGAATATCACAATTGAAATAAATCAGAAATTATAGTACGACCTTATCTGGAATCAAAATGGATAAATGTTGACAATTCCATACCCGTAATTATAAACAGGGCGGTTCAAATAACTTAGAAGAGCTACCACAATGCAGTTTGAGAACCGCTGCTACCGTTGTTCAGTTTATCGCGTTTCGTCATGCGACGCGGTGGCCGAGTGGAACCCCGGCATGTACATCCTCGGGATCTTGATAAGCCGCGTGTTTAGCATGTAACGAAAACAGCTTTAATGAATGTTAACTAGCTCGCCGTGTGGCCGTATTTCAGAGGGGCTTAAGGATCGCTTGCGGTTGCTGATGTACGAGTTTGAGGATCTATGACCCAATCAGCCGGTGTTTATTTTTGATAAATACTGAGAAGTTAAATATAGATATTAAATCTGTTAATATGTTAAGAATTCCACAGTTGAAAATAGGATTAGTCAGCATAATAAAGTTTCAATTTGATATACATTGTTCCAAAATTCGTCTTAGAAATAAAATGTATACTCAAAATAAGTATTTTTTTTATTGCTTTGAATGGCGAGACGAGCATGCCGTTCGCCTGATGGTAAGCGATGCGACCACTCATGAACAGTAGCAAAACCAAACAAAACCTTGAATTACAAAGCAATGCTTGGCATTCCACTGCGCTCGCCATCCTGAGACATAAGATGTTAAGCCTCAATATGTCCAGTAGTTACTCTGGCTACAATATCCTTCAATCCGAAACACAACAGTGCATTTAAACTGCTGTTTGACGGGAGAAATAGACATTAAATTATGTCGTTAATTGTTTTTAATTGTACAAAGTTTCATTTTATTTCAATAGCGTTGCTAAATTTTTATTATTTTTTAAATACCATGATAAAATTTCGCTTGATAGCTGTCAGAAGTCGAATATTATAATTTAATATATGTATATATATATATATGGATAAGAACATGACATCATTACAATCACGTATTATATATATATATATATGTATATATATATATATATATAATATATATATATGTATATATATATATACCGGGTATCTCAAGACTGCTACCGAAAACGAAGCCGGGTGGTAGTTTTAGTGACTACAAACACAAAGCAACTAAAAATTTCGCAAAGAAACGCGACAGTTATTTTTTATGATTTTTTAAACATCGTCATTTTTTGGTGGTAAATCCCTAGTTTTAGCTAAAATGATAATTTAAACTCTTTTATACCTTAGATTATTTATAAATAAATGGGTATACACTGTTATTTTAGGAAAAAATGCATTTACCACCCAAATATGGTCAAAGGAAAAAAAAAACAAAAAAAAATTGTCGCTTTTTTTGCCACTTTTTCTGTTGCATTGTGTCTGAAGTCGCTTAAACTACCACCCGGCTTCGTTTTCGGTAGCAGTCTTGATATACCCTGTATATATATACACGTAATATAATAATGTATAAGTACATAATGTCAAATAAAAAAAAGTCTATAAATTATTTTAAGAATTTACCTCATAAACAAATAAGTATGAAGTCAAATAAAAACCCCAAAAAAGATTAATACCTTATTTTGTAGAGAAACTTTTTAAGCAAATAATGTAGCTATCATAGGTACAATACGGTGTGAGCAATATTACCCAGGTATTAGAGTCACGTGCTAGACCTGCACTGTACTTTTGCTTATCGTAAACCCCAAGTGTAGTAAACTGTGCAATAAAAACACATTTTATAAGGCCACGTCGATACTTGCACACGCAATGCTAGAACTTGAGACTGTTTATTTTGCTATTGATGGCTATTGCGGAGTAAATAGTGATACAAAAGTGAATAGATTCTGTCGATAGGGCTGGTTAAGTAACTATACACAACGTTTCCCTTTAAAATAATGGAAAATGTCGTATGTGATGATACACGCAAGTTAGTTTCTGGGCATCTCACCAGAAGAATTGATTACACTGAACAGACCAGAGCTTGTTGCTCTACAATATTTTTCTAAGTCGGATATTCTTCAAACACCCGATACGATATGGAACTATTAATAATTACACCTGCAAAATACCTACAATCTTATATATAAAAATGAATCGCAAAATGTGTTGGTAACCGCATAATTCAACAACGCCTGGACCAATTTGGCTGATTTTGGTCTTGAAATATTCGTGGAAGTCCTGGAAAGGTTTTAGGGGTGAGAAAAATAGGAAAATTTCTGAGGAAGATACTAAAAACCTTTTTTTTGGGTATCGTTTAAGCGTGATGCGTCCAGCCAATACAGGATGATCTTTGTTTATTTGACGGGAGACGTAAAAGACGGTCCAGCTTCAACTACCACCCAACGTAAAATGATCTATCTTTCCATTGTCTTTCATTGACGGCTGACGAAATAGAACAAAATTCAAAAAATGTGTACATCGTGTATATAATATTATCTAGATACGGCGTCTTGCGCATAATTTTGTTAAATGTAAATTAAAACGATGTCCACATCTACTAAAATCGCCCATTGTTTTTTGAGATTATTGCAACAGTTTTAAACAAAGTATACTCTATCGAAGCGTTTTGCCGGAGTATACCAAAATATATCTTATTATAATTTTTCGTTTTCATAAACGACATTGTTTTTTGAATTTATACTTTTAGATGCGCTGGGGGACATATTTAAATTTCGCATTAGTATTGTTTTCAGACTCAAGAATAAAAAAAATATTGGTACGTTGATGCCGTATCTAGACATTATAATGAAACGATATGCAGTTTTATATTTTTAAATATTTGTTCTATTACTTACGTCACCTGGTAAGGCAGTATGAAGGTTTTATTAATTTGTATATGGTAACGTAATAGACGCGACTGCCAACAAGTTAACGATGGTCACGGGTTCAAATCCCAGGGCACACCTCTGCTTTTTCGGATTAATTTCTACGTGAAATAAAATCCGCCAACTCGCACTAAGCAAGCAGGGTGGACTATAATATCTTCTTCTATAATATAAAAATGAATCACAAAAAGTGTTGGTAAGCGCATAACTCAACAACGCCTGGACCAATTTGGCCAATTCTTTTTTTAAATGGTTATTATTACTTTATTACTAACAAAAAGTAATGGCGTGCAATATTATTAGGAAAAACAGCATTTTGGTGCTGAAATAAGGGACGTAATATTGGATGGACAATAAAAAACGCTAAAGTTTTTAATGTCAAAATGTCATAAGGCAATCTTTATACGTACATGTATATGGAGAGACGGGATATAATAGAGTGGAAGGTACGGGAGAGGGCTGGGATAGCTGACAGATTTGATAGGACGAAATGTAAATGCACGTTATAAGACGGGATGGATAATAAAAGAGAAAGGACGGGACGGATCGGGAAGAGACTGAACAGACGGATGAGACGGGATTGAGCCAGACAGTAGGATAGCTATGTCAAGTTTAGGTATACAAGAGATTAATACGAAAAATAACATGTATTTGGTGTGGAGTGGAATCAAAAAATATATGCACCCTAGCGAAGCTGGGTCGGGCCGCTAGTCAGTTATAAAAATAACGCTCATTAAGTATATTTAATAATGTTTGTGCCGCAATTAATTGTTGCACGGGAAGCGGGTTGATTCAATTCCCTCTATAAAACGTTGAATACACACAGAAAGCGGCGTCGGCAATCTGCATAAGTCCTCTGCCGTCAACTAAGAGCTCGAAGACGCATTCTGCATTTTAGCAGTCGCCGCGAGCTGCAAAAAAATATTAAAAGAGAAATTTAATGCAAAATAGGCGACAAGCGGAGCACTGGCTACAATCAACATCTCATTAGCGGAGTCCTTAATTCTCGTGTCCCCGAGGACCTCCCTGATTTCTTCGATAAACCGTTTATTACAATTCCCTTTTTCTCTTCCCAGCGTTCTTGTCTCGCGAATATCACAGTTATCCGATCGGTGATTATGTTAAAAAATTGAACGAATTTAGATTGGATCCGATAGAAAGTAAATTGGACACTTGGAGGGAAAGTTTAACGAACCCGCGCTCCACAAGTTTCAAATTTCTTAGTTCATGAATCTTTTTTCAATACAATAACGTCTCGATCATATTACTTTTGTAATTTATTTAAACTTTTATCAGCGTCGTAAAAGAGGCTTTGGACAATGGAAGGAGTCGAGAGTATTGGAGTAAGGTTAGCCGTATATCATATAAAAGTGAATTACTGGAGGTATAAATAACGAAATATTTTTCGATGAACATCGTCACCCTTTATATCATTTTGCGGGAGTTTATGAGGGCTGGGAAGGACGGAACTGGCTCGACGCACGCCCACGGCGCCATTGTCACCTCACAAATTGATTTGTGAATTTCATATGGATAGTTTATCACATATTCTTCGCTTGTCGCCGGTGTGGCGTAATGCGGATATATCCTCGTCATTGAATACGAGTATTGTTTTCATTATTGCCATGTAATTCAAATTTAAATAAAATTTAAATCATTGTATGATAAAAGAGCACATTATGATAAGAAATAATTGCGTAATTTCTACTAAATTGCAATGATTGATAAGAATGTAGTATTGGTGATAAATTTTTATTTATGTGGGTAGTCGAATAATTACATTAATTAAGCAAAGACGAACACATAAGAATACAACTTATATTTGTGAGGGATTTTTTTGCGCCGCTTCTTCTTTAAGTATCATGTAAATTTTACTTAATAATTCAAAAGATCTTTTAAATAATATTTGGATAAAACAAATAATATTTTTTTATTCTGATTTTATTTTTAAAGACGTAGAGATTAATGAAAATATATTATAATTATGTGTATTGTATTGTGTTCATGTTCTTAATATAGCCCGGATCTTCAAATATTCTTTTACAATTACATTAAACATTCTGTGTTAATGATGCAATTTTATTATAAATATTATATGGCAGCAACATTCTTATGTCTCAGGATGGCGAGCGCAGTGGAATGTTTCTACTGTTTATGAGCGGTCGTATCGCTTACCATCAGGCGAACGGCTTGCTCGTCTCGCCATTCACTGCAATAAAAAAAAAATAAAGCAAGGAGCAGTTCCAGTTATTAGTTCTGCAAAAGCTTCAAATATTGTATCAAAGCAAACACAATGCAAAAATATATCATCGCTAAAGTGTTGGATCAACTCGGCTCTCGGGTCTTCGGCCGAGCTAACAGTAGGTTTGGCAACCGAGGTGTAAAGCTGTCCGTAGAACCTCTCGATCTCTCTTAATACCTCTGCCCTCGTCGATACCACGCGGCCTTCGTCCGTTTTCAGCCTAGACAACTGGCTTTGCCCAATAGACAAGTCTCTTGCAAACACTTTGGAGCCTCCGTTCCGCTCAATTGTCTCCTTAATGCTCACAGTATTGTGAGCACGGACATCGTGTCGCAAGGACTTCCAGATCCGTCTATTGAGCCGCTGATATGTTTCGGCGTCAACGGAAGACTGCAGCGTCAAAGATCGACGTTCGGCCATGAGGTCAAGAGTCTGGATCGAGAGTTTTTGTGGTCTATCTCTACGGCGAGGTCTAAAATACTTAGATCCCACCGTATGGACAGCTTCTACCAAACCGCTGTTTAGCTCGTCCACTGCAAGGTTTTCTCCTAGACAATCAAAGCGATTTGTCAGCTCGGTTGAAAGCTCTCGGGGTTTTGGATATGGGCGCGAGTAGGTCGGAGCGTAGACTTCATCAAGCGACGCCTTTCTAATTGGACGTTGATGTTCAATGTGCCCCTAACCATTCGGTGATCACTTCCGGTTTTCACCCTGTTGATCACAGAGACATCACTGAACATCCGTCTATTCGTCGTCAAGATGAAATCTATCTCATTTCTCGTAGAACCGTCAGGACTCAGCCAGGTCCATTTCCTGTGAGGCGGCTTCTGGAAAAAAGAGTTCATCGCGAAGAGTCCCTCTTTTTCCAGAAAGTCGGCCAGCCTCTGACCCCTGAGGTTCCGTTGCCCATGTCCAAATTGCCCCACTTTCAACTTTGCATCGCTTCTAACACGCGAATGTAACACATTGATATAAAACAATTACATACACACATAAACTCACGCATTTTTCCCAGAAAGGGAAGGCAGAGGTGCCAGGGCACCCACATTTCGCCTTGTATGTTATGTCCCACAATGTGATAGGTGGCGAGCGTATCGCCATATCGGGCACAAATTCCTGACTCTGGGCTGACAACGAATAGAAAAATCCAATATCACTTTGCCTAACCCAGGATTCGAACCCGAGACCTCAGCTTTGTAACCGTACCGTAGTACAACTACGCCACCGAGGCAGTCACAAAAACTATTATTTACGGATTTTATCATTTTATTTTCGTTTTAAAAATTAAATCAAATCCAGGGTAATCGAATCTTCTTATTTTTTTCTTCAAACCTACGGTGGGAGCTTTTCGCCCTCGCTAAGCATTGAAGTAAAAAGTTATCTTATTGTGAGTATTCTTTATCTCGAGAATATTTAGGCCATAGTCTGCTGACCTGAATTCATATTTAATTTGTTCAGAGTTTTGTAGTCTCGTTAAGCAAAGATCGTAGCAAGTCACATAAAGCAGGTATTTTACAGATCTTTCTTGAGCTATGTATAATGTATATTTATAGCGGACATCTTGTGGTTTAGTTTTTAAATTTTGTTACACCAAAGGTTAATTACTACAAAACTTAATATATTATACCATACTTTTAAAAGGGACAGAGGTACTAGGATGAATAACCCTAGTAAAGGTTCGCTTGCAAAGCAATGCTTGGCATTTCACAGCACTCGCCATCCTGAGACATAAGATATTAAGTCTCAATCTGTTCAGTAGTTACTCTGGATACAATTTCCTTCACACCTTCTTTGCGGTGGTACCTGCCCAGGCGGCGGCCCTCACATATGAGAGACCTACCACCAGCGGTGGTGGTTAAGAATGGAGTTCTGTGACTGAGAATTAAAGTTTTACTGATGATGAAAGAAAGAAAGAAGAATTTATTGTTGGACAGTAACACAGAAATACAAATAAAATAGATAACACAAGTGAGACACAAACACTAAAAATAATTATCACTGCGCCAACAATGGACCTCGCATTCAGCTAAATGCTTCGGTAATGCATAAGCAGAACCGCAGCGCTGATTTTCAATGCGAGGACCAAGTGACGTTCGGATGCTCAGTCATTAATCTGACTTGAATTAAAACGTTAAAAAATAATAATAATAATAATGTAATAATAATAATAACAATTGGGAAAAGTGACAAAATAACCAAATTAAAGAACACTAAAAACTTAAACAAAACACAAATATAAAATTAAATAGTACTCAATTTCAGGCATGTATGTGTGTATTATAAATGTACCCATGTAAATGTATATGCGTAGTTAGATATTATTTTCTATGCATGTAAGTAGCGCGAAGTTATCTGATATGCAATAAAATAAATAAATAAAATAAATAAATAATTCCAACACTTTGTGGGTATGTAGTGAGCCTCGCTCGATGACAATAATACTTAACGATAATGATTTATCCTGTATTGTTTTAGGTTAAAAGCCTTTAAATACTTATCTAACATAACAATAAATACAAAACCATACCAATCCTAGCCTCGTTAACACAGCTGTTATTCAACCCTCACAAACACGCGGAAAGAAAACTAACCAATCAAACGCCTACAAAATTATCCTGTTGTGAATAGTAGAAAGTTTGCATGCAGTCACGTACGTTTAACCTAATGACTCGGCCTGCTAATTGGCGACCGGGCTCCAACAGCAAATGTTTAAATTAAGTGTTTCACGGTTCCTTTCCGATGTTGCTTTTCTTTACACCGGACTTTAGGTGTTAAAGGGTTGAATTGTGGTTGGAACCGGTCCAAGTTTTTGTTTTAATGACGGTGCGTTGGTAATAGGTCTTCATTTGATGAGGGATGGAGTTGTTTTTGTTGTTATAATTATTGGGCACTTTGGCTTGGATGAAGTTGTTTTTGGGTGTGATGGGTAAAATGAACCATGACTAATATATATTGACTTATGGGTTTCTTCGAGGAATATAATTATCAGAGGTGATTTGCCCACTTAAAATAATTTTGGGAAGTCAAGTGAGTTGGTATGCCAGTAGCGACAAATTCTTTAGAAGGACAAAACACTTCCTAAAAATTATGTAACAACTACAAAACACAAAATGATATAAAAACCAGCATCAAATCCTTCATCACAAGAGATATCTGGTAAAATAAATCTAATTCTAAAATCATTCACAATTAAGAGTGCTTTGTCATCAATATTAATATATATTTAATTTTAATTAATCAATAAATTATCCTAATGAAATATTCTATTGATATTTAACCATACGCCCGTTGAAATAATTTCAACTTCCATTACAAAGCTCGAGAATTCAGTAAGGTGTTAAGAATGTTCCGCTAAACAAGGAGAGCGGAGTGGCTATCCATTTCACAGACCTTAAGTGCACCCGCGTAGTGCGGTGCAGCTGCACCAGCGTGATCCATTTCACTAGATACAGACCACGTGTTGATGCGAAACCTCTATAATATATTTAAAGATTTTTTAAATTAAATAGTACTGACTTAATTGTGGTCGGTCTCTCATTTGAGAGAGATCGCCAGGGTAGGTGCCACGGCAATGTCTATTTCTCCCGCCAAACAATAGTGTAAACACACTGATGTGTTCCAGTTTAAAAGATATTGTAGCCAGAGCAACTACTGGATATATTAAGACCTGACATCGCATGTCACGAGCGGTCGTATCGGTTACCATCGCGAAATGATATTCGCCTCGTTTGTCTCGCCATTCATTGCATTAAATTAATAGAGTTTTTGTTTATTTATTTTATATGTACATCTTAACTCATTTGATACTTATGATCGTGGGTTCGTAATTATTATTTATATAAGTAATTTTCAGTTTATAGGATGTATGCTTAGATAATGTGTGTGCGTTGTTGAATGTATTAAAAACAAAAAAAAAACAATCTTCCAGAAACAGGAAATCTGCACAAAAAATTAAACGTATTGAGGTCGAAACGTACTTATACGCACTACGCGACGGTGGTGGATTAAGTTAAAAACTTTCAAAATGTAGAGGAGATTCCTACTTTGTAAAACGACGTATTATGCGTACTAATATTTTTTCATTGATCTAATACTATTATTTACATCTTTTAACTTCCCGATGTTTCGATTACTTTCCAGCTTTCGTCAAATCCAAGATAAAATCCGTAAATAGTACATTTCAATGTGCCACATTCGCGTTAATCTAAGAAACCTAATATTTTGTCATAAATACAGCAGTATTAATTAGATAAGATTATTAAATATCCGGTTTTTAATTAATCCAGCAGCCAAAACACCAACGCATCTGAAGTATTAATTTCAAAACTCCAAACCTGTGGAAGGCGAACACCGTTGACGATTACAAACAGCGCAATGGAAATAAGGCGACAAAGCAACTTTCCGTTTGTGCTCTTAACTAAAACTCCGCGCGACTTACCGCCAAGTTAATTTGCGCTAAACAGTATAATCAATCGAAATTTCCGAACGAGTCATGAATAATTCGCAGAACAACAAGGCGGGACGGAAAGTTTTCCATCGCCGCCCCGTAATGAATATAGTATTATTTTGAAACCCCTATTCAATGGGTTCTAATTTGGAGTGACGCACGCAATTTGATGGGTGATTAAAGTTGTTATATGGAGATTTTGCGTGCGCCTGTTGGTTATTGGCAAATCTGTGGGTGTCTTTGATTTTGTACGTGATGCGAATGAAAGGAGGCTTCGTTTAATACGGCTCGAATTATAATCTTTACGTAACACGTTTGTAAGGTGAGGAAACGGTTGGATTAATAACACTGAAAATCAGGTCGATGGTATGTATGTAAATATGCATGTATGTATACACATTTATGTATGTATGTATCAGCCACTATATGCGTTATTTCAGGACACATATCTCCTCTACATCCGAGACTATGATTGAGAGTGGTTAGCCATATAGTCCACCATGCTGGTCTAGTGCAGTTTGGCGGTATGAGTAGAAACAAAATAATATGAGTATCAATATAGTGACAAAGGAGTCTTATATTTAGTGAAAATGATGAGACAACCAGATCTCGCGCCTGGTGGTAAGTATAACCATAAACAGGATGTAATAAAAGAAAAATTGCTATTTTTTGCTACAAAATTGTGTTTTGACATCTTAATATTCGAGACTAAACCTTAATCCACTCATTTTATTTCTAACACACACGAAAACTAAGATATTGGAAAGTCATAAATAAAACCTACAAACAGTTGTTTAAACACCGCACATAACTCTGCCAAGTTAAGAAGACGTACAAATGCGTCTGAATATAACTTGATACACTCGTAAAAATGTCGAAGGATATTGCTCCGAAAATATGACGGCTAATAAAATGAAAAGCAACGTAATTGTAACAATAGAGGCGTCTTCATGACCCAGTTCATCATAGCGCATCGTGTTACAACCTTACAATAGAACGTAGAGAATCAAAATTAATGAATGAAGCGGGAGTGAAAATGTGTTTTTTTTTTGCAATAATTAATTCGTAATTCACTCTCGATCGTACTCTTGATTGTAGAGGATGCCAATACCCCACAGTGGGACGTATATGATACAGTACACTATAGTTCTTTATATTCAGTCTATTATATGTTTGATTGTTGGTTCCGGATAAATGTATTTTATTTAATTTACTTTTACTGCCTTGTTTATTTCAATTTTAGATTTTGGTCTTTAAATATGCGCTTGCTGGCATAGCCCGCTTTGCTCATATAATATTTGTTCATTGTTTATGTCGGAGCCATTTAATACACTTTTGTAACACTGTCTTATGGTGAACACGGGAATGTTTGAAATGGAGTATTTTTATCATCGCCTGGTATTTTATCTTCGAAAAAATGCAAGCAAAATGATGATGAAAAAAGTTGTTATATTTACAGACCCATATAGCCTTAAACTGATCGCGACACAAAAATATATACCGGGTATATCAAGACTGCTACCGAAAACGAAGCTGAATCTATAGGTCTGCCAGAATCTCATGGCATAAAATTAAAAACAAACACAATTATTTTTATATGGCAATACCATCAGTCAACAGCTGTTTCAAAACTTGAGTTATGTCATTTGATGTGAATATTTTAAGATTTCTATCCTTTCTTAGCGAAAATGTACAAATTAGTTGTATAATCACAAGTGCGACACATTGATTACAAGGTTTATCGCCAGATCCGTGAATAATTTGGCCAAATTCAAACAAAATCGTCGATTTCAAAATCGACGTCGTTTTAACAAGTCGGAGTGAATAGTTTTGATACTTCATTTTTTTTTTGGTTAGTGTTAGATATGTGCATGTGTTTTATTGTATATACTTTGATATCATTTTTTGGAACTAAAGAATAATGCATTAAATACCTATTTACAGGAGTTTCCAGAGATTTTAGATAAGGAACGGTTTATTATTATTCCTTTATCTTCATCATCTTCATCAGAAGATGTACAGGAAGAGTATTTAGAAGTAAGGTCTGACTAAAGTGTTAATGAAATAAAGAAGACTGAAAATAAAATTATTCGTTTTTATTTTACAATCTTGCATCGTTCGTATAACATTTATCGAATCTAATAATTATTTAAATAAAACCGACTCATAATCAAACTACTTACAATTTGGAAATTGAAAGTTGTTTGATTAAGTGAGAACTAATAAAAAGAGAGAATTAAAACGAAACTGGTGGCTCGGCACCACCATTTTTATCTACGTTTTGAAAGTACCAGCGCTCCAGCGCTAATTTTATAAATACTCGTAAGGCACGTATGTATTTTATAATTTAAAACTGAAAAAAATCTTATTTGCCTATTTTAATTGGCTATTAATCTAAAAGTACAATTTTGAAGTAATTTTAATGTTTAAATAACCTATATATTTTTACTTAAAACATTATTTACTTTATTTACAAAGTTGTACTAAAAAATAATCAATTTGAAATAATAATTAATTACAATTATTGAAAGTATCAAAATATGTTCATCCAATTACCCCAGTATTGCAATGCGTAAATCCAAATTTCCCAAAATGCCATGAGATTCTGGTAGACTTATAGCACCCGTACTTTTAGTGATTTCAGACACAATGCAACTAAATTTTGTGCAAAAAATATGGCGATTTTTTTTTGTAATTTTTTTCTTTCGTCGTATTAGGGAGGTATTTCTTTTTTCTTAAATAATAGTGTACTCCCATTTATTTTTAAAGACGCTATGGTACGCAAGGCTTTAAATTATTATTTTAGCAAAAACTACTCAGAACAATGATTAACATAGAATGAGCGTGAAACATACTCATATTCTTATCCTGTTTTTTCCAATGGGCCAATATATGGGTGAGAATAAGACAAATAATATGTGCTAAGGACGGCTCATGTTCACTCATGAAACGTCAAATTGCTATGTTGGGTATGATTACGCGACCAAATTAAAAAGTGCAGTTATGGCAAATGTTACAAACGGCCAAAGCGCCGACACAATTTCTGTCTGTTCTGTATCAGCCCATATACGTCCTACTGCAGGGCACGGGTCTCCTCTACAATCGACTACCGATTGAGAGTGGTTAGGCCATATAGTCCACCACGCTGGCCTAGTGCGGGTTGGTGGACTTACATACCATAGAATTTTTATAAATCGCTATGGTATGCAGGTTTCCTCACGATGTTTTCCTTCACCGTTTTAGTGCGTGGTGATTGACTATCAATACACACACAACTTAGTTACGACACAATTTAGTTACGACATATTCAATAGTTATGTGCTGCACATTTTATCGATAATATAAATAATGTATATTTTAGTTTATTAACCATGTTACATAAATTGGCTTGTACTTTAAAATACCTACCCGGTAGTGTAGTGGTAAAAAGCGCTCGGCCACTGCGCGAAGGCTGTGGTCTAGGATACTCTTCATAATTTTCGATATCATCATGTCCATGGCTAAAAAAATATCTTTAGAGGCGTTGCGTAGTAGCAGAGTAACGCAATCACACATGTAATGTTTTTTTTACATTTACATGTGGAAGTTTCAACTGCTAATTCAAAATGGGTTTTCATGGGAGTTATCTTATATTTTTGATAGTTTCTTTTGTTATCTTAGTATTAATTGAGGACATCAGAGAACACCTTTTCAAAAAAAGTGGATCATCGTATTATATTTTTTGTTCTGTAGCTACAAAGATAAGATACAAGTTTTTAATAAATAAAAAATGGCTATGGATTTGAAGTAAATAATAATGATTCATGTCTGAATATCTACCACAGTGTCTACGAATTTACTATAAATAAAGTTCATGTATCGATATCGATAAACTATCAGAAGAGATCACAGCACAATTATTTCTTGTTATCAAAATTAGAGTGTACGTTGAAATGGCAATAGTGCTACTTCTATGTTACTCATTGTTCTGAGAATAACTACGAATTTGCCACTCAAACACGACGATATTTAAAAAAATTAATTAAAAAAGTTGTCGTGTTTCTTTGCGAAATTTTTAGTTGCATTGTGTTTGTAGTCATTGAAACAATCATTCAGCTTCGTTTTCAGTACTGTAACTGTATCAGCCCATATACGTCCGACTGCAGGGCACGGGCCTACTCTACAATCGAGAATACGATTGAGAGTGGTTAGGCCATATAGTCCACCACGCTGCCCTAGTGCGGGTTGGTACATCGTTTTCGGTAGCAGTCTTGATATACCCTATATTTACAACACAAACTAAAATTCAATACTGGACATAAATAAAAGCCACTAACACGTCTAAAATACATTGCAGTAAACACATCGATGCTTATTAAAGCCGATGAGAGCGGATTTCGAAACGGCTGCCCGCCGTCCGAAAGGCCTCGTCGCGCGTGCCTTTCGGAAATTAACACGATTTGACCGAAAATAGCTATCCACGGAATGTATACGCGGGCTATATTCGCAATTTTGGCATTTACCGAACCCTGATATTGCATGGAAAGTTAAAAGTTCCTTTCAGTATTTTCCTTTTTTTATTGCAGTGCAAGGCGAACATACCGTTCGCGTGTTAAGCGATACGACAGCTCATGGACAGTAGCAAAACAATTGAATTACAAACCAATGCTTGGTATTCCACTGAGCTCGCCATCCTGAGACACAAGATGTTGAGTCTCAATATGTCTGTACATAGTAAGTACTTACTTGTGTTACTCTGGCTACGAAGTCCTTCAAACCGAAACACAAAAGTGCATTTACACTGCTATTTGGTAGGAGAAATAGACATTGCGGTGGTATACCCAGTACCCGTGGATGGTATTCAGTACATTGAGAGCGAATTTTATATGTGTTGCAAGTCTGAGGTTTTGATGGTTTTGTAAGACTGTATTTCACTAAATGGATATACAAAACCATGTTTTACTGGTCGAGCGTGAATAAAATCCGGTAGCTCGTTTGTTAGAACGCTTTTTATGCAAGGGCCGATTTTTTTCTGCTTAATGGATTAGACCACATGCCACTGATGCAACTTAAATAAAATACCATGAACGTTTCTACTACTTTTTTATTAGCTATTCTTAATCATTATCTGAAGTGCGTGGTGGTCTGTTGGTAAATGGACCAGACACGGTTGTCAAAATGCTCACGGTGGTCGTGGGTTCAAATCCCAGGGCACAGCTCTGACTTTTCGGAGTCATGAGTGTATTGATAGTCCATCACCAGGCATCGGTGAAGGAAAACATCGTGAGGTAACCTTGTATACAGTGGCGATTGTAGTTGTATACTACATGGACCTTGTAGAGACTAGAAAAAACTTCCGTGCTTTCCGGCGTTTTTGCCATACCTATTACTGGAATCAAGTATAACAGTTTTTTTTTTTTTTTTTTTTTTTTTATAATGGCCTGGCATAGTGGCGGCATTGCACCTGATGGAAAGTGCCAGTGCCGCCCAGGCAGAGTATCCATTGGCATCGGACGGCAGTCCCATGCCAATGGACACAATTATGCCGGCCTGCTTAGGTGCCTCTTCACACCACGGCGGAAGGACCCAGGATTGTAGGAAGGAGGGAACACGTGCGCCGGCAAACAATTCCACAGCCCGACGGTGCGGCACAGAAACGAATTTGAGAACCGTTTGGTTCGCGCCGGGATGGTGTGGACCGTCAAGCTATGGCTTCGCAAGCCAGCACGCGTGGTTCTGGTTAGGAATGGAGAGGAGGGGAGTAAGTTGAACAATTCCTCAGAGCACTCACTGTGATACAGGCGGTAGAACACGCTTAGAGAGGCGACATCTCTCCGGAGTTGTAGCGACTCCAAGTTGCTCGTAACGTCTGCATCATTCACAATGCGGATGGCCCGCCGCTGCAATCCATCCAAGGCATCGAGCAGGTACTGGGCGGATCCATCCCAAAGGTGCGAGCAGTACTCCATACCCGGCCGGACCTGCGCTTTATATAAGCGGCAAAGCTGACCGGGCGTGAAAAACCGACGCACCCTGTTCAGGACTCCAACCCTGCGTGATGTGGCAGATATTACGCCCTCGATGTGATTCCTTGGATTGAGATCACAGCGGATATCCACACCAAGGATACACAGGTCATTCCGCACTGAGAGGGGAGTACCCTGAAGAATGGGGAGGGGAGAGAACGGGGATTTTTTGCACGTGAACGCACACACCTGGGTTTTCTTGGCATTGAACTCAACCATATTCCTGGAACCCCACGTAGAAATGAGATCCAAGGTCCGGTTGAGCTCAATGACAAGATCTTCGCGTCCCTTCACAGTTTCGACACGGCAACCTGGAGGCCCGCAGTGGTATCGCCCATGAACCGTGCTGTCATCTGCATAGCAATGAATGTTGCCAAGCGACAACATGTCATTGATATGCAGAATAAACAAGGTGGGCGACAGCACCGAGCCCTGAGGAACTCCGGCATTTACCGACATGAGCGCCGAAGCGTGTCCGTCTACGACTACACGTATTCTACGCCCATGCAGAAAGCCGGAAATCCACGAACACAGGTTGCCGGGTAGACCGTATGCCGGAAGCTTGGACAGAAGACCACGGTGCCAGACCCTATCAAACGCCTTGGCAATGTCGAGGCTCACAGCAAGAGCCCCGCCACGCCGGTCTATCGCCTCACCCCAGCGATGCAGGACAAACGCTAGAAGATCACCCGTCGATCGATTATGGCGGAATCCGTATTGTCGGTCACTGATCAACGAGTGATCCTCCAGGTAGCGGACCAATTGAGCGTTTATGATCCGCTCCATGACCTTACACATCACTGAGGTGATAGCGATAGGGCGGTAATTGGTAGGGTCCGACCGTTCACCCTTTTTGGGGATCGGTTGCACATTGGCCTCCCTCCAAGATTCCGGCACAACACCTGTGCGGTAGGACGCTCGGTAGAGGCGAGTCAGTGCTGGAGACAACTCGGCTGCACAAGCCCTTAAAACCACCGCTGGTATCCCATCCGGACCACTGGCTTTCCGCACATCGAGAGACCGTAACTCACGCCGCAAATCACACTGCCTGGTGCGAATATCTGCCATTGAGAAACCGCAATCAGGCAGTGTAGGCAGCGACTGAGAACCACGGCCTTCGAGGCGGGAATTAGCCGCAAAGAGATTTGCCAGCAAGGCAGCCTTCTCTTGCGGCTTGTGGGCCAGCGACCTTTCTGGGTACCTCAGCGGCGGCAACGCTGGACGGCAGAAGTTAGATTGGACGGCCCTGGCTAACCTCCAATAAGCACGACTGCTAGTTGGGAGATCGGCCAACGCACGCCCAATCCTGCTAACGCGCTGGGCATCCGCCCTAACGTAGGCCTTCTTGCAGGCCTTGGAGGCACGGTTATAGGCTTCTTTGAGGGAACTGATATTGGGATCCTTCATGGCGCGACCCCTGATCCAAGCGCGATACGCCGCCTTTTTGTCACCGACAGCATCGGCGCATGCACGATTGAACCAGGAGCGTCCACGGCCCTTACTGGCGATCTCAGAGGAAGGAATGTAATATTCCATTCCAAGTCTGATCTCGTCAGCAATAGCGTTGGCACTCGCTGAGGGATCTCACAGTTCACATAATAGGTCCCATTTAAATGTAATAATGATTTGATCCGTAGTGCTTTACAGCTGGCTTCTCCGGCTGTAAAAGTCTTTTTGCGAGGTTATTTACCTCTTCAGTTCAATGTTTTGTCACCCGCTTTGCACGGAGGGAAGTGGACAATAATTTATTTCCAACTCCTCCTATTAATTTAACTTTCTGATTAATTTCGTTGCGGGTTAAAGACAAGTTAGACATTCCCGGAGACTCGCCGAGCTTCAATGCTCGGTGTCATTACTTTGCGTGCCACTGTTGATCCTGGCTCACAGGATTTACAGTGGTGGGTGTGAGGGCGGGACAGTCTCCTATACAGTGGCGATTTTGCAACAATTTGTATTGTATATAAAGTCCGCCAACACGCCCTAGGCCAGCGTGATGGACTATATGGACTAATCACTCTCAATCCTGCTCTCGTTGTATTTCGGTAAGTCGCTGTTGTGTTTGGTAAACCATTGTAGCCAGTGTAAGTACTGGACATATTGCGACTTAACATCGTATGTCTCAGGATGGCGAGCGCAGTGGAATGACTGAGCAGCATTGCTTTGTAATTCATGGTGTTTCGTTTTGCTACTATCCATTCTATTTGGCGGGAGAAATAGAGACTGCGTTGGTACCAACCCTGACAACCGCTAGCATATGAGAGACCTACCACCAGTAATCAGTGTCACTTTACTAGTCATTCCTTCCTAGCATATCTGTTGAGTTAATTATACGTAGTAACTCGGCTTATATTTAGCGATGAGTAAACCATTTGATTTTCGACGAACTAGGATAATTTCCATTAATGTACGTAATGTTTTAGGCGGCTTACCATAACATCTTCAGTGTAGCGTCGAATTTGTTATGTAATGAGTTGTAATGTTACAATTTATGTAGTAAATATTATATTATTGTTGCTATATACAGGTAATCCACTCTGCTACCGAAAACGATTCTAGGTGGTAGTTTTAGTAGTAGGTAGTAGTTTTGACTCCTGAAACAATGCAATAAATTTTTTTGCATATATTTTTTTTCTATGGTCGTATTTGGGTGGTAAATAAATACAAAGTTTTTGTAAAATAAACATGTACTCCCTTTTATTTTGAAATACCCTATGGTACATAGGGGTTAAATATTATTTTAGGAGAAACTATGGATTTACCCAAACACGATGATATTTATAAATCATAAGAAAAATTGTCGCGTTACTTTGCGAAATTTTATGTCGAGTTCTGTAAGTTGTCATTAAAACTACCTGGCTTCGTTTTGGTTGCGGTTTTAATATACCCTATGTATATAGCAATATGAGTGATTATGTGTTTCGGCTCATCATTTTTACATCTATACAGTAGTAGCATTCAAGTAAAGATATGGCTATAGGCTCACCTCCTATCATATCGTGAAACGGAATCCATAAGGCGAAATGCAAGAGTCCTGGTAACATCTCTGCCTATTGAAATAAGACTATTATTTACGGATTTTATCGCGGATTTGGTTTAATTTTTACATTTTTTGAGGTCCCGACGTTTCGATTACTTAACAGCTTTCGTGGTCACGGGGCGGACTTATTTCAATGTGTAACATTCGCGTAAATCTAAGAAACCATCTCTGCCTATGTGAAAAAAGGAGTAAATTTATGTAACAATGTTTAATAACGTCATTTATTTTAAATATAAAAAAAAATAAAACATTATAGTCCTACCATCGTTAAACAGATAGAATTTAAACCCAACATTCCCATTAAAGAGCACCCTCTGCGTGCTCTTTTTAACCCTATTCTGTATAAATCACGCGCGGTGAGAATGCATTTTAAACTGTTCTATATTGAAATAACCCCGGCATCGCTTAGAAGGGTTAAAGAGACACGACGGGGACCAACTTAATAAGTGCATGCACATAATTTGACATAGTCGAGGTTCCAAGAGTGTATTCCTATACAAAAAACCCACGCAAACTCAGTATGCAAAGAGTTTTGCTTGGAATTAAATTTGCATGTGGCGACGTTAGAAGTGTGCCAAAAATGTCCGCACATTAAGGCAGGTGACCTATAGCCTGCTTTAGCGATTTGGATAGGGGCCAGGGAGTACCGTAAATCCTGTTTTCCACAAACAGACATTAGACACGGCTTTTAAAGTTAAATATGAACCGTGTGACACTGCGGGTCGACAATTATTTATTCAGGTAAAAATCTGGGATATTAATAGTTCAGAGGTTTTAGCAGATGTGTAATTTTTATATAAAAATATCCATATCCACGAGGTGGAGCGACGATATCCGAAAGATGACTTGTAGCGGTTGGAGACGATGGGCTGAAGATCGAGCCCAGTGGCGTGCCATAGCAGAGGTCGATGTTAAGCAGTAGACGCTGAATAGGCTGATGGTGATTATGATCATAAAATAAAAATATTTTCTGGTAATTTAGAGGTTAACAAGATCTTTTGAATGGTTTATTTTCATTATTTATTGATCAACTTAGAAGTAACTTGAACAACTCAGAAGGAGTAAGTTAAATATTAATTTGAACCACCACTTTGTAGTTTGTTACAGCTGTGGAGAGAAAACAGTCCAAGGGACTTCTATAGAAAAATAACTACGAGTATCTCAAGGCGACTATATCTATCATTATGTCTGGCAGGACCTGTGCTTATAATATATCCATGCCTCCGATAACAAAAAATAAAACTTAAACATATATCCTCATTATTTTTCTTCAAAAAGAAATGTACACTTCATTTAATATTTAGTTCATCGATAATTTAAATCGTACAAAATGCTCAATACTTACGCCTCCTACTTCATGTATTACCGATGTATTTTTAAAACGTTTAATCTTCGAGCAAAAACTTTCAGCTATTCGGAACCTTATTTAGCTTTCTGAATTATTTATCAATTCAATGTTCTAGTCTAAATAAATATTGTATTAAGAGATTTTAATTTGTAAGAAAAATGGTCCAAGCCCAAAAAGGCTATTTGTGTACGTATGATTTCTCATACGTACACAAATGAATTTATGATTATTTGATTTTGTGTATATATAAATAGATTCAGTCCAAATTACTTTCGATGTCTTTTTATGATTCTAATACCGTCATTTGATATTCTATCTAGGTGGGATATTTTTTTACTTCGCCTTTTGGCGGTATTAACACTAAATATTAATATTGAGGAGATTCAAATATATTGTTTACTGTCACAATAAGTCTAATATTCAACATAGCCCTAGTCCAAAATTTTCCTCATAGATCTTTTGAAAACTGCCAGCTTCCTGCGGTTTCTTGCTAACATAATTACATTGACTGTCTGCTAATTCAAACACATCAGTTTTTTCAAAGTTTCATGAACATCAAAATGTTCATGAAACTTTGAATTTAGAAATTCACATCTTTTAATTTACATTTAAAACTCGCGCAGCAACACTTAATAAAGGTAAATTAAAAAACTAAAAAGAAGATAAACTTGTGATTCAAAGCAACCAATCCGGAATAAACCGAAAAAAACGCTTCCCTACACACTTATATAGATTCAGTGTTACAAGTTTTAATGGCTTTGGCCATTGCTCCTATCCCACGCCCAAAATGTAGTTCCTGCAATAGTAAAGCGTAAATGCGCTCGTTTCGCCAACCTAAACGGTCAGTGGGAATAAATCGAAAGAACCATAAAACTTCACCGAATCGGCCAGAAATATCGCCAGTTATAACATCGTCGTTAAAACTGAAAGAAAAAATCGATTGAATTGATGACATCCTTGTTTAGAAATTGCAGGTTCCGTATGGCAAAAATTTATAATTTAGATTAATTGAGAATTTAGATCTTATTATTTAATATCCTAATTCTAAAGTAAATTTTAAATGACACCATGTAACATGTACCATGTTTATTATGACTAAAAACAAAATATATGGAATACTTTTTTTTTATAACGAATTAGATATTAATTTTGATTTATCGAATTTAATATCTTCTAATAGAAAGTTTCGCGGATATTTTTTCTTTTCTACTCAGTTTTAAAGCATCCATGGCTAAACTAAGCTTTCCCCCAAAGTATTTCCACGTGATTTTTCCCAGCAATATATAAGTAAGGTCGTATTAGATCTGTCAAGAGCTTTATCTTTAAACGTTGCTTCCAGCTTGGGAAAATAAACACATCTCCATTTCATTAGTTTTCTTTTTTTTCTTTTTGCCTTTGCTTTGTTCCTAATTATCAAGACTCATTTGTTCCGAGTCACTGTAGTTGAATTAGTCACATCTATATTTCCAGTGATCTGTTACAAAGAGGATTTTTTGCAAGTCAAATATTATTTAGTGATTTTATGGCGGATTTTGTTTAACTTTTGAATGTTTTAACTACCCAACGTATTACTTTACAGTCTTTATGGATTACTTTACAGCTATCGTGGTCACTGGCAAAGAATGTAAAAATTAAACCAAATACGCGATAAAATCCGTAAATAATAGTTTTATTTCAATGTCTAACAATCGCGTAAACTTAAGTAACCATTATTTTTTATTTCAATATGAGAGCTAACTTGGACCATTAGCATGTCAACTTTTTTCATTTTTTGTCTATACGATGTCCGCTGCTGAAAAAAATGACTTTTGAAAGAGGCCCGCAGCCAGTTATAATACTTTCAAAACCCTTTTACGACCACAAAATCAACACACAAAAACTGAAACTCAGAAAATATATGTGAAACACTAAACTAATTCACCCAGGATTCGAAACAGCGACAGACGCACAAAGTTAACTATGTAAATCATTCATCACAGTTTACACTTCCCCTTTGACGTCGAAATAAAAACCGCAGGTCATGCAAACGTTCCGAAAGGTCCGTCCGCACGCAACCCTAAAAACCAATGGGAGGGCGTTATCAAACCGAAAACTAATTCAAAGTTCTGTCATTGTTTGCCGAGAGCCGAGTGAAGGAATAAAAAGCATCTTGTCGCCAAACGATATCGAGTTTCTTAAAGCAATTAAGATAAAACCGTCGACAAAAGGCTGCGGGATGCGACGGGAGCCTTTGTTGGCATTGCTCTGGTAATTAACGGCTAACTTCTGTACTGCCCGCATGGCGAGGCTTTCACTTATGGCCTCGAGTTTTATGAACACCTCTTATTGAGTCACTTTTCATAAGATTATGAACTCCTTATCCGTCATTAGGTAAACACTTTTCTTACCAACATAATTTTTAATCCATTTTGTTCCATATTTCGACCTTATAAATGAAATAAATAAATAAATAATTATTTTATTGTATTTATGTATTTGCACTGCGTTAGTTCATATTACAGACGACAGATCTGCAATGGAGGACGGGAAGCTAACGATACAAGCCTTGCTAGACTTTAGTAATGTGTTCAACACTTTAAGCTACGATGTTCTGTTAAGTACTCTTCGCACTAATAACATAATATTATTATCTATAACATGTCATAGTTACCTGACCAGTCATCGGCAGTGTATACGCATGGAAAGGGCAATTTCGGCTCATTGTTATACTTTTGCTGGCGTTCCTAAGGGCAGCGCTTTTCTCGTTTACTCTTCGTATTTATTGATTCAATCTTCTAGGGACTTATCTCTCCCTATCACTCGTATGCACCTCTTATTGTATCGAGTGATATGGTGTGATAGCACCTGCTGATTATTTCATTTAGTAATGAAGTAGGACAGAAATTGCTGGTCCAAAATTAAAGGTCTCAATTTTTGCTTTCGTCCCGAAGAACTTACTACGATAGTCCTTCTTTATTGCTCTATTATGATAACAATCCGGAGATATCTCAGAACTAAAAGTTGAAAAAGAGACCATTATTTGGGTAAATACCGAGAACGGTGCAATAGAATAAGAACTTAGAAAAATATTTTTGTTCCATCATTTCAGAGAAGCACAGAGGAATAAAGTCTTCTAGTTACATCTATCAACCATATTTCCTTCCTAGCCTTACAAACACAACATTACAAATCCTAAAATTCACAGTTAACACCAAACCATTAGTAGTAGTGACGCCCTTTTTGTCCAAAAGCGACATTAGGCGAACAAACGAAATGCTTTGTGTGGGGCGGCCGAGGTGTAAATAGCTCATTATAACCCATGGCGGATTGGGAGCGGTACTTACATCGCCATTGATGTAATTGCTTAGCATTATTCACGTGCGCGCGCGACAAAATTATCCTTGTTTTGAGGTTAGAATGGGTGGGATATACGGCGATAGGTATGGTATAGGATAGTTGGATAACGTAGCTCGTTTAGGGATTGTTGTAATTGAAGTACTTGACTAGTGCATTCCACTGCAATCAATAGGGATATTGACTCAGTTTTTATTATCATTACATGGTATCAAATGAAGTCGCTTCCGATGTCTATGCACTTAGATCTTTTCTACTATTCAACGGATTTTAATGCAGTTTACACAAATAGATAGACTTATTCTAGAGGAAGGTTTATATGTATAATATACACCTAATTATTATAGTGTACAAAAGCAGATTTTTAATATGATGTCATAAACAGCATATTACAAAAATAACATCTATGTGGTGTGGGGTACAATCAAAAAATATATATACCCATATATATACCCAGGCAAAGCTGGTACGGGCCGCTAGTCATTTATATCGTAAGTTTACATTTAGTAAAACAGTAAAAAAAAAATTAAATCCATATAAGAAGAAACAAGTTAGAAATATTTCAAATTCCTATTATTAAATATATAATTCCTATTTAATATCCTGAATATTCCGTCCCACGATGTCAATGATGTGATAGGGATCAGCCTATCGCTACATCGGGCACTAATCTTGACTCCGAGCTGATAATGAATAGAAAAATCCCATATCACTTTTCCGACCAACGACTTGAATCCGGGTCCTCAGCTTTGTAATCGTACCGCAGTGCAACTACGCCATCGAGGCAATACTGTTCAAAATCAAACATTCGTATAGTTACTATACAAGTAAGTAATTGGTTTACTAATCATATACCTACATCTTATAATTGTGCCCTTAGTTTTAATAGTCGTGAGCATCAAAATTCCACTTAAATAGAAATTAAATATTTTTATATAAATGATTATCTTTGTTCTCAGGTCTGTGACCTTTGGTAGCATAACTATTTCATTGACAGCCACCGTGGCGCAGGCGGTTAGACGCTGCCTGTGAAACGAGAGGCCGCGGGTTCGATCCCCGCACCGAGAGAAAAGTTTGTGCGGCCCACAAATATTTCTTCCGGGTCTGGGTGTTTGTGAGACCGAAAAGTCTCTCGTAGTTCCTGATACCCACGACACACTCGATCTTAATGTGGGGTCAGGACTATGTATGTGACTGTTGGGTGTTATTTATTTATTTATTTATTTATAACTAGTTAGTTATGTAAAGTTTTACATATTCTGCTACAAGTTTTTTTTTTTCTACAATTAACATTATTTATCAAGCATGAACAACAACGAATGGATACCGTGTATTTTTTATTATAATAAACATTTCTAACATTATTTTTAATGACAGTAACCAGTACATAATGTCAAAATTTTCGCGGTCTGTAACATTTCGCATACATTCCGTAGAATATTTCGGAGTTTTTACTAAACAAGCTCTAATTTAATTCTATACATGTATCCATTATAAATGACGCCATTAAAATATAATATTCCCTCATTCTTAGTGCAAGCACCAGAATTATACGGTCCAACGTTGATGAGCCCGCAAATTATATCGTTGGCACCAAATCTACGCTCATTTTTCATAGCTTTAACTTGTCTGCAGGTTGTATATTCTTACTTTGTTTTTTGTACGCACTTAGGATTACGGGCGCGGAGAGAATGGAATATAAATGTACATAACTTTTTATTTACACGAGCATATTTCGAGTATTAATCACGCTGACGTGTGCTAGTTTGGATATTTTTTGTAATCTGTTGGGAAATTTAGGGTTTGAATAGATTTTATTTATCATACTTGTAAGTATATAACTGGTGTCATAAATCTGCCAAGGCTTAACTTTTAGGTCTGGACGCAGACTTTATCAAGAGCCTTCAATTGGCACCTGGATTATTTTTCTGTTGTCACAGCTGCCCTTTGCAAGCCACTTAATATAATATGTGTAGTAAATGATATTTTTACTTTGTTGGTTATAGGTTTCTCCTAGATTAAAATGGGTATCACTGGGTATTTCGTATGCGGTATTTGGAATTCTACCTGTATTGCTTATGCCTTCAATTCGACCAACAAGTATGGGCTCCACCATATTACGACAGCAGAATCAATAAATTGTGCTATGAACTTCTAGGTATGCTGTTCAAAGAATAAGGTTTCTACAACCATATTTTGTTACAGCAAAATATCTAAAGAATTAAGATTCATAACTAAAGCAAAAAAAGGAATTGGTTTATACATTATACGATATCATTTTAACGTTATAATGATAAAACGATTCGTTCTTTGTTGTACAAATCTCTCTGAAATATAAAATAGTCTATATATTTTTACCACAGCGCTCTATCTCATAATTGTAATGTAAAACAAGAACGAGCATAAGCGGAGGAAATTTTAGAATATTATATTTGGTGTAAGTTATAGGAAAAGGTAGTTAGTAATAGAAAAAAGAATTATCGGGTTTTAGGACACTTTTAGAAATATTTGTTTCATAAAGAAGCTATGGTACGAAAACATTATTCATAGTTCTTAGTGCCTACACAACAATCTTACTTTAAAGTCTATAGTATATGTTTACTCGTATATGACTGTTTGGTATTCATTTGCAACAAAATTTGACTCTTCCACGGTGACAGTAAAATAAAAATGTGTAATCGACGAAATGGCGTCTACGTCTCGTATTATTACAGACTCTTGTTTATAATAAAGGCTTACCTGAATTACAAAGTAAATTATAAAACGAAATATTAAACGTAAAATAAGATATAACATTTGAAGGTCTAATTAATGATTCAGGAGAATTAAAACGGGCCAGTTGTCATAATGGATAAGAAAACGCTTACTCGACGCAGGTGTCCCTTTGGGGTTACCAGGCAATAGATATTACTTCATAAATCTAAAAGGTTGTTTATGAGAGAAACGGAGCCCGGGCTCCACGATCATAAACAAATCAGATGTAAAGCTGAATGAAATTGGAACTAGAATAGGCTGGATATTAAAGTTGCTAGAATTACTAATATTAGATGTCTAAATTTAAGGTGAAGAGACAATTTTATCGTAGTAGTGAAAATGAATGATGATGGAGAATTCAGATTTGTTGAAGGGAAATGCTTCCAGAACATTGCTCAGGAAATCTTTGAAGGGACCCGTATCATAACATTACTGGGCAGTAGTAATGGGACTTATTGCTATTTCAAACTAATATCACCACCGTGTTATTTTTAAAGCCTTAGCATGCTCTATATTTCTGCTATTGCTAATTGCCCCCACAGGATTTGTAAACAAAAAACTGACCATATATTATTATAACCATTTTCTACATCTTAAATTACACACACAAAATTGCCGTTCAGTGTTATCTTTAAATGGGTTCGTAAAAAAAATCACTCCTTCATAAATTACACGAGATCGTATAAAAAATTACCCGATTGGCTTTGTAAGTCACAAACGCAAATAACATAACTTAGCTTATTGATATAACTTGTAAAATGTTATTATCAACTTCACTTGCTATTTGTGATTGCTATTGCTTTTGATTCCAAGATTATTGGGCAGCTAATGATGATTACGGCGATAAATACGATTTTAATAAATTCATTGTAATGAAGACAGTAAAAGCCTTTATACGCCGAATTACTATAATTAAAAGAGATAAACATCATTTGTTTCGTTTTAGTTGGGGTTTTTGTAAAACATTAATCAGATTTAATATAATTTAAATTGAATCAAATTCATCGTCAATTTGATGAATTTTAAATTAATTTGAACGTTTTTAAAAGAATTCATTTGATATTTAAAATGCATTGCTGGTAATATTTTCATATGTAGTATTTACTTTGGTTACTTCAAAAGTAGTTAAATGTTTCATGTAAAAACATAAGGATTAATCATAATATCAATTATACCTACGCTAGTAGTATTCTTTAAAGAGACATATTTTGTCTGTTATCAGGACTGTATGAATTGCTAGAAATTTAGCTTCCATCCTGAAGATATGACACGAACATAATTGGATTACCGAAAACATTTTTATCGAAGCAAGAATGTCAATGGCGACTACACAAGATAATCTGCCTAAGAAACAGATTGAAGGCATTAACGCGGCTCGAACTCGATTTTGTAGAGACACAGATAAGTCAAGCCGAAGTTATCAGCGATGGCCAAATCACTTAAGTTTATAACTTGTACTGTACAGTAAACAGGTTCATCAATCAAGTCGTTGGCATCATCATGAATAATACCTATCTTGTAGAAAACTTCTACAAAAGATTTATTTTGCTCGCGAACTGTGCTCTGAAATATAAAGAGATTGATTGATTTGAAATAAATATGAATAAGCATTGAAGTTGGTGAAAATTTGAAATAATAAAAATGAACTTATAATACACAGCGTCAGGAGCGGTAGTCAAGTTTTTGACGTGATTTATGTACATGGAAGCAAGAGTTCTGCTGTACTGTATCAAGAAACTGAAATATAAATGTGTTTAGATTCTGCATGCATCGCGGATTTGTCTTACATTTTTGTAATCTTGTGGATTTTGTTATGGAAGACATGAGTGCGAGTATCAGTTTAGAATTTGATATAGCGAGATCAAATAGGATAGGACACGCTATTCTGTATCTTTCCTTACCTGTTTGTATTTCATCTATCAACTTTATAGATCGGTACAGAATCTACAATTCCCTAGATAATGTAAGTGTTTATCAGCGATCGTAATTTTTCACCAGATGAGTTGCTTGTTATTCGGATATTATACAGCCATAGTTCATTATTCATTTACGTTATTACTGATTTTATGGCGGAATTATTTTATATATATTTTTACTTCTCTGCGTTTCGATTCGATTACTTAACGGCTTTTGTGGTCACGGGGCGGACTGAGATATTTGTCATCCATTCAGTAACGGTTATTGTTTAACTACCCTAAATTTACGATTATTAAATTATAATTTTTTTGTAAGTTTTGCAATTCGACCTGCAATCTTTCCGTCTATTATTTCAACATCCGTTTTTTTGTGCCATTAATTGCTCTGACTAAATCCGCCAGAAAGAATTACAATACCGAACCGAAGCAATCGCAAATCGTGAATCCCGACGAGAAATTCAAAGCGGAAATACCGTTTCTCGCATGAAAAATCAAAAAATATGCCCTAGAAAGGTCGCGGGGAGTAAATAATAATTTCTGTAACCACGACAAAGACATAAAATGAAAGAATGGAATTCTTAATGTTCGCCGTGCGCCGTGGAAAAAGCCAATTTAAAGTTATGACGGTGTTTACCGAAACTCTTTTTTTCTTTCAGATATCACTTCGTCGAATATAATTAACTGCTACAGAGTTTCGAAGTCCGTTTCGCCGAGGCTTACGTAAGCTTGTTGGGCGGTAATTTAATACAGTTGCATTGTTTTTAGAATAAAATTGTGTATTCGACTATAATTTGGTTGATGTGATGTGAATGTTTTGTCGATGTTTTTGAATTTCCGTTTTTCGTTTTTAATGGTTTGTTGAATCGGTGGAAATATGACCAAGGATGTGTGTCTACGTCAGTATTTTGCTCTATTTGTTACTAATTACGAGGGTCAATTTTAAATAATGATTCAAGTAAATTTTATTTTTCAACTCAGCTTGATATTTATGTGCACTACAAATGGATGTTTAAGCTTACACAAATTTAAATATTGTGAGACGAATTCTATACACACAAAACATAATATAATCAATGTCTTTAAATAAAATAAAAATAGAACTATGAAAATAAATATATGAATAGATCTTCATACCGGAAATATCAATTCCAACTTACTTATATAATTTCAAAATATAAACGAAACTCAAACAAAATATCTTACATTAAAATACTAAAGAACATTTAAGTAGACCGAAATAAGAATGCAGCCCCTAATTAAAATCCTTGACATTCCGCCTACTTCAACAAGAAGTTGCGTAACGTGAAATTTTATGCAAGTGAGCTTACATAGGTAAAATTCAATTTCAAATGTGTCTAATAAAGTTGAACTCGCTACTGAGGGACGTTAGCGGATAGAGCCAAGTTTTAAGTAGGCTACCTAATTACAAAAGTTTCGCCGGCCGTCAGCAAAGTATTGAAAAATGAACAGTTGATATTCGATCTTTGCTTAATAACAAAGTAATTTTAAATTCCCATCGTTTGCCGTCGGCTCCGGAGATTAAAAATAAAAGATGCGGGTGTAGGTTTCAAACTATAGTTAAGATAAGCCAAGTTAAAGTGTTGCGGCCACGAGGCTACTTTATGGAAAGTTAAATGAAAGTTTTCTTTGAAAAACAAAACTTATGCTAGTTTGTGTGCGAGTCATGAATGAGCAAGCGAATGCAACAGCATGCAAATAGCTTTTTGAATTAATGCATCGTGCGCGCAACTTCGCTTCGCTGGATCTTCTGATAATATTTAGGGACGGTTTAGATTATAAACTAACAATAACTTATTATGGCTGCGCTGTGGTCAGTTTTCACTTTGCCGTGAGTTGATAGACTTAGCCGGGGGAACTACTGTTTCACAGAATATGAGATAAGTTTTGGGTTTTGTTTAGGCAGTAACGCTTTGTTGTATTTTAAAATGACGCACTTGACGTAGATGAAAGGTTTAGGGAATGTGATTTGGGATGCATTGTTCGCAATTATAATATACTTAGGTATATATTATATCATTTTTTTTTACAATATGTCTTAATAATAGGAAGTTTGCTAATAATGGGATAGGAAGATAAGAATATTTTAAAATATGACATAAATATTAAACGCCCAAATGCTAATATATAGCTTCATCACGACAATTTGCAGTGACATTTATAATGTTTATGAATGATTAGATAAATAGGTAACAATGCCGATGAAATTTAATTCAATTGAAATTAAATCAGCGCTATAATTAGATGTGTCTTATTTTGAAATGTTAATGGTGTTGTAAGAAAATTTACGTCTAATTTAAGCTATACTAGAATATCTACATTGCGACCAAAAACGAAGCTAGATGGTAGTTTTATTGACTTCAGACAGTATGGAACTAAAATTGTGCAAAAAATGCGAAGTTATTTTTAGTATTTTTTCCTACTGTCGTGATCATATTTAGAATGTCGTATCTGGGTGGTAAATTCATAGCTTTCCTAAAGCATATAACTCAAAATTCAGCAACGAAAATGTACCTACTTTATTATTTGTTTATTTTATTTTATTTATCTCATTTACAAAATAATCACATTTAACATATTACAATAATTACGAGTTCCGCAGCCAGAGGTCGCAAAAAAAACAAAATTATTTTAAGACTTTAATAAAATTAGAAATTACATATTATTATTAATTACTTAATTAATTACAAATTAAAAGTGTCTTGATTCGACCGATGTCTGTGTCAGAATCCCGATGCTTACACGAGGCCGGTTTTTGGTGCGCGTTGATTGACGTCAATGGTGGTCACGTTAAGCTGACGGTGCAACCCGTGCAAGCCGCTTGTTGTTTTGAGGAAATGCGTGCATTGCAGTTTACTTGGTTTAGCCTTACGTAACACAATAGTAAGCATTGAAAAAAACTCAAAGATTTGTCAACAATACTATGATCTGAATCCGTCATCGAAAATGGAAGAACGACAAGAGCTAGGTAAGCATAGATTATGTTTAAATAATAATAATAACTAGTGGTCGCCTAGTGGTCGAAATTCGACCAAATCAAGAAGAGAAAAAGTTTTTACCTGTATAATGATGTTGTTATTCTGATAATTCGTGCACATTTAAATGTACGTATCTCTCAAAATCACTTATTTATCCTGAAGTATATGCAATTACTGAAATCGTAAACTACAATAATTGCTTTGAACCAGCAATAGCAAATTATATTTTTTTTGTACCTGAATGTTGTTATTGCAGATTGCTGCTACAGAACTTTCTTTATGCATATAATGATAGCCCGTATCCATTTCAATGTATCTTACTGCTACACAATTAGTATAAGCGCTCAGTATTTCACGTAGTATTCGTCAAATAAAACTTTTCTGTTTGACATTGAATAAAATTGAAAAGTATCAGAAAAAAGATTGAGCTGTCACTCTAAAACGGCAAATTATGGATTGGGATTGCTTATTGGCAGCGGCTGTTAATGTACATTATTATCGAAAAATATTAGCGTTCTGCACTTCTCCTACATATAAACTATAAGTGTGCCAAATTTTATGCTCCTGCGTCCGCGCAATTTTCGTAAAAAGGGGTCCAAAGTTTTTGCATCACGTATTAATATATAGATTATGAGAAACAAAAAACAACAATAAAAACAAAAGGTTAATGCTATAACTTCTTCATTAAGAGACATATTACGCCCGAATACTGGAACGCCATTCAAATAATAAGTTGCTCTTAACAACGCACGGCCGACTCAGCCAGTTCATTTAATCGTGATCAACGTAATTAAGCGCCATTTATATTTAAGTTGCGTTCCAGTATTTGGGCGTTAGTCTGACTAATATTTCTCTATGGAATAGCAGGCTACCATTTCTGGCTATCGTATGGTTTTGATGGCTTAAATTTACCTCCACCTATGACGATCCTTGTCTTTATTTTGGCCTCTTTAGTTTATTTACAATTCTACCACCGGACAGCATATAAATTCATGTGAATAATAGTAAAAGATGTCAGCAGACCCCCTCTTAATGACACCACATTATGCGTCTAAATGTAAATTACTATACAGATAAAATCGCAAACTGATTAACATGATAAAACTCAAATGCCATTCTATCAACTGGCAAATGCGTTTTTACTTGTTCTGTTCTTTCAATAACGCCAAACAAGTTCGCCGACACGTGATAACGTCGTTTTCACGGAAACAGACAAAGGGGAGGGAAAAAAGAACCGAGTCACGTACACAGTGCACGGAAAGCAGCAGCCTAAAAAAGTTTTATTGATTGATTAATGTTCTCGTTTTGTTTAAATAAAATATTGAATATTGTTTTAATTTTCCAGAATTAGACAGCCTCCGTGGCGCAGTTGGTTAGAAGCCCCCTGTGAAACGAGAGGCCGCGGGTTCGATCCCCGCACCGAGAGAAATGTTTGTGCGGCCCACAAATATTTCTTCCGGGTCTGGATGTTTGTGAGACCGAAAAGTCTCTCGTAGTTCCTGACACCCACGACACAAGACTCGATCTTAGTGTGGGGTCAGGACTATGTATGTGACTGTTGGGTGTTATTTATTATTTATAATTTTATGTTGACAATCACTCTTAATTTTCGAAACGGACAGCCTCCGTGGAACAGCTGGTTAGACGCCGCCTGTGAAATGTTAGGCTGCGGGTTCGATTCCCGCTCCGAGACACATATTTGTGTGTTCGACAGGTATTTGTTTCGGGTCTGGGGGATAACGAGACCAAATCTCTCGTAGTTCCTGATATACACGACACAAGAATCGATCTTAGTGTGGAGTCACGACTATGTATGTGAGTATATTTGTTTATTCAATAAACAATTCTTAATAATCTTTAAGCTAGTGATGGCGACTACTAAAATGCTTTCCTAAATATTATAACCTAGGCTCAACTTCAATTATCTCCTAATATTAAAATGCCGACAGGATTTTGTGTCCATTGATCGGCCATATAAATATAAGTTCATTAATTAAACTCATTTGCAAAAAAAACGGGCACCTAAGCAATGAACCATTTCAAATGTTACTATTGGTTTGTTTGATAATTATAGGTAGTTTTGCTTTCACAATTTTGTAAATTAATAAGCAAATAATCGTTTTCGTCAGTATTATCATACAATTTTGATAACATTTATGGGTTTTAATGCTAAAGTTCACTAGTAGTGTATGCTCGCTAATAGTGCATATGCTCGTGAAGTAAAAGTTAACAAAGATTTTTGTTTGTTTTTTCTTTAATAAAGTAAAAGCAGATAAATGTTTAGTATTGAGTGTGACCCCTCTAGCTGAAATCACAGCTTGAATTCGTCTGGGTATGCTAGCGAGGATATACCGGATACTTGCTTGCGGAATACGTTCCCACTCCGCGGTAATCACATTCTTCAGCTCTCTGATGGTCTGCGGAGCCGGTTGTACTGATCTCACGCGTCGTTTCGGAACGTCCCAGATATGCTCTATAGGATTGAGGTTGGGACTTCGAGCTGGCCAATCCAAACGACGAATGCCGACCTCTTGTACATACGCTTCCACATCGCCAGACCGGTGGGCGTGAGCGTTGTCGTCCATAAAAATTGAGTCTTCGCCTAAAGCGGCCAATGCGGGTTGTGCATGAGGAATTAGAACTTCCATTATGTATCGATGTCGAGTCAGTGAGCCGTTTTCAATGAAGACTAACTCTGTACGATCCATTGAATTTATTCCTGCCCAAAACATAACAGAGCCCCCACCAAAAGTTGTGATTTCTTCAAAATAAGCCTCTGCAAAGCGTTCTCCTCGTCTTCGTAGCACTCGCCGACGTCGATCTTCACCGAACAGAGATATCCTGGCTCCATCGGAGAACAATACCCTATTCCAGTCTTCTTGAGTCCATGACTCACAATTTCGAGCAAACCTAAGCCTGGCAACTCTGTGCTCACGGAGTAACTTAGGGCCGCGGGCCGGGCGATGACTGCGTATATTGGCTGCGAGAAGCCTCCTCCTGACCGCCCATAGACTAATATGCACATTTCTTACTTCTTCGAGGTTGTTCTTAAGGTCCACATACGAAGACTTGCGATTTCTCAATGCGCGACTCACAAGAAAACGATCATCCCGTGGTTGGGTACATGGTTTTCTTCCAGAACCAGGCTCAATCCTATAGAGCATGTCTAGGACTTTCTGAAACGACGCCAATATACGCAGTCATTGCCCGGCCCGCGGCCCTAAGTTACTCCGTGAGCACAGAGTTGCCAAGCTTAGGTTTGCTCGAAATTGTGAGTCATGGACTCAAGAAGACTGGAATAGGGTATTGTTCTCCGATGAAGCCAGGATATCTCTGTTCGGTGAAGATCGACGTCGGCGAGTGCTACGAAGACGAGGAGAACGCTTTGCAGAGGCTTGTTTTGAAGAAATCACAACTTTTGGTGGGGGCTCTGTTATGTTTTGGGCAGGAATAAATTCAATGGATCGTACAGAGTTAGTCTTCATTGAAAACGGCTCACTGACTCGACATCGATACATAATGGAAGTTCTAATTCCTCATGCACAACCCGCATTGGCCGCTTTAGGCGAAGACTCAATTTTTATGGACGACAACGCTCACGCCCACCGGTCTGGCGATGTGGAAGCGTATGTACAAGAGGTCGGCATTCGTCGTTTGGATTGGCCAGCTCGAAGTCCCAACCTCAATCCTATAGAGCATATCTGGGACGTTCCGAAACGACGCGTGAGATCAGTACAACCGGCTCCGCAGACCATCAGAGAGCTGAAGAATGTGATTACCGCGGAGTGGGAACGTATTCCGCAAGCAAGTATCCGGTATATCCTCGCTAGCATACCCAGACGAGTTCAAGCTGTGATTTCAGCTAGAGGGGTCACACTCAATACTAAACATTTATCTGCTTTTACTTTATTAAAGAAAAAACAAACAAAAATCTTTGTTAACTTTTACTTCACAAGCATATGCACTACTAGCGAGCATACACTACTAGTGAACTTTAGCATTAAAACCCATAAATTTTATCAAAATTTTATGATAATACTGACGAAAACGATTATTTGCTTATTAATTTACAAAATTGTGAAAGCAAAACTACCTATAATTTTCAAACAAACCAATAGTAACATTTGAAATAGTTCATTGCTTAGGTGCCCGTTTTTTTTGCAAATGAGTTTATTTTACATTCATTAATTTGTCGTATTTTCATTAGCTAGAGGGAACATAATTTTGACTATCATGTTCTATTCAGCGAGTGTGTATGGAATCTGTTCCAACTAAAATAATTCCGTGCAAAAGTTTTATTTAAATTTTATGTCCCGTTTTCGCTTTGATGTTTTGTACGTTAACGTGGACATTAAAATCTCATGTACATAGTTTACTGGTAAACTCGTTGTCACTGGCTTCGTGCACAGTTTTAGTAACAATGCTTTTTTGTTTTTATTCTGAATTATAGTTTTGTTGAAGTTGTGTATTTGAAAATATAAGTAGGTATTCATATTGTAATGTTGGGGGTCTTCGAGTTCAAATAAATAAGACGTGTGTACGTTTGAAAGTATCGTTTATTACTAAAACTTAATATCCACTACTACTACTACATACATATTATATTTATATAATGTGCTGAGTAGGCGTCACACACACAATAGTACTACGTTAATATGAAATACACTTCAACTCCACTGGGCGAGAGAAAAAAAAACTTTTTTTTTTTTAAACATACAATTTCTTTTCAGTTTATTATTTTATTCTAAATTATCTCTATGTTTAATATAATATTATTTAATATAACTGCTTAAAATGTAGACTTTCTTAATACATAACAACTTATTGGTAATAAGGCCTAGTTCTATTTTTATGTACTAATTCGGTTTTATTATTTTTATTTATCCTAATATTACATCCTAAATCTTCAATAACTATATAAGGACCTTCATAAAGTGAATCTAATTTACGTCCTGTTTCGTTTTTTAATAATATCAAGTCATTTTTCTCATATATAATTGAATTTACAGTTTTATCATATCGTTCTTTTCGTTTTTGTTTGTTACGTATTAACATTTCCTTTGCATCGGCACGAGCAAGCTGTAATCTATATTTTAGTTGCAATGGGTAACTGTCATTATTATAAAGTGGTTCTACAGTATCACATAAACTATTTGGAATTTGGCAGAGTTTCCCAAATACAAGCTCATATGGCGTATAATTTGTTTCGGAATGGACTGTATTATTAAAACCAAAACACCAAAACGGTAACCAATAACTCCATGTATCCGAATGATTCTCACATTGGATCCTTAAAAATGCACTCAAGGATTTGTGAGCATTTTCAAGGGCTCCAATTGACTGGTGATGATATGCTGTTGAGGATAACTTTTCTATGTTAAGAATTTTACAAACCTGTGCCATCGTAGTGGAGATAAACTCTGTCCCTCTATCTGTCGCTTTTCTCCTCGGAATGCCGAACCTTAAAATAAACTCTTTGACAAAAGTATCTGCAATGGATTCCGTCTCTTTATTTTTCAAACACAAAGCTTGAACAAACTTTGTTAATTCGCACTGGATAGTCAGTATATAACAATATCCATTCACATCCCTATCTAAAGGACCAACTACATCCAGATAAACCTTCTCAAATGCTGAAGAAGCTGTTGTAGTTATTTCCATCGGCTCTTTAACATAACGCCAATATTTCGATCGTTGACATTTTGTACATTTTTTAACAAATTGTTGGACGTCCTTATCAATATTTGGCCAATAATATCGTCGTTTAATGGTATTTATCATTCTGCGAATTCCAGCATGACCACTGGAAGGCAGTAAATGAAAATCATTCATAATAATAGTCTTTTCATAATCATCAGTAATTCTTTTCACACCTCTTAAAACACAAATTCGTGGTCCGGACCAATTTGTAATCGTTGCTATCTCATCACAAACATTTTTAAGAAATTCTATGTTATCTTTATTTTTAATTATACAAATTTCATCGACACCTATTTTTTCACAAAATTTACTCAATTTCTGCACAAATTCGGCTCGCGAGAAATGCGCCTGGAAATCGAGATTAATATATAATGTCTTTTTAGTCGATACGAATGCAAAACATTCATATTCTCTAGAGATTATGTTATCAGTTCTTAACATATTTAATTTTCTTCCTTCTATTAAACACATTTCAATCGATTCTCTAGGCTTTCTTAATATATCTACAACTCTCGGGTGATCAATCCAATTGTCTATAGATTTATTAAGATCACATTCATTCATCTCTCTTTCATTGCCTTGCTCATTCACTCTTTTTCTTTGCGCTCTGGTCATCACAGCTACTACTTGGTCATTCATACTTTTTAATTCGTCTAATGTTATACATATCCTAGATAAAGCATCTGCTACACTATTTTCTTTTCCTTTAACATAGATAATTTTAAAATCGTATTCCTCCAGAATTAAACGAAACTTTAGAAGTCTACTGGATGGATCTCTCATTCCAAAAAGATAAACTAACGGTTTATGGCCTGTCATAATTGTAAATTTTTTCCCATATAAGTAAGGTCTAAAATATTTTACTGACCAAACTATTGCTAATAACTCTTTTTGAATGGTTGGGTAGTTCTTTTCTGCCTTATTTAATGGCCTACTTGCATATGCAACAGGTCTTAAATCTTTGTTGCATAAAACAGCACCAATTGCATTACCGGATGCGTCTGTCTGTACTATGAATTCGCTATCTTTGGAAAAATCAGGATATTGTAAAATTGGTGAACTAATCAAAGCGTTTCTTAAAATTTGAAAAGATTTTTTACATTCATCAGTCCAGACAAAAGGTTCATTTTTCCTACATAACTTATTTAAGGGCATAGCAATATCAGAAAACGATTTAATAAATTTTCGGTAGTAGTTGCAAAAAGCTACAAAAGGCTTCATTTCGTCTGCGTTTTTAGGTATAGGGTAATTTTTTAACACTTTTGTTTTTTCCGGATCAGGTAAAACACCCTTTTCAGAAACAACATGGCCTAAATAGAGAATTTCCTTCTTTAAAAACTCACATTTCTTGGGATTGAGTTTCAAATTTACTTTTCTTAACCTTTCCATGACGCAAATTAAATTTTGGTTATGACTCGATAGATTTCTTCCGAAAACTATTAGGTCATCTTGATAAACTAGACATTTGTCGTACATTAAGCCAGACATTGCCACCGACATCATGCGACTAAAAGCCCCTGGACTGATCTTAAGTCCCATTGGTAGGCGTTTCATTTGATACTGTCCTGTACTTGTAGTAAATGCCGTTACTTTACGACTGCTAGGTACTACAGGTACTTGATAGTAACCTTGGTGAAGATCAAGGTGGCTAAAGTAAATGGCACCAGAAAGGGAATCTAAAATTTCAGTAATATTGGGCAATGGAAATTTATCGTCACAAATAATTTCGTTTAATTTTCTATAATCTACAACTAATCTCCATTATTTTTCACCATCATTACTACATTTTTTTGGTACCAATAAAATTGGACTGGACCATTCACTATTAGACTTTTCTATAATATCATTTTCTAACATTTTATTAATTTGTTTGCTAACTTCTGGTTTCAGAGCTTGTGGTAATCTATAAGGTTTAACATAGACTGGACTTGAATTTGGCTTTACTAATATTGATTGCTCATATATATTTGTGGTTGACAACTTATCTCCTTTTATATAAAAAACGTCAGAATATTTTGCACATATTGCTTCAATTGTTTGCTTTTCTTCTATACCCAAATATTTTAAATCTAATTCTGATAATAATGTCTTAACTCTATGTACATCTTGCACCTCTGTACTGAATTGACAAATATCGTAATCGCTCAAAAGTTGCACTTCAGGAGCATCAAGTGACAAATTCACGTCTTTATCACTGACATTAAGTATCTTAACAGGAATTCTATTGCAATTAATTTTCGCTATCACATTTGCCATAAACACATCTGTAGCTAATTGTTTTCCAGACAAAAAAACTTCATTATTTGTACTATTATTCACAAAAATATAATGTATAGATTCGGATCGTGCTGGAATAATTAAGTTATTTCTCATTTTATCGTATTCAACTAACTGCATACAATGCGGTTTTTCTTTGCAGACAAGTGTTAAACTGTTTGAAGTTAGATTAATATTTGCTTGGAATTTACTCAAAAAATCCAACCCTATGATTCCATCAGCTTTTAAAGGTAATGAACTGAAAACTAAAAATGAATGCTGAAATATTTCTTTACCATGCCTTAACATTAAATTAACTGAACCCTGGGATCGTTGCTGCCCACCAATTCCATTGATCAATGTATTATCCATACTAACATGTACGTTATTTGGTAACATTTCATTTTTAACTATAGACAATGTAGCGCCAGTATCAACAAGCCAATAGTATGGTATATTATTGATGTGAAAGATTATGTATTTAGCATCACCTTGGTATGATAATATAAAATGCTTAAGATCGAAAAAACGTAGTCGATGTGTCTGAACCTTTATTTTCATTTAGTCCTGTGTCAGTAACATGTTCAGTAGGAAACATACTTTGAGCTCTGGAAGAGTTTCTAAAATTTTGAGTGCCTCTATAGCTTCTATAACCTCTTTGACCAGTGGAAATTGGACGATAGTTACGGCCATTACGAAAGTTTTCACGAGTATTTTGTCCTCGAGCACTACCAAAACTACCGTATTGTTGAATACGATGGTAATTGTTATATTGACCACGACTAGCGCCCCTTTGGTATTGACTACGTTGCGCTCGTCTAAAATTATGTGAGACTCGTCCATTTTTTGACAGATACCAAACATTGTTACCTGGTGGTGGATGAAACGAGGTTGTCTCTTCATCTTTAGCGGCCTGTATTGCGTCCTTCAGACTGCTATAATTGCGGGCGGTAACGATTGTACCGAGTTTCGAACTGCGGAGACCCTCTGAAAATCGTTTAATAGCAAAAGTTTCATTTAATGGTTTCAGAATTCCGACCTTGTCAGCATTACCATCAGTTTGTGTTATAGTCAGCTCACTAACTAATCTTTCTACCTCTGCACCGTACTCTTCGATGGACCTTGAACCCTGGCGAATATGCTGTAACTATGTCTGTATAGCCGTAAAAGATTTCTTAGGCAAAAGAGAGCATCTTAAATCATTTATTAATTCATTGATTGTATTGTATGATTTTGACATACGCAATTTAGCATTTTCACTGAGTCTACTCTTTAATACAAATATAATTAACAATGCCTTACCTTTGTCGTCGATCATATCAGCATACATCTCAACAGCGTCTATAAGCCGCCTGGTCGTAGCCTCAACACCATCCATCACTGGAATCAAACTACACGCCACTTTAAGGTCAAATTCCATTTTTCCCACTTTTATTGTAACAGGCAACATACACAATTTATTAATTTCTTTATGTATATTCTTAATATCTTGGAATATGTCAGTAGCCGCTGATAGATTTATATCTTTATTTTTTTCTAATAATGACAATATTTCGTAACATTCATTAAAAATTTGATTAGATTCTTTTAGTTTATTATCAACCAATGTACCTTTATACCTCGCTTGTCCTTTTTTAATTAAATATTTCCGAATATCTACTAATTCATTATATGCCTGTACTAAGCCACCAATCATATTCTACACGTATGTTTTTAACTCGTTACATACTATTCTTAATTTTAAAGTCCATATAAAACAATTTGACACTAGGCTGCCCCGATCATTTTATTGAGTAACACTCGGAAAAATAACTAACAGTCAGCAAATGCACTTTTACGTCGTCACGGTGTCGTATAGCTGAGTGACCGTGCACAGTTTTATCCATTTTAAGTTTTTGCGTTATGAAATTTGATACCACTTATGAAAATTGTATACAACTTATTAGACCCTACTATGATTATTCACCACTCACTGCATATTGGTTTCACTAATTCTCCACTGCAGCTTCTGTTCGTCCTCTCAACGATGTCCTTATGCGTTGTATTGCGTTGAGGCCTATTTCTTCCTGTATCCAACGGCGATGACAATTCTTGTAAATCTTCATACCGAAGCAGATGGCTAAGATGGCGAGCACGATGAGGATAATTAGCGCCATAATGTTCAGTCGCTCCACGTGGCCTCCAATATCTTTCAATGCTGCGTCATTGTTCCCACCAGCAGCATTTTGGCTCAGAAAGACTTCTTCTTTTTCCACTGTAGATCGACACATGATTTGGCAGCTCAGGAACAGCTCAGCCTCATCTTCGATATAACACAGCCCTATGGCAGGGTCGCCATGTAATGTTGGGGGTCTTCGAGTTCAAATAAATAAGACGTGTGTACGTTTGAAAGTATCGTTTATTACTAAAACTTAATTAATATCCACTACTACTACTACATACATATTATATTTATATAATGTGCTGAGTAGGCGTCACACACACAATAGTACTACGTTAATATGAAATACACTTCAATATTATACAGGGACTGACTTTTATATAATGGTATTGCTGCAGCAATGTATATGAATATACAGGGTATATCAAGACTGCAACCGAAAACGAAGCCGGGTGGTAGTTTAAGCGACTTCAGACACAATGCAACAGAAAAAGTTGAAAAAAAAGCGTCAATTTTTTTTGTTATATTTTTCCTATGACCATATTTGGGTGGTTAATACATTTTTTCCTAAAATAATAGTGTAAACCCTTTTATTTATTAATACTCTAAGGTATAAAAGAGTTCAAATTATTATTTTAGCAAAAACTATGGATTTACCACACAAAAATGACGATATTAAAAAAATCATAAAAAATAATTGTCGCGTTTCTTTGCGAAATTTTTAATTGCATTGTGTTTGTAGTCACTAAAACTACCACCCGGCTTCGTTTTCGGTAGAAGTCTTGAGATACCCGGTATATGTATACACTTTGGTATGAATAGCCAGTGTTGGTCGGTGTAGAAGCATTATGTTACAAAAACCGTCGTGAATAATTTTTCAGTTTTGTTTTGTTTGGTGAGTGAGATTGCTGAAGTCTCAATAATGAATAGCCTTCTCCAACGATTTTAAAATTCTTGATAGGCCTTTACTGATTAATTAGTATTTTACTGATCATTTTTATTGCTATATAATATGTCTCAGGGTGGCTAGCGCAGTGTAATGCCCAGCATTGCTTTGTAATTCAAGGTGTTGTTTGGTTTTGCGACTATTCATGAGCTGTCGTAACGCCTATCATCAGGCAAACGGCATGCTAATCTCGCCATGCAATGCAATAAAAAAAAAATCTTATCAGCCACAGGAATAAAAAAAAATTAAAGACCTAAAATGTTACTTGCCCTACTGTGTTACTACCAACTGTACCCCAACGTTACGAATCACAATCCTAGCTAAGTATGCCGCCCCGTTCGCGATACAGTAGCTAGATTGTTAGCGCACTAACAAGGCACCCCGGCCGAAACAGATTGTTGTGCCGGCTGAAGTAACCACTTGATTTCGGTGTCTTCTTCACTTTGCCGGCTAACTAAGTAGCCGACAATTGCGTCAGTGTCTTTGTTTTGGCTCTTTTAATTAAGCTCTTGTTCAATTTGAATTCGAGAGCACACTCGGTCTTACATAATAATAGGGTTTTTTGAAGAATTCTGTGACTGTATAAGAGTAATATGGAATACTAAATGGAGTGCATTTTAGTTTAAAACTAGTTTAGATGTGCATTTCTTTATATATCTGCAAATGATCCTTCTTCAAAGAAGATAGTAATCTATGACCCCAAAACTGTTAGACTTGACTCTGCTAAGGTGGTCTGGTCAATGAACTTCACATACAACTGAAATTGTTGCAGAGTTTTCCAAGCATTTATTCTATTTATTTATACAATTTTTGTAATGACTCAGTATTTTTTTTTCTTTTTTTTATGATGGCCTGGCATATTGGCGGCATTGCACCTGATGGAAAGTGCCAATGCCGCCCAGGCAGAGTATCCATTGGCATCGGACGGCAGTCCCCTGCCAATGGAAACAATTATGCCGGCCTGCTAATTTAATCAACATGATCTTCTCTTCTTCGTAGTCGTATACTTTTGAAAGAGTGGTCGTGGTCATGTGTAGGCTGATTGCTGAACAGCTGTCCCTACGATGCGTCTCCACGTTTCTCAATTATTGGCGTAGCTGGGGCATTCGTTGATACAGGTGCTCGTCATATATTTAATGCCTGTCCGACGTATAGGAGCACGTCCCCGAGCTCTTCTGCCAACAGCCAAATATAACAGCCTCCATGGCGCAGGCGGTTAACCGCCACTTGTGAAACGATAGGTTGCGGGTTCGATCCCCACACACAGAGATGTGAATGCTGAATGTTCGTGCAGCCCACTAATATTTCTTTTCGAGACCGAAAAGTTTCTCGTCCTGATACGTCTCCCGTACTGATCAGGACAATGTATGTGACTGTTGGGTTCTATTTATTTTGTATGTTTATACGCCCCTCTTAAATATTTCCATATCACTCCATTACAACTGTGCGCGACGACACTCCACTACCATTTCACAGTGAATTAAATAAACAATAACCCTCACAAGAACATTGTGAAGTTAAGAAAAATATTTAATTATACAGTAAAAGTTTCCGCTCAGTATCATAATTAAAGTTTCCGGGTGCTTGGTTCGGCTGATTTTCAACCAACTGAAATAGGCAATTAGAGAGGCGAGGCATAGTTTTTTTGCCTCCTCGCCGAAGCAGGTTCTTTGCGAGGATTGTTTAACGGCATGGTTGTAATTTAAATTTTTAGATTGTTTCGTTTGAGTACTTTGAGTTGTGTAATTACTTGACGCTTGACGCTTGTCTTGAGGACTGCGTCACTTTTTCGCTTATGATTTAAGTAACTATCGATGTAATTGTAGAGTGCTGTGATGAAATTTGGGTATTTTTTTATTCTGGCACGGCATAATGACTGCTCTGCATATAGTCAGCGCAAATGTCGTATAGGCAGAGTATCGGATGGTATCGGACGGCAGTTTATTATATTAACATGTAATTTATTATTTATTTATTAAATTTGCACTTAATTGAATAATTAAAATTAAAAACGGTCTAACTTTCCTAAGTTAGAGTTAGAGTATAATATTGAAAACATAGAGAGCATTACAAGATAATTAAAGATCGCACATTACGATCACAACTACTAGACATACTTTTCACAGAATTTTAGTTTTAAAATCAGGGATTTGATCCAAAAAACACTCAAGACTAATATCTTACAGAACATCTTTACAGGAAATAATTATACCACAAAAAATACTTATTCTTTACACTCAAAATAATGACCTAACCCAAGCACTTCACAGAACATGGCGGTATATTACAACGATATAAACAACAAACCAACTTCCAATCAAAACCAAAACACACATCAAACAACAACCAACACATCACCCCCGTGGCCAGCACGGCGTCTTAATTCCAAACTGATATCTAAGTAGATACGGCCAATCGCATCATGTCCCAGATCGCTATGCAATTTCACACACCAATACCCCCTGATATTGCTAACTGTACAAACCTTAGGGACGGTACGGGCATGACGAAAATTTTTAGACAGATAGAATAATCGAATGCGTTGGTTACGACCGACTGAGCGCGGCCGACTGGGATCGAATAAAAATATGTATGAATATCAAATTAGCTCGTGATATTTGTTTGTGGAACGGACTGTTTGACTGTTCTGACTTTTTTATTTTAATGGCGATACGACCGCTCATGAACAGTAGCAAAACCAAACAATGCCTTTATGTACAAAGCAATGGTTGGCATTCCACTGCGCTCGCCATCTTGAGACATAAGATGTTAAGTCTCAATATGTCTAGTAGTTACTCTGGCTACAATGTCCTTCTATCAGAAACACACCGTGCATTTACGCTACCTATCACATATAAGAGACCTACCACCAGTAATTTGATGGAAAATTATAGATTTGTGTCAAGCCGCCCCGCCGTGTCGATTTGGAGGCTGTAGGTGTGAAATGTGAATGTCCTAAGTTTGATTAACAAGTCGAGTAATCCACTCAAAGTAACTATTTTTGATTTATTGTTATATTTATTGCAATAAACTGGATAGTTTTTTGTTCTTGATTGTTATGGAATTAATATTGTTCGTACTAATATTATTTCGAGCTTAAATAAACACAATGGTTTCACGTCCATTGTTTTATTATATTGTATTTAAAAAAAATGACCTGGAATGAAAATGGCAGTAACAAATATTGTTTTTTTTTTTATTGCATTTAATGGCGAGACGAGCAAGCCGTTCGCCTGATGGTAAGCGATACAACCGCTCATAAACAGTAGCAATATTCCACTGCGCTCGCCATCCTGAGACATAAGATGTTAAGTCTCAATATGTCCAGTAGTTGCTCTGGCTACAATGTCCTTCAATCCGAAACACAACAGTGCATTTAAGCAGTGTTGTTTCACGGGAGAAATAGACATTGCGGTGGTACCTACCCAGATGGCTTCTCACATATGAGAGACCTACCACCAGTAAAATATTTCCAGGAAATATACCATACCAATAAATTAATTATGAAATATTTTGTGTAATTTTTGACATGAAAACATTGCTGACTGAAAAGAAGCGAATTATTTCAGAAACAGGCAATATTGGTCCGATTTTTTATTTCATATTTTTAGTCAAATTTTGAACTTGATATTTTGAATATTCGATTTAACTTCCTTTATTAAAATATTATGTTTAATAAGAAATTTGTTACTAAAAGGACATCCATTTCTGAAAACAGTAAGGGTACCGAAAAATACAGAAAATAATATAAACTTGACACATACTTCTCTAGCTTCATACATAAGTTTATTCTAAATACTTGCGGCCTTATTCACAGACAAATTAAAATTTATTTTAGTTATTAAATTTTTGTCCCTTTCAAAAAAATGGCTTTTGAATTCAATTTGAGCAAAGAAGACAAAAAATTCGATAGCAAAAATAGGTTTTAAAATTGTCTATGAATATAGTCATTGTAATATATTTAAGTAAGATTCAGTTGCTATGGAAATACTTTGGCGAGGTTTATGTCCAGCACCCGACTTCCTATGACTGAAAGAAGAAAGAGAGACAGAAAGAGATTCGGTTTTGTAAACCCATCTTTATTGAAACTACATCTAAAAATAACCCTTATATTTTTCCTAAATGGGGATTTATTTTCGGTATTATCGGTAAAAATATCGTTGATAGCGATACTATTTATAGCATTAACTAATTATAGCATTTTTTATGACTTGTCCTTAAAAGTTTTCCTGTTTTAAAAAAAAGCAATTGTCATCACATTTTACATTTTGTTCACAGAGCCAGACATTTTTTTTATTGGAAAAGGTAACTTCTCCAAGAACGCCGGGCTTGGGTCCGCAATAATGTTTATATTTATTGAATATATACATATTTTTTCCCACACAAAAACAATAAGTTTCATCGAGGCACAAAAATCTTCTCACCGTTACTTATTTTCATAATAAAATGGGTATACTCCTTTGTACATTTTTTTTTAATTCTCTGGCCCGGCATAGTGGCGGCATTGCACCTGATGGTAAGCGCAAATGCCGCCCAGGCAGAGTATTCATTGGCATCGGACGGCGGTCCTATGCCAATGGAAACAATTATTAAAATACATACGTAAAACCTACCAAAGTAAGAACAAAATCAAACAACCGGGCAACATAATTTAAACCAGCAGTTTCAAATCCCCCGGCACCAAACAGCGGAGCCGTGAAAATACGGCCAGGTGCATCTACAGAATTACGTGGCTTTAAACTTAATAGCTGTACGTATATGTCACTGACGTAAGACCTTCGCCACGGCGGGGAGCCAGCGTCCATACATGTGTTACATATTCTTGGGCAGTCAGGATTATAACTTGATTTGTGGCGTAGTTTGAAGTGTTTTTTAGCGAAATGAGGTATTTTGGCGAAAAATCTCGAAGAGACTATAGACTGGCCTGGCGTTGAGTTCCGTTCAAATTGATAGGCAACTTCTGTATCTGTAACAGCCTTTATAAGTACCACTATAGAAGACGGGCCTTCTCTACAATCGAAAGTACAATTGAGAGGGCTGAGACTATAGTTCACTACGCTGGCCTAGTGAGTTGGACAGAAGATTTGTTAACATCATAGTGGGTTAAAATCACTTTTTTCATTCGTATTTAATGCGACAATGTATATTTTAATCAATATTATCGAAATATTGTAGGAAAAACAAACTTAATCTTGATTTGCTTTTTTCTTTTTAAATAAAATTACAAACGTGAAAAAATATGACAGAAATGACAGGTGTGCAAAATTTGAATGAAATCTGGCCGTTTAAAGTGGGTCAAAATCGCGCCCAAAGAAGTCGGTTACAAACAAACATACAAGTGAAGCTAATATAAAGCGTGTAAAAAATATATTTACAAATTTACTTATGATTATTGATTCCACATTCTTGTTGAACCACTTCAATACTACACACTACTTACAATCCACATTTATCAAGAAACGCAAACTCAAATCCACCGCAGCGCACATTTTAAAACTGCACCGGAATATTTGGCAAAACGTTTAGTAATATAAAACGTTGTTAGCTCCCGCACTAGTCGCGTCGGAATTCGGAATTACGCCGCAATGGGGACGGGTAACCGCCGTTTTAATCCGACTCCGCCACCTTCTTGTTTACAGAAACATCTTAATAATATAGCTGTGAGCACATCGTGTTTCATCATGCGTTATTAAATATTTAGTTTTGTTCGGGCGAGTGACACGTCTGGTATTGCAGACGTCTATAGGCTACGGTAACTGCTCACCATCAGACGGTCGGTATGCCTGTTTACGTCCTTAGTTGTATAAAAAAAATGAAGTGAGATTTGGAGATAGGATCTTGGGATGAGCATCAGGATAAGATACTTGGAATGGTTAATGGTTAAGGAAACTTTTGGGGCTTTAATATGTCCCTCTCCTTTGCCTCCTCTTCTTGCCATCTACTTGAAAGACTGACTAGAGCGTCTCTTGTAATATTATGTATCTGGCATATGCTATTTTCTCGCATATGCTAAATATAGAACTGTGTAGTTTTTATACAAATCTGTCGTTAGTTTATTATCATGGTGCTTAAGATCTTTCTAATACCGTGCACATTTATTAATTTAGTACAAATAGTTACGATTTGGTGGTGTGTGTTTGGAGATTAAGCAGTAAATTGAATGAACTATTTGTAATGAGTTATACAAGTATACTAAAATGGAATTTAAGATAAATGGTAATCTTAGGATCTAAAAACTCGTATGATCTAATCCAATCGGCTTCAACCCTAATATAGACATCAAACAGTCTGAAGACCAATGATCCAATAATTTTGATAAAACTAATAAACGCGACATATTGGATACAGGAGACAATAAAACACGACGTTTGCCGAATACAATAGCCGAAATAAGAGTGAGCGGGGGAATATTTTCGAAGGAAAGTTTCGTGTCGATGTATTGATATTACCTCTCCGTAGGAATTTGCAATTGCACAACGTGTAGCGTTACAGAATGACAATTGTACAAGAGCGGAGCGAAGAGACGCTTAGAATACAATAAAGTAACTGAAATTTACCCACCGATAGGGGCTGGCAACGGGAGCATGTTTAGTAAATTCTCTAGGGCACTTTGCAGTAGTTTTGTACCTAGTTTAATAGTCAGTGACATTTGTCATTTAAATTGTTTTGTTGGCTATTGAAGATTCAACTGCAAAAAAATGTTAATAATATTACAGCTGTAGCCAGTAACTACATTTTATTTACAGCTGGCTTAGTCACAAACCTAACTGGGAAAAAATAGTTTTCGAATTTATAGATTTCGATTTTAAAGATATTGTACAATATCTTTGTACTATATCTTAGTTCTTTTTTTAATTTGTGTGGTATCAATAATATTTTATGAACTGTAATAAAGTAAAGGCTAAGGCTCTTGAATATAAGGTAATAAGGTGCCTATAAGTCCCACGGAAGCGCATATAATTCCTAATTATCTGCATTAATCATGCTTTTACTGTTCCTCAAATATCATTGCTACAGTCAGCTCCAATTCAATGTTACAACTCAAAACAATTATTTCCATAATCAACTTCCTACTTCATCCGAAATCAAAACCTATTTAGTAACATTCCAGAAGTCTCTATGTGCTCTGAATATTGCGCTTCAAATGTTTTGATTAATTACGATTGCGCTCGCTGCACATTCCGAACCGTCTCAGAGTTGTGTATGAACTTTTCGTTTGGATTTTGTGATTAAAATGGGGCATGTCAAATATTTTGTTACGCGGTGCAGCCGGGCTTGCTAGTGCTACTCGCTTTGTTTGTACAAAACCTAAATTAAAAACGTGGTCGGCACATGTGCTATTGGTGCTGTTTTTGATTGTCTGCTCACAGCTGTATTGCGAGCTATTTCGGCTGCCTTTACCTTTTGATAAAAGTTTAAGTAGCCTAGTGAGTGATTAGCTACGTGTGCGTTTTTGTTTATACTGAACCTATGTATTGATTGCGTTGGACCTGGTGGTGAGCGCAAATGCCATCAAACCAGAGTACCGAATGGCATCAGACGGCAGTCCCATGCCATCCGGTACAGTTATGCCGGCCTGCTAAAATTCTCACTCCGCATATTATGTGCATGGATGTTTTTGTTTCATTAGTATACAACAGGACATAGCCAGATGTACCAGTAATGCTGTATGCAGTAAGCCATTTTTGCATTTTGCACTATCGATAGTCTCCGTGGCGCAGATTGTACGACGCCGGCTATTAAAGAGAGGTCTTGGGTTCGATATCGGCATCGAGACAAGCATTTTTTTCGAGTCTGGGTGTTTTTGAGACTGAAATGTCTCCCGTAGTTCTTGATAACTATATAAAGACTCGATATTAGAGACTCTATTAGAGAGTGCTAAGGAATATGTATGTAACTGTTGGGTGTATTTATTTATATAGGCAATTTACAACATACGTTTATAAAAAGATAATGGTCTTACCGAGTATATTCTTTAGAAGTAACAGAATACAATAAAGATATCTAAATATGCAAAATATTTTCATCAAAAATGAAGATGCTAAAATATTGCCAACAGGTATTCACGTAGTCCACCCTTCAATATTATTTACATTCGTAAAATCATACATTTCACATATAAAGGTGTTAGCAAAGGCGAAATATTACTTCAATCACCGCGGGCGATTCGACTTCACATGTAGTTAATAATACAAAAAGAATACTCTCTTTGTGAACAAATAGTGTGATTGGTGTCTAACAGCGTCTTTTTTCTCTGTGTCACTTCGCGGGTGTTACAGCCAAGCTTGGGACATGCAAATAAAATGAAGTTTTCATTTGGAATATTATTTTTTCTTTTCTTGAAGTAATCATAAGGAATATCGTATGTGAACTTATTTGATTTCAATTATTTTCGTAGGAATTAGATCTGGGATAAGCAACGGTTTGATAACTCATAATTCAAATGCTTATGTCAGTAGATTTAGTATGTATGTATTTGACTGGGTGTATTGATTTACTTTAGTACAATATGACAACTCCAATTCGAATTATACATGAGAAACTCGAAGGTATGTCAAGTCTACAAATCGTTTTTTTTGACAACGCCATACATTATAAGCCTTTATCCCTCCCTCACATCAAGGAAACAACAAACAGTGAGTCATATTTATAAGTAAATAAGTGTGAAATATGAATATTGTCCAGATGAAGAAAAAGAAAAAGAAAAACTAAACAAGAATTTATAAAATCAAAGTTCGTAAACTCTACTCATGTATTACGAGTATAAATAGACTCCACACTGACAAAAACGATGACAACTGTCTTTCAACAAAGGAAACTCATGTCATAGAATGTGCTAATGAGTCTCTTACACTTTAAGTGCATATTAAACGAAATAGCTCCGAAACTGACTGTGAGACGGGCGGCCGCAAAATGAACAGATGACCTGATAAGCGCTACCGAGAACGCTGAAAGCAAGCGGTAAAGATCACAGCTAACGGACTGTCGTGGGACCTAGATTAATTTGGACTGCGAAAATGGACCTTGGTGAACGACTTTTTTAATTATCATGTTATACTTTGTAGTAATTAATTTCTTGTCATATCCAAAGTCTTGCTGAGACGGAAAATTTAAATTTTATTACGACCTATCAATTGTATCTTTAATAGACTCCGTGATGTAGTTGGTTAGACACCGGTTTTGAAAAGAGAGGCTGCGGGTTCGACCCTCGCATCGAGACAAATATTTGTGTGAAGTATTTGTTTCAGGTCTGGGCATTTGTGAGATCTAAAGTCTCTCGTGGTTCCTGATATCTACGTCACAAGACTCAATCTTAGTCTATTCAATTGTCTTTAAAAGATAAGCTATTATTCCAAAGAGACCGAGCTTCAGTACATGATGTCATTTCAATATTAGCTACAATCGATCCGTGCTTTGAGAAAATGTATTTGTGGGTTTAGTAAAGGTCCTTAAAACAACTAAATTACAATAGGAATTAACGCAAACAAAAATAGAGAAAGCATTCCAAATCGACAATTAAAAATATACATAGAAGCAATGAAGAGCAAAACGGTTCTTTGAACTCAAACTATCGAATATGAAGTTCAATACAAAAGGGAATGTCGATATCTAGCATTACCGCAGTTTAACGTACTTTGCCTCCTTTGTACTGTCACCTATGTTTAGACAGCAGCAACGGTCGGGAATGATGTTTGTTCCGATACCAGATCGTCGTCAAAGTATTTTTATCCCGTTACTAGTTTTTAGATTTGTTCTTTTTAAATTTGGCTGTTCTTTTACAAAGGAAATGTATTTTTGGTAACAACTAAATTTTAGCGCAGTTCAGAGGCTTTTAAGTACAGTGGTGTTTAGTAACTGACTTTAATTAACATTTGGTTAATGAAACAACAATATTATAATAGTAACCGATTTTTACGAGTTAAGGAAAGTAATTTAAGAAACATTTCTGAGAAGGATATTCAACTTCATGTGCAGTACATTACTACTTTAAAACGAGTCTAATAAAGTATTTAGAGTTATACGAGTAGCTTCTATTAATTGAAGCAATTTTTTAATTGATAATTACTATTGTAGAGGAGTGCCCGTGCCCTGCAGTGCGCCGTATATAGGCTGATACAGATTAATTATTAAAATCTGTCAAACCACAGTGAAAAGATAATCTCGTTTCCAATCATTTGAATAACCACAAACTGCACCAAAATCTGGATATTAATGTTGTAAACTAAACAGCGAGCGATGCTTTAATTATGTTGGATACACGTTCTCATGTATAATTCAAATGATAAACTAAACATCCGACCAATAATTAATTAATAGTTAATGGGGGATAGTGAATGCCTATATCTACGCCGGAGTAAACTTGCCTGCAGGAATTCAGCGTGATTTGATAATCACTAATGCGCTAAGTGATAAATGTTTGATAAGATACCAATCGGACTGGAAGGCTCTGCCGAGTGGAAAATTGATTGGACTGGATTATTGGTGCGGCCCGAGGAATCATGTTTGGCTTGATGGAGTTGTAGAACTGGTTTATGGTCAAATGGTTTTGAATGTCGTGGTGAACATAATTTGGAGTGTTTTGAGTGTGTTGCAGCCTCTCTTTTAATATTTTATTATTATATTTTATTAGCACATAAGTTTTAGCTAAGTCGAATAGTCGAATGCTCATTATGAACAAGTGCCATCACTATTTGTCAGGCGCTTTGTTCAGTGCTTAACCGTCTTTTTTAAACTGATTCATTACACTTTGAACCGTGACCGTTGCTGTTTCATTTTTATAAACTCCTTCGACCGATTCTTAAAGTTTTAAATTTTACCACAAAATTATACAGAGTGTGTATGGTAAATGCGACGTACTTGGTTTGGTAGCTCTGTTTTTAGTAATTCTGTTTATTTGTGTTTCATCAGTTATGCAAATAAAACGTTTCGCATTGCATATAGTTACCTCTTATTCATGATGCAACGGGAATGCCGTTGCTTTGTTTCATAAAATATTTTTTTCTACATCCTTTCTCTTCTAATAAATTTGATTACGAGAATTGAAGAATCATCTGCTTCAGCGTATTTTTATATGCAACAAAAAACTGGTAAGCTAATAAGAAACCCACTACCACATCATTTACACCCTACCCACACAGCTGCCTTGATATAAATGTGGGATATCTTCATGGAAATTCCCTTATATAAAAAAAAATCCGCTACATAGAACCTCACAAACATTCAAGAATATCACCAAAGAACATCATTAGACAAGGAGTCTGGCACAGCAACAGTTAGCAAACATCCGACATTCGACATCGAATACAAATGGAAAAAGACCACTCTGCTAATCCCGTGTAACGAATGCATCGACTTATCAAAGGGGATTTGACACTAATACTGTAAATTGAGCCCCGCATTCCGTATTTTGTTTGTCGCTTATCTGAAATTTTCAACTCACAGACACGTTTCTAATGGAAGGGATATTTAAATGGACGTCTTGGATTAACATCGGAGTAATTTATTGGCGCCAATTCCGTTTTATTAATATATTAATGGACGGAGAAAATGATTACTTTGAGTAAATTAAAATTTGCGAATGCCTTTTGAAATTTTGTTAAGTTTGTTTATTGATGAGCCTGTACGTTGAATATAAAAAGGAATGGGTCTTGAATTCTATTTTCTTGTAAAAGGAAAGTAGTCCTTTGAAAGTAGATTAAATGATGATGCAATAGCATGGAGCGATAAAAATGCCATTTGTATTAAGCATGCATTGGATATTTCCTAAGAGTATAATAAAGAGTTACAGCAACAATAAATTTTATTCCCTAAGAGAATTTTAGCGAAGCGTCATTATTTTACTCTACAATAATTAAGTGTTATATTAGCTTTCCAGTTGTGTTTTATTCGATGACTGGGATTATCATGGATCACAATCCTTACCAATCTTCTTATATATATATATATATATATATATATATATATATATATATATATATATATATATATGTATATATTTCCTTCTTTTAATCGTTACTACACCTATAATGATGAATTTCTGTGATTATTTTCATTGACGGCAAAGATCACTCAACCAATAACCCAAGTTTTAAAATTTGTTTCTTATTATTTTTTCTTATTAGCTTTACTACACAATTTTAAAACCTAATTTAGTTACCAACGTTTCGTCCCTTTCAAACAACTTATGAATTCAGTTTGAGCGAAGAAGACATAACATTTGATGGCTAATATAGGTTATAAGACGATCTATGAATAGGGCTATAAAAGCCTGTAAAAATTTCGAGCATACGTCTAAATAAAAAAAGCCGTATAGCCTTCCAATTTTAAATTCTTTCTAGCTTCACAACAGCACAACAATCGGATTGCAATAAAGACAATAGCAATGAATTCCCAGCGTTAAAATAACATGAACACAAGGCGCTGTTCTAACAAAGAGCCGGCACAAAGGGCAGAACCTGTTAGGAAACGCAAACCGAGACAAACCAGGTCATTATCAGCGCGGTAGACCACGCGAGAGTCATCGTACGCTGGCAATGTACGCTTTACGTAACACAGTACTGGTGATAGACTATTCATATACCTATCTATCTATGTAGGTATAGGTAGGTAAGTTGTAGGGTTTATGTAACCATGTTACTTGCAATTTGATTGTCACATCGTATCGACTTTGATTTCAGAAAATAATGGACCACACAAAATTTATGAAAGGAAAGAGAAAATTGTGGATTTCATTAGTGTTATAATAGAAGCTTAGATTGATGAGTAAGGAACATAAATTATCTGACTTTAGTATTTTTATGTTTTTGCGCTAGATACACAGTGGTACAGCTTTGGTGAAATGGGACTAGAAAACAAAACACTGTCAAAAAAAACTACCTAAATAAACAATTCGCGCCGTGTAAAAATCAAGCTTTCCAAATACATTTATTGAACTAGTGGTGTGCCGATAAAAAATAGATTCTACAATTTTAGTGTTGTTAAAAAACTGTAGAGATTTAAGGATTGCTGAAATGAAAAAATATTTTTCTTTGCTCAGTTGTTACGCCAAACGCCTACATAGCTTCTTAGATCTTAGACCATTATTTAAAAAAGTCAAAAAACTAGTCTAAAATTATAATAGGGAACAATAAAAAACCAACTTATTTAATCACTGAAGCCACACGAGTGCACTTAAATTCGCACAAGAACAACGCAACTTATCGAGTGGTACACAAAGTTGGCGGGGATGGAATACCTACACAAGTTGCTAAACTCGCCGCGGTAACTATGTTAATCAGGCGTAGTTTGATTTCTGACTGAGCTACGGTTAGCGTTGACTGTTCATTTTCTTTACTGAATGAAGAAATTTTGATAGCAATTTGCCAGTGCCTTGTTTGTGACGTTTTGATTGAGGTTTTAACGAGTTTTTTTTGTTGTTGGATTGCTGTTTATTGCTTGTTGCAGACCTACTAATTTCATTATTAATATAGAGTGCAAGTTTCTATGCATGTTCTGCATTGTTTACATTGTTATGCATGTTCAAATGATCGTTTTCTTTGAAAATAAAATTGTGACTCGCAAATTGCTCGCGTGTATTGTAATTGGAAACAACAGAACTCAAGGGATTGTTCAGTTTTAGATTGGAAGACATGACCTCGCAGTTCTCAAGCTGTGTGTAGAGCACAGTTTTAAATATTTATATTTTGTTAGAAGGGGTGCACGCCATTACTAGATATACACGTCTTAATGAGCATTGTGCTATCCATAGATGAAAAGTCGGACACAAAACTGCTAACCATTTAAAAACTTTTACACACACAATCTACCAGAGACAATTATAATTAATAACATACATTTTGCGTATTTTTTATTGTACCGCAATTATATATGCATACTATTTTGGAAATTACCGCAGTAATTCTTGGGGTGAATCATATACCCCTTGTTCTAGAGCAATAGGTATCTTATGCATCAAAGCGTTGGTGAAGATAGCACATGCTAAAAAATACTTTCATAATAATGTCACCAACAATAGCACTGAATAAACAAATCAAGAAGAATACAAAAGTTCAACAGATACGAACAATAAATAAACCATTGAACTGGATTAGTGAACACAGCTTATACAAGATTAGCCAGACACGAAGGTTACACAAAGAATATTTAATGAGGAAAATTCTCGTTCTTACGGTAAAACTATGGGGGTATTCAGCGGGATCAGTTGGAGAGTAATATTTTATTAACGAATACCATAGTAAAGGGCCGGAGAGCGCATCAGTTGAAATTAGATTTTTCAGACATTTCAGACGGAATAAAATATATCATGCATCTTAAAACACATATAAATAATAAAATACTACTCAGCATAAATGTATTTTTAAAACGAAATTGATAGTTACACAGCTTCGGATTTATTATAGAGCAAATTATTTGCATAGGGTTTTTCCTCCTTGTACTTTCAGCTAACGAAAATTTCATAATCTTGATGAACTTACATCTTCATTTATATTTGATTTTAAACCCCTTTTCTCTCCGAGAACTATTTTAGTACTTTTCTTCTCAACCACCTTCATCATTTCTTCACCCACTGGAAGAACATACCATCAACATATTTACTTTTTTCTTAATGTTTTTAACATATCAGGGCCGAAAATTCGATTGACATCATCTTCTATATATTTTCTATATCTTCTTTCACCAAGAGATCCAAGATATCTTTTCATCCCAAAAATATAGGGTTCATGTGAATCATATTTAGAGCGTGAATTACAGAAGCAGATAAAAGTTAACAAACGGCAGATGTAAATGCAATTTATTCCTTAGCCTGTCGTAAGCGCCGCCTACTGACCTTGATTCAAAAATAGCCCCTATTTCAATGTCGTTAGGTTGCTTTTTGCTTGAAATCCGATGAGCCGTATTAATATAGACCCTAATTCAATGACATTAGGTTGCTTATTGCTTGCAACAGGAAGGAACCGGCTTCAGGTTCCGACGGTTGAGGGGTTAAAAAGGAGTAACGCAAACTGAGTCCGAAAGCTAAATGTAGCACTGTATTGTGAGCTTCAGTGGTGCGACGAAACCCGCGAGTTTCTGTCCTTGAGAAGTCGAGCCTTTCGACTCGCTTGTAGGATTCAACGCCTGTGTACAGCGACAATGGAGCAAAGAACTTACATTTACTAAATTACCGTGAATAATTTGCTTTGTGAACCATTTGAATGGCGTTCCATCAAATTGTGTATACATTTATTTTGGTAGTTGCTAGTGTTCTGGATTATGTTGGATAGTTTTTTTGACGTCGCTTTTGACAATATTTGGTGTCTTTGAATTAGTAATGTTTAATATATGTTATATTACATTGATTTATGGTCTATTATTCCTAATTAGATGTGGTATTTTTAACTACGTTACTTCTGGAAATTTTCATAAATAATTTTTATAATGCTGTTATACAGCCCAATAAGTCTTTGGTAATATTGCAGCCAAAGAAAAAGCATGATTTTTTAGTATAATTTTATAAGTATTATATAATTATATACATTGTTTAGGATAAAATTCCGACGAGCTAAGAAGTGACTTACTAAAAACTAAGTATCATTACTATTACTACATATCATTATCCTAAAAAACGAACATAATATTTTGAAATCATAGACAGCTTTGTATAAAAAAAAAAGCTAAATGTGAAAAACCGGTAAGATTACCCACACAAGCTTAATAACACAAGCACAGCAAATGCATAATCGAAAACTAACACAATCAAAAATCTAATTAACGTTGATACCAAGTCAAGTCGGAAACAGGAATCCAACAGTTAAGTGCAATGAATTAGTTTCAAGAAGGAATGTAGTTAGTGCAAATTTTGTTCAGGATGGATGCCAGCTGCCGACCGACTAGAGACTTGAAATATCGCTATGATGCTCAACTCTTCTGATGGGTATGCATTTCGTTGGATATTTTAATTCTAGCTAAATGTAGTTGCGGACGGAATTGTGAGAGGTTTAATGCGAGGATTATGTTACCGGCTGTTTTTTGTCGGTGTCTTATTTAGACGTTTCTTTGATATAAAATCATTGTCATTGTAAGTGCTATTTTCAAACCCTTAAATTGGCGTACCATGTATTTTTATTTCTTGTAGTCCAAAAGTATCTTGGGGTTTTCTACTCTGATTGATATGATTTCTCGAATAATTATCTGACTTCCCTTTCTATCTTAACTCTCATAGAAGAATAGTACCTACTCATAAAAAAATAACAACCTGATAATATAAGCGCCTAAAGAATAGTTTGAATAATAGAGGAATTCACATTATTTTTTACATTTACTTTCATAAAATGTGATAAAAAGTAACGAATTTAACAAACTGTTGACACCAAGGTTTAAAAATTGATTTACCTAAAAAATATAAAATGTACAAATATAAATGAGAAGTTTAATCCTACGTAAATTAGCATTCCAAAAAATAAGGCCTCCTACGACTGCCTACAACTGCATCAAAATAAACAAAAGGAAGCGCCGAAAAACTAATTTAAAGTAGACAACAGAATATAGGAGATTTAATAATGCTGGCACAGTACCTGAGCTGCCGGAGTGAGATGTGCAGGTACATGTTATTATGACCTAAAATTGAATTTCCACCGGGTCACCGTTTTCACAACGACGCTGTATAAACACAGTTTGTGTGCTCCGAAGCGTTCGAAATAAGCTACATGAGACGCCATATCTTATTTGCGGCGTCAGGCAAAAACGGCCAGTTGCATTTTAATTAAAATTTTGTGTTGTAATTTCGAATTTTTGAAATTGGAATGGGTTTCATTAAAAATTATCTTGGCTTTTCTTGTATTGAATTTTTTAATTCGTTTAAGGAAACAATTGTCATGCACTATTTTTTTTTCTTCTTTCACTCAAACAACTTAAAAACAACAAGGCGCCGGGTGAGGACGGAATCACTTCAGAGCTTCTGAAAGCAGGCGGAACGCCGATACTGAAAGTCCTTCAGAGGCTCTTCAATTCCGTTCTCCTCGAGGGCTCAACGCCGGAGGCATGGAGCAGGAGCGTGCTGATACTGTTCTTCAAAAAAGGTGATAACACTTTGCTGAAGAACTACAGGCCCATCTCGCTCCTGAGCCATGTCTATAAGTTGTTTTCAAGGGTCATCACAAATCGTCTCGAAGGCAAGTTTGATGACTTCCAGCCTCCCGAAAAAGCCGGTTTCCGAAAAGGCTTTAGTACCATAGACCATATTCATACGCTACGGCAGGTTATACAAAAAACCGAGGAGTATAACTTGCCGCTTTGTTTAGCGTTTGCGGACTATGAGAAAGCCTTTGATTCGATCGAGACCTGGGCTGTGCTACAGTCTCATCAGCGGTGCCACATAGACTATCGTTACATTACAGGATCAGAGCACGAAGGCTATTCCATTACAGAGAGGCGTGAGACAGTGAGATGTCATATCTCCGAAACTGTTCACTGCCGCGCTGGAAAATGCCTTCAAGCTCTTGCAGTGGAAAGGATTCGGCATCAACATCAACGGCGAGTATATTACTCACCTTCGATTTGCCGACGATATTGTAGTCTTGGCAGAATCGCTGGAAGACCTTAGCACTATGCTCGAAGACCTTAATCGAGTTTCCCAACAGGTGGGTCTTAAAATGAACATGGATAAAACGAAGATCATGTCGAATATCCATGTTGTGCCCACCCCCATTGGAGTTGGGGGCTCGACTCTCGAAGTTGTAGACGAATATGTCTATTTAGGACAAGTGGTCCGGTTAGGCAGGTCCAACTTCGAGAGAGAGGTCAATCGGCGAATCCAACTCGGTTGGGCAGCGTTCGGGAAACTTCGCGACGTCTTCTCGTCCAAAATACCTCAGTGCCTAAAATCGAAAATCTTCGATAGTTGTGTGTTACCAGTGATGACATACGGCACCGAGACGTGGCCTCTCACTGTGGGCCTCATTAAAAGGCTCAAAGTCACTCAACGAGCCATGGAGCGGGCTATGCTCGGTGTTTCCCTACGAGATCGAATCAGAAATGAGGAGATCCGTAGGAAAACCAAGGTTACCGACATAGCCCATAGGATTGGCAAGTTGAAGTGGCAGTGGGCCGGGCACATAGCTCGTAGAACCGATGGCCGTTGGAGCCGAAAGGTTCTCGAGTGGAGGCCACGTACAGGCAAGCGAAGTGTCGGACGCCCGCCTACAAGGTGGACGGACGATCTGACTAAGGTCGCAGGAAGTCGCTGGATGCAGGCCGCTTCCAACAGGTCATTGTGGAGATCATTGGGGGAGGCCTATGTTCAGCAGTGGTGTTCCTGTGGCTGATATGATGATGATGATGATGATGATCTTCTTTTACCGGGTACATCCAGATTGCGACGTAAAAAGCCAGGTCTTATAGACTTCAGACACAATGCAACATTTAAATAAAAGCGATTATTTCATTTAAATATACGTAACTTTCAAATTCAAACCAAAATCTTAAACCTTAGGTAATTATGCAAATTTTCTTACAATATTTTCCAGTACAAAATTAATCTATTTGAACTAATTTTCACAAGGCAGAGTTTTATATGATGGGTTTGAATCTTAGATTTCTTTTACAAAATACAATATTCTTGTTGTAACTATCCTTTCACCCACACAAAATGAAATAATTTATCACAAGCAATAACATGAAATAAAAAATCATAACACCACTCGTACCCAACTAACCGATAAAAATATACAATAAAATATTGCACGGTAATTAAAACACTGATAACTGTAAAGCCGTCGGTATTATCACTACACGGATGAATACAAAATAAAAATTCCACAGAAGGTTTACAACTTTTGCTAAAAGTTTGAAAGAGGCAGAGTAATTAAAATATATAATGTTGTTATTTATTTTGTATGTATCTGTGTCAGCCCATATACGTCCCACTGTAAGACACGGGTCTCCTCTACAACCGAAAGTACGATTGAGAGAAACTAGGCCATATACTCCACCACGTTGGCCTAGTGCGGATTGGTGGACTTTACATATTATAGAAAGTGTTACAATAATAATCATCCCTATGGTATGTATGTTTCCTCGCGAAAATTCCATTCACCGTTATAGTGCGTGGTGGTAATAGTAATCATGGGTGTATATTATTGAGATAGAAATGAGCTGATAGATGATGCAACCGAAAAGTTCTATTTTCAACAATGGACTGAATTTCGAAGACGATAATTTTATTAAATAAAATTAAATACGATACTAAAAAAATTCAATTTTACGCAACTGGTATGCATCTCATATCTGACACGTAAACTTGCGTATTCGATCCTCGTACGGACAAATATTTGGCTCAGAGATGCTTCCAGGATGGTTAGCGCCTCTGAAATTCTGTTTGGATTCACGCCCACGGCACAAGAGGAAATTTGGCGTCGGAGCGATTGAACAAATCGAAGCTCTGTGTATACTAGAAATATTCATATATTTTAGTATTTAAAAAAAATAACTAGAAAGAGTTTATTATATGTAGTACCGCATAGATTGAGAATTGTAAGGTCCTGGTTTCGAATCCGAAGGAGTCTTCTTTCTTGAGGTTCTTCGGATTGAAAGATGTTATATTTGTTGTTCGATCCTGGAATCTATGGTCGAATTAGCGAAATCGTTTCCTTTCACATCTTTTGGCAGAAATAAGGCTTTGGAGATACAGGTGAGAGCCGGTGGTTGCGCTAACTGCATTATAAGAAGCGATATTCATTTTTATCGGTATGAATAGCAAATCAAGCATGCCGTTCACCTGATAGTAAGCGATACGACCGCTCATGACCAGTAACAAAACAAAACACCTTAAAATACAAAGCATTGCTTGGCATTCCTCTGCGCTCACCATCCTGAGATATAAGATGGTAAGTCTTCAGTCCAGTAGTTACTTTGGCTACTATGTCTTTCAATCCGAAACACAACAGTGCATTTACACTGATGTTTGGTAGGACAAATAGACATTGTGGTGGTACCTGCCCAGGCGTTCTTTCACATATGAGAGCCCTACCACCATTGAAACTTTGGTGCTAACTGCATTATCAAAATAGGTTTTCAAACAAAAGTACTTACATAAATTGACCGAATAAAATTAGCAATTGACGGTTTCTTGGATTTACGTGAATGTTACATATTGAAATAAAACTATTTTGATAATATCCGTAAAATATAATTATATCAATTAGTTATTGAAGTTACACAGACGTGAGTAATTGATCCATTTTTTAAATTAATATCAGAGTTTGCATCCAACCATCTAGGTCGTGTATAATCAAAGGAAATAGGTAGTTAAACTAAGCCTGAAATCCTATGAGCTTAAAATTCCAGCCTACTGCATGACCGGAGTGCATGTTTCGTTCCCTGAAACTCTTTCATTTGGAAATAGAAAAAACGAGAAGAGCGAGAAAAAAGGAGTCGGAACTATTTATGATGGAATACTCCTTTACTTTACGTACTATTTTTTTTAATCTTTAAATTTTTGTATTCATATAACTTTGTTGCGATAAAACATTCCAATAAAAATGTAAGTAGATTAAGTTTTATTTGCAAAAAAACATACATATAAATCCAATAAACAAATCATTCATTCCACCTGCAATCGTGATCATGATTTTGCTGTCAAGCGGTAGACCAAATTATATATAACAGTTTTACTTACACATTTTGAGACATACTAAAAAAGTGAATGCCTCGGTCGCGCAGTTGTATTGCGGTATGATTGCAAAGCTGAGATCTCGGTTTCGATTCCCGGGTTTGACAAAATGGTATTAGATTTTATTTGTGTATTATCAGTCCGATGGTAAGAATTTATGCCCGATATGGCGATAGGCTTGCCCCGATATGTTCTAAAAGGTGCAATGTTTGACAAAACAAACTCTAAATGTTGACTAATATTATTTTTTTCTATTGCTATGAATGGCCAGACGAGCATATCGACCGCTGATAAACAGTAGCAGAACCAAATAATACCTTGAATTACAAAGCAATGCTTGGCATTCCACTGCGCCCGCCATCCTGAGACATAAGATGTTAAGTCTCAATATGTCCAGTAGTTACTCTGGCTACAATGTCCTTCAATCCGAAACACAACAGTGCATTTACCCAGGCGGCCGCTCACATATGAGAGACCTACCACCAGTAAAGATGGGATACCTACAGTTTGAATGTTATATACATAAGACATGGAATATCTGGAACACGACTATATAGGAAATTTAGTTGAACTTGACTATCCTTGATTCTACAAATAGGCATGTAATTACAAATATCCTTCGGTGTATTCCGTAACGGTGTTATGTTACTGTCATGTTATTACGCGTACATATTGATAATACGAAATTATTGAGATATTCTATCGATGTAATACTATGTGTGTGTATAGTGTTACCTCGATATTCGGATTGATTTTGCTTTTCTATATTAAGGGTATTTTTAAACTGTTTGATGGAAATTATAAGTTGTTCTGGGTCCCTGTTGTAGCTCTATAAATATTTTTTTATCTAAATGGTATCAATCAAGGCACCATGAATAATATACTCCTGTAAGTCAAGAAGAGATTCAACTTTTTACCGCAATATGGACACTTCACTGTTATCTAGTATATTTATATGGCCTAACCCTTCTCAATCGTACTTTCAGTTGTAGAGGAGACTCTTGCTCTGAAATGTGACGTATATGGGCTAATACAGTACAGTAAATTGGCTCTCTTAATTTGAGGTTCCATTAGGCCATGTATTCTATCAACGAAAGTATAAAAACACTTATTAAAACGCCTACAATGTCTACTTTTGAACAATCTCAGCGGAATAATCTTCCAAGTTGGCCATCCTTTAGTTTAGTCGTTGACCACTCCGTTCCATTTTCAAATCCTTATTCTATTGTTCTTAATATAATTATCAGCACTATCGTCATATAAGAATAGTTTGCCTTACTAATCGATCATAAAAATCACCCATAACAGAAGCATAAACAAATTCCAATGTCAAAAATCGAATTAGTTCATCCATATCTGTAATCAAAGCGTACCTTCTGTAGCATAATTTTTAATTTGAGATGTAGGTGAGTATGTTATCGGCGAGGCCCCATTTCTGGGGTGAATTACGACCCCTTGAATCTGTTACCTTGTTAGCGTGAAGTAGAGCCGAGAGGAAATTACGCTGTTTTCCTCCTATTTTATGGCTGAGTTTTATTTGTTTTCGGTTTTCGGGCTATCGTGTGTGACATGATAATAAATGACAGCAGTTAATTCTTTTTAACGGTACGATGTCGACGAACAAGTAATTTGTTTCTATTCAAAAAGTATTAGTTGGTTGTGTAATTTCTATGTCTTTATTTGCAAAATGATGGTGAAACCGGTACATTTCGTCGAAAGGAAGGTAAATATATTGCGTTTTTATTGTGAATTTCTTGATTTTGAGAACAATGCTAAAGGGTAAAATGGCGCGAAATTAAAAGAACAGGGGACTCCGAAAATCCCAATGAACGATGATGTACAACCTCATGAAGATTTCCTGAAGCCAGTCATAGCTCAGTTGGGTGAGAATCGCAGAGCCAAATAGATCGCAGCACTTGAGATGAGTAGACTGGAAAAGAGAGACTGGCCGGAAACTGTTTGGTACTCAAGATAATAATGGAGGGGCCTTTACACTGCAGTAGTATTAAAATATTTAACTGTATGTAGTTGTATTATATTAATCTATCAAATCCATTCATGCTAGTTAAGAATTATATCAGCCCATATACGTCCCATTGCAGGGCGCGATCCTACTCTATAATCGAGAAAACTATTAAGAGTAGTTAGCCTATATAGTCCACCACGCTTACCTAGTGCGGGTTGGAATATAGTTAAGAATAATAATCCGACCGATTACGGCCATGGCGACCACTTCGACCCCTTATAGGGCTTGGCGCTGATGCGCCCGGAGATAGCTTATATAGCCGATTTTCGCAACAAACTCCCTTGCACAAAGTGGGCATGTGAGCTTACCGCTTTCATAATTGAAGTGAATAGCGGCGAGCGGAGGGGCTTTAAGCTCATCGCGCTTGGCGTCGAGGTCAGCTAAACGCTGTTCCTCAAATACGCGAATTCGCTTCTTCACCATCTCACGCCACTCCGGTCGTTGTGTTGCCAAACTCTCCCAGCGAGAGGGCTCTATATTGCATCTTTTCATGTGACGTTTCTGAACATCCTTATATCTGAGGAGTTGTTCGCCATGCTTTCGCTTGCCCTCCTCTAGCTCAGAGTAAAAGATGCGCTTCGCCACTCTCTCCTCCGCCATCCGTGATACGTGACCACACCACCGTAGTTGCCGACGCATCAAATATGCCTCAATGCCACCAACATTGGCGCGTCTTAAAACTTCGGTATTACGCACCCGATCGGACCATCTGATCTTCATGATGGAGCGCAGGCATTTTAGGTGGAATCGATCGAGAGTGCGTATATGGTGACGATACACACACCAGGTCTCGGAAGAATAGAGAAGGTTTGGCAGCACAATCGCCATGTAAACCGAGATCTTAGTAGCCAGCTTAAGGTCGTGCGAGCAGAAGACCTTAGAACACAGCTTTCCAAATGCTGCAGCTGCAACACTTATTCTGCTGTTGATCTCAGTATCAAGGTATCATACTTAGCTGTTATAGTGTTCCCCAGATAACGAAATTTATCGACCTGTTTCAGCACGTCGTCACCAAGCTTAATGGTCAGTGTCTCACGACCATGGATGTCTAGGGACATCACTTCCGTCTTTTTGACACTGATCTTTAGGCCAAATTTGCAGTATGCTTGGTGGAAAGTGGACATTAGCTGTTGCAGGCCGTCTGGAGATTCTGCCAAGAAACACAGGTCATCAGCATACATGATCTCTGTGATCAATGCATACGAGACTTTGGTGCGCGTCTTAAGTCTGGCCAAGTTGAAAAGACTGTCATCGGTGCGAAAGCGAATGCGAACCCCTTCAGAAACAGTTTGTAGGACGTCCTTGACTACTACTGCAAAGTATAGAGCGAACAGTGTGGGTGCTAGTACGCATCCTTGCTTAACCCCACAGGTAACGGGGAAAAAGTCGGACTGTTCGCCGTCTATGGAGACGCAGCACTGCATATCGTCATGCAGGAGTCGCAGAAGTCTCACAAACTTTTCTGTGCATCCTAGCTTTCTCAGTACCATCCAGAGGGCTTCGCGAGGCACACTGTCGAATGCTTTCTTCAAGTCAACAAAGCAGAGGTACAGCTGACGTCCCTGCTCTCTACTTTTCTCCTGAAGTTGACGCACCGAGAAAATAGCTTCACATGTGCCTCGGTTAGGTCGGAAGCCAAACTGGGTTTCAGGCAGGTTCCTTTCTGATAGGTCCCTTAGGCGGTTCAATAGAACTCTTGCAAAGACCTTTCCAGGAGCTGATAGAAGTGAAATACAGCGATATGAGTTACTGTCGGATCGGTCACCCCTGTTCTTGTAGAGAGCACTAATACGAGACAATTTAAAATCGACTGGTACTCGCTCCTCCTCCCACATTCGAACAAACAGTTTCCACACCGACGTGTGCAAATCCTTACCGCCGTATTTCAAAAGCTCGCTTGGTATGTGGTCTATGCCAACTGCCCGCTTATTTTTCTGCTGCCTGATGGCAGTGACAACCTCGTCAAGCGCCAGTGGTTCATCCAGCTCGATACATAAAGGGAGTTGAGGCATTAAGCTGATGTTTTGCAGATCGGCTGATCGATCCACGTTGAGCAAAGTATTAAAGTGTTCAGCCCAACGTGCTAGTACTTCCTTCTTGCTAGTGAGGAGGTGTGAATTATCTAAAGACCTCAGGGGTACTTTTGCTCGGTAGGAAATACCAATCAGCTTTCGCACCTCGCAGTAAAACTCCCCAAGCTGTTTAGTGTCAGCAAGCCACTGCATTTGGCAAGCTTTGTCCTGCCACCACTTATCTTTTATCTGACGAGACAGCTTGTGCAATTCTTGGTCACTCGCTTTGACCAACGCAGTGCTTCCGCCTCTTCTACTGTGCTGTCGCAAAAGCTCTCGATGTTTGTCGAATGCTGCTCTGAGAGCCTCATTGTTGTCATCGAACCAGTCTTCGTTACACCGATATTTAGTACCCAATGTAGCTGAAGCGGTTTCCATAATGTGACTAGACAGAGTTCCCCAAGCAGCACCAACATCATCAGATATGGCTTCAGCATATTCCTTTCTAGCCTCGCAGTACTTTAGCCTATCCACGTTTACACACGCAGGCTTTTTATCTATGGATCTTCGAGGCCGGCGGAGGCGGAGTCTTAACTTAGTGACAATGAGTCGACGGTCAGTCCAACAGTGTGCACCGCGCATAACGCGAGTGACTTGCACTTGACTGATGTCTTGTTGTCGTATGATGGCGTAGTCTATCAAATGCCAGTGTTTAGACCGCGGGTGCATCCACGTTGTCTTGTGCTTGGCGGCAAGCCGGAACATAGTGTTCGATATCGCAAGGTCGTATTGAGCACAAAGACTGAGCAGCAACTGACCATTGCTATTCATGTTGCCGACTCCGTGTCTACCCAGAACTCCAGGCCAAGCCTCATAGTCCCGGCCAACTCTGGCATTAAAATCGCCTAGCAGCAATATCTGCTCTTTACTATTAATTTTGTTAAGGCATTGAGATAATTCCTCATAGAATTTGTCCTTGATATCATCAGACTTGTCCAGCGTTGGGGCATAAACACTGATGACATTAAGGTAGTTGTCCGAGTCCAGGTGAAGGCGCAGTGTGGTAACGCGGTCCGAGATGTGCACAGGACATTCATGAAGTCGCTTTGTTAATTGATTTTTGATGGCAAATCCTACCCCAGACCTACGAGGTTCGGATGAAGGGGTACCTTTCCAGAAGAAAGTATAACCACCTCCAACTTCCACCAGCTCTCCTTCATCAGCGAGATGCGTTTCGCTGAGTGCAGCCACATCCACATTATAGCGACGAAGTTCCCGAGCTACAATAGCGGTTTTGCGCTCGGGGCAGGCGTTGCCATCTCTGTCAATCAACGTTCTTACGTTCCACGCGCCAAATGTCACAATAGGTGGTTTCATGACAGTTTTATTCTTTCTGATACGTCGACCACGAATTAGATTGATGCAGTGGCAGCCGCGGTTACTACTACCTTCCAGGTCGGGACGAGCATTTTTTAGGACACCTTTTCTAGCCCCCTCCTCGGCTGAGCAAGGAGAGCAGTGCCTCCCTAAATAGGGCTGCTCTGTCACCCCAGGTGCTGCCGAATTCGCATTGTCGTCCAAAATATGCAATGCGAAAGCGACCACGACGTGTACTCACGCCCCTGAGGCCGCCTATGTGCAGGTATCGGACAAAGTCCGGCTTGCATCGCGCCGAACCTCTCTACCTCAGCCCATCGCCATAGGACTTAACGTACTCGGAGTCCATATATCGGAAGCGGTCAGTTGCGCAGGATATATTAAGGTGCGCAAGCGTTCGCGCATACGCAGGCGCACACACTCATCCTTCCCCTTCCCGATTCAGTGGAACGGTGAACCGCTACGACTGGAAAAGAGGTCGGATGATGTGTCTGGCCAACAGTAACTGTACGCCCTCTACCGTCGCCCTAGGCCATCCACCTTGCCTTGCTGTATCGCCGAGTGTACCAAGCCCTTTCGCAATATCTGCATTGGGTTGCCACCCTCGCCGAAACAGACTTGGAGAGGGATACTACTGTCTCTACGGGAGGGGGCCAGAGACAGTAGCAGCTCGGGAAGCCGGGGCCGCATACCCGTATACCACAATACAACTTTCGGCAGAAGTTGCACTGGGTACCCCTGACTATGACCAGACATTTTAGGAGGTATTTAATCCCCCAAGGCCGCTGTAGCCTCTCAAAACAGGTTAGTTTACCGCCGCCTGTTACTCGGCGTTGTTATTCGTTTAGCGCCACCCGGGGGGCACGTGCAGGGTAACATAGGGCAGGCTTCCTACGGACGCGAACAACTTCACCCCCCATAGTTAAGAATAACGCTAATGAATCTTTTATACAGAAATTTGTTAATCAATGTTTTTAGATATAAAAACAAACAAACCGAACAAGCATTGTTCCCACAAGTTCAGAAACAAGAAACATTGGAAACAGGCAATTTTGTTTCCAACAAAACTGCATTGAACACGGATCAAGAAAAAAGTAATTAATTTTCCATTTGTAACTTCTACCACAGTTTAAAAGTAATTATGTAAATTGATACGGTATTTAAATTGTATAATTAAATGCCTTATATTTACATTATTATTTGTAAATATACCTACAGGTAGGAGGTGGGTTAAGTAATTTTTTTAGGAAATATATACATGAAGATCACGTTTATATCTCATAAGGGTAGGCAGATACTATGAATCTCCAATTTGCTCGATACTGACATACTACTTTCGCTTCGTCTACTTTCATTAATCTCTTCATGCATTCACGCGGGTTCCAGATACTTTTAACTTGACCCTTGTGAAGGGTACTTTCTTTAATTAGGAAATGGGAAACTTAAAAAAAAAATGTCGTTGTTTTTGAATTGGCCAATGTGAACATGAAATAGCATCTGTTATGCATAATATCCTTTTATACAGGATGTGTTTAAAATGCGAACGAAAAGGAGGCCTGGTGGTTAATGGCACAAAAATATGCGCAATATTTTGGACTGTGGGGAGACGATTTTATATACGAATTTTATATACTGGCACATCAATAAATGTCATCATGTGCTTGAAATTAATTGTAATTAAATCTAATGCAGTATCATCGACTTATTAATATCGTCTTGCGGGATATCTGATACATACAGGGTAATTCGGGAGCGCACCATTCTTAATTTAATCAATTTGACGAGTTTTAAAGTCTACAAAATTACGGTGTTTCGTCAGATTAATAGCTTATCATGATCTCATTACAGTGGTGAAGTAATTTCTAAATAACTTCGTTCGAAGTCCTAATACATACGGACGTGAATTACACATAAATTTAATAATATTTATTTCAGAAGTTTGTCAGGAATAAGATTTTCAATATTCTAACAGCGTGATTTTTCACGATTGGATATTTGCAAAAAATACGGAACTCACGCACACGATCAGTATTCAACATTATTATTATTTTTTGTAAAATATTTAGTGAAAATGCAGATGTAAGCTATTGTATTTATGACAATATCCGACAGCGTCGGTGGCGCAGATGTTTAGACGCCGGCTGTGAAACATGAGGCAGGGGTTCGATTCCTGCCCCGAGATTATAAGACTCGATCTTAGTGTTGGGTCAGGCCTATGTTTGTGACTATTGGGTGTATTCATTTATTTTATAATATGGTAGCAAAAGAGTTGCAAAATTTGAGAATATATTGCACCACACATTTTATCCTTTTTTCCTGAAATAATACTACCATACACTATTCCATAGGTTAAGCGGGGCCTATACATCTCCAGTTTGCTCGATCCTAACATATCACTTTCGCTCCATCCATATTCATCAATCTCGTGCACTTTTGGTATGCAAGCAATGTAACGCAAATAAAAATGGTGTGACACTAGTGGTGACGAAAATATGTGAGCCGAACGTGGTAACACAAGTTGAGGTCTCTCTCAATCACTCTCGCAGTGGTACAATATCTATTATCTAATGTTGACAGGCTCCGTGGCGCAGGCGGTTAGACGCCGCCTGTGAAACGAGAGGCCGCGGGTTCGATCCCCGCACCGAGAGAAATGTCTGACAAATATTTCTCTCGGGTCTGGCTGTTTGTGAGACCGAAAAGTTTCTCGTAGTTCCTGATACCCACGACACAAGACTCAATCTTAATGTGGGGTCAGGACTATGTATGTGACTATTGGGTGTTATTTATTATTTATTGTGTTTAGTTTTTATGCATAAGTAGGGCGTGAAGCCGAAGAATACAAGGTATAATAGAGGCTTATGTCCAGCAGCAGACAATAGTGTACGCTGATCATGATGATAATATACGGCAAACGAGCAAATGGCTCACCTGTTGATAAATGATGACCGCATTTTGATATCTGCAACACATAGATAGTAGATGTGTTGCTCGCCCCTGAAAATCCCATGGTAAAAAGGTCGGAAGGAACAAACCGAGTTCGGGTCTCCAACCATCGCGCTTACCGAAGGACCACGATGGATGTAGTCGCTTTACATTGCTGGTGTACTACTTTGTTAAACTAATAATTAATCCGTAATACCCTCAATAAGGGCTAGCTCAAAAGTACCCTGAACCGACACGAATGCATGAACAAAGTGGATAAAGCGAAAGTAATATGTCAGAATTGAGCAAAGCGGTGGTTTATGGTCTTTGCCTATCCCTATGGGATGCAGGCGTAACGATTATGTTTTTTTATAAAATAATGATTGTTAACCAAATCAATATATTTTAACATAAGGCGTTTATATAGTTTCGGATTAAGTGCCTTTACAAATTGTCCAAGGGGTTCAATATCTCAAAATTTTTACAACCTTATTCATCTCATGACCTAAATTATTTACCTGTATTCAGCACTTTTGAATGAGAGTTTGAAAGGGAACATTCATCTTTAAGGTGTATTGGATATAAGCATTATATATCTAAAGTATAAATTGGAAGAAAATAAAGTGCCTTCCGATCTGCTGAGTCATTGCAAGTTTTAATTTTAACGCGGCTTCGCGAAAACTGTACTGAAATACATGGTCATTATAAGTTTGATGTTTTTAATATTTTTCTTTTGATTGAGGTCAGTAAGATGATTGAGTTTTTTATTGCCTAAGTTTTAAGATTTGTAGTACGTGGGAGAAAGTGTCTGAAAAACGTACTGTGGCGGATTTCTAACCTCCGAGGTCTATACATTTAATTTCGCATCTTGTATGTTAACTATATATTTATCTTTATAAGTATACGCTTGTGTCCTTGAAGATGAGGACGGGGTATGACTACTTCCAACAAGAGTAAGGTCCGGTTTGTACCATCCAATAAAATCTTATATACCATACGTCGTACAAATTCCAGTGACAGAAAACACATTTGAATTTATTAAACCGGAAAACTCACGCGATTATTTAATCAATTAAATTAATTGATCAGCATAAATATTCACTGAACTTTCAGATATTTATTCGATTTCTACTAACGTTTACTAAGTATACGTCTTACACCGTCCATCCGAAATAAAACATGCCTTCATTGGTAAACCATTGGATATTTGCCAAATATAGCGATAGATCGACCCTCTTTCACAGAGGTTGGCAACCTTTTAGCATGCAAGGCTTACAATATAGTAGGATGAAATTTCGGCGGTACTTAGATAATTATGTTAATGTGTTTACAGCATATAAACATATGTACAGTCAGCAACATAAGTCGTTGAACACTACACATTTTTTGATAACCTTTTTATGAATTAAAATTTGTACGTACTACTCTGTAGTCGTAAAATATAACCAACTAAAGTCATCTATGCCGAAAAGTGCCATACGATATTGAAAATAATTATTATTTTGGATGATAAGACAATTCCAAGTCTAGTGACTGTGTAGCGACTTATGTTGCCGATAATTGATCGTCACGCCTGTATCCCATAAGAGTAGGCATATACTATGGATTGCTACTTCACTCGATCCTAACACATTACTTTCGCTTTATATACACTTTCATCAACCTCTTCAAACATTTTCGTATATGCATAAATATACACAGTTAATATAACTCATAAAAATACCCATTAAACGTAGTATCTGGAAGCAAGAAGTTAGGAAATTCCTATGGATTATTTATTAGTGTATTTTAGTGCGTGGTGGTCTGTTGGTAAACGGACTAAACGCGACTGTCAACATGTTCACGGTGGTCGCGGGTTCGAAACCCAGGGCATACCTCTGACTTTTCGAAGTCATGTGTGTATTGAAAGTCAATCATCACGCACTAAAACGGTGAAAGAAAACATCGTGAGGAAACCTGCATACCATAGCGAATAAAAAAAAAATGTGTGGTATGTAAGTCCGACAACCCGCACTAGGCCAGTGCGGTGGACTATATGACCTAACCACTCTCAATCGTACTCTCGATTGTAGAGTAGGCCCGTGCCCTGCAGTGGGACGTATATGGGCTGATACAGATACAGATTTATAAATACTTTATTGTTCACCACACAAATCTCAAGCACTAAAAAAATGCAGAAATGCTCTTAAATACGTGTAACAAACAGCGGTCTTATCGGAATTCTACATAAATATTATTGCGATAAATTGCAAAACATTAAGGTCATTTATACATGAAAAAGAACCTGCCTACTAACAAATTTAACGAAATTTTAAGAATCGCTTAAAGTCAGTGTTTATAATTACTTTTGAACTTATTTTTATACAGATTAAAATACGAGGAAAATGAAACAACACGAAAATATTAACAAGCATATGAAACATTTTCCTAAATAAACCTGCAATATTTTTGTCCATAAAACTAGGCTAATGCATTTATCTATCAAAACTCGTGAGCAAAAAAGACAAAAAAAATAACGAGACAGCTATTTCAAGCTGAAAATGAAAGCAAAACTAATTGAATCTCCTTTAAAGAGAACAGAATATTTTTTGCGTTACAATACTCGAACAATCATTCCGAGTTGGGTTTTTATTAAACTCGTTGTTTGATGTTATTCCGACTGCAACGAAAATGAAAAAAAAAGCAAACACTGAAAAGATTTGGCGAGTGTACAATTGAGTCTGCAGTGAGAATTTGAAACAGCAAAAATACAGGATTTTTGTTGTTTTTCGTTTGTTTTTTGGGGTAAGGGGTTAAATAGCAACATATTTCGCTAGGGTTCGTAAATATTGTTTACAGTTATTGGTGTTGTTATTTTTTAGATAATTGAAAAGGGTTTTTGAGTCTGAGATAATAAACGCGTGTACAAGATTTGATTTTGAGCAGTATGTGATGGTTCCTAAAAAGTATCGCTTATTATAATTTGATGTAGAATTACTGAAGGATTAATATTTTTATTAGTGCCGTAGGGACACCGGTGTCTCTTTCGCACACGTACACCTTATGAAAGATGACGTCACGCCGTGCATGTTGGATCCTTTTCTATTACTCCTAGACCGAACTTTTATATATTTGTAACTTACTTATTATTTAACGAATTTTCAAAATGATATATGTATAAGATTATGTACAACGTAATTGTTCGATATAAACAATAATAAACATTTGTGACACTAGCTTATTCAGCTTTGTGTGTCCGTTTATATATGTGACATTGAAATGCGATTTACCCCGAATGGATTAACGTCAGCCTTGTCCATGAGTACCAGCGAAAAAATAAATATAAATTTCACACGAAAAATGTCATATTGTGTATGTATCTGCATACACAACACCTAACTGAACACCACATATATTTTTTTATTGCAATGAATGGCGAGACCAGCATGCCTGATGGTAATGTACTTAACATCACACATTACACCTTATATCTCAGGATGGCGAGCGCAGTGGAATGTTGCTACTGTTTATGAGCGGTCGTATCGCTTACCATCAGGCGAACGAAATGCTCGTCTCGCCATACAGTACAAGAAAAAAAAACATGATTATCAGTACAGTAGTTAAAGCATAAAACATTTACAAACAAACTTTTTTACTTTTATAATATGAGTACAGATTTTCCAACAACATAGTAGTTGATATTATATAGGTCTGGGTATCTTATCTTTACGTTTCAGCACGTTAATTAGAAAACGCCTTTAAGCTCTTGCAGTGGAAAGGATTCGGCATCAACATCAACGGCGAGTATATTACTCACCTTCGATTTGCCGACGATATTGTAGTCTTGGCAGAATTGCTGGAAAACCTTAGCAGTATGCTCGAAGACCGTAATCGAGTCTCCCAACAGGTGGGTCTTAAAATGAACATGGATAAAACGAAGATCAAGTCGAATATCCATGTTGTGCCCACCACTATTGGAGTTGGAGGCTCGACTCTCGAAGTTGTAGACGAATATGTCTATTTAGGACAAGTGGTCCGGTTAGGAAGGTCCAACTTCGAGAGATAGGTCAATCGTCGAATCCAACTCGGTTGGGCAGCGTTCGGGAAACTTCGCGACGTCTTCTCGTCCAAAATACCTCAGTGCCTAAAATCGAAAGTCTTCGATAGTTGTGTGTGTGTACCAGTGATGACATACGGCACCGAGACGTGGCCTCTCACTGTGGGCCTCATTAAAAGGCTCAAAGTCACTCAACGAGCCATGGAGCGGGCTATGCTCGGCATTTCCCTACGAGATCGAATTAGAAATGAGGAGATCCGTAGGAGAACCAAGGTTACTGACATAGCCCATAAGATTGGCAAGTTGAAGTAGCAGTGGGCCGGGCACATAGCTCGTAGAACCGATGGCCGTTGGGGCCGAAAGGTTCTTGAGTGGAGGCCACGTACAGGCAAGCGAAATGTCGGACACCCGCCTACAAGGTGGACGGACGATCTGGCTATGGTTGCAGGAAGTCGCTGGATGCAGGCTGCTTCCAACAGGTCATTGTGGAGATCCTTGGGGGAGGCCTATGTTCAGCAGTGGTGTTCCTGTGGCTGATATGATGATGATGATGTTGACGTTAATTACATGGTGTGAATTCTGGTTGGATGGTCAATTTGTTTCGGATAGATCTTGGAACAATATTATGCGTACTTACAACAAATATTGGTTATAGAATATTTGTCAGGGGCTATCGAGGACGATATTTTGACATCATATAATTAAAAATATAATTAAATATAATTAAAAATACCCAAAAATCAAACTCCTCGCATAAAAGATAATAATAGTAGGATACAAGATTTTTGTCGTAGACATACCCTTTTTCTCTTCTCATATTTTTTCATTGCCGCTCCCCTCCCTATATGGAAAGACGGCAACACATCTACAGGTGAACTATTTGCTCGTTTGTCTGACCTATTGTGTAAGAAAAGGGAATTCTACAATATTGTTTTGTTGGGACAAATAACCAATTCAATATAAACTTTAAGACTTCCACCCATTCGTTTGATTTTACCATAATGAGGGGCACTGCTGACATGGCGAAGTAACAGGCAGCTAATAAAATAAAGACTAAAGTCTTCCATAACTCGATATAAAATAAAATCCTATAATTTTGAAAAGCTAAAAATTTATTTTGATCGAAATTCCGATAGCTTGTTTCGACGTAATCATCCTACATTACGACCTGTTTAACAATAACTACTTGACATTAAATACTCTAACCATAAACGCATAAATCTAAATCCACAAACAATGTAATTGATGCAAGTTGAAATTCCGGAGACTCGCAATCATATCAAGCAGCACTGGTATTCAGTTTAAATCAGACAAAGAGGTTGGATACTGCAGTTTCCCAAAATTAATACAACAAAGCTTGCATCTAATACAGGGGTATTACGGCCACCGAACTAATCAAGATGGGTAAATTAAATTTAATATTGCAGCCGCTATGACCGCCCGTGGGGACTTGCGACATGGCGGGCAGATTGTGATTTATGACCCGAGTACATCCCTTTCTAATTTGGACGTTTCAATGGACTAATGAAGTGCTTGGTAACTTTGTGACGTATTTTTAAAGCGACTTCAGTTTTGTATCTGGAATTGAAGATTCAGACGAAATTTGAAAAATGTGGTGGATGTGATGGTTTGATTGAATAGCAGATTGTAATTTGCATACAAAGTAACGACTCCTGGAATAAATAATTATATAAAGCGAGGCACATCATGCGCATAGGAAATAAATTGTTTGTTATGTTACAATAACATTCTATGAAAAATATTTGACGCAATTTATGTAATATATCGAAATAAATCATTGGTGAACGCTCAAATGTTGTAAGCCACAATCAATTACATTATAATACCTTTATATTTTGTCCAACTAATCTTCAATGACCGGAGTAATATAGCAACAATATTCCGTAACAAAATTACTTAATAATCTATTATTCCCACAAACCCAATATCGCACGAGCAGAGCAGCCAATAACACGGCCAAATGACAGATGTCACCTCAGCTAATCCAATAAGTTAATAAGAACACATCCCTAATATTGCAGCGTTATAACCACAGTCAGCGGAAAACTTTTTCCAATAACAAAAATAGATAGCGATTCAGCGGCTGGATATACAAAGTTAGCAGATTTGAGTTTTCCTAGTAAAATAAAGCGGTGAGAAAATCGTCTTAAAAAGTTTCCACCGATGTTTGCGCTGTATTTGCGAAAGCAATCACGGAACTACGTACATATTGAACGGAGACTATTAAGTGTTGCTGAGGTGGCATATATTAAGGAATATCGATAGTTCGATCTATCGAAATGCGTTTGAAAAATCAATTATTGCATTATAACGCTTGTGGTTGAACAAAAATAGATTTAAAAAATAAGCGGAGCATATTAAGACTGCGACCAAAAACGAAGCCCGATGGTAGTTTTCGGTGATTACAGACACAACGCAAATAGATTTTACGTAACAAACGCGACATTTTTTATGATCTTTTAAATATCTTCGTTTTATCGTGGTAAAAATTATGAATTTACCACTCAAAGAAACGAAGCAAATGTAGAAAAAAAAATTTTTGTTCTGGTCCGCTATATCGGTCACATTGCACCTAATGGTGAGCGCAAATGCCGCCTAGATAGAGTATCCATTGGCAACAGACGGTAGTCCCATGCCAATAGATACAATTATGCCGGCCTGCTAACATGCCTCTTCACACTACAGCCAGCACGCGTGGTTCTGGTTAGGAATGGAGAAGAGGGGATCAAGTTGAACAATTCTTTAGAGCGTTCAACGTTATACAGGCGGTAGAACACGCTTAGAGAGGTGACATGCCTCCGGAGTTGGAGCGTCTCTAAGTTGCTCGTAACGTCTGCATCATTCACAATGCGGATGGCTCGCCGCTGCAATCCATCTAAGGCATCGACCAGGTACTGAGCGGATCCATCCCAGAGGTGCGACCATCCATACCCGGTCGGACCGGCGCTTTATACAAGCGACAAAGCTGACCGAGAGTGAAAGACCGACACACCCTGTTTAGGTCTCCTACCCTGCGTGATGTGGCAGATATTACGCCCTTGATGTGATTCCTTGGGTTGAGATCACTGCGGATATCCACACCAAGTATACTCAGGGGCCCTACTATATTCATCCGAAACGAAGTTCGAAACTTCGGACGATCGAAGTTTTTTATACGATACGATTGTATCTACTCTGTAAAAGTTCGAATTTGTATAAGTCTATGGTTGCGACCATAAATCAATAACGACCATAAGTATATGTATGTACATTCGTATCGTATATAAAATTCGATTATCCGAAGTTTCGAACTTCGTTTCGGATGAATATAGTAGGGCTCCAGGTCATTCCGCATTGAGAGGGGAGCACCCTAAAAATGGGGAGGAGAGAGAACGGGGATATTTTTGCATATGATGTGAACGCACACACCTGGCATTTTGCAAAATATTTAGTTGCCTTGGGTCTGAAGTCATTTTGCAAATTATTTAGTTGCCTTGTGTCCTTGGTCACTAAGATGACCACCAGGCTTCGTTTTCTGTTGAAGTCTTGATATACCCTAGATTCGACAAAAGATGGAGAGATTTCAACAGGGAATATGGAAAACATTATTAAAACGTACTTACTATGTTACAAAATATAATTAGGAGGCGGCTGATTATCCCGCACGTTGCTTGCAATTTAGGTATAATGGCCCAAGTATGGTCGTTTGAAATCAATTCCAATAATTTATTCAACAAAATCCACCACATAAGCATCTTAGTACCGGTTTAATCGATTCCCAGTATATTAAATATTTGATACTGCTTCTGTGAAATCATAAAATAATTAATGCCCTTATTCATAGACCGTTGATAAAAGTTCTGCGCCTTTCGTATGACTGGTGAGTTTAGTTTGAGCGAAGTATACAGACATTCGATACTCAAAATCGGTTTAAAAACTGGCTAATGAATAATGCAACAACTGGAGAGAGTTATTAGCTATACGATTAAATATCGAAAAAATAGATTAGACAACCTTCGTGGCGTAGTTGGTTCGACGCCGGCCGTGAAATGAGACGCCGCGGGTTCCATCCCCGCACCGAAATAAATATTTGTGTGAACCACAGGTATTTGTTTCGGATCTGGGTGTTTGTGAGACCAAAGTCTCTCGTAGTTCCTGATACCCACGACACAAGACTTGAAATTAGTGTGGGGTCAGGACTATGTATGTTACTGTTGGGTGTATTTATTTATTTATTTACTTAGAGGCACTCATATTATGTCAGAGATAATTTAACTTTTGCAGTGATTAAGTGGTAAGCAATAAGACCGCTCATAGACAGTAGCAAAACCACTAACACCATTAATTACATAGCAGGGCTTAGAATTCCACTGCGCTCTCTATCCTGAGAATAATTGTAAAGATGTAAAGTCTCAATATATGACCTTCAAAATACGACCGTATTCCCACGTTGAAGGCCGGCAACGCATCTCCATGCCCTATGGTGCTGCAGATGTTCATTGGCAGTGGTGATCACTTAGTATCAGGTGAACAGCATGTTCTCTCTACAAAATTATTATTACCATAACAAATAAAATTAAACTAATTACCGCACAACTTAAATGCATTAGTATTTGACCGGACGTTTGGTTTTTGCACGTATCGCGGTTATAATACGTCTATTCAGCATTTGTTACCGACCGATATAGGATTTTGACCGCAAAATTAAACAATCATGCCTCGCAATGACTTTTTGTGGTTCCTATTTAGTTTCATTAATAATAAACGTTTGTGTAACTGATGCTAAATTAATATGAAACTGCGGCTACTGGTTTTGTACTTTTGTGGCCTGATTAGCCTTTCTGATATTTAAATGAATAAATATTTCTCGTGATAAGTTGGAATATTCTTAACGTGCGATTGTGCTTGACTGGAGCGGTCTCTTAATTTATTTAGTTTGAAAGCCTCCGTGGCGCTGTCGGTTAGGCGCTTGTGAAACGAGAGGTGGGTTCGATCGCCGCACCGAGAGAAATGTTTGTGCGTCCCATATATATTTCTTTCGGATCCAGGTGTTTGTGAAACCGAAAAGTTTCTCGTAGTCCCGGATACCCACGTCACAAGACTCAATCTTAATGTGGACTGTGGAGTAAGGACTGTTTGAGTGACTGTTGAGTGTATTTATTTATTTATTTATTTGGCGCTACAAATATGTTTAGAACGTATGTTGTAATATTTAACATTTGGTTTAACAGACACCCAGACCCGAAACAGATACCTGTTGATGACACAAATATTTATTTCGGTGTGTGGATCGAATCGGCTGCCCCACGTTTCAGAGCCAGTGTTCAACTAACAACCACGGAGGCTGTCAAAAAAGCTGTCTGTTATACCAAAAGATTTATTAAGTAACAAGCTAAAAAAAATATAGTTTTTTTTTTATTTAATTTTTTATTCTGGCCAGTCATAGTGGCCGCATTGCGCCTGATGGTGAGCGCAAATGCCGCCCAGGCAGAGTGTCTACAGGCATCGGACGGCAGTCCCATGTCATGAGACGGCAAACAATTCGACGATCGCCTGATGGTGCGGCACAAAAAAGAATTCGAGAAGCTTGTAAGTTCAATACCTTGAATATAAAAATATTCATCAACAATATCACAAATCAACCAAACCTTTGCAATTGCCTTGAAGCTTGCATCAAACTCAATTTTACATAATCCCGCACATACGTGGGTGAAATGTCGTTAACACTGGCGCTCTTTGATAACACAAGACACACTGGCGCCGCTGACACACTGACGCGCTTTGATATGCAATAACAGAGCTTGTACACCGGATAACTTAACGCTTTGATTTCCAACTATGGAACTATTAAACTATGGAATATCTCGCCAACCCTCCGCAGCTTCCCTGTTTCCTCACTTAAACAATTAGAGACTCTTTAAATTGCAAGTGAAGCGGTAACTGCATCGGTTTCAACGCTTTTTTTTTTAATTCCAATAAATCGTGAGACGAGCATACCGTTCGCCTGATGGTAAGCGATACGATGGCTCATGAGCAGCAGAAAAACCAAACAACACCTTTAACTACAAAGCAATGCTTGGAGTTCCACTGCGCTCGCCATCCTGAGACATAAGATTTTTTTTTTCATCTTATTATTAATGTTTAAATTAGGGGCTTTTGGCGACATTTACGCCATGCCAACCCCATCATATTCTAAAATTATCTTAAATCCTAATCTAAATGATTCAAAAATTTGAAAATTGATTTAGCTGTTTAAGAGAGAGGCTCTGACAGGATGGTTTGAAACATCCCAACATCTAATAAATTAATTTCGGAGGCATTTATCCCTTACAATCTTTGTCTTGACACACTCCATCATCAAATGTTGGGCATCTTCTATGGTGCCACACTCTGCACAATTGGGAATAGCACTTTTTCCCATGAGGTATCGGAACTTGTTTGATGGCCTGTTATTATGGAGACATAAGATTAGGTCTTAATATGTCCATTAGTTACCTACTCTGACTACAATATCCTTCAAACTAGAACACAACAGTGCATTTACACTGCTGTTTGGTGAGAGAAATAGACATTGCGATTGAAATTGCTGTCATTGGTAATCATCTTTGATTGTTTTTTATTAGAATTATAAAACAGATATTGGTCAGGGATGGTCCTATCTAGTGGTCATGGCCTGCCCTAATATAGGTGCTACGAGTACGCGACCTCAGCCCCCGAGCTACTGCAGTCACCTTAACTTCCCGTCCGTGACTACAGTATCCACTCCCTCAGGCCATACTCTCCTTTCCTATAACATCCTCTACCCACAAATCCTATTTCCTTTCCCCGGTTAATGGCGGGCAGCAGCGTCATTAACGCCAGTCCCCTACTGCGCTCGCCAACCCGCCTACCAAGCGTGGCGAGTATTAGCAAAAACCCCCTTAATGGCGACACAAATTGAGACCAGGCCCCCAGTCCCCGGCAGCCCCACTATTCCTGGCTATGGTAGCGGTCAAGGTTACGGTGGGGCAGGGGGTGCTAAGAATCCCCGGGTTGGCCCCGGCTACCACCCCCGACGATGACTGGCCCTGGTAACACACAACATACGCACATTGAGGATAGACGAGAAGATTGTCGAACTGGAAGAAGAATTGAGCAGGTTACACTAGGACATTCTGGGGTTATCGGAAGTCCGAAGAATCGGGGAGGATACGATAACCCTGAAGTCTGGTAACCTGCTCTTCTACCGGGGGAACGACCAACAGTCCCGAGGAGGTGTCGGATTTCTCGTCCACAAGTCTCTCATCAACAACATCGTATCCTTCGAAAGTGTGTCGAGCAGGGTAGTATACCTTATACTCAGAATATCTAAAAGATATTCATTGAAGGTCATACAGGTATACGCGCCGACCTCGGCACACCCAGATGAAGAAGTGGAGGTAATGTATGAGGACATAAGTCGGGTCATACATACTTCCAAAACCTACTTCAATGTTGTTATGGGAGACTTCAACGCAAAGTTGGGCAAGGGTAGTGATGCAGAGTTGAAAGTGGGGCAATTTGGACATGGGCAACGGAACCTCAGGGGTCAGAGGCTGGCCGACTTTCTGGAGAAAGAGGGACTGTTTGCGATGAACTCTTTTTTCCAGAAACCGCCTCACAGGAAATGGACCTGGCTGAGTCCTGACGGTTCTACGAGAAACGAGATAGATTTCATCTTGACAACGAATAGACGGATATTCAGAGATGTCTCTGTGATCAACAGGGTGAAAACCGGCAGTGATCACCGAATGGTTAGGGGCACACTGAATATCAATGTCCAATCGAAAAAGGCGTCGCTTGATGAAATCTACGCTCCGACCTACTCGCGCCCATATCCAAAACCCCGAGAGGTTTCAACTCGAGCTGACAAATCGCTTTGATTGTCTAGGAGAAAACCTTGCAGTGGACGAGCTAAACAGCAGTTTGGTAGAAGCTGTCCATACGGTGGGATCTAAGTATTTTAGACCTCGCCGTAGAGATAGACCACAAAAACTCTCGATCCACATTCTTGACCTCATGGCCGAACGTCGATCTGTAGCGCTGCAGTCTTCCGTTGACGCCGAAGCATATCGGCGGCTCAATAGACAGATCTGGAAGTCCTTGCGACACGATGTCCGTGCTCACAATACTGTGAGCATTAAGGAGACAATTAAGTCGGAACGGAGGCTCCAAAGGGTTTGCAAGAGACTTGTCTATTGGGCAAAGCCAGTTGTCTAGGCTGAAGACGGACGACGGCCGCGTGGTATCGACGAGGGCAGAGGTATTAAGGGAGATCGAGAGGTTCTACGGACAGCTTTACACCTCAGTTGCCCAACCTGCTGTTAGCTCGGCCGAAGACCCGAGAGCCGAGTTGATCCGATACTTTAGCGATGATATCCCGGACATCAGCCTGTGTGAGATTGAGATGGCCCTGAAGCAACTTAAAAACAACAAGGCGCCGGGCGAGGACGGAATAACTTCAGAGCTTCTGAAAGCGGGCGGAACGCCGGTACTGAAAGTCCTTCAGAGGCTCTTCAATTCCGTTCTCCTCGAGGGCTCAACGCCAGAGGCATGGAGCAGGAGCGTGGTGGTACTGTTCTTCAAAAAAGGTGATAACACTTTGCTGAAGAACTACAGGCCCATCTCGCTCCTGAGCCATGTCTATAAGTCGTTTTCGAGGGTCATCACAAATCGTCTCGAAGGCAGGTTTGATGACTTCCAGCCTCCCGAACAAGCCGGTTTCCGAAAAGACTTTAGTACCATAGACCACATCCATACGCTTCGGCAAGTTATACAAAAAACCGAGGAATATAACTTGCCGCTTTGTTTAGCGTTTGTGGACTATGAGAAAGCCTTTGATTTGATCGAGACTTGGGCTGTGCTACAGTCTCTCCAGCGGTGCCATATCGACTATCGGTACATCGAAGTGTTGAAGTGTATATACAACAACGCCACCATGTCGGTCCGAGTACAAGATCAGAGTACGAAGGCTATTCCACTACAGAGAGGCGTGAGACAGGGAGATGTCATATCTCCGAAACTGTTCACTGCCGCGCTGGAAAATGCCTTCAAGCTCTTGCAGTGGAAAGGATTCGGCATCAACATCAACGGCGAGTTTATCACTCACCTTCGGTTTGCCGACGATATTGTAGTCTTGGCAGAATCGCTGGAAGACCTTAGCACTATGCTTGAAGACCTCAATCGAGTCTCCCAACAGGTGGGTCTTAAAATGAACATGGACAAAACGAAGATCATGTCGAATGTCCATGTTGTGCCCACCCCCATCGGTGTTGGGGGCTCGACTCTTGAAGTTGTTGACGAATATGTCTATTTAGGACAAGTGGTCCGGTTAGGCAGGTCCAACTTCGAGAGAGAGGTCAATCGTCGAATCCAACTCGGTTGGGCAGCGTTCGGGAAACTACGCGACGTCTTCTCGTCCAAAATACCTCAGTGCCTTAAATCGAAAGTCTTCGATAGTTGTGTATTGCCAGTGATGACTTACGGCACCGAGACGTGGCCTCTCACTATGGGCCTTATTAGGAAGCTCAAAGTCACTCAACGAGCTATGGAGAGGGCTATGCTCGGGGTTTCCCTACGAGATCGAATCAGAAATGAGGAGATCCGTAGGAGAACTAAAATAACCGACATAGGCCCACCGGATTAGCAAGTTGAAGTGGCAATGGGCAGGGCACATAGCGCGGAGATCTGATGACCGATGGGGTCGGAAAGTGCTCGAATGGAGGCCACGTAGCGGAAAGCGCAGCGTAGGACGTCCACCCACAAGACGGTCCGACGACCTGGTAAAGGTCGCGGGACGTCGCTGGATGCAGGCTGCCTCCAACAGGTCTCTGTGGAAATCATTGGGGGAGGCCTATATTCAGCAGTGGACTTCCTTTGGCTGATGGATGGATGGATGGATAAAACAGATCTCTTACGTCAATCCATTTCGAAATTCACGGACTAAGATATTCATCAACAATATCACAAATCAATCAAACCTTTGCGATTGCCTTGAAGCTTGCATCAAACTCAATTTTACATAATCCCGCACATACGTGTGTAATGATAATAAAACACAGCTTCGAAGTGATCTAACTTCATTTCACCAGGCGAACGAAAACACTAGAATCAATTGAACAGTAGTCAAAGATGCATAATCAAATTGTGAATTCAATCTATAATCCCCTTTAGTTAATCTTGGAGCAACGGCATGTAATCGAGAACTTAATACAATTAGTGAATAGTTACTGTCATAAAGTTAATTGAAATATGAATGAAAATTGGATTAATTCGCTGTATTAATGTATATTTAGACGCCTGGGTATTGGAGTGTTATTTGATGGATTGTGACTTAGATTCCCTTGATTGTACTAGAAGTTTTGTCTTGGACCACGTGGTTCAAAGTTTACTGTTATATGGTGCTTTTTTTGTACCTATATGATTGTAGTAGCCAACCTGATGCATTGGATTGATGATTGTTTAAGTATTTTGGCCTTAGCTCACGTAGATCTGAGTTATGAGGTAATGCGGTTGTGTTGCCATAATTTATATATTTATATTTATTAGTTTAGTTTTTTGCTATAATTTGGTAAATCTGAAGAAAGCGATCCAAAATAACACCGCTGTACAATCGGAGTTGTAGCAGAATAAAAGGGTAGCAGAATGTTCATCATTATCATCTAAGCCACAGAAAGTCCACTGCTAAACATAGGCTCAATGATCTCCACATCGACCTGTCGGAAGTTACCTGCATCTAGCGACTTCCAGCAATCTTAGCCAGGTCGTCTTGTAGGCGGGTCCGACATTTCGATTGCCTGTACGTGGCTACCAATCTAGAACTTTTCGGCTCCACGGTATGAGTGCCTTTAATACACGATATATGATAATGTATATTAGAAAGCAAGTTATTTCACGCTCTATTCCATATTCTATTATACCGTTCTGAAACAAAAAAAAGTTCAATTCACGCTGCACTTATAACCGGCTATAACGTGGCCCATGCCTTAATAATTATGACCATTTTCTTAACTCTTAGTTTTATTCCTCAGAAACAGAACTTCCTCATTAATTATCCTGTTCTTCAAAGCTTACTTTAAAAACAGACAGCTTCTTCTATATGAAGCAAAAAACACTCATTTAAAATTTAAAAAGTGCCTTAACACTTTCCTTCGTTGAAATGACGACATTGTTTTACTAAGCATTGTAGCGAGCACTGTAACGTAATCAAAACTTACTTTTAGCGGCAAAGAAATGCAAATCCTCACAACAATCAGTTCTAAGTGAGTCGCTCCGTTCATTCATTCATTCATTTCGCATTCAGATAGCTTAATTGGGACACTGTCTTGCATTTGGAATGCAAGGAGCGTCTTGGTCGGGTAAAATGCCTCCGAGCCTCCGAAGCGAATATATAACACTTTAGCTACTACTTACTTCTGATTGTATGGAATCAAATGTGAATTATGGAATAGTGCGGTGTACAGAAATGGTTTCTTTTTCATTAATAATTTTAGTGGTATACAATTTATGCGTAGATTTGATTATATTGAGTTATTTGTGAATTCTGTAGTGGGAACTATTTATATTGGATTTCATTACTCATTAGTCGTCATTTGAAAAATACATCTATTTTATGTTATATACTACCGATCGGTAATTTGAACATACACTCACTAAGTTTTAATGTTACTAACTTAAAAAAGAAGTGGCAAACCGTGTGACAACATACAAAAATGTTTAAACAATTACTTAAACAAATAAATCACCCAACAACAATACATTGACCTCACTCCTGCCCCCACACTGAGATCGAGTCTTATGTCGTGGGCATCAGAAATTACGAGTGACTTTTCGGTCTCACAAATACCCTAAACAAATATCTGTGGATCATACATATATTATTCTCGGTGCAGGGATTGAACCCGCGGCCTAACGTTTCAAATTCGGCGTCCAAGCAACTGCGCCACGAAGGCTGTCGAATTAAAATGGCAGAAACATAATTAAACGTTTTCGCAAGAAGCTACAATGCGGGTATCTACGCATCTTATTAACCATGTACGCTGTGAAGTGTCAACGTAAATAGCTTGCAGGTGTATTATTAAATCATAATGCTGCATGTGTGTGCCTCGTTCCAACTACGAGATACTGTGTTGAATGTGCGATGAGAACGTGTATTGGATTGTACGTTTGCGAACTACCGTCATGACTGTGTTTGTCTGTGTGTAGTTTCGGAACGGGTTGTCATTGTTGTGTTCTATTCTTGAATGTGCTTGGAAGGAGTTTTTAAAAATTATGAGTTATATTGCCAAAAAATGCTATTAACTTATCTAAATTGTGTAATAGTGTTGTCAAAATATAAGGCTTAAGAATGAAGTTGAATTATCATGTTAAATAATTCTGTGTTCAGCTTTATCTGATTTATATGTGGAAGCTACCTAGGCGGCCTCTCACGTATGAGAGACCTATCACCAGTAAATGAAACACCACCAGTAAATCGAGGTATAATAACAGTTTCACTGTCACATAGTTCGCTCAATAAAATTGTCGGAAGGCCAACAATAGCATATCCATTGTCACAGGAATTTTCCAGGTGTTTTCCGTGTCAGAACAGATAGGTCATCAAATGGCAACAAATATTCTTTGGCGAGTAACGTTTTTAATATCGCTATGACAAAGTATCCGATAGTAAGTGCCGTGGAATCTAAATATGTACTGTATCAGCCCATACACTTCCTACTGCAGGGCACGGGCCTACTCTACAATCGAGAGTACGATTGAGAGTGGTTAGGCCATATAGCCCACCACGCTGGCCTAGTGCGGGTTGGCGGACTTACATACCATAGAAATTCTTATAAATCGCTATGGTATGCAGGTTTCCTCATCAACATCCTCACGATGTTTTCCTTCACCGTTTTTAGTGCGTGGTGATTGACTATCAATACACATATGACTCCGAAAAGTCAGAGGTGTGCCCTGGGATTCGAACCCGCGACCACCGTGAACATGTTGGCTGCCGCGTCTAGTCCGTTTGACCACCAGGCCACCACGCACTATGGAATCTAAATATAGTGTTTAAAAATTAGAGGTCGAAATAACTGGCTGCTAGAATGACACAATATGTAAATTGGGTGAAGTCAACCTGAGACACATTTTCATGAGTAAATGTTAATCACATCTACGCGATGTCTTCTAAATATGCAATGTTGGTTGTAAGTTAAATGTATTATTTCGCAATTATATAAGATTTACAAAACTAACCCCAAAATGCATTACGGGGTAACAAAGACCACATAATACAATACGAAATCCAAAACCAAAAGAACGGGTATGACACGCGGTCAGTATTGTAATTAAAGGTTGACAAAGTTAGTGGCACAAACAATACCTGCATTATTAACACCTAGCTATAATACGTTTAACCCTTCGTCGAGGGGTCGGGCGGGCCAAATTAGATTCTGAGTTATATACAACCTTATTGGGGCCGACTACCTCAGACCGACTTGATTAATGCTCCCATAGTTTCCTTACATGGTTATCTCATAGATATTTCGCTCGCCAAGTTATTATTAGCCGCTGTAGTGTTTTAGTGTTAGATTGTGTTATTGATTTATTAATTTAAGCTCGCGCTGGGATGCTCTGTAGATGTCGAATTAGTCTGGTTGGAAATAAACTTTGTAGTATGAAGTATTTGTTGTCATACGTATTGTTATCGTATCTGAAATATGTTCTGTTTAATTTGGTTATTAATGAACTTTAAATCCTTTGTTCACGTGATTTGGGTTTGATATAAAGTGATGATTTATTTTCGAATAATATTTGACGAGGCTGTAGATGTAACGAGTTTTAGGAAAGGAAAATTATCAGGAGTAAGTTGGAAGATTGGACACAACAGCAAAGCTGCAAGGTGATTTTCTATTAAGTGGATTGTGTAATCTGTCATTTACCTGAGGCGGTCTGAGGTCAAGTCAATAGCTGGTACTATATCTTTCATGAATAATATAAATAGGTAAAAATACTGATGATTTCGGCAAAGTACTTGAGATTGACCTGCTTTAAAAAAAAAACAGCTTTTATTGTGAGTGAGTGGGGGTAAGACTGAACGGTTTTTTTAACCGACTTCAAAAAAAGGAGGAGGTTCTCAATTCGACTGTATGTTACTTTTTTTTTTTTTTTTTTTTATTATGTTTGTTACCTCGTTTCTCTGTACTGTGTGAACCGATTTCGACCATTCTTTCTTTGATTGAAAGCTTGTGCTTGTCGTTTGGTCCCATAAAAATATGGTGAAGATCTGATGAATATCTTCGGACCTGGAGAGGGGAACTCCTTAAAATTAAGGAGAATTGCAATAGTTATTTTTGCATTACGTTCATAAGAAAAGTTAAGATACAGTGAGAGAGGGAAAAAGGGGTGGGGGTGAGGGCGGGTGGGTGATAAAATTAAAATACACGTAAATTCTAATATCTTCGGCAGCTTTTAACCGATTTTAGTGATTTCTTTTTCATTGGAAAGAACGTATTAACAGGTTGATCTCAGGAACACAACATTAAGATCTGATTATCATGTTCGGACCTGGAGCGTAGAACTCCTCAAAATTTAATAGGACTTCAACGGTTCTTTAATTTTGCATTGAGTTCAGAATAAAAGCTAGGCTACAGTGGTTGAGGGAAAAAGGGGTAGGCGCGAAGGGAGGGGGGGGGGGAGAAAAAAAATAAACATGTGAATATTCCAATATCTTTGGCAGCTTTTAGCCGATTTTAGCGATTTCATTGTCATCGGAAAGAACATATTCCTTGTGGCGTGGGGACCAAATCTTCTTCATTTAAATACCTATCAACACTAAAAAGATAAAAATAACTAAATTTTTAATAAAAATAATAAAAACCGACTTCAAAACAAAAATCCACTAAAAACCAAAAAAATAATAACTAACCACTTAAAGCAAAAAAATAATAGACATATAGATATTTAAATTAATATAAGGCATAGGTCCTACATGTTTGGTACTTGGCGGCCCGCCTTCAATATGTTACGCATATATTTTGATTTGTTGGCTAGTCAAGTCATTAAGCAAATGAATCAACATGCACGAGTTCCATGAAATAAATATTATTATTTTTTTGCTTTAAGTGGTTAGTTATTATTTTATTATTTTTTGGTTTTTAGTGGATTTTTGTTTTGAAGTCGGTTTTTATTTTTGATAAGATCAATATTGTTTGATTTGAAACCCTGTAGAACAATACTTCTTATAACTATGCCAAAAGTATATATTTTCAAAAGCAAAGAGAAAAGTACATTGTTCAATCATATAAATAACATCCTGAAATATTTGCACCAAAGCAGAAAAAAAATTTAAAAAACGCAACAGGGGAATGCTACTTCAAAAAAAAAAAATAGTAAGCAAACACATTTATGACGTTTATTTCCGTTTATTTAGTTGGTTGGAATGGTTGAATAGTACCATACTCATTAGCCTCGCAAGGTATTATTAGCTATGCAAAAAGGAATTTTATGTACTGCCAACGCTGTCCTTCCGCTGTCCGTCGCTTTCGACATCTAAGGTTAAATTTTACTATGGCTGAAATTGAAATATGGCAAAGGCGCATACATATTAAGAATAGAAACTTAAAAAAACCAAGCCATAATAAATTTGTGTACATCCATCCATCCATCCATCAGCCAAAGGAAGTCCACTGCTGAACATAGGCCTCCCCCAATGATTTCCACAGAGACCTGTTGGAGGCAGCCTGCATCCAGCGACGTCCCAGGTCCACAGGTTACCAGGTCGTCGGACCATCTTGTGGGTGGACGTCCTACGCTGCGCTTTCCGATACGCGGCCTCCATTTGAGCACTTTCCGACCCCATCGGTCATCAGATCTCCGAGCTATGTGCCCTGCCCATTGCCACTTCAACTTGCTAATCCGGTGGGCTATATCGGTTATTTTAGTTCTCCTACGGATCTCCTCATTTCTGATTCGATCTCGTAGGGAAACCCCGAGCATAGCCCTCTCCATAGCTCGTTGAGTGACTTTGAGCTTCCTAATAAGGCCCATAGTGAGAGGCCACGTCTCGGTGCCGTAAGTCATCACTGGCAACACACAACTATCGAAGACTTTCGATTTAAGGCACTGAGGTATTTTGGACGAGAAGACGTCGCGTAGTTTCCCGAACGCTGCCCAACCGAGTTGGATTCGACGATTGACCTCTCTCTCGAAGTTGGACCTGCCTAACCGGACCACTTGTCCTAAATAGACATATTCGTCAACAACTTCAAGAGTCGAGCCCCCAACACTGATGGGGGTGGGCACAACATGGACATTCGACATGATCTTCGTTTTGTCCATGTTCATTTTAAGACCCACCTGTTGGGAGACTCGATTGAGGATCTTCGAGCATAGTGCTAAGGTCTTCCAGCGATTCTGCCAAGACTACAATATCGTCGGCAAACCGAAGGTGAGTGATATACTCGCCGTTGTGTACAAAGTTGTTATAATTCCTGTTCCTTTCCAAAGATCTCATTTGTTTAATTTTATTTATTGAATGATTTATAAGTAGATACTATAATAATGGTATGAATTTTTTATATTTATTAATAACTACGTAGGTACAATCATTTTTGTTGTTTATGCAATAAAAACCACTGAGGTTTATCCTAATGCTAAATAAATTTACAAGTTCATATTAGGACAACAAGATAATAATAGGTTAGTGTTTCGCCAAAAAAGAATAAGAATCTTTATTTGCTTAAAAGTTGGTACTGGATATATCTTAAATTAATACATATTGGCAAAGTACAACATTTATAAAAAATATGCAAATGTTTTGTTTTGTTGTATAAAATTATGGCAATAAGTAATAAAAGTATTATGAATAATTTTGAGACTTTTTTATTTTTGTCAAGCTGTCAGTCAAATTGAATATGAGATTTATTTAAATAACATGATTTTAGATACCCAAGAAGCTAGCATACCGATGTCGCATTTTAAATACTTTTGGCAAAAAACATTTATTTCAAAGACCGTTACGTCAAAACGATTATTACAAAAATTTCATTCGCATACATAATAAGTATTTGTACAACAAATAGCACAATAAGAACAAAACATTCAGTATGGCAATTTGTCAACCTAAATCGTGCCTGTAAACTTCATAGTCTTAAAAGCATTTTTATTTTAGTATTGTTGGAGTTTCTGGCCTAACCACTCTCAATCGTATTTTCCGAGGAGTTCCGTGCCCTGCAGAGAGACGTATATGGGCTAATACAGATACAGATTGTTGGAGTTTCAAATATTTTATTATTTAAAAAAAAATGCAGGGTATTGCAAATAGTGTTTAAACAATATGTAATGATGTACTATAATGTTCCTGAAACCCTCCTAACCCAACACTCGGTTGTACAGGAGTTTCAAGCATTTGGTAAGTATTATTACAGTTCATAACCTGAAATGGATTATACCTAAATGAACATAAATGACACGAATATTAGGATCCACCAGGATTTAAATTAATTATCAAAATGCAACTGAGCTATTTTTTATCCACTCTAAAAATTGAAATCAACCTATTTGTGTGGGAGTGTCAAGCATTGCTTTGTAATTCAAGGTGTTGTTTGGCTTTGCTACTGTTCATGAGCGGTCGCATCGCTTACCATCAGGCGAACGGCATGCTCGTCTCGCCATTCACTGGAATAAAAAAAAAAACTTCTTACTAAACAGTTTGTTCAAGACAAATAAACAAAAACGTATATTTATACTACCAATACGAGTATGTTTGCAAAGTAACGTAGTTTGCGTTAATTAATATCGGTTAGTGTTATTAATAAGCTGAAGCTAATAATTACCGACTATTACACGGTCAAAATTGAATTTTAATGCTTTAATAGCATGAGGTATCGAACGTTACATAATAATTATTTATCGAATTTTAATTTAGTTTCAATAACGTTTGATATTTACATTACTCTGTGTAATTTTGTGGTGGTCCCATATTTAAAGTTGGAATAATTTATATTAAAATAGGTTTCAATCGACTTATTTTACTTGTCGTTTGATATTTATTTCTCGTTATATTTATTTAATTAAAGGTTATAATTTAAGGCGTCCTCGGAAATAATTAAATTTCTATAAGGATGGAATTAAAGGCAATCTCACGGAACGAAGCGCGACAGCAAAGGTGTCCTCTTCATGCTGATGCCCTGTGCGGCAGTGGTACCATCCCGGACGAGCCTGCCTATTCATGCTGAGTCATGAAAGTTCCGCAGCTTGATTCTACCACTTAAAACAATCGTAATGCCTCATAAGTTCAGGAGAGTTAATAAAACGTGGAGCACTGTTAAATTTGTGTGAAAATAATACTATGCCTTGCTCCTTTTTTCTAGATAATGTGAAGATAAAATCTAACATGTCCTACTGAATCTTTTCTTACTAACAGTTCCGGTTGATGGTAGGTTCCATTAAAATCTTAAAAAAGTATGAAGTAATAAGTATGTTTGAAATATTTCGGAACGATGTGAACTTGTGCATTATTGTTCTACTGGGGCTTTAAGAGTTTTTCAATTCTGTTGTACATTTCTTTGTTAATTTCAAAAGGTTTCCTTACACTTATTTTTCGAGATATTTTAAGAGTGCCGTATTATGTGTGAAATACAATGCGCGTATTTTTCAAGATGGGGAGGTATATGAACAATTATTTGAATGTTTTTTAAATATACAACTAGTCCGAAATCGAGCAAATAGATATCGAAACAACACATAAGAGTATCAAATACTGATATCGGACACTCGGGCGCCTTTCATTTATTTAATCATCTTCTAATACATTTTCAAAGGTTGTCAAGGCAAAAACGGTTGAAAAAGCAAACTTACGAAAATTAACTGGTCGAAGGAAAACAAGTACGCCCATAGATAAATTGGAAAACGTAAGTATATTAATTGTTTTTAAAAATAAAGGCAGATATATGTATTTTTTTCCAGGATTATACTTAAACTAACGCAATATACTGGTAATAAATGTTACGTACTATATAAAAAAATGTTATTTTTCTTTGTTACATTATTTATGGCAAGACTAAGTACTGAAGATGAAATATGTGATAATTTTTGTTTAATAACTTCATTTCGCAGCTTAACAGTCTTTCAGTCTACAGTAATCAAACTGAGTAAAATTTAAAGTCGCATTTAAAAATATTTTCACACATTTGCCTTCCACATTCGGCTTTTGTTCCAACTCGCGCCCCACCTGCTTAGCTCTCTCACAATTATTAACGATTCCTAAAGAGACTCGGTTTATTTTTAAATTCGCCCCTTTTTCTGCGTTTAAAAACGTTCTGCCGAACCCGCAATTTATAACCCTCTCTTTAGGCAGCGGTTTCAATACTGGCGAAAGCGTGGAGAAATGAAAAAGTTCATTAAGGTAGAATGAGGGATTTCATAATGGCTTTCCAGCAGCGACTATAGATTTCACTCTTGCACCTAATTTTGCGAAAGTGTTGGAGTATGATACAGAGGAAAACCTTGATTTGATACGTGCAAGATATATTTTGTGACGCCGCTTAGTAGTAAGCGATTTTTTTTAAGCCCAATAGTTTCCTTTCTGATGATTATTATTATTCTGCGCGAGGCCATGGTGGATTGCCCAGTGCTTTCAATTCCTTAAATAATATTATTTAAGAAATTGAATCCATACATAAACTACTCATGACAAGAACATCAGTGAGGCTGCTTGATCAGGTTAGCACTTCAGCGTAATAATACCAAAATTTAATTCTTTATTAATTTATTCTTAACTGCACATAAAAAGGAAAAACACTGTAAAATTAAACAAATAAAAAAGTACAGATAGCATTTATTTTTCAGAAGATTTTATGCGTTTTTGTTTGTTTTGTTAGTATTATGGTTCATTTTTAACGGTTTAGACTACTATACCTATTTTACCCTCGCTTAATGATTGTTGTTCACACCTCTAATAGGGATGTGCATCATTAATTCATTTTATAAGTATTTTTGTAATTTGAAATGCATATAATGTTGTTGATGTGTATTTCTTAAATAAAATAACCAATATAGAAATCCTACACGAACAAATAACATTGTCATCATGTTTCTACTAAAATTACTAAACGTTCAATAAATCTTCACAAAATTATTGTAAAGATACCTCTGCTTTGACCAATTTTTATTCATTTACCAGCCACATACAAAATCCTGAGCAATGTGTCTTTACAAAAAGTTTCAGTTGCGGACTTTATCCCAGCATAAACAACGCGCGACCTACCGTAACTCACCCTGACCACACCCTAAAGGATTCTATTGTCGTTATTAAACGGAACAAATCGACGGCACGGTTAGGTATTTTTATTTAGTTTCTTTCCAAAATAAATTTCACCTTAGCCGCGTGTGTATTTGATGTTCGATTGTGGGGCACGTGATCTGGTTTTTATCTGTGAGTCAAGAAAATACAGGTAATAAATAAATGCCCAAATAAATTACTAGTCCAAATTTATGATCAGAATTTACTAATTTACTAGTCTTAGGAATTTCAAAAGTAATTAATATTCCTTGATGATTGTTGGATGCAATGAACAGTAAAAAAAAATTGCATGAAGGATAGAAAGAGTAGCATGAGTTTCTTAGTGGTAGAAAAATTCTGCGAAATCGGAAAACTACTACTAGGTCTAATTGATCAAATATCGACCATGCGTATTGCCTGAACGAGGTGTAGTTTTAGGCCTACTACTGTATATAACGGAGCCCTGGCTGATTAGACCCGGTGAAACAAACTAAGCCGGCTTAATTATGTTAACAGTAGAAAGTCCATATTTTTCTAAACAGCATTGTACCTTTACTTGTCTTTCTAGTACTAGAATAGAAGAAAAAGAACATGAGTTCGTTCAATATAAAGGTAGTTTCATTAAAACTAAAGGTATGAGAAAAACGTGATAACTTCGCAGAAACCTTGCTTGCAAAAAATGCGTGTAATCAACTAACTTATGAACTCTTTGGAAAGGGTCGACGACAGGCGGACGGTCGCAAAATCAAGTCAAATCGTTTTCATTGGTGGTTTTTTATTCAGATGTGAATCTAGGTTCAGATTCATATTTTGTAGTTTATGCTTTTCTTATATGCTGGTTTATTGCGGGTTAGTAGGTGGAAATATTTTATGAGACTAGAGCGAAACCGGATATATCTATTCAACTAACGATGTTATGGTAATATTTAATTAATGCTATCATTGATAATATTGTGGTCTGTGAAATATGAAGTTATTTTATTTCTGCATTTTTAAATTTACAATATGTTCGAAAATTGAGCACGAGGTTCACCTAATTATCTCTGCTTATTTCAGTCTAGTATCAACTAAAATGTACAAATAGGGCGCAATTGGATAGGAGGTCACTGGTTCAATTCCCAAGATAGAGCAACCTACAAATATTTGCTGTGGGTTTAAAAATATCGAAAGAAATCGTGTAGATTTATTCAACCACGAAACAGCTTTCGTACCTTAGTGCAGGGTCGAGACCAGATGAGAACGAAGAGGATAGGAAAAAAAATGATAAAAGAGAGAAAAGGATATATGTAACTTAATGTGTGGTTGATAATAGATAAGAAAGAAAGAGATAGGAAAACAATTTATTAATTTATTAGTGCTTTACATACAGAGTTGTATACAGGCGGACTTAATGCCTGAGGCACTCTCTACCAGTACCTCTTTAGATGGTGTAGAGAGAGAATTAGTAAGAGCATAAAATCAAGAAATTAGAAAATTGAAAATTTAGGAAAAATATATTATAAATATACATACCGGGTATCTCAAGACTGCTACCGAAAACGAAGCCGGGTGGTAGTTTATTGACTAAAAACACAATGCAACTAAAAATTTCGCATAGAAACGCGACAATTATTTTTTATGATTTTTTAAACATCGTCATTTTTGGGTGGTAAATCCATAGTTTTTGCTAAAGTAAAAATTTTAACACTTTTATACCTTAGATTAGTTATAAATAAAAGGGTATACACTATTAGTTTAGGAAAAAATATATTTACCACCCAAATATGGCCATAGGAAAAAAATAACAAAAAAAAATTGTCGCTTTTTTTTTGCAACTTTTTCTGTTGCATTGTGTCTGAAGTAGCTTAAACTACCTCCCGGCTTCGTTTTCGGTAACAGTCTTGATATACCCTGTATATATTTTACCAATTTATTTTTATTTCTTGATTTAACACAATTTTTACTTTACTTTTTTTTTCTTTAACAATTGTTAAAGTAATAAAAAAGGATAAAAATAAAAATCTATGTCATCCATTCCTATCCACTTAATAAACAATATTCGCTTGCTAACGTATGCATTAGGCAGTGAATGTATTATTTCCTGACGTGTTCAGTACGCCTGCACGGGTGTAACCGCGACGGCAGTTAAATGCTCCAAATTACTACCCACCGTTACAATTTGCGGAATTTTCCATATAATTTTTATACTCACACACGTATTTGATTATGATGATAGACTTTTCAGGCAAAGTTATAATTTATTGTTTATTTATTTTTTAGTTGTGGCAGTATTTAGAAATTTGGTATATAATGTATGCGCCACGGAGGCTGTCAATTATAAACAATCAATTAACCCTATTCCATTACTATAGTATTTACTTAAACGTCCAATGAAAAATACGAAACGTTAAAACAATATCCATCGTGACGTCAGTCGGTTCGGAATTTAACAGAAACTTTCCCTTTGTAGCGCAACGCCAACGAGTCGTGGATGTTTGCAGCGGCGCGTATTCGGGCGTTTTTTTGCAGGTCGTTTGTCTTCCTGTTAAGCCGCGCTCGTCCCGATCTAAGCGCGGTATGTTTTTAAACCGGCGTGAAGGTTAATTGATCGAGGATACGTAAGCTTGTATTGAGGTGTAAGTAAAGATGATATTTGTGAAACCAATAATTCAGCGTGTTTACTTCCATCCCAAGACGTAAAACCTACCCATAATAAATATGTTTCGCTAGTGTAATATGTCAAAGATTTTTTTATTTGTTTCTTTTTACAAGTTTATTATTTATATTATACTGTAACTGTAACTGTATCAGCCCATATACGTCCCACTGCAGGGCACGGGCCTACTCTACAATCGAGAATACGATTGAGAGTGGTTAGGCCATATAGTCCACCACGCTGGCCTAGTGCGGGTTGGCGGACTTACATACCATAGGAATTATTTATTTATACACTTTGTACAATTTTAATAGTAAAGGCGTACTTAATGCCTAACTGTATTTTTTACCAGTCGACCTTAAGGTACTGTAGAGAGACGGAGGCAGGTGCTTTTCATTATTAAAGCTGAGATGAGATCACGCTGAAATGGCGAGACTAAAATCGTAGCATACATCAAACCACACAATATAATCTTCGACTAATGTTCAAAAATTCCCATGAAAGACTACATGTTCGAAAAATATTTTCAATAATTCCTTTTTTCAAAAAACACATTCAGCAATTAACAGAGCCGTGTTCTCATTACCGTGCCGGCTGTCGCAGCAATATTAAGTTCTTTAAGCGTGAAGAAGCAATTAAGCAGGGCAGAGTAATTATTGCTATCCTCGAGAGACACTCGCTCCTGATTGGTGGAGCTGGTCTGTGCATGGACATCCCAGTGCAATAAGCCGATAAAGCTATCTTGATAATAGTTGAATTATTTTTTTCCTAATAAAGTATTAAGTTATGATGCTAGACTAATAGCTGCATTGTGGGTAATAGCCAAATTAGTGAATTTCTGAATGTTAAAAATCACCTCGTGTTTTGACGACGCACGCGCAAATCATCCCGCGTAGTACATAAAGAACACATTTTGTAAGGTCTCGTCACGCCACGATCGTAGTATGTGTGGGCGGATTGGGTGCATTTTTATGGTTTTTCGACATATTTTATTGAATAGCTTCGCACCCACCGCTCACACATTTTACTTTACTTAGGATACTTATTAAAATAAAGAGGAAAATGACCGCGCCCTGAAGTGAAAACGGACCCAAAATAAGAACATTTCACGGGGGTCTCCCTATGGTAAGGCCTCGGAGTAGTTAAGCCGGCAAGCAAAATTAGAAAATGGAATTGAATTACTGGATCCAGAAAAGCTCTCCGAGGAAGAAACGAAGAAACCTGAAGACACTCGAAGCTACAAGAAACTAGAAGAAGCCTGGGAAAAACCCTGAAGACGCCCGAAGTACGAAGCGATCCGGATTGCGACATTGCTTGCCGGCGTCATTACGATCGTGTACTTCGGGGCTACCATAGGGCGGGGCGTGGTCGATTCCGCGTATATTTTATATCGTGTGTTTCATGACGTTGCCCGTCCTATACAAACCGCACCTTTCGGAGCGACATTCCTAGGGACTAGACGTCAAATAGAGTGCCCGAACACGCACCAGGGGGTGCATACGCTGGGCTCCGGAGCCCGAGTTAACGACTCGGATTCTCGCCCAGTGAAGTCGCGGCGGAACGTTGGTGCCCGTCTCCGGGTTCCCGACCTCCGCACGCCTACATCGTGGGAAACACAAGGCGAAAGTGCCTTGGTTGCACCTCTGCCTACCCATTCTATGAAAAATTCGTGAATTTATGTATGTGTGTAAAAATTATATTCGGCTATCAATGTGACGAAAGAGCATGGAAATAAAAAGTTAATGAATGTGGTTACCGGTCGTATCCAGACTGCGTTCGAAAACGAAGCCAGTTGGTAGTTTCAGTAACTACAGACATAATGTGACTAAACATTTCACAATTATTTGGTAATATTTTTAAGTATTTTCGTGTTCGGGTGATAAATACAGTATAGTTTTACTAAAATATTAATTTTAACGCTTACGTAATATTGTGTCATTAAAAATAAAAAGTTGATATATTATTATTTTAGGATGGATACATAGGTGTACAATATTTACAACCCAAACACGATGATAGAAAAAAAATCCAACAACCAACTGTCACTTTTTTGTGATATTTTTAACTCCATTGTGACTGATGTCACTGAAACTATTACTGGGCATCGTTTTCAGTCTCAGATTGTATATACTTAGTACGTATAGTTTTCATAAAGCCACGCTTTAATTTTGCCTACAGTGTGAAGAGTCCTATTCGATCGGGATACTTCCACTGCCGTGCGAAAAACCGAAGTGACGTAATAGCTTTGTTGTTGCCTTTCCTTTTATCTGTGAAAAAGCTGCAGGTGAAATAACCTTTTACTTTTTCTCTCTTCTGCTATTAAATGCCATCGAAGGTTGGACTACAATTTCATCAGGTTTAATAAGATTTGTAGGTGATAGGTCTTTCATATTTGACTGGTCGCCTGGGTAGATACTACCGGAATGTCTATTTCTCCCGTCAAACAGCGGTGTAAATGCACTTTTGTGTTTTGGTTTGAAGGATATTGTAGCCAGAGTAACTACTAACTAAGTGGACATATTGAGACTTAACATATTATTATGTCTCAGGATGGCGAGTGCAATGGACTGTCAAGGATTGCTTTGTAATTCGAGTTGCTGTTTGGTTTTGCTACTGTTCATGAGCAGTCGTATCCCTTACCGTCAGGCGAACGGTATGCTCGTCCAGCCTTTAATAGCAATAAAAAAAATTGCAACGATCATGTCCTAAAATTTTTAATAGCAAAACTAAAAGTTTTTAATTCTAAGCATACCGCAGGTAGATTTTCATTTGCCTTATAAAATATTCGTTCGTATTATGCGCTTAGACGGTATTAGTATTAATTAAGCCCGAGTAATTAAGTTATTTGTTAATTCTCTTGGCTAATAAAGATTTAATACAGCTACATTAATAATGAAAGATGCAGACGTTTTTAAAAATAGGTATCACTAATTTTAAGTAGGGAGATAATTGTACAGCGGATTAAATAATATTTTTCGATTCTTTAAAACTAAAACTCGATACTAACGTTTTTTAATTTGATAACTGGCTCGGTGGCGTAATTGCATTACGATATGGTTACTACGGTAGGTCTTCGGTTCGAATCCCAGGTTGGGCAAAGAGATATTCCTATTAATTATCAGTCATAAGTCAAAAAATTGTCCTCGATATCGCGATCATCTAACATATCGTGGGACGGAACAGACAAGGCGAAAGTGGGTTTCCTGGTTTACTACCAGGAGACCCTCTGCCTACCCACTCTGGGAAAAAAGGGTGAGAGTGTAAGATTATCGGTGATACCCACAAGGGTCAGGTCCCAAGTACCCTGAACTGACGAGAATGCATGAAGAGGTTCATAAAAATGGATGAAGCGAAAGTAATAGGATCGAGCAAAGTGGAGGTTTATAGTCTTTGCCTGCCCCAATGGGATACAGGCGTGACGATGATGTATGTATGTAAGATTATATATTATATTTTATTTATTGCATACACAAAAAATACAACATAGAACAATTTCAAAAGGTTAGCGATATTCATGACAGAAATACTAGAAATAGAAATAATCTAGTCAGTCATAAGACCAGGCTCCAGAAAATTAGCAAATCTTTTAAGGGTTACTGTATACATTTCTATAGTAAAGTTCCCACTCAAATAAAAGCCTTAACTATAAATAAATTTAAATCTAATATTAAACGACAGTTGTGTAATAAAGCATATTATAAAATTTCAGAATACTTAGAAAATAGTAAGGCGTGGGAATAAAACATAAGTCTCCGAACCGGATATGTGTGTACTCTGTTTAATATAATTGAAATAATTATCCCACTTGTTTCACCATAGTTGTACGCAATTTGAGTACGTCATGCTCGCTTAAAGGTCTGTGCTTGCGGCGGCGTCGTGTGCCAGATCGGTCACTTCCCTATAACACGGTTGAGGAGACCGATGGCTGGCATATGCGTCATACTCGTGAACGGGTGCTGCTTGTGTAGACTGGTCTGCTCAATTTGCTCATAATGATAATATTAAATTACTTTATTTTTTATTTTTATTGCCTATCATTGCTTTTGCTGAACAGTGTATACCGATTCCGCGGTCTGGGCGACCATACTTAACTCAGCCGTACAATATGATTATTATTATGAATAATTTATGAACTGCTCTGAATTTCAACTCCTGTATGATCACTGTATTGTAAACTTATTTTGAAAAAAGCAACGCTAGAGTTTCTTGCCCGTTCTTCTCTGGCGAAAACAGCCTTGTGAACCGGGTGGTAGTGGAAAAAAAAAGTGACTGAATCTAAATAGTGTATGACATTTTATGGATTCAATAAATATTTTCATTTCATTTCATTTCAATAAGTAATCACAGACATAACATTTCAGAGAAGGATAAAATATGCAACCCATTTGTTACAGTCAGCCTTTTAGTTGTCAATGCAAGATAAAATAACCACTCAATACTAAAGTAAATAAATTGCGTTTGAAAGTGGGTAATCAGACTTAAAAGTTACTTGTGCCAACGCTTTTGTGCCATAAAAGTCGGCAATATATTTTTAAGAAAGTTCCCATCCAGTTAGGTTTTCAACTTTACCGGGCATTTGTAAACGCTGAACTCTTAAAACGGTTTGTTTCAAGCCCTGAAGTAGAATATAAGTACATGCATACAAACAATAGAATATAAGTAGAATACTTTCAATTCTTATTTAGCTTGTATCGGCAAAGTAAATTCCGATTGAATTGATAATAATGTTGAGTCAATAAAACAATTATTATAATACCAATTTGGTTGATGAAATTTCGTGGGCCTGCTCAAAATTATATTTTAAATATCTGGTACCAAAAAAATGAATATTTAATAAAATAATATTAATTAAAAATTGAAAGACCGACTTCAAAGTGCACTACAAAGTAATAAATAATATACATATATTTCACAGTGAAATATATATATATATTATTATACGCTAGTACACACTGATTAATTTTCTTATTGACTTGACTAGCCAACAAATCATAAATACGTAATATTTTGAAGGCGGGTCGCCAAGTGCCGAACTAGAACAAATTTAAGTAAATGTAACATAATTTAATATTACCTACTTATAGATCCTGTATCGTTGGCGCTCAGTAAGGTCCATATGTAAATTAGAAAAAAAATAATTTTACATATTGATCCTACGTGTAAATTTGTTGAGGTTTTAACAGAATTTCTATGTGTCACATGTGTGGTCTAATTATAATGAATTGGATATGACAATAAAAGATACAGTGGTCAAGGGTTTTAATTCCAGGGTACATCTTCGACTTATTGGAGTCACTTGTATATTTATATTCTACTAAGCCCTTTAACAGTGATAGAAATCATAGTGAGGAAAGTATAAGAAAGGGAAGGGTAGTTAAGTTTGTATCTTTCTCTCGATTGTAGATAAGTCCGATGCTCAACAGTGTTAATTAAGGGGTGATATATTAAGGATTTTGCAAAGTAATATTGGATTTTTCTATTAGTTATAAGGACGGAGTCAGGAATTTGTGCCCGATATGGCGATAGACTCGCCCCCTATCATACCAAGGGACATACCACACAAGGCGTAACGTGGGTGTCCTGATTGATACCCGGAGAATCTCTACCTACTCCTTCTGGGAAAAAGGCGTGATTTTATGTACATTAAGACGAATTAATATTGCGCGTAAAACTTGCGAATTTTTCGCTAGGATGTTTTACACAAATTAAATTTAAGTGTAATTCATCGTGTTCGTCACTTGGCGACCCGCCTTCAAAAGAGAGAGAAAGAAAATTAATTAATGTGTACTAGCACAATGAAATATATATTATTTATTACTTTGTACTAGTGCACTTTGAAGTCGGTCTTTTAATTTTTAATTTATTTTATTTTTTACTTTTTATTGACTTATCAGAGATGATATCGATGGCGTCTATGTGGTAATTGAACTCAAAATTCTTTATGGGAGTGACACCTTCAAAGTTCTCCGGGGTCCATTTGTATGTTGGTGTTTCCCCCCACTCGTTAGTGTTATAACATGCTCTGATATGGGGGTTCACCACTTGGATCATCTCCAGAAAAGGCCACCGTTTGTGTGTTTAGTAATACAGCCTACAAAACTCCTTTTTGAACATGTTATTTATTTGACAGGCAGGCTGTTCCGGGCCCCTCTTTAATACGGTGCCCTTCTGAAACCAACTAAGTGTGCTCTTTCCCATGTCCACAATGGGATGTCCCATTGTCTTCCAGAGTCCTGCCAGTTCTAGCTTCATCATGGCATGTGTTGGATCAGTGACTGTTGCTTCCAAGAAGAAGGCTGTGGTTTTTAACTCTAGGGGGAGATCTTCTGTTATAGTGGTCAGAAAACCACCTGACTCTTCTAGGTCGCGCAGTATGGAACCAATGATTAATGAAGGCCACATTTTCAGCAGCGTATATGTCTTCTGTTGGTGTTCAGATAAAAGTTTCAGCATGTTCAGGAGATACATGTTCACCATAGTGTTAAGAGAGTATCCTGGATATTTGTGGTTGTGTATCTTTGAATAACAATCTACTGAGAACCACGCCGCACACATGTCAGAAAAACACAGTATTAAAGTGTAAGGCACGAAGAAGCAGGAACCAGGGGTCACATGGACTATGCAGAGATCCGCATCGAAGGTGACTGGCACATCTCCTACAAGCAGTTCTTGTCGAGGCTCCTGTGACTGAGCCACCTCCCTTATAACTCTCTCCCAGGTGGTTGCTAGGGAGGCATATATGGTATAAATGGTTAGATCCCCGTGGGCCATATCTGGGGGTGATGTCTTGTAATGGTGCTTGTAAGCTTCCTGTGTGGCCCATTGTGCAACCCTGTTTGCCCTACGCAACAGGGCTTGCTCATCTTTGTTAATGTTTGACCACTTGGTCAGGTTAGACGCACACCAGGACAGGAAGCCAGTGGGAGGAAGGATCTGTCTGTCCTTCAGATCCGAGAGGAGCCTCCTATGGTGAGGTCTCAGGGCTTCAGCCTTGTTTTGATGGGTCAGAATATATTCTATTTCTGTGATTGTGATTGCAGACGCCAAGTGTCTCTCTCTGCGGTATGTAGGGGTTTTCTGCGGAGGTGTTTCTACAAGTCCCGGTAGGTCGTGAGGGTCCGTCTTGGTTGGTCGCTGTTTTTTCTTATGATATACCTTACTTCAAAGAGTAAAGGATGCCTTCTTGTTAATTTCTTAGATGAGAGACTTCTCTTTGGAGTCTCCACAAAGGGGTCAAGACCACACCCCAAAGAATCAGAAACACCATGGCTATTATGAGAGGTGCAATGTCGCGGTTGTGAAGGTTGTGAAGCATGGAACCTAGTATCTCTTCTTCAGGATTGTAGTCTCCTATGTCAGATTGTGTGATAGGAGCGGGGTTGTATGAGATATTTCCTGAAGAGGGTGACAACCTCAACCTAGGGAAGGTGCCATTTAGGGGTGTCTTGTTCCCATTTTCTACCCTCATAAGAGCGCCTGTTTGATCCCCCAAGTACTGCACACGACATTGTGCAATCGGGCTATTTTTCAATATCTCGTTTGTAACGATGTCTAGGAAACCTTGCATCTTTCTCCCATGTACTTCTGCAATCTCATAGGTGATGGGGAGATGTTCATAACATTTCTTCATAGGTGTAGGTTCCCATGTGTCTACTGTATTGCACCCCCAAACTAGTAACAGGTTTCCTCTCACTTCTGCCACAATATTCTTTCTCGAAAGGATGTTTCTTGTCAAAATAGTGGGCTCAGGTCCCGTCGTGAGCCAGAACAGGGTACGAAGTTGCTTGATAATGTGACACAGCATCTTTGTCTGTTGCCCCAGTCTTAATGTTTCCTCTTCTAGATACATTACCTTCCTAATGTCTTCAGAGGAATCTCTCTTCTTCCGGGGTTGTCTGCTCCTCATATGAATCAGCTCTCCCGTGGTGCTTACTCAGCTTGCCTCCCATCCCGGCTGTGTGTTGACCATCCTTTCCACTTTATACAGAGTCATCGTGGAGGGCCGGATACAGTATTGTTGTGTGCAGAGAGCATCCTCGACAACTTCAGTCTGGGCCACTTTAGTGTCTAAGACTGCCAGTGATGTGGTATGAACAAAGATGGATCCCACGTCTGTAAGACAGGTGAATTGATCACATGTTGCCCACACACCGTTTATATAATAACCGCTGGGCTGTTCTCCAGGATCCCTACTTCCACCTTGCAAACCTTGCTTAGTGTAGATGTCTCGTGGCGCCAGCTCCACACACAATTTGATAAGAGCTCTTGCTCATTTTTGTAGGAGGAGTACCCTTCTGGGCACGTGGGATTGTCTATATCAGGTATGTTGACCTTCAAAGGACGTATACTGTGGGTAGAACTGTAAAAGCCCCAGAAGAAGTAGTGAGTGGTGCAGGAAAGCTCACTGAGAGTAGTCCGCCAACCCGCACTAGGCCAGCGTGGTGGACTATATGGCCTAACCACTCGCAATCGTATTCTCGATTGTAGAGTAGGCCCGTGCCCTGCAGTGGGACGTATATGGGCTGATTCAGCTTACTTTTTAGTTTTCATGTAGCTACCCTGTTTTTGTTTTTATGATAAAAACATCACTAAAATCGGTTCAACTTGCCAGAGTTATGGAGTACCTATGCGTAGTATTCGTCACCCCCTCACCTCTACGCCATCTTAACTTCCTTTTATAATAAATCAAATATACTGAACCTAATAGAACAAAATCATTGCGTTTCTGTAAAATTTTGAGGAGTTCTGGTCTCTATATATTATGTTCTTTTTCCTCAAATCTTCACGATGACCAACACTACATATCATTCATTCCGAAAAAAATATTTTTTAAATCAGTTATGTAATGTCGGACATATTAAGTATTTATATTTGTATATATTCTCCCCCCACCATGCCTTTTCTACTTTCCCCTTTCCATCCCTCCTTTGTAGTAATAAACTTATACTGAACCGAATGTAAAAAGAATTATTGCTGTACTGTTCAATTTTGAAGAGTTCTGCCTTTCTGATCTGAAGATATTCATCAGGTCTTCACAATGTTTTGTTTAGTCCAACCTAACATATAATGCTCTTCGACAAAAAAGTTATTTTTTAAGTCGATTAAGCACTGTCGGACATATTGAGTATTTACAATTGTACCTATTTTCTACCCCCCCACCCCCACTCTTTTTCCATTTTTCCCCACCATTTGTGATAATTTACGTATACTTAATCTTACGCAAAAAGAATTAATGCTGGACTGTTCAATTTTGAGGAGTTCTGGTTAGCAGATCCGAAGATATTCATCAAGTCTTCACCAATTTTTTATGGGACCAAAATTTTATATCATGCTTTCCGACAAAAAAGAAATTTTCAAAATCGGTTCCAAATTGCCGGCGAAATCGCGTAACAAACATACAAAAAAAACCAGTCGAATTGATTACCTCCTGTTTTGAAGTCGGTCAAAAAAAGGTTCTAATAGTCAAAATAAATAAATATGTATGCGACTGTAATTTTTGTATAACATCGCCTCCTTAATCTATGAAGTAGGTATAAAGTGATTAAATAATAATATTACGTAACAGAAACTGTACAGGTATGAACACGTCCCTTATAACCAAGTCGACCGTGTAACCAACAAGAAGCCATAAGCGGATTGATTAGTTAGCGACAAACACCGAAACAACCGCGACACATAAGCGATCACGTTTCAATTAATAGATGGCGCTAGTTTACAACTAAAAGACCTGTCATCGGTTTTCTCACGAGCAAATTAGTAGGTTTCTTTTTGTTTTGTTTTTAAAATAGGCGTTTTATGGGCAGATTCAACTTTATTTTTATACCTGATGGTACCTACCTGATGGTAAGTGTAGTGATAATCTTCTAAAAATGCTTAACTTAGAAGTTCCACGACAGCCTCTTAAAATAAGAGGAGGAGCGAAACGAAAATGACAGGAGAAGAAAAGGGATATTGGGTCATCGACAATCTCAGACACAGATAGAAACACAACAGCCAAGTCATTGAGATAATATAATATGTTATTATGATAAGATAATATTATTATAATACCTGAATGTGCCAAGTCGTTATTTTACGTCGGTTTTTTTAAGACATGGGTGTTAATGCAGCCCATTTCTACTTTAGTCAAAGGTAACTAATGACATTGTGACTAAGTGAATTCTGAGACTGATCTTTGAATTCTGGTAAAGTGCACCATTTCAATCAAATCTGAATCGGTTGCCAATTACGAGGGAACGGAATTTTGAAACCCACTGTAGCCAAAATAAACTTTAACTCGCCAACATTGTTGTTCGGCTTCTAAAGGTTAGAACACGAGTTGGACGTCTAAAATTTAATTGCAATTATTGACCGTTGCCTTGCAAACCCATATTAGGTGATGTTGAAGTATTATGTGACTTAGGAGACCTTTAGAGATTATTATCAAGTAAAGCATAGCCTGCTTGATTGTTTGATTGATTGATTGTTGTGACTTACGAAATTTGACGTGAAGATATACGGTCACTTATCTCGTTTTATTACGTCTAACCTGTTTTTGAACAACAGCGGACCTCACTATCATAATCAATGCGTACTGCGTTCGTACCAGTGACACCAAGCATAAGCGGTGTTCAAAGACATTCTGTCCTTTTACCAAAATATTTCTATCTTACAATAAATTGCAATGCGTATAATATGTTCAGAATAGTCTTTTTTCATTTATGGAAAAGCAGTCTAGTTAAGGCTGAAAGAAGTCGCTGGAGCTGCTTCCAGAAGAACAATTTAGAATTTTTTGGGGAAGACTTATGTATTGCAGTCACCTACTTGTTCCTGAAGAGGCAGAGCCATACTCTAATAAAACATTACATTTCCGCTTTATGATATGATTAAATTACTGTAACAATGTATTACTAACACAGGACATATTATATTTCCTTCATACCAGCTGCAGTGTAAATTAGCTTTATATCTTAATTTGGATGAAGTTGCGAGGTCTAGGCAATTAAAACTTTTAGGGCTCACAACATTTTTACTACCCCTAAACAGAAGGTATTAATTGCTAGTATTAAAAAAACAGATACATAAAATGCTATTATCTTTTTTTGGAATTGCCTATGGTTTTTCATTGGCGGTCGTAAATTTACCTTTAGTACGGAACACTTTTTTTCTAAATATTTGCGTAATGGTATTCCATATTGTGGATAATACAAACTAGTTTAAAAATTCATATTTGTTTTTTATTTTTCTCACACTCACTCTCACTATTAGAGAAAGATTATTTTTTAATGCATAGTACGGGCAAACGAACAAGCAGTTCATCTGATGGTTAGCGATCACTGCTGCCCATGAAAATATAGAACATTTAGATCATGAATTTGTTCCCTGCCCACCAAATCGGGAGGGGACTGGGAAGGAAAAAAATGAAAGAGGGAAGACATATTGAGATTCCTGCAAACTCATTTTAAACGAAACGAAGCAGCAAAGCTGTTGCTTTACGTCGATCTCCTGTGAGAGAGTGGTACGAGACAACCACTTGGATGAGCCCGCCCATTCGTTCTGAGTCATGAATGACAACAGCGTGGAGGTAATACTCTTAATTTGTAAGTAAGCATGATAAGATTATTTAGCTGAAATTTGTGCCCGATATGGCAAGAAGCTCGCCCTATGGAATCTTTGGACGGAACACTTAAGGTGAAAGGTGGGTGTACTGGTTGCCATCAGCACCTCAGCCTATATCTGCTAGGAATAAAGAGTGAGTATATGTATGTTATGTAAAATTACTATGAGTAAGGCTATAAATAGATAAATTCCTAAAATATATATTTTACTACTAAATAAATTTGCTCTAAAGGCAATAAACTCTGAAATCTACATTATTTGTTTTACTTTAAAGCAGCAGGACTTAGAGAATTTCACACAGCGCGATGGTACAGCACGAAACTCAATCGTAAATCCTAATACAATTTTGCATAGACTTTTTGTTGTGCTCGTGTTTTCAGTCGAACACTGCGTGGACATGGACGAGCGATAAAAACAGAGAAACAGCATAAAAAAAAAACGCCGCGGTCAGTCAATCAGTGTGTAACCAAACAAGTTGTAAAATCGCGCGGAATTTTTATCGCGACTCTTCTACTGTATAGTGTATGTACATATGCAATTACTGGTACCGATATGGCTTTTGGTGATATGATAGGATATTATCTTGTGATTTCGCTTTATCTTCGGCATCCTCAATAATAAGGACCAGTGACCCTAATATCTTTCTTGACGTCATCTAGCCAGTGCTTCTTTAGTCTACCCCTGGGTCGAGGCCCGGGAATATTGAGGCTCAGTCACACATTGACGACGTACTCCTGTGGTTTCCTTAAGACGTGCCCATAACATCTCAAACGATATTCTTGGAGGTTATTATAGATATATTGCTGACTTAAGGGATATTGACCCACTGAGTTTATGGTGGACCTTAATGGCATCAAGTCAGTCTTAATATGCAAATATTAAGACTGAGCATCTTATGACTCATGTGGTGAGCGCAGTGAAATGCTAAGCATCGCGTTTTGATTCATGATGATGCTTGGTTTTGTGACAGTCCATAAGCGCTTTTATCGCTTCCTATCAGGTGAATAGCACGCTTGTCTCGCCATTCAAGGCAATAAAAAAAGGAGATTGGATCAAGCGTAGAACTTCATGTCAATGTTTGGCACCAATGAGTTAATCCTGTGTGAATTTACAAGGAATACTAATTTGATTACATTGTTTGAATATATTTTTTAAATATCCTAAATCAATACATATTTCATACATCAATATTCTATATTTTATTCTATGAGCACCGAGTGAATATCACAGTCCATATATCGGGGTCGTTCCGATATCCCGGCGAAGTCTTACAAAAACGCATATGGGTAGCTTAACGGCTTCCGTCACAGATTTACTGCGATTATCCGTCTCTGTACTTCCATGGGGAGTAAACATTGATATATTGGATTTGCTGCTGGCATCATCTGTGCTAGTTTCATAGTTGGATTTTGGTGTAAAAATATTAGTCAACCAAGCTATATTGGGCGTGGTGACAATGTGAGAAAATGAACTAATGAATGATTTTTTTGTAATGGGACGATAATATGTAATCTATAAAAATAATTTTGGACAGTACATACGGACTGTCGCAAAACGAAAAGACACCTTGGATTACAAAGCAATGATTGGCATTCCACTATGCTCACCAGACATAAGATGCTATCTTTCAATATGTCCAGTAGTCACTGTGGCTACAATTTTCTTCAAACCGAAACTCAACAGTGCATTTACACTGCTGAAACTAAAGCAGAAATAGACATTGCGACGGTATCTACCCAGGCGGCCTCTCACATATGAGAGATCTACCACTAGTAATTTGTATGAGTATGTCTCTTTATAGCTGTGAAAGTATGTTTTCGTGTGAGAGTTAAATCTATTAAAATTCAGTTAAAGGAAGTCTACTGCAAGACATAAGCTTTATCTATGTATTTAAGTAGGTCTTAATAGGTCTCCGACAATCTAAATAAACTAGCACGGGACAGGAAATACATTACTTTGTAGCGACTATCTATGAGATGGTGATATCACTCCAGTCGAAATGATTTGATCATGTAGTCGAGATTTGTTATCACATAATCTTTTCAATTTATAAAAATTGATCTTCCAGTCTACTTAAAAAACCATCTCGGTTACCGTATATATATGTATTGTTAAGTACTTTTTTAAATTTGTATTTAATTGCATTTAAGACAGATTTATTTATTTATTTTATAGTTTCCAAAGAAGATACATTATTCATTGCAAATATATCTAACAAACCAATAATAAAGACTAAGTTAAATTTACATTTCCATAATTGTTTAAAAATACTTAAATTTAAAGTAATGTAACAACAGAAATAGAATATACAGCCAGTAGAATACAGACAATAAATGATTATAAATAAAAGTAGGAACGAAATCAAAAAATAAAATGACGATCACTCCATGGAAATACGATTCGTGGGACCTGTGCATAAAGTAAATAAGAAAACGAAACGAGTAATACTTATCGCAAAATTAAGGCCACAAAAAAAGGAATAACCGACAGTGACGTAATTTCGGTAAACACGTATATTTGACTAAAATTATACAACTCCATACGATATGTTGCAATTCGAACATGAAGGTTTAATAAATTGCGATCCTTTGCTCCTCCCTTTTATATATTTAGATGTGCTTGTCTGCGTGATTCAGATTGGCGTTTCCTCATATTGCGTGATTTCTGAGGACGTTTCTATAGTTACGGGCAGAGGGTACCTTCCTGTAATTAAGTTGAAAATTGAGAGCTTTTTCCACTCCTACGTTAAAGTAGTTTGCGAGATATCACATGTCTTTGCTTCTTGTTCTGTTGATAAAAGAATTTCCGTAATATAAATTGGTATGTGTAATTTCCAATGTAGGAGGAAAACTTGAACATCAGATTGACTCTTCGACGCAGTTGTATATCAGCACGATTACTAACGACAAACGCTGAGGTTCCAGGTTCGATTTCCTGAGTGGAAAAAATGATATCGGGTTTTTCTATAAATTATCAGCTCAGATAGGAATTTGTGCCTGATATGGCGATAGGCTCACCGTTTGTAAAATCATGGGATGGAACATACAAGGCGAAACGAGGGTATGTTGATAGCATCATTCATGCGCTTTCTGGAAAAATAATTGATAATGAGATGAAGGTTACAAAATGGAGTGAAATACATTCATTTTATGGTTAAAAAGCTAGGGTACTGGAGTTTAAGTAATTGTTGTAAGCACCCTACGCTTTGTAATATTTAGTTTTTTAGTTCGTTTTTTTATTAAAGCGTGTATTTTTAGTTTTTTAAACTATTGTTTATTATTAGTCTTATTTTAACTCAAATTGACATGGATGACATTTTACATCATCTACTTAGTTTGCAGAACGAAATATCTGAATATGGGCGAACTAGTTAAAGTATGAAAACATTGATCGTTTCCCATCAAGAAGAATAATAGTGTTTTAAACGGAGACGGTGACACGCGAGCTGTTTTCTTAGGACCACGCGATATAGAACCGGCCACTGTATTATCTTGTAGAAATATTTTCTTTAATGTACTTACAATAGATGTAGCAGAGGAATACATTGTTGGGTTATTAAATTATCCAATTTGAAGTATTGTAATTTATTGTAATTTTTTAGGATCGATTGTCTAGCGTATAAAAACAGTTAGTCAATTTATTTCTCTGACTTTAAACTTTAAATGTTGGAGTTATCTTAATATTGAATTTCTTAATACTGTTCTGATGTTAGGTTTTCTGGGAGGGCTTGATGGATCGCTAAAAAGCATGACAACCTATGCATGTATTGTTATATATTTATTTATGTGTATATATATTATAGTAATTATGTATATTTGAACATATAGTTTTACATAGTATGTAAGTATATACTTATTCATATATTTGTTTATAAATATTATGTATTTATAGAGGAATAAAACAACATCAATAATCAAATAAACATATGTACCCCTACCTCTGTAATCTCAGCACCATCTCAAGGTAGACTGGTAGAGAATGCCTCTGGCATTAAGTCCGCCTTTGTACATACATATTTGTATATAAAGTTAAATAAAATAAAAATAAAAAACAACCTGTATATTTATAAAAAAAATGCTTCCGCTGTTACGTGCCATGCACCCAGGCTAGAGAATGCAGTCAAAAGTATCGTGAAATTGCAATAATATGCTTGAATAGTAATATAAAAAAATATTGTAGATAAGTGGAAATCTATTCTGCTGACAAAACCTTAAAGGCAAAATAACTAAACGACATTCTTATATAATTAACCCACGATTTCAAAACGTGTCACCGCTGTAAAAAGATTAAAACGCCGTGTACCAATGTACAGCGATTGTCATTTCAGCCCATGATGATGTCTTGTGCTTCCTTCTCTTTCACTCCTTAACACTTCCATGTAAGCGGGAGCAGGATACAAAAGTCCCGGGGTGTTTATCGCGACCGTGCAACGAATTAAGGTAACATTTTCCTGCGATAAGTATTGTACGTGTGAAGGGATTACCATTTATTCCGCCCGCCTTGATTTGCATAATCTCAGATGAACTCGACAAAAAATATATTATAAGCGTTTACCGTGTTTTACGTGACAACGTGGGTTTGCGTCTATTAGGATGAAGGTCCAATGTTGTTCTTAATAGCGAAGCATCCGACTGAATTTTTTGTCTGTGAAAATTGATTGAATTATTTTGAGAAAATACTAGTTTATTTTGGATGAAGTCTTCCACATACGTCTATGGTATTAATATTTTTTTTCCTTCTTGCATTATCGGTCATAGGATCAACGCTGGCCCTATAGATTAGAAATATATACAGAGATAGATGCGCAACTCTACTATTTTTTATTTTCCGTCATGATTTCCCCATCAGAGGACGCGCTAGGCAAACGCGCGAAATTTCATATTTGTTATGCAAATATTTCAAAATGTGTATCTTTCGTAACCACTTGTAATTTTAACACATATTAAGTTGAAATTATTTTTAATATCAAGAAAGTTCATAATATTAACATCAAAACATATTTCTTGGTTTAGTGGTACACTTCCGCCATTTAACAATTAGATTTAAACTACTTACACGATAATTTCTCGTTCTCGCCAGAGCGTAGTGGTAGAATCGAAATAATCGTTTTCAATATTTTTCAAGTACGAAGTCGCACCCCTATGGTTGGCCCATCGAAGTGTTGATGTCTTAATAACTTATCAATAAGTTACTCGAGCAAACAATATAATATTACCAAAAAATAAAATATAAAGTTGGTATACCAATTCTTAGAATACACTACATTTACTTTTACTTAAGGCAAAAAGTTTGCCGTCGATGAAAAAACTAAACGAACACACACAAATAAGACACGTTAAGTATTAATTAACCTACCAACCCACAAACGAGATAAAACCCGTAAAGATACAATAGAAATTTAACTTAATACTGTAATTTTTTGGCACAATATTTGTACTAACGCCACTTCGCCGTGGTTATAATTAAATTTTTAAAAACAAGCTAGCGTGTCTAACTGGGGTAATGAAATGAATTATTTTAATGAAGGGTTTCTAAGTCGTTTGCTATACATATAGCTCAAGGTTTTCATTTACATTGCCGGTCAGCGGAACAAACTTGGGAGAAAATAAACGTAGTTTTTTTAAGTGGTTTGTGATGTGTTCGGTGAAAGTTGACTGTAATTTTTGTGTTAGGAATGTGACGTTAAACGGATTAAGTTGCTGGTTATTTTTTTACTGAAATGAATAGCAAGACTTGCATGCCGTTCGCCTGATGGTAAGCGATACGACCTCTCATCAAAAGTTTAAAAATAAAAAACATCATGAATACAAAGCAATGGTTGTCATTCCACTGCGTTCGCTTTTCTGAGATCTGAGATGTAGGTATCAATATGTCCGGTACCGAACAGTACATGTACACAACTGTTGGCGGGAGAAATAGACATTGCGGCGGCACCTACCCAGGCGGCCTTTCGCATATGAGATACGAGTAAATTATAATAATCTCCACAAAAAATGTTCCGTCTTGTATGGTCTTTTATCGTGTTGTTTCGACCCAAACCAAAGTCTAAAGCGAATTCATGGGAGCTTGAGAATTACCTCTTGAACTCCTTAAGAGAGACTTCACAGTATAGACCCGTTTATTTGTCATACAAAACAGACATACGACACTGTATTTCTTGGTACAAGTATTTTGAATGTAGAACGTAGATAAATACTCGAATCAAATAGGTTTTGTTCAGCAAATATTCATCGGTACGCTTCTAACTTGATCTAGATAAGACAAAACGTGTTTCTCTTGGCTTGTCATTCATTTTGGCTTATTCATTTAAACAAACAACTTCAAAGCTATTGTTTTAATAGTTCTATAGGCGGTTTAGGCATTACTCGTGATGTAGACTTAAGCTGACATCATCGCTTCGTTGTTTTGCCTTTAAATAATCATTTTGATTCCGAAATTTTCTTAATTTATGTCATGTTTGACCAACGATTGTTATTGGGTTTGAATAATTTGCTTATTTGAAAGAGCCAAATAAAGTAGCATGTAAAAACTTGTTGATAGTTGTCTTACGCCCTTGATCATCCCAATTTTGAATAGACAATAGTGTTAGCATCTTCTAAACGTAACTAGATAACCAATAACCTTATCTACTAGATGGAAAGCAAAGACAAAACTTGTATTTCACATTTGAGACAGAGCGATAATATAGTCGGCTCATTCAAGATGCTTATAAATTGAGATTTGCAACAAAACCATCAACTATAATTTAAGGCAAACAATGGAAAATAGTAATTGAACCTTTATGAATTGTAGATGTTGACCTTTAATTAAGGTATAGTTAAAATAAAATATATCAAACGAAGCTGGAATTTAAATGCATAGAGTTCCTGTAGGAGAAAAAAAGTTTCGCGCAAAGGTAAAGTGACATCAATATAAATAACAATGATGACACTCTAAACTTATATTCCAATAACAAAGTCAGGCGTCCTCACATTCGCAATATACATATTGGATGCATCGCATCAAACAGATCGGATTGATACAAGTGGTATGGAATACCATACAAAGAATACTACGTCCACTAATTCGCATCGTATGAATCGCATGAATTTACCCATTGGAATGCCGATAACGATGCAGTCTAAGCAAATGCGATTGCTTCTGATATTGTTGACGCATTGTAAAAAAAATAAAATTAGTGTGATGCTATGCGTCCAATACTTACGATGCGAATAAGTGAACACCTGCCTCTGACACGCAAACCAAGCTAATCCAATTGCTGCCGATATTCTGGACGCATTGTAAAAATTATAATCCGTTTGATGCGATGCATCTGATACGTGTGACGCGGAAATGTGGATGCGTGCGTTAATAAGCCATGTCTTACAAGGGAAAGACAAGAAAATAGTGTGAACATTGACTACTACTTAACCAGACCATAGCACTGGATAGGAAATTGCAACACTAAAAACAAATCCGATAATTTTATTTACGATCATCAAAATTCAAAATAAATACAAAGCATGATTACTAACCTTGATATTTTTCACGGCAGAGCCAGTGAAATAAAAGGGAAACGCGTCGGAACACAATTCTAACGGAAAAGGAAGCGAGTTTTCTTCGCGACTTCCGGAATCGGTGCGTGTGTTGTGAAACGTAAAATTTATTTTGTGAAATGCGGACTAATGAAGTAATATTTTACCTTATTACGATTTAGGAATCTGTTTTTAATACTATAACCAGGTGAATTTTGGATAGTAATGGTGTGGTCACGTAGTAATGCAGTGTGGGATATAGCAAAATAAGATTAAAGGGAAGATTGTTCAACTGATTTTAATTTATTTAGGTATACTACGTTCATGTACAATTTGTTGCTTATTTCAATACGTGTAACTCTAGTTAGTACAGAGGATTGTATTAAAAAGAATCCATGTTATTTTTGGTAATTGATTCCAAAGCTTGTGAAGACGTTGGTTACTTTTTACTACAAAATATTAGTAGATTTTGTAGATTTAATTTGACAGTATTATATTTTTTATACATAACATAGATAAACTCACGCCTTTAATTCCAGAAGAGTTAAGCAAAGATGCCACCCAAATTTCGCCTTGTATGTTCCGTCCCACGATGTGATAGGAGGCGAGTCTATCACCATATCGGGCACAAACTGACTCCGGACTGAAGATGAATAGAAAAATCCAATATCACTGCTCGACCCGGAAGTCGAACCCAAGACCTCAGCATTGTAACTGAACTGTTGTAAAACTACGCCACCAAGGCAGTCGTTACAGTTTATACTATATTACAATTTAAAAACATATTTAAAGTATTCATGAAATTGTAGAATCGAGGCTCAAATATTTTGTAATGAGTCATTTTCACTCAAGCGAAGCTGGTAAGACCACTAATACAAAACATACAGGATACATAAAAATGTAGGGCAACGTTTTAAAAAAAAACCTAGATTTTAAATAGTCCTAGCATATTTTCTAACGAGATATATCTGCTTGAATTGATGTGAGAGCTCGCGTTATTGTACGTGAAACTCACCGGGCACGTTTTAATGAGACGGCTAATTAGATAGCATATGACACAATTTCAAGCTGCGTTCAAAATTAGCTTATTGATTTTTTAATGCGCACGTGTTTTTGTTTTAATTACTGCGGTATTCGGTAAGTATACGGTAGTGGATGTTTTAGAGTAGTTGGACCAGTTTTTTAGCTTTGGCGTGTAATTTTGGTAGTGAATATGAGGTATTTGATTTAGTTTTCATGCCAAAAAATTACCGTTTTTTTTTCAGTTTTTTTTTTTTAATTTTATTTAATAAATACATAACCTACAGTCGCATACATAGTTCTGACCCTACACTAAGGTTGAGTCTTGTGTCGTGGGTATAAGTAACTACGAGACTTTTCGGTCTTTCAAACATTCAAACGGTGCGGTTTTGTTAGAAACATACACAGCTTTTTAAATTAGTTTTTGCAAGTATTATAATATTAGCATCGATAATTGTTTGATTAATTCACATTAATAATACTGTTCCATACAGGCTAGATAAAACAAATGATGACGTGTACTGCGTTGCGTGGCGTCAATTTAAAAAAAATGATGGTGGTAATTAAATGTTCATAATTATACAGGTTGTTACTAAAATACATAACCTCAAAACTGCCCGATAGGGTTGACTGAATCGTGGCACACAATTCCCATATTTGACAACCTTATTTCCGTTCCAAGATGGGACGGGGTAGATCTAATCGCTTAGTCCGGTTCAAATACAAGTCCCTTATATTTGATATTAAATTTTCAAACAGAAAAACATAAAACATTCTTAGTGATATAACCAACCTGAGAGTTGAATTCAGGCCCTTAGAGCCTACAGGCTAGATATGCCGCCAGACCAATATTTTACAGCATCCGTGGCGCAGTAGCTTAGAAGCCGACTGTGAAACGTGAAGCCGCGTGCTCAATCCCCGCACCGAGACAATTTTTTGTATGATCGACTGGTATTTGTTTCAGGTCAATTTTTTTGTAAGATTGAAAAGTCGCCACGTTACCACGACCATACCGACATAGGACTCGATCGTAGTATAGGGTAAGAACTATGTATGTGACTGTTGGGTGTACTAAATACACAAAAAAAAAACAGAATTCATTAAGTGTGAATAAGAGCGTAGTTACACGATTCGGTGACGGTGCAGTATGGCGGTACATACAAATTACTATACCATGTCAAATGATGCGTTTGTTCGCCATGCGATACCATGTCACACGCGCAGCGCAATTGCGATCAGGGGGGTTACTCTATACTCTGACACTATGTTCGAATGTTCGAATGATCGACGTCCACGTATGATGAAAAATCCACTTGTAAAAATCAATACTATTCTCTATCCTACTTACCATACACTTCGTCTAAGGTTGCGACCACGGTGGTTTAACTTAGAACAAACTACGACGAATTCTAATCATTGGTTTGACTTACTTAACACCAGAGGGCGAAAAAATCGTTGGTTTTTACGGGTTTCCCCATTTTACGTAGATTATATTTTACGCGGATATTATTGGCCCTTAATTACTTCCAACAACATTGATTCGCTTATTTGCTGATTAGTTTATTTTAAAAGAATTATTAAATTTATTAAAATTCATACTCATGCGGAAATGAGAATTTTTATGTTCGCATTTCTATACAGAATAATTTGTTTTAAATAGACAACATTCAAATCGATTCCGTTGGATGTAATTCAGGTCCAAACCTCCCTAAATCTTTTATTTTCGTATATAAACGCAATGAAAGTAAGTTTAGACATATTACGGGATTGTTTTTCTTACTTAATGCCAGAGGGCGCCTTGAATTGATTGAGTGACGTCTCTATCTTAGTATGTAAAATGTACTCTGTGGTTGCGACGTACGATGACTCCGACATTTTGTAAAGTATTTAGGCATATTTTCTCAGCTTTACGTCGACGTTCGAATATTTGTCGTCAGGTCGAAATATAAAGTAACCCCTCTGAAGACGAGGCGGGGAGAGGCGATGTTATTTGCGGATTACATTGGCGTGTGGGTTGACAGTAACAGTCGATGTATTGAAGAAAGGTCGTATATGTACCTAATAATTTTTAAAGAAAACGAAGGATTTTTTTTTATCACAACCAAGTACAAGACGCCCACATCACAATTTATTGTTATTCAATTTTCCTACGTCTTTAGTAATTCGTCAGAAATAATCCCGATATCTCAAGTGTTTTGGATGTTCATGACTTTGCTTCCTTTGTTCTTCGCTCGACATAATAATAAAAAGAAATTAATTTACCTACGTATACCATTCATAACTTTTTATATTGTAATGAATACCTAGACGACCGTGCCATTTATCTGATGGCTAATACGACCGCTCATGGACAGTAGCAAAACCAAACACCACCATGGATTTCAAAGAAATGGCACATCATACGCTCACCGTCCTGAGACGTAAGTAGTTAAGTCTCAATATATATATATATATATATATGGATTGAAGGACATTGTAGCCAGAGTAACTACTGGACATATTGAGACTTAACATCTTGTGTCTCAGAATGGCGAGCGCAGTAGAGTGCCAAGCATTGCTTTGTAATTCAAGGTCTTGTTTGGTTTTGCTACTGTTCATGAGCGGTCGCATCACTTACCATCAGGCGAACGGCATGCTCGTCTCGCCATTCATAGCAATAAAAAAAATAAAAAATCCTGTAGATACTCTGGCTTCAATGTCCTTCAAACCGAAATACAACAGTATATTTACACTTTTATTTGGCGGGAGAAATAGACCTTGCCGTGTTACCTACCCAAGCAACCTCTCACATAGGGGACACCTAGCCCCAGTTCCACATAAATAAATATTCATTAAAAGGTCATCAATATTGTTTACCGTTACATAAATTTGCCCTTAGAAACATGATTACTTTCCTATTTTACTAGAGAACGCAACTTACTTTGAATAATAAAAACATACACACGCGAGCACAGCCGATTAACGTGGTAAATCGAGAGTTTTGTGTCATTATAAAGGTAAAGGTCAGGGTCAAGTTCAAGTCAGTGTGAAGGTCAGATCCTGGTCACTGTGTACTCGAATTAATTATTCAGTGGAGCACATGTTACAATTAAAGTGATTTGTTATGATGTATATCAATATAATGTGTGTAATATTATACAGTAATTTACTTATCGGAAGTAAAATAACTCGATTGCCAAATTACTTGTATTGCTGGGAAGTGCTATAGGTGATCGCTTCTACACATTACATACATACTATTTAAAATTTATAATATTGATTATTTTATCATGTGTAAACTCTTATACAGGGTATATCAAGACTGCTACCGAAAACGAAGCCGGGTGGTAGTTTAAGCGACTTCAGATACAATGCAACAGAAAAAGTTGCAAAAAAAAGCGACAATTGTTTTTTGGTATTTTTTTCCTATGACCATATTTAGGTGGTAAGTGCATTTTTTCCTAAAGTAATAGTGTATACCCTTTAGTTATAAATAATCTAAGGTTTAAAAGAGTTTAAATTATTATTTTAGCAAAAACTAATTCCCGCCTCGAAGACCGTGGTTCCCAGACGCTGCCCACACTGCCCGATTGCGGTTTCTCAATGGCAGATATTCGCATCAGGCAGTGTGATGTGCGGCGTGAGTTACGGTCTCTCGATGTGCGGAAAGCCAGTGGTCCGGATGGGATACCAGCGGTGGTTTTAAGGGCTTGTGCAGCCGAGTTGTCTCCTGCACTGACTCGCCTCTACCGAGCGTCCTACCGCACACACGGCACACGTGTTGTGCCGGAATCTTGGAGGGAGGCCAATGTGCAACCGATCCTCAAAAAGGGTGATCGGTCGGACCCTAACAATTACCGCCCTATCGCTATCACCTCAGTGATGTGTAAGGTCATGGAGTGGATTATAAATGCTCAATTAGTCCGCTACCTGGAGGATCACTCGTTGATCAGTGACCGACAATATGGATTCCGTCATAATCGATCGACGGGTGATCTTCTAGCGTTTGTCCTGCATTGCTGGGGTGAGGCGATTGACCGGTGTGGCGAGGCTCTTGCTGTGAGCCTCGACATTGCCAAGGCGTTTGATAGGGTCTGGCACCGTGGTCTTCTGTCCAAGCTTCCGGCATACGGTCTACCCGGCAACCTGTGTTCGTGGATTTCCGGCTTTCTGCATGGGCGTAGAATGGACACGCTTCGGCGCTCATGTCGGTAAATGCCGGAGTTCCACAGGGCTCGGTGCTGTCGCCCACCTTGTTTATTCTGCATATCAATGACATGTTGTCGCTTGGCAACATTCATTGCTATGCAGATGACAGCACGGTTCATGGGCAATACCACTGCGGGCCTCCAGGTTGCCGAGTCGAAACTGTGAAGAGACGCGAAGATCTTGTCATTGAGCTCAACCGGACCTTGGATCTCATTTCTACATGGGGTTACAGGAATATGGTTGAGTTCAATGCCAAGAAAACCCAGGTGTGTGCGTTCACGTGCAAAAAATTCCCGTTCTCTCCCCTCCCCATTCTTCAGGGTGCTCCCCTCTCAATGCGGAATGACCTAAGTACCTTGGTGTGGATATCCGCTGTGATCGCAATCCAAGGAATCACATCGAGGGCGTAATAACTGCCACATCACGCAGGGTTGGAGTCCTGAACAGGGTGCGTCGGTTTTTCACGCCCGGTCAGCTTTGTCGTTTATATAAAGTGCAGGTCCGGCCGGGTATGGAGTACTGCTCGCACCTCTGGGATGGATCCGCCCAGTACCTGCTCGATGCTTTGGATGGATTGCAGCGGCGGGCCATCCGCATTGTGAATGATGCAGACGTTACGAGCAACTTAGAGTCGCTACAACTCCGGAGAGATGTCGCCTCTCTAAGCGTGTTCTACCGCCTGTATCACGGTGAGTGCTCTGAAGAATTGTTTAACTTGGTCCCCTCCTCTCCATTCCTAACCAGAACCACGCGTGCTGGCTTGCGAAGCCATAGCTTGACGGTCCACACCATCCCGGCGCGAACCAAACGGTTCTCGAATTCGTTTTTGTGCCGCACCGTCAGGCTGTGGAATTGTTTGCCGTCTCACGTGTTCCCTCCTTCCTACAATCCTGGGTCCTTCCGCCGTGGTGTGAAGAGGCACCTTAGCAGGCCGGCATAATTGTTTCCATTGGCATGGGACTGCCTTCCGATGCCAATGGATACTCTGCCTGGGCGGCATTGGCACTTACCATCAGGTGCAATGCCGCCACTATGCTAGGCCATTATAAAAAAAAAAAAACTATAGATTTGCCACCCAAAAATGACGATATTAAAAAATTTTAGTTTCATTGTGTTTGTAGTCACTAAAACTACCGACCGGCTTCTCTTTTCGGTAGCAGTCTTGAGACACCCGGTATGTGACATAGGTGACAAACAAAAAATACCATATTTTATTTTTTGACGAACAGTTTGTTTACTAAATCGATTACTGTTATTTTGTATTATTGATAGCTTTAACAGTGAAATGAACTATAATTTGTTAAACAACAAGAGGTGGACATGTACAAATAGAGTCCACACAATTTTGATGTTGAATAAAAGTTTGAAAATGTCATAATGTTTCTTTTTGTATATTTATTTTGTACCTTAGCCATTTTTCTACAAACCAACATTATTATAATTATTAAATTAAAAAAAATTAAACAAATAATACTATAAGCTGTCTGTCTGTATATAAATCAAACCATATACGTTCCACTGCAGGGCACGAGCCTCCTCTATAATCGAAATAACGTTTGAGGGAGCTCAAAGGTTATCTCGATTAGGTCATATAGTACAACATACTAGCCTAGTTCGGCATGGCGGACTTTACATACCATAGATTTTTTTACTAATCGCTGTGGTATGCAGGTTTCCTTACGATGTTTTACTTCACTGTTATAGTACATATTATGTGGTGATTGACTATCAATACACACATGGCTTTGAAAAGTCAGAGGTGTGCCCTTGGATTTGAACCCGCCTCCACAGTGAACTTTGAAGTTGGAAGTTGAAGTTGGCAGCCGCATCTAGTTTAGTACCATCAGTCCACCATGCAGTTCATAGTTATTAAGTTATTTATAACAATCGTTCTCTCGATTATAGAGGAGGCTCTTGCTCTGCCGTGGGGCGTATATGGGTTTATACAAAAACAGAAACAAAAATACCTCTGAGGTAAACATATGCTCACATCACCACCAAAACTCAACTCACCATATTCTAACTCGATTCGAAACCTAATTGAAAGCCGCCGAGCTCATTAGGAAAAAAGGATCACGGATGCTCCGGGATTCACTCAACAGAAAATGTTAATGTGAATTCGACCATTGTGCCCATTGCAAAAACAACGGGCCGCCGTTTTTGCCATCCTAATCTGGTCCCTGCTAATAAAAAGGAAAACAGAGTAATCCATTGTCATTATTTACAGTCGCTTTCGGGTTCAGCGTCGCGGTGACAGATCGATCGTTCGAGTTTGCCATTATGTTATTTAAATGAGCCTGTGACGTCAGTGATCGGTTTCGCAATATGGCAAGCATTTTACGACCGATAAATCTTTGTCATGTTTAATAATTTTGGTGTCTGTTTAAAAATATTGTAGAAATTATGGGAAAATTCTTCAGTGAAATTAAGATTTTTCTGTAACATTCGCAGGCAGACGAGACTTCGGACTGTCTTATGGTAAGCGGTCACTGCCATTCGTAGATCTTCACAATGCCAGGCCTCTTTACTACTAAAGGAGGCTAAGAGCTGTTGTCTGTCACTATGGGCCTCATTAAGCGGCCCAAACTCACACATATAGCTATGGAGAGGGCTATGCTCGGGGTTTCAATCAGGCATACATATCACAAAGCGAACTGATGGCCGATGGGGCCAAAATGTTCTCGAATGGAGGCCCGTAGCAGAAAGCGCAGCGCGGTCAGACGATCTGGTGAAGGTCGCTGGACGACGCTGGATGCAGGCTGCCTCCAAGATATTACTATGGAAATCATTGGGAAAGGCCTATGTAAGGCAGTGGAATTCTTTTGGTTGTTGGATGGATGTAAAAGCTGTTCACCATGCAGACTCAGTACGGATATCTAGAATTTGTAATTCATACTTAAAGTTCTTGTTGAGTAACCTAAGGTATACCAGATTCCTAACTATGCTGTCATAAAGAAGTAAAGGATCTACGATTACACTTATCTTGAAAAAGATCTTTACCTTAGGTTTGAATGTGTTATTTTGCCAGAACAGGTTTTATTTTAGTAGACATATCCTGTAGTTTTTGAACACTTTAAAAATAAATTAGTCTTATTATAAATCTCTGCTGTATTGAATTTTAATCCTACTAAACAATTTAAGACATCGGGAAACGGTTTGTGTACATCAAAGGGCCTATATTAAACCATTAACTTAATGTTTGTAACGAGGTATACAATTTACGATGTATAAAGAGCCAAAAGAGAAGATTAAAAAAACATAAATTAAATCGGTTATTAATTTAAAAAAATATTCTATTTTGTTATAAAATAATTCTATAAATAATTGGGAATTGAACAAGTTAAAGGGGGGCTAAAGTTACTGTTAATGGGAATAATAACAAACTTACTGGTTTGCAAAATTCAGAAATACCTACATTTCTGAATTTTGCTGTTGAGGCAAATGATTGTGTGATGTACCAAATATACGAAATCTTAGGTTTTGTTGAAAATAGGAATAATAACATATCATTTTAAAATAATAATTGCACCAAAAATGTATACTCTGATCTGTAAATTTCCAAAATGGCAATAATTTAGGGACTTGGGTTTATGGATTTCTCTATATTTTAATTTACACACTGAAACGAAAATATGACACCAATGCCTCTTATTATAATTTTAAACTCTTAAAATAAAGTATTTATTGTCGGGAAATATTAAACTCTTTTCGATTAAATAAATGGTCAATTGACTAAAGACAGATTTACAGAGGGCTCCCAGAACTGGATACTCATGCTTGAAATAAATAAACAAGTTAGCCCACATCAAATTATGTCCCATTAGGGTCTCACGAGTCTCCTCTACAAATACAGGGTTTAAGTCAAGTAGATATGGTTCAGCAAAAACGTCAAAACTAAAGTGATTTTCATAAAGCCTACCTTTAATCATTAATTTTAGCTGATTACCGATGATGATGATGTTTTGTAATTCTACTGAATCGATCAATCAAACGGCTTCTTGCATGGCGTATTGCAAAGAGTTGGCGTACTGTCGGGGTGATTAATGCTTGCCACGCCCCTCAGGTACTTCCACATCGGCTAATTAATGAGTGTTTGTTATCCATACACGGTTATTCGTATTTGTCGAGGGTAATATCGGATGTTCTGTAAGATTGGACGGTGTTTTTTATTGATTAACTGACAGGGAGCGGTTTGTAGCTCCGTTGGAATACACTTTTTTTGAAATTCTAATGCAGTTTTTAAATGAGCTCGATAAAATTACTACTATGCATGTGTTTGTGAGTACAGTAAATTCTAAATAGTAAATGGATTCTTTATATCCTGGTTATTTGCAGTGTACCGCGATGAGGTATTTCTCAGTGGCCATCATATTCATGTTGGTTGGTTTTGTTTTTTTTTTTTTATTACCATCAGCAGTACAGTTACAGTAGTTAGCGTTTAAATACAAGATACACAGGCGATTTTACAATAAACATCATTACGTGTTCTTTCGTGCTTTGAAGAGCACGTGCAATCGGTGGTTAATATAATACACTTTGTAATAATAGGAGGAGTAGAATAAGTATTAGCAAACTTTGAAAGGGAGGCTACGATCCAGCTGGGCTGGGTAACATTTTAAAAACGAAAGTTTTCAGTCAGTGGATCCCACCTGTTGTGATCTATGGTGCTGAGGCTTGGAAACACACTTTACGACTAGTCCACTAGCTCAATGTCGCTCAGCGAGCTACAGAGCATGCTATGCTCGGTGTCTCTTTGTAGAATAAGAGAACTAAAATTATAGACATTGTACACAGAACTAGCACGCTGAAGTGGCATTGGGCTTGCCATATCTGTCAACGAACCGATAAACGCTGGGGTAAACGTTTTCTTGGGTGGAACGTAGTGTGGGATATCTACACCTAGGTGGAGTAACAATTTACAAAAGGTTGCTGGCAGGTGCTGGTTGCGACAAATCGAAGGCAGGGTCAAATGGAGTAAATTTGGAGGACTACATTGGACAATAAAAGACTGATGATTAAAAGTTTAAGTAAGCATCCTATTTTGAGTAGGTGTTTTTGTGTGAATTAGTGACAATTAGCTTTCACAGATTAAAAAAAACATATACAGGGTATCTCAAGACTGCAAACAAAAACGAAACCGGGTGGTAGTTTTAGTGGCTACTAACACAATGCAATTAAAAATTTCGCATAGAAACGCGACAATTATTTTTTATGATTTTTTAAATATCGTCATTTTGGGGTGGTAAATCCATAGTTTTTGCTAAAATAATAATTTAAACTCTTTTATACCTTAGATTATTTATAAATAAAAGGGTATACACTATTATTTTAGGGAAAAATGTATTTACCACCCAAATATAGCCATAGGAAAAAAATAACATAAAAAATGACGCTTTTTTGAAACTTTTTATGTTGCATTGTGTCTGAAGTCGCTTAAACTACCACCCGGCATCGTTTTCGGTAGCAGTCTTGATATACCCTGTATGTGGAATGCAGTAAACAAATAAAACATAATTCCCGCTCTTTCATATTAAGTTATAGATTGATGCGTCCTTACGTGAGCTGATTATTTTAATTTGTACCGTCATTCAATTTCCAATAATTAAATTGTAACCCGTTTCTGTGAAATGACTTTCATCCATCATCATCCATCTGTTATGTTTATTATTATTTTTATGAAGTGTTTCATGACTGTTACCGAAAATGAAGCCGGTTGGTAGTTTTAGTGACTACAAATACAATGCAACTAAAAATTTCAAAAAGAAACGTGAAAAAAGAATTTCATCTTGTTTTATTAGGATGTTGTAACTGTTGTCAGAATTTTCCTCGCGAAAATTGTTTTCGACGCTCATTCACTGCCAAAAATAACTTGTATTAATGTCAATTATTTTGTTTGTATTTTGGATTGTATATTACGAAATATGATAAGGAGGATTTACAAGTTATTTGTATATTCGTGTTTACAAAATGTGAGCTAAAAAATATTGTAGCCTTTTAAATGACATTATAGGAGGCATAATTAATTTGAATCTCTCTGAAAGCCAGCAAAGCATCTTCATGATATTTTTTTTTTTTTCATGAATTAGTTTCCAATATTGAGCCATTTCTTGACAAAATTTCTACTCTAAATAAATTACACCTGACGCAATGACTTTGCGGTCTAAATTCAACTATACCGGGTATCTCAAGACTGCTACCGAAAACGATGCCGGGTGGTAGTTTTAGTGGCTACAAACACAATGCAATTAAAAATTTCGTATAGAAACGCGACAATTATTTTTATGATTTTTTAAATATCGTCATTTTTGGGTGGTAAATCCATAGTTTTTGCTAAAATAATAATTTAAACTCTTTTATACCTTAGAGTTTTTATAAATAAAAGGGTATATACACTATTATTTTAGGAAAAAATGTATTTACCACCCAAATATGGCCATAGGAAAAAAATAACAAAAAAAAATGTTCGCTTTTTTTTGCAACTTTTTCTGTTGCATTGTGTCTGAAGTCGCTTAGACTACTACCCGGCTTCGTTTTCGGTAGCAGTCTTGATATACCCTGTATTAGCAAAACCACTTACAAAACTAGCAGATTAATAGAAACGATTCTCTTAGTAATTCGAGAGCTAAATTATGCAAAAGAGTATCATTACCCAGTTCAAAGCTTACCTTTTATCACGATTGCAAGTTGGAAACTTACCGTCATTATAAATACTGGAACTTTCTTCGCAGGACTTAATTTCTAGTTGCAATAATCATGCTGCTTACCAAGTCTTTGAAGTTTTCAGGCCTGTTGTTGGCAGCGGACATCAAATTTTTAAGTGTTAAGAGCTTGTTCGGTGAGATTGGCGGAGTCAGAAACCTCATCGACTAATTCACAAAGTTATTCATTGTGGCTTCGATCAAATATACACTAGATACAACATGAGCACTCAGAAAATGGCACCAAAAAAGAGTACTTTAAGCACTCTTTCGCCTTCAGTCACGCATCCACCGTTGCTTCTAAAACGTCGCAGAACTTTAGACAATATTATGTGAAAAGCTACTTTAAGCTCTAAGAATAAGGTGGAATTTGTGTTAATATATTTGGAATATGTGATCTTTTTGTTTACTTTTTTTCATGTCATGCATCGGTGCCACTTTTTATCAGAACTTTTACAGGGAACTGTGTATCTAGTGTATATTTGATCGAAGCGTTGTGGTATTAAAACTGGGTACGATGTTTTATTCTAAAGTTAATGCATTATTTTCTTGGAATTTATTTGATTGTTCAAATTGAGGAAAAGTGAATAATTTGTAGCTATTTTTATGTACATCAGGTCACTACAGGTGCATATTTTTTTGATTCGTAATTTCCTATATTTTCTATTGCAAGCCTTGAAAAATAAAAACACGTGTATCTTGACAATGACTTTAATAAGTAATATCCACTAGGAAAGACATGTTTTAAAATATATAAAAAATAAAAATATACATTTGAACTTCCTGAGAGTGGACCGTTTTCACAGGTATATTGATGTATTTGAATATGATGGTTTCTTAGATTTACGCGAATGTTACATATTGAAATAAAACTATTATTAACGGTTTTTATTGTGAATTTGGTTTAATTTTTACATTTTTGACTTCCCGAAGTTTAGATTACTTTACAGCTTTCGTGATCACGGGCGGACTGAGGTATCATCCGCACTGTGACTGCTTCAATTGAACTACCCTTATTTTACAATTATTAACTAAAAAAAGCTAATTTAAAAAGTTTATTGGTTTTAGCGTTCCGATCTACGCAGAAGTCACAGTGTCTTGAGGTCTGGCAGTTGGTCTTTTGGGTTCCGATTTAATTATATGTAGAATTAGATCCCATGGTTGTGCAAGCTTCAAGCCATCTTCTCTATTGAAATTTGGATGTCTTTTAATTTCAATAGCCTCGCGAAACATCCTGGGCAGGAAACGGTGTTCTTTTGCAAGGACTTGGGGCTAGTCAAAGCGAAGGTAATGCTTGGAGCCTTCTTCTATATGTTCAGCAACTGCAAACTTCGTTGAGCGTCGATGTTTGACATCAGCTATGTGTTCTTTCACGCGGTGGTTGCTATGGTTCTTTTGGTTTGACCAATGTAGGAGAGTCCACAGTCGCAATCTATTTTGTATACGCCCAGTTCTTGCAAAGGAATATGACACTTGACAGGTGGTAGAAATTAAATAATCTTCTTGGATGGCTTGAAGTAGGTTTTAATAGAAGCACGATTCTTAAATGGAAATTACCCTAGTTTATGATGTTGCTAATAATATACACTATTGAATATCAAATCTTTGCGAAGTTAAGTATCAATCGTTTAGACACTTTAGTTTGCCTGTTGGTCTAAAACTTGGTACATTAGACCAAAAGTTAAGTGTCTGGCCGGCGTGAAATAGTTATTTAAATTTGGAGTAATCTGTTTATAAATTCATTAGCCTAATAACAATTAGGGACATATTGTGGTTTAGCCTTTAGAATTTATCAGAATATAATTTCATATTAATAACATCTTGTCAAACTCTACTAGTATTTTGGCCATTATATTATGGCCATATTATTATTATATCAACTAAACATATAATACGCGAGGTATTATTCTTATACAATAAAAAAGTCACCTTTGCAGCAACTTTGTTTTAATTTGCTATCCTAATATATCTCCGAGTTTTCTTTCTTTAAAATTATCTAAAGTGTTTGGTCTTACCATTTTGAATTAAAAGCATTCAGCAAGAGATCCATCTACTTATAAAGCTGTTCATTACTGAATCTAAATTATGTTGAACATTTAAATGTAATCGATAAAATACATTTTTTTGGTTCATTCGTTTCAGCCACAAGAAGTCCACTGCTAAACATCGTCTCCCCCTGTTTTTTTCCTCCATAATTTATTTTTAATTTAATATTAATTTATTATACAAAATATTCAATCAATAAAGAACCAACAAAACTGGTATAACTCGTATAGCACGACGAAAAAATATAGAGCACTAAAGCGAACGTCTTACAAGACTGTAGTTGTAAACATCTGGCACGGCTGAGAGTGCGGGCGGCGACAACGGCAATTACAGTGCGCGAGGACATCTGCCACGGGCTGGCTTATATGCAATAAAGTAGTGCGCGGACACACTATGTTTGGAGGAGGCATGTTATATGTTTGACTGAATTTTTATTTGTACTCGCTCTTGTTCAAACTTTTCTAGCGGTAATCGAAGATTTTTCAATTACGACCAATGTCTAATTTGGCAAATATTAAAATAAAACTATGATTTAAGGATTCTATCCGCGATAAAATCTCTTTTAACCATTTTATTTGCTTATGTGTTTATACAAGGGGATTAGTGATTTTTGAACTCTATGAATAACCTTTTTAGAGTCAGTTCATATAAACGGACTCTGAATACTGTTTTACAAATAAGGGGGTTTATGTTAAGTGTAAGATGGTTAGTAATATTTCGTCAGACAATAATTTAACTGCTTTTATGCGGATTTATATACTTTGGTGAATCTGAGCGCTGAAATGTATTACCGTGATTAGTTAAGCAGAGTGTACGATGGTCGCTATTACCGCGGAAAATAAAATAAATAAATAAATAACACCCAACAGTCACATACATAGTCCTGACCCCACATTAAGATCGAGTCTTGTGTCGTGGGTATCAGGAACTACGAGAGACTTTTCGGTCTCACAAACACCCAGACCCGGAAGAAATATTTGTGGGCCGCACAAACATTTCTCTCGGTGCGGGGATCGAACCCGCGGCCTCTCGTTTCACAGGCAGCGTCTAACAGCCTGTGCCACGGTGGCTGTCGTTAAAAAGAATACTCTACCCCCAGCAGAATCCATCCATACATCCATCAGCCAAAGGAAGTCCACTGCTGAACATAGGCCTCTCTTAATGATTTCCACAGTAACCTGTTGGAGGCAGCCTGCATCCAGCGACGTCCCGCGACCTTTATCAGGTCGTCTGACCACCTTGTGGGTGGACGTACTACGCTGCGCTTTCCAGCAGAATATAAAAATAATTGTAAAAATACAAATTGAATTTCTCAACCTAACTCCATGGCATTATTTAGCCCGTCGCAGTATATTTCACTTTAAAATGGATGTTAATGCAAACACCATATTCTGGAAACTAAGGAAACTTATCCATTAGTTCCTTGTTCCATCGCTGAGCTGCTTTAATTAATAAATAAGGCTGGGATGAAAAAAAAGGTTAAACCGACAACCGGCCACGTCGCCGCTTAATTAAAGCGAAACTATTAAAATTCTTTTTTGTTGCCTTTATTAAAATGTTTAGTGAGTTGGTGGCTTCGGAAATTTCAGCGGAGTTATTATGTGGTGGCGTGGTGTGGCGGTGTTTGTGTTAGTTTCGATTATGTGTGAATTTTGCATTATGTTTTTATTTATTACGAAATTATTTGTTGCAATAGACTATTTGGCTCCATATAATTGTATATTTTTAAATATGTAATTGGGCAACATACATAACAATAAAACATATGAGCACAATATTTTATCCACAATGAAATTATAAGATAACAAAGCAAGTTTACAAAACAAAATTAACATTAAAAACAAAAACGTTTCCGCTGTACTACAGTGATAATATAGTAATAAAAACTGAACAAACCTATGAAATTATAAAGAAATGTTAAAATTGTAATAATACAATATAAATAAATATTTTGTCTTGCTGTGGGAGCAAAATAAAAGGGATGCAAAACAAACAAGTAACGTCACCAGTTTTAACATGCATTACAGTGTGCGCGTGTGAAAGAGACAGTAAATAGCTTCACTACGCTCTTGCTTTTAATATACTAATATTTGCTTCATATTTACTACTTCAATACTGATTTGTGAAAAATGTTTTATTGTAATGATATTTATGTTTGTAAACAAAATGAGAAAAAAATCGATTATACAAATTACACGTTTTTTGTGTTATGTTATTTTGAAAGTACGTAAAATTAACTATCAGGCAATAAGCCGAGGTGTACTCAATGTCACCGTATTCTTAAAAAATACACCATACAGTGTTTGGAATGTAAATATTAAAATTTGATTAAATATGTTTCTAACTGGCCAACTCGCAATGATTATAGACCAGTAAATTACGGTCATTTTGTGAAAATAATTCACAATAAATGTAGCTGAAATCCACATACATAAATGACAAAAGCAGCTAAGCAATGTGTACAATCAATATCCCACTACCACATCCCGACAATATACATCTTTAGAATATCTTTTACGACACAATTGTAAACCTAGTGTCAGACGCCCACAAAGCCTTACCTAGGCTAAGCATTTATTATCAACGTGCTGTAGTTCCCTCAAAACGTGACCAAAGCAACGGAAATTCCTGGAAACTACGTGACGTCACAGTGCTGAAAACTGTGTGAGTATACTCTTTAGTCGAATAAAAAAAGCGAGTTTGGAGTTTCTCGTTTGCATATATTGCATGAGGCGTGTTTGTGGGTAAATGTTTTGTTTATTTATTAAAATATATACTTGCTTTTTAAACTATAGATTTGAAATGTATATATAATATTTTATTCATTATATCACTACTCACAACTGATGTAATTTTAGATAATACTTCGAATGCAACCTACTCTCTATACAATAATTTCTTAAAATATATCCTCGACACATTCAAACAAATAAACAACCTAAACACAAGATTAAATAAAAAAAAATTGAGTATTCTAGCAGAGCGCAGACAATTTAATAGAATAGATTTCGTTGCCAAACCACCCTTCAGCGACATGCATCGGCAGGGAGGACTCAATCCACCGTGCGCCGATTTTTGTAAACAACCAATTCTCTTCTTGAACAACAATTGCTATCAATTTGTATATGAATTTCTATTTTTTAGAATTTCAATACGCTTTTCAAAACTCGCGATTGAGGTCATTGAACTTTTGGTTTTTATTCCAAGAAAATAAGTGGAAATTTCTGTTGTGAAAGCTATACGCGGATGTTTGCTATTAGTATCGCGTTACATTTAACTGAGGTATGAGGCTGGATGAAAAAGTGTATGAAAATATTTTTGATGTCCGTTTTTTAAAAGATAATAAATAATATGGATTCTGTGGTAGAAGGTCGGTTCTGCTCGGCTTTAGATAGGTGCATTTTGTATTATACATATATAACAACGCATTTCGGTGATTGAAAGGAAACAACAGTTGTACGATAAAATTACTGATTAATGATTTTTGGAAGCCAAAAAAGCCGTGTTAGCTTCCAAAAATGATAATGTTTAAAACTTTACTATACGTGGACAAAAACTGAAAAATAAAACATTTGTACACGTATACGAAGACAAAACTCCACATCATTATAACTCTGTTATCAGTACACCGAACAACGCTCAAAACAACTTTACCAAATAACAATTTCACCTGTATTTACCTCTTTTAAGAAACTCAAGTTCAACTTTCACATAACATAATAAGTAGATAATATCCAAGTCGAAATAAACTTCGCAACTTTTAACTTCTGTACGTTGCTGTTCTTGAATTCACAAAGGTGCTGTATCAAAAAAGGAGAATAGTGCAAGGTAATATTAGCTCTATTTCGTTGTTGATACAGCCCGATTTTGGTTGGTTAAATTTCTTCTTTCTTATTGAGTGTGAGGAACAGAAGCGCAACTGGGGAACCGTGAAAAGTTAAAAAAACCCGCCCGTCTGTGTTCCAACGGCTCAGGCGAACTGCTCAATTTCTGCAACGCAAACACTAAGTAAGGCGAACTAAATGGTATTCTAGACTTATTCTTTGTGACGAACACACATATGCACTGAAGACTTAAGTAATCGCCGCACGTTCCCCGCAGAGAGCGATTCAAAGCCTCTTTTGAGCCATGAGTTGCCATACTTTGAGTCTCTCATTAAAGGCTTCGCTACAATTTGGTTTTGAGCTTACGGCGGTAATGAAAATTTGAAATTGTTAGAAATGAAACGATGCGTGTTTGATTTTATCAGCGGGGTGTATATAATATTGTGGTAACTTCGAAAAACGTTACATATTGAAATAACGTTACATAAAGAAATGTTGACGAACTTACTGGATAATTTTGAACTTCATATCTCAATGCACATGGACTCTACTATTAAATAATAAATACACTCAACAGTCACATACATAGTCCTGCCCCTACATTTAGATCAATAAAGCTTTGTGTTGCGAGTACCTGAAACTACGAGAGACTTTTCGGTCTCAAAAACACCCAAATATGAGACAAATACTTGTGAGTCCCACAAACATTGGTCTAGGTGCGTGAATCAAACCCATGGCCCATCGTTTTAAAGCCAACTGTACCACGGAGGCTGTTGAATTAGCCCTATAATACAATAATTTAAAGACAAAATAAGATGTTACAAAATTTCCTATGGCTTACAGTAGTACGAGCATCACCATTCTTCAGGCATTCATGATTCCCAAGAGCATAAGAAGTAACTTTTCATACTTCATCAAGTCATCTGTAAATATTCGAATAAATTAAAAGCAGAACCGTTCACGGAACTATTTCTCTTTTATTATATTCGAAAATTGTGGAAACTTTACTAGTGAGCGGAGTTTATGATAGCAGAGCTGAAAATACTTCCTTACCTTTACATACATTGGCTGCGAAGTTTAACCTAATTGCAGCAAGTTGTTCAGCCGTATGTTCTATATGTTGCGTTTGAAATCTATGCCTTTTGATGATGCCAGTTTTGGAGTACAATAATTCGTGTTTTAATTCTATTGCAATGAAGTTCGAGATGAACATGCCATTCGCATGATGGTAAACGATATATCCGCTCATGGACAGTAGTAAAACTAAATAATACCATGAATTACAAAAGCAATGCCTGATGAATAGAAAAATTAAATATAACTTTTACCGACCTAGGATTCGAACCCGAGACCTCAGCTTTGTAATTATACCATAGCACAACTACGCAACCGATGCTGTAGGCTCCGTAGAAGTACACTTAATTTATATTTTATATTACAGTTTTATTTTCCATTTATTCAAGTAACATACATATTATAAATATACAGTACTAAATAAAATAGATTTTTTCTTTCAGACTACTCAATTAATGTGGTCTCTTCACAGTCCCTCAATGATAGTTCCCCGATGATGGCTTGTAAGTGCGTGTAAGTAATTAATTATCTGAATGGGGCGCGTAAGTTGGTAATGATCAATATAGTTCATCAACTAATTACGTTTAACGTGTATGTACATAGAAATGTGTAATTAACGGAAAGTCAATCATTAATATTATTACAAAGCGACAGTACGGGGCCCTCTTTAGACCTTGAGTGATATTGATTTGAAGTATAATTTACAGTACATGTATAATTGTGCTTCAAATACGTAGTTTGATAAAATGATTGATATACGAGTAGCAGTTTGTTTGGATATTGGCAAATGTAGAAACATAGTTAATCAAATGATTAGTTAATAATTGTAAAATATAAGCTTATTATTATTTTTCGATATATTATATTGATACTTAGTATTCAATAGCAAAATAAGTTAAAGCGTCAATATCGCATTAGGGTTTACCTGTAAGATATTGTACTGTGGAAATAAAAAAAATAAAAAATAAAATTACAACACTCATATAAATTATACATAATTAGTGGTCTGCCGGGCTCGGCCCGGATGCAGATACACTTTTCAAAATGACGGCCAACATTTTCAATTCCGACTATCAATTTAGAACATCACTTATCTATTACTCAGATATTGATTTTGAGATCAATTGAACCAAGAAACACGAATAAAATTATCTCGTATTTGCTAGATTTTTCACTACTGCTTACCTCTTATAGTTCATACTCTTATAGCCTATAGCATCCCTCCATAAATGACCTATGACAACAAACAATATTTTTTCAATTCAAACCATAGTTCCTGAGATTAGAGGAAACAAACAAACATATTCTCAGCTTTAGATATTAGTATAGACTCGATTGTAGAGGAGGCCCGTGCCCTGCAGTGGGACGTATATGTGCTGATACTGATACTGATACTGATAGATATTAGTGTAAAATTAATATAATTTATATACATGGATAAGGGTAATTACAACAAAATGAATAAATAAAACAATGAATTCATGATTCGGAGAAAATCCTGAAATGACCAGACGTCATTCCACGAAAAACCTTAAGGCCTTATGCAATTATCCAAGTAACGAAATAAAAAGGGCGTGTTGTGTACACTGTCTTTTCCTGTAACAGAGCGGCGGATCCCCAAATAAATGTTGTTACAGAATCCTCCTACGGAAATCAAGCAAGGTGTCGTTTATTCCACCCTTCGCGCGGCGAAACTATCTTTGTATTGGGTTTAACATTTACACAAAACCGGATTTTAGTTCAGATTGTTTTCGTAAAGGTTTTTGTTTATCGATACGTGACTGTTTTTTGTTTTCATTTTACACGGACATTCTCGGTTCCGTATCGTTGCTAAATAGGCACAAAGATACTTAGATAATATGTTTATGTAATAAAAAAAATATAACATAACTAGACCAACTGATTTTAAATTTAAGAGAATAAATAAGAATTGTTATAATTTTAATGCAAGTACAAATATAATGTTTAATCTGCGACAAATAAGTCATGTTTTACTGTTCCTACATGATATCTGAACAAACGTCGCTATTGATTAAATGTGTCTCAATCTGCCCACAAACGCCCACAAGTCCTGAGAATTTAGTGGAAGCGCTACTTGTTATACGGAGGATTCATGTGTAGGTATTATTTAGTTTCCTGCTATAGTACCATGATAACGAAACATTATGTTATTATACTAAATCGATTTTCTTATTTTTGCACAGAATAGTGAAACTAGCATGCCATTTGCCTGATGTTAAGCGATATGAGTGCTCATGTATAGTAGTTAAATCTACATTACGGTTAACAAAGCGATGCGTGGCATTCCACTGCCCTTGCCAACCTATTATAAGATGTTAAGTCTCAATATGTCTAGTAGTTAATCTGGCTACAATTTCCTTTAAACTGGAACACAACAGTGCATGGAAATAATTGTGCAGGTTGACTGCGCAGATAGCAGATAGACGCAGTCAACCTGCACAATTACACGTAAAGCTACACTAAAAATCTGCCATCTTGTATTCCATTTTCAAAAAGCATTTCGCGTTATTTAATCTCGACTGCATTTTCAATTCGATTCAAAGAATTTCTGACCAATGCTTTGTTCACGACTTTAGTTAGTTTTTGTTAAAATACAAGCAGAAAATATGACTGGGCTGATGGCGTCGTATTTGTATAATATATCATTGGCTGATGGCAAATTGAAAGGCCGCATACATTGTCATTTATGATTGTAAAATGGGAAACAATATTTTCCATTCATTTTCCAGTAAAATTTTAGCTACTGTTGTGGGAAAGCTTTGTTATGTCCAATTTTTTGGATAAAAATACATTAGATAACATCAACTTCTAAACTCATTCACAATTATCTTGTGCTAATTTGTGATACCTTGGCAACCTCCAGTGAATACCGAAAGTCTTTCTTCTTGTCTTGTCTTGCTTGATGGTAAACAATAACACCCCGCATGGACAGCAATAAATCCAAACAACACCTCGAGTTACAAATCATTGCTGGACATTACCCTGCGCTCGCCATCCTAAGACATAAGATGTTAAGTCTCAATATGTCCAGAAGTTATTCCGGCTATATCTAATATCCTTCAATCCGAAACATAACAGTACATTTACACTGCTGTTTGGCGGAAAAAATAGATATTGCGGTGGTACCTACCTAGGCGGCCTCTCACATATTATGAGAGACTTACTAGCAGTAAAGGTGAATAAACTTCTTGAACTAAACATCAGAGCAAATAACTTTACCTTGATTTTCAATAAGACGTAGGTAATCCTTTCAATCCGGGCCATCGCAAATTGGTTAAAGAGGGGTTCTACCACTTGAAATAAAGTCAGAAATACGAGTATAAGTATATTAAATAAAACCATGTTATTTTTACATCAACATTTTCATCCAGAGTTATATTGACTCCATGGCCCTAGAAGGCTCAAGTATACGAGTCCTCCAGTGCCTTCCTGGACAAAGGAACCTAAAATTATATATCGCTAACTGTGCGTCACGCTTGGCTAATCCGGAGGAGATAAAGTCCTTTTGATGTTGGATTCCGGTTGTGTTTGTAACAACTGTGATGCGTATTTAATTTTCTAAAGTTTGCGGTTTAAAATTATGTTATAGTCCTTAGGATGTTTTGTAATAACTATGTTTTGATATATTATTATATTTTAAGGAGATGCATTTCAGAAAGATTTTGATAATACCAAGATAATATCATATTTGCTATTTGAAAATCAATTTATACTTGTTCTAAGTAATAAATTGTTTACCCGAATGGAGCCATAATATTAAAAAATGCTTCCATTTAATTCAACCAGGAAATCTATAACTGAATAAAATCAACCCCAAAAGCAGAGTGCGCAGTGCCCCAAACAAAAACAAAATGTCGTAATTTACTATACAAAAATCATGTGTAACAGATAAAATTAAATATTATTTTTTGGTTCAAATTCCTTGCCTTTATACACTTTTGTTTCGTCGGAGCATTTCTTATATGCAAATACGTGTTAAAGGTACTTTACTACAGACTCTTATATATTATTGGTTTCTAATAACTAACAAAATTCATTAAAATCACAGCAACAGCATAAGTGAATAAACTGAGCTCTTAGAGGTAAACGTAGCATGCTACGAAGCTACGAAAAGCCACGCAGCTACGAATAATTTAGTGTTGCGGTCCGTACGATTAGTAGCGTTTGTGACATAAACTTGACCTTTTTGCAGAGATCGCGGGTCGCAGGTCGGGTGTTCGTAAAATTTGTTGGCCACTTATGGAAAAAGAATTATAAAGAGGGTATCCCGTAGAAAAATATTTCAAGAATAAAATTTTAGTTTAAATCGATCGCCAAATATTTTTTTCTTGGCGTGATGGTAACAGCATATTTATAAATTATATATACTCACATATTTATTTTGGAAATGCGCAGCTGGACTTACCTGGAAAAGACGAAATTATATTTGTAAAGACGATATCGATCGATACAAAAATCTTTTTTGGCACTGGTCATTTAAATTAATTATATTAATCCCTAAACACAAATATAGTAAAACAAACCACATACTTTTAAATACAAGTGTGAGTGGCCTTGAACTGTATCCGAGGGAAAAAGGGGAAAAACATCCCGCAACTACGTGAGGGTAACCGCGGGGCGGAAACAGGAAACTAGATGTGGAAGGAATTAACCCTTCCTGCACAACGCCGTGATAAATAGATGACTGTGACTGTGTGAGTGCTGTAGATAAGCCTGATGTAGTTTATGAGTCACAATATTGATGTTGGAATTGTTGAATGTTAGGCGACATATGACGGGTAACGTGAGGTGTTTATTGTGACGGGATGTACAGGTGTTTAGAGTTTTAAATGGGAGGGTGTGTTTTTATGATTGTTGCTGTCGGGAAAACTAGGATTATACTATACTAGGATATACTAAACCGAGATTATACTAGGATTATAATATAACTAGGATTATTTAGACATATTTATTTATACTATGATATTAAATAAATTTTAATTTTGATTTTGTTCTACTAAACGACGTTTTCAAAAAAAGATCAGTTTTATTTTTTAAGAATGGAATTATTAAAAATATATGTCGCAGAAAATACAACTGGACCTTAAAATTTTATGAACAAAAGACTGTTCGTTCTTAAATTATTAATAGGTATATAAAAGGAATAACAAATATGTACCAAAGACCCTGAAACTTTTTTCCTTGTTCACACATTTAAAAATAATAATTTTACTACAAACCATTTTATTACAAATAAGAATAAAAGCTTTCTGATTCGAACGTTTCCTTGATATTTTTAGTGAGACAATATCAAATATTAAGATTCATATTAGATAAATAATTACACTAAGTAATAACCGACTGTCTCAGTGGCGTAGTCCTATTACGGTACGTTTACAAAGCTAAGGTCTTGGGATTTTTCTATTCATTATCAGCCCGGAGTCAGGAATTTATGTCAAATATGACGATAGGCTTGTCCCCTATTACGTCGTGGGACGGAACATACAAGTCGATATATGGAGGTCCTGGTTGCACCCCGTCTGGGAAGGCATGAGTATTTGTAATTACTCTAAGTAAGTCATTTACGACTTCATTCAAAAACGGTTTCAAAACCAATTTCAGTTAACAAATATGTACCTGTATTGTCTTCTTCGCTCAAACTGTATTCGTAACGCCCGAATACTGGAACACCATTCAAATAATAAGTTGCTCTTAACAGTGCACTTAGCCAGTATATTTAATCGGGATTAACGTAGTTAAATGTCATTTATATTTAAGTTGCGTTCCAGTATTTGGGCGTAAGTCATTTAAAAGGGATAAAAGCTTCGATAACTTAAAAACGTCTTAAAACTATACATGAATAGTATGTTAGTCTTCTAAAAGATAAAATTAAATTTTAAACATACGACTAAAATATCAATAAAATGTCCAATCGATCAATCACTTTGTTTGTGCAAAACCTAAACAAAACAGTATTTTATACAGCAGCAAAATATATTTGATTAATTGGTTTATCAACTTTATAGTGGACCGGTTTCGGCTATAAAATGAAATTTCTGCTTTATGCTGAATGAACAAGATTTTAGTTAGAATTATTTTTTAATATATATGTATGGTATTTTATGTTTATTATACCTATTATTTATTACTCCGTGATGCAGTCGGCAAGACGCCGCCTGTGAAACGAGACGCCGCGGGTTTGATCCCCGCACCGAGAGAAATGTTTGTGCGGCCCACAAATATTTCTTTCGGGTTTGGGTGTTTGTTAGAGTTGTGGTCTCTCTTAGTTCCCGATACCCATGATACAAGGCTCAATCTTAGTGTGGTGTTTAAAAGGAACGTTTGATATAAAGTCCGCCAACCCGCACTAGGGTAATTATGGTGGAATATATGACCTAATCCCTCTCAATCATATTTTCAATTGTAGAGGAGGCCCGTGACTTGCAGAGGTACGTACATTGTTGATACAGAGCAGAACCACACCTACTGTATTTTCACTAAATTTCTATTTGCGGCTCAGTTAATCGACTGCTGTTCGATGTGAAAATTTCAACATACTCGCAAATATTATATCATTTTATATATATTTTTTAAATAACGTGACCATCGTTTTCATAATTAGTACTTTCCAAGGCGTGTTCCCATAATTTTTAAAAATATAAAATTTTAAAATACGTCCAAGTATTAATACATTCATTAATTCTTATTTTATAAGCAAATATTTCCTTTTTGTATAATGAGGGATCTCTTGAACCGGACAATGAACGGCCTTTTCCTCATTACCAAGGAAATATGGACGTAATAACTGTCGTCAAATTGGTTCCAATGACTTTTTTCAGTTCTTGTAAATTTAGTTCAAAGTGTTAGAAACGTTACGTTATTAGGTCGTTTTTTTGTTGAACGTTGACATAACTAACTGAAGCTTTTATTATGAGAGAAAAGAAGAAGTGTCATTTTATGTTCATAATATTTTTACAAGAGTCTTTGTTTGAGATTTTTCTTGCCTAGGTGAGAAAATTATCTTATAAAGATAATATAATAACCGTTTTTCATTCATTATTTTTAATAATTAAAATTTTTGTGTTCTGAATTCAATTAAACGAACGGATATTAAATATTTGTTTATGGTCTTAAAATCGAGTATTCTCTTGATCGAGCAGGGTAGCAGAATCCTATACTGTCCGGGATATTACTATGTAAAACGAATGTTTAGAAGTATCATTTGAAATACTTAGTACAGCTAGAAAGCCCATGTTTTCCTCAACACAATGTAACCCGCAAATAACACTCTGACACCAAACTAAATCCCAATTAAAACGCTATTCGTGTCATCAACGATGTTTTTGTTTCGTAAACAACGTATTGGGCCCTATGAAATCCTCGGCTCCTTGTTATTTTCACGGCAGAGTAACCGGCTGGATTCCATTAATGTGTACTAACGACCGGACGCACTTCGGATTGGGGTTTAAAAGGGTTGAGTGGTTTTGTACAATCGTACTGATAAAAGGGGATGGATGTTAAAGCTTTTAGCGATTTAAAAGATGTCCCGGCTGGATTAATTTTAGTGTCAATGAATTAATTGGAACTACATTATTTTGGTGAACGTAAAAGGTTTCCGGAATTTTCCGTCAATTTATATTGAGAATTGATTTTTAAAAACAGTGGTTTTAAATAAAATATTGCTTGTTTGAATGGATTTTGACAAAGAGTACATTGTGCAGATATTCATTGGCCATCGTAAAATATTTTCTGCGCTTTTCCGTCAATTTATAAAGCGCGTTGGTTCTTGACAAGCATGGTTTGAAAAACCAATAGAATATTGTTTGCTCGACTGTATTTTTGTTGGCCACGGTAGATTTTCGTGGAAAGTGAAGTGTATTTTGAGTGGAATGGACTTTGATAGGCAGCAACTGGTCCGCTGTCACATGATTTTTCGCTTACCGAATGGCTACTGCCAGCAATGAACTGAGTTTAAAATGAAGCGCATATTTGTTGCTTTATATTACTCGAGTTAAAGAATTTTATTTGGGTAGGTATCTAATATTTACTGAATTACAATCGCATGAGTATTTTTCTATACTGTTCCTATTTAGATGCGGTGGTAATAACGCTAATTTTCTTTGTATTTTTTCTGACAGATATAAAAAAAATATTTCACTATTATTTCAAACTTTTTTTTAAATAACTCAAAATACAAAACAATAGCCCGTAAAATGAAGAATAAACAGCGACTGGGCCAGATTCACCTCAAGCATCTCGTTTGTTTTGATTTCGTAAACTGCGAGCCGGGTCCGCTACCGTGGGAAACATTCTAAACAAAACTAAAAACTAACTTATGAATATTCGCTTTTCTAGTATTAGTATATAAGCTCGCCTGGTGTCAATCGCGCCGGGGCATGCGCGCTGGCGTTTTTAGCGCGGGCTGGCTCGTACTCCTCAGTAATTGGCCATACGCCGTCCGGTTCGCACCGGTTTGAGGCGGTTGCCGACTTATTCCCATTCCGGCGTATCGAATACGCGCGTATCTTTCAATTGCCCGATGTTTTGGGACACCATGTATATACAATGAAACTTCAAGTTTGTGTGTGGCAAGTTTGTATATGTACTTGTAAAGTTTTCGTGAACTTTAATTAATTATAATTGTTGAAAGAAACTTTTAAAGTGCTGTTCGGTGGTTGTGGATTTGATTTTTTTAGTGAGTGTTTATGTAATGACATTTTATCTGTGTTGATGCTATTATTATAAGAAGACATTGGCCATTAATTAGAACGCCTTTTTGGGACTATAGGTGAGTGGATAAAAATAAAACAAAATACCTAATAAGAATATTATTGAAAATTATGAAAATATTTTGACTAAATAATAATAAGTTTATTTGTATCTTTTAAACTACTTACGAAATTAATTGGACAACCGTTTTACGCGCGAATTGATTAAATGTCTCACTAGATTTTAAAGTACGTACATATATTATACGTCATATTTTATTATAATTATGTATAGGTTTAATTTAATTATTTTTTTTTCTAAAGTCTAGTTTTGATTATACGTTTCTTATTTTGTATTATTAATAAGCTCCACTTAAATTTTAAAAAATTCCAGTTAAAGTATTAACAAACTATTACAATAATTCAATCATGATCATTCAGTAAAATATTTTATGGTTCTAAATATTTAAATGGCAAACATTTTTCTCCAATTAATTGTATCATTTATTTCTCTTTTGTAAATTTGTCTTAAAGTAATTTAACACAACATTTAAATGGGAAAAGAGGTTTTGTGAATGCGTAATTGGGTTGGATCTCTGGGAAACCGTAATTAAATCTATCAAAAGTTTGAATAGAACCAACTTCAAATGACTTTTAAGGGTTTTTATTGTCAGTTTTGTAATAATTATAATGATTGCAGATTACAAAATGCTTTTCGCATAAAATCGAAGTTTAAAATAAGGATAATCTATTTAAGTTGATAGACATATCAAACAAACATTTGATAACATACAGAAAAAAAAATATTATAAATATTTTTATGAGATAAATTTCGTTGATAAATAAGCAAACATCTAAATAATAAAAAATATATTCTAGTGTGCGTTTTCAAAAATAAAAGAAATTATTTATTAGGATAAGTATTTTTTAAATTAACAAAGAAAGTGCAAACGAATTCAATACATTGGTCAGTTTAGTATATTATTATTATTTTTACATTTTATATTTTATAGGGCCCAAAAACTCAATACAATACATTAAAAAAAATGAAAAATTATCAGGTTTTAATATTTTAAATATTAAGAAATGTAATTCTCAGTATTCGATTTTTAAATACAGCTTTCTATTACCGCTAATATTCGGTATTTTTAAATACAGCTTCTTAAGGTTCCATAACCGAGATCTATACAGGGTATCTCAAGACTGCTACCGAAAACGAAGCCGGGTGGTAGTTTAAGCGACTTCAGACACAATGCAACAGAAAAAGTTCCAAAAAAAAGCGACAATTTTTTTTTGGTTATTTTTTTCCTTTGACCATATTTGGGTGGTAAATACATTTTTTCCTAAAATAATAGTGTATACCCTTTTATTTGTAAATAATCTAAGGTATAAAAGAGTTTAAATTATGATTTTAGCAAAAACTATGGATTTACCACCCAAAAATGACGATATTTAAAAAATCATAAAAAATAATTGTCGCGTTTCTTTGCGAAATTTTTAGTTGCATTGTGTTTGTAGTTACTAAAACTACCACCCGGCTTCGTTTTCGGTAGCAGTCTTGAGATACCCGGTATAATATATTTATATATTTTTAAATAAAATAAATTTATTAAATAAACTTAGACCCATTACGAATCCTACGGTGTCTATGTGGGCGTAAGACACCAGGAGCAAATAGTCACTGTTGCAATATCTAGGTTATATAAAAATAATCTTAACTACGCTCCCCTGTTAAAAGTTGTAAATTAAAAAAAAACTAATAATATTTCGAAAATACATAAGCAATGTCATTAATGTAGTGATCAAGTGGAATGTGTACTATGAGATCCTAAGTTCGGTTCCCAGGTCGGCAATAAACTTTATGTAAATTTTTGCATATCTTATATTAAATGCATCAATATTGAATTTGTTTCGCACAATGATATACGTGTGGTCTTTATCCTGGGTAACACCCCTACAACTTTTGAGACAAAAAATATTTCATAAATACAAGTGACACCTCTGTCAGTCCTATAAGGATAATAGTACAACCGTGAACATGTTTAATGTAATGTAAAACCAGTAATAATTACGGAAATAGAGAACAATATATAATCATTCGGACAACTGCAGTAGTTAGTGATCTGATTGCCGACGCCCAAAGGATTCTACGTGGACCTGTGCAATCATTGTAATGACGGCTTCAGCTCATGATTGACGTATTACGGTACACATAAGAGCACATTCCAATAGATTACACGGGTTTATTGCTTAATTTGCCGCTTGTGTTTAATAAGTGTGTGGACATACCCTTATTAACCTCACAACCATTATAACACATTTTGATTGTTGATATTCGGGATTAATACTGGTCAGGCCAAAATTTGGAATATAGTAAATTGACTTTAGCAACACTGCACAACCTGTTGTGACGTCACCAAACATCGGTGAAGATAGCTGACCAATTGTCATCTTTAGTGGCCGATGCTGGGCCATTGTGTGGACGAGGCATTAGTTAATATCTAATGCTACCACTTAAATACAAATTTAGATGATATATTCACAAAATTTGATACTATTTTATATTTGATATATTAATTGAATTGCTAAGACAACTCTTGACTTTCTACATTCTTTAACGATCAACGAAACTATCGTAAGCCTACCATACAAATCATTACATCTCAAAAATTACATCATGCCAGCGTTATTGACTAGGCCTGAGTCTTTCAACAGAATTTTAGTAGTTGGTGGTATTACACTGTCATAATAATATGTAAATTTCTCAGCAGGAGGCCTAACTGGACTTTTGTATGACAAGATACGAAGTATGTCTTAATTCATAACTCCTATGATGTAATAACTAATGTTTTATTTAAATAAAGAAAATATAATTTTTATTTCGCCACTATCCCACTAAACTAATAAATAGGATGAGATACGGATATTGTGTGAAAAAGTTGAAAATTATGAAACGTCAAACGGTACCTAATAGAGCAGTTGGAGAGTATTATCTCGTTCTATTTCCGAATTACGAAGATAAATTCAAATATCGAACAGCCTTTATTCTCAAGCCAGTAACTCCGACATTCCAATTAGCCCGACGGGCAAGAAAATTTAAAAATACTAATCGACTTTTTTATATTAACAGAACGTTTTATTCACTCAACGGATAGCCGAAATTCATTAAGTACGCTCAGAAATCGAATACAAACGGCTTTGGAACTAATAAACTGACTTTAGCCGCTGTGGATCGGTACTTAATTTGATAGTCGTTCACTGAATGGGAGCAAAAGCTATTGAGTAATTATATTAACGTTGTACCATTTGGGGTTCAATATAATAACAAAGCGTTTTGTTCCGGTTTAGATTATAAAATAGAATTTGTTATATATTTCGGTTTTTGCGGCAAATTGGATTGAGGGATTGAACAACAAAATACTTGTAGTCAACTACATGACATTTTAAAATAAATATAGAAACGTTTTATTGATTTAGTGGCTGTTTACCAAGAGGTGTAGGGTTCAAATTCCAGGTTGAGCACTCTACTTGTGTTCTGTTTTCGGTTTGGAAAATGTCATATTCTCATATATATATATTGTGAAATGAGAAATTGTGCCCGGCATAAAGGTGAGCTCGGTCCCTTGTACATCTTAAAACGATAATAAGCTCTGCAAACTAGAAAACTTCTAAGAAATACAATCGCGAGCGTTTTATATAACATAAAATATTTAGAAAAATGGTGCGCCAATAAAATTATGATGTATTTTGCAAAAGTCGCAACGAATTTTCTAACATTATTTTTTATGATTAAAAAATAATAATAGTAAGGTGGTTTAGATCATAGGCTCAACAGTTATTTTTATCTCTCTTTCATTTGTTCTTTCATTATTACCATCTTTACAAATTTGATGTGTGTGATATATATGTAAATCTCATCTTCTGTACTACCCCATTAGTTCTATATTATATTAATCCAGTCCATCCAAAGGTTGCCTGGAAGAGATCGCAGCTAGCGATAAGACCGCCATTTCTTACCATGTTTTTAGTTTGTCTTTAGTTTTAAGTATTTAATCTGTTTATTGTTTCTTTTTTCACTAATTTTGGTGTATAATAAAGTATATAATATAAATAAATATATCTGTATCTGTATCAGCCCATATACGTCCCACTGCAGGGCACGGGCCTCCTCTACAATCGACAGTATGATTGAGAGTGGTAAGGCCATAGGCTACCACGCTGGCCTAGTGTGGGTTGGCGGACTTATATACCATAGAATTTTTTTTATAAATCGCTATGGTGTGCAGGTTTCCTCACGATGTTTTCCTTCACCGTTTTAGTGCGTGGTGTTTGACTATCAATACACACATGACTCCCAACCCGCGAGCATCGTGACCATGTCGGCAGTCGCGTCTAGTCCGTTTACCAACAGGCCACCACGCACTTAAATAAATAAAATTATAACTACTTAAAAATATAATATCGTTCAAATATTATATAAAATTTATTTGAACTATATTTTGTAAACTAAAAACCTTAGTTCTGATTTATATGCCTGGTTAAATATTTGGAGTGGCACGAAAGCCTTCGGAGAACCACAAAATAATGAATATTTTATATAAAATATATATTAATATTGAATTGCAAAATAATAAAAGAGGTTTTTTTTCCGCATGATTTAAAAGTTTCATGTTCGACAGTGTATGGATTTGTTTCACTTTTATTAATGTATCTAATAACTATGTATATAAGTATACTTCGTTATTAAATACAAAATTCTTACATTTATTGTTCAATGTGCAAATAAAGAGTTAAATTTCAGATACACAATCGGTATATAGTGTCAGATATATAAATTAACTAGCGGCCCGGCCCAGCTTCGCCCGGGTACAAATAGATTTTTGTATAATAATATGTACGTATTATTATTATACATATAAACATTCCTATATAGGCACGCTGCCGCCGCCCCGGCCGGCCAGTACTGCCGCAAGCGCTACGTCCCGCAATTTTAAATCTGTAATATCTTCGAAAATATTCATTTAAATCTTGTGCTGTAAAGTACCACATAGATCTATATTAAATCAACAATGTATTTAAGCTATTTAATTGGATAAGGATTAATGCTGTATTGGTTAAAATCGCTTCGAAAATTAGCCATTATTTGTCGTAAAAAGTAAATGACAAAAAAATGTTATTGTGGGATATCCATAAGAGATAGACATATACCATTGTGGAGTTTTCTGTAGACCTTTTCAATGTGTACAAATATGTAGTACATTATTTTGATAAATCTCGTAGGGTTCAGCCTGCGTTTGCAATGTAAGCAGAAAAATATTGATAATTAACGACATCACATTAGAAACCTCAAAAATAACAATATTTCTCCACTATTTAATGGATGTTATTATACGTGTAAACTTTCTATTGAATCACTCTATCTATTAAAAAAACCGCATCAAAATCGTTGCGTAGTTTTAAAGATTTAAGCAAACAAGGGGAAATAGGGACAGAAAAAGCGACTTTGTTTTATACTATGTAGTGATTTAAAATTTGGCTTTAATACCTGAAGGATTTTGCACAGAAATACATACGAATTAAGCGATATTTATTCAAAATTCAGTCTAAAGAAATAAAAAAATGTATGGTTAAATAAATGCGATTATAAATATGAAACTAACGATATTGGCTTTTAACGATAAAATCTATAAAATTTACTTTGATTTTCCAGTTTCAACTTTAAAATACCGAACATGATCCGCTTAAAAGATTTTTAACATGGAAGCTAAACATTGATTAACGTCACCTTATCTATGAAACATGACGTGAACTAGCAATAAATTGTAAGTTGGCAAATATTTGCCTGCATTCGCCACTCTGTTGGTTTGCCGTACTCGCTCTAGTCAACGGAAGATATTTCAAGTGCAAGCGGAAATTGACGCAAGATCGAAGTCTGCTTTTGAGTTTGAAATCATATATGGCGAGGCAAAATTAATATGTGGGAGACTTGATACATATGTGTAAGAGGCTTTGATGTAGTCGCATAGTATTTCAGTGGTTTATGTTTATTCCTTGCAAAAGGGTAGGGAAAATGTTATTTGGTAACGTAAGATAGTATTACGTTTTTGTAATGAGTTATAGGCTCTGTATACTCTGTCTAAAAACAACTTTTTAGTGCCAAAAATGATGAAACATTTTTAGGTTCTGCCGTTCATATTCAGCCATCCTTAATAATATCATAATTTTTCTTTAAAATATTTACATGTATTTTTCAATGCACTTTCATAGCACTCCATAGTCTAAATTCCTTTTTAAACTGATGCAACCAGATTTTAAAACGTCACATTTCAACAAACCGAATTAACCAAAGCCAGACATATTCTCTAATCACATCACAAAAGTAGGGGATGACGTCCGCAAAAATCTAACACGAGCGGTAGGCGCGCAAAATCTATCAGTAAAAATCTAAAGCAGAAATTCCCTTGTGGATTTCGCTCACGTAGTTAAAGCCTCTGCCGGCCGGCTGCCACTCCAAAACAGATGCGGTTTAGCAATCCAGCACACATTAGGAGCTGTGCGCACGTAAAGTACGTAATAAAGCATAAATAAGTCTTGCTTCTTTGCAGGGACTGGATTTAGAATGGTGTTTAGTTCTTGAGAGTTTAAAAAGATTGTTAATTTCGCAATTTTTTGTTGTTGTTTTGAGCTATGTTCAGTATTGGACTTCCTGTAACTGAAAAGAGAGAGATAGAAAGAGATTATTTGGAGTGGCTAATTGGGAGATACTAATAACCTCCCCCATCATTGGGATGTAAACGTGCAATTACCATACACTTACAAATGCTAGTACAAAAAGATATTTGAAGTCCCAAACTATCTTCATATCGCATAAAGTAAATACGTACACATTTCCAACACAGATGCAATTTGTTCCAAAGTTTCCTTGACTAATAACAAAGCGTGGTTTCACTACGAAGTAAGCGAGTCTTCGGAACTGTCACAAACTTTACTTATTCTTGCCATTTAGTGCTCCGTCTTTAAAGCGGGTACTGTATAGCCTATGTTTGTTGCTCCATTAGAGTGCTATCGTGAGCTGCGTATTGTAGGGTATAAGATTCGATTTCCTGATGATTCTTTTTGTATTGTTTTTTATTTTGTTTGTTACTGTTATAAATATCGAGATGAGCTTCAGCTGATGATAAGTGATGCTATCACTCAAAGATAGTAGCAAAAACAAAGAACACCATGGATTACCAATCAGTATTTGTCATTCCAATGCGTTCGTTTCCTGAGACATACGATGTTAAATCTCATTATTTCCTGTAGTTCTACTCTGGCTACAATACTTTTCAAACCGAAATACAACAGTGTATAAACACTGCTCTGTTTATTATTGTCCTGTTTTCAGGTATGGGGCATTCCACGCGAAGCGGACAGGTAAAAAATCTCGATGTTTCTGATTTCAGAAATATTTGAGTATGTTCTACCTATATATGTCCTTGATTCGTGTATCAAATATTTTTCTAATATAGTGACTGGTTAAAGAATTAAGGACCTTTGAAATTTTGGCCAACTGGTAGGCATACAGTACTTCAAAGCATATTATCTAGTCATAAAATTATTGATTAAAATAATTAAACCACTGGATTTAAAACTTCATTTAATGAGCTTTTTAATTGAGGTGACGTCACGGACGTTAAGCTGACGGGTGCTAAGTCTATGTTAATTCGGTTTAAAAAATAAAACAAGTGTTTGTTTCGTAGTCATTTACTCAAAAAAGTGTTCCACACAGTGGAGATATCAAGGCTTATCGTTATAAAGTCTAACAGTGGTGTACATGTTCTAATATTAACAATTTAAAAATCGAAGCTAAAAACAGTGTTAAAACTACCTTAGGTTACATGAACTATCGTAAAAATTAAACATTTTATGCAAAAGTGCAACAATCAGTGCGTCCCGGTGTGTGTGTGTTCTCCCTGATCGCAGTACAGCTCTTTATGGTGTTGTACACTATAAGATAATCCTATAAACATTAAATAACAAAAAATAATAATAATAAAAGCGACATCTATCGTCATAAACGTCAAACTACTGGAGAGATCGATAGCTACGTACGGAGAAATGCCACCTACTAAGTGCGGCGGTTGCGCAAAATATCTGTCGCCGCTAGGTGCCGCTACTTGCAGTACATGTAAGACAAATTTTCACCGGACATGCGGCTCATTACCATCTTCAGGTCCCGTAGCTCCCTCGTGGAGTTGTACCGCCTGTACCCGTAAGGGGTTACGAGGCGTGACGGGAGATGCAACACCGACAGCTGTGCCTGTGAGCGAGGAGTCCATGCAGACTCTGGATACAGACGGTAATGCTGATACGGAGGTACTGAATCTACTGCATACCTTTAAGGATGAGTTGCGAGCGGAATTACGCCAGATGTTCAAGGAGGAATTCGTTTTGGTGAGAAAGGAGTTCCTAGAAGAACTATTAAATTTGCGCCAAGACTTCGCAAAATTGCAGACAGATAGAGACCAGCTAAAGGAGTCTTTTGTGTCCTTGAGAGAGCAATGCGACACCTTGGACGCCAGGATGGCAGCCCTGGAACAGAATTTTGGCACGTCAGTGTCCTTTGAAGAAATCAGGCTTATAAAAATCCAGTTGAACGATCGTGATCAGCAATTGCTCTCAAATGACCTAGATATTTCCAACTTGCCGGAAAGCGGCAACGAGAACCTCATCCATACGGTGAAGCTAATAGGCAGCAAATTAGGAGTTAATCTCGAAGAGCGCGATATAGTGAGCGCGGATCGTGTTGGTGGCAAGCAACTAAACGCTACGAGTGCTGCGGGCCCGGTGGACTCTAGGCCGCGTCCCATCGCTGTGCGCCTGGCGCGTCGTGATCTACGCGACGAGTTACTGCGTGCCGCTCGGGTGCGCCGTGGCGCCAATACTGGCGATCTCGGCCTGTCCGGACGTCCGCAAAGATTTTACTTAAACGAGCGCCTAACTAAAGTCAACCGCCTGTTATTTCGGCGCGCACGTGAGGCTGGTCAACGACTGGGTTGGAAATATATTTGGACCAAACATGGACGTATACTTGCGCGACGAAATGCGGATGACAAAGCTTCTGTCATTAGTAGTGAAGCAGACTTATCGCGTTTATTTGGACCAGACGCATGATCACATTCTAAATTTGTTTTCTTTTATTTCGCAAGGAATATTTTTAGTCATAATTATTAATTTATACAACTTAGTTTACGTCCTTTTTTTCGTATATATTTCGAAACCTTGTCAATTTCCGTGTGGTTCCGCACGTCGTGGCTGTGAGAATAATGGGTATGCTATTGAGAATATTTTATTATACACATTACTTACTTTCTCTACTCAGTTAAATCATTATCCATTTCTAATTTCGTTTATGCATCGGTGTATGTTAATTAAACTAATGTATATTAATATAGGTGTCGGTTATATAGCTTTTATTTTGATAAGTATACTTTTATTTAAAAAAATTATGTGCTTATCACTCTCAATCGTACTGTCGGTTGTAAAGGGGGCCCGTGCGCTGCAGTGGCCCTTACATGGGCAGATACAGATACAGAGGTGTTTATCGTTCGTTCTAAATGACACATAATAAGCATGTGATTAAATTAGGACTTTTTAACGCTGGATCTTTAGCCACGAACCATGACGAATTTATAATTGCTATGATCCGTCACTCATTTGACGTCATGGCAATCAATGAAACATGGCTACGTGGGGGAGAGGAGGGCAGAGCGCCTATGGTACCTGGATATCGGCTGCGACACACACCGCGTCCAGAGAATATACGTGGAGGACGGGGGGGAGGTGTTGCGTTTTATATAAAAACAGGGACCAGAGTCCGTATTAACGCTCATCCTCATCACCCACAAGTAGAAGAAATGTGGATGAGTATCACGGCAAACTCAAAAAAAATATTGATAGGTACTGGGTACCGGCCTCCTTGGCTTGACTTAAATGTCTTTTTGGATGCGATCACTGATAGCGTTTGCGCACTGGCCCCCTATGACAATATAGTGTTGTTGGGTGATTTTAATGTCAACATGTTGGAAATTAATAATTCAATGTTCAAAAAGGTAACAGAGTTTCTGAAGTATTTCAATTTGGTTCAAATTGTAAATGCACCTACACATTTTGTCGGAGAGAGTGCCACCTTAATTGACGTAATTTGTACAGATGCGCATTTCCGAGGTACCAACGTGGACCATATACCGGAACTAGGCCACCATTCCCTTGTTACATGCGAAATTATTTTCAAAAAAGAAAAGCTGCCTCGCAAGCTTGTTACCTATCGTCTCTTCAAGAGCATACGATTCGATGACTTTAGGAGGGACCTAGAGTCTATTCCTTGGAACGCAATCTGTGCGCTGGAGGATGTAGACGATATGGTGCTTTCTTTTAATCATCACGTAACGAAAGTATTTGATGTTCACGCGCCCAAGAAAATTAGACTCTTTAAAACCCTGCCAACACCTTGGATAACAGATAATATTAGATTAATGTTTGAACTAAGAAATAAGGCACGACTTCGATATCGCCATACAAAATTAGAAACTCACAGACAATATTATCTAAACCTCAAACGTATCGCAACAGTCGGCTTACAAAGTGAAAAGAAGGCGTTTTTTAATAAGTATATAAATGACAATATTCGCGACTCCAAATCACTATGGTCCAACCTTAAAAAACACGTTCTACCATCAAATAATAACGACTTCTCAGGGCAGTTTGACGATCCCGACAGTTTGAATTCGGCATTTTTGGAAGTCCCAGGGGACCTTAATGTGACAATGTCACAGTTAACATATTACGAATTTAATCGGTACGGTTCGGAAAAATTCGTTTTGAAACCAACAGACTCAACAACAGTGTGTAAAATCTTAAATAAGATTTCTACAAATGCACAAGGCGTTGACGGCATTACCAAAGAAATGTTGGAACTCACTCTCCCGCACTCTCTGCAGACCATCACAGAAATTGTTAATAAATCTATATTGTCACATAAATTTCCTGATTTGTGGCGGGAAGCAGTGGTGCGGCCAATTCCGAAAATTACCAACCCACAAAATTGTAAAGATCTCCGCCCCATTAGTATATTAGCCTGTCTGTCCAAGGTGTTGGAAAAAGTGGTATATTTGCAAGTTACCGAGTTCCTAGAAACTAATGGTATACTACCGGACTTACAGTCAGGGTTTAGAAGGGGTCGTGGGACTGCAACAGCTTTAGCAGACGTTGTAGGGAACATCCTTGAAGCCCGGGATCGCGGGGAGGGGACAATATTAGCGCTGTTGGATTATTCACGAGCTTTCGACTCAATTAATATTCCTCTGTTACTGTCGAAACTCGCATATTATGGATTTGAGCATAATACAATAAGATGGTTTCAGAGCTACTTAACTGGCAGGTCACAGCGGGTTGAAATTACTGAGAAGGATGGTTCAACATTGTCTTCTACCCCGCGACCTATAGGCAGAGGTGTCCCCCAGGGGTCGTTGTTGGGCCCTATTATTTATATATTATATAGTGCTGATATGATAAATCATATTAAATCCTCGAATTACCACGTGTACGCAGACGACACTCAACTGTATGTGTCGTTTAATGCTGACAACACAATTTCCGCAGTAAACAAACTTAACGCTGATCTTGACAGAATTGCGGCATGGTCTACATGTAACTCCCTAACACTGAACCCACAGAAATCTAAGTTCATAATCTTAGGGAGCAAAAACCAAGTGAGTAAAATTATTTCAGCGAAACCAGATATTAAAATAATGGGTCAGAGTATTCAGAGGGTAGAAACTGCGTGTAATTTGGGTTTGGTGATCGATCCGGAACTACGTTTTGAAAATCATATTAATCTTATTGTCAGGAATTGTTTTTACCGGTTAAAGTTACTTTACAGAATAAGGAAATATCTCAATATTGATATTAGGAAACGACTGGTAGATTCACTAGTATTATCTAAATTTAATTATTGCGACACTGTATATGGACCTTGCCTGCTATCACGTACAGAAAAATTAATTCAACGTGTCCAGAACGCGTGCGCGCGTTTTTGTTATGAGATACCACGTCGGAGTCATATTACCCCTTATTTAAATGACAATAAAGTACTGAAAATGGCGGCCCGTAGGAGGATACACCTAGCGACTTTAATGTTTGGTATAATAAAAACACACACACCGAGATACCTGTACACGAAATTATCCTGGAGGCACGAACATTACGCTTACTCCACTCGTTCAACATCAAATCCGCTGTCGATGCCCCGCTACAAAACTACAGCCTTTAGAGGGTGTTTCAGGTTTGCGGCCACCCGCTGCTGGAATGATCTACCACCACCCATGAGACTCCTGAAAACAAAGGAAACATTCAAGTCTCAGTTCAAAAAAGTACTGCTAGTCCAACAAATATACAACTGAATTATAATTTAAATATGTTTAAATATGCTTTTTCAAACAATATGGCGTCTTTAATAGTTGGAAGACGCCATTAATACAGTATAAATTCACTATCGCGCGTAGTGGCAGATAGGTACTTACCTAATGTTCGCAAATCTTTTGCATGATGGGACCATTTCCTAGCGGCTGGTGGCTGTAGCATCAATCGAGGCGGATAGACAAGCTGTAATTACTCTTGGGATGCGTTGTTGAGTGGCCTCTTCTCTCATTGAAATCGTCTTAAAATAAACAAATACTTCCTTTTATTACCAATTATATTTACTTATCAACTTTTTATAATAATTTGCTACTTACCCTGGACAAGCGTATTAACATTGTAGCACTGTTTGTTATAATTTGTTTTTAATAATGCAACGTATAACGCCATGACCGCGCGCATACAGAAACTCTGGCGCCGGGCGACTGCGCCCGCAGAGTTGCAATATGCATTGTTGCCTGTTGGTTTGCACGCCATAGTGCGATATGGAATGCGGGAGCGGGATGGGGCGCTGCGCTGTTGCATGGCCTTGTTGACGACTGCTCCGGTTGTTTTGTTATATTTAATGTTTTAATTAATTTATAGTTTTTTTTTTGTTATTGTTTTGGTAAGGCTTTTTATATTTATTGTACAATTATATAAGGATATTTATTTAAGGTTTATGTTAATGTTTAGTTTTTTATAATAGGCTTAAGTTTGCGTTAGCTTGCGTCTGCACGTCATCCAAGGTGATCACTGAAATCAGCGTTGTGCTGCGGCCTGCACCGCAGCGCAACATAATTGCTGAGTGATCACCTACTTGTCACAGCCACGACGTGCGAACTTCTTCTTTATTTTTATTTTTTAAATAGACCTTTGTGTATCTGTTTTTGTACGTCGTTTTTAATGCTTGTGGCAAATAAAACTATTTTTCTTTCTTTCTTTCTAATTGTATTTTTGGATATGAAAATAAATTGTTTTTTCCATATATTTTTTATTTTATTTTTTTTAACTTCGATTTTCACAAACTTAGACCGTTTCGATTTTTTTTATTTTTTTTTATAAAAATAGCTAGTATTGTATAGAACATCCTTGCCAAGTTTTATTATGGGTTGGGAAGTGGTTTACGAGCTATACTGGAAATATGCGCCCCACCGCGCCAAACGCCCGTCACGTGCGTGAGCTTGCAGACATTATTTCTTTAGTACTTTGATATAATATTTAAAATAAAACGAATTATTTTTATGTGACTAACTACAAATTTATTTACAGGCTTTCACAACTTTAAATGTCACACTGTTACTTGTGCGTGTTACCATAACACCTTCAGTAGTAGGAATGAAGGCATGATATTTTTTTGTGCCTGGTATTGTCGCTGCCGACTCAAATCTGCTTTTGAATGACTCTTTTCGAGCATATAAAATGTGCGTTTGTGGAATTGATTTTCTCGCCCAATGATACAAACGCTCAGCTGTGCTATTGCTTCGTTTGTAGTCTTGGGTAGTTCGCGAACGACCTAGGTGGGAAGAGCGCTCCTTTAGGTGAACTATGCGAACTAGTTCATTGAAAATCCCGCTCTTAGTTCTTTTTATATTTCTTTTAGCGTCCACTTTACTAGACAGTGGCGCTATGTTTTCGATTATTTCGATAAAAGATTTTATGTGCCATAACAAAAAAGTCAACTTTAATTCATACTTTTCAAGTATTCTAATATAATTACACATTATACTAGGAACTAGCCTAGCTGTTGACTAATCATTAATATAAATTATTTAATTTTTCATTATTTAAATATAAAATCTCATATTACATTAATGGACGTGTAAAATTTTCATGTAATACTTTGTATTTTTTAAATAAAAATAAATAAAACTTACAATAAACATAACTATATTTTTTTCTTTATTTATTGTTTTTACTAAATTATTTCAAAAGAAGAACTAATGAACTAATAGAGCGAACTAGTTCATCCTTGGATTATGAACTAAATTGAGCGCTCTCTGTAGTGACCGGTTAGGCCCAAGCCTATTCGTTTGACGCCGATTGTAGACTAACTCGAGTCGCTAGACGTTTTAAGTTGCCCCCAAGTCCATCACATGGCCCTTTGCCGTGAGCAGTGGCATGAAAATGAAATTCAGCTTCTTACCAAAATCCTGTTTAAAATAAAACAGCTAGTCTACAATCGGCGTCAAACGAAGCAATTGCACAGCTGAGCGTTTGTACCATTGGGCGAGAAAATCAATTCCACAAACGCACATTTTCTATGCTAGAAAAGAGTCTTTCAAAAGCAGATTTGAGTCGGCAGCGACAATACCAGGCACAAAAAAATATCATGCCTTCATTCCTACTACTGAAGGTGTTATGGTAACACGCACAAGTAATAGTGTGACATTTAAAGTTGTAAAAGCCTGTAAATAAATTTGTAGTTAGTCACATAAAAATAATTCGTTTTATTTTAAATATTATATCAAAGTACTAAAGAAATAATGTCTGCAAGCTCACGCACGTGACGGGCGTTTAGCGCGATGCGGCGCATATTTCCAGTATAGCTCGTAAACCACTTCCCAACCCATAATAAAACTTGACAAGGATGTTCTATACAATACTAGCTATTTTCATAAAAAATATAAAAAAAATCGAAATGGTCTAAGTTTGTGAAAATCGAAGTTAAAAAAAATAAAATAAAAAATATATGGAAAAAAACAATTTATTTTCGTATCCAAAAATGCAATTAAAAGCTCATTAAATGAAGTTTTAAATCCAGTGGTTTAATTATTTTAATCAATAATTTTATGACTAGATAATCGGCTTTGAAGTACTGTATGCCCACCAGTTGGCCAAAATTTCAAAGGTCCTTAATTCTTTAACCAGTCACTATATTAAAAAAATATTTGATACACGAATCAAGGACATATATAGGTAGAACATACTCAAATATTTCTGAAATCAGAAACATCGAGATTTTTTACCTGTCCGCTTCGCGTGGAATGCCCCGTATGTTAGTTTTAAGACACGAATTATTGGTGTATGGATTAATAGATTCATTAGATGTTTGTACATAGTAAAAAAAATGTCTTTATCTCGCTTCTGGAATGTATATAAATAGCATGCTTGTAGACCATATAGTCCCCCTCCCCTCCCCTCTCTTCATCATAGGGAAGACCAATGCTGAAAATAGGCCTCACCCATGTATCGCCACGCAAACATGTTGGAAGAGAGAGAGAGAAGAGATAAATACTCACACATACTTCAATATACACAGGTATCAGCGAAAAATATAAAGGTGAAATTTCTCACCACTGATTCTATTACCAACAAGGCTACTTCATATTACAGGGCAATGATAAATTATCGGTAAATACACAGCGGTTTGGAGCAATAACGCGACGCTGACCCGATGCGGGCTGGTTGGTTAATTATTTATAGCATGAATTATAAAAGCCGGAAAATCACACTGTAAATATTTTTATAAACATCTCTGGTTTTTGTAAAATAAAAATAATATATGAGCAGTAGTATAGCAATACAAATAAAATATGAGCCTTCTTTGCTTAAAATTGCAATAATTAAATCCATCAAATTAACTTAGTGTAGGCGAGCAAAATTTTTTAGGCCATGACAATGAATTTAGAATGATTTTTAAACGTTTAGAATATTTTATAGCCTGACATTGTCATAGCGCGGTCTTAGTAGAAGTTTACTCAAAAAAAAAAAACTGAAAAAGTTAAAAAATTATGAATTTATGTGAAAAAAGTCAATTTATATAAAACAATCAAACACAACACATTAACACAAATTGCAAACCGTATAATATAAAGTAAACAAAATTAGTTCACTAAAATATGTTAAAAACACATCTTCAGAGAGACTTGTAATCCGTTTTGCTGCTCGCCACTGCATGAAGTGTTTATATGCCAATTCATATTTAGACCGTCATGTTGCAGGAGTAAGATTATTAATCACTTCATTTGCTCTTTTAAGAATTTCAGGCGGAATAGACTCATCATTTGGTCTGTCATGAATTTCAGGCGATATGAACTCATCATTATCACTTTCATCACTTTCCGGAATCCAGTCGGGATTATTGCTCATGTTTCATTCTTTTAATTTTTAATTTTGGTTTATTAAAACGCAAGTATTAATTATTTTTATTCAAATGTCAACCTCACTTCTTTGTTATGACACTTCGATTGTCTTTTTTTCTTGTTATTTGTTTTATTTTTTATAAGTTTTTTTCGTCAATTTGCGAATTTGCGTGTGCCAATGAAAATTTGGGTGCGAGAAGTTTACTTGTCGCACTCAAATCGACATTAAATTTACTCGAAACTCGTGTGGTAATTGTGGCGTGGGCAATTAGCATCTTTTCACCCCAAAAGCAAGCGCAAAGATAGTACTTTCCCCGCATAAGTAATAAAAAGATCATTTTCGGCACAGGTATCGTGTATATGTTATGGGCCAAGTGATTAATGCGGGCAGTATTCATAATGCCCGGGCAGTATGAATAATGCCCAGCCATATCGGGCCAAGTGATTAATTACAATCTAAACTCACCTATTTATCACATTGCCCGGGCATTATGAATATGGCTACATGATGATCGGGCAATGTGATTAATAGGTAAATTTTTACTTGGTGCGCTGCCGTATTGTCGCATCAGCCGCGACAGACCCATAAATTAGAAAGGTTGAATTGGTCTGCTTATGTTTAGTTGTTTTTTAACGTCCGAAACATTATCTTCAGAAGGAAATTAGTGTACCCACTTTATGGATCAGTTAGGTCGACTGTGCTCCTAAACCGACTCGGGACACCCCGACTTCACGTAGTCTTTTGGCTACCGACCCTAGTGTGTATAAAAAGCCGGAGGCGCGGAGGGAGAGCAACCCTCGCCCGCTGTAACGAAGGATAGGCAACCGTGCGAGCCGCAGCGGCTGAGCAAGTCGAAGCTGCGGAGGTGAGCATTAATTATTCATATTGCCCGGGCAGTATGAATAATGCCCGATTAATCACTTGGCCCATAACATATATAACGATATGTAGTAGGACATCTGGGGGCGCGGCCGAGCCCCCTCCAAGTCGAGCTATAGGCCGTAACATCCTTTTCTCGAAGCAATTCAGACCATTTTCAACCCCCTATAACTTCGTTGTGGTTAAAGCAAGAAGCCTGAATTTTCAGTTACTAAGTAGGCATTGTAGGCCAGTAGCATTATGTATAAATTGTACGATACATTATGTTTTCATGCGATGGCCAAGTCGATCAATTTATTTAAAACGTAAAGAATTTTTAATATTGATATGGAAATAACTAACGTAATAACTTTCTATAGAAGGTCCCTTAAGGACTAAATAAATTAATCGACTTGGTATTACATGCATCTCACAACTTTTTGCGGTAGAAAACCTGAGCTGCGAGACTTGGAATTTTTTTACAGGATGTTTTTGATGGGATTTTTTTATTTTCACTTTAAAAACAGACACTTCAATTTTATTTATATGTATAAATGTATAGATAAGTCTCAATATGTCCAGTTGAATTATTTGAATTATTCTGAATGCTTAGGATTACTTGTAACTTAATAATAGTCATGAGATTTTAGCTCCTCCTGATAATTAAACTTTTTACCACGTATTCACTTTTAATTGAAACACAGTTGAATTTTCGATGTATTTATGCGTTGAGATTTTGTTTCGTCACGTTTGTACAAGTTTAATGATTTTTTTTTATTTGCTCTTTTTAAACTGTATACGTTGGAATCATTCACTGCGTCGTCTAAATTTATTTCATGCATATGCATTATGTTTGTGTCTGTGAAGCCGAAATAGCTTAGTGTAGTCGCAACATTGTTTAGATGACTTTGCCAAATTTAGAAGTCTGTAAATCCAAAAAAAAAAAAGTTTTTGAAACTTCTTTTATATTTTTCATTATGCAATCAACCATATTATCATTACTTTATTGTTTGTAAGAACTTTGTGTCACCATGTTTTCAGTTTGATTATTTGGAGAGCCAATCTGATTGTGATTTTACATTTTTTTTTTAAAGTTGCTTATCCAATATCCTACTGGCATGCAAAACAAAAGTCGTTAAAGCCAAAACCTTGTGACACATAAGACTATAATTATTAGATATAAATCACTATTTTTCGGCAAACAAAAAACGTCATACTTCATGGTAAATAATTAATACCGTTCATGGATACTTTTTATTGCTATGAGTGGCGAGATGAACATGCTTCGATCCATTGTCAGTGATAGTAGCTAAAATATATAAATAATATTATTTTACAAATGAATTATTCCAATATGTATTTAATGTTGGATTTGAGTTCACACTTTTTTTATTGATTTGAACTTCGAGTTTAGCGTGCTATTCGCCTGAGTTTAAGCGTTAATCCGCTCATGGAACGTAGCAGACCAAACAATACCATTAATTACAAAGCAATGCTTGGAATTCTACTGCTCCCGCCATTCTGGGACATAATATGTTGTCTCCATATTTTCAGTAGTTACTCTGGCTACCATGTCCTTCAAACCGAAACACAAATGTGCATTTACACGGTGGGAGAAATAGACGTTGCGCTGGAAGGTGGCCTCCCATATATGGGAGACCTGCCCGTATTATAACATACTGATAATTATAGCATACTTAGAAACCTAGTAGATGGCTCTTCAAAGTAAGGGGATAGATGTGGAAAAAATGACCAGAGGAGAAAAGGGGTCGAACATCTGGTAATCTCACGACACGATAGTAAACCCGTAATCACACGTTAGCTTTCTTTTAGGCAGTGACACTACCCATGTCGAATCGATTTATGCTACTATCATGTAGTAAGTTTCTTTTTTATCTTAGTTTTCTTAGAAACACTCATCGTTCATCATTAATTCACTAAACCAAAATCGCCATCAATAAAGTCTTTCAAGTAATAATTATACCATTATCACATGAAAAAGCCATTGATTCGTCATTTTCCGGTACTTTGCCACACAATGGCGTATTATTCCGCTGAAGGTCGCGAAACTCGGCCTACATTCGCTGTGCGTGTCCACACAAAATACGAGTGCCGGTCGCGACACGCGATCTCCAGTAACGGTTCTTTTGTTCAAGAATAAGTAGCACTTTCGGCTGGTTTTATGGCACTCGACGTTTTTTTTTCCGGCTGGCATCAAATATGAATGTCGGTTGTTTTAACAAACGTTTGTTCAAATGCTGGTTTATAAGATTAGACAGGATGCATTGTAGGTAACCTTCCCTAGTGATAGGGTAAGATACGCCCGCTATGCGTTCAAATTGCGTAAATCTGCAAAAGTAGACCACGTGAATGCATTGTGTTATGAGTTTAACCAATATCCCAATACAAAAACGAGGTTAGCATAATTTTATTGGTCCAAGATACATGCGCTGCACACTCTTTGAAATGAAACATAAAACTATTGGATATGTTAAATATTATATTATGGACTGGCGGTTCGGCCCGACTCCACCTGGATGCCGATACACTTTACAAAATGGCTGCCAAAATGTTCAATTCTGACTATCAATTTAGAATATCGACCAATCGGACCACGAAAAACGTATGAAATTATCCCGTGTTTGCTAGGTTTTTTCCCTACAGCTTCCCTCCTATATGTCATAGTGTGATGATATATAACCCATTGCATCCATCGTTAAATGACCTATCCACTCAAAAATATTGTTTCAATTCAAACCAGTAGTTCCTGAGATTAGAGGTAACAAATAAACAAACTCTTCAGCTTTATATATGTTATGGGCCAAGTGAATAATCAGAAATTATTCATAATGCCCGGGCAATATGAATAATGCCCAATAAGAGCGGGCAATGTGACTTTAACCAATAAATTTATCATATTGCCCGGGCATTATGAATAATGCTCAGTGCCTATTAGGCAGAGTGATGTAAAGCGAATCGAAATCAAAACAATGAGCAGAAGTGGTAGAATTTAGAAAAGGGCAGCACGAGGGGGTGGGTTGAGAGGAGTGGAGAGGGAGGGGGAATGTCGCAAAAACAACTAAACATAAGCAGATCAATTCAACCTTTCTAATTTATGGGTCTATCGCAGATGCGACAATGCGGCAGCGCACCACGTAAAAATTTACCTATTAATCACATTGCCCGATCATCATGTAGCCATATTCATAATGCCCGGGCAATGTGATAAATTGGTGAGTTAGATTCTAATTAATTACTTGGCCCGATATTGTTGGGCATTATTCATACTGCCCGGGCATTATGATAACTGCCCGCATTAATCACTTGGCCCATAACATATACACACATTAGTTTATATACTACGTTAAACATTTAAGTCGCTTAATACACATTGTACCTTTTTACATTATAAATAGCTTATATCTCCTTTATTACACCAAAAAAAAATGACGCGATTTCCATCTCCTGCTCACACAGAGCTTAAAGGCGGATAAATAAACAAGAAATCCACATGTAGTATAAGTACGATTAATTATTTATTTACACGCCGACGTGACCTAAATTTAATTCCAACATTTGACCTTAAGTTATGAGGCCGCTATCAAACAGCAGGCACCGCTCCCAGATGTAATGAATAATGAAATTTTGAACTGAACAACATTATTACAACCCGTAAATTTCCTTTAAGCTTAGTTAATCATCCCTTAATTGTATTTAATTAAATACGCCTTAACAAAGACTATGGAAAAAAGGACTTAATGGATTTTAAGATTCCATAAAATATAGCGAGTTTACGATTAATGCTAGTGTTTATCATAAGCCTTAGAAATATGATGGCTGTAAAATTTCTGCTTTGGATGCGTAGTTCTTCTTCGGCACGATTATAAAGTTGAAGACTTAGGTTCGAATCCTGGGTCAGCCATAGATATATTGGATTTTACTAATTATTATCAGCCCGGAGTCAGGAATTTGTGTCCGATATGGCGATAGGCTACCAGGACACACACATTTCACTTTGCATGTTCCGTCCAATGATGTCCTGATGCAAGTCTCTGGCGATATCGGGAACAAATTCCTGACTACGGGCTGATAATGAATAGAAAACTCCAATATCACTTTGCCTCTCCCGGGATTGGTACCCGACACCTCAGCTGTGTAATCGTGTCGAAGGACAACTACACCACCGAGGAAGTCTATATATTGTTGTATACATATTATGCAGTAAAGCATAATAGGTATACAACAATAGCTTAGCAAGGTCTGTAGAATGGGATTTGGTTATTGACAGACTAAAGCGTCTGTCGCTTTAATTGTTCGTTTTTCAGCCGCAGATTGGCGACTATGCTTGACTTCCTGGCGTCAGACGTTTCTGGTACACAAAGAATTTCTTAGTTTCACTGGTTGTTTTGTGTTTAATCATAAATGACGCTCGATAACGTTGGTCTGTGGTGGAGGCTACGATTTGCGAGGGTGAAATATGTTGGTCCTTTTTAATAATGGATAGGTAGTTAGAATAAGCTTAATTGGAAAGATTTTTTTAATTTACTCGAATGTTACACATTGAAATAAGACTATTTTGACGGATTTTATGGCAGATTTGATTTAATTTTTAGTTTTTTTAATGTTTCGGCGTTTCGATAACTTTAGTTTTCGTGGTCACAGGGCGGACTGAGGTGTTAGTCATCCATTCAGTGATTGATACAATTTAACTACCCTTATGTTACAAAGATAAAATTAAAATATTAATTTAGTAAGTTTTTAATTTTAAATATCTTTGCGAACCGAATTAAATAAAAAAGGAAAAACTTAAACAAATACGCGATAAAATCTGTAAACAATAATATTATTTCAAGATGACTCAAAATGTTGATTGACTAACTGATTTTTTTTTATTTGAATGAAATTCACGCTCAATATTAAGAAGCAATTAAGTACGCTGTTATAATTATTTTTATGGAAATATATGTTTTAAGTGATACCTTATAATGGTAAATTATTATTGCTTTTTACACCGATGAAGAAATTCGTCGTGTTTCAAAAACCAGCGTACTTTTAACAACCTACGTCCTACACTTTATTGAAATGTAGTAGTCACATGAATCTCCTTTATAAGTCTATTTATTCAAAAGTCACTTGTGCTAATATGGTAAACATAACAACGAGGCAAGAAACCTCGAACTATTACATCACATTTACTCACAGTATGTAATTTTTCATTCGTAAATTACATTCGTACTCAAGCGTATAACGTACTGGAATAATTTTATTTATGTTGTGAAAAGAATACGGCGTTCTCTCGAAGACGCTTTGAAACTTTCCTAAATATTATTTCGTGCGTGGTTGCGATAAGTAAAAAATATTAGGGAATTTTCGTAAGTTGTTTTAATTTGGCCTTTTATTTGCCTTTAGTAGACGTACATAAACTTCACGCCTTTTTTCCAGATAAGGTAGGCAGAGTTGCTATCAGAACACGCACGTAGTTTTGCCATGTATTTTCCGGCCCACGATGTGATAGTGGGGCGAGCCTATCGCCATATCGGGCGCAAATACCTGAATTCGGACTGATAATGAATAACAAAATCCAATATACTGGGTATATCAAGACTGCTACCGAAAACGAAACCGGGTGGTAGTTTTAGTGACTACAAACACAATTCATTTAAACATTTCGCAAAGAAACGCGACAATTATTTTTTATGATTTTTTAATATCGCCATCTTTGGGTGGTAAATCCATAGTTTTTCCTAAAATAATAATTTAAACTCTTTTATACCTTAGATTATTTATAAATAAAAGGGTATACACTATTACTATAGGAAAAACTGTATTTACCACCCAAATATGGTCATAGGAAAAAAATAACAAAAAAAGAAATTGTCGCTTTTTTTGCAGCTTTTTCTGTTGCCTTGTATCTGAAGTCGCTTAAACTACCACCCGGCTTCGTTTTCGATAGCAGTCTTGATATACCCTGCATAAATACACCCAACAGTCATATACATAGTCCTGAACCCGCAGTATGATCGAGTCTTGTGTGTCAAATTGGCGGGCTCGTGTGTTCCTGCTTCCTATAATGCTAGTTTATAAAAAAAGAGACCCGATTTATTTTTCACAGTCACACAGAAAAAAATAACATAGAAACGAAATTAAATTAAAATTTACTACCTACTATAAAACAATAACTAACTAACAACAATGCCAATACAATAACAAGAAAACTAAAAAACTAAAATTAAACAAGGCAAAAAAATGAAAAAAATAGAAAGTAATAAAAATATTAACATTATAATAATAAAACAAATGAGTGCAGGCAAGTCCGCACAGTTGTGGCGAGTGTCGCGAAATAAAGTATGTTGCCAATTGACTCTACTTCTGCGTTACTTCACTTCAATATCTATTGGTATATTTTACTAAAATGAATTGTACATTTTCCTATTATTTTACTAAAATGAATTATACATTAAAATCCCGTGAGAAAAATATAATTACACATTATATCCCGCATTCAAAAATTAATTGTCTATCTCGAGACTTATTTGCCCTCCCACATTTGTCAAAGACACTATCTCAAACCAGCTTCTCTGTCTACATAATTACGTTTTGGGGCTTTGGAGTCGTCGAAACCTCTTAGTATATCTTAGTAAATAGTTTGGCTTAATTATGTAAGAACGTGTAAGTCGGAGTTAGTTCTTGTCTGTCTAAACATTCGCTAATATATTCTTTACTGTATTAATATAATTCACTTTGTAGGGTTGGTTATTAATTGAATTATATCTTTTTTATCTCTCTCTCTCTTTGTTCTCGAGTTATTCTACATACATACATAAACACACGCCTTTTTCCCAGAAGGGCTAGTCAGAGGTGCCAAGACACCTACATTTCGCCTTGTATGTTCCGTTCCACAATGTGATAGGGGGCGAGACTATTGCCATTATTTATTAATTCTGACGTTATATTATTAGATCCACAGAACAGTTGAATATGGTTAGAAAGGCAATAGCCGTCAAATTGTATGAAAACCAGCGTCGTCGTTTTCGGAACACAAAACCTCAACAAATCCAATACATAAAGCTTGCAATAGTTGATTTAAGGTATCGATAAAATTATGGAAATATGTCTTTGTTATAAGACCGGAATTTATTTTATCGATATGCTTAATAGTTTTTTTTTCTGATACAGTTATTTAATTAGTATTATGTCAATAGACGGACAATAAAAGAGACTACAGTGTCTAATATTGAAAGTTAACTTTAATTTGTATACTATTTTACAAATCTATATGTACAGGATTTTAAAGATTTTCAGCTGTGTGTGAGGTATTAACATTTTTATTATTGGAAAGGCACACATAAGCAATTATTATAACCAAATCACATTTTTTTTACGTCAATAGATTCAGTGGTTTTGATTTTTCATACAATATTTCATTATTTCATCGCCATGATACTGTTTTTCCACATGCGTTGCACGTAATTATTTTTGGTTTGTATATTACTTAGGATCCAGTTTTTGTTTTATTGTCTTCTGTTTCAAGAAAATGAATACTTAGATCAAATCGTACTGAATTTTGTAGGAATCCAGTTGTCTTTACCTATTGCCTTTATCGATTCACTCTTGGAAACGTATAAATGAATAAGTTACTATATTATAAAGTATATTCAGACACAAAATATGTTTTTCTCAAGTTGGCAGAGGTATGAAATTAGAATATAAGGATAGGTCGTCAATGTTATCAAACGTTAAAACAATTTAAAAAGACTAAAAACTGATTTACGAGTATACGAAACCTATAATTAAATCGATATAGTTACTATGTACAAGACTACAACACTACGTGACATGTGCCAATTTTCGCTGTTGACATAACAAAAAGGAGTCGTATACATTGCTTAGGAACTTGGCATTCGCGAGCGTTGTATGTACGCGTAATCAGCAATGTATATTTTTTATTTGTCGTCTATCATATTATCGAATTCTACAAAATGTATAATAACCGCAATTTTTGAAAATAACGGTGAAAGTCAATAAAATTGGGTTGAATATTGGTATGAGTTTTTTCCTCTATTAATATTTGATGCTTTAGTATTGGAACTGCAAGATAAAATAGCACAAATCTGCATTTCTTACTCTATTTCACTGGAGCACCTCTCTCCAAGGCATTTCGACAGCGGTCTAATTTGACAAATCATCCGTTCCGCGGCAGTGATGCTTTTTATGCACCACCTTGCGACGCGTCAAACGCTTTTATTTCCCTTCTAACTATATTCATCTGTTCTGTGATTAGATCTATATTTTGTATTGTTCATAAATTAATATATATCTTCTTAATAATTAAATTTAACAAAAGCTATGCTAATACCGTGTATTGGGACTAGCGCTGCTGTCTCTATTATGAAAAATGAAACCATAGGTTCGATTCAATTAATATCTAAGTTTACAAAGTTTACGTAATAAGCCTCGTAAAGTTTAATCGTATTGAGCCCTGCTTCGCCGACTGCTGGAATCATAGATTTATCAGACAGAGTATGCCTTCTTTAAATTATGAGTAAAGCGCTGAATATAACTTACACTTTAAAAATCATGTGTCCCATTTCAAAATACAAAAACTATAGTTTGAACAAAATACCGGGTATATCATATTCGACAGCCTCCGTGGCGAAGGCGGTTAGACGCCGCCTGTGAAACGAGAGGTCGTGGGTTCGATCCCCGCACCGAGAGAAATGTTTGTGCGGCCCACAAATATTTCTTTTGGGTCTGGGTGTTTGTGAGACCGAAAAGTCTCTCGTAGTTCCTGATACCCACGACACAAGACTCGATCTTAGTGTGGGGTCAGGACTATGTATGTGACTGTTGGGTGTTATTTATTTATTATTTATATCAAGACTGCTACCGAAAACGAAGCCGGGTGGTAATTTAAGTGACTACAAACACAATGTAACTAAAAACTAAAAAAGGCTGTACACTATTAATAAAGAAAAAAACTACGTATTTACCACCCTAATTCGACGATAGAAAAAAATAAAAAAAACAATTCATCACAATTTTTTGCACAAAATTTAGTTGCATTGTGTCTGAAGTCACTAAAACTACCACCCAGCTTCGTTTTCGGTAGCACTCTTGATATACCCTGTATGTAAGTGTTATATCTGGGTCCAAATTAATATATGGTATCCTTGGTATGCCACTTCACCCGTACCCTGGCTTTATTAAACCAGGGAAATTAAAAATCTATTGCGGCGGCTACATTAACCTAAGCTGCTATAATGGAAAGGACATTAAAATCACATTATTTCTGTAAACCATTTTTTCTCAGAGTACAGAATATTTTTTTTCTTAACTTAAGGAGAAAAATCTTAAACCTCTGTGTATAGACATGGTCGTTTTAAAAATAGAACTCTAATGTAGACCCACTTTCGTTAAGCAAAAATACACTTTAAAACGTAACAGTAAAGTCCAAATATGCACATACACACATCACATTTTTCTTATCAAATTAATAATGAGAAATTATACAGCGTCGACGTCGGAGTGGAATACAAAATGAACTTTACCCTAATAGCGTTAAAGTCCATAATGGCACGGAGATTAGTGTTAAGTATATCATTTTCATTGGCGGCTATAGTTTCGAGTACAGGGCAGTTAAGATTGCGCGATAACGCTTTTAATATGAGCCGGAAGCGCCGGGCCTCGCCACCAATAAGCGACCAAGGAAAATAGTGCAATTTGTTTTCGATTTTCCTGTGAAAACTCGCCGTAATTACGTTTTACGCAACATTGTGCCGAGTTCATGCGAGAGAGTTATTATGGTTATTTTATTTCTGTGTTTCTTATCGCGGAGGTACGGCGCCAACAGTCCGTACGTCCGACAATTGAGATAATGTTGGTCGTGATATTTTTTTAAATTATTACTTATGACGTCTTTTTCGGTGAGTGATTAAGCCTTAATTTAACACGCTGTGGTAGAGGTTGGTGAACTTTACGCACTAATGTGGCGTTTAAATAATCGTGGATTTTTGTATTATTTTACTGTATCAGCTCATGTGCGTCCCACTGCTGGGCACGGGCCTCCTCTTCAATCGAGAATACGATTAGTGGTTAAGCCATATAGTCTACCACGCTGGCATTTTGCAAGCTGGCTCACTTTACATATTTACATTTTTACACTCACCATAGAAATTCATGCAAATTCGCTATGAAGGTTTCCTCACGATGTTTCGTTGTTGGTATTATAGTGCATGGACGCAAGTATTATGCTTGCTATGCAACAAAGGTAGTGGGCTCCATTCCCGTACGAGGTAAATGTTTATGTAAACCGCAAATATTTGGTAGTATTTGTGAGACCAAAAGTTTCTAATTTCTACTACCACGATAGAACACTTTTATCCTAATGTCGAGTTAGGACTATGCCTGCAGTTTTTGGCGTACATTATTTTTATTAAAAACTCAATAAAACAATTTATTTAATAATTCCATTATATGCCGATTTTATTTCGCTATCGTATGTTCATTTCGTTTTCGGATGGGAGGTAATTAATGCGCGTATGTCATTCGGGATAATTAATGTTGTATTTCTTTATTTTAATTGAAAATTTCATATAGTGTCCTCATTTTTATTGTTTTAATGCATTATTGCTTTTGATCTTTGACTTATACTACTTGTGTGGATTGTTTTATTTTTGTACGAACTTATGAAAATAAATTGCATCTTCATTTAATTAAATATAATTTAATGGTTAGGGAGGTAGATTTTAAAACAAAAATCATATGAATGGTTTTAAAAAATCTGAGAAACTTAACCCTAAGCCATTGACAATTACTAAATATTTTTAACCAAAAGAATATGGTACTAACATAGTATTAAGATGTGCTAAGCCGATATAAACACGTTTCCAAGCAGAAGTTAGTTTATGTGTTTTTAATCTAAAAACATTTGCCCTCCATCTAATAGTAAATTTTCACCAATAAAGGTATCGTACCATTCGACGCATTATGCCATTCTGTTTTATTTCTTCTTCGTGACTTTGTATGAAAAAATAAGTTATACCGGGTATCTCAAGACTGCTACCGAAAACGAAGCCGGGTGGTAGTTTTAGTGGCTACAAACACAATGCAATTAAAAATTTCACCTAGAAACGCGACAATTTTTTTTATGATTTTTTAAATATGGTCATTTTTGGGTGGTAAATCCATAGTTTTTGCTAAAATAATAATTTAAACTCTTTTATACCTTAGAGTATTTATAAATAAAAGGGTATATACTATTATTTTAGGAAAAAATGTATTTACCACCCAAATATGGCCATAGGAAAAAAATAACAAAAAAAAAATTGTCGCTTTTTTTTGCAACTTTTTCTGTTGCATTGTGTCTGAAGTCGCTTAAACTACCACCCGGCTTCGTTTTCGGTAGCAGTCTTGATATACCCTGTAATTATGAGTCTTACATTAGGGTGTAAGATTAAAATCAGAATTAATAAAACCGTACTACCTCCTTTATCAATATACCCCTAATATATCAATGGCAAGATGACTTATGGCCGAGATGAAAGCCTTCCTACCTGAATAGTGCCTTTTTAAAATGCAACTTTTATTCAGGGGTATTCTTGACCCACGTCAGTTGGTACGGACGTGTAGTCGAATAGCCCTTTTTAGTTTCCCAACAAAAGGGTTAAATATTACATTTTTGGTTGACTGCAGGCTCTGTCATTTGGTCTTTGGTGGGACATTGTGGCGTACCTTTTGTGGTCGTAATTTGGTATTTGCGTGCACTCGTAAAGGCTTTTTAGTTTTGACGGCACAAAGGAACGTTTATTGTGTTTTTAATTTGAGTGTCGTTTATTTGTTGGAATTGTTTTGTGCTGGCAGTATTGGTTTTTGGTAAATCATTAAATTTATCAGGAATTGCCGTTATTAAATGAATTGTGCTCGGATTAAAGATAAATAAAAACATGAAAGAAATGAAATGTGTGGACGGAAATTTCGAAAATGTCCACCGAACATTAATAGATATTTAAAAAAAAACATTTGAACAAAGGCACATTTCTCGGTACTGAAAGAACTAAACATACTTAAAATTAAAAAAAAAACAGGTTTTGAAACATGTGACGCAACTTAGATTTTCTTAATAAAAATTCAGTAAAATCGAAAAACAAAAACCCCTCTAAAGATATTCTAGAATTACTTTGAAACTAAAATTAGGTTATCTTTCAAATATTCGACAAAGCTGAAGTTTTGTGAATATTTTTTTTCTATGCATAATGCGTATTGAATATTAAATGGTTCGGAAAAAAACTAGTACAAAAGAACAGTATTAATTAGAGCGCCAATTAAAATACTTACGAAGTAGGTTCTTCTAACTTTAATTATGTTATTTTGTATCGGTAAGGTGCTTGTTTTTCTGCTGTTAGAACTAATTAATTAGAATATACGGATTTTTATTAGCTGTTATGTTTATGTTAGATACTTCGATCAAGGGCTTTATGGGATAAACCTTATACTGTATCAGCCCATACACGTCACTGCAGGGTATGGGCCTCATCTACAATCGATAGGACGATTGAGAGTGATTAGATCATATGGCCTGGCATCTAGGCTATATTGATACTACGGTGGCCTAGTGCGGGAATTTCTAATAAATAGCTAAGGTATGCACAATAATTTCCTCTACTGTTGTAGTGCTTGGTGATTGGCTATCGATACACACATGACTTCGAAAATCAGAAGTGTGCCTTGGAATTCCAACGCGCATCCATCATCAATACGAGTATGTTGGCTGCCGCGTCTCGTCCGTTTTCCAACTATCACTTTTAGCCTTATAAATAAAATGATTCAATTTATCTTGCTATGTCCATCAGAATTTTCCAGAAAATTCACTATGATACCCGTGTGTTTTGGGTAGTGACTTATAGGCTCTATGTAAAATTAGAACCCCTGAAACATCATTGATGCGGCCAACGACTTCGAAATTTAACATAATATAAATAAATTATGGTAGGTCTCTCATATGTGAGAGGCTGCCTGGGTGGGTACCACCGCAATGTCTATTTCTCCCGTCAAACAGCAGTTTAAATGCACTGTTGTGTTTCGGATTGAAGGACATTGTAGCCAGAGTAACTACTGGACATATTGAGACTTAACATCTTGTGTCTCAGGATGGCGAGCGCAGTGGAATGCCAAGCATTGCTTTGTAAATCAAGGTGTTGTTTGGTTTTGCTACTGTTCATGAGCGGTCGCATCGCTTACCATCAGGCGAACGGCATGCTCGTCTCGCCATTCAATGCAATAAAAAAAAAAAAAAAGAAACTGATGTGCAGAAGAATAAATTGAAGTGCGTGGTGGCCTATTGGTAAACGGACTAGACGCGACTGCTAACATATTCACGGTGGTCGCGGGTTCAAATCCCAGGGCACAGCTCTGACTTTTCGGAGTCATGTTTGTATTGATAGTCAATCACCATGAACTAAAACGGTGAAGGAAAATATCGTGAGGAAACCTGCATACCATAGCGATTTATAAAAAATTCTATGGTATGTAAGTCCGCCAACCCACACTAGGCCAGCGTGGTTGACTATATGGCTTAACCACTCTCATTCGTACTTTCGATTGTAGAGTAGGCCCGTGCCCTGTAGTGGGACGTATATGGGCTGATACTGACTGAAATAAATAAATATAAATAGAATATTTTGGAAAAGGAGATGAAAGGATTGAAACCGTATCTGCTTTTTATGTTTTACCACCGTGATTTATGTCAGTTTTGTGTGACGCATCATTACCGACTTCGTTGACATCTTTTTTAATTTAGCACTATATATTGACTGCACTGCACTCGATGGTAAGTAGAATGCCTTACAGACAGAGTATCGAGTGGCATCAGAAGGCGATCTCATTCCATTCGATACAATTATTCCGGCCTGCTAAGATACTTCTTCCGACTGCGGCTGAAGGACTTAGGATTCACGAACGGGGAACATGTGTGACGGCCTTCCAGACAGAGTATAAGACGGCGATTCCATGCCATTTGATACAATTATGCCGTCCTGCTAAGATACCTCTTAAATCTATGATGGAAGTACCCAGGATTTTAGGAGGGACGGAACACGTGTGACGGCAAACAATTCCACAGCGAAAGAAAGAAGAACGTTTTGGCACTGACTCATTTCAGCTGAACTCAAAATTGCCTAAAATTGCTCACCTATAAAATGCTTGTTTAATATCAAGAGGCAATAAACAAATGAAACATTAATTGACAGGAAGAAAGTTCCCCAACAACTATCAAGTCATATGATCGAGTTAATAATTTCACCGAACTATCAAAATTCAGTTACCGTCGGCGTCAAGCGGAAATTACGGTAAACTCGACGTCTGCGGACACACGGTTAAGACGCGTCGAAGCAAACTTGTGTCGTATCGGTAACCATAATTACTGTAATAGCTTTATTAATTTGCATTAAAACGATTTAATTTAGGTCTTTATACTTTACGAGTTGGTAGGGGAATATATTTAAGGAAAACTACTGGTGGCAGGCCTATCATATGTATATAAGGGTCCGTATGGGTAGGTACCACCGGAATATCTATTTCTCCCGCCAAGCAGCCGTGTAAATGCACTGTTGTGTTGCAGTTTGAAGGGCATTGTGGCTAGGGTAACTACTGGACATAATGAGACCTAACATCGTATGTCTCAGGAAGACAAGCGTAGCGTAGTGCCAAGCATTGCAATGTAAGGTAATTGATTTTGGCACTGTTTATGAGCATATCGTTTACCATTGTGAACGGCATGCTCACCTCACCATTCACTGCCATAAAAAAAAGAGATAGGTGGATGACGTTCGGTGCTATGAGTTGTTTCAATTTTGGTTGAAAATATGCATTCTATAGGCTATGTTCGACTACTATTAGTAGCACATAATGGAGCTGCTAGGAAACCTTTTAAAAATCACAAGACTCGAAAAATGTGACTGACGGAACATTAAGAGCGTTTATACCCTGCACGCGCTTTTTGGCTTAAAAACAGGACTTTTCAAATGAGTTAATAGCCACCAATAAACAATTTAAAGGAAAAATAATTATCACTAATTTTAGAAAAGGTTGTCATCTAGGGATTTTGGTGGAAAACATTATAGATTGATGGATAATTTGTGAGTACTATACGGATTACTGAACACAAGTTTCGTTATTTAGCCTTTAAATGGCAATTTAGAAGCTTAAGATATGCTTAACCACTAAATATAAGATGAAAATAAAAATATTATCAGACTAATAAGACCCTTATGGAGGGATTTTGCTGAGAAAAATAATCTTTTTGTGTTTAGTTCCTGAAAAATAAAAATTTAAACAATGCGAAATTATTCAGGAACTCTCGTCAAGAACATATTTTTTTCACCAACTTATCGTACATAATTTTTTATAACAATTGCATATTATAATAGAAGAACATCTTATCAATAAATTACCATTTTTATATTTCAACAAAATTAGTTTTCATGTTTTCTACAAATATTTTAAAAACCACTATAAAACACGCTGTCCGACGTGGATCAAATCAGACCGCCGCAAGGCCTTCTAGAGGGAGGACGTATCGCTCGTCGCTCCGGCCTGGCTGCAGTCGATTATGCCGCGCGTAGTAAAAATAGCCACGCGCGGAATGCGATTACCACATCTTAGTACTTTGGTAGTAAAATATTTAATTATTTTTAATACCTACAATGATTTTGTAGTGAGTATAAATCATGTTTCAGGTAATATAATGGGACGTAATTCCGAGGCTAAATTATGTTATGTATTGTAATATAAAATTAAATATATTTCGTAATTGTAAGGGGTTGTAAGGCCCCTAACACTATTTATGTGTTCGAACACGAAATGATTAATAAAACGTCCGTAGTGTCTACTGATTGAACACTGATTTGAATGCAACTTAACAATGTAATAATAACGAAAATATGATTAGTATCCAAAATTTGTATTATTCTTTGCTTGCACAGTAATATTTGTCTACTTATAATGCAAATAAAATATTTTTCATCATCATCATCATCATATCAGCCACAGGAAGTCCACTGCTGGACATAGGCCTCCCCCAATGATCTCCACAATGACCTGTTGGAAGCGGCCTGCATCCAGCGACTTCCTGCGACCTTAGTCAGATCGTCCGTCCACCTTGTAGGCGGGCGTCCAACACTTCGCTTGCCTGTACGTGGCCTCCACTCGAGAACCTTTCGGCCCCAACGGCCATCGGTTCTACGAGCTATGTGCCCGGCCCACTGCCACTTCAACTTGCCAATCCTATGGGCTATGTCGGTAACCTTGGTTCTCCTACGGATCTCCTCATTTCTGATTCGATCTCGTAGGGAAACACCGAGCATAGCCCGCTCCATGGCTCGTTGAGTGACTTTGAGCCTTTTAATGAGAATAGATTATAAAAAATATTTTTATGATATTATATTACAGTTAAATTTCAATTGAATATTTGAAGCGCACGGATCAAAGTTGTTTGAGCCAATTGTATAGCGAGCCGACGCGGCAGCTCTACGCACACAGCTTTGGTCGCTTATGTGTGCGTGAAATTAACGAAGAAATACCTATAGTTGACTTTGCGCGCAAGGTGTATACGCTCTTAACAATTTTGAAAATGTAAGAATTCTTACTGATGGAAGGTCTCTCATATGAGAAAATCCATCTGGGTAGGTACCACCGCAATGTCTACTTCTCCCGTGAAACAACACTGCGTAAATGCACTGTTGTGTTTCGGATTGAAGGACATTGTAGCCAGAGTAACTACTGGACATATTGAGACTTAACATCTTATGTCTCAAGATGCCGAGCGCAGTGGAATGCTGCTACTGTTTATGAGCAGTCGTATTGTTACCATCTGGGGAACGATTTGCTCGTCACGCCATTCATTGAAATAAAAAAAAAACTACCAAAAACCTCAAATACTTATTTCCGACGGCAAAAATAACATTAATATCAAACCACTCATTTGTCGTCCCACGTCAATTATGTACACACCCGTCAGGAGTTATCAAGGGAATCTTATAACCCAATCCCAGTGAAGAGTGCTTCCATCCGTCTTATTACACTTCACGTCACTTGCATGTCTTAAACCGCCGCGCCGCGTGGGTAAGATTACGCACTCCAATGGTGCATTAAATTAAATTGCTTCGTATATATTTTATTATTATTTAGTTTCTTAATAAAAAAATAACTGGCACGGTTTAATAATTGTACATGGTTATTGTAACTTTTAATGTAATTAAACTGTACAGTTTTTCTAATTCTGACAGTACATTTTCTAGATTCATGGCACCTTAAGTCATTTTCTGTACTTCTGACAACGGTTATACAAGAAAAAATGACGTTGATAACTACTCAAAGTTAAGACTTGAAGTCGTTCAGAAAGGAACCAATATCCGCATTTATAATTTTGAATGATTTTTGGGTGTGTTTTAGTGAAAATTTGAATGGTCATTTTTTGGTGAGGCTCTACTTAGCGGTGTATTGGACACAGTAGTAGAAAACCATCCAACAACTTTGCGAAGCCTTAAGATTTTGTTTTATTTTTAATAACATGACAAGATACCACCGATGCCCAAACTCTCCCACAATACCTAATTACAATTGCATTTCCAGCACTTTGAAAAAATTAAAAATAAAAAAATAGGAAGAACAGGAATTGCCAGAGCTCCCGCTTGTTAGTTCCTTCTGCGTTTACTGCATTCGAATAGACGAAAAACGTGTTGTAAATGCAAAAATTAATGAAATTTACATTTAAACAACGCTTGAAGGCGTCGTGTGAATTTTTATTTAACTTTACAACTTTTTTATGGCGCGGAGAATTCGTATTTTTGCAAAACAATGGGGTACTTTTTTGATGAAACGTTACAGCACTGGGTACGAAATTAAGAACGAAGCATACGAATATCATATTTTTAAATTGTATTTCGTTCCTTGCGAATTGAGTGTCGAATTGAGAACCTCCTCTTTTTTGAAGTCGTTTAAAAAGTAAGGTAATTTGCTTATAAATTTTGTGATTTATTTTTAAGCTATTCATGTCAAACTTGCAGCGCAAGACATACTTATATTTTTATGTAGTTATGAAGCTGAGGTCTCGGGTTTGAATCCCGGATCGGGCAAGGTATTTTTCGATTCGTTATCAGCCTGAAGCCATTAATTTATGTCCGATATACATATTGATAGGCTCGGCCATTGACATCACATCGTGCGACATAATATACAAGGCGCAACATGGGTGTCATGGTAGCACCTCTGCCTATCTCTACTTGAAAAAAGGCGCGAGGTTATGTATATATGTAAGTGTGTATGTATGTAGTTTTAATTTCGGGAGCATTCACAAAATCGAATTTGTAACTTTCGGTTAAAAAAACATGATACACCACACTCTACAATACTGAACACAAGTATTTAATAAGTCATCCATTAACACTACTTAAAAGATTTTTACCCAAAATTTGTGTGTGAAAAAAAACGAGGAACGCCGTATCCGCGGTCGGCGGCGACAGATTTATTGGCTGTGTGGCTTGTCAATACCGTGACGTCTTAGGCCTGATTAAGCTGACTGACTGGAAGGGTGAAAGAAGGAAAGATAGAAAGCATTTGCTTTTGATTGACGTGTTTACACGGCTAATTGGAGGTGGGGAAGAGTATGAATCTATTTGCTTTTTATGCCGATTATGATTACATTGACTGTCAATGCGTATTCTTGGCAGAATATTGACTGGCGATGATTAGGTGTCAGGTATTTGAGACAATTATGACTGCCTTTGTAATTGAATCTTCAAGCTATAGGGAAAGGACTTGGAATTATGGCAAAGAACAACATGGACAGATAAACTGTTCCAGGGACTAATATTGCGGCAGAAATCGTGTTTTGCAATTTTCCAGATTTGGCTTTTTAATCTACCCTGTTGACGTAATGCATTTGGTACTTATATCTTTGAAATTCTTATAAAGAACTCTTAGCTAGTTTGTTTGCCATTCCCATTAGCGATATTTACTTTTCATATACAAATAAATGATGAAAACTAGATGTCACATTCACTAATATTTTTACTACATTCCATCAAATAACATTACTTTAATTATTTCTATCGAAAGACGTAATATTCCAGTATTGGTATGTAATATAACTTTCTAAGTAATTGCCTTAAAACGACGAAAGGGAATTTCTGAGAAGATGTATGGGCGCACTCTATTAGCTCCGTACATCTCAGAATATTTTGCGGCACATTTTATTACGCGCCACAGCTTAGATAAAATTTTATTAACTTTTTCTAGGAATTTTGTGTCGTACCGCTCGTTTATATATGTATAAATAATAAAAATGTAAATATACATTTTACTAACTTAAAGTACTTCTAAAAATATTTAGAAATGTAAATCATTTTTAGTTTTTGTACATTACTTTACAAGGCTTAAAAGTTGAAAGCGTACAAAGTAATAATTGTATTATTTATGCAATTTTCAATTTTATTTTTAGAATTATGTCATGACAAGGGATATTACTATCACTTAAGGGTTATGTCTTATCAACGTAGCCCAAAGGATTAGCGAGTTGTAGTGGCAAAGTTTTGGAGTGCAAGCCACGTATGATACCACCACAATGTTTGTTTCTTCAGCCACTCAGCAGTGTAAATACCATGTTGTATTCCGGGTTGGAGAATATTGTAGCCAGGGTAACTAAATATGTTAGGACTTAATATCTTACGTCTCAGGATGCCATTGCTTTGTCTTTATGGAGTTGTTTGGTTTTGCTGCTGTCAATGACCGATCATATCGATTACAATCAGGCCAATGTATGCTCTTTTCACCATTCATTGCAATAAAAAATCTTAATATGTTAATTGTAAAAATTGTATAACCCACCATCCAATCACAACAAAACTAACCTCAAAATCAACGAATCACAGAAATGCGAGAAGCAAGAACTTAACTAAATTGTAGTACGAAATACGACGACGGTGAATGAGAAAAAGCGGCCGAGGATGGCCATTATGTCCAAAGGTCACGCGCGGGGGACGGCGTGGCCAAAATTGGGCCACAATTCGGCACACCGAATTCTATAAGTAAAGATCAGAAAACGGCGCGGAATCGACGATGACGTCACTCGTGGCATGTTTATGGGGAAAGTTTCGCTTGGAGTTTACGTACACCTTTGCTTTGGGGTTTTCTGATTGAGTTGTAAAAATGTTTCGGTTAGGTTGGTTGAATGTAATATTAACATTTATATTTTTTTAGGTTTTTTCAGTAGTATATCGAGGTTCTAATTATTCAGATCATAAATTACTAGTTCCAGAATTTAATTAATTTAATAAGTCTATGAAATTGGAGTGCGTTGGATTTGATTTTTTTGTTAGAACAATAGACAATCTCCCCTATATTCTTCGACGCTTCCTTCACTTTGTATGTTAAGAGGGTGGTGATGATATTGTTTCATAATTTTTATTCATCTAAAATGATTTAGCTCACATGTTACAACCGACGCCGCACATCAATCTTTCCGGAAACACGGTATGCGTTACAAAATCGTACTATTCTAATATAAATTGGTATATATTACGTACTTTTGTAAAAAGTGCGAAGCGTATCTGGGAAGTTTTCCTACTTGTAAATTCACTCTTAAAGCCAGAAATAATAAGACACAAATATGTTTTTAAAATAAGAGGTATGAGTCATAGGATCAAACTTTTGGCGTCTGACTTTCTCCTAACTAGATTATAGCCATATCAGACAATGTCCACATCTAGTAAATCTAAACATAGCTATTTCCTCAAACATTACACAATCTGATAAAATTTTAACTCCCATTTCATAATTCCACATTTGTTAAATGATACAACGTGTCTATTCATGTAAAATCGATAGATTACATCACTGCTGTAGCCGTGCCTTCAAAATTAGTCAGTTCCGAGTCTATTATTTTGATGGAAAATACCGTAAAGAAAGTTGGTGTAAATTACTACCAATTATACGCAATTTCTTACTATCGTTCGTCTAACAAGACAGGTAAATTGGCACGAAGATTTATTCCTGATAATATCTTAAGATTTCGGAGTGTATGTTAATATTGATAGATTAACGCCCGAATACTGGAACGCAACTTAAATATAAGTTGCGCTTAACTACGTTAATCTCGCTTAAATGTACTGGCTAAGTGGGCCGTGCGCTGTTAAAAGCAACTTATTATTTGAATGGCGTTCCAGAATTCGAGCGTAGGTGTTACATTAACTACTGGATTTCCAGCTTTTGCAGCAAAAAGCGTAAATCTGAAGAAAACTCAAAGCATGAACATACAAACTGAGCATTGAACTGAATGTCTCATTATCATCATCATCTCGCCCACCAGTTAGGTAAAACTAAATTTCTACACATATAAGAAACCTATTTTAAATACTTTTGTATACCAGCTAAATCATAAATATACAAAATAATTCATGATTCACATCTTCTAAACTAAATTTGAATTGCCAGTTGAAGTGTTATTGGCGCACAAACATCCTAAATAAGCATAGCGATAGCAATAATCTATACCCAAATTTGACTATTTGATGCTTAATACCTTTTCCTCTTCCCGTCGTATTTCCTTCCTGCTCTCCTCCCGATTTGACGGTCCGACAATATCTATGGTCCAAGCGTTGAGGATGCTCATGCGCGGCGGTGATTACATACCATCAGGTGACCTGTTTGCTCGTTTGCCGGATATTGAATAAAAAAAGTCTAGTAGAATTATTATTTATTCCTAGACTAATACCATCATTTAAATACGCATCGCTATCCGTCAGTCGCGTATGCGAGTTTATCGATTCGAAAAACCTGATTGGATTTGTGTGTGAAATGGGCAAAAGCTTGATTTGTATTTTCCAACGGCAGTACTGTTGCTGAAATGTGGACTCGTTTGAAGCCTGGTGCTTTGAAGAAAAAAATATGACTGATGTTTTGGTTATACTAAATTGGCTCAATATTTGTATTTTAACAGTCTACAATAATCTCTGAGTAGAAGATTTCTACAAAATAAAGGTCTATTGATTACATAATATTAGACTTATGAGATTTTCCACTAATAAATATACATTTTTTTTTATTGCTGTGAATGGCGAGACGAGCATGCCGTTCGCCTGATGGTAAGCGATGCGACCGCTCATGAACAGTAGCAAAACCAAACAACATCTTGAACTATAAAGCAATGCTTGGCATTCCACTGCGCTCGCCATCCTGAGACATAAGATGTTAAGTCTCAATATGTCCAGTAGTTACTCTGGCTACAATGTCCTTCAATCATAATCAATACATGTCATGAAAGTACCCCATTGGGGTAGGCAGACACTATGTAATGTAAATATCTGAATGTGCTATGGCTATACATTCCTACCACTTTTGCTTCATCAACATTGATTAAATTCTTGTAAAGTTTTTTTATTTTATTTTATTTAAGAGGTTTGCCAACAATTGGTTACCTTGATTCTTACATAAATATTTGACTACAATTACATAATAAATTATAAGAGCAACAATTAATTACAGGCAAACACCACATGCAAATCAAATAAAAATAAGAAGTTCTATACAGTTGTAATAATTCTCTTTATTTAAGTAACAAAGTACTCAGTTTTGTATTAGTATCAGATTACATTACTGAGGTATTAATTACACATTCATATATCTGGGGGCACGGCAGTGCCCCCTCCAAGTCGAGCTAAAAAGCGGCACAGTCGTACCATCCTTTTCTCGAAGCAATTCAGACCATTTTCAACCCCCCATAACTTCATTGTGGTTAAAGCAAGAAGCCTGGATTTTCAGTTGCTAAGCAGGCATTGTGTAAACACGGTATATTTAAAATTTCATTCAATTTGAAACAGTAGTTTAAGAATTATAACTTGTCAAACTTTCGTAATTTTGTCACTCACTGATTGACTGGCCGATCATCAAAAGTCTAAGGAACTTCTAGCAGACATAGAACCTTCAAATTTAGATTATCATTAGTATTTAATGCTTAAATTAAGGGAAAATTTAAACATTTCATAATTTCTGTCTAGTTTTCTAGATACACCAACTGTGTGAATAACTTTGTAATCCCATATAAATGTTTAGGATTACAAAGTTACATTTGCAATTAATGATTCGTTGTACCCGTTTATAATGGAATAATAGTTGTAGATAGGTATCTGTACTGGGTATATCAAGACTGCTACCGAAAACGAAGCCCGGTGGTAGTTTTAGTGACTACAAACACAATGCAACTTAAAATTTCGCAAAGAAACGCGACAATTATTATTAATGATTTTTTAAATATCACCATTTGTGGGTGGTAAATCCATAGTTTTTGCTAAAATAATAATTTAAACTGTTGTATACCCTAGAGTATTTATAAATAAATTAAAAACTAATATACACTATTATTTTAGGAAAAACATGGTTTACCCTCAAATATGACCATAGATAAAAAATTACAATAAAAAAATGACGCTTTTTTTTTGCAACATTTTCTGTTGCATTGTGTCTGAAGTCGCTTAAACTACCACCCAGCTTCGTTTTCGGTAGCAGTCTTGATATACCCTGTATATATTATATATGAGACAAAACTGGAGGGGGGTATAGAGAGGGAAAGGGTGTATTCAGCCCATGAAACTGTACAACATTCCTCTAGAAAAACATGACGAAGATGAACTTGCAAATAAATAGAAAGAAAGAAAGAAAGAAAGAAACTAAATAACTCGAAATTATCAATTATAATGAAAGAGAGAACACTAATAATCAAATCCGCTACATTTGTGATATATTGATACATACAAAAATAAAAAAAAAAACCATGGGACAAACTTTTTTGCTTTAAGAAAAACCGTTAGTGATATTCTAGAAATAAAAAGTACCGAAAAGGAATAAAGTAGGACTCTACAAAAAGACGCGAGATCCCATCAAAAACATCCTGCAAAAAAATTCCAAGTCTCGCAGCTCAGTTTTTCTACCGCAAAAAGTTGTGAGATCCATGTAATACCAAGTCGATTAATTTATTTAGTCCTTGCTTAAGGGACCTTCTGTATAAAGTTATTATGCCAGTAGCATTATGTATAAATTGTGATATACATTATGTTTCCATGCGATGGCCAAGTCGATCTATTTATTTACAACGTAAAGAATTTTTAATATTGATATGATAATAACTTTATACAGAAGGTCCCTTAAGCAAGGTGTAAATAAATTAATCGACTTGGTATTACATGGATCTCACAACTTTTTGCGGTAGAAAAACTGAGCTGCGAGACTTGGAATTTTTTACAGAATGTTTTTGATGGGATTTTGTCTATTCCATAAGACGTCGTTGCCCGATCCCATCATCTATGAAGTATTCCTCACCATATTTTATTTTAATAATGAAGCGCATAATAAACTAATTATAAACATGCTATTCCAAAAAGTCAGGCCTACTGTGATTCGACAGACTAACATGCACTATATTGTGATCGATAAGAAATCGAATCAACCCACATCAAACGACAATCATTAATTATAATTACTAAATCCGAAGACAATGCAGACCTCTCGGCGCTATAGTCACGGCTCTCGTGATGATAAAGTGATGCTCGGGGTCAAACATCCCTGTACGTATAATGACATCCCGTGTTCCCGGCTAGAGGGCGCTTCGAGAACCTTCGACAACCACTTAACGATCCTTGACTTACACGTCTGCCAGTGCCGAAGAAATTTAATCCGAACAAGTAGTAATCGTCCTTAGGTTTTTGTTCGTGATTCGATAGTTTTTGCTTTTTGAGATGTAATTTTGGATTTGCAGTTTTTTTGTGAAGATAGCGTTGCGTTTGAGGAATTATTTTTCTTTGATGTTAAGACAGGTGGTTCGAAATGACTCTTGTCTTACTATCCATGAACTTATCCAAAAGTTCATGTTGAATCTACAGGAGGTCTATTTAGGCGCGAAATATTTTATTGGCCTTAAAAATTATTGCACAGTCAATATTTTTCTCAGTATGGGAAATGAACCCGTGGCTTGTCGTTTCACAGTTGACCTTTGGGACAGACCACGTCAAATATGACCTACCATTTGACATACGCACACTACGATAAGCACACTGTTATATAACTTTAAGGAATAATACAAAATTATATCGAGAGCGGTAGGTTAGCGTGTCAGTAGCGTCTGCGACAAAAACTCCATTCCAGCAATACGTGAATTGCGAATTGGTCACGCACGGAATTTGCAAGAAGCATCATATTTTATAAAAATCGATCTATATCGAAAGTTACACATCGAAGTTTCAGTAAAAGTTGATTATATTTTACATTTGTATGTACTTTTGTCCGATTTTCAATTATCACATATTTATTTGTTGAATAAAATACATCACCGAATTTAAAATGATAATAACTATTAATAAAATTGTTCAATCGTTTCGCTTTTTTATTCAGTCGGGTTAAAACTCGTCTGATGGATAACTTTTGTCCATCAATTGAAACATCCTTACACAAAAACAAAGTGATGCATATTTTCTGTGAAATACCTACAACAAAAATGTAAATAAAACAAAAAGGAATCCAAAAAAAATGGACTATAAAGTACAAAAAAGTCCCTTCTCGTCGGTCTGCGTATTTTCATATTTTCCCCATGCCGATTTGAAAACCATATTGAAAAGTATTCAAAAATATTTTTCTTTGGTAGCAGTTTCCCATTTTTGAAGTTGCATTTGTTAATTTTACGTATGAATATATTTTTCTTTCGGTGTATATACTTGTTCAAATTTTAAGTTAGTATTTGTCTATAGCCCTATGATATAATACTTCTATCAGTTTCTAAAATATTGAGATCTCTATTTGTAACCAAACTTGCAACATTTTTATATCAAAAAATATATCTAACCATCTAATTCCTTCTCGTATGTATCTAAACATAATGGACAGAAATGTATACACATATTTTCTTAACCTTTATTGTCGCACTGCTGGGCAAAGGTTTCCATCCACTCCTTTTGCCTTATAATGCAGCTAAATTGGTTAGCGATATCGAGTCATCTAGCCCAAAGTTGCCAATTTGACATTTGCATTCTTAACCCTTAGCCTGTCGTAAGTGCCGCCAACTGACCTTGATTCAAAAATAGCCCCTATTTCAATGACGTTAGGTTGCTTTTTTGCTTGAAATCCGATGTGCCGTATTAATATAGACCCTATTTCAATGGCATTAGGTTGCTTATTGCTTGAAACCGGAAGGAACCGGCTTCCGGTTCCGACGGTTGAGGGGTTAAACAAACTTTTCAATACCTTTTTGTTCTAGATCGTCAATTTTCTAGATTGAGATACAACAATTGACGGTAGACGGTAATCTCCTTTCATTCGCCACAATTATACCAGCTTGTTACTACAATAATAAATCAAGAACAAACTTCGGCATTTTATTTCAAAAAAACATCCTACCATTACGAGAATTACCAACAAACAAGTGATTGCTAATGTATTTACGTAAATATTCTGCTCGCCGGAGTTCTTTTAACTTACGGTCAGTGAGGAACAATTTTAATTAGAACTTAGTGTCTATTCCTCTTTCGCCTTTGCTACCATTTCAGCGCGGCATTGTACTTTTTAGTTTTATCTCGAAAACCATTTCATTTGCATGTGTTCGAGAAAATCAACCGTATTTTGCAAGCTCCGTGCGAAGTTTTGAATTCATTTCAGCATATTGGAGTTTTTCGTGGAATATATTGGTTAAAAAAAAAATCATGACGTCGTGATATTTAGATGAAAATGCTAATTAGTAGTAACGAGCGCATTCATTGTTTGGTACAGATGGCTAAAATATAGATAAAAAATAATAATATTTGCTCATAATTTCGCCTAAAGATGAATCATTCTGTATTGTATCATAAACTAAATGCAAATTTTCTTCAAAACCTTCTTTAATAAGCGATAAACAAAATATCCAGCATGCCGTAGCATCAAAATTACCACCCGGGTGATTTCTCCGTTTGCCCTATAACCGGGGCAGTCGCTAAGTCTTTATATTATCGTAAAATATGCTAAATCCATTTAAGGGAAGTTTTTCTTGGCCGTACAACGAAAATATTGCCGGCCGACGCCCGACCGTTTATGGGAATTTTAATAATGGTCCGCGTTACATTGCTACGTGTTACCTAATAAAGTTTCAGCTAGGGGATTTTGCACTGACTCAAAAATATTCCGGATAAGGGTCTTGTTTCGAGACGGTGAAAATATTCGAAGTATATATTTTGTTTTTTTGGAGTGTGAACAGTTTTATTGGAGTTTAAAGGGAAATGTTTGGGGTAAAAATATACGTAAATGTTCAATTCGCAGTCATAGTCATGTGTTCATTAAATTTTAACGTGAGATTCTACCCCAACAAAAACATTGATATAGAAGGCGACATGTTGAGATGGCAATCGGGGTATGAGATGACGGGTGGGGGAGGGGACGAACCGCACAAGATTAGGTCTTAGTATAGGGTCAGGACTACGTATGTGCATGTGAGTGTATTTATTTATTAATCTCTTTAATAATACAAATCCGTTTTCTAAACTTATTAATTAGATTTTTTTTAAGTTCTATCATATCACTATTATAAGCTCCAAACCTTTATCTTTATTTTGGTATGCATTCCAAATTTAACTTGCTGAATATATTTTTTATATTGGGAAAAAAGGTAGTCTAGAAACTAAAGAAGGATATAGAAAATAGGTAAAGAGGGTATAGGGACTGTGATTCATTTCAGCGAACCTACACGATAGAAGAAAGGGAAATTTCTGTATCACCATCAGCCCAAAGCAGTCCACTGGTGGATATAGCCCGCTTCCAAGGCACGCCACAGAGTCTGGTCTGCTGTTTTATGCATTCAATCGCCGCCGGCCCTCTTATAAGTTTCCTAATGTTTGAATTGGAAATAATATTTTCATTAATTAGTGCATTTTAGTCCACCGCGGGTTGTTTGGCAGCGATCGCTTAAATCGGTAAAACCGCTTTTAGTGCGTACATTCTTTTATGCCTAATTATACGTGTCACCTTGTACTATTATGTAAAATATATGTGTGCAATAAAAAATATATTACTTTATTATTATTATATTTTTTGATAATATTTACTTCAAACTTAGATATTATGAGTTCAGTGAAGTAAAATAATGCACCCAGGAAGCTGAGCTGCTATTAGCTTTATAATTGGCACGTGGTTTATTTGTACCTTGCATTCAACTCTTGTCGCACAATATGTGTAGGAGTATAAACTAATAGTGGGTGGAGTGCAGATCAATGACCCATCGTACAATGTCTGCTGTTTCAGTCTACGCCTTTTGTGACAAACAGAACTGTGGTTTGATCCTAAAATATCTTTTGTGGTAGTACAGTTCTAGAGCCGTTTTATCTTCCTACTATATTTTTGTTAAATGTTTCCTGAAATTACTGTCACATTTGACCGTATTCATTCTTTTGAAGCATTTTAATTAAAAAATATTTTGATCTGAAGACCTGGTTAAGATCGCAGAAAATCGCTAGATGCAGGCAGCTTTCAATTGGTTTATGTTCACCACATTGTTCGTGGGGGAGGCCTATGTTCAGTAGTGGACTTCCTGTGGCTGAATTGAGAAAGACAGAGAGAGAGAGTTGAACGGCTAGACTTCGTGTGATGAATGATTTCTTCAAAGTATGCATAAATATGAACATTGTAAACTAAATACACCCAAAATACTCCCGCCATTTACATCACACAGACAAACATAAACGAACTGAGCTGCACAATGACAAAAACATCCTATCTCCTTAACAACTAAAAATCTGGACACTAAAATAAATATAGCTCTAATATACATAAATAAATGTTGAAATGTATAAGATTAATATACTTATGTATTAGAGTGAAGGATAGCAGCGATCAATTCACAAACCCGTTCACAAATTCCACCTAGAGAAAATTTACTAGCATATTAGCATAAAGATTATTTATAATAACCTAATAAGTTGGTAATTCTCTTTTTTCGTTGAAATTCGTACGTAGCCGCCAAAGTTTAACACCGGGGGCGCCACGGTCGCCTCATAATTTTTTTCTTTTTTTTATTACACCCACGTCGGCAAGCGGATGTTTCAGGGCATTTAGTCGTTCAGTTTCTTATTCTTTTATTAATAAAAGTTTATGCCGCCTCGCTTATGGTTCGCGCGATTTTACCTACTACTCATTTTATGTTTCAGTGTAAATTTTTGGGTTATTTTGTAATACTGAACTTTTGTGTGCGTATTTTAGACGTAATGGTTTGTATAATGTGCTTATGGAGTTTCGCTTTAGTTTTTAATATGCGCGAGGGAAGTTTTAAATTTATTGAGGGTTCATACGATGTTTTAAGCTAAAACCTGGTCTTTAGTAAAATGTTTAAAAGGCTTTGAGTAGTTTAGATGTTTACTTAAATTCATAACAATTTCAATTCTCGTTATATTCCCCATTTTCTGTAGTATTTTATCTCAAACATATTTAATGGAATTTGTAACCAGTACCGTAACAGTAGTAGTAAGTATATATGGACTTTTTAAAGCTGATTTAAAAAAAAATTACTATGAGTTTTTTTACAAATATGCAGTACGTATCAGCCGGTCCTACATCAGGTTCTACTGCAGAGGACGGCGTCCTCTAAAATCGAGGGTACATTTGAGAGGGTTTAGACCACAACTTAGGCCAATCTCAGTGCGGGTTGGTGGACTTTAGACATCATCGAAATCGCTAAGATTTGCACGTTTTCTCATAAGTCTCCCTTCACTTTTATGGTACGTGGTGATTGACTATAATCAATACACACATAACTTCGAAAAGTCAGAGGTGTACCATAGGAATTAAACCCACGATCACCGTGAACACGTTGGCGGCCACGTCTAATCTGTTACTAACAGACCACCACGCACGTAAATAAGAATAAAATATAAAAAGCATACTGATGAGAATAATAAGTAGTGATTTTTGATAAATAATAATATAAAAATATTCAGGTGCAGCTGCAGGTGAAACAACACAATATCTCCATTAATGTGATAAAATGGATTGTATAAAGCGTTAAATGCTACTATATATACATGCAGGCATTAAGCATATACATGTATAAGGTGATGTGTAAAAGATATATATTACATCCTCTACCTACCTGTATGCAAATGGAGTAGGTAGTGCAATATTTTTTTTTTTTAAATACACCAACAGTCACATACATAGTCCTGACCCCACACTAAGATCGAGTCTTGTGTCGTGGGTATCAGGAACTACGAGAGACTTTTCGGTCTCACAAACACCCAGACCCGGAAGAAATATTTGTGGGCCGCACAAACATTTCTCTCGGTGCGGGGATCGAACCCGCGGCCTCTCGTTTCACAGGCGGCGTCTAACCAACTGCGCCACGGAGGCTGTCGAATATTCCATAGTGGGTTTTGTCATAATATGACTAATGTACTTTCTGGTGTTATTTTATTAAATCGTATTACTGAACTGTGTGACTCGACTAACATCTCTTCGTTGACGAACATCTAGACATGTTGTTTTTATAAATTAATTCCCGAATTTACAATTTAACTTTATAGTCTTCAATTTAAGAAAATCCTACATAATTTTATATTATGATTATGATACTTACTACACATATTCATTTAATAACCAGCAAGTCTTTCCAACATGACGCGTGAAAATTCAAAACCGCTCATTATTTTCTACATCCACACCATCTACTTACCCAGATTCCCCTTTTACCCTGTATTTGATTTATTCTTCAAAATATCACAGCAAAATGATCCCTATTCTGATGCAAAGCATGCATTCCTATCCCTGCCAAAATAGAACGTGATAAACCCACAATTTTGCCGAGAATACGAGAAAAAGAATCTGAATTGTGAGGCAACCACCGGCGCTTACGACTATGGTATTATTTTTATTATATCCGCTCTCCCTCAACGCTAATAAAGCATTTTTTCAACGACCGACAATATGAGATTTCATGTATGTATCTTTCAGGAATATATTTACGTCACAATTTTGTATGAAATTTGGTGTTTATAAATCGTGCTGTTGCCAACGGGGTGTTTAATGAAATTGTTTGAATTTTGAGTGTTGGAAAGTTTATGTTTAATATAAAGTAGTTTTATCTAGAAATAGTGGCCCGTCCGGACTTTGCCTGGGTGCAGATGTTTTTTGTTTTCAATTCACACCAGATACATGTTATTTTTCTTACCAACTGGGGCCCCGTTTATAATATGTATTAAGCATATTAATCTCCTGTTGAATCACTTTATTAAAAATCGCATGAAAATTCGTTGCAAAGTTATAAAGATCTAAGCATACATACGGCCAGAAAGACGAGAAGTGATTTTGTTTTATACAATGTAATTATATCAGCACAGGTCTTCTATAATTTAGAGTTGCATTTAAAAAATTAGCCTATAGTAAACCACACGAAGTTATGTGTGCAGACTTGTCCCACTCTATAGAAACTTTTACAAAATTCTCTGTAATGTAGGTTTTCTCGTGATTTTGCTTTCGTTGTTAAAGTACTGATAATACGTTCATAATTCTGAAAAATCAAAGAGAGCTTGGAAATCGAAGTAGCGACTTTCTTCTTCACAATTCATGTCGAGTTCACCACCAACAGTTCACATAAGCATAATAGATGTATATGAATTTAAATACCAATAAAGTATGACCACCCTACGTTTACACTATTAATTTTAACACTGCAAATACAGTAAAAATTAAATTTGCAATACGTTCGAAAACTCACCGCTCACAATGAGATTAAATTGTTTTGTTAATTCGTTAAACAGCGGTTACTTGTTACTTGTTTACTGAATCATTTAAATAATCAAACATGCGACTTTATAATCGCTCAATGGAATTTTGTATAGAGCGCTGGCTTTTTCAGTATATATAAATAAATAATTACATCCAACAGTCACATGCATAGTCACACACCAAGATCAAGTCTTGTGTTATGGGTGTCAGGAACTATGAGAGACCTTTTATTCAAAAAACAGTAAGACAAGAAACAAATACCTCAGGATCAGACAAATATTTATCGAGGTGCGGGGATCGAACCCACAGTCTCGCGTTTCAGAGGCGGCGTCTAACCAACTGCGCCATAGGCTGCCAAAATATCGTAGCAACATCAAATTCGTGGAACACGTAAGCTCTTTTCATGTCAGCCATTTCTTCGCGCACCAGATTCTCAAGGAATAGGCAGGTTTCTAGGAAGTCTCAAATTCATTACAATCCGCACATACTAACAAAATAGTTCCCTGCGGTCGTGCAAGGGAAATATTTTTCTTTTTTTTATCGTGGCGTGTTGACTACACCGCGCCTGATGGAAATTCTTCAAAAAATGTACTACAAATAGCAAATATTATTTAGTTATAATATTTGAGAAACCTGCATACATTTCAAAGATATGTGCGGAAATATCTTTCCAATCACTAACTAACTTCTATCTATCTATCTCTAAGCCATGATATACAGAGGTTTAACGCTTCTTTATAATGGTAATATGTGTAAAATGAATAACTTAACTTTAAATCAATATTGCCACTGTATAACCCACAGAACAGTTGAATATGGTTAGAAAGGCATTAGCCGTCAAATTGTATGAAAACGTATCGATAAAATTATGGAAATATGTTTTTGTTATATCGGAATTTATTTTGTCGATATACTTAATAGTTTTTCCTGATACAGTTAAACATTGAAATAAAACTATTATTTACGGATTTTATCGCGGATTTGGTTTAATTTTTACATTTTGAATTCCCGACGTTTCGATTACTTTACAGCTTTCGTGGTCACGGGGCGGACTGAGGTATTAGTCATCCGCTCAGTGAATGTTACAATTTAACTACCCTTAATTTTGAATTATTAAATTTTAAATTATTAAATTTAAATGAGTAATCTGTTTTTACGTTCCGATCCACGCAGAAGGAGCTCACTGTGTCTTGAGGTCTGGCAGTTGGTCTTTTGGGTTCCGATTTAATTAAGTGTAGTATTGGATCCCATGCTTGTGCAAGCTTCAAGCCATCTTCCCTATTGAAATTTGGATGTTTTTTAATTTCAATAGCCTCGCAAAACATCCTGGGCAGGAAACGGTGTTCTTTCGCGAGGACTTGGGGCTGGTCAAAACGAAGGTAATGCTTGGAGCCTTCTTCTATGTGTGTGCTGATAAAGTTATTTTATTAGTATGATGTTGATAGACGGAAAATAAATCAGACGACAAAATGTAATATTGAAAGTTAATTTTAATTTGTATACTATTTTACTAATCTATAGGTATATGTACAGGATTTTCAAGATTTTCAGCTGTGTATGAGATATTAACATTTTATCATTGCAAAAGCACATAATATATGCAATTATTACAATAAAATTGTGATTTTTATACGTCAATAGCTTCAGTGGTTTTGATTTTTCATACAATAATACATTATTTCACCCCCATGATAGAGTTTTTCCATAAGCGTTGCCCGTAACTATTTTTTGTTTGTATATTACTTATGAAACAGATTGTTTTATGGTCTTCTGTTTCACGAAAATGAATACTTATAACAAATCGTACCTGTTGCCTTTATCGACTCACTCTCGGAAACCTACAAATGAATGAATTAATATTATAAAGTATATTCAGACACAAATATATTATGTTGTTCTCAAGTTGGCAGAGTTATGACATTAGAACATAAGGATAGGTCGTCAACGTTATCAAACGTTACGGGTACTACAATTTAACATTTCTAAAGGATTTAATTGAATTTTCTTTGTTTAATGCCATATGAAAACTGATTTACGAGTAAACGAAACAAGAAGCTTATACCCAAATGGAGATTGCATTCCGTATAAAACACTGAAGCACAAACATTTGACCTTGAATGCATGCAATCTCCATTTGGGTATAAGCTTCTTGATACGAAATCTATAACTACATCGATATAGTATCTATGTACATGACTACAACACTACGTGACATGTGACAAATTTCGAAGTTGACATAACAAAAATGAGTAGTATGCATTGCGTAGGAACTTGGCATTCGCGTGCATTGTATGTACACGTAAACAGCAATGTATATTTTTGATATGTCGTCTATTATATCTTCGAATTCCTCATAATGTCGTAATTATAAACCGCAATTTTTGGAAATGAAGGTGAACATCAATAAAATCGGGTTTAATAGTGGTATTGAATTCTTCCTCTATTGATATTCGATGCTTTAGTATGGGAAGTGCGAGATAAAATAGCACAAATCTGCAGTTTTACTCTACTTTCTCGGAGCTCAACACTCCACGGCATTTCAACAACGACTGATTTGACAGATCATCCGTTCCGCGGCAGTGATGCCTTGTATGCACCACCTTGCGACGCGTCAAATGCTTGTATTGCCCTTCTAACCATATTCATCTGTTCTGTGGTAAAACCAATAGACCAACATAAAACCTAACTTAACGAACTATAATTTACTTCATTCTTTGAAGCATTCAATACTAACATGTGTCAAACTCTTACTTTTAGTGGTTTAATGCAAATCCTATGTTGTATATAAAAAATAAAACCTCATCTAACTTGTAGGAATGAAACATATTCAAAACTATATTTTTGTTTTATTTGCACACGGCTGCCTGGGAAACGAGGCATTAAGTAAACGTAAACGAAGTTGCATATAATTTAAGTAGTTAAGTCAGTCAGTAATAAAGTAAGTGGTTTTCTATTAGTTTGTGGTGAGAGCTATCCAAGATTTTTTGCCGTCTATTTGATTATAAATAAATACATCCAACAGTTACATACACAACCTGACCCCACATTAAGATCGAGTCTTTTGTCGTGGGTGTCTGAAACTACAAGATACTTTTCAGTCTCACAATACGTGTGAATCACACAAATATGGTTTCAAAGCCAACGTCTAACCAACTGTGCCACGGAGGCTGTTAAATAGGCGCCATAGTTTATGGTTATCATAAATTTGATTACCTTTTATTCAAAGGGAATTCTAATTGCGTGTAACGTGATGCATCGTCAGTTTATGCTGTGGACACAGGCTGTGGATTATAACATGCTGATCAGTATATGCTGAAAAATACTGGGATAATTTTCCTTCCAATAAATTTCAACAATCTCTCAAAATTGAAAGCGTAATTACCATTTAAAAGTTTTACGGTTTCTTAATTAGGAAGCAAACCTATTCATTTTATGTTAATTTGTTAATCCCCTAATTTCCATGAAATTCAGGAATTTGTGCTTGATATGGTTGGCTCCATATTATCGTGGGACGATACACATAAGGCGAAACATGGTTGTCTTTGTAGCCCCTTTGCCTACCTCTTCTGGGAAAAGGCGTTTGTGTATGTATGTATGTACCTGTAATAGCCCATATATATATATATGTCCACCACAAGGCATGAGTTTCCTCTACAACCGAAAGTACGATGGAGAGGTGTTAGGTTGTATATAATTGTATATGTATATTATATACTTCGAACAAAAATGAACGAATGAAATACGAAACGTCCAATACTGCAAATGTCCAATCCGCAGCGATCCCAATTTAAATTCAAACAGAAATATTAATTAGGCCACATTCATAAACGTTAATATTAACGATAAACATTCGATAAACGCTGATGTTGTATTTCAGCGGTTAAAATCTAGAGTGCCGTTAAGAAAATAGCCCCATCTGAATATTCAGCAGTACAGGCCGGATCGCATGGTTTGTTTTCATTAGCATGATTGGACTGACCCCATTAAAATCCAGACCGTACGCCACCATTAGAAATTCTAAATGGATGAAAAAAGGTTATTTTATATTGTGTTTATTAATTTAATTTGTGGGCGGTCTGGCGTGTTTATGGAGGCCTTTTATACATATGTGATAAAGTACCTACAAAGGATATGAAGGTTACAATTCCGATAGAGTACATACATATATATGTACATACATACATCAGCCTGCGCTGTCCCACTGCAGGGCAAAGACCTCTACCCTCCTTCAATTCATCCCGGTTCAGGGCTCGATTTTGCCAGTCTCTGTCCCACCAATCCAACTCTTCTAGCCATCTTTTTATAGACCCTCCGCGACGTTTCAGAGTCTTAGATGGTTTCCATTGTGTTGTCGTTTTTTTTTCCCAGAGGTCATTGGGCATGTATGAAGATGTAATATGATGTCATTATTCAGATTTTTCACCGGCATCATGAGGTAATTTGGTTTGGACATCATCACGTGTAGACATAATAAGGAAATCCGCAATCTCAGATCACAACTGCCATTTCTGTACTACGTCGTATACACGGAAGCTAAAATATATTAAATTTAGTATCACTAAATGTGTAAAGGTTACATAACTTTTTGACGGCCTTTTCCTCATTTGATGTATGTATAAACCATAAATATATTTATGTCAATCTTTTTGTGCCTAATAAGCATACAGTTAATATAAAGATTTTCCTTATTGCTGCCATTTGATCACTGTAAATATGTTTTACGAAATATTTATGTAAGATCGTCAGATAGGTAACTCAAAGTATCATTTTGTATTTGCCCTTATACGTTCCACTGCAGGACATGGGCTTCTTTTACAATCGAAGGCATAATTGAGAGGGGATTTATTGTGCTATTCAGTCCACCACGCTGGCCTATTGCGGGTTGGCAAATTTTACATACCATAAATTATACATAAATTTATACAAATCTTTATGGTATGCGGGTTTCTTCACGATATTTTCCTTCAATGTTATAATGTGTGGTGATTGACTATCAATACATACATGACTGCGAAAAGTCAGAGGTATGGCCTGGGATTTGAACCCATGACGACTGTGAGCATTGCCACATGCCTATTCGATTTCTAAATTTGTCGTAGTAAAATATGTTGGCATGATACTGGTGCTCCTTTATTTTTAGGATAACCGGTGTGACGGTTATAAATCAGTTATAGCCGGTATTTGGTATGAAATTTTTCTAGGATCCTTCGAACTTGAACACACCAGTGCATTTACATTACTGTTTAGCGTGGTTTGATATTGCGGTGGTATCTATCCAGACGGTCTGTCACATATGAGAGTTACCAGTTCCATCCCATAACTTCACGTTCAAAATGACGTCGCAATGTATATTTTTCAATATTGAAGTTTGTTTAAATACTCCACCGATCATGACAGCGTTCGTATTTTTATTAGTATTGATGAGTTTTTTTAACACATAAAGCTACGGTATTCCAGCCAAAGTTCGCGAATATTTTTAAACAAATGGAATAACTTTTAGCATGGCAAACGTTGGACAAACCGCAATATTTGTCAATGCTATTTTGTTAATTAGTTTACTACTTTATTTATTATCAATTTGATTTTTTAAGCATGATAATTTAAAATGTTGGCTTTGCAATCATTTGAATTTCCTAAGTGAAGTAACAACTACGATTGCGGTTCGATCAACAAGCTTATACCTCTTCTTGGGTTCGATTTCCATCAGTCGGTAGGTGACGGGTACCATAAACCGGTGGTTAAATATTCCTGTATAGTGGGATTGCATCTATTGTACAACATGATGGAAGATCTGTCATGTATGTAGATATCGTCTGTCAGAAATCTATTTGCCTGTGGCAAAATTTGGAACTAAAGGGAAAATAAAAAAACAAATGCTTATTATTTATAACAAACATATTTTAAGTTTTTTCAACAAAAATATTTTTTTGTTTCGAATTAGTAGTTCCTGGGATTAGAGGTAACAAACAAATTTTTCAGCTTTATATATTTGTATATAGGTTACAACTAAAAATGCTGTTCCGATATTTCCATACTGTTTGTCGGCTACACGAATCTACACTATCTGAAACTAATGTTGCATAAATCACCTGGTTTTCTCCGATATGGATTTTCGAGTAACCTCCTGTGACGTGATTTACTATGGCCACCGTCCCATCTATCGCGAGTTCAGATTTTGGTTTATCTCTTGTCAAGTTTTCATCTATTAAACTATGATGAATCACATTTGAAAATGCGATTGAATAATCAAAACTAGGTCTGAATTGAATTTTAAAACATTTTTTTACCTTTGAGTAGCAGTTTATTTCTTGTTTATTTTAGTATTTATTGTACACGAAAATGACATATTAGGTACAGAAATAGCAAAAAACTTCTTATGTCTGAAGAGATATATAGATATAAATAATAAATTTATTCTGGATGATCCTTTTTTATGAAATGAAATGAAAATATTTATTGAATCCATAAAATTATATACATTATTTGCATTCAGTCCCTTTTTTTCCACTACCACTCGGTTCACAAGGCTGTTTTCGCCAGAGAAGAACGGATAAGAAACTCTAGCGTACATTTACATTAATATATACCAAATATGTATCTACTAGTGTTGTCACTAATAGTACGTTGAAGTTATTTCCCTCCTTAGATTTGATAGAAGGTGAGACAATTGGCAAGCTATTTTCTTTTATTATTAAATAAAGGGCCGCTATAGCAAAATAGGTTGAACGCGTTTTGAGAAGCCAATGGATGAAAATTACCGTAATTGATTGAAAATAAACCGGATGGTAAGACTCTTATTTATTTTTATTTATTTATTTAAGAGACAAACAAACAGTTACACATTGAGACTTATAAATAAGTGATTTAAAATTACAAATGCGCCACTCACAATTTTGTCCACGGTTTATATATTTATATATGTATTTTTAATGAGAGAGGAAGAATATATCTATTGCCAAAGTAACTGCTTTGATAGAAGGATATTATTAGTACAAAATAAATACGCCCAACAGTCACATACATAGTCCGGAAACCTCAATAAGATCAATTAAGTCTTATGTCGTGGCTATCAGAAACTACGAGAGTTTTTGGGCTCACAAACACCCGGACCCGACACAAGTACTTGTGGGACTCATAAACATTTCCGATCTATTTGCGTCTAACCAACTGCGCCACAGAGGCTGTTATATTGTTATGTAGAATATAGAAGCTCGTGGATTTTATCGCAGATTTTGAAGGTTCCCATCCCGAAATCGATCCCACTTCACTACAGTATCAACAATACCAACGAAACTACAAGTAAAAACATTCCAACTTAACTTATCATAATGATAAATCAATTTTGAAACACACAGCATTATGCGCTTATAAGAATTTTAAATGAAAGTAAATGCAGAAATCCAGGTCAGGACAAATCGATGATTTTAAAATTTAATGCGGAGGCCAGTGTTCCTATTGCACGCCATAATTCTGCTTGAACTTTTAAAGTCTACTTTTCCTTGTGAAATACGTTAGAATTGTTGGTAGTAGGATTTTTTATGGGTTCAGATTACCACCAGAGATCATGAGGTGTAAAACCAGCCGTTACACAAATGTGTCAGCTAGTTTTTTTTATTTCAAAATCAGTTCTTATAGCCAATATGTATTCATGTTGGACAGTAGTGCGTGGACCTACAGCAGTAGTGTTGTTATATCTGCTAAATATAAAAAATACAAGGTTCAGAAATTAAATTTGAAAGCGACATAGCGATATTTTAATTGTTTATAAATTGTGAACCATTGCGTAGGTAGAAATAAACCCATAGAAGTGACCCAAAAAAGTGTACCCAGTTTAGCGTTTTTCGTAACTCCAGCCTCCTCCTTTTGGATTTGATCGTATTTTAGGATGTTTTCATTCATTATATCAGTCGTAAGTAAGTTTGTGCCCAATATGGCGATAGTCTCGCCCCCTATCTCATCATGGACGGAACACAAAAGGTGAAACTTGGATGTCCTGGTAGGACCTCTGCCTACCCCTTCTCGGAAAAAAGGCGGCAGGTTATGTATGTATGTAAACGAGGTGATTTCAAGTTCTAGTTTACGAGTGCTTTACTTTATAAACTATAATTGGCTTAGAGTTGAGTTCATATTCTTGAGAATTGGCGTATGAAAGTATACTCATAATTTACCGCCTGTATTCTCGAGGGGTAGGTAAAGGAGATTGGCAATACAACTTCATGCCCTCAATTCCATTTCAACAATATATTTGCTTTTAAAATTGGCTTAATATTACAAAAAATACTCTCTGCATTTAATTTGAAAGTTACAAGTCATCTGACTTCTATTGACGTGTCGAAATTCGGAACTATAAGTAAAATTTACAAAATATGTTTTTAACAAATATATTTTTTACTGTCTTCTCATACGTGAGAAGCCATCTGGAAAGGAACCACCGCAATGTCTATTTCTTCCACTCAACAGCAGTGTAAATGCACCGTTGTATTTCGGTTTGAAGGACATTGTAGACAGAGTAACTACTGGACATATTGAGATTTAACATCTTATGTATGTCTCAGGATGGCGAGCGCAGTGGAACACCAAGCATTGCTTTGTAATTCAAGTTGTAGTTTAGTTTTGCACCTGTTCATCGCTTACCATCAGGCGAAGGCATGCCCGCCTTGCCATTCATTGCAATGAAAAAAGCATTGTTTGCGATATGTTATCCTAACCCACATTGATACTCGTCGTCTAATATGCTCAACAAAATGTTCAATTTAATAAAATGTTAAGTGAGAAATCTCAAATCTGTTTCTAATATTTATTTACTATACAACACCATAACAACGAAGCAATCGGAGGCCAAAAGATCGTAAACTATCAGTACATAATTCAAAAAATTTGAAATTGACATTTTGATAAATGCACCTAATATGCACACAAATAGTCGCTACTCCACATAACGCGCCTTGGCTGATACCTTTTTGTTCAATATTTAAAATATTGGGATGTTATTAAAATATTACAGTGTACGAAAAAATATATTAGCAAAATAAATAAAATACCCCTGCTCTAATAAAGTAAAATATCTTAAACTGCGGCCTACTTTAAACCGTACCCGAGAGTGAAAGTCTAGCTTTTTCAGAGATTAGTTTGATCAAACAGTCGGATAAATATTTTAAAAATATCTCTCCCTGAGGTGAGCTGTAAATAACTGACTTTAATTTATTTCAAAAATTCTTTTGAAGTATTTTGTATTACCCAAATCATTTCATTAATAATTCTTGTGGCTACTGGGAAAGTATATGTAAAAATCTAATTAGAATTTACCCATAAATATATATATATATATTATATGGTTGTTGACTATAGTTGTCATACAAGATATTTTTATATAAGAATTATACCGACAAATTGTATTACAAAAATTCTGTAACTTGATTTTTTTTATTTATCGAACTAATATCGAATCTATGAAACAAATAATATCAGCATTTGCAATTTTTTACCTTGAAAAAGTGTCTATTACTGCTTTTTTACCTTTCAATATTTCTAAAAATACCCACACGTACCTCAAAAGCTAAATTATACGCACAAAGGCGTAATTGTCATAATTTAGCCGCTTCTAAATAGCAGTAGACTTAAAATTTAATACACCAAGATAAAAACATAAAAGGATTTAATCAAGACCATGTTAAATATAAAAAAACAAACAAAGCTCTGATGTAATGAAGTACTTTGGCTCAAATTTACTTTTGGTTGTAAAAAATTTAGTATTTCTAAACCGAGATTGTAGATTATATACCTGCCAATTTATACTGAAGTTTAACGCAGGGAGACTGGTGTGTTGATATAAGAACATTTCTCCACAAATTCAGGGTTCATCTTGTAGTCCGCCAGCTATTAACTTTGCCACTACAATGTTGCATTTGGGAAAGTGTTTATTTATTTCTTGGATGTTGCCAGGTTTTTTGTCTACAAGAATATCATTTGACTTTTTTCGGTAAAATAAATATTTTTATACATACATAATATCACGCCTTTTTCCCAGAAGGGGTAGGCAGAGGTGCCAGGACATCCACATTTCGCCTGGTATGTTCCGGCCCACGATGTGATAGTAGCCAAGCTTAACGCCATATCGGGAAAAAATCCTAGCTTCGAACTCATAATGAATAGAAAAATCCAATATCACTGCCCGACATTTCCTTTGGATTCAAACGTAATATGACCTCAAACTATTTGCTTTGTAATCGTACAGTAGTACAACTACGCCACCGAGGCAGTCGTGCACCGAGCCAGGTATTTTTATTATTATACTTTATGGTATTAAATCTGCATTTTATTACTACAGTATCCTTTAAGAGAATCAGTAGTGTTTGAAATAAAACTGGACAGAAATAAACTTACTTCGTAAAGTTTGGAGAAAAAAGACCATAATTTTTATAGCATTCCGGCTAACCAGTTTGGCATTATACGGGTGTAATTAATTCTTCCGATAAAAAAAAATATTTACGTGATTCAGGGCATGTTACTGTTCCCAGAAAAATAACGATGGGAAAATATATGTATAGTGTTAATTTGTAGATGAGGAGGGGATGCATGAAAAAAAGAAACCCAAACACAATTTATTATATTAAAAACGCTTCTATTAGCTTCAGATGTATGTTGGTATGTAAGGGAATCTTTGAACATGGTTTGACCCGCATCAAAACGTCGAATAGACTTGAAATTTTGCAGGACCGGGACCGATAATTAAAAAAAACCAGTAATTAAAAAAAAAATGTGACTTTATCTTACCTAGAATATTAAGCATTTTTTAAATGATGTAAAGAAGGTAATTTGCACGCAGCTGTCTTCCTTTAATAATGCAGCCGTATATAGATGTTTTTAGTTCATCCATTTATAAATCGAATCGTCCGAATTTCCGAGAGGATAGACAGAAATGTCATTAGTGTCATCTAAAATTGACCGGGCTCATTCTGTCCTTAGACTTGGACTGGCTAAAATCAACCTCGGGTAATCTTTAAATAATTTTCCTAATTGAAATACTTCAGCTCGATTGTCCTACCCACAATAAGATAATAATTGAACACAAGAACGGTAATATTAATAGTGGTAAAGCCACGAAGTTGTCAAGACTAAGCATGAATGGGCAGGCTCGTCCGGGGCGGTACCATTGTCCCACAGGAAACTGACCGAAATTTACAGCTTTGTTGTCGCGTATGTGAGTGAGGTGAGTGATATTACCGGATGCCCAAGACCCCTTTCCTGTAGCAACCGAGTTTTCCTTGCTGCTCTTCTCCAGATTCGATGGGCCAGCAACGCATCCAGGACCCAAGCATTGTGGACGTTCATGAGTGACATACCTTACGATCAGATTACCTGTTTGCTCCTAACGTAATAATTTGCAACCAGGAATCAAAATTTAATCTATAAATTATAATTGTGATGATAAAAAGCATATACCATATCTATAGACATCTGAAACAATTAAAGAAATATAGGTGCAATGTAGGTCTTTGAAAATGAACTGAAGATTTATCTCTGGGAAACTGGAACTGGTATTGAACCATTGTGCCTTTGGCAATTTCATTGATCTAACGAAACATGACGGCAAAGGTCCATTTACGTGGTCAATATTTATATCAGGGGTACCACTCCGGGCTTCAGTTGAGTTAGTCTATTCATGCTATTGGATACTAGTATAGTTTGGTTATCATTAATATTATACAAGCTGTATAGTGCCCAATGCACAGCATGGAACTTATCGACAGCCAAGTTCGATTGAGATAGTTTAGGCCGTGCAAGATATGCAGTTAGCCGAACCTCACATGCTATATACCATTTGTTATTTTTTATGTTACATCTTTTTAATCTGCATATATATGCAGATTTTCTCACGGTGTATTCCTTCACCGATGAACTATTATATATAGCAGATTGAAATAATTGTTTTAACCTTCGGGAGGTAACCATATTTTACTTAGGCTGAGTTGCACAAACTAACTTTGCCAATACCTTTGCCTTTGAAAATATCACGCCATACATTTGAGACGTATTTGACCTTGCGAATGTATGGGATTGACCGTTTCAAGGTTAAATGTATTGGCAAAGTTTATGCAACTGAACCTAATTTGCATTGCATTAATCTTATCATCTAATGCATAGGCGTCACTTTATCATACTTTATCATCAATGAAATAATAACATGATATGTGTATGTATAATAAATACGTCAGCGAAATGGAATAGCCTGCAAAATCATAAGTAAAATTTTGTGTTGTACAAAAAATGAATTGTTATGCTAATTGCCCTATTTTCATGTCGAATGTGTAAAACAAAATGTGTTTTGCATAATTCCAAGGGTGAGCGAATTATATTGTTTTAAACTGTCTGTCCGAAAAATGTGGGACGACGAAATTGTTTGATAAACCTCTGTACTATAAGACATAGGTCGGTATAAATTGTTGTATAATTATTATATTATTCTCAATATGTGCATAATATCAATATGAATTTGATTAATACATGAGTATTTGGTTCAGTAGAAGGGGAAAATATGACAAATCACTTATATAAAAATTTTGGTACCAAACATACACGATGGTTACCATTATAAAAATACTTTGAATAAAAATATTTTAGTCATAGTATTTCGAACCTTGAAGTTTGTAATAAAAAAATACTACATAACTTGCTCAGCCAGTTCAACAGAAGTATACAAATTATGCTCCATCTGCCCTTAATTCGTCTTAATACGCATTTTTTTTAAGTTTTTACCTTTAGTTAATTACTAACTACTTTACAGAACCCCAAAACCTTAAATTAAACAATTAAAAATATATATTTAAATTACATTACCTTATCTATATCTAGAACAGTAAGACAGCGTACAAAGAGCGACAAAACCAGCAAGCTAAACGAAACACAAAATATGAAATAAAACAGATACATCAAGTTGTAATGGGAGTTGTCGGCTCTCCACCCTACGCTGTTAATCCCGCCAATCTAAATATAAAAGCAACAGTATCTCGGCAAGATTTGTTAGAAAATCAAAGCAATTTTCGCTCGTCAACGGGATACACTGCGGCTGACACTCTCATTTGTCTCGAGACTGAGCAGCCGATTCGAAACCATTGTACTAAATGAGATGGCGAAACGCCGGTGTCGAGTATACCTTCTGTTATATTGATATTGTTAGTACATTGTCTTTAGTTAGCTAAGTTTTAGTAAATTTTTAAAAACCATGGCAGATTGGTAAACCTTCTGTTTTATATTGGTATTATGTTACAGTTGTAATAATGCAATAATGTTTATTTTGATGATAGAATATTAATAAGCTGGGTTTTAGGTGGAATTATAATCACAGGTAATAGTAGTTTAAAAATATTGTTCTTATACAGAATACGTTTTAGTACACTAGGTAACAGATTAAAGACGAGAAATGAAGTTTCAAAGGCTCGAAAAGTTGATTCATATTAAAACTGTGCGGTTTTAATAATTTATCCCATTTCGTATCGAATTCATCTGATAGCTGTCCGGTCCAGTAAACCAGCCTTTTTGACTTAAAAACAAATATAAGTGTGTGATGCAAGAGATTTTTACCGCTCGTTTGAAACTGACCAAATTATTAATATTTCCATATGGAAATGAAACCTTTCAATCGGGACATTCGCGTTTATATTACTCGTTTTAAAGTATTTCTTTATTGAGAACTGAAAGTATATTGCATAAAATGATGCGGTTTTTTTCGCCTTATGTGTTTTTTTTTTGACAGCCTCCGTAGTTCAGTGACTACGGCCGTTCTCTATATCCTATCTATCTATCTTTAACAAGAGGTTATAATGGATATCGTTACTATGTCGATACCACTGTATGCTTCAATAAACAAATATAGACATACAATATTATCTTGCCTAGATATGTATAAATATATGCACCTTATCTAAATATCTCTGTCATTCTTTATTGAAACAAAAAATGTATCGAAATGTCGAGAGAAATCTCTCGTTAAAGATAGATAGATTATAGAAAGCGGCCGTTAAACACTAACTGTGAAACGTGAGGCCGCGGGTTTGATCCCCCACCGAGACAAACATTTGTGTGAGCCACAGGTATTTGTATATGGTCTGGGTATTTGTTAGAGCGCAAACTCTTATAGTTCCTGACACCCACGACACAAAATCGATCATAGCGTGGGTAAAATGTGTATGTGACTGTTGGGTGTTTTTTTTTCTTCTATAGTATGTATATTGCTTATTAAAATAATTTCAAATAGTTAATTAAGTAGAATTCCTCAGGTATTAAGTTTGCCTGTATTCTTGTCAGTATATGAAGTGCGTGGTGGCCTATTGGTAAATCACTAGACGCGGCTGCCAACATGTTTACGATGGTCGCGGGTTCGAATCCTAGGGCACTGTCCGGAATATTCGGATTCTTGTGTGTATTGATAGTCGATCATTAAACACTATAAGAGTGAAGGAAAACATCGTGAGGAAACCTGCATATCATAGCGATTTGTAAGAATTTATATTATAGGTATGTTAAGTCCGCCAACCTGCACTGGGCCAGCTATATGGCCTAACTACTCTCAATCGTACTCTCGATTGTAGAGGAGGCCTGTGTCTTGCAGGGGGACCTCAATTGGCTGATAATGAATGAGATATGGGTATATCCAAGACTATATTTTTGGCTATATATTTAAATTCGCCCCACCTATATTATTGGCTCCATCTGCAAAAAAGAAACGGTATACTTAGTTTCCATTATCATGAAAATATAAAAACATAAGAGTATAAAGTACTTTGTTTGAGTAACCAACCTGGGTTTTGTTTTCGCAAAATATATGAAGTTAAAAATAAATAAAAGAGAACTGAAGTTTATAAATTTCACTTTATTAGATATCGGTGTAACCAGAATCCTTATTCAAGTGGTAAGACCGGGCGTGAATTCCACGAACAGTGTCCCGTTGCAATATGAAATTTCTGATCCGTATTATAATTTCCTAGAAATTTTCAGTTCATTCTACCGTAGTTTGATCCCCTAATGGTTGGGCAACTATACACAATATTATCTCCCGATATTCAAACAGCTTTCCAGCTTGTTTTGATTAAGAATTAATTTTTGTGTAATTTATTCTGTTTAATAACAATATTTTTCTTACACTGTTATTGAAATTTAGTTTATACATTTGAGAGATATTTTGTTAAGAAGAGAATTCGTTCTCTAGCGGATCTACACAACTATACAATCCTGTTTACCTGTATCACCCCATATACGTCCCACTGCAAGGCACGAGCCTCTTCTGTAATCGAGAGTACAATTCAGAGGTTAGGTCGCATAATCCACCACGTTGGCTTAGTGCAGATTGACGGACTTTACATATCATATATATTTTTACAAATTGCTATGATCTGGAGGTTTCCACATGGTGTTCCTTCACCGTTATAGTGCGTGGTGATTGATTGTTAATATACAGATTTGAACCCGGGAATACAGTTGTCTTGTCTGGTCCGTTAGCATCGTTCATATATCGGTAAACCATTCACGCAAGATATTTCTGTTTTCACATTAACTAATTTTCAATTACCATGTACGATTGTCACAATGTTTTAGCTCTCACATAACCTAATTTAAAGATCAAAATGCGCCACCAAAGCTTTCAGATTCAAACAAATCTGAACTCAAAGAAAATGTGTAAAAAGGTATCCTTATATCCCTACCGCCTCCACAAATTGCATGTCACTGACAGGTCATCTAGTTTTAGCTCCTCGCAGCGTGTCTGTTTTTTGTGATTACTAATGTGTGTCAGGGCCTTAGATGTCAGTCCCGTTTGAAACAAAACGCCTATTACAATGCTTTAACTTCTTTCTTTGTTCTCATTTTATAGTTATAATATTATATTGCTTGCAATTATCATAATCAGTATCGTTCTTTTGAACTTTTATTAACTTCAGTATTATTATTTTGATTGTATTCCTATGTTACATTAGAACAAGAAAGAAGAACAGGGAAGAGAAAAAAGTGTTTTTTTTGGGCATGATATAGTTTTAGTATTTTTGCTTTTGTATTTTAATTTGTATTTTAATTTTAATAGACAATGCGATGGTACCCACCCAGACGGCTTCTCACATATGAGAGACCTACCAGTGAGAGAGTAAGAGATGAGATATTATATGTGGATGCTTGTAATTTAAGCAATTTAAGTTTTTATCATGTAGACATTTTTTATATATTTTTCTGTAAGTTTTATTAAAATAAAAAAATAAATAATACATTATTGTTGTAATAAAATCAGTGTTATAATTAACTAACTATCACATTCTGTTCTTGTTTATTCTCCTCATGTCCTTCTTCGTCCCTCTCTCTCGTTTCAGCTCCAAGAAGTACATTGCCGAAAATAGAGTTTAAAAATTTTATATTATAAGATTTTATTTTCATAACACACTAGCGGCGCGCCCTGGCTCCTCCGAGGTGCTGATACGTCAGGGATGAACTATAATTGTGAAAGAATTTTTCAAATCAGTCCAGTACTTTCAGAACCTATTGAAAACAAATAATAAAAGAAAGAAAGAAGAAGAAAGAAAGGCACATTTCATAATCAAATCTTTCATCTTTATGATATTATAGACTGCCTCAGAGGCGGACTTGTACTACGGTACGAGTCCAAATTGCGTTCTCAGGTTCTAATGTCGGGTCTGGATAGGTGATATAGGTTTTTTTCTATTTGTCATAATAGTCCGGAATCAGGAATTTGTTCCCGATATGGCGATAGGGTAACCCCTTTCGCATCATGACACGGAAGACACCAGGCGAAACATGGTCGTACTCTTACCAACTCTGCTTACCCCTTCCGGGAAAACTGCTTGAGTTTACGTAACATGTATGTAATAAATGTTACGTTAGTTATTATTTTCTTATTTACTCCTTTAACCGACAAACAAATCATCCGCCAGCGGAGCCGTAATACAAATAGTAATTTCCACAGGCAATTTAGAAAATAGACAAATCACGACTTTTATACAGAGTTCGAGTCTACAATGCATAAATAATGTGCTCAAACCAACGCTTACCGCTGAATAAATTATTTGTTTTGCCTTTCAGTATCAAATCGCCTAAAACTACAATGACCCTTAATTATATTGTATCGATTTGCGTACATTATAATGGCATTACCGATGAAATATTGAGCAGTAGCCTTTATGTAAGTATGTAATCATTGCTTATCGCGAGGAAAAAAAAATGTTTTCATGTAATGTAGTGTAACTGCGTGGGTGCCTGTTGGTAGACACTATGTTTACGGTGATGGCGGGCTTAAATCCCAGGGCACACTTCTGAAAATTTCGGAGTCATGTGTGTATTGATGGTCAATCACCACGCACTATATGGGCGAAAGAAAACATCGTGAGAAAACCTGCATACCATACCATAGGGATTTTTGAGAATTTCTGTGTTATGTAAATTCCGCCAACCTGCATTAGGCCAGGGTAATGGATTGTATGGCCTTACCGTTCCTACTCCTCAACCTTATGGTTGAATATCAGGCTTAATGTCATCAGAGAAGATACTACAACAATCAATGATCTTGCAACTTACGACGTCAAAGACCTTAAAATTGACCGGCATAATTCTAGAATAAATGAACTTGAGGAAAAAAAATCAAGCTTACATTCAATGTGTTTTAATAAACAAGTTAAAAAAGCACCGCCATACATCAAACTGTCAACGCACAATCTACAACTCTGCGAAAACATCTTAATTGTATCAAGAAGGCGCGAGATGAGCTAATGTCTATCATTTTGCAATGTCAAGTTATACATAGGTAAGTAGGCTGTATGAGATAATGAAGGTCTACAAGCAACAACCCGTTTTGAGCTCTCACCACTCAAACAAACAAATGGGCCTGTCAACCGCAGGTGCGTTGCCATGGCGCTCTGCGTGTGTGCTCCGTCAGGAATTCTCGCGTATTTGGATAGGGCCGGGATACACTTCGACTTAAAGAAGTGCATGGCCTGTTGGTAAATGGAATAGACGCGGCTGCCAACATGTTCACGGTGGTCGCGGGTTCAAAGCCCAGGGCACAGCTCTGACTTTATATTGTTATTCAATCAGATCACCGGATGGTAAATGAAGACTGCCGTTCATGATCGCGATGCCTGAGAGCAAAATTAGGATTGAAATATACCAATACTCTAAACAGTAGGAACTGTTAGTACTACGGATTGAATATTTCAATATAATTTTGTTGATTCTGAAATAGAATTACCAAGAGCTGTCAATGCGTATTTTATTTTCACAAACTGAATCGGAACAAATTCAACTAATCAAAACAAAATATGCGAAAATAAAACGCTTTTATCAAACAATTACCAACATGGAAATAATATTGAAAATGTTTTGATTAGTTAGATGTAGCAAATAAAAATTGTTACTGGATAAACTTGTTATGATAAACGATTCATTGTTCCTGTTTTGTTGATATTATTGTTGGTTTGTTATAAATATTGGTATTTAGTATGCAAGGGTTTTAAATCTGGACGTTCAAGACTGGATTTTTTGGAACGCTGGAATCCTTTGCGAGACTTGTCTATTTCAAAGATCTGATTTAAATATGATATGGATTCTCGTAGAAGTGTTGACGCTAAGTTAGTTGATAGTATTTGAATATTAATTATAAAATATTTTTTTTATTGCAATCATGATGAGACAAACGCTCATAAGCAGTAGCAAAACCAAGCAACGCCTCTAATTACAAAGCAATGCTTGGGATTCCACTGAGCTCGTCATTCTGAGGCATAAGATTTTAAGTCTTAATATGTCCAGTAGTTACTCAGGCTATAATGTACTTCACTCTGAAATACAACAGTGCATTTACATTACTGTTTCGCGGGAGAAATAGGTATTGCGGTGGTATCCATCTAGGCTGCCTCTCACATATGAAAGAACTACCACGAGAAAAATATATTATATAATAATATATTTAGGAAAATTTTAAGAATATGAAGTACAACTCAAATCATATAAATGAAATATGGTAGAAAAATAATTAGAAATATACCTTCAAGCACCTCTTATTATCGGATTCACAGAGTACATTTTACATCGGATTACTGTAGCTAGCTAAAATAAAAAATAGTTTTTATTCCACAACGCTGTATAACTTTCGATCCTATAAATCTCCATATCTCAAAAAATATTGTAAAAAATTCCATCATCCAGCCATGGTTCAACGTATCAAAATCCCAACCGCAATACATGGCGTGTCCCAAGCCGGTTATTTAAAAATATGAAAAATTCATAAACGCGACACGATATGCTGGTAACAAAATTCACCTTGACATTATTACATTCTGTATCTGTACAAACGAGATTACCTTTTCAACGAGTTCAAAATTTCAATGTAAATGATTATTTCCTGAGCAACTCTTTTACCGAATGTAAGTCACGCAGCGTACCCCTCAAATTACAATATGTTAATTATACCAGATGTGACCGCTTATTTTTGGATTATTAAAAAGTTTTAATTATTGTTTAGTTCACGGTGAAATATTAAATATTGATTTATATTATTTATACACATAAATTACATTATCCATTTTAATTGTTGGGTAAGTTAATTTTCAAAACGATATCCTAAACCATATGAGTCATATTACATGCGACCTTTATCTTTTTTCTCATGTCTAATTGTATTTAAAAACACTTTCTTTTTATGTACAATTGCATAAGAAGTACAATGCCTCTGGTAGTCTAGTAAAGTCAGATCTGGATTACATCCACTGGCTATAAATAAATTATATCTGATGGACCAACAAATTTATGTCTGTATGAACGAAAACTGATATAGTAAAGTCCAGAGACCCTTCCCCAATTGATGGGCCGGCAAAATAATGTCTATGATCCATGGGTTGTGGATGGTAATGGTCGGAAGTGATTAGCAGTTCGCTCGCTTACCGAAACAATTATTGAAATCCTATTTTACTGGTAGGTCCTCATTCATATAAGAGAGGCTACCTAGGTAGGTACCATCACAATATTTATTTGTCCCACCATACAGCAAATCCAGTGTTGTGATCATGTTTCAAGACATTATAGCCAGAGCAATCACTGGACGTAATGAGACTTCACATCTCATATCTCAGGATGGCGAGCGCAGTGGAACGCTAATCAATGTAATGCATGGTGTTGTTTGGTTTGCTACTGTTCATGAGCGGTCGTATCGCTTACCATTAAGCGAGTGGCAAGCTCGTGTCACCATTTACTGCAATACAAAAATTAGGAACCCTTGCGGAATACAATGAAGGATTTTGTAGCTTTGTATAGAACTTGCAATCGACGATAACTATTCTATAATAATCAACCTAATATACTACAAATAAGTTTTGAAATAATGAAAAAGTTATTCTCATTTCCTCATTTCTTGCTTGGATCGTTGTGGAAGGTCAAGTATGGGTCAAGTCGAGCACGCAAACACGCACACCTCACATCCATAATAATTACCCAGAAATTAATTATGCGTAATTATAAAACTCGTTTATCGTGTTGTCTTCAAAAAGGCTACCGTTGAAAGGGCCTTTCATTATGTGGAAAGGGGAGCTTCTATTATTTATCTACCACCTTTGGAATCCGTTGGCTTGGTCGAAACCAAATATAAATAATACATAGGCTCAATCTAAACACAACATTTGTGTATATCAAATCGCTTACGGGTAGGAATATTATTTTTTTAATTTTATTTAAGCTGTATTTATTTATTTACATTTCATACAAATTATGATTATGTGCACTTAATGCCTGGGGCACTGTATCAGTCGAACTTAGGGTGATCCAGAGATGATATGAGTCTATACACATATAGTCCCACGACTGGGCAAAGGCCTTCTGCAACTCCTTCCCTCTGTCTCTTTTCGATGCATGAGAAATCCATGCCTCTTAAATAGTCCAAGTCATCGCGCCTTTTTATTTATAGTTTTAAAAATGGATCCGAATAATTCTACCAGCCAAATCGTGTTAGTAAGTGCTAGAAACTCCCGCTTCTATTTTTGGAATCTGCCCTCTTACCCTAGATAAAAGCCTGCAGCTGAGACAAGTCTAAGTGTGCCGCCACCCTCACTCATCTAAGTTAATTGACAGCATCTTGCTTCAGCTTTGGCTCAACGCCGGCTCAACGTAGGCGCTCGTCATTAATTACTTCAAATAGTAACGTTGCTTTTATTCCACTCGGCACGCGTTGCTAAAGACGTTGCTCGTATGAAAATTGGCGCGGAAATTAATTCTGTACATCTAACCCGAAATAAATTTCGTGTTTTTGTCGAGTTCATTTCAAAGCAGCATACAAAAGGAAGTTTTAAATGTTCATTAAAACTTGCCTGTGTGTTTATGTTTGGCTGGCTTTTTTCAAGGGCATTAACACCGAATACATACGAAGTTTTGGGGCTATTGTCCCACTTGTTTGATTTTAAATGGAATTTCGGCATTTTCAATACAATTTAAAGAGCTTTTATAGTTCTGACTTCTGATAACAGTTTCACTTATTTTAATTAATATTTGACCTCCCACACACTCCCGGTGCCTCGATAGCGTAGGTGTACTACGGTACGATTGCAACGTTGAGGTTCCAGGCTCAAATCCCAGATTAGACGATAAGCTCACACTCGATTCCATTCCTTGATTGCTATTTTTATCGTGCAAAGTGACTTTACTGTATCTATTTGCGAATACAATACCGTCAAAATAAAGAATCGATATGTATAGGCCTATATCAAGTAGTGAACTTCTTGTGGCTGAAGAGAGAGAGAGAGAGAGAAAGAGAGAGAATGGAATGGTGAGTGATATTTTTCGTCTATCGACACAATAATTCCGGTCTACTCAAAGCTCTGTTACGGACTGGATAGCAGAGTATATTCTGCAACCAGCTGTTGCAATATAAAAATGAGAAAATTGTTCATAGTTTGCAACTTCAATTTTAGTCTATCCAACATCTAATATTAAATGAAAGAATAACTAATTTATTCAGAAAAAAAAACAAACTACAACAATACATTAGTGGGAGGTAGTTAAAAACTACAGGTATTAAAACTACCCGGGCCGCAACTACAACCGTACAAAGTTGCTAAAAAACTTGAGATAACGAACTGAAAAAGTGACTGTAAAAACGCCAATTAGGCAGCTAGTGCAGTAAAATGAAATCTTAGCTCATTGCACAGGTGTGTTGTTTAATAAACTCGGAGAGGTCACAGATATCAAGGGTCGGGACAAAGGGCGCCAACCTTTTCGCCAGCTTCCCTTGTCTTAAGATAAAAAGAGAAAGTGGATTAAACGTCCTGATAGCCGTCAACCATAAAGAGATTTCGCTTTGAGATAATGTTGAGACTGAATACAGGCACTGTTTGGCTATCTTAGAAAAAAGGTTTCTGTGCTATATATTTTTATGCAGGTGGCCGTTAAGATAAATTTCGGTGTCGGAGAGGATGTTTTTTTTTCTTTTTTGTCAAATAGACTGTAAACAAAAACATTTCATTAAACAGAACAATGTAATTTGCGCTCGCTTTGTGGAGTTTGCAGTTATGTTGGAGCGTATTGTTAACTGATTTATTTGAATTTAGCTTTTGTTTGGAGTGTCGTTCAGATAGCGGTCATGGTACTGTTCTATTGTATCTTGTACTAGGAAAAGTTTATAAATAGAATTGCATTCAATTATTTCTGGTAATAGTTTGATGTTACGTACTTACTCAATTTTAAACTTGGAAAATTTAAACTAGAAAACAAATAAAATATAAAAGCTGTTGGTAATTATAGAAGTATTTGCATTGAATTACAATATTTATTACACAAAAATGGTTGAAAATGTAATCCAATTTGTGTCATTAAGCCAAACATAGATTTATTCACAGACATTCAAAATACATCCCAAATTCTTGTTCTCACCATTGAAACGGAATTGTCTGCGACAACTGACAGCAGCGAATTCAAATCAGAACAAAATATCCTGACGGTATTATTTAGGATGATAAAGACTTAGTAATAACTCACAAGAGACGAACCAATCAGCTGTACAGATACAAAACGGATTACTATTGACGTATCCACGGAGCGTAGCTTTATTTTCCAATCTGAAATTGTTAGTGAAAGCCATCAATATTTTCACTGAGTTGGCATTAAATTTCGCGTTCTCTCTTAGCGATCCCGACGCAATTATTTGTCTTTGAAATGCAGTTCGGAACTTGGTATGCATTTCTGCATTTTAGAGATTGTATAATGCTGAGACAATGAAATGAGTTCTTTTCAAATAAAAATCTGTTATTCAAGCCGTTCGTCTTTATTATTGATTACGAGGGAGCCTGGTTTGCTGAGTTTCCTTTTGTATTTCGAATGCAGTGTTAGCAAAATTCTCTATTTGGTTTTCTATATTCAATTTTGCAGTTCTAGATTAATGTGAGCATCAAAGCCTAAATTATATTTTTAAGAAACATCGTAGGTATTTTGCAGTTAAGATTGTGCATACGGCTTAACTGTGAAGTAACTGTGACAAAGCCTTACGTATCTTACAGTTTTCCCCGCGAATTTTAAATGTATGTAAACCAGGGACAATACTTGAATAATTTAAGAATAGCGTTCACAAAAATGTGATTCTTGTTTGTTTGTGACGTCAACATTTTTCTATCGTCATCTTTTACAGTTTAGTATATGCTGTGAGTATATGTCATTATATCTAAAATTTGACATACATACATACATAAACTCACGCCTTGTTCCCATAAGGGGTAGGCAGAGGTGCGAGGTTACCCACATTTCGCCTTGTATGTTCCGTCCCACAATGTGATAGGTGGCGAGCCTATCGCCATATCGGGCACAAATTCCTGACTCTGGGCTTATACTGAATAGAAAAATCCAATATCACTTTGCCCAACCCGGGATTCGAACCCGAGAGCTCAGCTTTATAACCGTACCGTAATACAACTACGCCACCGAGGCAGTCTAAAATTTAAATCTGTATTAATCCACTCGTAAATCACAGTCTTAACTCATATTTATATAAATAAGATTTATAGTATTCGTATACGCATAAGGGTGAAATGTTTCATACCCCACCCTCTTACCATAATACATAAATAAACACACGGTTACCGTCGGTTGGTAACCGCAGTTGTTCCAAGCCTCGAAGGTAGATATACTTTATACCTTCAGGAAACACGTTCCTTGCTTTATTACAGTTTCATGTCGCTAAATGATATTCGCTATATTTTATTATAGTTATATGGGAAACGTTTCACGTTCTAAGCGTGAGTAGAATTTTTTATGCTCTAAAATTGTGACAATAATAGGATATATTTATAGTTTATAGTCAGATACAAAATCGTGGAAGGATATTTATGTAGGATTTGAATGTTAAGAAGAAAGATGAGTAGAATGGAACGTTGACGTATGACTGATATGGAACGTGGTTTGTGTGAGAGAGATGACTAATGAAAGTATTTACGATGGAAAGAGTACGAGGATGAATGATATAGATGTTTAAGTATGCAAGGACGGAATAGAAGAGAACAGTCTGCAAGACGACGGAAGACGTGAAAGACGTAGAAGACGTGAAGTGAAGACGAATTTATTTAACAGTAAATATATTGAATATTACCAAGACGATCCTAGTTTGATTTGACCCGAGGCGGAACTATTCCCACATTTATAAAGACGATTTCCAAGGCGCTCATATTTAAGGGGCTATAATTACATAATTAGAGGTAAGTCTTTGCTTTACTATAATTTTATGAATCTACTTTCCTACTTCCTTGATCAAGACGTAATCTTTCGTATCACCTTATTTTTAGTTGAAATTCTATGGAGTATATTCTTGGTAAATTTGAAATCTCTTAATTAAGCTCGTTTGATTTATTTTTAACTGTTATTGCTACTTTCCTCAGTTTCTTTAAGTTGTCCTATCATAAACCACCTCATTAATGTTTGATTCAAAAGATAAAAAGTGGGGTTTATAAAAGCTATGGACATGATAAATGACTTTCATTTTAAGCAAGCGATTCGGAAAGTTTAAATCCGTTTATGAACTTTTTTAAAGTTCTCTACTCATTCCAATGGACTTACAGAGTAATGGTGTATGAAATGATGTCATACCTTATATTTTTTCTGGGTTTAGACTGTCCTTTTTCTTTGTTTTTCTTAACTCATTTTTCAAGCAAACATCGAACTACGATGCAAGTTATAGATTAAACAATACAAATCATAGTAATGATAATAATTTTTTAATTGCCACGATTGGCGAGATGAACATGTCTTTCGCTTGATTTTAAGCGTACGACCGCTCATGAAAAACCAAACAACACCTTAAATTATAAAGCAATGCTTTACATTCCACTGCGCTCGCCATCCTAAGACATAAGATGTTAAGCCTCAATATGTCCAGTAGCTAATTTGGCTACAATCTCCTTCAATCCGAAACACATTTAAATTGCTGTTTGGTGGGAGGAATAGACATTTGACGTAGTATTTACCTAGGCGGCCTCTCACATATGATAGACCTACCACCACTTTGATAAGTCATGACTTATGGTATTGACTTATCATCTGGTACACGATACTCTCGATTGTCGTACAAATTTAAGAAAGCCTCTTGTATCAGATTATCCACTGAGTTAAGAGCCATTAGTGTACTTAAATGGCGTATAAATTAATACAACATAATACTATGGGGTATGAGTTTAACCGAACTCACATAAATACTATAAACGGGAAGCTACGTGGGGCAACCGATCGATTGCCTGTGACCCTATTCACTTGGGAAAATTAATAGTTTTACGTACATAGTAGATAAATTAACTATGTAATTATAAGTAAATTAATACCTTGCTTTAAACGATAGCGCCAGAACATGGGTCTTAGTTGTTATGAAAATTTTAAGACGTCAGATTGTGAAATAAGAGTGAAGCGTATAGGTTTAAAAAAAAACAGAAATGAGTCCAAAAAACATTTAAATATTCCATTCATGTATATTTTTTGTGTGGGCGAACAATTTGGCAAGACAATGTGACAAGCACTCTCTTCAAGCTTCTGGAACATGTTTTGAATGAACTTCTTCTTAAACTGCATAATATAGCATTTTGTACTGCGATTGTACAAATATGTAGGAAATTCCTGAACGCACTATTGTCTGTACTGTATTATCTTTGGTCTATTAATGTTTTTTAAGAAAATAGCTATATTGTTTATACTCGTAAGTAGTCTGAAGGAAGACGTTACGATGTTTACGGTTATACACAGTGCGTTGGTGGCCTGTTGGTATAAACCAGCCGCTGCCTACATGTTAACGGTGGTCGCGGGTTGAAACCATCTAATTCTAAGGGCACACTTCTGACATTTGGAGTCATATGTATTGATAGTCAATCACCAGGCACAATAACGGTGACGGAAAACATCGTGGAAACCTGAAAGAATGTAGCGATTCAGAAGTATTACTATGGTATCTATAACTCAGCCAAATCGAACTAAGCTAGCTGATGTACCATATAGCCTACTCAGTCTTAATTCTACTCTTGATTGTAGAAAAGGTCCGTGCTCTGCAGTGGGACGTATATGGGCTGATAAACTTTATGCACTAAAGTAGGAGCAGCTATATAATGTTATGATTTTTAAAGTATAAGTCTGTCGATAGCCGTGTGACCTTTATTATAACGCCATATTGTAAAACGCACATACACATATTATGGCTATACAGTCAATTTGTAGAGGCACTTACTGGTTCTATGCTATTTTCTTAGTAAACAATATTATCATTTGTATAATAACTCGTCTAGACATGATTTGATTGTCTGTGTCTCTATAAATAATATATGAAATATGCCGCTAACTTCTTTAGACTTCGATAGTTTATATGCTTTTGTATTTTATTATAAGCTTATATGTTATCGGTCCTGAGTTTGATTCTGTATCAGCCCATATACGTCCCACTGCAGGGCACGGGCCTCCTTTACAATCGACTACCGATTGAGAGTGGTTAGGCCATATAGTCCACCACGCTGGCCTAGTGCGGGTTGGTAGTTTGATTACCAGCGAAAAATACTTTAATATTTCTCTCGAAATTCCAAAACCAACTTTGAAAACTGTTTCGCAATTTAAACAATTTTTTTTCGATCTAACACCCTAGTGGATACAAACAGATAAAACAAAGAAACATAATCAAAACGAAGCCGTAAAAATGCTAAACATATTTTATTATTCCTAAAAAACACATTACACGAAAATAGAACGCTTTAAATTTTCCTGTCATCCCAAATTTTTTTATTAAATTCCGAATTAAATTTGACGCATTTCAGTACTAACGAATTGACACTGGCCAAAAAGAAATCATGTTTACCTCTAATTAATTTGCAGCTCTAAAAGAATTTCGGATCTTTGAGCATGTAAGTGAGTGGCAATCTCGCGGCAGTCATTGGCTGTTGTTTCCTTTAGTTCATTAAGTATTTCCATCACAGCACTCCCACGGAGTTCCCGTTAAGTGTGCCCTCGAGGGCCTCAGTTGGGAACGTCGCTTTTTCTTGAATTTTTAACATCGACTTAGCGATGTGGCGCGAGCTGTGAGCGGGGGCGGAGAAAGATCAATTTACTTTTTAAATATGCCTTGGGCTTTAATTGGTTTTTAGACTGTCAGTTTTGAGTTAAACATGAATGTTCAGATGATGATTTTGCCTATTTCATATGTGTTATTACTCATAGAGACAGCTGTTGAATTGAGAACTGAAGTGCAGTAATTCGTCTGCATGAGTAGGTATACAAAAGTATCTAAAATGACCTTTATATTAGAAACATAATACATGTGACTAAAATATCTGCCAAAGTCGAAGTCTGTAAAAGTCGACACAGTCGAAACAAATACTTGTGTGTTGGTAAAATATTGTTTCGTTATGGGCATCCATATTATATTATCTATAGTTTTAATACGTAAAACAGGACAGTAATTATTTTAATGACACTAAGCTATAAAGGACATGAAGTAAGACGAAACGTATAACATACTCTAAAAACGGAATTAAATAATCCAAAATCCTAAATTAGTCAGAAAATAATATTGGTGTCAGGGTATTTGTTTCGGGTTTAGGTGTTGTTTAAAGCGAAAAGTATCTCATAGTTCCTGATACCCACGACACAAGCCTCGACCTTAGTATGGAGTCAGGAGTATATAAGTGACACTTGGGTATATTTATTAATTTGATTAAAAATACATAAAACGCTGCGCCTGCACCTTGCTCCACGCGTCAACTTGCTATAGCTACGTTTATAAGTACACTTGGTAAGTAAGGTAATGGGATGGTCGGAGGTGTGTTATGATTTCTCAGTTGATAATGTGCTGGGAGATGAAGTATCGCTGTTATTACCCCACTGGCTTGTTCAACTCGCGTTGTAATTTAAATAGACTATTGGGTTGTCTCTTGAATTTAATTGAGTTGATTTTATTGGTTTTGTGTCGAGTTGGTTTACGTCTGAGTAACAAATAATTATATATTATATAATTTGTGGCAGGTCTCTCATATGTGAGAGGCGGCCTGGGTAGGTACCACCGCAATGTCTATTTCTCCCGCCATGCACCAGTGTAAATGCAATGTTGTGTTTCGAATTGAAGAACATTGTAGCCAGAGTATCTAATGGACATATTGAGACTTAACATCCTATGTCTAAGGATGGCCAGCGCAGTAGAAAGCCAACATTTATTTTGTAATTCAAGGTGCTGTTTGGTTTTGCTACTGTTCATGAGCAGTCGTATCATCGCAGAGTGGTCGTATCGCTTGCCTTCAGGTCAATGGCAATGTCTCGCCATTAATTGTGACAAAAAAAAAAAAAACATAAAAAAACTTACCTAATCCACAACTACCGAATTGAACATAGAAATTATTTTCGACAGAAAGTACAATAAGGGGAAATGAAAATTGAAATAATTTTCAAAAAATAAATATTGCCCAACATCGAGAACTACAAATTATATTAGTGCTGTTTATTTGTGACTTTTGTTCGTAGTAAATACACAAATATTGCACATGACTGCATTACTGGTGGTAATTCTCTCATATGTGAGAGGCGGCCTGGGTAGGTACCACCGCAATGTCTATTTCTCCCGAACAGCAGTGTAAATGCACTGTTTTGTTTCGGATTGAAGGACATTGTAGCCACTAGCCAGAGTAACTACTGGACATATGGAGACTCTACAGCTTATGTCTCAGGATGGCGAGCGCAGTGGAATGCAAACCATTGCTTTGTAATTCAAGGTGTTGTTTGGTTTTACTACTGTTCAAGAGCGGTTGGCTTACCATCATTCGAATAGCATACTCGTCTTCATTCATGGCAATAAAAAAAAAGATGTAAAAAGGCAATTTAATTTGTAAGCAAAATTAAATTCGCGACCTACATTTTAGTTCACAGGTCAAACCTAACTAAAACAGTCGTGCGGGTTTTAACCCTATTAACACGCGATTTTTTTTACACACAATAAGGTGACTATTATTCAACCGATGGGCAGTGAAGAACAATGCTAATGCCACCAGACATCTACATATATATGTATATAATTTTATAACCGATCGATGTCTAAAGGTGGAACATAAAAGAGAAAAAAGAATATAGGGGACTATATTAACGTAATAGAATCCAAATCAATAATTTTTAGTTTGTTTGTTTTGAGAAATAGAGGTTTAGGGTTAAAAGTCGATATATATACTATGAATTTTAAAGTATATACATATATTATACAACATTGTAAAGCACAGTTAAACACGCAGATGAAGTTGCCAGCAAAAGCTAGTAATAAATAAATAAACCCAATAGTCACCTACATAGTCGTGACCTAACACTGAGATCGAGTCTTGTGTCGTGGGTATCAGAAACAATGAGGGACTTCTCGATCTCACAAGCACCCGGACCTGAAACTAATTTTGGGGCTACCAAAAACATTTGCCATTTGGAAAATGCCTTCAAGCTCTTGCAGTGGAAAGGATTCGGCATCAACATCAACGGCGAGTATATCACTCACCTTCGGTTTGCCGACGATATTGTAGTCTTGGCTGAATCGCTGGAAGACCTTAGCACTATGCTCGAAGACCTCAATCGAGTCTCCCAACAGGTGGGTCTTAAAATGAACATGGACAAAACGAAGATCATGTCGAATGTCCATGTTGTGCCCACCCCCATCGGTGTTGGGGGCTCGACTCTTGAAGTTGTTGACGAATATGTCTATTTAGGACAAATGGTCCGGTTAGGCAGGTCCAACTTCGAGAGAGAGGTCAATCGTCGAATCCAACTCGGTTGGGCAGCGTTCGGGAAACTACGCGATGTCTTCTCGTCCAAAATACCTCAGTGCCTTAAATCGAAAGTCTTCGATATTTGTGTGTTGTTAGTGATGACTTACGGCACCGAGACGTGGCCTCTTACTATGGGCCTTATTAGGAAGCTCAAAGTTACTCAACGAGCTATGGAGAGGGCTATGCTCGGGGTTTCCCTACGAGATCGAATCAGAAATGAGGAGATCCGTAGGAGAACTAAAATAACCGACATAGCCTACCGGATTAGCAAGTTGAAGTGGCAATGGGCAGGGCACATAGCGCGGAGATCTGATGACCGATGGGGTCGGAAAGTGCTCGAATGGAGGCCACGTAGCGGAAAGCGCAGCGTAGGACGTCCACCCACAAGATGGTCCGACGACCTGGTAAAGGTCGCGGGACATCGCAGGATGCAGGCTGCCTCCAACAGGTCTCTGTGGAAATCATTGGGGGAGGCCTATCTTCAGCAGTGGACTTCCTTTGGCTGATGGATGGATGATGAAAAACATTTGTCGTGGTGCGGGGTAAGAACTCATGGCCTCTCGTTTTACAGGCGGCGTTTAACCAACTGCGCCACTTGGCCGGCAAAATTTTGCAGAGCTCATCGGTTTGCGTAATACTTCCAGCCAGCTCAAAACCAAACAAATGCAGATTAAACTGTAATCTTTTCTATATTAATATTATAAATAGGAAAGGTCTGGTTGTCTTATGCACCATTAGAATCCTACATTATACCTGATGAAAATATGTTATAGAATATTTTGAAGATCTGCAACCGGGCGGAGACGGGCCGGGCCGCTACTTAGTAAATAAAAATACAACTGATACGCGAAGCACTTGCATGGGTACTTATGACCGGTTTTCCTTCTTCAAGGACGGTGGTGGCTATCCTAATGGAAACGATTATACTCTCAACTGGTATTTTATATACTTGTCGAAAGGACATTGTTCAATTTTGGCCTAAGAACCGAAGTGAATATAAATTATACTATAATTTTCATTTATTTTTATATTGTTTGAAACATATTTTAGTATTCCACGGACACTTCAAATAAATAAATTCCAAATAAAAAGTTGGGTCACAATAGGGTATTTGACTATGATGAAAATATGAAACATATTGTTACTAGACTAACTGTAAATATTTTTTTAAACCAAATTAACTAATAAAGTATTAAAAACAATGTTGGATTGTCCTAAGAAATCATTTTCAAATTAAAATAATAGACCGCGGGTTCGATTCCCGCCTTATGGCATGTAGATAGCTAGGTAACTGTCTAAAATAAAAGTAGTGACAATCATTAAATAAAGAATTTTCTATCGAAATAATATCGATATTTTATGAATTGTGGTGAATGGAACTCTTCTATTTTGGATATGCGTTTTATCACAAATCCAAAGTGGATTCACTATATTTTAAGAAACGTAACGTTGAAAGCAAAAGCGTTTAGGTAGTTATTTTACATAAAAAATCTAAGCATTTATGAAAACTAGCCACATGCCCCGTCTTCGCACGGTGGCAATGTAAAACCTTGGTGTAAACCTTCCTCTTGACCTACTTTATCTATTAACAAAAATCGCACCCAAATCCGTTGCGTAGTTTTAAAGGCCTAAGCATTCATAGGGACAGACAGAAAATGTAACTTTGTAAAATGATAATTGTCAAAGAATTATATTAAACTTGACTAGGTACTATCTCTTTTCCTAGTATCTAGTAGAGTAGTCCTTTCCTAGTTCTAGAAGAGAACATATATAGCTGTATTGTTAATATTACTTTGATATTACTACTCTAATATTTCACGCAAGCTTGGTTATTTTTTATTTATAACCTCAAATATTAACTTTTTTCGTAATTATTTTAGTTTCCTGAAGTGTCCGTTCGTGAAAACTTATTTCATAGGATTCCATATAATTTTAAGAGTTTATATTAGTCACTTTCGATTCGAACGGTTCTTAGGCAGAACATGTATGGAGCCGGACAATGTCCTTTACGTTCTCCATCAAGCTACATGCATAATTTTGTTTTCAAAATGGGTAGCCAGAGGTGCTACCAGGTCATCCAAATTGCGTCTAGTGGGTTCTGTCTCATGACGTGATATTGGGCGAGCCTATCGCCATATTGGGCACACATTCCTGACTCCGGGTTGATAGTGAATAGTAAAATCCAAAATTTCGTTACAGGACCCGGGATTCGAACCTGAGACCTCATACAATGAAACCGTAGTATAACTACGCCAACAAGGCAGTATAACAACTTATATGCCATTCACTAATACCCAAAAACAGAACCGAGCCCAAGAAATTGGTACACGGAGAGCAATTTACGAAGACGAATCGTTGTTGTCAGAGTATCTTCGGAAAATATGGAGATTGATCGCTGGCTTTACCTATTGACCTGGATGCGATGTGTTAATAAAAGCCGCAATGAAAGCTTCACGCCTGGTTCGAGATTATGTAGGTGCAGCTGGTATTTCGCAATCAAAACTGTGCTGTATTGTTGTTTATAGACATATATACTGGGTATCTCAAGACCGCTACCGAAAAAGAAGCCGGGCAGTAGTTTTAGTGACTACAAACACAATACAACTAAACATTTCGCAAAGAAACGCGAATAATTTAAACTCTTTTATACATTAGCGTATTTATAAATAAAAGGGTATACACTATATATTTTAGGAAAAAAATGTATTTACCACCCAAATATGGCCAAAGGAAAAAAATAACAAAAAAAAAGTGTCGCTTTTTTTTGCAACTTTTTCTGGTACATGGTGTCTGAAGTCGCCTAAACTACCACCCAGCCTCGTTTTCGGTAGCAGTCTTGATGTACCCTGTATACTTTTATATATGATGATATGATCATCTATTTTATCCAAACATTATTTTCTATCGAATTATCATATGTGAGAGGTAGTCTGAATAGATACCACCGCAATGTCTATTTTTTCCGCCAAACAGCTGTGTATATGCACTTCTGTGTTCCGGTTTTAAGTAAATTTTAGCCAGGGTATCTAGACTGGACATATTGAGACTAAACATTGTATGTTTCAGGATACGCAGTGAAATGATAAGTATTGCTTTGTAATTAATGGTGTTTGGTTTGGCTACTGTCTATGAGCTGTCCTATCGCTTACCATCAAGCGAATGGCATGTTCGTTGTGTCATTCATTGCTGTAACAAAAAAAAAAAACATGGTCACTTTATTAAAACCACGCGGTCCTTGTGCCAGAAGTTTGTTAATTGAATGTTTAATAGTTACATTACCAAGGATTCCCCTATTTTTTTTTTAATGAAAAGATAAGTTTTCAAATATGGAAGCAACATCTTATTATCATTTTGGTATTTTGTTAGTCTTGTAGCCCGTGTTATTAATAGCATGCGTCTACCATGAATATTAATTTACGTCTACCCATATGTTCTGCATTTGAGCACGTGCCTCCTCCACGATTGACAAGGCTTACGCTATAGTCTACAACGCTGGCCTAGTGTGGTTCACTTGCTTTCGAAAATGTTGCCGGGATTTCTCAAGTATGCAGATTGCTTCACAATGCAAAACACTGAATCTGTGCGATTATTAGACTTATATGAATGTACTTTAAATATAAATATTAATATATAAATTATTGTAACGCCTGTACCATATAGGGATAGGCAGAGACTATGGATTGGCACTTTGCACATTACCAAATTTTCATATATTTTTCTGAATTATCTTTTTCATGAAATATATTAAATTATTATCTTCAAATAGTCAAAGATGCCCTAAAATTGCCTTCCAAACATTTGTCTCAGCAACAATCTGTTGTTACGACTATACTCCATGAAGCATTAATAATTAATTTTGAGTATATAGAAAACAATAATGGGATATTGTCCCCACGCAATCAACACACATGAGTAATTCCTGACAAAATACTTTTGTGTGTGCCAACTGAAGTCAGCCTTGAGTGACTGAACATCACGAAATGACGGAAGGTGGATTATTAATATCGATTTTAAGCCACACGTAAAATGCATTAGTTGAAATAACATTAACTCCGCATATTATTTTATTGTTATTATTTTAATATTAAGAGTATTTTCTACTTATATGTCTTGTAAATAAAATTGAGATTAATTATTTTTTTAAATTTTAACTTTTGTAACCCTTGTTACCATCCCTTGTTATTGTATCTGAATGAAACAAAATAATATAAATAAAATAAAATAATTTAGATAGTATCCTGTTTGTAAATTATTTAAGCCAAAGCCAAACAATTATGATATAATACATGATTGTTAATTTGTTGTTATGAATTAAAACCGAGTGGTTGTTTTCAATTTCTTTTGGCTGGGAAAAATACAATGGCTATATAATATTTAAAAAACAAATGCACGATCTGCACTGTAATATTACTCGAGCAGTCACTGCGAGAAGTTATCATAGAAGATGTCCCCGGAACATCCATTACATTGAAAAAATAACGGACCAAATTAATGAGCGAAAACAAGAGAAAAAATTGGAAAACGAAATTTTCAATTCCACTTTTCTTTGTTTCAGCGCAGCGGGGGTTCTGGGGGTAAATAAAGGAAATGTAAATCCAAAGATGTTCAGAAGTGTACGAACGAAGGTTATTTCGTGACCGTGTTCTTGGAAAATGTAAAATGGCGTGCGAGTCCGTCGGGCCAGCACGCCTTGTGTCCCTGTGGGCGCTTCTTCTCGCCTGCTTCGATATGACAGGTATGTTTTTATTACACGTACAAATGTAATTTAAGTGGTATTATATTGTAGTATTTCGTAGTATTGTAGCAGCGGCGGTATTCCCGGACAAATACGACCTAGCCACCTTCAAATGTGTATTCTCGCCTTAAAGGCCAGTAATAAATCTTTAACGCCTATGGTCAAGTGAATCGTATGCTTGTTTGCCCTCTTTAATATAAGAAATGTGGTGATAACGAGTTGTGAATAATTTATACAACTAAAACGAAATGTTTTTCATTATGAGATACTTTACTAGTTATTTCATTCATTTAAAAGAAGATAAATAAGATTGAAATATAATCCCATAAAACTCAGGTAAAGTTCGCGACAGAATTTGAAAGCTCGATGGTATGATTTTTAGTAGCGTCTAACATTATTAAAAAATTATAAATAAAATGGCTTGAAACTCGATTGAGCGAGCACGCCTGATGTCCCTGTGGGCGCTTCTACTAAACTTCTTCCATAGGAATATTTTACGGAATGTCCCTGTAATCTATGTGAGTGTTAAATAAATTTGTTTTAGTGATAACAATTGATGTTTCTGTTTAAAAATATGCGGGGCCTTTACAGCTTATTATAATAACCAACTTTCAATGAATATTATTTGCCAACAAGAAGTTAATGTATCAAAATAATCACGTAACTAAACTACGCCTTAACTCCGAAAACGAAAAAAATATGAGTCTCTTTATCATTAATAGAAAATAAAATTACCAACAGATTAACAACAGTGGAATGATCGGCAAACTGTTTATATTATTTATAACTAATACGTTTTTAGTTTTCAGTCACCATAGCTCTTTACTAAACGCAATAATTAGTACAATGTGCTTATTATCAATCTCATACCTACAGGGTATATCAAGAATGCTACCGCAGTCTAGTATTAGTTACAGACGCAATGAAAAAAAAAGAAATGTATTTTTAATATCATCGTGTTTGGGTGGTAAATAGTTTTTTCTGAAATAATTATTTATTTAAACCCTTGCATACCATAGCGTTTTTAAATAAAAGGCTATATATCAGTATTTCAGGAAAAATTATTTATTTCCCACCCAAATACGACGAGAGGAAAAGAATAATTTAAAAAGTTTTAATTGCATTGTATCTGAAGTCACTAACACTATCACTTGGTTTCGTTTTCAGTAGCAGTCTAGATATACCTTGTATATTGATGAATATGAAAGTATAAAGTAAAATATGAACAATTTAAAATTGATTTGCTACTATTTTAAAGTTATTAAATCGTTGTTCTACAAAGCAATATTTCAAGGAGAGAAAAATCAAGAGTAATAAACACGTACAGTTGCTCGAGTTTCACGCACCCTATACATCAAATGGGGTGCTCCATTCAACCGTCTTTCGTTTTAATACGCTTATAAAAAGACGCTTCGTATAATGTATTAATGCGAACATAATATAATACACATACAAAACGCATAACATTAGAGAACGTATTTTATTACTGTACGTATTCTGTATCTTTTTGTAACTAATGTAATTGCGAAAGTGAGTTTGTTTATTCTGGTTTCACTCCTTAAATATTTAACCAATCATACATATTGGCATAGGTAAAGATAAGGATTTAATGTACCCTTCTCTAGTAGAATCGGTTTTCCAGAGATATAAATTATCACAAGTCGCAGGAATAGTTCTTCAACCCCACATTAAGATCTCGTGTTTAGGGTATCAGAAAAAATACCAGCGGATCACACAAAATTTGTCCCGATGCGGGGATCGAACCCGCGTCCTCACGTTTCACAGCAGGCGTGTAACCAACTCCGCCACGGAGGCTGTCAACAAAAACATAATATATTTTCCTTTTTTTACATTTACTCTTCCTGTGTCTGAGAATCTCAAGTACTTGGCAAAAAGAAAACAAGCGAGGCCGCAGGCAGAAGCTTAACAAGCATAAATCTTCTTAAAAAAGTGTACATACAAACATACAAGTAGCAAAATGATAAGACATACGCAAGTCGCAACATGCGTGGAGCGTTCTCCATTAGTACACGCAATTTGTACCGTCTATTTCCATTTATAATAGGATGTTTGAAAACTATGACTAATAAACAAACCGTTAGTCGTGATTCAAATCCCAGGACACTTTGAACTTTTTGTAGTCATGTATGTATTGTTTTCATGTTAAATTGTTAGTGTGAGGTGGCCTGTTGGTAAACGGACTAGACGCGACTGCCAACATGTTCACGGTGGGCGCGGGTTCGAATCCCAGGGCACACCTCTGACTTTTCGGAGTCATGTGTGTATTGATAGTCAATCACCACGCACTAAAAACGGTGAAGGAAAACATCGTGAGGAAACCTGCATACCATAGCGATTTATAAAAAATTCTATGGTATGTAAGTCCGCCAACCCGCACTAGGCCAGCGTGGTGGACTATATGGCCTAACCACTCTCAATCGTACTGTCAATTGTAGGGGCGGCCCGTGCCCTGCAGTGGGACGTATATAGGCTGATACAGTAAATTGTAATCGTGAGCATGGTTCATCAAACGATTTCCTGATGGTTGGAGTTTCAATGCCCAGATTATAAGATATAACATATAACACTCAACAATCACAAATACAGTTCTGGTTGCATATTAAGTTAGAGTGTTGTGTCGTGGGCATTGTCTACGAGATACTTTTCAGCCTCACAAACATCCAGACCCGAAACACATAACTGAGGATCCCAAAAAAAAAGTTTCGATACCGGGTCCTCTCTTTTCACAATGTCTAACCAAAATCGCCCTAGAAAGTCTTATAAGTTGATACATCTGTATCAGACCATAAAAATCGCACTTCAGGGCAGGGGCCTCCTCTACAGTTGAGAGTGGTTAAGCTTTATAGTCCACCACGCTGTCCTAGTACGGATTGGCGGACTTTACATACCATAGCAATTCTTACAAATTCGCTACAGTATGTTAGGTACGCTGTATGTTTGTTAAAAAAGACGCATGTAATATATAACGGGTACGAGGTAATATGGCCACAAAGCAGGCATCAGTAGGCATAAACATACGTATTTTATTAGAGTACTTTCCTCAGTCTAATAAGCCAATTTCGCACCGGAGGAAAATGTAGATTCTATCTGGAGTGAATTTTGGTACAGAATAGGAGATGCGGCGTTAAATTTTAATAATTACTGCGAATTTTAACTACGAATCAGGTAGAGTGTCTGTATAGTCAAAGCATGTTTAAAATATTAGTTTTACTTTGAAAGTTAATTCTTGTGGCTCTTCGTTAACGAACTGTATATGTGATGAGGATATATTGTTCAAGTGAAATAAATAGTTGAAAAAAATCCTTTAGTTCATTAAAATTGTTTGTGATGGATGTATAACAACATTCTATATCTACTTACTATGCAAGTCATTGAATGTTTTCGTATGGTAAGTTAAAGATAGTTGCAAAGATTGTGTATTTTTATACGAAAAAAATGTGACTGAACTTCGATACCCTCACATTCCTGGTCAACAGGGACATAAAGGGGTGTGTCCACGAAATGTTTTAAGCGAAAATGCCATTTTTCTCCAACAACAAATAGCGATAAAGGTTCGTGCATGGGCGTACGTTTTTCAATGCTCATTCTTCATCAATATTTCATATTTCGCGCTGCGCTTGATAATTACCCCAAGCCACAAAGGGCGGGGTGGGATGGGGTAATCCCTTTAAACAATAAATCTTTACTCATGTGTTGGAGGCATACCACCGCTCATTATGGAGAATTGTTTATTATTATGGCGTTCGATATTGAACGGAACATGTAATTTAGGGGCATAATATTGTACCGCTGATTATGTTGCGAAGCTGCTGGTGATCCATTATGTAGTTTATAGTCTTTCGCTTCGTGGCGAAGTAACTTAAATATTTTGCAAAACGAATTATCGCTGTTTCTTGTTGAGTATTTTATTATTCCTAGGTAGAGTAAATTGGTTTATGTCTGTTGTTGCGATCACAATAGGATTTGCCCTGAATCACGTACTAAAATAGAGGTTTGGAAATAAAAGGAACATTTATTTGCTTATTTACTTTAACATTCTGTACATTTTATGCCTAATGGCGTTTTCTAGCAGTCGACATTAAGGTAGTGCAGAGAGAAGGAGGCAGGCGTATAATAATAAAGGGCGAAAAAAAAAACAGGAAATCATACAGATGATAAGGCGAAATATATATGCTTACATATTTATACGAGTACTAAGATATGCTACATACATATTATTGTTTAAATAAACACAAAATTGGAATATATACATAAACAATTACATATATAAACAAAATATTCTTATGAGGAAATGCTGCTACTTCGACGAGGAGAAAATCTTTGTTTTTTGTTTTATTTTAACCACATGAATATGTGTGATAATACCACGTTGAATAATTATATGACAATAGGGTTAAATCTTAAACGTATTTACTTAATAATGTACATTGAAGTACGACCCCTCTAGGGTAAATCAAAATTCTAGACTGTCCTGTTATCCAGCATCCTAATCCTAAGAGACTAGATGGGACCAAACACTGACCTTAATCAACGCTTTTACCTTGAGAATTACTTGGGCGAATAAACAAGATATATGTATCATAAACTCACTCGTTTATTTCCCACAAGGGGTAGGCAGAGGTGCCAGGGCACCCACATTTCACCTTGTTTGTTCCGTCCTACGATGTCATAGCGGGCGAGCCTATCGCCATGTCGGACACAAATTCCTGACTCCGTGCTGATAATGAACAGGAACATGTAATGTCACATTGCTTGACCTGAGATTGGAACCCGAGACCTCAGCTTTGTAACCGTACTGTAGTACAACTACGGCAACGAGGAAGTTATCAAGTATCAAGTTCGGTATTTCTGTAGCTATGTAACTGTATGCTGTATGATCCCACATACTTCCCACTGCAGCGCACGAGCCTCATCTACAATCGAAAGTACTATTGAGAGAGGTTAGGCTATGCGGCCCACCACGCAGGTCTAATGCGAGTCTGTAATAGTCCATAATCGGTTCCCTCAAAGAAGCCTACAACCGGGCCACCAAGGCCTGCGGGAAAGCTTACGTTAGAGCGGATGCCCAGCGCGTAATCAGGATTGGGCGTGCGTTAGCCAAGCACCCGACTAACAGTCGTGCTTATTGGAGTTTGGCCAGGGCCGTTCAGTCTAACTTCTGCCGTCTAGCATTGTCTCCGCTGAGGTACCCGGAAGTTTCGCTGGCTCACAAGCCGCAAGAGAAAGCTGCTTTACTGGCAAATCTCTTTGCGGCTAATTCCCGCCTCGAAGACCGTAGTTCTCAGACGCTGCCTACACTGCCTGATTGCGGTTTCTCAATGGCGGATATTCGCATCAGGCAGTGTGATGTACGGCGTGAGTTGCGGTCTCTCGATGTGCGGAAAGCCAGTGGTCCGGATGGCATACCAGCGGTGGTAATAAGGGCTTGTGTAAGTGTGATCGGTTGGACCCTACCAATTACCGCCCTATCGCTATCACCTCAGTGATGTGTAAGGTCATGGAGCGGATCATAAACGCTCAATTGTTCCGCTACCTGAAGGATCATCACTCGTTGATCAGTGACAGACAATACGGATTACGTCAATATCGATCAACGGGTGATCTTCTAGCGTTTGTCCTGCATCGCTGGGGTGAGGCGATTGACCGGCGTGGCGAGGCTCTTTCTGTGAGCCTCGACATAGCCAAGGCGTTTGATAGGGTCTGGCAGCGTGGTCTTCTTTCCAAGCTTCCGGCAGACTGTACTGCCCGGCAACCTGTATTCGTGGATTCCGGCTTTCTGCATGGCGTAGAATACGTGTAGTCGTTGACGGACACGCTTCGGCGCTCATGTCGGTAAATGCCGGAGTTTCATAGGGCTCGGTGCTGTCGCCCACCTTATTTATTCTGCATATCAATGACATGTTGTCGCTTGGCAGCATTCATTGCTATGCACATGACAGCACGGTTCATGGGCAATATTGGTGTGGATATCTGCTGTGATCTCAATCCAAGGAATCACATCGAGGGCGTAATATCTGCCACATCACGCAGGGTTGGAGTCTTGAACAGGGTGCGTCGGTTCTTCACGCCCGGTCAGCTTCATCGTTTGTATAAAGCGCAGGTCCGGCCGGGTATGGAGTACTGTTCGCACCTTTGGGATGGATCCACCCAGTAACTGCTCAATACCTTGGATGGATTGCAGCGGCGGGCCATCCGCATTGTGAATGATGCAGACGTTACGAGCAACTTAGAGTCGCTACAACTCCGGAGGGATGTCGCTTGTCTAAGCGTGTTCTACCGCCTATATCACGGTGAATGCTCTGAGGAATTGTTCAACTTGATCCCCTCCTCTCCATTTCTAATCAGAACTACGCGTGCTGGCTTGCGAAGCCATAGCTTGTTGGTCCACACCATGCTGGCGCGAACCAAACGGTTCTCTAATTCTTTTTTGTGCCGCACCGTCAGGCTCTGGAATTGTTTGCCGTGTCACGTGTTCCCTCTTTCCTACAATCCTGGGTCCTTCCGCCGTAGTGTAAAGAGGCACCTTAGCAGGCCGGCATAATTGTTTCCTATACTATTGATACTCTGCCAGGGCGGCATTTGCGCTTACCATCAAGTGCAATGTCGCCACTATGCCCGGCCAGAGTAATATATACCGGGTATCTCAAGACTGCTACCGAAAACGAAGCCGGGTGGTAGTTTTAGTGGCTACAAACACAATGCAATTAAAAATTTCGCCTAGAAACGTGACAATTTTTTTTTATGATTTTTTAAATATCGTCATTTTTGGGTGGTAAATCCACAGTTTTTGCTAAAATAATAATTTAAACACTTTTATACCTTAGAGTATTTATAAATAAAAGGGTATATACTATTATTTTAGGAAAAATTGTATTTACCACCCAAATATGGCCATAGGAAAAAAATAACAAAAAAAATTGTCGCTTTTTTTTGCAACTTTTTCTGTTGCATTGTGTCTGAAGTCGCTTAAACTACTACCCGGCTTCGTTTTCGGTAGCAGTCTTGATATACCCTGTATACAAAAAAAAAAGCGACAATTTTTTTTTGAAATTTTTTTCCAATGTCCATATTTGGGTGGTAAATACATTTTTTCCTGAAATTATAGTGTATACTCTTTTATTTATAAATACTGTAAGGTATAAAAGAGTTTAAATCATTATTGTAGCAAAAACTATGGATATACCACTCAAAAATGATGATATTTAAAAAATAATTAAAAACAATTGTCGCGTTTCTTTGCAAAATTTTTAGTTGTATTGTGTTTGTAGTCACTAAAACTACCATCCGGATTCGTTTTCGGTAGCAGTCTTGATATACCCGGTATATATATATATATATATATATTGTTAGTCACTCAAGGAAAGGAGTCTTTTGCAATCGAGACTTTGATTGAGTGAGTTTATAGGCCAAATTGAATAAAATAAGTAAAAAAAAAACAGCTACGGCTAACAAGGATTAATCGTTCATGTGAATATGGATTTTTGGTATAACAACTTCGTATTAACTATACATAGGCTTAAATGGAAGAAATTAATTCCAAGAATTCAATTTCCTCTTAATTAAACAGTAATTAGAATTCTTCGAAATTTATTAAGCCTTGTTGCTACGTAATATTTTCATCTTAATGTTTGTAGAAATACCAGGAACCTAGTTATCTAATGAAGTTTATCTAAAGCAAAGAAAAGGACCATTGGACTAAAAATAATACCCGTTGTAGAGAAACTCATGGTCACTATGTCCCTAAATTTTGTGATTCTAATTATAAATATAAATAACAACCAACAGTCATATACATAGTCCTGACTCCACACTAAGATCGAGTCTTGTGTCGTGAGTATCAAGAACTACGAGAGACTTTTCGGTCTCACAAACACCCAGACCCGGAAGAAATATTTGTTGTATAATGTGTAGTTTGTTTGCTATTGTCCATGAGCGGTTGTATCGCTCATCATCAGGCGTATGATATGCTCGTTCACCTTACATGGCTTTTATAAAAAAACAACCAATTAATCTCAATTTATAATATATTCTCCATCTACACTAATATTATAAAGAGGAAAACTTTGTTTGTTTGTTTGTTTGGTTGTAATGAATAGGCTCAAAAACTACTGGACCGATTTTAAAAATTCTTTCACCATTCGAAAGCTACATTATCCACAAGTAACATAGACTATATTTTATTTTGGAAAAAAATAGGCTTCCGTAAGATATTTGGATTTTTCGGACACAAACTGAAAAAATCAACCAAAGAAGTTACTTATTTTGCGTACGCTGCCTAAATTACAAAAGATAGAACCATAAAATGGTATAATTAATTGTAGATCTTATAAATATCTACAAAAAAGTCCGCGACACACTATACCTATCTATGTCGAGTGAGGCACAACAACCACATTTTTATTTAAAAATCTTGAATTTTTTTTGGACTACATTTAAAACGCTTTTATTTTACTCATGCTATTAATCCTTATCAAAATAAATTATTTCATCAATAAGTACAGTTTATGTTGATAATATTTGGTCTTTGAATGATTAAAATTGGACGTTTGGTTTTGAAGTTGCGGTGAAATTAAAATATTACGATTTCTGCTGCACGGCCCGTTGCGAAGTGGGCGTCACCAAGGCCAGGGGTGCGCGTGCGCGTGCGGGAGAGGGGTGTTTAGATCTATGAGTAAGGTACCCGCGCGGCTCAGACGCGAGGTCGGCTCCATCCGCAGCGGTCGTGCGCGAAGTCTAATAATTTTCATGAGATTTTTTTTAGATTTTGTTCTCTAAACTACACCTACGCAAAAATTCTTCTCAGAGCTAAACAACAGTCCTTCTCAGAGCTATACAATAGTTCTTTTCAGGGCTAACCAACAGTTATTTTCAGGGCTAACTAACAGTTCTTTTCAGGGCTAACCAACAATTCTTTTCAGGGCTAAACAACAGTTCTTTTCAGAGCTAGAATATTACACGCTATTAACATTTTCTTAAACATTTGAAAATGCCTAAGAGAGCCAGGTCTCAACTTTCTAAACATAGTTCTCAAGCACGAGCAGCAAAAATACGTCGTATAGGAGAATCTTCACCTGAACGTTCACAACGCCTTGCTGAACAAAATCAGAGAAACTCTCAGGTACGCGTACGAGAGTCGAGTGTCGAACGTTCGCAACGACTTGCGCAACAAAATCAGAGAACCTCTGAGTTACGTGCACGAGAGTCGAGGCTGGAGCGTTCCCAACGTCTTGCCGAACAAAGCTTGAGAACCTCTGAGCTACGCGCTCAAGAGTCGAGGCTGGAGCGTTCCCAACGTCTTCATGAACAAAATGTAAGGACCTCTGACTTACGCGAACGAGAGTCAAGTGTCGAGCGTTCGCAACGTCTTGCCGAACAAAGCTTGAGAACCTCTGAGCTACGCGCTCAAGAGTCGAGGCTGGAGCGTTCCCAACGTCTTCATGAACAAAATGTAAGGACCTCTGACTTACGCGAACGAGAGTCGAGTGTCGAGCGTTCGCAACGTCTTGCCGAACAAAGCTTGAGAACCTCTGAGCTACGCGCTCAAGAGTCGAGGCTGGAGCGTTCCCAACGTCTTCATGGACAAAATATAAGGACCTCTCAGTTGCGCGAAAGAGAGTCGAGTGTCGAGCGTTGCAGCGACTTAGAGCTCAAGCAGAGAGACAGCAGTTGTCCACAAATAGAGTGCGCAATCGAATTTTAGCTAACAGGAACAGACTGGCTTTCAAATATGATCCGCAGCTTGATTATGCACAACAAGCGTCCGTCCAAATCGGAGTCATGAATAAGATCTGCTCTAACTGCTCTGCCAAGAAATGGGAGGACGAACCTAATGGTATGTGTTGTGCTTCAGGTAAAGTGTGTCTTCCTAACCTTCAGGAGCCGCCACAACCAATAAAAAATATTTTAACTAATAATCATCCATTATCTGGTCATTTTTAACAAACATACGTAAATACAATAGTATTTTTCAAATGACTTCTTTTGGCGCAAAAGAAAGAAATTTTATGCCCACTTTTAAAATTGAAGGACAGGTGTATCATCTCATTGGTAGCCTTTTACCATCATCAGGCCAAAACCCACAGTTCCTGCAAATATATTTTATTTCGGATGCAGACCAGTTATCATTGCGATCAAGCATCGCACCAACCTTAAAAATGGATTTAATTCGCGAATTACAGACCACTTTGAATAATCATAACGTGTATATACGAAGTTTTAAACAAAACTTAGAACTTAACTCATCACATAATTTAAAGCTAATTATTCATTCTGATCGCACTCCACAGACAGCACACAGAGGCAGATACAATGCTCCTACTGTAAACGAGGCAGCCGTTCTCTTGGTCGATGAAGACAAAGGTCCCAGGGATATAGTCTTACACGGTAGAGACGGACAGCTCAAAAGAGTTTCTGAGCTACATCGGTCCTATGATCCACTACAGTATCCTGTAATGTTTGTGACAGGTGAAGACGGTTATTATTTGACTATTCCTCAGCAGGGTTCTGCGCGTAATAAAACTGTTTCGTGTATGCAATTTTATGCATTTAGATTAATGTTTAGAACTAACTCTTTTAATCCGTTACATTATTACAGAGACTTATTTAGTCAATATTGTGTTGAGATGATGGCGAAAATGATATCGGAAAGTTTAAATTATATTTCGCGGAATCAACAAAGATTGAGGGCTGATGACTACATTCATCTCAGAGATTTTTTTTTTATTTTTATTATATTTATTTGGGAAAATAAACAATTGTACATTATAATTTAAACATAGTAGTAGATTGACATAGGAATATAGGCAAATATACAATTCACAACATTTTCCACGAATTAACAAATACACATTAAACAATGAAAAAGCACACTACAGTGTAATTAATTTGATTACGACTAAAATTATTTAAAAATAAATAAAAAATAAAGAGGTTTTAACAGTTTGACGTCATAAAAGATTTCCATAATATAGTAAAACGGTCAAAAACTAAATAAATGTATACAATTACATAAAAAAGAGAAAATAAACAAGAAACAAACATATGAAAATAAGGTAAGAAAAAAAAAATCGTTACAAAATACACCGACTCAGCGAAATTGACTTATTTGATGCTAGTATACTTGTAATTTGTCTCTTATAGGTACGAGCTGACAGAAAGAATATGTCGACATCTGTAAAGAGATTATTGTAGGTATCTACAAGTCGACGCAGGGGGGAGCGCGCACCAGCGTTGGTCCTGCAGGAAGCAGTTGCAAAGAGCGTGCGCGTCCTAACCTCACGCCGAAATACTGTTCGCGGTACCAGATAGCATAATTTATTACTAATTTCGATGCAATCTCCGTGGCAAATTTATACAAGAACATTGCTTCAAGTTGAGAACGCCTTGCTTCTAGTGTAGGCATCTTATACTCGGCAAGTAAATCAATATATGATAGGCGCCTGCGGTGGCATTTAAATGAGATGCCTTAAATCATGACGCAAATGTTGACCCATCAAATATCGGTCAACATGTCATATTGCCATCATCATTTACGGGTTCTCCGCGTTTCATGCACGAGAAAACGCAGGACGCGATGACGTACGTCCGAAATTATGGTAGACCTGACTTATTTGTCACTTTTACATGCAACCCCGAATGGCCTGAAATTAAAGCAGAGCTGCTACCAGGACAACGGTCTTTCGACCGTCATGACATAATTTCACGTGTGTTTCATTTAAAAATGAAGAAATTCATCATATTATTTGTATATAGATATTCGGTAAAGTAAAATGTTATATGCCAAGTGTAGAGTGGCAGAAAGCGCGGTTTACCTCATTGTCATTTGCTGTTCTGGCTAGAAACTAAAATACAACCAGATGAGATCGACAGTGTCATAGTTGCGGAGCTACCCGATCAACAAATTGATCCGGTACTACACGACATTATAACTAAAAATATGGTACATGGACCCTGCGGAGAACATAATTTAGCTGCACCATGCATGAAGAACGGTGTCTGCACAAAAAAATACCCTCGCCGTTTCATTAACGACACCCAGACCGGAGAGGATGGGTATCCAGTTTATCGTAGGCGCGATAAAGAAAATGGCGGTCGGAGCACTACGTTACAACTCAGGGGCAACGTGGTGACAATAGATAATAGGTGGATTGTTCCATACTCCCCGCTACTATGTAAGACTTTTAATGCTCATATAAACGTGGAGTATTGCCACTCTGTCCAAGCCATTAAATATATATGTAAATATATAAATAAAGGTTCAGATCAGGCAACTTTTAGCCTTAGAAACCCACACGATGAGGTCGAAAACTATTTAAATGGAAGGTACATAAGCACATCTGAAGCTGTCTGGCGCTTATTTGAATTTCCTATTCACGAGCGGCATCCTACTGTAGTGCATTTGGCCGTTCATCTAGAGAACGGTCAAAGGGTGTATTTTACACCAGGGACAGCTCATCAAATTGTCCAAAACCCACGCAATACCACATTACTGGCATTTTTTTCTCTCTGTAATGAAGATGAATTTGCGAAAACTCTTCTGTATCATGAAGTCCCGCAATACTATACATGGGCAAATAATAAATTCACTAGAAGGAGGCGTGGTGAAGATGTAGTTGGACATCCGGGGATAAAAAAAGATGCCGCTTTAGGTAGAGTCTACGGGATACATCCATCCCAATCAGAGTGTTTTTATCTTAGGATTCTACTGCACCACGTACGCGGTCCGACCTCATTTGCATACCTTAAAACTGTAAACGGTATTGTCAAAGAGACGTATCAAGCAGCATGCCGTGACCGAGGTTTACTTGAAAACGATGACCATTGGGGAAACACTTTAAGCGAAGCTTCGTTGTCACAGTATCCAAAAAAACTAAGGGAGTTGTTTGTAGTCATACTTTTATTTTGTCAACCATCGGAACCATTGAAGTTATGGGATACTTTCAAAGATCAGTTCTGTGAAGATATTAGACATCGGATCAGACAACAGAATCAGGATAACACTTTACCCTTCACTGAAGTCATTTATAATGAAGGATTAATTGAAATTGAAAACAAACTTCTAGAATTAAACGACAAAAATTTAATTACTAATAAAAAGTAATGGCGTAATATTTTTGGAAAAACAGCATAGTGGGGGTGGAATAAGAGATGGAATATTGCATGGATAATCAAAATCGCTAAAGTGTTTAATGCATACTATTTGGATATGGAGAAACGGGATATAATAGAGTGAGAAGTAGGGGAGAGAACTGGGATAGCTGACAGATTTGATAGGATGAAATGTAAATGCACGTATAAGACGGGATGGTTAATAAAGAGAAAGGACGGGACGTATCGGGAAATGACTGAACAGACGGGATGGGACGGAATTGAGCAGGACAGTAGGATAGCTAATTCATATTTTGGTATACAAGAGCATATACGAAAAATAACATGTATTTGGTATGGAGTAAAATAAAAAAATATCTGCATCCAGGTAGAGGTGGGTCGGGCTATTTTGCTATGCTAAATAATTGAATATAATATTAAGCATATAATAACTAAGCAATAGCGAAGCGTGGCCGGGTCAGCTATTATATCTTTTAATTGATTTCAATGAATGTCGTCGGAGTAGAAACAGTGTTATAATATCTCCGTAGCAAAATAATGATTTGTGAATCTGGAGAGATGGGATAGAATAGAATATAAGGTGGATAAAATGGGACAGAAGAATAGATACAGGATGGGATTGGAATTGGATATGCAGTTTAGACAACGGCTGACATATTGATTTTAAATAAAATATGGACTAGAATCTGTATGTGCACCCAGGCGAAGCCGGGCCGGGCCGCTAGTTTGTTTATATTTTACGAATTTGCCAGTCAGAGGTAATGCAAAGATTCTATTTAAAATTTATTTTGAAGTGGGGCGAGTCTAATTCCTTTTTTTATTGTCTTCAACTTGATAGTTTTCTGTTTCCATTTTTGTAGTTTAGTAGCATTATCTTTTTATAAATTTTTCAAACAAACAAATAATAATGTACAAAATACAGATTGTAAAACTATTTTAGTTATCGAATATTTTGTCTTTATCGCTTATACTGAATTCAATAATAGTTCGCAAGGGTCAAAACGTTCGATAACTAAAAGGGGTTTTAAAACGATCTATGAATATCGCCGTGGGTCGCAAATACCCATATATTATATGTAACAAGCCGTTCGGTTAATAAAGCGTGTGACCTTGCGGCCACTGGCTAGCGACCCCAGTTGAGAATGTTCAGCAATATCAGGGGTCAGTCGGGCCGGGGTCGCGCCCACTACTCGTGTAATTAAAATTATTTATTCACTGTGTATTAATAATGGGGGCTTAATGGATAAGTTTATTGGTGATGTAATCATTTTAGACTGGGCCTTTGGTGAGTATAAAGAACATATTTAATGACCTGTAAACGTATGGGACAGATTTTTTTGTATCAATTACTATTGTAAATACGAGTACATACTTAAATATAAAAACTCACGCTTTTTCCCAGAAGGAGTAGGCAGAGGTGATATTTTTTGTATCAATTACTATGGTATCCTCTTAATATATATAATTCACGTGTCACGTTGTTTGTACGCGATGGGCTCCTAAACCACTCAACTGATTATAATGAAATTTTGTAGATATGTGTTATTTGTTCCAACTTAAAAGGTGAGATAGTTTTTATCTCGATTAAATTGACGAAAGTATAAAATAAAGGAAAAAAAAACATTTTGCCATACAAAATGTTCATGGGTTTGTAACCTGAGATGTTTGTAACTGTCAAACATTTAATGTTCATACCGTCGATACGGTAAACTCTTCCCTCAAATTAAATAACGTATTTAAATAAAGATTTCGAATCGACAACATATATCCACAATATTCGATTAATGGCGTATTTTAGATTTTAAATATGTAAATTAATGACAGTAATGAAAAGTGGTTGACATTTAAATTGGCTGTCAAATATTTATGCATGCGTTCAGAAATTTATTTTGTGTAGCCTAAAGAGTATATTATGAAGCTACATAAATATAGGACAATAATTAAATAAATAATATTCACACGTAAGAAGTTATACTTCTTTTCAAGATAGAATATCACTTGAAAATGAAAAATCTTTAATAAAATAAAAACTGAACTGAACTGAATAAAATAACAGTTTTATATAATTATTATGGAGAATATTGCAGGGATTTCAAATTAGGCGTTGCCTGTGTCTTGAGAAACCAGTTAAGTATAATTGTTACTACATTAATTGAGTGTGTGAGTGTGAGTGTATTTCTATGAAAATTAATATTTCATCTCTTTATTACTAACAAAAAGTAATGGCGTAATATTTTTGGAAAACAGCATAGTGGGGGTGAAATAAGGTATGGAATATTGCATGGATAACCACAATCGCTAAAGTGTTTAGTGTCAAAATTTATAAGGCACACTATTTGGATATGGAGAAAAGGGATATAATAGAGTGGGAGGTAGGGGAGAGGACTGGGATAGCTGGCAGATTTGATAGGACGAAATGTAAATGCACGGTATAAGACGGGATGGGTAATGAAGAGAAAGGACGCGACGTATCGGGAAGTGACTGAACAGACGGGATGGGACGGAATTGAGCAGGGCAGTAGGATAGCTAATTCATGTTTTGGTATACAAGAACTTATACGAAAAATAAAATGTATTTGGTGTGGAGTAAAATAAAAAAATATCTGCATCCAGGCAAAGGTGGGTCGGGCTTTTTTGCTATGCTAAATAATTGAATATAAAATTAATCATATAATAACTAAGCTATGGTATCTTTTAATTGATTTTAATGAATCGTTGGAGTAGTAACAGTGTTATAATATCTCCGTAGCAAAATAATGATTTGAATCTGGAGAGATGGTATAGAATAGAATATAAGGTGGATAAAATGGGACATAAGAATAGGTACAGGATGGGATTGGAATTGGATAAGCAGTTTAGACAACGGCTGTCATATTGATTTTAAATAAAATATGGACTGGAATCTGTATTAGCACTCAGGCGAAGCCGGGCCGGGCCGCTAGTATATATGTATATCACAGAACAGATGAATATGGTTAGAAGGGAAATAAAAGCGTTTGACGCGTCGCAAGGTGGTGCATAAAAAGCGTCACTGCCGCGGAACGGATGATTTGTCAAATTAGTCGCTGTCGAAATGCCTTGGAGAGAGGTGCTCCGGCGAAATAGAGTAAAAATGCAGATTTGTGCTATTTTCATAGTCATTTTAAATTGTAGTAACGTTTGATAACGTTGATGACCTATCCTTATGTTCTAATTTCATACCTCTGCCAACTTGAGAACAACATATTTTTGTGTCTGAAAATACATTATGACATAGTAACTTATTCATTTATACGTTTCCAAGAGTGAGTAGATAAAGGCAATAGGTAGAGACAACTGGATTCCTACAAAATCGATTTGTTCTAAGTATTAATTTTCGTGAAACGGAAGACAATAAAAAAATCTGGATCATAAGTAATATACGAACCAAAAATAATTACGTGCAATGCTTATGGAAAAACTGTATCATGGCGATGAAGTAATTAAATATTCTATGAAAAATCAAAACCACTGAATCTATTGACGTAAAAATATCGTGATTTGATTATAATAATTGCTTATATGTATGTGCCTTTCCAATAATAAAAATGTTAATACCTCACACACAGCCACAAATCTTAAAAATCCTGTAGATTTGTAAAATGTACACAAATTAAAATTAATTTTCAATACTAGTCTCATCGATAAAATAAATTCCGGTCTTATAACAAAGACATATTTCCATAATTTTATCTATACTTTAAATTGACTATTTGCAGCATTATCTATCGCTGAATAGTTGAAGACAGTGCTTATATTTTATTTATATATATTTTCCTCTTTGTTTTTGATGTGGATACATATTTATTTTATTCATATGTATTTGTATCTATTTTTTATGCATGTTGTATGAATGTGTTTCTTTAGTTTTAAATAATTTTGATAACATATATTCTGTATTTAGGTATATTATATATATTGTCCTTTGACATCACGTACACCTCACAATACCCCACAGTTGTCTCTATTTTATCCACCCTATGGTTGGTTGTCTGGAAGAGATTGCCTCGAGCGATAAGACCACCATTGTACTCTTTTCTTGCTTGTTAAATTGTGTTTATGTTATTTCCTTTTATTTATTGGTGTACAATAAAGCTTTAAATAAATAAATAAATGAATATTGCAAGCTTTATGTATTGAATTTGTTGAAGTTTTGTGTTCCGAAAACGATGACGCTGGTTTTCATACAATTGGACGGCTATTGCCTTTGTAAACATATTCAACTGTTCTGTGATGTATACAGGGTATATCAAGACTGCTACCGAAAACGAAGCCGGGTGGTAGTTTTAGTGACTACAAACACAATGCAACTAAAAATTTCACAAAGAAACGCGACAATAATTTTTTATGATTTTTTAAATATCGTCATTTTTGGGTGGTAAATCCATAGTTTTGGCTAAAATAATAATTTAAACTCTTTTATACCTTAGATTATTTATAAATAAAAGGGTATACACTATTATTTTAAGAAAAAATGCATTTACCACCCAAATATGGTCATAAGAAAAAAAATAACAAAAAATATTGTCGCTTTTTTTTGCAACTTTTTCTATTGCATTGTGTCTGAAGTCGCTTAAACTACCACCCAGCTTCGTTTTCGGTAGCAGTCTTGATATACCCTGTATATTACAAACGCACGCTTTTTCCCAGAAGGCAGAGGTGATATGTGGATATATTTCGCCTTGTATGTCCTGTCCTGCGATTTGATAGGGGCGAGACCTGCGTGGTGCAGTTGGTTAGACGCCGCCTGTGAAACGAAAGGCTGCGGGTTCGATCCCCGCACCGAGAGAAATGTTTGTGAGGCCAACACAAACATTTCTCTCGGTAGTTTCTGACACCCACTACACAAGACTTAATTGATCTTAATGTGGGGTCAGGACTATGTATATGACTGTTTGGTGAATTTATTTAGAAATTCCTGACTCCAGGCTGATCATGAATAGAAAAATCCAATATCACTTTGTCCGACCCGAGATTGGAACTCGAGACTTCACCTTTGCCATCACACCGACGTACAACTACGCCACCGAGGCAGTAAATGTTATTTAACTAAGTATTAAGACTAGTGTTTAAGAGATTTGACGTCGTTACTATAAAAAAAAAACTTACTTTACTTATTTTGTAAAGTATTGAATGCTCACCGTATCTTCATAAGAAGCTTATACTAAAGTTAAGTGACATGTTTTTAAGGCCCAAATGTTATTAAGAAACTTTCGGGATTTGTTAATTTTACTTTCGTAGATTACTGAGAGGGATCCGAACTCGTCAAACAAACTTTTGACAGATTAATAAATTAGCGATGAGTCATGTCTGTTTATATTTGCCTCTGATTTGCCCCATGGTGCAATGGAATCTCGTAGGTCTGGTATGGGATGTAAATTATAACGTTCTCGTTTCGAATACTGTTTTGGGAAATAGTCTTTGATTAGTCGGTTCTTAAATATTATAACTGAGGATATAAATTGGAAGGTTCCGGATTCGAATCCCGTATTGGGAAATTGATTTTGATTTTTCCTGTTTATAAAAATGTATAAAAGGTTCTGTCATGGTATCATGGTGGCTTGCCTGGAAAAAAAAATACTCGTGATTTGTCAGTAGGCAAACCACGCTCTATATCAGTGAAGGAAAACATTTTTAAGAAACTTGCGATGAACTAAAGCGATTTGTGAGAAAATCTATATACAGGGTATATCAAGACTGCTACCGAAAACGAAGCCGGGTGTTAGTTTAAGCGACTTCAGACACAATGCAACAGAAAAAGTTGCAAAAAAAAAAGCGACAATTTTTATTTTGTTATTTTTTTCCTATTACCATATTTGGGTGGTAAATACATTTTTTCCTAAAATAATAGTGTATACCCTTTTATTTATAAATAATCTAAGGTATACAAGAGTTTAAATTATTATTTTAGCAAAAACTATGGATTTACCACCCAAAAATGACGATATTTAAAAAATCATAAAAAATAATTGTCGCGTTTCTTTGCGAAATTTTTAGTTGGTTTGTGTTTGTAGTCACTAAAACTACCAGCCGGCTTCGTTTTCGGTAGCAGTCTTGAGATACCCTGTATATTATGTAATGTCGGCAAACCCACACTAGGCCAGCGTGGTGGAATACATGGTCTAACGGTGTAACCCCTCTCCATCTTACTCTTTATTATAGCAAAGGCACGTGCCCTATATTGGGACGTTTATCAACAAATACAGATACTGAATATTGTAGTGTCTACCCACGATTTTAAATCTAAAAGCTTGAGCTTTAGTATATAAATTAGCATGGGTAATGATATCGTAGTCGAAACTATGAAAAATATTAAATTACCAGTAAGCAACCCTAATAAATTCACCTTAAACCGACACAAAAACGTACGGGTATGGATAAACCTTATGTTAAAACCCATCAATCAAAATATGAAGTTTAACGTAAAGTGTATCTTTAACATGTAAGCCGAGTCATCCCTTGTCAGATTTCTCTAGGGGTTCAGCATGGTTTCATTTGATCTAGGTTCGTTATGATAAATTTAATGAATGTAATTTTATTTACACGAGTTATAATGAAGTCTGTGTTTTGCAATAAGTAAAGAATAGTGTTCCTAAAATTGAAATAAGGTTGACTGTTCTGGTATTCTTTAGGGGTTAAGGAAAGCTGAATATTAAATAAATAAAAACACCCAACATTCACAATACATTGTCCTGACCCCACACTAAGATCGAGTCTTGTGTCGTGAGTATCAGAAACTACGAGAGACTTTTCGATCTTACAAACACCCAGACCCGAAACAAACCACCCGAGAATCACACAAATATTTATCTCGGTGTGGGGATTAAACACGCGTCTTCACATTTCACAGCCTGCGTCTATCCAACTGCGCCACGGAGGGTATCAAATGAAACAACGATTAATCAATGATGGAATGAGGAAAAGGGTATAAGGCAGCCGGAAATCATACTCACCGAAGAAATCGATAGCAAAGCTGTCACTTCATCTCGATCTCCAGTGAGACAGTGCTATCGCCTGTGACAAGCCTGCTCATTCAGCGAGTCATGACTGACAACAGCGTGGCTCTACCGCTTCAAACTTTATAGAATAACAATATACAACGAAAATTTAATTCTCTTCGTAATTCCTTCTAAAGGATATTACATAACAAACAACAGCCAAAGTAACACGATAATCGTAAGCAATAATAAATCAGAGCACAAAAGGACCCCGTTGCGAACCTTCATAGGTATTTAATTAATACGTATAAACTGGGCCGTAGATTATTAAATATTTTATTATTGAGAACATATTTTTGACGGGGAGATTAAATTTGATGATTATTAAATGAGACCGCTGGGCTTAATCGCGTGCGGCTTCAATATTACTGAGAAACATATAAATAATTTACAATTTCGCCTTTCAATAAATTTATAGTTTTAATTGCATTTAATTATCGGTGACGTTGTCATGCCGTTTTATTTAAATTTAATGAACGCGCTTTAAAAGGTAAATAAGGAAGGACAAAGCCTCGTAATTGGCGCCTGTTTAATTAATTAAATCTATCAGTTATTACGATTGGAATGCACAATATATGTGAAGTAGGGTAATAGGAAATCATAAGTTTGGATAAATTGTAGTTCCTTTAAATGTAAAGAACCTTTAATTAAACGGGTTTACATACATAAACTGACGCCTTTTCCCAGGGGTAGGCAGAGGTGCCTCTTCGTTCTCGTTCTATGATGTGATAGGTGGTGAGCCTATCGCCATATCGGTCAAAAGTTGTTTCTAGTATTAAAATCTAAAAATTTAGGCTAAACGCCACCGGTGAAACGAGAGACACCGGGTTCGATCCCCCACCGAAACAATTTTTTTTCGAATCTGGTTGTTTGTGAGATGGAAAAGTCTCTCGTAGTTTCGGACACCCAAGGCACAAAACGCGACCTTAGTGTGGCGTCAAATCTTTGTATGTTAATGTTAGGTGTATTAATTAATTTATGTTTTATTGTCACTTTTCCGCAACATGGGGGTAAACAAAGACGGAATTCTGCAAATTTCATGATGTTATTATGATTACATGTTTGTATTAAGAGAAATTGTAACTAAAGGCTCGTTATTTGTACACGCAACTGATATATTTATTTAAACATTGCTTTTAATTATTCATCATTTTCCTCTTTCTGTGGAGAGAAACCACATTTTTCTGAGTATAATGTTTTCTTAAAATCGAACAATATCAAATAACGCATGAAGCATTATTTGCTATTTTTCTCACAATATTTTATAAAGATTTTTATTTTATACACCAAGATTTTTTTAACTTTGTATTGCTTTATTATAAAATTGACGAGGTTATAAAGTTCTTTTAATAATATACACGCATATAGTTATGAAAAGTGTAGGCACTACTGATACCTTTTAATTTAGATGAATATAGAACGAACAACACCTTGAATCTTCTTGTAGTAGTATTTACGACTAACCCGTGCCTGACGTCATAACCCCCAAGGATTCTCAAACTTTACTCAAGCAATCTTAAAAATTACACCACAAATATGTACATAAAAGCCACTGTCGGAGGACGAGCAAGTTGCGAGCTAAAAGTTCACAAGTATAGGAAGTAAGCGTTTGCAGAAGTTCATGTAAGTATGTATAGCGGAGAAAACTTGCATACAAATAGTTGTTCAGCTTGCAATAGATACATCTTGTTTGTTTAGGTTACAACTTGTATGGTAACTTGTTATAGTAAAACCTCATTTACACGGGGAGTTTCTCGCCTCGATGAAGTTATCCCATGATACAGTGCCCAGTGATGCCGTCCCGGACAAACATTTTCATGCTGAGTCATGACTGACAACAGGGTGGCTCTATCGCTTATAAAGATCGCTTCAATCCTCATAAATGACATTTGACGTGAATATATTTTTTGACAAAAATAATTATATACAATCCTGAATTCCAAGTAAAAATTTGTTTACTTCGAAATTTACTCAAAACACAACACCTAAAATAAAGTAAGTCTTCACAAAATTGCCTTTTCATCCACCCGTAAAGAATACACGCCAACTCCTTTAAGCAATGGAGAAATGTGAAACAACAAAGGAACGCGCAGACACTACAGGCAATGCGTTCGAAAAGTTAAAAGTTTATAAAAGACCCGTTTATAAAAGTTCACATTCATTACATTTGAAGTCGAGTTGAAAAGCACCTACTTACAACACTTCTGTAAAAATGGGTTGATGCAATCACGTTAATGAAAACAAGCTATGTTGCCGTCTAGTAAATATTCAGTGAATTTCAGCCAACGCAATACACACGGGTGGATCGTTCAGAAAGCCGCATGCATCTAGCAGAGTGAAAGAGAAAAATATAAATAGTATTAAGGCGAAACTGCTGTGTATTTTTTTGGGTTCGTATGTGGTTTAACCTTTTTTAGTACCAGCACTAATTTGCTAATTAAAGCTATGTCGAATCCGGTTCTAATTAATAGTTTGGTATAGGTAACTCATTTTCATTAAACGGGTTGTGGATTCCGAGGCTAATTCTGTAATGTGAATGTATGCGGATTAAATTATTTAGCTACTAGGTTATGTTCCTGCTTTACTAATGCCAGACATAATTATTAGTTGCCTCTAGTAAAAGTCGTAAAGGTAAAAGTTTTTTTTTTATTTATTTTTTATTGCATTGAATGGCGAGACGAGCATGCCGTTCGCCTGATGGTAAGCGATGCGACCACTCATGAACAGTAGCAAAACCAAACAATACCTTGAATTACAAAGCAATGCTTGGCATTCCACTGCGTTCGCCATCCTGAGACATAAGATGTTAAGTCTCAATATGTCCAGTAATTACTCTGGCTACAATGTCCTTCCATCCGAAACACAATAGTGCATTTAAACTGCTGTTTGACGGGAGAAATAGACATTGCGGTGGTACCCACCCAGGCAGCCTCTCACATATGAGAGACCTACCACCAGTATAATAAGAACTACGCATTTTATTCATGTTTTTTTTACGATGGTACAATTCTAATTCTTTCACAATATTTATCCAGACTTATGTTATCCTTTCTGAAGGAGGTACTTATGAAACCTTTTTGGTAGGTGTCAACTGGGCCGTTCCAATGGTATTAACGAAATCTAAGTCAATCATGCTTACTTTATCGTCAGTTATAAATTGTATTGCTGTAACAATGAGAATAATACATCCGACGGTAAATTCAGTGTAAACCAAATAGAGTAGGTACCCACTGGTTTATTTTTATTGGTGAGAACGGTATGCCATTCGCCTGATGGTAGGCGTTACCAACGCTGATGGACTTGGTATTCCACTGCGCTCGCTAACCTGAGACATAAGGGGCCTCATTAATAAACTCGGATGAGCGAAGGAATTAACTTTAAGCATTGGGCTAGAGAATTCAATCTATTATTATGAATAGCTAGATAGTAATGACTATATTAATAAAAAACTATATTCTTCAGCCTAACGTGATAATCCTGTTATGGTAATCCACTGATTTTAAAAGTAAAAAGAACTGTCAAAATAAATTAGTCACTTTTAAAGTTTTGGGCTAAAATTTAATCCCTCGCTCATCCGAGTTTATTAATAAGGCCCTTGATGTCAAGTCTTAATATTTCCAGTAATTACTCTACTAGTTTTTTGGTTTGTTGTTTGAATTTAAAACTGTTCATAAGCGTCTCTCCTTATAATCAATAAAAATATATTACTAAAGACATCTGTATACAACTAGGGGATTAGAATTAGGAACATATTGCTACAGATAAACAAGTAAAGTTATATACGTTCCGAACACTCAACGTATTTTTTCCATTACCTCAACAACCAATAACAAGTCTGTTTCGCTCAAGACCGGTCCTCGAGCGGCCCCTATTGTGTCGGATCATCAATTCCATTCCATAACAATCGCAATATCCTTTAAGTTTACCCGTTATTGTTATCAGTTTTCAGTTGATAATTGACCGCGTCCAGTCTAGATTGCGGTTGGAGGCTATCATTATTATTAATTTATTTGTAGTATGTCTGCCGGTTCTCCTATTTTATACCGGTTTAAATCCTATTTTAAATCGTACCCTCTATTGGATATAATATCTCTCACACAAACACACAAACTAAAATTCTAATATTCATAGTTTTGAGTTCAACTACTTTAATACAGTCGTCCTATAACAGTTTTTCTCATATATCTACCATGTACATACGTCGAACAGCCACTTCTATTATGTACAGATATAGACGAAGATATAATTTATTTCCCATGCCACATTCGCTGTAATCGTTACTCCATTTGACAAATTACAAAAATGTATTAATTCATATTTAAAATACTGCAATAACCGCTCTTTTATAATTGAAAATATTTCCTATGTGGATTGTAATTTCGCCATTTTATTTAAACATTGAGGCACTTTTTGCGCCTATTCCAGGAACTTTGTGTCAGATAAAGCGACAGGATATTATCGGATCATATAATACAAATAATATTGCAGTTGTGTAATATGTGTATTAATTATGGTCAGTCAATCGAGCCTTTACAAACGACATGTTTAATTAAAAACAGTATTACTGAAATATTATATTTTTAAATAGATTAATTCTTTTAAAAATGAGAGGTGATATTTCAAAATGTAATTAAAGAAGTAGAAGGTATAGTAGTAGGACTAGTGGCCCATAAGGATTATTTCAAAGTTTTTTAATATATTCCAGCAACGGATCAATGCAGCAAACAGTCTTTTCCCATAAACATTACAGTTCTGAAAAGTCGTTCGAAGGAACCACATGATCGCTAATATACAAGGAAAAAAGAAAAGAAAGGTATATTTTCAGCAGTCTTGTAACTACCATTGCAATCGCCGCGCCGTATCAATGTTTAGCTTTGCTTGATCTCGTACGGTGCTAAGGTCCACATTCCAGCTGAGTCTTCTCTATTTCGCCCGATCATCCGCATCCTCAACACTAAGGTAATACCAATACCTTTGGCTCTTATACAATCTTTCTTGACATCAAGTTTTTTTATTGCTTAATGGCGAGACGGGCATGCCATTCGTATGATGGTAAGCGGTACGACCGCTCATGGACAGTAGTAATGCTTGGCATTGCACTGCGCTCGCTATTCTAAGTCATAAGATGCCCAGTAGTTGCTCTGGTTATTATGTCCTTCAAACCGGAACACAACAGTGCGTTTACACTACTGTTTGGCAAGAGAAATAGACTTTGCAGTGTAACCTATCCAGACAACCTCTAATTTATGAGAGTCCTACAACCATTATTTAAACCGCTTTCAGTGGTATATAGCGAACTATTAGATGAATGGCAAAATAGATGGGAGGTATCTTTGAAGGGACGACATCTATATCAATATTTTCCTTGCGTTCGTGACCGTTTGACAAAGACTTGGTTGGATGTCGATTATTGCGTATCACAGTTTCTCACGGGCCATGGTAACTTTAGGTCTAAACTTTACTCTTTTAAGCTTGTTGAATCGCCTGCATGCCCATGTTCAACACCTAATTGCGAGTATGAGCAGTCCGCGCATCATATACTTTGGGAGTGTAGTCTTTGGCAGAATGAGCGTAAAACTATGCTGCATAGTATGCAGATATCATCTGGAGTCGTATACTACATGGACCTTGTAGAGACTAGGAAGAACTTCCGTGCTTTCCGGCGTTTTTGCCATACTTATTATTGGAATCAAGTCTAAAAGCTCACATAATAGGTCCCATTTAAATGTAGTGATGATGTGATCCGTGGTGCTTTACAGCTGGCTTCTCCGGCTGTAAAAGTCTTTTTACGAGGTTATTTACCTGTTTAGTTCATTGTTTTGTCGCCCGCTTTGCACGGAGGGAAGTGGACAATAATTTATTTCCAACTCCTCCTATTAATTTCACTTTCTGATTAATTTCGTTGCGGGTTAAAGACAAGTTAGACATTCCCGGAGACTCGCCGAGCTTCAATGCTCGGTGTCATTACATTGCGTGCCACTGTTGATCCTGGCTCACAGGAGTTACAGTGGTGGGTGTGAGGGTGGGACAGTCTCCATTAGTCCTACAACCAGTAAAGTCTACCCCTCGTTCTGGACCCTGGAATGTAGATGTAAAGCTTTCGATTTACAACATTCAAAATTCCAGCAACGCGATCCAGCGCCATTAATACTCCCATTCAAGTAAATTCGTATAGAGTGTAGATTATCCAGAACCCTTCCGAGTCACATCGTACAAAGCGTATTGTGTCTGTAAAGTTTAAATGTATTCAGTTCGACATCGGTTGTCGAAGATCGGCCGTGTTCAAGGCTCTTCATTGAATTAACATGAACATTAATTGACTCAGCTTCTGACCCTGATTTAAATGCTAGTTCAGGTGGATGTAGACACGATATAATGGGCCCGATGTTATGCATATCTATTGAGCTATTAATGTATTGAGTGGGTTGATGGATTCTATTACTAGCTTTATGCGAAGTGATATGTTTTTATTGAATTTGTGTTAGTGTTTTAGTTCGTTTTCTTATCTGCGTATGATATATTGTCTTCCGCTCCGCTGGATTATTTTTTACACTTATTATAACGTTTTTGTTTGAGTGTCTCGTTGGCGCGGTTGTACTACGGTGTGATTGAAAAGCCGAGTTGTCGGGTTTGAATCTCGGGTCGAGCAAAGTGATATTCATTGTCAGCCCGGAGTCAAAAATTTGTGCTTGATGTGGCGAAATATATCATAGCGTGGGACGAAACACACGTTAAAAGTACCTAGTAGCACCTCTGTCTACCCATTCTGGGAGAAAGGCGTGGGTTTATATATCGTAAAAAAATTTATTAATTATAGTTATAGACAGATGACCTAGTCAAGGATTGATGAAATCATATTATAAAGCCTACTTCCATAACGACAATCTTGAGATCTTTGTGGAATTTATAATATGTTCTGAAAATATTTTCGAATAAAGAATCTATCATGGTATTTCCACGTATTCCTTTAAATATGTTTAACAGATACCGCTCTATATTCTTTAATATTTACCGTTGAATTTATAACATAATCCACCGCATAGTAGCTAAAATATCAACGGGCAAAAACCTGTGCAGGAATGGTATGCGCTGTTCCCGCGGGCATTTCAGCTTTTGTATGGTCTACTTAGACGATACAGAAAGCGTAATAGTAGCCTAGACCGAATAACGTTAACAAAATAGTTTTTAAATATATTATGTTATGTTTCAAAATTCTTTGTGTTATTCATCTTATGATCTATTAAGTAAGTCAATTATCAATGCTTCTTATTATTAGTAGTTGCAGATGTATTTTTACCTTTTCAATGATTTTGAATAAGTTTGGAGAAAGCTGATTCCACAATAATTATATAGATCCCAAATTATTAATCTACTCTTATCTCATCTCTTACTATTTTTTTTCAATAAATAACTGATCTGGCAAACGAACTAACGGGTCCCCTGATGGTAAGTAATCACTGCCACCCATGAATAGCCAAAAGCCTTGAAATATACGTGTTGATGGCCGATCAAATCGGGAAGAAAAAAGGACGGTAAGAGGAAAGGAGTTTTGGGCAATCTCACTTACCGAACACAACGTGACACCAAAGCTGTCACTTACCGTCTGTCTGTTGTGAGACCCTGAACGAGCTTGCCCCTTAAACAACTGCGTGTCTATACAGCTTACAAAATTGACTGACTCATTTAATACAATTTCATATTCTATTAAAGCACCAAATCGTATTAAGCCAGCATGGGAGACTATATGGGCCAACTACTCTCAATCAGTGGAACGTATATGGGCTGATATAGCGTCTGATCTAGAGATATACATTAACACTTAAAATATTAAAAAACACATATTAATTACATCCGTATATTCTCCTTGAAAGTCCAAGCGGTGTATTTGTTTGTTATCGCTGTATCACATAAAAAATCTCAATACGAAATAAATACCTGCATAATTTAATTTACATTAGACGCTCGTACATAGACCAAAAAACACATTTGCATGCATATTTGAAACTTGCAAGCGAGTTTGCTAGAAATGTCGTGCGCAAATTATATTCATTTTCTTTTTACAGTTTCCACGTGTACGGGGTAATTGCAAATGTTCTCACATGCAAAGTGAAGTTGCTTGCAAAAATAAAGCTAAGAGCGACTAAAATCCAAGCACTGGGTTTGTAAAATATGATCGCTGGTTTCTTTCAAGCTTTGTGCTGTTGAGCTTAGTTTATTTTTGATATGAATATGGAAGTCTGTTATATGGATTATTATTTATTATTCAAAGTGAGATGTATTGGAAAAAATGTGAAATGCAAAAATGTATCCATGAGTAAACGTCAAGCATCTTTCATAAATCAAAATAATTATGCCAAAACTGAATAGAATACGCATACTGAAATCGAAATACATAATAGTACCAACACTTGTGTAGATTTTATACCATAGTATCCAGTGGTTAGGGCACGATTATCTACTCCAAATTCAAAAGTAATTGTAGGCATTTAATAATGATTTCATATAACCAACTACTATGCTGTCATAAACAAATGCACCTAAATAATGTGAAATGTTACCACAGTATCCGCGAACAATCTCCGATCAGAATTGATTTCTACAACATTCAGTTATTCCGCAAATTCAGGATCTAACAGAATTGAACAGTTGATTAATCTGATCCGTTAGTTCCCTGTTTATTCACATACATATCGCATAATTACAAATTCAACAATATGTTAATATAGCATTGACATTGTGGAACTAACCGCGCACGTCACATTCTAACTTAAGCTTTGGACAAATTAATTCAAATTTCATATTATTCAAAGTAACATGTGGGTGTACTATGTCGTGGTAAGTTTTCGTTATCTTGTTACGAAAATTCCGACACCCTATTCCAAAATTGTTGGGAACTTTGTGCGTTATGAGCGCTCTCTTTCACTCCACCCGAGATGGAAAAGGACTGGAGACGTTCAGAATACGTATACTCAAATTAGGTAGCTTCGCTTCACGTGGAGTTGCTAATTACATATTCGGTGACATGTTCAAGCCCCAATAAAGTTTCTTGTAGGGATGTGTGCATCCATCTATCGATTTATTAATTTATATACATCGTACACGTTGGTGAGACGTGCTTTCTCTAATTTTGTATGATACAGTAACAGTTTATAATTAGTACGCGGAAGCAACATTTCATTTAAATATTTAAAAGTGGTAGAGCTACGCTGGTTTTCTTTTGATGACTTCAGTGCCGCGTTTTGTTCAGTGAGTAAGATTGGCGGATGCCTTTTCTCTGCCTATCCTTTTTCCTTCCCGATTTGATGGGCTGTGATCACTTTACAATCAGGTGACATGTTTGCTCGTTTGCTTGAACTAAGTAATAAAAAAAATATAATCAAAAAAAGGGCCACATCTATGTTGACATGATTGTAACCTGCCTTCGTCATGCAAGAGCCAAAAAAGATAACCCAACGATATCAGTGTACCATGGATAAGGCTATTAGCCATTAACTTATTTTCTACCGATAGACGAGGCGCGTCATAGAAACAATTTGTTCCGTATTTGTCAAAAGCTCTGTAGCGACATCTAGTAGGTTTACTTGAATATTACAAATTACGATCAAAGATTATTAGACAGACAAGACAGTTCATGTCAATAATAGCTTTTCCTAAGATACTGCCTAAGTCTCAATACCGTCATGTCATAGCAATAATATTTTTTGTTATGATTTTTTCGTATTTACGTAAATAATTCATGGAAATGATGTAAATGAAATTAAATACTCTTACAAGTGTACAAGTCTGACAATCAGTCAATCAGTGTACAATCAGTCTGACATTTATCATAATAACATTTATGAATTTTTAACAAGCTATATATACTTTAATCGAGACGACTAGACCGGAGGAAGAGTACATCAGAAGTTTTCATAAATGACTACCGCACTTGGAATATCTGAAATCTTCGTGTCGAAAATGAATTGTACAAATATAGGTATGTTCTTATGGTAGCCACTTATATCCGTTCCAATAATTCTGGACAAATATTTAACAGATCTCCTTTTTTCGTAACCGACGCGTAAGAATATAAAACAATTTTAAATGATACTAGTCTTTCATAACAATCAATGGGTTCGAATAGTCCATTAAGTAATTCATATTAGGAAATGGGGTCTAAATACTATCCACTATTTCAAAACTTACATACAATACACATATTTTTGCCATTAATTAACAACATATAATTAAAATAAAATACTGAAATCAATTTGAAACAACATTCTTCCTACATATTTGTATTTGTAATGTATTCGAATAGTTTATGCCTATTTAGTCGACTGATATCAATGTCCCTTGAATAATCTATATCTAATATAGTTCGTCTCTCTCACTCGACGGGCAATTTTTATGCGCGGAAATGAGAAATACGATTAAAGAGCTCACCGTGTATTTTAACGAGCTCTAAAATATATTTAATCCAATAATAAATAAAAGATCTATATTATTGGCATTATACAATATTATATCACTTACGTTGTATTCTTTAATTATATTGTAACTTGAAAAATTTTGCTGTCGGTTTGACGGGGAAAAACATGGAAAAATCAAAATAAATTACATAAAAGTTTATACAAAAAGGCGTACTGCTGCTTAGCTGTCACGCGGCAGACTGATTCGTGTGCGGTGCATGCACCGCACTTGGGTGGGACACGTTTGTTACAAAGAACGTCTTATCTAGTATAACATTGATATCGATATCGATCGATAGCAGAGCCAATATTATTATCAAAAATGGCTGGATAATCAAAATGTCGAGGAACTTGCATACTATGTAAAAGTTTTCAAATTTGAAGGTTTGCTAACTCGCTTTTGGTCCGCGTGTTGGTGTGACCCCTTTTTTTACCCTTTCGGTTGAAACAAAAATGTAATTAAACATTATCATGATATTTTCTGAAATAAGTAACCCCTCTAGGAAAAAGGCGTGAGTTTGTATGTATAAATATTGTCAGGGTATTCAAGAAGGAAATTTATATTTTATTGACTGTAAATCATCACATTATACGCTAGTCCCTATCATCCAGAATAAGAGACAAAACAGCAAGACCACTAATATTCATTTTTCGCAACGATTATTGATTATGTCTGAAATCCGAATGAACTCTTAAATTTCCTGCACATAATTGCGATGGCATTGCTGGCTTGCTGATTTTGCATTATGGAATTAAAATCAGGCTGCCACCGAGTGAATTATGGGGGTCGTTAATTTTTAGCCAGGATTATCACCGTAGTTTTAATATTATTTTTAGAGACGACTATTAAATTGTTATTGAAGGTTGAAGGCTTTCGAGGTTGAATTCGATGTTGTATCAATTTTTATGTAGTGGTGAAAATTAAGATGATTAAAAATAGATAGTATATCAATAGCTTTATTCATACAGTATTTTAATACCTATTTTAATATAATATAACATTTTGTCTTCTTCGCTTAAAGTAAATTTAAATATCGTTCGATAATTTCGATTGATTTGACTCATTCGATAGTTAAAAAATTTTTAAGTCTATCTATGAATAAGGTGGTAAATCCATACCTGACCTAATATCACACTAACTTGAAATTGAAATTGATATCACATGAATACCGTCATGTGCTTATTATCAGCCGATATACAGCGCACTGCAGGGCACGGACCTCTTCCTACAAATGTAAGTATGATTGAGAGGGGTGGGGGGAGGGGTAATTCCTCTTGTATCTCATCACCCAATAACTATAACTTCATGAGAAACATTTGAAACATTTTCTCTTAACTTTATTTGACATTTTTTAAGGTTACTTAGCGTACGATATTTGTATCACAACTTAATTTTATTTTTAATATTATATACTGATTTTAGGAGTGATTTAATTTAATTTTAACAAACATTTCAATATATAATAATATAATACTATACTCTAATATTATCGATAACCTAATTTAACTTCGCACGTCACTAAGCCAGCAATCCTTTCAAAACATAAAACACGATTTGACATGAGTTGATGTTAAATCGAGCCGGTTTGACCTATATATGCTCAATTAAATCTTATTAGAGTGCAAAGTGATGTATCCCGTAGCTTATTTATAAAATATGAATTTGAAAGCGAGCAGTCAAGTTGAAAACGGAAATCTGAGACCATATTTTACAATTTTTGTTATATATATTACAATATAAAATGTATACTTATATAGGTACAGTGTTACACAATTATTTGATAAAAAAAACTATTAAAAGTATTTAACTATTACTTATTTATTTTTTTTAGTTTTAGGAAATTACAATAAGAATAGAAATATACTGAGGAGGAAAAGCTTGTAGGGACTCAATGAAAGCTTTATAAGTTTCTGGAATGTTCTGGTGTAAAGAAATGGTTTAAAATTTTCCTATCCAGTTTAGAAACTTATAAAACTTTTTGTAACTTTTAACAAAAGCGGTGGAAAATATGATAACAAGTATTGATTTGTTTTTTTATGACTGTATTTCGTTTATTTCATCTTTATGTCAATAATAGAATAAACCTCAGACCATTTTCGAAAGTTCAACTACAAATCATAGTTCAAACATCGAATCTAAGAAACAAGCATTCAGATATCGAAACAATATGGCTTGGAGTGAATGGTTTAGCATCTACATATTGTCCTCAATAATTATAAAACACACTCAAAAGCTACCTACATATACTTTTTAATTGATAAATTTGTTCTCGAAAATTCGTGAACATTCTCGAACGTTCCACAACAATTCATAGTTTAAACATCGAAGCCACCAAACAAGCGTTCCAAAATCGAAACGATATAGCCTGGAGTGAATGGTTTAGCGTCTACAAAATTGTTTCATACGAATAACACATCCAGTAGCGAACGTGCTCGGCTTGGTACTGACTCGGCAGATATAACGCGGCCCGAATGTAGGAACGGTTCAACTGGGTCAGCACGAAGAACTCCTAAAGTATCAGATATAGAAAATGGTTTCTGTGAAATAGAATATCTTTTATGTCTAGTGTTATATCAAATTGGTTGGTTTAATTTGATACGTTTCTGTCTATGGGTTTCGGTTCGGGTATTTCGGAATGTATAGGAAATTAGTAAGGCTTTGGGAGATTGCTTATTTATACCTTATTGTAAATTTATTTTAAGAATTTTGAAAGATATGTGATACTGTTTGAAAGTATTGCGAAACATTGACTAACAAAATTACATATTGTTGTTCACTGATCTTATTCATGCTGTTGATATTTTGCATCAAACTGCTATACTTAGTAGTATCTCTAAGTGCTGTTTCATAGCCCATACTTAGCTTACAAAAATCAAAATATCAGTTTGGATTGTTCTTCTCAATGTTCGATTACTAGAAGAGTTGTAATCTTATTAGTATGGATGACCTCAAATCATCAAACCTTCAAATTATATTTTTAAATTTGATGATTTTTCTTTGTGAGAATACTTCTGACTTGTAAATCTAAAGATTAATGCGGTTTTGAGTTAAGTAAAAACTTCTGTCCTTATAACAATTATTTTATTTCACTATACAACAAAGCTAAAAGAAAGAGCGGCGATACAAATGGAAGCCAATAACTTTGGCTTCTTCGAAACCCTTCATTGGATATAAAATAGTTAAACCCTCATTCCCGATAAATGAGTGTCTTTTTTAAGATCCGTGCGACCCAATCGTGAAAATCTGCAGTGAACGTCACTGGAATACAGAATGAACAGAAATAAAACCGGCACAGAGTAAATTGAAAAACCGAGAGGATTTTTCGAATAAATAAAATACAGAAATCACCGGCAAAGCTGTTAGATGATAGGGCCCAGGGCAATCTGAAAATATTTGGGCATTAGCTACGTGACGCGAATATTATGCGATACTAACAATAGGTGTGGCGTGATTCTATTAATAAAAGTTTTTATTGAATTTAGTATGTTTTGAGCAGTGACCGGTTGTTTGTTTTATTTTGTTCAAACTAATTCAGTGGTTCATGACTGGATTTGAATTTGCCGGTAAAAAATCAATATCATAGAAGCAGGATTTGAATATTATGAAGAAAGATGAGTAGAATGGAACGTTGGGTGAATGACTGATATGGTACGTGGGTTGTGTGAAAGAGATGACTAATGAAAGTACTTAAGATGGAAAGAGTTAGAGGATGAATGATTGACATGTTAAAATACGGAAGGACGGTATAAGAGAGATCAGTCTGGAAGACGATGTAACTGAGATGTAAGACTTGAAGACTGCTGAAAACGTGCAGTAAAGACGTATTTTTATGAAGAAGAATTATATTGAAGATTACCAAGACCATCTTCGTTTGATTTGACCTCCTTACGGAACTATTCCCACATAAATGTGTATTTAGACTTGATGTCCATCAGGCTTCGTTCCTAATACATATTTTTTAAATTTTATGTGAAATCATGATTCGTACACCGAAGTATGTTTGACAATGAGATAGGTAGCAAAGAGCACTAGGTTAAGTCAATAGATTTAATATTTAAAAATTGTAGTCAGTATACTAGAAAATTTCATGTCTATAAGATATGATACCAATACATAATTTGATTTTGAAATAAAATATTCTGTGCTATGGGAAAATAAATTCAAAGATCATACTAGATGATAACCAATCTGAATAGACATCGATTATTCAATGAAATGTAAATCGAATAATAGAAACAAGTCATCCTTTTGAAACTGTTTTCGAATAGACACTTTGTTTGTAAAGCCCACAAAGAATACATTTCGCTTGAAAAGTTTAGCACAAGAAATCCTCAGTGGATTCTGTAACCAAATAGACAGACGTTAGTTGCAAACGAAAATTCACAAATGTTTTACAGTCTATTTAGAATCCGAAATATTTCAAACTTTGTTTTAAATACGCTATTTGACCGATTATGTCGAGTATTAATAATAATGGTATAGTTTAAAATGAAATATATTGCACTGAATTACTGCGACGAAATCTAGAAATACTTATGTTAATTTTATTTAAAGTACATGTAATTATTAGCAACATAAATCAAGTGGCGAAGGAAAAAGTTTTCTTGACTTTTTAAAGCATATTAATTTCATTCTATATTATAGTTTTTTACCATTACTTGGGTTTCATATTTTTTATTTTATTTTAATGAATAAGTGTGTTGAAGGCTCTTTCAATGGATGGTAAAATTATTGATATTGTGCCTCTTTCTAGAAATGACAAAACATTAGTTTCATTTTTCTGAGATACGCACGAGTTACCACAATGCCACCTGATGGGTAATTACGTACTGACCGAGTCAAGTGTCAACTGCCGAGAAACATTAACGATTGCCTCCCCTGACGAAATTATAAAATGCCTTTTCTAAACCACCCAACAGTCAGATACATAGTCCTGACCTCATACTATCGAATCTTGTGTAGAGGATATCAGAAACTACGACGGAATTCTATGTCTGACAAATCCAGCCCCGAAACAAATTTCTATTGATTACACAAATATTTGTCGTAGTGTCTAACTGTCAGAGGCTGTCATAAGCCCATTTATTCAATTCAATTCGGCTCACCGTATGATATAAAAAGTGTACTTTAGTATAGTAAGTTTTAGTTTTGAAAGGAATAAAGGTTAATTATTGTACAACACGTCATTAATACCTCATTCTCGTGTTTTAGTACACGCAAGCTGAATTACAATTTAATTTGTATAATGAAACTTTGAAGTAGTTTTTTGATTAGCCTGTTAGTTAATATTTTTGGTTGTTAAAACCTCTTGTATTTTTAATATAAAATTTGTTGTGATTAGAAGTGGTGTTTATATTTGGAAATAATATGAAGGTAGTAACAAGATTTTCTGTTATAAAATATTATCCTACTTAGTAGGTAGATGATACATTAGATTAACGTAAAGATTACTTTTTATCCCGAAAATTTTGTGTTAAAGTGGGATGGGCAAATAATTTAAAAAAGTATATTTTGCTACTTTTTTAAACTTAATAAGATAAGATGGGATGTAAAAGTACAGGATTGCATGTCGTTAGTAATCAAGATTATTTCCGAGTCAGATGTAATAGGGGACGGAAGGACGGACCTACTACAATGCCGGGCACAAATTTCAGTCCTGAGCATCTTATAGGTATGGAAAATATAAAACACATTGAAGTACCCGAGATGCCAGGCACAATACACAATTGGCTTTCACAACTCCACTTCCAACTTTGTATGGTTATTAATTATACTGTGGGAGTTGTCGATAAATATAAGGCTATGCCGTCCATATTCAGGTTTTTTTTTTGCTCTGGCTCCGCATAGTAACAACACTGCGTCTGATGGTAAGCGCAAATGCCGTCCAGGCAGAGTATCGAATGGCATCAGGCGGCAGTCCCAAGCCATTTCTCATCACTTTACATGCATGTAACTGCATGCATATAAAGTGTTAATCAATGAATACCTACCGCCCACATTCTGCAACCAAAGACAGATTATCACTTTACATTTTGATATTGCTTGTGGCGAATTTCATATTTTCTTTAACATCTTCCTTTTAATATTCAAAATACATTCACCATCCACCTTACCAAGTACCAACATAACATTACATCATTTAATACGAAATCGCAAATATACTTTGGAAATGAAACATTACGTAATTACAGATCACTGATTAAACCTCGTTCTTTTAACAAAGACGCTTATTTATGAATTGGAAAAAACAAATCGCGAATTTATCGAACCCTAAAACAGTTCCAGTTAAGCCTACATATTCGTAGAACGTTTCGCGTGTATATAATAATGTTATTACCGAGCTGCTTTAAGTTTGGAGGGTTTGGACGCCCTAATTGAGGGTTAACTGCCGTAAGAAACTACGGTACAAAGGAAAATGTACCTCATACAGCTGAATAATTTTAAATTACAGAATGTCTTCTAGAAATTGTTGTTGGAAAATTAAGATAGGGACGACGTTTCGTTCCTTAGAGACTGGTCCAGTGGACTGTAAGATTATGAAAGGGTACAAAAGTTGCTATGATTAAGATGGGGTTTTACAGAAAACTTGGTATTTTTTTAAGGCGGGGTTTTAGGGAATACTTTTCTTTTGTAAATATTTAGCAGTGTAGTAACTAATCAACTATGGGTTCCATTTATTAAGGTTGCAATTGACAGCCTCCGTGGCGCAATTATACGCCGACTGTGAAATAAGAGGCAGCGGGTTCGATCCCCGCAAAGAGAGAAATGTTTGTAGGGACCACAAGTATTTGTCTCGGGTCTGGGTGTTTATGAGACCGAAACGTCTCACGTACCTTCTGATGGGTACCCAAGACGCAAGAATTCATTGATCTTAATGTGGGGTCAGGACTATATATGGATTTATTTATTTATATATTCAATTTGGCGCCGACGTTATAATATTTATCTGGGCACACTCTGTATCTGTATCAGCCCATATACGTCTCACTGCAGGGCACGGGTCTTCTCACAATCGAGAGTGCTTAGGCCATATAGTCCACCACGCTGACCTAGTGCAGGTTGGCGGACTTACATACCATAGAAATGCGACCACCGTGAACATGTTGGCAGCGTTCGTTTACCAACAGGCCACCGCGCACTTTTATCTCCTTAAAATTAAATTAATGATTTAACAAATTATATTTCTTTACATTACATTTAAAAAAACAACATATCTCACCACTCACACTGAACTGACAGAAGTATATATTAAAGGTATGAACCGACAACTTAACTGAAACTTATAACATTTACTTACATTACATTTGACATAAAGCGAACATCTCTTACCATTGAACTGAAGTGGCAATGTATAATGTAATCGTATTACACACGAGTGTTGGTCGCCACGTGACCTCACCCTCGGTTACGCAACACGTAATATCACGCAATTAACATTTAAACACGCCGCTTACTTAATTGGCACTCATTTTGTGAGCTTGGAATCGTTATTTCTTTCCGTGATGCAGTGCGTTAAAGTGGAAAAACTGTTTTATACGTACTTCTACTGAAAACTTCGATGGCGCTGTTACACTATGGTTGTATTACAACGCTACAACGCTGAGTTCTAAGGTTCGAATCCCAGGTCGGAAAAATGATATTGGATTTTTCTATTTATTATCATGCCGGACTCGGAAATTTGTGCATGTGGACACATGCAAAGCGAAATTTGGGTGTCCTGGAAGGACCACTGCTTATCCGTACTGGAAAACGTTGTGAGTTTATATGTGTATTTTAGTGATGTTGATAATAAGAGATACATACAAAATTATTTATTTTATTTATTAAGCCAGAAAGGTAATACATGAGATCAAGGTATTGAGATTAAAATGTCGTTTGTGAAAATAAATAAAAAAATAATGTGTCCAATTTATGTTGGTTGCTGGTTATACCGGGTATCTCAAGACTGCTACCGAAAACGAAGCCGGGTGGTAGTTTTAGTGACTACAAACACAATGCAACTAAAAATTTTGCTAAGAAACGCGACAATTTTTTTTTTATCATCTTTTAAATATCGTCATTTTTGGGTGGTAAATCCATAGTTTTTGCTAAAATAATCATTTAAACTCTTTTAAACCTTAGAGTCTTTATAAATAAAAGGGTATACACTATAATTTTACGAAAAAATATATTTACCACCCAAATACGACCATATAAAAAAAAAAAAATTGTCTCTTTTTTTTCCAACATTTTCTGTTGCATTGTGTCTGAAGTCGCTTAAACTACCACCCGGCTTCGTTTTCGGTAGCAGTCTTGATATACCCTGTATACTGAAATTAAAATTTAATAGTGATTGTGTGCAATAATGATTTAAAAATTAATAAATATTTTTAGTACGCAAACTAATGACGCGATCGCCTGCATGTGATTTTAATTAAAGTCATGTCTCCTCTATACAGTGCCTCCACTCTCGTTGTTTATAATTGAAGTCAACCTACTTCACTTTGTGTAGAACCGTACCTGAGTGTTAGCAACTAACATGTAAGCCTCTTACGCCCAAATACTGGAACGCAACTTAAATATAAATGGCGCTTAACTACGTTAATCCCGATTAAATGTACTGGCTAAGTGGGCCGTGCGCTGTTAAGAGCAACTTATTATTTGAATGGCGTTCCAGTATTCGGGCGTTAGCCTTATGACAATTGAGCCACTTAAGCCTTAAGCTATGTTTTAGCTTTGAACATATTCTATGAGTATGTAGATAATATTATTATACAAAAGAGCAGTGTCACTAAATTTTTGAAGTAACTATAACACACTCCAAATAATACGCAGTTAGTGAAATGATATTTCCTCTATTCTTTTCCAGCATAATGTATATCAGTCATCATCACAAGGTTCTCTACAAGATACAACTCGCATATTTAAATGCCTACAATGTCTACTCTTGAACAATCACATCGGAATATTCTCGACTCAGCCATCCTTTACATCGTTGACAACTCCGTTCTGTATTCAAATCCTTATTCTTTTCTTTTTAATAGGCTTCGTAATACTGCCAGTACTATCATCATACTGGTTGCTTTACTCTTCGCTCATAGAAATCAACAGTTGCATAACTAAATAAAAGTATTAAAGTATTGAAGTAAGTATAAATTATTTAACAGCCTTCGTGGCGTAGTCGGTTAGACGACGGCTGTGAAACGAGAGGCCGCTAGTTCAATCCCCGCACCGAGATAAATATTTGTGTGAACCATCGCTATCTGTTTCGGGTCTGTGTGTTTGTGCGGCCGAAAAGTATCTCTTACTTCCTGATAACCACGTCACAAGACTTGGCAACCGCAGTGCAGTGCCATGCAATGCTTTGTAATAAGTTTGAAGTGGAATGGGTCTTGTTTATGAGTAAGCGTGACCATAGTCATTAGACGAGCGGCTAGGTCATCTCATCTTTTTGCTGATAACAATGAAAAAAGTAATATGACTTATATCTTAGTTATATTACTTTTATGAATGTGGAGTCTTTTTCACTACAATCCTGCTAGAAATACGTATTGGTTGATCATAAAAAATAGAATTAAGATATCCAGAAACTCATAGCAGAACCAACTTACTATACTAGGTCGTAGCAGGCCGGCATAATTGTTTCCATTGGCATGGGACTGCCGTCCGATGCCAATGGATACTCTGCCTGGGCGGCATTGGCACTTTCCATCAGGTGCAATGCCGCCACAATGCCAGGCCATTATAAAAAAAAAAAACTAGGTACCTTTTGAAAATCCTATCTTATTCATTTCTGACCGATCACTACTTCTAAACTTCTTTTCTTTATTTTATGGACTTAACCCTTATACAATTTGCTCATAATAATATGAATACTATTAAGAACATCGAACCATGTGAAAAATACTTTACCCAAAAGCCAATACATTAAGTGTAGAACTCATTAATCTTGATTGGCGGCTCAGTACTCAGTTTGCCGGCCATTTAGCTTGGCTTGTTCGCGGTTAACGCCTTGTAAGTATTTAGTGGTTGGTAAAACAAAACTTGTTACTTAGCCTCCTGTTACGTATCGATTATTTCACGTTTATTGTTCAACACGAGAGAGATCAAAGAGATTATAATTTTAATTATAAATTTTACACGGTTACCTAATTTCCGTTCTTTACGTAATTAAGGCACAACTATTTAGTACCAAAAAATCGGCATTAATTAAAATTTTCGCCTTTTCATTTCACCGAGAGAATCCTACATTCCTTCGTTATTTTGTCTACCTTCTATCTTGGGTCCTCTGAAGTTAGTAAACCACCCGCGAGTCATCTGCATTGTGTTGTGGATGTTTATTAGCGAAAATGAGTAATACTGATAATTTATTTTTTTATGTTTGAAATATACTCCTTCCTCCTCTCTGCTAAGTTTTTCCGCTCCCAACAGGTCCACATTATACCTAAATAACTCTCTAACATAATATTATGTAGTAAAGAAATTTAAACTGAAATTCTCGATTACAATAACCATAACACAAATAATAACCTAATTAGTTGTTATGTTGAGATAAAAATGAATACGAAAAACAGACTTTCAGACTCAAAACTCTTTGTACAATACGATCATATCTTCGCAGAACGGTTTCAAACGGAACCTTCACAAAAATCCCTCAGTATTTGCATACCGAAGTGTCTTTACGGCTCATTCACACTCACACGCCCTATATCCTTTATTCCTTGTCAAAATAACCTGTAACAAAAAGCCGTAATGTCCGTTACTGTCAAATGAGATTTATCAAACCTTTGTTTGTGGTTATACACTGACATTTGAGGTTCTGTTCAGACTACGCGAAAACACTTTGCAGTACATGTGAATTTGGTATTTTTTTAACACTATGTCTTGGTTACTGAACAGATTACATCTGATGAGAAATAAAAGCCCCTGCTAGTGAAACATGGAAGAATATCGCCTTTTTGATTCAGTTTGTACGTATCCATTTTTGTGATCAGGCTGGCATAATTATTTTAGTGGATGTTGTATTTTGAATTAATTACATTTACATACAAAGCAGTATGGTATGCACAGTAGTCCCTTGGTCGTACCAGCATATAAACTATAGTTTATAATGAAGCGACCGTAATCTGAGTATTTTTTACTGCAACTTGAATGAGCTGGCTCGGTCGTCGTCTAACGACTAGCTTACGTAGAAGGCGTTCTTAAGTAACGGGCTTATTTACTGTTTGTAAAGTAAATCTCACTCTTAGAGACTAGCTAAATTTTAAGGCATGATAACAAGTCTCAGTTCTATCTAGAATTTACAGCTACGTTGATTGTTTATCGTTAAGTGAGCCGTTTCGTTTTTTAATTTTTTCGAATAAAATATAGTCAGTTAGAAACAACTTAATGAATGTAGAAACATGAATTTTCCTTCCAAATTATGTTATGTGTATGTTGAATCACACAAGTTCAAGCGATTTATCGCGTGCATTTCGCTCCGTTTGGACACGTACTTATACTCAAATAGGATTAATACAGCCTTCCAGTCTCGCAATAAACACAAGCGTTTATTTAAAACGCTTGCTGTCTCCGCATAATCTGTAGCAACATAAAACTTCGTGTCAAAATAATTTCGCCAGTTCATAAAACTTTATGGGCACATTACGCGATGTGGTTATTGTGTACACGTCACAATATACTGTTTTAGTGAGTGCTCTTGTTTAGAAAGTTGTCTATTAAAGTTGCGTCGGCTTGGGACGGGATTACCTGAGGAATATTGCGTTTTACGTTTTTATTAGCTATTATGGTGGAAAGTTGTGTGTGTATTGGTAATTATCGCTCGTTTTAATGCTGTAGGAAAATGTGTAGTCCATAATCGTAATATCCATGAGTGCTAATTAATGCTTTTAAAAGTTTGCATGCTTGCATTAGATAATACTGTATTAAGGCTAATATAGTTTGGTGAAATTCGACTTCCTAAAATAGACGCAACTATTTCTTACACTAACTAAATTTGTTGCTGCTAATAGCTAATATAATAATCGTACCCAAATTAACAGTAAAATGTGATCAGATAGCGTGTTTTCGTACTAAAAAAGAATTATGTAAATCTCACTAGTGGTTATTGAGGTACAATAGTCCCAACATTTAGCTAGACTGACATATTTTAATACAGGCAAACAAGAAAATATGCCAATCTTTAGTGAATTGAAGATATTAACTGTTAGTTATCTACTCAAAATGTTTATTATTTACATAGGATTGATATATTTTGTTAAAGGGATAAATATTTAAGGATAAAATATACAATGGAGTCCTAAAAATGTATCTCGGTGCCCAGGACCGATAGGAAAAGAAACCTATGTATTATTTATATCAATCATATATTATTCTAAACTCGTTTCAATGTATTTTGATAAAGACAAACATAATAAAAGCGATTGAATGTTCGAAACAGTACAGCGAAATTTTCAGCAAGTTCATCAAACAAAGTTCACGAAGTTTTACTAAACGAGACATGCCCGAACCATTGTACAGATCTATTTAACAATGGCAACCAATTTAATAGCATTTTATTTATTTTATTGTTGAACATTTTACGCTATATTAAACAACTAAAACTCAATATAACTGCCTCGGTGACGCAGTAGTATTACGGTATAATTGCAAAGTATACGTGTTGGGTTCGAATCTCGGATCCGGCAAAGTATATTGTCGTTTTTGATGCATTATTAACTCGAAGTGAGGAATTTGTGCCTGATAATGCGATAGGCTCGATCCCTATCTCATCTTAGACGGAAAATGTGAGGTGTCTCGGTTCCATCTCTGCTTACCCGTTCTGGGAAAACGGTGTGAGTTTATTTATGTTTATACATACATACATAAACTCGCGCCTTTTTCCCAGAAGGGGTAGGCAGATTTGTCAGGACACCCACATTTCGCCTTGTATGTTCCGGCCCACGATGTGATAGGTGGCGAGACTGTCGCCATATCGGGCATAAATTCCTGACTCTGGGCTAATGAATAGAAAAATCCAATATCACTTTGCCCAACCCGAGAATCGAACCCGAGGCCTCAGCTTTGCAACTGTACCCTAGTACAACTACGCCACCGAGGCAGTCGAGTCAGTCAGTATTTATGTTTATAATATGTACAATGTCTCAATGTGATATCTCTAATTGTGATGGTGCTGTTTACTGTAGAGCCTATAATCGTTGGGTGTCTGTATTTGTTGGAAATTATTTATTTATCGATATCAATTAACTTATTAATATAACCTTAAACCATTCAATAATACGCCATTAAATCCATCATCAAGAATCGCCAGATATAATTCGATTGGCCCAAGTCCCTCAGAGGTTACGTCCCAATTTTTGCGAATGTCTCGGCGAATTTTCCAATCGCATTATCATTATGCGTTGCGGTCGTTTCAAAATAAAACGTTCCCCTTTAATAGAACAAAAGCGCTCGTTTGTCCATACTGGAAGGATTTCACGGCGCTTTGCGAACGGTAATTGTGATCGATCCGTTTATACAGCCAATATTTGTACGACATCGACAATTATTTTGATGATTAATTTCATTTATTCATAGTTCCGTGAATCGTATCGTATTTCTGGTATAATACCGCGCTTCGGGGATATGTTTATTTACTAGCTTTGTGTGTGATTCTGTGAAACTTAATAAGCTTTGTTATTATCAGGCCATCTAGGAATTTTAGTGCAGCTCCAAAATACGACTAAGCATTTTCTGTGAAATACATAGTGACTAAACACAGTTTAAAGGAAAGAATTTTCGTTTGTTTATTTTTTTCAAAATACTTGTTCATACTTGCATTATCGATATTTACCCACTCACCCCAAAAAATCTAACATTCAATTAATGTTTTTTTTTTTTTCATAAACACACTGTCTATAAATCGTGTGACCCTACATCTTAAAGGCTGAAAAACAAAGAATTCATGAAAAGACCTTCAAATAATTTAAATAAGATATAGTCCAGCATCAATATGAATACCTATATACTGGATTTATTTTTCTTAAATTAATGTTTGAATTTATTTATTATTATTTTTTTTTACTCTTTATGTTTAAATTATAAATAATAAATATATTTTTTTAATTTATTATTTTAAATATATATACATAATTTACAATATAGCTGCTAACAAACCACAGAGATTTATACTAGAGCTAACAGAGTTTACGACATCGACAATACGACAGTAAAATGTACTTTATAATATCAATTAGCACTTCACAAATACATGGTAGGTAATTCCAAGTTTAGTAGACACTGTAGATACATTATACAAAATAAAGTTATTGATTGTTAATTAAGAACGTTTTCAATTTATATTTAATATTAGTAGGTGTAATTTTATTAGCTAAGTCGGTAGGCATATCATTAATAAGTCGAGGTATAAGGTATTTAGCTGTTCGCTCCCCGTACGCATTGTTTGCGCTCAGTGTAAAAAGTCGGTTTCAAGCTACGGCCCGTGTGTATACAGAGTGTTTAATAATGTTTCTTAGGGACGAATCACAATAATATTGTTTAAGTAAGATATATTTTACTTGTGAATAAATATTTATTATTTTGCAATGTTTAAACAGTCCTTTTTCATCATTTATGTTTGACATTACTGGAGACAATAGTTTTAAGGATCTTTAACTGAAGTTGATAAATGCGACTTAGGTACGTTTTATACGTACGATCATAGCAAAGGAGACCATATTGTATGTGAGACTCGGCCAAAGAATTGTAAAGCAGGAGCTTTGCGTTGAAAGGAATGCGTCTGTTCAGAATTTTTATATTCGCTAAAAACTGCCTTAATTTATTGCACACGTATTCAATATGCAGAGACCAGTTGAATTTACTGTCTATTAACACACCGAGGTACATATTTCTATCTACAGTTTCTATAATAGGACATTGACAAGTTCTAATATTTAATAAATGTAAGCACTTATGATCGTGGGCTACTAAATTGTTAGAAGAAACAGATCTGATATGCGGTGACTTAATTTCTAGTAGTTTAGTTTTATTTGCATTTAGTACTAGTCCTGAGTCATGGCACCACCTTGCAAGGGAATTAAGATCGGATTGCAAGTGTTCCATGGCTAACTTAGGGTCTTTATCAGCGATTACAAGACATGTGTCATCTGCAAATTGATAGCATGAAATAAATATATAATAAGTATAATATGTTGTTACTGTCAGAGGATGAGCACTGGCTTCCATAGCACAGTATATTATACTAGTTTGGAGGTCTGGGTCTTATCTAATTGTATCTGTGAAAATTATGGTAATAAATAAATAAATCCATATACGATGATACAACCTAATATACGATGATACCGTGAACGCTCCTGGTTCAATCGTGCATGCGCCGATGCTGTCGGTGACAAACAGGCGGCGTATCGCTCTTGGATCAGGGGTCGCGCCATGAAGGATCCCAATATCAGTTCCCTCAAAGAAGCCTATAACCGTGCCTCCAAGGCCTGCAAGAAGGCCTACGTTAGGGCGGATGCCCAGCGCGTTAGCAGGATTGGGCGTGCGTTGGCCGATCACCCAACTAGCAGTCGTGCTTATTGGAGGTTAGCCAGGGCCGTCCAATCTAACTTCTGCCGTCCAGCGTTGCCGCCGCTGAGGTACCCAGAAGGGTCGCTGGCCCACAAGCCGCAAGAGAAGGCTGCCTTGCTGGCAAATCTCTTTGCGGCTAATTCCCGCCTCGAAGACCGTGGTTCCCAGTCGCTGCCTACACTGCCTGATTGCGGTTTCTCAATGGCAGATATTCGCATCAGGCAGTGTGATGTGCGGCGTGAGTTACGGTCTCTCGATGTGCGGAAAGCCAGTGGTCCGGATGGGATACCAGCGGTGGTTTTAAGGGCTTGTGCAGCCGAGTTGTCTCCAGCACTGACTCGCCTCTACCGAGCGTCCTACCGCACAGGTGTTGTGCCGGAATCTTGGAGGGAGGCCAATGTGCAACCGATCCCCAAAAAGGGTGATCGATCGGACCCTACTAATTACCGCTATCACCTCAGTGATGTGTAAGGCCATGGAGCGGATCATAAACGCTCAATTGGTCCGCTACCTGGAGGATCACTCGTTGATCAGTGACCGACAATACGGATTCCGCCATAATCGATCGACGGGTGATCTTCTAGCGTTTGTCCTGCATCGCTGGGGTGAGGCGATAGACCGGCGTGGCGAGGCTCTTGCTGTGAGCCTCGACATTGCCAAGGCGTTTGATAGGGTCTGGCACCGTGGTCTTCTGTCCAAGCTTCCGGCATACGGTCTACCCGGCAACCTGTGTTCGTGGATTTCCGGCTTTCTGCATGGGCGTAGAATACGTGTAGTCGTAGACGGACACGCTTCGGCGCTCATGTCGGTAAATGCCGGAGTTCCTCAGGGCTCGGTGCTGTCGCCCACCTTGTTTATTCTGCATATCAATGACTTGTTGTCGCTTGGCAACATTCATTGCTATGCAGATAACAGCACGGTTCATGGGCGATACCACTGCGGGCCTCCAGGTTGCCGTGTCGAAACTGTGAAGGGACGCGAAGATCTTGTCATTGAGCTCAACCGGACCTTGGATCTCATTTCTACATGGGGTTCCAGGAATATGGTTGAGTTCAATGCCAAGAAAACCCAGGTGTGTGCGTTCACGTGCAAAAAATCCCCGTTCTCTCCCCTCCCCATTCTTCAGGGTACTCCCCTGTCAGTGCGGAATGACCTGTGTATCCTTGGTGTGGATATCCGCTGTGATCTCAATCCAAGGAATCACATCGAGGGCGTAATATCTGCCACATCACGCAGGGTTGGAGTCCTGAACAGGGTGCGTCGGTTTTTCACGCCCGGTCAGCTTTGCCGCTTATATAAAGCGCAGGTCCGGCCGGGTATGGAGTACTGCTCGCACCTTTGGGATGGATCCGCCCAGTACCTGCTCGATGCCTTGGATGGATTGCAGCGGCGGGCCATCCGCATTGTGAATGATGCAGACGTTACGAGCAACTTGGAGTCGCTACAACTCCGGAGAGATGTCGCCTCTCTAAGCGTGTTCTACCGCCTGTATCACGGTGAGTGCTCTGAGGAATTATTCAACTTGCTCCCCTCCTCTCCATTCCTAACCAGAACCACGCGTGCTGGCTTGCGAAGCCATAGCTTGACGGTCCACACCATCCCGGCGCGAACCAAACGGTTCTCAAATTCGTTTCTGTGCCGCACCGTCAGGCTGTGGAATTGTTTGCCGGCGCACGTGTTCCCTCCTTCCTACAATCCTGGGTCCTTCCGCCGTGGTGTGAAGAGGCACCTAAGCAGGCCGGCATAATTGTTTCCATTGGCATGGGACTGCCGTCCGATGCCAATGGATACTCTGCCTGGGCGGCATTGGCACTTTCCATCAGGTGCAATGCCGCCACTATGCCAGGCCATTATAAAAAAAAAAAAAAAAACGTGACATTTTAAATATTTGTTAAGCTGTATGTCGTCTACCACTTCTGCTAAAATATTCCAATTTAGTTTCCAGTGCAGTTCAGCGGTTGATTCTAAATCTAATTGCACACTGTATGCACGTAACATTCATCCCGGATTTAAGGGCACTTACGGTTGAGATTCGAAGCTCGTGTCCACAGCCTTTTATTTGCAAGCGGAAAACTAGGCCACGGGGACAACGTTATCAATATAAACCAATCTCGATTCAATGAGTTCTGGTTACGACTTATGTGTCAAACGTTGTAAATGAAGATTTTTACTTATTTTAGAAAAGAAGCCTATGTGACCTCACACTCATTCGTACTCTCAATTGTAGAGGTGACCCTTACCGTGCAGTGGGACTTATGTGTTGATACAATTAGAAAAGCAGATGAAATTACAGGCATTCATGTTATTATTTGATAAATATTATTATTGGTGGATAAGAAAATGATCTTGCATTTTTCACGAGTAGTGTAATAGAGAAGAGGCCTTTGTCCAGCAGTGGATAAATGTGAACTGATATGATAATGATGATGATAAAGATTATTACTGAAATAATGTTCTCTGATCAAATATTGAACTGAGGACGATGTTTGGCTATCTCAGCCTAGTTTTAGCTGTTTTGCATATGTCGTTTATTTTTTACCAACTGTCGCTTAATATTATATCTGCAGGGTTGATATTTTTAATCGCAACCTGCAGATCTGAAATCTGCAGGAGATTGCATATATATTTTACTTTCACCCTGTTGTGATTAAAACGGATCGTTGAAAATGACATATGATACACGGCAACGGAAAAGTCACAATAACAGAAAAAGAATATTGTCAAGTAATGTTTTAACATAGACAATATTAACTAAACAAGTACCTATTAATGTTATTAGAACTATGGTTTACAGCTCTTATTTATTTCAATACATCCTTAGGCACGCTATTTACAATTATATTACATTCGCAAATTCAAAATATAGAACCCCTAATCGCAATAACAGTTTCGCTAAACCATCACCTCCAAAAGGAAAATATAGGGAAACAAAAATGACACACAACAATAAAATATCGGCGCGGCGACCTCATGGGTCCTTATTACCCGAAGGGCACGCGATAGCAGCCGCTACGCGATCACACGCTCCGAGCTTTTTATTTGTTTCGCATTGTTCCTTTTGGAAATAAATCGGCGCGAGGTGGTTGCGTGCTCGTGTATGTATTTTGCATGAGAAATAGCTACTTTGCTTCGGGCCAGAAAAAAGGTGCGTGATCTCTGATATACTGAGTGAAATTTATGTATCAAGTAACGTGTGTTTTGTCCTCCATAGTTTTAAACTGGGATTTGGTGAAGTCTATTGTTAGGTTTAGGGTCGCTGTTTACTGTTACGTATTTTGTAACAAGGTCAGCTTGTATTGTAACATAAATGTCTACTACTCCTATACCTATTTGAGTATTGGTATCGGCTAGATTATCAATGTTAAGTATTTTTAGCATAGAATTAAAATTATAAATTCAGTTTTCACTTTTTTCAACTTTCTTAAACCCTCTTTTTGGTACATCAAAATGCAGTACGATCAAAATAATTTCGTAAACACAATTTTTACCTAACATGACCACATACACGACATTTACGTACATACATAAACTCACTCATTTTCCCAGAAGGGGTAAGCTATGCTACCAGGACATCCAATTTCGCCTTGTGTGTTCCATCACATAATGTGATAGAGAGCAAGTCTATCGCTATATTGGCATAAATTCCTAAGTATGGGCTAATAGAATAGAAAACTCTAAAAAAAAGTGGGTAGGTGTCAAAAAAACACAGACTTTCTCTAGTATTTATATTTTAATAAAAATAGTTATACATTGCTTTTTTGATGTACATTGTGTAAACTCAGTGTAACATTTAATAAATTCACTGTACAAACATTAGTAGCATATATGTGAGAATTGTATAACATCAAGAACACCACCTGCTAGCCTTGCACCTACTTACATATTTGAGAAGCAAATTTTCTAAGTGCAGAATGTCACAGTTATCAGAAATTCAGGACACGCAAACCAAGCTGGAGGAAAGTTTTTCCAGAAGGATGGCTGAGCTGGAGGCGAAGTTGCAGTCTGGCGGTCCGGCGAAGGACACGGTCGCCAGAGTTGCTGAAGAGTTCCGGACCTCTAGGGAATTGATGTTTGAGATGCTTCGGTTGCTAAGGAGGCAAATAGTTGAATGCACTCGGATGATCGATACCTTTGAGACACGACATCGGCGGAAAATACTTCTTTTTATGGGTGTCCCGGAAAATTCCAAGGAGGATTGCAGTGCCGTAGTCCTCAACACGGTGAATAATACGTTGGCTCTAAAGAGTCTGTCTGCGGCCAACATCTCAGCATGCCATAGAATCGGCACCTCCACTGATGGTCATAACCGACCAATTCTCGTGTGGTTTTCTGGAGCTGATCACCGAGCTTCGGTTTGGAGAGCTAAGTCGAAGCTGAAGGGCTCGTCCATTACTGTGAAGGAGTTCTTGACCAAATCCCGTCAGCAGGTCTTCACAAAAGCCCGACAGCACTTTGGCATTAGAGCGTGTTGGACCCAAGACGGCACAATCTACATTAAGGTCCCGGACGGTACCCGCACTAAGGTCACAACTATGGAGGAGCTCAACACATTAACAGCGAAGTATCCGCGTTCGTCGGAAGCATCTTCGGTGGCCAGAAGTGGCAAAGCAGTGGCGTCCTCAGTTTCGACTTCAATAGCACGTTAGATGTCTTCGGTTAGGCTTCTATTAACGAATTATCACGGTTGTTAGTATTTATACACTGTTTTTGTTTTGTTTTATTACTTTATGTTTAATTTTCTTACACTTTAAATAATAGTGTGATTCGGTGAATGTTGTTGTCGCACTGTCGTACCCGCACGTATTTTTATTTGTTTACTCATTACTGTCATTGACGTATACGTGGTGACACAACACGTTCGTTCGAAAACTGAATGCTAGTGACTTTAATCATGTTTCACTTTCTTTCTGTTTAACCGATACTTTATTTTTGTTTTGTTTATATTAATCACTTTGTTTTTTCTTTTTTTTTTTTGCCTTTAACTATTATTTATATTATTTCATTCAGACTGTTCATTTGTAGTGTGTATGTGGGCTGGTGGGTGGTGCAGAGTATTATTATTATTACGTACCAACCTCGTTCGATTTTTGTTAGTTATTTTATTATTTTGTTTTGTTTCGTACACGTAAATTTTGTATTTTATATATTTGTTACTTATTGTATATATTTTGTAATGGTAAATTCGGATAGTGATTCTTTTCATGTGACGACAGTTTTAATTCCTTACACGATGGACTGTGTGACTTGGTGAGACAAAATTTTGATTGTCAAACTGACACATTTAACGTGTGTCATATCAACGCACAAAGTGTACCGAGTCATTATAGTGACCTGTTGGCGACCTTCGCTAATGCTAACGTTCACGGCGTCCTGGTATCTGAGAGTTGGCTCAAACCTCATTAACTTTCTGTTTCTTACCCTCTTCCTGGCTTTATACTTATAAGGAATGATCGAGTCAATGTGAGGGGTGGAGTTGTTGCAATTTACCTACGTACATTGAGATATTATACTAGAGGGGCACTGCAAACAAAATGTTTGTTACAAAATGAGCGGTACATTCTATTTCTGTCTCTGTCACGTCTACGAAGTAACATATCTTCCCTCTCGCTTCAATGTGTACCCTTGTGCACGCACCATACGCAGAGATTTTGTTCCCGATGTCCGCTCTAGTATAATACCTCAATGCCTACGTATCAACTTTCGTTATAAAATTGTAGCGACCTCACCCTCTCACAACTCAGGTTCAGCCGAGTTTCTTTTTCTTGAGGTTTAGGTCAGGGGAGTGAAAACCTTACTTGGTGTTGTTTATTGTCCTCCTTCTACAGACTACTTCTCCAGCTTCGAATCGATCCTGGAATCTTTAGGGTCGGAATATGCTCATCAAATCATCATGGGAGATTTTAACACCGACCTCCTTGCCCAACGGTCCTCTCGTTCCCGTAAACTCCTTGACATCCTTCAGTCCGTCAACCTGGTTGTCCTTCCTCTACAAGCCACTCACCATAACACCGAGGGGTGTGACACCTGGCTTGACCTTATCCTCACCTCTTCTCCTTCCCTCGTCTCCGGTCATGGCCAGTTTCCGGCCCCCGGGTTTTCTCGTCATGACCTCCTCTTCCTGTCTTACGCCTTAAAACCTAGCCGATCTCCTACCAAGGTTTTGCGCAAGCGTTGTTTCGCGCGGATGAATTTGGACAGGTTACGCAGGGATGCTGGGAGTTTGGGTTGGGATGATCTCACGTCAGCGTCTACAGTGGACGAAAAAGTCCGCATTTTTACTACCACTGTGCTTTCTCTCTACGAGACTCATGCACCCCTCAGGCTGATTAAGGTCAAACGTCCCCCAGCTCCTTGGATGTCTGATGGTGTTCGGATGGCGATGAGGCGTAGGGACCGAGCCTTTCGGAAGTTTAAGAAGAATCGTACGGAAGATAATTGGTGTTTATTTAAGTCTGCAAGAAATCGGTGTAACCAGATGATACGTAATGCTAAACGCCGACATATCCTGGATAACATTTCCTCGTCTACCCCTGCCAATATTTGGAAGTTTCTAGGAACCTTAGGTATTGGCAAGGGGAAAGATTTTGAGTTTCCTGGTACGATTGGTTTGGATGACATTAATCTCCACTTCAGTAATGTTACATCCCTTGAACATCAAACCAAAAGTCGTACCCTGCATTTCCTCAACAGTCATAATATAGACCCTTTTTACTTTTCTCCAGTAACGTCGGACGAGGTCAAAAAGATTATCCTTTCCATTAAATCCAATGCCATTGGCTGCGATGGGGTTAGCCATCGCATGATTATCCCTATTCTTGACATGCTTCTCCCACTCATTACGCATATTATCAATGCTTCCCTTGATACTGGCATATTTCCGTCTTCATGGCGGAAAGCTTATGTTTTACCCCTTCCCAAAATATCTAATCCAACTCTTGTGAACCATTTCCGTCCTATATCTATGCGGCGGGTTAGGCCGCCCGCAGGTAGGGGTAGGTAGTTAAATGAGAACTCAGGGTAATTACGTGGTTCGGGCTTTAATATATTCGCATCACTGATTACACCCGGCACTGTTGCTGGTGGTACGCAACAGGAGTCACTGGCCTTCACTGGACACTGATCCGGGTCTTCGGCACGTGGCGAACCCGGCGACAGCTCGCCGGCGAAGTCAGCTGCCACGTGGCCGGACACGGTGCGCAGGTCAGCGGCAGGCGCAGGCTCGGATGCAGTCCGGCAGGAAGCGGTGCGGAGCAAAGCGGGCAGTAGGCACGGAGCTAGCAGAAAAAGACGCCAAGAACGCCAGGTACGCCAAGAAGAAGAAGAAGAACGCCAAGTACGAAGAAGAAGAACCCCAGCGGGTTCGGAAAGACGCGTGGTAGCACGCGGCTTTCAGGTTAGGGAAAAAGGACGCGAGCGCCGTTACACGCGTATTTAAGCGAACGCCGATGACAGTTCGTACGTCACATCTGACAGATGTCAGATGGAATCAACCAATCAGCGCAACGGAGGCGTTGATTGGCATAGACAATAGGATTTATGCCGACTATTGAACCATAGACCGCAAATATTAGAGGTGACACTCTCACAACGTCACATCTATCCTACCCTTCGTATCCAAGGTGCTTGAAGCTTGTGCGCTCAAGCAACTATCCAGGTTTGTATATAGTAACAAACTGTTAGATCCCTTACAGTCTGGATTCAGACCTGGACACAGCACTATATCCGCGCTCCTCAAAGTGACTGGCGATATTAGGCAGGGCATGGAGAACTGCGAGGTCATCGTGTTGGCTTTGGTGGAGTTCTCTAATGCCTTCAATACCGTCAGTCACGAAATCCTTCTGTCCATCCTTTCCCACTTTATGATCTCGTCTGAGGCTCTGGAATGGTTCTCTTCCTATCTTCAGGGGCGTCAGCAGTCAGTCCGCCTTGATGACTCATTATCTAATTGGCGTGACCTTATTTATGGCGTCCCTCATTGCGGTATACTTTCTCCATTGTTATTCTCTATCTTTATTAACCTAATTACCCAAGATTTTCAATGTACGTATCATCTGTATGCCGATGACTTGCAGATTTACTCCCAAGCGAGAATAGATTGCGTGGCTACAGCGATTGACAAAGTTAACAGGCTTTGGCTCATATTAAAAACTGGTCAGATCGTTTTGGTCTGACTGTCAACCCCACTAAATGTCAGGCCATTATTATCGGCAGCCCAAGAATGATCTGTAGATTAGATACTGCACATATACCGCATGTTACTTATAACGGGACTGTCATCGCTTGGAGCCCGGTGGTCAAAGATCTTGGCATTTATATTGATTCCTCCTTGAACTGGCAAACTCAGGTTGCCTCAGTTTGTCAAAAGGTGACAGGTATACTTAGAGCCTTCTATCGCCTGAAGAATTTCCTCCCCATTAAGACTAAAACAATGCTTGTTCAGACCTTAATACTTCCTATAATTGACTATGGTGACGTGTGCTATTTTGACCTGGATGCAGAACACCTCAACAAACTCGACCGACTTCTCAATAACTGCATTCGATTCATTTTCAATCTTCGTAAATATGACCACGTTTCTTCTTTCCGTTCCCAACTAAAATGGTTACCAATTCGCCAGCGTCGTTCTATGCATGTGTCTCCGACGGACATAAATGAAACTCCCGGATATTTTTAAACTTGTATTTCAACACAGATAGGATTTTTACATATTATAATTACTGGAGCGATGAACGTTGTACAAAGAGAGAAGTGAATATATAATAATAAAAATATTGTGGGGGTATCTTAATAACCAAACGATGTAACTCCTAATTATTTGCTGCGTCTTATATGTCTGAAGCGTATTGCCATAAGGATAATACTAGGCGCCAACAGCATGTACTCACAAAACCTTTTTCTATTCTTACATCCCCTACTTCTCCCTCTTATTTAACGTCTCAATTTCAATACTTAGGCAGTAACCATAATAAGAATCTTCGTTCAAACAACAATCTCCTACTTCATTGTCCTATTCATAGCACAGACTTTATCCACTCTTCCTTCTCTATACAATCTATTCTTCTTTGGAACGCACTCCCCCTCGATATTAGGGCGTCTGGTACCCGTTTGGCATTCAAGATGAAGGTTCGCCAACACTTACTCAATAAATTGGCAGAGTCACTTTAAACATACTTTCCCGTTTAGACTTTATATATGTATTATATATGTATTTGTATATCTATGTATTTTGCATGTATATTTATATCTATATATTTATTTATTATATATATATTATTCTATCGTTCATTTTCATAATGCTAAATACTTGAATTTATGCGCCTACTATTTCACTCTCTGCACCATCCAAAGGTCGACTGGTAGAGAATGCCTCGGGCATTAAGTCCGCCTGTATACAACTATGTATATAAAGCATAAATAAATAAAACTCCAATATCCCTTAGCCCGGGATTCGAACCCGAAACGTTAACTTTGAAAATCATACCGTAGTACAAACTACGCTACCGAGGCAGTCTAAAAACACATTTAGTTCAACGTAATAAATTGAATACTTACTTTACGTGCTAGCTAGATATATATCAAGTCTTCCAAGGGAACATAGACATAACTAACAAACAATGAAGCAATCAGTCTGCCCTCTATATATTGTGCATATACAGGGATTTCCAGGTTAACCCACTTAGTACGTCAAACATGATCAAACTTCCAAAGTTGTGCCGAGTTACGAAGACCGATGAATAATTGCATTGAATTCCCAGTTTCTGTTGGGTTAAGCAGTACTTTTATGTGGATTCCTTGAATATTTTTCCATGTAAGGTATCGTGATAAATAAGTTGGAATTTGAGGATTTTTTATGTTGGTTTAGTATATGCGTTCGAAATTTTATGTTGTGGAAACCACGCTTGTTTACATAACTGGTAATAAATTGTTTAAATACTAATGAAATTAATTCCTATGCCTGCCTCGGCGGCGTAATTGTACTAGGGTACGGTTACAAAAATGAGATCTCGGGCTCAAATCCCGAGTCAGGCAAAAGATATTGGATTTTTCTATTCATTATCAGCCCGAAATCAGGAATTTGTGCCTAATATGACGGTAGGCCCCTATCACATCGTGGGACGAAACATACAAAGCGAAATATGGGTATCATGGTAGGAACTCTGCCTGCCCCTTCTGGGAAAAGGGCGTATGTATGTAATTAATTGTTCATTCTTGTTTAGTTCGCTTTTAGGTTAACATGTAGTCTGTAAAGAGTTAGTAGGTACTTATTGCTATAACAACTGAACGACCGTACGTCATCAAGGCATGACATTGTAAACTGGTTTTGAAAAGAGCAACACTATAGTTTCTTGCGCGTTCTTCTCTAGTGAAAACCGCTTTCTGAACCGGGAGGTAGATAAAAAAATGACTGAATCTAAACGATGTTGAAAATTTTAATGGATTCAATAAATTATTTTCATTTTCTGGCCCTCATTGAAATTTAGCGTGGCAGCATATTAGCCGAATGAGAGATACGTTTGCTTATGCTTTATTTATCTTTGTTTCATTCTTTTTATTTGATATTCTGTATTTTTATTAATACATACAACTCTGTGATTCATTGTGATGGTAATAAATACATTCTTATTCTTATCATAAATACTTATCTAAATCACATAAGCACTTCAGTATTTGTAACGTAATATTATAACATGCCCAACTGAAGTTAAAGAACTCTTTCGCAGCAGTTGCCATTCTGACGTAAATTGCGTTAAATAAATAATGGCCCCTAAATCCTCAAAAAAGCACAATGAAAATAAATTTATTATTAAACGGTTGGTCTAAATTCAATAGCGACATCTTGCGGAACATACTTGAACTTCCTTTAAACCCGGGCGGATTCCGCCCACAAGGGACTTTTATAATTAAACAAGCGGCTGTTTAAATAAATTCTCCTTCCCATATATTTAGACACGTACTGTGATGAAAATAATCGCGATACAGCCGTGACCGTTAAGACATTTACGCTAATCATTTAATTTTAAACCCAAATCCCGGCCGTTACAGTTGAAATTCCCGTATCAAACTCCACGAAAGGCTTAGGTCCTGATAGCAGAATGTGACTAATCCCAATATATCTTTAGGAAGCCACGAGTTAAATTTATTGTTGTGTGATACTGCGGCTTAAATGCGGTGCCATTTTGTTACGTATAAATAACATTTCAATGGTGTACGGGAAAATTTTATATACGAGAGCTATTAAAATGATTTAAGAACGTTTAGGTAGTGGGGTTTTCGCGGCTTCATATATTGGTGTTAGGCAATATTCAGGTACTTTATTGTTGACCTGAATCCGTATCTTTCCGTATCATCTTGTATCTTTTATTTTGTATTCGCGGTTGTAAACCGCTGTAGAATGTTTCCGACACCGGATAAATTCAAATCCTTACGTCGAGTATCTCGTTTATTGTTTGTTTATTGAGTGCTTTTCTATGAAATATTATATTTACTTTTTTCTCCTTTTTCTAGCTTGTATTGATTCTTTTCTTGCCTGCTTCCGTGACACACTTGTGTACAACGACACAATCACCACGCTGCGGTCTCAGGTTCGAATAACAAGTCCGACAAAGTGATATTAGATTTTTCTATTCTGTATTCGATGTCACGAATATTATTTATTATTATAATACCCGATTTGGCGATAATCTCGCCCCTTATCTTAACATGGGACCGCTGCACCTCTGCATACCTCTTCTGGGAAAAAAGCGTGAGTTTAAATATGTGAACTTATCCACCCCAATAGAAAGTTTCGTTTCTTTTTATTTACCCTCCATTCCAACCAGTTCCCACATTCTCTAACATTCTCAATTGTAAAAAAATACCCTCCTTGATGATATCAAGCCAATGCTTTTAAACTGATCTCAAACCTTTGCACAGCTACATTTAGGTCCAAGCGTATAAATTATAACAATGTTTACAAATATTCAAATATGATCAGCAAATAGAAATGTTATCAAATATTTAACTTGTATTGTTGTTCACGTATTGTTTATTTTGCTTGTGTATTTAGTTTGAATAATAGATTAGACAGAATAGTTTCATAGATCTTTATTCAAATAGAATCAGTCGAATTTAGTTTTTCAAAGAGTTTAATTAGTGCCAAATTGAATAAATAGTCGACTCGGTTTTTTAAGAAAACAACCATTGATGGTCTGTATTTGGCTTGGAAATATTAACTCCAAATTGGATTCGTATTCATGTGATAACCGAGACATATCGTTATGTATTTTTGCGAGGATCGCAATTGCATGCGTATTTTAATATAGTTAATCAATATACTGTGCCAATTAGACTTAACTTCTGAACTGTTATAGGTAGTGATATTTTATTTTAGTATTTAAATATTTGAAATTGGAACATAATAATATACATCAAACCACCGAAACAAACATTTGTGTGAACCACAGCTGGTATTTGTTTCGGGTCTGGGTGTTTGTGAGACCGAAAAGACTCTCGTAGTTTCTGATACCCACGACACAGGACTTGATCTTGATGTGGAGTCAAGAGTAGTAGTCTGTGACTGTTAGGTGTATTTATTTATTTTATTTATTTATTATATTCGATTTCTCAGGCTAACGCGAATGTTACATATTGAAATGAAACATTGAAATACAACAGGATTTGGTTTGATTTTTATATTTTTAACTTCTTGCCGTTTCGATTACTTAACAGCTTTCATGGTCCACCCCGTGACTCTTATATAAGTTACATTTTCATATTTGGTATGATACATGTACCGTTACAAGGCGGATCATTAAAACTTTAAGGACATTTCTAAATTCAGATAAAATCAGTTTTCTTAACAATATGTTTCTTCAATTAGCCAAACACGCCCGCATCGAAAACTCTAGAAAGATACTAAGTGAGTCCGTCCGTCCGAATGTCCCAAGCGATAGTCGATACATTCGGCTTTCGATTGCTTTCTATCGTCGTGGAGTGAATTGTCGTCTGTTACACGGAATATTGTGGACTGACTTTTTCCATTTTGAATACATATCGGTGACCAATTATAGATTGTTTATTTATATGTAATATGTCTATTCTTGCCGGAAAAGAGCTGTGTATAATAATTATTTAATAACCATTGCAGATAGAATAGGCAAATACATACATAATCGTCACGCTTGTATTCCAAAGGGGCAGGCAGAGACTATAGATCGACACTTTGCTCGACCCTGATATAGTCTTTCCAATCTTAAAATATTGAATAAACCTTTTGATCGCATGTAGTCAATTTTCGTTAAAAAATATACTGTTGCTAACATAACATCGTGCACTGTAACAAATATAATAACTACAGAAATTAATAAAATGTAAGCACAGTTATATTGTTTGAAAGACATTGTAGCCAGTAATAGCTGGACTAAGAGACTTAACAATAATGCGGAAGTAACGAGCACAGTGAAGTGCCATGCTCTCTTAAATAATGAATAAGTTCTAAGTGTTATTCCTGTTAATGGGCAGCCACGACACTCACCATGGGCAAAAGGCCTTCTTGTCGCGTTATTGTTGCTAATAAAATGATACGACAGCCTCCGTGGCGCAACTGGTAAGACGCCGACTGTGAAATGAGAAGTCGCAGGTTCGATCCCCGACATAAATGTTCATGTAGCCCACAAAAATATGTGTCGGGTCTGGTGTTTGTGAGACCGCAAAGTCTCTTGCAAGTTTTAACTACCATGGTACAAGACTTAATTGAGCTTAATGTGGGGTCAGAACTATGTAAGTGAAAAATATGTAATATGAATTGAATTGTTTTATAATGCCGGCCGGTATTGGGAATAATATGTAGTTCTGATAGGTACCAACATCCTATAAATCTTATAAATTAAAATGAAAGCTTTAGCCTCTTGCGATGGTGTAAACAAATTTTGGAAACTTCTAAAACTGCAGATGTTTTTGAGAAAATTCCTAAGGCAGTTTTCAAGTTTTCTTTTAAAATTACCCTATCTAATATAGAGGTTTTAAATCTATCTTTCCGTCATCAATTTAAATTAATAGTATATGATGGCTTGCTTTTAGAAACAACCTAATCTGATATTCGTAGCGTATAAGCGTCGCAATCACGAACGAATGACCGCATTACAACTTTGCAATATAGGAAGCGATTTGTGAATTTAGCGGCATTACATATTGTATCGCCTCATCTGATTGCGTACATAGAAATATTACATATGTCAAATACCGACATATATATTAAATATAAATATATACATCAATTAACACAATTAAAAATTAATTTATTTTAAAAATCTGTCTCTTTCTATCTCCTCAGCCACAGGAAGTCCACGGATGAATATAGACCTCTCCCAAAGATCTACATTTACTTGTTGGAAGTGACTCTCTGTGGCCTTAACCAGGTCCTCCATCCACGTTGTAGGCGGCCATAAAAAACTGCGTTTGCCTGTACGTAGCCTCTAGTCTAGAAGCTTTCGGACTTAATGGCCTTCAGTTTTTCGCGCTATGTACCCGGCCAACTACCACTACCACTTCAAGTAATTTATCCTTTGAGCTATTGTGGTAACCTGTGTTCTCCTAGGGATCTCCTCATTTTTTAAATATCAAGATACGAAATATATATTTGAATGAATATGTGAAAGATGGGTGAAGAATAAAATAATAAATCCAGATTTTATTTTGATGAGATTATTAATTAAAATTTTATCTAGATTTGCCGAAATCCATCTTATGGGATTCAAAGTAATTTATAACTTATTTATGAGTATAAGTCGTGAAACACTTGCCTTTCAAAATGCTCTTAAATTCATTCTGCCTACCAAATTCAAACCACTCATCATAAATATTTCAAACTGACATCACAAAATTCACAAAGTCACATTGAAAATTCCCAATTTCAGCCGTTTGGGAATAGGCCATTTTTCTACAATTCATAATTAAACTGGCTTTTGTCATTAATCATGAGTACGAGGGGCTGGGGGTCAATTATTAGCTCTTACCCTTTGTAAGGTAGCGGCCGTGGTTCAAGGGGAGCGAACGCTCATCGCGAGTGGGGAATTAAGTGGAATAACACTGTACGGTTGTAAAAAGGGCTATTTCTGTTGGAGAGTTTAAAATAGGGACCTGATTAGGTAGAATTGAATACGCACATGTGCGTACGTCCTTTATGTGACCTAGACATAAGCAGCAGCAAGATACAGCGATGAAGGGGTAGGCATTATTATCAGTAATGCAACCTGCTGTTCTTTGAGTTTATTTTCGTCCTTAGATATGTTAAAATTAACTACCTATCGGGCTTACTTGTGATAGACACGATGTGAAAACTTGTTGTTTCTTTTTTAATTTTATATATTTTTATGTTTTATTTTACACCTATATATGTATGTCGTTTTGGTCGTTAACGACAAATAAAACCTTTTGTGTTTCTTTCTTACTTATTTTAATGGGCTTGTAAAGCAAATGTTCGACTTATTTATAGGAAGACATATCGTTCACATTGTATATTGCTTAGGAGAAAATCACAGGTTCAAGATATTGTGGTTGAAAAAAATTAGTCTATGGATTAATCTAGAAAAAAAAAACAACAATTTGGAATATTTTATTTAAGTAATTTGTCGTATTTTGTACTTCTCATCGGGGATTTATTTGAATAATGTTTAAGACCTATTGTGAATTTTGTTCGTCGGCCATACAATTGCTACTTCGGAACGGCTGTATGCTTCTATTGTAACTGACAACTTATTGTGCAATTGTTGAATTTAGATTTTTCTTTGTATTTACAATATATTTAAATAACAAAACAAACACAAGATAAAAGATAAACTTTTAGTATTCTGAAAGGTTATATAAAGATCGTTTTAAGCGATACCACCGCTCATTGTACTTGCATAGTTTAAAATAGTTCGATATTTGTCAATTTTTTTTAAATTTTATGAGCATGTATATCGTCATATTTTATCGATTTATAACAAAAACTAAATTCCTGTTTATATCCATTTTCGTTATTATTTTTGTCGCAGCCATTAATTAGCTATTAAATAGTCTTTTACTTCTTTTTCTATTCAAAATTTTTCTACAATAACATCACAGACTTACAAAAAATAGTCACACTATTTCTCTATTACCAAACAAATTGTTTTAAAGGGAACAACTGACGAAAAATCAAAACACCAACGCTCTTACTAAGCGCGCAACCGAAGCCGTCAATCATCATGGCAGCCTGTTTGCCACCACGCGCCATTCGCCAAGCTCCGAATCCATTATTCAAAAGCAACGTTCGACAAACGCTAAGAGAATTTCGTAGAGTAAACACAAGTGCCAATTATAAAGAGAGTCCGACCGTTTCTGATGCTAATTTCCTGGGCCCTGTATAAATTAACATCTACAGGTATTGACGTCGTTTAATTTCAATATATTTTGTCTCGAATTTGATTATTTAAAATGAATTTGTAAAGGGGTAATCGACGTGAAATGTTTTATGCTAATTCTTTGTGGTTAGTTTAGGGCCTACTTGTATTTATGTTATAAAAATAAATGTATTAATTACAATATTGGTTTTGCTACTATTTATGAGCGGTCGTATCGCTTACCATCAGACGAACGGCATGCACGTCTAGCGACTCATTTCAATAATAAAATAAAAAAACCTACCCAAGCGGCCTCTCACATATGCGAGGCCTACCATCATTTTGCTTCATTTATTATTTATTGAGGTACAATTACCATATTGACTTAATCAACCCTTTGATGGATCTCGTATTAATGTCTTCTAGTCGAAGTTACTGTTTCTTATACGTTCTGTTTGATGATATATGTAGATTTTAATTACATTTAACAGGAATAACACCATTTTTTATTTAATCTATTTAAATATTTTTCATGCTATTTTAAATGTAATGATTTTTAAATTTTATGTCAATGTAATGGTTAGGTCATATACATAGTCACGTGTGTCATATAGTCATATACTGGCCTTGCCTGCAGATGGGCGGACTTTATACACCATACAAATTCTTGCAAATACCTATGGTATGCAAGTTTCCTCACGATGTTTAACTTTACCGTTTTAGTGCGTGATGATACTCTATCAATACACATTTGATTCCGAAAAGTCAGAGGCGTGCCCTTGAATTTTAACCAGCGACTACCGTGAGCATGTAGGCACTCTAAAAATAGTTAAATGTAAAATATTTTCTACATGCAAGTATTCTGTTATCCACTATTTAAACCGTATTTAGATTCCCCTCGGCGCCGGACGTTTACAACTCGCCGGACAGGTAGGCAAGCGTTTAAGGTGCTCCGGCTAGATTTATGTCTTGTGGCCACATAAAGAACTCTGTGAGTTAGCAGTTTTGCATTAGGATATTAGCAGGAACGTAGAAAATGTATGGTTTGAGTAGGATTTAATGATGTGCTGAAAGGGATGAAAATGAAGTGACGAATCTTGGATATCTTTGACTATGATACATGGTAATTTAATTCTTGAAATAATTAATTAAAATTGCGGTAGGTTTTTGACATAGACACCTGGCATTACATCATACTTTTCAAGATTGAAACTATGGTAAACACATTTTGTGTAGTATTCGAGAACTCAATTCTCTTTTATCAATAGACTAGCTCATCTTAACCAAGCTCCACTGCATATATCAACGACACGATAATATCTTCTTCTAAAACTTAGAATCTTTTACCCCTAACAACCTCAAACCCCATAACCCAAAGGCACAACGCAAAAACTCAAGTGAAGTAGCCAACAATAGGAACTACTAACTAGTTGTAAAAACTTCGCCAACTTGGCAAATAAATAATGGAGGCGCGGTCGGGACTTGAACTTCGCGATTCCCATATGCTTAATATTATTCATGAACATGTTTGTTGCTTACTTATTTAGAATACTCAAGTTTTAATGAGCGTGAGCACTTGGTCAATTTTATGTATAATTCGTAAAATATGTAGGAAAATTAGGGTATATTTATATTGAAATTATATAAAACTTGTGGTCCAACCCGGCTCCGCCCAGTTGAAGATTTTTCATAAAAAGTATGTTACTTCTACACCTCCAAGAATAGGTGTAAAAAGTTTCATAGGTTTCGCGTCAAAGCGTAACAAACAAACTTACATTCACATTTTTAATATTAGCAGGGATATTTAAAATAACAGTTATTCAACGTCAAGAGAATATTATTAAATGTTAAAAGAGCAAGTGTGATTAATTATATTTCAATCCATTAAAATATAATTTATTTACGTTATTTAACTTCAAATAATTTAGAGCTTAAGTAGTGTTTTCACAAGTATAATATATAATTTAAAGTAAATTATATGAAAGGGTTAATTAACTTAGGGTTTAATTCACAGCAAGAATAAGATTACTTACCTTTTTCTCGGGAGTAATCTGTGAACAAATAATATCATGTTACGATTTTGTGTTGACTTAATTCTATTTTTAAATTTATAGTTCGATTATATCTCAACAAAAAACAGTGGTTATTCTAGTAAATATTGTTAATTTATGTAGATTTATTTTGATTATGCATTAAGATGCAAAGTAAGATTACGAGTTTAAACTTACCTATATTATTGTGTATGTATTTAATGGTTTTCATCAGATAATTTATCTTTTACAAAACTATCACATACTTATGAATTACAAAAACATCTGTTTCATACGGGTATTGTAATAGTCACTATTTATGGTTATATGTGCAATTTTGTTATAGAATACAATTATTTGCTATAAATTACGTCTTCACACCGTTTCCGCCATCAACATTTTTCTCTGTTCTTATTCTCCCCTGGTTAGCATAGTTCGAGACGACAGAAGCAACGAGTATGAATATGTCAATACACAAAAAGGATTAATCTCACAGCGCCTTATTTCGCAGCCTGTTTTTAAATAAAATGTACCACAACCATCTACAGAACTACATCGTGTAAATAAACGCTACACTACATCCTAACAATATGATTTAAAAAGAATTTTCTCAAACAATTTACGAGAAACGTGAGAGCAGGTCATCGGAGCGAATAACAAATTCCAACGTTGTATGAAAGTATGCTTCATAATACTAAGAATAGCTGGTTGTTACAGAATAGCTTATTTTATACAACCCTCAGTGTTATCTGATACGTGTACGTTGCTCAGACACAGTATAGAGACGATCAATAGGGCAAGTGTTACTATAGTATGATCATGTAGATATAAAGAGGATGGATGAAAGGAGACTAATCAAGAAAATTTACAAGACGAGTGTGGATGGAAAATTCGGCAGGGTCGAGCTCACCGCACCTACATCATCCAAATCTAAAGTACTAAGGTTAATGACAGTGGAGGAAGCGAAAGTCATAACATGTAAGGATCGAGCAAAATGGCGGTCTATTTGGTCTCTACCTACTCCATAGGATAGGCGTAAGAATTATGTGTGTATATACGTAATGGGGCTTTTTTTATTATGATATAATTGTAGGAAACACGTGTTATAGTATCATCATCATCATATCAGTCACAGGAAGTCCACTGCTGAACATAGGCCTCCCCCAATGATCTCCACAATGACCTGTTGGAAGCGGCTCGTTATAGTATAGCGATAGTATATAAATTTAATGAATCAGAATATAATTGCTAGAGGAACGGTTTTGTATTTCAATGGTCAAAGTTAGCGCGTAAAAGATACAGTGGTTTATCCTGAAACTCGGTCACCGAATATTGCATAAGTCACATCGTTTTCCTTACGTCTGGTAAATCGTTCTTAATAGATATCGTTTTGTTAGCTCTAAAATCTATTCTCGATAATATTTTTATCAGTGAAATATATTTGGTGCGTTTGAATACCTCAAGGCCTATTTGCAAAATACCTAGAGCTATTAGAATGAAACCTTATGGAGAGATGGCTATCAAGGTAGGTCGTAACTTTACTCTGTTATTAGACTCAAACGTATATTCTAGTACGAAATAGAACTAGACCGTTTTAAGGATATTGCTCATTAAACCTCTAGCTGGAATTTTGTCAAATTGTCCAAATGATTGAATTTAGGCACGAAAGTCTACGATCGTACCTACGAATTCTATGCAAAGATTGTTCAAATCGGGCCAGCCTACACATATGTCCAATCTGACAATAACGTATCTATTTTAAAAACATAAACAATTATTTATATTTGACAGACAACATTCGGATTGAATACGTATATTGAATATACAATATTTTTTTTCATACGTAATGTTTTTGATGTTTGATACTTATATGGATATATCTGTATCAGCCTATATACGTCCCACTGCAGGGCACGGGCCTCATCTACAATCGAGAGTACGATTGAGAGTGGTTAGGCCATATAGTCCACCACGCTGGCCTAGTGTGGGTTGGCGGACTTACATGACTATGGATGTACTCGTATATTAAGTTCTTATTAATTTAGGGTAACTTCTTAGTTATTATATGACAAAAAATATTTTTTATGGAAACTACTCCATTTCATTTACAATCAGTTGTTGTAAGAAAGCAGTAATCTATTACTCCAATCAAGTCTAATTAAGATTTAAATATTTATATCGGACCCCTACACGAAGTAATAAAATCAGAAGCAATTTGTTTATACTTGATAATATCGCTAAACGTAGACACGAGTAGTGAGACTGGTGCCATGAATTATGTACAATGACAAATGGTTTTTATCCGCTATGTTTCACTTTGTTTTGACAAATAGATAAGGGTGAAAGTATTGAAGAACTAAATAATAAAGCATGGAATTGCTATAGATTGCATTTTTGTTTTGACTATTTTTATTGGTGTATTATTGATAAACTGATGATTAATAGGAAGCAGTCGGTGGTACAATATACGGATTCTTCAAAATAACACCAAAATAAGAGAGACGTATGAGATTTCAAAATTAAAATTATTCTTCTCACTTTAGATTGGTGCTGATAAAGATAATTTCATCGGTGGGCAATAGTATTATCTCTGTTTCTTCTTTTTATATTATGCTAGCCTTAAACGGCTCTGTAAGTAAATAAGGCAATAAAATTAATACATAGGTAGTGAGTCAAATATAAATGTATAAAGCGCTTCACGGTACTGAAATACAGCGAGACTTGTTCTCTATTGTAGCATACAAAAATACTTACTTCAAACAATATTTTATTACTTAACAGGCAATACAAAGCTTAAAACCTATAAACGTTTGACACATTCGCCGTATTATTCACGTGTCATACTCTGCGTCGTACCCAGCGTCATACCCGGCGTCATACCCACCGTCATACCTCTTAGTTTTACTACTGGCGCGGGCGGTTTACTGTTGCGTCGTGATGGAACGGGCTGAGGGGTGTATAAAGCACAACAAATTGCCGGTGAAATAACCGAACCATCACGCTAATCCCATTGCACGTGACTCACGCCACTGCACCGCAGCGCATTGTCACGGAAAATTGCTGAATTTTATTTAATGCTATCTTTTGATTTTAATTATTGCGCGTTGCCATCTATGTTACTATTTTTATTCATTAATAATTCACCCAATACGCCCTAGTGCCGGACACCGACCTCTACTATTTAGAGAACGAATAAGAAGGGCTTAGTGCGGGTTGGGAGATTTTACACGCCACAGTAAATTTTGGATACCTATTCTAAACAACAAACATACATATCTCTATCGCGAAATGTTTTCCTAGACCATAAAAAATAGTAGTAATTGCCTATATTAAATAATTATAACAATGACTCTGAAAAAGGTCTGAGAAACGCGTAACCATCGTTTCAGCAGCCGCGTCTAGTCGGGAACCGAGCAACCACAGAACAAAATTTTGTTTTTCTGACATTAATGACAACATCAGTGTCGCAAACCTTCACTGTGATCCACGATACGTCAAATTTCATCATATGTAAAATATCCACTGTTTATTATTTAAATACACACGTGAATACATAAATAAATACACCCAATAGTCACATACATAGTCGTGACCCCGCACTAAGATCGAGTCTTGTATCGTGGGTTTCAGGTAGTACGAGAGACTTTTCGGTCTCACAAACACAATCCATTTCCACTTGGTAACCGTGGAAATTCTTCAAACAATCCGTAGTACAAAATTTATTTATTTTATTTATTTAAATCCTTTTTTGTACACTAAGTTAACTTAATAATAGAACATTATATTACATAGTAGTACAAAAGGCGGTCGTATCGCTCGAGGCAATCTCTTACCGACTACCTTGGGATGGACAATAAGAGATGGAAAAAAAGAGAGGGCAGTCAATAGTGTACCAAGTAAAACCAAAATATGCATCATCGTGGTAGTTTTTAGTTACAAAAACTCTATTCAACCTTAGAATTACGCCAGAAATCTAGCTAGTAAAGCCATCGTAATAATTGATACACACAAGCCGGTAAATGATGCAATTACGTTGAACTATACGTACTAGTAATTGGAAAGCAAAGATTATAATAGCCCCCGACAGGTGGTTGCTTGGAAACAGCGCCCAGGTTTGATCAGTTTAGTGATGTATAAATTGATTTATTCAATGAAATTGAATTTCGAAATTTGTAACAAAAAAATATTTATATATTTTTAACGCCTTCTTTTAGATGTATTTTTATAATATAATAACAGGTATTTATACTTGTAATCTATCAAAACTCTGAACATATCCGAGAAAATCTTTATCCATAGATTACTTTATCTAATATTTTGATAACAGCATGACTACTAGTACTACAAATCTGTGGAACCTGTTGCCAGCGGCATCATTCCCGGACAGATACGACCTGGCGACCTTCAAAAAACGAGCGTATTCCCACCTCAAAGGCCGGCAACGCATCTCCATGCCCTATGGTGTTGCAGATGTCCATCGGCGGCGATGTTCACTTACCATCAGGTGAACCGCATGCTCGGTTGCCCCCTATAATATAAAAAAAAAAGACTACGCCCTAACAATGCATCCAGAAAACCGAAAGGTCGAAGACGATCTCTATTTTAGTATTGGGTCACACATATTTACTGGTTATATGTGAGAGCCCACTTGGGTAGGTACTAGGCTAGGCTAGGACTGTAACGTCTATTTCTCCTACCAAAAAGCTGTGTAAATGCACTGTTGTGTTCCTGTTTGGACATTGTAGCCAGAATAACTACTGGACATATTAAGACTTAACATCTTATAACTCAGGATAGCGAGCGCAGTGGAGTGTCAACCATTGCTTTATAATTCAAGTTGTTATTTGGTTTTGCTACTTTCCATGAGCTTTCGCTTACCATCGTATAAATCCCAACAGCATAGAAAGTAACAACGCTACATTCAATGTTGACTCTAATGTAGTTGGGCCGGTTTTTTCAGATGTATTTCGCTGTTAAGATACGTATTATACATTTTATATTCGAAATTCCCTTTATTCTTTCCCATTGTCGACGATATTTAATTACGCCTACTTATCGACCCTTAATATTTTAATTTATTATGGAAGATCAAAATCTGTCAAAATAAGGTGTTATGACATTATAAACTTATCTTTTAATATTTAGGAAATTAATTATATATCCAAAACATAAGCTATATGTCATTTGTTAGTGTCAATTTTGTATTGGTTACTAAAGTTGTGGTTGCGTGTGTTTGGCAGTTGCGACGCCTCTTTTATTTCCATTCAATAGGTTCAAAGTTATACTTGTTGTTCTGCCTACTGTGGTCTGTGGCAGTATTTTTTTATGCTAAGCATATCAAAATAATGTAAGGAATACATTTCACTACTTAGTTGATTTTTAGGACTGTAATACACCCGAAACATTTTTTATTCCATTTTATTAATCCCTCCACGCCTTTCCATCATATCTACATTTAGCAAATATAGTCAAATGTAAATTCTTTAAAGTAATACTCTCTTGTGTATGCTTAATTGTAACTAATTTCAAACTTCGAGCGTCTTAATTCAAATTTCTACTCGCAACTTGGTTGCAATTTTCCATTAAGCCGTGTATGGTGTATTGCTAAAATTACAGTAAATCGCTATTGATTTCACTCCACGTATCGGTGTGACCTACTTTGGACCAGCATAAGTGGCGAAGTTCTAACCATGTAGGGCATAAATTACAGAGGACGCCAGACGGTTGTGCGTTGCGTAATTTTTCTTCAAAGCTAAAGTTTATAGGCCCGACTTTCTAAGAAAATATATGGCACACTATTACTGGATTGCGTGATGGTTTTAGTAAAAGTAATGAAGTAAATTGCTGTTTTAATCATATTTATTTTATTTAATAAACTGAACGGTTGTTCAGTTCTTGCTCCGAAATATGTGTCTTGTATCGTAGATTTATGTGAGAGACTTTCTAGTATACTATTAGTGAAACAATAAAAAAAAAATAACACCCATCAGTCACATACATAGTCTTGACGCCACTCCAATATCGAGTCTTGTGTCGTGGGTGTCAGGAACTACGAGAGACTTTTCGGCCTCACAAACACCCGATAGAAATATTATTGTGGGCCGCGCAAACATTTCTCTCGGTACGGATCGGATCGAACCCGCGGTCTCCCGTTTCATACGCGGCGTCTAACCAACTGCGACACGGAGGCTGTCAAAGCCACCTTCTTAGAGTACAAGCTTCTTACCTTATCCTGCCTTTTTCAGAGGCATTGAATGTCAAGTAATCATTAATTTGTCATTAGTCCGCTAACCCGCACTAATCCAGCGAGGTGGATAATCCACCTCTGTCTGGCCTAACTACTCCTAATTGTACTCTCGATTGTAAAAGAGAGCCCGTGCCCCGCAGTGAGACATATATGAACTCATACAGAATCATTTCTTAGTGTAGACTAGCTGTGCCCGCGAATTCGTCCGCGTGGAATTTGACAAAAACTTTATTTTTCTAAAATATATGAACTTTTCTAAAATAAATGTAGCCTAAGTTACCTCTTATTATATCAGCTACCTGACAATAAAAGTCCCGTCAAAATCGGTCCAGCCATTTTAGAGATTAGCTGGAACAAACAGACAGACAGACAAAAAAATTGTAAGGTTATTTTCGGTATATGTATCGTGTATATAACGAAATGTAGTTGGTCTTATTTTTTTAATTTCACTTTACAAACGGCACTTCAATTTTATTTATATGTATAGATAAAAAAAAACTATATTAAGGAACAATTTAATTGGCATTCAATGTTTCAATGCAGCCTTTGATTTATTTGTCGGAGGAGGATTTAACTACTATGTAAAACACAACACACGGAAAGTATTATAATCACTCACTTTTAATATTTTATTTTTAATAAACACAAACATTAGGCAGTAGGACAGTCCCAAGACGTCTTCACTCTTCGGTTATCACCAACTGAATGATTCTCTCCAGCGATGACATCCTGATTCTGTCGAAGTGCACTGAAGTTCACCCGTACCACATCGAAGTGAAGTCGTTGATCTAGCGGGTGGGGCGCTTTCTATTTCACATCCGTACTTATGATAATATTAAAATAATCCGTATTCATGACCATCTGTATCAGCCCATATACGTCCCACTGCAGGGCACGGGCCTCCTCTACAATCGAGGGTACGATTGAGAGTGGTTAGGCCATATAGTCCACCACGCTGGCCTAGTGCGGGTTGGCGGACTTACATACCATATAAATTTTATAAATCGCTATGGTATGCATTCATGACCATGCTGCGACATATTATTAGTCAATTATATACTAGAAACAAATCAAATTATAGAAATAAAATTCATTAAACTAAAATGTTTTTAAGCTTGGCAATAAGCCTGAAAATCATCACTGCGGAACATGTACATAAACAATATCAGGAATATGGTACGTGCGTTGTCGGCCTTACATAATAAAGGATAGGGTTACAAGTCAACGAAGGAGAGAGCTAGCGAATAGCGGATCTCCGGTTATCTTGCAATTATGACACGACCAGTCAATCGCCTATAGCGATCTCCTAGGCATCAATTGAGTCATCTGATTTGGGCTGTATATTCCCAGCCTACCTCCTTCCGAATAGTCTTACAACGTCTTTGAAACACAAGAACCAATCCGGTATATAAATTTACTAGGCAGATAAAAATACATGTACAACAAAATGAAAATTCCACAGCACTCGTATTAAGACATTTTCAGCATCAGGTATCATTCAAAATGGGAATTCCCTGAAGTAATTTCAGCTTATGTAATCCGGACATATTGTAAAGGCTCTAGGTGTTTCTAAACAATTACGTACATAGATAAATATAGCACTTACCAAACAGCCGGTACAGCACGAGTGGAATACATGGTGTATTATTCCAACCTTATTAGGAAAACGCGCAATTTATGGGAGGCAGCGGTTTTATAGGCGCAAGCGTGTTTTACCATAATTAATTATTTTTGAATTACACTTTAGGTCTGGGATAGGAGTATTTAAGACTTTGGTAATAATCAAGCACTCATAACATCATAGAGTTACGTAAATGGATTACCGATATTTATAAGCGTTTTGTAAATTATTAATTGTGTCAAATCTAAGATTATGCTAAGCCATTCTTAAAAACTCTATCTGGACATTTCTACATAAAATACAAGCTGGCCAGTACAAGAATATCTAACAGTAAATAAGCTAAATCGAATTCTCCGCTATAATCTCCTATTTTACACCACAACGTAAGCGTTTAAGCCGTCACGTTAACATGCCGCAGCGGCGCGTATTCTCGTCTCTGTCATGAATATTTATATCAGTGCCGCACCAATGTACTGTGATATTTAGCGTCTCTCAACCATTTCCAACACTCCTTTTAATTGTCTTTGATCTTAGATCTAAACTTGAATTGTGTTAGAGTATTTCTTTAATTTAATAAGTCCGCAAATGTATTGTCAGATAGTAAGTGAATTAATGATTCAAAAGATTTTGGAAAAGATTTTAAAGAAAGAATATTTTGTTTTTGATACACCACAATACACAGATGTAAAAGACCCTGGCAAGAGTAAATTATATATACTAAAATACTGGATCTTCTAGGAATAAATGTTGTTTATATTTTTTATAAACAGCAAACTATACTTAGTGTTAGTTGGAACTATAATACGACTATCAGATGTATTTATTTCTTTTAAAGCTATACAATAAAATCTCTATCCATGTAGACATCCATAATCTCTTCATTAAAATTTCAAGTCTGCTTATAAAGCTATCTCGTCCACGGAAGAGCATCATAATCGATCCATTTCCAGCGTACTTAAAACTGTCCAATAAATTGCAATATACATGGATTCCAAAAATGAATAACTTCCAATATAGATTTGAAATACACTCCAGCAATTCCATCTGCGGAATTCAACCACAGAAAAAGAATCATGGTACTTTTCTAAAAATACCGCAGCAAATATAAATCTGCAATCAATTCTAGCCCGATCTCTGCTAAACCCCGCTCTACCGTACTGGGGAAAATCTGATATTTTTTTATCAACGTACAGAGACTGTCCTACACACGAGAAACTAAAGCAATACATTTGAAACTCTATTTGGCGTGAATTAAAGAACGTGTGCACCGAGGGTAATTGTGTGATTAAGAATTAAATAAATGGTATTACAGCAATTAAGAAGATAGCTTTAGTTGTTTTTAAGTGGGACTTAAATTGAGAAATTTAATTAGCCTGCACAATTAATTGCTGTCCGCTTGTTTGCTGTGATATTTTAAATTATTTTTTTTTTTTGTTTATAAGGAGACATTGGACTGCACTGGACGGCGAGTGCAATATTGTCTAGATTAAAGTGGACTTGCTTGAAAACTAACTTGATGGCCGTTTTGTTATACCAACCTGTTTCATAATAATTAGCCATGACGTACCTATTATTCTGTTTGCCTTGCCTTAAATTTAAACAGAACCGATGTAATAGCTTGGTTTTAAATAAATGTGTTTTCACTTCTGGCTCATAATTAATTTAACGTTTCTCTCAGATTTTTTTTAAATGTTAACATGCTGAGTTTTCTTTAAGAATATTCATGTTATGTAAACGGAATTCTTTAAAAACTTCTTAGGTGTGTAAATTTATACGTTAAGTATTCTTTCATAATATCAGTAAGCTATAAATAATTTTAAATACTTATATGTACTTCGAAAAGTCAGAAGTACAAAGAATCCACGACCGCTTCGCTATAAAATATGTTACATAATAACAGACACGACTAACATAAGAATATAAAAAAAGAATTTCTATTTAAAAACACCATGAAAACCAATATAAAGTTCGAATTTAAAGTATTACACAAAATTCCAACTCCATTTCACTCCGAAAGCACTTTTCAAATCGATACATTAATCAAAACCGTACATTGAAATTGCTCTGGGAGATAGGATGACCGGGCGAAAAATACTACACTAGCCCCTAAGGAGAAAGTTAATAGATTTCATTAATTAACCCGTTCAGTGGACCGAATGATTGCGCCAGTGTCCCAAGATAAAAAGTGACAATTCGTTGGAGCCCGGATTTCCAAGTTTGGACTACTGTTTTGTACGTATGTGCCTTGACGAATGTAAGTCGGGGATCAGCGCTTATTGTGAGACTAATACGCTGAAACATTGATTTGCTACGGGGAAATGTATTACAAATGTTATAGTAAATATAACGTTTCATATTGCGAATGTAAGGAACTGACGTATTGGAAAATAAGATGTATTGGGATTATAATTTGATGTAATAAAACACAAATTGACAAAGTTGTTTGGGAATTGGGAATGGGATGGAGATAGGACTTTTGTACTCGTATACGTCTCTATATTTTGCACGATGGTAAAAACTCAGCCTATGTATGTTCTCTTTATATCGGCCGGTATTATTGTATAGTATATACATTCATACATAAACTCATGCAGTATTCTCAGAAGGGGTAGGTAATTGTGCTACCTGGGCACTCACTTTTCGCCTTATGCGTTCCACCCCATGATATGATAGGGTGTGAGCGTATCGCCATATTGGGCACAAATTCTTGAGTTAGGGCTAATAATGAATTAAAACAATTAAATATACCAGACTTCCGGTTCGAACCTGAGACCTAAACTTCACTACGCCACCGAGGTAGTCTTCTGAGACTGCTGGCAGATGTAAAAGATATAGCTTCACAGCCCATATACCCACTGCAGGGCACGAGTCTCTATAATCAAGAATGCGACTGATTATTTGTCTAACCAGCATAAAATATAAACCTTAAATACGTTAAAAAGTTAAAAAATAAAATAAAGTCGCTTCCCGTCTGTTGTACATAGGGATGTATGCTTAGATTTTTAAAAGTACGCAACAGATGTTGATGCGATTTTTTTTTCAATAGATAGAGTGATTTAAGGAGAAGGTTTATATGTATATTACATACATGTATCATTTTGTAAGAAAAATAGAATATATTATCTTCTGTGGAGTGGAATCAAAAATATCTGCACCCAGACTAAGCTAGGACGGGCCACATTTCAAGTGAAATGGTTGATGCATATAAGTCTTATGTATGAAAGCAAGAGATGGACTTTTCCACTTTGAACTGAGGTCCTTAGTGAATTAAAGTAATGAGCATAAGTAATTAGCTGAGCTATTGCGTACTGCAATATCACTGATAAAATCTTAGTAAGTCTTTACGACTTGCTGAGTTAGTATAATATGTTGTTCTCAAGAAATATTATGACCATCCTCTGGCAGCACTTCGAGCAGGTCGACGCGCTTGAGACCTTTCGCCTCAATGATGAATTTTGTTGTATAATACTAACAGCTCTGATAGTATAATTTAGGGTATCTTGTTCTATTATTCGATGGTCTAATCAATTATGATTTATTTTGATCATGTCTGCTATGATAATAGATTAACAATAATAGTAATAGTAAAATATGGGTTGGTAGTTCGTTAATGCCTTTTTATATTTATATATCTATTTTTTTTAAATACTAATCCTTTAAAAATATCAAAGAAATAAGATTTAAAATATAGAATATAATAATAGAGTAGATAATTCTCCAATATTGAAGAAATGCCTTCTAGATTTACCATGCATCATGAGATCGTTTGACAATAATTGCCCAACTTAATGACTGAATTTACCAAGAGTTATTATTAACACTTCTTACCAACTACTATGAATTAAAAGTTGAATATCAAAGTAAAGATAACTTTAAATTACTACATTATGTATGTCATCGTTTTTTCTATGTTTGATGGCCAGCTGTAAAGTAAACAAGTAATAGTATAGATCTTTCAATTTCTGGATCAATCAGTTTGAACGTGTTTAGCCAGTCTATTTCCACTTTGTGGCAACATTTTAATTAGATGGAAGCTAACTTTTTTATATTTTTTCTTCTGTGTCTTGAAAAAATTCTAACAAGAAGCTCAATGCAGTATGTACGAGAAGGAAAAAAAATCAAATTAATTTCTATAATCACAATTCTTATCGTCATCACTAACATTAAAGAGTATAAGACCTCTTACCGTCTCTTTCACATGCAGACTCTGTAATGCATGTTAAGCTTAGTGACGTCACTAGTTTTGTTGTGCGTCCTTTTTCATTTAAAGATTTAAAATCATTTCTAACCTGTATAGTTTTGAATAGATTCTTCTTTATTTGCTAGATTTGGATATATACAACAAAAACATTTAGTCAAATATTCTATGTCACGCTACTACTTCAATATTTTTCCTCTTTCACCCATCCCTACCGTATTTGACACACTCAAAATGTCATTTACTAATTTGTAGTCGAGTGTGAGTGGTATTGACGGTATTCAATGGGGCAGTATCAATAAAATACTGCAGAACCCGGCACGGTGGCAAAGTGAAATGTTTTTACCCCTTTTGCGCTTGCAGTCCGGTGGGCAACGATTGTACGTTAAATATTGCCTTTGCTTTGAATCGCAGAGTGAATACAACGTATTTCGACCTGAAAATTTAATTCCGAGCTGTAAACATTGTCCGTGTCTGAGATCAACGGTTAACACTCGGACAGACGAGCCGAGTCTTTTATGTGGGTGTTATATTCAAATTTTAAAGGAGTTGGAATAATTAATTCAACATTGTTTTGTTGGGTTTAGTTGCTTTTGTGTAAGCAATTATTTTTGTTCTGTGAAGGACAGTGGTTTCTGACTAACTATTTGAAAATTTATGTTTTTACCTAAAGTACCTTTCTAATATTTTGAGAGTGTATCGTTTGTTTGAGATATCATAGCTTAGCAGAAGTTTTTATTTTTACATAAATATCGATGTGCTAGTGTTTAATATATATTTGAATTTATTGTTGCAGTCGTAAAAAACATACAATGGTAATTTATAACGTTCATCTCAATAAATAAAAATAAAAATACAATAAATACAAAAAGCGAATCCAAATACTCTGACTACAACAATACTCAATCAAAATAAAGGTTAAACTAAATTAATGAGTCTGCGAAACCCAAACGAAACGTTAAAGACTGATTTGTTTTTGTTTTGTGAATCTGACAAGTCATGCACAGATTGGACGGCTGAGTTCGACGCTCATAAATCTTCTTTAATAAATTGTTTAAGACAGGCTGTTCATAAGAAAACTATGGAAGAATTTAAGGTTGTATCAATTAATTTATTTACTAATAGATTTACCTCTTTTATGTTTATTATACACCGGTTCATAATGCCGTGTTAAGTAATGCAATTGTTCACGTTTTTAAATGTAAAAAATGGCGAAACGAGCATGACATTCGCCTGATGTTAAGCGATATAACCGCTCATGGACAGTAGCAAAACCAAAAACACTGTTAATTAAAAGCAATACTTGAAGTTCACTTCGCTTGCGTTTCTAAGATATTTTAAGTCTCACTATGTCCAGTATTTACTGAGAACACAATGTTCTTCTAACCGGAAGGTTGATTTTTTAAACTGATTGGTGGGAGAAATATACATTGCGGTGTTAACCTACATAACAAGCCTCTCATCTGAGAGACCTACCACCAGTAAAATTATGAAACCAGTAAAAAAGTAATTATTGAGAATACATATTTCTTCAAATATAGGGAATACCGAGGTGAATATTGGAAGTTTGAGCCCAGATCGCCACTCCTGTATTTGGGTTGTCTTTATTTTTCTAAATTATAAAACAGTCAGTGTGTTTTGGGTTGGAATCTGCAACTTTTCTTTCAGAACTACTTCCAGAAAATTTTAATATTGTATCTCTAATCTGATCAGATCTTAAATTAGTTTCTTTTCAACGAGCTGCTGAAGCAACGAAAGCATTTTCGACTTCCTCTTCGATGCATTTAAATGCTCTTCAGCATTACCGATTTAGTTCAGCTTTACCCGTTCAATCAGGACTCAGCTATTTTAAAAGAAATAAACAGCTTTAGAAATATATTCAACAGCAATTATGTAAATTTTGAGACTCGACGGCGCAGTGGTCTCGCTTTACTCTGCACAGGGAGAAAAAATGGCGGATGAAAAAAATTGTTGATAAAGTTCACAAACTAAAGGTCTTATTCAAAAACAGCCTTAAAACCTATTTTAGCTATCGGATGTTTTGTCTTCATTGCTTAAACTGAATTTAAAAGTCGTTCTAAAGGGACCAAATATTCGATAACCAATACACGGTTTGAAACTGTCTGTGAATAAAATATAAAGCACCATATTTTGAATCGTGAAGTCGATATGTTGACTGTGTTTTTATGAGTGATATTATTTAAATTATATTTTTTTGTCCAAGATTTTTTAAAATAAATATCAGGTAAATTAGTAATTCATAAATAATGCATGATGTGTTACGAATTATTTTTTTAATTTATTTTACGAGACGCGAGCTTCACGAGAGTTTCGGATGAAATTAAGTGAATTAGAATTTATGTAATTTTAGACTAGTCAGAAGTTATCTTACGAAGAAAAGTACTGATGAAGATATTTACTCCTATTATCTGCACTCACCATCTTACTATTTTGTTTTGTAATCCCTTTCACTGTTATTATAAAAAAAATATTGTATAGGTTTTTCGTGATGAATCAGACTCGTCTTAGAATTCAGAAAGACAATCCACCAGCTACATTCAAGTAAACATCCCAAGCGCAATTTTTATGTGATTGTCATACAAAGCCGACCCTTCCCCCGTCTATTCCAGGTGGCGGTATCTTGCCATTGACAAGTTCACTACAGGAGTCTATTGTTTTCCACCGAGCACGTCTAGGACTTGAGCAATAAAAAAATATCCTGACGAAGATTCTTTGTTCGTCTCGTTTTATTTTCCCCCGGCGACCAATTGTGCTACCCTTAAATTACTGACCTCGTCTTTTTAGTGTCATTTTTAATGAAAAAGCCTTTCTTGCTAGTTTACTTATTCTTTTTAAAACGGAATATTGGAGAGTGCCACTCGCTCTTGTTACAGATTTGCAGTTTTTATTTCCTTCCCCTTTTGTCTTAGTAATTTATTAGAGTAGTTGCTTTTTTGTTTGTTAGGTGCTGTGAATGTATGGTTTGCGGGCAGCTGTACGGTTTCTTTACTGTATTAACTACTAATATTGTTGATAGTCCATTACAAAGAACCTGAGGAATAATACGATGCATATTTTAATTAAAACTTTAATGGAGAATACTTTATTTTAACGATCATGCAATTTTCTAATAGTAATTAATTTTGCTAGAAATAGTTTTGTTCCCACACAGTTTTTATTATATTATTCTATATCTAAATATAATATTGCATATCACATCTGTGATTAAAAGTACGCCTATAATATTAGTATTTTTTAGCACAAAATAGGCATATATTGAAATAAGATATAAGGTAGGACCCCCAGCTGCACAATGCATTAGACTAAGTATTTTGTTTTCTGTTTTCTTCGTACAATAAAGCATTAAAAAAAAACTATTACCTAACACGGTATCAGACGTACCCCTTTCACCGGTCTATACAATTATGCCTACCTGATTAAATCCAGAATGTACTTGTATGCTACACTTACTTGGGGCAATATGACTGATCCTCAATCTCTTTGTACGGTGGTCGTTATCCAGGCGTGTACAATTACCCTGCCATCTGTGCCTTACCACCATGATTGACGATGATTAATTTGACAGCCTCCGTAGCGCAATTGGTTTGAATTTGCCTGTGAGAAGAGGGGGTTCGATTCCCGCATTGTTTCCAGTCGGGGTGTTTGTGAGACCACAAATTCTTTAGTTGTTTCTGATACCCACGCCTCAAGACGCGATCCTAGCAGGGAACAAAATTATACATGTGACTGTCGGGTGTATTTATTTATTTATCGATATCAATTAACTTATAAATATACCCCAACTAATAAAACCAATTGATTGTCTATTAGTGGTATTTAAGTCTCAAATTCATCTCTATAATATTTGTTTAGAAATATCCACCTAAACATAGGTAGTGTAAGTTAATTCCAATCAAACAGGTGGCTATGTTCTCAGAGCTGGCGTAATGGCGTTAGTGTGTACAAATAGTAATAATGAGAATTATTGCTATTTCAAATGAACACCACCTTGTTATTTTTGAAGCCTTAGCATGCTCTATAGTTCTGCTATTGCTAATTGCACCTTACAGAATTTGTTGTTGTTATTTCATATCTAAAATTACACACACACACACACACACACACACAAAATTTAATGCGTATCTTCTTCGTATCGTAGTATCATCTTTAAATGTGTTCTTAAAAAAACTTACTCCTGCATGGATTATACGAGATCGTATATTAAAATTTTGCATATTTAAAATTTGTGAAATGTTATTATCTACTTCACTTGCTATTTGTGATTGCTATTGCAATTTATTCCAAAATGTATGTGTGGTATTGTTTGTCGTGATAACCGATGTTCGTATTTTTCCTCTTTTTGCTGTGTCAATAGTTTATTTATTTGCTATTTATATATATTCCATGTTGTGTCTATAAATTATTTATCTTTCTTTCCCATTTTAATACCACTATGACGAATTTTCCACTGAAATACATATTGGCTACGAATACCTTGCTTAATATCCCTTTTAATTACTCACGGCGTCTCAACCCCGGTATTCGCATACTAAGGTGGTTACAGGTAACGAGCGGACAGTGTAGCCAAGCCTTGCGCTCAAGATTGTTGTCTCAAGTGCCTATCAAAGGATATGTAGTGTGCTTAATCGAACTGTCGCAGACAATTGCCTTCTAGTATCTTCCGGAAGTAATTTGGATTAATAGGTTTTTACGTGACTGCGCAATGTATTTGGTGTATATTATTATTATTGTTGCGTGAATACAAGATAGGGACGGCTGGATTCAAACTTTTTTCCGCTTGCCCAATTTATCCTGACTATATCCACTATATCCTCTTCCCATCCTTTTTCCTTCCCGTTCCATACCCGATTTGATAGGCCGAAAAAATATCTATGATCCAGGGTTGTGGATGTTTATGGGTGGCAGTAATCACTTACCATTAGGTGACATGTAGGCTTGTTAGCCGGACAATTGTGAACTTTTATTGCATATTGAAATGAAAATGAAATGAAAATAATTTATTGAATCCATTAAAATGTTCAACATCATTTAGATTCAGTAATTTTTGATCTACCATCCGGTTCGGAAAGCGGTTTTCACTAGAGAAGAACGGGCAAAAAACTCTAGTGTTGCTCTTTTCAAACCAGTTTACAATTTCGGGATTATTATAAAATTACAAGTTGGTTTAATCAGAGCAGTTCATCAATAATTTATTGTAAATTTACAATAAATATTCTATATAAATATGTTATAATTACTATGGCTGAAAGTAGCGAAGTTGGCCCAGAACGAAGTATCAGTATACTCTTTTTCGCCAAAGCAGTGAATAATTGCGAAAGCCTTGTGTAATCCATCCATTAATCCAATAAAAAGTAATAAAATTAATACTACATGGAAATCCAAAAATAAACGAATACGCAAAATAAATAAAAGTCCACATCGTCACTCTTTGATATAACAAAACTTTACTTTTAATTTGTTTTATACAAACAAAATATTGCTTGTACAAAAAATATTTTACAAGTATTACCACGGCGCAAAATTCCGAATCAAATTCATTTGGTGTTACCGGAACATATATTTTAGATTAATTCGTTGAAATCCATTGGATTTTGTGTTCTGATTCACAGGTGAGCAATCGACGGTGTTCTGTGTGTAAATGCTTTGGTTGGGCCGCTGCGTTCACTGAAATTGCTGTGGTGAGGCGCAACCCTGCTAGTGATTAGGAACGACCTTAAGATTTTGCGGTATTTGGAGGTATAAGAAGTTGGTGCAAAAAGCTTGTGAACTTAGCAATATATTTACTAAGGGATTTATAATGTGCAGAATACGTTTTGGAGTTGGTTAAATTCTAGTTTGATTTAAAAAAATAGCCTGCGCTTTGTTTATCCACCGTATAAGGTAAAATTAATATTAACAGGATTGCAATATTATGAAAAAAAAAAAATATTGGTTCTGGGATCAAACCCGCAATATTAAGGGTATAAAGCTTTTTCAAAGCATCTGCTCCAATATAAATTTATTTCGTTTAACAAACACAAAAGCATAATGAATCCAATGCGGAATTTTACGATTAATTAATAACTTCAATAGGGAGAACGCTCAACACGGAACACTCAACAGTTACGATGATGCTTTCGAAATTCATGATAATAATTCCGAACAAACAGGAAATTTTCAAAAAATAGACAAACTAATATTTTTGCTGTGATGAATATTGAATACCTATATATTTTGCTTGTAAACATAGACAACAGTTTCTTCTAAAGGCTCTTATTACAGCATTGCGAAATCATACAAACATTTTAAAATCATAACACTAGACTGATCGGTTGAAAGCTAGGAACTTTTTTTTATTGCAATGAATGGCAAGTATGCCATTCGCCTGATGATAAACGATATGAACGCTCATAAGCAGTAGCAAAATCAAACAACTTGAATTGCAGGGCAATGCTTAAATGCCATCGCCATCCTGAGACATAATATGCTAAATCATATGTCCATTAGTTACACTGATTCCAATGTCCTTCAAACCGACACACAATCATGTATTTACACTATTGTTTGGCGTATAGACATTGAGGTCACCCAGGCGGTCTCTACCACATAAAAACCTACCACCAGTAATAAGCCATGAATTTCTTGATGAAGACGTCGATGTATTATCAAATATCTTCCGGTTTAAAATAAAACTGGAAAGTTCATTGAGTAAAATTAATTTTGTAATATCGCGTAACTGAGTCCACGCGAGAATTCCGAGGAATTTTTAGCAAAGTTCACATATTAACTTGGTAGAGTGATATTAATTTATCCATAATGGCAGTAGGGATTTTCTTGAAAATATTTTTATACTGGGTATATACGGTACATAATATTATATTATATCAAGACTGCTACCGAAAACGAAGCCGGGTGGTAGTTTAAGCGAATTCAGACACAATGCAACAGAAAATGTTGGAAAAAAGCGTCATTTTTTTTGTTTATATGGTCGTATTTTGGTGGTAAATACATGTTTTCGTAAAATAATAGTGTATACAATTTTATTTATAAAGACTCTAAGGTATAAAAGAGTTTAAATTATTATTTTAGCAAAAACTATGGATTGACCACCCAAAAAAGAAGATATTTAAAAATGATAAAAAAAGTTTGTCACGTTTCTTAGCAAAATTTTTAGTTGCATTGTGTTTATAGTCACTAAAACTACCACCCGGCTTCGTTTTCGGTAGCAGTCTTGAGATACCCGGTATTTTGACAGCGTCCATGTCGCAGAATAAGATGCCAGCTGTGAAACATGAGGCCGCGGGTTCGATCCCCGCATTGAGATAAATATTTGTATGGTCCAGAAGTATTTGTTTCGGGTCACGATGTTTGTGAGACCGACAGTCTCATAGTTTCTGATACCCACGACACAAGACTTGAACTTAGTGTAGGTTCAGGACTAAGTATTGATTTTTGATTGATTATGATTTTTGGGTGTATTTATTTATCGTATAAAATAAAATAACTATAAAAGTAAAACAAAGTGGGTAGCTATAGAGACTTGTAAAAAATTGGCATTAAAAGCGTCAATTATTTTGCATTTTCTTTCTGACGAGAATTTTTATTTTCCCTTATTCATCTTTTTCAACACTCCATTACTTCATAGATAAAATGCATACAGTTTAATCATTTGTTCATCACTTTATGACCTAATAAATATTAATCTATCAAACCGCCAACTACGCTAAGCTATGCAACTAATCCAAGTGACATTATTTTCTCCTTAAAGCTAAAGTGAATGTACTCGGGCGGTGCCGCGTCTACGTTATCCCAAATCACACAGATACAATATGATTCGTCCACTTTCATGTCACGTATTCTAGAACAGTTGTTTCCGATGTTTGAGGAAAAGTTCTGCGTTTTGGCTTAGGGAATATGTATTTCTTTGTCAGTTCTATTTTACGTATAAGTTTTGATATTATAAGAATAAAATGTATTATCCGAAATTAAAATTAAGTGTAAAACGGATGTAAACCGATTCCTATAGTACGAGCATGACTCAGTTTAGGGAATCGGACAACGTTGTATATAATGCCTTGTACAAGTTTTTCTGTGCAGCCTTATTGTATGTACATGCTTATGTGTTGTTTCTTTTGTACTACTTATTGGAAATAAAAATTTATTATTATTATAATTGTTATAGATTGAGTAAATTGTAAGTTGCTTAATACTCGTAGTAAATTTAATTAAACAGAAATGTAAAGGACCCTTTACATTAAATACTGTAAGACCTCTTACACTAAGCAAGGCCTGTCACGTGAGATGTCTATAAAACTTATCTCTCTTTATCTTAGGATACATTTATTGTGTTCTAGTGCTGATGGATGGAGAAACTATATTTTGACTACGAAGTGCTAAAAATAAAATAAATATTATTCGCGATACTAAAAAATATATAAACAAGAAGACAAAAAACTATATTGATCAGGTTGAAAGTAATACTGTAATAGATTATTTAAAAAAAAAGATTAGATACAGTTTATTAAAACAAGTCCGCCAACCGGTACAAAGCCAGCGTGTTGACTATACCGCTTAACCCCTCTCAATTGTACTATTGATTGTAGAGGAGGTCCGTGCTCTGCAGTGGGACGTATATGGGCCGATACATATCCAAATTCAAAGAATTTGTAATCGCAAATATCATCAACATCATAAGTAAATTTCTATTCGTTCAGATAAAATTAATCGTATATTTCTAAATTAACTCTTATATTAAAGTCTCCCTTATTAAAGACTTGTTCTAGAATCTAGACGCCTGTATTAATTCACCTTTGATGCGTTTGTTTCTTACAAATTAATTATGTGCCGCTATGCCGTGCTGTTGTCCATTAAGTTTTTCTTTGGGAACAATTTGTTTTTGTTCTATGTTTGTATAGATTAATTTTTGTTTTTATTATTTTAAGGTTATTTAAAAAGACAGTCAAACAAAACGTGTTGTTGATTCATTATAACATCGCGGGGAATATAAAATCGCAACAACCTATGTGTTTTTTTTTCATAATTAAAACGCAATTATTAGTTGTAATCAACTAACTTATTTTTTACATGACATTAATTGAAAAAATCATGGTACACACTTGAACGTACAGTTAACCAATAGATGGATATGTAGAAACACTAATTATTTATCTAAGAAAACTTATGAAGTCTAATTTTTATGGTAGATTTGTAGTCTGTAGCTAATGCTTATTCTGTATCAGCCCATATACGTCCCACTGCAGGGCACGGGCCTCCTCTACAATCGAGAGTACGATTGAGAGTAGTTAGGCCATATAGTCCACCACGCTGGCCTAGTGCGGGTTGGCGGACTTACATACCATATATTTTTTTTATAAATCGCTATGGTATGCAGGTTTCCTCACGATGTTTCCGTTCACCGTGTTTAGTGCGTGGTGATTGACTATCAATACACACATGACTCCGAAAAGTCAGAGGTGTGTCCTGGGATTCGAACCCGCGACCACCGTGAGCATGTTGGCAGTCGCGTCTAGTCCGTTTACCAACAGGCCACCACGCACTTCCGGTTAATACTAATACTGAAATTATGTAATTAGTTTCCAACATTGCTGTAGTCATTATAATATCCAGCACCCTCATCATAGATAAAGACTAGCTGTGCCCGCGACTTCGTCCGCGTGGAATTTAACAAAAAACTTTATTTTTCTAAAATAAAAGAACTTTTCTAAAATAAATGTAGCCTAAGTTACTCCTTATTATATCAGCTACCTAACAAAAAAATCCCGTCAAAATCGGCCCAACCATTTCAGAGATTAGCCGGAACAAACAGACAAAAATAACTTTTCTAAAATAAATGTAGCCTAAGTTACTCCTTGTTATATCAGCTACCTGACAAAAAAAGTCCCGCCAAATCGGTCCAGCCATTTCAGAGACTAGCCGCAACAAACAGACAGAAAATAACTTTTCTAAAATAAATGTAGCCTAAGTTACTCCTTGTTATATCAGCTACCTGACAAAAAAAGTCCCGTCAAAATCGGTCCAGCCATTTCAGAGATTAGCCGGAACAAACAGACAGACAGACAGACAAAAAAATTTAAATATCACTTTCGGCACAGGTATCGTGTATATAACGATATGTAGTAGGACATTTTTTTTTAATTTCACTCTTAAAAAAGACACTTCAATTTTATTTATATGTATAGATAAACATCATGTTAAAGTTTGAAGATAGCGTAATATTTAATAACATGTAATTTTGCCGGCGTTATAGTATAAAAACTGAATTTTATATATGTTATTAAGGCAAATATTTCCTTGGTATTCAGACACTTTTGATGGTTCTTTCATTTTGCCAGAAACATCGAAGCTCATAACTTCCAAAGCAACCACGATCGGAACTTCATAATAGCTGATTGTGTGATGCCTATGTCAGAGGCATGTGTTAGAATTTTTTGTGGGAAAAGGTATATAAAATAATATAAACATGTATATCAATAGATTTATCTATAATTATATTTTAACCATATAATTTTTAATATTTATCATTTAACATAATGGTTAATAATTATTATTATGTTACAAAATTATCAATTATATTAAATGTTATTTATATTTCTATTTATAATAATATGGTTTAATTCAACGACAATCGATAATTACAATGTTAGAGAATAATATTTAAATATTCTGAGCAATGAGCAACGAAACATCATATTAATAACTTAACTTGCCCATCCTGGTTGCTACTGGCGAGGATAAGGTCCTTCCTCTGTCGTTGTCACTCGAAAAGTGACGATCCAAGTGAGACAACGCTTTATATTACCGATTCCCCACTACTTGTGAATCATACGATGGGTAGTTTTAATAAAATTTATAAAAATGTTGCGGTATTTTGTGACAGTATTCTAACACGGCCATACTGACATATACTTTGCTCTCGAAGTACAATAAAATATTCTAACACGGTCCAGTCTCGTTGCTCTACTTAATTTTCTGCCTAATATCTTGGAATGAAATGTATTTATTAGTCACGTAGGCAATTTAAAAGCTCTTATGACAAGTCAATTCACATAGAACTTAATCTCTATATACAATATATTTCCTATACTTAGTATTACTTATTTTAATTTCTTGGTTTAATTAATTTATTTATGTAATTTATTTATTTAATTAATTTTATTTTTATTTAAAATTAGTTTTATTTATTTGTTTACTTTTTATTCTTATTTTATTTAAAGTATTGGTTATTAACCACTCTCAATCGTACTGTCGATTGTAGAGGAGGCCCGTGCCCTGCAGTGGGACGTATATGGGCTGATACAGATTAGTTATGACTTTATGGTAATTTATTTTTCAAAGAAATACAATATGTACGTTAGTCAAATTAAATTAATTAGTGGACCATGAATATTATTACAACGGTGCGTAGCGGTTTATTGTTACCACCGGATCCAATGCGGCCCTGACTGAGAAGACCCGGCGAACAAACTCAGCGGGCTTTACTTTACCACTGGATACTACGCGGCGCGACCCATTTCTGAGTAGATCCAGCGAGTCAAACTCAGTGGGCTTGGTTTTGGTCAATTTACTAAAATAAATATTTGTGACTTGTCTTACAAAGATTTGCCATATTATTATTTTTATTTGTTTTCCTCGATCGATCGTCATATGATTTTATTTCTTACAAATAACTTAACAATCCATTCAAGTACATTATCTATTATCTGAAAAAAAGTATATTATTGTCTTTATTTTTTCTCTTTTTTTTTTTTTTTGATACACCTTGCTTTGTACAATCAAACACCCGCAGTCAGTGAAGCTTAATCACCCGCAGCCAGTGAATGTTAGACAAAAGCCAAGGGATCATCATCATAATCTCATCATAATCTCGTCATAATCTCGTCATAGTCTCGTCATAGTCTCGTCATAATATCGTCATAATCTCGTCATAATCTCGTCATAATCTTGTCATAATCTCGTCATAATCTCGTCATAATCTCGTCATAATCTCGTCATAATCACATCATAATCACATCATAATCACATCATAATCATATCATAATCACATCATAATCACATCATAATCACATCATAATCACATCATAATCACATCACATCTTTTTGATACACCTTGCTTTGTACAATCAAACACCCGCAGTCAGTGAAGCTTAATCACCCGCAGCCAGTGAATGTTAGACAAAAGCCAAGGGATCATAATCATAATCTCATCATAATCTCGTCATAATCTTTTCATAATCACATCATAATCATAATCACATAATCATATACAAATCCTTAATATTTGTTACTATACACATTGGGTTCTAAAACAAAGAAACATGTTTCACAAAAAGTATTTTCTAAATAATATGTCAAGGCATTTTCAACGAAAATATTTCCCTCAATCGATTCACCGGGTCGCATAGAAATTTTTTACTTTACAACGACAGGTACATATCTGTTTCTATTCCAATGAATAAATGCGAAAGATCATATTGATTTAGTATTTGCTATGTATATAGTATTTTGCCATCTATTTCTGTATCAAAATAAAATATACATGGGTAACTTTGCATATTAAATATAGGGTAAATACCGGGTAGTGAATCGAAATGTTGAAACATTCTAATGGATTCATTTTTATTAACCGACTTCAAAAAAAGGAGGAGGTTCTCAATTCGACTGTATGTTGCTTTTTTTTTTTTTTTTTTATGTTTATTACCTCCTTTCTCTGTACTGTGTGATCCGATTTCGATCATTTTTTCTTTGATTGAAAGCTGATGCTTGTCGTTTGGTCCCATAAAAATTTGGTGAAGATCTGATGAATATCTTCGGACCTGGAGAGGGGAACTCCTTAAAATTAAGGAGAATTGCAATGGTTCTTTTTGCATTACGTTCATAAGAAATGTTAAGATACAGTGAGAGAAGGAAAAGGGGGTGGGGGTGAGGAGGGGTGGGTGACAAAATTAAAATACACGTAAATTCTAATATCTTCGGCAGCTTTTAAGCGATTATAGTGATTTCTTTTTCATTGGAAAAAACGTATTGACAGGTTGATCCCAGGAATACGACATGAAGATATGATGATTATGTTCGGACCTGGAGAATAGAACTCTTCAAAATTTAGTAGGATTCCAATGGTTCTTTTTGCATTAAGTTCATTATAAAAGTTAAGCTACATTAAGGGAGGGAAAAAGGGATATAGGGTGAGGGGGGGGGGTGATAAAATTAAAATACACGTAAATACTAATATCTTCAGCAGCTTTTAACCGATTTTAGTGATTTCTTTTTCATTGGAAAGAACGTATTAACAGTTTGATCCCAGGAACACAACATTAAGATCTTATTATCATGTTCGGACCTGGAGAGTAGAACTCCTCAAAATTTAATAGGATTTCAACGGTTCTTTTTGCATTGAGTTCAGTATAAAAGCTAGGCTACAGTAGTTGAGGGACAAATAATAAACATGTGAATATTCCAATATCTTTGGCAGCTTTTAGCCGATTTTAGCGATTTTATTGTCATCGGAAAGAACATATTCCTTGTGGAGACCAAATCTTTTTCATTTAAATGCCTATCAACACTAAAAAGATAAAAATAACTAAAATTTTTAATAAAAAAAATAAAAACCGACTTCAAAACAAAAATCCACTAAAAACCAAAAATAAATAAAATAATAACTACCACTCCAAAGCAAAAAAATAATATTTATTTCATGGAGCTCGTGCATGTTGATTAATTTGCTTAATGACTTGACTAGCCAACAAATCAAAATATGCGTAACATATTGAAGGCGGGTCGCCCAGTACCAAACATATAGATATTTCAGTTAATATAAGGCATAGGTCCTACAAGTTTGGTACTTGGCGGCCCGCCTTCAATATTTTCTGCATATATTTTGATTTGTTGGCTAGTCAAGTCATTAAGCAAATTAATCAACATGCACGAGCTCCATGAAATAAATATTATTTTTTTGCTTTGGAGTGGTAGTTATTATTTTATTTATTTTTGGTTTTTAGTGGATTTTTGTTTTGAAGTCGGTTTTTATTTTTTTATTAAAAATTTTAGTTATTTTTTATAAATCGTTCGGCCAATCTGACGTTTCGCTTTTAATTCCCAAATTATACTCCGTTTGCCTGGGTATCAATAAACTGAACTAATTCTAGGAAATAAAACTAACAAGGAACTGATATTGAGAATCTGATGGTCCCGATATTTAAAATATCAATATAAAATACAAATTATAAAAAGGTTGACCCCACAAAATGTCGGACAACATACCATCTATTTAAATTGTAATCTGTGCTTAGCAATTAACTACACCATTTAATTAAGTATTTAAAACATTGTGTTAACAGTGCCGTGGCTCAAAGAGGGAATTAATCCTCTACTTGTCAAATACTAACATTTTTCTTCAGTTGCTTACTAACATTTGTAACATCAATTGTTGAAAAAGGAAGTCCTTTTACAAGACCAATAACCATCTTAATTCACAAACGTTTTTTTTTTTGGAAAACTCACGTTGGTTGCCAGACTGTTAAATCTGTTAAACAAATTTTAATTTACCATCTGCCATATAATTATTTAATTATTGGTACCTGGCCCATAATCTCTTGGTTTTTTTTTTTAATAATGTTATTAGGATACTCATTTATAATACCTTATTTCAGTTATAAACTAAACAAGGCTCGAATTTTAAATACAACGAAATATTACTTTACTTAATTTATTAAGAATGTGTATCAATCGATGGCCAACATTGTGTTCCATTTGTAGCACACTCTAGGGTGCCTCGAAGTTTCGACTTAAGATCATTATTTAATATATTATGTATCAATAAAATGACTCAACTTCAAATACAAAGTTCTTCTGCTCTTAGTATTTAAGTATAAAATTCAAAATAGCCTTTTTCAAAATACTTATCAAATAAAATACTTTCAGATGAAATAACAAAGTTTTTAACATTACCAGTTCTTTAAAAAGAGTATCAGATTATCCTAGCACCATATGAAAACAATCGTTCCACTGGTACAGAATTAGGGAGACAGGTGTTGTATTTTAATATTTTTTTTTACTGTTGGGTATGCATTGAAATTTGTCAGTCTAGTGTTTGGTTATTATTGGATTTTAATGATGCAGCGCCTCTAGTGGCCATTTGCTGAATCCCTAACCCAAGAATTTTATTTAAGTAGCAAAAAGTATTTTATGTTTTACACATATAAAGTATATCTCATAAAAGTACTTGAAATAAAATACGTAATACTTCAAAAATATAAAAGATATTTAAGTACAAAATACGTATTTGGAACTGCACTTCAAATAAGTCACTAATCTAGTCCTGATATAAGATAATATATGTTTCTAAATTCAAATAAATGTTTTCACATTAAACTATTTTTTAATTTTATTTCGTATATATCGTCTTGGGAATGGTTTAAAAGGGCAACTTTTACTAAATGCTGCTAATATCTTAGGTTTCATTCTACTATCTTGTCTATAACATCACATATTCAACAGCTATGTACGAAGCAATATAGACAATAATAGTTACACCGTCTCAGAATCGAGAAAGTCACAATTTAAATTACCATTTCATGTAAAACTTGTAGTGTCACTATGCAATAGTAAAGAAACTTGAAACTTTGTTCACATAGTTATTAATGGTGCTACTAATACACCATCTATACATTAAATAAATCTCATAAGAACTGCCAAGTAGAATACCTCGAATACCCAATGTTTTGTTTCTTATTCGTTTCTGTAGAAATAACAATACAAAAACAATCTCCTGTCCCACTTATACAATCAAAGTGCGGGAAAATATTTTATTCGGCGAGTTTCTTTTTCAATTATTTCAGCACCCTACAAAGATGTTATTACTAAAGACTCGTCGCAGGTTCACAAAGCTCGAGCCAGACTAATGCAGATCCCGTCGGGCCTTACCTGCCTTAGCGACAGTCTAAACTTCTCCAACCCATTTTTAAAGAAGTCTTTTACAGGTCATTTGTGGCTGGATTAAAAGCCGGAAGTGCAGTATCGTCGTTCCGCGTAGATGTAACAGCGTCTTTAATTTATATGTGAAGGTCCGTCAGAACGCCGTGATCCATCCTTGCAACAAAAGTATAATTTATATATAAAAAGTAATGGACACGATCCCACTTCTGATGTTAGAATTTTTTGTGGGAAAAGGTATATAAAATAATATAAACATGTATATTTCAATAGATTTATCTATAATTATATTTTAACCATATAATTTTTAATATTTATCATTTAACATAATGGTTAATAATTATTATAATGTTACAAAATTATCAATTATATTAAATGTTATTTATATTTCTATTTATAATAATATGGTTTAATTCAACGACAATCGATAATTACAATGTTAGAGAATAATATTTAAATATTCTGAGCAATGAGCAACGAAACATCATATTAATAACTTAACTTGCCCATCCTGGTTGCTACTGGCGAGGATAAGGTCCTTCCTCTGTCGTTGTCACTCGAAAAGTGACGATCCAAGTGAGACAACGCTTTATATTACCGATTCCCCACTACTTGTGAATCATACGATGGGTAGTTTTAATAAAATTTATAAAAATGTTGCGGTATTTTGTGACAGTATTCTAACACATGCGTAGACAAACATTCAGCTTTTATAAAATTATGAAGGTCTTGCGACCATGGGCTCTTGGTCAATCATATTCGGTCGTTTTTAAGTACTACATTAACAAATTTTAAAGGTTTAGGACTGTCTCGGTGGCATAGTTGTACTAGGGTACAGTTACAAAGCTGAGGGCTCGGGTTCGAATCCGGGGTTAGGCGAAATGATATAGGATTTTTCTATACATTATCAGCCCAGAGTCAGGAATTTGTGTCCGATATGTTGATAGGGTCGCCACCTGTACATATATACATAACATACATGGCGAAATCTAGGTATCCTGGCACCTCTGCCTACACCTCCTGGGAAAAAAGGTATGAGTTTTTTATGTATGTATGTTGTTTGTAAAGTTTTATATTATTTCACTGGAACAGTAATCGTATTTATGGGGTTTGATTGTAAGCGTTCATCATTACACAGAACTTGTATGAAGATCTGTGCCCAGCTATGAAATAATAATATTCAAGGTGATACGAAAATACATTATAACAAAACGATATATATTAATGAGTAAACTGAAGTGAGTTGTAGAAGTAAATATAATTTGTTCCGCAAGGTCAAGAATGATCCATTGTATTTCATGTGATTGCATAATGACCTATTATTTTATTAATATTTTCAAGAGCTACAAGTTAATAACAATCAGTTCCTAAACACTTCAGTTACAGCTTTCCCACCACCAATCAAACTTGACCTACCGTTTAAACATCAGCAACAAAACGCAATTAAAACTTGCATCGCAATTCTTTTGAACTGCCCATAAGCTCGGTTTTAAAGTTAAATTGGCAAAACGAAATTCGGCCAAAACGCTGCAGTACGCAATGTAGTGCACACAGGCGGTATTATTTTGTCCCGGATAATCCCTGCTTTGTGACTAACGAGTCGATTAGTATCGGAGTTTGGAGCGTATCGAGCGCCACGTCGATTTTATGTATTCACGTACGCCGCGTGGCGTGTATTGCTTTCGTTGCAAACAGATCTGTTGCCAGTTAAATACAATTTGGGAATTTGCGGTTGAGTTTAATGATTAAAATTTGAATTGGTCCACGTCTCTTGGGACGCGTTGCGGGCAGCTGGAAATCTCTAAGCTGTTGAAGGGAGTGTACAGTGTTCTGAACGGGATGGACATTTGAATAACAGCGTCGAGATATCCTAGTGTGGGCGGTTACTTTGTACGCTTGTGTACGGATTGCAACGTATTCCTTGATTCAAAATAGATGAGTGTGGTGTAATTTGGTTTTCAAAGCTATCATGAGACATTCATTCTGTTAGGATTGTTAACATTATTACGTTATGAGCTTTGAAATTTATTTTGTCCAGAATAATATCATACGATAATTTCATATCAATATGGTGCAGGTTTATATTGTATATAGCTCGTACACCGCATCTTTTTTCTTCGAATATCTCTCATACATACATACATAAACTCACGCCTTTTTCCCAGAAGGGGTAGACACATTTCGCCATGAAATTTCCGCCCGACGATGTAATAGGAGCCGAGCCTATCGCCATATCGGGCACAAATTTTTGACTCCGAGTTTATAATGAATAGAAAAATCCAATGTAATCTTGTGAAGCCCGGGATATGAACCCGAGACCACAGCTTTGCAATCATAACGTAGCACAACTGCGCCATTGAGCCAGTCTTTGAGGCATCTTTATACATACTTTCAAAATCTACTGGTAGGTCGTATATGTGAGAGGCCACCTGCGTAGGTACCACACCAATGTCTATTTCACCCACCAAAGTGCAGTGGAAATAGACTATTGTTTCCAGATTGCAGGACATTGTAGCCAGAGCAACTACTGGACATAATGAGACTTAACATCTTATGTCTTAGGATGGCGAGCGAGCGGAATGCATTGCATTGTAATTCATGGTATTGTTTGGATTTGCTACTGTCCATTGCGCATGGCATGCACATCTCGCAATGCATAGCAATAGCAAAAATATCTAATTCGATTTACTGACTAAAATTGAGAATGATAAAGCTTGTTTTAAAACTCATAATTTAATCAATCATTCTCATTAGAGTACGCGATCTGAATATTTTAACAGCATTTTTGGCAGCTGAAATATAACTCGCTAATTAAATGAAACTTTGTAAATCTCTTCAAAATCTATTATCATAATCGATTTAAATACATTTCCTTTTACATAGAAATCCTATACAGGGTATATCAAGACTGCGACCGAAAACGAAGCCGGACGTTTAAGTGACTTGAAACATAATACAACTAAACATTTCGCGGAAAAAAGCAACAATTTTTTCTACATTTTTTTAACTAGCGTCGTGTTTTGTGGTAAATCTGTTTTAGCTTAGACTATATAATTACCACCCAAGCACTGGTGATATTGAAATATTTGTAACAAATCATCGTCGTGTTTTTTTATAAAAGTTTAAGATGCGTAGTGTCTAGTGTAGTAGTCACTAAAACTATCAGTATGCTTAGTTTTTGGTCGCAGTCTAGGTACACCCTGTATATTCATCTGTTTACATACAATAACGTAAAATACAATATTATTTACTGTACAGATCAGTTCTAAATAAGGGGTTTAAAGTAGTCCGTTCACAAAATCGGTTAACAGGTGGAATTCAATATCAGCACTCAGTGTAGTGCCAAAACTTCCAAACATTTCTGTCTCGAATCAGTAAATGCAGATACTTGAATAATACAGGAATGGAGTTATTGGCACGAAGAGATTGCTAATTTAGCAGCTCAGTTGCCTTATTTCAAGAACGAAATTACTTTCCTTGCAGCTTCAATATTTCCAACAGCTACAACCTCCGGCGATTAACCCATTCTAAAATAGAACTTGGCAACCGTAGACAATGCACCCCGTCGACAAAAGGCCGCCAAATCAATTCACCAAAGCTTCTTACACCGCCAACGTTAATTTTGCTTGTGAAGACAATAACTGGCTGTACAATTATCACGTTGACTTTTAACAAGGAAATGGTCCAAGTTTCGTCAGCTTTAGCAAAAATCCTTTGATATATTGCATCGTTAGACGCTCCATCTCCTTCGAATACTGGGATTGTTAATCGGGCCATTTGTCACGATCGCGCTTCGCATTCACGTAGAGCGAACAATTCGAATTTCGCGAACGATTTCGAAAGGAAATCGACTCGTGAATATTCGTCTTGTGCTAACTCATGATTCTCATTTGTTAAATTCATTTCTTCATAACCATTGTTAGGATGGTTCATGTTATGGATTTTTTGGAATTCAGGTCGCTTAACGGTTGAGATACGTATGTATTGTTCGTATTTGTACTGAGTAATGCTGTGTTGACGCTCGCGAGGAATGCGGCTTGCCCGGCGGTAAACGTTCCACCTTCCCGCCTTCGTTGCTCTAAGCCATAAAACACAATGCAAACTGTAGGTAGGAAACTTATGGTGTTGGATCAAGTCAGTGAATTTCGATTCGAAGTGATGTTATTTTATGCTAGGAAGCACGTTTGCATTAGTAGAAACTAAGACTTAGAGTATATTATATAGGATGACAAAGAAACTCCGTTCTATTGATAAAGGCATGGTTTTTACCAGACATCATTAATGTTGTGGAAGTTGTTTACGATTGGCAGTCAACGACTGAGTTTTCTTGTTTGTGCATTTATATGTTTGTTCATTATATGTTTGTTCCACCTGACTATCAAGTCGTTAAAATGAAAGCTTCACCAAATAAGCGATAAAGTCTAATTGTTCACCACTGGGGCATTCCATATTTGATATAATTTTATTTTAAATATTATATCAAAGTACTAAAGAAATAATGTCTGCAAGCTCACGCACGTGACGGGCGTTTGGCACGGTGCGGCGCATATTTCCAGTATAGCTCGTAAACCACTTCCCAACCCATAATAAAACTTGGCAAGGATGTTCTAAACAATACTAGCTATTTTCATAAAAAAAAATCGAAATGGTCAAAGTTTGTGAAAATCGAAGTTAAAAAAATAAAAATAAAAAAAATGGTTGCCTGTAAAGTCGGTTTTACGGGCGAAGATTTTACGTGACAACGTCTTTTTCTCGGTAGAATATTTATTGATATGAATATAATTAAATTGCACAATAGGAACAAGGAATTGAATGAAAATAAGAATTGCACAAATTTTAACTATAGAAATATATTTTGTTTACTAAAACATTGTACATGTAATGACGAATCTAAGCACTCCATATTTTCACTACAGACACAGCTGACGATACTTTAACCACACGTGTGAACTTGTATTGTGACGCTTTCTTGTTTTTCCAACGCCAAGAACGTTCGAGAAAGACAAAGACAGAGACACAAGCATGCGCCGATTCAATGCGCCTAATTCTCTAGTGCTGCGCGCGCACCGTTACGTTACCGGGCGTTACACTTTTTCATAAGTGACTCCCAGCCGCAACCTAATTTAAGACGTTGTCACGTCAAAAATATGGAAAAAAACAATTTATTTTCGTATCCAAAAATGCAATTAAAAAGCTCATTAAATGAAGTTTAATTATTTTAATCAATAATTTTATGACTAGATAATCGGCTTTGAAGTACTGTATGCCCACCAGTTGGCCAAAATTTCAAAGGTCCTTAATTCTTTAACCAGTCACTATATTAGAAAAAATATTTGATACACGAATCAAGGACATATATAGATAGAACATACTCAAATATTCTGAAATCAGAAACATCGAGATTTTTACCTGTCCGCATCGCGTGGAATGCCCCCACTTTTAAATAAATCACTTATTACTAAAGTGTGTACGGTACCTAGCAGTCTAGTATGGTGAAACGTGGTGAGTGACGTGAAATGACTGACGATGGGTGTCGTCGGATACGCTCCAGCGTAGCTACAAATTCATATCCAGAAAAATATAATTTCTACGTACAGTGTGTCCCTACAATGTGTTAAACTTAAAAGACTCGTTTCACTAAATATGATAAATATCCTTAATAAAATTAAATGATAGGAAAACTCACAACATACTGCTTACAACCGCGTTGGTAACAAGCAACGTGCAGCGCGACGTTTCAGAATTGTCAGATTGTGTGTTGTTGTTGTTGAATAGAACTCTGCTAGATTTTCGGGTAATATTGATACTAAAGTGTGTATTGTAACTTGCGATAATTATGTTATCCTATATTATACTTTTTAGTTTTTTGTAATAATGTGATGGAGATACCCAGGTATGCATATGCAGGTATTGGACAGGGTTTTATAATGCTGCATATACATCTACGAAATACCCGCGTCTACTAAGTCTCGTGAAAGCCAAAGGTAGAAAGTCGTAACATATTACTTGATACCACAAAGTAGACAAGACTCAAAGCTTCCATCTTGATCAGTATCTGCTGATTTCTCACGGGACGTTTGACTGATACGATCAGGAGATTGATCGCAACCGCCGCTTGTTTCGGCTAAATTGGATTTGAAATATTAAAAAATAAGAACTAATAAAATAGAACACATTTTTTATGAAAAAAAAATCGAGATTGAGAGTTGAGAAAATGAAAATATATTTTAATGACCGTTGGTATTTTATTTCAATATACATATATTTCTCATTTAATACGCCAGAATGAACTTTTATTTTCCAGGTTCAATTTTAATATTTGTGGTTTCATTTTAATTTTACGTTACTGATAATCCCATTTATTTAAAAATCAGAATACGTATATCTAAATAACACCATGCTACATCACTGTCTCCGCTTTAGTTTCATAAAACTGTCTCAAAAATTCTTCTTCACTTTCCTTCCGAAAAACCAAAACACGACTAATTAGCACCAAGTATTCACAGCTCTTGTCCTTGTCAACAGGTCTGCGCCGGGGCCCGAGTGTCGCCGGAGAGCTAACAGATATGGTGAAGGTGTCAGCGGTGTCGGGAGGAGACGCGATACTCCCCTGCGACACTCGCTCGCCACAGCCCACCGATGTGCTACTACTCGTCGTGTGGTATAAAGACGACATTCCTATATACAGGTGAGTTTCTTTGTGACTAAAATAGCGCTGTGTTTATGGGTCTATTGTTATATTTATAAAAAGAACGTTTTGAATGTATATTCCATAATGATGCATGTCTGAAGTTGCTCAGGTTTTCTTTTCTTTTTTACCCCCATGCCAGTGGCTAACTCTTGCATCATGCTATTATTTATTCAAGTTCACACATTTCAATACTAATTATGTCTCAGAATATATTTGGAAGGAATGAGTCTATCAGTCTAGTGAAAACAAATTAAAAAATGTCTATTTTACAATAATACAATCAAAAGTGACGCAAACTGAACAGCCTGACTCCGGAACCTATGTATCTAACTACACAAAATACAATATTATCGGATACCCACTTATGAGATGGTAAAACCAACATATTATCTCGAATATATTTATTCTGTCGTAATATATAAATATCTAGTACAATAATATAAGTACAAAATAAGTAAGAAAACATCAAGATTACTCAAACAAAAACACGCAATCATTAGTAATACAAGTGTTTATAATGTTATTCCCATAATACGATTTGTTAGGATAAGAAACTTGTTTCAGCAAATATGAAACAAAATAGATCGTTATCACGGCTATTTTTCAAGTGATTTAAAAAGGAATTTCACTATACATTAAGATCTAAATTCCTTCTATTCGAAGCAAAACTATTTCCTAATTACAAAGACCAGGTATAATTTGTACAAGCGAAAACCACAACAGCGACACTCTGATGAAAATAGCTTCAAGCTAGTTATTACGTTGTGTTATTATACGTCGTTTCACAGAAAACAATTTATTCTGTTTATTTTCATTATATTGTAATAAAAGAAAAGGAAACGGTAATAATTCCACCTGGCTATTTAAATTCCATCTTTCTTCATCGAAAGGTCAAATGGTTTGTTTAACGATAATGAACTCTGCTGCTTTATGGAGTAAGTTTATATCTGAATGGCAATAGCTATTTTCGGATTAGGATCCTGTTATTCAGCTAAGTTGGGTAATCATCGTGTTCAACGACGATCCTTACGGGTCGAGTCTAGGGATGGCGGATTGCGAATTTCAACGAACGAATAAATCGCGCTTATTACCAAGCGCTCATTTTTACTGCGATGTCAAAGAACTTTATCTGTAAGTAAATTTTGGCAATTGTCTCGGACCGAGTAAATTTCGAAGCAAATATAGCTGCTAATTTTTAGTTTAAAAAGTTCTAGCTAATCAGTTAAATTTATCTCTTATCTCTTTTTATATAATCCAAGGAATAATTAAAACTGGTGCAACGTAAGTAATGAAACTTATCTTTAAATTTATTGAAGCGATTAAAAAAATCATAGAGATTAAAATCCGTTTTTATTAAAGCATTATACCGGGTATCTCAAGACTGCTACCGAAAACGAAGCCGGGTGGTAGTTTTAGTGACTACAAACACAATGCAACTAAAAATTTCGCAAAGAAACGCGACAATGATTTTTTATGATTTTTTAAATATCGTCATTTTTGGGTGGTAAATCCATAGTTTTTGCTAAAATAATAATTTAAACACTTTTATATCTTAGATTATTTATAAATAAAAGGATATACACTGTTATTTTAGGAAAAAATGTATTTACCACCCAAATATGGTCATAGGAAAAAAATAACAAAAAAAAAATGGTCGCTTTTTTTTGCAACTTTTCTGTTGCATTGTGTCTGAAGTCGCTTTAACTACCACCCGGCTTCGTTTTCGGTAGCAGTCTTGATATACCCTGTATATGCATTACTTTGAGACACGAGTCTTTATATTATTCACAAGGATCCCTGACCAAAGACTTGGCGAAACCTTGAATTTATTAACTGAAATTTCGAGAGTCGAATTTTGATACGAATATTTTCCCAAGTTGCGATCCAGTCTGTTGCTTTTCATTTTAAAACTGATGACGCCCTTATTCATCACAAAGCCTGTCATCTGTATTTGTGTAAAAGCATTTAATAAAGTGCGTGGTGGCCTGTTGGTAAACGGACTAGACGCGACTGCCAACATGTTCACGGTGGTCGCGGGTTCGAATCCCAGGGCACACCTCTGACTTTTCGAAGCCATGTATGTATTGACAGTCAATCACCACGCACTATAACGGTGAAGGAAAACATCGTGAGGAAACCTGCATACCATAGCGATTTATAAAAAAAAATCTATGGTATGTAAGTCCGCCAACCCGCACTAGGCCAGCGTGGTGGACTATATGGCCTAACCACTCTCAATCGATTACGATTGTAGAGTAGGCCCGTGCCCTGCAGTGGGACGTATATGGGCTGATACAGATTTAATATAGAATAAATATAGCCCCTTATTGCTGGACACGATTCTCTTCAGTTATAGAATGAATCTTCGTTCATCAGTATGGCATAGTGCGAGCTGATAGATTTCACAAAAACCCATTTTTTTAGCTTCATTCACGGGTTTGCAAATTTTGTAAACTTATTTTTCTCTCATATTTAAGGTGAGTAAACTTCAACATTTCTCAAATTTGTAAAAAAATAGTAGACACCGATAAAAAGCTCTTTACTACAAATCCAGCTAGTCGCCATTAAAACCGGTACAATTGTCTTCAAACTTTCACCGCTATAATGTAAATTTCTTTTTGTATTGGAGCACGTATTGTACGTCGTCTGTATTACCTTTTTATTTTTCACTTTTTTCCCTTGTAATAAGGCTTGGTCGCGTGTGGCGCACAACGACCCGCAAAGCCGTCCCCTACCACAGTTTCTAGAATCTTCGGCTAAAGTGAAATAAATACACCCAACAGTCAACATAGTCGTGACCTCACACTGAGATCGAGTCTTGTGTCATGAGTACCCTAAACTATGAGATATAGTCAGCCTCATTAAAACCCACACAAAAACAAATGCCTGTGGATCATACATCAGTGTAGATACGGGGATCGAGGGATCGAACCCGTGGCCTCTATTTTTACAGCCGGCGTCTACAAAAGTGCTCCACAGAGGCAGTCCAATAACGTTGTTGAGCTGTACACGGTTTCTCGATGTTCTACGAAGGGCGTGGAACTATGGTTCCTTGAATTTCCGGCTTCGTGTACGAAAATATTTTCGCTCCTGTCTCGTCCCAAGCTTAGCCTTTGTTGTGCTATCTTTCCATCAGTAAGTTACGGGAGCTGCATTCTTGAGATGTTTTCTTAAGAGTTTCTTGTTGCTTCTTATACAATAGTGCTGGTAATTTTGCTCGTTTTATAATGGAAGTGGTGATGTCCGGGTTATATTATGATAAAATATATATTGTTTATGTTTTTTCTTTGTCATGAAATTCTCCTATTTTACTAAAATTGTTTGAAATCAGTGTGTATATGAAGTGCGATTAATAAACAAACAATTGACAGACCATGGCTTAACAACTGTATGAGAAATACAGTTGTTAAATAACTGTAAAATAAATAAATGTATTTAACTAATATGTTTCCACATGCAGTCTTAAAATTCTTTAAAATTACATAACTGGTGGTAGGTCTGTCATATGTGAGAGGCCATCTGGGTAGTTACTACCGCAATGTCTATTTCTCCCGTGAAACAACACTGCTTAAATGCACTGTTGTGTTTCAGATTGAAGGACAATGTAGCCAGAGCAACTACTGGACATATTGAGACTTAACATCTTATGTCTCAGGATGGCGAGCGCAGTGGAATATTGCTACTGTTTATGAGCGGTCGTATCGCTTACCATCAGGCAAACGGCTTGCACGTCTAGCCATTCAATGCAATAAAAAAAAAATTGTACGTAAAGTCGATGTTTTAGCTAGTTTTTTTTTTTTTTTTTTTTATTGCATTGAATGGCGAGACGAGCATGCCGTTCGCCTGATGGTAAGCGATGCGACCGCTCATGAACAGTAGCAAAACCAAACAACACCTTGAATTACAAAGCAATGCTTGGCATTCCACTGCGCTCGCCATCCTGAGACACAAGATGTTAAGTCTCAATATGTCCAGTAGTTACTCTGGCTACAATGTCCTTCAATCCGAAACACAACAGTGCATTGAAACTGCTGTTTGACGGGAGAAATAGACATTGCGGTGGTACCCACCCAGGCAGCCTCTCACATATAAGAGACCTACCACCAGTAAGTGAAAGATTGTTTCCTAAATCATTGGTGATAAGTCTCTCACTACGGGCCACCTGGGTAGGTAGCACTGCAATGTCTATTTCTTCTGCTAAACAGCAGTGTTAATGCACTGTTGTTCTGGGTTAAAGGACATTGTAGCTAAAGTAACTACTGGACATACTGAGACTTAACATCTAGGATGGCGAGCGCAGTGGAAAGCCATGCATTGCTTAGTAATTCATGGTGTTGTTTAGTTTAGCTACTGTCCATGAACGGTCGCATAGCTTACCATCAGGCGAACAGTATGCTCGCTTCGCAATTTATTGCAATAAATAAAATCAAATAGTTTTTCATGAGTATAAATAGAATAGAAGTATAACAACCTTCACTCAAGAACGTCATGCTATTAGGCACAACAAATAAAAAAAGACATTAAAATCTCAAATGTGTTCGATCGACAAATCAAATTAGAACTAATGGTTATCTAAGTGAATGTTATTTCATTTATTCTCTACATCTATACAATTCTCGATTCTAACAATATTTACTAAGTGTTGTTATTGTTATCTTCAATTATAGAGCACGCTCAGGTTATGTTACAGAATAGTAAAGCGTATTATAATTATTGTTCTCAGATGTAACATGTTTTTTTTTTTTCGAGAAATTCAAGATAAAAATAATGTTTTCTTTAAATATATAGAGGAAATAAGCATACGGTTCATCTGATGGTGAATGATGCTGACGAAAATCTGGAACATTTGTTTTTTTTTTTAATTCAATGAGTGGCGAGACGAGCTTGTCGCTCGCCTGATGGTAAGTGATACGACCGCTCATGAACATAGCAAAACCAAACAACACCTTGAAGCACAAAGTAATCCTTTGAAATCCACTGCGCTCGCCTTAGATATACGATGTTAAGTCTCAATATGACCAGTAGCTACTCTGGCTACAACGTCCTTCAATCCAAAATACAATAGTGCATTTATGCTGCTGTTTGGCGGGAGAAATAGATATTGTGACGGCACGTACCCAGGTGGCAAATTTTTAACGGATTATTTCATAATACCATGTTTTAGAACCTACTTACGTACTTTATATGATATCTGGAGCTATTAGTTCTAACTTACGGGTCCTTACATTATAATATATTTAGAGCTGTAAAGATTTCCAACAATCGAAATATTAAAAAGTATTATGAAAAACGTATTATTATATTTACATAGCTAAAAATATAGGAAAGGCTCGCCTCCTTTCACATCGTGTTACGAAAAATACAAGACGAAACGTGGGTGTTTTGTTTTCATCTCTTGCCTATTGTTTCTGGTAAAAAGGAGTTTATGTACGTATGTATGCATACATAAAAAAAAAATCAGTTTAATTTGGTCCTTGGCAACAAAGAACTCTACTCAAAGAGATAGGGAAGGGGTCAAATAATGTTGGTCCACCCTGTGAGCCAACGTACAAATCTGTACCAATTGATCTTTGGTGGAGCAGCTATCGTGATGATTACTTAGTTATTTGATAGGATGATAGGCAACAGCATAATCAGAAACTACGTCCTGCGCTCTCTAATCTGCCAAGCTTGATTAGTATTGAGTATTGATAAACCCCATTTACAAATTATGCTTGGGAAAACTTGTAAGCAGCAGTCTCCGTGTGAGTGAAGATGATTGTTACTTTTTAAAATTTATTTTAATTTATATCAAAAGTAAAAAAGGGATAACAAAAAGTTTCGCAAAACTAATTAATTTGTTATACTGTGAGCACGCAATGGTTTGATACATACATTATCTACATGTTTTACACATTGTAAATTATCAATGTTTTACATATTATATGTACAAATGTGTTGATAAGATATATATTTTATATGATTGTGATAGAAAATTTCTATTCTGATTTCTTCTTTCAAAAGTTAAACTATTTTTGTATTTTAAATTCTGACGAATGGTAGTGGCGCTGTTAAACGACAGTATCACAAAAGATTCATGGCTAAATCACAATCTGACAATGTGTGCATATTTTATGAATCGCTCAAGCGTTGATTTGTTATGCATGGAGGCGGCGGTGTGAATCCGCTGCCAAATTAGTTTCCCACCTAACTCCCGACCACGATGAATTTGATCTGATTATATGTAATGTTTAAAACGGTGAAGGAAAACATCGTGAGGAAACCTGCATACCATAGCGATATATAAGAATTTCTATGGCACAGCTAGTCTTTATCTATGATGAGGGTGCTGGATATTATAATGACTACAGCAATGTTGGAAACTAATTATATAATTTCAGTATTAGTATTAACCGGAAGTGCGTAGTGGCCTGTTGGTAAACGGACTAGACGCGACTGCCAACATGCTCACGGTGGTCGCGGGTTCGAATCCCAGGGCACACCTCTGACTTTTCGGAGTCATGTGTGTATTGATAGTCAATCACCACGCACTAAAAACGGTGAAGGGAAACATCGTGAGGAAACCTGCATACCATAGCGATTTATAAAAAAATATATGGTATGTAAGTCCGCCAACCCGCAGTAGGCCAGCGTAGCGGACTATATGGCCTAACCACTCTCAATCGTACTCTCGATTGTAGAGGAGGCCTGTGCTTTGGAGTGGGACGTATATGGACTGATACAGAATATGTAGTGATTTGCATCTTTCTTTTCAAGATTACAGAAATGATCCATTGACGAGATTAACATTGCCTAATGTGCGCTATGAAATGTCTACCTAATACTCTGCTTAAGTGCGTGTTAGTAATAAGAAATATTTGTTATTATTAATTAATAAAGATTTTACTTATGCTCTGCTAGGTTGCGTTTTTTCCATTGCCGACTTGAGTGATCGAAATTTTGAGAGACAATCACTTCATTAATGTGATATTATTTGCATCTTAGTTGTAAATTAAAATTCAATTCCATAATATTAATCGTCCTGAGATCAGATCCTTAATTATTCAAAAACTTGACTCCAAGCATTCAACTGATTCAATTGCCACATGATCTGTATCATTCAACATCAAACATCGGACTGCCCATTCTAACAACTATCGGCACGGGAGCAGCAATCAATAACCTTCCCCATAAGTTTGAACGTAACAATACACTTACGAATATATAGCCTCACGGAAGGAACAATGTTGCGGCTTTCCAGGCTCCCCTTTCATAGATACTCGCGTTCATATATTTGTATTAATCATGTACAAGGCACGTAACCGCGGCTGCCAACTTCCTCTAGAATTACAGTAGATTCGTTAACCCGACCCGTTCAACGTGGGGTAATACTTGATGTTGGAATGTTTTAGTTTTGCCTGCTCTTACATGAATTGGAATATTCTAGAATATACAGAGTAAAAAGAATGCAACCGACAACGAAGTCGCTCGGTTGGAGAGTTCAGACACATTGCAACTAAAATATAGCAAAAAAAAAACGCAATGATTTATGTTCTTTTTTTTCCTATCCGCGTATTTGGATGGTAAATACAATGTCATTTCTTAAATAATGATGAACATCCATTTATTTGTAAAGCCGCTATAGTACGCAAGGGTTCAAATTTCTATTTTAGCCAAAACTACGGATACGCAACGTGAAATTTTCATTTGCATTGTGTCTGTAGTCACTGAAACTACCACACGGTTTATTTTTCGGTCGCAGTCTTGATAAACCTTGTAAGGTTTTTTTTTGTGAGCAGGTACCTAAAGGTTGCCTAAGCCCTTTTTCAAGGTAATCAATAAATATTAAATAAGGACAATGTTTGACCAATTTTATAGCCAGTCCTGTGTCTTGCTGATGGATATTTTTTCAAGTATGTTTGAATATAAATTAAAATAATATTTATATAAATTATTAAGAATGAGATGGATAGAGGACCTAATAAAAGTAAATTAGTTTATCACTAAACATAAATTGGAGGACTTACTATGGTTGCGGGCTGGAAATGATTATTTTTTATAAAGATAATGAATGATGATCATGAATATTTTAATGATAATTAGTTTGATACATACCGGGTATCTCAAGACTGCTACCGAAAACGAAGCCGGGTGGTAGTTTTAGTGGCTACAAACACAACGCAATCGAAAATTTCGCATAGAAACGCGACAATTATTTTTTATGATTTTTTAAATATCGTCATTTTTGGGTGGTAAATCCATAGTTTTTGCTAAAATAATAATTTAAACTCTCTTATATCTTAGAGTATTTATAAATTAAAGGGTATATACTATTATTTTAGGAAAAAATGTATTTACCACCAAAATAGGGCATTAGGAAAAAAATTACAAAAAAAAAAAATTGTCGCTTTTTTTTGCAACTTTTTCTGTTGCATTGTGTCTGAAGTCGCTTAAACTACCACCCGGCTTCGTTTTCGGTAGCAGTCTTGATATACCCTGTATAGAGGTATAAGGGTACTCGCGAAAACAAGAAAAAAGTTTTACGAAAATATTTTTATAGAGTTGGGTGTAATGGAACTACCACTTTCCGTACATTTTTGTTATCCTTTAAAAATGAATATGCCGTTGAAAACAAATGTTTAATAAAGTAAAAAAAGTAAAAGGTAAATAAAATAAGTATGAATACTCCAAATTAATCCAAATTACACCTCATCACACATAACAGTATCGAGAACCTTATAGCAACGCAAAAAGCTAAATGACTTTCCGATTCGAAAAACCAATTTCGCAGGAAGAGATAATATCGAATATAACTGCTTTATTACTGACTCCGAACAGTTGTTTGATAAATAAACAACTGATTTTCGGCAGAAAAGAATTCACTTATATGGAGAAAGCTATTTTTCAACGTTTGGTCGTAAACGATAACGCTATTCATAAATATTAAAAACAGAATATTCAATAAACCTTTTTATTTTTAACTAAAGTCGTAACTACATTATTCAATTTTCTTTCATTTTTTAATCTCAAGCGCGGAAAGAATAAATAATATTTTCCACAGTAAATAATTGTAAGAAACCGTGAATTTTTCCGCGTAAAAACAGGCTTTTGTGTTAATGAAAGCGTGAAATTAAAGAAAAACGTTAAATTTCACGAAATAATAGCCAGATAACGAGTTAAGATAAAACATATGAAAGACTATAAACATTTTCACAGAATTAAATGTTATTTTAAACTCGTAGAGCCATACTGCGGTAGATTTTAACTACAACATAAATAGGACTCAGTGAGATTGTCGGAGGGTGACTGATCGTTACCTCCTATCTAAAGCTCTGTATATTTCCCCTAGTTTTATAGCTATTCATGGGTAGCAAGGTTTATTTGCATGTTGGATTTAAAAGAAAATATACCACATAGCTTGGCACCAACGCAATAATACAATATATATAAGTTCACTACTTTATTAGCCAAGGAGTACAAAGAATAGATGACAAACATTACGCAAATTTTCTTGAACAAAACTATGGCCCAATATTTGAGTAGAGGCGAATGTATTGTCACACCAAAAGAAATTTTTAGATTTTCGTAAACATCATATTAAGAAAGAAAGGAAGTGCTTATATGTTTAATTTCCTGATACATAATAATATATAGTATTTGGGAAAGATACAGAACAATAAAATAAATCACACAAAACAATTAATGATGAACTAAAGTTTCCACAATTAAATTCTACATAAACAAAGCAAGAACAAAATTAATTTGAATTTAAAAACAACAAAAAAGTAATATGTAAATAAGAACAAAAACTTTCCAGCCTATAATGTCCCACTGCAGGTCAAAGACCTCCCTTACTTGAATTCACCAGTCTCATTCAATGCTTTCTTCATTCACTTGTTGTTTTATAGCATAATTAAAACAATTAATAAACGATGAAAAAATTCCGATCGTTCTACAAGCAACGTAATAAAACCGAGAGATTCTGAGATGTTTTATGAAACAAAAGATTTCACCAGCTCGTGCAAGCAATTGATCACACCTAATTAGGTACATCGCAAAGATAAATACGCCTATCAATTCCATATTGTCAACTCGTACGAAACTAGAAAATTCCCATTCTGTCGCATTTCTCACGTCCGCGTGACGGATTATGACGTATTTATGTATTTTCCGCCCGTATTTGGGCCTTCGATGTTGATTGATGGATATTCGCTTATCGTGTGCCGGTTGAAGCGATTAATATTCTTATTCAATATATTTGAATTGAAAAACGCCGTCAAAAGAGCCCCGTGAGGCGGGCGACGTGTTGTCCCCTTTGTTATGCGTTTAGGAGAAAAACGTCGTAAGCGACATTTTTTTTATTGCCACTTATGTAACATGCTAGTTATCGTATAATGGAATTTAATTTCATTCATTGTGTTGGATTGACTAACTAATGTATGTGTATATTTGAATAAGTTGATTGAATTTTATTAATAACATGGCCATATTGTATAGTTATGGTTCGTTAATGGTTTCTTTAGCAATTTCGAAATTTTTCAGGAAAGGTCATCCTTCGAATTCTAAATTGAGACTTATCTTTCCTTCTCTGTCCTTTACTATAATGCAATGTTATTAAATACAGCGGTTGACGAATTATGTTAAAGTTGAGTTTTTCTAATTACGATGATTAGAATAGTTTCAACGTCTTTCACTCCTTCTTAACTAATACTCGTACAACGCATTTAATAATATATTTTTATGCAGAAAAGTCTCCAAAAAATACAGGGTACACATTTTAAAATTATATAAGTATCCAGTATGTGGGTTCCAAAGAAGGCAGGCTCTCTCTATCTTGGATACCCTTCCAGAATTAACTATTTCCAATGGAAATAATTTTAAGAAACAATTAATATATTTTTCTTTGTTACAGCTACGATGGCAGAGTCAAGGGTCCGGCAGCGCACTGGTCGGATGACGTCTTCGCTGGTAGAGCCCGGTGGCACTCTACCCAGCCATCGTCCTTGCGAGTACGAGACGTGAGCGCTACCGACAGAGCGCTCTACCGATGTAGAGTCGACTTCAAAATATCACCCACTAGGAACCATAAGATAGTGTTTGATGTTATCGGTAAGTTTAATGTTTTTATTATTATTATTTTATTTTTAGCTTTTAAAGAGGAAAACAGTTAAAGTTATTACTTATTAATATAAAATAGTACAGATGGCGGTCATATCGCTATACGCGATTTCTTATAGACAACCTTTGGATAGATATGAGAAAAGGAAAAGAAGAGACAGTTTATTTTGTGGGTTAAAATAAATACCGGGTATATCAAGACTGCTACCGAAAACGAAGCCGGGTGATAGTTTAAGCGACTTCAGACACAATGCAACAGAAAAAGTTGCAAAAAAAAGCGACAATTTTTTTTTGTTATTTTTTTTTCTATGGCCATATTTGGGTGGTAAATACATTTTTTCCTAAAATAATAGTTTATATCCTTTTATTTATAAATACTCTAAGGTATAAAAGAGTTTAAATTATTATTTTAGCAAAAACTATGGATTTACCACCCAAAATTGACGATATTAAAAAAATCATAAAAAATAATTGTCGCGTTTCTATGCGAAATTTTTAATTGCATTGTGTTTGTAGCCACTAAAACTACCACCCGGCTTCGTTTTCGGTAGCAGTCTTGAGATACCCTGTATATATTTTTTACAATCTTGATATTTTGTGGTATTTCTTTTGTCGTCTTTTATTTTTCCACTAACCTTTTATACTGCTGCATTTATTTGAGAGCATCAATCATAACTTCATTCAGAAAACTAAAGTTGTATGTAACAGACATAATAGAATTCCTATTGCTTCGCATAGAAAATTTATCGTATAAATACCCAGTGATAAACTTGGTAACTGTAACACAGTGCCTTTCTAACCGCCTCGCGAATTATGTAAATGAACCAACCGTTCTCAGACATGATAATTTAATAGACTCGTGACATTGGCGGCCCGACGGCACTTAGCATAGGTGTTCTTAGTAAAAAGTTACACTAACGAGTGTTTTGTAACATAATGTCTAGGGTAAAGGTGGATTTATTACTTCAACACGCTTCAAAGATATGAATTTATTGTGAGAATAATTGAATAGTAACTACCTATATAAGAAGTTAGATGATTTATCCTTATTCTTATTTCTGGAACGACTATGGACATTCTGCTATGTACCTCTGGTCTACTAGAATGGTTGTGATAGTTTATTGTGACTGGTTTTTAAGGGGTTTTAAGTTGGTGGAACCTGGAGCTGGATTTTTAGCAGTTATCAATAAAGAAACCAGCTCGCTTGTATAAAGACGCTGGTTCGATTCTAAGTGTTGGAAATTGCATTAATCGAAATATGTAGGCTTATCCTACTAATATCACAAAGATAAAAGTTTGTGTGTTTGTTATTTGTTTACACTGAAACGGCTGAACCAATTTAGTTATAGACTACATTTGTCCTGAGAGTATGTGGTGTTCCTGTATTTTAAACGATATACCTTCTTTTGAATTCACGATAAAATCGTGTATGAACAAGAAATTTTATAATTTTTTGGTTCTGCTGTTTACGTTTATGTGTGGAGTGTATTAAAACTCATTCGCACAGTGAGAATAGGTGATTTATAGCCGGCTGGCTGACACAGGGGTACCGCACCGGCGTCGTCTACGATCGTCCATTTAACATTTATGACCACTATTTCGAATTCGCATCTGAATGCAAAACTTCCATAGCTCCCGCCTGAACACCCTCAAATATTCAAACCGGCAATTTGTGTTTATTGAAGTGGTATTAAAGGTTTATCGTTTTAAGTAATTGAAATGCGAAATATTGAGCGTATGCCGGCTATTATGTTGATATATTTGTTTCAGTACAGGTTTTATGTATAACAGGCGCGATGCTCGAGTGATTGATTTAATTTTTTTTTATTACATGTACAGTATTCGAGTAGCTGGGTAGAGTTGAAGCAAACGCAATATTTTTTAGTGTTTCTTATTTATATTTTCATGTGAGATGGAAAAAACAAAAATCCACTAAAAACCAAAAAATAATAACTACCACTCCAAAGCAAAAAAATAATATTTATTTCATGGAACTCGTGCATGTTGATTAATTTGCTTAATGACTTGACTAGCCAACAAATCAAAATATATCGGCTAAAAGCTGCCAAGGATATTAGAATATTCACATGTTTACTATTTTTGCTCCCCCCCTCCCTTCGCGCCTACCCCTTTTTCCCTCAACCACTGTAGCCTAGCTTTTTTACTGAACCCAATGCAAAAAGAACCGTTGAAATCCTATTAAATTTTGAGGAGTTCTACTCTCCAGGTCCGAACATGATAATCAGATCTTAATGTTGTGTTCCTGGGATCAACCTGTTAATACGTTCTTTCCAATGAAAAAGAAATCACTAAAATCGGTTATAAGCTGCTGAAGATATTAGTATTTACGTGTATTTTAACGTTAACACCCCCCCCCCCCTCACCCCTACCCCTTTCTCCCTCCCTCACTGTAGCTTAACTTTTATAATAAACCTAATGCAAAAAAAACCATTGGAATCCTACTAAATTTGAAGAGTTCTATTCTCCAGGTCCGAACATAATCATCAGATCTTCATGTTGTATTCCTGGGATCAACCTGTCAATACGTTTTTTCCAATGAAAAATAAATCACTAAAATCGGTTTAAAGCTGCCGAAGATATTAGAATTTACGTGTATTTTAATTTTATCACCCACCCCCCCTCACCCCCACCCCTTTTTCCCTCTCTCACTGTAACTTAACTTTTCTAGTGAACGTAATGCAAAAAGAACCATTGCAATTCTCCTTAATTTTAAGGAGTTCCCCTCTCCAGGTCCGAAGATATTCATCAGATCTTCACCATATTTTATGGGACCAAACGACAAGCACCAGCTTTCAATCAAAGAAAGAATGATTGAAATCGGTTCACACAGTACAGAGAAACGAGGTAACAAACATAAAAAAAAAGCAACATTCAGTCGAATTGAGAACCTCCTCCTTTTTTTGAAGTCGGTTAAAAAAAAAACAAATTTGAATCATGATTCAATGTCATTTCATAAAAACTATAATATTTTTAATTTATAGAACACTTTAATGGCCAAAAAACGAATTATAATTTATGTTCTAATGATTTGATTTTTACCACCACATAAAACATTCACAAAATCCACGTATTTTTCTCCATTACATTAGTAACCCATTACTAACTGCTCAAAAAAAATATTCTATTCCAAACAGTCGTATGTTAGCACAATTTAGTTAGTGGCGTTTGCCATGCGTGTACTGAATGATGCATCGGTTCGGCTGTCGTTCTCCTTATCGATTATACTTCTGTTAGCATTTCGTACATCAAACACTATAATTATTTTGTCAGACTATTTGCAGGGATATTTGATGTGGTCGAAATAATTTGACTGCGTTCATCAATTTTGTACAAATCGTGACGTTCTCTTTCGTATATTTCCTGTTACTTTCATGGTCAAGATCGATAAAATTAATCTATTTTACAAATCAATACAGAGACAATTAATATTGGAAAGAATATAGCATCCTGATTTACTTCGTGACCATGATTGAGAAAAGTCATATAAAAAGTCCTGACCCCACACTAAGATCAAGCCTTACATCGTAGGTATCTCTCCCCTCCCCATTCTTCAGGGTACTCCCCTCTCAGTGCGGAATGACCTGAGTATCCTTGGTGTGGATATCCGCTGTGATCTCAATCCAAGGAAACACATCGAGGGCGTAATATCTGCCACATCACGCAGGGTTGGAGTCCTGAACAGGGTGCGTCGGTTTTTCACGCCCGGTCAGCTTTGTCGCTTATATAAAGCGCAGGTCCGGCCGGGTATGGAGTACTGCTCGCACCTCTGGGATGGATCCGCCCAGTACCTGCTCGATGCCTTGGATGGATTGCAGCGGCGGGCCATCCGCATTGTGAATGATGCAGACGTTACGAGCAACTTGGAGTCGCTACAACTCCGGAGAGATGTCGCCTCTCTAAGCGTGTTCTACCGCCTATATCACGCTGAGTGCTCTGAAGAATTGTTCAACTTGCTCCCCTCCTCTCCATTCCTAACCAGAACCACGCATGCTGGCTTGCGAAGCCATAGCTTGACGGTCCACACCATCCCGGCGCGAACCAAACGGTTCTCAAATTCGTTTTTGTGCCGCACCGTCAGGCTGTGGAATTGTTTGCCGGCGCACGTGTTCCCTCCTTCCTACAATCCTGGGTCCTTCCGCCGTCAGTCTCACAAATATCTAGACCCGAAACAAATACCAGTGAATCACACAAAAAAAATCAGTGCGGGTATGGAAACTGCAGCCTCACGTTTCACAGGCGGCGTTTAGCCAACTACACCACGGAGACTATCGAACAATATTCATTATTTTCATACATTTTCAAAGTATTTGCGGATCTTTTTTTATATAAATTTTCTAACATCAATTCTTACAGAAAAACGGCTTTACTCAATCAAATAAAACTGTTTTCGCATGCCAAAATCCAGATACCCCGCTGCTCTAAACTCCCAACTCATATACTACAAAAATACAGGCAGGCCAGTGTATCAATATTTCAGTGGTGTGCAAGTCACCTGGCTCCTATGTCCGGCTGAATTTATGTGCCCTGGTGCAGGACGGTCGCCAAATAGTGGCGGTTTATTGGGCTGACGTCTTGCTGTGGTGCCAGTTGCGTGATGAAGTAACGTTTCACTTGCTTTATTGGGTTTGCAAACATTGACTGCCGCTTACGATGTTTTGGAATATTGAAGGAGACTTGTAATTGAAATTTGTAGCGAAATGTTTATTTGTACTCAAACAATTATTACTGGTTATATCAAGAGCGCTACCGAAAACGAAGCCGGGTAGTAATTTTAGTGACTACAAACACAATTTAACTAAACATTAAACAGAAACGCGATAATTTATTTTTATGATTTTTAAATATCATCGTGTTTGGGTGGTAAATCCATGGTTTTTGGTAAAATAATAGTTTAAGCCATTGCGTACCGTAGCGTCTATAAAATGTAAATGTGTACACTATTATTTTAGAGAAAATTATTTATGTACCACCGAAATAGGACGATAGGAAAAAAAAAACATGGCTACTTCTTTTTTGCAAAATTTTTGTTGCATTGTGATTGAAGTCACTAAAACCCTGTATAACAGATCCTGTATCACAGTATAACTAATTGTTTCGCTTACCTCGCGTATATATTTTATTGGACAATCTTTATTTTTACCCAACCCTTTTTCTACACTTACACTCGGTTGTTCAAAATCAAAATATTCTATGGTCCCAGCGTTTGTCAAAAACTTTTCAAATAGTTCATTAATAGTAGCACCTCTCCGGAAATTATTGTATCTGTCACGATAAGAATCACGAGAAGAAACGAGGCCCAAATACTTAATTTCGCTAATATGTAACACCATATATCTGGATCTGGATCAGCCCATATACGTCCCACTGCAGGGCACGGGCCTACTTTACAATCGAGAGTACGATTGAGAGTGGTTAGGCCATATAGTCCACCACGCTGGCCTAGTGCGGGTTGGCGGACTTACATACCATATAAATTCTTATGAATCGCTATGGTATGCAGGTTTCCTCACGATGTTTTCCTTCACCGTTTTAAAAAGTGCGTGGTGGCCTGTTGGTAAACGGACCAGACGCGGCTGCCAACATGTTCACGGTGGTCGCGGGTTCAAATCCCAGGGCACACCTCTGACTTTTCGGAGTCATGTGTGTATTGACAGTCAATCACCACGCACTAAAACGGTGAAGGAAAACACCATATATACATCATACCAAATATCACAGCTGTAACAAATCTGTACGACATAAAAATCAAAAACTTTCCTAAGAAATGTGTAGCAATATTACAAAAATGTACATAATACAAAAACACCGTAGCCTTTACAAATTCCTACAATATTTAAATCAAAAAATTCCATAAGCAACATAAGATTTAAATACTCCGTCACTACGCTTCAAAATATCTATCAAATATCAAAGACTTTGGAATCAATATCGTCATCGGCCAAGACGTCCGATAATTACTTTGGAATTTGATTCGCACAATAGCAAACCCTATTGATTCCCAGAATCTGCAATTTCAGACGAATCAAAGGTATAAGTTTCACAGATACTTCTAGGAAGTACGCTTTACACTGGCAATTTTGCTTTTAATACTTTGTATTACCATCTGGCTAAGACACGGCTAACAATACTGGATATGCTTAAAAGTAATTTAATTATTAGTTTCAATTTGGTGTTCATTCTAAATTAATTGTAATCTTTAAGACTTACGCTTAGACTCTATTTATTTTGATAGTTGTGGCCTTGTGTGTATAGAACAGAGTTGCCATTATTTTAGTATCATATGATATACGCAGTGTGTCAACATCCCCTGCGGAATTTAGGTATCTTGGAATAAGTGCTACTAACTATCCAGGTCTTGGGCTGGCTTTATCCGCTGTCCGCTACCTTACCAGTTCCAGTAATTTTTCAATTGAACAACTGATGATCTCAAACTATCTAAAAATACACATTTTTTAATTTTTTTGTTTAAACTGGATCAAATTACTCAGATCTTCGTTTTAATGCCAGAACTGAATTCTTATGCCTATTGTTTTGTGTATACGAATCCTCGCCAGATTTGGTTTTTTTTATTCGTTATATAAATTCCGTATTACACATTGTTGTATATACAAGACAACATGCAAGATATATTATTTCCCATTTAATTTTTATGCAATGCAAAGATGCGTTAAATACCTTCAGATGAACCAGTAGGTTATTTATTAATTTAAATACTACCAAAAATTCTCAATTATCATAATTATAACCAAGTAGGTTACTAAATAAGTAGGTTCAACATTTTTTTAAATATTAAACAAAGTCTAAGGTGAATTTGTTTAGAAGACGTGGATAATATAAGCCATGCTAATGCCGACCGACGCGACGTTGCAAACATAATGTATAAAGTAGCCGTTTTGCGCGTCCTGTCTGAAGCCGCATATTGCGTTTTGGCACTGATCCATTTTCTACTTTATGGTGTAATAATTCTTTTAGTTTTATTGCCATGTCGAATTATGTAATCGTTGTTTGCTGTTTATGGTGATTCACGTCGAAATAATTAATGTATTAAAGTGGTTTTTGTTCAAGTTTAGACTTCAGCGTTAGAAATTTATTTTGTGGTTTATTAATACTATATTTTACCACTATATCAAACCACGGATAAGGATTTATTAATGTTATGCTACGTAAAATTTTCTTCCGGGATAAAAGTTACTCCAGACAATAAATCTATAAGTGAAAATGATTGTGATTCAATGTTTCATTACAGAATATAACAGAATTAAGTTACACAGAACTAATGCTTGAAATTGAAATTTCAAGCAACTCTAATGTAATTACATATAAAACAACGAGTTTCATTGTTCTCCCTTGAATAGTTAATTAAAATTGTAACCCCATTTTATTAATATCTAAATTCATATATCTTTGTACACTCTATATGAAAATGCCATAAAAATTCTAGCACACCCATCTAGCGTCCATCTATCCAAGCAGCATAGTTGAATACAGTCCAATTCACCCCAATAATGTGGTGAGAGGCCGGAGTCCTGTACACTCGCGTAATGGCCGATAATGTTTTACACTAAAGAGGATCTGTCCTCACATCGAAATTATTTTGGGTTGTTAGCTGGCTTACTGCCAGTGGTACAATCGCCACAGCTATCGCATAATTAGACACTGAACTCTTTAGCACTACTGAAATGTGAAAGAATGTAGGAAATGCAAAAGAAGCTGATACTAGCAGTTCTCTGGCGGATAAAAATCAGCAAGTCTGGCTTTAAGATTGTAGATTATGTGCCGGCTTCCTTTGGGAATAGAGAGAGGAATTAAAATTTTTAAAGATTCCTTCGTCTTATTTATGTATTGGAGTAGTAAGATTATCCAAAATCAATTATACTAATCAGTTACTTATTAAAATATAAAGAATAAAACACAAAAACTTAACTACTACTACTACTATATCAGCCCATATACGTCCCACTGCAGGGCACGGGCCTCCTCTACAATCGCGCGTGCAACTAAGAGTGGCTAGGCCTTATAGTCCACCACACTGTAAGTTTTAACATTAAACACAAAATATGAGATCATTAATAGAGACAAAAATTAAACTAAAAATTGTCACGATAAAAATATTATTATATACTAAAAACACATTATATCTATATATATAAAAATGAAACCCGTTTCGCGTTGTCACGGCATCACGTGTGAACGGCTGAACCGATTTGGCTTATTTTGGTCTTGAAATATTCGTAAAAGTTCTGGGAAGGTTTTAGGAGTGAGAAAAATTGGAAATTTCTAAGGAAGATACTAAAACCTTTTTTTGGGTATCGTTCAAGCGTGATGCGTCCAGCTAATATAGGATGATCTTTGTTTATTTGACGGGAGACGTAAAAGACGGTCCAGCTTCAACTACCATCCAACGTAAAATGATCTATCTTTCCATTGTCTTTCATTGACGGCTGACGAAATAGAACAAAATTCAAAAAATGTGTACAACGTGTATATAATATTATCTAGATACGGCGTTTTGCGCGTAATTTTGTTAAATGTAAATAAAACGATGTCCATATCTACCAAAATAGCCCATTGATTTTTAGATTATTGCAACAGTTTTAAACAAGGTATACTCTATCGAAGCGTTTTGCCGGAGTACACCAAAATATATCTAATTATAATTTTTCGTTTTCATAAACGACATTGTTTTTTGAATTGATACTTTTAGATGCGCTGGGGGACAAATTTAAATTCCGCATTAGTATTGTTTTCAGACTCAAGTATAAAAAAAAATGGTACGTTGATGCCGTATCTAGACATTATAATGAAACGATATGCAGTTTTATATTTTAAATATTTGTTTTATTACTTACGTCACCTGGTAAGGCAGTATGAAGGTTTTATTAATTTGTATATGGTAACGTACTAGACGCGACTGCCAACAAGTTTACGATGGTCACGGGTTCAAATCTCAGGGCACACCTCTGACTTATCGGATTAATTTCTACGTCAAATAAAATCCGCCAACCCGCACTAAGGCAGCGGGGTGGACTATATCTTCTTCTTCTATAATATAAAAATGAATCGCAAAATGTGTTGGTAAGCGCAAACTCAACAACGCCTTGACCAATTTGGCCAATTCTTTTTTTAAATGTTTATTATGTCTTTATTACTACCAAAAAGTAATGGCGTGTAATATTATTTGGAAGAACAGCATTTTGGTTCTGAAATAAGGGAAGGAATATTGGATGGACAATAAAAAAGCTAAAGTTTTTAATGTTAATATTTCATAAGGCAATCTTTATATGTACATGTATATGGAGAGACGGGATATAATAGAGTGGAAGGTACGGGACAGGGCTGGGATAGCTGACAGGTGTGATGGGACGAAATGTAAATGCACGTTATAAGACGGGATGGATAATAAAGAGAAAGGACGGGACGGATCGGGAAGCGACTGAACAGACGGATGAGACGGGATTGGGCCGGACAGTAGGATAGCTACGTCAAGTTTAGGTATACATGAGTTTATACGAAAAATAACATGTATTTGGTGTGGAGTGGAATCAAAAAATATATGCACCCAGGCGAAGCTGGGTCGGGCCGCTAGTATGTAATATAAACAATACGATCCTTTCCCGAATATGAAAGCAAGGAATATTATCTTAACATTTAGTTGTTATTTGTTGTAATAAGATCAGTAGGGCGATTCACGTAATTAAATAAGTTCAGTTGCGGCGCAGTTGCAGTTACGTTTCGATCAAAACAGCCCTTTTCGTATTCTCGTAATACGCTCGCGTCAAGTTCGCGTCACGCGAGCGCTTTAGTGTATTCTACTGCTGCGCGTATATGTGAATGTCAAACAAATTTCATACGCCTGACGTACTGTTGAGGCGCAGCTCACGCGCATCTAACTATTTACAAGAATACCATTTTGTACCAAAACGTAAACTTAATTGTAACCGCACCGCAACTTGATCGGCGCGTCAAGAAATTACGTGAATCGCCCTACAGTAGTGGCTACAACATACGGTAGAAGTCTCGAGGTTGAATCTTGATAGGATTCGATAGAAATTTCGTTAATAAATTGAGATTCGTAATCTATGCGCAGTTTTGGTGCCTCATATCAAACTTAATTATGAATATAGGATTCTAACTGAGTCTTGATTCTTTAATTAAAATATATTCTGTAAGGACATATTAACTTCATTAGCTATTTTAAGAGACAGCAGATCAGATGAATTTAACACTACTCAACTATGAAGTGCGTAGTAGCCTGTTAGTAAACTGTTGCTAACATGTTCACATTGGTCGCGGATTCGAATCTCAGGGCACACCTCTAACTTTCGGGGTTACGTGTGTATTGATAATCAATCACCACGCACTAAAATTGTGAAGGAAAACATCGTGAGGAAAAACCTGCACACCATAGCGATTTATAAGAATTTCTATAGTATGTAAGTCCACCAACCCGCATTAGGCCAGTGTAGTGGACTTTATGGCCTAATCACTCTCAATATGAAAATGAAAATGAAAATAATTTATTGAATCCATTAAAATGTTCCACATCGTTTAGATTCAGTCATTTTTTTTTATCTACCACCCGGTTCGGAAAGCGGTTTTCACTAGAGAAGAATGGGCAAGAAACTCTAGTGATGCTCTTTTCAAAACCAGTTTACAATGTAGTGATTATTACATAATTTACAAGTTGGTTTAAATCAGACAAGTTTATTAAAATATTTTTAATACAAATATTATTATATTATAATTACTATGGCTGAGTGAAGCGAAGTCACCCAGAACGAAGAATCAGTATACTCTTTTTCGCCAAAGCAGTGAATAATTGCGAAAGCCTTATGTAATCCATCAATGAATCCGTTACAATGTAAGCAAATCGGATAGACCAGTCTACGCAAGCAGCACCCGTTCACGAGTATGACGCATGTGCCAGCCATCGGCCTCCTCAACCATGTTGCAGGGAAGTGACCGACCTGACACACGACGCCACCGCAAGCACAGATTTTTTAGCGAGCATGACCTACCCAATCACTTACACAGGAAAACAATGGCAAATTTGACAAGTTACATAATTTAAATGATATTATACAGAGCACACCAAGACTTCCGCTCCGAGATACTACGCATTTATTTAATTTTATTCTATTCCCAAGCCTTGCTATCATCTAGATATTCTGAAATTTAGTAATGCTTTATTATGTTTGTTTGATAGTTTTGAATTTTGTAATAGATAAGGATTTAATGTGACTGGGAACTTTGTTATAAAAGTGTATACAGTAACCCTTAAAAGATTTGCTGATCTTGTGGAGTCTGGTCTTATGCGTTGCTAGATTATTCTTATTCCTAGTATTTTTGTTATGAATATCGCTAATCTTGCGAAAACCTTGTTTATTTTTATGGATTTAAACTAAATTATTTAAAAATATATTGTGTCATTATATTTATCTCTTAAAATTTTTCTCTAAGAGAATATCTAGACCCTAGCGAATAAATTTACCCTATAGCTCGCTTTTGGAGAACAAAGATAGTATTAATGTCAGCAGCACCACCCCACAGTAAAATTCCATAACCCATTAGACTATGAAAATAGGCAAAATATACCAATCGAGCTGTATCAATATCAGTCAATTGGCGAATCTTACCCACCGCAAAGACTGCGGCGCTCAGCTTTTTAGCTAAAGCGACTATGAGAGAGCCCCATTGAAGTTTGTAATGTAATTCCCAAGAACTTAGTTGTATCTACAAGACTCAACTCATCTCCATTCAAAATAATGTTAGCATAAACTTTTTTGACATTAGGTGTCACAAACCTTATACATTTAGTTTTTTGGCTATTTAATAACAAATTGTTAATGCTAAGCCAATGTAATATTTTTGAGAGGGTGTGGTTTACGTCGTCAATATTATGATTATTTCGATTTACTTTAAATATTAATGAGGTATCGTCAGCAAACAACACTACCTCACAGTTGTCCCTTATAAAAAAAGGTAAGTCATTAATGTAATTTCCTCTCCAAGAATAACCTCTTAAATCCTCTCCAATCTGGGTTTCGTTCAGGGCATAGCACGACCACCACTTTGACCCATATCACAGATGGCATAAGATCCGGCATGGAGGACGGTAAGCTGTCAGTCTTAGCTTTGCTAGACTTCAGCAATGCCTTTAATACCGTGGACTATGACGTTTTACTTTCCATGCTACGTTCTCTTAACATATCTCCAATGGCTGTTGATTGGTTTCATAGTTACCTGCATGGACGCCGGCAACGCATCCGTGTGGAGGATAGATTTTCCTCTTGGTGCCCCGTAGCTGCTGGCGTTCCTCAGGGCGGCGTGCTATCTCCTCTTCTCTTCGCTGTATTTATTAACTCAATTACTAACTTTTTATGCTCCTCCTACCACCTCTACGCTGATGATCTCCAAATATATACTCAGGCACCCTTGGACAAGTTGATTGATGCAATTGCTTGTATTAATACAGACATTCAACACATCTGTGATTGGAGTAGAGCTCATGGTTTGAAGATCAATCCCTTGAAAACCCAAGTCATTGTTGTCGGTAGCTCCAGGATGATCTCGAAGCTGGATTGGACTCAACTCCCCAGTGTTTATTGTGATGGGATAACCATCCCTTATAGTAACACCGTCCGCAATCTGGGATTACTTATTGATAATTCCTTTACTTGGGGTGCTCAGCTTCGTGAAATAAGCCGTAAGCTGTTCATTTCAGCTAAGTCCCTGCGAAGGTTACGCAACTTTCTACCCGTTACCACGAAGATTTCACTTGCTCAATCCCTTCTTCTCCCCATTCTTGATTATGCCGATGTCAGCTATCTTGATCTCACCGAAGACCAACTTAATAAACTTAAGCGACTTCAAAATTTCTGCATAAGATTCATATTTGGTCTACGCAAATATGATCATGTCTCCGAGTTTCGTGCTAAGCTTAAGTGGTTACCTATACGGCTTCGTCGGAATGCTCATATTCTTTCTCTTCTTTATAATATTTTATTTAATCCTGTGACCCCTTCTTATCTTAAAGAAAGATTTATTTTTCTTCATGACTCACATTCGAGGTCCTTGAGGTCGTCAGAGAATCTTAAGCTAAGAATGCCTGTGCACACCACAACATTTATGGACAATTCTTTTACCGTCAAAGCAGTTCGATTGTGGAACGCGCTTCCTGTTGCGGTGAGACAGGCGAAATCGCTGTCTTCATTCAAGAGGCAAATTAAAGAACATTACCTTTCTCTTTAATTAAACTGATTTTAGTAGTTAACATTATATACATCTAAATTATTTTACAATTTGTGTGCATTATATTTATATATATATATTTATTTTTTATTATATATGTATGTATTTATGCTATTTATTATGTATGTATGTATGTTATGATGATGTAATTTGTTTTTTTTTTTTTTTATTTAGTATGAATATTATTTAGTGTCCTCTCTTTTAATTATTTATTTTACACTGCCCTCTCTTTTTCCTTCTCTTTAAATCCATCCCATGGTTGTCTGTAAGACATTGCTTTAAGCGATAAGACCGCCATTTGTACTTTTTTTTTTGTTTTTTTTTTGTTTCTGAATATTGTATTTGTTTTTATGTGTACAATAAAGATTTAAATAATAATAAATAATAATAATAAATAATGTAAATTAAAAATAGAAATGGTCCAAGAATCGATCATTGCGGAACTCCCATAGTAACGGCAGACCCAGGAGACCTTATTCCGTTGACATCAACACTTTGGACCCTATTACACAAATATGATTTGCATAATTCAAGAGCAATACCATTAATTCCGTAGTGGCTCAATTTCCTGATAAGTATATCATGGTGAACACAATCAAACGCTTTGGATAGATCACAGAATACACCTAAGGCATCCCGTAAAGTAATAGTACTCTCGATTTTAGAAGATGCCCGTTTCCTGCAGTGGGACGTATATGGGCTGATACAGATACAAAAGTTTGCTTAATACGATAAAAATAATTACAAAAATCCAGAATTAACATTGAAGCTTTTGAGAAAATAACTTTAAAACTCGCGGCAATACAAAATCACATTTAACAGCTAAGCCCGCTCTCTATAGTCTTTTAATATGATCCCATATAATCTTCGACCTCGAAAATGGAAAATTGTGGAAAAAATCACTGTAACGACTCTAAGATGACTTTGGGGCAGTAGTAATTTGTGTCGGGTCTATCTGGACGGACCTTTATTTTGGCAATATACGACGGACGCGAAAAGTTTAATGGAGGGTAACTCAATTATGGCAGGTGGCTGGTGTGTTTTTATCACTGCGTCCCTTTATATGGTCACTATGTTATTCATGAAGTAAGATTTTACATTCATAATATCAGTTTTACTGCGTTGGTACTGGAACTGTGCGTAATTTTTCGGTTTTTTATTTATAATGTTTAATATTATAATTAGATTTATGTTATATTTAAAAGCGTAAGTATAATATGGAGATATCACAGCGTGAGACAGAACATAAAAAGCGAAATATGGGTGCCCTGTATGCACCAATGCCTACCCCTTCTGGAAAAAAGGCGTGAGTTTATAAATAAGTTTTTTTTTCCGAGTGACAAAGTTGAATTATTTCAGTTAAAAAAGTGATACTTTTAGAATAACGACGCTCCTTTATACAGGGTATATCAAGACTGCTACCGAAAACGAAGCCGGGTGGTAGTTTAAGCGACTTCAGACACAATGCAACAGAAAAAGTTGCAAAAAAAAAGCGACAATTTTTTTTTTGTAATTTTTTTCCTATTGCCATATTTTGGTGGTAAATACATTTTTTCCTAAAATAATAGTGTATACCCTTTAATTTATAAATACTCTAAGATATAAGAGAGTTTAAATTATTATTTTAGCAAAATCTATGGATTTACCACCCAAAAATGACGATATTTAAAAAATCATAAAAAATAATTGTCGCGTTTCTAAGCGAAATTTTTAATTGCATTGTGTTTGTAGCCACTAAAACTACCACCCGGCTTCGTTTTCGGTAGCAGTCTTGAGATACCCGGTATATAGTCTACTATACCAGCGTCTATTGTCTATTGTCTATTGTCATCAAGTCATCGATTTCATTGTACTGTCATGAAACTAACATAAAAATTTCACCTTTAGTTTTGCAATGTCGATAAGAACCAAATTATGGCGTTTCCAAAAAAGTTTTAGTTATTGTATTTTCATATCGACATAGATATTGGCCGACACCGACAAACAGCAAGGAGTGAAATTACGTATCTAAAAATACAAACATACCACTCGGAACATAACACATCTGAAACACCGGACAGCTCAGTCCACTAATCGGATTATCACAAAACCAGGTGTGAACACACCTTAACGAGTGTTAGCCGAGTCCAACTTCCACCGGTTTTCATATCCGCTATGTAACTTCGTGAATTTTGAAGTTAGGAATTTCAACATCCACCGAGATAATTTAGTGCTCAGCAAGTTAACTCTAAGTTCTTGATTTAATTAATTCTGTGTTTGATTGACGGTAACCATGCGATCGTTTGCCTTATTAATTAAATATTCCGGATGTGGAAATTCTATTTTTATTTAATAAGTATAAAAATTGGAGGAGATGTAAATAGCAACTTGGCGTCTTTAATTTTTAATATACTTAAGTACCCAATTAATTATGTATGTACATTACATTGATAAATGACAATTATTTCTTATCACTGAGACCTTTTGATACCTTTGTTTCAAATAAATGCATTAGTATTAGAGAAACAAAGTCAACTCCTTTAGATACCGTCGTAAAACTATACAGAATTGCATATAGAAATATAAAAATGAACGAAGTCATTATGCTATTATTTCTATTGCAGAACTACCAGAAAGACCGAAGATATTTGACGAAGAAGACAAAGAGGTGACGGGAGTAGCAGGCCCCTACGTAGAAGATAGCAGTTTGAAACTTACCTGTGTTGTAAGTGGAGGTAAAATTGGTAGTTGCATCGTTAATTCTGGTATTGTATTATAAGTACATGAAACATGAATGCAATAGACAGATCATTTTAATCTGATCCTTAAATGATGAGGACTGAACCATTAGAATTAGGGTGTGATGATTTATCAAGACGTTAAAATTTCGTAAGGTTCTTTAGTACATGTGTTAAGATCTGAGAGACTTTAGACTTCTTACTTGTTATGTTCAAAAGTCATAGTCATAATACAATTCATTGTAATCATGGCCATCGTCTATTATAAAGCATAAACAAGGTATAAATTATTTTACAACTGTCCTTTCACAAAATAAACTCCACATAAAAATCAAATCTACTTTATGAACTCACATCATAAAAAAACAAATCTGCTTACTTTTTACACGTATTAAAAGCTTAAAAACCACGATGAACTTGAACATATTTGCAATTACCGCAGAGAGCACTTAAAACAATTATAACAGCAATGTAACTCCCGATGATAAATCCGTTTGTCGTGTAATTTTATTTTTCGCCGACGAAAACATTGCAAATAAAAGCAAAGAAGTGAACAAACACTGGGGGCGCAATAAAACGTGCCACCCCACTGTACTGGCCAGCTTGCTGAATTACAAATGGAATTATTTGAAAACATATTTTAGAAAAGTCTTACTCAATAACTTAATGTGGAAAATAATTGACAGACTTTTGTAAAAAGAAAAAAGAGGAGGTTCAACAAATAATAATCTTTGTATAGGACATAAAGTAGTTAGTTGACTTAGATCTAAAAGATAACATTCATCATCATCTTCTTGAATAATTTATTAGTAGACAAATACTTATTAAGGTTGTACTAATTATAAATTTCAGTCATGTTATGGGTAAGTAACTTCTACAATTATTGTTACGACTAATTGATTGCAATTGTAATAGCAAAACTGTCTTATCAAAAAATACACTCTTATCATTAGATGACTAAGTCCAAAAGCCAAGTGTTAAATAACGTAAACTACTTTGATGTAACAAAATCAAGTTACGTAACACCCATATTCAGAGCAATGTGTAGTATGCTCAATAATTGTATGTTGAACTGAGCGCCCGTGAATATAGCGCACAAACTATTCTTAACTAGTGCATACAACAAATATAAACGAATAATTCCGCACATGAAACTCCAACTGTCCCTGCTAACTTTCCGCAAACACAATAAAAGAAAGAGGTAAAGAGTGACAGTGGGTGGGAACAAAAGTACAACATTACAGCCCGTAGAGAAGTTCAAATTAAAGTAGTTATCTGCAGATCCCTATTCGGCATCGGTCCGAGTTAGTCCAACCGTCTGCTACGTAATACTAACTTAGAAATTGGTAACCTGGAAGTTAGTGTCGATGTCTGCCTTTTTGTACTGCTCTTGGGTTCGAGATGTACTGTGCTGACTATTGGCATTTCGCCAGTGACCGCCACATGCGAACTTGCGGTTTGTTGGGAATAAAATATTTTGATGTGTTTTTTTTTTTGTGATTTATTTCGGTGTCTGTTATTATGAATTGGAATAGATAAAAAATCACGAAGGGTAAAATGTTATTTTGATCATTGTTTGGCATATTATTATCAAAAAAGTGATAAATTATTGTCTCTAAACTACTATAATATAATACTATCTAGATTAAACCGACTACCGAAATTACCGAGTTTAAACTAACTGATCATCTGTAGATTGTATTTCAAAGCAAAACTGAAGAATAAAGTCAAACTTCTTATTTATAGCATAGCAGCAACGGAAACATTTCCATGTCATTTTATAAGATTTATTTTACAACGCAATTTCCCTAACAATCTTCGAGCAAAATTGCCATCGGATATTCTTACAAATTGCTTGCCCACAGGGAAGCCGATGCCTCGTCTGCGTTGGTGGCATGACGACCAAGTCCTCGCAACGCTGGCTCCAGTTGACGACGGGTCCAGACTCAGCTTGCTCGAACTCCGGGTACCAAAACTAACAAGGGCACACTTCGAAATCGTATACACATGTACAGCCGACAACACACTCTTAGTACCTCCTGCGAGGGTCAACGTGCAGATTCAGCTATACCGTGAGTATCGACTTTCCCGTCACGTATTCCCTTTGTCAATATCATAAAACAGGATGACAAAGAGCTCATCTATATCCAGAACGATACTCCAGTGCTTACACGGCGAAAAGAGATATGCGACAATAAATTCACTGAAATGTAATTTGAAAAGAAAATATAATAAAACAGTACACGTTCGTGAGATATTCTTTTTCGGATCGACGTATCACAGAGTTATTTTGACGGGTTGAAGTGAATTTTAATCATAATAAATGTTTCGAAATGAAATTGATTCAGTTTTTGGTAAATCTCGGGTTAGAATAGATTGGTATTAATATTGTTTATTCTGTTATTAGGAAACAAAATGTGTTGTGCATGGGTGTTCAATTTACAATGTGCATGGATGTGTCCCTATTGAGTTGGTATGGACAATTAGCGTACTATGACGTTTAATTATAGTCATGACAGCTATGGAGTTCGAATTGCATGATCGAATATATAATAACTAAAATCCATGTGGATCAAATCCTGAAACGCCTAACGTACAAATTGAAGGATTCAAAATTATTTGATTGCTCATTTTTTTTTTTACTCTGGCCGGGCATAGTGGCGGCATTGCACCTGATGGTAAGCGCAAATTCCGCCCAGGCAGAGTATCCATTTGCATCTATTTGATTAGTTAAGTCATTTCGTCCACGAGATTGTTTTGTTTTTACATATTAGATTTATCTGTTTGTTCATCAGTGGAACTATCCATTGTCCTTTAGTTTTGTCTTGTGAATTTATTAAGAGTCAAAACTGTATAGGTTCTGTATCAGCCCATATACGTCCCACTGCAGGGCACGGGCCTACTCTACAATCGAGAATACGATTGAGAGTGGTTAGGCCATATAGTCCACCACGCTGGCCTAGTGCGGGTTGGCGGACTTACATACCATAGAAATTCTTATGAATCGCTATGGTATGCAGGTTTCCTCACGATGTTTTCCTTCACCGTTTTAGTGCGTGGTGATTGACTATCAATACACACATGACTCCGAAAAGTCAGAGGTGTGCCCTGGGATTCGAACCCGCGACCACCGTGAACATGTTGGCAGCCGCGTCTATCCGTTTACCAACAGGCCACCACGCACTTTATCGTCATTAAATAAGTAACTGAAGCTGACGAGCCTATACGAAAAGGTTAAATTGAAGTGAGAAGAATAACAAGGGCTGATAAATATAAAAATCTATCTAACGACTGAGCCCCCTCTTTATGTCGTTATAAACTAATTTAATTACCTAACTTAATGACTACATTAACCAAATGTATGGAATTATAATCCGACGCAAATACTTTATTATTTCCACGACAGTCGACATATGGTCACCGGAAAATGTATTCAAATTCCAAGCTATTTTGAAGCCAATAAGAGCTATAATTCCATAGAAAGTATGATACAACGCTCTCGTGACCGATAGACACATCTAAAACGACAAACCTGACCCGTAAGCATGCACCTGTCTTTAAACAAATATTTGTCACCTCCAGGCGACTTGGAGCCGTAGTTTTGTTACCGTGATATATAATATGTAACTACATGCATGTGTAGAAAAAAAATATTATTTTTAGGAGCAATAAATGAGAGAATTGGCTGAGCGATATTTTTACATTGTAGAAGCACACGTGTTTATAGTTACCAATTGAATGAGCCATTAGTCAATGTACTCAAATTTCACATAAAACAAAAGGAGAATAAATCGTTAGAAGTACTTGTGTGAAAATTGAACCCGAAAAGTTAACTAATTCTTGCGCAAATCCAACTTCAATTTAGAAAATAAATTATTTAAAACAGTATAAATTTTCAAGTTGATATATTAGCTTCACTAAACCGTAAACTTTGTGCAGAATTTATTACGAAACAGGCGTAATTAGTGTGTAGATACATATGATTTACATTCAGGGTAGTGACGTGCGAGCAATAATCACCTCACATATCAAGTGAATCGCGACTACTCTTGAATGGTATTTATTCAATGACAATGTCTCGTAATTTATTACTGGTATATTACTTGTTATGTATGATTCTGATACACTAGCAACTTGGGGAGCAACTATTATTAACGTGCACGCCCACATTAAGATATCATGAGAGACTATTGAATTTTGGAAGACAAAAAGAGTATAGGCAAGTGTAGAGGAAAGAATTATCGCAGCTTTCATAATATCATCTATCAAACAGAATTCGACTGCAGTTTTTTTTTTTGTGTGAAATGGTAACCATTCTGGTTGATATTTTAATTATTGAGGATCAAAAAGCTGCATACAAGTTTTTAATCTCAAAAATAAACAAAAGAAATGTAACATTAGGACTAGACCAGTTGATCTATTACACCACGACAATATCAAACTGTTATTAATAAAACGTCTCACAATTAACAACTATGCAAATTATACAGTTGGAAACCGTGCCGCGAAACACTATTGCCAACTATGTCGGCGCATTCCAAATACGTCCTCACTTTCCTAAACAATAATAGCAAATTCTGTATAGTGACGGCAACTCCGTCTAACTTATTGTACAATAACTCACGGGCCCGGAGGTCGATTCACACGGTCGGGTAGCGACGCAGTCACGTAATTTGTCGATGGAGGTTTTTTTATCGAAATTGTTTCGTACTTTTGTCGTCCGCTGTAAAATTATTTTGTTAGACGTTTAAAACTGTCGGTGTTTAAACGTAACAATATTGTATGGGTAGGTAAAAAATTCTTGTTTAAAAAAAATGTTTCAGTTCGAGTTATTTTTACTTTTTTATCGATGTATGGAAATGCAATGGAGCAACAACTGAGCACCTCGGCTAATCGAAACTGATTTTATTTATACACCCACAATATGCAAGTAATGGTATGTATGTTTCCAATTTATAATAATGGAGTAAAGAATGCGATGGTGAATGAATGGGTCTCTGACACTCACACTAACCGAACAAAATGCGACAATTTTTATTTAACGCTGGTTTCCTAAGTAACTAAATTAATAAATCCACAATGAAAACTCATTGTTATGTTATAATCTAGACTGAAATCATAATTCTACTACTCAACAGCCTCTCAGAATTAATATTGACTTGTTTTGTCAGAACATTCCCTAATTATTCCATTTACGATATTACCGTACATCACGAGTTTTAACCCGCATGGTTCAATTTCGTGTGTATGTTCCCACCCTTAATTACAAAACCATACCGACCTGCAAAAGACAGGCTTTTGTCCACACTGAGGGATTCGGTCAGCGTACATGCGGTTTGTTGGTTATTTAATCAATCTTTTTATCCCTTATTCAACGATTTTACATTTGTAAAAGCAAAATAAAATGATTCAGATAATTTTATATTTTGAGGCAAGAAAAAATACTTTTGACAGTCGTGTGCAATTTTGGAGCAACGAGAGAATATTAACAATTTTTGTGGAAAAAGATATGAATATTTATTTCCTTTCTACGTTACTTTATGAGGTACGCTGAAAATATTTAATCAAAAAGTGTACTATAATATTAAAACCGCTTTTATATATAAAATATGGCTATTTGAGTACATATTTTAAAATGAATTTATTAAAAAGTATATCAAACAAAGAATTTTGTAATTCTGTTAAGAACTAAACAAGCTAGAAACGTTTAAATTATTATCGAGAAAGTAAAAGAAAAGGAACGCAAAACAAAACTAGTGACGTCATTAGGCTTAAGATGCATTACAGTTTGCGTGTGTGGAAAAGACGATGATATATATCTTTTCTTTTATAGTAATATTTGCCTCATGTTTAAATTTTAAAGCTATTTGTGTTTGCTCGTAAAATAAAATACAAAAAAACTTTCATAGTCAAATACTCTATTTCACTATCACCATATTATTACGACCACAATTCGACAATCCACCTCAAAAAATCTTCCTAATTTGGTATGAAAAACGTAAGAGCTATCAAACATAGATATCATGCTGGAATAAAACGCCATTTAGCGAAAAAAAATAGAATACTTTTTGCTTCAAAACAACGTCCGCGCAATCATCCTTTGATTTACACTCGTGTCGCGCGATGTGAACTGGGCTTCAGCTAAGCCTATATTAGAGAAGTGGGGTCGTTATCACAAGGGAGGATAACCCGTGTACACCGAACCTCATTTACAAGGACGTATGTTGTTCAACATCGCTAATAATCAAGCGTTGAATCAGCCTCGCAAAATTTGCTTCTGCTCTGTAATTTAGTGTTGAAGTTATGTAATGGATTTTATATTTGGAACATAATTTTGGTTTAGTAATTAAGCATGTATGATGTTTCAGGTATAATGAGGCATGTAGATATTTTAATGTATGAAGGTTAAAATAAATTGTATTTAGTAAATTTATTGTAATACTGAGTGTCTGTTAGTATAATGTCGTTACTGTTGGTAGGAGCTTTCTGATCGATTGAGACTGGTTTAGGAACATGTTTATTGTATTGATTTATTTTGGGTTAGTACGCATAAATTATATCGTAGAATTTATTTATAATAATTTGACTTGACTAAATTTATTGTATAATATTTAAATTGATTGTATAATAATTGACTACATCCACACGCCATTTAGTTTCAAAAATTTAGATATTCAAGTCCAGGAGTCGAATCAGGGGCCTCTATATTTAGAACCACACATAATTCTTTCATAATAATGCTACAAAGCACATAAAACGAATCAAATAATTATTCAGAAAACAATCAACACCGAAAACTGATATCCAAGTGTTTAAAACCTAATTTACGAAACAGAATTTTAGTCATGTCTTTCGCAAGCGCTCACAAAACGATCCAGTTAATTAGCGCTGCCGAGTTGTAAAACTGCTAACAAAGTTATCTCCTATGGAATTTGCAAAATTAAGCTTTTATTCTAGCGTTTGATGTAATGAAATTATTATTTTGCGTTTAAAACACTTAGGAAAGACTCCCGTTTGATTCACTGTTGCAATAATATTCGTTAATAGTTGAAAATGTGTTTAAAAATTTAAAACAAGTTTTTTGAATAAATTGAATGTAAATAGTTGAAAATATCTCTATTTTGTTGAATTTCAACCAGTTTTTTTTTTAGTGTATAACACTTTATTAAAACACCGAAAATCACACCATAGAGAATAAAAATAAAATGACATTTTCATATTTGATGAATCAATAGGCAGCCTTATCGCTGAGAGCGGTCTCTTCCAGTCAAACAATGTCCAATTGATTTACAATTTTGGGATAGAAAGACAAGTATGCAGTATACGCTCTTATTAATCTAAGGTAACCGAAATATATTCCACTACGCAGCATGTTTGAGCAACCTACGCTATCTAAGGTTTTCGAAAATTGAATGTCTACGGTGGTTAATGGATGGAAGGATTTCATTAGATTTGTCAACTTGATATTAAAAAAAATATTAAGCAACTTTTTCTTATTTAGAGCAAACTGATCTAGTAAATGTGGTTCATTTCCAATATTCGTCTAAATTCATCTTTTTACAACTTTACAATTAAAAAAGAGACGATAATATTTCTCTCTTTGAAATGAATATGTAGATCGGCTTGAAGCCAAATGTACATACTGACTAACCAACGAACGAAAAGCAAATACAAAAGTTATATTTATGAATATTGCACTTCCTTCTACATTCAAATATTAACTCCGCAAAAGTCATACTAAAACTGTCCAAAAGGACATGACTATTCTACTCTTTAATGTTTTGTACAGTCCAAAAATACATATGAAATGCTAAATATCCTTTTACTAACCGCAGTCAGTCCTCGCTGCCCGTGTGTCCATCCAGACATTTGTCTAACTAACCGCATTTGGACATTATGAACACCGACAGCGCACTACGTCACCCCACGTGCCAGCTATGAGTTATGAGTCCACCTTACAAGGTTATAGCTGTCCGCAAACTAGCGCAGTGACTTTTACACGCTACAATTGTGTTTTGGGCAGTTGGGTTAGAATCCGAGAAATTAGAATAAGGATTTTTAAATCATCAACTAATAAGTTAATTTATTATCACGTTTATAAATACATACTAGTATACCTATACTAACGGCCTGGCCTTGCTCCACCCGTATGCGGATTTTTTTAACATTCTATCTCCTACGTTCACCTGGGATAGTGTAGAATTCTAATGGCGACAGATTTTTCAAATCAGTTCAGTAGTTTCAAAGCCTATTCAATGCAAACCAACAATCAAATATTTCCTGAAATAAATATTAGTTTAGATAAAGCTGAAGAGTTTGTTTGAACGTGATAATCTTAGGAACTACTGATTTTAATTAAAAAGTTACTTTAGTATCGGATAGTCTATTTACAGAGGAAAGCTATAAAATGATTTAAATCCCAAAAAAAAAAACATAATATACTGGGACTTTCATCCCGCGAAAACTTTTGGACGCAGACGGAGCCGCGAGCAATTCTATTGTCACATAGAATCTTTTAGTATGTTCACGTTTTGGTGCCAAGGTCTAATTGCACAATCACTTTCGCTATATTTTTAATATAGTCGGTTTTAAGACCATAGACTTAAATCTTCTTTGATGAATTATGTAATTTTGAAGCCAGCGTTTTTTGGTTAACTTCAAAACAGGTTCATATTAACTTTATATAATTTACACACATTTACCAATACAGATATTTATCTGTGATTCTTTATCTATATTTATAGATAAAGAATCACAATATATAAATATCCCATCATTATATTTCTAATTTCAGTGGATCTCACATACAAATATTTGGCAATTCAACCAGATAAAGTACGTTTACAAATAATAGTTACAACGTCACATAATACATTTCTATGCTGAGTTACGAGAATCTTTACAACATTACAGCTCTGGCACACTTGCGAATAGGGGCGAATAAAAATGTAAGATATTTACAGTTTTGTGAAGTCGTTTTCATTATAGAAGCAAACTGGAGATATCCATAACCGTCGTTGTTAGTATTACGAGTATTATGTCAATAACATGATATAGTAGTTATGTATAAAATCTTGATTAACTGAGATCTTGATTCCTTAGATATGCACATAGACAGACAAAGGACCTCACTTCTCCTCTCCCAAGGGACGCCACAGAGCTCAGTCTGCTGCTTTATGCATCCAGTCACTGTTTCAGCCGACGTTTGTGTTTATTAGGCAAGAAGTCGCTGGATAGAGGCAGGTTCCAACAGGTTTATATGGCGATCAATGGGGAAGGCCTATGTTCAGCAGTGGACTTCCTACGGATGAAGAAAGAGAGAGAGGCAGAATTACTCTAAGCGTACTTTGTTACACATTTGGCTAACGGAGTTGCTATTCCATTTAACTGTTAATTATTTATTTTATCAAATTATTTTACTAATTGAAGAATTATTATTAATAAACTACAAACAAAATTGCAACAGCCGACATTACACTCAATCCTTTGTGCCACCAAACATCGATGAAAACACCAGCAAAGACAATAAAAAAGCCATTTAAAAAAGTAGCCGTGAACTGTTGTATGGGAACAGCCCGCAGTCACAAGGGCCATCAAACCGAGCAGACGCTTGTTTGGAAGGATTCTGTCACCTCTTACAGCCCTCCTCTTCGTACGGAAGCATCGCACATGACTATCGCTTTACAACAAAAAAACTTTTATAGTGACAAAAGAATGAGGTTTTTCAATTGTGGAAAATTATATTTTAGTTGATAAACCATAACCATTGCACTAAGGAATCGTATGTGTGATGTGAAATTTTGGGGGCTTATGAATTTGTAATGGAGATATCTATTTTAGAAATTGAGGGAATATTTTGCCATGAATATTACAGTTCGAACAGGCTAGTGTGGCAATTGCATTGATCCCAAAATTAACCATATTTAGTTTGATTGCACTTACCATCAGTACCAAATTAGTATCGAGGTACTTTGTAGTCGGTTTGACATATTAATATAAATATACAAAAAATAAATTCGTTTGGATTTAAAAGCCTAAAGAATGAAGGGTCTTAAAAAGAAAATTCCCCATTGGCAACTATTACAAAATCTCACCAGTACAGCGCATTCTCATTTCTATTGTGGTAATAACAGTAAAAAATAATAAAAATCCCGAAAAATAGTTAGAAAACTTTCATAGCATCGGCATTACGCGAACAAGCGCGCCATTCTGTGTTATTGCAAAACTAAATCCGAGTAAATCCGCGCGATTAACCTATATCAAACTATATGCCCGTCTGCTTCGCGGATTATCTGGCAATATGACGGTTCACCGGGAATCTTTTGTCATCTCTTTTTGCCAGCTTTGGGTTACCACAGCTCAAAAGTGGGAATTTAAATTGTCTTAGTTTTGTTGCTATTGTCAGGGGAAAATAAATAGTTATTAATTAAAATTTCTCATTTCTTGTTGTAGTGTAGACAGCGTGTATAGACTGGTAATTGTGATGTAGCTTTCAAAATTAGATTAGGATATTTACATTCTGTGTGTTTATTGTATCACCTCATATACATCCCACTGCAGAGAACGGACCTTCTCTACAATCGAGAGTACGATTGAGAGTGGTTATGTATGTCATAATGCCCACCACGCTGGCCTAGTGCAAATGGGCTCTGTAGTTTTTATGTTTGTAAATTTTATGTGAGTTGCCTAAGATATGGGACGATGCCATTGCTTGCTATAACATTTAAGGTTAAAAACATCTCTACAAAAAATGTAGGCGGCTCATAAAATCTCCACCTAATCCCTTTATGATACACACCTGAGCGTATGTAAAAAAATCTAAAAATAAAAATACAAAATAACCGCAACGATTCAAATGACCTCTAATAAAAAACAATAATAATAAATATGTCGGATATTCTCGTGGGGCTGGCAACATCCGGCAGCCATTAGTTTTTATTTGTGTCCCGTTGTCCTGACGGCGTCATAAGGCGAACAGGAAATTATTCTCCATTATTATAACCCGCGATGTCACTCATACAGTAATGTACGGTAAGCTTTTCTCCGAAGCTTTTAGTGAAGTCCCTTTAAACTTTTTCGAGTTATGGCGCTAATGGAAACATTAGTGGCGTTTTGTCCGATATAAATTTAATTTAACACCTATTGTGTGGAATAACTTTTATGGGTTTTATGGGTAATTTTAATTCTAGACCTGGCTGTAATATTCGGGATTTGATATTGTTTTGGGTAATAAAATTGTGCCGCGGCGATCAAATTATTTATAGCATTAACTGGAATTGTAGGTATACTTTTTAATATCGTAGGGTTTGGGTTTCGTTAATGAATTTAGAAGTTGTATCGCATTGCTGTCGGTCATTAAAATATAGTAGCAATGGATCAGTTCGAACAATATACCAGTTTCACCATTTCATAGGATATCTAGCTTATTATCTGCTTTTTTAGATTTATTAAGTTTCTGGGCAACGAAATGGATTGATTGCTTATATATGAGTTTTGACTTGATATTTTATTAATGAAAATATTTGAATCATGCAATTTATTTTTAACAAATCCCACAGAGTAAAAATAATACAGGAACAACAGATTTCGATAATTTTGTGACAAATCTCGGTACTACAGTGGACATGTTGTAAAAGATTATGATGTTAAAATATATATAAGTTGTGATACTAATCTTAGAGCAGACAATTACTTAGTCAAACACTCATTGTCAGAAATATAATTTGCTAGCTAAAAATAGTCTATTTAATTCTTATCAAATAATATGTATTGAATTAATAAACACGATCTGCCACAAAAATTAAATCCAACATTTCATTTCTAAGATTTTATTTATTTAAATCCTTTTAGTGAAGAAATATAATTGATATAAAATAGGACTGAACGCATTTTGAGTGCATCGTTCAAATACACTTTAAGAAATTCGAGATATAATTTAATTACAGATCACAATTCTTTGTGTATTATATTTTAAATGTCTCAAATATCTATATTTTCGACAAATTGGTGTGGAAACAAATAGGATGATAAATGAGTATTAAAATGTGTAAAGATAGAATTGAAAATACCTTAGTATCTCTGTCATATTAAAAGGCCAGATCCTTGGAGACTAACTACAGACATCTAACGACATTGAGTTAACATTTCTGTCTAAAACGTCCTATATCTATTACTAATTCCATCTGCCCTAAATCTTCTATATCCCAAAGGGTCATTGACCTAAAATAGGGTATTTGACTAGTATCGATTTTTGGTATTATTTCGCTTACAAACACAAATACGTTAAAAATATTTCTGTCAAAAATGTATTAAAATAGCTTGTAACAAAAGGCAAATATTAATATTTAAAATAAAGAGTAGGGGTATAGTGGGGCCATCTTGCTGTCTCTTTCACACGCGCACACTATAATGTAAAATAACCCTAGTGACGTCACTATCTTTGTTTTGCATTTCTTTTCTCTTACTCTCACTACAAAATTCAAAAAGTTTCTAACTTGTTTCATTCTGAATGGATTTATAAATTTTTTTGTTTGTTATCTGTATCTGTATCTGTATCAGCCCATATACATACGTCCCACTGCAGGGCACGGGCCTACTCTACAATCGACAGTACGATTGAGAGTGTTTAGGCCATATAGTCCACCACGCTGGCCTAGTGCGGGTTGGCGGACTTACATACCATATATTTTTTTATAAATCGCTATGGTATGCAGGTTTCCTCACGATGTTTTCCTTCACCGTTTTAGTGCGTGGTGATTGACTATTTTGTTTGTTAGACCATAGCTATTAATACGTTTTGATAAATACAATAAAAGAATTGGAGTTGAATACCCTATTCTCAGACGTAGATTATATTATGGTCACTCTATCAAAAATTCCAGAATATCAACCAATACCATCACAATATGAGCATAACCGTTAAAGGTTAAATAATACAAATTTTGTCCACAGTACGGCCGCTATTAGTGGAGATCTTAGAAAGAGAACAGCCTCTATCAGTTGGACAAGAAGCTGAGTTAGCGTGCAAAGCCGTCGGCGCAAGACCACCAGCCATCATTACTTGGTGGATGGATGAAAAGCAAATGCCAAATCTTGCTGTGCAGAAGGTAGGTGAACATTTTATGTCATGAATATGAATATATGTATTTATTGACAGGGGTACAGCCAGATCATATTATACATTAAATACCGGGTATATCAAGACTGCTACCGAAAACGAAGCCGGGTGGTAGTTTTAGTGGCTATAAACACAATGCAATTAAAAATTTCGCATAGAAACACGACAATTATTTTTTATGATTTTTTAAATATCGTCGTTTTTGGGTGGTAAATCCATAGTTTTTGCTAAAATAATAATTTAAACTCTTTATACCTTAGAGTTTTTATAAATAAAAGGGCATACACTATTATTTTAGGAAAAAATGTATTTACCACCCAAATATGGCCATAGGAAAAAAAATAACAAAAAAAATTGTCGCTTTTTTTTGCAACTTTTTCTGTCGCATTGTGTCTGAAGTCGCTTAAACTACCACCCGGCTTCGTTTTCGGTAGCAGTCTTGATATACCCTGTATAATAGAAAAAAAAACAATATAATAATTGTAATTATATGTTATGGAATTCTGGCGTACACAACTTTCCCCATAAGATATAAGATTTAGATAATATTCGTTAAAATTTAAGAAGAATAAATCAAGGTGATAGTGACCGTATAACTAAATTAATAACAACATAAAATACTTATCTAAGACTTTACACACTTGAATATAAATTTAACATTATTATCTTATTCTAATGTTAGATATGTATGTCTGTTGGATATGCATCTTCAGTTCTCCGTATCTGTTTATTTTCTAATTCAATAACTGGAGAAAATTAAGAATTAATAAATTTCAAGGCCAATAGAGAGAGGCCAAGGGTCGATTATTTCATATTTAATTCAGCAGTAGGTATATTCCCTAAGTCTTCACTAACTAAAATAACAATTATTAAATATTCTACCAACCAGAAGAACTATAATTTATTAGATCCCATTGAAACTGGAAATTAAACGTAACTTATTTATTAACAAAGGTTGAAAGTCCATTCAGTTGTCGGTGGCGTGTATTGTTTAAACGATTTATGCTACGTATATTCAGACGCAAAATAAACCTCCGAAAGGAAACGATAGCCACGAAACTACGAGCAGAAATAACCGATAAAAACAACTTGAATATTCGCTCCAATATTTACTTTTTATTTATTTATATTGACGGTGCTTCTGAGAATTAAGAGGATGCATAAATCCGTTGTTATAAAAGTTATTGACGGCTAATAATATTTCATTATACCTTCTGATTGTATAATAGTATAAATTAGACAATAGGCTTAATTGTTTCGAAAGGTAAGTGGTGATCTGTCACCGGTCGACACTGTACTGTTATTTTAAACAATTTCTTTGGTATGATTAGCAGATCTCATTCTATAGATTTTCTTCAAAAAATCAGTACTTTAGTATATTTTGTTCTTTGATATTGTCTTTAGGTACAACGTTCTATTTATATGTATACTGGTCATCAAAAGTAATTTAACATAATATGTACAATATACCGGGTATCTCAAGACTGCTACCGAAAACGAAGCCGGGTGGTAGTTTTAGTGACTACAAACACAATGCAACTAAAAATTTCGCAAAGAAACGCGACAATTATGTTTTATGATTTTTTAAATATCGTCATTTTTGGGTGATAAATCCATAGTTTTTGCTAAAATAATAATTTAAACTCTTTTATACCTTGGATTATTTATAAATAAAAGGGTATACACTATTATTTTAGAAAAAAAAATTATTTACCACCCAAATATGGTCATAGGAAAAAAATAACCAAAAAAATTTGTCGCTTTTTTTTTGCAACTTTTTCTGTTGCATTGTGTCTGAAGTCGCTTAAACTACCACCCGGCTTCGTTTTCGGTAGCAGTCTTGAGATACCCTGTATATTAACATAAAATAAAAAACAAATTCACCCCGCAATGTACACCGAACATCTAAAAATAGTCGGAGAGACAAATCATAAGAGCTCAACAAAAACTCCTGAAATGTTTCGATTCTACCCTCCTGATTCACAATTGAAACTAAACAAGCCGTGATGGTTTGGATTGAAGTCGCCCTCTGATCTTGCTCGAAGCAGTGTGCATTCAAGCTTCACTGACTACGAGCTCCCCTACACTTGGAGAAAGACACTCCTTAGTATTAAAAATTACAAACAGGGGACGCTGTTTGAAATATACGTTTTGCTTCAGTGGTATTTTTTTCCGTTTTTCATTAGTTTTGCTGGTGGCGCTTGGAGATTGGCGGTGGAAATATTTGCTATTATTTTCAATCATTTAAATATTCCAGCGTTGCTTTTGAATAGTATACGTAACTTTTTAGCTGTATTTCTGATGAAATTCTTTTTTGAATGCGTCCGGTATCTAATATCTATTAAGATATAAAAAAATAACTAATTGAAACAACATTTAATACCTAATTTATTTACACTAACGTCACTAATTTACAAAAAAAAACTGGGCACTTAAATAACGTAACGTATTATGGAAAATATCATGTTTCAAGACCTGTTTAATATTTCGATATTTGTCAGACAGTTCTTATAATTTATTAAGCCTATATTTTCAGGTGTTATAACCGCCACGATCTGGACAGTATATTACTATCCGTAACCTGTTATGAAAGCATTTGTTAAACTATAAGGGAGACAATATCGTTTTGATCCAAATAAATTAACTATTATTTATTCAGCAAATATAATTTGTACAGACAGACTAATCTATTATCTATTAATATAGAAATATAAACGTAACTCACAAAATAATACATTGTAAAATATTTTGATATATTTGATTTCAGTACTTTATGAATCAAATATTCACCGTTCAGTTATTAATTTTATTATCATTTCGAATTCACCTATAATTTATGTTACCAAAATCGGTATTAACCAAAACATATTTGCATTTAAACAAACATCACAAACATCACCTCTCATTCCCCGACTTTATCAAAACACACTTCGATATTCGCACAACATTTTCCCAGGCATCTTGCGCCATTGGCGACTGCATAGGATATTTATCTCATAATAGAATCCAGCTCCCGACGGAATAACATTCAATTTCAACAGAAATCCAAGTTCAGTCAAATGCTAGTGATATTTAATATTAATATTTTGTTGCAGAACTCGGAAGACCGCAATGAAACTGTTTCTGTACTGCGATGGACACCGAGGATGGAGGATGATGGCCACATACTAACGTGCCGTGCGGCGCATGTCAAACTCGAACACACTACAATAGAGACAAGTTTGTCTCTCGACTTGCATTGTGAGTTGATTCTATGTTTGCGGTTTATTTCAGTGCTATTAAGTCAAGTATTTTTTATTTACTGCATAGGACCGGCAAACGAGCAAACAGGTTACTTGATGGTAAGCGATTACTGTCCTCATCAAATCGGGGAGGGGGGAGGGGAGCGTTTTTTTAAATGCAAAGAATTAATAACACTAGTCGAAACCGACTCTTGCACAGCAGTAAAGTTGTGGTGTACATTGCTGCTTGGAAAAATAGCAAACAAATAGTATAATTATCGTCTTGTTTTTCAAAAAATAAAAAAAGAGCAGGCTATGATCTTTCCCCTCATCATAAAAGGTGTTCTGTAAAATAATTAAATGTCGGATTGATTCCGTATTTACAGCATTAGCAAATTAATTAATCGCATACAATGTAACTTGATCATTTTCTGTTTCTTGCTCGCATCACTTCATTCCAATCGAAGGATTAATTGATTTGGATTGATTAATTGGGATTCGTGGCAATAATATTAATTGTTTGGACTGTTCAGCTCCGGTCATACATATGTAATTGTTAGTGTTTAGTACTAAATAACTGGATATATGTAACAAACAGCTGAATTATTAGAAGTCACTGTATTACGATATCCAGACAAATATTTGAGTTATTTCATTAAAGATTGTTTAATTATATCTCCCTCTCTCTCTCTCTCTTCAGCCACTGAAAGTCCACTGCTGAACATAGGCCTTCCCTAAGGATCTCCACATTGACAATTTGAAAGTGGCCTGAATACGTTCTTAAGTTTTGTTAAATAAAGATACTACATATATGAATGAAGTCCTTGTTTGTCCAGATTGGTGGGGGCTGTGTTCATCAATAAAGCATAGAATCATGGTGCTTGACAGTTTAAGAAGCGGTGTGGGTTTTTTAAATTTCATTTCAATGAATAACTAGAAGAGCTAGCCGTTCGCCTGATGGCAAGCGATACGACCCATGAATGCAAGAAACACAACATTGGATTATAATGAGTTGCTTTGCATTCCACTGCGCATGTTAAGTCTCAATATGTCCAGTAGTTCCTCTGCCTACAATGTCCTTTAATTTGAAACACAGCAGTGCATTTACACTGCTGTTTGACGTTGAGACATTGAAGTGGTACCTTCTCAGACGGCCTCTCATATGAGGCACCTACCATCAGCAAATGAAATTACTTTAGCCTGGGTATTTTTCAAACCGTACTTTGATATGGATTTTTTACAGAATACGCATAGGACACGTACAATTCAAATAAATATTGGACAATTCAACGATGACACTTCAAACGAGTTTATAATAGCATGTTCGTGCTTGGAGCACTAAACTGTTCGATGACAATCGTTTGATTAATTGCGAAAAAAGTTTTTGATTGAATGACGTTTTATATAACTTTTTTTTTTGTTTAGAAAATGAATCGTATTTAGCTAGACCATGCAATACTAAACTTGATTAATCCATATGTCGAATATAATAATTTCAATGCTAGAATTAAATTATCACTGGTGCTTACTGGACTCTTTCTAATTATTAAAACGAGCATAATATTGATCCACTACAACGGTCTAATATAAAATGTAATCCTTGATGTGTATACTATATTATTGTCAAGTAATCTCCTCGCGTTTTAATTCACTGATAATGTCAACTAATCAAACATACCAGAAAGCTGCTGGATGCAGGCTACTTCCTACAAACCGCTATGAAATTCCTAGACGAAGGCTTATGTTTATGTACTGAACTTCTTTCGATTGAATTCTAAGCTGAACATAATGATAAATCAACGATACTAATAATAGTATTTTTCCAAACAGACGTTCCGATTGTGACGCTCCAACTTGGCTCCAAATTGAACCCGAACGACATAGAAGAAGGGGACGACGTGTACTTCGAATGTGTTGTGACCGCCAATCCGCCGGCTTACAAAGTCGTGTGGAGCATGACGTGAGTACTATAAACACTCGCTCGCTCTGAGCTCATCCCATTAAATGGCGTTTAGTAAAAGATTTTACATTTGTCGCAGAATTTCAAATTAGCAAGGGTTCGGTTCACTTGTATTTGGTGGTTGATTAAGACCGTTTTTGTAACGATTTTCGTGAATGATTAGTACGATATTTTTTTGTTAAAATGCTTTGTGTTTGGGCTCTACGTATTTTGATGGATGCAGTTATGTAAGATGGAACATGAAAAAAAATATAGTTTTCTTATTAAATTATAAGAATTCAAATATTAGTACTGGCAATAATTAATTTTGCATGATTAAAATTGCTATGAAATATGCAAAATACAAAATTTTACATTTTAATGTCTCCTTAATTTGAGTATTGTAAGGTTTCAGTCTGAAAATTACTTAGAAACTAATATACAGATTTAAATCATTTCTTGCAATAAGCCAAGACATCTGCAGTTACGCTTCTGCAGTTCTGAATTAATTAAATGAATTTTAAGATCTTGCTGCTCGTCTTTCTGTTTCTTCGTTTACACAATGGAATTCTTGGAAAGGCACTGCAAACATTGCTGAATGCTCTCAAACTCTCAACATTTCGTAAATAGCCTTTCTTATTTGTTCGCCAACTAAATTCAAGCCATTTAATATATAATTAAGTGTATTTGTAATTAATATGTAAGTCTAGAACCTCGGGTTGTAGTTAATATTCGGTCACGCCAGTAAGTAATAAAACATTGTAACGATAGTAATCTTGATTGCTTCATTAAATTGCAAATTCTCTAGGATTTAGTACTAAGCACCTGCCCGGGTACAAAGTCCGTTTGTAGTCATAATGTTGTGTGACCTTAGCCTTTGCCGAATACATAAATTTGGTAACAAATTATCGCGTAAAATAATTTTTATATATCCAAAATTCCTCTGGTCGCCGTACATTGGGTAGCAACCAATAGGGACAACATAATCAGATATTTGCTGCTATAATATTTAAGTAGTTTTTTTAGGAATGTTTGTTGTATCAACCTATATATTATTTACGTACCACTTCAGGGTATAGGCATCCTCTACAATTGAGAGGGGTCAAGCCATAAAGTCCACTACGCTGCAAATGTTTTTGAAATTATATTATGGTTTGGTGGTTATAAGTGTAGGTATCAGAATAAGCACTCACTTCCCGGAACTAACAATAGTATAATTTATGAATTTAACACTTAATACATTCAGAGACAGAGTAAAATTATAATTATGCGACTCGGAGCGAGATGTGCTCGTGACGAGAGATGGCAGACTGTCTTTTCATCCAAATAAACCGACCCTTTTATAGGACTACCCGAATGAGGATCGGTGGGGATAAATCTTACAGAAAATATATTTAAGCCATAAAATAGGGTCTATCCTTTCAACTAAAAATTAAGGTCTGCCCAAACATCTGGGCTATTGTCCAAACCGAAAGGTTTACAAAACATGTGTACTATTGTCTAAAAAACATAAATTTGTTGCAAAGGATTGCCGCCACTAAAGAACTTAACTATAATAATACAGTTTTATTGCCCCGGTATGAACGGGCCATTACAATTAGGAAACAATAATTTAGCACAGCATCTTTTTAACTAATATTATACAATAAGGTACACAAAAATTCTTACTGTAATAAAACGACTCGCAGATGTTTTATGGTCTAACATCTGCAGTCATATCTTAAAATGAAATGCGTGTTTAAATAATGTTAAAATTACAAATAATAAGCGTGTTAATTTATAAGCTAAATCTAAGTTGGCGTATTGCTACCGCTTTAAAAGCTATATCTAAGTTGGCGTATTGCAACCGCTTTAAAAGCTATATCTAAGTTGGCGTATTGCAACCGCTTTAAAAGCTATATCTAAGTTGGCGTATTGCAACCGCTTTAAAAGCTATATCTAAGTTGGCGTATTGCAACCGCTTTAAAAAGCTATATCTAAGTTGGCGTATTGCAACCGCTTTAAAAGCTATATCTAAGTTGGCGTATTGCAACCGCTTTAAAAGCTATATCTAAGTTGGCGTATTGCAACCGCCACAATGGAAATGTTCATTAACGAGTATAATATATTGCAGATAAGTTGATTTCAAAGAGAATGTAAATTCGTATATATTTATTTCTTATTAATGTCACTCAACACATGTTTATTCTTTTTTATTAATGCAATAGTTAATAAATGATGTACTTGCCGATCGATATTCATAATGCAGAAAAACAATGAGTTTTATTATACTATCAGTTATTCATACATTAAAGTAGTGGGGAAAAAAAGTAAAATTAATTTTCCAAGCATTATAATAATACGATATGTCCCCAAATATTAATTCAATTTCAAATTCGCAAAAGCAAATTTCAAAAAAAAAACATAAGAAAACAGCTCTAACTCATACAACACTCAAACGGCGTCGTTTCTACCCTCCAGTTAGGGATTCCTAAAAGGAACTATTAAAGACTTGTCGACAGAACGAGTGAAAAACCTAAGCAGCGTGTATTCAAAATTTGATCCTTCACACGCGGAGTCATTATTTTCAAGTCTGACGATCACAATAGTGTCTAGAAAGCCGTCTGGCCCACCCTCCGCTTGTAAAGCGAAATTCGTACTTTTTTTAAATTCTTTTGTTTAATTCTTTTGTTGGATAAATAAACGGATCAAATAATGCTCTCAATGACCTCAAACTACTTCATAATTTTATGAATAATCAAGTGCAGCTAGATATGAAGCTTTATTTTTTATATGAACGGTTATTGCAGCAATATTCTTAAATGTTTCGTACTTTTCTTTTTTTCTTGTATGTAGTTCGATATTATTGAATTGAAGATTGTTTTAAGAGACTTGATAATCGAGGTTGTATTATAAATTTTGCTTAGTAAAATAATTTTTATACAGATAAAGCGACAATAAATCGGACAAAATGTTCTCTACTATGAATTTGTGTACATCATTTTTTTTAAAGGATTCTGTAGATTACATATGAGTTGAAATAAAGCTATTATTTACGGATTTTATTGCGGATTTGGTTTAATTTTTACATATTTTTGAGTTCCCGACGTTTCGATTACTTTACAGCTTTCGTGGTCACGGGGCGGACTGAGGTATTAGACGTCCGCTCTGTGACTGTTACAATTCAACTACCCTTAGTTTACAATTATTAATTTAAAAAATAAATTTAAATAGCTAGTCTGTGTTTGCGATCCGATCTACGCAGAAGGAGCTCACAGTGTCTTGAGGTCTGGCAGTTGGTCTTTTGGGTTCCGATTTAATTAAATGTAGTATTGGATCCTATGCTTGTGCAAGCTTCAAACCATCTTCTCTATTGAAATATGGATGTTTTTTAATTTCAATAGCCTCGCGAAACATCCTGGACAGGAAACGGTGTTCTTTAGCTAGGACTTGGGGCTGGTCAAAGCGGAGGTAATGCTTGGAGCCTTCTTCTATATGTTCAGCAACTGCAGACTTCGTTGAGCGTGGATCTTTGACGTCAGCTATACTTTCACGCAGGTCCCTATGCTTCGTTTTGTTTGACCTATGTAGGGGAGGCCACAGTCGCAATCTATTTTGTAAACTCCCGGTTCTTGCAAGGGTACATGGCACTTGACAGGTGGTAGAAATTGGCTAATCTTCTTGGGCGGCTTGAAATAGGTTTTTATAGAAGCACGCTTCAGGATATAGCCAATCTTGTCCATGACTCCTTTTATGTATGGCAAGACAATGGGGACTCGTTCAACTGTGGCTGGCTTCATTCGGTTTCTGTGACGGCGGCGTGGAATTTGGAGCTTGTTGTCTCGCAGTACTTGCTTGAAATAATAGTTTTATTTCAATGTATAACATTCGCGTAAATCTAAAAAACCATTACATATGAGTATTGGAAGCAAAATTTTTATTTGAATGCGATTATTTAGAAGCTTATAATCTAGCATGGTAAGCTATAATTAAAGTAAAGAAGTTGATGTTTACATTACTAAGGTTCATAATAGTGTGCACGTGTCAGGTTCTACAATATTGATTCCTGTAAGTGAAGGCAAAGAAGCAATTACCGAGCAACAATTATAGCTATCGTCGAGCAACGCAACCTGAAGATTGACTATATTAATTTGAGAAATACGGATTAATTCTAGCTGGACTTTATACATAGCTATTTTCTTTAGAGCAGTGGTTCTTTACCGGTAGTCTCTTGAAACATCCCAGATGATCCGTAGAGCCATCTTAAGGCCGTTCTTAAAACTTTATGCATTTTTTATTTATGTGTAAATAGAGAAACTTTTTATTTAATCATAAATAAAAAATAGAGTTATATTATAATAGGGTTATAAACTATTTGGAGACTGTCCCGCCCTCACAACCACCGCTGCAACTCTTATATGCCAGGATCAACAGTGGCACGCTTTTTAATGACACTGATCATTGAAGCTCGGAGCGTCTCCGGGAATATCTAACTTGTCTTTAACGCGCAATGAACGACGATAAGAAGACTACTCAAAAACACACACACTCGTCCATCTTTAAAAAATTGCTGGCGACCGCACTTGTAGTAGATGTTGAGTATAATTGATAATTAATAAGGATATTTTAAAATATAAATTAATTACTTAATATGAGTAAAAAAAAATTATCCACCATTTCTAATCAACATCCTCTTGAGTTGTATAAAAAATGTGTAGTGTTTGAAAAATAAGCGTGTTTAACCATTTATCTATCTCAATTTTAGAATAATTCACTTATGTGGTGGAGAGGTTTTTACGTAGCTAGATGAGACCTACCACTAACGCCCGGATACTGGAACGCAACTTAAATATAAGTTGCGCTCAACTACGTTAATCCCGCTTAAATGTACTGGCTAAGTGGGCCGTGCGCTGTTAAGAGCAATTTTATTTGAATGGCGTTCTAGTATTCGGGCGTAAGAATTTTATTCAATGATAATCGTCTGATCGTCTCATTGCTCCTACATAATATGCATTTAATTACGTTAGATAATTAAAATCTATTCTTTTTCCACAAATATAATTAGAAGAAGAACCTCGATGCAATGGTTATGTGTATTCATTTTTCTATGTTCTATTGATGAATTCAATTAACGCTATAAATATTAATAATAAATAGCAATAATTTAACATACCACGTATTTTCTACACGTCTACGTCCTTGGCACTTTTGTGTTAGTTCTATTGTTATCAAAGAAACTTTGCAGACGATGTTTAAGCCGCCCACGCCTACAGAGCCTGAACCAACATTTTATCATACTTCATATTAAGGTCATAGCATAAGTAGGTGAATACTTAACACGTTAACTGTGGGAGCCCAAAACCAGTCTGGAATTCAAGTGCGTTACGAGACCTATTATGCCCCGTAAAGAGCAACTCTATTGTGCTTTACGGGTATAAGAAATCCTCGTACACCCACGTTGCTTTACTTGCTTTTAATTATCTGAAATTGAACGTATGTTATTATTATACGTATCTTAGTCAACTCCCATATACTATGTACAAACCTAAGTTGTTTCTGGGTGTTATGTACTAACAAATATTATGTATATTTCTCAAGCAAGTTAAATGAATAAAAACAAGTATTAATATTTATATTATATTATTATGTATGTATGATATGCAATACAGTACAATTTTATAATATCATTTAAATGTTATCATTCTTGTAGTCATCAGCCACAGGAAGTCCATTGCTGAACATAGGCCTCACCCAGGGATCTCCACAATGACCTGTTGGAAGCGGCCTGCATCAGTTAATTAATTAATCAGTTGCCTGCTAATTTTTGTAGTAATGACTGAAATTAACGCTCTTCGAATACTTAACATAATTGCACAGGAAACAGACTTATTCCATTGTTCCCTTATTGAATTCACAAAAATAGCGATGAATATCATTTGTCATAAGACAAAATGAAACATAAAAAAATAAAAATTACTATGCTACACTACTGCATTAGGGTATCCTGTAAAAGTAGATGTAAGTTTGGAAATAAATAAATAAAAAATAAACATATCCCACATGATAATATACTTGAAACATAAATACTAAGAAAAGTTTCCTTCCAGGGTCAAATAATGACACACAACCAAAGAGCAGGCGTGATAGCGGGGTCAGCGCATCTTGCGTTACAGGGAGTTTCAAGAGACCAAGCGGGCAAATATGCTTGCACAGCATCCAACGTGGAAGGGGATGGAAGATCAGCTCCTGTTAATCTTCAAGTTATATGTAAGTTTTTGAATACTGCCATAAATCATTTACGTAATAATATGCATAATAGGAACGGAATTTCTAAAGATTTGATTTAACGGTTCGAAAATTTTTATTGTTAAGAATGGCGAGTAGAGCTTGCCTTTTACCTGATGGTAAGCGATAATACCGCTCATGAACAATATCTATAATTTTAATTACAATTGCTTTGTATACCAAAGTCCTCGCCATTTCAAGATGTTAAGTCTCAATATATACAGTAGTTACACAAGTTACAATGTCCTTCAAACCGGAACACGACAGTGCATTTAACGTGCTGTTTGGCGTGAGAAATAGACATGGCGGTGGTACCTAACATGTACCCAGTAGTCTATCACATATGAGATACCTACCGCCAGTTCAATTATATTAGTTACTTTTGAATGAATTTAAGTAATGTAGGATACATGAAGAAAAGAAGAGATGAGGGAATATTCGCAAGAGAAGTCGATCGAATACAATGCCCTATTCCAGCATTGATAATTACGCTAAAGGCTGGCAACTATTTCAATAATAGAAAGCTCGGAATACTGAATACATGTGGAAGTAATTGTGGTCCCTTTATCAATGACGGCCGCGTGGTATCGACGAGGGCAGAGGTATTAAGGGAGATCGAGAGGTTCTACGGACAGCTTTACACCTCGGTTGCTAAACCTGCTGTTAGCTCGGCCGAAGACCCGAGAGCCGAGTTGATCCGACACTTTAGCGATGATATCCCGGACATCAGCCTGTGTGAGATTGAGATGGCCCTGAAGCAACATAAAAACAACAAGGCGCCGGGCGAGGACGGAATAACTTCAGAGCTTCTGAAAGCGGGCGGAACGCCGATACTGAAAGTCCTTCAGAGGCTCTTCAATTCCGTTCTCCTCGAGGGCTCAACGCCAGAGGCATGGAGCGGGAGCGTGGTGGTACTGTTCTTCAAAAACGGTGATAACACTTTGCTGAAGAATTATAGGCCCATCTCGCTCCTGAGCCATGTCTATAAGTAGTTTTTGAGGGTCATCACAAATCGTCTCGAACGCAGGTTTGATGACTTCCAGCCTCCCGAACAAGCCGGTTTCCTAAAAGGCTTTAGTACCATAGACCACATCCATAGGCTTCGGCAAGTTATACAAAAAACCGAGGAATACAACTTGCCGCTTTGTTTAGCGTTTGTGGACTATGAGAAAGCCTTTGATTCAATCGAGACTTGGGCTGTGCTACAGTCTCTCCAGCGGTGCCATATCGACTATCGGTACATCGAAGTGTTGAAGTGTATATACAACAACGCCACCATGTCGGTCCAAGTACAAGATCAGAGTACGAAGGCTATTCCACTACAGAGAGGCGTGAGACAGGGAGATGTCATATCTCCGAAACTGTTCACTGCCGCGCTGGAAAATGCCTTCAAGCTCTTGTAGTGGAAAGGATTCGGCATCAACATCAACGGCGAGTATATCACTCACCTTCGGTTTGCCGACGATATTGTAGTCTTGGCAGAATCGCTGGAAGACCTTAGCACTATGCTAGAAGATCTCAATCGAGTCTTCCAACAGGTGGGTCTTAAAATAAACATGGACAAAACGAAGATCATGTCGAATGTCCATGTTGTGCCCACCCCCATCGGTGTTGGGGGCTCGACTCTTGAAGTTGTTGACGAATATGTCTATTTAGGACAAGTGGTCCGGTTAGGCAGGTCCAACTTCGAGAGAGAGGTCAATCGTCGAATCCAACTCGGTTGGGCAGCGTTCGGGAAACTACGCGACGTCTTCTTGTCCAAAATACCTCAGTGCCTTAAATCGAAAGTCTTAAGGCACTGAGATATTATAGTTGTGTGTTGCCAGTGATGACTTACGGCACCGAGACGTGGCCTCTCACTATGGGCCTTATTAGGAAGCTCAAAGTCACTTAACGAGCTATGGAGAGGGCTATGCTCGGGGTTTCCCTACGAGATCGAATCAGAAATGAGGAGATCCGTAGGAGAACTAAAATAACCGACATAGCCCACCGGATTAGCAAGTTGAAGTGGCAATTGCGGAGATCTGATGACCGATGGGGTCGGAAAGTGCTCGAATGGAGGCCGCGTATCGGAAAGCGCAGCGTAGGACGTCCACCCACAAGATGGTCCGACGACCTGGTAAAGGTCGCGGGACGTCGCTGGATGCAGGCTGCCTCCAACAGGTCTCTGTGGAAATCATTGGGGGAGGTCTATGTTCAGCAGTGGACTTCCTTTGGCTGATGGATGGATGGATGGATGGATTTACTATTAAATCGCGTGACGATCCTAAATTCTGCTTGTAAGCCCAAACAAATTTAAACGATCATAACTCACAAATACAATTATCATTAAAACTATTTAATACGGTCAAATGGAATAACCGCTTTGATTAATTTCTGTCTGAAATATAAATCCATTAAAGTGAACTGTACATAATGATACGTAATAAAATTGTTTTCCATCACGCTTTGACAGTGGCACGCGAATCGAACTTTGGTGTTTAATATCAATGCTTTAGGCATCCAGATAAGTTATTTTGAAAATATGATTATATTTATTTCATGAAATCCGTTTGTTATTTTTATAGAATTACATATTATAATCTATGTGAATTAATGTATAAGTCAACGGTTTGAAGGACATTGTATCCAGAGTACGGGACATATTGAGAGTTCAAATTTCATATCTCAGGATGGCGCGCGCTGGAATACCCTTTGATTAAGTGTATATATGATCGAAGGGAATACAAATCATTTCTTTGTAATTTATGTTTGGTTCAGCTAATGTCATTGAACGGTCGTATCGCTTGACTCTTAACATCAGGCGAATGGCATCATCTCGCCATTCATTACAATAACAAACTATATTGATTTAATCCCTACTGATAATCACACGTAGATAATAAAAAGAGGAGCATGATTACGCTTTATAAATATCATAGACTAGCGGACTGATCCAAATTCACCCGAGTGGACACTTTTTTGGAAATATTCTCGTCTATGCTCACCAGGGTTAATGCAGGATTCCAATGGCGAAATTATTTTTTTAATCGGTCAAGTAGTTTTAGAGCCTATTCGATGCATACAAACAATCAAATCTTGCCTCTTGAAAATATTAGTTTAGACAAATAAACTCCGTACAATGAAACATCTTCACCTATCTATCAAACGAGCAATGGCGATTTTATAGGAACAGCTTATTCGCAATTAATTTTCCGACCACATACTTCAACCTTCGTATCGACAATCTGCAAGATCCTTTATCTTAGACGCTACACAGTTGACTGCCCTAATCCAGCTGTTTTTAGGTCAATTAGTGAAGTGGCCCATCCATTTTCAGTGCTGTCTGTATTGTAGCTTCTAGGATTTAGGCCAAATTATTCATATTATAGTACGGACTGGTTGTAGTGTTTATTTCCTTTAGTGGTTTGTACTGTATTTATAGCTAGCTTGATTTTGCTCCAAATAATAAATGTAAAGATACATTTTGTAAACTGCAATTATTTTTGATTGTTTTATTAGCTTGTTCTTATTAATTCGTCTGCTATATGTAGTGCGAAAAACTTATAACAAATATATCAAAACGTTGTTTCATATTTTTATTTTTGTCACTGATTCATTCGGTATCGAAAAACTTTATTAAATACAGGATAAATGAAGACGGCTACCGAAAACGTAGCTGGGTGATAGTTTTACTGACTACCGACACAATGGAAAGAGAAATTGCACTTTAAAATAAACGGGTGTACACTAAGATGATTATAAAGCATAGATGCGTTGTCCGAGCTTTATAATGGCAAGACGTTTGGAAGGTATTTGCCTCCCTTGCAATTAGTCACGTTTCAACCAGTGTCGCGGATACACGTTTCTCTGACTATTTGTGTTCTCGAAACCAAATGCGGAAAAATAGATTAGAGTGATTTAAAATAATGTACAAACGATTCTGAAACTGTGAAACAAAAAAATATTTTATTTAGTGCGCAAGTACACACTAAATTAATTTTTTATTAAATAAAATTAATAAATTCGCTCTCATGGCGACGTTTGACAGCTCTCGCCACGTCATCCCGTACTTCATGCTTGGTGCTACGTCACACGCGCTTTGGCCAATAACCGTGCGGCACTTATTGTTACGTAACTAGCGATGTCTATTCATCTTCTTCTAACATATGTTTCTTGCTTTTTTACTCTTTCTTCGAACCAATTTGAAATTACAATACGCATCGCGCCATTTTTTTGTGCCATTATGTTAGTGTATGACGTGTCTATTTATAAAACGTCATTGGGTGTACATTATTATAATATTAGGATAAAGTATGTATTTACTACCCAAATAAGACGATATTTAAAATATCACCACAAAATAACATAGTTTTTTTTTTCATAATTTTAAGTACATTGCGTCTGAAGTTATTAAAACTACCACCCGGCTTCGTTTTCGGTAACAGTCTTGATACACCCTATACCGGGTATATCAAGACTGCTACCGAAAACGAAGCCGGGTGGTAGTTTTAGTGACTACAAACACAATGCAACTAAAAATTTCGCAAAGAAAAGCGACAATTTTTTTATCATTTTTTAAATATCATCGTTAATGGGTGGCAAATCCATAGATTTTGCTAAAATCATAATTTAAACTCTTTTATACCGTAGAGTTTTTATAAATAAAAGGATATACACGACTATTTTAGGAAAAAATGTATTTACCAACCAAATATGACCATGATGATGATGAAAGTAACAAAAACAAATTCGTCGCTTTTTTTTGCAACATTTTCTGTTGCATTGTGTCTGAAGTTGCTAAAAATACCACCCGGCTTCATTTTCGGTAGCAGTCTTGATATACCCTGTATATTGTGAAGCGATAATTTAAGGATTATTTTTAGACTCCTATTTGATGGTATGATCGCGTGGAGACATAGTTAAATTTTATGACGTAATACAATAGTAGTACAACTTTAATAATGCTTTCAAAGTGAACATTATTATTGAGTGTGTGTCCTTTATAATGTCTGAAGGTGGGATTTGGTGTAGACAACTTTTTGATTCGTTTTAAAAGTTTATTTTATAGTTTGGTGATATAAGCGATGAATAAAAGAGTGAATGAATTCAATTTTGATCAATAGATTTACTCGAACAGTTCATAAACTGTTCGAATTTTGCTTTAAACTTTTACATTGTATTATTTTTTTAGGTGTGTTGTTATGAAACTGTATAATGGTTTTTATAGAGTAAAGTAATCGATAGATAGACAGTAGGTATTTTTTTTGTGTCATACCCTATGTATTTTATATACATTCATACGAGTATATAAACAGAACACCCACTTTTAGACTTGTATGTTCCGTTCCACAATATGAAAGGGGGCGAGCCTATCGCCATATTATTGCGATTTAAAGCTTTTTTTCTTTTGTACAGCGTAGACCTAATTTAGCAAATGCCTCAATTAATTTAAGGTGTCATCGCCCTTCATAAGTACTAAAGTAAAATTGGCGTGGCTTTGAAAAAGCATGGGGACAAAAACGAAGAGCAGAGAATGGAAAAATAACGAAGATCTGGGTAGATCATCTGGGTAGGTACCACCGCAATGTCTATTTCTCCCGTCAAACAACACTGCTTAAATGCACTGTTGTGTTTCGGATTGAAGGACATTGTAGCCAGAGTAACTACTGGACATATTGAGACTTAACATCTTATGTCTCAGGATGGCGAGCGCAGTGGAATGTTGCTACTGTTTATGAGCGGTCGTATCGCTTACCATCAGGCGAACGGCTTGCTCGTCTCGCCATTCACTGCAATAAAAAAAAAAAAAAAAAAAAAAAAAGAAGAACGACACAGTTAAATAATAGCCCCGCTTATAGCCAATAGTTTAAATTTAACTACACTTTACGCAACAAAATTATTTAAAACTGCAGCCGCTCAATGCACTCCGTATAAATGTCCACTGCGTTGCCAACATATCTCTTCACATTAACTTGCACGTCCTGGTGTACAGAACTCGTAACTTTTACTGATAAATTATGCCCACACGTATCCCTTTAAATATTAAAACTACAGTATAAGCCGACAAAATACGATACGTAGTTTACCGATGGCTCCAGTAATACATCACTGGCGAACCCTACCATTTGTTTTTCTGATACTGACAGTGATTTTTTACTCATAAATACGTACTTGGTTTTTCATTCGGAAAATGAATTATTGCCGATTTGTCGGCATGTGTTCAACTGTGAATGCGGTCGGGTCAATGGTACGGAATTAACCGTCGGACTTCATATTTATTAGTGATTTTAAATTTAATTCGGCTATGAGGAATTATTCAGTTTGATAATATTATAGTTATCTGATTTCAAATTTATTTTGTATGCGTATGGGACAAAATTGTTGGCGTGGTAATCTATGTTTTTAAAAACTATACGCTACTGCAGCAGCAGCAGCAGTAGTATTCATATACATAGCAGTAGTATATATATACTGTAGGGCATGGGCCTCATCCACAATCGAGTCCACCACGCTGGCCTAGTGCAGGTTGGCCGACTTTACAATTACTACAGAAATTCATACAAATCGTTTTGGCATGCAGGTTTCCTCACGATGTTTTCCTTTACCGTTATAGTGCGTGGTGATTGACTACCAATACACATAATATAACTCTGAAAAGTCAGAGGTGTGCCCTGGGATTCAAACTCGCGACTACCGTGGACATGTTGGAAACAATATCAAAATATCTGACACACAAACGACATAACAATCTAATGAGTAACTTAGGAACAGGTCTTGACATTAATTATGAGAAACGTGTATTTTTTTTAATAATTTTAATATTTATTTCTGTTGAGAGTAGATAAAATAATTGATCGAATAAATTATTTCAGTAATTACATAAATATTGAATAAACTGGATGGAATTTATTAGTATACAAGATTGTGGTACCTATCTGTAATTATATGGAAAGTGAAAATTGTATTCTTGTATCAGGGTATCATATCAAATACGGTTTATCTATCCTTAACGAATGTCGCGAGCAGCGGGCTATGCAATCGTAATAGGATTTCGCCAAGTTTCTCCGCCTGGAATTTGCATACGAACGTTCAATGCATCATCAATTTGTGGTGACCATAACTTCACACGCCATCGACGGCACAAATTGAATGCGTATTTCGCATAACTTACAAATACGTGCCGTACAATGACGGCTTTGCACGGCTTACGTGTTTCTCATCTTATGCAAATGCAGCAATGTATATCTCGGTTTAATTTATCACGTAAGTTTGTTGTGTAAATCTTTGGCGAAGTTCGAAGTGAAGTAAAATGCAACTTTGCGGGGTAAAATAAATTTATAATGTTATTAACTGTGAGGCAAGATAATCCATTAACGTCCTGTTGCTTTTATTAAATTAAATATTACAAGTTTATAATGAAATATGGTGGTAATAAGTATAGCACGGATGAAAGATTTATGAGAAATAATATGGTTGGTTCTCAGTAATATTTCTGGATGAGAAGTCCGGTTATTCTCATTCTAATAATTGATTTTAGTGTATTATTTCGAATAAATATTAGGAAAATATATCCGGTGTATATGTTGCTGTACTGTTCGTTTACTCTAATAATAAATCATGAAGCGTACTACAAAAATTTAACTGTTCAACTTGGCGCATTTCCTTTTAGCTCACTTTCGTCACACCTGGTAGTCGCCCAGTCAAATAAGGGTTTCACCTCGTACTGAGAGAATATAAGCTGGAAACTTTATATAAACTTTTATTTTGGTATTCTAGACAGTGTTTCATAAATCTCATAAAATATTAGCGCCGCTAAGCGAATTATCAAAGGTTAGTTTTTTGCAATTATATCTCTTCCTATGATTTTAATGCTATTTGCATGTATTACCAAAATTGTAGGGCATTTAATTCTCAACAAATATTTCTTGCAGCATTACAAATATTGCTTGCAGCATTATTTGTGCAATTAACCGTTTTTGAGAGATAGCGCGTAAAGCGGTTTATACAAGTTTCCAGCTAATTATCATTTAATTCCAGATGTACCTTTTTCTCGCCTTATTTGACTGAGCTATCGATACCCCACATCAACATCAAATCATGAACTTCTAGAATATAGCCCAATACGTTGCAGCACTGCCAATGAAGGACCCTGTTATTTTATTTTCTATCAATTTTTTTTCGCACATCACATATTTCGACCTAAATAATTGCTGTTTCGACTGAAACGTGCCGTGTTTCCAAATACTGTAATCTGTCTATCAGAATGTTTTCAAACGCGTTATTTTATGATCGACCGCCAATATTTGTTTTACACTAATACGAGTTTTCACCCCGGGTCAGAAGTTGTGACTGCGAATTAATTTCAATGTTTACGCAAGTGGTTTTGGGAATTGCAGCGGTAAAATTTTGCGTTTATAATATGTAAACTAAGTTGGAACAGTGATTCTAGTTTTAAATACAAGGGATATTTTACTTACTGTATGGGCAATAATAGCTATAAAAGTTAACCGACTTTTTATTTCCTATTGCGTTATATGTAAGCTGTTGATTTTGTAACAATACTAGCGACTCGTCCTATTTTTGCCCGGGTGCATATAGATTTCTATACTATAATATGCACGTATTATACACATAAACCTTCCTCTTGAATCACTCTATCTATTAAAAAAACCGCTTCAAAATCCGTTGCGCAGTTTTAAAGATTTAAGCATACAAAGGGACATAGGGACAGAGAAAGCGACTTTGTTTTATACTATTTAGTGATAAAGAAAATGAAAGCTACGTACAATTCTTAGCAAATATATGTAAACTGTGCCAAAATTTCAACTTTTAATCGTATATTGGTCCAAAATGACTATCTCCATCGACCCGTTAATATAGATAAACCTTTGATGACAGACCAAAATAAATACAATTCGGTCTTCTGTCGATATATATTCTATAAGTAAAAAAAATGTATATTGCAAATCTTTAATGAACGTTTCCTAAAAATAAGATATTTTAGTTAGGTCCCTGTAAATCTAAAGGTGCAATATACTTCTTTAACAGACAAACCAGTATGCACCACTCCAACGATCACAATAGTCGGCGCTGCGTTCAACGAGCCAGCGACGGTGACGTGCGAAGTAGACGCGTTCCCGCCGCCGAAGAACTTTCAATGGACGCTCAACAACTCACTGGGGACCGTTGAACTAGATCAAGTGAGTGATTAGTGCTGTTTCCAAACGAACTGAGGGAAGTGAGGAGATACAGATGTTGGTATTCGAGTTGTATGTAGCTTGGACTGTGAAAAATGCACTGTAGAGATTATTGGAAAGTTTAATGATGAAAGAGAGGAAAGTAATACAGTATATTTTGTTTTGTAACTGATGCTAAATAAATCATAATTTTTTTTTTATTGCATTGAATGGCGAGACGAGCAAGCCGTTCGCCTGATGGTAAGCGATACGACCGCTCATGAACAGTAGCAATATTCCACTGCGCTCGCCATCCTGAGACATAAGATGTTAAGTCTCAATATGTCCAGTAGTTGCTCTGGCTACAATGTCCTTCAATCCGAAACACAACAGTGCATTTAAGCAGTGTTGTTTCACGGGAGAAATAGACATTGCGGTGGTACCTACCCAGATGGCTTCTCACATATGAGAGACCTACCACCAGTGAACCTACATAATTATTTTACGTATCAAATTAAAAAAAATGATCGGCAATGTTTAACAGTATAATTCTATACGTGATTGCATCATTTGTAATAATACCAAATTACAAGAAAAATGAAGCCCTTACATCAATTTTGTCTTAAATTTCCTATTTTGTTTTAGGGAAGATTCATAATAGAATCACCAGGCATATCCATCCTTAAATACACGCCTACATCCGAAGCCGACTACGGATCCTTAGCATGCAGGGCTACTAATCTGGCTGGGCAGCAGACAGAAGCCTGCCGATACACGTTACTACCCGCAGTAAAGCCTGATCAACCGTTCAACTGTTCTTCATTAAACCTAACTGATAATTCTGCTGAACTACGATGCGTTGCAGGTGAGTTGGATTGAGGAATCAATAAATAGGTTAGGATTATTTAGATTCAAGACCAGTGCCATAGGTTCAGCAGTTATTACGAATGATTTAGATATCTGGTCTGAAATTACGAACGAGTATTATACAGATTGAAATAAAAAAGATTTAAACACAGTTGACAATAAATTATTTGGAATATCAGTTAATGATAATAATCTCTCCTTAATTACAAGTCTATTAAAACTTGAAAATGTAAATCATGATGAAAATAGAGTTACAAACAATTAAAGCAATAAAAGCGTAACAGCGCCAACCGCAATTAAATTGACCTATAATAACAATAGAAATGCAATTGTAAATCATAATTTGTATGAAATAATGCCTCCCAATGGAAAATTGAAACCTGTACCAAGTAACAAAACGATCAAATTTCTCGACCAGGTTACGACGGCGGTTTGATGACAACGTATGTGGTAGAGGCATGGGAGTCGGGCAACCTCGTGGCAAACGTAACTTCAGAACAACCTGTATGGAAACTGCAAGATTTAGGTTCTGGCAAAGCTTTGAAGCTGTTGTTCTACGCTTACAACGCTCGGGGGAGGTCTGAGACAACTGTGTTGAGGATTCATACGTTGTCGCGTTTGGCTCTGCATACGGGTAAGTAGCGTATTGTTGTTCATTTTGAACAGACAACTAAGCTGCAAGATCTCTGTACATTATCCTAATGGAAGTGAGGGAATGTGTTGTTAGAAATACCGTAGTTTGGCATTTCTGTTCGTAAATTGCAGTTTGTACAAAAATATTGCTATGTCTGTTAATGTTGATGTCTGAATTTGAGGTAGGGTATTGCGTTTTTGCTCATTATCCTCTGTACTTTACTTTTATTACATTTGTTATTCATTATTGTACGTTGTGATACGGTCTCAAAATCTTCATTTTTAAACGCCCCCTTTTCGTGGACTCTAATTATTAAATTTAAAAAAAACATTTTCCATTTTAAATAAATTTCAATTCGTTTGTTTATATCAATATTCCTACAATAGCTGTAGAAAGATTAAACTCAAGTTTTCCTTTCTAGAAGTGACTGCTAATCTCAATAAATTAAGCAAACAACATTTTTCATCAAAGTGGAGTTTACATTGCTGCCGAAAATAGTTTATTTTTAAATTAAACGAGTCAAATTGATACGTTCGTTGAAATTAATGCCATTGACAAATTAAAAAGTATATTTCAATAGCATTTAAATTGCATTTCTTTGTAACTATATAATGTAATTTTATTAAAGATTATCGATTTTTACATGCATTTTCAAATATATTTGGCAATTTGTTTAATACTATATCTGTTTTTTTTTATAATAAAATATTATAGTTATAAAAAGTATTTGTAGTATGTAAGTATTAACATTGAAAATAGCCATATTAACCTCTATTGCTTTGTTAACAGAAGCAAAAACAGCGACAGTACATATGGACGCGAGTTGGGCCCTTGGGATAATCGCTGGGATTGTTGCAACTCTCGTTTCAATTGTTGTCATCGCACTTTTGGCGAGGAGACGACAGCACCCAGCAATGGAGTATGAAGGTACGTACACACTATGATTATATTTATTCCAGCATAGGGCCGGACAGCAATAAATAAATAACAAATAACATCCAACTGTCACATACATAGTCCTGACCCCACACTATTCGGTCTCACAAACGCACAGGCCCGGAATAAATATTTGTGGGCCGCACAGATATTTCTTTCGGTGCGGGGATCGAACCTGAAGCCTCTCGTTTCACACCTGCGCCTCGGAGGCTGTCGAAATTTAAACGGCTTCTGTAAGAGAAACGTGCATTAGAAAGAAAGGAAGAAAACAGATTGTCACATATAATAGATGGCATAACTCACAGCATAAGGTAACATGCAAACAAAAAATAGGATCACTCTGAAACTTAGGTGACCAATCAGCATAATGTTAATATTGACTACACCAACATAAAAAAAAACTAGGTAGGACAAAAAACGTTTTAGGTTAGGAAGGCAAACGATAGATTTTTGGGTCATAGTCAATAGGGCCAATCGTAAGAAACGCAGCAGTAAACTTTTATTTCACGCCACTTTTCTATGCGCCAGTAATTCTGTGATCAACATTGGTTAACATCACCATTTTTCATTCAACGAGTTTCTGAATTTGTTAGATAACTGTTACCATTGACCAACACCTAAAAAGCTTAACCTTCATTATTATAAAGAAAAAATATTGCAATAAATGACGAGACGAGCATGCCGTTGGTCTGATGGTAAGCGATAAAACTACTCATGAACAGTAGCAAAACCAAACACCTTGATATACAAGTGCTTGGCATTCCACTGCACTCGCCATCCTAATACCTATTAAGATGTTAAGCTTCAATGCGTCCAGTAGTTACTCTGGCTACAATGCCCTTCACACTGAAAGACACCAGTGCACACACACACACACACACAGTACACTTCTGTTTGGATGGAGAAACAGATATATCGATGGTACCTACCCAAGCGGCCTCTCATATACATTTAAGAGAAGGGAAGTATTTTAAAAACATAACATTGTTTAACATATAAACCATAGCCACCTCCAGTTCGCTCTAATTGTATACAAGAATAAAGGAAACTTTTCGCACAACAAACTAATTTCAAAATCTAACAGCGTTAATTACGAATAATGACTATTAATTCAGTCGCAACCAGTGAAAGCGATTAACCAAGTTGTTTTAATTTTATATTTGACAAAATGTGTCAAAGTGTCCAACTTCGGTGTCAAACGGTTCGCGTGCACTCACTGTAAGTTATTATGGAAACGGCAATTTGAATTTTACGACATAATTGTCACCGAACGGCGAAAGCATAATTTAATTTTCGACCAAAGTGAATAAAGAAGTTCATACAAATGGCTTCTGATTTTCATTTACACAATTTTGACACCCAATTTTGGGAACTGCGCTGTATTGTTGTTTGTTTTCATTTATGAAAATGACAGAATGATATTTCTATGGATTGATGATAAACGACCACTATATAGAATATATAAATCAACTCAAGAGTCACATGTGTATATAGTCCTGACCCCACACTAAGATCGAGTCTTGTGTCGTGGATATCAGGAACTACGACAAAGTTTTCGCTCTCACAAACACCCAGACCTGGAACAAATATCTGTGAATCACACAAATATTTGTCTTGGTGCGGGGATCGAACCCCGAAGCCTCACGTTTCACAGCCAGCGTCTAACCAACTGCTCCACGGAGGCTGTCATTGACAATCTATGTCTACAACTATAAAAATAATAATGAAAATGAACAGCATGAAGCCCGTGACGAAACTCGGTATATCTTCCGGTAAACATAATTATATATTAATTATTGTGGACTACTCGAAGCATCTTGGCTGGCTTTTATAAAACAACTACAAGAGCCATTTAATTATTTCAATAAAACTTAGACAGAAAGCAGCTTTTTACAATTACTTTGAAGTGCTATCAACATCTCCTCGAACAGCTTGAGACGTCTGTTAGGCTGATTACAAATATGTTTATGTTGTTTTATTGAGAAATCGACTTATAATATTATTATTTAATGAAAAAGGTCACGTTTCCCAACACCATGAAGTTGATACATAGCAAACATGGTAGAAGTTTTGTTATCTATATTATCAATGGGTACAGGAATGTGTAGTTCTAGGTTTAGGGAGGTAAGAACATCGACGGCCGTATGTTCGTAACGTTTCATAGACTACCCCAGGCTTTGTACGAGTTTCGATCAAGCATATCTGTGCTATCGACCGGCGAGTGCTAAAATTAACAGCACATTCTATTTAAGTTACACTGCGCTTACCAGGTCCATAACAGCCTTTGTCGTGTCTGCATAAAAATAAAACAAATTTCATAACATTTTGACATCAAGGGAGCTGCACAATTCTTACTGCCAAACACATCTACCGGTCTTTCATATGTGATATTATATATTCATAGATACCACCGCAAATTTTTATTTTTACGCCAAACAGGACTTTAAATGCTTCATTGTGTTCCAGTTTAAAGAACATTAGAGCCAGAGTAACTACTGCACTAATTGAGACTTAACATTATATGTATGTCTCAGTATGGCAAGCACAGTGGAATACCAAACATAGCTTGTTAATTCATGGTGTTGTTTGGTTTTACTACTGTCCATGAGCGATCCTATTGCTTATCATCCGGCTTATAGCATACTCGTTTCACTATGCATAACAATAACGGAAATATAAAAAAGAAACACTATGCTTCACGGTAAAATTCATACAATCAAAGACTACGTAAAGTTACAGCAGGACTTTAGAGAACTATTCACTCCATCGACGTATTTATTGAAAAACAATAAAAGTACAGTTTTGGACCGCGGCGGAATCGGCACAGGCCATTTCAGTGGACGGAGGCAGATTTTGTCGCGTGACCGGAATTTTTTATCGTCTCGACCGTTCTAGCTCCACTGCATTTGATTTATGTCTCTCTGCATTTCTACTAAAATTGCAGACGTCCTGTCACTCGGCTGAGACATTTTTATTAAGTTTTGCAGGGACATGGAAATTTAAATATTCTTGCTCTGCACCACTAACCGCAACGTTTTGATATATTTTACATTGCATGAGGCATAATATTTGTAAGATAAACATGTGTTACGAATTTATCATTGTGGTACATATATCATTTGTGCTCAGCAAAAGCTTGGTCCTATTTTGTCAATTCACTGGTGGTAGGTAGGTCTCTCATATCTGAGAGGCCGCTTGGTTAGGTACTACCGCAATAACAGTGTTAATGCACTATTGTGTACCGGCTTGTATGACATTGTAGCCAGAGTAACTATACTCAATACTCAATATTTTTATTGCACACCACATGTTATAAAGATGTTACAATTTTATAAATAGGTACAGTGTGGACCCTGTTGGGCACCGCAACAATTTAGGAGAGAGGAGGAAGCCACACACTACTGGACATATTGACACTTAACGTTTTATGTCTCAGAATGGCAAGTGCAGTGGAATGCTAAGCATTGTAATTCATGGTGTTTTTTGTTTTGTTACTGTCCGTGAGCGTTGCATCGCTCACCAGCAGGCGATTGCATGCTCGTCTAGCTAATCATTGTAATAAAAAACATGAAATGAATTTTCTACTGTCGAAAATAGGTTACAATAAAATGTTAAAATATGTTTGTTTTTTATTCTATGACTGGCTGCATTTTTATTTCTGTATTTTTGAATAGGGAACAAATAAACGGCATTAAAACCTTGTTTCCCTTGAGCAAATTTTCAAACAATTTATTTATTTTGCTTTTAAAATTCCTACAAAGAGCGGCGCGAATAAACACAAGAGAACAAGAAAATAAGTCTTTCAAAAGTAGTATTCGATAAAAACGTTTGTTCTAGTATCGAATGGCACGTCTGTGCCAGGCTAGTGCCAGGTTAATTCTGAGACCTAAGTATCGTATGGCGTGCCAGACAATCGTAGAATAGACAACAATCGATAACTATTAACTTATGTTTCGTCACTCACTATTTTAGATCGTTGTTCGAGGAAAATTATGAAAGTTTAAACTTCTATAGTGTTTCAATGCGTAGTGATTTTACAATTTATTTTCAGAATAAAAAAAATATTTAAGCTTTTCATAATATTTGATCTCCGACCTGGCTAAAGTTGCAGGAAGTCGTTGGATGCAGGCCGCTTCCAACAAGTCAATGTGGAGATCCTTGGGGGAGGCCTATGTTCAACAGTGGACTTCCTGAGGCTGAGATGATGATGATGATGATCTCCGATTATTTTTTTTTCTCTATATCCTATCTATCTCTAACAAGGGGTTAAAATAGCTACCATGGCTATGTCGGTACAATTCTACGCTTCACAATAAAAAAATAGAAATATATATTATCTAATATAGCTATCTATAAATATATGCACCATATCTATACCTCTCTATATTTGTTAACTGAAACATAAATTGTATCGAAATATCTAATAAAGAAAGACAGATAGATTATAGAGAACGGCTGTAAGTGTGCGGATTCGAGACTAGGAAGCATTACAGATTTCAAAGAAATAATTTGGCGTATTCATGGTTTATCGTTCAATAGAATAATAAAGTATAGAAGTATGCTTAGTAGGTATGAGAGTTTTTCATTTCGCTTACCATCACGCGAATTGCATGATCGTCTCGGTGATAAATTGTTCTTATGAGATCGACGACTCTCAAGACATTTTACAATATGTATGATGCATAAATATCTTAACGCCCAGGGAAAATAAAAGCCCATGGCTTGGACTGATTAAAAAAATACAAATAAATAGAAAAAAAATACTAATAAAATATAATAGCGATAAGACCGCCAGTTTTACTTTTTATGTATTAAATTCCTCATTGCCTTTGATTTTTTTTGTGTGTGCAATAAAGTGTAAATAAATAAATAAAATAAATGTCATTGAAACAAAATTAAAATGTATTCTTACATTTCATTATTTCGCGGAATACGATTAATTCACATTAAAATTTTCGCAATGTTAATGTTATTCTGACACGTGTCTGCTTGTCTAAGCTTATGACGTCACATGACACGATACGTGGCTATCCTGTTACACATCAAGAATTCTGCTTGTCATTTTAATGGATTAATCACACCATATTTATAACTATTTGACGTTATAGTTTTAATTCTGGTGCAGGACTTTAGTTCTCGTCTTCTGTGACTAGGTGGGCACAATTCGTAATGTATCAGCCCATATACGTTCCAATTCAGGACATTCCTCCTCTATAATATAGAGTATAATTGAGAGAGGTTAGGCCATATACTCCACCACGCTGGCTAGTGCGTGTTGGTGGACTTTACATACTATATACATTCTTACACATCGCTATAGTATGAAGGTTTTCTTACAACGTTTTCCTTCACCATTAAACTGCGTGGTGATTGACTATAAATACACACATGACTCCGAAAAGCAGATTTGTGCCCTGAGACTTGAACCCGCAACCACCATGAAAATGTTGGCTGCCGCGTTTGGTCCGTTTACTAACAGGCCACAGTACGTGTGTACGCACATAATATAAATCGTCTGTTAACATAATTTTTCTATTTTGCACGAAATAAGTTAAGTTTTGCAGTCGTGTCATACACCTAAATTTACTGCCACATCTACTGATGGTGGTTGATTCTCAAGAAATTAAATTAGAAATACCTAGTCTACTACCAACTTTTAAAGCGACCGTTCTACTTATCACATTTCAAAAGAAATCTCATCGATAGGCGTATATATCTTGCCTACCTATATGACCTTTGAAGAGTAGGCTTGATGTGTGACCTAGAAAAGTCTAGATTTGCTCGTGAGTTATAGCGCGGCGTCCTCGGCTCAAAGCTAAGCGACAGAGTGCGAAACAATGAAATCCGCTTTAAACCAACATAGGAAATGTGAGAGAAAAAACTTTTTGGTTTCATTTTTAATCGAATATGGTGTAAGGTAAAACTTGGGTCGTGTGGGAAAACCTCAGGAGTATGTCATCTTAGGTAAAAATAGTCTTATTTTAAGCGACCAAGTATTAGACATAGACGAACAAATACGCAGGAAAGCCAACCCAAGCACCAGCCTGGATAAGGCCAGGTCTAATGGATAAAATAAAAATAAAAACTTATAAGGTGGTGTAGCAAAATACGTTGATTGTAATTCATGTACTCTTAATTACCAAGTCAAATAATCTACTCGTGTCTATTCAAGGCGATCAATATGATATGGATTAAATATCCATCATATCAGCATTTCAAAGTTTTTAATCCTGAAACACACCACTTCACAAATTACAAACAAGTTACTGAATAATTCGCACCCTCATTCTGTGAGCAGTGTGTTTCATAAACAGCTTTCGCGTTTTTAAAATTCTTTTCCATGCGCAGCTCCGATGCAGACAGTGAAGACGTACAAAGGCGCAATGCACAGCCCGAACCATTCACCGCTTCAGCCAGACGATAAGAATCCCGACGTGGTGCCACTCGGTAAAGGTACGGTAAATAATCGTTTATATTCAAACTCCTTGGTTGGTACGAATTGTGATGTAATGTTAGGTGGTATTGAACATGTGGTGAACATACTTTATTGTTAAGTTTCTGGAATAAATAATGAAAGGTGAGTTTTTAAAGATGCGTATTCAAACGTCATGAGGAAAGTTTGGTCGAAATTGTGATCGAATGTCTCGTCTAGAACACGTGGTGATTATACTATCACAATAAGGAATCTCCAGCAATTATATGGTGATTTTATATTAATATTCGATATAGTATGCAGGTTTCTTCAGCATGTATTCCTTCAACGTTAAAGTGCGCGGTGATTGACTAACAAATCAAATCAAATAGTATGTAAGGCTAATACAGTATAGACTGAAATTAGTATTTTATTAAACCGTACTGCTATCTGACCACATCAGTTTATTTATTCATTAATGGAAATGAGACTATCTGCTCTTACGCTCTTATTGCAGTATCACAATACGGAACCTTAGCGCCACCTTAATGTGTTATAATACGCAACGAAATTAGTCCGAAATTAATAGGGGTTGTTGTACATATTTAAATAGACAAAGGTGCAACTACTGTCATTTATAGTATGCTGTACTTAATCCCACCCAAGGTGTGAATAACCCTGACACCATGGCGGACATAAATTAAATTCTTACGCAACTATATTGAGATTTTTACAATCAAAAACTCACACGAAGTCAATTATTATATGAAATACCAAATAATGGTTTCTTAGATCCAGGCAAATTTTACACATTGTTATAATATATTATTTACAGTATTTATCGCAATCGGAAAAACCAATTAAGTTTATAAATTAACTTTTTTAATTTAACTATTGTAAATGACGGTAATGTAATTGTAACAGACACTGATTGTTTTATTTCAAAATAACAAATACACAAAAATGTAATTGATTCTTCAAGAGTTTGAAATGAAAATATTGTCTTACTAAATAACTTCTGTACTCACTCAGGTAGTCTATTTTACAATAAGAGAAAATTCTGAACAATTTCTTGAAATAAGATATTACACTGCTTATGAGAAGAAAAGCTAAAATGGTTCGTTTAATAATATAAAGAACACCGTGAAATGGTTGACTTATTTTTCTATTAACCATTTTAGATTTCTAGGAATAAAAAGTTGTTTTCAGTAATACCAGTGGGTATTGTTGTAAAAGGTATTGATATCCTGAGACTAAGATTTATCGCAATTGCATTTACTTGAGGAAGTCCACAACAAGATGCAGATAATTCAAAGATTTTTGTCTTTAATATATTTCGAAGATCTAATGCTATTTTGTGAAATATAAACCATGACATCCTTCGACTTTACGAGAATTTATCGCCATTTACTGAATGTTTTTTTTAGGATAAGCCAACTTCTTTTGTTCAAACAATGTCATGAAAATTTCTCCACAGATTTCAACTGTACGCGTGACATAGAACGTCCTCCAGAGCCTCCGCCATACGGGATGGTGGTGCTAGCTCCCGTGGGAGCGTCGAGGAGCGCTCACAGTCTGCAGCAGCATGAACTGAGGTCGAATACCCCTCACACACCACATACTCCTCACACACCCAATACTCCGGCTTCTGATGCTCAGGTGAGTTTGGGTAATTTTCCACTCTTTAGCTACAGGAAGTCCACTGCTGAACATAGGCCTTCCTAAAAGATCTCCATCGACCTGTTGGCCGCGGCCTGCATCTAGCGACTTCCTGCAACAGACGGATGACTTGATTAAGGAACCAGGTCGTCCGTCTACCTTATGGGTGGGCGTTGGACATTTTCTTTACCAGTCAGGATGATAGGAAATGCTATATAGGTTTATTTGATATATCCGTAATTAAAAACGGTGCAAAAATATATAAAACGTATGAACAATAAAAAGGAAATGAGAAGCTGAAGTAAAACAGTCGTTATGTTAAACGAATTCCTTGTGCAGTTTCTTCTTCACAGTTTTATCACGGTCTGTAGCGGTGGTATTAGTATTTAATGATCCAAAAGGTGTTGTAAAATACTAAGATAAACAAAGATTTTTTGATATTGAATTTTTTTTTATTATTTTTTCACAGTGCTACTTATGCATTGCGCGCGCATCGTTCTAGAAATTAGATACATGTTACAGACATTCGAATTTGAATGTCAGTAACATGGAAATGGCTCATATGTAGTATTATAATTTTTATGGTGTAAGTATATTTATTAAACAATTCTTATTGACGTGGTATAATCAAGCTATACACATAAACTTACATAATAAAACTTTGTTTGTAATTATATAACTCGTATTCATTAAAGGACTTTTGAAATATACAAGTGAAGAAGCTATAAATTTTTGAGCATATATATATGCTTACCGAAATTTACAAACGTAGCCAGGTCAAATCCCTTGTATTATATTACCAGCATTATATTATTAAATAATGCGTCGCGTAAAATTAAATGTATTAAGGGAACTCATAACATAATTATTGAAACGGCTGTTCCCCTTTGGCGAATTGTTAAACCGAATTAATATTGTAAAGGTTACGTATAACAAATTCGTATAATATGTTTAATCATTTATCGTTTCCTGGTTTACATAAATTGCGCCATTGTAAACGTCGAATGTACGAATATATCAAAAGAACAAAGGAATAATAATTGTCAATATCAGTCTTATTTGTAAATTCGTAATAATGAGGATTGCGTTGGAACAGATTATATTATTATTATTATTTATTATTTAAATCTTTATTGTACACATAAAAACAAATACAATATTCAGAAACAAAAAAAAAAACAAAAAAAAAGTACAAATGGCGGTCTTATCGCTTAAAGCAATGTCTTACAGACAACCATGGGATGGATTTAAAGAGAAGGAAAAAGAGAGGGCAGTGTAAAATAAATAATTAAAAGAGAGGACACTAAATAATATTCATACTAACTAAAAAAAAAAAAAAACAAATTACATCATCATAACATACATACATACATAATAAATAGCATAAATACATACATATATAATAAAAAATAAATATATATATATAAATATAATGCACACAAATTGTAAAATAATTTAGATGTATATAATGTTAACTACTAAAATCAGTTTAATTAAAGAGAAAGGTAATGTTCTTTAATTTGCCTCTTGAATGAAGACAGCGATTTCGCCTGTCTCACCGCAACAGGAAGCGCGTTCCACAATCGAACTGCTTTGACGGTAAAAGAATTGTCCATAAATGTTGTGGTGTGCACAGGCATTCTTAGCTTAAGATTCTCTGACGACCTCAAGGACCTCGAATGTGAGTCATGAAGAAAAATAAATCTTTCTTTAAGATAAGAAGGGGTCACAGGATTAAATAAAATATTATAAAGAAGAGAAAGAATATGAGCATTCCGACGAAGCCGTATAGGTAACCACTTAAGCTTAGCACGAAACTCGGAGACATGATCATATTTGCGTAGACCAAATATGAATCTTATGCAGAAATTTTGAAGTCGCTCAAGTTTATTAAGTTGGTCTTCGGTGAGATCAAGATAGCTGACATCGGCATAATCAAGAATGGGGAGAAGAAGGGATTGAGCAAGTGAAATCTTCGTGGTAACGGGTAGAAAGTTGCGTAACCTTCGCAGGGACTTAGCTGAAATGAACAGCTTACGGCTTATTTCACGAAGCTGAGGACCCCAAGTAAAGGAATTATCAATAAGTAATCCCAGATTGCGGACGGTGTTACTATAAGGGATGGTTATCCCATCACAATAAACACTGGGGAGTTGAGTCCAATCCAGCTTCGATATATTGCACTGATAAAATGTTATAGAAATTCAGATTGTTTATTGAGGCGGCCGTGTTCATAGGCAAAATATTGAGAGAGCACTTTATATAGTTAGCCTACTAATATTACTTTATAGCTTTCGTGGAGGACTCACCACGTAACCATGACAACAAAATCTGTATAGTTTAATTTTAAAGTTTAAGATTCGCGTAAATTTAAGAAACTGATAAATACAGCCAACTTATAAAGCCAATCACCACAGTTCGATCAAGAAAGTTCTACAGATAAGTTTTACAGATAAAGTAAAATATGGCGTTGACTTTGAAAGCCGAGAGGTAATAGGAAGACATAATAATAACAATTAGGATTTGACGCTAGGAGCCCAAGGAATTAGAGTAATAAGAAAATTATTTCACATCAGTCCATCAATATCAAAATAATCCTTTATTTAAATAGTCTTTCATAAAATCTTTTGAATTTTAATAATAATACTACCTCATACTTATTATCACTCCTGTCTACAGTAATTGGACAACGTTTAGCTGTTAATAACATGTATACGGTAATAGCATTTAATAGTCAGTCTACCGCTATCAGAGGTTCAAAGCAAAATATTATTAAATAATGTGACATAAAGACACCCAACAATCACATAGATAGTCCTGACCCCATAGCAACATCGAGTCTTTTATCGTGACTATCAGAACCTACGAAAGATTTTCGGTCTTACAAACACCCAGATCTAAAGCATATACTTCTGGATCACACAAATATTTTTCTTGGTGGGGGATCGAACCTGCAGCTTCTCGTTTCGCAGGCAGCATCTAAACAGCTGCGCCACGGAGGCTGTCATAAAAACGTAAACTGCTCTGGATGGTGCAGTGAATTACCAATTCCATTAACATTTGATTTGATTGCGTCTCAAAGGACATTGTTGCTTGATGTTGTGACAGCCTGTCATTGTAATCTACTACTGTTTTGTTTAAGCTGCTCCGTTGGTTATAGTTTAACATGATCATTTATTTATCTTAACGGCATGCTAAAAAAGGTTAAAAATTGCCAATGTATGACAATAAACACGTGAAAACCTATAAGGATTTGTATAATACAATGTTTGTAATCAAATATGTAAGAACACGTGAAAAACTGTAAGGATGTGTTTAAGAAAACATTTCGACAGAAGTTCTTCATATTTAAAAATGTTTAGCTCGAAAATATAATCCCTAATTTTAAATCCTACTACCGCATAAATTTCTAAAAGGATAATATTATATTTATCATTTTTACTTATTCCTAAACGAGCCATCTTCATAATACCTTCGCCTACCTATACAACTTAGCCACTTCACACTTCTAAAATCTTCATTTCTTAAACAATTAAATTCCACTTCATTCACCTACCTCCACAGACTATGCATCATATCTCGGCTTTTAACATCGCAGCTCGAAAATAGTGAGGTTACCTGAAAAACAAAACACTCTCGTCAGTGCCACGAATAATTACAATTTGGAACATAATTAATTCCGCCGTCTGCCAGCGCACCGTTATGAGTAGACGGAGCGTATTCTGCCATAGAATAGGGAATAATCAGACCAGGCGCTTGATTTTGGGTGAAAATATTTTGTCGTAAGTTATTAAATACTGAATGGTGTTTTGAGACTTTCCAAACGTACTTTATGTTGGTATTGTGCAGCAGTATTAAGAAATTTATAGAGCAAAGAAAAATTATGACGGTGTAATAAATACAGTACTTCAGATGTTATACCTGATTTTAATTTTAAATCATGCATAATTTATCCATATGTTTCGTGAATATGCATTGACATTTTCAAATTCTTTTATCACAATGTACTCATGAATAATTGAAGCCAAAATTGTTAATATATTATTTGTTATCTAAACAATAAACAAAGCTAATTAAATTTTACATCATTAATCTAAAAGCGATCCCACACGCCCGATGCTTCTTCTCAACGTCCGTCCCAAAGGCACTTCTCTATAATTGATTTGATTACTTGACATGCACTCTATTGTCGATATCATAATCGAGCTTAATATTGACATAGAACAATGGATTGTGCTTCAACATAACACGGCGATGTACCTTTAGCATTTCCAAATTAGTTTAAAGAACATTAATTGCGGTCATTATGTGACAACATTTGCGATGATTTTAGGTGCAGTCAATTATAATGTGATAAAACTAATTGATATTCTACTCTTGTTCGCTTGCGTTGTAGTTTTTAACAAGCAAGAGATTATAATATTATGCAATTTGTGTTATTGTACTTTCTTTTTTAATAACCAAACTATTATCCAATGATTAATTCATCAGTTTAATATTTTTTGCTATTTATAAACGTATTAATGGCCACAATAATTAGTATTAAGCTGAATTTCCCTGTTTTTTTTTCGATGTTTATCTCATAAATATGGCTTAAAGTAATTCATGGCATAAATTTCCTACAAATTGAATCATGCAAGTCAAATAATATTAAATTTCGATATTGGATTTTATCGCCTTTAGCCGTTGCAATGAGGAAGCTCGCGAATAATATATCAGGATATAGCTCGAGACGTCAAAGTGTTATTGATTCACACGCTGTCCAACTCGAGTTGAGATTCAATTTAGCTGCTCTTGTATGAAATATTAAACATGATATGCATATTGTATTTTATTTGGAATGTATTGTGTAGAAATTTAGTTTTTAATTATCTTATTTTTTAATCTATACTATTCTTTACATTAATGCATTCTCTATATATTTATTAATAGAGTTTTGAATTAGAATATTTTTAACGTTCTAATATACTAGCATACATTTTCAGGAAATATTTTATCGCTTATGTTCATCAGGGATAATGTAGGGTTCTAATGATTTAAGAAATTTTCAAAACGGTACACGGGTTTAGAATCTTTTAAATGCAAACAAATAATCAAAACCTTCCTTCTTCTTTAAGAGATAGCTAATTATTTTTATTATCTTAAGGTAACGGCAATGATTATAAAAGATAATTGTTATTATATTATTGCAACCTAAAATATCCTCTTTAAAACCCCCTTGAATGCAACTAAACCCAACAATAAACAGTTCCTAACGAGGATCTAAAAGAAAATTATTTTACAGAGCATCGGGACGCTAGCCGAGGATCGGCGGAGCGTGACGAGTGGAACCCTCTCGCGACGGCGCGAGGTCGTCACTACGAGGGCGCCACTACACCCCAACGCGCGTGAGAGCTGTGTCTAGTCTCATTTATTTTATAATCTTTGTACATTACGGGCGTAGACGCGGAGAGTGGACTGCACATTCGTGAATTAAATTGTGTGAGCGAGACAATGCGAAGCTGCAGTGGTTGTCTCTAGGCGACAATCGCTTTCTCTTTCTAGGGCATGGGTTCTCAAAGTGATTCCGATCGCCACGCTGTTGTGATTTAAAAATATGTATTATTCCCTATATTTTTCTTTGCTTTACAATGGTAAATTGTTAGGAAGGGATGGGAAAAAAATTCAAATTCGATTTTGATTTTTTGTAAACATTCTTTTTTGCTTCCCTTCATTCTTCATTGATTGTTTAGCACGCTTCTACCCCCTGATATCATAAATCCATATCACTCACGAAGGGGCATTAATCGTCTACATTGAGAACCGCTGTTGTAGAGAATTAATATTTTGTGGGACTTCAGCGCAGTCATGGCTCTGCGTTTATGGTTGAGGGAATCGTGTCTACATATTTGGTTTTGGCTTTTCGGTTAACCATTGTGTACGCATATAGATACTTATTTTGGTTAAATTTGTATAATATATTATTTTACGTTCATTGAAATATATTGTTCATCAAATAATATACAAAATAACACGATAATTTTAAAATATTTATAACATTTTCATAATAAATCAATTTAAAAAAAATACTGTTCAAGATTATATTTATATTTATTTGCAATATGAAACTTAAAATACCATGACAAGTTTCCCTTAACAAACAGTTTTAAACTGATGTATAGATTGTAAAGATTTTCGAATGGAAATTATGAAACGGTGTTAGAATTAATATATCCTATAGTAGCACTTGAAATATAACTTCTTTATATTTTCTTTACTTCACACATTCAAATGCATTGATGAAAATTGTAAAAAATCTGTATTGAATACTTGTTTCTGGATATAAATATTACTCGAAACATTGGGTGTAGCAGTTTTTTGACATCATGGATTTTAATACGACTTTCTGTTAATAAACGTTTCGCACACAGAGTAGTCATTTCAAATATTTCTCTGAATGTTAAAAATATTTATTACCCTGTCCAATGTCAGAAATTTTTTCAATTTCTCGAAGAATACGACAAAATTCGTGGCACGCTCTGATGAAACTAAAGTCTTCGTAAGCGATGCTCAATTTGTTTTAACACATTTCCTTTCTTGAAATATGAATTTTGACACCCAGATAGAATTTTTCAGGTCACGCCTCAAAAATTCTTCGTTGTCACCTAGAATACAAGGATATATATATAGGATGGACGATATTATTTGTGTATTTATAGCAGATGCAAGATTCACGTAGAAGAAACACGCATCTTTCAACGTAAAAGCTTAAGACCGCTGCGCTGTCTTATGCCATTCGATACTCTGTCAGGGCATTCGTACTTACCAATAGGTGCAATTTCGTAAATGTGCCGGGAAAGAATACTGGTGGTAGGTCTCTCATATGTGAGAAGCCGCCTGGGTGGGTACCACCGCAATGTCTATTTCTCCCGCCAAATAGCAGTTTAAATGAACTGTTGTGTTTCGGATTGAAGGACATTGTAGCCAGAGTAACTACTGGACATATTGAGCCTTTACATCTTGCGTCTCAGAATGGCGAGCGCAGTGGAATACCAAGCTTTCCTTTGTAATTCAAGGTGTTGTGTGGTTTTGCTACTGTTCTTGAGCGGTCATATCGCTTACCATCAAGCGAACGCCATGTTCGCCTCGCCATTCATTGCAATAAAAAAAGAATAAAAAAGGAGGAATTTACAAAATTCTAGCGCTGTGAAACTGTACGATAAAAACATTTTTCAAACGATGAGTTGTTTATGTGTAAAATTTTGTGTGTACTAGTGCGATTACGTTTATGACAAATGCTCTGTTAGAATTCGATAAAAGCGAATGTAACAACGTGAGGAACTTGCTCCTTACTATGTGAATAATCAAATATTTAAAGAATTATTAATTATTTACATATGAACATGGGAAGTTAAAACGGAACTGAAACTTCATTGAGATATCTTTTTTACTTCTAAATGTGTACAGTCAAATTGCCATTTAAGTGTAAAATGGCAATAAACTGAAATCTTCAGTTTTTAAATTATTATTTTTATATTGTTTATTATTATTTTTATTCATATTACAATTTCGTTATAAATATAAATGTAATTAACTTTTATACGTAGATAACAAAAAATCATAGACAATAAAACTAAAATAATAAATAATATTTTCTTTTTGTATAATGGACTATGGTTTTAAAATAATTAAGTAGATCAGTAACTATGCACATTGCATAATTTAATAGTTACCATTTTAATTGCTAATTGATAATTAATTTATATTTCTTCATATTTTTTATGCTTTAATTTTTAAATGAAATGTAATATAGAGATAATTTTAAAATAACAATCAAGGAGTCGGTAAACTGTAAGAAATAAAAACGTTACATGATTTGTTTAAATTAAAAATCTTGCTTTACTTTATTTTGCATTGAAGTCTTGTATGAATGCCATTATTTGAAACTCTATTTGCAATTTTATAAAATGTCTATAAATAAAACTATAACGGACTTCAAATAAACACAATGAATTTGAATAACTTCGTGTAAAGCGTTATATTTAGTTAAATGAAAGTGAATCACTGTGATGCTATAAAATTTATGAATTCGTACTTTTAGCTTGTAAGATGTAAATACAATACATTATTAATATATGAAAATGAGTTTAAATGTGTTTTTTGTATAATTTAACGTTTCTTAGGACAATTGGACGTATGTGAAAGTGATCTAACAACTTTATTAACCCAAGAACACATTTTGTCTTGTTACAGACAAAATTAGGCGTTTTTAATAATGTAAATACATGTCTGCACCTTATTGAGCTATGGTATGTAATATCATTTTATTATGTGTCATTAATAAGGTTAAGTTTCGTTATGGGAATTGAACTCATAATTGGTCAGCTGAGTCCAATTAAATAATTGCTATTTAAAAAGCAATATGTAGATAATTATTTTATTTTTTTAAAATACTATGTTTTGGTTACAAAATCTAGGAAATAATGAGGAAAATTGGGATTCCAATACTCATATTAATATATGAATAAAATGAAACAAAACAGTTTTCGTATACCATTTGTTATTCTAAATACTATAATTAAGTTAGCTTTCAAACGACTGATGTTTTCCTTTCTAAATGTTATATTAATATAAATATCTTTAATAAATAATATTTAATTAAATAGATATCTAATCATAAGTTGATTTAATTTTCATATTTACGATCAACGAAATTATTTTTTGTATATTCTAAAATTTAATTATTTATAAATAATTATAATGATCTCTAAATAATTTTATTGTTAAGATATTATGTTTGTTTTTAGAATAATTACGTTGTGTATTAGATAATTATAGAGGCAATAAATAATATCTTCTTTGTAAATATATGGTAACTGTTAAGTTTTTATTTGTTATAGTTTTGGTGATTTTTCGAAGACTTCTTGACATATCGTAAATATTAAGGAGATATGTGTAAAATTTCTTGACAAATAAAATTGCGTGAAGCATAATATCGAGTTTTATTTACATATAAAATTAATCTTTATATTTTTCCTTTTAGTCTTTTAGCCACATGTTATCCTAACTCGAAACATAGCTGTTTGAGTTATGATTTTCTATCCCCTAATATCCTATGCAATAAAAAAGAAAACAAAAAAAAATGCCGACGACGAATAAATTATAACCCACCTATACGAGAATTAACTTTCAGACTCTTCAAGATTTGTGTATTTATTATATTTGGTAATAATAATATCATAATCAGCTGCAGGAAGTGCCCTGTTCAATACAAGCCATGAATGAGAAGAACTAGAAAATAAACACGTAATTATTGGTCTAATAAGTTATACCAAAAACAAACAGCAGTGTAAACGCACTGTTGTGTTCTGGTTTGAAGGACATTGTAGTCAGAACAACACCTAGACATATTGAGGATTATCATATTATATCTCAGGAAGGTGAACGAAATGGAATGCCTAGCATTGCCATCACGCGAGTGATATGCTTGTCTCGCCATTCAATGCAATAAAAAAATATAGTTTAAAAAACTAAACAAATACGCTTTCATAAAAGATGTAACTAAAAAGTAAAAAATAATTAATAATTAAGACTAGAAAATGAAGTAAAATACACACATTTTATTGGTATAAAGCGTGGGGTGCAGGGAGATAAGTATTTGTTGTACGCACGTCACGCTTTGTAACAATAAAATGTATGTATTTGTTTTTTTACTTTTAGTTAGATTTTTATGAAAGCGTGTTTTTTTAGTTTTTTATACTATAATTTGATTGCTTGCACTAAAACATCTATTTACGGCTGTCTTATTTGATAAGACAGCCGTAAATAGATAGACAGCTGCGCGCAAATTAATAATTTCTATTTTTTTTTTTCAAAAAAAAAAATATCTTTAAATGGTATTGTAATTGGTCCTGAATAACAATGCAAAATTTCGAGTCGATCCGACGTTTTGAAGTGCTGGAAAATCGACTTTAAACATTCCATTACATACATACCTACATACATACATACAGGCGAAGGTAATAAAAGCGTATTAAAAAAGTCGTCAATTCGAAATTACACAAACTAAGCGTTTGTAAGCCAACGAATGGAATCTGCCAACCACTGACTCATAAAATTCATCCCAATTGTTCTCGCCTCTCAATTGACCACTTCTATATATAATTGCGTCAGTTAAGGTAAGTTGGTGACAAACTTGCTCCATTAAACACTATTGCCGTCAACTAATTATATTTGGTCCAAAGTTAGAAATGCTTATAGATTTTGGTTTCCTTTGAGGTTATGATAGGGTTTCTGTTATTGAGTTATGCACGTTGAGTACACTTTGGAGTTAATACGGTACAAGGCTTGGTGAATGTAAATTAATAGTGTAGGATTCATAATAGTTTAATAATCCTATTTGTTACAAATGTGAAATATTTAAGGATATTTGTTAAGTTTCTTCGCAAAATATACTGATTAAATTTTGGTGATGGTTAGTAAACGCTGCTATTTACAAATTCCCATAAACATGAATGTTCCCTTCAATGTAAAAAAATAATTAACAACAAACAAAACCCAATACAAAAATCACCACATAAATATCTTTGAATAAACAACAACGCGCTGATGAGCTCGCATGGAAAGATTAAGTCTGTACAAACAGATAAATGGAAAAACAACATTCAATCAAGCTCAAACGTGATAAAAGCAATCCGCTAATTTCTTTCACGGACACGTAAGTTTGCGTTATCGCGCCACATTGGGTTTCCCACAGCGCAGAGAAACAGAAATAAAATAGTCACGTTTGACACGATTAAACAATACATATGGCCGTGGATTACCTTGTGTATGCGGGGTCGTTAGACAAGTAAATAGCACGGTTTGTTGTACATGTACACATTCTAGGGAAGAAAGAGATGCCTGATGTTTTATAAAATAATAATAATTTCATGAACAATTATTCAGCTGATGGTGGAAAGTGAGTAATATATTAGAAACTAGCTGTGCCCGCGACTCCATCCGCGTGGAATTTAACAAAATATTTTAAATAAAATATTTTACTAAAATAAATGTAGCCTAAGTTACTCCTTATTATATCAGCTACCTGACAATAAAAGTCCCGTCAAAATCGGTCCAACCATTTCAGAGATTAGCCGGAACAAACAGACAGACAGACAGACGGACAGACAGACAGACAGACAAAAAAAATCTAATGTTATTTTCGTTATAGGTATCGTGTATATAACTATATGTAGTTGGACTTTTATTTTATTTTCATTTTACAAACAGACACTTCAATTTTATTTATATGTATAGATGTATAGATTTCTAATTGAGTACATTATGTTAGATTAAAAGACCTTTTGAAAAGGTTGATTTTAAATAGACAATCCGTTGTAAAGTTAATTTATTCAATTGTGTTATGAACACGAGAAACAAATGATTCTTTTGGTGATGCGTCCTATCTAAAGAGAGCTTATTTTTCTCATTCATTTGCCTGAATAATTTCTGTGATCTGTCAATGATTATTATAAAAGCAACCCTCCTTCAAGAGCTAAGACAGTTACTAGAATTGACTCACTAAGCCAGCTTGCTCTGTGCCAAGAAATCTCGACGAGACCGTCACATCGTTTCGTGATAAGAATTTTTATTTCGATCTTCCTTTTGTCGCGGGGTAAAGGTGGCGAATTTAATGTACAAACATCATAGCCGCGATGAGAGTCGTATTTATGTCAGGCTATCTCGAAACAATGGACTCGATTCAGGTGACTCGTTTCTTTGTGAGGGAAAAAATAATGAAAATACCTCTAATAAAGGCGATACGACTTACGATATTGTGTTGTTTTTCATGTATTTTTTTATGTTGACTGATTGGGATTTTTGTTGATTTAGATTGTATTATGAAATACAGAATAGGTTTCAAAATCGACAAAATATTGATAACAAGAACGTTCCAATTAGAATTATAGTGTTTGGTTTGACAAGCCTTTTTTCGAGAACAATGAACCAAAATGATCGTATAGATTAGAGGTGAATTATAAATTCGAGACCTAATTTTCTGATCAAGTCCATTGATAGCTTACACGCAGTTGTCGGCTTTCCTTTTTTCAATCATGGTATTTTTAATGCACGCCCTCGGTGGCGTAGGTGTACTATGATATGACTACAGGGCTGAGGTCTCGGGTTCGAATTCCGGAATGGGCAAGGTGATATTGGATTTTTCTATTCATTATATTAGCCCGCAGTCAGGAATTTGGGCCCGATAGGGAGCTAGGCTCGCCTCCTTTCTCATCGTGGGGCGGAACATACTTGGCAAATCGTGGGTGTCCTGGTAGTATACCTTTGCCTACCCCTTCTGGGAAAAAGGCATGAGTTTACGTAAGTATGTATATTTTCTTTATTGGGTGTTTAATGTTTTTGTTATATAGCCCGCAAACTTAACAAGGTGCATGATACAGGAGACATATTAAAAGCATAAACTCTATCGAGATGAATTAAGGTTCTCGCTGAGAAGATTTTTTTAATGCTCTCTTCCAATTAATGTCTTTCCTGCCTTTGGTTAAAGTTTCTTTGAAGAATGAGTTTTTCATAATAGTCAAAAACCTGTATGTTCATAAATTTCTTGCGTTTTTCTTTATTATTTCGATTTATTTTGTATACAATTTATTGACGTATGCGTCGCAAATTGGTTAGCCGCTGGAGTAGGGGTATTCTGCGGTTGGGATCGCGTCTTGGCAAATATAGCGTGGGATGCCTTCTGGCTAGATGAGATTGACAAGAGGGTTGGCAGCGGCTGGAATTTTTTTTTGTTTTATTGCATTGAATGGCGAGACGAGCATGTCGTTTGCCTGATGGTAAGCGATGCGACCGCTCATGAACAGTAGCAAAACCAAAAAACACCTTGATTTACAAAGCAATGCTTGGCATTCCACTGCGCTCGCCATCCTGAGACACAAGATGTTAAGTCTCAATATGTCCAGTAGTTACTCTGGCTACAATGCCCTTCAATCCGAAACACAACAGTGCATTTAAACTGCTGTTTGACGAGAGAAATAGACATTGTGGTGGTACCCAACCAGGCAGCCTCTCACATATGAGAGACCAGTAACATGGATGCATAGCGACTGGGTTTTATGGCGTACCTTAAGAGAGGCCTGCCTATGTCCAGCAGTGGACTGCTAGTAATGAAGATGATTGTGTATACAATTACAATATAAGCAAGCGTGACTTGGCTCATAAGTTATTTATAGATAAATATACATGCCAAGTCATAACTACCATTCATGGACATTCACAACACTGAAATCTAAAAGTGAATTGCTAGCCTGTAACAATGTAGTGAAAAAGGTAGGGAAAAAATATTCGTAATTCAAAATGCTACATCAAACTGTTACTTTAATTTTATGTTCAACGATATCAATTCAATTAACACAATCCATTCGCATAATAATAAGCACCAGTATAGTTTTACTATTAAAATGACATTAACGTTTACTAGAAATGTGCCGTATGTTGACTATAGTGCGAGGTGTGGCAAAATGCCAGGCCCAAGCCACATAGAGCCCAGACTGATCCGACTAAAACGGTTATTAGTAAACAGAAATTCAATTAGAATCCATTATGTTCCAATACATATAATACATGTTGTTTAATTATATTTGAGTGCAAATTTTATTACCATAATTGTTTCCAAAAACACCCAAACACATTTTATTGGATTCACACATCAATGGAAACTCTTGGATTATTTACAATTTTTTAGTTTGATTACAACCAAATATATAAAAGCTATAAGATTTTCACCAAATATTTTTCGATAACCAGCATTTATCCAACATTTATGGGCGTTTAACCACAAGGTGGACGGACGACCTTACAAAAGTTGTAGGAAATAGCTTAATGCACGCCGCTTCTAACAGGGAGCTGTGGAAATTCCCTATGTTATAGAAAAACTATGTTAAGCAGAAGAATATTTTTAAACAGTTGGTTCGGCAAACGAGCAATCTGCTAATAAGTTGGTAAGTGATCACTGACGCCCATGAACATCCACAATGTTTGGATCATACATGTGCTGCCAGACCATGAAATCGGGTGGATAGTGGTAAGGAAAAAGGATGGGAAGAGGATAATGGTTATTGGGCATCCGGCAATCTCAAACACTGAACGAAACGCGACAGGAAAGCTGTCGTTTCATGATAACTTCCTGTGAGACACTGGTGACTGCCCCGGACGAGTCTGTCCATTTATGCTGAGCTAACACTGACAATAACATGGCTCTACCACTTCGGAATATATGGAAAACACTAAAAATAAGAAATTTTACAACATATTTTTAAAGGTTAACTAAATAAAATATGAATGAAAACACCAAACAACTAACTGCATATTTAACACCAAGGGGTAATCGCGGCGCAAACCGAAAACTATCAACTTGTTCGTATTCCTAGTGTAAGGTAAACGATCCAATGGACCATCGTTAAATCGACGGGGCGTATGTATCAATTACACAAATGGATCTCACGAGCGCTCGGGGCTACCAGATTGCCCGGCCAAATTGGAATTTGGAATTTTAAAACGAACAATTATTCTTTATGAGAATTATTTTATGCCAGTTGCTGAGTTATGAGGTAATAAGTTGGCTGGTGGTTGTCTTTTACTTCGGTGGCTTTGAACTTTTTATTACGATTGGATTGGTTGATATGGGTATTTTTTGTGATACTAATGTAGTCATTCAAATTAATGAGGTGTAGTAATATAGGTCACTTAACTAGTCCATTCTTAATTGAATAGAAAAATATATGCATTATGATTAATTGATTCATCCACGATTTTGAACGAAAACTACGTGCTCTCCGCATATTTTGTTAGACATTTAGTATCAATAATTTTCTTGTATGAAGAAAACTTAAATTTTCAGTATATTAACTTGAAACTCTATTTAATTTTTCAGCATCCAGTCATTTACTATACCAACCGCAGCCAGCCCGACCGTTGGTTTATCCATAAAAATTCACAGCGTCGACCACATAGCGTGCTCACAAGACTATGCATTTAAAATCGATGAACTTTCCCATTCAATTTACCCCATGAACCCACTTCAGCAGTTTTAATAGTGCGTGCCTCTAATTGGTCATGTGAAAAAAAATGCATTAATTATTCAAAAAGCTTTTTACGTTGGGGAAATAGGCTATTTTTATAATTTAATATGTTTATGTCGTGGATATGTGGGAAGTGCATAGAGTGTTTACATTAGAAATACACCTACGGCTATTTTATTTTAAAGTCTTTCCTTCACAATTAGGTAAGTATATTTCTTCTTAAGTATCAAACTGAAGAAGGATTTTTTTACAAATTTTAAGAGCCGGAACAAAATTTTATATCCGTAAATAACATAAACAGTTGTTTGAACGTGTGAAAAACTTTGTACTCTCGTTTCCCAATTTATTTCGCTGATAAATGCACTATTAATATATTTTAACAGACATTCAACTTTCATTAGAAAGGAATAACACGTTTAGACTCAAGCTCTCAGTAAACAAATAACGTGGACAATTTCACACAATAAGCTGTCTATGAACCCCTATACACAGCTAATAAAAACCATTATAAAATCCAAGAACAATATTAAAAATGAACTCTTAAAGTCGATAAAAATGCAAGTGGACCTCAATAGGCTATCATTTCTAATAATGAAAGGATTCTCCTCTGATTAAAATAGAACCATTCTCATCAAACATTTATATAAAGTAATCAATTCATTTGGCGGACCGATCGAGTGAGTTATTCAAACGGACGGCATTGGGGCGCAAAAACGATGGAGACCGCTGTTGTAATAACTGCCCAATGGGCTCCCGGGATTATCTTCTATGTGTGAATTAACGTTTGTTTACAATCACAATGTAGACTCAATTTTGCTTGGCTTTAGAAATTCTATCAATGGACATTGGCTTTTGTTAGTTACGTTTTAGATGGACTTCTTTGAACGTAATATAAGAATGAATAGTTTTGTAGCTAATAGTGCTAATGATCTGATGGAAAATACAAAAGCAAGGAGATATACACCAACGACAGAAACAAAATAAGAACGAACAGTGAAGTCAAGCTTTACTGGTGGTAGGTCTCTCATCAGAGAAGCCGCCTGGGAAAATACCACCACAATGTCTTTTTTCCCGTCAAAAAGCAGTGTAAATGCACTGTTGTGTTCTGGTTTGAAGGACATTCTAGCCAGAGTAAATACATATTATATGTGTATTGAGCGCAATTTCTTTTATTCCTGTTTTCATTTTCAAAAACTTGCAAGGCTCCTTGGATGTTTAAGTATTGTAAGCTTTTTGAAGTGTGGCAATCACTTTAATTTCCGTGTGTCTTATTATCACCGTCATCACCATCAGCCCGTTGAAGACCATCGCTGTACATAGGTATCTCCCAAGTTACATCACAGAGCCTGGTCTGCTGCTTTATGCATTCAGTCAATGCCAGTCCTCTTGTGCAAGTTGTCCCGCCATCTAGCACAAGACCGTCTTAAGTTACAATTGGCATGATGCGGTATCGACTCCAGAACCATTATAATTGGACGATAATTCAGTAAAATAACACAGAAACAAAACATTCCTAATGAAAACGATTTCCGTGTGAGCTACACGGTATAAATCAAATAAATTTCTGGAAAGGCAATAACACCCTTACCGTTTTTACCCCATCCTTCCCTATGCATAATTATTTTGTAATATAACTAGTTATTAATTCTCTTTGGATGAAATAATAGTAAGCAAATCGAAAATTTCATTAAACATACAAATTATACAAATAACATAAATTTTAATTTATTCCATATTGTTTTAGTGAATGGTTTCTAATTAATTTGTTTCATTGAATGTAATTGACAAATGTTAGATTCATAGAGTTTAAAATTTTATGACTTAATTATTTTATCAATTTACTGAGTATACATGCGATCAAATGCACTACGATTAACTAAAAGGGTGAAATAAATGTTTGTAAGAAAAAATTGTTAATTTGTTAGAACCGAAATTTTAGCACAAAAAGGCAGGTTCTATTGAATGTTACCACTGAGTCATGGAAAGTAAGTACATGAACTGTAACATTTAATTTTTAAACTGATAGAGCTACGCTGTTGTCAGTAATGACTCAGCGTGAATAGACATGCTCGTCCAGGGTGGCACCACTGACACACAGAAAATCGACGTTCAGCGACAGCTTAACTGTCGCGTTTCGTTCATCGGGAACCTCACGCAGGTTCCTGAATGCCCAATACCCCTTTCCTCTTCATTATTTTTCCTTCCTCTTCCTCCCGATTTGAAGGGCAACACTTCTATGATACAAACGTCGTGGATTCGCATGGGCGACAGAGAACGGGTAATATAATAATACATACATACATACATAAACTCACGCCTTGTTCCCAGAAGGGTTAGGCAGAGGTGCCAGGGCACCCACATTTCGCCTTGTATGTTCCGTCCCACAATGTGATAGGTGGCGAGCCTAACGCCATATCGGGCACAAATTCCTGACTCTGGGCTGATACTGAATAGAAAAATCCAATATCACTTTGCCCAACCCGGGATTCGAACCCGAGACCTCAGCTTTGTAACCGTACCGTAGTACAACTACGCCACCGAGACAGTCGTAGTAGGCAGTAATATAATAATCTGTGGGGAAATTGTTATTATACGAGCTTCGTATGAAATACTATAAAAGTGAATACATAATAGATACGCAGCGTAAGGAGCATAAGATCTAAATAGGTCTGGAAGGTTCTAGAATTTAAACGAAGAGTAAGGAAGCGTTGCGGTGCAAAATAGTCCCTTATATTGACAGATATCGAGATAAAGTTGTTGGAAGGTTATAAATACAGGCTATTTATAAAAAAAAAATCACATTGAAAATATTTAGAAAAATCTATAGTTACATTAAGTAGTGTTAATTCTAGAGCTATTGTTAAAATGCGTGGTGGCCTGTTGGTAAACGGACTAGACGCGGCTGCCAACATGTTCACAGTGGTCACGGGTTCGAATCCCAGAATACACCTCTGACTTTTAGGAGTCATGTGTGCATTGAAAGTCAATCACCACGCAAACAGCTTGAGGAAACCTTGAATTAGGCCAGCATGGCGGACTATATGGCAAAACCACTCTCAGTCGTACTCTGGATGGTAAAGGAGACCCTTGCTCTGCAGTGGAACGTATATGGGCAAATTGATAATGGTTGATGCTGATTCATATTGACAATCAATGTTAAAATTATATTAAATTTTCAGATATTTAAAATTAGTTTTAAATTAGTCATAATTATTATTCCACTTTATGATAGAAAAAGTGACATAATATGAGAGAGCCATTTATCCAGCAGCGGGACTCCACAAGCTGTAGATGATGATGATGACAATTTGGTCCTTTAATTTGTAACAGCAAGAAATACGGCTTTTATTTGGTAAGACATTAAAAGAAAACAAACAGAAGCTAATACGTATATACAACTTGAACAAATTATTACGTTGCAAGATGTATATCAGCGCTTCATACAAATCCAATGAATTCTTCCCTGCGAGCTGTCAATCGGTGCTTTTTAACTTGGCTCATTGTATCGCTGGAACAATAGTCTGTTCTTGTTTTAGTTTCCTGCTACTATTGTTGCCTTATCGACATTTAGAAAAACAGGTTGTGCGAGTTGCAATGATATTAATTATTTGAAGCAATTTGATGACTGAAGTTCTGCTAGCATTGAATTAGTTGTAACTAAAATGGTGTTTTAGTAGATAATTGTACTTAATTATTTTTTTTATGATTCGTTTTATGTATAAAAAAATAAAACATTAGTAAAGCAGCTGAATTTATTATACCGGGTATATCAAGACTGCTACCGAAAACGAAGCCGGGTGATAGTTTAAGCGACTTCAGACACAATGCAACAGAAAAAGTTGCAAAAAAAGCGACAATTTTTTTTTGTAATTTTTTTCCTATTGCCATATTTTGGTGGTAAATACATTTTTTCCTAAAATAATAGTGTATACCCTTTAATTTATAAATACTCTAAGATATAAGAGAGTTTAAATTATTATTTTAGCAAAATCTATGGATTTACCACCCAAAAATGACGATATTTAAAAATCATAAAAAATAATTGTCGCGTTTCTAAGCAAAATTTTTAATTGCATTATGTTTGTAGCCACTAAAACTACCACCCGGCTTCGTTTTCGGTAGCAGTCTTGAGATACCCGGTATACATTATACCCTAATCTGAGGAATCATAAATTAATTTTCATTACAAAAGAAAGATAAATCAGAATTTTAGAAATCATTTAAACATAATATTATATCCTAATTCCTGTCAAAAACACTCCATCAAACGTGACAAAAAAATATTACTATCACATTACCATTGAATTCTTAAACGAATCTCTCAATTCCAGACCGAACTTCGTTAATTCCTTTAGACAAACCGAATCGCCATTACCGTCGGACCATTACCGAGGATTACAATAGCGTTCTGAACGATCTCTCGTATAAATGAATGTTTGCGTACATTCAACGAATGCATATGTACAGTTAATACGTATGGAATATTTGCAGTGTGTCCGCAAACATAATTGCGAGGCATTATGCGAACGGTGCAAACATTTCAGTGCCTTATAACTTCGTGCACACGACCTTTGCAAGTCGCTATTGACTCTGCAGCGAGCAAATAAGTAGTTGGGATGAACCGTGGATTTTCAGTGCGAGTAATGGTATTTTAATTAGAATTTGTCGTTGATCTGAATACTGGTATTTGGTTTCCTTGCTGCGTTTGTAATGTTAGGGTTTTATCTGTGATCATTTCATATCTGTGGTTGGTAGTGAGAGCTGGATGACTAATATGAATATTGATTAATTTTTGTAATTGCTTATACAAAAATTTATACTGTATGTCAAAAATCCCTGACCGATCCAATACGCGTATTATTTGGATATCTCAACCGTAGTGTATTATAAATACGAAAAAATTAAAACTATTAAATACGCACATTTGGGTATCTTAATTGTAGCAGTGTATTTTAAATACGAAAAAATATTGTGGCGGTTGCAATACGCCAACTTAGATTTAGCTTTTAAAGCGGTTGCAATACGCCAACTTATATTTAGCTTTTAAAATAACACGCTTATTATTTGTAATTTGAACATTATTTAAACAAGCATTTCATTTTATAATATGACTTGCAGATGTTTAACCATAAAACATCTGCGAGTCGTTTTATTAAAATAAGAATTTTTGTGTACCCTATTGTATAATACTAGTTAAAAAGATGCTGTGCTAAATTATTGTTTCCTAATTGTAATGGCCCGTTCATGCCGGGGCAATAAAACTGTATTATTATAGTTAAGTTCTTTAGTGGCGGCAATCCTTTGCAACAAATTTATGTTTTTTAGACAATAGTACACATGTTTGGGTAAACCTTTCGGTTTGGACAATTGCCCAGATGTTTGGGCAGACCTTAATTTTTAGTTGAAAGGATAGACCCTATTTTATGGCCTAAATATATTTTCTGTAAGATTTATCCCCACCGATCCTCATTCGGGTAGTCCTATAAAAGGGTCGGTTTATTTGGATGAAAAAGACAGTCTGACATCTCTCGTCACGAGCACATCCCGCTCCGAGTCGCATAGTTATAATTTTACTCTGTCTGTGAATGTATTAAGTGTTAATTTATAAAATATACGATAGTTTATTCCTGAAAGTTAGTGCTCATTCTAATACCTACACTTATAACCACCAAAGTGGTGACCCCGAATCAAAAAGAGTGATTTGAGTGTAGTGTATTAAAGTTGAATTGTAGTACGCGAGTTTTCCGTGGAAGAGACACTGTTTTTGAATAATATAGAAAAAGTGAGCAGTATAATGAACACCGGAAGCGTTAGCGAACAATCTGCCCCGGAGGTTGCATCGTGTTCTCCACATATACCAGAGTGCAAATCGAATGATTTAGAAGTTTGGTTCGCCATAGTAGAAGCTGCGTTTGCTGCCGCCCGCATCAACTCGGAGAAATCAAAATACGCAATGATAATACAGAAGATACCAACTAACATCATAGATACAATGCGTGATGTCATTTTAAGCCCGCCCGACGACGCTCCGTATACAACGTTCAAGGCGATTTTGATAAAGCGTTGTGGTACATCGGAAAGTCAGCGAACACGTCAGTTGCTGGAACGCGAGGAACTTGGAGATGATAAGCCATCACAGTTTCTTCGACGTCTACGAAACCTAGCGGGTGAGAATATGTCGGAATCTACTGTCCATACACTTTGGCAAGGACGATTGCCAAGGGTCTTACAGCCCATCCTAGCAACTGTTAAGGACCAACCGTTGGAGAAAGCTGCGGAAGTTGCAGATGCAGCATTAGAATACTTGCCAATGCGTTCAGCTATTGCAGAGGCCGGAATTCGTCCTACTTCCACCAAACAAGAGGAGTCGGTATCGGAAGACATGAAAAAGATGTACGTCTGTTTAAAAGACGAGATCGCTTTGCTACGTCGAGAAATCAACGATCCCACTTCACGTGCGCAAGTGCGAGATAGGAACAGATCACGATCTCGCTCACGTTCCAGAAGCCGCGGTCCAAGGCCACGCGATTTATGCTGGTATCACTGGCGGTTTGATAGGCAACAAAATGTGTTCCACCATGCAGCAAGGCTATGGGAAACGCTCCGGGCAGTCGTTAATGACGGCTAACGACTCCTACCCTAAGAAATCACGCCGTTTGGTGCTGTGGCGGTTGCAATACGCCAACTTAGATTTAGCTTTTAAAGCGGTTGCAATACGCCAACTTATATTTAGCTTTTAAATAACACGCTTATTATTTGTAATTTGAACATTATTTAAACAAGCATTTCATTTTATAATATGACTCGCAGATGTTTAACCATAAAACATCTGCGAGTCGTTTTATTAAAATAAGAATTTTTGTGTACCCTATTGTATAATACTAGTTAAAAAGATGCTGTGCTAAATTATTGTTTCCTAATTGTAATGGCCCGTTCATGCCGGGGCAATAAAACTGTATTATTATAGTTAAGTTCTTTAGTGGCGGCAATCCTTTGCAACAAATTTATGTTTTTTAGACAATAGTACACATGTTTGGGTAAACCTTTCGGTTTGGACAATAGCCCAGATGTTTGGGCAGACCTTAATTTTTAGTTGAAAGGATAGACCCTATTTTATGGCCTAAATATATTTTCTGTAAGATTTATCCCCACCGATCCTCATTCGGGTAGTCCTATAAAAGGGTCGGTTTATTTGGATGAAAAAGACAGTCTGACATCTCTAGTCACGAGCACATCTCGCTCCCAGTCGCATAGTTATAATTTTACTCTGTCTGTGAATGTATTAAGTGTTAATTTATAAAATATACGATAGTTTATTCCTGAAAGTTAGTGCTCATTCTAATACCTACACATATAACCACCAAAATATAAACGATTACGTAACTATTGTTTGAAAGAACGAATCAAACTTTTCTTAGAAAATAATCAGTAGACATATAAGTAGCTTAACTGAACGAAAGTGACTATAGTTTTTTATTTTATTATTGCAATGAACGTCGAGACTGACATGCCGTTCACCTGATGGTAAGCGATACGACCGCTCATGAATAGCTGCAGAACCAAACAACACCGTGAATTACGAAGCAATGCTTCGCATTCCACTGCGCTCGCCAAACTGGGACATGTTTACTCTTAATATGTCCAGTAGTTACTCTGGCTACAGTGTTCTTCAATCCGAAATACAACAGTGCATTTAAACTGCTGTTTGACGGGAGAAATAGACATTGCGATGGTACTTACCCAGGCAGCCTCTCACACATGAGAGACCTACCACCAGTAAACTGTAAAATAGCTGTAAAGTACTGTCTCTCTTATAAGAGAGACGGTAGCTTTACACGAATTTGAGACATGAATCTACTTCTCTATTCTAGGAACCCAGTTCATATGTAGTTTTGTGCGTGCTAGGTGATCTCCAAATCCGATGCAAATCCTATTCTAGGAAAAATCATGGTTCTGTATAAATCAGGTTGATGAAACGCTGAATGGATTTTCTGTGTACTACATTAGCTCCAAACCGCAGGTTTAGATAGGTTTATTTATCTGGGGGCGCGGCCGAGCCCCCTCCAAGTCGAGCTATAGGCCGTAACATCCTTTTCTCGAAGCAATTCAGACCATTTTCAACCCTTTATAACTTCGTTGTGGCTAAAGCATGAAGCCTGAATTTTCAGTTACTAAGCAGGCATTGTGTAAACACGGTATATTTAAAATTTCATCCAATTTGAACCAGTAGTTTAAGAATTATAACTTGTCAAACTTTCGTAATTTTGTCACTCACTGACTGACTGACCGATCATCAAAAGTCTAAGGGACTTCTAGCAGACATAGAACCTTCAAATTTAGAATATAATTAGTGTTTAGTGTCTAAAGTAAGGGAAAATTCAAACATTTCATAATTTGTGTCTAGTTTTCTAGATAGATCAACTGCGTGAATAACTTTGTAATCCCATATAAATGTATAGGATTACAAAGTTATATTTGCAGTTAATGAATCATTGTACCCGTATATAATGGAATAATAGTTGTAGATAGATATCTATATACATGAGGCATAACAGGAGGGGATTTAGAGAGAGAGAAATGGTGTATTCAGCCTATGAAACTGTACAACATTCCTCTAGAAAACATGACGAAGAAAAACTTGCAAATAAATAGATTAAATAACTCGAAAATATCAATTACAATGAAAGAAAGAACATTAATAATCAAATCCGCTATATTTGTGATAAATTGATACCTACAAAAATAAGAAAAATCCATAAGACAGAGGCTTTAAGAAAAATCGTTAGTGATATTCTAGAAGTAAGAAGTACCGAAAAGGAAAAAAGTAGGACTACAAAAAGACGTGAGATCCCATCAAAAACATCCTGTAAAAAAAAACCAAGTCTCGCAGCTCAGGTTTTCTACCGCAAAAAGTTGTGAGATGCATGTTATACCAAGTCGATTATTTATTTAGTCCTTAAGGGACCTTCTATATAAAGTTATTACGTTAGTTATTACCATATCAATATTAAAAATTCTTTACGTTTTAAATAAATAGATCGACTTGGCCAGCAGCATTATGTATAAATTGTACGATACATTATATTTTCATGCGATGGCCAAGTCGATCCATTTATTTAAAACGTAAAGAGTTTTTAATATTGATATGGTAATAACTAACGTAATAACTTTATATAGAAGGTCCCTTAAGGACTAAATAAATAATCGACTTGGTATAACATGCATCTCACAACTTTTTGCGGTAGAAAACCTGAGCTGCGAGACTTGGTTTTTTTTTACAGGATGTTTTTGATGGGATGCTATTGACATACTGTCAATAAACTAACATATGTACAGTCAACGACAAAAGTCGTTGAACACATTCAAAACGCCAAAAGTCATGCACACATGAAGCAACAGAAGTCGTTGACCAGGGTCAGCCACTAAACTTCGTGAACACCTTATGGTTACAAAAGTTTCTGAACAACAAAAGCAACAAAATTCCTAAACACGCAAATCGTACATAAGCCGCTGAACACTTTTGAAAAGTAAAATTGCCGTAGATGTATTCATCTACCTTTGTTGCTTTGTTATGCATTCTTTGTAAAATGTTATTTCACAGTTTATATTTTTTTGGTTTTCTCTACATTTACATATTGTTTTCTGGTTCGTGAAATAATAATTATTTTTGAAGTTATACTTCTTTTCGGACGTTTAGAAATTTATTTGGGTTTTTTTTTAATCTTTGTATTGCGCACGCCCACCGAGTTTAATATGAACAAGTTAACTGTTAACTGTCTGGCGAATTTCCGTGACAACTCATAACTATATTTAATATTCAATGTAGTTTCTCAAAAATTTCATAAAACCACAACGCGTGTTTTATATCAGTGGAGACCATAAAAAATAATAATTATTAGTCAGAATGGGAAATACTTTTTCAAAAGTTTCTAAGCAACAAAATACCTGAACACACCAATGGTACATAAGTTACTGAACACCTATAAAAAGCAAGTTTTCCACAGATGTGTTCACCTACTTTTGTCGCTTTGTTATGCATTCATTGTAAAATGTTATTTTATAGTTAATATTTTTTGGTTTTCTCTGCATTTAATTATTGCTTTCTGTTTTTTTTGAAATAACGTTTATTTATTTGAAGTTTTTAGCATGTGTTATATAAGTGGAGATAATAAATAATAATAATTATTAATCATAATGAAAATATTGGCCGCAATTTTGAACTTTGAACTTTATAGATACAGGTGAATTGGTCAATTGGGTTTAGAATCCATATCTGAGAGACCCTTTGCTCGAATATTCTAAATTGACAGTCATTTTTTACCTTTTAGTTATTGGTCCGATTGGTTTCAAAATCAATATCTGCTGGGTTCTTTGCTCCGATATTCAAAATTGAAAGACCAATGGAAAACGATATTTACGATTTGGAGATAATAAAAAAAAACTATAATAATAGGTCCACATAAAAACAAGAGTGCATAAGAACACAAGAAGTTTAATAATTTATCGTATATGTAATATTAAATATTAATTATTTACATAAATTCAACACTTGTCTTTTAATAAGAAAAATAAAAGTAAATAAAATTAATTCAAATTTAACCTTTCAAAATAAAAAATAACTCTCACTTAGAGTACTTAGAAATTCAAGTAAAATTTGTGAGCCGACAACCACGCACAAATAACATTTAAAAAAAGTATTAGATATGAAGGAGCACAAATGTATAACGACTTGCTAACAATCATAAAAGAAACAGATATCTTCCGTATTTTTAAGACAAAAATTAAATTATTTAAACAAACATCAAAGCTTTGAATGTGGCCCTGGTAGCAGTCTTGGTTTGTGCATTGACATGTGGGTATTTTATTTGGTTATTGTTCCGATATAAACTCATTGTAACTGTCTTACCCACATTATTATCTTATAGATTAGTACTGTCCGATAGTAGCATAATTTTACCTATAGAATTATTATATCTCATGAAGTGACATTTAAAAAAAATCTTTTGAGATAAATGTTTTTTTAACCTTAACAATTTATTGTTTAATATCACGTGCCAATAACAAACGATCAAGACATTTAAACTTCTCATAAATAAATATCATTTCACTAAAACAGAAAACAATAAGTCAATGCAGAGGAAAGCAAAAAATATAAACCGTGAAATAAAATTTCAGACCAATTGACCAATATCTAAAAAGTTCTAAATTGCAGCCACTATTTTCATTATGATTAATAATTATTATTATTTATTATCTCCACTGATATAACACATGCTAAAAACTTCTCATAAATAAATGTTATTTCACAAAAACAGACAACAATAAGTCAATGCAGAGAAAACTATGAAATAACATTTTACAATGAATGCATAACAAAGTGACAAAAGTAGGTGAACACATCTGCGGCAAACTTGCTTTTTATAGGTGTTCAGTAACTTATGTACCATTGGTGTGTTCAAGTATTTTGTTGCTTAGAAACTTTTGAAAAAGTATTTTCCATTCTGACTAATAATTATTATTTTTTATTGTTTCCATTGATATAAAACACGCGTTGTGGCTTTATGAAATTTTGAGAAACTACATTGAATATAGTTAAGAGTTGTCACGGAAATTCAACAGACAGTTAACAGCTAACTTGTTCATATCAAAGTCGGTGGGCGTGCGCAATACAAAGATATCAAAAAAATTACCCAAATAGATTTCTAAACGTCCGAAAAGAAGTATAACTTCAAAAATAATTATTATTTCACAAAACAGAAAACAATATGTAAATGTAGAGAAAACCAAAAAAATAGATGCTGTGAAATAACATTTTACAAAGAATGCATAACAAAGCAACAAAGGTAGATGAACACATCTACGGCAATTTTACTTTTCAAAAGTGTTCAGCGACTTATGTACAATTTGCGTGTTTAGGAATTTTGTTGCTTTTGTTGTTCAGAAACTTTTGTAACCTTAAGGTGTTCACGAAGTTTTGTGGCTGACCCTGGTCAACCACTTCTGTTGCTTCATGTGTGCATGACTTTTGGCGTTTTGAATGTGTTCAACGACTTTTGTCGCTGAATGTACATATATTATGGTAGAACAAACGATATGGACAATTAGTGGGTTGGATAACAAATTACCTGTAACATAATAATTATAAAGCCCTGTGTATACGGAGAGTTTCTCACTGCGAGTATCGTATGACATAACCGCCATAGAATATTGCCGTGTTCTGATAAACATATATAATAATAATAATTATATATAATTATACTACTTTTTTATATTCTTATGATAATCGTGTCTTCGTAGCGAGAAACTTTCCAATGTAAATGGGGATTTACTGATATAGTATGTACCTGCATAAAAAAACCTGAAGAAGAAAAATATGTGTTGTAGGAAGCAATAAATAGGTGGAGTAAGTTAAATGTTAAACAGATTTTGGCTCTTCTTCATTTTGAATCTCTTACCCCTCCTAGTTAAAAGCTGTTTTATTGGACCAATGCAATATAAAATACTCAAAAAAAAACTCATAAAAAGAAGCAACAAATGAAAGCCTTCACAGTCGTACTTACACCAAACATACTCATTTGTTTCGCAAAGCAAGAAGCCTTACGCAAGAAAGAAATGTGTTAAAAGCCGGACAGGATGTAAATAACTGGAAAATTCCGGACAATTTTTCTGGCAAATAAAAAAATAACAAAAGTATAGTGTTTGGCAGCAAGGCCTCAATCAGGGTATCCGCCGTGGTGATTGGGCGCGTTAGCGTCGCCCCGCTCAGCAAACATTTTATTTGAACACCCCTGACAACATACAGTCCCCTACTTTAGGGGCAGATGTCATGTATGAAACGAAACATTGTCACTTCATATCAGTTCAGGTCAAATCAGGCTTAAGAAATAAAAACTAAAAAGAATCCAGCTAGTCGTCACATACATACATAGTCACATATGATCCCATACTAAGATCGAGTCTTGTGTCGTATTCATCAGGAAGTATGAGAGACTGCGTTCCCACTAACACCCAGACTCGAAACAAATGCAAATGGTTCACACAAATATTTGCCTCATTGCGGGGATCGAACCCGCAATTCGTCGTTTTAAACATTTTCGTTAGGCTGTCAACTTTTCAAGAACAATTTCATAATAAGATTAAAGTTCTGACTTAAAACATAATACTTACCACTCCCTCGATTCGGCGCTTCTTGAAAAACGTTCGGTCACCGAAGTTTAATCTAGTTGAGTGCTCCTAAAACTGGAGCCAAGTTAAAAAATATCCAGCAATCTGTTTGGATTTCCTTGACACTCAAGATATCAGTCATTTATTTTAAGTGCGCCAAATCGTGATTGGTTCGTATCTTTTATAGTAAGAAATGAATATACCAAGTCCCCATTTTTAATTCTTCTATTTATCTGATATTCATCGAAAAGCTAAAAAAAAATGGTTCGAAAATGAATAATTTGATCTTTTGCATTTCAAGTAAAATTTCAAAATAATAAATTAATTAAATAAAGTAAAATAGGACACCAGTGCTTTTGACCTACCAATTGTTATTGAAGCGACAATTCCTTGAATTTTTAAATGTCATTTCGCCTTTCGTGGAATATAACAAAAAAACGTCGAAGTATTAAATTCAGTTTTTGCTGAGAAAAGATTTACAAACACATGGAAAAGTAATTTTTGTAAGATGAGACAAAATGAGAGTAGGATCGGCTGTTCAGAAATAACACTTATAAGAAGAATACAAAATCAACAATGTTCTTGGTCCAGTAAATGATTTATTTTTTTGAAGTCGATTAAAGAAGATATTTATAATAATTTTGTTATTGAACGTGAAACATGATGATTTGTTTACCAGACTTGTGAACGTCACACTTTATGACTTTAGAAAAAAAGAGAAAAGGAAACATGAACCTTTTATCTAACCATGTGCAATGGATCAGCACTTTTTAAATTTAAAAATAAAACTATCACGTGTCACGTGCTCGCGTTACGAGTGACACGACTTGACCATAGTACCTCCGCGGCTGGTCGTTAAGGCTGCCATTCCCAAATCCGCCATTCGGACACGTCCGTGATAGATAAACGCTAAAAACAAAAACAAACAACGAAACCCCTAATTCCGTAAGCCACACTTTACGAATGCCCAAAATAGATAACTCTAAGTTCAACAATGGTATGTACTTACGTGTTACCTTTACTTGGTTTTGTTTAAAAATAACACAACCTTATGTTTGTATCCTTGAAAAGGTAAGCAGAGGTGTAAATACCATCACTCTCAGCCTGTCGAGTTAGTTGGGGAATAATACACACGTTGCCAAACCACTAAAGAAAACATATTGCAGTCTTTGCCAACACGTCATTAGCCAGATCAAACAATACGTTTTGAATTTTTTTTTTTTTTTTTTTTTATTGCATTGAATGGCGAGACGAGCTAGCCGTTCGCCTGATGGTAAGCGATACGACCGCTCATGAACAGTAGCAATATTCCACTGCGCTCGCCATCCCGAGACATAAGATGTTAAGTCTCAATATGTCCAGTAGTTGCTCTGGCTACAATGTCCTTCAATCCGAAACACAACAGTGCATTTAAGCAGTGTTGTTTCACGGGAGAAATAGACATTGCGGTGGTACCTACCCAGATGGCTTCTCACATATGAGAGACCTACCACCAGTAAAATTCATATCAATACAAAATTCGGAGTAGATTAAAAAAAATACTTTCATGACCATTCTCTCTCTCCCTCTTTCTCTCTCTAATAGTTTTCTTAATGCTGAGGATAGTGACTTCTGTCACTTGGTCGAGTCTTGAACACCTGATCGCCAGACTTGACGATCTTCTGTCAGATGCAGTGCCTCTGTGATAGTCATGGCTAGCGTCTCGCTTGTTTGATCAGCCCAACGAACCTCAGTACATGTGAATTGGTCATCTCATTTAATGCGATTGGTTTTATTGCCTTTACATTGATGTCTTAGCGTGTGCAAAATAAAAGCAATGGAAATTAACAACTCCATCAGCATTGCTGTTTCAGAATCGGAGTTCCCTCATATCACATGAACTCAGTACGTTACACAAAAAATAATTTTGATGATCTTACTTCGCTTTGTTTTAATCGGACAGATTTTAACCATCGAAAACGATCATCATGTAGTTCGACACCACTACCTGGCTTCTAACTTTTGTGTCTACATCACACTCATCGGCAACATCAGATGTTTTGCCACCTATTTTTTTTTACTTCATGGCAATCTGTCTTCCGACAATAAACCACTTCTGAATTTAATTGCATTTTGTAATTTGCCACCCATACCAATACACCTATACTAATTATTGCATCTATTCACATCCATGAATTAGTATATTTGATAGAGTTGCAAGATCATTACGAAATAGAAGCGTTTAAGCCGTCAAAGCGTAAACGCTTTGACGGCTTAAACGCTTCTATTTCTTATAAGTAGGATTAAAATCCTACTTATATTATAAATGCGAAAGTTTGTGTGTTTGTTACTTCTTTACGCTCAAACGGCATGACCAATTTTGATGAAATTTAGTATGGTGATAGCTGATACCTTGGATTAACACATATGCTACTTTTTAATCCGGAAAATTTGGTGTTCTCATGCGGTGAGCAAGGAATTTTATTTCGTATATTTACTAATCTTCCATCTAAAGGAATGGAATGAAATTGAATATAAGGCTGATAATATGCGATATAAGAGAACAGAACTGCATGCCCTTGAGATATAGAATAGAGAAAAGCAGTATAATAGACGGCGATCACATAAAGTTTAAATGTCAAACAGTTGGTTTTACTGGTGGTAGGTCTCTTATATGTGAGAGGCTGCCTGGGTGGGTACCACCGCAATGTCTATTTCTCCCGTCAAACAGCAGTTTCAATGCACTGTTGTGTTTCGGATTGAAGGACATTGTAGCCAGAGTAACTACTGGACATATTGAGACTTAACATCTTGTGTCTCAGGATGGCGAGCGCAGTGGAATGCCAAGCATTGCTTTGTAATTCAAGGTGTTGTTTGGTTTTGCTACTGTTCATGAGCGGTCGCATCGCTTACCATCAGGCGAACGGCATGCTCGTCTCGCCATTCAATGCAATAAAAAAAAAAAAAAAAAAAAAAAGTTGGTACTCGAAAAATGTGTCTGATGTGCAGGACTATATGCACCCGAGCGAAGCCGGGTTGAACCGCTAGTATGTTTACTTGAATGTAGCAGATTAACTGCTTCTGCGAATAGCCGGTGTATGGAACACATCGCATCACGTTGTAACCCTTCAGCGCTGTCATACAAATACGGCCGTCAATCATTCGATATTGCCTGCCCACTGTAACTGTTTGATTTTCGATACTCGTACGGAAATCAGAATCATGGAAATACACTGTCCAATCTGAAATAGACTGAATATACTGGGGTGCATTATTTATGGAAATTGAGGATATTTTATAGTTTGTAAAATTAAAAAATATTGACCTAAATTCATGTGTGACTCCACACAAAAGAGTCTAGTGGCATAAATATCACAACAACCCGACTTTTTTGTGTCACAAACCCAAATCAATAAAAATATTGGAAGATTACTCGTATATTTAACACTTGTTTAGGTTTACAGCGGGCTTCTAAATTTACTACACTGCGAAGGCTTTAGAAAATCAATGTGGTTTTAAACAAATTTAACCAAATAACTTTATTGTTCTTATGAACAAAGAAATTGAAGAATAGACGACCGAAAAGAATATTGGCAAAATTCTTCATGAAACCAAGTTAATTATGTGTTATGTGTGAATTACTTCATTACTGTACTTTGAGTCAATGTTGATCGGAAATCCCGTGATACATACTTCTAAACCATGTCAATATTCGTGGAAAATAATAATTATGATATGGCAATAATTAAAAACTGTTATCAAATAAAAACAGATTTGTTTATGTGAAAATTATAAATAGGTGAGGAATAATTGTATATCCTGGAATATCAAACAGATTAGTTTCCGTCTAGTTTTCAAACTCCACGTCACTAGAATGTAGATATAATTGAAGTTATTGCGAGAAAGGCCTTACCAACCTTCCTTTTTTAAACAATAATAATCAAGGCAAATACAAGTTCTATAACAATAAGATCGCATCGTTTAAAATTAAAAGATAAACCCATGCTCCTCAGACAAAACAAGAAGAAACATAATTCAAAGAAGAGCCAAGTTTTTATGATTTCCGTAAAAATATCTTGTTTAAGTTTTGTAACAATTGTCTTTTATATAGCATTGTAGAATTTTATTGACTTGTTATGGACATACACTTATTAATGTTGGAAGCCTCAGTTTTTAGATATAACTTGAATTGGTACTTTCTCTGACTGTACTACGATATGATTTTAACGCAAAGGCCATGGGTTTGAATCCCAGGTCATCATGTAGTATTAGAATATGTTTTATTCAATATCAGCCTGGAGTCAGAAATACATAAGTGATCGATATTGCGATATGCTCGATCCCTATCACATCATAGGACGGTCCACATAAGGCGAGACGTGAATTTCCATGTCAACCGAAACTAATGTCCTAAGCAGCAAATTATGCGAATATTAAACTAAACAATAATGTTACCCGGCTTGAGAATCGACCCCAGGCCCTTATGGTTCGCATTCCATACTACCACTAGAGCAAACGTGCGAAATGGCTATAAATAATGGATACTATATTTGAATTGCCCACCATTGCTATCAGAGGCCCATCAGTTATTTCGACTTGCCAGCACAAAACAAAATTATTCTGTAAATCTATACCTATATTAAGGGTGAAGCCGCGAGAAATAATCGCTTAATATATTGTACAAGATATATCCAAAAATGTATATCTTTGTGTTTCAAGCATTATTTACAGATTACAATATCAGAACAGGCTGTATTTAACAAGGATTTAATACCGAACCCTTTATCCCCTTCATTGGTTTTCGCACACGTAATAAGCGATTACGTTTCTGACGTCATCAATTTATTATTACAGTTGTTGAGACAATTCAGAAGCTTGTGGTAGGATGAGTAGGATCATTATTTATTGGTATTATATACGCCCGAATAGCGGCTATATTATATAATATACCTATACCGGGTATATCAAGACTGCTACCGAAAACGAAGCCGGGTGGTAGTTTTGGTGACTACAAACACAATGCAACTAAAAATTTTACAATTGATCGCGAGTTATGAGGGGAGCGAGCCGGAGGAGCTTTTAAAAAATACAAGTGTTCTACACGAGAGTGTATTTCAAACTGACTTACAAATGTTATTCTTATAGCTAAGTTACATGAGTGGTTTAATATTAAATACTGCGAAGACATTAACTTTTCTTATCTAAACGACTTATATCTAAGGGCTGAGCGTACGTAACTCCTCCCTTCCCAGAGGGCTGCGTACGGCCGAAGTTGGTGTCTCCGTAGCGAGGGATGGATACAGTAGTGTCCTCTGGAGGGACGGTTCCACCGACGTAGGACCACTGCGCTGCACGTTGGCTGGTTCCACCATTTCTATAGCGATGTGTCCTTGTTCTTGGGGTGGTTTATGCCTGGTCCTGTAATAGCGGGTGCCCAAGCATATCAGGGTTAATGTTATAACACTCAGGGTGACGATTGAAGTCCAGCTGGGGTTCGTCGTAGGCGCGTAGCTCCTCTCCATGTCTGGAACTGACGGGGTGTGAGCAGCAATGATGTTTAATTTATCAAGATCCACATGTTCCAATTTTATCTGATTTAATGTTATATTAATCTGTGGTATCTCGATTCTTGGCAAAGGAATGGGTTCCTTTACGGTAACTCTGCTACGATGCGTTCGTAGCGTTACGCCATTTATATAGAGTAAGCACCCTTCCGTAGCGCTTAATAAGTATGCGCCTTGAATACGCTGAAAACTCTCCTTTTCGCCACATTTCGTTTTGACGATTTCCTGGCTTCTTGTTATAGCGAGCCAGGTACCTTCTTGTATCTCTTGGAGTTTCACGGCGGGCATGTTAACATTAGCTAGTCGACAATTTTCGGCTGGCATGTGATGTATAATGTGGATAATGCAGTCTGCGTTATTTTCTATTTTCTTAAGTTCTAAGTGACTGCATATCTGAAGCTCGTCGGTTATTCGTTGGCATGGTTGTTGAAGGTAAGTAAACTCAGTACTACCCAGTATAAGGTAAGGTGCAATGGGGATGCGGGTTAAATTGTTACTATTAGGTAAGGAATAGACGTGAAGGAGGTCATAAGTGACAGGACTCACAATGGGTATTTCTAATATAAAGGTGAGTGTATTAGGTGTGTTGTATGCTTTGACCTTTATTACCTTTTCAATAAGATACATATTCTCACGTCTGGCTTCTAAGGGTAGTTTGTAAGTTTTTTCAACTTTAATCAGCTCTGTTAACAAATACATAGGGTCTATGACACTGGGGTGTAATTTCCCTATGGATGCAAATGTTATAGCGGATTCCAAAATACTAACTTTATCATATATAAGCTGTAAGCCATTCTCGATTTGGATATGAGATTGGAGCATCTCTAATCGTGACGTTAATAAAGACAAATTTTTAAATTACTGGATCTGCGTGGGATCCGATGCTTCCGGCGATGAGCCTGAAGATGACGATTCTGTAAGTTGAGAGGGTCGTCTTAACAATCGGCAATGAACCCTTATCGTCTTGGCGTTAACATGTTTTCCAACAATTTCAATTATATTATTTGGGTGGATTCTAACAACTGTATAAGGACCTAAATAACGTGGTTCGGTTTTCTTGCTCCGAGTTGACTTTGCAACTTGTTTATATACTTTTTCACCTATTTTTAGTGTAATACTTTCGCTATTTTTGTTGGCCCTCTGTATTACCTTTTCTTTGTCAAATGTTAATTTTGAAGCTACTAATTTTTGTGCAATTTCCATCTGACCTTTGTGTTTTAATACGTAATCCTGATAATATTCTTGTGTATAAAATAACTCTAAAGGATTACGGCTACTTGTATGACCATAGAGCAACTCGAATGGTGTAAAGCCTGTCGCACTATGTATAGTATTATTATAAGCTATTATAGCATTTCTCATAAGGATTGATATATCGTTTTTATCAGTTAATTTCTGTAATCTTATTAATTCGCCTATAGTTGAGTGAAATCTCTCTATTGGTGAATTCGAGTTTGGGTTATATGGCGTTGTAAAATGGATACTAATTCTATGCATCGTACATATTTCCTTAACAACGTCATTATCAAATTTGTGGTCGGAATCCGTGGTTATCTTATTAGGTATGCCTAATATCGCAAAAAGTTATAAAAGGGCTTCCGCGACATGGATACTAGTAGAAGCATGCAATGGAATTGCCTGTGCAAATTTCGTAAAATTATCTATTACGGTTAAAAACGTAATACCACCAGAACTATATAAATCCATATACAAATGCTGCATAGGTTTTTCGGGTGTATCCGTTAAGGCTAACGGTGGTCTTAATGGGTTTCTCTCATATTTAGATTTAATGCAAATCTCGCATTCATTTATATACTTTTGAACTGAAACTAACATATTTGTCCAATAGTAATTCTTTTGAAGATGCTTCCATGTTTCTTGGATACCTCTGTGTATGGTTTTTCCTTCATGATATTTTTTTATTAATGTTTTCTGTTCACAGTTATCATCAACAAGTGTGACGCGTGTGAGACATCTAAATAGCTTTGGACCGCGTTGGTCGAATACTGAATTATATACTTTACAAAAAACTGTGTATAATTCTTCGTGATGGAAATAGCAATAAAATTTCCTATCTGCAATTGTATGTTCTCTCAAAAATCTTATTGTTTCCTCTTCTGTGTTATAAATAGGTATAAATACATGTTTAATATTGTAATTATTTTTTGATTTATCCTCTATTCACGGAATACCGTGCCAGGGGAACTTCGAATATGGAACTGCTTTAACTTTTTATCTATTGCGTCGGGACAACTCGGTATATTATTTATGTTTTGTTCGAATTGTTCCGAAACGTTTGTATCTGCTAATACTTCATTTGATGCAGGGGGTAGCAAATCATCTAATTGTAAAAGTGACCTTATCGACGAGGGTCCTTCTCCTAGAGACTCGAGTTCGTCAATTAATTATTTTTGTTCGGACGTACTTGGTTTTTCTATCGCGTCTAACGCATTTATTTTTATTCGTGATAATGCGTCAGCGGTGGTATTATATTTACCTTTTTTATCTGGGGGCGCGGCCGAGCCCCCTCCAAGTCGAGCTATAGGCCGTAACATCCTTTTCTCGAAGCAATTCAGACCATTTTCAACCCCCCATAACTTCGTTGTGGTTAAAGCAAGAAGCCTGAATTTTCAGTTACTAAGTAGGCATTGTGTAAACATGGTATATTTAAAATTTCATTCAATTTGAACCAGTAGTTTAAGAATTATAATGTGTCAAACTTTCGTAATTTTGTCACTCACTGACTGACTGACCGATCATCAAAAGTCTAAGGCACTTCTAGCAGACATAGAACCTTCAAATTTAGAATATAATTAGTGTTTAGTGTCTAAAGTAAGGGAAAATTCAAATATTTCATAATTTGTGTCTAGTTTTCTAGATAGACCAACTGCGTGAATAACTTTGTAATCCCATATAAATGTATAGGATTACAAAGTTACATTTGCAGTTAATGAATCATTGTATCCGTATATAGTGGAATAATAGTTGTAGATATATATCTATATACATGAGGCATAATAGGAGGGGATATAGAGAGGGAAATGGTGTATTCAGCCCATGAAACTGTACAACATTTCTCTAGAAAAACATGACGAAGAAAAACTTGCAAATAAATAGATTAAATAACTCGAAAATATCAATTACAATGAAAGAAAGAACATTAATAATCAAATCCGCTATATTTGTGATAAATTGATACCTACAAAAATAAGAAAAATCCATAAGACAGAGGCTTTAAGAAAAATCGTTAGTGATATTCTAGAAGTAAGAAGTACCGAAAAGGAAAAAAGTAGGATTCTACAAAAAGACGTGAGATCCCATCAAAAACATCCTGTAAAAAAATTCCAAGTCTCGCAGCTCAGGTATTCTACCGCAAAAAGTTGTGAAATGCATGTAATACCAAGTCGATTAATTTATTTAGTCCTTGCTTAAGGGACCTTCTAACGTAATAACTTTCTATAGAAGGTCCCTTAAGCAAGGACTAAATAAATTAATCGACTTGGTATTACATGCATTTCACAACTTTTTGCGGTAGAATACCTGAGCTGCGAGACTTGGAATTTTTTTACAGGATGTTTTTGATGGGATATGCTATTTTATAATCGTATTCTTCGAGACGTAAACGCCATCGGGTAAGTTTCGAATTGGGGTCCTTAAGGGACATTAACCATGTTAAAGGTTTATGGTCTGTGTATATAGTAAATTGGCGGCCATATAGGTATGGTCTGAAGTATTTAGTAGCCCAAATTATGGCTAGTAATTCTCTCTCTATGGGTGCATATTTACTTTCTGTTTCAGATAAGGTACGTGACGCGTACGCTATAGGTTTATCAGAACCAACTGTTCCCTGTGATAAAACAGCACCTACTGATACTTCTGAAGCATCTGTTGTTGATATAAACGGTTTATTAAAGTCTGGATATTGTAACACAGGAGCGTTACATAAAACTTATTCGAATTATTTACTGCCTCTATAAATTCAGGTGTATGAATTACTTTAGCATTTTTCTTCAAACATTTCGTTAATGGTTTTGTTAATTTAGCGAAATCTGGAATGAACTTTCTATAATAACCCACAAGTCCAAGAAAGGATTCAATTTCTTTCTGAGTGGTTGGAATTGGGAATTTCTTTACAGCAAGGATTTTATCCTCGTTAGGCTTTAGGCCATTTTGGGTTAACACGTGCCCAAGATACCCTACTTCTTTTCTTAAAAATTCTGATTTATCTAATTGCACTTTAAAATTGTGTTCTCTAAGTCTTTGAAAAACTTTCTTTAATTTAGTCATATGGTCTTGTAATGAGGTGGAATAAATAAGAATATCGTCTAAGTAAACGATACACGTTCCATCTGCTAATAAGTCTCTAAGGCGTTGAAACGTACTAGGTGCATTTTTTAAGCCAAAGGGCATTCTAAGAAACTCATGATGCTTGTCAGTTTTAAAAGCTGTTTTTTCTATATCGTTCAGGTCCATCTCGACTTGGTGGTATCCTGAAGCGAGGTCTAACGTAGTAAAATACTGCGCTCTTCCTAATTTATCCAAAATATCACTAATGTTAGGTATAGGATATTTATCTTCAATGGTTCTTTCATTCAATTTACGGTAATCTACAACAAGTCGCCATTTAACTTGACCTGATGCGTCTTGTTTTTTTGGTACTAAATGAACTGGGCTCGACCAAGGTGACATGCTTTCTATAACAATTCCTTTATTTAATAGGCTGTCCACTTGTTTTTGGATTTCAATTTGTTCACAAGTAGCAAGACGCCTGTAGTTTTTAGTGAATATAGGAGTCTGGTCAGTTAATCGCAATGAATGTTTAACTGAATGTGTAAATGTAAGCGGGAGATTTTCTACATAGAAAATGTCGCGATACTGAAAACAAAGTTTATTTACTTCGCGTCTTTCTTCACTATTTAAATGTTCTGTTCTGATTCTGCGTGAATTATTTTTTAATTCTGAATTAATTTCTTCTTTTGTGAATTTATTCACTTGTACGTTTTCATTGATATTTCTTACGATTTTTATTTTTTTAAAGTATAAATCTATTGTGTTCGATTCTGTAATTAATTTCTTACTTTTATAGTCTATTCGACATCCAAAAGTACTAAGTCTGTCGCTTCCTATTAAACCGTTATAATTTTTATCAAAGTCGAATACTAAAAATTTATGATCAACATCCGTTCCTAAAATTGAGAACAAAGACATTTGTACGATCTTATCGTGGGAAGAAGTCCCATGAGCTGTGTTTATCTTAAATGGTTGTACATAAACATTCTTCGCAATGTGTTTATTAAATAACACATCCGTACTGATAAGCGAGCGTGAAGCTCCGGTGTCTACTAAGAATTTACCTATGTGTGGTACCTGTATATACGGTAACTGGTCTATTATGTATTCATATTCCGGTAAATAATGTATCAAGGTTTTGGATTTTCTAAGGCATCTACCTGAAAATTCGGGGATTCATTAATTTGTGTAGTAGATACTACACCATCATTTTATCGTCTACGTCGTAAGACGTTTCGTAGCTTTCTATATTTTCGCAAATATTGTTAACTTTATTTGGGTATGTGCGCGAACCTGGGCTTTTATATTGCGCGGATGGTTCTTGCTTAATAGCGCGCGGATTAAAATTCTGCGCTGACAAGTTATTGCCTGCATAGGGTTGTCTCGTCCCTATGTATGGTCGATTAAATGTTTGTTTGGGTTGAAACAGGGGTTGTGTTATTTTATTTTCCGCCCGTTTCAACTTAAGTTCTTCCTGTCTAGCTAACGCTATCGCTGTTTCTAAAGTCTGCGGATAATTAATTCTAACACCAAGACCAATGTTATAGTCGATGTTATCTATATATGTATCTATAGCCACTGTCTGGTAATATCTACTATCTTTCGTAGCAGATTCACCTACACTGCACAATGCGTCTAATAGATCTCTAATTTTTTTACCATAAGCTTCGCACGATTCATTTCTGGATTTGGTGCAACCCATCATTTCCTGTTACAACTGAACTTCGTTACGTTGTTCACCGAATCTATTTAGTAAAGCGGTTTTTATCGATGACCAATTCTCTATATCTACCTTGAGTGAGATGGCCTCTTAAGCTTTTCCTATTATTTTGTTTCGAATAAGGCATAACACAATATGGTCTGTGCTGGGTATACCATGATTTTTTAACACACTTTCTACACATCTTATGTAAAAGTTTAATGATTTACTGTTGCCATCATATATTGGCAATACTTTGTCAATTAAGTCGTAGTTGACTGATATTGTACGTGTGGCTGCTTGCACCAGCTGTGACAACGGGGTTACTCCCTCTTGTGTCATTTTAAAACTTTATAAACTTCACTGAAAAGTAACTAACAGAGTTATTTTACTTATACAGGGTATATCAAGACTGCTACCGAAAACGAAGCCGGGTGGTAGTTTAAGCGACTTCAAACACAATGCAACAGAAAAAGTTGCAAAAAAAAGCGACAATTTTTTTTTTGTAATTTTTTTCCTATTGCCATATTTTGGTGGTAAATACATTTTTTCCTAAAATAATAGTGTATACCCTTTAATTTATAAATACTCTAAGATATAAGAGAGTTTAAATTATTATTTTAGCAAAATCTATGGATTTACCACCCAAAAATGACGATATTTAAAAAATCATAAAAATAATTGTCGCGTTTCTAAGCGAAATTTTTAATTGCATTGTGTTTGTAGCCACTAAAACTACCACCCGGCTTCGTTTTCGGTAGCAGTCTTGAGATACCCGGTATATGTGTTAAACCGGGTTAGGGTTTTTATTTAACACTTTTATTTAAAAGTTATCTGATTTTACTGATTTTAAGTAAAAACAATTTAAGTAATAAGCTTTAAATCGATTGGAGATTTTAATAACTTATGTATTTATTAATTCACTGATTTTAAGCAATTTAATAAATTAATGTACTTAGCACTGTCTTTTTACCGATTTTAAGGTTAAAATAACAAACACTAAACACACAAAAACGCGGGAGTAGAGCAAGGGATACTGGGTAGTAAAAGAATTTGATCTTACCTCCAATACCACATCGCTGAACCACCGTGGAGTCAGGAACACTGTATTATCGCCGTCCGGTCCCGATTGATAGGTTCTGGATAGTCGCTCGTAACGTAGTCGATTCGCAGAAGTTTATGCAGAAGATGACCGATGTCGCGAGTTGGAACTATCCTACCACGACTGCGCCAGTTATGAGGAACTGTCTTATCCTACCGACTGCGCCAGTTATGAGGGGAGCGAGCCGGAGGAGCTTTTAAAAAATACAAGTGTTCTACACGAGAGTGTATTTCAGACTGACTTACAAATGTTATTCTTATAGCTAAGTTACATGAGTGGTTTAATATTAAATACTGCGAAGACATTAACTTTCTTATCTAAACGACTTATATCTAAGGGCTGAGCGTACGTAACTCGCGACAATTTTTTTTTTTATGATTTTTTAAACATCATCATTTTTGGGTGGTAAATCCATAGTTTTTGCTGGAATAATAATTTAAACTGTTTTATACCTTAGATTCTTTATAAATAAAATGGTATACACTATTATTTAGGATAAAAATGTATTTACCACTCAAATACGAACATAGGAAAAAGATTTAAAAAAAAAACGTCGCTTTTTTTTGCAACTTTTTCTGTTGCTTTGTGTCTGAAGTCGCTTAAACTACCACTCGGCTTCGTTTTCGGTAGCAGTCTTGATATACCCGGTATATATATAATTTTTTCATTTATTTTTTACTAGCAGTCCAGCCCGGTTGCGCCCAGGTGCGAATACTTTTAAAGTCCATTCTACTTTAAAAACTTACTTACTATATAATACACAATATTACTACCCTACTTTAAACTACCGTGCACAACCAACGGGAACACTACATTTTGTCGGAATAAAAAGTAGCCTATGTGTTCATTCGGGGTGTCAGCTACCTCCAAAGTAATTTTCATAAAAATGGGTTCATTTGTTTGAGCATGAAGAGGTTACAAACACACAAACTCTCGCATTTGTAATATTAATATGATTACTATGAATGGCTAGACGAGCATACAACTCGCTTGATGGTAAACGATACGTACCGTTCATAGACAGTAGAAATAATATTCCATTACATTTGCCATCTTAATACTATTATTATTATTTATAAACTTTATTATACACCAGAAAAAATAAAATAACATAAATTAAAACAATATTTAAAATAAGTACAATCGGCGGCCTTATTGCACTAGGCAATCCCTTCTTCTCTTTGGAAAGAGATAAGACACAGGAGAGAGAAAGGGCAGTCTAGGGTGTATAGTGAAAAAAAAATAAAGTATATACCAAAAAATAAACAAATACATAAGATGTTTAGCCTCATTATGTTCAGTAGTTATCTAAAATGTCCTTCAAATTGGAATACAATAGTGCATTTATACTGATGTTTGGCGGGAGAAATAGACATTGCGATGACACAACATCATTCACATATAAGAGGTCTGCAACCAGTGAACCAACAGTGACGTTTTTCGGGTTCAATCTGTATATTTTGGACATAAATGTTTTTTTTTCTAAAAGCAAATAAACTAACTAACTGCAACTGTTAAAATTACGTAATTATATGCCAATAAAAATCGAAACATAATTGTTTTTGTCACGCTAATTAATTTCACGAAACACCATTTGCATAAAAGTTTACACACGCAATATAAAAAGACTAGGTATGTAAATGTTAAATTTTAATCTATATAAAGGAAATTATGTGGCGTAATTAACAAATTGTCGATTGTGAAACTAATTATCTCTTCAAGTCTTGCACAGTAGCATAAAGTTAAAATATTAGGGCCTATTTAAAAATAATAAAAGAATTAAAACATACAACATTTAAAATAATTCAAGATCTGTCTTTTGCACTAAAATATTATTGGACAAATACGCATATTATGACTTCGAGAACTTAACGCGTACGCCTTGGAACCTAACCTAGGATAGTTCCCGGGTTTTGATTGCTCTATTTCAAAGTACCAGTTTTTTTAAAATAGGTTTATTAAAACTATTTGAATGTTCTGGCGGTGATTATCTAGATGATGGATAAGTAAATACACAAAAAAAAAATACACAGTTACTCCATTAACAGTGTAGTTAATTGTACATCAAGGATTATTTTTTATAATTGGATAATTGGGTTATTTTACTGTGGTGTTTATTCGTATTTTTACGTAACATTTTGTTATCACGACAGAAGTAATAAACGATGATAAAATAATTTTATTGCCAGCTTGGCAATAAATAAGCGAATATTGACGGGCAAGACATGATTATCTCCTAATATTATGCAGGGTTCTTCTTCAATTGTTTAGTTTTCAAATTTTACGGAAGTTTTAGTTAAATTTTTAAAGGAATTTTTAGTTAAATTAAAATAAGAAAATAAAATATTTAAAAAAATATATGCAATCTTAAAACTGATTGAATGTTTTGTCTTCTTCACTCAAATTGAATCCAAAGTTTTAAAGGGACTAACGTTCGATATCTAAAATATTTTTTTAAAATATTCATAAACTGCGAATACACTAACAAACACACGCATGCGCGTCTGTGTACAAAAATGACCGGGAATCGTGCTCGTAGTAGATATTGAGTATAATTTGAACATTTATTAAGGTTTAATGTACTTTATCAATATCTCTCGAAATTAAAATGAAATCTTTTAAAAATAACACTGTATAGGCTTATTCTTTTCTCATGATTTTTCCTCTGGTTTTTAACAATTATCTTCCGCAACCTTCTACATTTTGATAGCCATCCATCTACGATGCACGCAAAATGTATAGCATAATACGTTTTACTTCTTACAGCTTGTGCGGAATTGAGTGAAAAAAATAACAACAGCAAATAGTTGATGCAAACAAACGTCGCAGAGCAAATCTAATTTCTTATTTAAACATTGATTTGACAGCAAACACGTTCGCAGCAAGTCTACGGGATGCGTTAAAATATCGCTGGAGGTGGGGCCATTGATTTTTGAGTTATATGAAGGGAAATCAGTTTGAATAGAATCTCTCATTATTATAAGTGGACCAATATGAGAGTATTGGGAGGGAAAAAGACAAAATTATGTTTCAGTATTACAATACTTTATTAATGTTGTGCATCATTTATTTATATCTTTATTGTACATACATTAATTATATACATATATAAAACAAAAACAATTGTAGCCATGTTTGAATTAAGTAAACTGGGCGGCCTTATTGCACAAGGCAATCTTCTTACAGGCAACATTTGGATGGAGATGAGAAAAAGGAGAGAGAAAGTATAGTCATTGGTGTATGTGATAAAAATATTCTAAGAATATTACAAAATCAACAATATCATCATTAAGTATTTTTAAAACTATGGTAAGTAGATACAAAACTTCTTCCACTTTTTCGTCCTTTATGCCTATGGAAGGTTGCATGGAGTGAGGTTTAGAATTTTCCAAAGACTAACCAAATGGCCCCAGCGTGTGATTTAAAAAAACATTAGTAAAGGACTGAACGATTAGTTAAGTAAATTATAAGAAATCTTGAAAATGCAACTTTAGGCCATCGCAGCGTCATGAACTATATGGCCGAACCACTCTCGATTGTAGAGGAGGCCTATGCCCTGCAGTGGGACGTATAATGTATATGGGCTGATACAGTACTGTTGAACATGCAACAATCATTTCACACTCTACGGTATAAACAGAATCACCGTAAACAAACAATAATAATTACTAAAACATCCGAACCCACTCAAAGTTGCTATGCTAAATAAATAAACGACGCTCCCGTCTGAAGAACTAAGATAACAAACTCAACAGTTTAAGCATCCCGAAACGACAAACTAAGTTAGGAACTTAATTGACGCCTCACTCCACACTAACTTTGGAATATTAATAATTGTCAAGGGCGACTGTTAGAACAAATACATCCTACAAATATATAAATGCGAAAGTTTGTATGTTTGTTACTTCATGCTAAAACCACTGGACCAATTTTTATTATATTTACTATGGAGGTAACTGACACTCAGGATTACTGCATAGTCTAATTTTTACCCCGACAAAATATAATGTTCCCATGGGAGGGGCACGGAATTAAACTATATTCAATATTCTTGCAATTTCAAAGGAATGAGATGGGAACCTTAAAGTACAGAAGTAACATTAAGTTTAAGTATTTAAATAAGTTACCACATGAAATAGTTCGTACGTTTTTAAAGTGAACTGGCCTCAAAAAGTACCTGAACCCGGGCAAAGCCAGATAGGACCGCTAGTTTATAATAACAATTATTTTCACGCCCAAAATTCAGCTGAAATGAAGCCAAGTTTTAATTATTGTGAACGTCCATTAAAATTCTATTAAATTCCGACACTCATCGTTCTAACTTATTACTTTTCACCCTCACTGCGTATTTTAGTCTACACGCCTCATTTTTAAAGTGGATTTCTCTTCGTGCATTTTTTCATTCATTTTATATGCGACCCACTACAACTTTTTGTATTTATATAAACTTTTTCACCATTTTCCCACAAGGGGTAGGCAGAGGTGTTAAGAAGGGCAAACAGTTTTGCCTCGTGTGTTCCGTCCCACGATATCATATGGCGAGCCTATCGTTATATCGTGCATTTTCTGACTCCGGGCTGATAATGGATAAAAAAATCCTACATCCCGACTATTACTCGATCTCATACCTCGGATTGAACATCTCATACCTCAGCTTTGCAATTATACCGTAGTACAACTGCGCACCTGAGGCAGTCTTTTTATTGAGGTCTTTCTTTCACCATGTTGGGAAACTTTCGACACTTCGCTTGCTGGTTTTATGTTGCGGGAACGCGTTTGTCGCAATCCACTTCTACTTGTTGGCTGTCGAAATATTTGAACAACAGGTCCATATTTAGCTGTGGAATTCTGGTATCTCAATACGATGGTACTGTTGTCTCCCTATTTGTTGTTTTTTGAAGTTTTTCTATTTGAGCTACCACAAATTACCCCATGAATTTGAGTTTGAGGTTTTTTCACTAACCATCTTTGAAATCTCGATGGGAGATGTCGTAAAACTATGTACATAGTAAATTATCAAACAGATGTTTTGAATCTAATTAAAATTGTAACAAATAAGTCGTTTTTAAATAACCATATAGATAAAGTGCGTGGTGGCCTGTTGGTAAACGGAACTGTGCGGCTGCCCACATGTTCACGGTGGTCGCGGGTTCGAATACCAGGGCACACCTCTGACTTTTCGGAGTCATGTGTGTATTGATAATCAATCACCACACACTAAAACGGTGAAGGAAAACATCGTGAGGAAACCTGCATACCGTAGCGATTTATAAGAATTTCTATGGTATGTAAGTCCGCCAACCCGCACTAGGCCAGCGTGGTGGACTATATGGCCTAACCACTCTCAATCGTATTCTCGATTGTAGAGTAGGCCCGTGCCCTGCAGTGGGACGTATATGGGCTGATACATACAGATATAGATAAACGACATAGATCAAACTTGAATAACTTCAGAATAAAATTATATAAGAGATGAAGTCATCAACGGACCAAAAATAGGGTAACTTACAACGCAATCAAAATTGCGAAGTCCCCGCGCGTTAATCAAAGAACAATAGACCAATTTTGTCAGTAAACTGTCAGTTAATTATCGTGAATGCATCGAATCGAAAGAGTACTGTTAAATTATTCCAGATCCATCGTTACAGACCAATATCTTTTCACATTTAATATGGGTATCGATTGCAATTAATTCATTCATCAGATATACATTTTTTTAAATTTTTGCTGATCTTATTGAATATATAGTTGGTTGGTTATCATTATCAGCCACAAAATATCTACTACTGAACATGGCAAATATATCCAAATTCAATTGAATTTTAGACTAAGGTAGTGAAAATTGAACAAAATAATTGCAATAAGATATTATAACCTTGAGTAAAAAGTTCATAATATTATATTATTTTGTGGCGGTTGCAATACGCCAACTTAGATATAGCTTTTAAAGCGGTTGCAATACGCCAACTTATATTTAGCTTTTAAAATAACACGCTTATTAGTTGTAATTTGAACATTATTTAAACACGCATTTCATTTTAAAATATGACTGCAGATGTTTAACCATAAAACATCTACGAGTCGTTTTATTAAAGTAAGAATTTTTGTGTACCTTGTTGTATAATATTAGTTTAAAAGATGCTGTTCTAAATTATTGTTTCCTAATTGTAATGACCCGTTAATGCCGGGGCAATAAAACTGTATTATTACAGTTAAGTTCTTTAGTGGCGGCAATCCTTTGCAACAAATTTATGTTTTTTAGACAATAGTACATATGTTTGGGTAAATCTTTCTGTTTGGACAATAGCCCAGATGTTTGGGCCGACCTTAATTTTTAGTTGAAAGGATAGACCCTATTTTATGGCTTAAATATATTTTCTGGAAGATTTATCCCCACCGATCCTCATTCGGGTAGTCCTATAAAAGGGGCGGTTTATTTGGATGAAAGAAGACAGTCTGCCATCTCTCGTCACGAGCACATCTCGCTCCGAGTCGCATAATTATAATTTTACTCTGTCTGTGAATGTATTAAGTGTTAATTTACAAAATATACAATAGTCAGTTCCTGGAAGTGAGTGCTTATTCTAATACCTACACTTATAACCACCAAAATTTCTATAAAATTGATTAACGTCATATTCCGAGTGCTGTACAATATTAATGGTGAAAATGTTATTTCAAACTAATATTAATCTTGATATAACCAACTAAACTTTATACAAAGTTACAGAAATCCAATGAAATAGATCTAAGTGATAGGACAATGTACGTTAAAAACGCTATAAATCACCGCAGTTGGCAACACCGTATGATCTGCCACTGTCAAGGGAAATCCCGGCAACTTTACAAGCGCAGAACCACCTTGTACGTAACAAGGAAAAATGGTGATACTCAACTCGGCCGTAATACAAGCTCCTTTGAATCGTTTAGACTGAATGAGACGTTTACAATGTGCTACGAATTATAATGGGTGTTTTAAATACAGGTTAGATAGTAAGATTAATTTGGTATCCTTATTTTACATCAGCTTTTTATGGCGTAAGTTAAATATAACTTACATTTGCAATATTACTGTGAACAATTATTTAATTAAACTTCACCTAAAACATTTTTATAATGTGTTTTACGGATTAATATAATTACCTCCCGTGTAGACAATTTTCAAATATTAATTTGGCACTTGTAATAATTGTGCTACTTCTCCAGTAATTCTTACTCTATTATTATTCCTTCAGTCACGGGAAGTCCACTGCTAAGCATGATTTTCACCCAAAGTTCACTACAGTGACATGTGAAGCAGCCTACATCCAGCAACTTAGTCAACATAAAGCAATTCTGCATTGTTCTATGCATTGCCTACATATTGTGTACGACAGATCGGTTGGTGTGTACGATACGATATCGTATCGTCGCCTATAAAAGTACCTTCCAAGAAGCAACAAATCGCCACGTCAGCCGCAGCGCGTGCACCGTCACGATCTCCAGTCCATCATGTTCGCTACACATTTTGATTTTCCACTAGAATCATTCCGTAATCGATTACCTACCGTATTGTGAAAAAACGATATCGATTTCAATCGATAGAGATGTGATAAAAATCGAATGGGAATGACATTTGAATACATTGAAAAAGATTTAAAAGAAAAGGCTGGGCTGGGCTTAGATTGAGATACCCATGATTGATGTGCAAAAATAATTTAATAATACTTTATACAAAATAAGACAACACTATGTATTGTGGTATGATCATTGAGAACCGTTTAGTATGGAAACTATTTTGTAATGTGATATTTAATTATATAATATCATCGGTAGTATTCTATTATTATTTCTTATCTATCATCCTTAGCTGTTTTGGAATTGATGCATAATTATTATTTATTTTATTAGAATTTACCGAATTTTATTATTTTGTTTAGATACTATCATCTCTCTATAGTGATGTAAAAAAACAATCGAAACAACACAACATAAAATGAATTGAACACTCACTTGAAAGATATACACTGACAAAGTGGCTAACACAATTTTCGTTTCTAAGTGAGTTTAAATTATTTATTTTATTCCAACCACTCTTAACCAATGAATTAATTTCGCCACAATGAAGATAAAACTACTTAACTAACAATAGATTTGAATCTCTCACTCTAATTCAACTATACCTACACCAAATAAGAAACTGAAACATAATTTATTTATCCACTGGACTGGGAATAATTTCATTAAACAAAAATACATACAAGCACCCTTAAACAAACACGTCACAACAATCAATTAAAAAAAGTGTATGTATTGGTGAACACACGTAAGAAATGAAACTTCGTTATTTTAGATAGGATTTTGATCATTGGCGCACCTTTAGAAATAAAGATGGCACGTTAAAGAAAAACGTTACAAATTTTTACATTGTTATAAAATGTATCCTATGGATCGATAAAGAAGTTTAACTTCAAAAAGAAAAATACTAAAACTCTAGACTATTCTATTACTACCAACCGGACGTATCCTAAACAATTTGTAAAGGGGTAAACAAGCGAAATAAAAAAGGAACCGTATAACAACGGGAGATAATTGGGCTGATATTTCAGCTTGATTAATTACATTATAAATCAGGGCTTGAATCCGGGTTTTAACGTTAAAATGGAAACAAACGTAAGAGTATAAAAACAAGCCTATTTTTTAATGATGGATACGACGGCTGAAATAGGTCGTGCCTCACCGTATTTGACTGTTAATGGCCTGAAGGATTATTGCTAATGATCTTTTTTTAATCTTGTTTAGGCACAGACGCTCGTATTGAGTAGGATTAATGTTTTTTATACAGAAAAGAACGAGTAATTTAGTTCAGAAGGGAACGGTTTTTTATTGGCATTGGAGTGATTTTTTACCTCATTACGAATTTTAATTGATTTTAATAGTGATTTTACGTGTTAGTATATTGCGCGCTGTATTGAGTTAGTAATAATCTTAGGATACCCCACATGTTTATGATTTTAACACAGGTAACAATTTTAATGATTCATTATACCATCTGATCCAGTTTCACGGTTATTATAAATATTTTGAGCATTACAAATCTTTCGTAGTTCTGACTTTCGGCTAACATATAAATTATATAATCTTGTGAATTTTAGTCATGACGTTTTAACAATTTATATTATTCTGCAGACTACTCATGACTTCTCTTTCTTAATTAATATTAAGATTCTCGACACTATTAGAAGCCATCTAAGAAGTATAATTAATTAATCAGCATAACACAGCTTGCAGTTCCGTCGAACGTGATCTGAGAACAGTCGCTATCGAAGCAAATAACAAAGAATGAACGGAAAATACGAGTTAGCAATTAAGCCATAGCTTTCTTTACCTTATGCTCTCTTTGTGTCGTTCACTGAGAATTAGATAGACTGCTAGTTCTGCATTTCAATCTGGAGGGCAATAAATTACGCAATAAAATGGCTTTAAACATTACGGTGTAGTTGGAAGCGATTGGATGCTTTAGTGTTGCATACATTGCTTTTGTTTAAGTGAGAGATCGTTAGGTATGTAGTACAAACTTAGTAATGATTTGTAACTTTTTTATCTTTATCGTATCAGAAACTTCGAGGAATTCTTGTTCTACAACACCCAGAATGTTTATAACATCTTAAGTATTTCTGTATTTTCATTTCAACTAGCATAGAACAAAGTATTTTTTAATCAAACTTCATGCCACCTTGTATTCAATTTAACTCATGCTATTTCATCGCAATGGTGTTACAATATAGGCGTCCTATAAATAGTAAGATAAGCACAACTTAAATAATCATAAAAATATTTCAAACTCGTGGTGGTCAAACTGGTGGTAGGTCTCTCACATGTGAGAAACCACCTGGGTAGGTACTACCGCAATGTCTATTTCCCCAGCTAAACAGTAGTGTAAATGCACGTTATGTGTTGGTTTGAAAGACATTATAGCCAGAGTACCTACTGGACATATTGAGACTTAACATCTTACGTCTCAGGATGGCGAGCGCAGTGGAGTACCAAGCATTGATTTTTAATTCAAGACGTTGTTTGCTTTTAGTACTGTTCATGAGTAGTTGTATCGCTTACCATCAGGCGAACGGCATGCTCGTCTCGCCATTCACTGCAATAAAACAACTCATACGATATCCAATATCGAACAACCTTTACCAAGTTCAAAAGGAAAATAAAATAATGTGTGAAAATACTTAAAATGGGCACACGGCCCACAAATCACTGTATTGACCACACCTTATTTTCACATTCGAATGTAATTTAAATGCGATCAAATAAATGTATGTATAGAATCTGTTGTTGACCATCTAGATTTAATGACCCTTGGTTGTAATGGCGTATTTTTACCGATTAATAATTTAGCACTACGGAGTACATTATACATAATAACGATTTTAAATTATCAGAATAGAGCGACAGTTCAAAATATATAATGATTAATTTTCTATAAAACTAAAAACCTAATATTTGCTATATTTTCTGTGAGCTGTAAGATATTTAATCATCTCACTTACTGACATTTTACATGAATACATCTGACTGCTTCGGTAACACAGTTGTACACGGTACGATTGCGACACTGAAGTCTCAGGTACGAATCTCGGTCGGGCAAAGTGATATTTGATTTTTATATTCATTATCACACACTCAGAAATTCGTGCCCCAGATGGTAATAGGATCGTCCCATATCACTTTGTGGGACAAAACACACAAGGCTCAACTTGAGTGTCCTAGTTGCTACTAGGACAATGTCTAGGCCAATCCAATACTTAAGACTTCGGGGAAAGGGCGTGTTTGCTTCTATATATATCATACATTGTATGTGCTTATTTATTTACCACTTTATTGTACACCAGATATATATAAGTAGGCAGAATTACAAGAAAGAAATAAAAAAATTCATAAGTGGCGGTCTTATTGCTTGATGCAATTTCTGATAAACAACCATGGAAGGAATATAGATTCTTCATAATCTTACGAATTTCAATACAACATAAAATTTTACTTCACAAATATCAACTGAGCCAAACACGTCAATACACGTAAACAATACTAAGAAATAAAATTCAATACTTGTGAAATCGAGGAATGGCAGTGGCATAGCCAAAGGGCATAAGATACGTCGCACATATGACTAAGCTTTGAACCGCCTTCAAAGCGAGAAAAGTGATGCCTTGTCTGAGGTGCAAAGGAATCTAGTAATGGTAGAATAGCTTTCGGTTTGCATGTATACTAGGATTTAGTGTTGGCAAGACACCATATTATGTTTGTTTATTTCAAGATAACATTTTATTACCCAAAACCCATGCTTTTATCTCGGAAGAGTAAGCAGAGGCTAACGCTACAAATAGTTCGAGACATATTCGCATTCAGAGATGAGTTGACAGGTAAGTTATATTGTCTCATGCCCGAGCCTGGCTAATCTTCTACAATAAAGTGGGCCTATTATGAATACATAAAATATTTAGAGACGAGTCAGCCTATACCAGTGTTAATCTCATTACAATCTATATAAGCAGGATTCTCTGTTACTTATTGAATATTTAAGGAGCTTCGGAATATCATTTCATTGATGATAATAATTGAAACTACATTATGGTAATCCATTATTACATACATACATAAAGTCACGCCTTTACTGGGGTAAACCTACCCCTTCGGGGGAAGGGGTAGGCAGAGTTGTCACAAAGTCTAGCTCCGGGCCAATAATGAATAGAAAAATCCAACATCATTTCGACTGACCCGAGACATGAACCCGAAACATCAGCTTTGCAATCATACTGTAGTACAACTATACCACCAGTCCATTATATGCTCTGTTTATTCTGACTGCTTAAATATAGATTTTACTTTATATTATAGAAGCTGAAATGAAAAACGTTTTGTTGAGTATTTTGTAGAGTCAAAGTAGGCTACTCAGGGGAGAATAAAAGGGGAAGTAATTAACTCAAAAGGACCTCTTAGTATGAAGCTGGGTAGGGACCGTTGAAATACGCCACTACATCTATTAGCAGCTTAGTTGTGGATGTTTGACTAAAAGGGCATCGTCCTGATGAAAATCTCGCTATTACTAGAATTAAAACACAGGCAACATAAACAACTGTAATAAAATTTGGCTTTGACCATTGACTTGAAATCTAAGGACTCTTCATTAATTTGGAATTGGAAATCGTGCTAAAATGAATATAATCAACTCAATTTAATAGATTTCGTCTAAAGGATGATAAAAATATTATCTTTAATGTTATTAAACTTTCTGCCTTAATACACGTAATAATTTTCAAAATCTTAGCGAGCGACGACTAATTTCAGTAACCCTGCACTAGAGATGCGCTTTCCGCCCTGTCCATATATTTATGCAATGGCTTTGATATAATTAATACTGAGTAAGTCGTGATTATTGAGGAGTAATATTTTCATAAGTGTTTAGCTTAGAGCGACACACAATTAAGTTAATAATGTGCTTATGTTAGCATTAAATTGATAATGCTATTAGCTATTGTAATGAGATCACTTCAGTCAATTAGATTTCTCGTAAACTACATCACAGATCTATTCTACCAGGTCACTTGATTTATTTACGGGCATATTTAAAAAAAGAATCGAATGCACAATCCCATCCCGCAACCACGCCTCGCTTAGAAAAACACATGTCCAACAGACCGAAAAAAGTCGATAATGAAAGAAATCCGGAATGAACCCGCCAATCGCAAATGAGCACAGAAACCGTTTTCCAACAACGCCAGAGTTGGGAACTTGCAGTGTTGTCTGATTGCTACCGAGTAGTACAATGCGGTTATTTACCGAACACAGAACAACGTGTCCGATATTATTTGTTTTCAAACTCGTTGTGAACGGTCCGGTTTGTTCGAAACTATCCTGGCTGATGCGATCCACCGAATGCCGTAATGGATAAACTATGGAACATTGATTGAGGACGTTTTGGTTAAGTAATAATGTAAGTTATGTGCTATATTAAGATTCTGAGAATTCGAATGTGGACTTTGATATTGATAGCAATAAGATGACAATATCGTCGAGCTATAAATAATTTTAAACAGGGAAACGCTTGGTAAGACAATTAATTTGACCACAAAACATTACCAATATACTGTATTTATCAAAATATTTATTTTTAACTTTGACGGAGGGCAGTGCACATAGCGTGGAGAACTTCAGGGTTGAAATAAATTTCAGTAGAGGCCAGGATAAAAACTAATTATCGGTCCCTTTTCGCAAACCCTGGAAGAGGTGACAGCAAGATATTTTGGAGTCCCCGGCCTTCAGATTAGCGCGCAGATATTAATGCTAAACTGGGTCCCTAACACTAAAACCCTACGCCAGCATACCGACCAAAACTTCTCGATAGCTCTCTTCATGCATATCTGGGTGACTGCGGTACATGCTTTTGCATATGCGGTACTTTTCAGGCATTCACCTCGGGATTACTTTCGATGAGGGTGCCCCCAAGTGCAACCAGTGATCGCAAAGGCCCCATTTAGTCGACTTCTACGACAGCTAGGAGATATCGTGGTGGAATTCTTAACGGCCCCTTGCCATAGGGCAGGGATAAAGTATAGCCAATATAGAAATCCTCGGGCTATAGATCTCCCATTTATCCTCAGTGGTATCATTCCTAATCGTGAATATATTATATTTTTCAATGCACATAAATACCTAACATCTATCTAAACTGCTGCATGTAGTCACAGATGGCCGAGTTTTGAAAAGTTGTGACTACAGTTTGAATAAGCCGGTTCAGCGTTGCGGTACAATCGAATCACAGAAAACCGACGTGTAACAGCTTTAACGTGGCGTTTCGCTAGGTCAATGAGATTGCCAGGGATTCGATTATTGTAGGATTCAATGCTATTTTCTATCAGTTATTCTTCTAAATCATTATTTTAAATGAATACATCACATCAGGTAGGTAATATTCAAAATAATATTGATATGTTTTCTATCCGGAAATTATCAATTAATATCACAAAATAATTACTTCTCGATCAGTCCATATAGATCCCACTGCAGGGCACTAGCCTCCTCTTCAATCGAGAGAGCGATTGAGAGTGGTTGGGTCATATAAATCACCACGCTGGATTAGTGTGTGTTAGCGGACTTTACATACTATAGAAACTTTTACAAATCGCTATGGTATGCAGGTTTTCTCACGATGTTTTCCATCACCGTTATAGTGCGTGATGATTGACTAGCAATAAATAATTACTTAAATACATTTTTTTTATTATTCTATAAGCATACCCAGTATGTTAACAGCACAATATGTACCACCATCAGAATTTAAGCCTGAGTCATTGGTGGAAAATTGAATCTCCCATAAAGCAAATCACCACATTCATCTCAGAACAAAAGAAAAAAGATTACAAAGGCCATGTTTCTTTGTAAATCTGTTATTAGCAGTAAGTTATGTCGGGCTCTTTACGGGTGTTGGGTTCCCGTGCGCCTCGTAACATGCGGCATTAGGAGTCAATACTTATCTTTTTGCTTCGAAACCGTGACGTCAATGTAATCGAAACGGCTACGTGGAGCGGCGAATGGTCGCCAGGGGACGCAACAGGGATATATACGGTCTGGATGTTGAAATAAAACTATTATTTACGGATTTTATCGCGGATTTCGTCACCTCGCGGTGGATCGGTGAGAATCAGGAAAGCTGTAAAGTAATCGAAACGTCGGGAAACTAAAAATTAAACCAAACCCGCGATAAAATCCATAAATAATAGTTTCATTTCAACGTGTAACATTTGTAAATCTAAGAAACCATTAGGTCTGGATGTACAAAATATTAAATTTTACATTTTAGGGCGAATTCAAATTTGCCGCGCGGTGGTAGCACTGCAGCCGCGCCACTTTGAAAATCTTTATAAAAAAATTAATAAACTGATACGTGGGCGCTGTGCGGATGTAGCTCTGTAATCGCGCGTTTGATATTGATACGATCGTTCATGAACAGTAGCAAATCCAAACAACACCTTGTATTACTAACCGATGCTTGACATTTCATTGCGCTCGCCCTCCTGAGACATAAGATATGAAGTCAATATTTCCAGTAGTTAGCGTGGCTACAACGGCCTTCAAACTGAAAAACAACAAAGCATTAACCTGCTGTTTGGCGGGAGAAATAGACCTACTACCAAGATATCATAATATACCATTTTTGTAGTCAACAGATCATGCCTCTACAACTTAAATACTTCTTCGATAAATACTCTACAGCAAAACCTAACCAGATGTCACATCCAGCCTCTCTACAGATTATCAACGTGTGCAGAAACAGTGAGGCGTTAGGGGTGAGCGAATAAATTTTGCAAATCCGGAGTACGACCGTCGTCGATCTACATTTGGTGAGTAAATGCACCAATATGTCGTTGGGGCTTAATGCCCACGGTAACGGGTTTCGTTCCCGATTAAGTCGCTTTATCGGGGTCCTTTTATTTTGTTTTGGATAAGGGTGCGTTATTGAGACAATTATCACGCGCTTCTTAGTTTAATAAAGGATTTAACTGACTTTAGAGGCGTTTCATATGCTTGTATTTCGATGTTCAATGTATTGAATGTTAATATCAATTAATTTAAGATAATTGGCTTTTCAAATAAGTACAAAGTGTATCCATGCGAATTATGCTATCTTAAAATATATCATGGTGGATTTTAATCTTAGATTTGTAAATTTATTTGATTTGTATTTTGTTATCTATTGAGCCCGGAATTTTCTAATAAATTAGACTAGTGTCCATGACCTTAACGTTTTAGGCATTTTTTTCTATTAAGTAACCTTACACATTAAGTATGGCTATTAATCTTAGCAATATTTATTGAAAACAAACACAAACACAAACCAAAACACAATACATAAATATTAAAAAAAAAATTGCATATAATTACTCTACAGCAATGTTTTACAGACAACCTGTATACTATTTTATATTAAAATACTAATGTATTTACACACATTAATGTAAAATTAATAGACTTAGCATAAAAAACGAGCACTAAAAATATGTAAGTAAATAATTACAGTAATAATAACAAGTAATTACAATCTAAAAGTTATCGATTTGTTGATTTTAGTACATTGTCTATTCTTAGTAGATAAGTTATACTTTTTTTATTGTAATGCTGGTGGTAACTAACCAAATTTTCAAAGACATTTCACCTGAACCTTGCCTAGTGAGAGAGGTCTTACCGTATTTAATGCAAGCGGTTCTTCAAAATTCTTACTCATTTATTATTATTCATAAATTCCAGAATATAAATTTTATTCTTATTAATTATTCTTCGAACTAAAAGCAAATCAAATCTCAAGCAAATTAAACCAAGAACCATACAATGCCTAAAATAACAACGCCAGAATACAACTGTTATCAATTTCTAAATACAATTAATAACAAAATACCGCTTTAGCGAAGTTAATTATGATGTTTGTACAGAAACAAATATTTAATGAACGTACAGTGTACAATAACGGTTGAATTTCCGCTTCTTTGGTGTGCAAACAGAATGCGGTGCCCCCTAACTCAGCGGGGTGATGAACAGCTCAGATATTATAAACGGAAATTATTTTCGGCTCTTTTTTCTGTCGAATATTTTCACTGTCGACTCACTTTGCTAGAATCTATTTAATATGCCATAAAATGTTAACGATGTTTGGGATATGAGAAGGTAAATGTCATAGGAAAATTGTTTGTTGTAGTTTAAATGGATGGTGGATTATTTTCAAACTGCTTACTTTTGTTATTATTGATTTTCTTTGTTCGTGATATATATAAATGTGGAAATAGTTCCGTCTCTGCTCAAATCAAACAAAGGTAATTCAGATAAAGTTCGGTAGATAATCGTATTTTGATTGGTCTTAAAAAGCGTCTTCAGCAGTCAAAAGAAAGAAAGAAAAGAAAGAAATACATTTATTGAAGGCGCAAACATACATAGGTCTAGTAGTCTCGTAGTTGTCCTCTACGTCTTCCATCGTCTTCCAGATCCTTCGCTCTTTCCATCCTTCCGTATTTCAACAACTTAATAATTCATCCTCTAACTCATTCCATATTAAGTACTGTTATTAGTCATCTCTTTTACATAAACCATGTTCCATATCAATCATTAGTCTAACGTTTCATTCTTCTCATCTTTCTTCACAAAATTCCAGTCCTGTATAATTATATTATGAATTTGAATTCTAAATTATTGGAATTAACTATAACCGTGTTAAAAACCTTGATGCAGTAAAGACCTGAATTAGCTGTGCAATCAGTATTTTATTCGCTAGAAAAAAATCTAAGTTGAATTCAGTGGTAGGTAGATATAATTGTCGTTAGCACTTCAAGACCAAATACTACTGACCAAGTACTTGTTTCAGTAAATAAGCTCAAAAAACCACAATAATCAAACTACAAAATGATCTAAGTAGTAATTATTGTTTTTTGATGTTGAATTTTACATAACCTCGGCAAATTGTATTTCAGCTTTTAAATTGTAATTAATTGCAACTAATTGGAAACTAACATTCAGCGAAATAACATTCAAAGGGAACCTGTTTTAATTTGAGCACGTAATTATCTTTAATTGGGCTTTCGACAAATAGGCTTTTAGATTTTTGCCTCTGTGGTGGACACTGTTTCAAGTTGACATAATTTTGTATTACATTTAACCAGGTCGTTAAAGCTCTATTATTAAAAGGGCCACCTGATGGTATAAGATTTATGCATTATGCATATCAAAATAAACAAATAAATAGCACCCTATAGACATCTACATAATCTGACCCCACACTAAGATCGAGTCCTGGGTCGTGGGTATCAGCAACTACGAAGGAAAACTATCATGGCGAAGGCTGGGACCACTTTGGTGCGTTGAGCCAGCGGAGTTACTTAGTTAGGTATTAATCTCTACAATCTTTGGATTCTGGGTGCACTGATGGCCTCTCAACAAGGAGAGAGAGAAAAGGGGCGGGATTGTTTTTTTTTTTTTTTGCAACAAGTGGCGTTGTTATCATGTCATTCGCTTAACACCATGAAATAAAACAAGGCTTGGCATTCCTCTATGGTCGCCTGTTGTTTAAATAGACACTGCGATGATGCCTATCTAGGCCGCCTGCCACAAGTGAGAGACTTAGATCAGTGAACAACAAAAATAATGATAGTCCTGAATTTTTAATTAAAATCCCTATTTCATGAATACATTACTTTACGATATCAGTATAACACGACGATGAATAAATAATAATATATTTACGCTCATTAATAAGCAATAAAAGTTAATTAAGAATAAACAAGATTGTAAAATACACACAGAAAAATAAATAAAGGAAGTAAATACAAAATAAATAATGGGGATCTAAACCCACAATTTAATCACACAGCAATTACAAAACAATTTACAAACGTAACAAAACGTTATTCGCCATTTTGTCGTTTCGAGAATACTCACGGTGCTCTAAGAGATACGATTACCATTTTAAAATGAACAAATGACTCAGAGAAAAAAAAAGTTATTTCTCCTATTTGTCAACTTGTCCCGCATTAATTTACAAATGTCTTTGAAGTTCATATTCGTCTCGGCTTTTTGAACCAACAACGCGACGTTTCATGTTTTAATGATGCCAAAGAATTCTAATTATTTCTTAATCAAAAGAGAAACATAAATATATTTCACTCTTTTGACATTTTATCTGTACGTTTGTGTCGTTTTAAGATTATATTATTACGTTAAACGTGATTGTATTAAACTGGGTTTGCTTTATTAATATTGACTTTATCACCCTCGATTTAGTATATTTACTTAAGATAGATGCAGATTGTAGATATTTTTATATAAAATTATTGAATTGAATTATCGCACCAGCTCAGATGTTAGCAGATAAATTCCAACAATGTCGCTTAAAATAAGAAAGAAGAAAGCCACAAGAGTACGTCGGCAATGTGTGCGGACCTCGACCGAGGGGTAGAACAAAAAAGCGCTCACTAGAAATCTTCAAGGAAGATATGAAGGTCAATGGCCTTACTATTGCCGATGCCGAGGATCGGAAGAAATCGAGGAGACTTAGCCGAAAGGTGGACCCTGACACCAGCCGGGATAACGCCAGGTAGATGAAGAAGAAAAGAATATTGAATCATCACTTTATAGTAAGGGGAGAAATTACTACGTTTCCCAAGATAAGAATGCCTTTTTCTCAGAAAATAAACTTACGATATTCATATACTACGAGACTAACTTACAAGAGGTCGAGGGTTCGATTCTCGCATGGAGACACATATTTTTGTGAACCACAAGCAGTTGTTTTGGTCTGAGTGTTTGTAAGACCAAAACGTTTCTCGTAGTTTTTGATATGTACGACGAAAGACTCGATCTTAGTGCAGGACTATTTATTTATTTAAACACTTTGTACAAATTAATAGTACAGGCGGACTTAATGCCTATGGGTATTTTTTACCAGCCAACCTTAAGGTAGTGCAGAGAGACGGAAGCAGGTGATTATTAATTTATAAGGAAATAAATGAGAAGAGAATATATATATATATATATACCGGGTATCTCAAGACTGCTACCGAAAACGAAGCCGGGTGGTAGTTTTAGTAACTACAACACAATGCAACTAAAAATTTCGCAAAGAAACGCGACAGTTATTTTTATGTTTTTTTAAACATAGTAATTTTTGGATGGTAAATCCATAGTTTTTGCTAAAATAATAATTTAAACACTTTTATACCTTAGATTAAAAGGGTATACACTATTATTTTAGGAAAAAATGTATTTACCACCCAAATATGGTCATGGGAAAAAAATAACAAAAAAAATATTGACGCTTTTTTTGCAACTATACTTTTTGCTACTAACTAACTAATAATGTTTATACGAATATACATATATGTGTGTGACTGTTGGGTATATTAATTTATTTGTATTAATTTCCTCACAACAGTTTCAAATATTTCAATCCCAGGAACTAAAATGAGCAGTGCCGTCATTATTCACTGAAAATTCACATTCCGCAAACCAACTTAAACACTCTTTTTTACGGGATTTTTTACGGGAAATTCTTCGTCAAACACTTCAATCCGGATTCTTGACATGAAACTTTATCAATTAGTGGAGACGGTATGTGTACCGAATTCTGTTTCCGTATAACATTTAAACAAACTTTCAAGCAGCCATAAAGCATGAACTAATTTGTCAAACTTCTCACTACCAACGCCAGCAACAGCCCTTCTGTTCCCGGTAATGGTTTCGCATTCGATCCTGGGGCGTTAGAGTTATAATCTACATGCTTCTATTATTTCTATAAAGTAAAGTTACTTTTTCAAATCATTAATTTAAAGAACCAAGTTCTAGCTGTTGTTGTTCTTGCCTTCAAAATATTTGACTTACTAATCTTGGATATTTTACCAAAATAGATCTTTTCAGCCTTTTCTAGGAATGTCGTTGCAACACATTCAATTAATTAGTACCAGAGCCTCAGACCAACCCAAATAAGTAAAAGATTTAGTGTTACGTCGGCCTATATCATCGATAAACCTTCTCTATATTTTCATAAACTACGTCATTTAATTTACATGCGAGAAAATAATTATACTAAACGGTTCAAAAGTCCACTTCAACAAAAAATACTCAGAGGATCAAATAAAATTACAGTACAAACTATATTTTAGCATATATATACATATATACTGGGTATCTCAAGACTGCTACCGAAAACGAAGCCGGGTGGTAGTTTTAGTGGCTACAAACACAATGCAATTAAAAATTTCGCATAGAAAAGCGACAATTATTTTTTATGATTTTTTAAATATCGTCATTTTTGCGTGGTAAATCCATAGTTTTAGATAAAATAATAATTTAAACTCTTTTATACCTTAGAGTATTTATAAATAAAAGGGTATACAATATTATTTTAGGAAAAAATGTATTTACCACCCAAATATGGCCATAGGAAAAAAAAAAAAACAAAAAAAATTGTCGCTTTTTTTTGCAACATTTTCTGTTGCATTGTGTCTGAAGTCGCTTAAACTACCACTCGGCTTCGTTTTCGGTAGTAGTCTTGATATACCCTGTATATATGTAGATTTTATGTATTGTTGTTATTATTATTTACAAAACTAAAACCATCCTAACTTAATTATATTTTGTTAATTTACTACTTTGTTTTCTCTCTGTACCATCTAAAGGTATACTGGCAGAGCATACCTCAGGCATGAAGTCCGCCTTTATACAATAGTGTATATAAAGCATAAATAAAATAAAATAAGTACAAACAAGCAAACTTATAACATCCACAGAAAGATCTAATATGTAAAATAATCCTTAAAGTTGAGCAAGTATCGAATCCCAAAGCAGTCGCGACAGGCCAGTCCATGATAGTGCGAAGCGGCAAATTGTACAAACTTGTGCAATTGAAACTCCAATATTATAATCTCGGTTGCACTGGTGGTTGTTTTTGCCGCAGCATGACCATTAAACGGCTATATCTACGCCCAACACTCTACAAACACGCGAAATTATGAGATCATACAGAAGGCTCAAGATGTTGGATACTTTTGCTTTTAATTCCGTCGTGATTATGAGATTTTATACAGACATTACATTTTATCTTAATTTGTAATTAAGGGATAATATTATATGAACTATAATGTATTGACAATGATAATGGGTGATGCTTTGAAGTAATATTTGCTCAAATCGGTAAGGGTTTGAAGTCAGACGAATTAGTCTAAATACAACTGGCATGTAACATATAATGTTGGATGTTATAGATTATGATGGATCTGAGTACTACGCAATAGTTTCCTAATAAATACAAACTCTAAAAAATACGTTTACAATCAAATTGTTTGCCATATTGTTATTAATTTAATTATTAATAATAAAAGTAACTTCTGTAATCAATTCGATATTGTGGTCGCTATTCAACGCTTTATTTTATACAAAATAACTTCTTACAATGATAATGGCGAAACTAAGTCAATTCAACGCTGGAATTTCAAACTCACAATTTCTTAAGCAACAAAAAAACAGTTTTTGCCTTATTGCTGTTTCTGATTGTTCATTAATTATTTCTACATTTCAATGAAGCCGTATTTAAACTCATCAAAGAATTACTCCGTAATAAACTAAGCGATTCATTGCGTACAATATGTAATCACATAATCATCGTGAGTTTACAGCATTTGGAAACAAAAAAAAAATGTATTTTCGACTACACGCGATTGATCAAATTTAATTGGCTTCTTTCCTCATCTCTTAGTAATTTAATATTCGTTCTATTCCGCTTCTTTGTGACGATTTACAGCATTGGAAAGCTAAAAATATATATCTCCGAATACACGCCATTGAACAAATTTACTTGGCTTTTATTTTCATTTTATAATAATGGATTATTAGTTCGATTCCTCTTATTTAGGAAAATTTATTAACTCTTACTTTTAGTCCTAATTTTTGTTGCAATCGTATTAGCAAGATCGCCAAAAAATTACTTATTTATTTTAAAAAAATCACTAACTAAGCTTTTTGATACACTATAAATTTACTAAGCCAAAAAAAATTATATGAAAAATTATAGTTGAATGCAGTATCACAAATAAAAATGTTGATCAACTTCTACAAAAAGTGTAATTGAATCAAAGAATACAATAAAAGTCTATATACCCTGAAAATGTGTTCGATAATAATTTGGAACCGTGTATAAACAAATCAGGTCTAATGAAAATATAATTGCGTTGAATCGTGCACTGTCTAAACAGTTAAAGTTAAATAATGCAAACGGTATTAGCATAAACACTGTATTTTCTGTCCCTATTGCAAACTGTGTGTGGAATTTCCCAAATGCGAATGGTTGCTTGAACTAAAACTATTTTTGTTGCCATGGAAACGTTTTTCATTAGTCGAGAAACTATTGTGAAAATTGAATACTGATGTGATTGGTTGATCGTACTGCGATATGTTTACTGTATACATTTTATTTTTATAATCAAACTACAAAATATTTGCCTTGATTATCAATTGACTCTTGTGTTTGCAAGAGACTTGTCTATTGGGCAAAGCCAGTTGTCTAGGCTGAAGACGGACGACGGCCGCGTGGTATCGACGAGGGCAGAGGTATTAAGGGAGATCGAGAGGTTCTACGAACAGCTTTACACCTCGGTTGCCCAACCTGCTGTTAGCTCGGCCGAAGACCCGAGAGCCGAGTTGATCCGACACTTTAGCGATGATATCCCGGACATCAGCCTGTGTGAGATTGCGATGGCCCTGAAGCAACTTAAAAACAACAAGGCGCCGGGCGAGGACGGAATCACTTCAGAGCTTCTGAAAGCGAGCGGAATGCCGATACTGAAAGTCCTTCAGAGGCTCTTCAATTCCGTTCTCCTCGAGGGCTCAACGCCAGAGGCATGGAGCAGGAGCGTGGTGGTTCTGTTCTTCAAAAAAGGTGATAACACTTTGCTGAAGAACTACAGGCCCATCTCGCTCCTGAGCCATGTCTATAAGTAGTTTTCGAGGGTCATCACAAATCGTCTCGAACGCAGGTTTGATGACTTCCAGCCTCCCGAACAAGCCGGTTTTCGAAAAGGCCATTTAGTACCATAGACCATATCCATACGCTTCGGCAAGTTATACAAAAAACCGAGGAATATAACTTGACGCTTTGTTTAGCGTTTGTGGACTGTGAGAAAGCCTTTGATTCGATCGAGACTTGGGCTGTGCTACAGTCTCTCCAGCGGTGCCATCGACTATCGGTACATCGAAGTGTTGAAGTGTATATACAACAACGCCACCATGTCGGTCCGAGTACAATATTAGAGTAGGGAGGCTATTCTACTACAGAGAGGCGTGAGACAGGGAGATGTCATATCTCCGAAACTGTTCACTGCCACGCTGAAAAATGCCTTCAAGCTCTTGCAATGGAAAGGATTCGGCATCAACATCAACGGCGAGTATATCACTCACCTTCGGCTTGCCGACGATATTGTAGTCTTGGCAGAATCACTGGAAGACCTTAGCACTATGCTCGAAGACCTCAATCGAGTCTCCCAACAGGTGAGTCTTAAAATGAACATGGTGTAGCGGTTCCTCCGCTAGGTGGCGCTGCTTACGTCATGCTTCAAACAGCGCATGTACAGCCCACGTGATGGCGTTGCATCGCGCAGCATGATGTGATTGGTCAAGATCTAACAACGCATGGCAATTGGACCTCGGCTCTATACTTCGGCGACACTCGGGAGTCTTCGGAAATATTCGTCGCCCAAGACAACCGAGAATCGAAACAACTGACTCCACTCCGCTTGCCACGTACTACTAGTTTTGCGCGTTGCTCTTTATTGTCTTGCTTTTGTAAAATTTTATTATACTGCTGCTGCTTAGCACTATCTTTTATTTCCGTGCATCACGGTGATCGCCTTCGCTACACTACACCAGCACTACACAGCTACACCCACAATGGAAAAAACGAAGATCATGTCGAATGTCCATGTTGTGCCCCCACCGATGTTGGGGGCTCGACTCTTGAAGTTGTTGACGAATATGTCTATTTAGGACAAGCGGTCCGGTTAGGCAGGTCCAACTTCGAGAGAGAGGTCAATCGTCGAATCCAACTCGGTTGGGCAGCGTTCGGGAAACTACGCGACGTCTTCTCGTTCAAAATACCTCAGTACCTTAAATCGAAAGTATTTGATAGTTGTGTGTTGCCAGTGATGACTTACGGCACCGAGACGTGGTCTCTCACTATGGGCCTTATTAGGAGGCTCAAAGTCACTCAACGAGCTATGGAGAGGGCTATGCTCGGGGTTTCCCTAGGAGATCGAATCAGAAATGAGGAGATAATAACCGACATAGCCCACTGGATTAGCAAGTTGAAGTGGCAATGGTCAGGTCACATAGCGCGGAGATCTGATGACCGATGGGGTCGGAAAGTGCTCGAATGGAGGCCACGTAGCGGAAAGCGCAGCGTAGGACGTCCACCCACAAGGTGGTCAGACGATCTGGTAAAGGTCGCGGGACGTCGCTGGATGCAGGCTGCCTCCAACAGGTCTCTGTGGAAATCATTGGAGGAGGCCTATGTTCAGCAGTGGACTTCTTTTGGCTGATGGATGGATGGATGGATATCAATTGACTGCCTTAATGGCGCAGTGGTACACGAATGGTATGAACAAAATAAGGAGGGGGCAAAGTGATATTGGATTTTCCTATTCATTATTAGCTTGGAGTCATGAATTTGTGACCGGTAGGGTGATATGCTCGCCCTGTTTACATTGTGGGACGGAATATACAAGGCGAAATGTAGATGTCATGGTGGTACTATCTACCCCTTCTAAAAAGGCGTAAATTTAGGTGTGTTTTGTCAATTTAAGGTTATTCCAAATAGAGTAGGTATCTTCTGACGAAAGATAGATGGACAGTTTGAGATCGAAACGCGTTACAGTATCGAGGGTGATGATAACTAGTTTTAATTAGTTTTTATCATCGTGTACGGTTGTTTTTATCCGGGTGAATACGGACATCCTCCGATTTCAGATAACTTTGTATATTAATAAAATTGATAGATATATCACATTATAATAAAAGTATTTGATATATTAATATACTGCAAACAACATCAGCTGATCTCGAAACAATAAAAAATTTACTAAGCACGAGTTTTCTCTATGATCGAGCAAGTGGCTATGAGACGTTTGGCGCTTCTACTAGTATATAACTTGAAAATCTTAGAAAGCCTGCACACCTAAAGGCAACTATCTTTTATTTATTTTTTTCTTTTCGCTTTAGAATTGATAACTAAGAAAATAATCCCTATTTCCTACCAAAAAATCCTACTATACTCGGAAATGGAATCCGAGATCAAAAATGTAAACAAAAGTGTTACCACTACAATAAAATAATTTGTCATGGTAGTTTGTTCACAACCGTTAAAAAAACAGGTTGGAATTATTCTCATTCGTTAAATAAATATAAAACAAAGCCAAATAAAAATTATTTGGTATAATATTTACATAAACTACAATTTCAACTTCTTTTTTAAGTATGTGAAAAAAATGGTACGAAAATATTTTATGCTACAGGTATTATGCAGAAATTTGTAACCTTAGGCCACTGATATAAAACTTTTTTAAATTTCGTCTCCTTAACGACAAATACGTCGCTTTGACGCCCGCGACACCTCCCTTTAGTTCATTTAGTTGCTTAACTTGATGAATGTGCATCATGTGATAAAGTTACGTCGCCGTGATGCTTCTTCTCTTCACGTTTTCTGTTAAGTTTTTGTTCTATTTTGTTCCTAAGATTTCTGGCGCTCGTGTTCCTAGCCAAACGCACTATCGTCTTTGAAAATCACTGTGAGTTAAACCCATTAGAATTTGTTTGGGCCCAAGTCAAGGGTCACGTCGACAGGCATAATAAATCATTCAAAATGTTCAAAATTCAAAAATAAATATAAATAAATAAAAAATAGTACTCGCAACATTTGAATCTATTCACTAATCCAATTATACGCAATATGTACCATATAATGTCACTTTTACAATGACATTGGTTTGTTTACATTTTTGATCTCGGATTCGATTTCCGAGTATAAATGTGACAAATTTCACACAAACACCTATTCTAGCATTAAACTTCCAAGAGCAATAGCTTTAAGAGTGAAATAAGTAAAAAATCGATGGAACCATTAGGTCCCATCACGGCTTACACTTCAAAAACAATACACTCACAATAATACACAAATGGAAATCTTAACGATCTGAAAGCAGATTTAAGAGCGTGCAGGTCCACCAACTTATTTGTAAGGTGACAATATTTTTTATGTGACTGTTTTCTGGTTTGGTGCGTTTAGATATTATGTGTTTTTGTTTTCATTAGACTATACAAATCAATAATTTTTACATTAATTTTACATCATTTTCGAATCTACAGCGTACATTAAAGTAAAATTAATCACTTTATATTAATATAGTGATGAGTATTTTCACTTAATATTTTTTTATGAGTAAAGCTGAGTGAAAATAATTATGTATTTAAACGTATCAATTTTGACCTTGCACGAATTTTAAAAGTGTGAAATGATGGTGAAAAGTGGGTTTGCAACCACATTGGGTTTAAAACATCTGCTCCCAAAATATTTGATACGGCACAGTCTGAAAATTAAAAACAACGACATTCTGCAGCATGGATAAAATCCTTTGACCATGTAAAAGTAAATAGAAGGTAGACAGAAAAATAATGATAAAAATTTAGATTGGCACTTTACTTGAAAGCTCAGTGTAGTGTATAAGTAACGCCCGCCAACCAGATTTATATCGACGTTACACGAATCCTGAAGGAAAATTGGGGAAGGAAAAGGGTCGCGGGAAATATTTCAATATGCCATTCGAATTTTTTACGACGTCCGTGTGTGCAGTTTTGGTTGAGTGTGTTGTGCGCTTCGAATTCGTGTTCAGTTACAAAATTCATAATGCATAAGGTATATACATAACTTTACGTCGATAAATAAAAATGCAAATAAATAAATAACACCCAACAGTCACATACATAGACCTAACCCCACACTAAGATCGACTCTTGTGTCGTGGGTATCAGGAACTACGAGACTTTTCGGTACCGCAATCATCCAGACCCGGAAAAAATATTTGTGGGCCGTACAAACATTTCTCACGGTGCGGGACTCGAACCCGCGGCCTCTCGTTTCACAAGCGGCGACTAACCGCCTGCACCACGGAGGCTGTAAAAAAAATATGAAAGAAATAATTTATTGAACCCATTAACTTGTTCAGATTCAGTCATTTTTGATCTACCACCCGGTTCGAAAAGCGGTTTTCACTAGAGAAGATCGGGCAAGAAATTCTACTCGTAGTATTGCTCTATTCAAAAGCAGTTTACAAAGTAGTGACTATTACAACATTTACAAGTTTCAAATTCAAATCAGAGCTTTGCTCAGAGGGTGGACAGTGATGTAATTTATGCCAAATTAATTAACAGTATTTATTTCCACACGAACCAATATTATGCTTCATAGAGGGTTTCAAATTTGCTATTATTAATGATTTTCATTTCAAATATTATAAGGACGGATATTAATATTACTAACTGAGCCGTTTTTACTATACCCATTCATTAATGGGTTGTGAAACTAATGCTTTAATTAAAGGCCATGACGACATGCGTATCGGAACATTTTTTGATAAATACAGTCGACTCTCATTAATTCAAACCTGCGATAATTCGAACCTCTCTATAATTCAAAGTTATCGCGAGTTCCCTACAAAATCTCTTTATATTTCGAACTAAATCAATACATTTTTATACACTTGGTAATTCGAACTAAAAAATCATCACTATATAACAAAACGACGCGTTAATCAAGTCAACGGCTTCCAACACTCGACAATTCAAAGAATTCAAAGTTGCAGAGAGAGAAAGAGAAAGTATAAATGTTTAACGATTGCTATTGATTGAATAATAGTTGACCAACACTTAATAATTCGAAGTTTTATACCGTCTCTCGTAAATTTCGAACCATTTGATATTTCAAACACTCGATAATTCGTAATATTTAAAGAGTCCCTCGAATTGTAGCAACATTATATTTATCGTTCAATATTAATATTGATACTAATCTATGAGGATAAACGTAATATTAATAATTATGGAAATGCTTCAAAAAAACAATTTAAAGTTTTATTTTCAGGAATACTATAAACGCTGGCCAAGTGCGGGTTTGCTTTAGAACTTAAGGGAGGCCAGCAGTGGGGTCCGATAATCTAAATTGATAGTCGGAATCGAACAATTTGACCGCCATTTGAAAATTGTATCTGCACCCGGGTGCAGCCAGGACGGGCCGCTAGTAATAATATAAGCTTATGCGCTGTTTTTCAAAAATATTTAGCTGACTTCACAGTAATTTTAGTACAACGAAGAAACTATACTTGTAACCAAAGATAAGAAAAAATACACGTGACACAAAATAAAATCTTACCATCGGTCATCAATGCATATCAAAAGGTCATTATCAACCCTCCACAGGGAAATTTGTTTTCGACACTCAGTCATTTAACCCTACAATGACTTCGAAAAAATAGCCCGGCTTAACTTCCCACGCAGGATACAGCAAAATACAAATTAATAAATACCATTTGCACACACACAATCTCATCATCAAAATGTCATTAATAAAATGTTTTTCGACGCGAAGGGTGGCGTTAACGACCACCCTCATTAATCTGAACAGGTCTGCGTAACAAATACGGAATCAATACGGAATCTTCCGACGAATATCACTTTACTGCTTAAGAATATTTTGATGACGTCATAGATTTAGAACATTATTCACATTTCAACGGATCACGTCACGATTTTCAGATGTGTACCTATTATTGAATTGTTTAGTTATAGCGTATTTGTAAAAATATTGGAGTTTGGTTGTAATTTATATTAGATATTTTTGAAATTTCATATGTATTCTATTAATTTTATCTTGTGACACACGCTGCTTTGTGCAGGTTTTACCGCATTTGCGACACTTTTGATGAACAAGTACAAGACTTTACCACTGTTTGTAAATTTTAGATATACCTCGTCCCATCACCTGACAATCTCGCTAATTAGAAAAAGTTATATAACCTTTATTTATTTGTTATTTCCTGTGAATTAATAATTACATACATACATAAACTCACGCCTTGTTCCCAGAAGAGGTAGGCAGAGGTGCCAGTCACCCACATTTCGCCTTGTATGTTCCGTCCCACAATGTGACAGGTGGCGAGCCTATCGCCATATCGGGCACAAATTCCTGACTGGGCTGATACTGAATAGAAAAATCCAATATCACTTTGCCCAACCCGGGATTCGAACCCGAGACCTCAGCTTTGTAACCGTACCGTGGTACAACTACGCCACCGAGGTAGTCGTAATTAATAATTAACGTACCAAAATTGGTTATTATTTTTGAATTATAGTATTAACTAGCTCCTCTAGGGTGCAAATACTTTTATGACTTCAGTCCACATCAGAAACATACTAGTCTTTACCGAATCGTTTTATTTACATTCAACGTGACTGCTGTCCTCTTCGAGATGTTCTATAATATGTTTTCCATCCCATACTGTTATATCCCGATCTATCCCGTCTTATTCATTCGTTTGACATAGCGCACGCAACTGAAGCCTATGAAAGGAATACAATTTTCCACTTTTGCAACATTTGTCACTACTGCTCCGTTCCGATTGGTTATAGCGTTATGTTATATAGCCTATAGCCTTTCTCAATAAATGGACTCTCCAATACAAAATTAATTTCTCAGTTCAGAACAGTAGTGTCTGAGGTAAGCAGTAACAAACAAATAAACTCTTTAGCTTTATATATTAGTATATATATATTTTTATTAGCTCCGAAATATAAAGCCTTTAAAACATTTAAGCTAAATTACTCGCAAATTGAAAATTACATATAAAAGATCTTGTTTATTATATAAGTGCATGGGGATTACTACAAACAAGCCCGCTAAGTGAATGTAAACTAAAACGTGTCTCAAACAAATTTATTGGAAAACAAATACTTAGAGTATTTAGACGAAAACGTTTACCCAGCTAAACCTTAAAAGCTTTTAATTTGCTTTATAAATAGAGCAAGAATTTTGACAGAGATCGTAATCTTATTAATACACCATTGCCGGCTAAGCCTTTCACAATCCGGTCGGATCTCATTCGAAAAGAAATGCAAATTAAGGTTGTTTAAAAAAGTAAATGGGAGTAATTTCGGCAAGGCAATCTCATAAAATTATTTAAACGCTCCCCAATAAAACGGCCATACAGCTGACTGTAAAGGCTTCTTAATTGCATATAAAAGTATCACGAACGATGGATTTCTTGGTACTGAAACCTTGGTGAGGTTTAATGTGCCCTCCAGATCTGAGATAGGTGGTAGTTTTTATGATGCGCCACACTATGATGAGTTGCATCATTTATTACATAGCAATTTTAGAATGAAAGTGACCTAATCCCAAAAAATGATTTTGTCTTTTAATCATATAATGGCTCAAATGACCTATCAACCTTTTAATAAAGAAGGACCTATCGAAGCATGAAAGGCAAAAAGATGTATACTTTTCGGTCTTCTAGATGTATCTTCCATAAGTACAAAATATGTCATAGTACAAATCTTTAATGAACGTTTCTCATAAAATAAGATTTTTTATTAGGTCTCTATAATTCTAAAAATTCAACATATTCAGCCTAAAAAAATTATTAGCGTCCATCATATTCGGCAAGAAAATTATTAGAAAGTATGTTTAGCTACGCCATCTCTGATCCTATCGTTGCTTTCTGCTTGGTATCTCATATATGAGAGGTAGCCTAGATAGGTACCGCCGCATTGTCTATTTCTCTCGCAAAACAGCAGTGTAAACGCACTGTTGTGTTTGGGTTTGAAGGACATTGTATCCAGAGTAACTACTGGACATACTGAGACTTCATATGAATTAGATTATATATGACATCTTATGTCTTAGGAAGGCGAGCGCAGTGGAATACCAAGTATAGCTTTGTAATTCGAGGTATTGTCTGGATTTACTACTGTTCATTAGCGGTCTTATAGCTTACCATAACGGGAACAGTATGCTCGTCTCGCCACACATTGCAATTAAAAAAATGTATTTTGAAGTGTAATAACTGACTAAGAACACACATCACTCCAGAAAGGCAGATATATATGTGACCTGAACTCGGACCCACCTTGCTCTAATACATTTCCATTACAGTGAACCATATGCTTTAGTTAAAGCGGTTCCAATTCAACGATAACACAGAAATACAGTAAGCAGTCTCTTTTATATGAATGTATAAAAATATATAAATAACCGAGGGTCATTTAATGTTGCAAATTACTTTTTGCAAAGTATCAGGCTCCACATTTAAATTTACAATTTTCGATCACACGTACCCTTAACATTTATGTTTAAATTCTAAAATGCAATTTGCGCAACGCTTGGCGGGACAATGGGGGGTGACGCAGAGTGGCATTGAACGGGGCGATGGGGAACTAAGACGTCATATCTTTGATGATATTTAAATATTTCTTAATACTATTGGAAAGCTAAATGGAGCTAAACTTAGATGACCTGATATTCTGTGATAATAATTCTGTGTATTAAATTATCAGTATTCGATTCAGAGAGTTTATTCAGGATGCTAACAAAAATAGCAGTAACTACATTACACAGTAGCTTACATTTATTTTATTACCGTTATAGGCAGACAAGCTAGCTGCCTGCTTGATACAAAGCGGCTACCCATGCTCAAAGCGATACCTTAAAGAGAGTAGTTACATCATAATAAGAAAATATGAGTGTCAGGAATAGAGCTCTATAAATAATAATAATAATAACACCCAACAGTCACATACATAATCCTGACCCCACACTAAGATCGAGTCTTGTGTCGTGGGTATCAGGAACTACGAGAGACTTTTCGGTCTCACAAACACCCAGACCCGGAAGAAATATTTGTGGGCCGCATAAACATTTCTCTCGGTGCGGGGATCGAACCCGCGGCCTCTCGTTTCACAGGCAGCGTCTAACCAACTGCGCCACGGAGGCTGTCAATAAATGAAAGATCTTTTGATAGACCGTCTCCGATCAGCAGTGACATCTCATAGGCTAAAACATCTATTTTCTACGTCACATATTTTTTTTCTGACACGATAAAGTTTATAAAATGCAGCTGGTTAAGAGACCAACACATTAAAAAAGAGAATCAAGATTATTTCTTGGTTATATTATGTCTCCCATAACACGCATCCCAATCCGTACCATCAACTGGGTGTAGTCCATTAGAATTTATGATACATGTAGAGGCGAGCTGTAATTAAAAGAGCCCACTGAGGGAAACATAGCCAGGAATGTTGTGAAGTTAAGCCGTTATGTAAGCGCCAAGCGGCTAGTGGCCTTACTCGGCATTTTATCGGGTCAACGCACTTTCATTTTTAATCATAATTTTATAAGGCGAACTTTTAATCTTTGATTTTTAAGTCGAAAATCTTGACTTTGAATTTTGAGTTAGTGTGAAAGTTATTGATTGAAATTATTTTCATTGATTTATAGGTTACTAGTATCTTTAAAGGGTGTAATTAAAACTAAAAGAGGTCTAAATCTAGCACTAGATTTCTATAAGTTACCGATGGCAATGAAGGTTCATAAAAGCACGTAGACAAAATATAGGGAAGAATGCAAAATAAAAGTATTTTCTTAAAATAATCTTATAAGATCAGTTAACTTCGATACAGACAAGTAGCCAATAAGTCTAGAATATCCACAATGAAATATAACATGTGCGAAATTCATGTTTCATCAATTCCAACTAAAAGTGATAGATAGAATAGCATTTTAGAACACATAACATTACTCGAATCCAACAATTCAGAAACAACACAACACACCCGTCAGTGTAAACAATAACAATAAAATACCAAATTAACCATCACAGCGATATACGTCTGGTGTTAATGGATTACAACGTTATACAATGGAGGATGTAGCCGATAGCACGATATGCCCACGGGAGTGAATGTGCCAGCTGTAAATATAATACTAATACTATTTACAAACAGGGCTGGTTGAAACGTTAAAAATATTTTGACTGTAAATGGTTGAGGAGGCCGATGGCTGGCGCATGCGTCATACTCGTGAACGGGTGCTGCTTGCGTGGACTGGTTTGTCCGATTTGCTTACATTGTAAATTATTGAATGATAACTTTAGGCTTTCACAAGAAGCAGAGGATACTGATACTTTGTTCGTTCGACTCCCCTTCACTCAGCCATATTAAATATATCGTAAACATGTTCGTATATTTTAAAATGTGATGACAACTTATTAATGATCTGCTCTAATATAAACACCAAATTGTATAGAGCAACACTAGAGTTTCTTGCCCGTTCTTCTCTAGTGAAAACCGCTTTCCGAACCGGGTGGTAGATAAAAAAAATGTCTGACTCTAAGTGATGTAGAACATCTTTAATGGATTCAATAAATTATTTTCATTCATTTAATTTCACCATCGGTCAGTTCAGGGTTAAGAGGAAGCCACCGGACTATTTTGGAAACTCAGTACTACTATTGCCCGACCGAAAGACCAGAGACAGGCTGAAGAGGAGGTGAAAATATGTAGTGCAGACGGATATGGGAGAATGTCTAGCTTTCGAAGACTACATCAGAGATTGAGGGAATGTGTGATTCATAACTTGAATGCAGGAGATAGATCTCTCAGTTTTGGGTAAAGAAGACAGAGACTAGCTTAGCGTCAATGCTCATCATCATTATCATCATCTCAGCCACAGGAAGTCCACTGCTGAACAAAGGCCTTCCCCAAGGATCTCCACATCGACCCGTGGAAGCGGCTTGCATCCAGCGACATCCTGCAAACATAGCCAGGTCGTCCGTACACCTTGTAGGCGGGCGTCCGACATTTCGCTTGCCTGTACGTGGCCTCCACTCTAGAACCTTTCGGCCCCAACGGCCATCGGTTCTGCGAGCTATGTGCCCGGCCTACTGGCACTTCAACTTGCTAATCCTATGGGCTGTCAGTAACCTTTGTTCTCCTACGGATCTCCTCATTTCTGAGTCGACTCGTAGGGAAATACCGAGCATAGCCCTCTCCATCGCTCGTTGAGTGACTTTAAGCCTTCTAATGAGGCCCACAGTGAGAGGCCACGTCTCAGTGCCGTATGACATCGCTGGTAACACATTGGTCAATGCTCAGTATGATTGAAATGCCTGTCATTGTTGATCGAGTTGAATCACGGTGTGAGATCGGGACATCTATTCTGATTATATTGCAATGTATCATTCCACAATTATGTTGAGCAAGGGTCTCTATTACTCTTTTTCTACGATAGACTCAGGTGGATGTTTTAACAATAGCATTTTATCCTTTTATACGTCTATAGGTGAGAACTTTTGTTCGGTGAACAAACAAGTGACTTATCCGATGGTATGCCGTTGCAATCACCTCTAAATTCAAACATCATCGTAGATTCCATGCCAGTCTCAGAGAACATATTGATTGGGGCTCTGAAGACAAGAAGCTATTAGCTTGCGTAAATTTCAATGATTGAATGAAACTTGACCGCATAGGCGATACCTGGAATTAGTTTATATCCCTAGTTTAAAACTAACTGTTCATATCGTATTCTTAACTAAATATATTGTGATTTCAACGAGCCAAAAATTATACAGCTCATTTATCATATAATTAAAAATATTGACGACACAAAAGACAATTTTGTAACCATAACAAAAAAGTGTGTATCAATTAATATTACAATTTTGAATTGAGAAACATTTAACGACATCACATTTGCAAAGCAATAACACGATGAAAATTTGAAATTTTCACACGGAAAAAGGGGAACACAATTTGGCGACCCTATAAAGACCTTTACACACAACAGGCTTTTATTAGAAGCGTGGGAGTAATAAACCGGGCCTGTTACACTCATGCGGAAGTTGCATCCGAATAATTATATAGGTTTTGATAAAGCTGCTGATTCATTGGGTTTTTGACCCTAAACAATTGATAAATGTGTGGGATATTCTCATACACCCGAATATCCCAATATACATAGAAACCGACACGTATTGTGTTGCGTTTCAATTTAAACCGATGTAATTTAGTACTCGTAATAAATTGGGGTATTTGTAGGTAGGACGAATGCTTTGTATCATTTTAATTTCATCAATTTGGTTACAATTACAAATAATATGTGTTAACTCTGCCTATACCTTATGGCAAAAGGGCGTGAATTTATATATGTATGTTTTTTATTAATTATAAATGCGTTGATAAAGTTATAGATACATAAACACGTACGTACTTCTAACTTCCAGCCACACAAAGCATAAGAAAGAACATTAAGCATACTATGCTCCCTCTGTTTTTATTATACAAAGTATAAAAATTACTCCATAAGAGCGAAAAATCTCAGCAAATAAACATAAAAAACACTTTACGCAGCCATTAAAAACAATGAAGAGTAAAGACTACGAGTATTGCGCGCTGCATTCCATAATATTTATGAACGCCGTTCCATGTAATTCCCTGAAGGAATTCTCCCGGCACGCCTAAGTCAGCAAGGAAGCCTAGGCACATAAGGTATGTACTTAAGATCTTAGAGAATGCCCAGCGGTGAGAACGTAGCTTAGTGGCGCTTTGTACTTATATTTCAGTGAATTCTGGGAATAACTTGTGTTGAGGAGTTTACATAATGGAGACGGATAGTATTTTTGTTGTGCGTGTTAATAGAATCCTAATATATATTTGATGTTTTGTGATTTAACTATTTTCTTTGAAACGAACTTCTATTTCTATTCATAATACTCTGTTATGTTATAGGCAATAAGCCCTCTTTATTTAACTAAAGGTCCAGCCCGGCTATGTCCGGGTGCTGTTAATTTTTGAGTCCAGTCCACTTTGGAAACAGGATTTTTAGCGTAATAATTAATTTAAATATTTACACTTAACGTTAATACCGTACTTTAAACTTCTCATCCCACTCCTTTAAGTTTGGTAGAGTGTAGAATACACACAGGAACACTACATTTTGTCGGAATAAAAATAAGCCTATGTGTTAATAGGTGTCAGCTAGCTTTATACCAAAAATCAAAAATCTAGCGGTCTTAGCGTGAAGATGTAACAGAACTGTTCACTAAAGTGCTCATGAACATTCTGAATGATGTATATTGAGTAAATATTATAAACCATGATTAAAATAACGACCGTCGTTCAACATTTATACTTATGAATAGGAACGAAAATCTTCTAAAATTTTACTGCAACAATATTCCTTATAGTTTTTATTGCAAAAAATATAACAATGGCGAGAAGAGCATGCAATGCATGTAAGTGGTACGACAACGTATGAACAATAAGCAAAACTAAACAAAACCATGAATTACAAAGAAATGCTTGCTATTCTGAGACATGAGATGTTAGGTCTCAATACGTCCAATTACTCTAGATACAATGTCCTTGAAATTGAAACACAAGAGAGCATTTAAACTGCTGTTTAAACACATAGAATATTTCAAAATAAAAAAAAAAAAACCTGATCAATAAACATGTCCTATCACTAGCTGTCAAGACGTCAATCCTCGATGTAATATACTATATCCCTACTAATATTATAAATGTGATTGTAAGTTTGTTTATCACGCTTTCACGCGAAAACTGCTACGTCTTTCATCAGTAAACTTTCTACATACATTCTTGCAGGTATTAGATGTAAATAGGATACTTATCTGCGCGGTGGCCTGTTGGTAAACGCGGCTGCCAACATGTTCACGGTGGTCGCGGGTTCAAATCCCAGGGCACACCTCTGACTTTTCGGAGTCATGTGTGTATTGATAGTCAACCAGTAGGCACTAAAACGGTGAAGGAAAACATGACGAGGAAACCTGCATACCGTAGCGATTTATAAGAATTTATATGGTATGTGAGTCCGCCAACCCGCACTAGGCCAGTGTTGTGGACTATATGGTCTAGCCACTCTCAATCGTACTTTCGATTGTAGTAGAGGCTCGTGCTGTAGTGGGACGTATATGGACTGTATCAACACAGTAGGATACATTTTATGGACAAAAAAATTACGAATGATAACAAAATAATTACTTTACAACATTTTGGAAAATGTATCTGTACCCGGGCGGAGCCGGGTCGGACCGCTAGTACATATACGAAAATACATACAGTATATAACGTAGATATGTAATAGTCGCCGAGAGCGATGTCAAAAGCTCAAAGCTCGCGGATTTCTGACATCATTTCACTGACGTTTGATACGTTCTGGGAATGTTTGGCCTAATAACAGAGAAAGGGAAATATAAAGGTTATTTCCGAGTCGGTGTAGAGAATCATTTGTTTTTGATGTTGTCACTCCTTAATTCACATGTATTATAATTAGTTTGAAGTGTTGAAGTTTGTGGTGGCCTGTTGGTAAACGGACCAGACACGGCTGTCGAATCCCAGGGCATAACTCAGACTTTTCAAAGTTACATATTTGTATATTGAAATTCAACGCACTATAACGGCGAAGGAAAACATCGAGAGGAAACATGCATACCATGGCGAATTTGTATGAATTTCTATGGAATGTAAAGTTCGCCAACCTGCACTAGGTCAATGTGGTTGACTAAAACTTATGGGAAGAACACCTAAAATATAATTGTATGCCTGTGTCTAATAAATACCACGTTCTCCACCATTATCGTACATGGCTATCTCAACTTTTACGAATCCAGCAAGATCAAAAATATCGTTTTTTATTCTGATTATTGTGGTAACTTATCATACAAATTATATTATAATAGTATCGGATTGCGATATTTACTTCAGTTCCGGAATTGTAATATCGTAAAAAATCATTCGAAGTGCCGGAGTTACGAAATCTCGGAATTCTGGGATCCACGCCCTAAGCAGAGTTTTTAAAACATTGATTCGTTTAATCATATCGTATATTTTACTATTCAGCGAAAAGTTTCTGAGATAAAAGTAAAGCAAGTGTTTAAACTAAATTCGAACTGAATATCATAATAAAATTAAGAAACTTGTTGACTCCTCTCCCGATATTTAACAACTGTTTGAACTCGAGGCTTTTATGCGCAGATACATAAAAAATATTTTTTCTATTTACTTAAAATGTCACTTAAAAATACCCCGTACGTATACCGTATACGCTGCATAAAAATCATTCATATTTTGAATTTGGGGAAAATTATCTTAAGATCTTTTCCCATGATAAATATTTTTTTAATTATCTCACGGTATGATTGCAAAGCTGACGTCTCGGGTTTGAATCCCGGGTCGAGCATAATGTTATTAGATGTTTATCAAATATCAACCAAGAGTCGAGATTTTGTGTCCGATATCGTGAATCTGATATCCCCTATAATCTCGTAAGACGGAACATGTAAGGCGAAACACGGGAATCCTGGTAGCATCTTTTCTACCCCTCTGAGAAAACGGCGTCAGTTTATGTATGTACATAATACTTGCCTATACAAATACATTGAGTCCAGCCTATTTACACCATATTTTTACCGGTACTATTTTTTACCGACATTATTCAAAGTAAATTATATAACGTCAGTCACAAAAATTAAAGAAAGAAAATTCTTTTGTTATGGATCAGCATTTTATTATTATAAATAAATAAATACTTAACAGTCACACACAACGCTCTGATGTCAAATTAATATCAATTAAGCCTAGCGACGTGAGTATCAGAGACTACGAGAGAATTTTCGGTCTCACAAACAAATAGACTCATAAAATATAATATATTTGACGATCACACAAACATTTGTATCTCTGCGGGGATTGGAACCTCGGCCTTTATTACTATGAATGGTGAGATGCATATGCCATTCGTCTGATGGTAAGCGGGACAACCACTCATGGACAGTAGCAAAACTGAACCATGAACTATAAAACAAAGTTGGGCATTCCACTGCGATCCCCATCCTGAGACATAATATTTTAAGTCTCATTATATCCAGTAGTTACTCTGGCTACAATGTCTTTCAAACCGCAATACAATAGTCCATTTACACTTCTGTTTAGCAAGGTACACACACTATTTTTTCTGAATTCTGAAATGTATGAATAGTCAAACATCAGCATTTATCATTAGAAATAGTGTTTTCCACAGCAGTATAAAATAAAACTACGATATTTATACTCTATAACCCGCATCTGTAAATGCTGGCGTGTTTGACTAAATCTGTACTCTGTTACAAATTAAACGTTTTTTTCTGTCCGAATGTTACTGAACTGGTTTTTCGATGCAAACGTTTTGATCAATATCAAATAAATGGTACGAGTTAAAATGTGTGTAAAAGGGATTTAAATTCTTTTTTGGAGTCGGTTCGTGGACCAGTGTTATTTTTTACACTTGCGACTACAAAGTGACATTATTTATCGAAATAAAAATCATTTTTAGTATTTACGTCACCACGAAAGCCGTAAGTAATCGAAACGTCAAATTTAAAAATGTAAGATTAAACGAAAACCGTGATGAAAACCCTAAGTTACTTCATTTCTAATTTGATTTAGTAGAGATTAAAGAGTTTCTCTAATATGGAACTTACATCTATTCCATTTTGATTTTGTTAGCTAATATCAGCAATGCCCTGTCACATATTGTTGACTTTGAGTCCTCTAGGGAACTTTCCCAAGTATCTAAATCGCAGAAAATACCCGTGTTATGCGGAAAATTTAATTACAGTGTTTATCTTCTGTTCGTCATTACAATCCTGGGTGATTACTCTATGAAAAGATACGAACTTCGAATGTTCGGACGCCGTACGTTAAACTTCACTTATGAGCCTAAATACTCCACATCTTGGAATCCTCTATGCTATGTCGTAAACATATAAGTTCGTAGAAAATTATAAGTATCATAGAGAATAGAATTCATGTAAGTGAATTTTAAGAAGTGGAAAACTTATGTCTTACTCCGGACGTCGAACATCCGAACATACGAAATCCGTATCGTTTCATAGAGTAACTCCCCTGTCCACCTACACAACGCCACCGCAGAACACGATACTAAGCCCGCAGCGACTAAATATTAACACGTCACAAAAACGCGAGATACGCACATCGAATGTTTGGGCAATAAAGGTCGTGTACATAACCGCCACTCGTGTGACAAAAAGCGTGTATTGCTGGTGCGGTAACACCGGTTTTTGCCGTTTCATATGACAAAAAACACAATACATTTGATGGGTGCTATAAATTCCCGCGCAATGTTGGCGGAATGAAAATAGCGTGATTTCCCCTTTTTGTGGACGCCAACTAATGCTCATACGCGATTGGACGCGAGATCGTGTCTATTTCGGCGCGGTTTGGCTTTCTCTGGTTTATTTGGTTATTGTAACGGAGAGTGCCCATTCATGATATCTGTTTTATATTGCAATGAACGGCCAAATGTACCAAAGCCAAACAACGCCTTGAATTCCAAAATAATACTAGGCATTCCACTGCGCTTGCCGCCTTGAGATATAAGATGTTAAGTCTCAATATGCCCAGTAGCTACCCTGGCTACAACGTCCTTCAATCCGAAACACAACAGTGAATTTACACTGCTGTTTGACGGGAGAAATAGACATTGCGGTGGTACCTATCTAGGCTACCTCTCATATTCTTTACCTCTTATATTTTCCCCTACATAAAAAGAGTAGATTTCAAAAATCTTCGCACCGGATACTATGTTTTCCTAGTATATGGGCATTCTCCTTTAAAATTTGTGACTCTAAACACAAAACAAATACACATTACTATGAAGGGAAGTATAATATACAGGGTATATCAAGACTGCTACCGAAAACGAAGCCGGGTGGTAGTTTAATCGACTTCAGACACAATGCATTAGAAAATAATGCGAAAAAAAAAATTTTTTTTTTCTTATGACCGTATTTGGGTGGTAAATACATTTTTTTCCTAAAATAATAGTGTATACCCTTTTATTTATAAATAATCTAATGTATAAAAGAGTTTCAATTATTATTTTAGCAAAAACTATGGATTTACCATCCAAAAATGACGATATTTAAAAAATCATATAAAATAATTGTGGCGTTTCTTTGCAAAATTTTATACGATACAAATGTATCTACTCTGTAAAAGTTCGAATTTGTATAACGTACATCGTAACCATAAGTCTATGGTTACGACCATAAGTCATTAGGTACATTCGTATCGTATCAAAAACTTCAATCGTCCGAAGTTTCGAACTTAATTTCGGATGAATATATTGGGGCCTCTGCGTCCTGCGTCGACACGTGAGAGCATGAACGAATGTTTGAAAGAAGAGATCCCTTCAGTTTGTTTTTTTATCTAGCAGGTTCCCTTTAACTACAATGGGCATTAAAGTCAGCTACTATTAAAAAGTTATAAAACATTTGAAACAACCAAGACTACAAATCATTTAAGTGGGTTAGGCTCGCTCTGGCGAACCGATATAAAATAGTTTCAAATTTATATCGTGCACGTCGAAACATCAAAACCAAAGCATCGATTCAATGAAATTCGCGTTTATAAAGGATCTGGTGAATGTTTTTTTTAAATTCCATTTGTGGCAATGGAAGCTTTTATTTTGCTCTAAATTGTTTAGTTTTGGTGACTGTGTCGAGAGATTTAACGCACAAATTGACAGTTGGGAGCTAAATGGAACAAGTGAATACTTTTATTCTTAGAATTCGTTTACATTTTTACAGGAGCATGACATAGCGATAACAATGAACGTTGCATTAAGATGTATAGTTAAAGGTATTCAAGATTTAGAATTAACCTCGTAGACACAAATACTATAGAGATTGATAGCAATACATAACATATATAAAATATATGATATAGCAACCAAATAATTTTAAGGTTTAATTTATATTTAAGAATAAACTATTTTAAATCTAAGATTAAACAATCGATGTACATATGTTTTACTAAATATCGACGACTTTAATAAAACGGTTGTCTGCCAAAATACTTCATCGCACCATTAATATGGTAGTTCAGAAAAAAACTCGTCACAAAGTTAATCACAATTTGACCGAACATTGCACATTCCTCTTTCATAGACTTTATGCATGCATTTTAAAATAGAATGCCAAAATGGCGGGGCTAAATCTGATATTTTTATGCAAAACTCGACGAAGCGTCAAAAAAATCGCATTCGATTTACAAAATATATTTGAATTAAGAAAAATCACCAGTTTGTTCGATCGAACGATTTAAATTTCGAATCGTATCGGTTCGGGAGCGCCCGAAGTGTCCCGAGGGAGGTCGGGCGTCGTCGCTGCTACAACCGCCACAGTGCAAATTCAATTTCATTCGTTTTCTTATTTGCCCAGTCCATTTTGGTATTGCCAGATATTCTGCGAGATAGAAGTGGAGTAGATTTATTCAACGGCACAAAGGGCGATGTTCGGAGTGGTCTTTAGTTAACATGTCTTATTTGAGAGGACATAGAGTGGCTAACTTACTCTTGATGCTAACATGCGAGGCACTAAATGTTTAATATTCGCAATACAAATAGAAATTGTATGTATTCCCTTCGGATTACTAACTTTTAGCAGAATTTTAGATAACCTACCGCCAGAAATTATGGACGCACTTAGACAGACACACATATGAACTTCTATTAAGCAAGTAACAAAATAAATGAAATTATTGTAACCAAAATCATACTTTTAATTTTGGATGCGATTCTTTTCTCCACAAAAAATACAAAAGAATAGGCGCATCCCAGCCTATCGGTCAATAATGATAAGCGATATGTCATTGAAAAGGTCTTATCAAATGCTACAACTTTTTCTTTGGCAACATATCTGAAATCGCTATAGGAAAAAATATTTCTTCGTACAGATTCGCGAAAGTCATATTACGAGTACCCACGTACGGAGTTAAGGGCTTTACTAATAAGTATTAAAGACATGCGATATGTAAATATTAATGGTATTTTTAAATGCTAGTATTTTCTTTTATTACCGATTAGTGCCACATTGAATGGCAAGTGATTTTTACTATACAAATGACGCTCCCCTTAACGAAATAATTTTTTTTTCGGTCTTTACGACGTGTTGCTTAACGTTATTGCTTACCAGGTCATTCAGGTCAGGATTTTTTTCATTGAACGAATTAGTATTTATACTTTCAGAAGTAGTATTATTTGATAAGACCTTTCCTACGACGTTTTGCTTATAATTATTGCTTCGTAGGCCGGAGTCCATACATTTTTGCGTCTTCTCGTTTGAAAAGCCAATTAATATATTTCATTTGATTTTCACATTTTTAAATAGTCATGGCAGTTAATATTATAATTTATTTAAAACTTATTTGTAAATTACAGCTGTGGAACCTAAGGCAGCAATACTTGTTAAGCCCCAAATTCTATTATAACTTTAATTAATTTCGGAAGAAATATTTTAAATGAATCGAGTAGTCTTTTATTGAATTCGGCTAAATATATATTGCCAAACAAGACGTATAAAAAGACGCTAGCAGTATTTAGTATACTTATACGAAAAACTTTATTTAAAAATGTATCTAATACACGAAAACACGCGAGGTTATTGAACTAGCAAATGGAAAATAAACACCATTTTTCCCAATTCATCTCCGCTATACGTTTTTTGAAAGTACGCTCTTGTTACATGTTAAAAAAATTCTCCGCTTCGCCTTCGAGTGAAGGTTTTTAATTAAACCGTGTGTTGAACTATCAATAAATTCTTCACGAAAATCCGTGTGAGACAAAACAATTGAAAATACGAAAGCCGAAAAATAACCATCTATTTTAATGTAAATAGCGGTGGGCATAACTCTCATCAGAGGCATTGTGGTGGCTTAAAAAATAAAAAAAATAAACGTCCTCAGTCGACATCTGCAAATAAGGAAATTATGAAACCGCAGCAAAAAGCCGGTGTTCAAGCCTTTTGTACTTCCAACACCTTTTGTTCAAAGCTTTGAGATTTTTTAATTGAAAAGTCAAATGGGATTGGTGTGTATTATTTTTTCGATTATGCTTCCTACATTAATCGACTGCTACGCTTTGGTGCGCTGTAAATTCAATTATTCGGAACCCGGTGTGGTTAACTGAACTGATATATTTTTTTTATTTACTGTCCATAATAAGTGAATACACTCAACAATTACATACATAGTCCTAACTCCACACTAAGATCGAGTCTTGTGTCGTGGGAACTACGAGAGGCTTTTCGGTATCACAAACACCCGAAACAAATACCTGTGTTTCACACAAATATTTGCTTCAGTGCGGAGATCGAACCCACAGATTATCGTTTCACAAAAAGTAAAAAAATACATAAAAGTAAATAGAAACAATGCTACAGCAAGGTATATATGGCGATCTCATCGCATTATGGCAATCTCTCTACCAACCAGCCATTGGATCATTTTTTTCAAGCATATTTCACATAAATATTGTAAAAGTCAATTTCTAAATTGATTAGCATTTGATTGAGGTGATAGCTAAATTTTCTTGTTCAGAAACAAAATCAATTGGCGAGTGGATGAATTCGGAACTACTAATTAAAAAATAGAAACAGTTTAAGGCATTTTTGAGATATTTTGTTTTCATAATAGTATAAAAAAACAAGTATTTATACTCGTAAGTCGTAATTGAATAGTACCAACATGTCCAAAGTAATTGAGAAAAAGTGGTAGAGGCACGTTGTTGTCAGTCTTGACTCAGCATGAATGGGCAGGCTCCTTTGAGGCGGTACCACTATCTCTTAGGAAATTGACTAGAAGACGGCTTAGCTGTCGTATTTCGAATGCACAATACCCCTTTCCTATTTCATTTTTTCACCTTTTCGCTCCCCTCCTGATTCGATGGGCTGGCATCACATCTATAATCTAAACTTTGTATATGCTCATGAACGACAGTGATCAATTTACCATCATGTGACCTGCTTGTATTTTGCTGAATTTACGAAATAAAAAAAAATTATTAAGATAAGAAACCATACATATTATTTTGACAGTGCTTTCGGCGACTAAAGATCGTAATCAACTTGTACTGTAGAGTGATCGAGCACCGCCTTTCATATAAACCATAGCAATATCTCGTTTAACCGAATTTGATATTATATTACTGATGGATATCGTATGTATTAATTTTACAGTTCCAAAGAATAAAATATTTTGAAATTTTCCTGAAAATAAAGCAGTATTCAAGTTTATATCGGATACTTTATGTCTTATTTTTGAACTTACCATTTAACTTTTAAAAACCTAAGTCTACCCCCTGTGTAACACTGATAAACAGTGACAATGATTTTTCAGCGAGGGAGTCATTAAAGTAATGTGGTATTTATCTCCGCAATTGATCTCCAACTGAATAATAGTAAGCCCTCGTTTAGTGTTTATGTTATGGGCCAAGTGATTAATGCGGGCATTATTCATATTGCCCAGGCATTATGAATAATGCCCGATTAATCACTTGGCCCATAACATTTATACTGGAGGCATTACCCAAATAACATAAATTATTATAAAAAATACGACTGACCTTGACTGCTGCTATCTCTTTACTGGTCGAAACACTATCACTTAAACACTTTTTAAAATTTCACTAGAGTCACTGTAAAACCTCACTTTATGATAAGCCTAATATTTCACGGAGTAACACAATTGATTTTACACTATTTTATTTCTTTCAAATAATATGTAGGTACCCTACCTATGTATTTACAAAAATGTTTTACATTACTTAATTCACATCACTATCATTATGTTTCACTCTTTATTTTATTTACCTCAAAAACAAGAAAAGGCCGTTACTTAATATCACATTTTTTTTATTGCATTAAATGGCGAGACGAGCAACGAACCGAATATCTTCACAAAACATTTCACAATTATAATGATTTTTACACTGTTTTAAATGTAATTAACAGTCTTCCAATGCGTGGCAAGACATTTTTTACATCGAACCGGGAAACGGACTGCGGACTCGCGACGCAGGGCCGCGAAACTAATTTCGCATACTACCCACAAATAGCATAATATAAATGTATATTTAAAAAATACGTACCTTCAATAATTACTCATATATTACTGGTGCGTCTCTCATGTTTGAAGCCACCTGGGTACGTAACGAAGCAGTGTTAATGCACTGTCATATTTCAGTTTGAACGATATTGTAGCCATAATAACTACTGGACATAATTAGACTTAACATTTTATGTCTCAGGATGGCAAGTGCAGAGGAATGCCAAGCATTGCTTGGTAATTCAAGGTGTTGCTCGTTTAGTGGTTATAAGTGTAGGTATTAGAATAAGCACTCACTTCCAGGAACTAACTATTGTATATTTTGTAAATTACCACTTAATACATTCACAGACAGAGTAAAATTATAATTATGCGACTCGGAGCGAGATGTGCTCGTGACGAGAGATGGCAGACTATCTTCTTTCATCCAAATAAACCGACCCTTTTATACCATTTTAGACTACCCGAATGAGGATCGGTGGGGATAAATCTTTCAGAAAATATGTTTAAGCCATAAAATAGGGTCTATCCTTTCAACTAAAAATTAAGGTCGGCCCAAACATCTGGGCTATTGTCCAAACAGAAAGGTTTACCCAAACATGTGTACTATTGTCTAAAAAAACATAAATTTGTTACAAAGGATTACCGCCACTAAAGAACTTAACTATAATAATACAGTTTTATTGCCCCGGCATGAACGGGTCATTACAATTAGGAAACAATAATTTAGAACAGCATCTTTTTAACTAATATTATACAATAAGGTACACAAAAATTCTTATTTAAATAAAACGACTCGCAGATGTTTTATGGTTAAACATCTGCAGTCATATTTTAAAATGAAATGCGTGTTTAAATAATGTTCAAATTACAACTAATAAGCGTGTTATTTTAAAAGCTAAATATAAGTTGGCGTATTGCAACCGCTTTAAAAGCTTTATCTAAGTTGGCGTATTGCAACCGCCACAGCACCCCCCTACCAGTGAATGACAGTTCACGAAAATCCACTTTGGAAATAGTCCGGGAAGCGGACGCGTCTTCCGGACCTTGTTCGCTGGTGTGCATCTGTTTCGTGATGTACATCTTCAGTGTCTTGAGTTGTCCGTTGCCTTGGTGCTTGATGTTCGTCGTCAGCTGAAGTGTTTTCAGGGTCAGCTAACACATAGGCTGGTTTAAGACGGTCAATGGAAATTTTAACGTCACGACCGCGGACGTTAACAACAAACGTCTTCTCCTCTCGCATGACAACCTTGAAAGGGCCCTCGTAAGGACTCTGCAGGGGCACTTTTGGACCCTCGCGGCGCACGAAGATTTGGTCAGTGGTACTGAGGTCTTTAAAAATGAAAGTTCTTTTCTCGCCATGCCGAGATACTGAAGTCGGTCGCAGCTCTTGAAATTGTTGCCGTAGCTGTTTCACAAAGTCCGTTGCACTATTGCTGTTGGTGATTGTCGTCTGTTGCACCAAAAACTCTCCTGGAATCCGCAGTGGCTGACCATATACCTTCTCGGCGACCGTAGCCTCTAAATCTTCCTTCCAAGCAGCTCGGATGCCCAGCAGCACGGTAGGGAGAATTTCAGTCCACCGTGTATCCTGATGACATTTTATAGCCGCCTTCAGCTGACGATGAAAACGTTCCACCTTACCGTTGGACGCCGGATGATAAGCCGTAGTCTTGAAATGCGTCGTGCCTGCCAGTTGATTGAGGTGCCTGAACAGGTGCGACTCGAACTGTCTACCACGGTCAGATGTGATCCTTAATGGTGTGCCAAAGCGTGAGATCCAATGGTTGTAGAATGCTTTAGCCACCGTTGTTGCTTCCTGGTCTTGGAGTGGTATTGCTTCTGGCCAACGAGTGAAACGATCTATCATTGTGAGACAGTACCTGTAACCTTCAGATATAGACATTACGATTATGTCTATATGGATATGCTCAAATCTGGATGTCGGTGGAGAAAATGATACAACAGGGGCAGATACATGTCTTGAGATCTTCGCACGTTGACAATCGATGCAGCTGCGAGCCCATTTTCTGCAATCGGAGTTTATTGACGACCAAATATAACGCTGGGTCATAAGTTTGACCGTAGCATTGATTCCGGGATGCGAAAGTCTATGGACGGTGTTGAATGCAATTCTCCTAAACGGCGTGGTGATGAATGGTCGAACAGCTTGTGTTGATACGTCACAGGTTATGGGGATATCCGTGCCTGGAATCAGTATACGTTTCAATTGCAAAGACGTATTTTCTTTTAGCAATTTTCGAAGTTCTTCGTCGTCCGCCTGCGAGTTAGCGAGTACCTTGAAGTCTAGAGTTGTTTCAAGCTCTTCTACGCGAGACAATGCATCAGCGACAGGGTTATCTTTTCCAGCAATGTGACGAATATCCGTTGAAAACTGGCTGATGAAATCTAAGTGTAGAAATTGGCGTGGTGAGCATTGGTCTGATTTCTTCCGAAATGCGAAGGTAATGGGCTTATGATCAGTGTAAATAGTGAACTTTCTCGCTTCTATCATGTGTCTGAAGTGTTTAACAGCAAGATATATAGCTAGGAGTTCGCGGTCATAAGCTGCATATTTCTGCTCGGTGGGGCTCAATTTCTTCGAGAAGAAGCCCAGCGGTTGCCAATGATTATCCACAAACTGCTGCAGCGCTGCGCCGACGGCGTAGTCCGATGCATCACACATTAATGCTAACTGTGCGTCGGGCTGAGGATGAGCAAGCAAGGTAGCCTCCGCGATACTCTCCTTGCACGCGTCGAAAGCCTTTGTAGTAGCTGGTGTCCAGGGCACAGGAGCATTTCCTTTAAGGTTCCCCTGGAGTAGGTCGTTAAGCGGTGCTTGACTTGCGGCTGCACCTGGTATGAACCTACGGTAAAAATTAATCATACCGAGAAATCCACGTAGCTTTTTGACTGTGTCTGGTAATTTAAACCGTTGTATATCGACAACTCTGTCTGGAAATGGTTGAGTACCAGTTGCAGTTACCATATATCCCAGGAAACGAACTTCTTTCTGACCAAAGATGCACTTGCTGGGGTTGATGACGACGCCATATTTCTTAAGACGATTAAAAACAATTTTCAAATGCTTGAGGTGCTCTTCATGTGATGATGATGTAATTAAAATATCATCAATGTACACGTAACAAAAGTCCAATCCCAGTAGCACATCGTCCATGAAGCGCTGGAAGGTTTGGGCTGCGTTACGTAATCCAAAAGTCATGTACATAAATTCGAAGAGTCCGAATGGAGTAATGATGGCTGTCTTAGGTATGTCTTCCTCTGCGACTGGTATTTGATGGAATGCTCTTACTAAGTCAAGAGTGGAGAAAATGTTCTTCCCGTGCAGTCCTTGTGCAAAGTCCTGGATGTGTCGTACAGGGTATTTATCGGGTTCTGTCCGACTATTGAGTGCCCGATAGTCTCCACATGGTCTCCACTCATCTCCTTTCTTGGGAACCATGTGTAGTGGAGAAGCCCATGAACTTTTTGATGGCCGACACAATCCTAGTCGTAACATCGCCTCGAATTCTCTTTTAGCGGCAGCCACCTTGTCTGGAGCAAGACGACGGGGTTTGTGCGCAACTGGTGAGCCTGGAGTCGTAATGATGTGGTGTTTTGTGCTGTGGCTTACTGTTTTAGGTGCGCCATCCGGACGAATAATATCTGGGAACTCCTGCAGAAGCTCATGGTATGGTGATGAGCCATTAATGACTTTGATGCTTGGTTCCTGACACTCTGTTATCTCCGCCTTGTAGGTAAGCAGGGTGGAGGAGTCTATCAAACGTCTACGTTGCAGATCTGGTAGGAGTCCATAATATGCCAAAAAATCAGCACCTAAGATTGGCTTGGAGACATCAGCTATTATGAACCTCCAAGTAAAATCTCGTCTTAGGCCAAGGTCCAACGTTAAATTAGCAATTCCATATGTAGCGATCACTGTCCCGTTGGCCGCAGAAAGCTCGTAGTTGGACTTTTTATGCGGGCCTTGGATACGATGACGAGGAAACACGCAGATGTCAGCTCCGGTGTCCACGAGGAATTGGATTTTGCTGGCTCGATCACAGACGAATAAACGGCGTGATTTCTTAGGGCAGGGGTCGTTTGCCGTCATTAACGACTGCCCGGAGCGTTTCCCGTAGCCTTGCTGCATGGTGGAACACATTTTGTTGCCTTCGTATCAAACCGCCAGTGATACCAACACAAATCACGTGGACGTGGACCGCGGCTTCTGGAACGTGAGCGAGATCGTGATCTGTTTCTATCTCGCACTCGCGCACGTGAAGTGGGATCGTTGATTTCTCGACGTAGCAAAGCAATCTCGTCCTTTAAACTGACGTACATCTTTTTCATGTCTTCCGATACCGATTCCTCTTGTTTGGTCGAAGTAGGACGAATTCCGGCCTTTGCAATAGCTGGACGCATTGGCAAGTATTCTAATGCTGCATCTGCAACTTCCGCAGCTTTCTCCAACGGTTGGTCCTTAACAGTTGCTAGGATGGGCTGTAAGACCGTTGGCAATCGTCCTTGCCAAAGTGTACGGACAGTAGATTCCGACATATTCTCACCAGCTAGGTTTCGTAGACGTTGAAGAAACTGTGACGGCTTATCATCTCCCAGGTCCTCACGTTCCAGCAGCTGACGTGTTCGCTGACTCTCCGATGTACCACAACGCTTTGTCAAAATCGTCTTGAACGTTGTATACGGAGCGTCTTCGGGCGGGCTTAAAATGACATCACGCATTGTGTCTATGATTTTAGTTGGTATCTTCTGTATTATCATTGCGTATTTTGATTTCTCCAAGTTGATGCGGGCGGCAGCAAACGCAGCTTCTACCATGGCGAACCAAAATTCTAAATCATTCGATTTGCACTCTGGTATATGTGGAGAACACGACGCAACCTCCGGGGCAGATTGTTCGCTAACGCTTCCGGTGTTCATTATACTGCTCACTTTTTCTATGTTTTACTCAAAACAATGTCTCTTCCACGGAAAACTCGCGTACTACTATTAAACTTTAACACACTACACTCAAATCACTCTTTTGCTTCGGGGTCACCACTTCACCACTTTGGTGGTTATAAGTGTAGGTATTAGAATAAGCACTCACTTCCAGGAACTAACTATTGTATATTTTGTAAATTACCACTTAATACATTCACAGACAGAGTAAAATTATAATTATGCGACTCGGAGCGAGATGTGCTCGTGACGAGAGATGGCAGACTATCTTCTTTCATCCGAATAAACCGACCCTTTTATAGGACTACCCGAATGAGAATCGGTGGGGATAAATCTTCCAGAAAATATATTTAAGCCATAAAATAGGGTCTATCCTTTTAACTAAAAATTAAGGTCGGCCCAAACATCTGGGCTATTGTCCAAACAGAAAGGTTTACCCAAACATGTGTACTATTGTCTAAAAAAACATAAATTTGTTGCAAAGGATTACCGCCACTAAAGAACTTAACTATAATAATACAGTTTTATTGCCCCGGCATGAACGGGTCATTACAATTAGGAAACAATAATTTAGAACAGCATCTTTTTAACTAATATTATACAATAAGGTACACAAAAATTCTTATTTAAATAAAACGACTCGCAGATGTTTTATGGTTAAACATCTGCAGTCATATTTTAAAATGAAATGCGTGTTTAATTAATGTTCAAATTACAACTAATAAGCGTGTTATTTTAAAAGCTAAATATAAGTTGGCGTATTGCAACCGCTTTAAAAGCTATATCTAAGTTGGCGTATTGCAACCGCCACACTCGGTTTTACTTCTGTTCATGAGCAGTCGAAACGCTTACCATCAAGCGAACGGCATGCTTGTCTTGCCATTAATTTAAAAAAAAGTGCTTTACGCTACATTAAAATAGCATTGCGTTCTGAGTACTTATCAAAAAATGTGAAAGACTTCGAAATTGAAAGTGTCTCATAATTTATTATGTCAGGACTATCAATAAGTAAGTACAGTCAGCGACATAAGTCGCTGCACATTCACGAGATTTGAAATTGTCTTATCATCCAAAATAATAATTATTTTCAATATCGTATGGCACGTCTCGGCATAGATGACTTTACTTGGTTATATGTTAGGACTACAGAGTAGTACATACAAATTTTAATTCATAAAAAGCTTATCAAAAAATGTGAAGTGTTCAGCGACTTATGTCGCTGACTGTACCTGTTTGTAATATTAATAAATTAAAATATAAACAGTAGTAGTGTGCATACTGACATAAGTTAAAAGCGGTCACAAATTAACAAAATATTTCGCTAACTTCCTCGCACTATAAAATAATATTTAATCAAAATCTGTTGCTAATTACACAACGGTCTGTCTGTCTGTCAACTCAAATTGGACGCCGGAACTGAGCAGCGACAGTGTAATCCTATCACAGCGATTATCGCCGACGGCCTTCATTAATGCGTACTGAATTAGGCTGGTTATAATCGGGAATGATACTAGGATTGACTTCATTTCATACAAATAATTAGACTATTTTTTTAAATAGGCCTTCATAATAATCTCGGATGAACTAGGGATTAACTTTAGTCCATGGCTTTAGAATTGACTCGATTATTTTGAATAACGAGATATTCCAGACTTTAATAATAAACACGGATGTACTTCGGTCTAACATGCCAATCGTGTTATGACTCACTGATTTTAAAAGTAAAAAGGAACAAAATAATCGATTCTAAAACCTTGGGCAAAAGTTAATCCCTCGATAATATGAGTTTATTATTATTTTACTGGTGGTAGGTCTCTCATATGTGAGAGGCCATCTGGGTAGGTACCACCGCAATGTCTATTTCTCCCGTGAAACAACACTGCTTAAATGCACTGTTGTGTTTCGGATTGAAGGACATTGTAGCCAGAGCAACTACTGGACATATTGAGACTGAACATCTTATGTCTCAGGATGGCGAGCGCAGTGGAATGTTGCTACTGTTTATGAGCGGTCGTATCGCTTACCATCAGGCGAACGGCTTGCTCGTCTCGCCATTCACTGCAATAAAAAAAAAAAAAATTATACTAAGGTAGATCGCTTTTTTTATTTTTGTATTTCGTCTTGTAATTGGTACAATTTATAATTAGACCTCCTTCCCCCCTTCGTGTCTACTTTCGCCTTTCATCCTTTTCCCCTATTCCATTCTTCCGCATTCAAACATCTCAATCATTCGTTCTTAGTCTCTCTTTAGCCTATGTGCTTTCAAAGGTCACATTTACACAACTACGTTCTAACTTCCATATCAGTCGTTCGCCTACTCATATTTAATACTATTTAAATTCTGATACTTAATTTATTTTTATACATTAGTAAGTGATGACTGCAGGTCATAAAAATCCGTAACGCTTGCGGCTTGATTCATAAATGTGTTGTTGGAACAACAAATCGGTAGGAGAACGGGAAGGGATAAAAATAAGAAGAGTAAAGTGGTATTGAGCATCCGGCAATCTCACTCATCAAACGAAACGCGATAGCAAAGCTGTATTTTCACCCCAGTGACTATTAATAGAAAATATTTTATTCTGCGCGTCTCGTCGAGATCTTTCGCGTCAGCCGTTGACGCACCGATGAACTAAAACAGGAAATAAGCTTAGCTGTTTCTCTTTAGTATCGGTACGGCAAACTAGAAAGTGTACAGGAGCGAACCGATCCATGAATATCAATAATATTTGAAGAATAATTGCCAATTATACAATATATTAGTTTGAGACGACGCAGGAATTATTGAAGATTTGCGTATTTCTATTCTACTACCACATGTGTAATTTAACCTTTTTAAAGGATCTGGAAAATCTTCTAAATAAAAGTATCAAATACAAACATACTTTCCATAAAATAATTCATAAATCAGCGTGTATCACAACCCGTATACGCGGATTCATAAAATCCATTTTCACCATTTCGGAGCACAGCACGGAGGCAGGAAGTTCTATTTGTCGCCGCCCCAACATCTAACTCCGCTTCCGCGCGCCGACTTGTTGACATAGTGCTGTTCACCGATGAAATTATACATTCAGAACGAAATATGAATTGTATGTGCAATGTGTTGATAGTGTTTTGGAGATACAGAGTCATATAGTCTGTGGTGGAATGTTGCCGGATTTTGAAAAAAGAACGATCAAGATCAACTCTTTTTTTAAGAACAACGTTTTTGAATCGTCGAATTATACCCCGGATTTGAAAGTGTAATGAATTGAAAAAAAAAGCAATACGAACTATTTGCTTTGGTTTCTTTTTTAGAATTTTCCTAGATTTAAAAATGAAAGACAAGACATAATGGTATTAAAAGAGGATGCGATAGGAATATGTTGACTGTATTTTTTATCTCCAGTAATTATTATATAAAACTGTCAAGAAAATATAAAAACCTAAAAAGTTCAAATTACACATGTATAGAAATGTATTCGCCATCGACGAAACTTAAGCCCAATATATTTAATAAAATATTGTTTTGTGCCTTCATTATAAGTTTTAGTTAGTTAAGTCCGTAATCGAACAAACCTCATTATATACCTCTGTAAACAACCTTTCTAATAAAAATACTTACCTAATTTAATGTTATAAGAGCATTCACCGCAAATATAAAACTAAAAGTTTTAACAACTCTTGAACATAATTTGATATCGAGTGTACACTTTCAAAGTAATTTGTTTAACAGAACGACTCCTGAGTTTGTGTAATAAAACGACGGTTGCGGTACGGATAATAATAAGTAGGTCGATTCCGTTTGATTCCGAAACGTAATAATACTGTTGGTAGATCTCTCAAATTTAAACATCAGTGTAAATGCACTGTTGTATTTCGATGTGAAGAACATTGTACCCAGAGTAACTACTGGACATATTGAGACTTTACTTCTTACGTCTCAGGATAGCGATCGCAGCGGAATGCCAACTCCCACTGTCCATGAGCGTTCGTATCACTTACCATTAGTCGAACGGCATGCTTGTCTCGTCACTCACTTCGATATATATAAAAAAAAAAGTTATAATTATGATTTGATATTCAGAAAGTTCAGGTTGCGTTTAGGACGATTTAATAATGCGGTTTCATTTATTTATTACTGGATACTGATGCTAAATGCAATTAAATTCAAATAGGTTTAATCATGGAAAGATTTTCGCCTAGGTCTGGGTAGATAACAGCGTACGCAAGGGCGGAATCCCACCATAAATTGTAGCACGCAATGAGTAGCTTTTCGGATTCAGTCTAAATAAACCCGGTTTAAGTAAGCTGGGATATTTATTAGTCAGTTAACAAAATATTGTTACTGGTGGTAGGTCTCTCATATGTGAGAGGCTGCCAGGGTGGGTACCACCGCAATGTCTATTTCTCCCGTCAAACAGCAGTTTAAATGCAGTGTTGTGTTTCAGATTGAAGGAAATTGTAGCCAGATTAACTACTGGACATATTGAGACTTAACATCTCGTGTCTCACGATGGCGAGCGCAGTGGAGTGCCAAGCATTGCTTTGTAATTCAAGGTGTTGTTTGGTTTTGCTACTGTTCAGTTGTACTGTTCGCAGTGTTACAGGCGAACGCCATGCTCGTCTCGCCATTCAAGGCAATAAAAAAAAATTGCTGCTATACTAACCATCATTTATCTTGTTGTTATCTCAATGTCGATTCATAAACTCACGCCTTTTTCCCAGACCAGGTGGGCAGAGCTACCAGGACACACACCTTCCGCTTTGTGTGTTCTGTCCCACGATGTAATTGGGCAATAATGATAATGAATAAAAAAATCCAATACTACTTTACCTGACCCCGTATTCAATCCCGATATTAGCTTTGCAATAATACCGTAGTACAACTGTGCCACCAACACAATCAATGAGAATTATCTTAGACTTTATAAATCAGTCAAGTTTTAATATTAAGCAATACCGATGGAAATAACCACCAAGGATACATCTAGTCTAGTCATTAAGCATTACTATAAGAATGAAATTATCTGGAAAGGAAAGAAGCGTAGGCGTTCAAAGACGTTAAATAATTAACTGAGTGAAAATATTCCCACAGCGCCGGAATTCTATACAATGTTGGTAAAGTAAATGCCTGTGACTAGCCTAAAAACCTATTCTTAGATGTACCTCATTTTCTCAGGAAGATTGCAGGAATATCAACCTAATGCCTAAGAGCTTAAAGAGAATGGTAATTTCTATGTTAGTATAGAAGGGGTGATCAGACGTGCCAATGATGTTGCCCAAACTTGTCTACCTTGCCTATCCCAAGATAGAGTAGCAAGCGAACCTATCGCCACACTGCACAAATACCAATCGTGATTGGATACTCATGAGTAATCAATAATTACTTGGTATAAATCATAGTTATAAATAATAAAAGACGATTGAGAATGGTTAGGCCATATAGTCCGCCCGCTGGCCTATGTTCAGCAGTGGACTTCCTGTGGCTGATATGATATATCAATATATAATATCAATAAACCAATTTCATTTCATTTTATTTCAAATGAAAGATTTCCGAAAGCAAAAACATCATTATTTTAAAGTCTATTATAGATGCTCTTATAAGATCAATAAGTAAAAACAATATAAAGATAAAATATCAATAAAATACAAATATTTTACCCTCGAATTTCTGAGATAATTTAAATATTCGAATTTCATCACTATCAGGACCGAACCAAAACAGTTCAAACAATAATTTAAAGATAACAAGAAATACTTAAGACAGCTAAAGTTAACAACAACTGTTGAACATAAACAAAATATTTTCGCATCAACGAACAAGGTCGACGATAAATCAAAATTTTGAAGGCTCGCACCTTCATTGGAAGTTATTTAAGAAAACAAACTGACTTGGGCAGATAATGCTTACATTTATTGGATACATTCATATTGTAAAAAATTATATGGATTACAATGTATAGAGCCTGAGATTGTAACACACGTGGAATCCACACTCATCGTTATAAAAATAATCTAACAAAACAATACCCACATTTTTTGTGTCAAACGATTTATTGCATTGTTTAAGCTATGTTATTTAAATATCACTTAATTAACTTCCTTAATTTAAAAAAAAACAAAAACAATCACTGTATACAAGCTCATTTGATGTGTGTTAGTGGTAGGCCTATTTAATAGTGAATTACCTACGGATCAATATCTGTTTTTTAATAAATTTTATGGACACACATGTATAAAACACATACCGTCACAATGACAGTTATTTATAACATCGAATGAGTCCTAATAAAATTCCCGTATCAAGTGAACCGTCCAAATAAACTCCGCATCTCCCCTCTAAAAGCCAATACAAAATTCTTCCTTATACCAACAAATGATCCGACCTCGATTTTGTAATCAAAATGCCTAAGGCCATGCCTCCGGTTAATTCTCGGCGCTAATTCCATTTTGGAGGAAGCGTTCACGTAGATGCGATGGAATTTCAGCGTTGGATATCTGAGTAGCATCCGTAATTGGATGCACGTAGTCAAACGCGCGTGTACCGTATTAAGAATGCACTTCGGGTCATTTCGGGCGCCGAGGATTGCCGACCGGGCCGACCAATGAGTGTTAAGTATGCACCTTAGGTATCGAGATACCTATATTAATCTGGATATTTTTCATATATTTTTGAATTAAGAACGGTTTTTGGTGTCCTTGAATTTTTGAGGAGTACATTTGGACTGGTGGATGGATAATTTAATTTCCAACAAATCATCGTAAAACTCTATGGAGAACCTTTATGATCTTCATATTATCAATCAGAATTTAATTTAATTCATATTTAATTGATATACCCTACTTTTTATATAATACATACCAGTAATCTGGTATAGCTAAAATAATGCTAAATCGAAAACAGCATCACAAAACACACCAACATTCAATCGGCTGAAAGATCCAGTGTAGAGCGTGGATTATTAAATCACAACGGGTAGGAATGGAATGGAAAGCGTGCTATCAACCCGGGCAAATACTGGAGAACTTAATATCAACGGATTAGCTGAGATGCGAACACTGGATAATGTGCCAACTCGCTTGTTTACTGCGGTTATACGAATTCGAAATTCTGATTCTAGTTCGCTGTTACTAGTCGAGTATTGGATGTGTTAGTTGCAAGATCAATTCAATTTTAGAGTAAGTCATATTTTGTAAAGATGTAGGATAAGGGAAAAGCTTTTAAATTCTCCTATTTATATCCCAGGGAGACCGAAATGGGTATGTCAATATCACAGGTCTTCTAACCCGGCACAACGAGGATGTTGTGAGCTTGGTTCCTAACAATACTGACGCCGGCATACTGAGTAAAACCCACCCGATGAATGTCACATTCATTAGGATAGCACGGGACATCGCAGAGCGTCCCGATTTACGTCCACATAACCACACCGAGTGTAACCATTGCTGGTCCTGGTCTAACCCCGGACTAAAGGGTGAATGTAGCACTGACTCTTGTTTTTTACTGGTACTTAAGTAATAAAGTGCTTCAAGGTAAATATTGTTGATCCAAATAGCGTATCCGCCGATGAGAGTATAGATACTCTAAATTTCCTGTCGTTAGAACGACACGAAATTTTATTGTGGGTTGGAAAATTAACACTAGTATTTCGTAATTATATTTTAAATCAATATGTTCACGTAAAAATCGAAATTGCATCATACTTATAAACTGTTCTATAAAAAATACCCCTAAAATTAATTCCACAAAAAGTAATAAACCATCCATATTAAACGAGCAATTTTATGTCAAATTAAATGTCATTCCATCCTTTTTGGTTCCCCAAAGGATCTGCCAAAGTCCTCCGGCAAACCAGATAGGCCTATGTAAATATTACCTAAATACTTTTTTCTTGAATGATCCGAAAGGAAATTACGTCGTCCGTTTTAGTGGCGCCGGACCGCGGCGGTTTGGCAGCGTCTCATTTCCTCGCGGGCGATCGCCGTGTCGTTCTTTTATGAAATATTTCTATGTATTCATTAACTGGAAGTCGTGTTCAAGTGTCTAAGATTGGAATATTTAAGAAAAGTTTTAATTTATAAAGATACTTACGTAATGGATTTAGAAAAAAATATTAGAGCATGTGGTAGTCTCCCTGCCTTTTGGTAAGAATACGGTAGAAACATATATAAAATTACATTAATTATGCTTTCTACTTATGTACATTATTTATTATACCAATCATACAGTTTTGTAATTAAATAAATTGTATCTGACGGAAGAGCGACGTGAAGCGACAGCTTTACTGTCACGTTTCGTTTGCTGAACGAGATTTTCGGATTTATGGGCGGCATTACCAACCATCAGGTAATAATAATAATCTGTTTGCTTGTTTTTCGCACATATCCAGTAAAAAAATAAACATTAACATTTAAGGTAAACCTACAATCCTGGGTCCTTCCGCCGTAGTGTGAAGAGGCATCTTAGCAGGCCGGCATAATTGTTTCCATTTTCATGGGACTGCCGTCCGATGATACTCTGCCTGGGCGGCATTGGCACTTACCATCAGGTGCAATGCCGCCATTATGCCAGGCCATTATAAAAAAAAACCTCCACAAAGTCATCCAAGAGGAATGAACCTAGAAATCCACCCACGGATTTACCTGTTGAACGCATTTTGAATCTGATGATTACACATGGTTTCGGGCCTTAGCTATGATCTTGACATGGGTATATCAAGACAGCTGTCGAAACCAAGCCGGGTGGTAGCTTCAGTGGCTACAAATACTATGCAATTAAAAATTTATTTGTGATTTCTTAAGTAGGTTCTTTTTTGGGTGGTAAGCCCATATTTTTAGCTAAAATAATAGTCTTAACATAGTGTCTTTACAAACAAAAGGTTTTACACTATAATTTTAGAAAAAACTATGTGTTTACCACCCAAATACAACAGTATTAGATTCATACTATAAACAGCCGGATACTATACCACCTCATATCCGTCCCAATGCAGGGCACGAGTCTCCTCTACAACCGAAATTACGATTGAAGTTTTATTTATTTATTTATTTATATATACTTTATTGTACACCATAAAAATTTATTATTTATTTATTTATTTATTAAACACACACACACTCATTACATATATTAAATACCCAATTCGAACTGGCGAGACTCTCTATTGAACCGTGATAAATTCTGTTGAAAAATGTTTGATTTCAATGTGTAATATTTGCGAAAATCTAAGACACCACTATGAGAAAAATACCTGTCTGTTGAAACCAACTACAAATGATTCTTGTCATTTACTAAAAAGTTCCGAACCCACAATAATACGAACCGATATAAACCTCGATATTGATACTTATTACTAAAATAAACCTCAGTTTTAATTACTCGATGTAAGTTAAAAGCGTTCCATTGTATTAAACCGTGTTCCTGATTCCGATACATTAGTCCCGGTATTAACAATCAGTATTATTAACGAATTGTTGTGGGTGTAAACGTTTGATATTCATAGTAAGCGGCCGGTTGTATTGACTCATAACATGTGCCTGTTGGCTGAACTTAATGTTTGATTAATGATTGCATTGCAAATTGCATTGTATTAAATGGATTGTGAAATGCATTGGTTGATTGATTTTGATATTGAAATAAAAATAATGATTCGCCTGTTAAAGCAGTAAAGTAATCTAAACTTTGGGACTTATACCAATTCAGCGATAAAAAATAGTTTTACTTTAATGTGTTACATTAGCATACATCTAGGAAATTATTATGAGGTGAGGTCCAGTGAACTTCGATCAAATATCTATCATTTCTTTCATGGAACTTGCTTGTTCTTCCTTTTCTAATGTATCCATTGGCATTCAGTGATCTTAAAATATTAGAGCAGGGAACAACGAGTAATAGCAACCCATAAAAAACATCCTGTAAAAAAATTCCAAGTCTCGCAGCTCAGGTTTTCTACCGCAAAAAGTTGTGAGATGCATGTAATACCAAGTCGATTAATTTATTTAGTCCTTAAGGGACCTTCTATATAAATTATTACGTTGGTTATTACCATATCAATATTAAAAATTCTTTACGTTTTAAATAAATGGATCGACTTGGCCATTGCATGAAAACATAATGTATCGTACAATTTATACATAATGCTGCTGGCCAAGTCGATCTATTTATTTAAAACGTAAAGAATTTTTAATATTGATAAGGTAATAACTAACGTAACAACTTTATATAGAAGGTCCCTTAAGGACTAAATAAATTAATCGACTTGGTATTACATGCATCTCCCACCTTTGGCGGTAGAAAACCTGAGCTGCGAGACTTGGAATTTTTTACAGGATGTTTTTTATGGGATCTCACGTCTTTTTGTAGAGTCCTACTTTTTTACTTTTCGGTACTTCTTACTTCTAGAATATCACTAACGATTTTTCGTAAAGCCTCTGTCTTATGGATTTTTCTTATTTTGTAGGTATCAATTTATCACAAATATAGCGGATTTGATTATTAATGTTCTTTCTTTCATTGTAATTGATATTTTCGAGCTATTTAGTCTATTTATTTGCAAGTTTTTCTTCGTCATGTTTTTTTAGAGGAATGTTATACAGTTTCATAGGCTGAATACACCATTTCCCTCTCTATATCCCCTCCTGTTATGCCTCATATATATAGATATCTATCTACAACTATTATTCCATTATATACGGGTACAATGATTCATTAACTGCAAATGTAACTTTGTAAACCTATACATTTATATGGGATTACAAAGTTATTCACGCAGTTGGTCTATCTAGAAAACTAGACACAAATTATGAAATGTTTGAATTTTCCCTTACTTTAGACACTAAACACTAATTATATTCTAAATTTGAAGGTTCTATGTCTGCTAGAAGTGTCTTACACCCGTATTCACAAACAATACTATGAGGACGCATAGTGTAGCCAAACGCACAGAATTGTCAATTTTGATTCATAAACAATACTTGAGTGATGAGTGACACTATGCGTTCACTTAAGGAGGCCCTCAGGTAAAGAAACTCAACAGCTATTTTACGCAACGCATAGTGTCGATTGAAAACGTAAAAGTGACAGCTGTGAATGTAAATTACCATTTCATTTTATTATTTTGCACTAAGGTTTTTCAATACAATGGATTACAGCAGCGAGAAGTTCGACAATTATATTGATGATACTTATCATCCTGCGTTCGGTAAGGACACCGAACTCAGGACGATAAGTGCAAGAAATATTATTCAAGATTTACAAAATCCTTTTAATTTTTACAATGACAAACAATTTAGAAGACGCTATCGATTTACTAGGGATATTGTTCTCATGCCCTTTTGCCACTAGTCTGAAAGAGGCCTTTCAATACCGCCTATTCACCAATTACTTGTGGCCTTAAGATTTTATTCATCTGGGTAAACGGTAAACGGACTAGATGCGACTGCCAACATTTTCACGGTGGTCGCGGGTTCGAATACCAGTGCACACCTCTGACTATTTGGAGTCATGTGTGTATTGATTCTTTGATAGTCAATCACCACGCGCTAAAACGGTGAAGGAAAATATCGTTACGAAACCATAGCGATGTATAAAAAATTCTATGGTATGTAAGTCCGCCAAACCCCATTAGGCCAGCGTGGAGGACTATATGGCCTAACCACTCTCAATCGATATCTCGATAGTAGAGGAGGCCGTGCTCTGCAGTGGGACGTATATGGGCTGATACAGATACGGGAGTTTTCAGTTTAGTAATCATCTATTAGGATGCAGGCTGCCTCCAACAGGTCACTGTGGAAATCATTGGGCAGGAGGGAGGCCTATGTTAACACCCACAATTTACCACTTAAAAATGTGGGAAATAAATTTTATTAAATATTTCGAACGTAAATATTTGAAGTTGTCAAAGGCGCTTTCACTCACGAGTAATTCGCGGGACATGCGCGGACACCAATTGTCAAACACCAGAGAGAAATTAGCAACAGTAATTGACCAATCACTGATCCGCATTGGACACTGTGCGTTCCCATAGTAAAAGGGTGACTCAAGTATTGTTTATGAATAAAAAGGCTGAGCGGAACGATCACTATGAGAAATGTCTTACTTAGCATAGAGTTACTTCAACACTCAGTAAAGTATTGTTTGTGAATACGGGCCTTAGACTTTTGATGATCGGTCAGTCAGTCAGTGAGTGACAAAATTAAGAAAGTTTGACTAGTTACAATTATTAAACTACTGGTTCAAATTGAATGAAATTTTAAATATACCGTGTTTACACAATGCCTGCTTAGTAACTGAAAATTCAGGCTTCATGCTTTAGCCACAACGAAGCTATAGGGGGTTGAAAATGGTCTGAATTGCTTCGAGAAAAGGATGTTACGGCCTATAGCTCGACTTGGAGGGGGCTCGGCCGCGCCCCCAGATGGCCTAGTGGCTAGTATTTAGCTACTGTAATGTACTATATCAGCTATAAATGGAATGAAATGAAAATAATGTATTAAATCCATTAAGGTGTTGGGTGGTGGTTTACATCATTTAGATTCAGTCATTTTTTTATCTACCACCTGGTTCGGAAAGCGGTTTTCATTAGAGAAGGACCGGCAAGAAACTCTAGTGTTGATATTTTCCAAGCCAGTTTACAATTTGGTAATTATTACAAAAGTTACTAGTGGTTTAAATCAGATCATTAATAATTCGTTATAATATTTCATATACGTCCCACAGCAAGGAACGAGCGTTCGTACAATCGAAAGTACGCTTGGGAGTGGCTAGGCCTTATGACCCACCATACTGGCCTAATGCGAGACGGCTGACATTACATACCATAGAAATTCTCTACAAATCGCTGTGCTATACACGTTGCCTCACGATGTTTTCCTTCACCGTTATAAGTATTGAGCTGGTCATTGTCTGGCACATGCGTCATACTCGTGAATGTGGTGCTGCTTGCGTAGGTCTGTCCGATTTGCTTACATTGTTACTGATTGATTGATGATAAATAGTATATCCAACAAAAAAGAATTACACAATTTGAACCAATACTTCCTGGGATTAGTAGTAACAAACTCTTCAGTTTTATGAACATTAGTATGGATTTGCGAAAGACACTTGACCACGTGTTGGGTCTGTGACAAATTATATTATTATTTTTTAACGTAACTTTAATTTAATTCGATCAGTACAATAGCACTTTTAATTATTTGCCGAGTATCAGAAAAAAATTACCGCATTAAATATTATTCTAATGTCGTATAGACAGGACTTAAACCCTCCACTTTAAATCATAAATCAAATCATCTAAACCAGTAGTTTTATTCACAAGAAACCAAGAAGAGGCAAGATTTATGAATAGCAATTTCATATTTATACGTAGCACACTCCTACAAGAGGAGCTACGCCGTAGCGACCGTAGAGCTTGTAGACTCCGTAGCGATATGAGTGTATTAACTTGTAAAATACTTGAGCGGTGTTTTAGTTGCGAAGAAGCAATTTTACTGGGCGTTATGAGTACGGATAGGTTTACCTCTCATGAGCACAAGCAGCTCGACCCTCGACTTCAAGCACGGCTTTGCTCAGGTACATTATTGTTGTGACACTTAAAAGTATCCCAATTACGCCTACGTTGTACCCACAATTACATACCTGTAAACTGTTTCCATTTTTAGCCTAAATCTTGGTTGTAGTAAAAATAGGTTTTAGAGTACAATTATTTTGGCTTTTGGGAAAAAAAGCTCTAGGTCAAAATTATTCGAGATAGTAGTTACCAGTGGCAAAGCCTCCATACATGCCGATTCTTACCGGCTTTACTTTTGTAATTGATGTGTATAACAAAAAAAGTACTTATTTTAAAATTATGTTTACAAAATTAATTGACATATCAATATAAAATAGAAGATATAACTAAACAAACATAACAAAACAACATCAAAATTTATTTCTACGTAAAATTCGTCGGTCATTGCGATTGCGAATATGCTGCCTTGTCTGCGGCTTTCATAATAATTTACAATGTTCACACCTAATTTTATTTCGTGTTTGTAATTAGAAAATGAGTAATAGTATATTGTTTTGGTGCTTCTGTGTAATACAGTTTCAGGTTCGTATATAATTAATGACTAATTTTACTAGTTTCCAAGTTGAAACATATATTATCTATTTGGAAAAACTTTTAATGCCGATCAGACGTTTTTGCGTAGTTACTTGATGTTACGTAAAGGATCATTTTTATGTCATAAATTGCAACATAACATTAAAAAAATCCACATTTACACAAATAAAATCACTATGCAAATATAGATTTTTGACTTTCCATTTGAAAAAAGTCACACTTTGCCACTGGTAGGTAGTTACTTTAATATCTAAATCCTCAGGATTCACGATTCACACACACTGACTTACTATAAGACTTGACAGGATTTATGATTAAATAAAAATGAATGTTAATAATATCACCAAGACTAATTACAATCACTATAACTAGTCCTGAGTCACGACAAAGGGATGTCTGCTTCAAGCAACTTTAATTAACTGACACCTCTTTAAGCGCAGTCTTAAGTATTCCTCATTAAATCTTTTTCGTAAAGAGAATTTAATCTCTGAAGGTTCACTATAATATTATCTCCAAGTTCGTCTTTTATTTTAATTCTTATTATTACAATAAAGTCCATTTTACTGCATCTTTCAGACATTAATCGTCTTTATGCATATAAAAGTCAACACTAGAATACAAATGAGATGGTGGTATTCTTATCACCTTAGATAACCGAGAACACATCTTTGATCCAAGCGGTGTGAATATTCTTGGGCGGCAGTGACCTCTTACCATCATGTGCTCGGTACCGGACCCATTGTATAAAACAACCAGACCGAAGAACCGTTGGGGTAGACGTGTTCTCGAGTGGAGAACACGCCTCGGCAACCGTAGAACGCCCTCCAACCAGGTAGAGTGACGATACTCGAAAAACTGCTGGTAGCGGTTGGAGACAATGGGCTGAGCATCGCGCCCAGTGGCATGCTATAGAAGAGGCCTATGGATGGTGGATGCAGACGGGCAGATAATGATGATTAAAAACCTATCACTTTCTACGATGGTGGTAAATGTTTCATAATAACCTACGTAATGGTAACGCATTTCGAGTTTATCCTATCCTTGTTCTTTTGGAGCTGGTCTGTCTATGTCTCGTTAGTGGGGATACATTTTCTATTCCGCTGATATTAACACCTTTTAGACTATATTTGTAAATTAGTATCTTCGACACTATTATGCTATTTATTGAAGATTAATTTCACAAGCAGATTTTTTTTTAAATTACACTCCATTTTATTTCATTTTTAATTGCATTGTATCTGGAGTCACTTAAACTACCAGCTGGCTTCGTTTTCGATCTAAATCTCGACATACCTGGTATGAATTTATTTTGTTTGACTGATTTTCCACATAAAGCCAACATTTGATTCACTGTATCCCAGGTAGTTAAATATGACACATAACTCTCTTTGAGGTACCAAAGCTGTATCTTCCAAGAGACTGGTGTAAGTAACTAAACATATCAAACAACTTCTCGGACCCAAATGCCTTTGATTAGTATATTTGCCTTTAACACGCTCATAAAGCTGTACACACGATAAACGGATAGACACAAATAAGAGTTGGCATATTGTGCTGGTTCAAGTTATAAGCTATTTGAATAATAATTATCATTGATTTTTAATGAATGCTCTGATGAATTGTTTAACTTGATCCCCTCCTCTCAATTACTAAATAGAACAACGCGTACTAGCTTACCAAGCCATAGCTTGATAGTCCTTCCTATAATCCTGGGTCCTTTCGCCGTAGTGTGAAGAGGCATCTTAGAAGGCCGGCATAATTGTATCGAATGGCATTGTACTGCCGTCTGATACAATTCGATACTTTGCCTGGATGTAATTTCCGCTTACCATCAATCGGATACACAAATCCGATAAAAAAAAATATTACTCCGAATGAAGCTTCATGTATGTCACATTTTAGGCTCATCTGAGCCTCATATCCAGTTTTGAGACTGCGAGTCGCGACTGTTCCACAAATAAAAATAAATTGAAATAAATGAATACACCCAACAGTCCCATGCATAGCCTTGACGAAACACTAAGATCTAGTCTTGTGTCGTGGATATAAGGAACTACGAGAGACTTTTCGCTCCCACAAACACTCAGACCTGGGGTGCGGAGATCGAACCCGCGGCCTCTCATTTCACAGTCGGCGTCTAACCAACTGCGCTACGGAGGGATTAATTTTTAAATCAGACAACATAACTACGTCATTGCCTAGTAACCACCAATTGACATTTTTACCGGGTTCACAAACAATAATAAAAATTTATTTTCAATATGGTAGAAATATCTCGTTCCGTTCGTTGCCTAATCCAAACTCCAAAACTTTGTACCGAGTTGTCAGGCCACTTGGTCTTTGTACAAACACTCGCTCTGCTTCTTTGTACTTAGCGGCCCACGCTCGCCTCTGTAGGATAGTTTGTACCCGCAGTTTTCACCGGCACGTGACAGTGACACTCGTGGTGATATTAAAGAAACTACCAAAGGACACAGAATTACGCTAGTATTCTAGCGGTCCGGCTCGGCATCGCCCGGATGCAAATATACTTTTCAAAATGGCGGCCAAAATGTTCAATACTGACTATTTTTTTTTGAAGTGAAAACTTCTTTAGCGGCGTTGAGCACTTTTTCTGTAATGGGTATAAAATCTTAAACTCGCGTCAGGACACGTGACCTGATCGAAAAAGCGTAAGACGGATGGAGAGTAGACAGCTGTCAGTTAGCTGTCAGTTTATAAAGCTTTGATGAATTGCCAATGATTTTGAGTGGAGATTTCAACATAAACTTCGCAGACGATAAAAATCAACTATTAATTGAATTTTTTTTTTCATTTGTAGTTTTTTTTTTCATAAAATTGATCCTTTGTTACTTCTAATACCTACAAGAATATGTGTAAAAAGTTTCGTGATGATCAGTTAAATAGTTGTCGTGAAAGCGTAACAAACAAACTTACATTCATATGTATAATATTAAGTAGGGATATTAAACATGTGGTAGAATTTAAACCTGTTTTGGATCAAAATACGGGTCATCATACTGTAATTCAGTATAAAGCGCGTAGCTCAAAGAGTTAACAAGAGTGCGATATAACATAAAATATTTATCCTTGGTTTCATCACGATATACAAAACACCAACAGCATACAGAAAACCAAAATATTTTTTCAAACGAATCTACAATCTTTTGCTGTTGTAAATATTTTTATTTTTATTTTATTTTATTTTTAAACTTTATACAATATGTACAGGCGGACTTAATGCCGTCGGCATTTTCTACCAGTCAACTTTTAGGAGATGCAGAGATGAGATTAAAAGGGTGTTTCGAGGATACAGAAAAAACTATATACACGATTATATACCAAAATATACACATACATATACATATATACATACACATACACATACACATACACATACACATACACATACACATACACATACACATACACATACACATACATATATATAAATATACATACATAACATACATAGATGAATACAATATATAGCTATAAAATATACATGTCATAAATGAAACGAGAACTTAATTTGACTGTTCTGCCATTTGTTTTAGAAACAGTTCTCGAACCTTCACTTTAAATGTAAGACGATTCCTGCACGTCCTAATTTCCGTAGGGAGCGCGTTCCAAAGAAGTATGGATTGGATATGGAAAGAGGAATGAAGAAAATCAGAGCTATGGGAGGGACACTTAAGAAGTAAATTATTAAATGAACGAAGATTTCTATCGTGGTTGCTACCAAGGTATTGAAAGCAGGGAATTAAGTAAGAAGGTGGAGAAAGTGAGACAAGAAAAGAATGCAGAAGAGTAAGTGCACGCAGGTTACGGCGTTGGCGAATGGGCAACCACTTTAACTGTGAACGGCAAGTCGACACAAATGATCATACTTACGAAGATTAAAAACGAAACGAATGCAGTTATTCAGAACTCGATCTAATTTGTTGAGAAGATCTGCATTCAGGTCAAAATAGCACACATCACCATAGTCGATTACTGGGAGGATTAAGGCTTGCACAAGCATTGCCTTAGTTTAAGAGGAAGAAAATTCTTCAGGCGTTAAAGAACACGAAGGGTATCGGTCACTCGACGGCAATCATAGGTGACTTGAGTTCGCCAGTTCATATTTGAGTCAATGTGCAATCCAAGATCTTTAACATCAGGAGACAAAGGTATTACTGATCCGTTGTAGAAAAGTGGTGGAAGACTCGTTATGTCTATCCTGGTTAACAACCGCTGGCTTCCCACGATAATCGCCTGACATATAAATATGATTCTACTCACATACCATTTGATTTGTTCATTACAGTATACCTATATTATGGAAAAAATTAAGAATCTATAAATACGAGGCAACCTTCTCGGAGACAGCCCTTGAGGCTCAAGGACCATTGTTGCACGGAGGACGTGCGGGCTCCATTCAATACGATAGCTTTTAAGACCACCTATAATGCTAATATGATTTTTCTTAGCATATTGTTGAGGTAAAAGAAAGGTTTTTCATATTGTTAGAAGTCTAGATTTATATTAAAATGAAGGTACTTGAATCGATCTTGAATGTGATTAAAAATGTTAGTAGAAATAAATCGTACAATCACCCATAAGGACATTAATATAGTTTATAAATTTAAAATAAATTCACGTCTTCATGCTCAAAGCCGAGGATGAAATTAAAATAATCCATTAAAATGTTCAACATCTTTTATTTTCGTTTTTTTTTTATTAACAACCCGGTTAGGAAAGCGGTTTTCACTTGAGAAGAACGGGCAAGAAACTCTAAGTTAGTTTAGTTTACTCTTGATAGGTAGAGTAACAGCCAGTGCCATCCAAAATCTACCGAACATATTGTCGATTTAATATTTATTGGTAAGGGCGAACCTATAAGAACATAAAACTTTAGCTTCGTCAATCTCACATCTAACTGTTATTTGAAAATAGAAACTTATTGGGCTTAGGAATTAGAGCCAGGACCTTAACCTTCCACGAGAAAAATCCTCTCATAAAGCAAATAAACAAACCAAAAATAATATAATATCTTGAAACAAATACGACGAAGCACTGATCAAGTCCCATAAATACTGGCATAACAACGCCATAGAAGTTTCAAACCAAACGACAGAGTGGACACGACTCGTAAAACTGAACGATGCGACTTATTGGCGGGCCAAGTTTATTGGCAGTCTCGTGACAAAACTCATCCCCCATAAAAATATGTATCGTTTGTATAAGAAAAATATTGTATCAGGCTTAGGCGTCTTCCATGCTGTTTGCGAATCGCGCGGACAAGATGTTTGTTACTGAATGTTGTTATTCGTAAACAGCTGTGAACATTCTGATTGTAATTCTAATTGTTTTTTTTTTTGTCACTGTAGATTTCTGTAGGACGAAGTAAATCATTAGGAAAGGGTTATTAAACTCTTTAAATATTTATGCATTTGAGTAAGTATAGGAATGGCAATCAATATACACTACTCGGGACTATTTCATCCTAGTCCTGAGTCTCTTAATATTGAAGAAATTTCCTAGCATATAAAAAACGTTTTCAAAATAAATATTAAGGCTTAAAATATGGAATGCTTCCACAAAAGAAGTCTAGTGTAGACCGAACTTTACCCAGCTAACCGACGAACGCGGTGCACACGAGAAACTACATTCAATTCTCACGTTTTATGGAAGCGATAGGATGTAATATTACTAGCGAGCTGACTCAGGGATATCGGACTTCAGGTACATTGCGAAATATCAAATACTAAAGATGTCGACGGAGAGGATACAACCAACTCTTCTTGATTTTTTATCATGTTATTTTATGACAAAAGAATGTAACCGATTTATTTTAAATATAGGTACCATAGGAATTAACTGATCGCATAGTTAGACCTAACTAATGAAACAAATGTCAAAATTTAAAACCCAAGTTATAGTCATATATTTTCCTGACATACGTTTTCCTACATAATTATTGTCCATCATAATGGTGAATAAAAAAATATATTGCATTAAAAAATCTTGAATATTACACTTTTATATGAAGAGATACTCTTTTATATAGAGAAGGTTGGCCTTAGTCTACTATGATGGCCTTCTGTATCAGCCCATATACGTCCCACTGCAGGGCACGGGCCTACTCTACAATCGAGAATACGATTGAGAGTGGTTAGGCCATATAGTCCACCACGCTAGCCTAGTGCGGGTTGGCGTCTTGGCGACCTTACATACCATAGAAATTCTTATGAATCGCTATGATGGCCTTAGACGGTTAGTAAAATTAATATACAGCCAAATTTTATTTACAGAACCTCTAGATATTTTATAAGCCCTTGCGATAATAATCTGTATTTTAATAAATATATAAACAAAATATGTATATCCATGTTTAACGGCATCACAATTAAATTATCAAATTTATTTCCGGTACATTTTGCACGTTAATTCCGTCCCTCGTGTTACAAGTAAGCCGAGATTTGCGGGTATCTTGTGGCTCAGGTATCAGTTGGGATTATTCCTAGTTGAATTTGGTAAATTATTGTTCCGATTACAGCATTGACTAATGTTCAGATTTATCAGTGGGGTTGAAATTTCATAAGGATACTGAGGTAAAATTGTAAACAGTAATAACGTGGGTGTATTTTATATCACGCCTATGTTTTGAGTGATAAGGAGAGGTTCGAAAACACAATACTACAATTTAAAAATACCTTTTCGTCATGAAATACTTTATACGTCATATCATAAAGGTTACAAGTGCACAATACTCATAGCTTCACCGAGAAGACCGAACACCAGTCGGTATGGTGAAATTAATTGATAGTTAATAGATAGAAATAAGTATCGGTCGCTTAAATAAGTATGGGTAATGCTAGACAAATATAAAAAAAAAGGTTATGTAAATATTAAAAGAAAAAAATATGTATTTCCTCTATGCTGGATCCTTCGATAATATATGGCGTGTTTCGATATCATTTTGTTTGCTGGGCTGTTTTGATACGTCTTAGGTTGGGACAGAATTATGGAGTGCTTCCTATGTCACCTTCTTGACTTTCATATGAGTCGAAAATATTATTTTGAGGAAGCCTTCTGCATAATTTTATGATTTGTTAGCGTATATATCTTCAATACGAATATCTGTTGTAGGACCATGCAATATACATAAGTGTAAACTTATGAGGCTAGTTACTTAAATATAGATTATAAATTTATTATGCCGAATTGAACGTAAAACACAGACTATAATATAAATAAAATGAAATAAAATGGAATTGGTTTATAAATGAAATTATTTTACAATTGAATAGCTCTTATGACAAGTCAATTTGTAGTGCTTAATATCTACTCACAAAAAAAAACATAATTTATAGTTATACAAGAAAAAAAAATGGTTGCCTTTTTATGTATTCTTAATAACTGTTATATTATGTGTATAGTAAGTTAAATAATTATTAAAAGAAATTAATGATTTAAATTAATCAATTTTTAGTGAACCATGAACATTTCTAAAGTGAAGCGCTCTCGCTCTCGAGAGAAGAAGAGAACCTAGTTTAATAAATCGGGTTAATTCACCTATAATTATGTGTAATAATAATCATAATTTATTAATTTATGTACTGTTAACAATCAGAAACAATTAATGTTCATTTTTATAATATTTTACCATTACTTATTAAAAGAATGTACAGGAAATAGTGTTCCCTTTCCGGAGCTGAAAATTTGCATGCAAAGGACGCGAGGTAAAATAACATATACTAATGAACTGTTCCCTGAACATCAACCTGTGTGTAACCAGTTATTAACTAGCGCACATAAAACTCTCTTTCTCTCTCTTCAACCACAGGAAGTCTTATGCTGAACATGGCCTTCCCCAAGGATCTCCACATTGACCTGTTGGATTGGAAGTGGCTTGCATCCAGCGACTTCATGCAACCTTGACCACAAAACTTTGTCAATTAAAATAAATGGGTGGGATAGTAGCTAGAATTTGGTCAACGAAGTCAAACTAAGCCGGGTTGTAGTTTTAGTAACTACAAACAAAACGCAACCAAAAATTTCGCAAAAAAAGACGTAGTTTTTTTTTGTGTGTTGTTTATACATCATCGTGTTTGTGTGGTTTATCCATTTTTGCTAAAATAATACCGAGGCCTTTTTTTTTTAAATAAAAGGAGTTTATTTTATATTATTATACATAATTATTTTAGCACAAACTATGTATTTACCGCCCAAATACGAGGATAAGAAAAGAATAACAACAAAAAATTAAATTTTGGTTGCATCTGAAGTCACTACAACTACCACCTGCCCTCGTTTTCAGTCCAGTCTGGATATACTCTCTATAACTGTACCAATTAATTCTCACGATTTTAAAACATCAAAACTACTTGCAGTTGGTGAAAAGTATCAACAGCTATCGTTTGAAAGAGCCGGAAAATGTTCTTGTAAATAATTCCAACAGTTTGGGTTCAGTTACTGTGCGAATTTGTGTACACGCGGGTCAATATTACGATTGTAAACTCGGCAATTTTTATTTCAAGGGTCTTTTTTGCTTATCTACATTCCTGGGTTCTTTACTGTAGTGTAAAGTCGCGATTTGATTAGGCAGCATAAAATTACCGATTGGCTATTAATAAATGGTTAGTCGATATTATTTTTTATAATTAATAGATAGGTTTTTTGTTAAAATTTTGTTTATTTACTTTGTTCGCCGGCGTTCGCATGTCACTCTAGGAGACGACTGAAAATCAGCGTTGCGCTATGGCTCGTGCCTTAGTGCAATATCTAAGCTGAGAGGTCACCTACTTTGTCACAGCGATGCCACGTGCATCTTCGTTTATTGTAAATATTATCGTTTTTATTATTATGTATGTACTTTGTATGGGTAAATGTTTGCTAAGCGAGTATGTCCGTTGTCTTGTGTGACAAATAAATATGCCTTTCTTGCTTTCAATCATATGCAGTACAGTGGAGGGTCATCAACGGTACACCAAATTCGGTCTGCTGCTGCTGACACAGTTTTACAATCAATTCAGATAACAAAAGTAGCTAATTACGTTAGAAAAAGTAAAGAATACGAACTGAAACGTATTAAAGATTTGCACACGCCGCGATTTCGTCCCAAATACAGCCCCGTATCACCACAAAGAACAAACCACGCGGCGCGTCCAGCCAAGCACCCAGTAAATATTTGAGCGATTCACGTTTTACAATTTACACCCATCTAGGGAACTGGAAACTTAGTTTTATGTTCTATCAAATGCTATGGAATTCCTTAATTAGAAATGTTTTTGCAAACGATCAAACGGAGTCGAATTCTCTTGTTGCCAGGTGATAAATGGATTTAAGGCTGTATGTTGCACAAATTGAATTAATTACGTTTCATTACTCTGTAAAGGATAAATTAGAGCACAATGTTATGCTATAAAGCACGTTGAAAACGATTTTGTTGCTAAAATTCTTGCTGGTTAGTTAGTGTTGGAACTTATTTTATGTTATCATTAAAACCTTCGTGGATGGGTGTTTCCAAAGCGAAATAAACATTCACATCTATCTAACTATCTCTATATCTTGACTCCACTGTTGAACATAGCACTCCCTCAAGGATCACCACATCGACTTTTGGAAGCGGCCTGGATCCAGCGACTTCCTGCAACCTTAACAAGGTCGTCCGTCTACCTTGTAGGCGGGCGTCTCTTTTAAACATATCAAACAAGTATGAAATATTTTAATTACTAGGTACAATGAATTTACGTGGCTTGAATTAAACACATCATCATTTCAAAAATAGAAATAAACTTACTAACACACGTCCCAAAAGCCACTTCCGTTTTCCACTTTGATTAAATACGAACAGATTTAGGTTTATCCCTAAAATCGTAATGGATCCGTCGCAAATTGAAACTGCTAGGTAAAATAATGAGGGGACTATAAATCTCCATTAGTCGATCCATATTTGAATAACAAATGTCCAAAGTGCGAACTAGGCAAGGAGAGTTGAAGTTTATGCAAAATTAAACAAAATATTTGAAAATATTTTTTGGACGAAAATGACTCTACTGGTGGTAAGTTTTTCAGCGCCGCTATGTACCACAGTGGCTGGTCTTCCATATGTAAGAGGTCGCCTGCTAGGTACCACCGCAATGGCTATTTCTCCCAACAAACATCAGTGTAAATGTAGTGCTATGTTCCGGTTTGCAGGACATTGGAACCAGAGTAACTACTGAACATATTGAGACTTAACATTTTATGTCTCAGAATAGAGAGCGCAGAGGAATACCAAGCATTGCTTTGTAACTGGTTTTGTCACTGTCCATGAGCGGTCGTATTCCTTACGAACGGCATACTGGTCTCGCCATTCATTGAAATAAAATAAAAAAATATTCGTTGGTGTATCAGAAAAAAATAATTTTAGCTTCTTTAAACATTGCGTCCAAATGCTATGCCAATAGGCTGCAATTTAATATGTTCAGGAAAGACATATGGCAGCTTGTAATAATAATGACACGATTGAAAAACATATACGACACCTCAAGAGAAGAAGATGATAATAATAATATGTTAAATCTTAAAATTTTTAAATATCGAGCAATGAAATCAGAATAATTGTGTCCAATCATACTGCATATACTATTCCACCAGTATAAAGATTTTTTTAAAACAAATATGCCACCTTTGCCAAGTGCGTGGTGGGCTGTTGGTAAACGGACTAGACGCGACTGCCAACATGTTCACGGTGGTCGCGGGTTCGAATCCCAGGGCACACCTCTGACTTTTCGGAGTCATGTGTGTATTGATCAATCACCACGCACTAAAATGGTGAAGGAAAACATCGTGAGGAAACCTGCATACCACAGCAATTTATAAAAATTTCTATGGTATGTAAGTCCGCCAACCCGCACTAGGCCAGCGTGGTGCACTATATGGCCTAACCACTCTCAATCGTACTCTCGATTGTAGAGGAGGCCCGTGCCCTGCAGTGGGACGTATATGGGCTGATACAGATACAGATGCCATCTTTATTTCAATAGTAATGAAACCTATTTGCATAGACTGTTCTAAGATATATGCAGATACTAACCACCAGTAAAATTCACAATCAGCATTCACAAATCGAAGCAGCACGTCGAAAAACCCATCAATAACTATAAATACACGCTCTCCAAAATTAAAATAGCACAGCGTTTTAACATTCAAAAATAATCCAACGATTGCAATGATAGATCAGGTGAAATATTGCCTGTCCAATCTATTTTCCAGATTAATGATGGATATCAAGTAACAGCAGCAAAATTATTAAAGCCAACGGTGATATATAACTCTAGTCGCTACGAGTTAATAAAGTAGAGGAGCTAAAAATTTGCAAGAAGCTACCGTGTTGTAGACAGCTTAGGATATATTTTTAATTATCTATGTTTTTTGATCGGTATTCTCAGCGTTATAGTATTTATCACAAGTATTATTTGACGTGGATCTGCTATTTAAAAGACGGATTAAAGGAAGTTTTTTAAAGGACGGATGTAGTAAGCAGTATAATGGATATAAAAATTTGAATTTATGATAAAATTGCCAAATCGATCGAAATATAATAGTTATTACAGAAATAGTCACATAGTCAACAAGTTTTCGTAGCGCTCTTTATTTATTATTGATATAGTGAAGGGTAGCTACGGTTGAACTGTTCCTAGATATACAATACATTTTATGTTAAGGACCTTCTGAATAAGTATATTTACAAGAAGTGTTCAGAGTATATTTGTACCTATCCTAGCTGTTATATTTATATTCACTATCCTTTTCTAATTTCTTAGTGTAATCAATAGGAAGTCGAAAGCAATTCTTCGTCAGATTCCAATTTTATCAACCAAAAACGCTCTTCACAAGAAAATCAACCGTAATTCTGTCTTTCGTTTTAAATAAGGGAAGCTGGTCAAGAATTAAAACCGACGAAACGGTCCAATCAAAGTGGCCCATGCATTATTCAGTGGCGGTGCCCCGGCGCAGTAATTGAAATGCGTCGTGCGAGTCAGGGATAGCCTCTTCGATGCTAATCGATGTGACGTCACGTAAATCACCGGCCCATCTGATGTTGTTGGTAAACGCCCGGATTTCTGATTGTGTGGGTGTTTTTGTGATGATTAACTTGGAGTTTTCCAATCTGATTCTTTTAAATGTACCTGATATATGTTTTTGTTTTCAATGTGTTTACAATAGTTTTAGGATGGATTTAAATATAGCTTATGAAAAATAATTATTGAGGCATAAAGAAGCTTAAATAAATAAATAAATTCGGAGTATTTTTGTACCTGATACTGTGATGCAGATTTGAAGCATAGCAGGTTTATTTTACATGAATATAAGAAAAAAAGATACATGATATAAAAACAAGTACTTATATACTATACACACGTACAGTATACAATAGTATACACGCTCAAACCTTAATAATACGCATCTCACTTAACCTGCCCATACTATTTCTGTATTTACATTATTTTAAATATATCTCACGAAATTTAATGCTAATCTTAACAGAACTATGGACTACAAATGCTTTTATGTTTCTTCTACTTACTAACCCATTAACATTTTACTGCAATAAATCACTACATATAAAACTTAATAACAACACAATTAAAAAAAGAAATCAAAATGCACGATAATAAAACTCAAAGATTTTTCATTGAAAAAGTTGACCGCTTTGCTCCCGTGAAGTATGGGCACTCAGTCGGAAATTTATAGTATACTTACGTATCCGCGATGGATTTATAGTCTCGGATCGGTAATCGCAGTTAGTGCTAACTTACATTCGCAATCCGAATCTCTTTTCGTGAAAAGTCTTGTCACCGCGGTAAGAGGACGCTATCTAGATCAGCTCCCTGGCGTCTTTCGGTTTGCAAAGATCTGTTCTAGATGTGTTTTTGAATGTAATGCATCGTTTTTGGGCTTGATTTAGAATTGAGGAAACCGTGCACATTTGATAAAGGACTGTGTGATTTAATAAATGAAATTATGTTGAGCAGAAACTAGAATAGAATATAGTACGATTTAGGGGCATAAATATGGGCCTTTCGAGATCATAATATTATGTTATAGTCCATAGTCTTGAGGTTCAGCCCATAGGTTTCAAGCAGATCCGTATTATCATTTTAACCGAAAAAACCTACCTAAACTGCTTTGCATTTATTCTGTTGTATAAAAGTAACTTTATCGTATACATGTTTCTAACTCAAATGAGTTAAATAGCTAAATAGCTCGCATCCCTGTATGTGGGTGAAGTTTTGATTTGACTCACTCAAATCAAAACAAATGTTTGATGTTAGTGCTGCGACCATCGACATGAATGTTACACTAGATAACACGTCTTTTTGTAAAAAATGTATCGCACCTACGTACGGTGCATGCATCGCACACGAATCAAAAACGCGTAAACGTCATGAAATTCACGGCGCTTTCGACCCAGACCCGAAAGAAACATTTGTGGGCCGCACAAATATTTCGCTCGGCGCGGGAATCGAGCCCACGACCTTTCGTTTCACAGGCGGCGTCTGACTGCGCCACGGAGGCTGTCAAATATATTAAATTGCAAACTAGACGAACCTACAACGATCCAAACAAATCACCATATATTTTAATTTACAAACAACATACATAAATCATATTCAGCCACTTTATGAACCGCGCGCGAACACAGATGATCTCTAATTAGCTGTTGTTTTGTATGAATAGTGATTACGGTTTAACATAAAATAACATTACCACCATGCATTGCTGTTAAATTTAGATTAATATTTATTGGATTATGGATTTAGTGCTTTTATTTGCGTATCACGTGATTTTTGGGCTATTGATTATGTGTGTAATTGATCGGTTTATGTGGGTATTCTGAGTTGGTATGTCAAATGGGCGTTTGTGTTCGTTTTTGTTACGCTTTTTTATAGATTAGGTCCGGCAAACGAGCAAACATAATATTATGTAAGGTCTCTCATACGAATGTAGCCGCCTATGTAGGTACCACTGCAATGTTTATTTCTCCCGCTATTGATGGTAAGTTTTTCAGCGCCGCTATGTACTACAGTGATAGGGCTCTCATATGTGAGAGGCCGCCTGGGTTGGTACCGCCGCAATGTCTATTTCTCCCTCCAAACATCAGTGTAAATGTAGTGCTGTGTTCCGGTTTGAAAGACATTGTAACCAGAGTAACTACTGAACATATTGAGACTTAACATTTTATGTCTCAGGATGGCGAGCGCAATAGAGTAGCAAGCATTGTTTGCCTATGTGGACATTATCAGAGACATGTACCTCTGATCCGCGGGGATCCGCGCGGGCGTCCAGCACGGGGAGGCGCGTCCCGCACCCGCGCCGCGGGGCCCGCCTCTGTGCGTCGGAACCCGTCGCGGGGGCACGCGCGGTAAAGCGCGCGGTGTCCGCAAGCGAGAACATGACGGTGATGACATACGGCACCGAGACGTGGCCTCTCACTTTGGGCTTCATTAGAAGGCTCAAAGTCACTGGTGGTAGGTCTCTCATATGTGAGAGGCCATCTGGGTAGGTACCACCGCAATGTCTATTTCTCCCGTGAAACAACACTGCGTAAATGCACTGTTGTGTTTCGGATTGAAGGACTTTGTAGCCAGAGTAACTACTGGACATATTGAGACTTAACATTTTATGTCTCAGGATGGCGAGCGCAATAGAGTAGCAAGCATTGTTTGCCTATGTGGACATTATCAGAGACATGTACCTCTGATCCGAGTCCTTCGTTCGGACCGCCGTTGGCGATACGAATCCTTTCCCGATTGATGTCGGTGTGCACCAAGGCTCGGCGCTGAGTCCATTCCTCTTCAGTATTGTGCTCGACGCCATTACGTCTCACATCCAGGACCCTGCGCCCTGGTTTGGCGCCGACCGGCGACTTTTGGAGCGCAAGGTCAACCGGTGGAAGGAGACGCTCGAGAGCGGTAGTCTGAAGTTAAATGTGGCGAAGACCGAGTACATGGCTTGCAGAGTACAGACCCTCAAAGCATCGACGTAGGGAACGAACTTGCCGTGAAGACGGACAAGTTCAAGTACCTTGGGTCCGTACTGCATGAGTTCGGTGACATCGACCTTGATGTCAAAGCCCGTATAAGCGCTGCTTCGTCTAAGTGGAGAGAGGTCTCGGGCATACTCTGCGACCGCAGGATGCCGATGAGGCTCAAGGGTCTCATCTATAAAAGCATTGTGCGGCCGGTGCTCCTGTATGGTTCTGAGACGTGGCCTGCCCTCAAGCGGCACGTCCAGGAGGTCCACGTCGTGGAGATGAAGCTGCGTTGGATGTGCAACGTTACGCGTTTGGACAAAATCCGTAACGAGCACATCCGTGGCGGTCTTGGTATCCGCGATGTGGCTGATAAACTCAAGGAATCCCGCTTGAGATGGTATGGTCACGTCCTAAGGAAACCGCAGGCGTACGTCAGTAATGTGTGCCTGAGCCTCAATATTCCCGGACCTCGACCGCGGGGTAGACCAAAGAAGCGCTGGCTCGATGTCGTCAAGGAAGATATGAGGGTCAATGGCCTTACTATTGAGGATGCCGAAGATCGGGCGAAATGGAGGAGAATTTGCCGGAAGGCGGACCCTGGAACCGGCCGGGCTAACGCCAGGTAGAAGGTAGAAGGAGGTGTTTGGTTTTGCTACTGTCTGTGAGCGGTCATATTACTTACCAATAAGCGAATGGCAAGCCCGTCTTGCCAATCACTGAAATAACAAATGGTTTTAGGGCATCCGGTAACGCTTAAAGTTTATTAAGACTCAGAAAGTGTATATTATTATTTCGACAAATAAGGCCAAATACGATTCCAAATCGTGTTTTCATACAACCAAATTTCCATACCACACAGTAATTCATACTATTATTCTAACTTCTATGGAAACTATTGCAATGCTTGTTACTAGAATCTGCAATGGCATCTAAAAACTAATACCGATAATGAAAACTCGAGGAATTTCTTACAAATACTCATTTTTTGTGTTTACATAATGATCAAAGTTAGGTTAGTTTTCATAATCTTGTTTTATAATAATGAATTTAAAGAAAATGAAACATTATGGATATTGAGAACTTCCTGGTGATTATTAAATACGAACACTTATTTAATATGTAAAATAATATAACGAAGGCTTAGAACGGTATAAAAAGTTAGAATATAATGCATAACATAATATTAAAGTCGTTTATTTAATTTTAATGGTGTTAAATAAAAGAATTACTAAAAATATTACCTTAACACTTCAGGCTGTATAAGCTATCGAGGCAATTTGGAATCCTGCCAAGCCAAGAAAGCGGAATACGCCCAAACCAATTTAAGTTCAACTAGTGTAGTAGAGTATAATGGATGACCTTTATTAAACGTATAAAACGTATTTAAATATTTATACTTCCATTTTGAGATTTATTATAAAATAATTCTTACAGCTACATTAAAAATATACGCATTAAAATCCAACTAAAAGTCACTAAGTCCTTTCAGATATAGAACGAAATAAATTACAAAATTAAAACAGCGCCATCTGTGTTAACACGCGCGAACGAAGTACAACGCAAAGTGAGAAAAATGAAGGTGTTTCCGAACCTCTCCCACGTAAAGGTAGTTGAACATTCGTACACATAGATGTGTCGACGTGCCTCATTTGAACGAATAAAACGACCGAACAGTTCCCATATGAACAGAAAGTTCCTGCAGATAGAATAGTAGTCGATTTGAATAATTCCCTCCTTTTGTTACTTGGCTATAGCATTGGCTGAAGTTTAAACGTTTAGTGAACTTAAAAACTCTACTGTTCTGTCAAATAAAATTAATTCACATCTTCCTTCCCCAAGTACGAGATACATTATTGGGGATTCTCATGACATCGGTGGTTGCTCTTTTTTATTATTTTGTTACAAGCTATAACGATTAACAGGTCTGTAGTAGGTCTGTAATTTCTTGACGCGCCGATCAAGTTGCGATGCGGTTACAATTAAGTTTACGTTTTGGTACAAAATGGTGTTCTTGTGATTGTTTAGCTGCGCGTGAGCTGCGCGTCAACTGTACGTCAAACGTATGAAATTTGTTTGACATTCACATGTCTATGTGCGCAGCAGTAGAATACACTCAAGCGCTCGCGTGACGCGAACTTGATGCGAGCGTATTACGAGAATACGAAAAGGGCTGTTTTGATCGAAACGTAACTGCAACTGCGCCACAACTGAACTTATTTAATTACGTGAATCGCCCTACTGTATTACTGTAAGTCTGAGACGAAAAGGACTTTATGTTGTTAAACTTCAACATATTTTTCCATAACTAACTCAGATTTATTTATCAATAGGCTCAACTCCTATCACATCGTCGGACGGAAAATAAGAAGGTATCCTGGTTATACCTCTGTCTATCCCATCTGGAGAAATCGTGAGTTTATATATGAGTGTATTCTAGATTTTTGCAGTTTACTCACACAAGTAAAATTTGAACTGCACACAAAGAAAATTACATAAACAAGATGTTCTTAAAATCATTTTACAAGATACGCACCTAACTTGGAAATCAGAGCACTGTATTGTTTAATTTGCATGGTTATCCATTTAGATAATAAATCATAAATTTATCAACATCTTATCATTATCACCCATCCCTACATATCGATTACTAATGCTCATACATTCATAATGTATGAGCATTAGTAATCGATTGTACGAAAAAAACACTAACAAAGCATTACCCCCAAAATGAAACTAAAAAACAACGAACTTTTTACCAGATGTCAAGTGTCTCGTAAAACCTACTTTCAGAGTCGAGAGGCCAGATTTGTTTGAGCATAGTGCAGCCTCTTCACACTAATGCACGTATCCTGCAATTCAACTTAAAGCATTTTTGTTCCGTAACTAGCGGAAATAAAACTTCCGTCATTACAACGTTAAAATAATTAAATAGTTTTACACTTGGCTGAATTTTTCTCTTCGAATCGGCTTTAGAATTCTTAGAATTTGCTGTATCTATGTATATTAAACACACAATAACCTAGGCTTATTAATAGCTGAGATGCAGAATTTTAAAATGAAAATGAAATCACTTTATTGAATTTTTAAAATTTTATCATCTTACATTGTTTAGATTCAGTCACTTTTTTTCTCTACCATCAGATTCCGCAAGGCTACTTTTCCAGAGAAGAACGGGCAAGAAACTCAAGTGTTTTAAATACAGGTTTACAATACAGTGTTTATACATGAGGCGCAGCTTGGCTATGTCATTATCTTCAGTAACAAAAAATCTACTGCTGGTCAGAATATATATTATCTAAGGCATTCCGCAGAGTCGACTTCCTGCAACCTTTAATAAGTAATTTGTCTTCTTTATAAGTGAATATTTGAATGTGTTGAAGGCAATTCTATTCTTTTTTTTCTATGTTATCAAAAAAGTTAAGGTTAAATGGGTAACTTATATTTCAAAAGCATATGCCGATACTTGAAGGCTTGCAGGAGCTGAAATTGGCTTTTAAATCTTGCCTACAACTATCGTATAGACAATATTGCCCAGAGTATTTTTCTGTATATTAATCAGGTTCATAAACGCATTTTTTAAAGCAATGTATATTAGTCGTAAAATAATATTTAAAATTATAAAACCCGTCAAGTGTACTTGTACTTGTGATTAATATTTTAAAATTCATAAATACTCATAGGGTAGATGGGAATTTTTAAGTACGCATGACGCATATTTTAGTGAATAGCACGAATAGGTAAATAAGGTCATAGTATACTATATATTTAGTTCCATGTAACTAATCAATAATAATACACCGAACTGTCATATATACCTATATATGTGGTAATAGTTCCGTCTCGGGTCAAGTCAAAAGAAGATGGTGTTAGTAATCTTCAATATATTTCATCTTATACAGCGTGATATTGACATCTGGTATTTAATTGAAACCACATGCTCCTAACCATCCTAGGTAACATTGTACCAAGTTTGAACAAAAGGTGCCTGATAGTTTTGTCAAAATTCGCGGTTTTTGGTTTTAAGGCTATTGATCAACCTCTATAGATACCGAGTCTCTTACAGCTCAGATAAGTTTCCGAACAGAACTGAAGTTCAGCTAAGCGATAAAAAAACTCGTATCTATATGGGATGTCTAATAATAGTAAGAACTAAAATCACAATTTTTGACAAAAAATCTTCAAATTTTTTTTTCAAATTATGTAACATGTCATCTGGGGTGATGAGAAACATGTGGGTTACAATAAGCTCAATGTGTCAATATCAGCCTCTATAAAACACTTCTTTACTGCATACGTCTTTCGTCCTTCCTCTAACCTCCCTTCCTCTAACTCTTTCCATCTTAAATACTTTCATTAGTCATCTCTTTCCCACAAACCACATTCCATATCAGTCATACGTCTAACGTTTTTTTCTACTTATCTTTCATCATACATTCAAATCCTACATCTAGGTCTGACCCCACACTGAGATGAAGTCTTGTGTCGTGGGTATCAGGAAGTACGAGAGACTTTTCGGTCTCACAAACACCCAAAACATAATCAAATACTTAAATCACACTAATATTTGTATTGAACTGGAGATCGACTCCGCAGCATCTCGTTTCACAGTGTTCTTGTTAATATTTTTTTTTCGTGGTGATAAATAAAATCAGAATTTATCCCATATTGTATAATATCATCACGGTCCTCCAGATTATGGTATTGTACTCGATTTTTGGCTTCTCCCATATTATATAAGTACACACATGTATTATAATACAATTGTCGACATATCTCTTACTATTCATCCTGAACAAAGTCCACTTGAAACAGAATAATAATATATTACAAAACTAAGAGAACTCGCATTTGCAACCTCGATGCATGTTTAAAGCATCTGAGTTGGAGTGGGAATCGATCGAGAGGTGCTCGAGACAAGAGCTCCTTGCAATCGGCACCGCAGCGCAACGTATTAATTCAGGTGTTGCTAAGGAGCTCCCCATTTATTTGAGAATTATTTTATGAGAATTGGTTTTTGAAGAGAGCTGGTATAAAAATAGAAGCGGTTGAGCCACGCTTTTGTCAGACATGACTCATGAATTGGTAGCCTCGTCCGAGGCAGTTCGATTGTCTCAAAGGGAATCATGAAGTGACAGCTTATTCGTGTTTCGTTCGGTGAGTTCGATTGCCAGATGCCCAATACTAATTATCTTTACTCATTCTTTTCCTTCCCTCCCCCTAATTTGATGGGCAAGCAACACAAGCATGATCCAAGCGTTGTGGGTGTTTATGGGCGGCAGTGATCACTTACCATCAGGTCTCTTTCACTAATCAATTTGCTTTAACCCAAAAGAAAATCAATCATCAAAAAGGAAGGACAAAACTAATTATTCTAATAACTTGTGAAATCGACTCAAATATCAAGTAACATCCTCATAATTATTTAAACCCCTATTTATTTTATATAGCTAATATGCATACTGCTTTGCAGCCATTATTTTATACTTTAAAGTGGTTTTTGGGATGGTAAATAGAGCGCTAGCACGCAACACTTCCCTGGGGTGACGGCAAAGTTGTTAAGGTGTAAAATAATAACATCTAGCATGCCGAAATAGTGTTAAAGCATAGCATGAAGCACTAATGTTATTTTACCGATACCGTACTATATTAACGTACGTCTTATCGTCGTCGAATTATTCTGACTCAAATCCATTAGACAATTAAAAATTGTTAAACGAGAGACAATATAACTTGCATACAGATTATGAGTAGCATCATAATAATTAATCCTTTAGCTTGGGAATCAAAAGAATCGATATTCCTTTCCGAGAAGAGTGTTCCAGTAGACGCGGTGACATTTTCAATATAGCAAGTGTCAAACGCAGTGTTACGGCCGGCCACAAGTGACATTCAACTAATTACCGTTTTCAAAGCGAAACTCGTGGTAACTCGTGTTCACGATTCATTGCATGGAACTAATTGTGGATTATTTTAACAGCTCGTCTTGTTAAGTAAATGAAATGGGGGCCAGTAGAGTTTGGATGAAGGTCGAAAACTTTAATCTTCAAAAATAATTGAAGGTGCAGCTACCATTTCAGAAAATTGCAAATGTTTTGAAATTCCGTTGTAGTGTAAGTTATGCATCAATAAACAATTAAGTAAAACATCAAGCTGTTACATAATGATGGGCTTGATACGCCAAGAGGAAGGTTGGTAGGCGACCTGCTTGATGGATAGGTGACACCACTAAGTTTTAAGGCAAATTGTGAATGAGACAAGCGCAGGACCGAGAAAAGTGTTGCGGCGGAGAAGATATCCCTATATCTAGCAGTAGATCAATTCAAGTCCATATCATCATCAGCCTAAACTGTTGTCCACTGCTGGACATAGGCCTCCTCCAAATTGCGCCATTTTACCCTGTCTTCGGCTTGTCGCATCCAGCATCTGCCAGCGACCTTTCGCAAATCGTCACTCCACCTAGCCGGTGGGCGTCCTACACTACGCTTGCCAAGACGCGGTCTCCACTCAAGAACACGTCTGCTCCAGCGGTTGTCGGTTCTTCGACAAATGTGGCCAGCCCACTGCCACTTCAGCTTGCTAATCCTATGTGCTATGTCTACTACTTTGGTTCTCTGTCGGATAAGATCGTTACGGATCCTATCCTTCGGAGAGACTCCGAGCATAGCACGCTCCATAGCTCGCTGAGTGACACTGAGCTGGCGGACCAGTCGTGCTGTGAGTGTCCAAGTCTCAGCACCGTAGGTCATAACAGGTAGGACGCACTGGTTGAAAACTTTAGTTTTCAGGCATTGTTGTAGAGGTGACGAGAAGACTTGACGTAGTTTGCCCAGCCCAGCTGGATCCTCCTCGTAGCCTCCTTCTCAAAGTTGTTCCTACCTAGTTGAAGGATCTGTCCAAGGTAGGTATATTCGGAAACAACTTCGAGCTGGTGGCCACATACAGCGACAGGTCTTGGATCAAGGTGTTGGTTGATCATAACCTTGGTTTTATCCAAGTTCATTTGAAGACCTATGCGCTGTGAGGCTAAAGCCAGGCCGTCCAGCATCTGTTGCAGCTCCTCCAGCGATTCCGCCAATAAGACTATATCGTCTGCGAAACGTAGGTGCGAGATGTGCTCGCCGTTTATGTTGATGCCCATACCGTTCCAGTCCAGCGTCTTGAACATATCCTCCAGTGCGCTTGTGAACAGTTTCGGGGAAATAACATCCCCCTGTCTCACCCCTCTGCGCAACTGGATGGCCTTAGATTGCTGGTTCTGTAATTGGACATACATAGTGGCCGATTCATATAGACATCTCAGCACCTCGATATAGCGACAGTCTACTTGGCAACGCTGTAAGGACTCCAAAACAGCCCAGGTTTCGACGGAGTCAAAGGCCTTCTCATAGTCCACAAATGCAAGACACAGGGGCCGATTATACTCCTCCGACTTCTGTATAATCTGCCTTACTGTGTGGATGTGGTCTATGGTACCATATCCTCAAGTCCATATAATGGTGATTAAAACACCTTAAGGATGACTTTGAAACACTTTCCTATTTTGAAGGTATAAATAAATCTATAGCCATTTGGTGCCTCTATTCTACACTGATACAAATAGAAGTCACACCACAGGATTTCGTAGTGCCATTCAGAGTATCAAGTGGCGAGACAAATCTCTAAAATACGACCCGACACAATTGTCAATGCAGTTCAATTCATCTTAGAGAATGTTAGAATCAAATTGCCAACCCGTCATCGGTGCGTGGATGCAGTATCATTAAAATTAGGGCTGCGATGTGGTCGGATCAACTTGTCGGATAACACGTCCCCCGGGAGCGAACTATTCGGCTTTGCGGTTATCACACACCGTGTAAGGCGTACCGAATCCAATTGTATGTTTCTAATAGTTTAGTTGGTTGCTGTCATGTTTGAGGGTTGGCACTTAGAAAGATTTAGTATCAATAATATAACTGATTGTAAATACGTTAACAAAAGTCTTACAGCCCTATAGTCCGAAGTTTTTCGAACCGAAAATACATAAGTGGATTACCGGTTTAACCTAACCATATCTAACTACTACTTAGACTAATTTAATCATATATTTCATCATTATTGCTACGATTAATATTTAACGTTCTCCTTTAATAAATCACATTACGATTTAAGTTCTTTAAGAAGAAAGATTGCTAATAGACGAATAGATGGATCATCTAACCGATCCCAAACCTGGGTCTCGTCCGGTCTACTTATCTCCGGTATCCAATACCGCTACATCCCTAATTAAAATGGATAACGAACCTCCAAACAGTTGGGATTGTTGTAATTAAACGCAGTTGATTTTTAGCCTTTATTTTATAACTAACCTTTGTGTGAGGACAAAGACCACTGATGACAATGGATATGACCCGACGAATAAGTAGTCGGGTGGCCAAGCATTGGATAGTAAGGTAGATACTTCCATTTTATACAATCATATATTCTTCTAATCTTATAGTTAATTTGTATTCAGTAATTAAGCTGTATTGAATCGACTTGATATGATTTTAAATCTATTGCAGAAAGATTTGAACTTATAGTTTGAAGTTAATGGTCTTGAGATTTTGCTGGAAAATGAAATCTTTGATAATCTTAACTTAAAATACATCAATACTAATCACAAACAGTAACATTATCCTTAGACTAAGTGAATTAAAAATAATTATCGTAATGAGCATATCCACTCTCATCCTTGTTGCTTAAATATATGCGAAACAGAAAACTCAAAGTAAATAGGTATAATAAAGTTTTATTTTTTACTAAGGAAGAAGAGTACCTACTAACTCCATGTATTAAGAATATTTTTAAAAGGTTAATATATTAAAGAACGTGCACTCAAACGAAGCGCTCACGTACTTAACGTACAGGGATGTGCTCTGAACCACCACGCATTTTAGTTGAGAAACAGTCTTGCAACAGTAAATTAATTCGTAACAGAAAACTCCTTACTTAAGAGCTCTTCCGCTTACTCACGTTATAATTAAAGTTTACGGAGCTCTTATACATTAAAATTTTAAAATAGTTTCCATAAGTAGGTAATAATTTATGCGACGTAACTCGGGTAAATGTTACATCTGCATTGCCTCTAGCGTAAGAGAGCTGTACTTCGCTTATCTCGTGCTTCAACCATAAGCATTATCTACAGAGTAAAATTATTTTTATTTTTAACAAAATTAATACTGCCAGCCGTAATTACACACATTCCTGATTTCAATCGCGTTGACAGATCTGTGACGTACCTCAGACCCGAAATGGATATCAAATTTTGATAATTATCATACAATCATTTTGTGTTATGTCTACTAGATAACATAAGTGATATCGATATATTATCGATCCTAGGACACAACTCTAACTTCTCGAAGTAATGTGTGTATTTATAGTCAATCAACACGCACTAAAACAGTGAAGGAAAACATCGTGAGGAAACCTGCATTCCATAGCGATTTATAAGAATTTCTATAGTATGTAAATCTGTACTAGGCCAGCATGGTGAACTATATGGCCTAACCACTCTCAATCGTACTATCGATTGTAGAGGAGGCCCGTGCCATTCAGTAGAACGTATATGGGCTGATACAGAAGCGGATTATGACTAACACTCAGGTTCTTTTGATTTCTTCAAATACTGTTTTTAAAGAGTAAAAAATAGCTGTATACCGATGTTTGTATGTCAATTTTATTGTAAAGAGTCAACATCCCTCGTATGATTACTTATGAAACCTGATAAACTCTGGCAGAAGCCGAAACGCGTCAATAACCATAATTTTTTTACCATCGTATTCTTCCACTGTTAAAAGATTTCAAACAATATCCCGGATTTATTTAGATAAAACATGGTCACCATACAGGTCACCGATCCATTTTCATAGTTTGCGACAGTAGTAAACAATAGGTAATGTGAATAGTGACGTCACAGTGACTCACTCAATCAGATACTTAAACAATTTTACGTTTTTACTTATTTTCCCACGTTATGGAAATAAAATAAGGATTCTTTTTATAATTCGGTATTATCTCTTAGTATAATATTTTTTACATTTGTCTGAGGACTTATTGAGATAGCTTTATTTTGTTTTTTACAAATCAAAAGCGATTTTTTTAAAGTCTTTATATTTATTATCTCCAAAATATGTTTCTAAGGAAGTTTCTGAAAATAACAATTTGTAATTTACAGTTATTAACTGAATCCTTTTACATATTTAAAAATTTAATAAAATTGCACCTTATAGATTTTTATCCAACATGAATTCGAGTCAATATATTAGTGATATCAGCAGGGCAATATTTCTGTACTGCATGTAGTGTAAAAACCAGTGCATTCCAGATAAATGACAGACTGAAGCAATGAATTATAGTCACTTATTGGTTGACACAAATATTTCGCCGTATGGAAAAAAATATACAGGGTATATCAAGACTGCTACCGAAAACGAAGCCGGGTGGTAGTTTAAGCGACTTCAGACACAATGCAACAGAAAAAGTTGCAAAAAAAAGCGTCAATTTTTTTTTTGTTTTTTTTTTCGTATGGCCATATTTGGGTGGTAAATACATTTTTTCCTAAAATAATAGTGTATACCCTTTTATTTATAAATACTCTAAGGTATAAAGAGTTTAAATTATTATTTTAGCAGAAACTATGGATTTACCACCTAAAAATGACGATATTGAAAAAATCATAAAAAATAATTGTCGCCTTTCTATGCAAAATTTTTAATTGCATTGTGTTTGTAGCCACTAAAACTACCACCCGGCTTCGTTTTCGGTAGCAGTCTTGAGATACCCGGTATAGCAATGTTCTATCTATAACTATAACTATATCTATAACTATCAATGTTCAATTACTTGTTTCTTTGTTCTAAAATCATCGACATCTTCAGATGTTTTTCAAACTCAACCAAAGATGTTTCATAAAATGAGTTATAAATACTACTTATTATTCGAAGCAACTCATTCCCATAAACAAACTACTCAATTGCTCCAAAACAATTCAGAAACAATTAAAAAGTTAATTACCAAGTCCGAAATAATTCAAACACGCAACGTCACATCATAATTTACTTCAAGGCGGCATGAGCGTGCAGTTATCAAAGTTTCACTTCCCTAACCTAACAGAATGAGAAATCACTGCCGGCAAGTAAAAACGAAAGAGGCAAGTTATTACTCAGCTGTAGCCAACACTAAGAAGGAAAACCAAATGGTATATCAGATTATTATATCGTCACACTAAATTTGCAAGCTTCTAAGCGAAACAGATGTTCAGGAGATCTATTCGCAGAAGTTACGTAATATATTGTTGATAAGAAAGTTTTATTAATACTTTTCGACCATTTTGTAATCAATTAGAAGTTTCTGGGGTCGAGAAACTATTGTATGAATGGACGGCAGCAATCACAGTTTTACACAAAATCAAAACAAAAGTAAGTCATTGTGTAAGTTAGATTTAAGACTTGACATTGGACAAAAAATATACAATCTTTTCAGCTCTTAAAACCATCCCAAAGATGACAAAAATACATGAAAAGTATTAATTTCATGGATACAAAATGAAAGGATATATACATAAACAAACTAGATACTATGCACAATTTGCTTTCCTGTAATCTAATTTTAAATAAATTAGATTTTTTTTGTAGGTGCTTCTAATCTCCTAGCGCTTAAGAGCCTTTGAAATACCGTAATCGAGTTCATCATAATCGCCTAAACGTCTTCACGTCACGAATTTGATTACCGCCTAAGGGTCTCTTGAAAATACATATTGAAATATAATCGTCAGTTATGATGACTACATATATTCATTACGACCCAATAGCCTTTTTAAAATACATAAGATATGTAAATAATTTTAATTGTAAAAGCATCAATGGAGTATCATAACATAACACTGAAAGTCTCACTTTAAATGGATAACCCTACCGTGAAATAAAATCTACTTGGTTTGTATCGGATTTTACAATTATTTTCTTCAAAAGAGACCTATTGTGGGCTATAATTACGAGGTCTAAAAATATCTGAGCGCTAGACGCCTAATGATACATATTGCTTGAAATAAAAAATGGAGTTAAGATTTATACTGTACCCTACACACATGAGTGGGTTATAATGCCACGTAATTGTGGCCGCTATACGAATAAAAATCCCACTAAAATAGTATGTCAGAAAAAGCTAAAAATAGACACTAAGAGAGGAAAAAATCACGACCGCTCTAAATTTCAGTAAGTCCTGAAAATAATTTAATGTCAGTCGTTATTATTACTATTAAGGAACTGTATGTATTATTCGTTAGCGATTTCTAAGAATTTCTATAGTGTATAAAGTCCGCCAACCCAATATGTAAAGTAGGCCAGCGTGGGTGACTATATGGCCACTCTCAATCTTACTTTCGATTGTAGAGGAGGCCCGTGCCCTGCCGTGGGACGTATATGTGCTGATACCTGCATTATTCGTTCAGCAAAGAATGTTTTCAAAATTCCGTGTGCAGTAAATAAATCTGTCGAGCGTAATCAGTCTAAATCAGAAGATAAGACAATCCCGGCTATCAGCTATCAGCTAATAATATCGATTAACTAGTTCGTGTAATTGTTAATTGCTACATGTGATTATAGCATAATTATATTACTGTAACATGAACTCTGCGACAATTAATATTTAATGCTATTATTTGGCTCATCGGGTGCTTTGTTGGTTTAGTACAAGTATTTACTACCTATTTGCCATTGATCAAGCCCCAAATTATTTCGTTCTCGTCATCTACAGCATATAAGCACTCGAATTCTGAGCACTAATTTCTTCGGTGCCCTGATTATTGCGCACCTTAGGGATGGAGGACCGTTGTCATAATTAATACGTGTTAGCACGTGGCCTCTATTTCAGAACCTTCAAGTCCCATCGGATATTTCTCTACGCAATGTAACCAGCCTATTGACACTTCACTATGATAAAAATTTCGTTCTCCTGTGGTCAACCTCATTTTCCAATTTCATTTTTACTGTAATAATAAGGTTACCGACATGTGGGATGTCGACTCAACAATTATTGTCCCGATTGTCGTTTCTGCTCATGGGTTGATACCAAAGAGCCTCGACCAACATCTACAGAGGCTCTCAATCGGCGTTTGGGTCAGGAGTCAGATACAGAAGGCAGTATTGCTTGACACGGCACGTATAGTGAGGAGGTTGCTCACTTTGGGGTCCTAACCACCGGTGGCTTGGGTCTCGAGCCTCGCCATTGTTGGATGAATTTTTATATTTTTATATGTATTTTGTTTTTATACTATATATATAAAAATGTAAAAAAAAAGTTTTAAAATAAAGAGAAATAATAATAAATAAAAATAAATACATCAAACAGTCACATCACTGCTCATGTAGTAGGTACATGAACACAGGTATCCTGAAAGTATTGCTTGATTAGCCAAGCCTTTCTCACATTTAGATTGGATCCAGTAGAAGATATACCCTATTTATACATACTCAATCGTAAAGGCAATAATGGACTATATGGCCTTACCACTCTCAATTGCATTCTCTTTGTAGAAGAGGCCCGCGCTCTGCAGTAGGACTACATGGGCGGATACAGTACACTAAATAATCGTCACAGTTGTATCCCATAAGGATAGACAAATACTATATATCGTCAGTTTGCTCGATACAGACATATTACTTTCGCTTCATCTACTTTCATCAATCTCTTCATGCATTCTCGTAATTCAGAGTTATTGAATAACAAAAACCTAGACAAACATTTTCATAAAGTGAGTACGTGAAATCACTCAATTTTCTGACGGCCCAGCAAGGTGATCTCTGCGCACGGTTGTTCTCGCGTCGAGTTGGTGTTTGCGAACATAATTACGGCCTCAGCGAACTGCGATTGGGCAAACTCCGCGTGAAATTGGTACACGCTACTTGGATTTAGCGGCTGGGTAAGCTCGCGACTTGGGTATCTAAACTCTGTGACGTAATGCGGTTTGAAATTGTATGATGCGAACGAAAATATTAAGAAACAGGTAGTTTTCAATATTTAATATATTTTTTACTGCTGGGTGGTAGGTACCACCGCCATGTATATTTCTCCCACCAAACAGCAGTTTCAATGCACTGTTTCTGTCTGAAAGACACTGTACCCAGAGTAACTACTGGAGATATTGAGACTTAACATCTCATGACTCAGGATGGCAACCGCAATGGAATGCCAAGCATTGCATTATAATTCACAGCGATGTTTGGGTTTGCTACTGTCTATGAGCGCTTGTATCGCCATCAATCACAATAAAAAAATCTTGTACCATCTATTACTTGCGGCGGGTTAGGCCGCCCGCAGATAGGGGTAGGTAGGTAAATAAATACTCAGGGTAATTACGTGGTTCGGGCTTTAATAATTTCGCATCACAGTTTACACCCGGCACTGTTGCTGGTGGTATGCAACGGGAGTCACTGGCCTTCGTTGGACACTGATCCGGGTCTTCGGCACGTGGCGGAACCCGGCGACAGCTCGGCGGCAAAGTTTGCTGCCACGTGGCCGGACACGGTATGCAGGTCAGCGGCGCGGCGCAGGCTCGGCCACAGCACGGGCAGGTAGCGGTACGGAGCAGAAGCGGCAACATAGCAAGCGCACGGAGTCAGCACTCCGTGCCGTGCGGTTAAAGAAGAAGATAGCGAAGAAGATACCGAGGAACAAAGAACGAAGAACGAAGAACGAAGAACGAAGAACGAAGAACGAAGAACGAAGAACGAAGAACGAAGAACGAAGAACGAAGAACGAAGAACGAAGAACGAAGAACGAAGAACGAAGAACGAAGAACGAAGAACGAAGAACGAAGAACGAAGAACGAAGAACGAAGAACGAAGACGAAGAACGAAGAACGAAGAACGAAGAACGAAGAACGAAGAACGAAGAACGAAGAACGAAGAAGAACGAAGAACGAAGAACGAAGAACGAAGAACGAAGAACGAAGAACGAAGAACGAAGAACGAAGAACGAAGAACGAAGAACGAAGAACGAAGAACGAAGAACGAAGAACGAAGAACGAAGAACGAAGAACGAAGAACGAAGAACGAAGAACGAAGAACGAAGAACGAAGAACGAAGAACGAAGAACGAAGAACGAAGAACGAAGAACGAAGAACGAAGAACGAAGAACGAAGAACGAAGAACGAAGAACGAAGAACGAAGAACGAAGAACGAAGAACGAAGAACGAAGAACGAAGAACGAAGAACGAAGAACGAAGAACGAAGAACGAAGAACGAAGAACGAAGAACGAAGAACGAAGAACGAAGAACGAGAACGAAGAACGAAGAACGAAGAACGAAGAACGAAGAACGAAGACGAAGACGAAGAACGAACGAAGAACGAAGAACGAAGAACGAAGAACGAAGAACGAAAACGAAGAACGAAGAACCCCAGCGGATTCAGAAAGACGCGTGGGTAGCACGCGGCTTTCAAGTTAAGGAAAAGAGGACGCGAGCGACGTTACAAACGCGTATTTATGCGAGCGCCGTGACAGTTCGCACGTCACGTTTGACAGATGTCAGAAATTGAATTAACCAATCAGCGCAACGGAGGCGTTGATTGGCATAGACAATACGATTATACCGACTATTGAGCCATAGACCGCAACTATTAGAGGTGACATTCTCACAACGTCACATACTAAAATACATTTTTCAAGTAGCGAGTGAATAATTCAACCTTCTGGGATAGAGGGCTCTATTGTAGACCGCATTATTGCTTATCACCAGACAGATCGCGGTCAAATGCGAACCCATCTAATATTAAAAAATAATACATTATTTAAAACTTATTGGTTGTCGTTTACATACCATAGCAGAATTCACTTTAAATTAAGACCGATCACAAAAGTTTTTGGGAACAGTGACTTGGAAATGTTTAGCATGATTAAATTTACAAAGTCACAATATAATATCGATCGCTTGCCTTTGGAATTAGTTTGGGAACTGTGAGTACGAGCACCTACATGCTACTATAAGATTATTTTGATTATTTTTGGGGACACTGGTCATCTTTATTGTTTAGAACGTAAGAATAAGTCCTCAAGTTGGTCTCAATATTACCGAAGTTGTAAATAATAATTTCACACACGCGAAATATGATAATAATTAATAATCAACCAGGTTGCCTTCAATGAATTGGAACACTTTCTGAGTCAAAGGTTACCATTTCGTTATACGCACGGATAAATATTTTATACCTTACGGGAGTCTGATATATTCTTTTGTTTACATGAAATTTGTTTACATCACTACGACAATATAAAAAACATCCCGGTGTGGCCAATGTTTTAAAAATACCCAACATGTACAGCAAAAATAAACCAATTTAGAACTAAAATCTAACGTATTTTTCATCATGCACCACATAGAGTGAGACGGCTGGGTAAAGACCTCTCTCATATTATGTCAATTTTCCATATATTTTGTCAGTTGGCTTGATTATTAGACATATATTTATACATTATAGCACACAAAAAATACATATATAATGAAAAAATCACATATTAATACATAAAAGATACCAATGGCTGTCTCATAGCTCAAGACAATGTCTTCCAGACAATGATTGGATATAACAAAATGGTATACAGAGAAGCCGTCCAAATGTAAAGAATAGAAGCTTATATAGGAGTATAAAGTAGGACATATACCGGGTATATCAAGACTGCTACCGAAAACGAATCCGGGTGGTAGTTTTGGTGACTACAAACACAATGCAACTTAAAATTTCGCAAAGAAACGCGACATTTATTTTATTTTTTTACATATCGTCGAGTTTGGGTGGTAATCCATAGTTTTTGCTAAAATTATAATTAAAGCCTTGCGTGCCATAGCGTTTTTTTTAATAAAATGGTGTATACTTTTATTTTAGAAAAACAATATTTATTTACCATTCTAATATGACGAAAGGAAAATATACAAAAAAATGACGATTATTTTTGCAACATTTTTAGTTGCATTGTGTGTAAAGTCACTAAAACTTCCAACCATTGACGTAAAATATATGGACGGGGCGGAAAGCACGAAGTGTTGTCACGACAGTGGTCCGCAGCACCAGTGCAGCGGCTATGACGTCACAGCGCACCGGTCTGTGGGTCGTCTACAAATGCCAAATTCATAATTGTATCGTGCGTGGATGCAATAAAGATGACCGAAAGTTCACAAAAAAAAGACATCATTTCTTATTACCGCTAAGTAAAAATTATATTACCATAAGTCAATATAACATTTATTTTAGCATTATAAAAACGATGTCATGGCCGCCATTGACGTAAAAATCTAACAGATGGCGTGGTTTTCATATGCATCTTTTTGATGTACCCAATGTACTGAAGGGCCTATCCTTAGTTTTTAAATCAATGCTTCCAACAGACTTCGTTTTCGGTAGCAGTCTTGACATACTCAGTCTATAATAAACTCATTTGCAAAAAAAAACGGGCACCTAAGCAATGAACCATTTCAAATGTTACTATTGGTTTGTTTGATAATTATAGGTAGTTTTACTTTCACAATTTTGTAAATTAATAAGCAAATAATCGTTTTCGTCAGTATTATCATAAAATTATGATAAAATTTATGGGTTTTAATGCTAAAGTTCACTAGTAGTGTATGCTCGCTAGTAGTGCATATGCTCGTGAGGTAAAAGTTAACAAAGATTTTTGTTTGTTTTTTCTTTAATAAAGTAAAAGCAGATAAATGTTTAGTATCGAGTGTGACCCCCTCTAGCTGAAATCACAGCTTGAATTCGTCTGGGTATGCTAGCGAGGATGGATACTTGCTTGCGGAATACGTTCCCACTCCGCGGTAATTACATTCTTCAGCTCTCTGATGGTCTGCGGAGCCGGTTGTACTGATCTCACGCGTCGTTTCAGAACGTCCCAGACATGCTCTATAGGATTGAGGTCGGGACTTCGAGCTGGCCAATCCAAACGACGAATGCCGACCTCTTGCACATACGCTTCCACATCGCCAGACCGGTGGGCGCGAGTGTTGTCATCCATAAAAATTCATTTTCCTTCAAGTGGTACAAAATTATAAGACTCTGATATCGCTTGTGTAATCTAGGTGGGAGACCTCTAATGCAGTGTTACCAATCTGGTTACTGCTGTAATCTGTGAAATGTGTTGTATATTGAGGGAACTGACGCGTCTTCTTTCAAGAGATGAGAATATCATTTTTGACACTTTTTGTTAGACCGATAGACAAATAAACTATCGGGCTATGTATTTTGTTAAATCAAGGAATTATTATTTGTGAGCACACATGTGTTACAATACATATGTTACAGAATTCCATTTGAGTGAGGCTTTTGCCGCAATAATATAAATTGTAGGCAACATTTATTTTAGTTTAAAAACCTATGTAAACATACACATAAATATATACAAATAAATAAATAACCAATAAACAGACAAACCAAAATTAATATTACTATAAAATTTTATATAGATAAAGCCGTGCCATTTTTATAACGCTAGCGGCCGGCGCTCTTTTGTTTAGGCCGGTACCTGCTGCGTGACGTCATTTTGGGTTCGTTTTTTTTATGTATTGGGCCGTATGCGGTCGTCCGGCCAGCTGATCTACAGCTGACCGCCAGTCGCATTTTATTCGCTGGACGACGAACTACTCATTACTAAATTGTTTTTTGCGATAGTGATTAAGTGTTGCCTTTTTTGTATTTAAATCTCTTTGTGAACTGGACTATTAAAATAGTTACTGCTAGTAGCGTGTCTAATTTGTGCATCCGACGTACCTAAACTGGTGACCCCGACGTGATCACATTGGAAGATGGAGCGCAATTCCACCGAGTCAAGCGGATCGGATTTGGAAACCACAGTGGAAGCCCAAGCCCGTGTTGACTCGCGTCCACGTCGTCGACACGCCAAGATGGCAACACCCACGCTTCCTGCCAAAAGTTCATCCCCATCGTCTCCACCGCCACCGCCCTCACACCTCAGAATACCACCATTCTGGCCAGAAAAACCGGCAATATGGTTTGCTCAAGTCGAAGGGCAATTTTCTTTGATGCGTGTAACGGATGACGCGGCAAAATTTTACCACATACTGGCTACCCTCGACCGCCAATATGCAGCTGAGATTGAGGACATCCTTATTGGCCCTCCCGATTACCAGCGATTGAAGGACGAACTGATCAAACGTTTATCGGCATCCAGGGAGAACAAGGTGAAGCAACTTTTAACGCACGAGCAGTTGGGTACCCGTAAGCCGTCGCAGTTCCTGCGACACCTGCAGCATCTGGCGGGACCCGATATTCCGGCGGACTTCGTACGAGCGATCTGGATAAGCAGGCTACCAGCCTCGCTGCAGCCAATCGTCGCGTCGCAGCCAACGCTACCCCTGGACGCACTGGCGGAGCTCGCCGACCGTGTCCACGACATCGCAGCACCAGCGCACCAGATCGCGGCAACTACGACATCGATGTCACCGAGACCTCTGGAATCGACCATCACGGATTTAGTGACTCAAGTTGCTGAGCTGACGAGACAAGTAAGTGCCCTGACCGCGTGGTCACGACATCGCCCACGGACCCCCGAGCGAAGAGGACGAGAGCAACGCAGCCGTTCCGTGTCACGTCGTTCTACATCCAACCACCGCAGGTACCCCATCTGTTGGTATCATTCAAAGCATGGAGCCAAGGCCCGCCGATGTGTAAAACCCTGCGACTTCAGGCAGGGAAACGCATCGGGCAGTCAGTGATGGCGACGAGCGACTGCCAGAACTCCAGCACAGGTCGCCTCTTTATCACGGACCGAAGTACACGGACACAGTTTTTAATCGACACTGGAAGTGACATATGTGTGTATCCCGTTACCGCGCTTCGTGAGCGTCGCGCTAAAACTAGTTACCAACTCTGTGCTGCCAATGGTTCAACTATTGACACTTACGGGTACGTTCATCTTAACTTGAACCTAGGTCTCCGTCGCAATTTTCCGTGGCGCTTCATAGTCGCCGATGTAACGAAAGCGATCATAGGCGTAGATTTTTTATCGCACTACCGCCTCATCGTCGACGTCAGCGAACGCAAGTTGGTCGATAGTTTAACCAATGTCAGCACTGTAGCATGCTTAGATGTAAGTACTTCACATGTGCTAAGTGTTAAAATTGCGACTGGTGGTGATAGTAAATATCATAAAATTTTGTCGAGTTATCCGGAAATAACACGCCCAGCAGGTATTCCGACTACTCCGAAACATAACACTACTCACCACATACGTACTACCCCGGGTCCGCCTGTCTCATGTACTCCTCGACGTCTTGCTCCCGACAAATTGAAGATAGCGAAGCAAGAATTCGACAACATGCTTCTTAACGGCACTGCACGGCCTTCAGACAGCCCTTGGTCATCGCCCCTCCACTTAGTATCTAAAAAAGACAATGGGTGGCGTCCTTGTGGCGATTATAGGCAACTCAACGCGCGAACGATACCTGATCAATACCCTATCCGACATATACAAGATTTTTCACATTGTCTGTCCGGATGCTCTGTATTTTCAGTAATCGACCTAGTTAAGGCCTATAACCAGATTCCTGTTGCAGAAGAGGACATTCCTAAGACTGCCATCACCACACCTTTCGGCTTATTCGAATTTCCATACATGACCTTTGGACTTAGGAATGCCGGCCAAACCTTTCAGAGATTTGCAGACGAATTAACGCGAGGTTTTGACTTTTGTTACCCATATCTCGATGATTTCTTGATTTTCAGCAAGACGCATCGTGAACACGAGGACCACTTGCACCAGCTGTTTCAACGTATGCGCAGTTACGGCGTTCTCGTCAACACGGCTAAATGTGTCTTTGGGATGTCGGAAGTCACTTTTCTCGGCTACCGAATCTCTGAAAAAGGCACTAAACCACTGGAGAGCAAGGTACAGGCGATCGCCCAGTTTCCACCACCTAAAAACCGTCCGAGAGCTCCGACGATTTTTGGGAATGGTAAACTTTTACCGACGATTTTTGCCCAACGCCGCGCAAATCCAAGCACCGCTCAATGCCTTACTTAGTGGATCCGTCAAAGCTTCTCAACCTGTCGTCATAGAGGGAGATTCACTTAGAGCATTCGAATCCTGCAAAAAGAGTCTTTGTGACGCAGCTCTACTCGCTCATCCAGACCCGACAGCCAAGCTAGGTTTAGTCACCGACGCGTCTGATACAGCGATAGGTGGTGTCTTGCAACAACTGAAGGACGGAGACTGGCAACCACTCGCATACTTCTCTCGTAAATTGAGCCCCTCACAGACGAAGTACTCCCCGTACGACCGTGAGCTCCTCGCAATTTACGAGAGTATAAAGTTCTTTCGCCATATGTTGGAAGCTAATCACTTCACAGTCTATACTGACCATAAACCGCTTTGTTACGCTTTCCACGAGCGGAAACGTAACTGCTCCCCGCGTCAGTATAGACACCTCGACTTCATCTCCCAATTCACCACCGACATCGTGTATATTGCCGGCAAGGACAACTTGGTTGCTGATACGCTGTCGCGTGTGGATGAGCTGCAGATGCCTGTCGATTTCGAGTTAATGGCCAGGTTTCAAACCGCAGACCCAGAACTCGACGAATATCTTAAAGGCGACACGTCACTTCGACTCACAAAAACATCTGTGCCCGGAAGTCGTGCTTTATTGTATTGTGACGTCAGTACACCGACGCCCAGGCCTTTCGTCCCCAAGCAACTTCGTCAGCAGGTTTTTGACTGTCTCCACTCACTCAGCCACCCAGGCCCCAACGCCACCGCCAAACTCGTTGCTCAACGATTCGTTTGGCCACTAATGCGCAAAAACTGCCGTGATTGGGCTAAGGCGTGTTTGACTTGCCAGCGCTCGAAGGTAACTCGCCACGTCGTTTCACCTTTAGGACAGCACGACATACCTTCAGCGCGTTTCAAACACGTCCACATAGACCTGATCGGCCCACTACCGCCCGCTGGTGATTATCGGTATTGCCTCACAGCCGTTGACCGTTTTACGCGATGGCCGGAAGCTGTGCCAATTACCGATATCACAGCCGAAACAGTGGCCAAAGCATTTGTGTCCTGTTGGGTTTCCCGATACGGTTGTCCGACCGAGATCGTTACCGATCGAGGCAGACAATTCCAGTCGGCACTTTTTGAACAGTTGTCCAAATCTATCGGTTTCGATCACCGTAGGACAACGGCTTACCACCCACAGTGCAACGGTTTGGTGGAGCGCTTTCACCGGCAACTAAAGGCAGCAATTACTTGCCATGCTGACCCTAACTGGACTGAGTCGTTACCATTAGTACTTCTCGGAATTAGGAGTGCTTTCAAAGAGGACCTCCACACTTCGTCGGCTGAGCTCGTGTACGGTGAGCCACTTCGTCTTCCCGGAGATTTCTTCGGCCATGACGCTGCTCATTACACCACCGATATTACGGAATTTTCAGCCCGTATGAAGTCGTTCGCTGAACGCATACGTCCGGTCCCACCTCAGCATCACTCTAACTCTCGCCGAACCTTCATATTTAAGGATTTAGCCAGCTGTAGCCACGTATTCCTTAGGGAAGAAGTGCTACGCGGTTCACTTCAGCCCGCTTACACTGGGCCCTACGAAGTTCTTAAGAGAGGTGCTAAAACTTTTATAATACGTGTTGGAAATAAAGATGCCACAGTTAGTATAGACCGTTTAAAACCAGCCTATATACTGGACCCCAATACACTGTCACCACAACACGACACCTTGGTACCAGACACAGATGTCTCACCTCCACTCCCACAGGACGCTCAATGTAGGACTACCCGATCAGGTCGGAGAATCCAGTTCCCTGATTATTATCGCCCTTAGTCGGTCTCTGGAGGGGGGTGATGTAGGCAACATTTATTTTAGTTTAAAAACCTATGTAAACATACACATAAATATATACAAATAAATAAATAACCAATAAACAGACAAACCAAAATTAATATTACTATAAAATTTTATATAGATAAAGCCGTGCCATTTTTTATAACGCTAGCGGCCGGCGCTCTTTTGTTTAGGCCGGTACCTGCTGCGTGACGTCATTTTGGGTTCGTTTTTTTTATGTATTGGGCCGTATGCGGTCGTCCGGCCAGCTGATCTACAGCTGACCGCCAGTCGCATTTTATTCGCTGGACGACGAACTACTCATTACTAAATTGTTTTTTGCGATAGTGATTAAGTGTTGCCTTTTTTGTATTTAAATCTCTTTGTGAACTGGACTATTAAAAATAGTTACTGCTAGTAGCGTGTCTAATTTGTGCATCCGACGTACCTAAATAAATCACATACATAGCCCTGAGCCCACACTAAGATCGAGTCTTGTGTCGTGGGTATCAGGAATTACGACAGATTTTTCGGTCTCAAAAACACCCAAACCTGAAAGAATTATTTGTGGGCTGCACAAATATTTTTCTTCGTGAAGGGCCCGAACCCGCGGGCCCTCGTTTTATAGGCGGCATCGATGACGACGACCGACTGCGTCACGGATACTGTCAATATGGTTTTTTTTTATTGCATTTCATGGCGAATCCAGCATGCCGTTCGCCTGATGGTAAGCGTTACGACCGCTCATGAATAGTGGCAAAACCAAAAACACCTTTAATCATAAATGCATTGCTTGGCATTTCACTGCGCTCGCCATTCTGAGACATAGGATGTTAAGTCTCAATATGTCCAGTAGTTACTCTGGCTACAATGTTCTTCAAACCGAAACACAACAGTGCATTTAAACTGCTGTTTGACGGGAGAAATAGACATTGCGGTGGTACCCATCTCTCTCACATATGAGAGACCTACCACCAGTAAGGTTTCTCAGTTTCTCTTTATTTTAAATCTATCCCATGGTTGTTTATAAAACATTGCTTTAAACTTTAAAACTGCCCCTTGTACTTTTATTATTACTTTATTACTTTATTTCTATATATTTTTTGTTTCTGTATATTGTATTTTTTGTGTCTAATATAAAATAAACTGAGGGTATTTTTATAGGATTCCTTAAAAATACAAGGAAACATACAATTCATTTGAAGTGAAATCGTTGTTAAGGGTAATGCCGAAGCGTTGATTAGGTCCGGACGCCGGCTATCAAGGGCCCCCACGCGTCTAATTTTAGAGCCCGGATGTGAGACCCGCATTAATGGTCAAGCTGAATATGACGGCTTGGACGCTAAAGCCTGTCTTGGTTTTAGAATTTCCTGTATTTTTGTTAGTATGTCGATGTAAATATTAATGTTACTACTTAATTAATTTTATTTAATGTCATTCTGTAATACTATTGATTAGAGACAGATGGAATGAGCTGTTGAGGGAGAGTTTTCCCAGCAATTTGACAATATAGATTCATAAAAATATTGAAGGTTATTCTATCTTCAATAGAATTGTAAAAATTTTAATTGATACGTAAATGATTGCGTCCATAATATTTATACTGGGTATCTCAAGACTGCTACCGAAAACGAAGCCGCGTGGTAGTTTTAGTGACTACAAACACAATGCAACTAAAAATTTTGCAAAGAAACGCGACAATTATTTTTTATGATTTTTTAAATATCGTCATTTTTGGGTGGTAAATCCATAGTTTTTGCTAAAATAATACATTAAACTCTTTTATACCTTAGATTATTTATAAATAAAAGGGTATACACTATTATTTTAGGAAAAAATGTATTTACCATCCAAATATATGGTCATAGGAAAAAGATAACAAAAAAAAATTGTCGCTTTTTTTTGCAACTTTTTCTGTTGCATTGTGTCTGAAGTCGCTTAAACTACCACCCGGCTTCGTTTTCGGTAGCAGTCTTGATATACCCTGTATGTATATGTATTTGTCGAAAAAATAAATTTCCTAACATTTAAGGAAATACAATTTTAGTAAATTCTAAACCCGATACATAAACACAAATTATAACTTTTATTGTTCAGTTTTTATATAAAACATAGTAAAAACTAGATTCACGTTTAACTAAAATGGACTATAACTTTTTTAGTTCAATTTAGATTCACTAACAATATTCAATAACATTTATGGCGCATAAATCTCGTGGCCATTAAAATCGAACTGTCAAACCTTCAATTGAACACCTACGACGCATCACGTGGGCACAAAATTAAGCGAACACGCAACAGTGCGTATCCGAACGCAACTCAGCGTTTAATTTTGTTTATCGATGCGTGATGCGACCGGATACACGCTACTAACGGATAGCAGGATTATGAAGATCGCTGCGGATTGATATCTGTCATTATCGATATGATATTATGGCGATTTTACTGTGGTTCAATTTACAGTAATTCGATTGATTTTCAGGGTCTTAAATATTGGTACAATTGCTAGCAAAGGTTTCGTATTTAACTAGATTTTCTTCGAATTTAGAAATAATACAAAAATCTCCATTTGATATTCTGGACATTTCTTTCGCCTCATCTTTTTAACACGCTTTTATTAACTTTGCCTGTATGTATGTATATATGAATGTATGCAACAGAATCTGTCGATTTTCGAGCACTTCAAAACGTCGAAATGACTTGAAATTTTGCATACTTATCCAGGACCGATGACAACGCAATAATTTATAAAGTATATGACATTATCTTATCCAGAATAATCATCAATTTTTTTTTAATGTTAAAGTTGGTAATTTGCGCGCAGCTGTCTTTCTTTGATAAGACAGATAGATAAAATGTATGTATTTTACTCCAGTTTCTAATCTTAAACTCATGATCAATTATTTTTTACTTTTTAGTTGGTTTTTTTATGAATGCGTGTTTTTTTAATGTTTTAAACTATAATTTAATTTACCTTATGGATGTGTTTAAATTCACGGGGGTAATACACATATAATTAAATTGAATTTTACTTTTATAATCCTCTAGATAAATACGCACTGCGCCAATCTGTATTATGAAACTGTATATTACAGGAAATGTTCGATAAATAATGAAACAAAAATAATATCAGACACAAAAGTAATTCAATGGAAGTGAAAAATCATTTCGACGAAAATCTCACAAAGCGTTAAAATAATAAAACGTAAGAGGGATCTGTGTCATGCACGTACAATTAACATTTCCCGAACAGCTCAGCATTATTATATTAAAACGAAGCCATCTAGTAGTAATATGCTTTAACTCACGCAACATTTGTTATAATACCGGGTATCTCAAGACTGCTACCGAAAACGAAGCCGGGTGGTAGTTTTAGTGGCTACAAACACAATGCAATTAAAAATTTCGCATAGAAACGCGACAATTATTTTTTATGATTTTTTAAATATCGTCATTTTTGGGTGGTAAATCCATAGTTTTTGCTAAAATAATAATTTAAACTCTCTTATATCTTAGAGTATTTATAAATTAAAGGGTATTCACTATTATTTTAGGAAAAAATGTATTTACCACCAAAATATAGCAATAGGAAAAAAATTACAAAAAAAAAATTGTCGCTTTTTTTTGCAACTTTTTCTGTTGCATTGTGTCTGAAGTCGCTTAAACTACCACCCGGCTTCGTTTTCGGTAGCAGTCTTGATATACCCTGTATATATAATATAAATTATGATGCAAAAAAAAATTAATATCTGTTTTTATTATTTTCATTGCCTAGGTTGTGCAATCGACCAAAGGGATTTTTTTGTGAAAAGTGATAAAAAACTAGGATCATTTGCATTTTGCAATATGTGGTATAAGCAATGTCAGCCTTAACATGCGAAAGAGGAGGTCAGAAAACAGGGAGAGAAGCATTGTTCTTTCTACCTTGAGGGTACAGAGACTGGCAATTTCCAAAGGAAATACTACAGTAAAGCCGTACTCTTCACGTCGTGGTTCCATAGTACTTTAAGGTTGCATGAGGGATCACACCGTATTACAAGGTTGGAAGGAGAAGAACGTAAGCTCCTGTATGTATTTGAGTTTACATTCTTACCCCTTATGCACTGCTACTAATCAGTTCGTAGTCTATATAATAATAATACAATTAGCTTCGTTATAATTAGCCATTGTACTGTACTGTATCAGCCCATATACGTCCCACTGTATAGCACAGGCCTTTTACAATCAAAAGTAAAATTTAATCACTATTATGAACTAAATCCTAGCTCCTTATTATGAAAGACAACCTGTTCGTAACAGTGACATTTACATGGGTTAACATACAGAATTGTGTAAACTGTCCAAAACACAACACCCGAACATTTCAATTAAGAACGTACAGAAAATGTATAAAATAAAGGTGTCTCCCCACTATCCTTAACACGTGCCGATAACATCTGTTACGATAGTAGTTAACTACACACATTGCTGAAGTGTTGCACGTAATTTCATGACAAACTTCGCCATGGACCTTTATTGTGTACCGGGCTATTACGACGTCAACCCTGTAAGTACTTTGTTGTAGACGTTACCAACGGTCCGATAGTCACGACTAAATGAAATTTATTTTGTTAAGCATATTTTATTAGCAAATGCTCTTAACAAATATTTTCTTATAAGAAAAAACTGGGGTGGCGGATTCAACTCTTAGGACGTACTATAACTTTTTTTGGCATATCATCCACGTGGCTTAGATCATGAATATTATGTCGGCCAATCGCATCGAGAGGAGTGCAGAAAGAAATTAAGGTTGGGAAGAGAAGAGGGGTATTTGGCATCTGACAACCTCATGCACCAAATGGAACATGACAGCAAAGCTGCCCCTTCACGTCGATTTCCTGGGAGACAGTGGTACCGCCAAGGACGAGTTTGCTTATTCATGTTGAGACGTGACTGACATGATCATGGATCTACTACATGTTAAAAATCTTTACAAAAAGCAATGAAAATCCTAAATGCAACATTATGCTGAGTAGTCACCTAAGTGTCACAACGATGCGGCGCGAAACACCTAAATATTTTTGTTTCTTTTTAATTTTAAATCATGTTTTATGAATGTGTACGTATTGTTGTGACCTAGTAAATCTCATTTTCTTTCTTTTTTTATTTCAAATGAGAGATGAACAAATAGTAGGAATCAAATCGAACGCTCAGACCACAGACGACGACTCTACCGACAAATTAGAAAGAAGCCCCGTGTCGTAATTATCCCATTTAACTACCGGTTTTGTTTGTTATTTTCCCTAATACGACGAAAACCACTAACAGGAGGAACAATAGACGCGTCTCTATTTATAAACACAAATGATATAATTCTATAGACGTTTGTTATTGGATAACTAGGTAATTGGATCGATTTCGTAAATTTATTTGTAGTCCCACGTAATACATTAACCTAATAAAATCAATTATGCCGTAGATTGGGGTTTTAGGGGTTATTAATAACATTTACGAAGTCGAATTCAAATTCAAAAATATTTTATTATGGATAGGTATAAATGGTGTTACATAATTTTTAGTTTGAGCAGCTTTGGCCCGCCTTACTTTACTTTACTTACGCATGCAATAATTTAAGGTATAATTACAAGGAATAAACCATAACCCAATAATTAAAAATACAAAACAAATTTACAAATAAAACTAGAGAAACGAAAACAAAACAACAACTTAACAAATATTATCATTTATTATCTGTATCAGCCCATATACGTCCCACTGCAGGGCACGGGCCTACTCTACAATCGAGAATACGATTGAGAGTGGTTAGGCCATATAGTCCACCACGCTGTCCTAGTGCGGGTTGGCGGACTTACATACCATAGAAATTCTTATGAATCCCTATGGTATGCAGGTTTCCTCACGATGTTTTCCTTCACCGTTTTAGTGCGTGGTGATTGACTATCAATACACACATGACTCCGAAAAGTCAGAGGTGTGCCCTGGGATTCGAACCCGCGACCACCGTGAACATGTTGGCAGTCGCGTCTAGTCCGTTTACCAACAGGCCACTACGCACTTGTCATAATTTATTATAGGTAACATTTATCAATTAAAAACCTAAACAACTTGCCTTTATAGTTGTTGAAATTGTTTAATCTAACTTCATATAATCATGGTGCTTTTTGGTAACCAACAGCGTTATTGGTAACTAAAATAATGGTGGCATATCCAGTGGCCGAGGTTACTGCTCCAACGTCGACTACTGCTACTAACACTAATGCGTTATTAGCGTGAGAAATTATCTTGTTTCTTTCATCAACCTGTCATTATATTATGAGAAACCTATGGGAAACATTGATTTAAAAAAATTAAGTATAGAACTTTCAGTGCAATAGCAGTATTAATAAGCTGGCCGTGAAAATCTCGCTATCTATTAGATTTTTTCATAAACACGTGGAAATAAAAACGCTTAAATAAATACACAAAAATAACCTGATGTAATAGATTTCTTGTGTATTCTCATCTGTTTTTCACAGTGTCTAAATTTGGGAAAGCTTATACTCAGAACTACATTTCCTGTCATTGTAGATGACCAGGAAATTTATTGGATCCCTATTTTTTTAAATTATAGTATACTTATACAATGTCGTCGAGCAGACTGAACATAAAGTGTTAGAATATAAATATCAGAACAATATAGGATTCAAAAAACAAAAGCTTATCAACTAGAATTAAATCAGAACAACTTCAGGAATATAGAGGCTGATATTATTGAAACTAAATTTATTTTCGTATTGTGGAGTGTATTTTTAAATGTATTTCAGATTCACATCTAGTAGATGACAATCAGATTTACTATCAATCGCTTTTCTTACAACTTGCTAGATTGAACATCAGTTTTGTGAATTAAAAAAACACCGCTACCATAAAGTCCAAATATTCAATAATAAATGTAAAAGACCAGTTATCTATTTCCACAAAGCTGTTGGACGTTCAATGTCAGAGATACCGAATGGTATCATTTATTAAAAATGTTCAGTGAGATCTCCTTTATTAGCGCAAAGCATAAGCGTTCCACGAACTTTATTTTTTATGCATGAACAGCGTTTATTTAAATAAAAGGGAATGAAAATGTCTTGTAAAATATATGGAATAATTTATGCTTGAAGTTGTGCGGGAATGGTTTGTGGGTTTTGGTGCTACTATAGTATGTGCAATATATAATTTTATAAAATTAATGTACGGACCTCATTATAATATGTTTTTTCACAATACCGAGCAATTTGGGACATAGTACTAAGTCAATAGTTTTGAACATACTACAAGTTGGTTTACAAACTGAAACATTGCCACAACTTCAACCAACATGACAATTTTCAAACCACACGAAGTGGCAAGCAAAACTTGAGTATCGAACTCAGAACCAGTAGGACCAACGGAGATCTGTCTCTATCAACCCATATTGACACATTGTATTTAATTTAACTCACATGTTTCTTAGTACCCCAGGTAACATTATAAATAATTTGAAAAAAATATTTATAACTTTTTTGTCACAATTCGTGATATTATTTTCACGATTTGTGGGCATCCCATATAGATACAAGATTTTTTTCACTTAGCTGAACTTCAGTTCGGTTCCGGAACTTATCTGAGCCGTAAAAACAATCGGTATCTATAGGGGTTGATCAAAAGCCTTGAAACCTAAAGTCGCGTTTTTGGACAAATTTATGAGGTAGTTTTTGTGGAAACTTGGTACAGTCAGCAACATAAGTCGCTGAACACTTCACATTTTTTGATAACGTTATTATGAATTAAAATTTGTACGTATTAATCTGTAGTCGAAAAATATAACTTAGTAAAGTCATCTATGCCGAGACGTACCATACGATATTGAGAACAATTATTATTTTGGATGATAAGACAATTCTAAATCTCGTGACTGTACAGCGACTTATGTTGCTGACTGTACAATGTTACCTGGGGTTGTTAGGAAAATGTGGTTTAAATAAAATACCATATGTCAACATCACCCTGTATGTCCTACTGCATGGCAAGGGCCTCCTCTACAACTGTGAGTACGATAAAAAGGGATCAGGCCGTATAGTCCATTGCGCTGACCTAGTGCGGGTTGGGGCACTTTTACATACCACAGAAATTCTTCTGAATTGGTATTGTACGCAGGTTACTTTACTATGTTCATCGTTAAATAAATGTGGATACTTTTACTATAATGAGTGTATCCATTAATTACTAAACATAAAATTTCTTTGTCTCACTTTATCCAGAAGATGAAATCTCCTGGGGTATTTTATGCTCGAGATAAATTCAAATATTCGGACATTCAACGTCAAAACGTAAGATAAAAGTTTTCCACTTCTAAAAAATAATTATATTCTATATGCAACTTATAATTCACTTCGAACATAGTGTAAGATTACGACCTACGACGATACAGAATCCGAAATTTTGTAAAGATTTTTGTAGATAGTCGTATAGTTTTACGTGTGATTTCCGAACATTCATTATCGTCTCAGTGTACAGAGTAACCCTGAATATAGGCGAATGCAATATACTGATTTATTAATAACATGACGTAATGCGCAATCAATAAGTGCTAAATCATTGTACACGTCGGATTATTCGCTGCGCTGGAAGCAACAATACTACTAATTACATAGATAATGATCGAGCTTCTGATGACGTATTGTTTCCGATGAAATTACTCTGTAAATGCAGTATCAGTGACAAGTTGGATTAGGGAATATAGTAATCAAATGTTTTAGTGAAATTGAGTGGTAATAGTGGTGGTAAGTGCGTGGTGGCCTGTTGGTAAACGGACTAGACGCGGCTGCCCACATGTTCACGGTGGTCGCGGGTTCGAATCCCACGGGCACACCTCTGACTTTTCGGAGTCATGTGTGTATTGATAATCAATCACCACGCACTAAAACGGTGAAGGAAAACATCGTGAGGAAACCTGCATACCATAGCGATTTATAAGAATTACTATGGTATGTAAGTCCGCCAACCCGCACTAGGCCAGCGTGGTGGACTATATGGCCTAACCACTCTCAATCGTACTGTCGATTGTAGAGGAGGCCCGTGCCCTGCAGTGGGACGCATATGGGCTGATACTGAGTGGTAATAAAAGCGGTGTTCAAAATATTGGGTGGCGGAATAAATGAATAACCCAGTCACCTACATAGTCCTGACCCAACAACAAGATCGAGTCTTGTGTCGTGGGTATCAGAAACTACTAGAGACTTTTTACTCACACAAAACATCCAGATAACAAATACCACATAACATCTTATGTTCTTGTGTACTTGTAATAATAACACAACAAATACCTATGGATCACACCAATATTGGTCTCTCTGAGGGATCAAACTCGTGACCTTGCGAATAAATAGACTTCTTAATTAAATGCTCAACACTTTATACTATTTGTCATAGAACCACTTTTACGTGGTTAGGTGGAATCGATGCAACTTATTATTAGCATGCAAAATATTATGTCCCAGATCGTTTAAAATTAAATATTAATTTAAGCATACTTTAAAACTATTTTGACACAAATTAAATACTTCTTACGCATTTGGCTACAGGCAATCGGTCAGAGTTATATATATAACACTAAACTATGAACTATTTCACAAAAGCGATGCATTAATTGCTAAAATATTGCCTCCAGAGAGATTTGAACTCTCGACCCCTGGTTTACAAGATCAGTGCTCTAACCCCTGAGCTATAGAGGCTACGTTATTGCCTTGCAAAAAACTATACAGGGTATATCAAGACTGCTACCGAAAACGAAGCCGGGTGGTAGTTTAAGCGACTTCAGACACAATGCAACAGAAAAAGTTGCAAAAAAAGCGACAATTTTTTTTTTGTAATTTTTTTCCTATTGCCCTATTTTGGTGGTAAATACATTTTTTCCTAAAATAATAGTGTATACCCTTTAATTTATAAATACTCTAAGATATAAGAGAGTTTAAATTATTATTTTAGCAAAAACTATGGATTTACCACCCAAAAATGACGATATTTAAAAAATCATAAAAAATAATTGTCGCGTTTCTTTGCGAAATTTTTAGTTGCATTATGTTTGTAGTCACTAAAACTACCACCCGGCTTCGTTTTCGGTAGCAGTCTTGAGATACCCGGTATATGTGAGACAAGACTTATGGGACGATAATTGCTAATATCGTTCTTATCTCCTTTTTTATGGATTAGTATGATGTTGGAATGGCAGAAATTATCGGGAATTTGACCTGTTGACAATATAGTGATTATATACATTTCTTAAATGCGGTAGCAACTGGAATTTACCCGCCTCTAGTAGCTCGGTTGTTACACCGTCGGCTCCTGGACTTTTGTTAAATTTCATGTTTTTCGCGTTTCTATGCGAAATTTTTAATTGCGTTGTGTTTGTAGCCACTAAAACTACCACCCGGCTTCGTTTTCGGTAGCAGTCTTGAGATACCCGGTATACCTCGTCGCATATTAAGTAATTTACTTATTGTGCGTTACGTGTTGGTAATGAATACTCTAAATATTGGCATCCATTCAGTTTTGTCACTTTTAACAAAAATCTGCATTATCCGCAATAATGTAATGCAATAACCCGCAGTAATTGTATGTATTTGTATATATTATTTGTGTTTTTACACCTTTCTCACAAAAATGTACCTCTGTTAAGCCCCAATAAGAAACTCCGAACCATACCATGAGCGAGGATGGAAAATGACCTCGTTGGACACGCGGAATACGGTTGCTCGCTTCTTCACTACTGTGTGTTTACACCTTATCATTTTGTTTGTTGTAGCTCTCTTCTACGGTAAAAAATTTTTCATCTTAAAAAAGAATATCCCGATATTTTTTTCCCGCGTACCGCTTCAACAAAGCGCGGCATCTCTTCAGTCTCAGGTCCATTAGACGAGCATTCAAACGATGTCCTGTTTTTCTTCGATATGCCCGAAGCCCTAAGTCTTCATTTAACACCTTTTTCACCGTGGTTCTGCTTAACCCCATCTGAAGGGCCAACAGTTTCTGCTTACGTTTGGGATTTCTTTGAATTCGCGCCTTCACAGCTTTTATCACTGCTGGAGTCCTAACAGACCGAGGCCGACCACTTCTTGACCTGTCATCTACACTAAAGTCTTCATTGTATCGTTTGATGGTACGATAAACGAATATTTTGGTTATATTCAAATTTTTCAGTATGTCAAAAATTTGAATTGGCGCGTAACCGCATCGATGCAATGCAATAACTGCAACACGGTCTTCTTTAAGCGTCCACTCCATATTTAAAAATGAGTAAAACTCTAAAAAGTATACATTTTTATTTTCATGAACAATTTTAAATTCTAATTCAATAAACTTTTTTGTGGCGAGCATTCTAGAAGAAAAGTTTTTACTGTGTGACAATACTTATGACCTGACTGTGTATGTTATGTTTCTTAATTTTGTAATTATATTCGTATGTCACGTATTTTGCATGTATGATTTTATTTAATTTCTTTTTTCTTTAGTCAATCTTTATCTTACTTGGTACACTATTGACTGCCCTCTCTTTTTTTCCATCTCTTATTGTCCATCCCAAGGTAGTCGGTAAGAGATTGCCTCGAGCGATACGACCGCTTTTTGTACTACTATGTAATATAATGCTCTATTATTATGTTAACTTAGTGTACAATAAAGGATTTAAATAAATAAAGAAATAAATGACATGGACATATTCACGCATATATATACAGGGTATCTCAAGACTGCTACCGAAAACGAAGCCGGGTGGTAGTTTTAGTGGCTACTAACACAATGCAATTAAAAATTTCGCATAGAAACGCGACAATTATTTTTTATGATTTTTTAAATATCGTCATTTTGGGGTGGTAAATCCATAGTTTTTGCTAAAATAATAATTTAAACTCTTTTATACCTTAGATTGTTTATAAATAAAAGGGTATACACTATTATTTTAGGAAAAAATGTATTTACCACCCAAATATAGCCATAGGAAAAAAATAACAAAAAAATTGTCGCTTTTTTTTTTAATTTTTTCTGTTGCATTGTGTCTGAAGTCGCTTAAACTACCACCCGGCTTCGTTTTCGGTAGCAGTCTTGATATACCCTGTATTACTTCGAATAAACCAACGTGCGATATTATACTAAAGTTTTTTATCGCGTTGAATATCAAGATGAGCATGTCATATGCCTATAGTATGCGATACGATCGCTCACGGACAGTAGCAGGACTAAAGAACACCATCATTATAAAGCAATGCTTGAAATTCCACTGAGCTCGCCATCCTGACATAAGATGTTTAGTCTCGATATTCCCATGAGTTACTTTGGCTGCAACGTCTTTCATACAGGAACACAAAAGTGCATTTAGACTGCTGTTTGGCGGGAGAAATAGACACTGCGGTGTTACTCGCTCAGTCAGTCTCTTACATACGAGAGACCTACCGCAAGTAAACAACCATTACTAATAATTCAAAATAATATTTTGTATAATTCTACAATATTGTCCACATATCTACATACCCATTAATTAATTACATACCGATATTTGTTTTTGTTACAAACATAGCACTGTGCATTTTAAACGTTGAATGAATTCGAGGAAATAAGAACTTTAACAAAATTATATACACCGAATGCCTCCAGAGAGATTTGAACTCCCGACCCCCTTGGTTTACAAGACCAGTGCTCAAACCCCTGAACTATGGAGGCTATATTGTTGTTTAGCAAAAAAACTGTTTATTGACGATATTTGTTTTAATGTGAAAATATCTTAATAAATATATATTTTGAACTCAACTTCGAAAATATATGAGCAATCATCTAAGCATATGTTATTTAAATTTTAATTGCTAATAATAACATTAATTGATTACAAATTCACCTCAACATGAATATATAAAATATGAAATGACGTATTAAAATAATTAAATTAACAACATTAATTTACATTGTTATATTGTTCAGTTTTAATTCTTTATTACAACATTTGTAACGCGGTTTCAAATCAGATTATTATTATAATAATATTATTATACATCTTATTTATTTTGTAATCATCAATACCCCATTATACATATTTCCAATGGTGAAACCTCATTGCTATAAATAACATTTAATAATATTGCACACTATCTATGTACATGGCCACTAATTAATTATGTCCCATCTTATGTTTTTATTGGTACAAACATAGAAAATTCCATGGAATTATTATAATAACAAGCGTAAAGCAAAACGTATGCATCAAATGCCTCCAGAGAGATTTGAACTCTCGACCCCTGGTTTACAAGACCAGTGCTCTAACCCCTGAGCTATGAAGGCTACGTTCAGATCTAACGAATAACAAATGCTAATTTGGTCCGTGGCTTAGTCAAAAAGTTACAGTACCTTTCGATAGTGTAGGCTTAAGACTAACATGGTGTACACATGTAACAGGGGATAAACTCTTGTACTTTGGCAGACCTTACCTTCCGTAGGAATTCTCGTACAGGTCCCTAAGATAAGCAAGTTTCTTCAATAACTCTGGGTTTAACTAAATTGCTTTGCTTTCTTACTTGGACAAAACTAAACAGGCAAAGTAGAGGTGGTACTTGGTCCCGGTAGAATATTGGGCGCTGTTGTTTGGGGTTCCCGGATCCGTTCGAATTGCGCCGAAGAAGGCCACGCGGGGTTTTGTTGGTATGCAGTAAACCGATGAACCCAACATAATCGCTTCACTTTCCCCCAGGTTCTCCAGTGCCTTAACGGTAACTCGGTTTCCCCAAGTCAAAAAAAAGGGATTGGCTACTAATTTTAACCTTATTTTCCAGGGCTTATTCTTGTTCTAAAATTTAAAAGGGAGCGAGCCAATAACCTTATCAGGTACTAAATTCCAATCCCGAGCTACTTATGTAACGAAATAAAACCAAAAATATTACCTGTTTCCTAATTTTAGAATTGTGAAGCTGATTTGATGGGATATGATTTTAGTAAAGTTAAACAAGGAAATTATAGATGCATAGTGTTCGATTAATGAACAATATGTCGAAATTTATCCTTAATTTATGACAATTTTTTTTTTATTTTGCATGGCGAGACGAGCAAGCCGTTCGCCTGATAGTAAGCGATGCGACCGCTCATGAACAGTAGCAAAACCAAACAACACCTTGAATCACAAAGCGATGCTTGGCATTCCACTGCGCCCGCCATCCTGAGACATAAGATGTTAGGTCTCAATATGTCCAGTAATTACTCAGGCTACAATGTCCTTCAATCCGAAACACAACAGTGCATTTAAACTGCTATTTGACGGGAGAAATAGACATTGCGGTGGTACCCACCCAGGCAGCTTCTCACATATGAGAAACCTACCACCAGTAATTATTATTATATTGAAATATTATGAAATACATAATATGTATAATATAATATATAACTATAGCCAACCCGCACTAGGCCAGCGTGGTGGACTATATGGCCTAACCACTCTCAATCGTACTCTCGATTGTAGAGTAGGCCCGTGCCCTGCAGTGGGACGTATATGGGCTGATCCAGATTATATCCGTTTGCTAAAATATGTTGTAAAGTTGAGACGCAGATCGGTGTTAGTGGAGCACAGATATGAATATTTAAAGAGTTAACTCAGACAGACGGCCACAAATATGCTGATTACATCAGTGTTGTGCATATCATGCAGAACGTTTAGAAAAAAATAAATACGTACGTCTTTAATTTTATATTTATGAATTATATAAGCAGTAAATTAAAAACAATACATTTAAAATTATTCTCAATCCACCATCATTATTATAATAAAGAAATAAATAACACCCATCAATCACATAAATAGTCGAAATATTTTTAATATTTGACTCCAGTCAGATTTTTTTTTTAATTTGAAAACAGTCTCTTTGCGACTGTTTTACACCCGACCGTAATTGCAATGCTGTAGAATGCTTATAGAATAAGGATTGGTATATAAAATATTTTTTGCTATTTAAATGAAGTATATGAATTTACTTAATTAATCTGTACCTCCATTTGAATATTTTTATGTTAAAAAGAATAATAAAAAACCTTTAAATTACTACAAAAAAAAATCTATTCTATACGGGGTATACGATAACCCCCTGTTTTTTTAAATAACTCATATAAATACACATTTCTATACTTAGTTAATGATAGTTCCAGTAAATATTATGATAGTTTCGAAAAAAATCCTAATGCCTCCAGAGAGATTTGAACTCTCGACCCCTGGTTTACAAGACCAGTGCTCTAACCCCTGAGCTATGGAGGCTACGTTGTCGTTTAATACAAATGCACTAGTGAATCTGAACGGACTGTCGACACGAAGGCCGAGAGTTTGTTTTCCTTTTGGAGCTTGATTTTTGTATGTTATGTATTTTATAAGTTTAGAAGCGTAGGGGAGTTATATGTGATACAATTGTGACACAATCCATCTTTTTTTTGTTTTTTTTTTTATAGCAATGAACGGCAAGACGCTTGCCTTTTGTCTGATAATAAGCGATACGACCGCTCCCGGATAGAAGCAACACCAAACAACGCCATTAAGTACAAAGCAATGCTTGGCATTCGACTGATTGCTATAAAAAAATGTTATTGCCTCCAGAGAGATTTGAACTCTCGACCCCTGGTTTACAAGACCAGTGCTCTAACCCCTGAGCTATGGAGGCTATATTACGTTGTATCAAAAAATAACTATATTAATTTGCACAGATGTTCAGAATAAATTATAGAGAGTCGCCTTTCTATTGTAAACGTATACTGTTTTATTTAATACAGAGGAAAGTGCTGCTTTGTTTCATATGATTTTTGTTTTAAGAGCGCGTGGAGATTAGGTTATATAGATACACACATACACACCGAACAGTCACATACATAGTCCTGACCGGACACTAAGATCGAGTCTTATCTCGGGCTATCAGGAACAAAGAGAGAGTTTACGGTCTTACAAACATCCAGACCCGAAACAAATACGTGTGGTTATTTCGGTGCGGGGTTCGAACCCGCGGCCTCTCGTTTCCCGCCGGCGTCTAACCAACTGCGCCAGGAAGTTTGTCAAAGATATCAAAATTCATATTTTGTGCTATAAATAAATACAGTCACTCGCCTTTGGTTGTCTGGCAGAGATCACCTTGAGTGATTTCTTACTGATGTAAAATAAAGATTATAAATATATAATGATTTCACTTAAGATACCGAGTCTTGTGTCACATATGATACATTACAACACGTGTTTGATCTCTCTCTCTGACCCGAAACATTTACTGTAGGTAATACTCTTTACTTTACTATATCAGCCCATATACGTGCCATTTAAGGGTACGGGGCTCCTCTATAATTAAGAGTACGATTGAGAGTGGTTAAACCATATAGTCCACCACGCTGGCCACCAATTGTTATGGTATACAGGTGTCCTCACGCTGTTTTTATTCACCGTTATAGTGTGTGATGATTGACTATCAATACACCCAAATAACAAAGTACTTTGTGCAATACATGATTCCGAATTGGCAGAGGAGTGTCCTGGGATTTGAACCTGCAATGACCGTGAATATGTTGGTAACCACGTCTGGTTCGTTTACCATAATATAAAGGCCATCACACACTTTTAGATAGATAATACAAACATTAAAACAAAACAAAACAAACCAATCTCATTATACTCACGATTGTAGGACGTATATGGGCTGATACAATATACTCGTAGTGCAATGTAAACATTGAAGTCAATGCGGGATTTGATGCACGTTTACAACTGTTTAAACAATTGCGTTACAGAGTATGTCATGCGGCTATAAATGACGATGAATGTGAAAATTAAATTAGTTGTTTTGTTCTTATGTTTAAGGATGTCACGCTTATGTGTAGAATGTTCTATAAAATACATATTTATGTTGCGCCTGCGGCCTGCGCTGCTAGCTGATTTAACAACTACCGAAGATCATGAAGTATAAAATGTTATGGTAGACCAATTCCTAAAACACAAAGGTTGTACAAAATGTGCTTAATATAAATAATATAGATTACAAATCGAATCTTTACTGGGTAAAGTATAGAGATATGGTGATACAGTAGTATCACCATATCTCTATACTAGTAAGTAGAACGGAAGTATCCAAAGACGCAAAAGATTAAAGGCTCCAGTGATATCGTCTTTGTTATTTTACTGGTGATCACTGTGAAGTCGGTCACATCTACAACAAAATTATCATTAAGATTTATCGGATTCTCTGCCCCAAAGGTTCTCTTGGCGATGGCCCTCCCTGAAATTTCCCTGAAGATGACGATCACGCAACAATTTGAGAGATCAATTAAATATTAGTATATTGTTTTATGGACGATAATTATGTTTTTTAGACACAGGAACGCGCGTTTGCCTCTACAAAGTATTGGATTACACAGCGTTGGGTCCCTTAACATTAAACATGTGGTGGTACTTCCTTTGAACCTCACCTTTACACCATTTATTTATTAATTTATGACGAACGATTGACTGCAGGACCAATTTTTATTATTGTTTACATTAGGGCAAATTGATTGTGAAATATTGCTGTCTAGAATTGAAATGCATTTTATCAAATTCTTGACTTATGACCATGGGTAAACTGTGGTAAAATCTTTGTTAGTTGCTATAATAACAAAATATTCTTACAATCAATGGTTTTCATTTTAATGTACATTTGGAAAAAAATGTTTAATAGTTTATAAAGAGTATATCCAGACTGATCGAACCCGGAGGCCGAGATTAGTAACTCCCAGACACAATGCAACTAAACGTTTTGAAATAATAATCGCGAGAATTTTTTTTATATTTTTTTTTCGTGCCGTCGTATTTGGGAGGTAAATACATAAAATATTTTTTTATTTAATTTTTATTTATTAGTATTTCCAACAAAAAATACACTTTACAAGATTTGCTAATGTACTGTTGTAATTTAAGCATTGTGTTTCTTCAATTAGAGGAGATCACAACATGCAATAGGAAAAAACTATGAAATAACTTATTCATAAACTATCAATATAAAATTAAACGACGCAATTGACTAAATTAAACACACACTCTTTTGTTTTTAAGGACGCTATGATACACAAAGGCTTAAATTATTCTTTTAGCAAAAATTATGGATGGATGAATGGTTCGTTCTCGGTCACCACAGACTTGACATACCGTGAATCTAATTACTTAGGGTATAAATGACATTCTATTTATTTTCTAATCATTTACAACAAGAATCAAGTATCTGTTGCTTTACTGTTATTTTGAACAAACTGAGATTAAATTTAATAAACATAATTTAAAAAGCAACTTGATTGCCTCCAGAGAGATTTGAACTCTCGACCCCTGGTTTACAAGACCAGTGCTCTAACCCCTGGGTATGGAGGCTACGTTCTTGGCTGTCAAAACAGACTTTAATTGGTGTGAAGGTATGATGAAAATAAGATATTAAACAGTATTTAACATTTCTACCTTCTACTATAAAAACATTTTACGTATAGTCGAAAATGCTTTTACAGTTTTAGGCATTGCGTTAATTAAACTATTAAATCTAAGGGCATGATGATAGCCACAATATTTCGCAGTTATTTATATTTATATTTATTTAACAGCTTTGACGTCATCTCTCGTTTGTTAATATTTATCGTCATCATACCTTCAGTTTAACAGACATTTTTACAAAACCCGCATTCGACAACTGGACCACGTAACAGAAAGGACAGAAGCGGGTTTTGTGCAGGTAAGAAGAAAGATGGAAGTATTTTGTTTGCTATGGATAAGGCCAGTAGTATTGCGATTTATATATTTCAATCTGTATTAGCCTATATACGTGCCACTGTTGGGCACGGGCCTCCTCTACAATCGAGAGTATGATTGAATGGGGTTAGGCCATATAGTCCACCACGCTGGCCTAGTGCGAGTTGGCTATAGTTATATATTATATTATACATATTATGTATTTCATAATATTTCAATATAATAATAATTTTGTCATAAATTAAGGATAAAATTTCGACATATTGTTCATTAATCGAACACTATGCATCTATAATTCCCTTGTTTAACTTTACTAAAATCATATCCCATCAAAAACATCCTGTAAAAAAATTCCAAGCTCAGGTTTTCTACCGCAAAAAGTTGTGAGATGCATGTAATACCAAGTCGATTAATTTATTTAGTCCTTGCTTAAGGGGCCCTCTGTATAAAGTTATTATGTAAGTTAGTATCATATCAATATTAAAAATTATTTACGTTGTAAATAAATAGATCGACTTGGCCATCGCATGAAAACATAATGTATCGTACAATTTATACATAATGCTGCTTTGACATGTTACAATTCTTAAACTACTGGTTCAAATTGAATGAAATTTTAAATATACCGTGTTTATACAATGCATGTTTAGTAATTGAAAATTCAGGCTTCTTGCTTTAACCACAACGAAGTTATAGAGGGTAGAAATGGTCTGAATTGCTTCGAGAAAAGGATGGTACGACAGTGCCGCTTTTTAGCTCAACTTGGACAGATTTTTTATCATAATTAAATATATGTTTTTCGTTTGGCAATGCCTGTTTATTTATATAAATAGGTATTCGATCCGGTCAACAGACAACCTTACAATGTCATATTGAGTAATATACACATAGTAGTAATTAAATCGATTATTGATTACAGGTATCCATTAAAATAATTATTACTTAAAGCATTATACCGTAGACGATTCACATACACTAGTACTATTCAAAGCCATTTTAGTTACGATCATGTGGAATTTCCTAATTTCGGCTGAATTTATCATGGTGTTAAGGTATACTTTAGGCATGTACTGCGACATCGGTCAGTCTGGGATTATGAGATTCATCGGTAAAATATACTGTATTGGAATATTAATACTGTACCTGAGTATACCAGTCTGGGAAATGCTGAACCACTCCTTGGAAACTGCTAGATGTTTATTTGTTATAACAATTTTTTTCCAATTACTAGCAAATACTGCGATCACATTGATAACCGAGGAAAAGTATTTTTTTAATTTTTATGCGAAATTAAAGGAATGTGATGGCCCCAATCAAGGCGTGCAAGAATTTACCAGCTCTATTCCCATAATATGGCTAATAACAGGAGTGGTTTGCGAGTTCACAACCCGGTTTGTAAGATGCACAGTGTATGAGATTTCATGTGTAGATTTAAAATACTTGAATGAAAATCTGTTACTCTTTGTTAGACAAACATATTTATTTCCGTACATAATGATATTTCATTGGCTTTATATCAAAATGAAGTTTTTGAAAAAAAATCTTCACTGCGCATTGAGAGTGAGCTCGTCACAGGAAGATACCATAGAAAATATCGAATACTTTGTGAACGGTTACAAACAGTTGGTAGAGAATTTGAATTCTGCTGGTACAGTTATCAAGATAGTGGTACGTAAAATATGTTATCTCTTATTATTTTAAACTGTTTAAAATCAATCTTAAGCATACTCCTGATTTCATAATAAAACACAAGATGAGGAATTTTCCGACTGCGATATTTCTTAAAAACGAATCCAGGGTCGGACACCAAATGGAATTGTTTGCCGTCACGCGTGTTCCCTTCTTCCTATAATTCTGGATTCTTCCGCCGTAGTGTGAAGAGCTATTTTAGCGGGCTGGCATAACTGTATCGAATGGCTCGTAGTTGTAGGCTCACAAACCACGTACACACTATGTTTTTGGATTGCATAAATGAAAACTGTTAAGGTTACAGCTCGCTAGTGAGTATCCGGCTTAAAAGTTTATATGTGATTACCGTTCACAACTAACATGTACAATACTCGGGCGAGATATATCGTGTAAATATTAAATAATTACGTCAAAATTATTAATTTCAGATATCTTACACAATTGTAAGCGCATATTTAAAGGTCATTATATTTGTATACTTTTTGTTATCGATGGAAATTAAATGGGTAAGTATCTGATTTAAAACTGCTGTTTATGATTAATTGTACCATTTCTAAGCTATCCCTACTAGTATTATAAATGCGAAAGTGTGTTTATGTATATGTTCTATTTTCTAAAACGGCTGAACCGACTTCGATGAAATTTAACGTTCAGATATATTGGACCATGGAAACAGACATAGGTTACTCTTTACCCCGAAAAAAGTTGTATTCCCGTGGGCTGAGTCAGAAATTAAAAAAAAAAAAATATTTGCTACTCTTGCATATTCTAATGGATGACAAGGGAGAAGATAGGATTGCACGCTTTTTGATATGAGACGGAATGGAATGGGAAACGGAATTTAACGGGTCAGGACGGGACGGGAAAAGCATGTAGTTGACGGCGGTGACATTGAGTTCAAATACAAAATTAATTAATGTGAACTGGACTTAAAAACGATCTGCACCTGGGTCAGACCGATAGTGTGGAAATAAAAACACTGATATTGTCTTTCAATTCAATCAAAATCAATCAGTGATTCTTATTTACTGTTGTAAAAGAGTACACATAATGTCTTTGACAGCCTCCGTGGTGCAGTAGGTTAGATGGCATCTGTGAAACTAGAGGCCGTGGGTTCGATCCCCGTACCGATAAAAATGTTTTTGCGACCCACAAATAGGTCTATTCCACTTTGAGCACCTGGGTGATCATAGGACACTAAATTGTCGCCTATAATCACCTGCGATTATGATCACCTGGGTGTTGATAGGCGACTGCGACAATTTTTTTATTATAGTATCCTATGATCACCTACAAATTATTTTTACTTTTTTCACAAATATTCACCTACCTTGCGACTCCACATATGACTCACCACACTAATACATTGGTAGTAGGTTTCTCATATATGTAACAAGCCTTCAGTACCCCAAGCAGGAACATTTTGAAGTATCGTATAGTAATAGTATCGTGACAACGATTACTATACTATTACTACAACGATACTATACGTCAAAAAATATTCGTGCTACCACTTTTCATACATTTGTATAGTAAAACTATCGCTAGACTATACGATTACCATACTATAGTGTCGTAAACGTTTCCCGCTGCCATAATTTAGTTCCAAATATGCTCACAATGGCGCTGTTCAAATTCCCATACAAAATTTTACTATTACGATTACTATACTATAGAGCCAAATGTTCTTGCTTGGGGCACAGGAAAGGTACAAACGCAATTTTTATTTCTCCCGCGAAATAGCAGTGTAAATGCACTGTTGTGTTTCCGGTTTTATGGACATTGTAGCCAGAGTAATTATCTCAATCATAATATCACTACCGAGGGGGTCCGACGAGACGTGGATAGAATAATGGTATACAATACCACCACTAATGGACAGTAGCAAAAACAAACAACACCATGAATTACAAATCAATGCTTGACATTCTTCCTTGGCATTCCCTAGGTCTGAATATGTCCAGTAGTTACACACATACACACGACACAAGAGTCTGTCTTAGTGTGGTGTCAGGACTATGTATGTGACTGTTGGATGTAATTTATTTATTTATATAAAGAAACTTTCACGATTCTACCTACTGTAGGCGATAATTGCTTACCATCAGTTTGACTGTTTGCTCGTCTATCAATTCTTTGTTTAATTTATTCATGCTGTAGGACCTTCATCTACTGGCGTTTTATGGAATATTCTACGAAATAGGAATTTTGTTCACCCCAGCGTTGCTAGCGGAACTGGCTGCAAACGAGGTTGATGAAGCCAAAATTATATTATCTGATCAGTTTCTGGAATACGAGTACAAAGGTGAGCTCAATAGTATAATAATATAAGTCTAATTTATAACTTGGCAAAAAAGAGTACGATGCGGTGATAAGTAGCATTAAAGAAAAAACACTTTCAAAAATGTCATTGTGCTAATTGAATTTATACGTTGGTATTTCTAAACATTTTCGTACGGTTTTAGTTTATTTTGTGATTTAAAATATAATAATTAATAAAAATAACAAGTATCTAAATATTTTACGTTGTAGTATATCGGGTTGCCATATTAATCCTAAATTCGATTTTAGCACCCTCATTAGAAACACTCTTTTTTGCCAAGCTACAATTTATAATTACATGGTACTGGTGGTAGGTCTCTCATATGTGAGAGGCCGCCTGGGTAGGTACCGCCCCAATGTCTATTTCTCTCACCAAACCGCAGTGTAAATGCACTGTTGTGCTTCGGTTTGATGATATTGTAGCCAGAGTAACTACTGGACATATTGACACTTAAAATCTTTTGTCTCAGAGTGACTAGCGCAGTGGAATGCCAAGCAAGACACTAGACTATTCTGACGATATTTTTTTAACTCGAATTATATGCATTAGATAGTAATTATAGTTTCTATATTTCAGATAGAAGACTGCGTGTGTGTTTATACGACACATTGGATTATATGGAAGTTCGACCTCTGACATTACACCTGTGGCAACACTTCCCCTTAAACCTTAGTGCTTTCCTAGGCTTTCTCACTCTCACCACTACCTACGTCATTGCCTTCCTACAGTTCAAATATTAAATTTAATTTATAAGTAATTTATTATTAAATGTAGCGTAAATTGCAGTATATTTAATTTTACCGCTAATTATTACTGCAGCAAAATTTTAATTACTTAAAATATTAATATTCAATTAATAAATGAAAAACTGTTATTTTATGTCAAATATAAAATGCGTAATTATTGGGAAAGTAAAATTTTGTGACGGTAGCAATACGCCAACTTAGATTTAGCTTATAAAATAACACGCTTATTATTTGTAATTTGAACATTATTTAAACACGCATTTCATTTTAAGATATGACTGCAGATGTTTAACCATAAAACATCTGCGAGTCGTTTTATTTAAGTAAGAATTTTTGTGTACCTTATTGTATAATATTAGTTAAAAAGATGCTGTTCTAAATTATTGTTTCCTAATTGTAATGACCCGTTCATGCCGGGGCAATAAAACTGTATTATTATAGTTAAGTTCTTTAGTGGCGGTAATCCTTTGCAACAAATTTATGTTTTTTAGACAATAGTACACATGTTTGGGTAAACCTTTCTGTTTGGACAATAGCCCAGATGTTTGGGCCGACCTTAATTTTTAGTTGAAAGGATAGACCCTATTTTATGGCTTAAATATATTTTCTGGAAGATTTATCCCCACCGATCCTCATTCGGGTAGTCCTATAAAAGGGTCGGTTTATTTGGATGAAAGAAGACAGTCTGCCATCTCTCGTCACGGGCACATCTCGCTCCGAGTCGCATAATTATAATTTTACTCTGTCTGTGAATGTATTAAGTGTTAATTTACAAAATATACAATAGTTAGTTCCTGGAAGTGAGTGCTTATTCTAATACCTACACTTATAACCACCAAAATTTAAAATATCATATTAATTCAGAATGTTATTTAAAAATATTTTACATATTGTGCAGAACTTCATAAATACAGCAAACGATTATTTGGCATAAAGCGCGATTTGATGCTCTACAGGGTGGAAGCCACTGTCGACAGATCGATCGATTCAGATGTGGAGATCCTTAGGGGAAGCCAATATTCAGCAGTGAATTTCCTGTGGCTTTAGATAGAAAGAGAGATTCTTCTCTTATTAGGCTTTATCCTAACACCTGATGTCTGTGTCTCGGTGAAATGAATGAAGAGCGCATTGCAATGGCATGCAGTTTTAATAGTACGGAGTATGATTGCTCTTGTTTATGGGCAGGCGTAATGAATACCAGAGTCAACAAACTTGACCGTGTCGTCATTTTTTATAAGTTGGCACGTTGAAGGGGCTATATTAGAGCTGATACGAATATTAAAAACTAGCGGCCCTACCCGACACACCTTTTGGAAATATCCTATCGCCCTTGTTCATCAGGGATAATGTAGGATCATATAGTGAAATAATTTTTCAAATTCGGTGCAGAAGTTTTGGAATAAAACCTATGTTCCATTGAATAGTCAATGCAAACAATCAATAAAATCAATTAAAATTAGTACCCACTAACCAATGATTAGCATATCTCAATCGCCACAATTATGCGAGCCGGAATAAAATGTAATTTACGTAGATAAATATTGGATATACAAACTCATCTCAAAATACAACACAATATTGTAGGGCATTATCACTATAATACTATGAAAATGTCGATTCCGTAATTACACTATAATAAATAGATGTTCCCTCTGAGAACTAGGTGTGTGTGTGTGGCTAGTGTGAATAGCTACACACAGACACACAACCAAGCTAGAATAAAAAAATATAGGCTAATTTACAATTTATTTATATCCAATTTTCACATCTTTATTTTATCTAAGTCATTAACTTGACACAGTTAAAAAAGTTCCTTCCGCTGCCTCCAGAGAGATTTGAACTCTCGACCCCTGGTTTACAAGACCAGTGCTCTAACCCCTGAGCTATGGAGGCTACGTTGCGGCAAGTCAAATTACTGGATACAATTGAACCATATACTTTTTGGATAGTGTTTGTCATCAATTTAATTTACAGCTAAGTAAAAATTAGATTGGTCAAGTATATCATATTACAAGGACAAAAATAAAATTATAGTTTAAAAAACTAATAAAAACACGCTTTCATGAGAGATCCAACTAAAAGTAAAAAACAATAGATAATGAGTATTATTTTAGAAAAAGGAGTAAAATAAAGCATAGGATACTAGAGGATAAGTAATTGTTGAAAGCACCCCAGGCTTTGTAACAATAAAATGTATGTATTTCACTGCATTTTCTAATTTTAAACTCATTATCATTTATTTTTTACTACAGCGATATGAAGAATAATTTCAATGGTTCATCTAATCGTGGATTATCTTCTAACAGCCGTTCTTTATAATCTATGTATCTTAAACAAGAGATTTCAATAGATATTTCGATGCAATTTATGTATCACTTAACAACGATAGAGAGGTATAGATATGGTGCAAATATTTATAGATGGCTAGATTAGATAAATATATATGGTTTCTTAGATTTACGCGAATGTTACACATTGAAATAAAACTATTATTTACGGATTTTATCGCGAATTTAGTTTAATTTTTTACATTTTTAACTTCCCGACGTTTTGATTACTTTACAGCTTTCGTGGTCACGAGGCGGACTGAGGTATTAGACGTCCGCTCTGTGACTGTTACAATTCAACTACCCTTATTTTGTATCAGCCCATACACGTCCCACTGCAGGGCACGGGCCTCCTCTACAATTGAGAGCACGATTGAGAGTGGCTAGGCCATACAGTCCACCACGCTGGCCTATTGCGGGTTGGCGGACTTACATACCATAGATTTTTTTTTTATAAATCGCTATGGTATGCAGGTTTCCTCACGATGTTTTCCTTCACCGTTTTAGTGCGTGGTGATTGACTATCAATACACACATGACTCCGAAAAGTCAGAGGTGTGCCCTAGGATTCGAACCCGCGACCAACGTGAACATGTTGGCAGTCGCGTCTAGTCCGTTTACCAACAGGCCACCACGCACTTATTTATACCCTTATTTTATACCCTTATTTTACAATTATTAATTTAAAAATTAATGTTTAATAATAAATATCTAGTCTGTGTTTGCGATCCGACCTACGCAGAAGGAGCTCACAGTGTCTTGAGGTCTGGCAGTTGGTCTTTTGGGTTCCGATTTAATTAAATGTAGTATTGGATCCCATGCTTGTGCAAGCTTCAATCCATCTTCTCTATTGAAATTTGGATGTTTTTTAATTTCAATAGCCTCGCGAAACATCCTGGGCAGGAAACGGTGTTCTTTAGCGAGGACTTGGGGCTGGTCAAAGCGGAGGTAATGCTTGGAGCCTTCTTCTATATGTTCAGCAACTGCAGACTTCGTTGAGCGTCGATGTTTGACATCAGCTATGTGTTCTTTCACGCGGGTCCCTATGCTTCGTTTTGTTTGACCTATGTAGGAGAGGCCACAGTCGCAATCTATTTTGTATACGCCCGGTTCTTGCAGGGGTATATGGCACTTGACAGGTGGTAGAAATTGACTAATCTTCTTGGGCGGCTTGAAGTAGGTCTTTATAGATATATAATAGATTGCGATATATATGCTATATATCGCTATGCTATTTTAACCCTTTGTTAAAGTTAGATAGAATATAGAGAACGACCGTAAGTCATCACAATTTAACTCTCGACTGTATAGGATTTTTACTTAGCACTGGGCACAGATCGCTCCCAATAAATACCACATACAAGGCAACTGAAGAGCGTTAATAATAAAGTTGTTTGGCACTTAGCAATGCGCAGTGAACCTACGCGCAATTATACCAGGAACGTCCACTTGTTGGATCTGTCAGTCATCATCATCAGCCTGTTCGCGTCCACTGCTGGACATAGGCCTCTCCTATGGCACGCCACTGGGCTCGATCTTCAGCCCAACGTCTCCAACCGCTACCAGCCATCTTTCGGATATCATCACTCCACCTCGTTGGAGGGCGTCCTACACTACGCTTGCCGAGGCGCGGTCTCCAGTCGAGAACACGTCTACCCCAACGATCATAATCTGTCAGTATTATGGCGCAAATATATTTCGTTTTGTTATTTAATGTTTACTTGGTTTAATATACCAAAAGAAATCAATTGTTTTGTGAAATGGCATAGAAAACACTTGGAGATCCAGTGTAAAAAATATGGTAAAGTTTTTCATATGAAAGAAGCATTGAAATAAAACTATTATTTACGGACTTTATCACGGCGCTAAAATCAAAATCAATGAGATGTTAATATTTTTAATAGTGCGGTGGGGACACTCGTTTTCTCCTTGGCATGAATGCGCCTTATGGGAGATGACGTCACGTCGTGCATGTTACATCCTTTTTAATACTCCTACCGCTTATTTTTGTATATTTTTAACTTGATTTAAACGAAATGGATTCTAAAAATTCTTCCTGATTATGATAATGCATAACGTAATCTTTTGATACAAGCAATAATAAAAATTAAGGACAGTAGCCTATTGTAAAGCCCGTTATAGCCCATGATTTCAAGTTGGTTTTAATTCATTTAGGGTTATCCATTTGAATAAAACCTTTCAGGGCTATGTAGTAATTAAAAAAAAATACTTATCTTTTTTTCTTTAAAAAGGCCATAGAATCGTAATTAAAATAGTCAATATGACCCTAATATGAAAAAGTAATACTTTTTGAATATGTATTTTCAACAGGACCTTGGGCAGTAATCAAAGTCGTGGTCCGAAAATCTCTGGGCCTATGATGAACTCGATTATGAATATTAAAGGATTATCAAAAGAAGTAGGAGGATAGGGATACACAGAGATTATAGATCACAATTTTCATCGAATCTGACCTGACTTTTTCTTTGTCCACTTTTATAATATAAATATTTTTATGAATTCTAGTCGGATTTGGACAATTTCAAACTGATACAAGTAAAATTGTCAACTCTTTTAAAATCTGTATCTGTATCTGTATCAGCCCATATGCGTCCCACTGCAGGGCACGGGCCTCCTCTACAATCGAAAGTACGATTGAGAGTGGTTAGGCCATATAGTCCACCACGCTGGCCTAGTGCGGGTTGGCGGACTTACATACCATTGAATTTTTCTAAATCGCTATGGTATGCAGGTTTCCTCACGATGTTTTCCTTCACCGTTTTAGTGCGTGGTGATTGACTATCAATACACACATGACTCCGAAAAGTCAGAGGTGTGCCCTGGGATTCGAACCCGCAACCACCGTGAACATGTTGGCAGTCGCGTCTAGTCCGTTTACCAACAGGCCACCACGCACTTTTAAAATGCATTTCGTTAAATATCGAAGTAGCATCGTTTAATAGCATCTTCTAGTCGAGGCCTCCGTAGCTCAGGGGTTAGAGCACTGGTCTTGTAAACCAGGGGTCGAGAGTTCAAATCTCTCTGGAGGCATATTAAAATACGTTTCACTGTTTTAGATATATAATTCAGCGTTAGCATTGTTTTGGTGTGTTATGTGATTGTTGGCTACGGAAATATTTTTTATTCGCTATATTTGAATTGTTATTCTATTCTTTTACATTACCGTCTTAACATAACTTTAAAATTTTGTAAACGTAATTTTGCAAGTTGCAAAAAATAGTATAGTATTTAACTTAATCATACCTTTCTTCTTTCTTAACTAAAATATATATAATTTTTATTTAGTATTTTGGATTGAATCCTAATGTGATATCTATTGTTATGCTGTATTACATATTATCAAATAGGCTAGCATAATAAAACACTATAAGCCTTCATACAACAACATCGAAGCAAAGGAAATTAATGTGATGCCGCATTTGATAGCTATAGAATTAATGTACAGTCAAATCTAAAATTAAATAACAGATAGATTAAAAATATAACAATATACAATAAATAAAACTACACGGTAGATTGAAATGATAGCTTTAGTAACAATTGTTACATTGATGTAGAACGTTATCCATATAAATTTAGAGAATGGAAATGTTATTTTTTTTATTTTCCCTTAGCTCAGTGAAAATTATAATGAAATACAGGTTATTGTTCGGCCTGTACTATGATTTCAGCAAAAAAGCATCACACCGAATTCTAGGCGTGGTTTACTATCTCGGCATCTCCGCCATTTATATTGCAGTGAGCTTGCCAAGGTCAAGGGCCGAGTATCTTCTGTCGACAAGTGAAATCAGAGTATTGAGTGTTTACTATGTGAATGACATAAGAAATTGACCGATTCATTCGTTCAAAATTACGTCTAAAGTGGACGTAAGTACTTATGTATAATAATTCCATGGCAAAATGTCCCCCGCCCTGCCTTCCGCTGAAGGGTCAACGAACTTTTTTCTTCAAAAGTATATAAGAAGGTTGTTATAACCTTATTTTAACCATCAAGTAAATACTAATTGGTAAGTTTATGAAATTGACAATTTTAACTGATGACTACCCTTCTTGGTGATTTATTTGAGGGTGATGAAGGCCCTTATTTTATTATCGAGCGACAAATTGAAACTTAATTTCTAAACATTCTTTTTTTTGTTAACTTATCAAGCCAAGTATTTATTTGTTTAGAAGTCTACTTCCTGAAGATGGGGATAGTGAAATAGTAACATTCTTAAATGGAGTAGTTTCCGTGCTTGTTGATTATAAAGTTCTATCTGCGGTAGCTCGGTATCTCGTAATTGGCTATGTTTTGTAAACAATTTGTATTATATATTTGTTTGCTGTTGATAGCTGTAAGTCACTCAATAAAAGAAGATAAAAAAATATATATTGAAAAATGTATTTATTCTTACAGGTCCAAATTTCCGCCATGTTCTGTATCTCACCATAAGCTAAACCGAAGCGCGTCCAATGACATTTATACTGTGGCATAACTTCCCCATGAACCTTAGCCTGTACTTGGGCTACGTGAACCTGATAGCGGCTTATATCATCGGATTGCTACAGTTTAAATACTAATACAAATCAAGCCTATATTCAACAGTAGACTTCCTGAGGCTAAAGAGAGAGAAAGAGACGAGAGAGAAAGAAAGAAAGAGAGAGAGAGAGCAAGAGCAATATTATTATAGTTTACTTTGGATGGATTGGTTTATACTGTTTTAGAATTAAAGGATACTATAAAGGATAAAAAAAGAATAATAATATTATATGTAAAGAACGTCAGTTTCCGGACATTTATATCAGGCATAATATATTTGGTATCGAATTCGGTTGGCATTGTGTGAGTGAATATTTCGTGTATTTATTAATTTATTTGAATTACATGGATTATATTTAATTATTATATAAACTCTTCTTTGTTGTTATTTATATGATCGGGAAATTATTGACTTGTTCAGTTGAGGGTAGGGTAAAATTGAGGATGAATAGAAACATTGCATCGAGATCTATTTTAGAAGTAAATACCGCTGATTTGCTTTGATTGATAGACTGATTGATCAACCAATCTGCACTAGGCCAGCGTGATAGATAAGGCCTAACCACTCTCAATCATACCCTCGATCATAGAGGAGACCCGGGCGCTGCAGTGGGACGTATATGGGCTAAAAAGATCGCTAATTACTATTTATTTCGTTTTACAATAATTGTTTATTCCTTCCACTGAGCAGCATTGTAAAAAGGATCGTTTGGCATTAAAAAGCCCAAATTATGTCTTAGTTTGACCAGCGCAATCGCACGTAGGGCTTATTGAGTTAAGAGCTCTGCTCTTAGTCTTGGGTAAGTATCAATCCCATCAAAAACATCCTGTAAAAAATTCTAAGTCTCGCAGCTCAGGTTTTCTACCGCAAAAAGTTGTGAGATGCATGTAATACCAAGTCGATTGATTTATTTAGTCCTTGTTTAAGGGACCTTCTGTATAAAGTTATTACGTAAGTTATTATCATATCAATATTAAAAATTCTTTACGTTTTACATAAATAGATCGACTTGGCTATCGGATGAAAACATAATGTATCGTATAATGTATACATAATGCTGCTTCGCTCTTTATACCCCCTCCTGTTATGCCTCATATATATAGATACCTATCTACAACTATTATTCCATTATATACGGGTACAATGATTCATTACCTGCAAATGTAACTTTGTAATCCTATACACTTATATAGGATTACAAAGTTATTCACGCAGTAGGTGTATCTAGAAAACTAGACAGAAATTATGAAATGTTTAAATTTTCCCTTACTTTAGACATTAAACACTAATTATATTCTAAATTTGAAGGTTCTATATCTGCTAGAAGTGCCTTAGACTTTTGATGATCGGTCAGTCAGTCAGTGAGTGACAAAATTAAGAAACTTTGACAAGTTACAATTCTTAAACTACTAGTTCAAATTGAATAAAATTTTAAATATACCGTGTTTACACAATGCCTGCTTAGTAACTGAAAATTCAGGCTTCTTGCTTTAAAGCAAGTAACATAACTTCGTTGTGGTTAACCACAACGAAGTTATGGGGGGTTGAAAATGGTCTGAATTGCTTCGAGAAAAGGATGGTACGACTGTGCCGCTTTTTAGCTCGACTTGGAGGGGGACAATGCCGTGCCCCCAGATACCATACCAAATATCTTATAATAAAAATAGGTCCAACCTAATTCTAAATTAAATTTTCATCCGTAAGGTCAACTTGAACTGGAATGCTTTCGTAAAAGCATCCTTAATTATTAAAACTAAAATTACACGTGCCTCTAAAGAAGTGGCCCTGGAAAAAATCAGGCTTATTTTTAGACCGCAATATTGGAGTATAGTGGCTATCCGCAGCCCTACTAAACATGAAATAGGAATTAGAATATCTACAGTTTAAAATACATTACTGACAGGATAAGGAAGCATAATGGTTTTTGTTTTTATTAAAAATGTATTTATTGTCATAAACGATTTCTCTCTTAAGCCATATTTTTTTCGAGAATCATCACAAATCGTCTTGCGCGAAGAATCGACGAGATTCAGCCTCCGGAGCGGCCCGGGTTTCGAAGAGGATATGGTACCATAGATCACATACATACAGTGCGGCAGATTATACAGAAAATTTATTAGTATAATGAGCCCCTATGTCTGGCATTTGTGGACTATGAGAAGGCCTTTGACTCCATTAAAATCTGGATTATTCTGGAACCCTGGCAATGGTTCCAAGTCAACTGGCGATATGTCCAAGTGATGAAATTACTACACTAAGCCGTCACTATGACCGTTTAGGTACAGAATGAGCAGTCTGGGCATATCCCTATGCATGGAGGTATGAGACAATGGGAAGCTATTTCCCCCAATTTGTTCTTAAAAGCATGAGAAGATACGTTCAAGACCCTAAACTGGAAAGGACGTGACATCAATTACATCGATGGCGGATGCATTTCACACTTGAGATTTTCGCACGATATCGTCATCGTGTCTGAAACCGTTCAGGATTGGCGCCATATGTTGGCCAGCTTACCCAATTCTTGTACACGCATCGGTCTCAGAATGAATATGGATAAAACCAAAATCATCTTCAATGAACATGTCGATCTAGAACCGATTGCTATCAATAGAGTTCCTCTTGAAGCTGTTTCGGAATACATCTACCTTGGGAAAAAGTGTCAATTAGGTAGAAACAACTTTGAGAGAAAATTAAAAATAAAATCTTATTTTAGTTATTTATTTAATCCTTTATTGCACAAGATATAAATAATAATACAGTGAAGAAACAACACAATAATAGTAGTACAAGAGGCGGACCTTATCACTCTAGGTAATTTCTTACAGGCAACCTTTGGATGGATATTGAAATAGGAAAATGAGCGGGCAGTCAGCAGGTATATAAAATAGTAATATATAGAAGATATACATACATATAGGTATATAAAAATACATAAACGTTTAACAAATCTCCGAGTTATAATTTATTATTATCAAACACGAAACAAATACCTATGGATCACACAAATATTTCTCTCGGTGTGGGGACCGAACCCGCGGTCTCACCTTTCACAGCCGGCGTCTAACCTACTGCGCCACTGAGGCTGTCAAGATACAGCAATATTCTTAAATACTGGTGGGTGAAAATGTAAGATGGATACGAAATGCCTTACCGCCAGCTATAGGACCTCAAGCAATTTTGTTTTTGGAGATAATCATAATATTATTTTTAGAAGACGAGCTCATTGTTCACAAATTATAACTAAAGCAGTTGAACATCATTGAACTCATTACGGGAGAAGGACACTTAATACCCCTTGTATTGAGTGTCCGGCAATCACTGACATCTAACATTTTCTGTGAGATTCACCTGGAGGTGTCCACGCTTCCTAATTATAGATTGGGCTGGCTTTAATACTTTATTTTTTTATTCATGTATACATATATTTTGTTTAATTTTTCAATGTTAGGTTGAATTATATTTCCTAGTCTGGTGAAATATAATATATTAGTGTCTATTTTGTATTGATTGTTTGGTTTTAAAACAAAGACTTTTCCTTTTTTCAAATCCTAGTATAACCCCAATACATACATAGTATCCCCTAGGGGTAGGCAGAGAATATAGATCGCTAGTTTGCACAATCTTATTACTTTCGCATCATCCACTTTCATCAACCTATTCATGCATTCTCACCGACTTAGAGTACTTTTGACCTGACCCTTGTCGAGGATATCACCGATTTGGTTGATGTAGGTTCGGTGAGGTCCTCCATATAACATAAATAATATTAAAAAATAACCTTCATAAACCAGCAATTGGCCACCAACAACGACTTGCAATTGGAGGCTTCATTGGCTGCTAGTTCAGCAAATATAGCTGGGATGAACGCTATGAAAGTTTTAAAGAATAATTTTTCGCACCATATCAGAACATCAATAACGCTCTGAAAATAGAAAATACTATTAATCTACATCTCATATTTATATTATATCTTTGCAGTGTATACAGAACTTTTATTAACTCAACAATTATACTGGGTGGAATCGCTTATCGTCCTGAAAATTTCATAGTGTATTGTGTATGTGAAATTAACGTTATATACAATATTGATCATTAAAAACTACAAACTATCCCATAAACAATATCATTACAAGATATCCCCAAAACACATATTATCTAAATCACCCTACAATTAAAAGTGCAACGACATGTCAATACTCAATACACAGACGCGCGCTTGTATGAGTCACGCCACGCCACAGCTGACTATCGAGCATCGACCTTGAACTTACTTTGCGCCTATTTATCGGTATTATTACTCTAAATAGTACCATATAACAGTTTGATTTATTTAGAATTTTAGTGTGTTAGGATCATTTAAGTAAATGTAGATGTTGGTAATTTGTTAAGATTTACATTTTAATTGAACATATTATTTTCATAACGTTCCTAATATCTTAGAAAAAGCTGCATATGTTTTTATTTAAACCTTTTATCAAAGTTGAGAATAGACGACTTCGCTGTGGAAGGTCACGGATTGTTGCATGATTAGGAAGTCTGAACTTACCATGATCGAGTAGCCTCGGATAAGTCTTTAAAATAGTTCTTGTGCTGGGAACTCGTGGATTCATCATTCATGATACCATTCCTACGCAAAGACTGCAGATGTTCTGGATCTGCATACATCCTTGCATGACCCAAGTTTTCATTGGATCGGACATAGCATGTCATCATTGCCACATACTCACTGTTCGTGTAGTTACTCATTTTGACCGCAAGAAACTAACCAATAACCAAAATAATTTCGTACAACTTCACTCGGTACCGCATTTCGCGCGACTGAGAAAGTAACAACGTCACTGGAAGGCGTCGGCGCGGGAGGAGGCGGCGCGGCGCGGCGGCACGCTTTGTACTTGCGCTTGCGGCGGCGCGGCGGCGAGGGCGGCTTCATCAAAGGATTTTATTACCTAGATTTAGAAGTTTCTACTCGAATTCATATTGTATAAAGTAGGGTAACAATGATGTGTATTTATGAAGATTTTTTTCATTTATATCATCTTTCTCTAAACAACGTTTTTTTATGAATAACTTATTCTAAATTAGTAACTAGTAGTGGTAAATTAATTTGACACAACATAAACAAAAACAAAAAAAAAATTAAAATAAGTATGCCAAAGGGTTCTAAATCATGTACTTGCCATGCACAATTTTTTTCGTGAAGATAAGCGATTCCACCCAGTATATTTTTTTATTGCGAAAATGGCGATACTTGCATGTACTGAGTAAAAATCGGATAGAACTGTATAAAACTTGACTTTAAGTGCGAGCTTCAAGCCATCTTCTTTATTAGGGTGTTTTTTAATTTCAATAGTCTCGTGTATACAGCGTGATATTGACATCTGGTATTTAATTTAAACCACGTGCTCCTAACCGTCCCAGATAACATTGTACCAAGTTTGAACAAAAACTGCCGGATAATTTTGTCAAGAATCGCGATTTTAGGTTACAAGGCTATTGATTAACCCCTATAGATACCGAGTCTCTTACAGCTCAGATAAGTTTCCGAACTGTACTGAAGTTCAGCTAAGCGGTAAAAAAACTCGTATCTATATGGGAGGCCCAAAAATAGTAAGAACTAAAATCACAATTTTTGACAAAAAATATTCTCATATTTTTTTCAAATTATGTAAAATGTCACCTGGGGTGATGAGAAACATGTGGGTTAAAATAAGTACAATGTGTCAATATCACCTAGTATATTAATGTGAAATTAATGTTGTTACCTGTCGACTAACTTGCTATTTGTGATTGATGTTGCTATTTATTCCACGCTATAATTTATTAACACTAGATAGATATATTGGTAAGTAAAGTAAAGTTGGTATTTGTGTGGTAAATAGAAATAAATCATAGAGGGTATTATATTAAGACTGTTAGCGAAAACGAAACCGAGTGGCAGTTTTAGTGACTACACAACAACTAAAATGCAAAAAAAAGCAACGAATATTTTTTTTGTATTTTTTTCCTATCGACATATTATTTGGTTGGTGAGTAAATATATTTTTCTAAAATAATAGTTTTAACCTTTTTATTTTTAAAGACGCTTTGGCACGAGATGGTTTAAATTATTATTTTTGCACAGTCTGTTTATTATGATTAGTCTATTATTTTGTAAAAGCATTAAAATAATATGAACTCAATACAAAATGAACAGCTAAAAAATAGTTCGATAGAAATCTCCGGATCACACGTCCCAAAATCAATTCACGATATTCATTAAATATGCCATTTGTAAAAATCAAAAGCAATGCAGATGAAAAAATATTTTAACACATAAATAAGAACAGGAAAGTAACTGCGGTCTTGTACGCATGACATGGGGAAGACACGGGTTGACAGATGGCGGGTTTTACAGGGAAGTGTCGAAAAAGACGGGCTTAGGTTATGACAGAATATTATAAAACAAATTCCTCGAAATTCCAGTTCGAATCCCAGGGCACACCTCTGACTTTTCGGAGTCATGTGTGTATTGATAGTCAATCACCACGCACTAAAACGGTGAAGGAAAACATCGTGAGGAAACCTGCATACCATAGGGATTCATAAGAATTTCTATGGTATGTAAGTCCGCCAACCCGCACTAAGCCAGCGTGGTGGACTATATGGCCTAACCACTCTCAATCGTATTCTCGATTGTAGAGTAGGCCCGTGCCCTGCAGTGGGACGTATATGGGCTGATACAGATTATAAAACAGGCTTAAACTATTTATAATAAGTTGTCATACATTTGCTTTTTCAAAAAAGAAGATTTTTTTATGTTCGTAATGTTTGTAGCGCTCCTATAATGGTGAAACTTGAAATAATTATTTAACAACACATTGCTATAAATTCCATTGATAGCCGAAAGTATTACCTATTATCCAATTAAAACAAGGTTGAGTGGAAATAAATAGTCCAAAATCACTACTTTTTATTTTTATTTTCCATGTAAATTATGCATGTTGGACAACCTGTCAAATATCAGGCAATAGTTGGGCAGAAAAAGGTGGCCCGGCACTATTATTTTTATCTACGTTTTTCAAGTACCGGCGCTCCCTCTATAATTATTACAAATACTCTAAGAAAACAGGGTATTTTTATGTAGATTATTATTTTTTTTTTTTCATTAAATTAGATTGCAGGTCATTGTTAAAGTTAGTGGCGGCCTATTGGAACGTGCGTGGTGGTCATAGATTAATATTATAAACAGAGATAGATGCGCAACTCTACGTTTTTTATTTTTTACGTGATTTCGACATCAGGGAGTGTGTTATGTCAATATTTCTAAATTGTATGTTTCATAACCTCCTGTAATTTTAATCAGCAATAAGTCGATATTGGGTAAATTTACATGAGTTTATAATACATACATGCAAAACGTAGTTATTGCTTGGTTTTGTGGCACACAACAGCTATTTAACAATTCCATTTAAACTAATAGCAATAATTTCTCGTTCTCACCAGGGCTTAGCGCTAGAATCGAAATAATCGTTTTCAATATTTTTCATGTACGAAGTTGCACCCCTATACTGGTGGTTACGGTGGTGGTGGTAATGAAGGACCAGACGCTGCTATCTTGTTCACGGTGGTTGAGGGTTCAAACTCCAGGGCATACCTTTGATTTTTTGGAGTCATGTTTATATTGATAGTCAATCACCACGTGAAGGAAAACATCGTGAGAAAACGTATCAAGTATCATAGTGATTTGTAAAAATTTGGCTTTGGCCTACGTTGTGGTCTATATGGTCTAACACTTCTCAGTCGTAGACTCGATTATAGAGGAGACTCATGCCCTGCATTAGAACGTACATAGGCTGATACAGTAAAGTAAAAGTATTTATATCACCCAATAAAATAGTGCGACGATATTGTTGATATTTTGCCATTCGATGAATGAGATATAATAGCGGAAAATAACAAGAGGTAATTGTTTGTCTACCCGTCTCGCCATTCATTACATTTGAAAAAAAAAAAACACTAGTACCTTTCAAAACTTATTAATAGCGTAATCATTTATTTGAAACTCGTTTACTATATTACATTTCTTAATTAATTATCATATAATGCTCGTATCGCTATAAAATTGTAATATTTTAAAAAAATATTTTAGAAAAATAGGCATTCAATTGAAATAATTACAGTCAGCTACTATTGATTATAATTTCAGGTCAAGTTGTGCACAGTTGTATTCTGCACATCAAACAAGCGCTCACAATGTATGTTCTGTCAAATGTATCATAGCATACCAATTTTTCATAGGCCCTTACCACGATGCATACAAGTCGAAGGCATTCCGAATCATTGGCGGTCTATATTGTGTTCTCATAATAATTTTCCTTATTATTTCATTAAATGGTTGGAGTTTTTCTTACCTTAAAGCATACCCGTTGCCAGTGTTTGTTATTGCATGAGTATTTATAATAAGTATAATATTTAATATCATGTTTTCACTGATTACAGGGTATAGGTACCTTTTAAAATACTGTTCGACAATTGATACTCAAAAATATAATTTCGAATTGAATAGTCCCATTTCTTAGTATGTAAAATGTACTCTGTGGTCCCATTCCTATAATGATATTAACTATACATTTGGTCACTGAATTCTGTATATTGTATTTCCATGATTGTAGTAAGGGCTGTGAATTGATCGAACTAGTGGTGTACATAGGAGGTGCACAAATTGTAAATGCAGGTTTTATTCCACAAATACTTATGTTTAACTGGTTCTTCTATATAACTAGATCGTTGAACAAATGAAAATGCCACGGATGAGGACAAGATTGTAACCGTCGATAACTTCATAATTGATTACAAAAATGCTCTTCATAATTTAAATTCTGCGAGAAAAGTTCTTAAGTTGAAAGTACGTATAAAAATAATATTCAAATGGGTTCAAATGCTCTACTACGATACGGCTACAAAACGGTCTCGGGTTCGAATCCCGGGTTGGGCAAAGTGATATTGGATTTTTCTATTCATTATCAACCCAGAGTCAGGAATTTGTGCCCGATACGGCGATAGGCTCGCCACCTATCTCATCGTGGGACGGAACATACATGGCAGAATGTGGGTGCCTTGGCACCTCTGCCTACCCCTTCTGAGAAAAAGGCGTGAGTTTATGGATGTATGTATGGTTTAAAATAATGAATAGGAAAATGTATGTATGTGCATGATTATCAGTAAGTAAGCCATTTGACTTTTTTACTACTGCTCGTGTCTTGATTTACATAAACAAAAAAATAATTACTAGCAACTATAGTGTGTAGTTAAATAGATAGAACGTACTACGGATATTGTCTGCCTTGTAATGAATACTTGTATAATAATTTTAGATTATTTTATTTACAGATATTGGTATCTATTTCATCCGTGTTCATGACACTATTTTCTTTCATCTATTACTCCGTATCGGAATATTTTCAAGACGTGAGTAAAAATATTGAACAAAAATTAAAAGTCAAAAGACTAAGATCCATGATTAAAATATTTATTGAAGAAACAGCAAATTAAGTATCATTCCAAATGATTTCATATAATCTGTATGTATATAATTTCTTATTTATTTGTCTTAAGTCAGTAAGTTACTGTAAAATCCATTTTATTAGAGCAAAAATACATGTTCTTTTATGCAATGCGCAGCTTGTTGAGTGATAGCAAACTCTATATTACAATTCGAATGATGATAAATCTGAGACTAATTTGAAAGATAAAATACTTTACATTGCATTTTGATAGTCTCTGTGGCTGGACGCCGGCTGTGAAACGTGAGGAAGCGGGGTCGATCCCCGCACCGAAATAAATAGTTATGTGATCTACAGGAGTTTGTTTCGGGTCTGGCTGTTTGTGAGACCGAATAGTTTCTCGTAGCTTCTGATACTCACGACACAAGACTCGATCTTAGTGTGGGGTCAGAACTATGTATGTGACTGCTGGGTGTATTTATTTATTGTAGATTAATACCAAAGATCGTCTCAGGTCTTTTCGCGTGCGATTATGTGGTTGTCATTGCTGTTGTTACAATATTAGGAACAGTAGAATCTATAATCTATGTAGGAGTAAGTTTTTTTTACGAACCACTTTAAAGAAGAAACTCAAGAGGCAATTTTGTATGTTTAATTTTAGCGGGGAAAGTAGATATAGTACATGATAAGTATTTTTTTGTCTCGAAAAAATTTGTGGGTGGCAATTAGCAATAGCAGAAATATAGAGCATGTTAAGGCTTCAAAAAAGAAGAAGGTGGTGATGTTAATTTGAAATAGCAATATTTCCCATTACTAGTATGAACTATAAGCATAAAAATTAACAAGTTAGCATCGAACCATATAATAAATGTAAACTCCATGCATACACCATAGTAATAATATTAACATGTCCAATATAATGAAATGTGAAAAGAGAAGAACCGTTTTTAATATTATGAAAACAGCACGAAAGCCACGCTAAAAGACCGTAAACGATCTTTGCTTCAACTTCCACAGTGCTATTGATATATATATTTTTTTTTATTGTGTTTCAAATACTGTCGAGTTTGGGTGGTAAATCCATAGTTTTTGCTAAAATGATAATTTAAAGTCTAGCGTACCATAGCGTCTTTAAAAATAAAAGGGTGTACACTATTATTTAAGAAAAAACTATGTATGTATTTACCACCCTAATACGACGATAGAAAAATAAAAAAAAAATAAAAAATAAATCGTCATCAATTTTTTGCACAAAATTTAGTTGCTTTGTGTCTGAAGTCACTAAAACCTTAGCCAAAATGTTTTAGTCGACCAACCCGCACTTGGCCAGTGAGGTGGACTATATGGCCAAACACCTCTTTAACGTACTCTTGATTATAGATGGAAAAATTCGAGAAGCTGTACCTAGCACACTTACTACAGCTGTATCAGCCCATGTACATCCCACTGCAGGGCATGGGCCTCCTCTATAATCGACACTACGATTGAGAGTGGTTAGGCCATATACTCCTCCATCCTGGCATAATGCGGGTTGGCGGACTTTACATACCATAGAATTTTTTGCAAATCGCTATGGTAAGCAGGTTTCCGCAATGTTTTTCTTCACCGTTATAGTGCGTGGTGATTGACTATCAATACACACATGACTCCGAAAAGTCAGCAAACTACAGCTGCAGCATGGTACGAAATTCATATCCCACCACATATATGAAAAAACTTTTGTTTTTGTCTTTCAGATGAAAGATTACGCCGTAGTGTATACAACGCGTTGGATTACCTGGAATTTCGTTCTGTGCCGTTCGTGATTTGGCCACAGTTTCCTATGAACCTGAGCTTCATACTGGATTGTGTTAATGTCACCTCCACTTACGTCATCGCATTGCTGCAATTTCAATATTTATAAATAAATTCTGCCTTTTAGGATGATTTTTTTATTAGTTTTATCGTATGTAAATATGTTGCAACGATTATAAAAAATACTTGAAATTTCGTTTTTTATTGGCGCTTTGCTGGTATTTAATTTTATAGAGGATCATAATAAATAATTTCCTATTAAGTTATAGTTGATGCTATCAAAATTTAATAAAGTTATGAAGTCTTTGGCTGTTATATAAAAACTTGATTTAAGTTGTAATATCTGAAATATTAGTATGCAACTGTTACTTATCCTTAATTAACAAGTCTCTTATTGGACGTTCACTCGTCTTATCATAAAATAAATATTTACTGGTGGTAGGTCTCTGCCTGGGTGGGTACCACCGCAATGTCTGTTTCTCCCGTCAAACAGCAGTTTAAATGCACTGTTGTGTTTCGGATTGCAGGAAATTGTAGCCAGAGTAACTACTGGACATATTGAGACTTAACATCTTGTATCTCAGGATGGCGAGCGCAGTGGAATGCCAAGCATTGCTTTGTAATTCATGGTGTTGTTTTGTTTTGCTACTGTTCATGAGCGGTCGCATCGCTTACCATCAGGCGAACGGCACGCTAGACTCGCCATTCACTGCAATAAAAAAAGGCTCTCATATTTTATTCAATAATAATAATCTGGGTGGGGACTATCGCTCAGGGTGGTTTCTTACGCAAAGGATAGCTATCGCCATCCAAAGAGGAAATGCCTGCAGTATTCTGGGCTCTTTTGCCCCGGGGACGATGACACGTGGTCTATTTGATTAGATATCTTTTGTTAGATATGTTTGTAACTTCTATAAAAATCTGTATATTTGGTTTTAGTTTTATTGTTTAGGAATGTTTTATGTATATTGTAAAGTGTATATTTTTATATTATTTCATATGTAACGATTGGTTTGTTCTATAATAATAATAATTCAAATTCAATAAATTATAATACCCGTAACCCGATAACCTTAAAAACGCGTCGAATTTCAATAAACTTCAGAATGGGCCTGATTGATCATCGACAGGATCATAATATTATGTTTATTTAATAATACTTCAATTGTTCGTATGGAGGAATTATTTGCTCCAAGTTAATTTTTTAATGTAAAATAAATGAAAGACAAAAATTGGTGTGATATTAAAAAAGGTATCTCTAAGCAATAACATCATAGAATTAAAAAAAATATTAAAAAATATTTGACTTCTGCAACGCACAATACGTTTTCCTCGTCACGCAGGATCGTGCCGTAAACCATTTGTTAGGCATTCAATGCTGCCCGTCGAACCATTTATCTCTGGCCATTCACTGGCCGAGACGTCTATCAGATCGATACGGTCCCATCGATGATCAATCAAGCCATTCTGAAGTTAATTGTGAGAATAGCCGCGTTGTTAAGGTCATCGGGTATTAAAATTACTCGTCATCGATCGTGGAAGTTAGGTTAATAGGGTGTTTAAGACTCCATATCTTTGTTTATTTTTATTTATTTATTTATTTTTTAATCTTTTTTGTATACTAATTTGTCTAATTTATTATAACACATGGAAATAAACTAAGATACAAAAGTACAAATAGAAGTCTTATCACTCTGACAGATTTCTGCTAGACAACCTTTGGATGGATATAAGGGCAGTAGAAAGAGAGGGTAGTGTAAAAAATAAGAATAAATGCTTAAAACAGAAAAAATAATAATTTAATTAATAAACAAATAATACTATTAATACATATTCTTAGCATGATACACATACACTATTTACATATATTTGTTATTAATCTTTATTGTACTTGTCGGATGTCGAATATAGTACCCATTGTGTTAATTATTTAATTATTGTGTTAATTATTTAATTACTATTATCACCACACGTTATAATTTACGGATTAACGATTATCCGAATATCTGCGACAACTTGTTACTTTTATAGTAAACACGCGTATCTATGCTTCACCGACGACTGCTGGATTTCGAATGCCTTGTCTACGGTTTGGAGGCGGTTTATATTGCAAACTGTCATGCTCCCACTCTTACTCTGACTGTGGGTAGTGAAATAGAACCACAACAGGGTTTCCTTTAATAAAATTACTTCTGCAACTACCCATAGATTCCTAAGGGCTGATTTACAATTATTTCTCATATGGGCTTTACACAAGAACACCCCGACATACTTATCAAAAGGTTACAATATCAAAAATGTAAACAAATAATATTGTAAACCCATTAAGAATGAAACAAGTTAGAAACGTTTTAAATCTTGTAGTGGGAGTACAAGAAAAGGCATGCAAATCAAAACTAGTGACGTCACTTGGCTTAACATGACGTATTACAGTTTGCGCGAGTAAGAGACGGTAAGATAAAGAGTGAGTGTCACCTCTGGTGTTCCAAACGTTTATAGGCTAATGTAACTGCTGGTCCTTAGTTGTGTATTAAAAAAAATATGTACCCCTTACACTCTCACTCTTTAATTGAAACTTAAATTTGTCTCCTGCTACACGCTACATATATAAATAATGTTTTGACAGAAATTATTTGTTCTGATGGAATTTTTGTTTGTACGTAAAATAATAAAAAAAGAACGATTATAGTCAAATACCTAATTGTACATATCGATGGCTTAATTATCAAAGTTCGTAACTCCATTTGTTTTTCAAAATCATGTTTTGATGCCAGTTGGCGTAAAATACTGTAGTTCAAATAATTCACTGATTGATTGATTAGATTGAAAATGAGTACACAAACAATCAAAATACTATAATAAAAATTAAAAAGCATAACATATTTCTTTAATAAATATACAGTGGATAGTTTTTTGTTCTCCTGTAAAATGTTCGATGTGTGGCATGATTAAGATCATGGTATAGGATGTTGTTGGAGCTTCCACGCTTTTGCAGTGCGTCAGGAATGTTTGCGGATGCCCATATCGATAATTTTGCATCAGTTAGACGAAAACGTATCGCGTCGCTACTGCAAAAGATTAGGGGCGGCCCCAACTTTCAGCTTAAAGTGATATGTGGTAACTTTGACTGCCCTATATTTAAATACATGATAGGACTACATGTACTAACATTTACAGATAAATATATACTAAGATATATGGTTGTCATATATTAATTAAATAATAAATAATAATAATAGGGTAGCGAAAAACCTGTCCTCATTCGATTGACGCAAGTATAACGGCACGGGTGCAACCTAACTATATTTCAAGCAAATTGGCAAAGCTGCCAAGACCGGTTACAGATGGGAGTCAACATATCAAAATCATGAATAAACTTCTATCTAACTTTAAGTCTCATATTGACAGCCTCCGTGGCGTAAACGTTCAGATACCGCCGCTGAAAAAAAATGCCGCGGGTTCGAATCAAATCTAGTGGAACCAGCTTCTAGCAAGTTCTTGCAATTGTCATTATGTCTTCCGTTTACCTTGTGGGTGGACGTCCAACGCTGCGCATTCCGTACGTTGCCTTTATATGAAAACCTTTTGACTCCTTAAAGCTTAAGCCATCAGTTCTTAAATTTAATAAAAATACTCTAAATTTTCAAACCGTGTGATTTTTATATGTTTATGGTTAATGAAACTCACTTTAAAAGATAATTTATTATTGTTTTATTTTCCCTTTTTAATACAAATTAGCGGGAAAGTGTCATAGAGCGCGGGTGACACATCAGAAATACCTCTAAAAAAATGGATACACGTGTCAGTTTCATGTTTACTGTCAAAATCAAAACACAAACAGTAGATTTTGCTTCGCCATAAATGTTTGGATTTCATTGTACACCGTAAACACGAGCGACGAAAATAAATAGGCATTTTATTTCATATACATTGGAATTGGATACTATTTCTGTCTTTTTATTGACACGATAGAGCACGTTGATTTAGCTTTTTCCGTGTTGTCTATAATGTATGATCTATGGCGCAGGTGGAAAAAAATATATTCGGTTCGGTTATTTTAAGCATTTTGTGTGGGTTTTCAGTTTGAAGTATGTGTTACTTCGAACTTGATATTTGGTGTGAGCTCGTCTCTTATTACACCTTAGGAAGAAAACAAGTTGGCAAACTGTTGAAATCACTAAATCTAGGAAATTTAATTTCTAAACATAAATATAAATCACAAATAACTCCAGCATAGAAAACGAAATAAAAGCCCAAGATAAAAAAAAAATATTTATCTAATATACAAAAACAGTACGAAAAGGCCAGGTCTTGAAAAAAATCTTCGTCCGGAGAAAAAAATTTTTCTCCCGTCTCCAAACCACAATAGTGGTAGTTCTGATAAACACAAATGAAAATAATAAAGGCCAAGCGAAGGTACTAAGTACCGTTATTATCTCCGACATTGCGGTTTTCCACTCTCATTGTGTTAATCTCCGTACGAATGTTTTCCCACGGGAAATGCGGCCGTTTCCCTCTGTTTCCTTTGCAAAAAAGACTATATGCTCTATGACAAATTATGAAGGACCTTGGACCGAAGCCAGCGGTTCGGAATCCGAGGTCATTTGAAATTGGTTTTATCTTGACTTGATTTATTCGATAGGAGCGAATTTGAAAGATGTATTTACCTGTATTTCAGTGGGACTGATTGAAGTGACGATTTGCGTGTGGTACCTACGTTATGTTTCAAGAATAGCATATTTAAGGGAGACTTAATCCTTTAGGGGATTATCTGTATCTGAATATAAAGTTTTTTTCTCTTTCGAATACACTTTCGAATTTTGATATTGAAAGTAGATGTTAACAAATATCTATGTGGTCAAGTATTGTTTGCGGACCAAACATAAACTGCTGAGCCTGATATGTGGATTCTATACTCAGGACCCCAGGCACATGTTTTAGCCAAGTGCTCATAATAATCTCAAAAATGTATGATTAATTGTGTTCTATAAAATTCATCATGATGTACACACTTTTCTTAGGCATGTACTATGACGTCAGCAAGTCAAAGATAGTGCAGTTCATCTGCCAGCTATATTGTTTTACCGTGCTCATTAATTTAATTTACAGTGCGTATTTGTCAATAGGGTATTTGACTATGATGAAAATATGAAACATATTGTTACTAGACTAACTATAAATATTTTTTTAAACCATATTAACTAATAAAATATTTAAAACAATGTTGGATTGCCTTAAGAAATCATTTTAAAATTAATAAAATTTCGAGCTTGACCACGTGACTAAAAACACACGCCATTGGTTGCATTTAGAGTGACGTCACTTTCTTGTTGTTAGTCGATTTTTAGAACATTTCATGAGTGTTTTCCTTTGTTTTCGCAGTAATTTCTGAAATATTGGTCCAATTGCGCCGCTAAGGGTACAATGCGAACTTTATCTCTAATAATTGTACGATGGAAACTAAAATATAAAGCTGACAGTGGAAACTTCGCAAAAATAGACGCGATAGTGGTCGGACTATTTTTATAAACAAACCTTACTTTTACGCTGCTCAATTAAATTATTAATGCCAAACCTTATAAACATATCTATGTAAATATCACTATTAGTTATATTATAAGCTAAAGCATTTTCGAGTGGTAGGTTTCACATCTGTGAGAGGCTGCCTGGGTGGGTACCACCGCAATGTCTATTTCTCCCGTCAAACAGCAGTTTAAATGCACTGTTGTGTTTCGGATTGAAGGACATTGTAGCCAGAGTAACTACTGGACATATTGAGACTTAACATCTTATGTCTCAGGATGGCGAGCGCAGTGGAATGCCAAGCATTGCTTTGTATTTCAAGGTATTGTTTGGTTTTGCTACTGTTCAGGAGCGGTCGTATCGCTTACCATCAGGCGAACGGCACGTTCGTCTCGCCTTTCAATACAATAAAAAAAATACTAAGCTAACAATGTATGAAAAATACAAGAAATTATTGTATTCCACTATTATATCATATAATCATTCCATTATTATAAGAGCGAGTTTGAACCACTTTACCCGAATCTTGGTGTTCTTTGTAATGCTCACGAACATTTTATCCGGTGTTTTAGTAGATGTTTTTGAGACTACACACCTGTATTAAAGGATGGGAATAATTTTCGCATCTTTTGAGGGAGCGGCTCTGTAGTATTTACAAATGAAACAGCAACGACAACGATTCAAAGTGTAATGAATTTTCAAAAATGACACTTATAGCGATGCGCCTGCAGGAATTATCATAATATAGGTATGCTTATATATTTAATTGATATTAATAATATACTAGAGCGTAATTATCGTAAAGAATTAACTTAAACTATAAAATTAATGGAAGAGATGCCGCAACAACACCATTTATAAGGCATTTTTAGCTGTAACCTGATCAAAGTTATCCTTGATATTGAATCAAAATGTTTGCTTTGCAAGCAAGTGACGTAATAATATCACGTGACCCGCATATATGCCGTCCATCGCGTTTTGGCGGTCTTATTTATCATTCAAACTTTAATCATGATTTTTATTGAAAATATAGCAGTTCACAAAGAAATAATCAAATTGCAAGTGTATTATGGTAAAATGAACAATTTGAGATACTTTCCAAAAAACAGTCAAATACCCTATTGTGAAAGAAGAAGAAGAAAGAAGTGAGTGGTGGCCTGTTGGTAAACGGACTAGACTCGACTGCCAACATGTTCACGGTGGTCGCGGGTTCGAAACCCAGGGCACACTTCTGACTTTTCAGAGTCATGTGTGTATTGATAGTCAATCACCACGCACTAAAACGGTGAAGGAAAACATCGTGAGGAAACCTGCATATACCATAGCGAATTATAAACATTTCTATGGTATGTAAGTCCGCCAACGCAAACGCAACGCCACGCACTAGGCCAGCGTGGTAGACTATATGGCCTAAACACTCTCAATCGTACTGTCGATTGTAGAGGAGGCCCGTGCCCTGCAGTGGGACGTATATGGGCTGATACATTTGTCAATTTGTGACTGTTTTCCACTACCTATTCTATTAATCAGAATAGTATATAGAGTGCAAATATTAACCAATATGATATCCTTGTTGGTGACGCGTGAAAATTACTTTTTTAAATACTGCTGGAATAAGTATCCATAAACTGAGTGTGAATCGGTCTCGTTTAGTTAGGTTTCCATGCCATACAACAACCTACTATTAGAGGCTGTCCAGTAAACTCATTGGCACCGACACGGAACTCGAACCCGAGACCTCAGCTTTGTAACCGTACCATAGTACAACAACGCTACCGAGTCAGTCCAAAAACTTTGTCTGATATTAAATGCCACCTGTGAAACGAGAGGCCGCGGGTGCGATCCCCGCACCGAGAGAAATGTTTGTGCGGTCCACAAATATTATATATTTCTTTCGGGTCTGGGTGTTTGTGAGACCGAAAAGTCCCTAGCAGTTCCTGATACCCACGACACAAGACTCGATCTTAGTGTGAGGTCCATAGTGACTGTTGGGTGTTATTTTTTTATTCTACAATTGAGATAACCAAAATATACGCTTCTTGAATCGGATAGGGTTTTGTAGTTATACTGTATATAAATGAATATTTTTTTTACAGGAAATATATGCAATAATATGTTCATGGCTACTTGATTTATTTTTCGAAACATCTGTTTTATTATTACGAGCAGTATTTTTTGAGTTAGCAGCCAATGAACAATCCAAATGCAAGTTGCTATTGATTGATCAGTTGTTGGTTTACAAAGGTATTTCCAAAAATATAGTTAATATATAAAATGATATATACTGGGTATCTCAAGACTGCTACCGAAAACGAAGCCGGCTGGTAGTTTTAGTGGCTACAAACACAATGCAATAAAAAATTTCGCATAGAAACGCGACAATTATTTTTTATGATTTTTTAAACATCGTCATTTTTGGGTGGTAAATCCATAGTTTTTGCTAAAATAATAATTTAAACTCTTTTATACCTTAAAGTATTTATAAATAAAAGGGTAAACACTATTATTTTAGGAAAAAATGTATTTACCACCCAAATATGGCCATAGGAAAATAATAACAAAAAAAAAAATTCGCTTTTTTTTTGCAACTTTTTCTGTTGCATTGTGTCTGAAATCGCTTAAACTACCACCCGGCTTCGTTTTCGGTAGCAGTCTTGATATACCCTGTATATATTTTTTTAAATTTTATACATAGCATAAATTGTAGTAACTGATATTTACGTGAATCATTGAGCCAGCAATGTTTGTAAACATGAAAATTATGAGGCCTTCGATTCGTCAGAAAGAAAAAAATAACTGAAGTCTGAAATGAAATAAAATAAATTGAAAAGTCCGATAATATTCGTGAAATCAGTTTTACTTAAATATGAAACTGTTTTTTTTTTTAAAAACAGTGTTTATAAAGTCATTTTTAATTAAATTCATTTCAGTTGAATTTCGCTAATAATAAATAACGACCAACCGCTTCCAGTAACATTCTAGGAAGTTTTTTCCTATTTTCAAAACACGCACATCTTTGTCTCTCCGTATGTTTTTGAAATAATATATTTTAAAATTATTTTGGTATACATTTAGGGTTATGTTTGAGCCTGCCTGTTCAACTCGTAATAGCAAATTTTGTTTTATTGAGTTTTACTGAAATAAACTGGGCTACGTAGTGTCCAATAGCAGGTAGTACTAATACCATATTTTTTTACTTTAATAAAGGAAACTGCCTACTCTTGATACTAGTTAATAGTAGGCTAATTAGAACATCATCATTTAGACTAATCAGCACAACATGAAAAAACCATTTCAAAAAACACTAATCTCATAAGTTTTATAATTTTTTTGCTTGATATATTAATTTTACCTAACCGAATAGAATCCTTGCCTTGTAAAATGCACTACACACCGAAGTTGCTGACCCGCCGATCTATGTTGGTTATTTTTTGCCATCGGGCTAAGTGGCGACTCATGACCAGGGGCGTGCACTCCTTGTAGGCAGAAATGCAGTGCTTTACTTGCCATTCACAGATATTTTATTATAACGTTCGTACGTTTTAGATGACTTTAATTTATAGTAAATAAATGAATAAACAAAATATAATAACTTAAAAACGCCTAATATTTTATAACAAGCACCTATTTGCAATCACGCAAACATGATGGTTGCCACGCGAAAAGCAAGAGGCGCTGCAAAGCAAAATAATGTACCTAATCAACCAAGTCATGCCGCCGCGTCCCGCATTACATTTGTTTGCATGTGTGTAGTAATGTTGATGTCCGTGCACAGTCGCAAACGCACACACCCATGAATATTGAAAGCCGCGACTCCTGCGGCCTGCCTCGGTCGGGAGTTCGGCAGTTGTCGGGAGTAATCGTAAATGTTCGTTGCCTATAATCCGAGTAAAATTAATAGGCTGGAATTTAATAAATCACCTATGCACATTATGCATTTTTGGTTAGTAAGGTTTTATTTGATTAAATAGAAATGTTTTGTGTTTCGCGGGGGCCATTTTGCTTTTTTTATGAGTTTTTGCATTGTTTACTATTTTATACTAGTATGTTTGTAAAAAAAATAGATTTCTTAACGGATTTTTCATTTTAACATTTGAAAGTGTGTACATTTAACAGTTTATGACTAAGTTTCGATATTAATTGTAGTCATTTGCTTTTACTAGTGTGTTTATTTATTTTTTTAAATGTTATTTGATTGCGAGGTTTGTGTTAAAAATGTATGTTTATCAAATGAATGAATGAGGTGGCCGAAATATTGCGTTTATTTACATCGGGATAGGTATAGTAATCTCAACTAACCGGAACCTTGAATATATGAAAATTTAAAGCGGACTAGGTGAGTTTTTTTTTATTTTACTTATTAGAATTTCTTCCGTCGCGACGATCGATCGCTGTTTTGTCTGCGTTGCCGTAGAAGATGGACATGAATAGTAGTACATCTAAGACTTGTTATGTTGGCATGGTTTCCGACTTAGAGATCCGTCGCGTGGCTGTGGCTATGCTAAAAAACTATAAAAGAAAACGTTTTTGTGACTGAGTACTCCGCCGCATACCCAGTGTCATAATCCTGTGCACGCCGCTGCTCATGACGTTATTGTATGTCGGTGGGCGACTGAGCTGAGCCCTCTCATACTTGAGAAGCCGCCTTGGTAGGTACCATCGCAATGTCTGTTTCTCCCTCCAAACAGCAGTGCTGTGTAGCCAGAGTAACTACTGGATATGTTGAGAGTAAGCATCTTGTGTCTCAGGATGGCGAACGTTGTGCAATACCAAGCATTGCTCGGTTTTGCCACTGTCCATGGGCGGTTGTATCTCTTGCTATGAGGCGGGCGGCATGCTCGCCTTGCCGATCATTTTAATAAATAAACATGATTCTTTCCTTATAGGCCGGGCTGTGTCATCGGGCCGGCTATTTTAGTGTGTAGTGTGCCCAATATTTACATCCACGTCATGCAAATAAAATTTCAATATTTTTTTTTACCGTTCAATTCAAATTCTGTGGACGGACGACGTGGCCAAGGTTGCAGGAAGTCGCTATATGCAGGCCGCTTCCAACAAGTCAATGTGGAGATCCTTAGGGGAGGCCTATGTTAAGCAGTGTACTTTCTGTGGCTGAAATAATACTAAAAGTGTTTAATACTTTTAATTTTTCTTCCAGATCGGAGATGGCGTCATAGCGAGTACAACGCGTTGGATTACATGGAATTTCATCCAGCAACTTTGGCTCTATGGTCTCACTTCCGTCTGGACCTCAACCTGATTCTGATGTATTAGCATTACCTCCATGTACGTCATCGCATTGTTGCAGTTTAAATATTAAAATGAGCACATTTCTGTTTAAATTCGGGATAGTGAATTGTTGAAAATCTTTGGTTGGGTGTTTATAATTATTTTATTGGTAAAGTATGGTAACAAATGATTAATTGTACTGTAAAAATAAAGAATTGTAACACAACACACTATTTATTTATCAAAACAATTTAAATTAAACTAAATATAAATACACCCAATAGTCACATATACGAGTATAATTCTGACCGCACACTAAGATTGAATCTTGTGTCGCGGGTATTGGAAGCTACAAGAGACTTTTCGGTCACGCAAACATCCAGAATCGGGAAATCGGGAAAAATACAAGTGGATCACACAAATATTTGTCTCAGAGCGGGGATCGAACCCGCTTCTTCGTCACTCGTAAATCGTGACTTTTATTACGCGTTTGTTACACTAGATTATTTTGGGAAACGTAAAAAATAGCTTTATGTATTTTGCTATGGATTAAAAACACCAAGAGTGCTCCAAAAGCGTGCATTAAACTTAATTACTAACCGACTTATTCCTAGACAGAATAAAACATATTTTTATATCGAATATTTTGTCCCTTGCAAACTACTTTTATATTCAGTTTGAACGAAAAAGACAAAACATTTGATAATGAAATAGGTTTTAAAACTGTTGCTGAATATCGCCTTAATACATTAGTTGGTAGGTTTAATTATCGAAATATTTGAATTGAAGGACTATTGATCGCTTGACTTCTCTGAAACAGTACAGTGGCGTATCGCGAACCATCCAGTTATGAGTACTCATAATGTTTCCAAAAATCATCAATATTTTGTGTTCTGTGAAATTTATCATGACGTACAGATTTATCTTAGGCCTATACAACGAGATTAGCAAGTCAAAGACACTGCAGATTATTGGCAAGCTGTATAGTGTTGCAATACTCTTAATTTTCACTGTTGATGGCATTCTGAATCTTTTCAAAAACGTACCTCTACCGATCCTCATGGCAAAATTGATACATCGGCTACAAATAATTTCATATATTTTTTTCTCACTCATTACGGGTGAAGGGTATTTCATTAAATACTGTACGGGGCTTGGGACTCAAAAATATTCTTTTGGGTTGATTAGCTTATTTCTAATAATTATAGAATATTTAAACTTACTTAGACAAATATCATTTATAATCTATAATTGTAGCCCCCACCATTGCCCAGCAGTAGAATTATTTATACATTTAATTGGGTTCCAAATTACAAACGCCGGAATATTGCCGATAACTCTAATATTTTACGGCTACTTTCTGACTTTGAAATCATTGACGAAAACTTTGAAAATTGGATTAAATGGAAACATTTCTGATGAGGAAAAAATTATTGTTGTTGAAAATTTTAGAAATGATTACGAAAATTCTATAAAAAACGTTAATTCAGCGAGGAAACCTATAAAGTTATTGGTCAGTATCTGCATTTTATTGCCTAATTACGTAATAATAGAATTTACATGTTTTGCTATTATTATAGCGTGAAATATTATATTATTAAAACTTAACCTAGGTAATATTTGTTCCTTTATTCCACATATATCCGTTATATTATATTTACTCTTTGTTGGCGAGGCTCGGGACCCAAGCCACCGGTGGTTAGGTTCCTAAAGTGAAAAATCTCCTCACTATACGTGCCGCATTAAACAATACTGCCTTCTGAATGTGGCGTTTAATCCAATGGCCCATCGTATGCCTCTGGAGATGATGGTCGCAACTGCGACCATAACTATTAGGTATCAATCCATCACCCATCCATATGGGGACAATAAGTGTGGAGTGAAAATTATACTTAGCAAGCCGTCTATAAATATTTTTTAAGCACTATGTTTTTAAAATCCTTTAAATGGCTTGGTATTTTATTATAAATGAGCACACACATTACAGGCAGCTTTTATCAAATTTTGTTGACCTACCTCACTATAAGGGGGTTATTATAGAGGGAATTTTGGATGTTGGAACGTTCAACGTACAAGATGCAATTTTTCCTCTTCTAAAATCAAGCACACCGATAAAATGCAGCTGTACCTATGATTTTAAAGATTAAAGCATTGTTAAATTATTTCCTATGTTCATATTAGTAAAATAATTAAAACAAAAGATACTAAAACGGCGGAAATCTCGTTAATAAACAATATCAATGGAATGCCAAGTAATGCTTTGTAATTTATGGTGTTGTTTGGTTTTGTTACTGTCCATAAGTGGTTGTGTCGCGGAACATCAGGCGAAGGGCATGCTTGTCTCGCCATTCACGTAATAAAAAGCACCCATTTGCCCTTTTGATTTTATTTATATTTAAGTATGAACATTTCTCTTTATTTCCAGATGGGAATGACTATTGTATTCGTCTTTCTAAGAACTATATCTTTCATCACTTTCTGTGTATTGGCATATTATAGTAACGTGAGTTGATATATCATTTTCGCTCATTCTACTTGGCATGTTTGTACGTACCATATCATCCATCATCATCCATCCGTGAGCCAAAGGAAGTCCGCTGCTGAACATAGGCCTCCCCCAATGATTTCCACAGAGACCTATTAGAGGCAGCCTGCATCCAGCGACGTCCCGCGACCTTTACTAGGTCGTCGGACCATCTTGTGGGTGGACGTCCTACGCTGCGCTTTCCGCTACGTGGCTTCCATTCGAGCACTTTCCGACCCCATCGGTCATCAGATCTTTTTTTTTTTTCTTTTTATTGCCTTGTAGGCAGACGAGCTAGCGGCCCGCCTGATGGTAAGCGGCTACCGCTGCTCATGGACCTCCGTAGTGCCAGGGGACCAGCACAACAAAGTCACTGCCTACCTCGAGGAAAGTACTCTCCTTAAACCTCGTTTGAAGAAGGACAGGTCATAGCGCTGAGGAAACACCGATGCAGGGAGTTCATTCCAGAGCTTGCACGTACGTGGTAGAAAAGAACGCTGGAAACGTACCGTCCGGGAACGGTACGCCTCCAGGTGGTAGGAATGAACTCTACTGCGGAAACGTGTGGTGCGATGGTACATAGGCGACGGTAGGTACCAACTCAAACAACTCCTCGGAGCACTCCCTATGGAACAAACGATAGAACACACAGAGAGATCCGAAGTCTCTCCGCAGTCCTAACGGTTCCAATTTGTCCGTGAGATCGGGATCATTGACTATTCGACAAGCTCGTCGCTGCATGGAGTCAAGTGGGTCGAGCTGGTATTTTGGGGCACCTGCCCAGAGGTGGGAGTAGTACTCCACGTGGGGCCGGATTTGCGCTTTGTAAAGCGTCAATCTATGACCCGACGTAAAGTACCGCTTGGCTCTGTTCAGGATTCCCAACTTCTTGCTCGCCAGTTTGGCTTTGTCCTCCAAATGACTCCTACACTCGACCTTGCTTGATATTTCGACGCCAAGGATTCCAATACTCTCGGATCCTTGGAGAGTAACTCCTTGGAATTGCGGCGCCATGACAAAGGGGTCCTTCTTCGCAGTGAACACGCAAACTTGTATCTTCGAAGGGTTAAATTGAACTAGGTTCAATTCACCCCATTCGGAGGCCCGCCCCAGAGAGCTCTCGACTTCAGACACAAGTTGACTCCGTCTTTCCATAATGGAATCCCGAGAGTGGCTCCGTTGGCCGATGTACCGCGCGTCACTCGTACTGTCATCTGCATTCTCGTACTGTCATCTGCATAAAGATCTCCGCGCTATGTGCCCTGCCCATTGCCACGTACCATATATAGTAATTTTATTATACCGGGTATATCAAGACTGCTACCGAAAACGAAGCCGGGTGATAGTTTAAGCGACTTCAGACACAATGCAACAGAAAAAGTTGCAAAAAAAGCGACAATATTTTTTTTGTTATTTTTTTCCTATGGCCATATTGGGGTGGTAAATACATTTTTTCCTAAAATAATAGTGTATATCCTTTTGTTTATAAATACTCTAAGGTATAAAAGAGTTTAAATTATTATTTTAGCAAAAACTATGGATTTACCACCCAACATTGACGATATTTAAAAAAACATAAAAAATAATTGTCGCGTTTCTATGCGAAATTTTTAATTGCATTGTGTTTGTAGCCACTAAAACTACCACCCGGCTTCGTTTTCGGTAGCAGTCTTGAGATACCCTGTATTTAACTGCCTCGATGGCGTAGTTGTACTACGGTACGGTTACAAAGCTGAGGTCTTGGGTTCAAACCCGGGTTGGGCAAAGTGATACTGGATTTTTCTATTCAGTATCAGCCCAGAGTCAGGAATTTGTGCCCGATATAGCGACAGGCTGGCCACCTATGACATTGTGGGACGGAACATACAAGGCGAAATGTGGGTGCCTTGGCACCTCTGCCTACCCCTTCTGGGCACAAGACGTGAGTTTATGTATTATATTTTAAATTAGGTGTATAGGGAGACGATTTGTGAGTATACCGGGTGTATGCAGACTACAACCGGAAACGAAGCCAGAAGATAGTTTTAGTGTCTTAAGACATATGCTATTGAAAATTTTACATAAATACTAATTTTTTTTTATTGCCTATCGTCGTTTTTGGGTGGTAAACAATGCGAATTTACCTGGCTTCGTTTTTTTTATGCAACTTAGGACGCAATCAAGCGGCCCGCTTGTTGAGCAGTTTCCGTCGCCTATAGGTATAATATTATTAAATGATTGCCTATAGATATTTGGTTTGCACTCTGGATACACCCGGTTTAGTTGGAAGTTCCTGAATAAAGCCTACGTGGCGCGATTTTTGAGACACCAGATGTAAAACGAGAGGCCGCGGATTCGATCCCTGCACCGAGACAAAAGTTTGTTTGAACTACAAGCATTTGTTTTGGGTCTGCATGTTTGTGAGACCGAAATATCTCTCGTAGCTCCTGATACCCGCGTGACACAAGACTCGATCTTAGTGTGGAGTCAGGACTATGTATGTGACTGTTGGGTGTATTTATTTGTTTATTATAACAAGTCCTTCAGAAAAGTCTGGACAAAGGCAGTTCGTTAAGCAGCGGAATTCCCTAACTTAGGAAACTGAGCGCGAAAGAGAGATAGTTGTCCATAGACGACAAATTCTGACTTTTCGGAGTCATGTGTGTATTGATAGTCAATCACCACGCACTATAACAGTAAAGGAAAACATCGTGAGGTAACCTGCATACCATAGCGATTTGTAAGAATTTCTATGTTATGTAAAGTCCGCCAACCCGCACTAGGCCACGGTGATATATGGCCTAACCACTCTCAATCGTACTCTGGATTGTAGAAGAGCCCCGTGCCCTTCAGAGGGACGTATATGGGCTGATACAGTAAAAAATCAGCTAAGTAATTTTATTACCACGCGCAATAAGGATTCTGCAATGCAAGATTTGGATTTTAACGTGAGTGGTAGTCTCAATATTTGTATGCATACTAACGTGTCTTACCTTTTCTAGAACATACAAATCATTTTGATTTGGACCTCTGATTTATTCATTGAAACGGGTGTTTCACTCCTGCCAGCAGTGTTTGTTGAGCTAACAGTGAATGAAGAAGAAAAATGCAAGGGCTTATTGTCTGAACAGTTACTAGAATATGAAGGTATATTTATTTTTTCAAATCATATATTTTTCTTGTGGACATAGGGTTACATAAGCTGCCACAAATTGTTTATACTTACAACTATGGCCCGCCAAATTGGCATATTAATGTAAATATTAAAGAAATATTTATTTACGCAGACCATTACAGCTAGTATTAGATTACAATCATAGATTAGAATTATATACAGAGATAGATGCGGAACTTTTTTTATTTTCCGACGTGGTATCGACATCAGAGGGTGCGCTAGGTAAACGCGCGAAATTTTATATTTGTTATTCCAATATCACAAAATTATTATCTTTCGTAACCTCTTATAAATTTAACTAATATTAAATTGAAATTATTTTTAATATCAAGAAAGTTCATAATATTAACATATAAAACATATTTCTTGGTTTAATGGTAGGCTTCCGCCATTTAACAATTCTATTTAAACTAATTACAAGACAATTTCCCGTTCTCGCCAGAGCGTGGCACTAGAATCGAAATAATCGTTTTCAATATTTTTCAAGTACGAAGTCGCACCCCTATGAGTACAATATTTTACTTATGTTTGTTTATTTTTATTTTAAATTGTTCAATATTAATACACCAACATGATGGTGTATCATTAGAGAATTATTTTTTTCTATAATATTTATATAATTCTACTAGAACTCCCGCAAACCACTATCAGTGACCCTGTCTTATTTGTAAGAATAGCGTAAAGTCTTCAGTCCGCTTTACTGCAATCAAAACGCACGACAAAACGAATGAAAATAATTAAATTGAACAAAAAGAAATAAAACGTAGGCACGTATTTTCGTCAGACGCAAACATTTGCTCTATTTCATATATATTCCCCACCATAAACATGCGTTGTACAAACATTATGTTGAGGATATGACCCTTGACTTAATTATTAAGTTGCCTAGTTGAAGTCCCGTTTAAGTATATGATTACGGGGGATGAGCATATTTTATTGCAACTTAATATTAAAATAGCGTTTGAGTATTTGGGTGATTAGCATTCGCATTCGTTACTAAATGTTGATTACGATTCTCACCTTCTCAATCTCAATCTATCTTACGGCCGGTTTCTATATTCTATATATCTTTAAGAACAGATTTCTCTCGAAATTTCGATACATTTTTTGCTTCAGTAAAGAAAGACAGAGATATTTAGATAAGGTGCATATATTTATTTTCCTTATTCGCCATGTACCTCTCTCCTAACTGGTCCTAGGATTTTACGTAGGACTTTTCATTCTGCCACAAGGAGCTTATTTTCCTCTTTGAGAGTTAATGTCCAAGCTTCACAGCCGTACATTAGAATTGGTCTTATAATAGTTTTGTAGATACGGATTTTGGTACTTCTACTGAGAAGAAGTACTACTGGAACTAGAAGATCTGCTGACACATGCTAACATCATCGGACAGATAAAGGCTCATCGTTTGCGCTTGCTTGGCCATCTCGAGCGGATGGGAGAGGATCGGAAAGTAAAAGAAGCATACTTGGATCGACCAACCGGTCGACGGCCGGTGGGTCGGCCCAGGCATCGCTGGAGCAATTCCGTGGAAAGTGACCTGCGCTAACTTCGAGTCAGTAATTGGCGAGAGATGGCGGAGAATAGAGATAGGTGGAAAGCTCTCATTTCGGAGGCCAAGACCCACTTCGGGTCGCTGAGCCAGTGGAGTTAGTTTTTAGTTAGTTTAGCATATATTTATACATATCTAAGCAAGATAATAGTGTATGTCTATTTTTGTTTATTGAAGCATACAGTGGTATAGACACAGTAAAGAAAGTCATTTTAACCTCTTGTTAAAGAAAGATAGGATATAGAGAACGGCCGTTAGACAACCAAAATTTGTAAGGGGTATTAAGCTAATGCTGTTAAGGCAGATTATTGAATGGCATCGGCAGTCCCATGCCATTCGATACAATTTTGCCAGCCTGCTAAGATGCCTCTTTTAATTAATGAGAGCTTTAGTGCTTTAGTTTACGTTTTCTTTCAGATAATAAATTACGTCGCAGCGTTTACGATGCGTTGGATTACATGGACTTACATCCAGTGTTCAGTGTATGGTCTGGTTTCTCTTTAGATCTCAGCCTGATTCTCTCCTATATCAACGTCACCATGCGCTTACGTCATCGCGTTGTTGCAGTTCAAATATTAATATAAATACTATTCTTGTTTACTAATAGTCGGATACATTTTTTAAAATCGATCGCTATTATACTATAAAAATCTATTTTTTTATACAAAACTCGTTATTAAAACACGCTTCATCTGACAAATGCATTTATATTTATTTTATCAGACATTGACAAAATCAATAGCATAAATAAATACACCCAACAGTCCTATACACAGGCTTGACTCCATACTAAGATCTTGTCTTGTATCGGGTGCATCAGGAACTACGAGAGACTTTTCGGTCTCACAAACACCCACACCCGAGACTAAGACTTGTGCGCAACACAAAAATTTATCTCAGTGCGGAGATCGAACCCGCGGCCTCTCATTTCACAGTCAGCGTTTAACCAACTGCGCCACGAAGGTTGTCAAATAATTTAATTAGGTTTCTATGCTCACATTAATTCTCGACAATAAGAGGTTCCCTTATCGTCTAAAACCATCTATCAGTTGAGCGGAGTCTATGTTACAATTGGAGTTTATGTTACATATCTTAGGTATCATCTAAGATATGTTTGATATCTACCCCTCTAATTTTACCATCTTAATTAAAAAAGGAAATAAAGTCTATTAATAAACCTGTACTATTCAAAATAATTGGATTGCAGTATTATTGATCATCGCTTGACGTCAATGTCTAAGCCTACATACAACTTGCGCATTGAGTTAAGTGCTCATGATTTTCTCAACATTTAAAATAAAAACTTATTAATGAAAATACATAACAATCATGTTTCTTTTTTCACATGGAACATTCCAAAACTTTTGAATAATATGACTACAGGACTTACCTACGAAAGTCTCTAAATATCAAACCTAGTATCTAGTGCTCAAGAAATTTACTTTTAATAGCCTTTCAAATTTCTAAAACTGTACATTCACTTACATTTTCTAGAAATGGAACCACCAGAACTATAACTCATTTAAAAATATTTCATATCTTCGAATTGGGGCTTCCACATGAATTAAAGACTTATACAGGCACTGTTATTTTATTTTTCATTTCACTTATAAAATTTGTACATGGTGCCTCGAAATATTTTCCAAAACCAGTATTTATTTCATGCCAGCAGTTTTTGTTAAACTACATACATACATACGAAAACTCACGCCTTTTTTCAGAAGGGTAGGGGTGCTACCAGGACACCCATATTTCGCCTTGTAAGCTCCGTCTCACGATGTGATAGGGGCGAGCATATCGCCATTTATTCCGCTGGCAAATTAACAATACAAAACCAAGTTGTAGTTGGTAGGTCAGTTACTGATTTATAAAGGTATGTATATGTATAAACTGGTATAATAAAACTGCTACCGTAAACGAAGTTTTAGTTTATTTAGCTGTAGTTTTAGTGATTTCGTGAAACATTACAATTTTTTTTAAAGAACAATGATAATCCTCCATACATTTTTTTGTTGTAATTTTTTTTAAGTGTATTGAGATGAAAAATATTTTGAAATATAGATTTTGAATTTCTTAACAATTATTTCTTAAGGTTTACTATTGTAGCAAGCCTGGGAACAAAGATATTCCACTTTAAAGGTTTACAGATTTTCTTTATCTTGTCAAACTCTGTAGGTAGTTAATTTTATTTTGTTCCATTTATATTGGCGTAAGGCAAATAAAAATGAAAAAATATATTTTTCACGCAATTTAAACATCGATTACTTATTTATTTTACAAATGTAATAGTAACATAATGTCCAATGAAGTAAACGGTAAAGAAAGGACAACTGTATATAGGTAGTATTAGTTGCACAATAGCGCTTTTGGGCGACAGAAGTAAATTGTTATTACTTAATTCATTAATCAGTGATTATTTTGCTGTTCTTAGTTCTCTGCACTATTTTTTTTATATTAATTATCTGAGAAAGATAATGAAAGAAAGCCAGTCAAGCTTATATTTTAAAAATGGCAACATTGGAATGACATAACGCCTCTCCAATAAAAATAAAGCAAATAGCAATAGAGTTGTACGAAAACTGTGTTTTTGTAATTCAGGCTTAGTTTTGCCGTAAACTAGGCACCAAAATTACTGACAATATTAATTATTAATATCTTTATAAATTAAATTTATAGACGCTTTAAGAATTGCATAACAATGATTTTACTTATGTTCTTTCGTCGTGTTTGATTGGTCATAATCATATACATCGATAGTTGTTGGTTTTACAATAATTTTAAGCCTTGCGTACTATAGCATTAAAAAATAAATAAACGGAATTATTATTTTAGGATATTTTTACCACCCAAACAGGACAATGGGAAATAAAAAAAACTCGACGCTTTTCTTTAGCAAAACTTTTAGTTGCATTTCGTCTGAATTCACTAAAACTACCACCTGGCTTCATTTTCGGTAGTTGTTGGTCCTGGATTATATCAATCATCATCTCCGCTTACATCATTGGAATTTTGCAGTTTAAATAAGCGCTCATTTGAGAAAGAGCACTCAAAGAATATTTGAAACTTAATAATCGAACAGTTTCTTCACATTGGAATAAAAATATTTTTACAGATTTTATCGTGTGACTTTGAACGCTTGTAAGTAATCAAAACTGTCGCATCGTCGGGTAATTAAAAATATAAAAAATTAAAACAAATCTGCGATAAAATCCGTATCAATAGGTTTGATTCAAAAAGGGCCTTGTTAAATTTTGAATAAATACTGTAAATGTATCAGCCCATATACATCCCACTGCAGGGCACGGGCCTACTCTACAATCGAGAATACGATTGAGAGTGGTTAGGCCATATAGTCTACCACGCTGGCCTAGTGCGGGTTGGCGGACTTACATATCATAGGAATTCTTATAAATCGCTTGAATAAATAGATGGAATGAAATCAAACAAACGAGAATGTATTTCGATATTTTATTGATTCACATGTAATAAAAAAATGCTCACTTTTCATAATCATATCCAACCATCCCACAAATGTTATTTCGTGCATCTTTAAGATTAAATTCATCGTAATTGAATACTTATGAGCAAATTAGTTTTCGTTTTCTCAATAATGGAATGTTTTACAATTAAATTCTATAGATTTAATTAGTTTATATTTGTTAATTTTATTACATTCTGGATGTTAATTCTTTCGTAAAATTTTCCAATGTCAAACCCGTCACCTGTCAAATCACAAACTTAATTACTCTTTGGCATGACAGTAAAATAAAACATTCAATGTAAGGGATTCGATTTCATATTATCCTATTACAGTTATTATTAACAAGTTAAAAATTTACAATTTAACAATTATTATTTTTTTACAATTAAATACAATTGCCCTATCGACGTGCGATAAGAAAAAATAAAGATTTTAATTATTATCTAAACTTCAAAACGCAAGTATACATACATATACATATTAATAGATTATTCTATTAGCTTAGAGCCTTATTCCCTTACCTCTTTAAGAGTACGTAACTGAATGCTTTATAAACAAATTAATATCTAAATTACTTTCCTTAGCATTCGCTCATCAGTCATTTTCGAAGTTAAATTGCTTATTAAAACTCTAAAACTATTCTAAATCAAATACAGTAATAGATTTCAAAATACATGGAAATATACACATGTACCTTGTGCAGAAAAATACTATTGAAAACTCACATTCCCAAATCCACTTCACACTTTAAAATAATTTTGTTTTGTAAAATCAATAATTATTTTAATTTAACGTTAATTATCTACATATTGAAAACTATAATTTTGACTGTCTTTTTTATGACTTCTGAAAAACTAAAATTATAGTATTTACCTCGATCAATATGAATGGTAAATTAGCCTAGTCACTGTATAGAAGGTTTTAGAAAGAGAAAAATATGTTCAGATCTTTCAAACAAATCAATATTTCCGAATTACCTATATACATTTAGCTCAATTTGGAGCTGGACTAATTATTATTATATAAAATTAAATATATTTCTAATACTATTAAACGCAACTCTCTTGATGCGCTGCTAGTAAAGGTGTTCTTGTGGTGACCACTTCACGATGAGACCTTATGGCCCCATTCACCCCGTTGCGGCCAGAATCACTCTGAAATTAATAAAATAATATTTCAGACAAAAATTATATGTGTGAAATTATTAAACTAAAATATAACATATTAATGAATCGAATTGCTTGTTTAGGAATATTTACGACAATTATATGGCAAATATCTTATAGGATACAAAATAAAATCTGAGTTTATGGTAAAGGAAATTTATAAGTTTCATTATATTTTTCTAAAAAATAAAAAAAGTATTAAATTTTTATAAAACATATAATTACAAAATAAAACAAATATGATCAATGATAAATAATTATTATTCTATAATAATATAGAAATTCGTAGAACAGCGAGGCACCAATATTTAAAAGAATATCAAAAGATTTATAATCACGTTCCCTCTTAGGTCCCATATGGGAGAGAAGGCCTGGGTAGATACCACCGTAATGTCCATATCTCCGGCCAAACAAACAAAATAATTACAACTTAACATGTTCTTTCTCAGGATGGGGGGAGCGCAATGGAATGCTAAGCATTGCTTTTTAATTTAAGGCGTTTATTTATTTATTTAAATCTTTATTGTACACAAACTTAACAACAATATAGCTAAACAGAAATAATAATAACAAAGAGTACAATTGGCGGTCTTATCGCTCAACAGCAATATCTCTCTCTCTATCTCGGCGTTGTTTAGTTTTGATACTGTTCATGACGGACATATTGATGCGGACGTATCGATAACCATCAGGCAAATTACATGTTAGTCTAGCAATTCATTGCAATGAAAAAATGAGAACTAAGTGATTAAAAATATAGATTTTGTATGGTATCTATTAGAAAGTTACAATGAAACTAACATCTATTTCATGCTATCAATTAAGTCAATATCAATCTAGTATTAATCTCACTAAAGTGATACCGTACATTTCGCTTAGTTTTCCATTAAAATAAATAGTTACTGTAGCAGTTATCGAAAATGCATTTAATTAATTAAGCACAAAACTCACAACTATAATTTATATCATTTAAGAAAATATTTTTGTAGAAAAATCTACAGTAAACATAATGAATATTCCTGTGTATAAAAAATATGAGTCAATAAAGCATGATTGCAATAGTTACATTCATAGTGAACAAAACCAATGTTATGGTGCTGCAAGCAAGAAACAAGCATTAAACTCACAAAGCGAGCACAAAACACCCACCGCAAGCACAAAACTCATACAAGCGTAGAATGTTAGTATGCAAACCTGTGAGTCAGTGTACTGAGCGTGTGACGATATCGGCGTGCTCGGCGACTGAGTGCGTGCCAAGCTGTGAGCGCTGCTCGAATTCTTTGGTTCGGGTGTGGTGGTCACTGCTGAGTACAGTGGTGGGTCGGGCGGGCATTCCGTTACGCCTGAGCAAAATAATTCAAAATTATTTGCATATATTGATATTTATGCTGTATCTTATTTGTGCTTTTATGTAAATTGAGAATATAATAACACTTAAATATACACAAGTAAGCGGTCTTATTGCAATAGGTTTTTTTTTATCTTTTGCCATTGGATGTTTAAAAAAGAGAGAGAGAAAATATATTTTAAGGTGTGCCTATACGACATTAACAAAAAAATATGATTATAAATAAAAATATTGGAAATTAAGCATTTACTTTGTAACAGAAGGTTTTGTGGCTTAGAGTATGAATATTAGCAATAGTAATTTTATGAATCATTAATGAAAAACGTATTCAAAAGTTTATTCTGTTTTGTACCTATCTAATTTGAATAATAGATTTCAGATTCCACAATGTAATAAAAGCTAAGAGCCCTGTAATACCTATGTATGTTTTCCTAGTACCATACGTTAGCCTAGCGGTCATTAACCGACAGTTAGAGCTCTAACGCCCTCATCAGACTTTGTTGAAAACTTTCTCTAGTATAATCATTAAATTAATTTGATATAATAATAGACGAACTGTATGCGGAAACGAACTTGTGAATAAATTTTCTCAAGCCTTTTTATGCATTAGTTAAGTTAACTTTTATGTAGACGTTGTAAATACATATTATATTTGTTTTTATATTATCGATACCGATCCGTTAATAAATTGGACTTAATTTTTATTTATAAATTATACTTAATAGTTACTAGTTGATGCATACCTAAATGAAATTCTTCTAAATCATAATATTTTAATAAATCTATTCAAGACAAATATAAGTTCTGTAATAACTTTTTAACTACTAAGCCGTCGTAGTCAAACAATGTTCTTAAACATTTTACTGCACCCGAATAAATATTTTAGTACCCTAATTCTAAAATTATCTTAGCGAAAAGTTGAATTGTTTCACAAGTGTCAGACACCGTTTGTATAGCATAAAATTTAATCATTTCAGCTCATTAATTGAAACGGTATTTAAATGTTGTAATTATTAAGCGGAGCGTATTTAATAAATTTTATAAAATCTGTACCGAGTCTTAATCATTCATTCGCTTCCAATCCAGCCAACTAATTTACATAGAAATGTAATTAGGCACAGACTGCGAAGCCGAATGGACGATCGCGTAAAAACGTTGCATTCAAGAAACTTTGTTAGTAGAAAACCGTGACTCTGAAGTTGCAACTAAACTAATTATTCAAGCCGGCTGCCCGGGCATCAATCCGTTGAAATAAATAAATAGGTATAAACAAGGAGTTCAGTTAGCCGGGCTAATACTCTTAGCGTCGGCTAAAAAAGGCAGTTCTGCAAATAGATAGTTTGCCGGCTTTAATAAGTAAAGTTCAGCTTAACGAAGACTCAGCTCGTAACAAAACAGGAGTCGGCTATCGTTTGAGTTTTAAGTTTGGCTTATGCCGTCCAACAGTTCGGCTACATCTGTTTTACTCGAGTTCTCACTTCGTATGGTGCTTAGTTTTCAGTTTGTTCCGCCGTGTCATAATGCTGACCTTGCTTGTTATAGAACTGTTAACTGTGTGTTTAATCATTTGAGCATTTAGTTATATTATGGTTATATTTGTATCATTTGTATTTTATACTCGTCATGATTTTGGGTTTCTGATTTAGAGTAAGTTTAAAGTAAAATTCACTTTTTATAAAGCCTTAGGAAAAGCCGTAGATTACATTTTTTTATAATATTCACAGTTACTTGTTTAAGGTCTGAGGTTCGTGAGTCTGATAAATCTCTCATTATATCTAGTATATTCCATATCCAGGATATACACATATATCAATATTCTTTCAGTTTTCCAGACTAGCACTACTGTGCCTAAGCCACATTACACTTTTTTACTTTACTTTCGCCAAATCCACCTAATATTTAGCGACCATTTGGTAAATATCTACGGGATAGGATTCATACCGTAAGAGTACAAGTTCAAACCACTATATTGTAAACTGGTTTTAAAAATACAATACTAGAGTTTTGTGCTCGTCCTATTCTAATGAAAACTGCTATGAAAACCGGATGATAGATCCAAAAATAACTGAATCTAAATTTTTTCGAGCATTTTAATGGATTCAAAAATTTATTTTCATTTGCATTTTTCATTCATAAATATGGGATAAGGGCGGTGTTGACTGTTGGGTATATATTTAAGGCCCCAAAGACGATTTATTTTAGGGCAATCACCAGAGGGACCGTAGTGCATTGCGTTGTAGGAAGAAAGAGAGGGATAGGGGAGTGAGGAAGTGCGAGTTATTTTACCTTTGGGAAATTTTGTGAATTGTACATCAAAGTCATAAAAGTGGTAAAAATATGACATCGTTTCAACATGATGGTTGACTCGCGTCTATAATGCGAATGAATCAAGATATTTTCAAATTAAGCATTAAATACATAAAAATAAATATAGGAAAATAATATATCTTACAATCCTTAATGTACTAAAGGTATTATCGTTATTACATTACATTAGATGTTATATTAATTTATATAGGAATTGGTGACAAGATAACATCGTCATTGTCTCGTTTCCACCATTCGGTATGAATAAATAATAACTGAAAATTATCCACATTTTTAACAAAGAATCATTGCAATTTTCCTTAGATATATGGGTCCAATAATATAACCGTTGCCACAATACCCTTGAAAAATCCGTCAACGTATAAAGTGTTTAATTTATAAATAATTCAATAAATCGTGACCATTTTCGGCCAGTACGAGTGAAAAAATAAAAAAATAAATGATTATAGCAATTGGAACTAAGCCATTTACACCCCCGAGGTGATTGTCCAGGCATGTTCTTTTTACGTGAATTTTTAAAAGCATTTACATGTACCTAGGAAAGCGGGAAATTGCCGTCCCCCGGGTACAATTGACCCGCGTGTCGGTTTCAAAGTGTTAGTTATCGTTTGTTAAGTTAATGGTTTTGTTGCCTTGGGAATGTCCGTAGTACATAGGAGATCTAATAGAAATTAATTGTATGCCAGAATTACGTATTCAAATATAATATGAATAAAGATAATAGAAGGCTACTTCTAATTCGAAGTTATGAGAATCCTTGTAGGAGGTATTTTTTCAACCTGTATTCTTATACCTAATATCATTGAATAACATCGAATAACAAATAATAAATTTTAAAACTGAAAGTTTTAACATTTTTAATTTATTTATACACATATGTATAGCTCTAATACCACTACGTAATTATGAAAAAAAAACCTGCAGAAAGGACCGCGTTTTTTTACATGAATGCACGGAAGTTTTTTTAACATGTCTGTTGCATGAAAAATTATGAAAATAATATGAAATTTACCTTTGCTTAGTGGGATGAGATCTGGGTTTCTGTCGTCAGGCGCGTGCGGTGAATTCCGTTTCGGCATTATAACCTTTTGATTCTTCAACGACGGTATTGTCACTGTAAATAAAAATGTTTTTAGTAAAATACAATAGTTCCTTAAGATTTAAAATTGGTAAGGCTTGTAGAATCTATAGTAAGAATGGGTTGGCTCGAGACCATACCATAGATGGTGCTAGTCGTGATTTTACTTGTAGTAGGTTTCTCATATGTGTGAGGCCGCCTGGGTAGGTATCACCGCAATGTCTATTTCTCCTGCCAAACAGCAGTGTAAATGAACTACTGTGTTTCGTTTTGAAGAACATTGTAGCCAGAGTAACTACTGGACATTTTGCGACTTAACATGTTACGTCTTAGGATGACGAGCGCAATGGCATACCGAACATCCCTACTGTTCATGAGCGGCCGTATCGCCATATCGTATCGTCCTACAAGGTATACGGCATGCTCGTCTCGCCATTCATTGGCACAAAAAAAAACTGGTGATCGGATATTTGTATTAGAAATCACCGAACGCGATAGAGGAAACCCGTTATAGTCAGCCACTTCGAGTTTGAGTGTCGATCAAGTTCCTTGTTTATTTTTATAGCGCTGATCCGGTTAACGAGAAAACAGGTCGGCTGATGCTAAGTGATCACTGCCGCCCATGGGCCCTACTATATTCATCCGAAACGAAGTTCGAAACTTCGGATGATCGAAGTTAATATACGATACGAATGTATCTACATATACTTATGGTCGTTATTGACTTATGGTCGTAACCATAGACTTATTGGTACAATGTACGTTATACAAATTCGAACTTTTACAGAGTAGATACATTCGTATCGTATAAAAAACTTCGATCGTCCGAAGTTTTGAACTTCGTTTCGGATGAATATAGTAGGGCCCCACGAACACAACGCTTGGATCGTGAATGTGTTGCAATCAAATCGGGAGAGAAGCGGTAAGGATAAATGAAGGTAAAAGGTATCATCATGTTAAAAAAAAAACACCTTGTTAGACTTTTCCCTAAAATATGTATATAAGATCAAGAGTTATTTCTTCTTAAAGCATAACACAATGTGATTCATCTAAAACAGAGAATCGACAATTAAATGTCCATGCTTTACTATTATTACTATATAAACTTAAATAATCTTTCGCATATTTAAATTAAAGAAAATTCACAAAAAAATACATCAATTATTTCAATTTAAAATATTAATGTCAGTGTCAACGACAATACACAGCAAAAAGAATATAATATTATATAAGCAGGCCGAAGGTTACATCTCCCCCCTTCGAAAGGCAAATTTTTTCAACATTAGTTGAGTAAAATTTTGCTGCGAAATCTAAATATCAACAAGCATAGGAATAAGCTTTGTAACATGATATAGTCCAATAGATCTTGTACCACGACCAGTATTTATTTTAAAAACTGAATCCGATATTTTTTCTTCAATTTCAAAAGGACCAATTCTAATTTCATCCATCTTTTTTTTGTTTAATTTGTTTCCATAATCAACATATACCTTATCTCCTTTTTTAAATTCATGTTGTATTCTATTCTTGGCAAATATAGCTTTATTATATTCGTGTGACTTTATTGACCTTTGGAGTGCTATTTTCCTGTCTTCTTCCAAACTTTTTGTTAATATCTGTTTTTCTCTTAATTCACGTGGTAACAAGTCTGTAGACTCACCAGATAGCAAATATTTAGGAGAAAATCCTGTTACAGAATGGTTTGTTTCATTATATCTATTTCTACATTCTTCTGCTATTTTTGACCAATTTGTTTTTCCTTTCGATTCATTCATTTTGCATCTTATTTTGTTTACAATAGTCTGGTTTAGCCTTTCGTTTAAACCATTTGAGAATGGTGCATCTACCGCTGTAAGTATTAATTGAATATTCCTGTCCTTAAGGTAATTTTTGAATTCATTCGAATTAAAAGCTGGATATTGATCAGAGAGTAAGATATCTATTTTTTCTTCTTTAGGAATTTTTTCTATAAGTTTGATGAAGTCTCGAGCATGTTGATTCTTAGAACACAGGATGTATGCGTACCTAGTGAAGTGTTCTACTAGTAGATGTAAGTATCTTTTTGTTGATCTTTGACCCCCAAATCCTCCTATTGTGTCCAGTGACATTATTTGAAAGGGTTTATTAGCTGGACCTAATTGCGACATAAAGCCATATTTTCTATTTAGTCTCGTTTTATTTTTCAGGCATATCTCGCAGTTCTTGCATATATGTTTAATATTTTCTGATAGATTCGGTGCAGTATAAAATGGTTTTATTTTAGATTCTGTTTGATTTATTCCAGTATGACAATATTTTTCATGAGTCTTTTTTATTATAATTTTACTATAATCTTCACTTAGAATTATTTTTTTCTTATTTTTCCCACTTTTTTTATAGTAAATTCCATCTAGTAATATAATGTTTTTTTTTAAGTTCTTTTATTTGCAAATTTTGTGCTTGATCATATGTTATGTCATGAATATCAATAAAATTTACCGTTCTTAAGTTATCTTCATCATTTGCATCAATGCCCAATACTGGGTTTCTGCTGAGACAATCTGCTTCTGTATTATTTTTTCCGGGAAAATATTTTATTTCACAATTATATTGTGATAGATAATGAGACATATCACCTAATTCATCGTCAGGTCTGTTTCTTATATTTAACTTCTCGAGAGGTTTGTGATCTGTATAGACAGTAAAATAGTTTCCAATCAACCAATATTGCCAAAACTTAATGCTCTCTTTTATAGCTAAACATTCTAAAAATATCGCTTTTTTATTTTTCTGTGATTCATTTAATTTTTTAGAAAAATATGCTACCGGTTTTTCTTCGCCATTGTTCTGAATTTGTTTCAAAACTGCTCCTATACCTATGGTACTGGCATCTGTATAAATAAATATTGGTGCTTGTGGATCATAAATGGCTAGTATTGGTTTGGAACATAGATACTCCTTAACTTTCCGGAATGCATCCTCACACTGTTCTGTCCAATTAAATCTTTGATCTTTTCTCAGCAATTTATGTAAAGGATCAAGAACTATTGAGACACTCGGAATATACTTTCCATAAAAATTTATTTTTCCTAAAAATTGTCGTATCTGTTTTCTATTGTGAGGAGCGGGAAAATCTTTTATTGATTTTAAATTGTCCTTTAGAGGTGTAATCGTATTCTTCTGTAATATATGACCTAAATACTTAACTGAATCACTTGCAAACTTACATTTTGTTACTTTTAGCCTGAAACCTTCTTCTCGAATAGCCTCCAGCAATTTTTTTAAGTGTGTAATATGTTCATCAAATGTCTTAGAGAAAATCAGTATATCATCAATAAAATTCACTGCAAATCCTGTCAAACCATTTTTCCTTATAATATTTCCCAAAATCCGTTGAAATATGGCTGGTGATGTCTTAAGGCCGAAAGGTAAACAGGTCCATTGGTAATGACCTTCTTGAGTTACAAAACCAGTTTTGTATCTGTCTGTAATTTTTAATGGGATAGACCAAAAAGCTGAATTTATATCCAGAGTTGTAAAATAATTACAATGTATTGTTTTTGTTATTAAGTCTTCTATGAGAGGAAATGGTTGTGATTGAGGTATAATTATTTTATTCAAATCTCTGAAGTCTATGCATAATCTACTTTTTTTTTCCTTCATCCCTTTTAAAAGCTAAGGTAACAGGTGCCGCAAAAGGACTGTAAGATTCCTCGATCAATTCATGTTTTAGAAGTTGTGAAATTTGATTTTCTATTTCTATCTTGTCTTGGATTGAACATCTATATGGTCTTTTATAACAATATTTTTCAACTTGCAAGTCTATACAGGCTTCATATTTCTTCACTTTTCCAGTGTCATATTTATTTTTAGCAAAAATTTCCTTGTAATTATCCAATAATATGTTTATCTCTTGTCTTTGCTCAGTATTTAAGTATTTTGTATCTATGTCAAATTTGTTTGTATCTATACCTTCATTAAAATTAACTGCGTATTCTCTTTTCTCTTTATTTGTTTGAATATTTTCAATCTCTCTATCTTCAAATATATTTTTACTACTTATTTCAAAAATGTCATATTTCTGTATTTGGATATTTAAATTCTCGTCATGAGTCAACCCAAATTTATGTATTGAATCTAATCCTAGAATTAGATCATACTCAAAATTCTCATTTTCAAAGATAAATGCATTTATTTTCATCTTCTTATTCAATAACTCGGCATCTAATACTATTAACCCTTTAGTCTTACCTCCTCCACTTATTGTTTTTATTGTGTTATAATAATAACTAGGCTTCATATTCGTCACCTGGACCAATTTTGAATTTATCAATGTTATTCGTGAACCAGGGTCATACAGCCCCTTGACTTCTAACGTATTATTTAACATCACCATAATCTCAATTAGTGGAGGGAAGTTTAGTTTTTTTGGATCTTCATTACTCAGTTCAACTTTTAATATTGAATTAGAATTCATGTTTTTGTCATTAGTTGTTTTTTTCCCGTAATTATACCAGCAAACATTCTCTGGGTGAAATCTACTTAATTTTCCTTTATTCTCACAAATCCTGCATGGTATTTTTTCAGTTTGTTTTATTTCTTGTTTATTGTATTTATTTCCTACACTTAAGTTTTTTTCAATGTTAAACTTTCTAGTCCTCTTATGCAATTAAATAAGTCATCTACTTCTTTAAGATTTTCTCTGTCTATTCTATCCATTATGAAGTTTGGTAGACCGGTGGTAATGAAATAAATTAGGGTTTGTGTATCTATTGATCTGTTTATTTCTAGTAACAGTCTCTCTTTTTTAAGAGCATATTCTAACATTGACCCTTGTATATATTTAAAATTCATAGCGTACCTGATCGGTGACCAGCCTTTATCAGCAAATGTATCACTTAAGCTTTTCTTCCATACAGACCAATCTGAATCTACAGTATGTTTAATAATCATTGATGTATACCAATCTATACAAGTATCTTCCAATAGTAATCGTAGAATTTCTATTTTTTGTAAATCTGTATCTATTTGTAAACGGGCACATTCACTTTCAAAAGTATTTAACCATTGTTTAACATTTGTTCTATTACTTGAAAACTTTTCTATAGAAAATTCTCCTACTAATCTCGTCTTATTTTCTGCTTTTTTTAATAATGTTGGTTCCATTGATGACAACTCGTGACCTTGTTCCAATTTTTCAAGTAAAAACCCATCAAATTGTAAATTATCATCATCTAAATATGTTTTCCTCATTTCCTTGGTTAATGTTATCCAAACCTGTCTCTTATCGTGCCTTTTCTGGAGTGATTTTTTTATTTTGTCAAATATTTCATGCTTTAATATTTCTCTGTGTAAATTCACTGATTGATACTCTCTAGGCATAAGAAAAGTTTGATTTTGTGTATCCGTGATGGAGGTTATGGTATAAATATTTGTCTTAGTATCATCTGGTTTGGCTTTTACAACAAATTCAAATCTTAATTTCTCCATTGTAAATATATATTTTTTCACATGTAAGTAAATTGTCGATTTATAAGATCAAGAGTTATTTCTTCTTAAAGCATAACACAATGTGATTCATCTAAAACAGAGAATCGACAATTAAATGTCCATGCTTTACTATTATTACTATATAAACTTAAATAATCTTTCGCATATTTAAATTAAAGAAAATTCACAAAAAAATACATCAATTATTTCAATTTAAAATATTAATGTCAGTGTCAACGACAATACACAGCAAAAAGAATATAATATTATATAAGCAGGCCGAAGGTTACATGTATAAGATATTTTTTGTTATTTTACAGTTTTTTAAATTAAATATTTATCAGACTAAATAGAGGACATCATACCCAAAAACTTCTCAAACTCTTAATAACACTCCTGTCTAATTATAACCCCATTGTCAACTCTGATAGCACATATATACTGGGTATCTCAAGACTGCTACCGAAAACGAAGCCAGATAGTAGTTTTAGTGACTACAAACACAATGCAATAAAAAAATTCGCAAAGAAACGCGACAATTATTTTTTATGATTTTTTAAATATCGTCATTTTGGGTGGTAAATCCATAGTTTTTGCTAAAATAACAATTTAAACTCTTTTATACCTTACATTATTGATTAATAAAAGGATATACACTTTTATTTAAGGAAAAAATGTATTTACCACCCAAATATAGGCATAGGAAAAAAAAAAAACAAAAAAAAATTGGCGCTTATTTTTTGCAACTTTTTCTGTTGCATTGTATCTGAAGTCGCTTAAACTACCACCCGTTTTCGTTTTCGGTAGCAGTGTTGATATACCCTGTATACCTTAATGATTTTTCCATGTTATCTACAAAAAAATAGTACAAGTATCTTCTTAAACATGTTAAATAAATGAAAAAAATAGCAACACTAATCAACAGTCACGTGGTTTTGAAAACTTTCTTAAGTAACCAGTGACCGCACAAGTTTTACAAAACAACACTCAAATGTATCTTTAAGTACTAAAGAGACTTGAACCTTAATGAAAATCTTCAAGAAACTTTGGCCCAGTTTCCAAACCCTACAAAATTGAGATGAGAGAAATTGCGAAGCAATTAACAAGTTTATCCAAATCAGCTTTTGTTATGGGGTTCTGTCTATTAATCTAGAAGGAGATAATAATAAAACCTCGTTTTCATCTTACTGTTAGGCAATCTAAGTATGGTTCGTTGGGATTACACCGTATTCTAATGATGGAAGGGGTAAAAACGTTAACTACTATATTTTATATTATAATTACTGGTGGTAGATCTCTCATATGTGAGAGGCCATCTGGGTAGGTACCACCGCAATGTCTATTTCTCCCGTGAAACAACACTGCTTAAATGCACTGTTGTGTTTCGGATTGAAGGACATTGTAGCCAGAGCAACTACTGGACATATTGAGACTTAACATCTTATGTCTCAGGATGGCGAGCGCAGTGGAATGTTGCTACTGTTTATGAGCGGTCGCATCGCTTACCATCAGGCGAACGGCTTGCTCGTCTCGCCATGCACAACAATAAAAAAAAAAAATGTTCTTAACCCTTACGCACTACATTTACGCATACCATCTTGGTGGTAGGTCTATCATATGTGAGAGGCCACTGGGTTGGTCCCACCGCAGTGTCTATTTCTCCCGTGAAACAGCAGTGTAAATGCACTGTTGTGTTTCGGATTGCAGGACATTGTAGCCAGAGTAACTACTGGAGTATTGAAACTTAACATCTTATGTCTCAGGATGGCGAACGCAGTGGAATGCTAAGCATTGCTTGGTAATTCAAGGTGTTGTTTGGTTTTGCTACTGTTTATGAGCGGTCGTATCGCTTACCATCAAGCGAACGGCTTGCTCGTCTCGCCATTCATTGCAATAAATATACATATATATTATATTACGATGTTTCCCCAACGCACCTTATATGTTTTCCTGTTGGATATTGGAATACCCATTATAATTATTAGAATTTAAATATAGTTCATTAACTAATAGTTCAGGATTAAAATTTTGACTTCAGTCAACCCAACTTTCACTGTTAAAATACAAAACAAATAATATGGAATACAGTTGTTACAAGCGCAGCCATCAGTTTTAATACTGAACTAGTGGTCTGGCCCAGCTCCGCCCAGATGCGGATACACTATTCAAAATGGCGGCCAAAATGTTCAATTCCAACTATAAATTTTGAATATCGAACCACGAAAAACGAATAAAATTTCCTCGTATTTGCTAGATTGTTCACTAACGCTTCCCTCCTATATGTCATAGCGTGATGATAATATATAGCTTATAGCATTCCTCAGTAAATGACGTATCAGACATAAAAATACTATTTCTATTTGAACCAGTATCCTAAGAGGCAACAAACAAACAAGTAAACCCTTTAGCTTGATATATTAATATAATATGTAGATAATTAATGTTTAAAATCATCTGAAATAACATATTAAAGTCACTTTGATCTTATTTTATGAAATATTTTTCTCGTATATAATATTGTAAAAAGTATTGCATATAAAGCCCATTACACACCAAAGTCGCCGACACGCCGCGCCGTGCCATACTATGTCTGCAACTTTTTGTCGGTTGGCTAGTTGGCGGCTTCACTCATTGTACGCCATGTTGTGTCGTCGAGCCGTCAACGGGCTACGTCGGTGGGCTGTGTCGGCAAATTTTGTCGGCGGGCTGTGTCGGCAGGTTGTGTCGACGGGCCGTCGGCTTTAGTGTGTAATGTGCTTTACTGTTCCGTGTTGTATATTTAGTACATTGTTTTTGCTGGTTTTCGTATCTTTTCATTTTATTTATCAAGCCTTGTAAATAATGAACACGTAATGTAATATTACAATGAAAAGTATATTTCATTTTTTAAGGTGCATTGTTAACTTATTTAGTAAAATAAAATAAAATAATGTGAATCATCTTGAATTCAAAGTAATGCCTCATGATAATGTTTTGCCTCATAGAGAAAAAATATGGAATAAACGTAGTGACTCAGAGACCATTACGTTTGTAAATTAAATACATTTTATTATTAATTTAGTTAATGAATATATTATTATTATAGAAAATACGTTAATCGCTCTATAACTTTCCCTTCTTTACTCTACCATACTAGTTTAACTTAACCTTAACCTTATAAAATTCCACTTTCCTAAATCACAAAAAAGATCACTCAAGCCTTACCTTCGTAATCCCGAGCTCGGTGGCGCAACCTGGTGACAATGAGCGCTAGGCACAGTATTATAGCAACTGTCACCGCCGCGCCTAGAACGCCTCCCAGCGCCCAGTTCACTTCCCAGGCTTCTTGCGCTTCTGTTGTCACAAACAATATATTTATGTTTGATTAGTTCCGTAAGGGATAATAATAAACTTTATTTATTTTCTCCTCACAAAACCATAGGTACATAAGTTGCCTTAAAACTATTTTTAAGTAAATGCTTATTTTGTGAGAAGCTGGTGTCTGCTGTAGGTTTCCACCTGTGGTGCAGATCACCAGGCTCTCTTCCCTTTTAGGGCCTATCCATAAAATTGGGAGACATAAAATTGTATGTGTATATGTGTAATGTTTAAAATAAGAAAAAAAAAATAATAAAATAAAACATATCTAAACAATATTTGAAATGAAGTTAAAATTTAAGCTGAAAACATACTTAAAAGAGCTATAATAAAAATTTCAACTCCTAGTAACTTAAAAGTAATGTGTGTTGTCAGTATAAGAGTGAGTGAGTATGTGTGTGTGTGCGTGTGTGCGAGTGTGTGTATGTGTGCGTGTGTGTGTGTGTGTGTGTGTGTGTCCGTCTATGTGTAATGTCTTGGATCTTATCATAAAAATACAAAACTAAATGAAATAAAATATATGCACAAGTGGCGGTCTTATTGCTTGAAGCAATCTCTGCCAGACAACCGTGGGATGGATAAACGAAAAGAACGAAAGTTGGGGCTTCGGGTGTACGAGAATTACAATTTATAATATTGTTAATTTTATAAATAAACATACATACATACATATATACATACATACATATATATGTTGAATAAACATACAAATACACAAAATACACATATAATATATACACCTATAAATATGTATATGTATATACATATGTATATATATATATATATATATATATATATATATATATATATATATATATATATATATATATATATACATGAACAATATAATAATAATTGTAACCATAAAAAAAACTATAATGTGAACAAATAAAGTAAAATGTGAACAACTCCAATATCCTCATAGAACCTGTAAGTAGTGTTCTTTAACCATATTTTTGAAGATGGGCAGAGTTTTAGCTCGTCTCACCGTTACTGGCAAAGCATTCCACAACCTGGCAGCTTGTACGGTGAAAGATCTGTCTGTGAAGGAAGTGGAATGCGCGGGGATTTTCAGCCTTAAGTTCTCCGATGACCTAAGAGACCTCGAATGTGAATCATGAAGAATTTCAAAGCGATTTTTAAGATATGAGGGAGTGAGGGGATTGAAAACTATATTATAGAGAAGAAAAAGAATGTGTGTATTCCGGCGAAGCCTTATTGGTAGCCACTTGAGCTTTGTACGAAAATCATTAGCTTTCTGATTGATTTCCTTGCGGGTTATAGACAAGTTAGACATTCCCGGAGACTCGCCGAGCTTCAATGCTCGGTGTCATTACATTGCGTGTCACTGCTGATCCTGGCTTACAGGAGTTGCAGTGGATCTGAGGGCGAGACAGTCTCCTAGTTCCGTAAGGGGTTAAATCAAACGAAGATGGTCTCAGTAGTATTCAATATTTTTCGTCTTATTTAAAATACGTCCGTAAAAATACGATATAAATCCGTCCTGCCTCGTTTCCCAGACTGTTATCCTCTGTTCCGTCCTTCCGTACTTGAATACCTTAATTATTCATCCTCTAAATCTTTCCATCTTAAGTACTTTTGTTCGTCATCTCTTTCACACAAACCGCGTTCCATATCAGTCATTCGTCTAACGTTTCATCCCACACATCTTTCTTCATAACATTCAAATTCTACATTTATTTAAAAACATAAAGCACTCATATAAATTGTTCACGCTTCAAATTAAGATAAAAAACGTGTGTCTTGAGTATCAGAGAACATGATAGAATGTATGGCTATGAAGGAATAATAAATTGTGAATCATATAAATGTGGTGCTCGGATTGAGCCCGCGGCCCCTATTTCAATTAGGTTGGACACCGCACTACTAACAACAAGTATTATATATTGCAAGTTTTAGTAGTAATAAGTCTCTATTTTAATAATCTTACACAAAAGATTGTAACCATAAAAATATGTAGCAAAAAACACAAGCCGCCTTACTTAGACTTACTATTACTATATTGACAGCCTCCGTGGCGCAGGTGGTTAGACGCCGCCTGTGAAACGAGAGGCCGCGGGTTCGATACCCGCACCGAGAGAAATATTTGTGCGGCCCACAAATATTTCTTCCGGGTCTGGGTGTTTGTGAGACCGAAAAGTCTCTCGTAGTTCCTGATACCCACGACACAAGACTCGATCTTAGTGTGGGATCAGGACTATGTATGTGACTGTTGGGTGTATTTATTTATTTATTTATTTATTTATTACTTCCTTATTAAAACCTCTTTTGGCTATAGAATGTACTCTTTTTCACTCAAACTGAATTCAAAAGTCGTTCAAAAGGGACAAATTATCGATAGCCAAAATACGATTTAAAACTGTGCATAAATAAGACTGCAAATGTAATGAGTTTTGTATTTTTTATAAGTAATAATCAGCTAAGACGTTAAAATCAACATCTATTTCCATATTCCAATAAAATCCATCAGATCAACTAATCATAGACTCAGACATTACACGATCGCATTTCAATGTAATACGAACATTTTCCTCCTCATTTTATTTCGATATAAACGCAATTGATTAGCGAGAAGCACCACTTTTATTTGAATTAGCTATGATAGTGCTCGACTTCAGTACTAATACACTAGTTATTTCTTTAACTAGTACCCCGACCTTGCTTCGCCTGGATTTAAATACTTTTTGACGGGTAATCCGTTTTTAAAATTAATACACCCAACAGTCACGTACATATTCCTGACCCCACAATAAGATCGAGTCTTGTGTCGAGTGTATCAGAAACTATGGGAGGCTTTTAGGTTTCACAAACACCCAGACCCGGAATAAAAATACTTGTGATTCACACAAATTTGTTTCGGCGCTGGGATCGAACCTGCAGCCTTTCGTTTCACAGGAACTCTAATGAACTGCACTACAGATGTCATCATCATAACATTGTTTTTTAATGCTTCGCTATATTTATATTTAGCTTTTATATTATGTTTTTGACTATGAAGGAACTATCTAACGCATAAATACTTTTTTCAATTCAATCTAGCAGTTTTTGAGATTAGCGGGTTCAAACTAACAAACTATTCAGCTTTATTAATTAAAGTATTAATTATTATTCTATTGAAAGCGGCCTTATTTCTGGTAACTGTCAGCCAGCAATAGGTATATATGTATATAGGAGCGAGGGCTAACTTAATCGGTAATCCGTCGTCTGTGCAACAGTCTATCTAACTTAGCGGACACCAGATTATTCAATCGGAACGTTCTATATTATAAATCTATTTGCGTAATTATAACTGTATAATCTTGTAATATTGGGTCAAATTATAACTATTATTCAGAAATAATTAAAAACATTAGGGGAGTAGTTATTTGCTCTATAATTGACAAAAAACGTTGTCTTTAATTCGGAAGTAAAGAAATGATATTACAGCCGAAGATCACAAAGATTAGGCGGAATTGCGATAAATGCGCAAAATAATGGAATGTAGCATCGGCAGGGATAAACTTTGTTAAAAAAAAGTAATCAGGTATTCAAAAATATATTTATTGAACTCTCGTAATACTATCAGTCAGAATGTGAAAATTAAAATATAATTACTACGTAGTCTAAAATAGTGGTGTTAAATTATTTACATTTTGTACTTTGTGCTTAGTTTATAGCAAATGGGAGTACTAAAGAACGATTACTCTTTCTCAAGAGGATCAAATAGGAAAAAAGTACGGAAGTTAAACATGTTGCTGATAAAATATGAGATCCGAGAACCGGCTAATTGAAATCAAGTACATATCCAAAAAACAGAGAATTGAATAAAGCACTTACTTACAGTCTCAGTTAAAAATAAACGTTGAAATACACACGAGGATCAAATTAGAATTGCTAAATTTAAATACCAGTTGAAACCATGAACGAAACAAAGGATTTTAATTTAAAGAACTTAACTCTCGCGAGAGCAACGTGAAACTACTAAAAAATTCTTTAGTACTCTGAACTTGATAAAATGGAACGGCTAAAGTATCTACGTCTGAACGTCTATGGAAACTTTAACCGGCTGTGTTTATATCGTGCCTTTTTTATTGAGTTTTTAATGCGCCTTAATGTTTTATCCAGTACTAAACGGATCGAGTGGAGAATTTATTAATTTGTGGAGTTATTTTTAGCGAATGGTATCTTATTTTAGACTTCAGAATAATTAAATTGATATGATATCGGAAATTATATTATAGATCTACAATATTTTTGGCACCATTAGATGACGAGCTGTTTTTACGAGTATAAATACTTACTGTTTATATTATGCAATGATAATATGTCAAAAAACGCGTTTCATAGGTATTGTTTAAATTTTAGTTGTAGTTCTAAATTTCGCCACATGCCAATAGAAAATAGACGACTTATAATGTCCGTATTGTGTAACTTGATAGTCTCTCAGCACACTGCTGTTCATAGGGACTAAGTTTTGATCATATATTTATTATTCTAGAAAATTCCGAAAGCCCTTTAATACTTACGACATTAAACAGTTTATTTCATTGTAATTATTTTTAGAAAGCTCGCCAGGCGCCATAAGCCATAAGGCGTTTACTATAACGGTGAATTAATTGTATATTTATATTGAACAGCTAAAGCTGGCAGTATATTACTTTTCCCCGATTATATTACTAATACAAATAGCATAACTATTACTACTATCATACTGTACTGTATCAGCCTGAAATTTCCCACGACTGAGTCGGGCCTACTCAATAAATAGGAACTTGATTGAGTGTGCTAATTTATATTAATATCTAGTATATTTACATTTTTATTTAGTTCTAGATTATGGTTGGCACTTGCTGGGGCGGCCTTCGTCCAGCAGCTGTGAACGGCAATAGTCTGAGTATATATTTAATTTTATAATTAAGTCCCGTAGAAGATGGATGAATGGAAAATATGCAATTATACAAGGCGAGAAAGAATGGAAAAGAGAGAAAGGGTAAACTTTGGCAAGCCCATACCATCCAAATCAGTGATACCCTACAGAAGGATCAGGCCAATAGTACCAAAAATCGACGAGAATGCGTGAAGAGGTTGATGATAGTGGATGATGCTAAAGCAAAGTCAGGTTCGAGCATAGTGGTGATCCATAGCCTCTTCTACGCATATGCCATACAGTTGTGTAGATTATATGTATATGTTTGTATTCAAAGTACCATGAACTGATGAGAATGCATGAGGAGGTTGATGACAGTCGATGAGGCGAAAGTAATATGTCAGGGTCGTACAAAGTGGAGATCGAGTTCCTGCCTAACCCTATGGAATAGACGTGACATTTATGTATGCGTGTATATATCTAGAGATGACTTACCAGTCCTAGGAGCTAGTCTTGGAGCAGTTTCGACGGTGAATGTGACGTGTTCAGATCTTCCTCTCGCATTGGCAGCGTAAACCACAATACGAAGCTGTCTCTTGGCTCCAAGTCTTCGTAAATTCCACAGGGCAGCTCCGTTAGTTGCGTTTACAACTAGTCCTTCATTGGCCCACACTTCTGCTATGAAGACGCACTGGAGACCACCTTCGTAACCTAGATATTAAATAGTAAGATATTTTTATGGCAAACAAGAATTAGGTTAGAAAAGACTAGGTACGCGTAGAATTACATATTTAATATTCCATTGCTTCAGTTTTATACACATTTTTTTATAAGTAATTTTGATTACAAGACCTAAACATAAAATCACGGTTTTTTTTATCTTCTCATCGTTTGAAAAGTGGTAACCAAAATCGTAATATTCTTTTAAGCTTCATATTTTGGTCTTTTTGATTCGAGTTGAAAAACTCAGCCTTGAAAACTGAATCAAAGCATCGCACACGGCCATTCCATTACGCGCGTTTCATTTCTAACCTTTACAGAACCTCATTTCTACTAAACCTCAATCCGACACCAGCTTATTTGTAAAATAATACACCCCAAACAGCCAGATTTGTTAAATCTTCTACATAAAGGAGAATCTTACAGGGATCTAGATACACAATCTAGGTATCTAATAGACAAGTAATACTGCTACCAACATCCAATTACAGTTATCCTAGATTAATCCTAAATTAAATTGTGGTTCACCAAGGCGTCAAAGTTTCTTTCAGACTGTGTGATAGGATGTGTGATTACGTAAAACGGAGTCCAACAAACTATTACTGTAACTTTAAAGTTCTGTATCAGCCCATATACGTCCCACTGCAGGGCACGGGCCTCCTCTACAATCGACTACCGATTGAGAGTGGTTAGGCCATATAGTCCACCACTCTGGCCTAGTGCGGGTTGGTGGACTTACATACCATAGAATTTTTATAAATCGCTATGGTATGCAGGTTTCCTCACGATGTTTTCCTTCACCGTTTTAGTGCATGGTGATTGACTATCAATACACACATGACTCCGAAAAGTCAGAGGTGTGCCCTGGGATTCGAACCCGCGACCACCGTGAACATGTTGGCGAGTCGAGTCGCGTCTAGTCCGTTTACCAACAGGCTACCACGCACTTGTAAAATTGTAACTTTAAAGTTAAACTTAACATTTTATGCCTCAGGATGGCGAGTGTAGGGGAATGCCAAACATTGATTTGTAAGTCATGGTGTTTGGTTTTACTTCTGTCCATGAGAGGACGTGTCGCTTACTAACTAACGAATGGCATGCTTGTCTAGCCATTCATAGGAATAAAAAATAATGGAGACTCTGAATAACATTTATATGTTATAGACATTATAAAAAATACGAAAAAGTGAAAACGACTAAATACGGGTAGCGAGTTATAATTTTTTATTTTACGATAGTATTTCTGAGACAGGGACATGTAGTAGGCAATACGCAAAGTGAGCCATTACATAAAGCACCTATTGGGTTCATAAAACGCCGGCGTTTACGAGATGCATTGCTAATGCTGCGGCATTAAATATGAATGGTACGTTAGAATGGCTCGTGAAAAGCCTAGCTCAAACGTCTTAAATTGTTGATGTTATTTATTTTTGTTTTTTTGTTACTAACACACATATGGACATATATTTTTACTGAAATAAATTATATTATAATCATTATTAACGATAAACGTATTATTATTGTGGTTTTAGAAATAAATTTTAGTTTGAACATAGGACTTATAATTATACTATTATATTTTATTTGTTTTAAATTAAATCATCATCATCATCATCATCATATCAGCAACAGGAAGTCCACTGTTGAACATAGGCCTCCCCCAAGGATCTCCACAATGACCTGTTGGAAGCGGCCTGTATCCAGCGACTTCCTGCAACCTTAGCCAGATCGTCCATTCACCTTGTAGGCGGGCGTCCGACATTTCGCATGCCTAAATTAAATAAAATAAAGCAAGCCAATTACATTAATTTAATCTTTAACCCTAAATATATTATCTAAATAGTACATCTAGACAAAATCAAAATTCTATAAACTATTAAAACAAAAACATGCATGAATAAAAATGCAATATATCAACTAAGATAACAAAAACTAAGTGCACAAAACAAAAAATATAATTAAAACTTTTAAATTAATTTAACATATAATAATTAGGGTACAATCAAAAGTTATAATAAAGGATTAACTAGTCGCTAATAATATATGTATATAACTAATAACTCATGAAACTCCATTTGCCAATTCATTAGCTAAGATAACGTGGGGGCATAATTTTCGAGTTTTTGATAGCCAAAATGTTACCTTGTATATTATGCAAATGTAAATGTAAAAACTGTTAAAAAGCTGCATTGTTTGTTCTTACAAATTAAGAATTATAACGGAAGTATGAAAATTCTAATTTATTACCTACACACAGGGTTAACAAAAAATACAAAAGCTAGTTAATTATTTATTTATCCGGCAGTTTACGCGCACTATTGTGTTCCGAATTGAAGGGGATTATAGCCGAAGTAACTGGACATATTGAGACTAAGCATCGTATGTCTCAGGATGGCGGGCGCATTGAAATACAAAGCATTATTTTGTAATTCAAGGTGTTGTGTGGTTTTGCTACTGTTCATGAGCGGTCTTGTCGGTTACCATCATATGAATGGCATGCTTGTCAAAATATATATTTTTGTAATGTTATTTGTTGCTCGAAATTAGGCCACACGCCAATAAAATGTAATCTGTATCTGTATTAATTAGTTGACTTACCTGCAAGACACATCAGATCCAAAGAGTCATGGGTGAGGTTGTATACAGTGCAGTTGGTCGGCGGATCAGGCCTCGTCGCTGGTAGCAGCGTATACAGACACGGAGCAGTCTGCTGCCCCGCCAAGTTCGTCGCACGACATGACAATGTTCCATAGTCCACGTCTGATACAGGAGTGTACGTGAGCACCGATCTGCCCTCCTTCTCTTCTACTGTGAAGCGGTCCTGCGGGTAGTTGATAATTTAAAAAATGTTGAAATATGTCAAAGCCGAGGTTGTAGGGAGCTGCTAGTAGGCTTCTTTGAATAGGTTGCTATGGAATTGTTGGAGGCGGTCCAAGTCCAGATTAACTACTGGAAATATTGAGACTTTCCATCTTATGTCTCAGGATGGCGAGCGCAGTGCAATGCCGAGCATTGCTTTGTAATTCAAGGTGTAGTTTGGTTTACCTACTGTTCATGAGAAGTCGTATCGTGTACCATCAGGCGAATGGCATTTTCTTCGGCTCTGTATGACTGAATAAGCAGAGAGAAAGGACAAGAAGAGATATAGAAATGTTAAAACCAAGAGTGGATTTATATATATGTGTATGCATAGAATGACGAAACAGTCAATGAGAATCTAAACTATATAGTTACATAAACCTAATAAAAATAGAGAAATGTATCAAGATAATGGAGGAAGCAAATCAAGGACATAAGACTGCCTAGAGCGATAAGACCGCCATCTGTACATGTTTGTTCATTTGTAATACATTTAAGTGTTTATCATCTTTATGTGCACTCAAGAAGAAATAAAGAAATACAAGAACCAGCAGAGGAGAAACAACACTTAAACAAATAAGAACATAATATATATCCCTGTAGTTAGGACTAAAGAGTAGCTCCAACTTCACCCAAGTGAAATTTAAAGTTCAATGAAAGATTAGGTCCGTAATGAAGTGATCCGACAATCGAACTTGTCGACAAAGCTTAACAGATTAGCTAGCTCAAACCGACGTGGACTATTTTGTCGACAAGCCAATGAAAGTCGAGAACATGGGTTAGAACATCGGCTTTCCTTTAGAGTGCAATTGGTGGTATTGTTGGTTTTCATCTTTAATCACTTTAAAATAGAAATTATTGAGAGAATCACAATGTGAGGAAATTATGATTTTTTTTTTGTATTGATTATTATATTACACAAGTTATGTGGACTGACCAAATTAATACTGCAGTGCTGTAAACAAGTACACCCGACGAACGTCTAACAAAAACAGACGGGGAAAGATCACGCGGAGTAAAAAAAAATTCTTTTTTACCACGACTGCTCTTCTATGAGTGTAACGAAGAAAAATAAGGGAAAAAATTGTGACTAACTTTTACATTTAACCCCATTTTTCACCCTAGGTTGAACTTGTAGAGAATGCCGCGGGTACAAAGTCCACTAATATACAATTTCTATAAAGAGTTGAAAGCAATATGATGTACCGGTAGTACTTATTTCTTGGTCTTCATATAAACGTGAAGATGTATATTATTTAAAAAAAATACTTATAACTTTATCCTTTGATATTTAGGCAAATATATAAAAAAAATACTAACTTAAAAGTATACCAGTTGCATTGTTGTTTCAAGTCTCTTTTGTTAAATACAATACTTGACAGCAAATTATGTTAGAATTCATAAAGTTTCATATTAAACAACTTAATGAAAATACAATAAACTACACATATATTAAAGCGTCCCACGTACGTTATAAATATCAAACGTGAGAGCCCTTTATGCAAAAACCACTGGCCTAATCCGCAAAAGTAAATTAGGGTCACTATCTCGATATACACGATAATGTAGACAAAGGCTAATTTCATACAATGGTCCCACCGCCGGGCGGCATTCGTCATACGCCCGCATCGGTATATGGCTTAATCCACTTGTATGTAGCGAAAAGTTTATAGAATTTATAGATAGTCTTGTAGTGTATTGTAACCCGCACTAAGCCGGCGTGGTGTTGGTGGCCGGCTAACCTTATTTAATTGTACTCTCGATTGTAGAGGAGGCCCGTGCCCTGCAGTAGGATGTATATTGGTTAAAACAGACAGATACACATTATTAAGTTACATTTTTTATTAACCACCAACCAATCAGCTTACAGTAAGTAAGTAATTTTGTACGTACGATTGCCATTGAAGACGTTGGTTTATAAAATCCAAATTCTCCAACATGGAATTTTGTTCCAGACCCGACGTAGTATGATAGGACTGGTACAAATAGCAACAAACAACTCACGCTTTACTTATTTGGTAATGCACGACCTTGATGACACGTGTCGAAAATATTTATGATACCATTAAAAATATACGGCACCCATAACATAAAGTGATACGTCTCTTATACTTTTATAGATTTTTTATGTTCGTATTACATATAATTTAATAGAGAAACCAGTATGCCATTAAAGAGTTTTTGTGACGACATGAGACAGCACTTTTGTGTTAACATCGTCATAATATACAAAACATATAAACTTACTGATACAAAGGAATGCATCCAACAATCACCACACAGAAATCAAATATCATAACATCACACTAAACAGAAATCATGAGTGATATTTAATTGATCTCACCAATATTTTTATCTTACAACCAAGGACGCTGAAAAACCGGCGAAGTAATAATATGTAGGGAAGACAGTTCGAGCACTAGCTGAGATAACATTTGGTTGAACAAGGAAACACAAAAATTTGTATCTATATCTGACTCGTATACGACACTTTTCGTTTAACAGTTGATTTGTCGCCATTTGATCCCGTAAATTCTAATAAAATAGTATAAAGTATTCGTCGACTAAATATTCCAAAGTAAAAAAGCATTAAAAACTTGACAATGCAGGAAATATTAACCCACGCCAGAAATAAAAGACCCGTTATTTTCCTTTTATAACCAGCATTTCTATTTATGCAAAATCAACGCCAACCAAAAAAAAATCCGTCTGGGACTACATTAAAAGCGTTAATTAACAATAAAAACTCATTCCGAACAATACGTTCCCAGCATCGAAAGGAATGATGGAGGTTAAGTGGAAAGAGTCTGGCTGCAAGCTTGCTGGGGGATTTGCAGCCTTATTGCATTAGATATAAATTGTATTCTGTTTACGCATGCTATGATAAATATCCCGACCGGGTCAGCATCTCTTTATATGCAGCTGGCGAAGGGTTTGATCGCCGCGTATTTAGATAAAGACTGGAAATTTCAGTGAACGAAACGAGGGATAAAGAAATGGTGTGTTTTTGAAGGAAATATGACGTGGATTTTGTTGAGTATGTTTTTAACCTATTTTGTAATTACGGAGCGTTAAGAATTTGTATTGTAATTATCACGGACTTTATGCTTTTGGTAAAGTTATTTTAGTCGCTTAAAATAGTGTGGTAGATTGCTATACTTAGATCGTGTGAAGGCGACTAATCGGAATTATTATTTCAATCGAGTTGCAGTGAGTGGTTTTGCTATGGCTGTTAAAAAATACATGGAAATTCACTATCTGAATTCTATATTTGAACATTAGAACATTGACATAAATTTTGCAAGGTTTTCTTGAATTTATTCAGTCAAAGTGTTTGTGAGTGACATGATTCAAATAAAAAAGTGCAATTTATACATATCAAAGAAAAATGATCTTGTTAACAATAATAAAACCACAATTAGTTGCTCTTCTTAATTGACTCTAGAACCAAATTATTTAGTTCAATATTATTACGAGTACACACTATTGTCATTTTAGAAATGCTAATTGACTTCTACTCATATTCAAATTAGGGTTTAATTTAAGCATCTTAATGTACTAATATTAGTGATAATAATATATTATCTGCAATTTGCAAGCCTTGACTTCTAGCACTATAATTTCTACTTTCTACTTATAAAATACATATATACTACTATACTAATGAAAAGCAACCGCACTAGTTTCATAGATGAAATCAATTACGTTAATATTATATGAAAGGTTGATTTTACTCGCATTGCAAATATACCGAGAGCGGTGAAGTTGGCGCGGTGAACTCAAAGTGAAACTTCCTTTCCACATTTTTTATAAGATTTTTCAGTATTTTGTTGATATTAACGAAGTTTACGCTCCAGGATTTAATGAAATTAAACTATTTGTTCAGTTTTTTGAACGGTTGAAATATGATAAAATGGTTCATGGAGATACAGTGATACTTTTTTTGTGCAAGAGGAAAAGCTATTATACTCGCCTTTCGGTACCCCGGGGGAGGCTAAAAAGAGTTTTTCAGTGTTATTAACCTTCCAACCCGGCACGCTGTGGGTTGTGGCCGAGCTAGGTCCATAACAAAACCTACGCCAGCATGCTGACTAAAAACCCCTCGATGACCACAAGCATTAAGGGCGGCACCGGACATCCCAGGTCGAAAAGCGCCATGAATTTCACCCGCGTAACCACCCAAATCATTGCTGATCTTCTGTTGTTGTGTATTATGGGCGCCCATGACAGAGACTAGGCCATCCGCTCTATCGCGCATCTCAGAGTTAGTTTCAATGATACTCAATGATTTTTTCCTCTAAAAAGACATACCTTGTGCAACATCCTCTGTAAAGAAACTTTGAAAATGGATTAGTACTTACAGGGTCAACTTTGATAGATCCAGCGGAGTTGTTAAGCGTCCATTCGAACGTGCTTGGAGGTGGGTAAGCATCGACTTCGCACGTCACTGACGATGGTTCTTGCAAAGCAGCACCAATCATTCTAATTTCTTTCTTCCGACACAGCGGCTTATCTGTAGAAAAAAATGGAGTTTACTAATATTTGACTAGTAGATAGATATCCAATCATCCAATCAATAGCACGACAGTGCTTACTAATCGAATTTCATTTACTAGGGCACATCATCGGCCGGTGACAGAACAGTCTAGTGGAGAGCGTTATAAATTGTAATATTATTTTTGCTGATATTTTCATAGCGTGAAATAAAGCGTGTCAAATAAAGTTGTATTATAGTATATGGATTGAGAATAAATTCCATTTAATCCACGAGGAAATAAGGAAGCCAAATTATATAGCTCCGAAAGAGCAAGCAGTTCATAGTTCAACATATCATTTGAAAATTAAAGTTACGCAACCATATAATTTTATTTTGCATCGTCTTGAAATGTGGTATCAAAAATATATTTATCATTGTGTTGTATCTCGTATTAAACAGTACATTTAAATACCTGGAACATGTCATTTCGATTTAAATCTAGATATGAACAGTTCGAATATATTATAACAGTGGAAACAATGAATTTCCACGTCCATATATCATTTGTATCGCAAAATACATCGTAGAGATTATTATTGTTTTAAATATCCACTATCCATTAATTTGATTAATTATAAAAAATATAATTATTAAACAATGAGCGTAAGTACTGGCAACAGGTACATTTATTGGAAGCAATCTTGACTAATAAAGGTGACAGGTTCAAGCTCATGGAACGGACCTCTGAATTCTTCTTGCTATATTTGTACTCATAGACAATAAATTTAAAGATGAATGAAAAGTTTTTGGAAAACATGCATACTTTTATCTGAGAGATTTTTTTTTTTTATTGCAGTGAATGGCGAGACGAGCATGCCGTTCGCCTGATGGTAAGCGATGCGACCGCTTATGAACAGTAGCAAAACCAAACAACATCTTGAACTATAAAGCAATGCTTGGCATTCCACTGCGCTCGCCATCCTGAGACATAAGATGTTAAGTCTCAATATGTCCAGTAGTTACTCTGGCTACAATGTCCTTCAATCCGAAACACAACAGTGCATTTAAACTGCTGTTTGACGGGAGAAATAGACATTGCGGTGGTACCCACCCAGGCAGCCTCTCACATATGAGAGGACCTACCACCAGTATTTTCAAATATTATAAAGGTATTAGCGGTTCAGCCCGTTTTATTCAGTGGGTGCAGATACACTTTTCAAAATGGCGGCCAAAATGTTCAATTTCGACTATAAATTTAGAATATCGACCAATCGGACCACGAAAAACAAATTAAATTTCCTCGTAGTTGCTAGAGTTTTCACTACAGCTTCCCTCCTATTTGTCATAGCCTGATGATATATAGCTTATAGCATTCCTCGATAAATTACCTATCAGACACAAAAATAATATTTCTATTTGAACCAGTAGTTCCTGAGATTAGAGGCAACAAACAAAAAAGTAAAATCTTTAGCTTGATATGTTAATATAGATAATTAATGTTTAAAATCATCTAAAATTACATAATAAAGTCACTTTGATTTTATTTTATGAAATATTTTTCTCGAATATAATATTGTAGTCTATAGCATTCCTCGACAAATGACCTATTCAACATCATATTTCTTCAATTCGTACCACTAGTTCCTGAGATTACAGGTAACAAAGAAACTCTTAAGCTTTATATATTCTTATATTCGTAGATATAGATTTGTCAATCAACCTGCTTGAGGCAGAATTGTAGTGGACTAAGAAACAAACATAATCATAAGACCAAGCTTTTAGAGTAGAATTTTCTAGCATAATTGTGTATAAACAAATGCTAGAAAAGACTAATATTCATATAGAAGAACAGCACTGCATTCAACATCAAATGTAGGATATTTAACACTAGGCTTTATTATTTAGTTCCTGAATATCATGAATGGCAGGCCTTATGTACACCTAATAATGTTCCCCTATCCCATCGCGTCTACTGCCAACCCAATGCACATAGACTATAACCCGACGAGACAGTAGAACGAACACAAACATGCTCCGACAATAGTGTTCGTAGCTTCGTCATCAAAAAGGCAATTGTTTTTGCGAAAATAATTTTTCCACACGTTTTTGTAATAAGCGTCGAGTGTCGACGGATTTTTAAAAACGTTCTTTTATAACTTTATTTGAAAGAAATTAAGACGTTATTTTTATTCAGCTAAATTAAACAGATTATATATAAAAATATGGCGGTCTTATCGCTTTCGGTAATTAATTACATACAGTAAAATAGTGAAGGAAAAATATAGGGCATTTTAAAACTGAAAATAAAGTCAAATTAAGATTAAAAATTAAGATATGCCTCGGTGGCGTATTTGTAATACGGTACGGTTACAAAGCTGAGGTCAATGTTCGAATCCGGGATTCGGTCGGGCAAAGCAATATTGGATTTTCTATTCATTATCAGCCCGGAGTCAGGAATATGTGCTCGTTACCGTGGCAAGAGGCTCGCCCCCTCTCACATCATAAGATGGAACATACGAGGCGAAATGTGGGTGTTTTTGAGATCAAAGTGGTGAGTTTAAGAATATAAGTTATTATATTTTTTTATTTCAATAAAAATTAATGTAAGTACATTGTAATCATTATATATTTATAAGAATGTTTCTGTATCAATTTTTATGCATATAAAATAAGTATTTTAAAGTAGCGAGTATTTCTGCAATAAAACCATTTAAAATCCACTTAATCAAAGGTTTAAGTCACTTTGTCGTTCTAAGTCTCACAGAAAAAATAAAGTAATTCAATAAAAATATTTACAAAGTCACAACATTACAAGCACTATCAAGAGTATTTATCTGGTACTATATTATTTTAATAGTCACTGTTGTTTAGTTTCATTAATCAAATGGACAATTTCATAAAACCAACACGCAAAGGACTTTATAATTCTATTACGCCGATAGTGTTTTTATTTATAGTTGTAGAGAGATATGGAGCATTGTGCCTTAATTGATCTTACATATTCACGCTACATCTCCGAGTAGATGGACAGAGGACTATTGCCGCCTCAAATCAACAATAAAATTCGTACATATCGAAATTTGACGATTTATTCAATTTTTAAATAACTATCTTGTTTATCCTGATATTTTATATCCTGAACACTTAAACGTTTATAAATGCTGACATTGATCAGCCCAATGATCGATTGATTCATATCGGCTTGGCGTGAATAGTAAATAAGTGTTTTTTTTTTTATATTCACAAAAGACGTAGGTACAAAATAACTTATTTCTTTACTTTACATTATTTTCTTTTATATTTGTTGATGTATTTCAATTGATTAATTATTTATAAATTAATTTAAGAAACCGCCTGTAGAATGTGAGGTTTTATAGTTAATTAGACTTCAAGATTAATTAACAATCACTTTGTTGGTGGGCAAGTTTTTTTTATTGCAATGAATGGCGAGACGAACATGCTGTTCACCTGATGGTAAGCGATACGACCGCTCATGAACAGTAGTAAAACCAAACAACACCTTGAATTACAAAGCGATGCTTGGCATTCCACCGCGCTCGCCTTCCTGAGACATAAGATGTAAAGTATCAATATGTCCAGTAGTTGTTACTCTGGATAAAATGTCCATCAATCCGAAACACAACAGTGCATTTAAACTGCTGTTTGGCGGGAGAAATAGACATTGTGGTGGTACCCACCCAGGCGGCCTCTCACATAAGAAAGACCACCAGTTCAGGTTTTAGCTGAAGCTTTGAGATGAATGACCCGACTCGATCGAGGTACGAATGTTTCACAGCAATAGAGAATGCCCATTCATCGTATTGCTAAAAAGTATAGTTGATCCTGATACCGATTCTGTTTAAAATTAATTACAAAATTTTTTATAATGTGTCCTTACACGTTTCCCTGTTTTATTCCGGCCTACAGATGGTTAGAATTCGGGCCTGGGTCGTAATTATGTTAATATTTATTCAAAATATCAATTTTTCCTACAAAAATGTAAGTTTCATAGAGGCACAAAAATCTACGCACCGATACTAAGTTTTATAGTTAAATTGGCATTCTCCTTTACTTGTAATAGCTTTACTGACGCATTTAGTTCGGTCAACGGGTTTGCTGACGGTCAGTAGTTCCTAGTCTAAAGGCCGTTAACGCAGGTATAATATTCTAGGATTTATGAGTATTTTCTATGATCATTCTCCAGTGTGATATTCTGTTTTTTCATCACTACAAGGATGATATAAAAAAAGAGTATTCACAATTTTGTTCAAGATTTATTTTGAGACTCCATGGGCGTTTAATATTATAGATTTAATAGATTTTTTTACTTTATTAAATATGCTAATTAAAACTGAGAACTGCGATCTGACACAATATTTGCTTAAAAGATACACAGTCAAAGTTTTTGAACTCACAGGCATCAATAATAAATCGTCATAATTAAACAATCAAAATTAGTGTTTTATCCTTTAGTTTATTATAATAAAGAAGCATAATCTCTTTAGTCGTAGTATGAGATTCAATTCTGAGTTGGCATGTCATATTTATAATTTATAGTCTGATGGACTTTGAACTGACTGACTCTGATGACTCTATATTATTAGGCTTAACAAAGAAGAATATTTGATGTAAATGCGTATGTAATGTATTGTTATTAATGTAAATTTAAATGCAAACTGACATATTATAAAAAGTGACTCTAATTTTCTCCTGAAAAGTCTAGGTTATTAAACTACTTACAAACGATTTGCATATGCAGCGGTGGTGACTTGCCATCGCCTTCCACGTTGGATGCGATGCAGGTGTAGTTACCAGCCTGATAGCGAGACACGTTGCGAAGTGCCAGGTTCGTGTTCCCGGTCAGGATCACGCCATTTGACGGATTGTGTTGTAGCATGATGCCCTGTGGAGAAATTCTATATTAATAAATAGTCTGTATCCCTAGTAGTCACAAAAATAGTTTTGATCCTACAAATATAAAGGTTAATGACTAAGGAATCTTTGAAGGACTTTTGGTCTCATAACAATCAATCTTATAACACTTATTTGTGGGGCTCAAAACCTTAAATTTTAAAGCTGGATTTGAATCCATGGCTTTTTGTTTTACAGATGAAGCAAGTTCATAAGCGACGGTTTCAGATTGGGACGAATGCATTCATGCGGTCAAGCAATTACCAGCTTAGGAATTTAAAACGAATTCATAGTAGGATCCACGTGAGCAGCGACCAATGCGACCGCTTCTGGACAGGAGGAAAACCAAACAACGCTTTGAATTACAACACAATTTATGGCATTCCTCTGCGATCGTCATCTTGAGATTCTCTTTATGTCCAGTAGTTACTCTGGCTACAACGTTCTTCGAATCGAAATTCAACGGTGCATTAACACTGCTGTTCAGCAGCGGAAATAGACATTGTGGTGTATTGTGGGAAATACTCTATTAGCATCACCAGGTACATTTTACTAACAAAATAAAAATGTCATAACTGACTACAGTAGATCTCTTCCAATTCCAATGGTAAAATGATTACAGTTCTAACCTTTGACCTCTCACATACCTACACTTGTCCTGTATATAAGATAAAATCTATTCAAACAGCAGTCCCGTAGCTTTGCTTTTGTTAAATTTCAACATTCTCCCTATGGATGTACAAAGCGCAACAGTCCGTGAAATATTTTGTTCAGTTCCCAAACAATAACTGACCTATTTGAGTAACTGTAATTTTTTTTATCTTTACACGATATGAATACTTTTACATATTAATGAGTAAGATACGGTGAGGTTTTTACAAATACACAGATTTATTCATATTGTAAACAGAGTGCTTCCTGGCAAGAAAGTTAAAAATATTATTTAAAAAAAATATTTGTTTAAATTGCAGTACTTCTGATTGCATAGAAGATTAAAAGGTTTCGGGATTGGTTTCTAAAATACTACTGCATTGGAGCTGTACTGACGTTATATGATCGAATAAGGCTTATAACTCCTGGTGAATCACTACATAGTATATGTATATACTCATATTCTTTTTCTTCTCTACAACATCTTGTTTAATCCCTTAACTCCTTCTTATCTTAAAGATCGTTTTATGTTCCTTCATGATTCACATACAAAATCCCTGAGATCGTCGGAGAACCTGAGGTTGAGAATGCCCGTGCACTCTACGACTTTCATGGACACGTCTTTCACAGTACAAGCAGTCCGATTATGGAATGCACTTCCTGATGCAGTGAGACGGGCACGAACATTGGTGTCCTTTAAGAAAATGGTTAAAGAACACTACCTGTCCCTTTAACTGCTACATTAGTCGAGTGATTGATTGTTTGTATATATGTATGTATTTGTATATATTATTATATCTGTGCCCTTGTATGTGTATATACATGTATGTATATATTTATTTATATATCTTCTATAATATGCTATGTTTGTTAATTTTTGTAATTATATTCGTATGTCACGTATTTTGCATGTATGATTTTACTTAATTTTTTTTGTTTTATTTTTTGTTTTTTTTTACTTTGTACACTATTGACTGCCCTCTCTTTTTTCCATCTCTTATTGTCCATCCCAAGGTAGTCGGTAAGAGATTGCCTCGAGCGATACGACCGCCTTTTGTACTACTATGTAATATAATGTTCTATTATTAAGTTAACCTAGTGTACAATAAAGGATTTAAATAAATAAATAAATAGTATAAAACAAAGTCGCTTTCTCTGTCCCTATGTCCCTATGTATGCTTAAATCTTTAAAACTACGCAACGGATTTTGATCGGTTTTTTTAAATAGACAGAGTGATTCAAGAGAAAGGTTTATATGTATACGTACGTACATATTATTGTATAGAAATCTATTTGTACCCGGGCGAAGCTGGGCCGGGCCGCTAGTATAGCAATAAATTGTGATAATGGTTATAATAATATATAAGTATTGCATTTAATCATAAGAGTTTAAAATATGAGCAAAACAAAGAATGAAGTGGATTTTTCGTGTGACTGAGGAAGCTTCTAAGTCAATTTCATCTTCACAGATAAAACACCTTATGATCATGAAACTAAGCAATTCAAAAAATCCTCAGCAAACAAGAGATTTATAAAAAAAAAATGTTTTATTTATACTTATAGAAAAAGCTAGAGTTTGTTTCTTTGAAAAAAATATTTTTGTTTGGCTAGGTCATTTGTGGAATGCTATAGGCCATCACGCTATGATCGATAGGGAGGAAGCAGTGAGAAATCTAGCAGATACGAAGAAGTTTTATTCGTTTTTCGTGGGCCGATATTTTAAATTCATGGTCGAAATTAAACATTTTGACCGCCATTTTGAAAAGAGTATCTGCATTCAGACGGAACCGGATAGCTAGTCTTAAAATATAAATCTATGCTAAACACAAACGAATACTCAAACTTATCACATAATCCTGTGTAATTTTGTCGATCCAGAAAATCATAATGAAGTGATACACCGCGTCGACAAATATTGAGCGAATTACTGCCAAGGCCTCGCAAGATAATCTAGTTCGGAATATTTTTTCCTCCTCACGTCGTCATAAACTTCATCATATATCCGAAACGCTATTCATGCCAGCGAGAGCTCGTTTAATTTAATAATCATAATTTTGTTACGTCTCATCCTTTGCATACTTGGTTGTCAAGGACTTGGGGACATTTTTTGTGAGTAAATGTGATGGAATAGATGTTGTGTCTTGTATGTTATATTATGGAAACATTAGAATTGTTTTTATATCAATAAATGGTGAGGCAAACATGCCATTCGCCTTCTGGTAAGCGAAAAAAGCGCGTCATTTGAAAGCGTAAGATATTAAGTCTCATATGTATAGTAGTATTAAGTTTAAATTGTGGTAATAATAAAACAATTCTCATTTAAATTTCAATAATTATAGCAAATTCGATTACAACAATGAACTTAACGTTTAATCTATTTGATATTGATTACCCTTAAGAATTTCTTTACGGACAGGATCTTTATTACCTAACTATCTAGGTCGGCCTAGCCTCACCTAAAAACAGTTTTTTTTCTAGTTCAGTCTGCATCAGCAATAAAAAACAAGACAAACAACTATTTTATTTATATTTAAACTATATTATGTCATAGCTGCCGTGTTCTATTTCGCTTATCCCATCCCGTCCTTCTATATCCCGCCCGGTTCAAACGAAATACTTGGCAATATCATGGGCATAACTACGACCCAAATACATTTATATAATTTGTTATTAAACAGTGAGTTGACACGAATATGGCTACTAGTGTAGCAGCAAGTACAAATGAATATACCATTTGCGACGGTTATATGAACAAAATTGTTTTTATCACTTGAATAAATACTAAATGGATAAATTGATCGTAATATTATATATTTTTGTACTTGTATAAATAATATATATATATATATATATATATATATATATATATATATATATATATATATATATAAATATAACTTTTTATGGCGAGGAAAAGTAATTGCATTATCACCTAATGGTAGCATAAATTAATTACTCTCGATCCACAAAATTCTGCCGGCCTTTCGGACTTCGCAACCTACTGTATTTGAAGAGATTAAATACAAAACTCGTCTACATTTTACTAAAATTCAGACAAACAATTACCAACATCTGTTAAAAGAAACCTCAATTATTCCGCGCGGTATTCCAGTAATGTTGGCATGCATTGACTTACATTATGCTCCCAAATGACTTTGTAAGCCGGCGGGTTGGCGTCTACATCGCAACCGAAATACACGTCGTCTCCCTCCTCTATGTCATTTGGGTTCATTTTGGCCCCGAGGTGCATTCTTGATACGGGAATATCTGTGGACAAAGGGTTTTGTATAGCACGATGTAATTTGAAAATCATAAAGAGGTAACATAAGGAAAATTACTGATTAGGAACAGATGTTGGCAGTCTTGTAATGCAGTCTTCTGTGGATTCGTCATTTACAATAATACTATTTCATTCAAAACAACAATATCGATGGAACTTATTTTAAATGATCGTTCCAGTTGTCCTACCTATGTAACTTAAACTTCGATAAGCGATGTTACACTAAGAGATTTTGGAAAATAATTATAAATACAACAGTCACCTACATACCCCTGACCCCACACAAAGATCGAGGGTCGGGGTCTAGTTTATTATAGCACGATTTGAGGGGTAAAAATTATTAGAGGTGGTAGGGATTGGGTCCCAGATTATATGTTTATCACTCTTATTAAAAGATAATGCATAGTTTTCGAAAAATTAATTATAATAGTTACTAACCTCAAATCACATATTAGGCAAAACGGAACGTTATTATGACCGATTGACAAACAAATCGTTAGTAATATTTCAAATAAATAGTCTATGGTGTAAAATGTCGAGAGAAATCGGTGAAATGGAACGTAAAAACTACGCGTTTCAGTCATGTTGTCAGTGTCAACAAACAATTTTAGGAATGTTTTGTTGATGTTTTTGTTGTTTTTTGGTGGAGTTGTCGCATGCGATAGACCCATAAATTACGAAGATTGAATTGATTTTGCTTATGTTTTGTTGTTTTATAACGTCCTAGATGTTCAGAAGGAAGTTAGTGTACCCACTTTATGGACCAGTTAGGTCGACTGTACCCCAAAACCGACACGGGCCACCCCGACTTCACGTAGACTTTTGGCTACCACCCCTAGAGTGTATATAAAAAGCCGGAGGCGCGGAGGGAGAGCAGCCCCCGCCCGCTGTAACGAAGGATAGGTAACCGTGCGAGCCGTAGCGGCTGAGGCTGGTCGCCGGAGGCGACCAGTAAGCCGAAGCTGCGGAGGCGAGCTTGGGTGCCTATCCTTTGTTACGCAAGGGCGAAGGGGCTGTACTTCCCGCAGCGCCGGAGACGTTGCAAAAGCAACTTTTGTTTTGACATTTTGAGGTTAGGTTACCTTAATTTGGTTCTCAGAATTATGCCTTATCTTTTCATGGGAGTGGTACCAGGGGACAGGGTACACCTCTCCCCCTCCTCCCCCCTACCCCCCAACCCCCATTTCGTGCTATAATATTCTAAACCTGACCCAGATCGAGTCTTGTGTCGTGTGTCTCAAAAACTACGAGAGATTTTTCGATTATACGATTATTTTTAGGAATTGTATCAAGCTATTATAATGTTGTATTGTATATATCATTATTTTATTTTTGTTTTAACGATAATGCACTTCTAAATTATAAATATAATATGTGTTTGTAAAACAGCGGTAATTGTAATGTAACCTAATATTTAGATTAAGAGAATTTGTAATTATCAAATGGAAATAATAAAAATTTATTTATTTATTATTTATATACGTCCCGCTACAGCGTACTGAGCTTCTCTATAATCAAGAATACAATTGAGAGAGCAGGTTGGCGGACTTACATACCACAGAAATACAGAAAAATGTATAGGAATTGAAGCCCACACTAATTGATAGTCATTTTACGGCGCCAACAACACAATATCAAACAATAAGGATGCAGAAGTTATTCCTCTTCCCAAAAAACCTAATCCTGCATCCTTTTCTGAATATCGGCCTATTTCAATTTTACCGTTCCTTTCAAAGGTCCTCGAAATCCTTATCCATCATCAATTAAGTTCCTTTCTTACTGACAACAATCTCCTTAATCCATTTCAATCCGGATTTCGTCCTGGTCATAGTACAACCACTTCTTCTTCTTCTACCTGGCGTTATCCCGGCCGGTGCCAGGGTCCGCCTTCCGGCAAATTCTCCTCCATTTCGCCCGATCTTCGGCATCCTCAATAGTAAGGCCATTGACCCTCATATCTTCCTTGACGACATCGAGCCAGCGCTTCTTGGGTCTACCCCGCGGTCGAGGTCCGGGAATATTGAGGCTCACATTACCGACGTACTCCTGCGGTTTCCTTAGGACGTGGTCATAGTACAACCACTGCATTGGTTAATATTACAGACGACATCAGATCTGCAATGGAGAGCGGAAAGCTAACGGTGCTAACCTTGCTAGACTTTAGCAATGCGTTTCACACTGTAGACTACGATGTTCTGTTAAGTATGCTTCGCTCTATTAACATATCTCCAGCGGTAATTGACTGGTTTTGTAATTACCTGACTGGGCGCCGGCAGCGCATACGCATTGAAGCTGCAGTGTCTGCTTGGTGTGATACCTTTGCTGGCGTTCCTCAGGGCGGCGTTTTATCTCCTTTACTCTTCGCACTATTTATTAATTCAATATCCTATAAACTTATTTCTTCCTACCACTTGTATGCAGACGATTTACAGATTTACTACCATGCCCCGGTGGACAGAATGGCGGAAGCTATTGCTGCAATAAATAAAGATCTCACTCGGATCAATGAGTGGAGTGGGATGCATGGTCTCACAGTAAACCCTTCTAAAACTCAGGTCATTGTTGTTGGCAGCTCCAGGATGGTTTCACAACTGAATTTAAATCAATTACCCCAGGTTTCATTCAATGGCTGCCTTATTCCTTTTTGTGATGTCGTAAAAAACTTGGGCGTTTTAATCGACAAAAACTTATCCTGGGGTCCCCAATTGCAACAACTTAGTCGTAAATTGTTCGCTGCAGCGGGGTCCTTGCGAAGATTACGAAATTTTCTACCTATTCCCACGAAAATTGCGCTTGTCCAGTCTCTTCTTTTTCCTCTCCTTGATTATGCTGATGCTAGCTACCTAGATCTCACCGAAGCCCAGTTTGAAAAGCTTGAGTGACTTCAAAATTTCTGCATTCGGTTTGTATTTGGACATAAAAAATATGACCACGTCTCTGAATATCGAACTAAACTCAAGTGGCTATCAATACGCTTTCGCCGGAATACTCGCATCCTTTCACTTCTCTATACCATATTATTTCATCCCACGACTCCAAATTATTTAAAACGTCGCTTTCATTTCTTAAGCAATACGATCATGTACGATCTCTTAGGTCTTCAGAAAATTTGATTCTAGAAATTCCTAAGCACAGCACATCATTCCTAGAAGAATCTTTTACTGTCCATGCTGCTCGCTTATGGAATGAGCTACCCCTTACAATAAGACATGCTAAATCTCTGCCTATTTTTAATAGATTAGTCAGAACGCACTATTTGTCTCAACAGTAATATATTATGTATAAATATATTTTGTCTCATATATATATATACCGGGTATCTCAAGACCGCTACTGAAAACGAAGCCGGGTGATAGTTTTAGTGACTACAAACACTATGCAACTAAAAATTTCGCATAGAAACGCGACAATTATTTTTTATGATTTTTTAAATATCGTCATTTTTGGGTGGTAAATCCATAGTTTTTGCTAAAATAATGATTTAAACACTCTTATACCTTAGATTATTTATAAATAAAAGGGTATACACTATTATTTTAGGAAAAAATGTATTTACCACCCAAATATGGTCATAGGAAAAAAATAACAAAAAAAAATTGGTCGCTTTTTTTTGCAACTTTTTTTGTTGCATTGTGTCTGAAGTCGCTTATACTACCACCCGGCTTCGTTTTCGGTACCGAAAACGAAGCTGGGTGGTAGTTTTAGTGGCTACAAACACAATGCAATTAAAAATTTCGCATAGAAACGCGAAATTTTTTTTTTTATGATATTTAAATATCTTCATTTTTGGGTGGTAAATCCATAGTTTTTGCTAAAATAATAATTTAAACTCTTTTATACCTTAGAGTATTTATAAATAAAAAGGTATACACTATTATTTTAGGAAAAAATGTATTTTCCACCCAAATATGACCATAGGAAAAAAAATAACAAAAAAAAATTGACCCCTTAGTTTGCAACTTTTTTCTGTTGCATTGTGTCTGAAGTCGCTTAAACTACCACCCGGCTTCGTTTTCGGTAGCAGTTTTGATATACCCTGTATATATATATTTTCGTTACGTTTATAGTATAATATATTTAGTAAAGTCACATTTTACTTTGTTAAGTTGTAGAGTTTATGTAAGTGTATACTTGTATTATATATATATATATATATATATATATATATATATATATATATAATGCCTATTTATAAAGCTTTTAGTTGTACATGATTTTCTTCCTTTCCTATTTCATGACTATCTTCGATTTTCCTTCTCCTATTCATTCCAATCCATTCAAAGGTTGTCTGGAAGAGATCGCCGTTAGCGATAAGGCCGCCGTTTGTACGTACTTATGTTATAAGTTCCTTAGTTGTAATTTTTTTTTTTTGTACAATAAAGAATTATAAATAAAAAAATAAAAATAAGGTTGCGGCGGGTTAGGCCGCCCGCAGGTAGGGGTAGGTAGTTAAATGAGAACTCAGGGTAGTTACGTGGTTCGGGCTTTAATAATTTCGCATCACTATTTACACCCGGCACTGTTGCTGGTGGTATGCAACAGGAGTCACTGGCCTTCACTGGACACTGATCCAGGTCTTCGGCACGTGGCGGAACCCGGCGACAGCTCGCCGGCGAAGTCAGCTGCCACGTGGCCGGTCACAAGGTTCTTAAAAGCAACGACCACGAACGCATAATATCTGCTATCTAAAAGTTCAGCGCATACACCGCTACCATAATAGAAAAGAGGATACTAGCGATAACTGTTAAATTTAATTATCGCTTACCGTTAAAGAAAAACATGGTGAAGAAGGCACTTTACTTTGTAAGAGTCTGGCTAGAACAGTATCTCGATTCAAGTGCCCGCTTGAGCGCAAATTTAATTCTTAGAAATTGCAGGTCTTACCTGCTGTAGAGCAATCCTTGTACAATATGTGCCTTTTATTCTAATTTATGCTGTGCTTTTTAAACATTTTTGTATGGTAAAATGATTATGGAATGGCATGGTAGTGACTGGTAAAGATAAAGATAAGACAGTCGAAACAATTATGTCAGCTTATCCTAAAAAAGGTTTAGCTATACATAGGTTCTTAACTTGTATTTTACACCACATTGTTTAGATGAGTATTTATTCATAGTTTGAACAACCTATGACCACACATCACATTCCAAATAGTTAACAAAAGCAATACAATTTTATTTCCATACTAACGGCAGTTCGCTTCAAATATTGGATGCGCCCGACTAAAAGTGTATGGATAACAAGATTGCATCGAATACGCGACTGTGGTAACTTTCTGATTAAAATTCAACGGAGATTGACTTTGATCAGAACCGAAGAGAAAATTTTCACTGCACTCGTTTTTGTAGATGCAAACTGCTTAAGCTTTGATCGTTGTTGTTGGTGATACTGAAAAAATATTGCTAGTGTGGGTAAGATGCCGACAGTATCTTTTTATTTTCTTGCTCTTATCTTTCAATTATTTGGACCGATTTTAAGTCCAGCATGATTGTCTTGTCCGTGCGGAATCCACATATTTACTTTTTTAAGGAGAAGTCTGAAGTATACATGTTTTCTGATGATGATTTATTTCATTATGAAAGCAAACTATACTTTATAATTTCATGCATGAAGATGTTGATGAAAGTGAGTGTTGTGAAATTAATATGTCAGGATCGAGTAAAAAAGCGGTCTATAGTCTCTGCCAACCTATGGGATACAGGCGTGGCATAATGACTGCACTGCACCTGATGGTAAGCGCAAATGCCGTTCAGGCAGGGTATCGGATGGCATCAGATGGCAGTCCCATGCCATTTGTTACAATTATACCGGCCTGCTAAGATGCTTCTTTACGCTAAAATGGAAGGACCTGTACGTATGTAAAATTCAAAACGGCAGTTTTAAACCAATCCCATTAGTCCACTTTAGTGCCCTCACCTTTAAATAATTTTCTACTTTTAGCAACTATAAGTACAAAATAAAATGACTTTACGCCTGGAGATAATTTGAAAATTTGATATAATTAGCACCACGAGTAATTAAGTTTTAAGATCACTTATCAAAGCCAATTAATTTAGAAAATTTCTTTAAGTAATGAATTTCGACACTTCTTCTCATTAACCAAGTAGCTCGTAAAGCCTTTTTGCAATTTATTTTATAACATTTTAAATATTTTATTACAGCTGAGGGTGTTATAATTACACGTTAAACTTTTGAATGGAAATATAAATTAATTTGTTTTGTTTACGGTGAATAAGGTTGGGGTAATTAACTTGAATTATAAATATATTTAATTTTAAAAATAAAATGTTTTTATTGGATTACAAAAGGCTGTTAATATATCGGCAAATTAATATCTTCTGGCCACTACATAAACTTACTGCAATTTTAATTGAGTATAAGGCAAAATATTATTTGTATGAATTATCACGGAACTTGTATCCACTCGTAGGGAAATAACTTTTTTTCGGTAGAATATTATCACAGTATGCTGACTGACTCTAACTTGAGCATCGAACTAAGAAACTCACTGTCGATACTCCAATATTATGTTACTTCTAGACAAATTAAGCGGTGTTTCGTCGTGTATTTTTTTTCTCAAACTAATTCTGTTATTCTACTCGCCCCCCTATTACATTATGGGACGACACACACAATGTAAAATGTGGTCGTCTTCTGAGAAAAAAGCGTTAGTTTATGTATGTAATTCTATGCAACTGGCAAAATGGACAAAATTCATACATTTACAATCCCATAAGCATCGAATAGTCCATTTATACCGGGTATCTCAAGACTGCTACCGAAAACGAAGCCGGGTGGTAGTTTTAGTGGCTACAAACACAATGCAATTAAAAATTTCGCATAGAAACGCGACAATTATTTTTTATGATTTTTTAAATATCGTCATTTTTGGGTGGTAAATCCATAGTTTTTGCTAAAATAATAATTTAAACTCTTTTATACCTTAGAGTATTTATAAGTAAAAGAGTATACACTATTATTTTAGGAAAAAATGTATTTACCACCCAAATATGGCCATAGGAAAAAAATAACAAAAAAAAAATTGTCGCTTTTTTTTGCAACTTTTTCTGTTGCATTGTGTCTGAAGTCGCTTTAACTACCACCCGGCTTCGTTTTCGGTAGCAGTCTTGATATACCCTGTATAGATTTTATTACTGCTATTAATAATCTATAAATTCCAGTAGTTCTATTATATCAAACAAATATTTGTGCATGACACAAATAATTTACGCAAACCGACAATTATCACATCACTGGAATCAATTTAACTTCTGTATCACTGCGCAGCGTCCAACTAATTATATCCCCAGAGATAGAAACAAACACATAGAAATCACATAGTAATTTCAAATTATTAGTAACTGTATGTTAATTTATCTTTTGTTACTATGAATATTCCTACACTATGTTTAATTTTGGTGGCAATAAGTATATTTTGCCTCATATTTTTATTCAATTATCCACAACATCGAAATATTCTGAAAGATTGAATATTAGATAGGCATACTAGATAGCTTAGAGTGATAAATATTATAAGGCTAAAACTTTTGTCGGTGTGTATGGAAATACTTTTTCCTCAACGCAGGTGGAAGAATGAGCATAGGAGGAACTTATGCATAAAAATAATCCAATAACATACATATTACATAAACTTACGCCTTTTCCCCGGAATGGGTGAAATGGAATTTATTAGTAAGAGGTGCTACCAGGACACCACTTTTGGCCTTGTGTGTCCACCCCATGATGTGATAGGGGGCTAGTTAGGTTAGGGTTTGGGTTAATCGCCATATTGGGCACTTATTCTGGATTCCTTATTCCGGGTTAATCATTATTTCTATTCATTCATAGAAAAATCCAATGTCACACAGTCCGACCCGGGATTCGAACCCAATATCTCAGCGTTTTAATTATACCATGGACTACAACTGTGCCACCGAAACCGTCCACTTTTTTACATAATATTTAATGTTACAATTTCACGACTGAGCCACGTCAATCGCCAGATGAAAAATGCAGTACGATTCAAATATCACATGCATTAATAAATATACATACATAAAAACATCTTCTCTCTCGCCTTCCTTCTCTCTCTACTGATACAGAAAACCCACAACTTAACAAAGCCTTTTCCCAAGGATTTTCATAACCTATTTAAATTAACACAAGCATCCTAACAGCAAATATAATAATTGTATACTCACAATATACGTTCAAAGGTAGTTTTGTCTCAATAGTGGAGCGGTTGAACTTGGGATGCTCTGCTCGGCAGATCAGCACCAGGCCATTGTGCTCCTTCAACGGAACCCACTGGAGTAGTGACTGAGTCTCGTTTGCGTCCTCCTGTGAAATGAGTATCTGTATCAGCCCATATAGCATCTCGACGTAATTACAACGATGAAAATGTTTTATTGTATTAAAAGATTTTTTTTTAAATCTTGGGTTTTCACACGAAATTATTATGAATTGTGGTTCATAGTAAAGTGCACACATAAACTAATAAACTATTTCACAAACTTTTTAAACATTCTGCCGAAAATAGCTAAAACATAATTACGTCATTGTTCTTTTTAATGAGCACAGGCCTCCTCAATCGAGACTATGATTGAGAGTAGTTGGGCCATATAGTCCACGTTAGCCTAGTGCAGGTTGGCGGACTTTATATACCATAGAAGTTCTAATATGTAAATCATTATGGTATACAGGTTTCCTTACGATGTTTTCCTTCACATTTATAGAGAACAGTACTTACCGTGAAATGAGTATTTATTAGTAAATACGGGTTTAGAAGAGCGATGGGAACAAGACGATCAATTAAAAGATGATTACATACATGCATCAAGTAATTAAATTTTATATTATTATGTTTATTCATAAGATTAAGTGTTTATGATTTTTTTATTTGCAAACTAGCGGCCCGACCCAGCTTCGCCTGGGTGCATATATTTTTTGATTCCACTTCACACCAAATACATGTTATTTTTCGTATTAATCTCTTGTATACCTAAACTTGACATAGCTATCCTACTGTCTGGCTCAATCCCGTCTCATCCGTCTGTTCAGTCTCTTCCCGATCCGTCCCGTCCTTTCTCTTTTATTATCCATCCCGTCTTATAACGTGCATTTACATTTCGTCCTATCAAATCTGTCAGCTATCCCAGCCCTCTCCCGTACCTTCCACTCTATTATATCCCGTCTCTCCATATACATGTACATATAAAGATTGCCTTATGAAATTTTGACATTAAAAACTTTAGCGTTTTTTATTGTCCATCCAATATTACGTCCCTTATTTCAGCACCAAAATGCTGTTTTTCCTAATAATATTGCACGCCATTACTTTTTGTTAGTAATAAAGTAATAATAACCATTTAAAAAAAGAATTGGCCAAATTGGTCCAGGCGTTGTTGAGTTATGCGCTTACCAACACTTTTTGTGATTCATTTTTATATTATAGAAGAAGATATTATAGTCCACCCTGCTTGCTTAGTGCCAGTTGGCGGATTTTATTTCACGTAGAAATTAATCCGAAAAGTCAGAGGTGTGCCCTGAGATTTGAACCCGTGACCATCGTTAACTTATTGGCAGTCGCGTCTATTACGTTACCATATACAAATTAATAAAACCTTCATACTGCCTTACCAGGTGACGTAAGTAATAGAACAAATATTTAAAAATATAAAACTGCATATCGTTTCATTATAATGTCTAGATACGGCATCAACGTACCAATATTTTTTTTATTCTTGAGTCTGAAAACAATACTAATGCGAAATTTAAATATGTCCCCCAGCGCATCTAAAAGTATAAATTCAAAAAACAATGTCGTTTATGAAAACGAAAAATTATAATTAGATATATTTTGGTATACTCCGGCAAAACGCTTCGATAGAGTATACTTTGTTTAAAACTGTTGCAATAATCTCAAAAAACAATGGGCGATTTTGGTAGATGTGGACATCGTTTTAATTTACATTTAACAAAATTATGCGCAAGACGCCGTATCTAGATAATATTATATACACGATGTACACATTTTTTGAATTTTGTTCTATTTCGTCAGCCGTCAATGAAAGACAATGGAAAGATAGATCATTTTACGTTGGGTGGTAGTTGAAGCTGGACCGTCTTTTACGTCTCCCGTCAAATTAACAAAGATCATCCTATACTGGCTGGTCGAATCACGCTTGAACGATACCCAAAAAAAAGGTTTTTAGTATCTTCCTCAGAAATTTTCCTATTTTTCTCACCCCTAAAACCTTCCCAGGACTTCCACGAATATTTCAAGACCAAAATCAGCCAAATTGGTCCAGGCGTTGTTGAATTATGCGGTTACCAACACATTTTGCGATTCATTTTTATATTATAGATTAAATTTAAAAAATTGTAACAGCATGTAAACAGGTTTCAGGAAAATAAAGGCAGTTTTCATTTTTTATACATAATCTTCAAGGCTGTATCCCATAGAGATAGGCAGACACTGGAACGCCAGTTTCCTCGATCCTGATATATTACTTTTGATCTAGCCACTTTCATCAACCTGTTCATATATCATTATAGATTCAGGATTAATTTATTAAAAGACAATTGCTACCACGTAATCTATTTTAATTTTTCAAACTAAGGCGCCAGAATCAGATTTAAAAACACATAAATGAGATAATTCATTAACTATCACATATTATTTAATAAGAAATAAACAGTGGCTCAATTAAATTTAATTTAATTATTCTTCGTGTATGAAAATCTGACGCAAATAGTCTAGATGTAACTTAAATCAAAATATTCATATCTTTACTACTCAATATTTATATATTTATTTTTAATAGATCGAGGCTAGATGCAGCCTGTTTAGAATAAAGATTTGAAAACCGCGAATGTCTTACTTAATTCTGTTATTAAGATTGAAGAAGGATCATTAATGCCTACCCTTATCATCGCTCTGCGGTTGAAAAATTCCGGCAATTTGGTTTATATTCAGTGAAATGCGTAATACTAATTTGTTATTAGTACATCGTTTAAAATTATTAATGTTAACTTATGTATGAACTACTCTATAGCCTTAAATAAATTATGAGCAATCAAATCGCTAAGAGCCACAATAATTATCATTAAATTAATATCGTTCGTAGTTCCCTCACTTCAGTATAATACTTATGTCTTCGCCAACCCTATTCACAAGGGAGTTGTGGTAATTAATTTCCGCTCGTAAATGTGCCTCTATTCAAAGAGAAGACGTAGCAGTGTCCACGGTAATTATATTTATTCGTGATAGAATCCCAGCTTCGTTGACTATTACTCGACCACAAATGAAATAAAAATGAAACAAACTGTGTAAACCGCAATGTAACGCGAACCATACGAAACGTTACTGCATTCCCCTATCGATTCCGACGTCAAACTAATTTCATGTTTTGCGTGAGCCGAACAGCGTGTTTGATCGTCGCTATTTAGGTCGAAACCTCCATTTCGTGCAGTTCGGTACATTGTGAATGTGAAACAGGGAAATGTATAAATGAAATTATAAGTTACCCGCCTTTGTTGGAATGAGCCAAACAATCATGAGGTCAAAAATGTATTTGCCGTACTTAAACGTTTGTTTCGAATTTATAATTATGTTTATTGGAGCTGATTTCGTTCTTGTTATAGGTTTATTGGGACTGTTATTCATTGTTATGGCCAGGCTGGTATATTCCAAAATTAATAAATTTCTTATATATTTTATTTGTAATTTTACCTTTATGCATTCTATGAACTTCTTTTTTTCTTGAAGCATTGCTTAATTTTAGTATTCAATACCTATTGAACTAAAATAATATTAATTTTCAACGATTGATCAACCTTACAATTAGCGGCAATATGACCATGACAGTGCCTACTTCTCCGTGTGGGTATTATCATTTTTACTTGAAGATATAGTATATCTTAAACACGCTTTGATGTTGTTTTAATTAAAATAAAATGTCTGCTAAAAATTTTTTTTGTAAAAAGGTTGTTTACATTTTCTTTGCCTGTAACTTTAAAAATAATATACAATGTTGATAAAATCAAAAGAAACTTTAATATACAAAATTTAAGTATTGGTTCTGTTATAAAAGCAGTCTAGTGTTAAAGTAAAAAGAAAGCAACAAAGATGCATTCTTGCTGCCGGCACCTAGAATTAATGAGCGAAAATCAAGCAACAAAAAATTAATGCTACAGCAAAGGCGATTGGAAGGGAACGGGTAACCCCGAGGCTCATTTACTATGAATAACAAAAGTAATTCCACAACTATGTATGTAAATATCAAGAAGATATTTTTAACTACGAGTGAAAACGTGAAATAAGGAACTCTAAAACAATCATCAACTAGGCAAGACAAACGAAGAATTCTTCCAATGGAAGTCATATTTAATCATCGTCATCTCAGCCATAGGAAGTCCTCTGCTGAACATAGGCCTCCCCCAAGGATCTCCACCTCGACCTGTTAGAAGCGGCCTGCATCCAGCGACTTCCTGAAACTTGAGCCAGGTCGTCCGTATCAATTTCAAAAATTATTTAATTAACCTTATAACGCACTTATCTCGCATATTTAAAGAAATGTTCATCTATAACTTTCTATTACATGCAAGAGTTTTACTAAAATAAACGGAGCAAAAGTTTCCTTAAGAAACCTGCTAAAAACTTCTTATAATTGGTCATACTAATTGGAATTCAGTGGTTAACTATAATATAATGTTTATCAACACAATGAACTTAATGTTCCGTCATAATATTACGTAAGAATCAGCTTTTTTTCAGGAATTGAATATCAGTGGTATAAGACTTCAATGAAGAAGGAGAAAAAGTGAAGGGAGTGAGTCCTTTGCCACTCTTGCACTAACATGAATTTTAATCCTTGGACGATCTTAGGGGCTTGGTTTCTTCCATTTATCTTTCTTCCGATAACGTCCCATTCGTTCTATATGGGATTCATGTCTGGTGATCTTGCTGGGCAATCCATTTGCGCGATTTGGGCCTGATTTAAGTAGTCGCGAACCATTTGCGCTGTGTGGGGCTGCGCATTATCATGCATAAATAAAAAATATTCGCTTATGGATGGTGCAAAACACAATACATGGGACTCTAAGATCTCTGCGACGTATCTTTGTGCTGCTAAATACCCATTTTCTATAAGTATTAACTCCGCGCGTGCTTCCAAACATATACCACCCCATACCAAAATTGACCCTCCGCCATAACATACCTCTTTCAGTAAAGTTTCCTCGATTAGCGTTCTCCTCGATACCTCCAGATCCTCTCCCTTCCTTCTATGCAATTCACAACAAAACTGCTTTCATCACTAAACAAAACTCGGCTCCACTCATTTGTCCAGTCGCGGTGTTGATGAGCAAAAGCTTATCTGGCTACTTTATGTACCACCTCGAGTTTTGGAGCTTTTGACGGAACGTAAGCCTTCAGTCCAACTTCATTTAAACGTGTTCTCACTGTACGCTCACTGATATTAACATCACGGACTTCTTGTGACATGTTTCGGGTCTGAATAGCCGTTTGAAGACGATTTCTCAAAGTTTTCAGCCGTATAAAATGACCATCCTGGGTACTGGTCCACCGTTTTCTGCCTTATCCTGGCATCCGCACATAAGAGCCTATATGCCTCTAACTTTTAACGTTGAGAAAGACGACAGATACCGACACACTCAATGCGCGACTTACTGAATCCTACCCTTGACCATTTTCAATCATTGTTACCGCTCTGGCAACTTCAGTGGAAGGTAAGCCACTCATTTTATATCCTACAAGACAGGTACTCTAAAAACAATAACAATAAAAATATCTTAAGTCACATAAAATGAAATTAAACAAAATTTTGTGAAACCACTTGAAAGTGAAAAAATCTTAAAAGCACTTGAGAGCGTATAATTAACGATGAAACTCTAAATATCCAAAAATCTTTTTGCATCATTTAATTTTTTAAAGGTGCTGAAATATAAAAACATCCATTACACAACAAACAGCAAACAAAATTTTAAAAAAAACTAATTTTTGTGCGTGTTCCTCTAATTGTGCCGGCGTGTGTATATACGTCCATATTTTCTGACTGCTGAGAAAGACTCAACTATAACCAGGAATTCAATTGAGAAGGCTTAGGCCATGGCCATAATCCAAGCTGGCCTAGTGCGAATTACCGTAGAAAAACTTTTTAAGTTCTTTACGGCATTCAGGATTCCTCACGATTTCTTTCTAGCCAGGTATAGCATAGGCTATTAATATAACCAACTTACCAATTGTTTAGATACTGAATTCAACTGCTTTCCTCCAAGCCACCACGTGATGTTTGCAGGTGGTCTGGCTCCCGTAGATCTGCACCATAATTCTGTCTTCCTGCCCACTGATAGAGGTTGCTCTCGGGATAGTATCTCCACTGTTAGTGGTCGTACTGTTGGAGAATTGCATAATTAGTTTTATACTATAAAATAATCTAAACACGATAAGAGATTTCATAATGCAGAGGCCGAGAAGTCGGCTATGGATCAAGAAGGTAACATACTTATACTTTTGTGTAATTAAACATTTTTTTGAGTCTGATTGGCTGAAGGAGTCGTTTCATATTTGGTATCATGAAAAGCATAATCATCATGAAGTCCATTACTGAACATAGGTCTCCCCCAAAGATCTCCACATCGGCGAAATGGTCTGCATCCAGCAGAATTTCCAAATCTGATTATAATGTTGGAATTATGCCTGCGGCTTTTGGATTTACTTTTTAATTTAAAAGTTTCTATATTACTTACATCAGCTCATATGATTATAAACTAGACTTCATCGTAATATTAGATTTTGAATACTTGGTCTTATTATTAAAATAACTAGCCAAAGTTTCAAATCCCAATGTTGAAGAAATAAAAATAATTTTAATTCGATTAACTTCGTGGCAAAAGTGAACACGATATGACATTTCAGGCACGCGAATCTTATACCGTTGAATTCATCGCCTTATCAATTGAATTCAGTATATCAACAATATCTAATTTCAAACCGGTTTATAAAACATTTTAAAAATATTTTTCTGACATAAATAATTTTTGTTTATCGCCTAATAATGAGCTTAAATAAAATTGTTGGTGTCAAATTATCAAAAATGAAATTGAAACGAGTAAATTGTAACGGTTATTATAAAAAAGTGGCTCGCTTTTACTATAAATGTAAGTCGAAGAATTAATTAATTATTAGCTTTTATTGTACACATATATAAAACAATAAGAAATACATGTAAAAAAAAGACTAATGGTAACGATAATAATATCATTCTAGGCTGTGTCTTAATCATTGTTAATCATATTTAAAACTAGCTGTACCCGCGACTTCGTCTGCGTGGAATTTAACAAAAAAGATAATTAGTTTATTTAGTTTTATTTTTTTGGTTTTTGCATTTTTATTTTAATTATCAACCGTTATAACGAAACCATACCGCTATCTAATTCTACGGTGGCGCCATCTCTAAGCGAGCGGCGGTAAACTCCCGTTACACATTTGTAAATGTGATATTGATTCATTGGAGAAGTGGTGGGAGGCGCCCGACGTGACGGCCCAGTGGTGGCATGCGCGTGAGCTGCGCGCGGGCATTGCAACATTACTTTATTTTTCTAAAATAAATGTAGCCTAAGTTACTCCTTGTTATATCAGCTACCTGACAAAAAAGTCCCGTCAAAATCGGTCCAGCCATTTCAGAGATTAGCCGGAACAAACAGACAGACAGACAGATAGACAGACAAAAAAAAAATTCATTTTCGGCACAGGTATCGTGTATATAACGATATGTAGTAGGACATTTTTTTATTTTCACTCTTAAAACAGACACTTCAATTTTATTTATATGTATGTATGTATAGAAGATGATAAAATATTTTTCAGTTGTAATTAAGATGTGAGTACATATTTGGAGTTTATGTATCATTTACTTTCTTAAAGTTTTAAAACCAAACATTTATACTTATTATAGTAGAATATTTTATGATCACCTTGTGTCCACTGAGAATAATTTTCATTTGTTTCATTTTCTGTAGAAGTTAAAATATTTGCTCATTACAGTGACATTATGTTGAAAAAAATTAAATATTTTTTTTAATTAATTACATTAAACGACTTATGAATATTATAATGAATATGAATATATTGAAATCCACGTGATTCATTATTTTAAAGGGTCATTTCAGTTGACTTTATTTACTATCAGGATACCAGTTTCGTTTGTAATTAAATACTTTTTTCATTACCCTCGAGATGATGTGTAAGCATTTTGAATGCCTGGTTCAATTTTAAGAGGACACACACACCATTAAGTAGGCTATTTTATATTTTAACAGCCTCTGTGGCGCAATTTGTTAGACGCTGGTTGGTGGCGCGGATGATAATAAATTTTAGTGGACTGTATTTGCGGGTTGCACGGCACACTCGGAGGGCGGGATGAACTGCCTTCAGGAAAAAATGGTTCACTAGGCAGTTCTACAAGGAATGGATATGCACATACCTTGTAGCGTCAGCGGCGGTGTTGTAGTTGGCGGCTCGTCTGCTTCTTGGCGGAAATTTACTGTTTCTTTGATTAACTATACACTGAATAGTTACAAGCACCAATAATACGACAAGACACCGATAATCACTTAATAACACATTAATATGCGGAGCGGTAAAATAATTAACTTCTCACTCCGAAGGCGCGCGCGCAAGAAGAAAAAAAGTATTTTTTGGCGCCCTCGAGCGGCGGTTTGCGGAAACAATATTTTGCTTGTTGGGCCAGGTTAGCGCGGGCGGCGATGCGGTCTCGCTCACACCTTGCTGTTGCGGTAGTGCGGGAAAGGGATGCGGGAAGGAAAGCATGCCGTGCAACTTAACATGCATTTGATTTGATTTTAGAAAAATGACAGCGGAAGTTTAAATATAATAAAATTACTTATTTTTGCGGTTAATGATAAATGGCGCAACCATTCCCCCCGGGCTTGAAGGGACGGCTTCAAAATAATAAACATAAATACGCGGATGCTGAATAATAAAACGAACAACTTTAATATAATAATATAATACGAAACTATAAAGTTAATAAATTTTATGACAATTTTTAAAACGCGGTAACATTAACTAATATTTTAGGCGCGGAGTTACAATTTACTGATTAGGTAATGGACATACACGTACAACAGGGCGTAAATACGACCCAGTTGCCGTTTTAACGCGGACGACACGAGTCACACCGTTTGTTGCCGGGAAAACTTCTTCTACTAGACCGAGAGGCCAGTGAAGGGGAGGAGCGTTGTCCGTCTTTAAGATCACAACGGTTCCTACTTGTATAGGATTAGATGGAGTGTTCCATTTGTCACGCGACTGTAACGTATGCAGATATTCTGACCTCCATCGCTTCCAAAACGACTGGACTAATTTGTCCAACAAGTCGTGGCGGGTGAGTGCGGAAATCTTACTTTCATCAACGTCTTTAGCGGGAAGGTATTTAAGCGGAGTATAATTTAAAAAATGAGCGGGGGTCAATGCCAGCGGCTCAGAAGGATCACTGGACAAAGTTCTATATAAAGGTCGTGAATTCATCACGGCTTCTACTTGAGCGAGTACAGTACTCAACTCCTCAAATGAAAGAATTTGATCACCTATTACGCGAAATAAATGTGTTTTTAAACTGTTAATGTTGGCTTCCCAATTACCTCCGAAGTGACTTGCGGCGGGAACATTTAATAACCAGTCAATGCGGTTTTCGCTCAAAGTATGACCGAATTCGGTTTGGAAGTGTTTAGTCTTTAAAAACTGTTGATGTTCGGAAATTGCACGCTTGGCACCGACAAAATTTGTCCCATTGTCAGAATACATTCGGCTAATGGGACCGCGACGCGACAGAAATCGTTTAAAAGCGGATAAAAAACTGGAAGTACTTAAATCGCCGGCAAGTTCAATATGCACAGCGCGAGTTGTTAGGCACACAAATAGGCACACATATGCCTTAGTGGCACGGACACCACGACCGCGGGTTACAGTGACTTTAAATGGACCTGCGTAATCAGTACCCGTATGAATGAATGGCTTCGCGGATTCAACCACTCGGCAAGATCTGTGTTCCGCCATCTCTGGAAATATTTGTTTCGGGCGAAGGCGAAAACAAGGGAGACAGTTATGTACCCTGTTTCTAATTAAACTGCGGGCAGAGAGTATCCAGTACTTCTGCCTTAAGAGAGACATAAGAAGATCAGGACCAGCGTGACAATTAACTTTATGGTGATAATCAACAAGCAAATTCAAAATATGATGCTTGCGCGGTAAAACTATAGGGTGTTTTTGATCGAAACATAAATCGGAGCGGATTAAACGACCACCGACTCGAATAAGACCATCCTGCAAGAATGGTTTGAGTCGTTGGAACATGCGACTACAATTCCTTCCACTTTGTAATTTTCTAAACTCATCGCGGAAATATAAATTTTGCAATTCTCGAAGAACTATGTTCTCGGCGAAAATTAAATCGGCTGCAGATATATTCCCTCCCTGGGGTAATAATTTCATAAAGCGGTATACATAAACAACACTACGCAAAAACTTGCACCAAGAAGAAAAACGAGAACTCAACGCAATAATAGGCGATTCTTCATTTGGAATCGACGCAACTAAAGCGTGTTTCTTTTCTTCTGGTGGCTCTGAAACCAAGCTAGGTTCAAAGGCGGTAATGGGCCATTCCGATGGACAAGACGATGTCCAGGACGGACCATGAAACCAAAGCGGGTGATTTATAATTTGTGCGGGAGTAAGTCCCCGAGATAGGCAATCTGCTGGGTTGTCAACACCGGGCACATGATAAAAGTTTTGCGGTGAAATTAAAGATTGAATCTTTGAAACTCTATTAGCTACGAAGGTATCCCACCTGTGTGGCGACGAGTGGATCCAACATAAAGAAACAGTGGAATCTGAGAATGCGTATATTTTATTGATTTTATGACGTTTATTACAAGCAACAATGATATTATTAACTAATTTAGCAAGAACTAATGTGGCACAAAGTTCAAGCCGTGCGAGAGAAACAACTTTGCGAGGAGCAACCTTGGACTTGGCACTAATAAGATGGACCGTGTTAACATGGTCATTTTCGACGTGAAAATATACAACGGCGCCATAAGCCTTTTCGCTAGCATCAGCGAAGGCAAGAATGTTGACAACGCTAGTGGGTCGAATGTCCACATAACGTGGTATCTTAAGTTGTTCAAGAATAGGAAGTTCTTCCCTGTAACGCTGCCATAACTTAACAATTTTCTCGGGCGGAACATCATCCCAACCACAATTAATTAACCAAAGTTCCTTGATGAGGAGCTTCGCGTATAGAATAACTGGAGCTACAAACCCCATCAGATCCCACAATCGTGCAACACAGGATAATATGGTGCGTTTTGTACATTTTTCATCGGTTGTACAAATTTTTAAACTAAATAAATCGGAGCTGGGTGACCAACACAGACCCAGAACCTTATGCGTGTCAGATGGATCGAACTCCTTTACTGATGAAAGGCGATGCGTGGGCGGAATAGAATTTAAAACAGCTTGCGAATTACTCGTCCACTTTACAAGGTCGAACCGTCCAGCCTTCATAAGAGAAATAACTTGAACAGCTGTGGACACAGCTTCGTCTTCACTATCGACGCAGTAAACAAAATCGTCCATATATAAACCATCCTCAAGAGCCTCCTTGGCCTTGGGAAAAGAATCTCCTTCATCTAATGCGAGTTGCCTTATTGTCCTTAAAGCGTGAAATGGACTCGATGTAAGGCCGAAACATACGCGGTTAAACTGATAAACCTGTAGCGGTTGCTCAGGTGCGAAACGATACAAAATGCGTTGAAATCTGCGGTCGCATTCACGAACATTGATGCAAAGAAACATCTGCCTAATGTCCGCTGACAATGCAATGGAAAATAAACGAAAATTAAGAATAATATTAAACAAGTCACCTTGTAAATTAGGTCCACTATGGAGAATATCGTTAAGAGAAACTGACGTACTCGTCTTAGCACTACCGTTAAGAACAACGCGTAACTTGGAAGTCAGTTTATCCTCCCTAATAACACCATGATGCGGTATAATATAAGACGGAGCGGAAATAGTTTCCTCCGTGTCCGGAGGTGCGATAGAAATATAACCCTTCTCGAGATATTCAGCTATGACGTCATCATAAGCCTGCTTTAATTTAGGCAGAGCCTGCATTTTCCTTTCTAAACAAAGAAAACACTTCTCAGCTAATCGGCGGGAATTTCCAAGGCTATAAACATCACCTTTAAATGGTAGAGCGACGGTATAACGACCATCATACTCGCGGGTGGTAGTGTGAGAGTATATATCTTCACACTCCTTATCATCTGGGCTTAAAATCGGTGGAACAACCACTTCTTCCAATTCCCAGAATTTGCGGATCGCGGAATCTAAAGACTCAACTGCACAGCAGTATGAGACTGTTGCGAAGGAATTACTAAAAGCGGGCGCGGAACCTACTATCACGTATCCCAATACGGTTTCTAATGCGTGTGGCGCGACGCGTGCGGTTTGTCCTTGAACCTTGTGGGACAATAAAAGGTGCGGGAAAATAGAAGCGCCAACCAACAGGTCTATCTCACCTGGGACGGCGTAAGTATCGTCGGCCAAAGGCAAATTTTTAAAATTATTAAACTGCGAAATGTCAACCGAAACCGTCGGCAATACTTCGGTCACCTTGTCTACTACTAACGACTCCATGTCGAAATTAATATTTTTATTAAAGCGAGAAAAGAATTTAATATTTACGGAACCTTGTGTAATTTTAGCGGAACCTCCTATACCTTTAACAGAACATATTTGACCTTTACGACAAATTAATCCTAAACGGTCACAACATGAGCTAGTAATAAAATTACTTTGCGATGCGCTGTCTAGTAACGCACGAACATAATGTTCCTTACCAAAAGCGTCAAAAACAATAACACGCGCGGTAGCGAGTAAAACAGTACTAGGTGCTTGCGATGAAATAATATTGTGCGAAAGTGTGCACAGAGAAACGTCCTTCGCACCATGCGCGGTGTCCGAGCGCGGCACCGGCGCAGGCGAAGGTACCGTGTAGGGCGAGCGCGGCGGCGCGGGCGCGGGCTGCGGAGCTGGGGCGTGCGGCCGCCCGATATTGTACTCACGCGGGGCTACGCTAGTGCGCGGCGCGGCGGTACCCACAAAAGGTAACCCTACTGGGTTCACTCTAGATGCGGTATTGAAATTATCAAAATGTAACATAGTATGATGTTTCATTTGACATTTACGACAATGCATTTTAGAATTGCAATGAAATGAGCGATGTCTAGTACTTAAACAATTGACACAAAAGGAATTAGACTTAACGAATTTAAAGCGGTCACTAGGTGTTAGTGTTTTAAAGCCCGAACAGTTGAACAAGTGTTCATGCTGCGTATGACATAGCGAACAATTATTTTGCGGAATTACTGACGCGGTATTTATGTAACTATGTGTAGATTTTAAATGCTTTAAAGGCACATCTGTGCGACGATCGGAAACTTTTTTATTTAATTCGTTTGTGCTGGATGTGTTTTGGAATATTTTCATTCGATCGCGTATGAAAGTAACTAATGAATCGAATGATGGGATATCACAACCTCTATTATCTAGTTCAAAGGCATGCGCGGTGTCTGAATCAACTTTCTTTAAAGCTACATAAAGAAATATAAGTTCAGAAAGATTATCAAATTTTAAATTATTTAATGCGGAAACTGAGGTAGCAAACTTATCAAGAAATAGTTCAAGGTTATTTACACTTGCGGAATGAAATGGTTTAAAATCAAAGATCTGATCTAAATACGAACTTGCAAGTAAACGTTTGTTCTCGTATTTATCGATTAATGCGGTTAATATAAGAGAATAGTTTTCGGCGCATGGGCTTATGCCAGCGATTACAGCTTGAGCCTTGCCCTTGAGTTTGCAAGTAAGGTAATGTAATTTATCCAAGTCTTCTAACATAGGATTATTGTGTACCATTGTCTTAAATGTGGCATAAAATAAGGGCCATGATTTAACATCGCCATTAAACTCGGGTAGTTCAATGCGCGGTAACTTGGGTCGATATGAGTTATAATTATTATTACACTTTACATCGGGCTGCGTCGCCGTATGTAAAGTTTTCGCGGCGCGTTTGACTTTGCAATATAAGTCGTCGAATGCAATGAGCGGTTGGTAATTAACAGTATACGTGGGCTTTAACTTTAATTCTATATCGTTTATTTCGTCTAATACGTTTTCAAAATCTGAGCGTAATTTCTCAATTAACTCCAACTCACAATAAAAAGATTCCTGTGCAATATCATTGGTTAAATTATTAGTTTTGTCAGCTATCGACTGCATGCGCATGAACATACATTCCCGCTTAGCATTTAAACGAATTAACTTGTTTTCTGACATGATGCGTTAATGTGATAGGTACAATAAAATAAACAAACAACAATGTAAGCGGTGCGGTACGATGGAGAATAGAATACCCTTACGTAAATTTATAAAATGTAAAGATTGAAAATAAGCAAAATAATGTGAAACATAAATTAAACTTTATACAGAGTCATGTTATATTTTGTAATATAACATGAAATAGCGTGATTCCTTTATTACGCGCGATGTAACAATAACAAATTGTTTCTGGAAATTATATATGCGGAATAATCAATAACAAATGCGAAAATAATATAAGTAGTTTATATAAAATATGGTAATAGTCCTCAAAATAGTCTTTAAAAGGGAATGTTAATGTAATTATTTACGATGCGGTAAGATTGTTATTATTTTAGCGCGGTTGGACCCAAAATGGCGTCCGAAGAAATGCGAATGAATTGGACAAAATTAAGTCCTAAAACTACGAAATAGCGGTTTTATATATGCGATAAGCGTAATGCGAATATGCGGATAATGCGAATGAACCAGAGTAGTTCGATCGCGATTCAAATTCGGTTCGAATTGGACCAAAATATAATGGTGGCGCGGATGATAATAAATTTTAGTGGACTGTATTTGCGGGTTGCACGGCACACTCGGAGGGCGGGATGAACTGCCTTCAGGAAAAAATGGTTCACTAGGCAGTTCTACAAGGAATGGATATGCACATACCTTGTAGCGTCAGCGGCGGTGTTGTAGTTGGCGGCTCGTCTGCTTCTTGGCGGAAATTTACTGTTTCTTTGATTAACTATACACTGAATAGTTACAAGCACCAATAATACGACAAGACACCGATAATCACTTAATAACACATTAATATGCGGAGCGGTAAAATAATTAACTTCTCACTCCGAAGGCGCGCGCGCAAGAAGAAAAAAAGTATTTTTTGGCGCCCTCGAGCGGCGGTTTGCGGAAACAATATTTTGCTTGTTGGGCCAGGTTAGCGCGGGCGGCGATGCGGTCTCGCTCACACCTTGCTGTTGCGGTAGTGCGGGAAAGGGATGCGGGAAGGAAAGCATGCCGTGCAACTTAACATGCATTTGATTTGATTTTAGAAAAATGACAGCGGAAGTTTAAATATAATAAAATTACTTATTTTTGCGGTTAATGATAAATGGCGCAACCACTGGTTGTGAAACGTGAGGCTGCAGGTTCGATCCCCGCATGAAAATATTTTTTTTGGATCACAGGTAATGGTGAGGTCTGAGTGTTTGTGAGACCGAAGAGTGTCTCGTAGTTCCTGATACCCACTTCACAAGACTCGAATCTTAGTGTGGGGTCAGGACTATTTATGTTACTGTTGGGTATATTTATTTATTATTGCATTAGATATAAGAATTGTATTTGTCCAGGATTTATATTTTTGTTCCATATTGCTATAGACTCGCACCCTATCAAATTAAAGACAGAAAATAAGATTATCGAAATTTGGGTGACGCAACCGCTGCGTATCTCATCGGAAACATAAGAGAAAGCTTATATATCTAAGGTACAAAGTTATTTTCCTCATCCTGTCTTTTTTTACTCCCTCTCTTCTCACATTTAAAGATATTGCCAACGCATACACGGCGCAGGGGTTGTAGTTATTCATAGGCGGGTAACCATCGCGTGAGCTTTTTTCTTGTTTTCCGGAACTATGCAATAAAAATGTATAAAAATCGCAACACGACCTGTAGATAATATTTCTACTAAATATTATTTAATTCATCACTTCCATGCATATTCTTTAAGGACTGCTTTTGAATTATAGGTCTAATAATTATGTCTTGGAAAAAAAGGTCTTCCTTGAAATGGTTTATTGCCGCGGTGTTAATAAAAGAGCTATTGAAAGGGAGCAGGATCGATTTATGAGCATATTTTTTCATTCACTACCTCATTTTGTCGAGCGGAAGTTTTTTATTACTTTGCTTTCCTTCGTATTTTATGCATTTTAATTATTTTGTAAGATCGGTTATTAGGTATCTACAGGTTTTCTGAATACAATTAAATAAATAGTCTCCGCAGTAAATAAATAAATAGTATAAATAAATAGTCTCTCGGGCCAATGGTCCCATTTTAGATTATACCGGGTATCTCAAGACTGCTACCGAAAACGAAGCCGGGTGGTAGTTTTAGTGGCTACAAACACAATGCAATTAAAAATTTCGCCTAGAAACGCGACAATTTTTTTTTATGATTTTTTAAATATCGTCATTTTTGGGTGGTAAATCCATAGTTTTTGCCAAAATAATAATTTAAACTCTTTTATACCTTAGAGTATTTATAAATAAAAGGGTATATACTATTATTTTAGGAAAAAAAAGGATTTACCACCCAAATATGGCCACAGGAAAAAAAAAACAAAAAAAAATTGTCGCTTTTTTTTGCAACTTTTTCTGTTGCATTGTGTCTGAAGCCGCTTAAACTACCACCCGGCTTCGTTTTCGGTAGCAGTCTTGATATACCCTGTATTTATCTTACAAACAAAAATCGCTACCTAATGTACATTTTATTTTCATTTATTAGTTTACTTCCAGGAATTCTTTCTCTGTCTGATGTGTTAATCTTTTGTCAACGCTAGATTAAAATAAAAATATTTTTTATTCCTAGCTTATCGTCCTTTTCGTGATTGTTCCAAGAAGTCCCGATATTTTTAAAAACTGAGCCTAATTATATTTCAGCCTACACTTCAGGCCAATTTATGCAATCAATTTAAAACAATGAAATTTACGACTGCCTGCTGCTGGTTACAAAGCTGAGGTCTCGGGTTCGAATCCCGGGTTGGGCATAGTGATATTGGATTTTTCTATTCATTATCAGCCCAGAGTCAGGAATTTGTGCCCGATATGGCGATAGGCTCGCCACCTATCACATTGTGGGACGGAACATACAAGGCGAAATGTTGGTGTCCTGGCACCTCTGCCTACCCCTTCTGCGATATAGGCGTGAGTTTATTTTATTTTATTTTATTTATTTATTACACAACAAGAACTTAGGTCTATTTACATACATATATACCCTACAAAACCATCAAGTGGTTTGACTGTCGGTCGTAGAGCCTCTAATAAATAATTTAACTAGACATTAATATTATGAGAGTGGATAAAAGACGCGGGACAGGGATAGATGGAAAAGGGGACGAGACGGGACGGGAACAGGAAAGGCGTTGTGGTTTGACAATATTATTGTAACTTTAAAACTAAAAATTATCTAAAGTTTTTAGGTAGTACTTAAGCAACTTATTTTTAAAATTAAATTTGTTAGCCTCCTGTCTAATATATGTATGTATGTATGTGAAATTTACGACGTATTCCCACCAAATAAGTTTGAATATCCTTTGGTAAAAAATTGAATCCCTTGCCATATCGTGTCGGTCTGCGCTGGCCTCAAGGATATTTTAGAATCATACTAAGTCAAGGCAATAGTCCTCTCAGTGACAGCAATTTTAGGTCAACCGCAACTGTTGGCGGGATTACAATATCGGTCCATTGTTCAATACGGAGATGAAATTGATCACGAACAATTTAATAATACACCACAATCGAAATAGACGATAAACATTGAATTAGCCCTAAGGAATATTTTAAAAGTAAATGCTATTTAAAACTAATCAAATTAATAATTCAAATAAATCATTGGTATATTAACTTTGACCGTAAATTAAAATCAAATTTCACATAGGGTAAAAGCCGGATAGTTGCCACACTTTTTAAATAGCTCCTTTAAAAAATGTGTATCAATACATTTTTTATTCAAAGTGTATTCTCAAACATAGTGCATTCATCTTCTAACATACCCTATCTATAAAAAAATTCTAAATATTATAAATTTTAAGTAAATCCAGTTTAAAATGACCTCTAAAAAAGAGGATAGTTGCCTACTATAGCGGATACTAGCCTAACGTTAAAAATGGTCAGGGGGGATACTTGCCCAATGTGAGGATAGATGCCCGTCTGTTGTGTTTTCAAATAAAAATGAACTTATATTCAATTAAATAATCAGTTTTAATTATTAAATACAATCTTTTATTAAGTATTAATTAAAGTTTAATTATAATGATAAAATTATAACAATAATAGATACCAAAATAGTAAATAAGTGTCCAAAATAAAAATGTAATGTTATTATTTATTTTGAAAATAGAACAATAAACAAAATTATAATTAATTAGGCTAATGCCAACATTAGCCTCTATTAAGTAAGTATTCAGTCCTTATAATTTACTGAGATCTTTTATTATGTACTAAGTACTAAGAGAAATAAATTATTACCTAATCAACACTTAAAAATACTAAGGTTTAAAATCGTAAGTTAGTGAACATGTAATGTTTTAATTAAATATTAGTATTTATCTTAAATATTAAAAATATGGTAATCAACTTTGGCATTAGCATTAATTATCACCAGAAGTCAAGCTTTTCAACTTCCCACATCTCATGCAATGGTTTTCGAGTGTTGAACAAGTTTCATGCAACCACATTCGACACATCTGACATTCAATCCAATCTGATTTCGATTTAGTTAAATTATAATTTTCAAAACATTCTACACAATAATCGTGAACTGAAACTTCTTTCTTGGTATTTTCTATTTTTGAATTAACATTTTTTACTTTTAATATATTTTCAGTGTCTCCAATAGATAATTTGTTTTTTTTTGCCTTTGATTAGTAGTCCTTTAGTTGCTTTTCCTTTAGACATTTTTGAACTTATAACATTTTCTTCATTTTCACTGCTAGAACTGTAGATACGAGTTTTTCTTTTCCTTACAGCCCTTCCTTCAGTCAGTTCAATAAAATCTGTGCTATCTGATTCTGATTCACTGCTAGTAGTATCTCTATATTGTTTTGATTTTTTATTTTTTTGTAGTCGCCCTTTTTTCTTCGTAATCTTTTCTTTGCTACCAACTGGTTTGTTTTTTGTTTCTTTCGTTTGTTTCATTACGCTTGTTTTCTTTACTTTCTCAGTTTTATTCTTCTTCTCGATTATTTTATCATTCGAATTTAAAACTTCTGCTGATTGCTTAGCCCTTTTAGACATACTCAGCGGAATTTTTGGTATAGGAGATGATTGATGTAAAAATTTCGATGGTGTTTCTTTTTGTTGATCTTTGTTCTGTGACTCATTTAAAGATATCAGCGATGCTAATGATAGTTCAGTATTATCTAAAATGTAATTTTCAATCTCACCATCTCCTAGGGCTAAACAATCATGAGAAAGAGCCAAAAGACTCGACGACGGCCTTGGTGGCGTGCAACTCTGGTTCACACCGTCCTGCTCAGCTTCATTTATGATGGTTTCCGGGTTATTTTTATCGCAGTAGCTTGGGACTTGATCGCCTTGAAAAGTCACTTTGTTCTGTCGACTTCGTACATTACCTCGGTCATATTCAGATTCCTGTATTCGTTCACGTAACGCAAGTTCTTCAGAAGCGCTTGGTAATTGATCTTTTATAGCTTCAGACTCTTGGTCCTGCGTAAGCTCTCCCAATGCAATATCTGATATAGCAAATTCAGCATCAGACAGAGCATTTGGATTGACTTGATAGATTCCGCTGCCCCGAAAACCACTTATTGCATTGGCAGGTGTCGTTGCTCGAATCCACGCCCTTGCTATTAGTTGACCAGAATTGTACCGGTTCAGTTTTTTTTGCGGATTGTTTCGAATAAAATTGTTTGTCTCCGCATAGTAATATTTTTTAAATGGTCCAAATACAGATACGTCTAATGGTTGTAAAGCAGAAGTAGTATGACTAGGTAAACAAAGCAGTATCACATCATTGTCACGAGAAGTTTCTAGCATATTGACAGCACTAGAATGCGATGAATGACCATCCAAAATTAGTAATACCTTTCCTGGAGGCTTGCGGGGTATAAAATGTTCGGTCAGCCACTTGTAAAAAAGTTCTGAGGAAATATATGCTGATTTCTTTTGCATATAAACTTTTGAACCAGGAGGAAGTCCTTCTTCAAATTCTGGCTTTTTATTTACCCCCTTGATAATTAGAACAGGTGGGAGAAAATTGCCGATAGCGTTGCAACAAGCAACAACGGTAATTGTTTCGCCTTTTTCACCGGAAGTAAGTGATTTCACTGTTCTAGAACCTTTCTTGGCCAATACCTTACCAGGTTTATTGTTAAGTTGGACACCACTTTCATCCATATTGAAAATTCGCTCCGGCTTATCTAGCAAATCATTATCAGTTAAGACGGTTATGAGCAGATCATAAAATTTGGCTACTTCGGCCCTGCTTAGACCCTTCGCTCTTTGAATTGATAAGCCCTCAGCTTGCCTTACAACTATTTCGGGATTTCTTTCAAGGAAGCTTTTCAACCATTGCGGTCCAGCCATTTTTGTTTCATTATTAAAATTGTGCTTCAATCCTAATTTTTCGGCAAGCTGATAGGCTAATTGGCGAATTAAACTTCTTTCAGGAGGAAATCCTGCGTCTCCGAGCTTCAATATATGGAAAACTAGTCTTTTTTCATTTTCAAAGCCAAGGGCAGGGTATTTTCCTAGAAGTGTTAAAATACAATTAGATAAGTAGGCAAGTATGTAAATAGAATATTATATTTATAAGCTAAATATACAATTTTAAATCCTTGACATACCTTGGGTTACCAGCAGCTGGTTTCTTTTTTCATACCGTCTTCTTAAGGTTCGAGAGGATATGCCATAAATCCGGGATATTTCGTTGATACTTTTTTGTTTTTTATTTAGTTCTTCGAACGCAAGTGTTAAACTATCTTCTGTCCAGTTGATGTGGCGCGGCACCACGCCTGGCTTTCGTTTATACTTGCGAGGCATTTTGCTGTTGAGTATTTATTTTATTTAACATAAACTATAGGAAAACCAAATAAAAAATCACCAAGAAAAAATAGTAAAAGCAAATTGCCGCAGAAAGAAATTTATTTTTGACTGAAATCGCAATCAGTTATAAAAATATTTAACGGAGATTACTTACCAATATAATTCTGGCGCTCGTCAAAGTATCGCCGCGGAAGATGTTTGCTCACACGGACAAAACACGTGCGCCTATTTCAACGGCTTAAGCGGCACTGAGGCCTGCGCGGGGGATGCTTTTAATTATGATCAAAAAGAAACACTGTCAATACGTCTAACATAGAGCATTTGAAACTGAGGCATGTATCCGTCCGAGGCAACTATCCGGCTTTTACCCTATTACTGGTGGTGGGTCTTTCAGGTGGCCTTGGTAGATACCACCTTTATGTCTATTGGTCCCATCAAACAACATTGTAAACACACTGCTGCGTTTTGGTTTAAAGGAAATTGTGGCCAGAGTAACTACTGGACATATTGAGACTTAACATCTTATGTCTCAGGATAGCGAACGCAGTGATATGCCATACATTGATTTCTAATACAAGTAGCTGTTTGATTTTGCTACATTACATATTTTTTTTATATCATTGCATGGCGAGACGAGCAAGCCGTTCGCCTGATGGTAAGCGATACGACCGCTCATAAACAGTAGCAACATTCCACTGCGCTCGCCATACTGAGACATAAGATGTTAAGTCTCAATATGTCCAGTAGTTACTCTGGCTACAATGTCCTTCAATCCGAAACACAACAGTGCATTTAAACTACTGTTTGACGGTAGAAATAGACATTGCGGTGGTACCAACCCAGGCAGCCTCTCACATATGAGAGACCTACCACCAGTGAAAGAAGGTAAGTGAGCGGTCGTATCACTTACCTTCAAGCGAACAGTATATTCGTCTCAGTATTCATAAAAAAAACACCGCCAATTTTGATTTCATCCCAGTTAAACAGAAATATCAATCAACATTCGACATATTGCCTTCCAAATCTAAAAATACTATCCAAATATAAAATCTCAGATACGACCCGATCTGTTGTCATGAAAGGATCTTTTGTCTATATCGATGTACGTCAAAAAGCTATCACACAAGCAAATACGATGAGTTTAATGTCAACAACACCAATAAATTGGATTTGAATGTTTTTCACACGTGTATTTCCTTTGCTCTTCGACTTATCGTGAAAAGGTCAGGTTGGTTTTACTTGAAAATAGTTCTTGTATTTGCTCAATAGAGCATACTTGGATAGTTCAGAGCGATATAGTGTTTTTGAGGTTTTATTCATGTTGATATTAAGTTAAGAAAAATATAAATCTATGCTGTTAGATATAATTCAGATCCAAGTCTCTCTCAAACTTTACGTAGATATACAGGATCATATTGACACATGTTACTTAATTTAACCCACATGTTTCTCATTACCCCAGGTGACAATGTATTGTATAATTTGAAAGTAATATGAGAAATTTTTTGTCATAAATCGTGATTATCGTTTTCACGATTTTTGGACTTCCCATGTAGATAAGAGTATTTTTACCGCTTAGATGAACTTCAGTTCGGTTAAGGAACTTATCTGAACCAAAAAAAAAACTCAGTATCTATAGGGGTTGAAACCTAAAATCACGATTATTGACAAAACTATCAGGCAGCTTTTATTCAAATTTGGCACAATAGTGCCTAGGGGGGTTAAGGGACATGTGTTTTAAATTAAATACCATATGCCAATATCACCCTGTATACGTATGTATAGTTTGCCAAAAAAGAGTCTGTTTTTAATGAGGGCGCTAAGATCGTAATGAATATTAATATCGCAACCAGATATACTACGACGGAAAAGGCATACTACTAAGGTATTAGGTACTTGTTATTTTTATTGATTATTATTAATATGATCTTTGTTTCGTCTATATCACAAACCAAACAAAAATAAATCGTACGAAAATGTATAAAAATACCTACGTATGGAATTATTATTAAGAGAAATACATTTTTAATAGTGTTTTCATAATTGTTTTTCTTTAACGCCCACTGTCACTGCATCGTACTCTTTTTTGCCTATTTACGAGTATACTCGTATATAGACATATTTCTGAATTGTTTTACTTACTTAATGCCAGAGGGAGCCTTGAATTTATTGAGTGACGTCTCTATTTATGTAAAACGTACTCTGTGTTCGCTGTCGCGTTATTGATCTAGCGTATGACGTGAACATTTTGCCAGTGATACAATTTTAGACTAGAATGAAACTGATGATCTCGCCTCCTCAAACCCTAGTTTAATTTAAGAGAAAATAGAAAATTGTGGGTGTCATTAGATGCTACTTCTTAAAGAGTAATGATAAGGTAAATGGTAAAAATGCGAGGATGCTTAGGAACAAATATATCCAATCCTTTTTTCCTACATTACGCGTTATCTCCGTTCCACTATCGTAATTAAACATATACACAACATTCAAACGCACCTCCATTCATTTATTAGCCAAATAAACCCTTGGTTATTACCACCGCTAAGCTCCCATATTAGGAAAATATCTTCCTTTGAGATCGCATACATTTCGCATTGTACATTCGAATACATTTCGTTGAGTGTGCTTTCTGTGTAGGAAATACACAGGAATATGTTAATGGCAGTGAAAACACAAATTAACAGGAAAATATGTGATGAATTTAAATTAAGCCGAGCCGTTTGCGTTTGTCTTCATACGTTTGGTAACAGCGTCCTGGATTGCGTTTGTACAACGAATGTTTTTATTTCTCTTTACGAATAATCAGAATGTGGAAGCTTTATTTTAAAGAGAATACTTTAAATGCGTTCGATAGGTGTATGTGTTTTTTTTTTGTAACCGTCTATCTTTGTTCCTCCGCAGAGCACGGACCTCCTCTACAAATAAGAGTGCGATTGAGAATAGTTAGGCCCTATATTCGTAGTCCAGCACGTTGGCCTAATGCAGATTGGCGCACTTTTCATACTATAGCAATTATTATAAATCGCCATGGTATGCATGTTTCCACTATATTTTCTTTCACTGTTTTAGTGCGTGGTGATTGACTATCAAAACATATCACACAAAATCGCAACGGGAACTACGATAGACCTTTAATCTCACGGTACGCAACTATTATGCCAATAACTTTTAAAAATAAATACAGTCACATACTTAATCTTGACTTCATACTACAATCAAGTCTTGCATAGTGGGTAGTATCTCACAAGAATTTAAAAAAAAACGATTAGGGTATAATTTCTACCTCAATTTTCAGTTGGTTTAATTTGCCCTCTATCCCCAGCCAGCTATTAAAATCAACTTATACTCACAATACAAATCCACGAGCACTGACGCCTTCTGCGGCGGCGCTAGCAATGTGTTGTCAGCAGTGCAAGTATACACAGCTGACAGGTGAGACCTGGTCGCATTCCTGACGACCAGGGTCAGCGACCTGGTCAACCCTGACGGTTGGAGGTCGCCAGCGCCCAGCGTGGTGAGGACGGTGTCGCCGTGCAACCATTGCAACCTTGGTGTTGGTGTGCCTGTTGGGAATAAGTGAGTGCATTAATGATAAGGATGTAGTTTTTTTTGTGACAGGTTTGGTGATCGATTGATGGAGGTTGTTAAGTCTATACACAAAATCTTCAATATGGACGATCTTCTATGGCTTTTAATTTCAATACACAATACTCATTACATTGAATTTGAGAATAATTGGGTTCTCAATGAATTATTACAATATGGACCATATTTTTAACTCGAATAAATAAACCCACGAAAACATCGTATCAAATTAACTTGATATGACATTACAATAAAATATAATATTACGAACACTTAGAAAATAATAATTCTTTATATTCTTCATACAAATTGATTAAGAATTTTTCATTTTATAGAATTCACAATAATTAAAAACTATGCAAATTAACTGAAAATATTTTTTAGCTGAAAATACAAAACAATGTTTGTATTATAAAGCTTAAAGTAAATTTCTAATCCCTTCAAACAACACATTAGTCGTGAGTAATTGCGTGACTAAATTAGAAGTAATACCTCAGTTTTAAAATACTCATATATTATGCTAAATCACGTTCATAGTTTTTACAAAATTTATTTTGTAATTTGTATAATTTAAAAAAATATGAGTAGTCCACATTATATGGACCTGAAAAACTTGACATATTTTGGGTTTTATTTTCATCATTAATAAGGGTTAATGAAGACAGGAACTTCGTTAAATCGAGCGTTTAGGTTTTCATCCACCACGTTAATTCGGTCATTGTAGAACGACTTTGAAAAGTATAAACTTTTCAAATTCTAAAAGAAATATTGTAATACAGATACCAGAATTTCTGAACTAATTTCTAAGGCCCTCGTTTAGTCCTGAACCTCTTCATCGCCCATCCCATTCCCTATACGCCAATACTCATATTCAATTGTGTTTGCACTTTTTATTACGTAACATAATAAATGTCATGTTTCCAAATAATAGGATTTATGCAATAAGTCATGCATATCTTGAAAAAGTTATTATGAAAATAATTCTCGTAATTTAAATACTTAGGCAGAATATCTATCGACTATATTTGTCTGTAAAAGACGTAACATTGTGATAGTGAATTTTCAATTTGAACTTAGATGAACTTCTGCCTAACTTTACACTTATTCACCTGGTTAATGTCCAAATCTCGTTAAATTTAGAAGGACAGCGCCAAACAATGGGATCTATATGGACTGATGTAACTAATGTAACTATCAATATCAAGACCATTTTAGTGTTCATCGCCTTTAATTAGCCTACGCATGCAAGCTTGTCGGGTAAAATCTACATTCAAACCAATTTCTCTTTCGTTTATCTCTATTCAGTCTTTTACCACATCCAGACTACTTTTAACATAAATACCATATAGCTTAACTATGCGATTAACTTCAATATCATTTATTTTATCAAAAGCAAATACAAAAAAAAAATAACGAGCAGAGCAACTGAAAATGTACTTACCTCCGGTGACAGAGCAAATAAGTTTGAAATCGCCCCCTTCGTTGTAAGGGCCCGTCACTCCGGATATCTCCTTTCCATATTCGTCAAATATTACTGGTTTACTCGGCAACTCTATGGAAAAATGTAGACATTTTAATACAAAGTTATAATGGGTTTTTTTATTAGCTGCGGCTGAATATAAGCCACTAATAAAGTTATTGAGGAGTTGAAGTTCCGAAAGTGTGGGTACAGTCTTTGTTACGTCTAGTTCAGGAAGCTGTTTTTAGTTTATTGAAATGGCTTAATGTGGGAGTTGAAATGAGACCTAATAGTCTTTAATGTGATGACGTATTTAATCTTCTTTTTTATACTGACGTGACAATGTAACTCCAGCACTTCTTATACTATGTATGTTTCCTGTAAGGCGATCTGTGGCAACGGCAGGGATAATGTCAGATTAGATCTTAATGTGTTAGATAAAAATGTTAGATTAGATCAGAGAAAGACAGCTTTCGTGGCGCAATTAGTTTGCTGCTGGATGTGTAACGAGAGGCCACAGGTTCGATCCCTGGACCGATACAAATGTTTGTGTGTTCCACAGGTATTAGTTTTTGGCCTGAGTTCATGATACCAAAGACCCTATATCAGATCTTAGTGTGGGTCAGGATTTCATATGTAACTGGTGTATTTATTTATAGATTTCTAAACGTCAATTTACTCTTGTACCCATAGATAGTTAGAAGATTAGACTATCGGCACAAGATACGGAACTTTTTTCTCATATATTCAGAAACATAATTCATTTAGACAACGACTAACTTAGGGGACAAAATATCGACATTTTGTCCTTCACACAGGTACCTAATTTACCCAAGCACATGAAACTTGAAGTCTTGTTACAAGTTGTGTGGTCATATAACAAGTTTCAAGATCCCCGACGATAAGTTATAACCTCTTATTAAAGTTGCTGAGTGGTAAACTGAAACTGGCCGAGAAAGAAAGAAGTTTTCAATACTATTTTGTATTGCGAAGAAATAAATAGGCGACATGTTGGAAATGTTTCTTATTTTATTTGAATATTTGCAATCATACTAGGTTGTATAACATTGGCGTAGTTGTACTATGGTACGGTTACAGAGCTGAGGTCTCAGATTCGAATCCCGCGTTGGGAAAAGTGACATTGGATTTCAGCGGCGTGCACAGGATTATGACACTGGGTATGCGGCGGAGTACTCGGTCACAAAAACTTTTTCTTTTATAGTTTTTTAGCATAGCCACAGCCACGCGACGGATCTCTAAGTCGGAAACCATGCCAACATAACAAGTCTTAGATGTACTACTATTCATGTCCATCTTCTACGGCAACGCAGACAAAACAGCGATCGATCGTCGCGGCGGAAGAAATTCTAATAAGTAAAATAAAAAAAACTCACCTAGTCAGCTTTCAATTTTCACATATTCAAGGTTCCGGTTAGTTGAGATTACTATACCTATCCCGATGTAAATAAACGCAAGATTTCGGCCACCTCATTCATTCATTTGATAAACATACATTTTTAACACAAACCTCGCAATCAAATAACATTTAATAAAATAAACAAACACACTAGTAAAAGCAAATGACTACAATTAATATCGAAACTTAGTAATAAACTGTTAAATGTACACACTTTCAAATGTTAAAATGAAAAATCCGTTAAGAAATCTATTTTTTTTTTACAAAAATACTAGTATAAAATAGTAAACAATGCAAAAACTCATAAAAAAAGCAAAATGGCCCCCGCGAAACACAAAACATTTCTATTTAAACAAATAAAACCTTACTAACCAAAAATGCATAATGTGCATAGGTGATTTATTAGATTCCAGCCTATTAATTTTACTCGGATTATAGGCAACGAACATTTACGATTACTTCCGACAACTGCCGAACTCCCGAGGCCTGCCGCAGGAGTCGCGGCTTTCAATATTCATGGGTGTGTGCGTTTGCGACTGTGCACGGACACCAAAATTACTACACACATGCAAACAAATGTAATGCGGGACGCGGCGGCATGACTTGGTTGATTAGGTACATTAATTTGCTTTGCAGCGCCTCTTGCTTTTCGCGTGGCAACCATAATGTTTGCGTGATTGCAAATAGGTGCTATTTATAAAATATTAGGCGTTTTTAAGTTATTATATTTTGTTTATTCATTTGTTTACTATAAATTAAAGTCATCTAAAACGTACGAACGTTATAATAAAATATCTGTGAATGGCAAGTAAAGCACTGCATTTCTGCCTACAAGGAGTGCACGCCCCTGTTGGATTTTTATATTAATTATTAGCGCGGAGTCAGAAATTCGTGCCCGATATGGCGATTGGCACGCCAACAATCACATTGTAAGACGGAGCATACAAGGCGATATGTGGGTGTCCTGCACCTCTGCTTACCCCTTCTGAGAAAAAGAAAAAGGCTTGAGTTTAAGCATGTTTAAAACCAGAAGTACGAAATTCTAGCTGTTCTTGAAGGCAGGCATAATATCACGACTGGTTTCAATTTTCATATTATGTATGGTCTTTATGCGTAGGAATATATCAACTAACACACAGTAGCTACAAATTCCCAATGTTTTTTTTTGTCTACCTACCATTACCGTATTGTGCGGGGCCATGGCATAGGGGCCTTATGCATTAATCCAAAATTAAATTAACAACACCTGCAAAGACATTCGCAGCCACGCAACGAAGTGACACGGCAACATGACACGACAAGCATTGTTCAAGCATCGTCGCGACTTGCACCGCACATGTATTTGCGTCTAACGTTACTAAAACAGCTCATAGAAACAGCGGTGAGGACACCTGGCTGTGACAGTTCCAGGCCGGTATTGAATGCTGCAGTAAGCATTAGTTCAGGTACTGGTTATATGTTCTACCTAGGAAATGTAGACTACAGAAATTCTAGAATTGGGGCAACGTTTATGTTTAAATTTACACAGGGTCAAATTATTTGACTGCGTCATAGACGTGGCATGGGTGGGTGTTTGATCTTTTATCGAAGTTTCTTTAGGTTATTATCTAGTTTTTGAACCGATCTGGTTTTTATATATCGGATTTCCACAACACATGCCAGTGCAAGATCAGTATCTTAGAGGATGGAGTGTGTAGATCAAATGGCAAAGTTAAGTCTCCTTATTGTATCAGCCCATATGCGTCCCACTGCAGGGCACGGGCCTCCTCTACAATCGAGAGTACGATTGAGAGTGGTTAGGCCATATAGTCCACCACGCTGGCCTAGTGCGGGTTGGCGGACTTTCATACCATAGAATTTTTATAAATCGCTATGGTATGCAGGTTTCCTCACGATGTTTTCCTTCACCGTTTTAGTGCGTGGTGATTGACTATCAATACAAACATGACTCCGAAAAGTCAGAGGTGTGCCCTGGGATTCGAACCCGCAACCACCGTGAACATGTTGGCAGTCACGTCTAGTCCGTTTACCAACAGGCCACCACGTCTACTTGCCATAAGTCAAATCCACTTCACTTTAGTCTTCGGTAACAAAACAAAAAAAACATTTAAGCTTATTCAGAAAAATAGTCTGTGTGATTGAAGACCAGTAGACCAGGTACCAGTTTTCAAATTTTTATTTAATATAAAATCTTTAAGTTTACAATGTGATGGCACTGAAGTCTGTTTCAGTTTATGAAGATTTTTTTTTATTTCAGTGAATGGCGAGACGAGCATGCAATTCACATGACGCTCATGGACAGTAACAAAACCAAACAACACTATGAACTACAAAGCAATGCTTGGCATTCCACTGCGCTCGCCATTCTGAGACATAAGATCTTAAGTCTCAATACGTCCAGTAGTTACTCTGCCTACCATCTCCTTAAATGATAATTATTCCTGACATGTTGCCACACCAAATAGAAGTTTCATTTTCAACATCCTGAATATGAAACTGAATATGAAATAATGATATATTGATAATCATAATTAAATTGATACCCTAATCAAAACGCTTGTGATTGTAATAATCGTTAGCATATAATAAGCGCGGTGTAATAAAATGCCGAGTACTAATTAATTTTTAATTATTAGCGATACATATAATTGGAGTTAAATGTTTTATAGAAATAGATAATTCTGAAAGTAGACTATTTGAGTGTTGAGTTAGCATGATGGACTTCTTGTTTCAGATCCAGCCTCTGTAATGTCCACTGGTGGTAGGTCTCTCGTATGTGAGAAGCCACCTGGGTAGGTACCACCGCAATATCTATTTCATTCACCAAAGAGTAGTGTAAATGCACTGCTGTGTTTCGGTTTGAAGAACATTGTAACCATAGTTTGACAGCCTCTGTGGCGCAGTCGGTTAGACGCCGCCTGTGAAACGAGTGGCCGCGGGTTCGATCCAAGCACCGAGAGAAATGTTTGTGCGGCCCACAAATATTTCTTTCGGGTCTGGGTGTTTGTGAGACCGAAAAGTCTCTCGTAGTTCCTGATACATACGACACAAGACTCGATCTTAATGTGGGGTCAGGACTACATAGTCCTGTTATTGTACACCCAACAGTCACATACATATGTGACTGTTGGGTGTTATTTATTTGGGTGTTATTTATAGCTAACTACTGGAAATGCTTATTGAGGCTTAACATCTTATGTCTCAGAATGGTGAGCGTAGTGGAATGACATTGCTTTGTCATTCAGAGTGTTATTTAGTTTAGCTACTGTTCATGAGCGGTCGTATCGACCGTCAAAAGGTATTAATAAAAGTGTTTTAGCCAATATGTACAAAAAAATAATACCTTATTTTTTTACTGTAGTCATCCATTTATTTCTATTCAAATTATTACCAATACTTTCACTCACGAAGTATTCATAAAACCACAGAACAGTTGAATATGGTTAGAAAGGCAATAGCCGTCAAATTGTATGAAAACCAGCGTCGTCGTTTTCGAAACACAAAACGTCTACAAATCCAATATAGAAAGCTTGCAATAGTCGATTTAAAGTATCGATAACATTATGGAAATATGTTTTAGTTATAATACCGGAATTTATTATATCGATATGCTAAATGGTTTTTCCTGATACAGTTATTTAATTAGTATTATGTTGATAGACGCAACATAAATGAGACTACAATATGTAATATTGAAAGTTAGTTTTAATTTGTATACTATTTTACAAATGTATATGTACAGGATTTTCAAGATTTTCAGCTGTGTGTGAGATATTAACATTTTATTATTGGAAAAGCACATATTATATGCAATTATTATGATAAAATTATGATTTCTTTACGTCAATAGCTTCAGTGGTTTTGATTTTTCAAACAATAATTCATTACTTCACCCCCATGATACAGTTCCATAAGCGTTGCTCGTAATTATTTTTGGTTTGTATATTACTTACGATACAGATTTTTTTATCGTCTTCTGTTTCACGCACAGATCACTTCCAATAGATACCGCATTACGATAGTTTTGTTTTGAACCGAAAACGCAGACGAAGGGAACTGCGCGGGGGGTGGGCCGGTTGCAGCGCGGCCACGTGGACTTCACTGGAGAGATGAGGCATAAGTCGATAAATAAAAAAATGTATCGATAGTTCGATTTGCCAGTAAGTTCATGTGTTATGATCGCTTCTATAACTTAATTACCAACTTGTTAAATGTTTGATAATATTTTTTCACCGGCCTGATCGGATAAATTATACCAACCGGCAACCGCTAACTACGAATAAAATAAGATTAAGATTTATACTTTAGTATGTAACGGTTTTATTTTTTATTATTCACCGTGTATTTTTGTATACGAAAATGGCGAAATACCCAAATTAAGTTTTGATATTAAAGATCAGATAAAAATATGAAAAAGTAAATAACTAGACCTCACGCCCTAAAGGGCTACAATAACTTATTCCATTTCTTGAATTCTGACGGCGGCTGTAGTAAATGTAATATCGACAAATGACGATGAAACCCACTTGACGAACTATAAATGTTTTTGACACGATTTATACAACGTATATTAAAATTAGTGCAATAGCTTGTGCTACTGATTCTCAATAAACTTAGTATACTAAAACTTATGATAAATACCCTCCCATTATATTTGAAAACGTATACAACTAGAGGGAAAAAAGGAAATTTAATTACGCCAAAGATAAAAATAAATAAAAACATATTGTAAAAGTACCTTGTTAACAAATTTAACTATTTCAATTTTTATTTAAATCAATATATATTTTGTGACATTGTCATTTAATAAAATTAATTTACATTATTGTTTTACAATATCGATACTTCTAGGAATTATATTATAAACATGCGTCAAACACTAGAAGAACGCGTGATTTCGCCAAAAAAAGATGGCTTATTACGGTTATTGCTAAGCGAAAAAGAGACGGCTGATTCTCCATCCGAACTCGACCGTTTGACATTGATACATTAACCAGTATAAATTGAGCTCGCTCGGGACCAAATTAATTTAAAGAATATTAGTTATCGATGAAAACTTATTGCGTTTTTTAGATACTTTATTTTTTTGAGTTGTTTGCACACCATTTTATTGAACAAATAATTTTTAACTGTAATATTATGTTCCCAAAATGTAATTTTCGCTAACGTGCGACGACATGTACGGGTCCACTACTTGGACGACACTGATGACGCGACATTTGGCATCGGTTTATATTTATCTGATAGCTTATATGTGTTGGGCGCAACCGCTGCCCTGCATTAGGTATCTATTGGGAGTGATCTGTGGTTTCACGAAAATGAATACTTAGAACAAATCGTACTGGATTTTGTAGGAATCCAGTTGTCCTTACCTGTTTCCTTTATCGACTCACTCGCGGAAACCTACAAACGAATAAATTAATACTATAAAGTATATTCAGGCACAAATATATGTTGTTCTCAAGTTGGCGTCGTCAACGTTATCAAACGTTACGAGTACTACTATTTAAAATTACTAAAGGATTTGATTTAATTTTCTTTGTTTAATGCCTATGAAAACTGATTTACGAGTATACGAAATCTATAACTACATCGATATAGTTACTATGTACATGACTACAACAACGTGTGACATGTGACAAATTTCGAAGTTGACATAACAAAAATAAGTCGTATACATTGCGTAGGAACTTGGCATTCGTGTGCATTGTATGTACGCTTAATCAGCAATGTATATTTTTGATATTTCGTCTATCATTTTATCGAATTCTTCAAAATGTCGTAATTATAAGCCCCAATTTTTGGAAATAAAGGTGAAAATCAATTAAATCGGGTTTAATAGTGGTATAAAATTCTTCCTCTATTGATATTCAACGCTTTAGTATTGGAACTGCAAAATAAAATAGCACAAATCTGCATTTTTACTTTATTTTGCCGGAGCACCACACTCCAAGGCATTTCGACAACGACTGATTTGACAAATCATCTGTTCCGCGGCAGTGATGCTTTTTATGCACCACCTTGCGACGCGTCTAACGCTTGTATTTCCCTTCTAATCATATTCATCTGTTCTGTGCATAAAACAATAGTGACTCAGTCCATTGATTGGCATCCACAAATGGAATAAAACACTTTAATTCCACTATATTACGTAGGATTCCATCCACTCCACGTATCATAAAACACAATCAGCCGTGGAAAGTAAACTACTGAACAACTTCTAATCAAATAACACTTTACGTAACACATTTCTATGAATAATGTCTTTTGTATGTACATTTCTGTGGAAATTATTCATAACCATAAATTATATTGCATTACCGTTATTGTTTTCTACGGAGTTATTGAGGGTCGATATAACTAGTGGGTATGATGGATGCTGGATTGAGTTACTTATGTTCCAATGTTTTTCATTCAGAGATATTTAGTTTTATGGTGTGTAAGATATAAGTAAAACAGTTTCTTGTGAAACGAGAGGCTACGGGTTCAGTTCCTGCGACGAGACAAATGTTTGCGAGGCCCTCAAGTATTTGTGTCTGATCTGAGTGTTTATGAGGTGGAAAAGACACAAGACTTAATTAATCTGAATATGAGGTCGGAACTATGTGACTGTTGGGTGTATTCATTATTATTAATTTCACAGTCATACGAATAGTCCCAATATTACACGATAAATACCAGAAAAAAAAAACCTCCAGCAATAGGAAGTGAAAATAATATTACAACATTATCAGTCAGCTTTTAGCTCAGCACTCCAAAGATTAATTTGCAAGGTTTAATCTAAGATCTCATTATAAAAACATATATTGATGATTTTCTACTCCTACAAACACTTAACATTATTTGAATAAAACTCATCCGACACGAAATACGCCCTCAATCAAAATCAACCACCGCAAATTATAAGACAGAAACGCGTCTTTGATCTCATCCTTAAATTCTGCAGAAAATCCCATAAAGGATACAAGAAAATAAATCCAAATCGCTTCCGCCAGAAAGAACTCCACTTATGCCGGCAAACAACACTGTTTACCTCTGTTCTCGAAATTTATTCACAATCAAAACAGAATCAGTACGCGGCGAAACGCAAAAGGCATCGAACGGCCCCGGAATATTCACAAATTGCGGATAAACAAACTACGTACCGCTCACGAATGTGGCTGAGGAAATGAAAACGTTTTTGTCGGAACAAAAGGTCTGCGGATCGTTGGGGTCTCGCGGGGTTCGCGCTGACGGTACTATCGGTTACTTAAATGAATGCCCGCTGGTCATTGTTTTATACGCTTGGATCGGTTGGATATTTAAATTCTTAATTTCGATATTGACACCTGTTTAACGACAAATAGGGCCTTTTTGGAAAGCAAAAATCCAAAACTTATAAAGGCAAGTCCGAAGGGTAAATGATTATGTAACCGCCATGCCTAAACACTTATTGTATCTTATTCAGAATCAATGGTTTGTTGACTAATTAATGTTATGAGTTTGTAATTTTCCAAGGTAATATAAATTAATTCAAGGTTAAAAAACTGGGGTACTAGGACAAATTCCTTTTTTTTATAAACTACAAAAATCTTCTTTAAAAATATGTAATTTACAGAATAATCAAAATTATACAATTGCCTAAAATATAAAATAATAGCAACATATTTTCTGAAAAGACGTCATATGCTTCCGTAGTCAAACGCCAAAATCTCCACGCTCCTTAGTCTACTCCTAATCACGAAATCTCCACAGATAACATTAGGGAAGGTAGAAATTACCAATGATTCCCAGAGATTTGCCGCTAATGGATTCTATTAAGGAAACAAAGGGATGTGTTCGGTCATAGATAATTAAGCATTAGCTATATTGCTAGATAAAGGAACCCTGAAATGTGATGTACTGGCAATGGATTTGTTGAATGTTTTAATACCAGTATCGGTGCAATAGAAAGATTAATTTATTAAGTAGTAGATAGAAGTAGGCTTAACAGTGGTTCTTCAAATATTAGGATATAATACTGTTATTGTTACAAAAGAATAAGTGGCTTGGTTATTTAAGTTCGCTCCTTAGCGAAGAAAGGGATTCACATGCTTTTATTCTGCCGACAGTTTTACCACAAAATGGCACCGTATTTTATGTCCTAAAAAATAGGTTTCTTTAAATAGATCACAAGCGTAAATACACATATGAAATTACTATTCTAAAATATAAAGTTGATCATATAAATAAAAATAGTGCAAAAATATATTTTCCTCTCTCTCGACTGCCTCGGTAGCGTAATTGTACTACGGTACAACCGTACCGTATTGATAAATATTTAAAAACTCGAGATATTTGTGATTACAAAGCTGAGGTCTTGAGTTTGAATCCCGAGTCGGGCAAAGTGATATTTGATTTTCTATTCATTATAAGCCCGGAGTCAAAAATTTGTGCCCGATATGGCATAGGATCGCTCCCTATCACATTGTAGTACGGAACATGTGGTCGTCCTGGTAGCACCTCTACCTACCCTTTCTGGGAAATAAGCATGAGTTTATGAACACGCAAAAATATAGAAAAGTAATATTATAGCTTTTCCAATATCACAGACGCATCATTCAATGTCAGCAACCATAAACCATATAAATAGGGCCAAGCCAACTAAATTTACTAAGTCATTTTTTATATATTTTTATAGTTTATAGAATCGAAGACTTCTACGAAACCTAATGTCATTTTGTTTATAAATCTAATATAATAAAGAGGAAATATTTATATTTTTGTATGTAACGAATAAACTCAAAAAGTACTGGACCGATTTTAATAATTCTTTTTTCATTAGAAAGCTACATTATCACTGAGTAACATAAACTATATTTATTACTAGATTACTATAGAAATCTTTAGATATTCCTATTAAAACCAACCGAAGGTGTAAAAAAATTAGCCATAAAATGTCTTTCATCGCATACGCTGCGAAGAGTATTAATGATGATATCATAAATATGAATGATTCAAGAGGAAGGTTTATGTGTATGTCATGTCATGTATCAGCCCATATTCGTCCCACTACAGGGCACGGGCCTCCTCTACAATCGACAGTACGATTGAGAGTGGTAATTATGTGTACTCGTATAATACGTGCATATTATTGCATACTACATGCACCTGGGCGAAGCTGGGCCGGGCCGCTAGTACAGTTATAAATTGATTATAAAGCTTCCGGTCATTAGAAAAATAGTAACAACAAACATATCTTATTACAAATTCTACTTCTACTCCGATTTGCACGATTCATCGTACCTCGTAAAACAAACATGAATTTATTTCCCTGAAGGACAATATGAAAAACAATACAAAGAACGATTGGACATTCACAAACGAAAAACAAAGACAGACTAAAGTGACTTATACAATATGTAATAACAAAGCACAATTTCAAAGGTCCTTGGAGTACACCGTTAATCTGATGCTCACAAAATGAAATTTTCCCTTTACACATATCGTAAAAAGTAAGATGCTCGTAACATAAGCAGGTAATCCATTTTAGTATTAGGATTATCTTGATGTACATTCGAGATAGCCTCAAAGTCCTCATAAAATTTTAATTCGCTAACTGACCCACATTTTTACTGTCAGCGAGCTCACGTAAATCATCCTAAGGCGGGTTTTGGGATAGGGATGCCCTTTGACGGTTAACATATCGATGTTATACATGTAAATCTCCTTTTATCCATTGTATCTTAAGTAAAATACATAAATTTACTTTGTAGCGTCCAATGAGCGTATTTTTATTATGATAAATTCACATTTCATTTATGAGACTGAAATGTTATCTTGTTGGACAAGGACAATAATTTTACTTTCAAGTACTAAGTGCACTTATTAACCAATTACGGAGAATCTATTAAACATTAATTATGGTAATTTGATCTAAAATGTTACGAAGGTAAAATGTGGAACTACTTTCAAAATGTTAAAAACAACAACCGAAAAATAAAACAAAATTATACCTCAAAACTTAATACCATGACGAAACCTAATATCTACGTAAATACCTAATGTAAAGACGAAACAAATAAATTGACAATCGTCGATAAAGGCAAATTTGTTTACATCTTACACCCCTGCATTTAAGTTTTCTTAAACTTTTCGTGTCGATTCCAGCTGGATAAGGGCGGGTCAAGTTTACGATCGTACTAGTTTTATCGAGATTGCGCGACGACTTTTCATAGCTCTCTAACCCCTCTGTTTTGGGGTGAATTATTTTATTAAAACGCACAAAAAAGGCAAAAGATACGGCAACGAGATTAGGTGAGAATTTAAGAGTTCCGCCTATCCGCCTGCAGATCGTTACGTAGATACGAATATAGTTTTTCAGGTACGGGTAATAAAGAAAAGGTTGGGGTTTACGGCTCCGGACCTTGAATCCGGCAAACTAAAGAGAGCGTAATTAAATTAAATTGTTGCAGAATATAAATTGAGGAGCTCGATGTCCACGGTGTTTCCAAATTCCTTCATCTTTTTACGCTTAGATTTACTATACAAATTACAAAGATCAAATTAAAAATCCAAATAAAATTTTGTGAAGCAGAACGTTTTTCATCGTAATTTTAGTTTCTAGACATAACAAATGGTGTGACTATTAGTCAGGTTTAAAGGATACATTAGAGATGATTAATCAAATGCTATACGAGTCAGCTCAGATTTCGAATGGTCGTGAATTTAACCATAATCATTACACTTGAAAATCCGTTTCACATAATTTAATTTCTAGCGTTTTGCATGAGATCGTTTAATTCATTCAGAAAACAAATGTCCTTGAATTTTACAGAATTAATGAATTTAAAAAAAAAGTGCGTGGTGGCCTGTTGGTAAACGGACTAGACGCGACTGCCAACATGTTCACGGTGGTCGCGGGTTCGAATCCCAGGGCACACCTCTGACTTTTCGGAGTCATGTGTGTATTGATAGTCAATCACCACGCACTAAAACGGTGAAGGAAAACATCGTGAGGAAACCTGCATACCATAGCGATTTATAAAAAAAAATCTATGGTATGTAAGTCCGCCAATCCGCACTAGGCCAGCGTGGTGGACTATATGGCCTAACCACTCTCAATCGTACTCTCGATTGTAGAGGAGGCCCGTGCCCTGCAGTGGGACGTATATGGGCTGATACAGATACAGAATGAATTTAAAACAGTTGTAAATACAATTCATGGAAGCTTGTAATTTAAATACTAGATACTTAAATTGACTGCCTCGGTGGCGTAGTTGTACTAAGGCACGGTTACAAAGCAGATGTCTCGGGTTCAAATCCCGGGTTGGGCAAAGTGATATTGGATTTTTCTATTCATTATCAGCCCAGAGTCAGGAATTTGTGCCCGAAATGGCGATAGGCTCGCGACCTATCACATTGTGGGACTGAACATACAAGGCGAAATGTGGGTGTCCTGGCACCTCTGCCTACCCCTTCTGGGATATAGGCGTGAGTTTATGTATGTATGTATGTATGTATACTTAAATACTAATTAGCATTTCTAGGAAAGACCAATTGATTTTGACTTCAGAAATGGTAATTGAGGTTTATTTAAGATTTACGCAATCATCAATATATACTTTAGTAACTTTAAAAGGTAGTGTTGTTGATAATGGTAAGGCAAATACCTACAAGTATATTGACCACCATATAAAACGCCACACCCAGAGACAGCACGATAGCTTCCATAAATACGCCATGAGGAAATTGTAAATATTTTTTATGTTTTCTGAGAAATCGCAGGAGTGTGAAAATACTATATAAGACTATCGATTGGGTAGTATTGCGATTCTTAAAATATGATTTAGTGATAATTCCATATTTTGTGTTTATGTGGTTCTATATTTTTACCTTTTTGATTCAATATCATATAGGATGAAGAAAGCGTTATTTATTATATTTTTAATCATTTCTTCTGATTTATGTACATGAGTAGATAGATACATTATCCTTACTGGTGCCAGGGTCCCTATCTATTTAGTCTGCTGGGGCCTATCTACTTACGGCCGGTTTCTATAATCTATCCATCTTTAACAAGAGATTTCTCTCGAAATTTCGATACATTTATTGCTTCAGTAAAGAAAGACACAGATATTTAGATAAAGTGCATATATTTATAGATATCTAGGCATGATAATATTGTATGTCTATCTTTGTTTATTGAAGCATACATATGGTATTTACTGGTGGTAGGTCTCTCATATGTGAGAGGCCATCTGGGTAGGTACCACCGCAATATCTATTTCTCCCGTGAAACAACACTGCGTAAATGCACTGTTGTGTTTCGGATTGAAGGACATTGTAGCCAGAGTAACTACTGGACATATTGAGACCTAACATCCTCTCTCTCAGGCTGGCGAGCGCAGTGTAACGTTCCTACTGTTTATGACCGCTCAGGTCGTATCGCTTACCATCAGGCGAACGGCTTGCTCGTCTCGCAATTCATTGCAATAAAAAAAAAATAGACATAGTAACGATATCCATTTTAACCTTTTGTTAAAGATAGATAGGATATAGAGAACGGCCGTTAGTCTGCTGTACTTCGCTATATCTTTAACGTTTTCAGTTGTTAGATCATTTAAATACTTTCTACTTTAGATATTAAATCATCTATCATCAATATCTTCAATTACAAGACCACTTTTATAAATTCTACTATATGTAGTTACTCAATGGTAAGACCACTTTAATAATTTCCAATTTCTACAGTAATTTAACTCACCTATAACATCAAGAGCGATCCTGTAGTTCCGAGTGGGTGAGACTTGGAAGTCGACCCTGCATCTGTATGTGGCTCTGTCTCGGGCCTGAACGTTGTGGACGCGAAGACCTGAAGTAGGGGTGCTGAACCACCGAGCTCTGTCGGTGAATGCCTCGTCAGTCCAGTGCGCTGTAGGCCCTGGGACTCGAGTGTCGTAACTGGTGGAGAAAGAAAAAATATTTTTATTATATAAAATAGTTGGTGACTAGTTACACTAGAGGTGGGTGGCCTGTTGGTAAACGAACCAGCCGCGGTTGCCAACATTCTCAGGGTGATTAATCCCAGGGCACACCCCCGACTTTTCGGAGTCATGTGTGTATTGATAGTCAAACACCACACACTTCAACGGTGAAGTAAAACATCGTGGGGAAACCTTGCATACTATAACGAATTTGTAAGAATTTATATGGTATGTAAAGTCCGCCGCACTAGGCCCGGTGGACTGTAATATGGCTAAACCATTCTTCATCACATTTTGGATTGTAGAAGACCCGTGCCCAACAGTGGGACGTATATGAGCTAATACAGTACAATCGCCTAGTAGGTAGTGGATTGCGTGGGAAGTGTGATGAATTGAGGCCTAATGTTTAAAAGTAGACAAGTTTCATGTCTAGTAGTGGGATGTGTGTAGGTTGGTATTGATAGTTGAATTACGGATTAAATAAAAATAAAATAAAAATATTTTTTTCGTATATTATAAAGTGCTTTAAGTTTAATTTACGGTGTTTCCTTTGTATCGTATAATCGATTATTAATATCTCTTTTATCCTAAATAATAATGTACCGTAAATAAACCTATGTGAAGATTAATTTAAAAACATTGTTCCTTCTCAACTGTTTCCTTTTTACTGTTCTATTTTTACACGTCAGCTTCTTTAACATTGACTCCGTTTTATTCGTTCAGATCAATACCGTGTGTTTCCACCTCGTTACTAGATTAAAGGCAGATACATGTGTGTAAACATCCTGAACAATTTAGCTAAATGGTTCCTCAGTTCAATTGCGTCTTACATCGTGTTACATTTGCGAAATTGATTCTGTTCGCAGGCTGGACGATTTGTAGACTGAATGCGCGACGCAGGATGTGTACTCACAAAGTAGATGGCCTTTAATGGCCCCGTTAACGTCTCCATGTAATATACTATGGGTCCAGTGTTGTTAACAAGTCAAGGCTGAGAAGGGGATATTTTATTTTTATGTTTTACAAGCGTGCTTAGTTGCATCGCTTGGTGTTTTTTAAAATTCTTTATTTTGATACATTTTAGAATGCACATTTTGTTATTTGTTGATATTATAAAAATATGTACTGCTATTCTAGAAATTTATGTAGAAATATTCTGAGACTAAAAGCTTGAATCTTAGATTACACATTAAATACTAGAAGTTTTTTACCTCAAGAAGTACCGGATTAAATTCATTTTTTTCTGTGTCATGCGGGTAAATTATAAAGTAAACCGCTCAATTAAGTGTTATAGTTTCGGCATGCAAAAATAAATATACATTGTACACCAATATCATAACTAAAATCATATTTCACATTTTTTGACATCAAAAACCAACAAAACCCCAGGAAGCCACCGCCACTCGCAGACGTTATAAACATGATAAAAATTACATTAATTTAATTTTATCACGTCTTCGAAATTTTGACAGAGACAAAAGTTTCGAGCCGGCAGCGGCGCTCCTTTGCATAATTGCTTCGGAGTTGAGTTGCCCGCTTCTTGAATTCTATGTGAAGTGACGAACATTGAAGTAAATTTTATTATGAACTTTACGAGTTTGGCAACTACGCACGGCCTCACCTGAAGTTGTCAAAACGGCGGAAAATTTAGAGTTCAATTTTCACTTTGTTGTGTGTACCGGTCGTGTTTCAAGTGGAGTTCGTAAGGTAATATTTAAATTACATGCTTTTATCTCTTTGGAGTCTTTGTGTATATTTATTGATGTAGTTTTGTTAATGGAAATTCACGCTTGTTTCTTCAGATAACACGTCGTGTGTATCTGTATTTTATAAGATAATGCTATGTTTAATTAGATTCTTGGGACCTGCCTCTTTCTAGGTTCAGAATTCGGGTGCGAATAATTAGTTGGAATTGGTGTTAGTTTTCGTGTAGGTTTTATGCTTCTTATTTTTAATTATTTTAATTACGAAATAAAGCGCGTTATTATGTTTAAATTGTAACTGAACAAAGTTTTTTTTAATGGAAACTATTGTAAAATGAACAACATTTTGTAAGAGTGATATTGATTTATTTTATGTTTAGGATTATACTCATCATCTAAATGTTAAATTGTAATCTTTACTTTTTTTAATGTAGTAGTCCAAGGCCTACGAGCTTCAGTTCCTACTCTAAAGGAATAAAACCTTCTACTAATATTATTTTACAATGCATATACTTCTGTCTTCTTGTGGCCTAAGGTGATAATGATGTTATATTCAGCACATATAATACATTTATAAATATAACATCACATTTTCTAAGCTAGATAACTTTAACAGTGTGGTATTTGTTATAAATTCTAATTAGTTAAAATTACCGCACAATGTTCAGTAATGCCTTCACTCAGTTCCGACGCGGTAGGCGACGGCGTTCCTGATTACATACTATTTTACAAACCACCCCATATGCGGTGTAATGACTTACTTTCCTGTACAATTTAACAGCCTTTATACTTAGGTAAATTAACTCGCAAATACTTTTAGCCAAAGCTTTGGGCACAAAATTAATCTCGTTTCTTGTGTGACCTCCTTCACTTCGGGTAATGAAGCCATGTTTTGTTGAACCTTTGATAGTGTACAGGCGTTGTTTGAAGCGTTGGCCTGAATTCTAATAGCCAAATATTTTTGGTACTTGAATATTAAACGTCAGGTCCTAGCTTTTTCTCGGTACTTGAAGGCTGTTGAAAAGTCTTTAAATGTGGTTTTTGATACATTGGATAGACAAGGGTACTATAACCTGTTTTGACACCGCACAAATGTTCAGGAATATACTGATATTAAAGTAGTTTACAATTATATTTACAAAGCAATTAATAAAATATGAAAACCTGTACGCGGGAGTATAACATAATACAATGATATTTATATTTCACATTACGTTATCTATATTTCTATACTATATTTCATAAACCAAGCGAAGAAAAAGTAAAACACCGGGACGATTTGTACTTTAAACTGTACCTAACATCGTCGAATAATAACTATGGAGTATCATGCGACAAGTTTCTAATTGAAGAACATATACGTCGTATTTTCAGAAGGGGTAGGCGGAGTAGGTACCATGAAACTCACATTTTGTCTTATGACGTCCGTCCTGTGATGGGATACGAGCGGTCCTTTCTTTATATTAAGCACACATTCTTGAATCTTGGGATGATTCATATAAAAATCTAATAGCAGTTTGCCCGACCCGGGGTTGCAACTGGAGACCATAGTATTGCAGTCGCAATCTATCTAGGATTGACATTTATAAATCACAAACAACATCAATGTCACTCAAAAGCTACAATCCCTTGCATTTTAAATGCGGTATATCATTCGCACCAGCGCGTCCTACGCAACTTTCATTTGTTTAAACAGCTGTTTCTCCCCACTCTCTTCATTAAGTTTTGTGCTCTGAGTGTCAGCTGTAATAGAAATTAAATCTAGGTTCGTTTTTTATGTCTGTATTAAATTATGTTTAGAATAGTTTGTGGAGGTGCCTTTATATCTGGTAATAGGTTTAGCGGAGGTAAAAAATTGCATTAACACTTTAAAATAAAAATAGTCAGCGCATAAGTAATTAAGACATCAGCTATGTTGATTTAACAAAGATTTTTAATCTTTTTAAAATTCATCCTATTTAATAATTGTACCAAGATATTTATTTACCATTTCAATCATCATTTATAGTCATCATTTCAGCCACAGTAAGTCCACTGTTGAACATAGGACCCCGTAAATCACCACATCGACCTGTTAGAAGCGGCCTGCATCCAGCGTCCTGCAACCTTAGCCAGGTTCTCCGTCCACCTTGTAGGTGGGCTTCCAACACTTCACTTGGCTATACGTGGCCTCCACACTAAAACCATTCGTCGTCAAAGGCCAAAAAAAATAATATAAAATATGAATGTCCATATATCATAAAAAATTACCGAATTTATTTAACGAAATTCAAGCAACACAATGTCCCAGTAATTTATTCCAATTCACCAATTAAATGCATGAGTTGGAAAGGAGCCGTTGACATGACATAATCATTGTACATCAAGTAGGTACTTGATTGAAGCACAGTTAATTGGCAATGCAAACAAAGCCATAACCTAAAGCTACAGGACAATAGAATGTTCGATATAATCATAATATGCATGTCATGCATATTCTACGGCGAGCAATGACAAATTCTGTCAGCAATTCGCGATTATAATATAGGATAGGGGAGGTCAACTTCGATACCAATAGATGCATAATAGATGCATGGAATATCGAGATTATCTTTATCGCAGATCGGGATTTACGACCGAGATGGGTATTATTTGAAATAATACCCATTTTTTTCTTGAAGTCCTGTGGTCTTATGGTCTACTTTTCAAGATCTTAAGGCACAAAATTTATTAAATGACATATTAACGACAATCCAGTGGAACTAAGAAACATACATTGTATTTCGACATTAATCTGCGTTTTGACCGATCTTGTAATTTTTTTCCGAATCATTTTGTAGAGATTTATTTGCAAACTTGCATAAAAATACATATTCCTGAAGTCTATTACACAAGTTGAAAAAATATTTACGTTAAATGTCCATGTTTGCCACACTATTGTAATTGCTTGTGGTTAGTACGAGCATGGCGGTTCCATAATTACACCCTCACTTTAACACTTAATTAGCCATCCACGATGCACGATCAGATTCAAAACTCCTTAAACATACATTTGAAACTTTTCCTTTTAAAATTCCGATTCACCTGCAGACCGTACTAAATTACAATGTTTATTCTCATAAACAATGGTTATACAGCACCCATTTGCATTGTGCGACTACATAAGCACAAATAGCTTCAAATTGATCATGCCAGCACTGAATGCTCCCGTATTGCGGTTTGTAGTTACGTGCGTACTAGTGACGGGCGAGCGGCATCCGATGTTGCGGACTTCGGTGTTTTTCATAAATATTTAATCGGGTGATTCGGATATCAAAATGCTTTTAATTATGTAATTTTGTGGGTGATTATGGAATAATTAAATGTTGTTTTTGGTGTAAAATTTTGTAGAGATATCTGAGGTGTGGTGTATGTGTGTATGTGTTTTTGAAATGCTATTTGCTAAATGCCATTCAAATTAATGGCAATATCACTCGAAATTACATAATTATGTTTTAATTGCAACATAATTTTCTGATCATTCTTCAAAGAGCATGACAACAGAATAGTTTGTTGCTAAATGTAATAACCAAATCGCTACCTAGGCGCTAATCGCTGTCGATTGGTTTCGTCAACAGCTGTCATCTCCGATATCAAAAGTTATAATGTTAATTGAATATTGTACTTATTCTATAAATTTTAAATGGGGTTGATTATTTAAACAAAAATCAAACGTTCCTTTCCAGTCAGGCTCAATATAATTCTCATTAAAAAATTGAAACATCTTACAAGTTTATGTTTGTAAGAATGTTCTAAATTCAAATTAAATTTATACACATTTTTCTGATAATCCAAACAAAACATTGACTTGCAAGATGTTTCGATTTTTCTATTATTTGTATTAGCTTAACCAAAATTCTTTCCAAAAATCACACGTCCAGACAAGAGCGAATAAAACCAGGTACAAACAGCAAATCCCATCACTACGGCAGCAAAGCTAACTGAAACTAAATAGCACCACGCTACGTGCACACCGCGCCCGTATTGATCTAGGTGTTTCCACGGCACGGTTCATAACCGAACAACATTCCGTGGACGCGTCAAAAATGTTCGATCACGATAATTACGACGGAGTAAAGCCATGCTGTAACATGCCTATTTTTGTCGTCATCTCTCTTAATCAATGAAAGCGACACCTACTGCAGATGTTGGTGTTCTTTCTGTGTCTGTATCAGCCCATATACGACCCACTGCTGAGCAAGGGCCTCTTCTAAACTCGTCAGTACCATTGAGGCTGGTTAGGCCATATAAATTTTCGATGTCAGTCCTTATAAGTCCCACTTCAAGCACTGCACTCTGCAATAAAGAATAAGCTTGAGAAAGGTTAGCCCATATTGTCCATCACGCTGGCTTAGTAAAAAAAGTAAAAAGAGTTTTTCGTAGCAGTCTAATCTTTCTACTGACCCACCATTGCAACTGCTACTAATTAAGATTAACAGAGACATGCGAGTAATGAACACAAACATAAAATCGAAAGTTGACAAGTTGGTAGGTGGAAATAAATTATTTCACACCAAAACCCACTTAGTTTGTAGTAGAGGCAGAAAAACAGAACTAAAAGGTAAAGATCATTCGATAAAAAATATGTAACCACAAATATTCATCTGTGGCGCAATATCATAATGTAATAACATACAACGATCTGTTGGAAGAGGCCTGAACTCAGACTTTTTTATACTAGCACGACAGAGTACAAACCGTCTGATGTTAAGAGCAGGACAATCAAAGAATATCCACTATACAGAAACAGTTTTATTAGCCTGGTTGATTCCAGATACATACTAGCTAAATTTAAAAACCAAAGAGTTACTATGAGGATTTGAGCAAATATAATTTTTCTACCACCATCAATTATTTTGTTATTATTATAAGAAGTGGAATTTGTATTGCCAACTATATTTAAAAATATAGATGTGGAGGATAGATGGTGCTGAAATTTTCTTCAACAACAGTTAACTCCATAAAATTATGTTATAAAATTATAGCTGATTCCAATAGTAAAGAGCAATGTTATTTAATCACCAGCTGTCTTAACAGAAAGATAATAAGAATATGTAAATTAAACTCTATTGCATAGCTCAGTTTTAATTAAACTCTTCATATTAGAGATATTTTTCGAATCTACAAGTGAAACTTAATAAACGTATTGACGTAGACAGCAAACATTACGAGTACATGTTATAATTAAACTTTTTTTTCATGAGTTTATGAAGCAATAATCCTTATAAGGTCCCAAAATATCAGCGTACTAACTAAAAAAACCTCAACTCCTTTCAAAATGTTATGTCGCCTTTTAAATCCCAAATTATTTACCGCCGTCCGCCAACTGAGCTAAAACCGTTCATAACTTAATAAAGAAAAACCTTGAAGCAAAAAATCCTTATATGAGTGTATCCTTGTCATCGCTGTTTTTAATACTATAAATTATCAAAGTTAATGTAAATTCCTAGGCAGTGAAATACCCCTATTTAGTGTGGCTTCTAAATGGTTCTGGGTATGAAATAATAACGCTCTGTGTTTACCTTTCCGACACGGGTCGGTTGTAAAGATTCTGAAGTGTCCAATATTTCGTACAAAATGTCTCTATTCAACTGTAAAGTGTTGTACAGCTTTATGTTAAAGCTAGAATGGGCTATAATAATGAAACAAATTTAAAAAAAGAAACTATTTTAATAAGAATCAATCAAAAAAGTTTTTTACTTATTCTAGCTAAAACTAGGTACCAAACAATGTTTTATAAACTTTACAGCATTAAAAATCATACATCAGATAAACATATAGGCTATAACTCCGCCAACATGATTTATATGGCCAAACAAAGTTACTAATAAAAGTATCTATTAATATAAATGTGAAGTATGTTTGTCAGTTTTGTTCCACGTACCAAAGGAGTAACATATCGAAACGATTTTGGACCAGCGATAGTTTATAGGCCCGGGAGGGACATGGGCCTTTATTCGAAAAAATACACGATTCCTGCGGGATATTCCTGAAGCGCAGCTCTACGTAAACGTAGTTACGGGGTAAAAGCTACAATTTTTATCCTGGCTCAGCAAAGTGACTGAACTGCATCTAGTGATAATTGATTTGCCGACTAGAAATCGTGTCAATGGTATGTGTCTAAAAGAAATATGTATATATAAATGAATACACCCAACAGTCACATACATAGTCCTGACCCCACACTAAGATTGAGTCTTGTGTCGTGAACTACTAGAGACTTAGGTCTCACAAATACCTGTGGATCACACAAATATTTATCTCAGTGCGGGTATCGAACCCACGGCCTCACGTTTCATAGCTGGCATCTAACCAATTGCGTCACGGAGTCTGTCGACTGACTAATGTCCTCCCATTCAGTTAAATAACTAATGGTTGATTGCTTATGTATCTCAAATATTGGCGAGCAATGTGTACGTATGTGTGTACTTATTATATTTGTTTTTTTATATCTTTATGTTTATGTTTATTTTTAAGTAAATCCATGTAGGCATATTGTTTAATTTTATATATTTGTATCCTTTTATCTATCAAGCTAAATGTTTTCATTATTTCCTATTTCTTATCATTCAATCTATATTCTAAAGTACACTTATTCTGCCCTATCTTTATTTTCCTTCACTTATGTCCATCTCATGGTAGTCGGTAAGAGATTGCCTTGAGCGATACGACTGCTAATTGTACTCTTATGTTAAATATAAGTTTTAGTTTAAGTATTATTTGGTGTACAAAAAAGAATAAAATAAATAAATAAAATAAATATTACTGCGCCAGCCTGCTAAATAGCTTCTTCAAGCTAAGGTAGATTAACCTAGAATTATAAGCGGGACGCAATATGATGGCATTGCAGCTTATTCCAACCGCAGAATTGTTAATTAGATAAACTAAATGGTATCTTTGTAGTCCGTTTTTTATGGTACATAAAGTCCGCCAACCCGCTTAAGCCAACGTGGTGGACTATGAGTATATGGCCTCACCACTCTCAATCGTACTCTCGATTGCAGAGGAGGCTCATGCTCTGCATTAGGACGTATATGGGCTGATACAGAATACCGACAGTGTCTCCGTAAGCCGGTTCATTCATACAGTATACCATTTTTATATTGATTAAAAACGATTTTTTTTCTTGACTTAAAAACCACTTCCTACAATTAATATCCTACCCAAGCGTGTTCCAAGAAACTCGGCGAACTCTAATGACTTAAATATCTTATATTTTATCACAACTTTGTAAAACACCTCCAATTATAACTTTTCCTAATTGGTATCGTGTTACGACAGTCGTAGAGTGTTTGGGGTAAGTGAAACCGCCCTTTGAAGGGTCACTGAAGGGCCTGCTTTAGATTACTGTATGACGTACGACTTATGTTATGAGGTATTCGTAGTAGCTTTGATTTAACATGACATGCTCATTCAAAATTCTTAAGTTAATTGCATTTTAGAATTTGAAAAAATAGTAGGTGATGTTGACATTAGATTTTTTATATCTTTTGGTGTTCGTTTAAAATGTGAAAATATAATTTGTTATATTTTTGTAAGAGTGTGTAGCAGTAAAACGCTAAGAACACAAAATGACGAATGATAAACAGTAAAGCAATTTATATTTATGTTGTGGATACCGATGGGTAAAATAAACAATGTTTTTATATGGCGAGTAATTGGCGTGAAAAAATAATTGGTATAATAGCGAAGATAATCGATTGATAAATAAATGATATTGTTCTCAATTTCTGGTGAGTTCATAGCACATGCGCAGATAAAGTAAAAATTAAACTCTCCATATTAGACGTCTTTGCTTGCTTTGGAGAGCATTTTGAACCATTTGGTGAATGATTGCAGTCGTTAAAGACGTTAGGAAACCTAGAGGCAGTTTAAAATTAGGACACTAGATTCTGCAGTAGTTAAAGAGAAACTATTCGTTTACGAAGACCCAAACCTCTTACATAATATAGGTTGCAGGGATGCGTTTATTCTCAGCTTGTTAGTTACATGCCTAAACTAATAATTTGGAATACTTGACCTGGCAATCCTACTCTGGAGGTCAGGGTTTGAGACCTGTTCATGCTGCTACTATCCAATCATCCGATTACCTTTCTGTTCCTTGCTTCGATTCCTCAATACTAAAGGTCGTCAGGGTAACAATCCTTCAAAGACAATGTTATTGTAATATAGTAATAACAAAAATATTTTCATACCTTAAAACTAAAAATGTATGAAAGTAATTTTTCAATAGAACAATTTCATTCCAACTTCACTATTATTTTTAAGTTGAGTATAAATCTTTTCTACAACTTCCATTATCATATTTTACACCACTTACAAAGCTCTTACTACGTCAAAAAGTATAAAATCTACTTAAAACTTAATAACCATATGTCACATTCAGATATCAGGCGTCCCAATGCGTTGACTTTTATTTAGTCAATTAAGCCAGTTGACCGTTCGACCGTCAGTCAGAGTCAGACACGAGTAAACATTAATAATGGAATAGAATTAAATTCAGTGGACAGTTTGTTTGCCTTAAACTCCCGTCCAGGCCCTTAGCATATTAAATTGGTTTGACGTGGAATCCTAAAACGAGCAATCGTGTGGAGGACCCCAAGCACCTTTGTGAAAGTTACTACTCTGTTTAATTTTTGTGGGTTCTGCATGTTTGGAGTGAACTACTTCGTGAGCATGATCGTTAATGACCGAGCATTTATTTTTATTATCTTCTTTAGTGATATCAGTTTTTGACTTCTGAGTTTTGGTGTCTTTTTCTGCTATGCAATATATTTGGCATTTAATAAATTTATTTGTCGTCTAAGGCAATTACATAACAACGACAAAATCATTGATTGATTACTCTGAGCACTTTATGTAACGCAAAAAAGTAGGATCCGTTTAGTCTGGTCAAGTTCAGTTCAAAAAAGTCGTGTTCGAGCACACTTCAACAGAACACCGCACTCGACAGTTTCTTAACCAACATCCGCTGAATGAAGTAACTTTACTCTTATAAACTAGGAAGTGTCCTCAAAACTCATGGCAACAAACCTCAAAACTAATATAAAATTTCAACTCCATCTCGCCACATCGAAACAGCCCCCAAACTCGCTACCATCAAAACTATTTTCTAAGAGGTTACGTCTCAAACATGCAGCAAAGTGGCTCCAACTCGATGTCGCGTAGTGTATTTAGAAATTTCCATGTAACAGTTAAAGTTGGCTAGAATTGTTCGAGTTCGTCCGCCCTTGTTCGAGATGCTTGCTGAGCACATTGTGCTAGTTACCCAACTTAAATATTAACGTGACACGGCACAGTTTTTGAGTTTTATGACTTACTCCTTTAATACGGAGCTGCAGTTTCCATCAGAGACTGTGCTAGCAGCTGCTGTGAACCCTTTCAACGGCATCGAGTTATATTGCATGATTAATTAGACGCAGCGCTTTGGATAGCTGATCGTGAACGGGAAATGTTTGATATATTGTTTTATAAATGTATTGTAAATGTCTTTCGCACGACAGCTTATTAGACATTATAATTTATTCGTCTCCTACTCTTATGCATATATTTATTCAAGCACGATCTTCATTATAATTGACGCGAGTAAAAAAAAAAATAACTACTATGATGAATGTTAAATTGATAGAAAAAGGACCCAAATATAAAATCTGTTCCTGCGATATTTGCCGACTATATTTTTTATTGCTCCCAATCGACGCCATCCGAATGACGCATAATTTCTTCGATGAAAACTTGAAAATCACTCCTCAGTTTAAACTTTATAAATACATTTGTCGCATATTCCGTCGGCAACATCTTACGGAATGCGGAGACGTACCAAATTGGAATTATCATGGTTCAGCGAGACACCCTTTAAAATTACGTTGTGGCAAGTTAGCGGCCTTTGTGCGGCCTAGATATAGATACTTAAGTAATATTTAACTGGTTTCACTTTGTATCGCTCATTGCTCGCTGGAGCGTGTTGTGACAATATTTGGTTTGTGTGCCGCATTGCGCTCCAGCACAATTTTTTCCATGCTTTATATAAAATTTAAATACGACGCGCATGTGCGAAGTAGGTCAAAGCCGGGCATATTTTGGGCTGAGCTGTTGGTGTGAGAAATTACTGTGTGAAATATTATGTGGATGGATTGTGTACAGATGAGCACGTCGAGCTCAACATTGCGATGTGCTTTTCCCTTTTTTTCATTTAGTATGATTTGCTAACTATGTAAATAAGGAGAATAATACATCTGTGCGTTTCCAAAGACTCGGATGTTGGATTTTGCGCATTCAATTTTAGATTATGTAAGTGGGAAATGGTCTTTAATTTGCTTTGTACTTACTTCAGTTTTCACCAAACATTAAAATTTATTGAGCTTCAAGAATAATCATGATCACCACAAGAAATACAAATATGTCTTATTAATAGAGTCTAGAACCAAGTCTTTTGAAAAAATGTGCCGTTCTTCACCAATGAATATAAATTCTTGAATTAAAATAAACAAAGACGAAAAACTGATTATATTAGCATATAAAGCCCTTAGAAATCGTTAATTCATTAACCGCCGACACGAATGCGAGCATAAAAGTTATAAGCATATACAGGGTATATCAAGACTGCTACCGAAAACGAAGCCGGGTGGTAGTTTAAGCGACTTCAGACACAATGCAACAGAAAAAGTTGCAAAAAAAAGCGACAATTTTTTTTGTTATTTTTTTTCTACGGCCATATTTGGGTGGTAAATACATTTTTTCCTAAAATAATAGTATATACCCTTTTATTTATAAATACTCTAAGGTATAAAAGAGTTTAAATTATTATTTAAGCCAAAACTATGGATTTACCACCCAAAAATAACGATATTTAAAAAATCATAAAAAAAAATGTCGCGTTTCTAGGCGAAATTTTTAATTGCATTGTGTTTGTAGTCACTAAAACTACCACCCGGCTTCGTTTTCGGTAGCAGTCTTGAGATACCCGGTATAAATAAAAGTATACAATTTTGTGTTAGATTTACATAAAGGGTTTTTCTTCGTAGTTTGTAATAAGTAATCATAAGGCGATTTTAAATGGGAGTTAATTAAAATTCACAGTCAAAATAATTACCGTCCAATGTATAAAAAAACTTAGGATTTTTCGCCCCTTATGAATATTAATGCCTCATTGTTATATAATTATTATAGGCAAGATTTGTTTTTTCGTAGTAATAATATAGGTGAGGCATTAACTTTTGGAAACTAACCTTATAATATATACCTTATAGTCTATTAATTATTCATGACTGTAATATAGATATTTACTTTTACTTTTTTATTTTATTTTCCAACGTTCACTGGGCTCATATTTCTAACATTTTAGCTGATATTTAGTATTGTAATGATTATATCCTAATATGATAATTATATCAAAACAGAGAAATATTTTAATGAACTTTAAGATCTTGGATCCGTCATACTAGTACTTAGATTTATGTACTGCCAGCCTACCAATTTAGTGTCTCAATTATTTTTTTTTATATTATTAAATAGTAAACAAAAAGGACATACTTTAAACAACATTGATGACTACAATAACGGTCTGGTTAGATCACCGACGCCAGCGTCAGTAAACAGAAGTGAAGTAACAGCTTGGCTGTCGCGTTTTGCTCGGTAAGTGAGAATGCCAGAGGCGAAATACGAGTATTCCTCGCTGCTTCTCTCCCGCGTCTAAAGGTCAGTGACATCTGCAATTTTTCAAGTATTGTGTTTACAAGACATTGAACTGTTGCAAGTTCACATGAGATATTTATATATTCGTGTTTCGAATTATATTATAAAGAAGAATGGTTGATTTATTTATTTTTATTATTCTTTATTAAACACCAGGCAAAAAATAAAAACTACTCATTTTAAAATAATTACATTCGGCAGCCTTTAATCTCAGTCGCAATCTCTTCCAGGCAACCTGTTGTATAACAGTAAATAAATCATAAAATAAATAACAAGATATTTAATATAACATAAAATTTAAACAATTTTATTTATAAAACGTATGAATTCCCTAATTAATGGTTCTTCAATTGTGTCGACAGATTTTACATTTCATGTAAAAAAAAAACAATAAATATTTGTTATAGATTGGTTCTTCAATTTATTCACGTATGCATTATATAAATAAATGTAATTTATATTTTCTAAAACTTACACTTACACTTGAACTCACTCATAAATAATTTTATGTTGCGATCAATATTCCTGCTAATTTGGTCCCAAAATTAGTCACGTTTGCATAAAATAAATACTTTATAATATAGGACAATATCACTACATAATATAAAATAAAGTCGCTTTCTCTGTCCCTATGTCTCTTTGTATGCTTAAATCTTTAAAACTTGGATGGATTTTGATGCGGTTTTTTTTAATAGATAGAGCGATTCAAGAGAAAAATTTATATGTATAATACGTACATATAATTGTACAGAAATCTATTTGTACCCGGGCGAAGCTGGGCCGGGCCGCTAGTATTCTCTAAAACAGAGCATCTGGCACTGCAACATTCTGTTTGTACGAGTAACAAAGGTGTTCGCTATATTGGTACAAAGTCTTCCAACTTCAGTGGACGCCCAGCGTAATAGCACAAGTTTTGCAATCAATGCACTAGTTCTTTTCATACCCTCATCTTCCTTGCTGAGAACAAAAATCTTTAACATTTAGGACAGCAGTAATATGACCGAGATTTAATATCATTGTTTTTGTACAATACTTATTTCTTAACTTCATAATTATTGTGAATAAGATTATTTTTACTAGAGATATTACTTAGCCGTAAGGACAATTAATAATATTGCTTTATTGGACACCATGATATTATTTATTATTAATATTGCAAGGAAAGAAAAGACAAAACCACCATGAATTAGAAACCAATGCTTGGCATTCCCCTACGCTCGCCATCCTGAGAAAATGTTAAGTCTCATTATGTCTAGTAGTTACTCTGGCTACAATGCCCTTCAAACCGAAACACTGCAATGCATTTACACTGCTGAGATATAGACACTGTGGTTCTACCAACCCAGGCGGCCTCACACATATGAGAAATCTACCAGTACATACAATTTTTACACTCTAACACTTATGTACAATTTGCGGCTTCATCCATTTCTGCCAGGCATCCTTTGGATTTCAGTCTGCAGTCTATATTAGGATCTACTACTAAAACGGAATGCCCATTTTTCTATTAAACTTAGTATCGGTGTGAAGATTATTTCATAATGAAACCTACTTTGTTGTGTAGTGAAAAATATATATTTTCAATAAATATAAACATAATTGAGACCCGGGCCAGAAGTTCATGGAGAAATGAACTTGAAGTCCCATAAAAAGTATTTTATACAAGTATATGGGGCTCTTTGAACAAAATGTAAAATTTGATGATAGTTACTTAATTTTATAACAATCCTAAACAATAAGTGATCACCGCCGCCCATGAACATCTGCAACACCATAGGGCATGCGATGACGGCCTTTAAGGTGGAATTTTTAATGGTAGGTATGGTTTTTTGAAGGTCGCTAGGTCATATTTGAAATTGTGAAATTTAAGCAGTATCAGTATTAGGATCATTGATTTTTTACCGATACTATGAATGGGCATCTTTTATAAATAAAAGCTTCCACCAAGAAATTATTCGGTAGAATATTTTAAACCTTGCTACTGCCGGCATATTGGTAAGTCAATTACTCGGTAATAACCTTCCTTACATGCTGCTGTGAAACCAATGTGGCACCATTAGGTTGTTGTTGTTTTTCAACAAGGTTCCAAGGTTGTTTCTTTAATATATTTTTTCAATTCAAGGCCACATCTTTACGCGTTTGTGACAAAAAATACAGCACCAATAAAACCTCCCGTAGCATTGAAATAAGCGCAGTCACCGCGTCCGAATACTGAACCAAGCCATCAATCAACATTGGCGGTCCCTTGTTAAAAAATCTTCAAAAAACTGACTTGAATTTTAAATCGAAGCTTTGTACGGCAGCTGGCTTGTCGTTGAGCGTTTGATGGCGTTTTTTAAATATTTGAGGATTTATCGGATGGTGTTCGATTTGGATTTTTATTAATATGCGTGAAATTTAATAAATATTATCCTATTTATTGTATCCATCCCTAGGCAGTTTGGAAGAATTATTACCCAGGGTAATATGGCCGCCTTTTGTACTTTTTATTATGTCTTTTTTGCTGTTATAATTGGTTCTATGTATGTGCATAAAGGACAATGAAATAAATAAATTTACTTTTTCAAAACATATTTTATAGTTTTATAATTTTGATATAGAGATCTGAAACTGTACAGTAAATTAAAAATTGATATAGGAATATTGGATTTTTCTCACTAAACCAATCCTTTTCTTCCTTGAAGCTGAAAGCTGAAACAGCGTTTTATAGTAATGAATACACAAAAAACTTTATGCCTGACAAGGCATATAACAGTAATTTTTACCAAAAATACTTTTTCGACTGACACATTCATAGCACCTCATACTGCATAATAATTAGATACCTTTAGTCTGGGTCCACACGCTAAAATGTAGCAAGTTTTTGAAGCGAAGTTAGAACACACATTGCGGAGATGACGTGTTTGTAATTTCTATGATGTGGACAAAATTACGCAAATATTCGCATGAATTCCTGCACGCGTGGTTTGCTTCAAAAACACGCATTAAACCTATTTTCTCAACCGTATTTGGTAGATGAATTTTATTAAAATGGATGTTAGAATAGTTAATTGAAATATTTAGTGGTTTTATTGAGATAGTGACTGCCTAGGTGGTGTATTGTGCTACGGTTCGATTACAACAATGAGTTCTCGGAATCGAACCTCAGGTTGGACAAAGTTATATTAGATTTTTGTATTCATTATCAGCCCTGAGTTTGTGTCCAATATATCTTCTGTATATAGCGATCTAGGAAAAGGGCGTGGGCTTATAGCTATGTATTTTTATTAAGACGGTATATTTTAGTGAAACATTCTCTTGTTTTAAGCCAATGGTAGTACAATTATCAAGAAAAACACGAGTTACTTAAACTGGAGGCCAATTTTCAGCAAGGGACTGACTTCCTGTGGCTAACAAAGGAAGGAAGTAATTTTTTAAAGAGCAAATTGTGAGGTAATTTTTTGTGTCAATTGTTAATTTCATATTCAATAAACTGATATATTCTTATATACTGTAAAGGTTTTGTCTGTATATAAACTTGATAATAATTATGAGTGCACCAATGTTCTTCCCAGGTAATGGGCCAATCCTAGAACATTTTTTCGCTATGGGAAGTAACCTTAAAACCCATTGCCTTAATTACAGCTCATTCAAATAAACACTATAAATAGTGTCAAACAAATTCAATTTGAAGCTTCAGTGCCTACAAATTATCACACCGACCGCTAGACGAACACAAATAAAAAATAATAAAACTTCTTTGTAGAACGTGTGGGATAATTGCTGTCTAACAAGCAACTTGGCTCAGAATACCTGAGCAGTTGTATTGCCTTTGTTTGTTAAAGTAGCTATGGTGGAGTGAATGCATTAGCCGACATATGGTGGCACGGATTTTTCTTAAGCATGAGGGTTTTTTCTTTAGTTTCTGGATGCTGGCCATTTCTAACATGTCAATGTGGAGATCTTTATGGGGGCCTTTGTTTAGTTATGTATTTCCTATGCCTAAAAAGAGGGAGAGATGAAGAAACCTGTACACTATTATGCAGATCCTAATAGTTGTTTACACTCAACAGTCACAAACGTAATCCAAACCCCACACTGAGGTCGAGTCTTGTGTCATGGGTATCAGAAACTACGAGAGAGTTTTCGGTCACATTTTTCTTTTTTTTATTGCAATGAATGACGAGACGAGCAAGCCGCTCGCCTGATGGTAAGCGATACAACCGCTCATAAACAGTAGGAAAATTCCACTGCGCTCGCCATCCTGAGACATAAGATGTTAAGTCTCAATATGTCCAGTAGTTACTCTGGCTACTGTCTGTCTGTATCAGCCCATATACGTCCCACTGCAGGGCACGGGCCTCCTCTACAATCGAGAGTACGATTGAGAGTGGTACTCTGGCTACAATGTCCTTTAATCCGAAACAGAACAGTGCATTTACGCAGTGTTGTTTCACGGGAGAAATAGACATTGCGGTGGTACCCACCCAGATGGCCTCTCACATATGAGAGACCTACCACCAGTCACCACACAAACAGTAAGACCCGAAATAGGTACCTATGGATTACAGAAATGTTTTCTTCTGTGCGGGAATCGAACCCGAGGCCTCTCGTTTTACAGTCAGTGTCTAACCAACTCCGCCACGGGAGCTGTCGAATGTAAAGTTTTATCCACACTAGGCCAGGAGGCGAATAGCCTAATCCTTCTCAATAAGTTAAGCACTGTTACTATAGAGTACAAAGATTTTTCTCTGTGATTTTATCTGTAAGAAACCCAGATTTGCCTTTTAATCTCTTCCTTCAAGGTTACAAGTTAATCGACTTAGTGAAGCTTGCTAAGATTATACTGAGGGAAGTCTCGTGATAATAGTCAAACAGGTATTACCATTTATAATGAAAAGAAGGATTTTGTTTGTATGTGGGCGATAATCTGAGGAGCTACTAAACTGGTTCAGAAAATTCGTACACTAATAGAAAACTTAAGTATTCCACAATAACAAGGAATGTATTTCTACCTTTATATGGGCGAATTGGAGCAGGATTCAGATTAATTTACAAAATGATATTTAAAACAATAGATTCCAAAATAAATAAAGCCTTGAATAGAATGTTGAATACTTTAAAAACTATTTGCCATTAGGGTTTCTCTGACCTTTGACGAAGTTTTGAATTGTTTTAAGAGAATATTTTTAGATAGATATATTTTTTTTTTATAATCATGATACATTAATAAAACATCAAATATATATATTTATTGGTATTGTCAATAAAATGTTATTAGCGACCTTAGAACCACTTCTGACTTCAGAGTCATGTGTGTATTGATAGTCAATCACCACGCACTAAAACGGTGAAGGAAAACATAGTGAGGAAACCTGCATACCATAGCGATTTATAAAAATTCTATGGTATGTAAGTCCACCAACCCGCACTAGCCGGACTACTACCCGACTATATGGCCTAACCACTCTCAATCGGTAGTCGATTGCAGAGGAGGCCCGTGCCCTGCAGTGGGACGTATATGGGCTGATACAGACATACAGAACCACTTTGAATGAAATCGCTTAATATGTGGATTGGAAAAAAATGTAATAAATTGCTTCTATTCAGTTATAATCCTTTTGCACCGGACCAAATAATAACAGCCCGCAAATTAACATGAGTGATACAGTATTTGTAATAGTTTTTAGTATAGATGAAGTTTACAAAATAAATATTGTACAATTTCAAATTCCAAGAAGTGACATATCCGTTTGAGCGTATTATGGAATTTTATAAATTCATTTTTTATATAATATGTATACTGGGGCGATTAAGTTTTGGGCTAGTACGTGACATGATTTTCAAGGATCGTGTATATTTCTAGAAAAATATTATTTGCTTCAATTATGGAAGGAAAATATATGATGGTACCTGAGATTGTGTTTTATCAGATGTTCAACTATGTTTACCGTCCACTAACCAAATCAAATCAGGGTGATAAATTAAAAAGAGTTATCCAAAAGTTGAATGTAAGAAGTTTGGTTATAAAATTATAAGCCAAAACCTTCTACAATATAACTGGAAAATCGTATAAAAATGGCAGAAGGACATGCAAAAGATGATAGGTATAATTTCAGTCCACTGTGGCGGCACTTCAACTTACGGCTCTTAAAACACGTCACAAAGGCGCCTTCAGTCATGACTTCTGCAATATCGAGAAAGAGAATAAAACTATGTTTTACAACCATTGCTGCAAAACTATGATGCTCTCTATCTAAAATCTGAACAAAAACGTCAGTGTCACCGTGACTTTACGAGTTTTTCTAGACGCCTTTTTTGCCACAAGTGCTCGGAATAGTTCCCAGGTTTGTTTCACAGAATTGTGCGATTTAAACGGGTATAAAGAACTATCGTGTTGGAGATATAAAGTTGTATTGGGCCTATAAAATTAGACGATTGCTATTTAATCGGTTGATTTATGAACAAAAAAACTTGTAAGGAATCACAGTAAGGAATAAAGGCGACGTGATATTAAACTTCCCCTCCTTAGATACAGGATTCTACTGCTAAACATAGGGCTTCTCAAAAGATATGCATAGTGACTACGATTTAATAAGATATTAATGATTAAATATTTGTAACGGTGTTTTTATTGTCTTTAAACATACCGATTTGTCTACTAAATAAATAATAAAAAAAAACTAAAAAACACATTTAAGTGAAATAACAAACTAGAAAGTACAAATAATTATTAATAAGTTTAAATAAATTATAAAATGGAGCTAAATACATTCCTTATAATATAGTTAAAAAGCTAGGATGATTTTAGGAGAAACAACATGCATATCAATGGAAATCAATGTAGCTCGTAAATTACCTACTAAATAAAAACATCGAAAAATGCAAATCGTGAAAACCCCGGTAATGATAAATACAATATTTTGGGTTATATTATTGCCATCTGTAATATGTGTAAAATATTATATGAAACCAGTATTTAAATGTGCTTGAAAAATGACCTCAAATATTTTGTTACATACATACGTAAAACTGTGAGAATATGTATAAATACTTTACAAAATGTCCAATTCCTCTATCGATCGTCGCAACCTTAGATTAAGTTCGAAGCCAGTGGTAAAGTTCATAGATTGATTTTTAGAGGTAGATTTTTTTATCTTTTATGCGGACGTCGAATATACAAACATTTGAACTTCGTAGTTCGAACTATAGAGGAGAGGTTTCTCTCCCTTCCAGGAGTAGATAACATAAGCATTTTAAAAATATGATAAAGCTACACCGTTCAATATGTTACAACCTGAACTATATGTACCGTATTTTGAAATAATATAGTCAATTACCCACCAGATGAAAAAGATCCATGATTTACAACGTCTGCTAGGTTAATAGCAATGGTTGGCGCAGTTGAATTCAGTTATTTCGGCCGGCGTCCACAATTCACGTCAAATATTATTCATGGGTCGTTATTAAAACGCCGACCACATAACTCACGTGCTATTTGACCCCATAAATTGTCGTCAAGTATTTGTTAAGATCTTTAAGTACCTTGTTGTTTCTTGATGTAGCTATTACAACTTAGTATTTCAATTCTTTTATATATTTTTACGGTATGTTCTTAAGAGTTGGTTATCCTACTAATATTATAAATGCGAAAGTTTGTGTGTTTGTTACCTCTTCACGCTCAAACCACTAGATCAATTTTAATGAAATTTGACATGAAGTTAGCTGACACCCTGGATTAACATAGGCTACTTTTGATCTAGATAAAGTGTAATGTTCCCGTGGAAAGTGCAAGGAATTCAAATATGTTCTACTAGACACTCTTTCAAACCCAAAGGAATGGGCTGGGCAGTTTAGAGTGCGGCAATAGCGTTGAGTTTACATATATTTATTAATTATCACACGAAATAGTTCCCATGTTTCGTAAGTGGGCTCAAAAGTCTCTGTACCCTAGCGAGGTCGGGCTGAACAGCTAGTTATAAAATAATTTAGTTGCAGATTAACTAGTTTTTTTTTTATTGCAATGAATGGCGAGACGAGCATGCCGTTTGCCTGATGGTAAGCGATACTACTGCTCATGAATAGTGGCAGAACCAAATAACACCTTGATTTACTAAGCAATGCTTGGCATTCCACTGCACTTGCCATCCTGAGACATAAGATGATAAGTCTCAATATGTCCAGTAGTTACTCTGGCTACAATGTCCTTCACCCCGAAACACAACAGTGCATTTAAACTACTGTTTAGCGGGAAAAATATACATTGCGGTGGTACCAACCCAGGCGGCCTCTCACATATGAGAGACTTACCACCAGTAGAATATCGGCCCAACCTGGCACCGCCCGGGAGCAGATACAATTTTTTAAGAAATATTGTATCGCCTATATCAGTGAACGATTATTTCAAATCTGTCCAGTAGATTCCGAGCCTATTTAATTTAAACAAACAATCAAATGTTTCCACTTTATAATATTAGTACAGATTTACGACTTATCCAAAAGGTGTATTTTAACTTTAAAAGTGTATTTATGTATTTTAAATTTAAATTACTACATTTTAATAGTCATTACAGTCTATAAAAGTGGGTCCATTTGCCTTATAGAAATAGAAGGTCCCTAAAGATAGGTGAAGGACACAAATAGAACCAATAATTTGTAAAATAGGCAAACGTTTATTCTCACAGTCGCTTACTTTGGTTCGCCACCCTCTTGTTATGTGAGTTTTAAAGATCGTTAGATTAATCTTTTATGCCTAGTATTTTTATGGAGATATAAAATAAATACAGGTTAGTTTTATATAGCCTGATATTAATCGTTTGATTGGGTGATTAATAAAACATGAACTCATAGTATGTGTTGTTTGTTAGTTTGTATAGCCGCGATAATACATATTTTTTATTTTGATGTGTAACTAACTATACTATAGCTAAGAAACTACTAACTAGTTTGTATAAGGTTTTAGGGTAACCTAAGGTAATGTAAGGTTTGCAACCTTACATTTCGGAGTTTTGCAAAACTTTCATTTATGCATTATTATTTCTTTCGACTGCCTCGGTGGCGTAGTTGTACTAAGGTACGTTTACAAAGCTGATGTCTCGGATTCGAATGCCGGGTTGGGCATAGTGATATTGAATTTTTCTAGTCATTATCAGCCCAGAGTTAGTAGGAATTGGTGCCCGATATGGCGAAAGGCTCGCCGCGAAATGTGGGTGTCCTGGTACCTCTACCTACCCCTACCCATTCTGGGAAAAGGCGTGAGCTTATGTACGTATGTACAGTCAGCAACATAAGTCCCTACACATTTATGAGATTAGGAACTGTCTTATCATCCAAAATAATAATTATTTTCAATGTCGTATGGCACTTCTCGGCATAGATGACTTTACTTGGTTATATTTACGACTACTGAGTAGTACGAACAAATTTTAATTCATAAAAAGGTTTTAAAAAAATGTGAAGTGTTCAGCGACTTAGTTTGCTGACTGTAGCGTTTTTTCTTTTGGATTTACTAAGATAATACAAAACAAAAAAAACTTTTCGTTGTAATAATATGTCATTAATTAATCGTAGATTTTAGTAGAGTAAAATGTAAAATACATAAAACAAAATTGTATATTAAATAAAAAATTAAAGCTTGCAAAACATTTAGCACAATTTTTACTAAATAGAGAAACTAAATATAATACAGCTAACTTTTTATGAACGTGCATAACTACAAGTAACGTTTTATAACGTGTATTAATTCTCATTGCGTTATGCAAAGTAAAATTATATTTATGCTTTTATATTCTCATTAAAACATTTTCCATCTACTTGAAACATGTTCATCGTACTAAAATAATTATGAAATGTTAAATGATCTTTTAGTAAAGTTTTTAGTAAGTAAACCGCTAATATTAACGTAATATTTATTGAAGTTTCGAATTTTTAAAATCATTTATAGGGCTTTTCGTGAAAGTACTGAGGTTAATTATGTTATGTATTTATGTATGTTTGTTTATATGTTATGTATGTTTGTATGTATATATAAATATGTATGTATTTATTTATATATAATTCCATTATACAGGGTATATCAAGACTGCTACCGAAAACGAAGCCGGGTGGTAGTTTAAGCGACTTCAGACACAATGCAACAGAAAAAGTTGCAAAAAATAGCGACAATTTTTTTTTTGTAATTTTTTTCTTATGACCATATTTGGGTGGTAAATACATTTTTTCCTAAAATAATAGTGTATACCCTTTTATTTATAAATAATCTAAGGTATAAAAGGGTTTAAATTATTATTTTAGCAAAAACTATGGATTTACCACCCAAAAACGAAGATATTTAAAAAATCATAAAAAATAATTGTCGCGTTTCTTTTCGAAATTTTTGGTTGCATTGTGTTTGTAGTCACTAAAACTACCACCCGGCTTCGTTTTCGGTAGCAGTCTTGAGATACCCGGTATGTGTATAATATGCGTACTGCGTGTGCATATATATTATATTTGTTGTATGTTCACACAATATAGTGTTATATTGCGTTTATTTGTTGTACAATTTTATTCTATTTTCTCGTTTTTATACTTTTACTGCACACCGAAAGTTATTCTTTAATTCCTGTCCATCCAAAGGTTGCCTGGTAGAAATCACTATTAGTGATAAGACCGCCCATTGTACATATTTTTGTGTGATTATTGTGTAAATTGTGTGTTATCATAGTGTACATAAAAGCATATTTTAATTTTAATTTCATTTAATTACATGGATATATACTTATTTCGCGCGTGCACCTAAATGTCGAAAATAATGTAGAAATATTATTATTTATAATAAACAACAAATAATTATGTTGTAATGTTTATTAATATTATGTAAGTAAGCAATATTACATAGAATAAAACTAGTGAATATACGGTTCTTAAAAAATAGTAAAATTAATTACAGGTCTTTAAAATAAAGATATCATCCTTTCAAATTTATAATATGTAATATATATCTTCTCCTTTATTCAACAGTTGGTTTTAATTCTTTCTCATATTACAATTTATTCTTTGAGATTAAATTTAATTTATATATTTTAATATACAATTTTTAAATAGAAACAGAAGAAACACAGCAAAGAAGAGTAGAAGAAATACAGAAAAGAAGAACGGAAGAAAGAAAATATTATACTATTTCATTTTCTCTTCAAAGGTAGGCGTATACGTATAGCGTGTCTGAAAAGAAAACCATAACGTAACCTAAGAAAATGTCACTGTATAAAACCAAGATGCCATGACAGAACTGAGTGTAGTTCCACCCCAACCAACCCCAATAATAACATAGCAAAATAATAAAACGCGCAAAGCAAAGGGCCTAAATGTTTATTTAAAATGTCTGAATGGAATAATTTTCTACATGTTTTGTAGCAACGTTTAACTATTTCGGTAAAAACGGCAGCCGAGAAAACGGGTGGCCTGAATGGTCGGGTTTTCATGCCAACATGCAAAAGGAAGAAAGAAACGACTGATTATTATGAATCTCGTCAAAAAGGTCCGACCTTTTTTTGCCTTGGGCCTGATGTTCGTGCAGCTAAATTCATCCGTGGGCCGCGTACCCTCGTAATACTTCACGTTTGTATAATGAAGTTTTGTAAAAATATACGTGTGTGATTTCCTATAGGGAAAGGAGACGTCTCGGGACCTTGGTGATTATTGCGAGCGTTCTGCGGACTTTTTTGTTACGTGTATGTATATATGTTTTTACTGTGCACATATTTTGTGATGCATTGTATGTGTGAGCAATTAAGGTAAATATCTGATATGTACAAAATCAACGTTGACTTTGCAAAATAAGTAGTTTCAGGATTCATTATTATTATCGTTTATATCTCGAGCCACAGTAATTTTATTTGTAAATGTAGGGCTTCTCCCTACAATGTCCTTGGCGTCCTATTGTAGGGTGAAATAATTTTACATTTGCTCAATATATAATACACTATAAAACAATAATTTATAGGTACTGTATCAGTCCATATACGTCCCACTGCAGGGTACGGGCCTTCTGTACAATCGAGAGTACGATTGAGAGTGGCTAGGCCATATAGTTCATCACTTTGGCCTAGTGCTTGTTGGCTGACTTTACATACCATAGAAATTCACAAAAATCGCTACGGTATGCAGGTTTCCTCATGATTTTTCCTTCACCGTTATAGTGCGATTTATAGATAAGTCATTAATAGTATACAAATCATTTTTTACAAAATCATATACACTTTATTACGACGTACATATTATGTAAAATAGGTTTACTAAAATCTAACTACGTTGTAATTTAAACACGAACTCAACACTTTTGCGAACAAAATGGCTTCATTGTAAATGTGTTGTGAGAGTAATTTATTGTGTTTATTATCTTGAGAACGAAGCAGCCGCACTAATTATTTATAATCAACTACATGCATCTCTAGACTTGAATATTGGATTTCTTTATTTATTCCCGCTGTTTTTACTCAAACTTAACTACGTTTTGTCTAAAAAGTATCATAAATAATTGATCAGGCATTAAAAGATTATTAGGCATATTTTTTTATCTGGTGTACAATAAGGAATATGATTAAATACTATCACCATCAGTTAATCAATGCGTCCGCTGCTGGACATAGGGCTCTACTATAAGATGTCACTGGGCAATTGTGTTACTCAAATAAGCGTCTTGGATCGGAACCATTTCCGATTTTTGTCATATTGTATAGCACCCAAAAAGGCGACATACTTGCATATGACATATTTTTCACCATTATATGCTGTTGCTCAGCATTTACGGATATTCTACGACCATCCAATAACAATACACTTTACCTACAAAGACCCGTAGCGATGTGCGTTTATGCATTGCATAAAGATGTGGTTTATTTTCCAACCAGCTGCCGTCAAACCCTTTGTGAATACATCCAATCTCAGGCCAATCATAGTTTTTCAAACGAAAAGCAAAGACAAACCGGTGCATATTATTCCTTCTATTACAAATCTTTGTCTAAAATGAACGTTTCCCCGTATTTCCATTGTGAAATTCTATGAAAATTTTCAGAGAACGCAAACAGTGCTTTGACCGTGTAGAGAACTCAATTTTTTACACGAAAATTGCACCATACACTGAACTACAGAGCCTTACATTTGATGAGTAAATACCTGCATATAACGCAATGGTGTACTAAATAATCCTTTAAATACGTCCAGTATTAATTAATAGTATTTAAATAGGCACTTTCCATCAGGTGCAATGCCGCCACTATGCTAGGCCACTATATAAAAAAAAGTCCTCATAGTAAAGTGATATCAGGTGGTATATGGTTGGCTAGTGCTACAAAATTCATATCTACATTTATAAAGATTACCAAACATAGTGTAGTGTATTGATATATTCATACTCTTTAACTGTCGTCTCGAACTATACACAACGCGATGACGATGAAGGTAACGGTGTGAAGACATGGTGTATAGCAAACGAGCCGATAAATGTTACTAATTGTTTTTTTCTACAATATTACTCCGATTATCCATAAATAGTGACTTTTACACATAGTAAGGAAACATGTAGTTTCTCTGTACAAGTGTGTCACATTTGAGTTCACCATGATATTCATACATACACATATTATATTCAGTTTCGAACAGGCATTTTCAGTGGGCTTAATTATACCAGCGAGTTTTTTTTTCACCGGAGCATGATATTTACTATTATACTAGTATAAAAATTACTTCGGGGATACTGGCGCTTATACTGTCTTCTAGTTAACCAGTGGTCAGTTTTTGAAAATTGTCTCGCGGTGGACAGTAACACATGAAATCGCTTTGCAGTTACACGAGTCGATAGTCCCTATTGTACCTAAAATTCACTATGCGGAACTTGGGTACTGGTGTTGAGGGATTTGTTGGATGAATATCCGAATGGAAATCCCATAGGAATTCAAGTATAGAGTAGCGTCTTGTTTTAGGGTTTTATTATTTTATAGGTAAGACCAATAAAAGGAATAATTTGTTAAGCCAGCGTTGAAATAAGTTGTATAATGAGGCAAGTTTGTGTATTTATACAGGCTGATATTCACATTTGGTATTTAATTTAATCCACATGTTCCTAATCACCCCGGGTTACATTGCACAAAATTAGAAAAATCTGAGACGATTTTATGTCCAAAAATCATGGCTGGAATTTTCACGATCGTCGTGTATACATAAAATATTTATAGCTATTTAGTTTATATTTTTACTTCGCTGAACTTCAATTTAGTTCGGAAACGTTAGACGTCAAATACTCGTAAAATGTCATGATTTTTTACAAAATTACCAGGCAGTTTTTTTTAAACTTGTTATAATATACCTGTGATGACCTGGGGTAATTAGGGGCATGAGGTTTAAATTAAATATGTCAATTATATCACTCTGTATATTATGGCAAAACAAAGAGATTAAAAATTACTTGGAACTATCCGAATAACGTATCCATACACGGAAAATTGGTATTAATCGCCAATTATATCGGCCTGGTGGAAAGTATTATACATTGGCCAAACCATTCAGCTATGGCTATATAAACGAATTTATGGCTATTTTCCATAAGTTTGTTGCTTCCGTGGAGCGATTATTTAAAACATCAGTCATGCAATGATAATCTATGCTCGGTTCTTCATACTGAGACAAATATTTGCGTACTAAACAAGTAATCATTTAGGATTTTTTATTGCTATGAATTGCGAGGCGAGTATGCCGTTCGCCTGATGGTAAGCAATACGACCGCTCATCAACAGTAGCAAAAATAAACAACTCCTTGAATTACAAGGCAAGGCTTGGCATTCCACTGCGCTCGCCACTCTGAGACATAAGATGTTAAGTCTCAGTATGTCGAGTAGTTACTTTGGCTACAATGTCTTTCAATTCAAAACCCAAAAGTGCATTTGCATTGTTGTTTGGTAGTAGAAATAGGCACTGCGGTGATACATCGGCGGCCTGTTACATATGAGAGACCCATCACTAGTTAACATTCTGAGTGTTGTAAGACCATTAGGTCAATTCGAGTGACCGCTAAATCTCATGTAATTTTAATAGCTGGGTTAAAACGATCTATGTTCCTGATTGATATTGTTTTTATTTGTACATTAAAAACATCACGTGTGACGTTAAAGTATTGTACCGGAAACTAAGTCCAACGACGTGGGATCCTTGTGTAAGTATATTGTATCCTTTTCCGTCATAAATGATATCTGTTACACGGATTGTTGCGTTTCCCAGCTCTGTTGATATAGGACAAGGTTGGGGTACGAGCATATTATGTTATCCAGTTACATTAAGAAAATAACTATCATGTACCTTTCTCGTCTGAAATGTTCATAATCGATATTTGCTTTACAATAAAATTATGATTAATAAAATGAGAAATTAGCTCGATGGAATCTCGATTTTGATTTTTAATTACGAATTTAAGATTAGAATATTGTAGAAAACATGAGAATTATGTGATGTAATGTAAAATAATGCTTATAATAAATTATTTATTTCTATCCTCTATGTTATAAAGTTTATTTAGTTTACAATAAAGGATATAAATAAATAAATTACGGCCACAATAATGTACTACGTTATCTCTCTTATTAGCTGGAGTCATTATAATGTACTGTACTGTATCAGCCCGTATACGTCCCACTGAAGGACATGGGCCTCCTGTAAAATCGAGAGTACGATTGAGAGTGGTTAGGCCATATAGTCCACCACGCTGGCCTAGAGCGTGTTGATTAGTTGAAATCCTTATGTTGCGGTTTAATAGTGTTCTTTGTACACCAACTTGGTGTGGTATAACCACGCGGTTGTCTGTCATGACTCAGCATAAATGGGCAGCCTCGTCCCAGTTGGTACCACCGTTTCACAGGAAATCGTGGTTAAACGACAGCTTTGCTTCGTTCGGTGAGTGAGATTGCTGGATACAAAATACCCTTTCCTCTTCCCATCCTTTGTCCGTCCCTTTCCACTACCGATTTGATGGGCCGGCACAACGTCCATGATTCAAGCGTTGTGGACGTTCATACGCAGTGATCAATTACTATCAGGTTACCGGTTTGCTCGGTTGTCGTACCATGGCAATAAAAAAATATATTTTAACACATATAGTTTCTTTGATTGTTATGACTGTAAAAATATGATCAAACAAACTTAAGATTGACGAAATGAGATTTACATAGTCTTTTTATTTACGAAATTAGCCAAAACGGATTCCAAACATTAAATATCGTTATATAAAAGACCAATTTTCTAAACTTCTCTACACAACATGTCTCATGTCCAATGAAACTAACTACAATTTTTTTTTACAAGTGACTAGCGCTCGACTATCCATGTTTATTTAAACTTGTAAATCCACTAGGCTCCCACTTACGTTACAAATTAAATGCTAATAAAATTCACTTGTAAACAGGGTTGTCTGCTAATTCCTTATTCCAGTGATTTAGGAAAAGGTTTATAAATAAATAATAATAACATTTGTAATCAGGGTTGTCATCGTACCACGTGACGAGAAGATCGTACCCCTTTCATTCCAACTATTTATTGCATTTGCTAACACGTGTTCTATATAAGATGATTTATCAGGGTGGTCGTCAGCCACGTGGCGAAAAGCAAGATCGTACACCCCTTCTGTTCTGACCATATAATGTACTTAACTACACGTGTTCTACATACGATAATTTTGGGTGACATTATTACTATACTGGCGGTAGCATTTTATTTTATTATATATTTGAGAAACATACAGAACGATAAAACATTTATAATACAATAAATGATCCAGTTACCCCATATAAAACATTTTGTGTATAGCGGGTATATATATGTGGGTACATAGCGATCATGGTCCCAAAAGCCCAAAACAAATCCAAAAGCGTTTTATTTCCAGCAGACGTTTTTACTTATCTCACAAAATCTGTAGTTCACTGCGATAACCATCAAATGCATTTGTCGTGACTAAACAACTCTGCGCTCTACATGCCATGTCCTTTTAAACTGCCTGCCCCACTACACTCATTACTCTGCAAAATATGCAAATCAATTCACATGTAAACAGGGCTGCCGTCCATATACCATGACGAGGAGCGGACTGTTGTTTCGCTTCTGTTCCGCCTTTATGCTTTTTGTATGCGACGAATTTCGGTCCAAGTGTTCATATTTGTTTTAATTAACGAGACCTTTCGCCTGATAGTAAGCGTTACGACCGCTTATGGACAGTACCAAGACCAAAGAACACCAAGAATTACATAGCAATGCTTGGCTTTCTACTGCGCTCGCTATCTTGATACTTAAGATGTTAAGTCTCAATATGCCCAGTAGCTACTCGAGCTACAATGTTCTTCAAATCGGAATACAACAGTGCATTTACACTGCTGTTTGGAGGGAGGAGAGGAGAGGTTTGTACCTACACAGATTGTCTCTCACATATGATAGACCTACCACCAGTGAAAAGTCATTGTAATACCATTCATGCTGACATCATGATTGATAACAGCGTGGCTCTATTACTATACTCAGACAACACTATCCAGACATAGAAATCAAGGTATCGTGCCAGTACAAAATAACTCTAGGCTCCATGTATCACTGCCATTTAAGCTAGCCTACCCACTACGCTTATTACTATACAAAATATGCAAAACAATGCACCTGTAAACAGGGCTATCAGCCACTCTAAATCAGCATTGTAACAAAATAAAACAATTCACGCAGGGTTGTCGACGTGTACCACGCGACAAGGAGGAAAACAGTCGTTTCGTTTCCATTCTGTCATCTAGTTATACGTAGCCTTCATACACGACTAGCCCGTAATAATTATGCTGGTACAAATGTCCTACATTTCCTACACAACGACCACTAACCCAACACTACTATAGCTGTCATAGTGCATTTCGGTATAAATTGATTTAAATCTAATTTCATACTGTTGTTTGGTTCGAAAGTTCGGATATTCGACAATCGAAGTAAGGTACAGGTTTTTCACTTCTAAAAATTATTTATTTTTATTTATTAGAACTTCGTTTCGGATCATAGAGTAACCCTCAGGCTGTCATGTCTTTCTCATTGGTTTTTAAATGGACTTCACTGGCCATTAGGTCTATTATAATATTTAAAATTACTTGCAGTGCAACTTAAACCTCCGTATCCACTAGACTTTGCCAATCGCATTACAATACAATTCAAATGAAGTACCCTTTTATTGTTCTTTCCATTTTTCCTGTTCACATATCCATCCCATAGTTATATGGCAGAAATTGCCTTAGAGTGATAAGACCGCCATTTGTAATTTGTTGAGTTTTATTATCTCTAAACCTGTTATTTTTTTACTGTGTACAATAAAGAATTAAATAAACATATTTTCAAGTAATAACAATAATTTCTTGACACAAGATAAACTGTCATAAAATGCCTCACTCATCCGCCTGTATATGTTCAGCATATGAAGTTTTAAATAAAACAAATAAATTCCCAAGTCTCATTACTGTACAAAATATGCAAAACAATTCACCTGTATACTGGGTTGTCGTCCCTGTACCACACGACGAGTAGTAGGCTGTCGTTCCGCTGAGGCGGGCGGCTGTCGCAAGGCAGGTCCGCCTCGCCGCCCACCACCGCCGAGACGCGCGTCACCGTTCCCGTCACCGACATTGGACTTCCTGCAATGGTGAGTTCAGATTTGAGTACAGAACGTTGGACATTAAGACAATAATCTCAACATTACAAGATATGAACTGTCTGTATCAGCCCATATACGTCCCACTGCAGGGCACGGGCCTCCTCTACAATCGAGAGTACGATTGAGAGTGGTTAGGCCATATAGTCCACCACGCTGGCCTCGTGCGGGTTGGCGGACTTACATACCATAGAAATTTTAGAAATCACTATGGTATGCAGATTTCCTCACGATGTTTTCCTTCACCGTTTTTTAGTGCGTGGTGTATCAATACACACATGACTCCGAAAAGTCAGAGGTGTGCCCTGGGATTCGAACCCGCGACCACCGTGAATATGTTGACAGTCGCGTCTAGTCCGTTTACCAACAGGCCACCACGCACTTTAAACGAACGCAAGATATGAACTATAATATATTAATTACTATATTATATAACTTTATTTTAGCTTAGAAAGGTTTAAGAATTAAAAAACCGCTGAACTCTGCCTCGGTTATTTAGTCGTACTATAGTATAATTACAACACCAAGGTCTCGAGGCTGAATCCCGAGTCGGACTGGTAATAAATGAATGGTGACCAAAACTGTGTAAGCGCAGCATCGGTCATCCGGTTGTAAGTGATCCTGTGTGTTCGTCAAGAGAACCTATAAGGTATGCGTTGGGGTAATACTGTAACAGTGTTTAAGGGATTGTGGTAGCGCGCGAGCGGGACGAATTCCGCGAACCTGTCTATCAAGAACACATGACAATACAATAATGTTATATGACACTATCTTTACCAGAACCTTCGGAAAACTTCTGCAACGTTTTGTAATTGTCTATCCCATCAAGAGCAGTGAAGCTATACTAATATGTATTTATATGTAAAAAATTCGTCAGTTACATTACAGTCAGTTAATTTAAAATAAATGCACTCAATATGATAATAATAAATGGAAATAAAGATTAATGTTATAAAAATAACACGCAAACAGAATTAAAACGACTTCAAATACAAAGTCCTATAAAGTAGAACATAAATAAAATATTACTTTTAAATACATTAACATTTTTTGAAAACGGGCAGAACTAAGTATACAATACACAGATCAAAGCTAAATAAAAATGCTTCCATTAGCACGAGTTTAAATGTAAAACAAAATATTCTTTATCACATAGTCTTTTACGTAATCTTTTGAATCCTATGCGACCGCTGCGCAAAGTATTATAGTCGCAAAGAAAAAATAGAGCTTTTTATATACATTATTTTAAATATTCTAGTAAAAACCGGCTGAGTGAGAGTTGGACTCGCGCACGAAGTTTTCTGTACCATAATCTATGAAAGAAACCGTAAAAATCACGTTTGTTCTTGTTTATTAAGATCAAGTTAAAACAATTGCTTAAAAATTACGTTTGTTGTATGGGAGCCCCCTTTTAATATTTACTTTATTTTTATTCAATTATTTATTTTGAAAGTTAATATACAACATAATATTCTGTGAGAATTTAAGCGTCTACCAAAAAATATTTGTAGTATTTGTCGTAATAGCGGCAACGGAAATACATAACTTGTGAAAATTTCAGCTTCCTAGCTATCACAGTTTATGAGATACAGCCTGGTGACAGACATACAGCGAAGTCTTAGTAATAGTTTTTACCTTTCAAGTAAGGAACCCTAAAAAGATCAAAAGGTATTTCACACGAGATACATGAGGTACATCAATTAAACCAAAATAGGTCAATATTCAAGTGAAACACTGTAGTACTTTTTAAAGATGTGAAAAAAATATATTTCAAAATAATAGAGAACGTGGCTTAGCAAATGCAGTGTGGGATGTCCGCTGGCCAGATGGCGGCACGACTTACACAAGAGGGCCCTCCTAGTTCCTGATACCCACTACATAAGACTCGATCTTAGTGCGACGTCGGGACTATGTATGTGACTGTTGGATGTTTTTATATAATATGTGTATTTTGTGTATTGATGTGTATCAATACACAAAATACACAAATATATATAATGTGTGTACATTCATACATTAACTCACGCCTTTTTCCCAGAAGGGGTCGGCAGAGGTGCAACCAGGACACCCACGTTTGGCATTGTATTTTCCATCCCACGATGTGATAGGGTGAGAGCCTAAAGCCATATCAGGCACAAATTCCTGACTCCACTGAAAATGAATAGAAAGATCAAAAATCAATTCGCCTAACCCGGGACTCGAACCCGAGACCTATTTTCCGTATCACATTTGCGCCACCGAGGTAGTAATTTATTGTATTTTAAAATAAAAAACATAAACCCTGATTTACAGTTTGCATAATTTTCATGACATCGTTTTAATGTTATTTCCTATTTAAATTAACATTTTGACTATAATTTAAATAAATGCGCTCTGACAAATAAATCTCATACTGTTTCGGTTTGATTTGCATTGTTTACTCAATGCTGTGAATACACAGCGGCCTATTTATAACAATAGTACAATGCCTGCAACGGGTCGTGTGTTCGATTTCCGGCACGGCAAACGTTTGTTCAACGTGCGTTTGTTGCTGTTATTTGTATAATATGTTTGTTCCAAGATCTAGTTATTTTGAGCACTGGTATATGAAAGGTTTTATCATGTAACGTATAAGTATAATGGATGTTTATGTACTATGAGGTCTGAGGGTAAATGGAGTGAAGAGATCTTTACCTTCCATTGTTCGGCACAATTATGCCGGGCTTATTAACCCTAAATATTCTTAACATGTACTTGTATGCCTTGCGACTTCACCCGCGTATATAGTTTTTCCAGAATAAAAGTATAATAGTTAAAAAGAACTCTTTAGATTTTCTCGCTGAATTGATTATAGAAGATTAAAATATTATTTTTTCAATTCAAACCAGCGGTCCCTGAAAATAGTGCGTTCATACAAACAAGCTTTATATATTGGTATAAAAATATAGATTTTATTGTGCTGACGTCACTTAAATTTGGAGTATACTTAGGTAAAAATGTATTAATAATAATTGTTTTCCTTGATAATTTAATAATCACTTTTGTACCCTTAGTGTTGCCCCACATTGCATGCTGTGTTTGCATCTAGCAAGATATAGTCTTAGCACAACATATTTTATCATCGCAAGTGTATTACTTACAATTTTATTTTAAGATTGTATGCAATTTTATAAACCAAATAATGAAAAGGTGAAAATAAAACGAAATATAGAATTATCACGAATACCGACGGTACTTGTTTGTATATGTATTTACCTGACTAAAAGGGAAAATAATAACCGGTGTATTTTTGCGACTTAATTACTAAATTCGATTGCATCTCCCAACCTAATTTATTCAATATTAATGCACTCATCAATTGTAATACCTTAATGATACTAACTAATCAATCCTGATACTCAATGTATCGAGGCTCGACAGTACGTTGAAACTATAACTATACTGCATGATAATTACTGAGAACCGGTGGTATACAGATTGGCAATACGATCCTATAACTTCAAGCTGTATTGAAATTTTGGACGTTCTTGACTATTATGGACACGTTTCAAAGGACGGACGAAGGGCCTCGAGTCAGGATAGCTGACAATACACGTTTATGATAGGCTAAGGTGATTCTACAGCGTAATGTTTAACAAAAGCCGACGCACAGAGAAAAATCTGTAATGTATGAGCCCATATTTGCTTTTTGCAGAGCGCAGAATTCTTCTACAGCAACCAATTCGGTGAGGCCAACAAATTAAAATTATAAACACATCAATTTAAATAAAGTCTATAAAGCCTGAAGCCATTAAACACTACATAGATTTTAATAAAAAAATCGTTACCAACCCGTGCCTACAACTTATAACTATTACACAAAAAGCTTTTGTAGAAGATACCACAATAAAACAATAAACTACATTTCATTATACAATTTTTAATTAACCTTAAAATCAGACATTTTCTCAGTAATTAACTCTTTTCACGTTAAACAAGCCTTTGTTATTATGAATTTAAAATTAATAAATAATTTCAAGCCACTTGATTGTGTACGTGGTTTGCGAGCAAAAAATAAAATTGAGTCAAAAATATCATTTCATTTTGAACGAAATCCGACCAAATCCCGGTGTTTATCTGCTTAAAGCCTCGCATGAAACAGTGTTACCCTATAAGCGGATGAAATCCCGAACAACAACACGACTGAGTGATAAGCTTCGCGCGGGCGCCGCAGACGACAAGAGAAAATTGAGGTCGAGTAATTTTAAATTAAATTATTACTTTTGGTTTATAGGTAGGAAGGATATGCCTTCGCAACATACTATCAAATATACTATTTTGAAGAACTAAGTCTAATTTATAATTTTACATTATTGGCATGTATAATAATTATTTAACATTGAAAGAAATACGCAATCAGAAACTTATTTAATAGATTTTTTTTTGTAATTAGTTTTTTAAAGTTAAAAAAGTGGAACCGATAAATTATTTTAACATCTTCTAATTGTTTCAGCATCTTAATCTCAATTATTTGTATTTGGAATTGTGGAGTTTATGTTAGTTTTATCCATGCGTATTTGAGTTGTCATGACAACGTTATTATATTAAAATGTAATATTATACCTATACAAATTGTCACCTTATTTTATTACTTCGCAATATGCCCCTAAGTACGTATTTTACAGTGGCGACGAGGAAAATTTGGGTTAATAACGCGTAATTTATCACTTGGACTAAGGAACTTTTTTTTTATCAAAATGTCAATTGGAAAAATTGGAGAATTTGACACGAAAAAGGGGGCATGGAACTCTCGATGTATCGAGAGGTTAGAGATGTTTTTTGTAGCTAACAATGTTAAAGACGAGCTCAAGTTACCCACTTTGATCACTTGTATGGGAGATGAGGCATATGAACTCTTGGTTAATTTGGCCAGTCCTAACCAACCAGCAGATTTATCATTTACAACAGTGGTTAATTTATTACGTCAACACCTATCACCAAATCCTTCAGCGTTGGCAGAAAGGTATAGTTTTCGCCAACGTAGACAAAATAGCACCGAAAATATAAATGCTTTCGTAGCGGAGTTAAAAAAGTTATCCAGGTTTTGCAAATTTGAAAATTCCTTAGACGCAAATTTACGAGACCAATTTGTATGTGGTGTGAAAAATGACCTAGTTAGAGAAAGACTTTTTGCGAAGAATGATGAAATAACTTTCCAGAAAGCAGTTGGCATCGCGGTGTCTTTAGAAACAGCAGAAAAAGATGCTGCTAAAGTAAACTCAGAAAGAGTTGAGACAAGTAGCTGTAGTGTTTTAAACGCCATTGGATCGTCAGCGGAAGTCCAAAGACGGTTCGATAACCGAGGACAAGAGAGTCTGTTAGTAAAAATGTACATAAACCAGTACGAGAGTGTAATCGCGAAGGTAGCGGAGCAGGGTGTTCTGTGTCAGCTCAGCGAAACTTGCTGGATACTTGTTCTGGTTGCGGTCTATATGGTCATCACATCACCTCATGTAGATACAGGAACTTTGTATGTAGTAAATGCCGGCAGAGGGATCATTTACGTCGCAGTTACCCGAATCTTCAAAAGTTTCCGGCTAGACGGTACCGACGTGGTAAGGAAGTTCATTTTGGCCAAGCCAATGATGAGTCCGAAGAAGATAGCGAGGAGACGCAGTTTTTCAATCAGCTATCGTTAAATGACTATAAGGCGGTAAGATTACCTGTTTGTGTAGACGGTATAACGTTAAATATGGAAATTGATACCGGTACGGCTATTTCTTGCATTAGCAAGGATACATATGATAAATATTTTTCGCACATAGAATTACAGTCAGACAATACCATTTTGAAATTCTATGATGGGTCAAAAATTAAGCCAACAGGTGTCATTGGAGCTATGGTAAGTTGCCAGGATAAGTCAAAATGTCTTGATTTATTTGTTATTTCGGGAGGTACTACTTCGTTAATCGGTAGGAAATGGTTATCGGAATTAGACATAGATATACCAAAATTTCATTATCATCATAACATTAATATTAAGAATTGTATATACACTGATTTAAATATTAACATTGATGATTTGTTAAACAGGTTTAAAGATCTTTTTAATGGCAAGCTGGGTCGGTACACTGGTGGAAAAGTGACGCTTGACGAGTGCGGGAAGGGGTATTGCCTGTATTTCACCGAGCACGTCCGGTACCATATGCGCTGCGGGATCGTATCGAAGAGGCACTGGATGCCATGCTGCGCGACGGCATCATCGAGCCGGTAGAATTTTCCGATTGGGCTACACCTTTGGTACCCGTAAATAAACCAGATGGTTCGCTAAGAATCTGTGCGGATTACAAGACTACTTTAAATGCAGTTTTGTTGGTTGATCGATATCCACTACCTAAAATCAATGATATTCTTGTAGCGCTGAATGGAAGTCAATATTTTAGTAAATTAGACTTATCACAAGCGTAAAATCAGATAGAGTTGGACGAATCAAAAATGTATACGGTTATAAATACTCACAAAGTTTTATATAAGTATTTTTTTTTAATAAGTAAGTATAATAGATTAGTTTTTGGCTTAGCATCGAGTCCTGGAATATTCCAGCGTATAATGAATAGGGTTATCCCTAATGTGCAGGTTTTCTTAGATGATGGGATTATTGGGGGTGTTACAAAACAAGAGCACTTCAAGACTTTGTAGGCAGTTTTTGAAAGGATATTGCTAAACGGTTTGAAACTTAAGAAATCTAAATGTATTTTCTTTGTTAAAGAAATTTCGTATTTGGGTTATATAGTATCTAAGGGCGGTGTTAAGGTAGATCCCGTAAAGATAGAAGCTATTAATAAGATGCAAAGACCAAAGAATGTTTCCGAACTGCGGTCGTTCTTAGGAATGGTTAATTTCTTTGCAAAATTCATAAGGAATTTTAGTGCCCGATTAGTACCTTTATTTAATTTATTGAGAGTGAAATCTGAATGGAAGTGGAATGAAGAGTGTGAGCGTACATTTTAGATTTTAAAAGGCTTCTTATTAGTACAAAAGGTTTAGCTCATTATGATCCAAACAAAACTTTAATTCTAACGTGTGATGCGAGTGCACGAGGCATTGGCGGAGTATTATCTCAGCCAGGTGTGGATGGGGAGCGTCCTATTGCTTACGTTTCTCGGACTCTCAATTCCGCAGAGAAAAAATATTCTCAGATACATCGGGAAGCACTTGCCATTATTTTTTACGTTACGAAATTTCATTAATACTTGTACGGCCGGCATTTTATTTTACGTACGGATCATAAGCCGTTGGTGTCTATATTCGGACCAAACAAGGGTATACCATCAATGGCAGCTAGCAGGATGATTCGCTGAGCAATCATTTTATCAGCGTATAATTATAAATAATAGTTAATATGTTAAGACATCTGAAAATAGTGCGGATGGGTTATCACTCCTTCCAATAGATGGGAATATGCAAGAAACGATACCAGAGCAAACATTCTTGCATTTTGCACAATATGCCTTATTACTTGACCATAATGAAATTAAGAAGCAAACTCAGAAGGATACAACTTTTGCTAGGGTTCTGAGTTATGTTAGAGATGGTTGGCCGGAAACCTGGGAAATTGCCGAAACAAAACCTTTTTTTTAGTAGGAAATCGGAGTTATATTAGTTATTAATTAGGTTGTCTTATGTTTTGGGGCATCGGCTTGTTATTTCGTTATCCTGTAGAGAAAAAGTAATTCACCTAATCCATGAACCACATATGAGAATAGTAAAGTCTAAGGCTTTGGCTCGTAGCTATGTCTGGTGGCCAGGGATTGACGAGGCAGTGGAGGCGGTTTGCCGGAATTGCGTGTCGAGTACTGTTTATGCAGATGCACCGCCGCGACACACGGCACAGGTTTGGCCATGGTATAGTCGCCCATGGATCAGAATCCATTTAGATTTTTTGGGGCCTATATTCGGTAAGTTATATTTAGTAATCATTGATTCTTCATCTAAATGGATATAGATATTTTGTGTTCCCAGTACAGTTGCTAAAATAACAATAATTAAATTGAAAGAGCTCTGGAGTCGTTGGGGTATTCCGAAACAAGTAGTTACAGATAATGGGCCACCTTTCACAAGTGAGGAATTTTCTACCTTACTGAAGAGTTACGGAACGGAACATATCCGTATTGCTCCATATCATCCATCTTCAAATGGAGCAGCAGAAAATGCTGTTAAAACTTTAAAGAGAGTTAAAAGTTTAAAGCACACAAAGAAGATCAAATCATTGAGGATGCTATAAATAATTGAAATGAAATGAAATGAAATGAAATGTATTTATTGGTCACGTAGGCAATTTAAAAGCTCTTATGACAAGTCAATACACATAGAACTTAATCTCTATAAACAATATATTTCCTATACTTAGTATTACTTATTTTAATTTCTTGGTTTAATTAATTAATTTATGTAATTTATTTATTTTAAATTAATTTTATTTTTATTTAGCATTAGTTTTATTTATTTGTTTCCTTTTTATTCTTATTTTATTTAAAGTATTAGTTATGACTTTATGGTAATTTATTTTTCAAAGAAATACAATATGTACGTTGGTCAAATTAAATTAAATTAATTTATTTAATTAATGGACCATGAATATTATTACAACGGTGCGTAGCGGTTTATTGTTACCACCGGATCCAACGCGGCCCTTCCTGAGAAGACCCGGCGAATTTTCTTCTGTACTATAGGAATGTGGAACACGCTTCCACGGGGGAATGTCTGGCTACTTTATTGATAGGTAGACGGGTAAGGACACGGTTAGATGTCCTCAAACCTGATAGGGAAGGCTGTGTTAGGAAAGCACAGCAACGTCAGTCAAAAGCTGTAGGTGGTAGGGACCGAAGTTTCCATCAAGGCGATGAGATATGGTATCGTCAGTATCACAAAAGTGACAGATAGCTGCCGGGAAAAATTGACACAGTATTAGGTTCCACCGATTACAAGGTAGTGGATTCAGATGGACAATTAGTTCATCGACACGTGGATCTAATTAGAAGTAGGAGGAAAAGTAGTCTGGTGTTTCCGTCGGGTTCAGTGCAGCAGCCAGAATCTGTTTCTTTAAACACGGAGCCACAATCGGGAACTTCTACGCGTACCCTTGAGTCGCCGACGGGCTTGGCAGTTAGTGGCACCTTACATACGCCACCTATCCTTTCGGGAATAGAAAATAACTTGGCAGTCGCTTCACCCAAAAGTGTGCCGGTTCAGACTCGTCCAGTCAGGGCATGTCGACTTAAAAAGTCACCTATATATAAATAATATTAGAATAGATATTAAGATATGTTACTAGCGTATTTCTCTTTTTTTAAACGTAAATGTTATATATTTGTTTTCTTGATTTTGTAAATTGTAGTGACCATTTAAGAGGGAGGATTGTATATATATTAAAATGTAACATAAAAATTGTCACCTTATTTTATTACTTGGCAATATGCCCCGAAGTACGTATTTTACAGGAATGAAAAGGATAGAACACACGAACTTTTATTTATTTTAATTCGCTTTTTTAGTTTAATTTGGAAAAAATATTTGATACATAGATTATTCGTGTCATCTGCAATATTATATTTAGTCATGCTTACTTCTATCCATTAAAAATCATTTCCATCAATTATTCATTGACTTTCATTATAATTGTATTATATTTTTATTTTTACTCCTGGTAAAGAAATATCTAGTGCATAATCGCTTCTATTCATTGAAAATCATTTTCATCAATCATTTTTATTCATCGGTTTTCATACTAAATAAATATTTCTGTTTTATTCAACCGCCCAAGCCCATCACTTGTATCACAACAAAAGGGCGAAAAACAAGAAAATGACATGCAGTGGTATGACATGGGACGCGGGTAACTTCGAGTGTTGTGGCTGCCACACCTGGCGACCAGGCCTTTTTGTATCCCTATACAAATGTATAAACAGCCTTGTATCTTGTAATAATGTATTCTTTTGTGTAGACTAAAATATTTGATGAAGCTATTACTATTGTAAGATGAGGGGTCTTTATGATGCGATATCGAATGTTCGGACGTCGTAATGTGGCGAAATACTCCACAAAATGTTTGTATCGTAAGTCGTAACAGAAAATTATAAGTATCATAGAAAATAGTATTGATTTTTAGAAGCGAAAAATTTATATCTTCCTCGCTTACATCTAACATTCTTCGTGTCGGATCATAGAGTAAACCCCCTCAATCGAGCCGAGTATTTTTTTTTTATAGCGAAGCATGGCGATTCGATCCTGCAATTTGTCTGATGGTAAGCGATACGATCTCTCATGCCCAGTGGCAAAACCAAACAACACTATGAAATTACAAAGAAATGCTTTATTTCACTGCGCCCAGAGATATAAGATGTTAAGTCTCAATATGTCCATTGGTTACTCGGGCGACAATATGCTCCAAATCAAAACACAACATCTTTGTAGTATGTAATAACGTATTATTTTGGATTTTATGTATTTTATTTTATTGTTCAATATCATATTATCATGGAAAACTAATTATTTACTTCGTCTGAATATAACAAAGACTAGTTACGATGTCAAGGTTTTATCAATAAGGTTGCCAAAATGTATCACGAAAGTAATTTTAATGAACGTCTCTATTTAAAACAAGAAGCGGTTTCATGAATAACGGTATGAATATTATAAATATAACTAGATACGGGTACAATAGCAATTGAAGACATTTGTCGTAAATATTAATTTCTAGCTCTAAAAATGTACTGCTTAAATAAATGGTTTGACTTTGACCTACATCCAACAGAGACGTAGGACAAATATCTCTTCAGAGTGGATAAGCCCTGAATCCTTGTTAATTGAGCATGCTACAGAATTGCATGTGCTTAGTTGTTTCACAAACATCTCTGCATAATCCACCGCCCCAATTACCTGCATTCTAAGAACTAACACGCAAATGGGTCATGTCTGCCTCATTTATCACAAATGTTGCTTGGATACAACGCCCGGTCAAACTGACACTCTGAAATCTACCATGAATAGGGTATCATTTTGATTAGAACACACATTAAGACTGTTTTATTAATATCGGTTATTTTTAAATTATAAATTGTTTTGATATAGACGTGAAGCAATAAATATTCTTTTGTTTCAAAATATCCCCAAACGGCTCCCAGAAAAAGGCATTGTAATCTTTTTAACCGAATAAATAACTCACAGTTTCAAATCCTCAGTAAGTTTTAAATCCGCAAGAACAATTTTTCGGAGGGTGCCCCATTAAAGTTTGAAGACTTTATAAAATTATGACACCAAAGTTAAAACTGTTTTGAGCGTCTACAGTGTAGGACAGCAAGTTTCTTAGATACAGCGTCATTCCCGGGAACGCCCGGGGGTCTCCCTTGACGACTGAGTCAAGACGTCTATTTTAAGCGTAATCCTACGGCTTTGACGCAGGTAGCGCTCGGATATCTACCGTACCTGTCTAATCTGAGCCAAATGTGCCATGTCGGGTTACTAGATAAAGTTGAACGGATGCTAAAAAAGTTTAACGGCCATAAAGTCTTGATATCTCGAGGATTATTAAGGTAAATTGTTAGGGTTTCGGTTCGTATGAACTAGATTTGAAATCTGAAAACGATATGTTCTGTCTATCTTAAGAATTTACGTATTTTAAATACGGAACGATTATTTAATGTAGTGGTATATTAATTAAAAAGGAAATTTCGGTGAAATCAAACACGAAAGTAGGAACAAAAATGATTTCGTTACTTACCAAAAAAACCGTGTAGTAAAGATTTTATTATTATATTTACGCAATGGAAGAAAAAAAATACTATTCATAAATTCCAGTACACTAGGTAGTAACAAAAGTGATTCGTGCTATAATGGCTTTTAAAAATATCTTTGAAAATCATAATACAATTTTATTCGTGCAATACCGCGGTTATTTCAAAAGGTAAATGAACGGACGCAAATATTCGACTGCGTAGGTACAAAATAGGACAACAAAATGTAATATTTTTATTCCACTTATTCCACATTTCATCGCGTATGCGGTACGAAAATTGACATATTGCCGACAGCAGAGGCAATACACAAAATTGACGTCACTTTAGCTAATTGAATATTTGCTTTGCACCTGCTATGTATAAACTAATGTTATTATGCCCACGCCACCTATTACGTTAGGTGGAACAATTGTGTGGAAATATGTATGAAGTTCCTTTTTTTATTTAATTATGTTTTTTATATAACAAAGTAAGGGCGAACTTAATGCTCGGGGCATTCTCTGCCAGCTAACCTTTGGATGGTGCAGAAAGAAAAAGTAGGCCTTTAGCCTAAAAAATATAGTTTCAATAAGTGGAACGGTCTAACAATAAGTTAAGATGATCTGTTACAGCATCTAAGAAGGCAGTGACGGCATCCTCAGTGGAGATCCCTGCACGGAAGCCATATTGATTTTTTGCAATAATATTATTTTTATTTAGATATTTGATAAGGCGAGTATTTATAATTTTTTCTAAAATTTTTGATATTATAGGTAGGACAGATATACATAGGTCTATAATTGTTTATTAATGATTTGTCACCACCTTTGTAAATTGGGGTTACAACTGCTATTTTAAAGGAATTGGGGAAAACTGCAGTATTAATGGATAAATTGCAGATATGAGTAATAAAAGGTGTCAATTTGCGTCGACATTCTTTAAGTATTCGACTAGAGATACAGTCAGAACCAACAGCTGAGTCACTACGAAGATTTACAATTATATTTTCTACTTCTTTTTCATCCGTATCATAAATAACAAAGGAGTTTAGGTAATTTTTGCTGGGAATTAAATCTGGGAAATAGACTCTGGGTAAAGCATTTACTTTAGTTGCCAATTTTTTTCCTATACTTGTAAAGAAATTATTTACTTTATTAATATCCATGTCTAATAATTCACTAGGGATTGCGTGGGGTTTTTGTGCGTTAGTTATATTATTAATAAGTTTCCATGTCGCACTTGTGTTATGTATACATACCTTTATTTTTGACGTGACAACGTCTTAAATTAGGTTGCGGCTGGGAGTCACTTATGAAAAAGTGTAACGCCCGGTAACGTAACGGTGCGCGCGCAGCACTAGAGAATTATTTTTCAGTTTCACCCACTTTTTCCAAAATTGTCCCATAGCCCTCCCCCTGCCTTCCCCCACCCTTATTCCGAAATAGTGCCTATTAGCCTCCCCACGAAACCTAAAACCCCCCCCTCCCCTACCCCCACCCCGAAAATTTACCTCACCCCCCAATCCTATCTCGGCCAACATAGGTCGTAGACCCACCGAGTTTGGTATCCTCGGAACCGTCTTGGTGAGGGCTACAAATTGACCCCGCCAGAAATCCCAAAATTACGCAAAAAATTACCCCCCCCAAAAAAAATATTTTACCTCCAAAAAATTAATTTAAGTTAGCCTCCCCACGAAACCTTCCTCCCCCCCCCTCCCTTACCCCCACCCCGAAAATTTACCTCACCCCCCCCAATCCTATCTCGGCCAATATAGATCGTAGACCCACCGAGTTTGGTATCTTTGGAACCGGCTCGGTGAGCTCTACAGATTGGCCCCAACCAAATCCCCAAATTCCTCCCTCTCTCCCCTAAAATATTTGTCCAGGCATAACTCCGTCATTTCTTAAAGTAAACCCCCCGTGTTTGGAGTCAGAGGAATCGTCTTGACGAGCTCGACAATCGAGAGCAGGCAAAATACGATTTTTCTTATTGACGTGACAACGTCTTAAATTAGGTTGCGGCTGGGAGTCACTTATGAAAAAGTGTAACGCCCGGTAACGTAACGGTGCGCGCGCAGCACTAGAGAATTAGGCGCATTGAATCGGCGCATGCTTGTGTCTCTGTCTTTGTCTTTCTCGAACGTTCTTGGCGTTGGAAAAACAAGAAAGCGTCACAATACAAGTTCACACGTGTGGTTAAAGTATCGTCAGCTGTGTCTGTAGTGAAAATATGGAGTGCTTAGATTCGTCATTACATGTACAATGTTTTAGTAAACAAAATATATTTCTATAGTTAAAATTTGTGCAATTCTTATTTTCATTCAATTCCTTGTTCCTATTGTGCAATTTAATTATATTCATATAAATAAATATTCTACCGAGAAAAAGACGTTGTCACGTAAAATCTTCGCCCGTAAAACCGACTTTACAGGCAACCATTTTTTTAATATTATTTTACATTCCGTTTATTGGTATGGTTTTTGTTTGCAGAATTTAATGTACAGTCAGCGACAAAAGTCGTTGAGCATATTCAAAACGCCAAAATTCAGGCACACATGAAGCAACAAAAGTGGATGACCAGTATCGGCCACAAATATTTATGAACACCACAAGGTGACAAAAATTTCTGAACAACAAAAGCAACAAAATTACTGAACACGTCAATGGTACATAAGTCTCTGAACACTTATAAAAGGGAAGATTGCCATTGATGTGTTTACCTACTTTTGTTGCTTTGTTATGCATTAAAAGTAAAATTTTATTTCACAGTTAATATATCTGCTTTGACTTTTTGATTTCAGTTTTTGTATGTATGTATTCAGACATTGCTTTAAGCGATAAGACCGCCATTTGTACTTTTTGTTTTTTTTTATTTGTTTCTGTATATTGTGTTTATTTAAATGTGTTTATTAAATACAAATTTAAATAATAATAAATTATTATTTATTTATGAGAAATTCTTAGCGTGTCTTATATCAATTTATATTAATAAATAATAATATTTTTTATTCAGAAAATAGTGGCCGCAGCTTTTTTGGATATTGGTCAATTGGTCTCAAAATCCATATCTGAGAGACCCGAAATTATACATGGATAATCAGGATTGAACATTTTTGCTGCCATATTTAACTTTTTACTTATTGATCCGATTGGTGTCAAAATCAGTATCTGATGGGTTTTTTGCTCCGATATTCGAATTAGAAAGACCGATGGAAAATTATGGCTGCCGTTTTGAACTTTTTATAGAATTAGTACGTATTTTGGTGCGTTTGAAAAAAACTACAAAATGTTTACGATGAGCATTGACAACCAAATAGACGAAGAGCTCGTGGCCGGCAGAGTTTCGTTATTTTATAAAAGCTAAAAGTTTTTCTCCGCATGCCTCTACCATAGGCATCACATGATCAGCTATTATTAAGTTCCGATCGTGGTTGCTTTGGAAGTTATGATCTTCAGTGTTTCTGGCAAGATGAAAGAACGATCAAACGTATTGGAATACCAAGGAAATATTTATTTATAGTTGCCTTAATAACATAATATCTAAAATTCAATTTATTATAAAATATAAAGTTTTATACTATAACAGACAATTGAGCGGAACGGAAGCTCCAAAGTGTTTGTAAGAGATTTGTCTATTGGGAAAAGCCAGTTGTCTAGGCTGAAGACGGACGACAGCCGCGTGGTATCGACAAGGGCAGAGGTATTAAGGGAGATCGAGAGGTTCTACGGACAGCTTTACAACTCGGTTGCCGAACTTACTGTTAGCTCGGCCGAAGACCTGAGAGCCGAGTTGATCCGATACTTTAGCGGTGATATCCCGGAAATCAGCCTGTGTGAGATAGAGATGCCCTCAAACAACTTAAAAATAACAAGACCGGTGATCACTTCAGAGCTTCTGAAAGCGGGCGGAACGCCGATACTAAAAGTCCTTCAGAGGCTCTTCAATTCCGTTCTCCTCGAGGGCTCAACGCCAGAGGTATAAAGCAGGAGCGTGGTGGTACTGTTCTTCAAAAAAGGTGATAACACTTTGTTGAAGAACTACAGCCCATCTCGCTCCTTAGCCATCTCTATAAGTTGTTTTCGAGGGTTATCACAAATCGTCTCGAACGCAGGTTTGATGACTTCCAGCCTCCCGAACAAGCCGATTTCCGAAAAGGCTTTAGTACCATAGACCATATTCATACGCTACGGCAAGTTGTACCCCAAGGACCCCTTTGTCATGGCGCCGCAATTCCAAGGAGTTACTCTCCAAGGTTCCGAGAGTATTGGAATCCTTGGCATCGAAATATCAAGCAAGGTCGAGTTTAGGAGTCATTTGGAGGACAAAGCCAAACTGGCGAGCAAGAAGTTGGGAATCCTGAACAGAGCCAAGCGGTACTTTACGTCGGGTCATAGATTAACGCTTTACAAAGCGCAAATCCGGTCCCACGTGGAGTGCTGCTCTCACCTCTGGGCAGGTGCCCCAAAATACCAGCTCGACCCACTTGACTCCTTGCAGCGACGAGCTTGTCGAATAGTCAATGATCCCGATCTCACGGACAAATTGGAAACGTTAGGATTGCGGAGAGACTTCGGATCTCTCTGTGTGTTCTATCGTTTGTTCCATGGGGAGTGCTCCGAAGAGTTGTTTGAGTTGGTACCATCGCCGCCTATGTACCATTGCACCACACGTTTTCGCAGTAGAGTTCATTCCCACCACCTGGAGGCGTACCGTTCCCGAACGGTACGTTCCCAGCGTTCTTTTCTACCACGTACGTGCAAGCTCTGGAATGAACTCCCTGCATCGGTGTTTCCTCAGCGCTATGACCTGTCCTTCTTCAAACGAGGTTTAAGGAGAGTACTCTCCTCGAGGTACGCAGCGACTTTGTTGTGCTGGTCCCCTGGCACTACGGAGGTCCATGAGCAGCGGTAGCCGCTTACCATCAGGCGGGCCGCTAGCTCGTCTGCCTACAAGGCAATAAAAAAAAAAATAAACAAAAAACCGAATCTAACTTGCCGCTTTGTTTAGCGTTTGTGGACTATGAGAAAGCCTTTAATTCGATCGAGACCTGGGCTGTGCTACAGTCTCTTCAGCGGCGCCACATAGTCTATCGGTACATCGAAGTTTTGAGGTGTATATATGTACAACAACGCCACCATGTCGGTCCGAGTACAAGATCAGAGCACGATGATTATTCCACTACCGTACTTGTATACACGTGGCAATAACAGATGAACTAGACATATGCACTTCTTAGAAATAAATATTAATTCACAAAAACAGAAAACAATAAGTCAAAGCAAAAATATAAACTTTGAAATAAAATGTAACAATGAATCTATAACAAAGCAACAAAAGTAGGTGAACACATCTACGGCAATTTTGCTTTTTATAATTGTTCAGAGACTTATGTACCATAGACGTGTTCAGGAATTTTGTTGCTTTTGTTGTTCAGAAACTTTTGTCGCCTTGTGGTGTTCATAATTTTTTGTGGCCGATACTGGTCACCCACTTTTGTTGCTTCATGTGTGCATCAATTTTAGTGTTTTAAATATGCTCAACGACTTTTGTCGCTGACTGTACAATCTGTACTGTACTTTGACAGCCCATATACGCCCCACTGCAGGGCACGGGCTTCCTCTACAATCAAAAGCTCGATTGAGTGTGGTTAGGCCATATAGTCCACCACGTTGGTATAGTGCGGTTGGCTTAGAGCTAATGTGCTTGGTGGGCTTTGAATATTATAGAAATTTCTTACAAGTTTCTATGGTATGCAGATTTCCTCACGACGTTTTCCTTCAGCGCTATAGTCAGTGGTGATTGACTATCATTACACACATGAATCCGAAAAATCAGAGGTATGCCCCGTGATCGAACCCGTCAATCAAACACTAATGTACAGACTTAAGAAAAAGACACGGTACTTAATAAATAAATTATTCTAATAACTGTATAAGCCCCATATAAATAACAATATTGAAAATTAAACTTTAGACTTGAAAACGGGGTAAAAAATACGAAATTAATGTTTACCTTTTCTTCAAGCCTACAAAAAATACTGATAAGTGATAGATGACAGCTCGTGATTCATGACCTAGCGCCGGGGGACTTAATCTTTGGAAAAGAAACGGGTGGGCGGGAAGTGAACGAAATTATTGAATAAAATTTTTCTTAGCATAAAATTATTCTGATTCGTGATATATAAAATTGTAATGTAAATTATGTGGTGTACAAATAGAGCAGGACGAATGCGATTATTCAAAAATCATTTTTTTAATCATATCTTTCGTTGGGCTATTCATAATGTTTGGGATGAAATATCAACTGATTGTTATACGAAGACAATATAATACTTATTATATAAGCATTGCTTAAATTTATCTTTTTTTGCCACTGAAATATATATCTCAAATTATTAGACCGGAGACCCAATGGTATTATTGCGTCATCCCCATCCATTCTTCTAATCATTTGGTCGATATAGTTTCTCATAATGAATAACAAAAATTATAATCACATAAAGTTAAATTTATCCAAAATTTAAAAATAAACTACAATTTTAAAACAGCGTCGTCTAACGGGCAAGCGAAATAATCGTTTTTCGCAACTTGATATTCTATATGGACGACGGTGCTCTCAGCGTCAGGTACAGCGTATACTTTGCTGCGCCAGTACATAAAAAGAAATAGCTCTCTTGCTAGTAAGTAATAGAGAACGAAAAATATAAACAAGATATACTTTCATAATGGTTACTTAGATTTACGCGAATGTTATACTTTGAAATAAAACTATTATTTCGGACTGTCAGTCCTCCCGTGACCACGAAAGCTGTAAAGTAATCGAAACGTCGTGAAGTCAAAATATCAAAATAAAACCAAATCCTCGATAAAATCTGTAAATAATAGCTTTATTTCAAATAAATACTTTATGAAAAATTTGAAATGGTTCAAAATAAAATTTTATTAAAAGGCTGTTTAAAGTTAGCCTTAAATAAATAATAAATACACCCCACACTAAGCTGGAGTCTTGTGTTGTGGGTATCATAAGCTACGAGAGACTTTTCGGTCTCATAAACACCCAGACCCGAAACAAATACCTGTGTTTCACACGAATATTTGTTTTGGTGCGAGCATCAAACCCGCGGCCTCACGTTTCACAGCCGGCGTCTAACGAACTGCGCCACGGACGCTGTAGAAGGCTTATGTGAGTTAATATAATTTGAGTAAAAGAAGATATATTTTCATTTGTATTGTGTCTAAGCTTAGCATTGATCATGGCTTTTGTCATTTACAAAATAACAAGGAAATTTATCTCTCATAAAGTAGCTTATTACCTTTTCCGTGGTCTTAAAACTTGAACATCGCAACTTAAATCAATGAATAAAAAGTAAATGTCCTTATTAGAATCCTCATCATCATTACGTACAGGAATTCCAGTGTTGAAATTAAGCTTTGACCAAGAATCGATTTCTAAAATAGTCTCTTAAAAGCATCATATTATATCCAACGACTTTTTGAATTATCATATTGAATAAAATACTTTTTGTTTCAACTCAAACACATAAAAAATTGTTTGAATATAACAAATGTATAAAATGGAAATTGTTTTCCTCATAACTTTTTTTGGTCTCGTGCGGTAGGGCTGGAACTTTATGGTATTGAGACGGGGGACCTTTCACCTTGACCCGCAGTGACCCTGCTCAACACATACAATTTATTTTCAAATGTATTTCACATTTTTTATGTTCGCTATCGTGGATGTGAAAAACATCGATATGATTTTGTTTGTTGTTACTGATTTACCTGCTATAAACAGAAAAAAAATGGTACCAAATACAAACTTTATATTTACGTAACATTTTCAGGTGGAATATTAATAAAAAAAGTTGGAAAAAAGCAATGTTAATTTATACACTCATGGGTAAACCTTTGAGATATATTTCTGCGTAAATGGAGTCAACACATCATGGAGTCAAACGATATTATGTATAAAACGTGTTATATAGGACAATAAATATTATACCACCACTATCCAGACGCACGCAATTTAATAAACCTAAAACTTTTACACATGGCCCACCAACATACTTGGATCAAATGTTCGTTCCAAGAATCACGATTTATTAGACACACGGTTCCACGCCCAAGTTCATATACAACAGGGGCATAAAAGGCGTTTTTATCAATTACGGCCAACACAAACTTATGTAGATTATCAGAGTATTAAAGTTAGGAAGCGGCGAAGTTGGCCACACCTTTGTTCGCATCATAAATTTTTATCCACAAACTTCTTTGGACTGTTGGTTAAGTAGCGTAAAAAGTTTACAAGACCACTGTGAAATACGTGTGAAGTTTGTTTGTGCCATCGTTGTTATTGGTGGAATTTTCTATACTGGCCAAAGTTGCACACCTGGTAAGATATAGATAAATTATTGAGTAGCAATAAGTCTCAGTAATCGATACAAAAATTATAGCGTTTAATATTCCTTTGAATCTAGCAAGGACAACTTGAAACTGAATTTAATATATATAATAGAATAATAATTAAACTATGAAATTTTTGAACGTGCTTTTCTTTGAATCTTACTCTCTCTCCTTGCAGCCTTAGGAAATCCAGTGCTGAACGTAAGCCTGTCTCATGGGTCGTCACATATACCTCGTGGAAGCGGCCTGTATCCAGCGATTTCCTGTGATATTAACCAAGTCGTCCGTCCACCATGTGGGTGGGCGTGTGACACTTAACAAGCTTGTACGTGGCCTCCACTCCAGAAACTTTCAGCCTCAGCAGTCATCAGTTCTGCAACCTATGTGCCTGACCCACTGCTATTTTAACTTGCTAGCCGTAAAGTTCATATCGATGGAGCTCTCTGAAAATACTAAAGAGAATTTTGAAAGAACTTTCTCATTAATCTGTTTCATTGATAAAGGTCAGTTAGGAACGCCGTGTGAATTTTCTGACACCATATTTTGGTTTTCCACTTATTTCACTACCACCTACTGTATTCCTTTGACTAACATGAGTAGATAATAATTTATTCTTATTCTACTAACCTCATAATTTATACTTCTCTCATTTTCAACATTTCAAACAAATATACAACACAGTGTTTCTAATTACAAGTTACGGCTGAGTTGGGACTCGATGAAGCTTACACAACTTGTTCCCAACTGTTAAATTGTCAACCTATTACAACGTTAGGAACTAAAATCCAAACAAGGAACTGAAATTGTATGCCTATATTTGGTACTATAAAAACAATATTTTTTAGTAAACTCCATTGGGTATTTCTAATCCATTGACAGATATTTTATGACCCTGGTTTCACTAACGCCGAACTATAATCTCTGAAATAACTCTGTCGTGCTATTAATCGTGAGACCCAGTTACGTAACCAAATGATCCATTTCTTGGCTCCAGTTGACAGTAGATCGAAGTGCCAACGATCTTACCTTGACCTATTTCAATAACAAATACAGAATAAAATCGCAACGGTATTGTAAAAGTTGATTTTCACTTCACCAACAGTGTGTATCGCATGCCATAATGAAATTAATGACAATTACTTTGTACGTACTCAAAACACACCCCAGCTCCATTTACAAGTATTATTGATGATATAGGGCGTGGCGAAGGGAATTTTGACCTCAATAATATAATGAAAAAGACCTTGTTAAATATTAAGCGTGGGCACAATAATTTACTTGAATATAAAGAAGGTAAAAATATTGTTTTAATTAAAATCACGAGTTATCGGCATCGTAAACATTTAAAGCTTAATTTTGAAATGTGGCTGGACGGAAGTTTTGTTGGCACGATAAATCGTTTGGATTAAACATGTTTCCTTGAATAGTTAAGGTCAGATCGGGAAAAGTTGGTGTGAATAAATTGTTATTTTTCAATTAGCAAACTAATTTGTACTTGTATTGTTTTTACATTTTGGATTCTAATGTACCATGACACTTTATTCGATATGAGACTCCATGAAAATAAATCCTATAAAAGGCGTGGCAACATTTTGATCAAAATATGGTATAATTCAGTAAACGATAAGGATCATACGAAATAAAAACTTGGACGAAATCATATTGCCACCTAACCATTATATTATTATAACCGCCTACAAAAATTTCCGAGGACGAAAGTAAAGGTTACTTTTAACGAAATCCACGTCGGGCACTCCATTTGTGTGAGTCTTGGAAAAGAAAAGTCTTACATATTGTTATTTAGGAGTAGATAATATTACGACTACCGTAGAGTTATCCTCCTGTCCCTACTCGAGACGGAAATAACTCCAGCCAACTGTAGGTGGCGCTAGGGATACACCTGCATACCCCTTCAGTTAAGTAGTGTTGAGCTTTTCTATGTATAATTTTATCACAATATTCGTATCAATAACAGCTGATCCGTTCTCTATAATCTATCCTTGACAAGAGATTTCATTAGATATTTTGATGTATATTTTGTTTCAGTTAGCAAAAATAAAGAAATATACAGAATATATCATGACTGTTACCGAAAACGAACGTAAATAAAATTTTTCAATGTAACGGGACATATTTTTACTGTGGTAATTAATATTATGTTTGGGTGGAAATTTCATAGTTTTTGCTAAAATAATAATTTAAACTCTGGTGTTGGTACAAATATGGTAGCGTCATCAAAAATTAAAAATTGTACATCATTAGGGAAACCAATTTACCACCTAAATACGAAGATAGGAAAATGACTATAAAAAAAGTCGTCGCTTTTTTTGCAATTAATTAGTTGCATTGGGTCTAAAGTCACTAAAACTACCACCCGACTGAATTTTAACAGTATTGATATGATATGATATGATATGATAGCTAGACAACATATTATTATATTGTATGTCTTTTTTATTGAAGCATAAAGTTGTATCGACTTAATAATGGCAGCTATTTTAACCGTTTGTGAAACAGATAGGATATAAAGACAGCCATAACAGAGTTGGACAGCAAATTAAAGATTTTAAGTGACTTAATTACCCAATGAACCACAAACTTCACCATCAAAGGCGGCAATAACCGTAATCACATGCTAATTATTGACAAATGTGTCAAATGAGCGGCGATAGCTCAGGCACCATTGTCTTCCTCACAGCTGATTGATCGCATTAAGCTTACGAATAGTTGAGCCGTCATTATGTTCAGATTAACTACTCAATGTTGCATTTGCATGTCAAAGGCGCATTTGGTGGTAGACCGCAAAATACCTTGAGCAGTGGCTGAAACGTCGCTTGATTACTTGCCAGTAAATCCAATCTTGTAGTTCTGTTTGTTTTCAAATCGATTTCAGGTTATTGGAGTGTGTATAGATGAACGGATCTAGGAAGATTTATGTTACCACTGTATGATGTCTGGAGTAAATGTCTTTGAAATATTGTCTTCCTTGAGTATAACATGAATTATTTGGATATTATAGTGAGACCAAAAAGTCTCTCGTAGTTCCTGACGCCCACGACACAAGACTTGATCTTAGTGTGGGGTCAGGACTATGTATTTGACTGTTGTGCGTACTCATTTTTATTAATATTTATAGTATTATATACATATTTATAATTAATTAGGTCTGTACTCATGTCTTTTATAAACCACAAATATACATTTCACGATTCTGTAGTACAGGTACTATAAAACTATAAAACGACAAACAAGGAAGCTGGTTTACTCAAAGTAAAGTGACCACGCTTGATGAATATTCACACCTTGTAAGGAAATGTAGATGCGTTCCCCTTAATGGTATAAGGTACGAAGAGTCAAAAGGAGTACAGGCTATTGATTTTGATGTCCGAAAACCACATCGAAAAAGCAAAGTAGAAAATTTAGAGTTTAAGTTGGTGGTAGGTTTATTTGTGAGAGGCCATCTGGGTAGGTACCACCGCAATGTCTATTTCTCTCGTGAAACAACACTGCTTAAATGCACTGTTGTGTTTCGGATTGAAGGACATTGTAGCCAGAGCAACTACTGGACATATTGAGACTTAACATCTTATGTCTCAGGATGGCGAGCGCAGTGGAATGTTGCTACTGTGCATGAGCGTTCGTATCGCTTACCATCAGGCGAACGGCTCGCTCGTTTCGTCATTCAATGCAATAAATAAAAAAAAAAACATAATTAGAGTTTAAGTTATGCAACAAGTCACATGGTCACGAAGCGTGGGTTGGTTTGTTAACTATCAGCGTAGTTACAATCGCAACGACTATCTTAGCTTTGGACTATATTTAGTCAAATAAGTTAAATTATCAGTTCTTTATGGTCCAAAGTAGATACATTACAAGAGCTCAACTGTTGTGCCATCTGGTATCGGTCTTTTTAATATCAATTTAAATGTTTATTCAGATTCTAGGCTTGCGCAAGCTTCCAACCATCTTCCCGTCAAAAAATATATAGTTTTATATAAATGTGTAACATTCACGTAAACATGAATCATAACTCATTTTTTACGTAGGAATCCAGGGGCCAATCCCTAAGATACCGAGAATTATACGCACAATATAACAAGAGACAAGGGTAATTTGCATGTATATAAATTGGATGTGGCGTAACACGTGTTTCGGGTATTGATAGTGAGTCGGTGTCAATTTGTGGAGACTTTTCGTGATAAAATATTGCGTGACATGTCGATATTGTCATATAATACGGAAGTGTAGGGCGAGGTAACAAAATGATTGAGTGATTTTTCTTATACATTTAGTTAAAATATTGCACTTAGAGCACATAACATGTCGCAGTACCCTATAGAAGGAAGTCAAAAATGGCTCTAAGAATATTCTTTATATGGATTCAGGGTTATGTGCCCACAGTTAGTTGTATTCTTTAATACTTTTTTACACTATATAATATTTTTATATATATGTTGAAGCATTCTTAAATCATAGATTAGAATTATATCGACGCAGGTAAGCGATTTTGTCGTATCTCGAAACAAGCAATTTTACACCAGAAGCAAAAAAAAATATATTTTAGAAATGACAAACCTCTAAACTAAAAAAATTAGGAATACCATTTCTTTAATAATAACATTTTAAAATAAAACCTTACATTTTCACGAGGAAATTCAATGCGGAGTTTTTTTTTTATGAATTAAATAATATACAAAACGCATTTACGCATTTTTTGAGATACGATAAAATCGCTTTTCTGCTTCGATATATAGATATTTTAGATTAAATATTCAGGTTTAATTTACATTAAAAATAATCTACAATAACCTTATAATAATTTCTATAAGCCTCGGTTTTAATTCGCGTCAAAAATAAATAAAAGGCAACAACAACAATAACCCCCCGATAATAAGACTTCCAAAAACTTCTCTATCATAATATAATACATTCCTCATAATACATGGAATAAAATCCTGACGTCAGAGCAACTACGTATTATCTTTGAATGTGAACAAATGAAAACAAGGGGATCGCTTTGACCCGCCAGTGTGCGTCGAGGCGCGAAGTAGCACCTGGCTACGGCCGGTCACTCTGTTATGCTAGGTTTACCCTCTATTTTTATCTAGAATATTTTTTTGCTGTGTAATTGACCGTTATCTCCAGTGGATCTAATGGAAAATGGCAGACGATTTATCTAGTGATAAAAATGTAAAATACTTTTTTAAACTATTGTTTTATTTGTGAAAAGGCTGATGCTAAGTATATGACTGGTTTAAATATATTTTTTTTTGGAATAAGCAAGTGTATGCTAAGTTATGAAGATTAAAAATGCGTAGCTATTTTTTATTATGACCTGCTGATCTTTTATCAATTAATGCTGCTTTAAACAGGGATTGAGATTTTAAAGGTGCGCTGAGAATAAAGATGATGGGGAAATGACAAGAAAGAGGTCACTTCAGATTCACGAATGTACCAACAACATAAAGGGCAAGCTGAGTATTTAATTATTTTTTCTGAGGCAGTGACCATCACCATGCCATGTTAAAACTACGTCAAGCTACATGCCAAGTCTTTTCCGCGCTTCGGAATATTCCAAGACAAACCTTTAGCAAAACAGATCACTCACAAATTATTCTAGCAAAAAACTTTCGCGTAATCTTTTACTCGCCTTTTTACCGTGAGAAGCGTAACTGAGTTACACAATCGTGAAAAAACGCCTCGCGGAGTAAACTTGAATATATTCCTTTATTTTGCATTTAATCTGTCAGTGTCAAGAGCATTTTGCGTTGATATGTTATCTCAAGCGATTTTGTGGACATGTAATTTTAGGTAAGCCAAATAGCAATTTGTGGAGGGAATTTTTAAATTGGATTATGAAATTTATGGAGCAATGATTCCTATGAACTATTATGTAAAGTACTGATCAATTTATATTTTATCATGTCCTCATATTTAATGTCATTAAAGCTTTGCTGTCTAGTATAGACGGACCAGGCCCTGAAATGTTACAAATAAAAATTGGCATTTTTTGCATTTGATTTGGTTCTTGTGCCGGAGCCACGCAAATACAAGCCCACAATATTTTTTAAGGTTTTTAAGATAGTTGGGATATCTACACGTTCAATTTTCATAGGTGTATAAGATATTGTGGTAATTACCAGCAAGTGAGTCATAATATGGTCATGTATCTGAACTGTCCTACAAAAATCGTGATCATAATACGACCGATCGACTAATATTGACTGAAATGGGTTCCAACACTGAACTACAATCGTGTGCGTCACACCAGCCAAATTTATGAATAATTAATGAATTATTCGTATATTAAAAATTTAGTTGACGTGTTCGAGAGAGTTTATTTTCGTTGGCAATTATTGGCTTGATATTTAGACGTGTACAAGGTGGACGGACGACCTGGTTAAGGTCGCAGGAAGTCGCTGGATGCAGACCGCTTCCAACAGGTCGATGTGGAAGGTCCTTGGGGGAGGTCTTAGTTCGGCAGTGATCTTCCTGTGGTTAAAAGAATGCCCGTTTAGCCGTAGTTGTATTTTATTTTTCGTCATAAACTTACTTGCTACTGATCCTAGATTCATACCTTCTTCTATCGATTGATATGACGAAATTTTACTACAGCGATACTAATATTATTATTATTTTTAAAAAGAAATTCAATAATTTTGGTACCAGAATCATTATCATGAGCTTATTAATTTAAAGTTAATTTCTCGCTTGTTACCCTTGGGCCGTCAATAACAATAAAAACAAAAGTTAATATAATTTTATAAGTGGTAGGTTTCTCACTATATGTGAGACGCTACCAAAGTAGGTACCACTATAATGTCCATTTCTTCGGCTAAACAGCGGTGAAAATGCACTGTTGTATACCGATTTAAAGGATATTGTAGCCAGAGTACCTACTGGACGTATTGAGACTTAGCATGTTATATCTCAGGATGACGTGCGCTGCGAATTGCCAAGCAAGCTTTGTCATTCATGGTGTTTTGTCACTGTCCATGAGCGGTCGTAAAGTTGCCAGTAGACAAAAGGCATGCTCTTTTCACAATTCATTGCAATAAAAGAAATAAACAGTGTTAATATAAATAATTTTCATATTCCGTTAATGATACTGAAAAAATAAACTTGGCTCCTTTCCACTTTAATCAGACGTGGATTTACATACAGCAGACGAATGGTAAAATATTGTCGGCGTGCTCGAAATCACACAAGCCTGTCCCATCCACCCGTGACGTGACAAATCATACAGTTAATAAATCTGTCAACCCTTCATGGAGTATACGTAATGATAAATTATTTTGGTTTTCATTAAATAGTTGCAGTATATGTTGGTGACCTCATTCTAGACTAGGGTTTTTAAGGTCGAGTTGATAATAAAGGTCATTAAAACGTGATAATCGATAATTGTTTTGATATCGACATGACACTTAAGCTAATATTGTATGTCATACTCTTTAATACTTACTTTAATATTTACTTATGGCCTAGTTATACTACGGTATGGTTACAGGAAGTTGTCGATAAGATCGAAATATGCTTTATCTTAATTATTTATATACAGCGTTTTTTTAAGGTACTTCTAGGGTTTTGAAAATGGCTCAATAAATTTTGATGATAGAACAATTACTACATATACACAAATCTCAAATATAGTTTAAAGAAAAACAAGTATTCCGTAATAACAAAATGTACTATTAAATATTATTATTAACCAAAGACCAAGGCAGCAAGCCTTACATTCAAAACTGACCCAATTCCCAACAATTATCCACGAAAGTCATTACATAAGACACTTCGGTGTTTCCAAGCTGTTATTTACAGCGGAGTATTGAACATAAGCTGTCAAAGTCCAAACTCGGTACAAGCTATAGCTTAGCTTAACAAGGCGGATGAAACTCAGCACGACACAGCTCGTTAACTGCTGCCGTGGAAGTTTGTCACCAAATAGCATTATAAGTGGCGATGGACAGTGTTTCTCTAATGTGTTCGACTTTGATGAACAAAGTAGCGGAGAATAGTGGGGCTGGTAAACTGAAGGCTTGTATTTTGTAGCCTGTATCTGTATCAGCCCATATACGTCCCACTGCTGCAGGGCACGAGCCACAATCGAGAGTACGATTAAAGTGAGTGTTGGCCTGTTCGTAAACGGGCCAAACGCGGCTCCCAACGTGTTCACGGTAGTCGAGCATTCGAATCCCAGGGCACACCTCTGACTTTTCCGAGGCATGTGGGTATTAATAATCAATCACCACGCACTAAAACGTTGAAGGAAAACATCGCGAGGAACAGGTGTCGTATCGGGTCGGGACACGTGGCGTTTCAGTAGTATGTATCAGGCATCTTTTTAACTTATATAAACTTTATAATAGAATAATCTTTTACTTAGCAGTACCTTTGTACGCATTGTAGCGGTCATATCCATAGATAATACACTATATAGGTAAGTGATATCGTTCGAATTATTTTTATTAATTCCGAAAATGAATCCTTGAAATACGTCCAATTTAAAAATATCTGTATTTTTTGTGTAAACAGTCGCTAGCCTTGTATAAATAAAATATTCGCCATATAAGCTTCAAGTAAAACAATACTTATTATTTTATATTCTGAAAAAATGTTGACGGGGCGCGCGGGCGTAAAAATGGCAACACTGAAAGTATTACCTAGCGTGAACATTTTGATGTAATGTATCGTCGCGATTATTTTTACGACATTATCATCATCCTTTGTGAAGTTGGTTTTACACGCGGTTTTGCCTGTATGAAATATCCTAAAATTGATGAAAAACCCGTTCTTGTGACTCACGAAAGTGGGTTGAATTTTGGCTTGCCGTGTAAATTCGGTTCCCGATTTGATATCATATTGTCGATGAGTTATTAGTTAGAGAGATATTTACTTGATTTATCATATGTGTTGCATATATTATAAACGAATATTAATATAATTTATATAATTCAACATTACAATATACATAAAACATTCTTAAACAATAAAACTAAAACCAAATATACAGATTTTTACAGAAGTTACAAACAAAAAATATCTAATCAAATAGACCACCTGTCATCATCCCTGGGGCAAAAGAGCCCAGAATACTGCAGGCATTTCCTCTTTGGATGGCGATAGCTATCCTTTGCGTAAGAAACCACCCAGAGCGATAGTCCCCACCCAGATCTCTAAGACGACGGCCAATGTCCTTAACAAATAACGAATATAGTATACTATATTTAGTATGCTAGTCATCAAATATGCTGTAGTTATTTTGCCTTTTAATTAACGTTATTTGGAAAGCGTTTAGATGTCTAGACTAGTCTTAGTTTTAGACTAGAGAGACTTGGTCGAGTCAGGGCATTAATGTATCTGTATCAGCCCATATACGTCCCACTGCAGGGCACGGGCCTACTCTACAATCGACAGTACGATTGAGAGTGGTTAGGCCATATAGTCCACCACGCTGGCCTAATGCGGGTTGGCGGACTTACATACCATAGAAATTTACTCATTAATGTATGCATTTAGTCAATCAGATTTGATATAAAAATTTAGGTCCCATTCAATACAGTCATAAATAATAGTTAATTAATCGCACTGAAATAGCCAGCATCATTATATTATTTCTGATTTTAATTTCAAATAAGTAAAATTTTAAATTTCACCTTAGTTCCTGGAACGAGTATTTACGATACAATAAAAATTCCAAATAAAGGTACTCTTCAGGCATTCCTGGAATACATTCGATCTTGTATAAATATTTTACATTGTAAATTAATTTCCTATTCAATATAATTGAATTCGTGGAAATTGTTACCGGCTTTGACGAAAATGTTTGAGCAAAATAATAATGTCTTTGTTGTTGATTGCGTTACTTAATGTATTAATAAGAAGAACAATGTTTACTTTCGTTAGGTTGCTTTTTGACCGAAAAAGGCTGCACATTTTTCAAATAAAATACAGTATAAATTTTGATGTAAATAAATTAGGATTCATTCTTAATAACTCTGGATCTACTTTGTTTTAATTTTTTGCGAATTCCTGTGCACAATTTATATAAAATATAACCTAAATATTTTCAGATAATACATACAGTCTAATTGTATACCAAAAATACTTTCAGAAAGTAAAAAAGATAAATTGGCGTAGGCGTGCCGTAGCAATTTCGCTACGAAGGTCGGTCCGTCGTAGCACAGGTAAGTTACTAAACAGTAACTTCGAGTTTATGCAAATTACGTAGCATATGCGTAGGCGTAACTTGGGAAGTAGTTGCTAACTTCAAACATATGTATGTCTTAGCTATAGAATTTTGTTTCTATATCTAAATGTCTACTTATATTATTATTTAATACAAAAGTTTTGTATTTGACCTCAACGTCAATGAAAAAACTTTGTAGACCATTGTAGTGAGTACTACGTAGGCGAATTGTTTAGTAATAAATTTTAAATTTTAGTTTGTCTTTCTATTTAAATGTTACGAAGATTTGTGTTTCATAGTTTAAAACATAACTTCTCCTACTATAAATGACAAAATATCCGCTTTATTATTAATAAATTTACGCAATATTAATTTTAAAATTGAAAGTAGTTTTTTTTTTACAAAACTCAGGAATTTGTTGTATATATGTTATTCACATATAATACCAACTACAATAATATGTCAGAATTTTTAGGTTTTTCTCAAGGATTTTGACTTAGATTGACCTCTTGGAATCCGAGTTGGACGCATTGACGTGCTCTCTGAAGCACGAAGGCACTGGAGATTCAAACCACTCAAGACGGTCCTCACACGAAATTCCAGTACACATCACTAGACCTGAGTGGCAGTCATTTGTTTTGGAAAAAGGAATAATTGTTATATCGTATAAGCTAATGTATGAATTGTCAGCCTCCGTGGTATAGTCGGTTAGAAGCCGCCTGTGAAACGAGAGGCCGGCAGGTTCGATCTCCGCACCGAGAGAGTTGTTGGTGCGGCCCACAAATATGTGTTTGTGAAACCGAAAAGTCTCTCGATTATATCGTATTTTGTTATTTGCTCAATCCGTGCCATGATCACAAAAGCTGCTAAGCAATCGAAATGCCGGGAAGTTAAGAAATGTAAAAAACAAACCAAATTCGCCATAAAGCGGTAAAAGTATTCGCGTAAATCTAAGAAACCAATATGCTGTTATATTACATAACAACCTTTGTAATTGGAGGAAAGAAAGAATAAAATGAAGACGACGATTCCAATAAGCATCACAACTAAAGGAAATATATTGCTGAACACAGTTCCTTTCAAATATTTTAAGTCCTTTTCCCACCCACACAATACCACTACAGTGAAGACATATTGACACAATAAACATTGTTCGAACTAAACAAATTATAGTTATTAAGAAAATAGCGCACATAATAAAAATAATACATTTGGCCCATTGTGAAGTAGCGGCTGTGCTCTACCTTAATTGAAGAGCATTAATAACTGACTCTACTAATAGAGTAGTTTCTGTTGGTGACTCTACAATATACCAAGCCCTCGTTTATTACTTTTAATTCAATTTTAAATCGGAAAATGTATGGACTAGACGTATCGAGGCGATTGAGAATTAAAAAATGGGGGCTATAGGAATGAGCTATGTCAAATATACTTAAGAGAAACAAATGGACTTCAGCCAACAGGTTGTACAATGGAATTTCTAACCTATTTTCAAAGGGATAAGGAAGCTTTTTGAGTGCGCTCGTCTAATACAGGTATGGAGGTTTGCGGTCTAGCAAACGCCCCGTGGCTTTGCGACTACGATCAAAATTCATTACGTCTAAGTACAGCGAATGGTTCCATCGGAATAGGTTTGCTATGAAATTTAAAAATGGATTAAGTTTACACTTTTTATGGTGAAATTGGCTTATATTGCTTTTTTAAAATAAATTTTATCTAAGCTTTACTAGAATTAAAATAAACAATTTGTAAGCAATAATCACTATTATTTCATTAGTGATAAAGTTAATACAGGAAGCTTCACCCTTAGTTCGCTCACCCGCCCACCAAGCGGGGAGAGAATTATCCTATATTAAATACATATATTAATTAAATAACCAAGTAATTAATATTACACTATATTTTTAATCATTTAGTCCGTTACACAAATCAGTGTCGCGTAATTGAAATAACTCTACGACCGAGACTCTCTTCACAATAACACTTAATTTTAAATTTATTCTCAATGTACATAAATTAATATTATAGCATTTACGTGATAACATGTATGGATATTCAGGAAATTATACAGTGTGTGAATTTTATTTATTTAAACAAGCTTAAGACGGAAAAACAATTGGTTAATTATACCACATCCATCAGAAGAATAATGTAAATGTTGTATATCAAAACTAACCCTTTTGTACAAAAGTATTTTTTACGAGTAAACAGTTCATCTTATGGTTAAAGATCACTGCAGCCCAAGAAAATCGTTTTTATCATAGATGTTTTGCAACCATCAAGTAGGGAGGAAAGCAGAAAATAAAAAAGCAACATACAGTCGAATTAAGAACCTCCTCCTTTTTTTGAAGTCGGTTAAAAAAGGATGGGAAGAGAAACGGGGGGTAAGGCATCCGGCAATCTCACTCACTGGACAAAAGGTGACAGCAAAGCTGTCACTTCACACTGATCTCCTGTGACTCGGTACCCTCACGGAGGAGCTTGCATATTCATGCAAAGTCACGAGTGAGAACAGCGGATCTTTACCACATCCAGTATGTGCTGTATCAGCTCTCAATCGAAAACTTTTGGACACGAGGCTCCTATAGACTAATCAGTTCGATTAGGATGGAAAATTCATAGACGCTGGATGCAGGCCACTTTCACCAGGCCAATGTGGAAATCCTTGGGTGAGGCCTACGTTCAGCAGAGGACGTCCTGTGATTAAGTAGAGAGAGAGAAAACATACATCCACACTATCCTTATGCGGTAATGATAAACAAAGCTGGTTTTTTAAAATAACCATGTACCTACGTATTGTTAATACTCGTATTAACCATGTTTGATTATGATGCGACTGTGACAAATAAATAATTTTTTCCTCATCTTCTTTTATAAACTTTTTAGGTTTCTCGTATGCGATAGTCCGTCCAGAAATGTGCCATCAGTTTGTCTATTTCTGCCACCAAACAACAGTATTTAAGGATTGTTGCATTCCTGTTTAAAGAATATTGTAGCCAGTGAAATAACTAGAAAATGACAGACTTTACAGCTAATCTCGGATTGATGAGCATAGTGTAATGCGATGCGTAGTATTTAAATTCTGAGTGCCGGTACTTCTATTTATGAGCAAGCATAATGATTATCTTGTCATTCTTGTTTAAAACACATTGATAACTTGGGCTTAAAAGGTCCTATAGTGCACCAGAGTGTCTGCAATTTAAACTTTATTTTATGTAACAATAAAGTGCAAAATTGCTTCGAGGTGAAACGATCTGTGAGTTATAATAATAAAAATAGAACGGTCTACTGCAGATATTAATCGGTCAGTTAGTAAACACTGTCCAAGCGCAACTAAAGGTCATTTTATAAATATGAGGAATTATTTTTAATCGTATTTTATACCAGTAGTGGGCGGTAATTGAGTCGAGAGGGCACGTGTATTGCTCTACCCGAGGAGATATTTTAATTATACTTTTACAGTAAAAGAAAATATTGTTTGTAAATTTACATTTACTTTTGTTTTTTGTAAATAAATATTATAATCGTGATAGTGATACTAGCATTTTTTAGTTTTGTAAAAAAACTGTCTGTAAAACGAATGGTCACAGGTTGATTCCAGCACCTATACAATTTTTTGTTCAAAGTGTATTGATAATTATACTTCTGTGTCAGCCCATATACGTCACACTGCAGGGTATGGGCCTCCTCTACAATCGAGAGTTCGATTGAGAGTGGTATATATTCCATATAGTCCATATAGTATAATTATACTTATTACAAAAAAAAAACATCTTTTTTACCGGATACGTTGACACAAGATCGTAGTAACTTCTAATGGACTGAGAACCTTCAAACAAAATCATCTAACAATCCACCAATTCTTCACAATGAGTCATAAAAATGTCACAAATAGCTGCAGCAGTAAAAAACAGGTGAACCAAACCAGGTTTGTGGTAGAAGCTGCCTATTTTTATTTATGCCTATACAGAACTCTCGTGGATGGGCCGTATACCTAGGTTATTGCCTCGAGCTCATAAAACTAAGAGCTCTGGCGTGTATAAAAAATGTCTGAGCGCTGTTGAACATGCATTGGCTGAATTTGGTTATGTAATGAGTAAAATCTCGCGTAAGCACTATAGGTTATTGTTGGGTTTTATTGATTCGATTTTGTTTTAGGAATTTTGATGTTATTAGCGTGTTTTTTATTAATGCTGATTCGATGAATTGAGATAACATGTTTTATATTTTTTGATAATTTAACTTCATCATCATCATCATCATATCAGCCACAGGAAGTCCACTGCTGAACATAGGCCTCCTCCAAGGATCGCCACAATGACCTGTTGGAAGCGGCCTGCATCCAGCGACTTCCTGCAACCTTAGTCAGATCGTCCGTCCACCTTGTAGGCGGGCGTCCGACATTTCGCTTGCCTGTACGTGGCCCCCGCTCAAGAACCTTTCGGCCCCAACGGCCATCGGTTCTACGAGCTATGTGCCCGGCCCACTGCCACTTCAACTTGCCTATCCTATGGGCTATATCGGTAACCTTGGTTCTCCTACGGATCTCCTCATTTCTGATTCGATCTCGTAGGGAAACACCGAGCATAGCCCGCTCCATGACTCGCTGAGTGACTTTGAGCCTTTTAATGAGGCCCACAGTGAGAGGCCACGTCTCGGTGCCGTATGTCATCACTGGTAACACACAACTATCGAAGAATTTCGATTTTAGGCACTGAGGTATTTTGGACGAGAAGACGTCGCGAAGTTTCTCGAACGCTGCCCAACCGAGTTGGATTCGACGATTGACCTCTCTCTCGAAGTTGGACCTGCCAAGACTACAATATCGTCGGCAAATCGAAGGTAATATACTCGCCGTTGATGTTGATGCCGAATCCTTTCCACTGCAAGAGCTTGAAGGCATTTTCCAGCGCGGCAGTGAACAGTTTCGGAGATATGACATCTCCCTGGATCACGCCTCTCTGTAGTGGAATAGCCTTCGTGCTCTGATCCTGTACTCGGACCGATATGGTGGCGTTGTTGTATATACACCTCAACACTTCGATGTACCGATAGTCTATGTGGCACCGCTGAAGAGACTGTAGCACAGCCCAGGTCTCGATCGAATCAAAGGCTTTCTCATAGTCCACAAACGCTAAACAATAATTATAATCAATTATAATTATAATCAATAATTTAACTTATATTTCTTAACATTTTAAATCCTACGTCACTGTTTTTATTTCCTTTCCTTAAGCTTCTTTACTCATTCAGCATTAAAGGCTGGTAAAATATTTACAGCTCTCTAATGGTTGTGAGTATTCAGTGTTTAGGTAAATACTAAATAGGTAGCAGTAATCTCTATTTACTGTTCCTTTACTTTTCCCGTAAAACCGACGGACCATAAAACCATATTGCAATAAATCAGTTCCCAAAAATATTGGCACGAATAACATACTAATATTCTGTATTAGCCCATATACGTCCCACTGCAGGGCACGGGCCTCCTCTACAATCGACAGTACGATTGAGAGTGGTTAGGCCATATAGTCCACCACGCTGGCCTAGTGCGGGTTGGCGGACTTACATACCATAGTTTTTTTTTTATAAATCGGCTATGGTATGCAGGTTTCCTCACGATGTTTTCCTTCACCGTTTTAGTGCGTGGTGATTGACTATCAATACACACATGACTCCGAAAAGTCAGAGGTGTGCCCTGAGATTCGAACCCGCGACCACCGTGAACATGTTGGCAGTCGCGTCTAGTCCGTTTGCCAACAGGCCACCACGCACTTCATACTAATATAATAATTATAAATGTACATAAATTGCGTCGGTGGCGTAGTTGTACGATTACGACGTTAAGGTCTCGGGGTCGAATCCCAGGGTGGGCAAAACCCGGAGTCAAGAATTTGTGTCGGATTTGACAAAAGTCTCAGCCCCTATCACATCGTGGGATGGAACTCACAAGGCGAAACATGGGTGTCCTCGTAAAACCTCCGAGTACCCCTTCTAGGAAAAAGGCGTGAGTTTATGTATACCAAAAACCATACATTGTCATAACATTTATAAAAGAGTTTGCTTTGATCGTAATTTTCTTGTGATCTGCAGCACATTTAAGTGCCTTTATAATAACTCTATGAATGCTGCAATCTACATCAGTGAACTACAAACCAGCCCTAATTTTGCTGAATTTTCTATTAAAGGAACTCAACATATTTTTAAATATGCTGAATAAAAATACAAATTCCGATATTGGTTCATTCAAGCTAATGAACTGTAAATAACGCATCAAAAGTGATACGAGGCGTGCAGACCGTGTTTATAAATGTTTCCGTTGAATTTAATGCCAATATTTATTTTAATGTTTATTGGTCCGGTGTATGGGCTGTGAAATGTGAAGTCCTGCGGTCGGTATCTAAGTCGATCGATCGTTTTATGAGTTTTTTGTATGAAGTATCTATCTGTATAGGTCGCACTGCAGGGCACGGGCCTCCTCTACAATCAAGAATACGATTAAGTTGTTAGGTAAAATAGTCTACCACGGTGGTATAGTGCGGGTTGGCGGATTTTGCATAGTAATATTATAAAACCCCATGGCATCGCAGGTTTCTTCACGATATTTTCATACACCGTTGTAGTACGTGGTTATTGAATATCAATACACGCATGAATCCGAAAAGTCAAATGTGCGCCCTGGGATTTGAACCCATGACCACCGTTAACAATGTTGGATGTTGGCAGCCGAGTGTAGTCCGCTACTAACAGACCACTACGCAACTTTAACGAAGGATATAATTGGCTGGAATTTGCTTATTTCTCGCAAAGGTTGAGGTGAAACAGCCGGCAATTACTTGATATATCATTCAAGATACTGAATGATTAAAATAATGTTCCGAAGATCCTACGCAAGAATGAAATAAAAAAAGATTGAAGAAGCTTTTAAAGCGATGCCTCAATAGACAAAAAATATTATAAGTAGAAATAAATAGCATGTATCCTATTTGCGATTGAAAGCTATCATTTTAGGAGCTCTCTTTTACCCAACGTAGTACCATTTATTCATCTCTAAGTACACCCGTGTATACAAAACGGCGAAATTAAAGGCAATTTTACCAACATATTGTGCGCCATTTGTATACAGTACAAATTGAGCAAACATTTTCTTATTTAATTTTGTAAAAGCAACGATTGTGCATAACAAAAGCAACAATCTGGGGGCGCGGCCGAGCCCCCTCCAAGTCGAGCTATAGGCCGTAACATCCTTTTCTCGAAGCAATTCAGACCATTTTTAACCCCCTATAACTTCGTTGTGGCTAAAGCATGAAGCCTGAATTTTCAGTTACTAAGCAGGCATTGTGTAAACACGGTATATTTAAAATTTCATCCAATTTGAACCAGTAGTTTAAGAATTATAACTAGTCAAACTTTCTTAATTTTGTCACTCACTGACTGACTGACCGATCATCAAAAGTCTAAGGCACTTCTAGCAGACATAGAACCTTCAAATTTAGAATATAATTAGTGTTTAGTGTCTAAAGTAAGGAAAAATTCAAACATTTCATAATTTGTGTCTAGTTTTCTAGATAGACCAACTGCGTGAATAACTTTGTAATCCCATATAAATGTATAGGATAACAAAGTTACATTTGCAGTTAATGAATCATTGTACCCGTATATAATGGAATAATAGTTGTAGATAGATATCTATATACATGAGGCATAACAGGAAGGGATATAGAGAGGGAAATGGTGTATTCAGCCCATGAAACTGTACAACATTCCTCTAGAAAAACATGACGAAGAAAACTTGCAAATAAATAGATTAAATTACTCGAAAATATCAATTACAATGAAAGAAAGAACATTAATAATCAAATCCGCCATATTTGTGATAAATTGATACCTACAAAAATAAGAAAAATCCATAAGACAGAGGCTTTAAGAAAAATCGTTAGTGATATTTTAGAAGTAAGAAGTACCGAAAAGGAAAAAATTAGGACTCTACAAAAAAGACGTGAGATCCCATCAAAAACATCCTGTAAAAAAATTCCAAGTCTCGCAGCTCAGGTTTTCTACCGCAAAAAGTTGTGAGATGCATGTAATACCAAGTCGATTAATTTATTTAGTCCTTAAGGGACCTTCTATATAAAGTTATTACGTTAGTTATTACCATATCAATATTAAAAATTCTTTACGTTTTAAATAAATAGATCGACTTGGCCAGCAGCATTATGTATAAATTGTATGATACATTATGTTTTCATGCGATGGCCAAGTCGATCCATTTATTTAAAACGTAAAGAATTTTAATATTGATATGGTAATAACTAACGTAATAACTTTATATAGAAGGTCCCTTAAGGACTAAATAAATTAATCGACTTGGTATTACATGCATCTCACAACTTTTTGCGGTAGAAAACCTGAGCTGCGAGACTTGGAATTTTTTTACAGGATGTTTTTGATGGGATTATAATTTACGAGCTGTTGTTACCCGCGGCTTTGCGCCTTATATTCATCCCGGGGGAACTTTCTATTATACAGGAATAAAAGCTATCCGATGTAGTGCAACTATAAGCCAGCCAAATTTAGTAAAAATTGTTTGGGAAAGACCAGGGCTACAGTAAACAAAATCATTGTATACAATTTATGTAAAAGAAAAATAGTTTTATAAAATCAGCGTATAAAAATACAGCTCATATTTTTGTGACATTAATAATTTGAAAAAATCGTAAGGGCCAGCCCAGACACAGTCGGCATGGCAAGGAATTTATTTTTTTACTGAAGGATATTGAATCTTATCCGGAAGGTATACGACATAAATTCTAATGTTTTCATTGTATTATGGCATGGCAATAAAAGGCATTTCTCGATGCCGTGACATCAATTTAAAACAATGGATTTTATTTCGTATACTTACCGAATAAGTTTGAATATCCTTCGGTAAAAAATAAATTCGTTGCCATGCCGTCCTGGTGTCCGCTGGATTTTACTTTCTTTTGACAATTCAGGAGTTCTAAAAGGCAACTGGAAAGAGGGGTTAGGTTATAGTTTCACTGGGGTCCAATCACATAGATCGTTGGCGTTTACTTATAAGAATTCGATTGACTCAAACCAGCCATAACTTACGAAAGCGTCTTAACCTTAATCTCACCTTGACATTGTACAGCACGTCCCCAAAAAAGTGATGGATGGTAAAAAGACTTCACGCAATATTTAAATCGCAGAGAAGCCTAAACATACACATCTATTCTCAAAGTAATTCATATGGACAAATATACATAGCTAGTAAAGATTCTAGAACACTATCAATCGTGCTGAAACAAACAGGGAAGACAGCGGTAACTCGTCCGATATTGCCGAGCCATGTAATAATACACATAATCAAACATCGATATATATATATATATATATATTCATTGCAATGAATGGCGAGACGAGCATGTCGTTCGCCTGATACTACGCATGGTCCAGCCAAACCAAACACCTTGAATTACAAAGCAATGTTTGGCATTCCACTGCACTCGCCATCTTGGGATATAAGATGTTAAGTCTCAATATATCCAGTAGTTATTCTGTCTGCAATGTCATTTACACCGTATTGTAAACTGTATTGTAAACTTATTTTGAAAAGAGCAACGCTAGAGTTTCTTGCCCGTTCTTCTCTGGCGAAAACAGCCTTGTGAACTGGGTGGTAGTGGAAAAAAAAAGTGACTGAATCTAAATAGTGTATGACATTTTATGGATTCAATAAATATTTTCATTTCATTTCATTTCACCGAAACAACAGTGAATGTACACTATTGTTTGGCGGGAGAAATAGACATTACAAATAGACATAGACGGTGGTTTTTACTCAGGCGCCCTCTCACACATGAGAAGTTTACCACCGATGATATAAAACCATATGCTGCATAATATTTAATACGAGTCCACCCAGGAATTAACTTATCCAAATGTATTGGGATGTCGGGCTAGTAAAGCCATCTGGACTACCTTCCTCCGGGATATCTAAAGAAGAACACATTACTGGTGGTAGGTGTCTCATATGTGAGAGGCTGCCTGGGTGAGTACCACCGCAATGTCTGTTTCTCCCGTCAAACAGCAGTTTAAATGCACTGTTGTGTTTCGGATTGAGGGACATTGTAGCCAGAGTAATGACTGGACATATTGAGACTTAACATCTTGTGTCTCAGGATGGCGAGCGCAGTGGAATGTTGCTACTGTTCATGAGCGGTCGTATCGCTTACCATCAGGCAAACGGCTTGCTCGTCTAGCCATTCACTGCAATAAAAAAATAATAGAACAAATAGTTTCCGAGACAGAAGAACATATAGTCTCCAAATAAAGTGCAATCTAAAAACTCTTCTGTTGGCCAATATCCAGTCATTCTGATTTCTTGATGTTAAATAGAGTAATATGAAAATAAAAATAATCTGTCCTAACCCACTATCAATCGCACCAAAACAAACACAGAAGACAGCGGCTTATGCCCGGCATTCCCCGTCCGTGAAACAATACACATAATGAAAGAGCGATATAAAAGTTTCTATAGCCGTTTACGTTCTCCAACTGAAGAACACTCACATTACGTGGCTAATGGAGATGAGACGAGGCAACTTATAAGGATTTTATTAAACTTACGTCATATATTGCTTTAAGTTTTATTAGTAGCGGAAGTAATTTTGAAATTATGTTAATAATATCAAGTATACTTCCCGCGCTTACATGTCTTCAAGAGTAATCTAGAGGTTATTAAATTGTTTGTAAATTTTCGATATTTGGTTTTCCTCGTGATATATATTTTTTTACTGTTACATTAAGAGAAAAATGTACCAACACATGTAATTATTGAAATACAAATATACATTTTAAGCTCTAATATGCAGTCTCATCATCTTAGTTCACTTTCTTGTTGTCCATTTCAATAACATTATAATACTCATCATTCTAAGACACACAAAGTCCACTACCGGACATCAGAACAGAGTTCGTCTCAAAATCTAGCAACCTGCTAGAAAGAGCAGCGCTTACCTAAAACCGACGATATTATTCTCCTATATCAGGATTATTTATTTTTGGCTTTCCCGAGTCAAATGCTTCCCAGCGGGAGCGTATATCTTGAGATTAGCGCAGCTCGTCGCAAAATTTCCTGCAGAGAGTGCAAACAACGGTTTAACTTTAAATACTCTCGGCATTGCTTTGGATATGTTAAAATATAGTGGTTTATTGAAAGTTTACTAAATTGGTTTATTGGAATGTATAAAGCAGTGTAAATGTACTGTTATGTTCCGGTTTAAAGAAAACTGTAGCCAGAGTAGCTACTGGAGATATAAGGGAGACTTAACATCTTACACCTCAGTATAGTGAGCGCAGTAGTTTGTAATAACTGTGTTTTTTGGTTTTGCTACTGCCCATGAGCGGCTTTATCACTTTTCATCCAGCGGATGGCATGCTTGTCTCTCCATTAATGTCAATAAAAAATTGAATAAGTTAGAAACCGTATATTTCATCGCCTAAGAAAATAATGCAATGTTCTTAGTGCATCGCCTTCGCAAAATTCTATAGCAATTAAATCAGTCTCTAATATTGCCAAATACTCTAATAATGTACTTAATACAATTACAGAAAAGTTGGAGATTAATGTATTTCATTTGTTCTATCTAATGCGCTCATTTGTAATTGTCATAAAAACTATTTGAAAAAGAGAAATATATTTGAGATTATGTCGTTGAAGTCTTAATTTGTACTATAACATTAGTTGTTATTTATTATTTATCTGTTGTCTCGGATAGTTTAGTATTAAAATATTTATTAAATTTATGATCGATCAGGGAGAATGAAACTGCTTGCTATACCCTTCGTTCAAATATCTTCTTAATAAATGTGTAATGGTCTTAATCAGCTTGTATTATGTACCTTCATGTTTTGATTCTATACTATCCCACTTGAAATGTTCCTCAGTAACAACAAATTCAAAATGAATCTGATTAGGAACACATTGTTCGCACTACTTAGTGGCCTTGTGTCTTGTGTCTACTTAGTGGTGGAATTCAGTAAGAAAAATTAACTTGTATAGTAAACCTTGCTATACTTATACCCCTTCAGAATTTTATTTATCTCAATTATTTCGCAACCTGAAGGAATAACACTCAAAAACTTTCTTATTCATCTTAAAGGCCCTCTTTGAAATAGACAGAACCATAAACTTCATGATGCCATTCAAAAAAAGTATTCTTATATATTTACACCAGACGATTTCAGTCCGACGCTCCACAATTCTGGCGCCGTCTAACTTCGCTAGGATTCAATTATGCCTTACAACTTTCTTTCCTTTTATAAATAATTCAACGACTGAAGAACCTCCTTCGCTGGCTTCCCTTGACATGTTATGGTCGCAGCAAAAAGTTTCACCATAGTACACGCGATAACAAATAGCTTACCAAGTACGAATAATAAATTATGTATGCGTCGAGCTAAAGATCTAGCTGTTTTAATATATAAGGTTTAATATGTTTCCGAAATAAGGTTGAATTAGTTTTATAGTTGTAGTAGAATTTGGTAAGGATTTTTCTGCCAATAATATTGTGTAGAATGTCAAGATAAGAAGAATATAGTAAGAAATGATTAAAAAGATTAAATAAATGGAAGAAGTTCTAATACTATATTTTTCAAGAAGATATGAAGACATCAAGAAGCAATTGCAAGAAGTGATATTTATATTAGATATGATAAATGTAGATAACAATTACAAATAATTCCTATTATTTTAGTGAATTAAATTAGTTTTAAAATTTCGATAAAGCGAAGACAGGGTGAAACGGCGCAATTTAGAAGAGGCCTGGCATATGTCCAGCAGTGGACACCAGTATAGGCTGATGATGATGATTTTTAATCAAAATTATTAAATAAATGAAATTGCAAATAAGTAAAACAAAGTATTATTTCAACATGAAATAATTTGCATATACTGTTTTATCTAAAACTAGAATCACCAATCACATTTAACAAAACGAATTTTATATTGAAATGTGAAAATGAAAGTTGAAAAATGAACGCAAAAATAGCGATAAAAATGGTTTAAAATAAAGCGTTAGAATAGTTGCACATTTTTAATAAACACTGAAATAGAACAAGGTTACCGGGGCAAAGATTAAAAACAACAAAATAGAGAATTTATCACTCCTTTTTGCGTGAAACATAGTATTGTATCTCGAGGGAAATATTCGAGTTGCCGGAAAAAAGGATTTGGTTTTATTATTTAGAATATGAGCTTCTTTTGTGCAACAGTTTATCACTGTAGATGTTCAACGTATAAACAAATGCTTTGGAACTGCTAGTTTTTATTTAATACATTTGTGGTAGTGGATGCTCTTTCTAAAGTGAATTTATAACATTAATATTTGAATATGACTAGATTCTTTGATGCAGATCTATGTTTATTGGGCTTCTTATGCGTAAGGGTAAATAATACACAAACTAAGGCCAGTTTTTATGCTATACATGACATTCGACCGATGGTAAGCGATACTACCACTCATAGACCATAGCAATGCTTGGTATTCCACTGCACTCACCATTCTGAGGCATAAAATGTTAAGTCTCAATATGTCCAGTTGTTGATCTAGCTACAGTGTCCTTCAAATCGAAACATAATGAGTTTACCAGACTATATATATACGTCCCACTGCAGGGCACGGGCCTCTTCTACAATCGAGAGTACTAGTAAGGATGGATTAATTCATGCTATATTCCACCACCGTAATGTAGTGCGAGTTTGCAGATTTTCCATTAATAAATAATGGTAAGGATGGATTAATTCATGTTATATTCCACCACCGTAATGTAGTGCGAGTTTGCAGATTTTCCATTAATAAACAAAATAAATACACACAACTAGGTTTTTGGAAATCAGGAAATATTAGGTACTTTTCAGTCTCACAAACACCCAGACCCGAAACAAATACTTGTGGTTCACACAAATATTTGTCTTACTGCGGGTATCGAACCATTGCCTCAAGTTTTACAACCGTCATCTAACCAACTGCGACATGAAGGCTGTCAAAATAACAATAGATATTCTTAAAATGCTTTGTTATGTAGGTTTCCTCACGATGTTTTGCTTCACCGTTATAGTACATGATTGGCTATCAATACCCACATGACTCCGAAAAGTACAAATGTGCCCGTGAATTTAGACCCGCGACCACCGTGAGCATGTTTACCACGTACTTAAAGAATCATATTACAAAATTGGTTAGCAACATATTTAATAAATGCAAGTATTAAAGAGTAATAGAGTACAAGTATATAATGCGTGGTGGCCTGTTGGTAAACGGACTAGACGCGACTGCCAACATGTTCAAGGTGGTCGTGGGTTCGAATCCCAGGGCACACCTCTGACTTTTCGGAGTCATGTGTGTATTGATAGTCAATCACCACGATCTAAAACGGTAACGGAAAACATCGTGAGGAAACCTGCATACCATAGCGATTTATAAAAAATTCTATGGTATGTAAGTCCGCCAACCCGCACTAGGCCAGCGTGGTGGACTATATGGCCTAACCACTCTCAATCGTACTCTCGATTGTAGAGCAGGCCCGTACCCTGCAGTGGGACGTTTATGGGCTGATACAAAAAAAAGTATAAAAGATACAGTTTACCAGACAAACAAAAAAGTACGCTGTTGTTGTTTTTATATCCCTTATATCGAACAACAAATTCGTCTTACCTACTCGACCAGAAGTTATTGTTAAGCACTCCGTGAAAGGGACAAGCGAAAGTTGAACATAACTTTGCGGGCTTTTCTATTTTTACCTCAGCATATTGATTTGAATTTTCTACATGATTATACAAGGAGGGATCATTGAGATTCTCTTTAGTTGCTGAAATGGAAACAATAGGTGTGTTTACATAAAAAATGGCTAAACTCATTATTATCATCGTCATCATTACAGCCACAGGCCTCCCCCAAGGGTCTCCACATCGACCTGTTGTTAGCAATCTGTACATAGCGAATTCTTGCAACCTTAGCTACCTCGTAAATGCACTATTATGTTTTTTTTTTTTTTTATTGCAGTGAATGGCGAGACGAGCATGCCGTTCGCCTGATGGTAAGCGATACGACCGCTCATGAACAGTAGCAAAACCAAACAACACCTTGAATTACAAAGCAATGCTTGGCATTCCACTGCGCCCGCCATCCTGAGACATAAGATGTTAGGTCTCAATATGTCCAGTAATTACTCTGGCTACAATGTCCTTCAATCCGAAACACAACAGTGCATTTAAACTGCTATTTGACGGGAGAAATAGACATTGCGGTGGTACCCACCCAGGCAGCCTCTCACATATGAGAGACCTACCACCAGTAAAGTAAGTTATGTTTCGGTTTGATGGCATTTTAGCCACAGTAACTACTGGAAATATTGAGACTAAATATATTATGTCTCAGGATGGTGAGCGCAGTGGAATGCCAGGCATTGCTTTGTTATTTAAGGTGTTGTTTGGTTTTGACACTGTCCATGAGCAGTCGTATCTAGTATCGCCATTCATTGCAATAAAAAAAAGGTATACATATTCCCTGTGTCTATTAATGAAATCTCAAAAAAAAACTTATAAATACGCAACATCAACGTTAAAATACGTCCGAAAAGGAGTTAACAGCAACATCGCAATTCAGCTGATAGAGATATAAAGTCCGGGCCAAGATTAAGATAAAACGGGCTCCGTTGGTTATAAATCTCCTGCCGGATAGATAAAGGTCTGGCCACGTGACCAACTCAGGCTGATTATTTGACAGAAAATTGGTACGTAGGAAATTTAATAACGATTCTAATTAAGATAAACATTGTATCGTGGCCTTGGTTACGTGATGGTTAAAAAGTTATTTGCTGACGCCGAGTTGTTTTTTCCCTAAGTAAATTGTACGGTGAAGGTTTCGTGTTAAAATTGAATTTAGTTGGTGTGATGGTAAGATTAATTACTTAAATAGATATAAAAAACTTAATTGAGGTTTGAAGGACATTGTAGCCAGAGTAACTACTGGACATATTGAGACTTAGCGTCTTATGTCTCAGGATGGCGAGCGCAGTGGAATGCCAAGCATTGCTTTGTAATTCAAGGTGTTTAGCGGCTTTATTCATAAACATTTGTTAAACATATTTTAGTTTTCGAATTTTTTGGCTCTTTCGATCGACTTTTCAATTCAGTTTGATCGAAGGAGATGAAACATTCAACAGATAAAATTAGGTAAGAAGCTGTATAAGGCCGTACATCTATATCATGGTTTCGTAGAAAAATGATATTTAATTATATCTGATAATTATCATCATAAGCCATCCAAAGTTAAACACGATAATTTGGTTCTGAAACACAAAAATAGTCTTCGAAACTAATGAGCATTTATGAAGAGATTCATGACAGTTGATGAAAAAAAAGTGGTATGGATGAACCTTAACACTTGGCGATCTATAGTTTCTGCTTACCCCAATAGGTATGTTATGGGTATGTATGGGTATGGTACATAAACATGTACATACATAAATACACGCCTTTTTCCCAGAAGGGGTCGAGAGAGATGCCAGAATAGCCAAAATTCACCTTGTATGTTCCGTCCCATGATGTGATAGGGTGATAATCTACAAAGAGGTCACAATGAGATATCAAAAAGTATGGAAAAATAATATAACTATGATTCAAATTAGGCAAATCACTTATAACTCCGAGGCACTTACCAAAATAAGTAACACAAACATTATTATAAATACGAAATTAAAACAACTTTTCACTAGCAAAATAAACCTGTAAAAACCTATATTGATATCCAGCCGAAATCTTCGTGTTTCAAGTTCTCTAGGCTTTCAAATAAGTAGTGTTTTTCGAGAACGGAATACCGGACCAGGCCACTACCCGTATCCGACGGGCGTAAGATTTATACCGTTAATGCTTACTGGACAATACGCTCGAGTTATTCTCGCTTTTAACAGTGCTATGTTTATATATGTAAGGGACGAGAACCTAACGATCGATTTTTATGTTGGAGTGCGGTTGAAATGGCGTCTTTTTAGATTGTTACAAATTGAACGTGAAAATTGTTTAACGGTAATTGTTTAAAGCAACAAATGTATGATGAAAAAATTCTACACTCATATTTTTTTTTCTTTCATAATATGAAATACTGCTTGCATGACTGCCTCGGTAGCGTGGTTGTTTTTGATATAATTACGTTGCTAAGATCTCAGGTTTGAATCCGGGATCAAGTGAAGTGTATTTTGAAAAAATATATGTGAAAATAATTATAATTATACTTATACCACTAGCCACAAAAACTGTGGATTAATTGATTGCTTAAAAAGGTACTACTCGACATATACCATTACTCACGTAATTTTTCGCCAAAATTGTAGCAGTTATACAGGGTATATCAAGACTGCTACCGGAAACGAAGCCGAGTGGTAGTTTAAGCGACTTCAAACACAATGCAACAGAAAAATTGCAAAAAAAGCGACAAGTTCCGAAGTTCCTTATCGCGCGATGTGAAAGGGCTAGACGGAAAAAATTCTCACGAAAAGTTAGCACGACATTTTAAAACATTTGACAATCGTTTTTTATTTCTTTATTTGAAAATGATGTCATACATTTTATTTAACTCTAATAGAGGCAATAAAATATCCAAATACATATTAATATGTTAAAGGCTATAGTAAGAACTAAGAATACGCTGAAGCCCAAAATTAGGTGGGAAACGTTGCGACAGTTTCTAATTTTCATCAAATGTCATAAATCAAATTGGTACAAAAGAAACATAAATTGCATAAATATGTGAAAAAAAACATAATGATGGTGATACCCAAATGATTCTTTTGGTGGTGACATTTAATTAAAATTACATAATAAAACCGTAATACATTGATTTTCGATCCTCCTTAATAAATTTATTATTATTTACAATTTTAGTTTGTTATCCTGCTGTCAATCATCAACCCTTCATTTGACTATGTATCTTTGCCAATTATTACTAAACTTTAGCTTACTGATTAAGTTTATATAACATTATATTTGTTAATAATGAAAGGTATTATTTTTATAACTTTTATTATTTTCAATTTTAGTTTTTTACCCTGCTGTCAATCATCAACCCTAGATTTGACTATGTATATTTACCAATTATTACTACAATTGAGCCTACTGATTAAGTTTATATTACATTATATTTGTTATAATAAAAAAGTATTTTATAACTTAAGAAATAAAATTTTATTACAATTCCTTCACTAATTAATCGAAAGGAACTTCGTTACATCCGGGTGTCCGCTGACACCTCTCAAGTTTTTAATTTTTTTCCTATGGCCATATTTTGGTGATAAATACATTTATTTCCTAAAATATTAGTGTATACCCTTTTATTTATAAATACTCTAAGGTATAAAAGAGTTTAAATTATTATTTTAGCAAAAACTATGGATTTACCACCCAAAAATGACGATATTTAAAAAAACATAAAAAATAATTGTCGCGTTTCTTTGCGAAATTTTTAGTTGCATTGTGTTTATAGTCACTAAAACTACCACCCGGCTTCGTTTTCGGTAGCAGTCTTGAGATACCTGGTATAATTTGACACAAAATTATCTTCGAAACTATAGCAGATAGAAAAGTTTGAGTTAGACCAGAAAAAAGCTGATTTTTTTCTCATTATTTCTATATTGAATTCTCAAATAGGGCATAACTCAAGTTTCATCATTAATCACTAGAGCCACAAATTTATATTTTCATTTAAATTTCGAACACATTTACAAAAACAACATCATGTTGACTAAATAATCTCTAATAGAAATTCCAGGCGAGATTCGGGATTCTAAATGACGAAGGTAAATAGATTTTATGTCCAGCAAACGTTTGAGCTATTCGACTGAATATTACGGAAATCATACCTCGGAATTAGAAGTTAACTACACCGCTTAAAATTCAAAAGGCAATGTTGACGCCTATACTATATTGACATACCTTGAATTTAGATTTCACTGTTTATTTAGCATTTACGTGTATTTATCAAGCTATTTTCCGACGATAAGCAGGGTCTTTGGTTAATATTAGACAGTATTTAGATATGTCTTTTATAGGTACGATCGCTTATAATAAGTAAAATAAAACATACATTTTGTAGTTTTAGACATCACTGTATGTAACTGTATCAGCCCATATACGTCCCACTGCAGGGCACGGGCCTACTCTAAAATCGAGAATACGATTGAGAGTGGTTAGGCCATATAGTCCACCACGCTGGCCTAGTGCGGGTTGGCGGACTTACATACCATAGGAATCGCTTTCTCTGTCCCTATGTCCCTTTGTATGCTTAAATCTTTAAAACTACGCAACGGATTTTGATGCATTTTATTAATAGATAGAGATGTAGATAGAAGAGATAATAGATAGAAGAGGAAGGTTCATATGTATAATACGTACATATTCTGTATCAGCCCATATACGTCCCACTGCAGGGCACGGGCCTACTCTACAATCGAGAATACGATTGAGAGTGGTTAGGCCATATAGTCCACCACGCTGGCCTAGTGCGGGTTGGCGGACTTACATACCATAGAAATTCTAATAAATCGCTATGGTATGCAGGTTTCCTCACGATGTTTTCCTTCACCGTTTTAGTGCATGGTGATTGACTATCAATACACACATGACTCCGAAAAGTCAGAGGTGTGCCCTGGGATTCGAACCCGCGACCACCGTGAACATGTGGGCAGCCGCGTCTAGTCCGTTTACCAACAGGCCACCACGCACTTTACACATTATTGTACGTACATATTATTGTACAGAAATCTATTTGTACCCGGGCGAAGCTGGGCCGGGCCGCTGGTTAAAATATATTATGTTCAACCCTGTACAAATGGCGCACAAATTTTTCATGTAGTTACTGCATTTTAGATTTTTTATGCCAATGATACCCAATTAAGAAATTTTTAAATGTTTTAATTAACTTGTTATCATTACCTTGTTAATTAATAACGTAATGTTTCTAGCACGTTGTGTACTGCATTTAAAAATGTTTATAAAATCCACTTCTACTTTGGCAGCCATGGCGCAGTTGGTTGGATGCCGGCTGTAAAACGCCAGGTCACGGGTTCGATCCCCGCACCAAGACAAATATTTGTATGATCCACAGCTATTTTTTTTTTTCGAGTTTGGGTGTTTGTGAGACCGAAAAGACAATCATAGTTTCTGATTCCCACAACACAAGATCTTAAAGTGGGGTCAGGACTATAATATGTGACAGTTGGGTGTATTGATATATTTATGCTACTTCTTACTGCATAAAAATCATGTAAAAAGTACCTTTTCAACAGTCAATATCACTCTTAATACGATAAAGATGATAAAAATATTCCAACTTAGCAAATACCTTTATAAGTGTATCAAATAAACATTGAAACATCGCAAAAAATAACCGTCAAAGAGAAGAAAAAACGGTTGTCGCAAACTTCTATACATCATAGAGGAGAAAAATGATGACGTAATAACATAATACGTTATTTGAACTTTCGATATGATTTATCACAATTTCTCCTAGTTCCCCGATATTTATTTGTTGTACTTTGATGTATTGGAATGGTAAGAAAATATCTGTTGCGTGCAAGGACGAGTAATAAGTTGTTATTGGAATCGTTTGGTTCTTGGTAATAAAAATTGTATTCGGAAGTTAATAGGTTGGTAATCGATATTACTGTTATTGAAGATATTCGGAGTAACTTTATTGTAATATTTATTTGTGATAAAACAGAAAAATATATTAATTTGAGACTTGTGGTAGAATATCGGATTATTGCGTATTGGACCGTCAGTCATAGTCGAAGTTGTTAATATTTGGCTGTTCTATTTTTTTTTTCACATTCCATAAAAGTTACTTAGTTTTTATTTAGTTTCTTAAAAGCAAAATTATCCTTTTAAGTTCTCGATTAATAAATTGCAATATTAATCTTTGTTTGCTATTTTATAATAAAACACTAAAATCAAAATAATTTATGAATATAATTGATCAATTGGAGGCAAAGTTACTTTAAATTTTACGCATAAATTAAATCAGATAGTCTCTATAGAATCTGTTAGGGAATCAAACTATCAATGTGGGCGAAAATTATTTAATTTGGTTGCAGTTTTAACTAATCGTATCCGATTACCAAACAATACGTATTCGATGTGGTTATTGATAATGTTTATATGCCAAAAATTAAACATATAATTAAATGTTACTTAGTAATAATAACGATGGGATGTTGTAGAAGTGGGTCATTCAGTATAATTATCTCTAGAGTCATATACTTGTGCCCAACATGGCGACACTCTTTCACGTCGTGAGACAGAACAAAATGTTTTTGGGGCAGTCGAAAAATTGGCAGTACTTTTTTAGAAATCCTTTTGGATTCAAAATGATTAATGACTGTAGTAAAACAACTATACAAAAAATATGTACATAATTTTATTGGAGAATTAGGGATAGATTTTCTATAAAATGATGACCACATATTTAAGCAAGCTTTAATTTCGTTCTTAAAATTATAATTATGTGCCACTAGAAATACTAATAGAAAATAGAATAAAAACTTCTTCCTGCAACTTCATTTGTCGCCTCAAGGAAAATTTTAAAATGCTCTGAAAAAAAAGGAAAAATCTTGTGTTTACGGGAGAAAATCTATCTCCGGGGAAATCTCCCTCTACTCCAATTTGTGCAAAACTTTCTCTTGTAGCAAGAAAATAATAAAGTTCAAAAACAATAATTAGTGTTTGAGAAGGGGGAAGCAAATTTCTTTGCAAAATTTTTCTCGCTCTTCGAATATTCAAAGAATTATTCATGCTAATTAACAAAGCTCCCCTGATTCTTTTACATAAGTAGGTGAAAATTTTGATTATAAACAGACGTTGATAAGTCGAAATTCTTTTTTCCTTGTTTCGTTCTTTTTTGCTTGAATCCATTATTGGCCCTTATTTTAACTGACTCAAGTTAATTTTTAAACATGAAAACGATGTTTCAGAATTAAAATTCAACGTTGAAGGTAATAGGCTTCTGTGCAATAATAGCAACTTATTAAGTAGAAGTGTTTAAATAAATTATTAAATAGATATACCCAACAGTCACATACATACTTCTGACCCCCCACTAAGATCGAGTCTTATGTCGTGGGTATCAGGAACTACGAGAGACTTTTCGGTCTCATAAACACCGAGACTCGAAACAAGTTCGTTCATATAACCCCGTAGACTTAATTTTATCTTTAATAGCCCATATACAACCCACTGCAGGGCACTGGCCTTCTCTACAATCGACAATACGATTGATAGTGGTCAGGCCATCTAGTCCACTATGCTGGCCTAATGCAGGTTGACCGACTTTACATACCATAGAAATTCTTATAATTCGCCATGTTATGCAGGTTTCCTCACGATGTTTTCTTTCAATGTTATAGTGCGTGGTGGCCTGTTGGTAAACGAACCTGATGCGTGCCAACATATTCATGGTGGTCGCGGGTTCGAATCCCACGGCACACCTTTGACTTTTCTGAATCATGTGTGTATTGATAGACATAATTTAACTGCAGCATAATACAGCCGGCTCCAACGCAGCCATCTCTCAAATCGTCAGAAAGCAAAAGTGGAATGGTAACGTAACAATCTCATGTTAATTTTGAAGTCAGAATATACAAAGACTGAATAGTCCCCACTTTTTTCCACCTCCTTAAGGACATGTCAAATTTCTGCAAATTCCTCAGGTGTTGGACATGACCACCTAAATTAGTTAGCTGCTTGCTAAAATGCTTCGCAATAGCAAAAGGTAGTAGAAGTGATAAAAAGATGGCTCAACTGTAATGTAGAACATGCTAAGTGCATGCATTATGGGCGTTAGGAAGTAATATAACCTGATACAGTATGCTAAACCAATAACCGTTAAAAGTTTAAATTATGTCACAGCATACAAAAACAGTATGCTGGATAGTGCATTATTTTCGATATACATTTTTCTAGCTATTATTCTCCAGTATCTAGACGAGTCATAATTAAGTAATAAAAACACAAAATTGATTTTAAATAAATCCATCCTATTATAAATAACCATCAAAATAACATTGAAATAATATCACAAATATTTCAAAACTTTCTCTTTCCAGTACTTCATAAATTTGTATTCAAAGTGCTGAGTAACCTGCGGCCGACAAGTTTACAGGTAGCAAAAACCCGGCGACGGTTGTTGAAACCGATTTTCCCCAACGCAACAAAGCGATTTAGGTCGACAAATGACAATATGATGATCGCAGGGAGATATTATGCGGATATCCAACCACATCGAAAGTAAATTTAGGAAATATTGGCAGCCGTTATTTGACAGCTTTCATGGCGCAGTTGGTTAGACGCCGGCTGTGAAACGATAGACCTCGGTTTCGATTCCCGCACTGAGATAAATGTTGGTGTGATAGATATTTGTTTCGGTTCTGGGTGTTTCTGAGACAGATAGTCACTCGTAGTTTTTGATACCCATGATACAAGACTCGATCGTAGTATGGGGCCGGACTATATACCGGGTATCTCAAGACTGCTACCGAAAACGAAGCCGGGTGGTAGTCTTAGTGGCTACAAACACAATGCAATTAAAAATTTCGCCTAGAAACGCGACAATTTTTTTTTTATGATTTTTTAAATATCTTTATTTTTGGGTAGTAAATCCATAGTTTTTGCTTAAATAATAATTTAAACTCTTTTATACCTTAGAGTATTTATAAATAAAAGGGTATATACTATTATTTTAGGAAAAAATGTATTTACCACCCAAATATGGCCATAGGAAAAAAATAACAAAAAAAATTTGTCGCTTTTTTTGCAACTTTTTCTGTTGCATTGTGTCTGAAGTCGCTTAAACTACCACCCGGCTTCGTTTTCGGTAGCAGTCTTGATATACCCTGTATGTGACTGTTGGGTGTATTTATTTATTATTGAATATTCATATGATATTTAATGTTTCAGCTATGGTTCAGATGATGGAAAAATATTTAATTTCTTAATATGATTTTTATTAAACTGCTTGTTTAGCACTACGAATATAATGATAAGGGTTTGAATGGTTACTGCATCAATGCACCTTCTTGGTAGACTTTATTAAATCAGGGAAAATGTGTCTGAATTTTAGCCATGTTGTAGGAAAAGGTTCCTAATGGTTAATTGATGTACCAGATGCAACTTCTACTAGTTAACAACAAAAATGATAGCTTATAATTTATGTCTGAAAAGTATATTCTGCAAACATAGTATCTGCGAATCCAGGATTTTACATAACAATACTTCATATATCAAAACAATGTGGAATTCAAACTGTTTAATAGCCTACCCTCCAACTATGATAAACAATTACCAACAGATATGGTAACAGCTAATGAAATTCACCAGAATATCAAAGTTTCAAGTAACTTAGCAGCATAGACTATTGAAGTACAGACTTCTAATGTGTCCGACATGCATACTTCTCGAGTAAGACGAGATGAAATTACTAAGCCTTGTTAGTTACGTCTAAGCTTTGACTTGAGACTTAGATGTGCAAACCCATGTTCAGGTACCTGTATCAGCCCATATACGTCCCACTGCACGAAACAGGTCTGCTCTAATTGAGAGTACGATTGAGAGTGGTTAGGACGTATAAATATTGGTACCAGTGTATTGGAAATATAAAAAACTATACATGAATTTAAATATACTTTTTATTGCAATATGTGGCAAGACAAGCATATCATTTGCCTGATGGTAAGCCGTACGACCTCCCATGGACAGTAGGAAAACTAAACCATGAATTATGGAGTAATGCTTGGCATACCACTTCGCTCGTCTTCCTCAGATGTAAAATGTTAAGTCTCAATATGTCCAGTAGTTTTTCTGGCTACAATTTTCCTTTAAAGCGAAACACAACAGTTCATTTAACCTGCTGTTTGGCGGATCTATTTAGATTTATGTACAGAAGACAGTCGTACATTCCTTTGCACTTAACTTCTCAATGATAAAGAGCCTCGAATAAAGAAGGGTTACATAATATTTCTATTTATATTCGCAACTGCCAGTACGCCAATGTAATGTGAGCGCGTACATAATACCTCTTTGCCTTTTGTCGAAATATAATATCGAATTAAACCGCAATACCTCAGTTTTCGGCTCATTTTGGTTAAATATATTCGATATTTTGCATATGTGCTAGTTTATTTAACAGGAATTATGTTTACGATATAATGATATCAATATGAAAAATTTCATGCGGTTTTTTAACTCTGTACCTACAATTGGAAATATTCGTAATTTATTACGTAATTAGTTTGTTTTTTTTTTGTTATATAATTTAACCAAACTCTCTCAGAAACACAGTGCCCTATCTGTGTTAGAGTGACTAGTCTATATAGTCTACCGCCCTGACTCTTATACATTCTTACAAAATACACAGTTCCTTCCAAGTTTTTGTTACTCAACACAATAGGCGATTCTTATTTTAGGATCTTGAATTCCATTTGAGCGAAGAAGACAAAATATGTGTATTTGATAGCTAAAATGGGTTTTACTGTCTTTGAATAAGGCCGATAATTGATTAAATAAATTAGTAAATTGAAAAAAGAATAATTTGATTTATTTATTACCTTAAGAAATCTCAATCAATTTCGGAACAATTAAATCGATTAGATTAATCTCTATAGTCGTACAACACTCGTGTACCTCATTAGTACCTTCATCTCCAACGTCCATCCTATTATTCTAAACGCAATTCAGAAATGGCGTCCCTTAAGGAATCTTATCGTTTCAATGGCTTTTTATCTGCAAAACTCTCTTTTGAATTAACGAGGAAATACTTCACGGCTCCGCCCGGGGCATCGTGATTATCAACAAAAAAAAAACAATCAACTTGGTACCCACGTTCAAGAGTTTAATCCTTCTGTTTTAATTAAAATGGTGGTAATATTTTTTCACGGAACTGCTTTAAGTGTTTTGTATGAAAATTTAAACGGTTATTGTCATATTTTTCTTTTAAAATAGGCAACAGCTGATTTTGGTGGTGCTGGGGTTTTTGTATTCACAAAAGTAGCAGCAATTAATTGTAACGAAAATCTCGTCATATTGGCTGACATACGTATTTAATACTACGGGTTTAGACTATGTACATACCGGGTATCTCAAGACTGCTACCGAAAACGAAGCCGGGTGGTAGTTTTAGTGACTACAAACACAATGCAACAAAAAATTTCGCAAAGGAACGCGACAATGATTTTTTATGATTTTTTAAATATCGTCTTTTTTGGGTGGTAAATCCATAGTTTTTGATAGAATAATAATTTAAACACGTTTATACCTTAGATTATTTATAAATAAAAGGGTATTCACTATTATTTTAGGAAAAAATGTATTTACCACCCAAATATGGTCATAGGAAAAAAATAACAAAAAAAAAATTGTCGCTTTTTTTTGCAACTTTTTCTGTTGCATTGTGTCTGAAGTCGCTTTAACTACCACCCGGCTTCGTTTCCGGTAGCAGTCTTGAGATACCCTGTATAAAGGGTCGACCCTTTGGTCGAACCAAGCGATCAAATTTACTTCAAAAGATGCACCACGCAACGCTGGATACCCTATTTGGATTGGATTGAACACTTTTTCGTGCCAGTAGCCACGAAAAGCGATTTTTAGGGTTTATTGATAATTCTAATATTTCGCATTCAATTATTGATGCTGATGATGTTATGCTACAAACGTCCCACAGTTGCCTCGCACCGTTCATGAGTTTTAAATAACATGTTTGGTTCTTAATACTGGCCCAAACACACTAGCTAACGAATGTTTTGATGGCGAAACAAATTGAAGGACTTTCACGTCACAGAATTTACTAATCGGCTGCCCAGCAATGCGTACCGCCATAATACACCCTTTGAAGTACGGGCAAAATTCTGATCATTAATAACATCAAACAGTCTTATAGGATTTTAACTGGTGGTCTCCTGTGTGAGAGGCCGCCTGCATGAGTACCAATAAAATGTCTATTTCTCCCGCCAAATAGCAGTTTAAATGCTCTGTTGTGTTTCGGATTGAAGTACATTGTAGCCAGAGTAACTACTGGACAGATTGAGATTTTACATGTTATGTCTCAGGATGGCGAGCGCAGTGGAATGCCAAGCATTGTTTTGTAATTCAAGGTGTTGATTGGTTTTGCTACTATTCATGAGCGGTCGTATAAATTACCATCAGACGAAAGGCATGCTCGTCTCGCTATTCATAGCAACAAAAAAGGGTGTAATTACACCATGATAACACGAAGACCATGTTTAAGGAAGTATACAGGGTATCTCAAGAGTGCTACCGAAAACGAAGACGGGTGGTAGTTTTAGTGACTACAAACACAATGCAACTAAAAATTTCGTATAGAAACGCGACAATTATTTTTTATGATTTTTTAAATATCGTCATTTTTGGGTGGTAAACCCATAGTTTTTGCTAAAATAATAATTTAAACTCTTTTATACCTTAGAATATTTATAAATAAAAGGGTATAAACTATTATTTTAGGAAAAAATGTATTTACCACGCAAATATGGCTATAAGAAAAAAAAAACACAAAAAAAAATTGTCGCTCTTTTTGCAACTTTTTCTGTTGCTTGGTGTCTGAAGTCGCTTAAACTACCATCCGGCTTCGTTTTCGGTAGCAGTCTTGATATACCCTGTATATACCTTTTTTATTTTTTTTATTGCAGTGCTATATGCCTATTATTTGCAATCATTACATATAATCACAATCTCCATAATGGAGGTGTGTATGGTTGTGATTATTTCTGTTCTTGAATTAAAACCGTTAATTAAGACAAATTTTCTTCAAACAAATGTACGACCCGATAATTCCTACAGAAAATTATTCATATCAATAAACCGTGTAAGCTTCCAAACCAAACCGAAAATTCCGCTACAAAATAATTCCGTAATATATTTCACTTCCACGAACTTTATCGTTAATAATTTACAGCAGCTATTTCATTACTCATTAGGTCATTGTCCTTAGACACTTGACTTCAGCCCGATACTTTCGCTCGCTTTTATTACCTTCTGCCAAAGAAATATGATATTTCTATGCTAATGATATTAATCGGTATACGGTGTCTGTATTTTATTGAGAAAAGAATGAGAACCCGGATGTATTATACAGTTTTGTTTCGTCTTTATTTCATTTCGTAATTATTCCGGATTACGGAATTATTTTGTGGATAGAGATTGGTAGATAGTGATAGAGATTAGTCACGCACTATGTGACTACATTGTTTTGCATGGGTAGCGGCAGCGGCTTGTCCCTTGGGCCCTCCGCCAGTTAATTCATGCATAGATTTTAGTCCAGGTCTTTCGATTACTAGAAACGAATTTAAAATAACTGTTTCTGATTCAATACATTTATTGTCGTTTTTATAGTATCTGGATTAGATCTATGACAAAGTAATTCACACTACAAAAGATAAAAATAAATAAGTAATTTTATCAAAATATTTATTAAACCAAGAACCCAAAAAATCAAAGTAATATTTTAGGACTGTAAATAAACGAGACAAATATATTTTCGCTTCAATTCAGCAGCGATATAAACGTTAATTTAATATTTGTAGGCCAGTTCTAAGGAATCGAAACGATTAATGTGAGGTAACATTTAAGCTGGCAAAATCTCGAAGTGGAAATAATAAAATGTCTGGAGAAATAATTGTTACTGTTTTCTCGCAAGTGTAGTTTATAAAGTATCCGAGTTTCGTAAACACGCCAGGGAATTTGCCGATTTATGTATTTAATTTGCTCTTAATATTTTATCGCTGGGTATTGACGGCTAGTGTCTTAATTTCTAAAAGGTTATAACTGTTTGATTTATATTTTAGGGCTATCCCGACACAATTAATTGCTTTGTGAAGTAGTTTTCATTTTAAATTATTGACAGCCTCTGTGGCGCTGTCGTTAGACGCAGTCTATGAATTGCGAAGCCGCGACTGATGACTATGTATGTGACAGTGGGTATTATTATTTATTCCGCAGGTACAATTTATTGTATAAAATTTAATAAATAAATCTATATTAGATATATACAAATTATTCTTGTTCTGGAAAGCAATCATTACCTAAGAACACAATGAGACCTTTAAGCCTTTAGTTGACCTCCACTCGAATTGGTTTGGATCCCTACAATTAATCGTTTTCAATTATCAATAGTTCGCGCTATATAATTCAGTCACTGCTTCAACTTGCTGATAGCCTTGGCTATGTCTATGACATTCGGCTTTTAACGGATATTATAATTTATATTCTCTCTCTTTACAGCCACAGGAAGTCTACTGAACACCGGCCTCTCCAAAGGATTTGCACATCGATCTGCTAGAAGGGGCCTGCATCCAGCGGTTTATTTTTAAATTTATTAAGCTTCATATACACAAGTATACAAGGTGGAATCCAGAAGCTTTTGCTTATTTATAGCGGTACAAACATTGACTGTCTTGCTCATGCAGTTGTGCTACGATAGGATTATAAAGGCTTTTGGTTCGAATCGGGTGAATTGATATTTAATTATTTTATTCATTATCAGGCCGGAATTAGTGACCAATATGTCGATAAGCTCGCCCCCATACGTCATGGGACAAAACACAATACGAAAAGTTTGTGTCATTGTATGGCACCTCTGTCTACTCCAGGGAAAAAGGCGTGAGTTTATAAATAATATACGTACAAACATATCCATACTATGCTCAATTAGAGAGTGATTCATATCTTCATATTCATAAATTTCATACTCCTATTAGCTTTCATGTTATGTTAACTCAGTGCTTTTGCCCAAACGTCAGTAAAACTTGCAATAACATCACTGCGGTCGTTTTCATATGTAGTTAGGGTTGGCATGTAATGGAAATTGGGTGCGTATAGATATGACGATATGTTATGTGACCACGAAAGCTGTGAAGTAATCGAAACGTCCGGAAGTCAAAAATGTAAATTAAACTAAATTCGCGTAAAATCCGTAAATAATAGTTTTATTTCAATGTGTAACATTCGCGTAAATCTAAGAAACCGATATGTTATGTGTTTACAGGCTTCGACGCGCAGTTGGTTAAACGCCGGCTGTGAAACGAGAGGCCGCGGGTTCGATTCCCGCGCCGAGGCTAATGTTTGTGAGGTTCACAATATTTGTCTCAGGTCTGGGTGTTTGTGAGACCGATAAATATCTATGACATAATACTTAATTTATCTTGGTGTGGGGTCAGGACTATATATGTCACGGTTACAGACATAAACTCACGCCTTTTTCCCAGAAGGGGTAGGCAGAGGTGCCAGGGCACCCACATTTCGCCTTGTATGTTCCGTCCCATGATGTGATAGGTGGCGAGCCTATCGCCATATCGGGCACAAATTCCTGACTCTGGGCTGATAATGAATAGAAAATTCCAATATCACTTTGCTCAACCCGGGATTCGAACCCGAGACCTCAGCTTCGTAACCGTACCAGAGTACAACTACGCCACCGAGGCAGTACGTAACGTATGTAACGATTGGGTGTATTTACATATTTATAATGTGTACTTTACTGTACTTTATTTGCCTATTGCTCATCACGTATTTTCTCTTCAACCGAAAAGTTTAGATTGAGGGTGCTCATGGTATACTCCACTACTCTGGGCTAAAAGCAGCCTTGGCAGTTTGCATCATTTAGTATTGAATAATTTAACCAGTCATATCCAAAAGGCTTTATTTGCTTCTGATTTCCGCGCTTTTGTATAAAAGCCTAATAAAATAGTATTTTCTAAATTATTGTGGCCTTGTTGTGTCCACTGCTAATCAGAACCTTGCGAACTAGAACCTTCCGAGCTAATCAGAACCTTAAGAACGACTTCCATAACCAAATAGAAAAGCTGGATACTCTTCACATTATTCCTTGAAATCATTCCATCTAATTATCTAACAAATAGAGTAACTGTTTCTCGGAATATTTGAGATTAGCATTTGTGTAGAACTTACGGCCCAGTTAATGCTTTATGAATTCTAGTGAAGCGTTACACCAATTGTTTGGAAATGCTAGACCTGTGCTAATGAGTATATTTCGCGAAAACTATAAGAGCTGTTTTGTGATATATTTCATGATTGACGTTATATAAATAGGAATACACGCAAGACAAAAAATGGTGTGTACGAAAATCTGCTATTTACATATTTATACAGTAACTACGAAACCGAAAAGGATTGCCTCAAAACGAAACCTACAAAATCCGATTTACAACTGCAAAATGCAGCACAAAATTTCTGAATACTTCAAGCGAAAAAAAAAAACAAGCTGACAAAAAATTAAAAGCTAGTAAATATGACCATAAGTCATATCAAGAACAAATAAATTCCTGAACTTTAAAATAACCATAGTTAAAGCAAAAATTATTACCTAAAAATGACACAAATTTCATACAATATAGCGTCATGATATTTGTGTCAAACGACGTAGGAATGTAGGCATTGTGCTTAAAGATCTAATTATTGTACAATATTCGCATCACGTGACATTCCTAAGTGCAATACAAAGCGATTACACTGTTTGCCATATACGTGTATCGCATATAGGCAAATGCTAAGTAATAAAACACATAATCCGTTCCACTCCGCGGCTTACAGACAATAAGCGTCTTACATTACCGCATTAATACCATGAGCTTAAGATATAATCGGTAAGCAGTTTTCATGTCCGGCAATGTACGCGTAATTGAGAGCTGATTTTTAAATCGTCGGATAAAAATTTATCGTAGAATAAAATTCATGAACTAATTTAAAGTGATAGTTGCTTTAATTGGATTATTCAGTTTTGCCACTTTTATTATATTTGTTGAGGTTATTATGTTGGTAACAAAAATGATGATTGAAAAATATTTTTTATTATTGAATTGATTTGGAACACATCACCATTGCACATCAACAACAAATGCTTTATCATTATTGCTGGTAGTTATTTTTGGTAATTTTATCTACAGCTTATGTTGATATATCAGAAAGCCTAGACAGAGGTAATGCTTAGGATTTAAATTCAGCATCTCGACAAGTAATATCTGAACGCATGAAAAAAATAATTTTGAATGAAAATACTCGTATTCTCAAGCTCTAATTAGTTATACAGTTGAAAAAAGTTTTTGAAAAAAAGTGGTATTTGCAACGCAATGAGAAATAACTTTCGATTTCAAATCCAAAGACTGATTTATATAAAAAAATCGTATCTCTTTTTGTGTGACAGTTGAGAAAGGTTTTTCGCAAATAATGGGGTAATTGCTACGCAATAAGGAGTGCCTTTCTGTATCAAAGCTGATATACTAGGTCATGCATCGTGATAAAATTGCAAGTCATTTCATTCATACGAGAGCACTCCGTTTCCAAAACAGTTAGTGTTACTAAATAGTAACTGTCGGTTAGCTATGCTGATTTATTTTTAAACGAAGGATTCTATATAGGATTCTATATAGGATAGGAACTAGGAAGTAAGACATCTAATAAAAAATTATCTAAGAAGTATACCTAAGTCCTAGAGTATATGTCTTTCCCTAAGGTTTAGGGAATTGTAACAAAGGGAATCGTAGAGCTATTGATTTCTTTTCAATCCTTATGTTGATAGTCGGATAGCCGTGTCTGTTTGGATACAGTTTGTGATTAGTGTTTTTTTTTTTTTTTGAAAATTAGAAATTATGGAATTTACTACAAAAAGCTATTACATACCTGTGAACACTATATTGGGACAGCCCTGCAATATTCGTTTACTATGTGAAAAATGTAAATGAAAAATATTTTTATTAAAATCACAAATCGTTATATCAAGTTTACCATGTTAATATTTAAAACATGGTAATTTTTTGTTTTTTGGTATTAAACACATTTAATTATAAGTGCGTGGTGGCCTGTTGGTAAACGGACTAGACGCGATTGCCAACATGTTCACGGTGGTCGCGGGTTCGAATCCCAGGGCACACCTCTGACTTCGGAGTCATGTGTGTATTGATAGTCAATCACCACGCACTAAAACGGTGAAGGAAAACATCGTGAGGAAACCTGCATACCATAGCGACTTATAAATGTTATATGCTATCTAAGTCCGCCAACCCGAACTAGGCCAGCGTAGTGGACTATATGGTCTAACCACTCTCAATCGGTAGTCAATTGTAGAGGAGGTCCGTGCCCTGCAGTGAGACTTATGGGCTTATACAGAACTATACGTGGCAAGTGCCTCACTGGACAAGCGTGTACCGAGGGGTCATGTATGTATTGAGGATGGCCATAGAAATAAAAGAAGTTAAAAACTACATTCTAAAACTGGCATTAAATATGAACTATGAAAAACAATAAAAACAAAACACATGTACCAATAAAAAGAAGCTAAATGCTATTAACATTTAGTTCCACGTGAAACTGCTCAATTGATCCCCCGAGTTCATACGGGTAGGTCAAACGAGCTAATAGCTTATTCTGCGGGCTCCAACTAATATAACTCAAAAGTAATGTTTCACACTCCGACGTGGACTATTAACCCGCCATATTGACATAAAAAATAGCTTAAAATAATGCAAATTGTAATAAAATGATCCTTTATGAAGTCGACTGTTACGTTTATCAGCAGTGTACGTAAATCTGACTGAGATTGGGTGACTACGTAGTTTTTCTATAAAAAAAATATGTAAAAATAAAATAATGTCTATGTCTAAAAATTATAATTTGCCCGGGAGTGCTTGATTTTATAGTTTATTGTCTTTCAATCACTTGCCTGACCGGGGTTCATATATGAAGATAAATATTTAGTATGGCAAAGACCCTGTGCGATCTATAAAGGTGTTACTACACATTATAAATTACGAATGTTTTATTAATGAATAATAATATGATGAAAACATATCATTAATAAAATAAATTAAACAAATCAATTATACTTCCAAAAAACCAAAGAAATAAGATTTTATAAACGAAGCAACTAAAAATAAAAAAATATATACGTATATTGAATTTAAGATTAAAAAATGGCGTAAAATATATTTTATTTTACAAATCGTGGGGTGCTGGAGGATAAGTAAAGGTTGTAAGCACTACCACTATAATTTAATTGATTGCACTAAAACATGTATCTACGTCTGTTTTATCAAAGGAAAATAGCAGCGAGTAAATTACCCACTTTTAATATTCCTATTTAAAAAAAATCTGAATATTCTGGATAAGATAAAGTCATATATTTTTATTATTGTTTTGTTATTGGACCTGGATAAGTATGCAAAATTTCGAGTCAATCCGACGTTTTGAAAGGGATCAAAATCCTGTTTATAGATGCCGTTACATACTAACATACAGGGTATATCAAGACTGCTACCGAAAACGAAGCCGGGTGGTAGTTTAAGCGACTTCAGACACAATGCAACAGAAAAAGTGGCAATAAAAAGCGACAATTTTTTTTTTGTTATTTTTTTCTGTGGCCATATTTGGGTGGTAAATACGTTTTTTCCTAAAATAATAGTGTATACCCTTTTATTTATAAATACTCTAAGGTATAAAAGAGTTTAAATTATTATTTTAGCAAAAACTAAGGATTTACCACCCAAAAATGACGATATTTAAAAATCATAAAAAATAATTGTCGCGTTTCTATGCGAAATTTTTTGTTGCATTGTGTTTGTAGTCACTAAAACTACCACCCGGCTTCGTTTTCGGTAGCAGTCTTGAGATACCCGGTATGTCTGAAGCTAACAAAAACGTATTAATAGGTAAACTCACATCACATTGTTAACAATCACGTTCGGGACAAGTGACGTACGACCCGATATTTCAGAATTGTCAAAATGTAAATCTTTGCTAGATTTACAGTTATATTGAAACTAAAATGTGTAAGTATATTTGTTTCTCCTAAACGCGGATTGAATTACGCAAGCATAAATAGAAATAAACACGTCCCTAATAGAAATACGCAACAATTGACTAACAAAAACAATTAGAAACCCAAAACGTAAAGTTCCGCGTAATCAAAACACCAAAACACAAGTCAATTTTAATCAACCCGATAAACAATAAACACCAACAAATTCACCCCAAAACTGGAAAACATTATCATTTCAACCCGCAGCAGCCAATAAACAACTGAAACTTTCAATATCTCATTATGGAACTGGGATAGTACGAATTGCAACGAAAATCAGACCACTCTGAACTTTATCTAGGACTTTGGTGTATAAGAGGGGGACGATTTGCGTCAGATAAACGAGTTGCCATGCTCATTGTGAGGTGAAAAATACAGGGATTTCTGTGTAAACCTCGTACTATCTGTTTCAGTTGGAGTTACATACGTTTGAACACCAGAAAACTTACTTTTGCGTTTTTGCTATTGATAAGGGCTTTAACATTAGCATCATTATCAATTACTGGATATTGTGTTAGTTCAAAATATGTTTGAAATCACTTTTAAAATATCTCAGATAAGTTAAGAATTCACATCATATTTAGAATTATCAGGACTAAAAATCGGACCACTCTGTACTTTATCTAGGACTTTGATGTGTAAGAGCGGGACGATTTGCGTCAGGTAAACGAGTAGCCATAGTATTTCTATGGTATGTAAGTCCGCCAACCCGCACTAGGCCAGCGTGGTGGACTATATGGCCTAACCACTCTCAATCGTACTGTCGATTGTAGAGGAGGCCCGTGCCCTGCAGTGGGACGTATATGGGCTTATGGATTTCTACAAGTTACGCAGTGTTTGTTTTCATTTGAGTTACATCCTTTTGTATCGTGGAATATTTATAATCGCATTGTAAACGGGCTTACTGAAAGGATCTCTTTTAAAATTTATTTAGAGAGTAAACGCGGCAAGGACTGTGGTATTAACACCACATATTCTTAAAAGATTCGAGCTTAAGAAGTAAAATATTTGATTATGTTACTTAAGAATGTCAAAGATGGGTAGCCTAGTATTTAAATTGAGACTTTTCTTGGCTATTCGTGTTGCCTTCAACTAGGTTATCATCTACTTTTATAACTGGCTATATTTAATGTCGCCTTCACCAGGTATCTGTCTCAATCAGTATTTATAAATATGGAATTTATTTTAGTAAAACATGCCTACGATACACAGGATTACAATGTGGGCAACATCTTAAAAGAACGCCAAATATATGCAAATGCTAAAATTAACCCAAAGGTGACATTCGTGTAAAGGGCATGACGTAAGCTATCATTGTTAGATGCCGAGTGGAACTGTAACAATGCCGAGCGAAATAGAACGGTGATTTAAAGATATACAATAGAATTTAAGTGGCCCTGATTTGGATTTCAATAAATTTATACAATACGATTTCACAGAATATGTTTCGGATTGAGTTTCGAGTTTTGATTCGTGTATATTCGGCTAAATTGGCACCCTTGGCTTGGTTAGCATATTGCAGAATGAGCTGATGAGAGCTATCCAATTTTACTGTGGAAATTATTGGATTGGTTTAGAATAAATGATAAAAGCATTGATTATATTTATGTCAATGGGCAAAAGGAACAAACGACGAACTCAGTTCAAGGAATTGTGTGAATATATTTGTCTGATACAATATATTTCATATTTTACCGCTTTTGTAATTTTCCGTATTGCATGCTTCAAGAGCCAAATTTATTCAATTCAAGTTCGAAAAAATAATAGTACCACAATTGTTCCTGTAGAACTAATTGATTCAACGAACTCAGTTGTTCAACCAAACCGTAATTTCCTGAAAGTCGTTGAGTATAATAATTTTTATTTCATATTACGTTTGATAATAGAAAATGAACAATATTTCATTATTTCTTTTAAAAGCTATCTTGTAATAACTTAAGTATGGTATAAGTGCTCTATATTCACATTTCGAAAAACCTCTTTTGTTTTTGACGAAGGAGCGTAATAAATCTTCAGTAGATATTTTCACGCTTTTAAACTTACAAGGTTACTTTGAAAACTCATTAGCACATACATTTTACTCGTGAGACGTATTTTGTTACCAGTCACTGGTATTCAATTTATCATGATTCTATTGTGTGTACGAATTGGAACAAGTCGTATGTCCATTTTATATAAACGCTTTCGATATAAAATTACTTTTCATTGTTACAAGTTGAAAGTTGTATAGAAAATTATACTTAATTTGAAAGATAGCTTATACGGAATTTCTTAAATTAGCTGGTTTTTTTAACAGGCATGACTAAATGCATGCAATACACACGAAAGTAAGTACGGTGCAGCCCAGATAAAAAACTTTTCGAGGCGAGATGGCTTTCTCTCACTGCTCGCCATAGCAACAAATCGCTATATGGGAATTAAAATGAAATTGGTAAATTAAAACATATCTTGAAAACTACAGTTAGTCAATAAAATACCTACGAACATATTTTTATTTATTTAAGAACTAGCGGCGGTAATATGTACGTATTATACATATAAACCTTCCTCTTGAATCACTCTATCTCTAAATCCGTTGCGTAGTTTTAAAGATTTATGCATACAAAGGGACATAGGGACAGAGAAAGCGACTTTGTTTTATACTATGTAGTGAAGAAACACCAACTATATGATTACAAATAAGCTACAAGCAGATATAACAAAAAATATATAATAAAATTATCAACCCGATGGTCAAGTCAAAATATATCTCATATATTTATGTATTTGATACCCGGGCTAGGCAGTCTTTGTGCAATATTTTCGATTCATTCAAGAATCATTACATTACAGGAAATGGATTCGTGTCCGTCCTATATTGGCCCCCATTAGGATCCTCGCCTATCGCCATATGAAGCGGAAATATCGTTGGTGAGGTGAGAGCATGTGATATAACTTCACCTGTTTGGTGAGAGACATATTATTTTCTAATATATAAGTTAGTGCTTCCAAAATATGACGATATGTGCAAATCTATACTAATATTATAAAGCTGCAGAGTTTGTTTGTTTGAACGCGTTAATCTCTGGAACTACTAGTCTGATTTGAATGATTCTTTCAGTGTTGGGTAGTCCATTTATCGAGGAAGGCTATAGGCTATATATCATTACGCTATGACCTATAGGAAGAAAGCAGTACTGATATTTCTAGTAAATATGAGGAAATCTTGTTCGTTTTACGTGGTCCGATTGGTTGATATTCTAAACTGATAGTCAGAATTAAACATTTTGACCGCCATTTTAAAACGTATATGCTCCCGGGCGGAGCCGGGCCCGGCCGCAAGTAGTTTATATTGTGATCCTTTTATTTGTAATGTAATATCCAGCTTGATAATTTAAGTGTTGGCACTTAAAGTTTGTAAGTCGTAAACATTTATCTTTGTTTTTGTTGATGTACAACTTGTTGTTGTCCTAAATAAAATAAATAAAAAATAATAATAAAAATATAGATTTTTTGACCAGCCATTTTTGTTACTGTTGTATCTACTTGACAGCCTCCGTGGCGCAGGCGGTTAGACGCCGCCTGTGAAACAAGAGGCCGCGGGTTCGATCCCCGCACCGAGAGAAATGTTTGTGCGGCCCACAAATATTTCTTTCGGGTCTGGGTGTTCGTGAGACCGAAAGGTCTCTCGTAGTTCCTGATACCCACGACACAAGACTCGATCTTAGTGTGGGGTTAGGACTATGTATGTGACTGTTGGGTGTTATTTATTTATTTATTTACTGGCAAAAATACCCATGACGCATGTAAATAAAATTATTAATGAAACCCATGAGATGGTCGACATATTATTCTCAGGCGCTTTGAGTGAAATTGCGAAGTTTCGATTATTTACAATTAGTTATCTTAAATAACCAATGTTATAACAAACGAAAAGTTGATGTACAATCTTGAAAGTATAAAAATGTTAATTTTAACTAAAAAATAATAATATGAAGTAATGTGTGTGTAATATTATTGTGTTAAATGTTACTATAGGGTAGTTAAAAATAGTTATTCAAGCAATAGCTTCAATATCGCATTAGGTTAGGACCTGTAAGATATTGGACAGTTGATATGCGTTTCTAGGTTAAGTTTTAATAATATATTGCACGTTATAATAATAAAAAAACATGTGGATTATACTATTATAATTTGAAAAACTATTTGTACCATGTTTTATGCAATTTTATAATAAATAAATACTAATTAATAAATAAAATCTAAACCACTGTTGTGTAAGTTTGATGATACCAGGACGAATACAATTATCTTGCCCCTAGTTTTTGGATAACAAGCAATCCGTATCACCGAACGAAAGGTAATGTTCAAATTGTTGATCGGATTTCTATGATAGAACTCAGAATTTCCAACCCAGTCGAGCCTGTACATTCGTATTGTTACTTAAAAAGCAAGCTGCTTCTTGTTATGTGTCAATAAAAATATTTTATTTTGACAACGCGTTATACAACTAAAATTTTTTCTTGTTGCCCAGAAATAAGAATATTAATTCATGAATCAACAAAAGAAAAACATCTAAAACTAGGGTCCATTTCTGTCCCATTGACGAATGGTTGAATTTTGATAGCCCAAGGCAGCCTTATCTATTTCGCCGAGATTTATTGTAGAAGGAAGGGTCGGTAGGCGGCTACTCGTTTTTGTTTACTTTAATTCAATGTCGCCGAGGCTATTATTCTATTTTTGAAAAATGATACTAAAGTTTTTATTTATTCCTGTAACTTTATCTAAGTGTGAAAAGTCGGTCGCTCACCTGATTATAAGAGTCAGAACTATCCTAATAGAGCAAATTCTATTAGTACTGATTATGTGTATTATTCAGTTTCCGCCCTTATAAGTCCCACTGCAGGGCACGGGCCTCCTCTACAACCTAAAGTATGATTGAGAGGTGTTATTATCTAGTACTGCATTGATCCACAAGCGAACAATATGAAAATAAAAACTTCTTTTTTTTACTACGAATGGCGAGAAGAACACGGCATTCATCTGATGTCAGAAATATGTTCTCATGGTCAGTAGTAAAACCAATCCCATCAAAAACATCCTGTAAAAAAATTCCAAGTCTCGCAGCTCAGGTTTTCTACCGCAAAAAGTTGTGAGATGCATGTAATACCAAGTCGATTAATTTATTTAGTCCTTAAGGGACCTTCTATATAAAGTTATTACGTTAGTTATTACCATATCAATATTAAAAATTCTTTACGTTTTAAATAAATGGATCGACTTGGCCATCGCATGAAAACATAATGTATCGTACAATTTATACATAATGCTGCTGGCCAAGTCGATCTTTGTAATCCTATACATTTATATGGGATTACAAAGCTATTCACGCAGTTGGTCTATCTAGAAAACTAGACACAAATTATGAAATGTTTGAATTTTCCCTTACTTTAGACACTAAACACTAATTATATTCTAAATTTGAAGGTTCTATGTCTGCTAGAAGTGCCTTCGACTTTTGATGATCAGTCAGTCAGTCAGTGAGTGACAAAATTACGAAAGTTTGATAAGTTATAATTCTTAAACTACTGGTTCAAATTGAATGAAATTTTAAATATACCGTGTTTACACAATGCCTGCTTAGTAACTGAAAATTCAGGCTTCATGCTTTAGCCACAACGAAGTTATAGGGGGTTGAAAATGGTCTGAATTGCTTCGAGAAAAGGATGTTACGGCCATGCCACTTTTTAGCTCGACTTGGAGGGGGCTCGGCCGCGCCCCCAGAACAATAGCATGAATTACAAAGCAGTGCATGCATTCTGCGTTCGCTATCATGATGCATATGATGTTATTTTTTATTTTTTTTTTGTTTTTTTTATTGCATTGAATGGCGAGACGAGCAAGCCGTTCGCCTGATGGTAAGCGATAAGACCGCTCATAAACAGTAGCAATATTCCACTGCGCTCGCCATCCTGAGACATAAGATGTTAAGTCTCAATATGTCCAGTAGTTGCTCTGGCTACAATGTCCTTCAATCCGAAACACAACAGTGCATTTAAGCAGTGTTGTTTCACGGGAGAAATAGACATTGCGGTGGTACCTACCCAGATGGCTTCTCACATATGAGAGACCTACCACCAGTAATGTTATGTCTCAATAATATGTCCAGTAGTTCCCATTTCCCGCAAAAATACAAACCGAACACCGCAGAAACTATAAATACCCTGAACATAATAATATCAATAATAATCTTCGTTGGAAGAAACTCGCTACTTTAGTATTAAAAATCATTTCCGCCCTAATCAGCCCACACCGTCGCATCGCAGGTATCGGGCCTCTTCTACAATGAAGAGTACGATTGGGAAGGGTTAGGCCATATAGTCCACCACGTTGGCCTAGTCCGAATTGACTACATTCATTTGATTTCAATTACTTAAAATATTACTACTTTAACAAACTTATTTAAAGTTTTTTATTGCAGTGAATGGCGAGACGAGCATGCCGTTCGCCTGATGGTAAGCGATACGACCGCTCTTGAACAGTATCAGAACCAAACAACACCTTGAATTAAAAAGCAATGCTTGGCATTCCACTGCGCTCGCCATCCTGAGACATAAGATGTTAAGTTTCAATATGTCCAGTAGTTACTCTGGCTACAATGTCCTTTAATCCTTCTTACATTTGCAAATTCTTTAAATTCAAACCGAATAAAACGCAAATGAACAAATAATTTATTGTAAAATATCTTCAGAAGACATAAAATCAGAATGTCAGTGCCGAAACTCATCGTAATTCCCTTCTGTTATTTCTTTCACATTTTATTGGACATTAAGATCTTGCCAAGTCCGACCTTATCTGTCGCTAAGAGATTTATTTCGTCGAGCCGCCCTCCGAATTTTACAACATCGGGTTTTTGCCAGCCGAATTCTGTTCAATTGGTAGGCATTTGAATGTTTTCGCTAATCTCCTGTTTTGAAAAAAATATGCTGGATAGGTTCGCAAGGAATTCGATGAAGTGTTAAAGAAAATCTAGTTACAGTCTGGTGACTTTTTAAAAATGTGTGAAATATTCTTATTCATAATTTAATGTGGAAAATTCTAATGTTCTTTTTTATAATTTGATGAGAGAAATAGCAACAAGTTTTAATCCTCATTGAACTGAACGGGTTTAAAGACGGATTTATATTCTGACGCTGTTGAAAAAGTGTTTCACAATTTTGTTGAATTGAAGTCTTTGCCAATATCAATATTCTAAACATGCGTCGATCCTATTTTCTTACCATTTACATGAATGATCCGCCCAGCACAGACATCAAATATTTTGCATGTGTTAAATATATTTCTTATTGATTATACTCGACTATTCCCTAGATGCAGAACCTTTAATAATAAAAGCCCATACAGATTTAAATCCAAGATATTTAACTTCCAAACTCATAACTACTTCCTCTGCAGTCATATCAGCGACGATTAAAAAACACGACACGAAACATTCTGAATCCAAACCCATACATCACACCAATAAAAACAATATGTTAAGCCTGCATCTACCCAGAAAAAGCGTAGTGATTGAAAATCTCTTGAAATGTGTTGCCGCTATATTTCTCACGTAACCAACCCCGCATTGTAATATCGGGAGCGTCCGCGCTGTGAGCGAGCAATAAATAATAAGCATCGCATGTGTTCGATAACCTGTGCAAAATCTGTCAAGAGCACGCTCACTGAATGCTTCGGGTTCCGTATTTAAATTCTTTTTGAATGGCATTTATTACATTTTGTAATGTGAGGGTTGATATTTCATTTCACGTTTTTTTGTACCTTTCGGTAAATGGTGGGAAGAACATGCCATTGGCCTGATGGTAGGCTCCCCTCATGGACAGTAACAAAACCAAACAAAACTATGAATTACCGAGCAATGCTTGGCATTCCACTGCGCTCGTCATCCTGGGACATAAGATGTTAAATCTCAATATGTTCAGTAGTTACTCTGGCTATAATTTTATTCAAACTGGAACACAACAATGCATATACTCTTCTGTTTGGTGGGAGAAATAGACATCGTGGTGGTACCTAGCTAGGTGGCCTCGCAAATATTTTTTTGTCAGATCTGTGATTCAGGTATGCTTGTCGCGTTTTTTTTAATCGTAGAGATTTAGATAAAAGCAGTTTTTTTGTGAGGAGACATATTGATTTGACTGCAATAAATTTTCTATTTGGATCGCACAGTTATTGCCATAAGTTGCTAGTTTCCAAAAAACAACGCACTAGTACAGGACCATTTTCATGAGCGGACCATTGTTACAATTTTATTTCAATAACGCCTGTCGAAAAAGATATTTAACTTTTAAAAGTGAAAATCCAAACTTCATTTAAACACAATTTCAAAAGTTACAATATTCGTCTATTCACCGGACGTAGAAAATAGTGATAAAAATGTTTTATTCGCACAGACTTTGAAAAAAAAAAAACATGCAGTAGATTTCTGTGAACAATACATTTCTATGTTTTTTTGTATTAATACTTCGAATATCAAACACTTGCACAATATTGGATATAATGAAAACCGACTTTAAAAAAATAGCTATAAAGAATATATCTGATATTTTATGGAACCAAATGACAAGCAACTGGTTTCAATCTAATAAAAATAATAAAATCGGTTCACCCAATACGGAGTTTTGGGATAACAAACATACAAAAATCATACAGATCATACATGAATTCACAACCTCCCCCATTTTTGGAGTCGGTTAAAATATAATACAGCATCGATAATTTACCACTATATGTTTTAAAAGACTTAATCCAACCCAAAGTCTTGGAATGACGAGTGCGATCCAATTCTTCGTTATTACATTATAATCTATTTTTGCTACGAGATGTTTTTCTCGCTAATAAAAAAAACTTTATTTTCAAATCCTAAAAAGAGAATTGTACTTATTCCTTGAAAATAACAGAAAAGTAGATTCTTATTATAATTGAATAAATAACGGATTTTTAATACCAGTTCAGTAACCAGATTGGTTCTTTTGTATTGGATTTATGATACATAAAAGTGACCATTTGGCCTTGAATGATCTTACATATTGAAATAAAACATTTCTTTTAGGAAGTTAAAATGTAAAAATTTTTTTATTTCCATGTATAACATTCGCGTAAATCTAAGAGACCTTAGACCTGACATATAGAAAAAAATTTCAAAATTCAAAATGTTCTCTATTAAAATAGTCTTTCACAAGATCTCTTGAATCGTTAATTTCTGCTACCACCACAATAGTTCATTTATTATTTATTAGTAATTTTGCAATTACTTCTCTATATCACCATAATAAATTACAGATAAAAACAAAATATACTATCCTTTAAGCTTCGCAAAAGTAGAGGACGCCCATTCTCCTCAGTCGGACGTACATAATTATATGCGCTTAATTACTTTCATTTCAATAATAATATATAATATTCCTAAACCCTCCCATTCAAAAACTTCGTGTTAGTTCCCAAACTCAAATGCGTAATTATCCCGATAACAATTCAGTTTCCAACAGACCAGTATAAAAGGACTATAAAAATAATAAAAAAACTTCGGCAAAGTAAAACACATGTCTCTGGAAATTTCAACGGGCCCCTAAACATTAAGCCAACGTTTTTTGTACATAAAAGACTGACAAGGCCATTAATAAAAGTTTCCGAGGCTGCCCGCTGGCGTATTTCAAATGTGTATATATAATTACGATTCAGGACATGCGTTGGTCTGTCCCGTGTATGTAACTTTTACTTCTTTGTGTACGGATGGGTATTGGAGCCCTCGAGGAAAGTTTTTGCGAAGTAATATCTCGATACTCAAATATTAGGTATGAAATGTTGAATTTTAAGGTTCTTGCTGGATATCGTAATTTTTACAAGCGAACCGGTACTAATATATATTTACCGGTAGTAAATACAAAAATCTTAATCGTGCCCGTGCCCTTCAGTGGGACCAATGTGGGTTGATACTGAAAAACGTGAAACGAAAGTACAAATTATTCACAGCCCTAGAAAATAAAAATATTAAAGTTTTTCACAATGCAAAAATAATTCTCATAAGCTAATTGCTTTTCCTTTTGTTCGCTGACACTGCAAAGGCCATCCTCAGCTAACAGCTATTATCAATTTGAAATAAAAAATGTTTCCCCTTTTCAACCGATTACCCAGCCGAAAGGGTTGCCTCTTACACCTATTAATCTCTCGATGGAAAACATTGAGAAAACAGCGAGAACATAATTCTTCCTGAGAAACTATTGAGAATCATTATGGCATTTTAGGGAAGAAAGGATACCGACTTTGGTGATTTCAGCAAGAAAACCTTTGATTGTAAAGCTTAATACGCCTTAATTCTTTTGCACCTCATTGTAAGTTGTTGAAGTAAGAAGAATAAGCTATCAATGCAGCATAAAATTATGTATATTGTAAAAACAAAGTACATGCCTGTATATATCTTTACGTAAGATAAATACCAAACAGCTATGCTGTTCCTCATCTTAAGTACATACATCCTATATAGAAATGCTTGAAATGACAACTAAGAGCTCATAATATCCCGTCTCACTGCAAAAAACGAGGTTTCTTACACGTTTTGTTCAGTCTCCGATGATACTGAAAACCTTTTGCTTCTGCTTTCTATCCTCCGTCCCCAAAAAGGTACAAAGGATACTGCAATAAGTTTGCCAAGTATCATGGATGTATTTACACTATAATGACTAGCAAAACCCTATGAAAACTCACCTATGTTTAATTAATGTCATGAAACAAGACACAATTATTCCAATAAATATTTTATGCAAACAGAAACACATTTATAACCAAAACTATTACATTAATTGCCGAGATATACAATGTTTTAGACAAATGAGTTGTGTTCTAACGGGTGGAAACCATTTTAATATTAATTAGAATTGGAGAAATCGGAACCTACATTGTGTTTAGAAAGGCTTTTGCAAATGATATAAACATAATAATAGATTGAGTAAGCAACACCGCAGTCGGGAGAATATAAGATTGCCAACTCAAAAGTCGCGGATTGGACTATAAGGACAAACTGCATTATTTTGAAACGGGAGAAAATCAAAAGTTTTTTATTTGGTATTTTGGGGCCGAGATGATAAGGCCGATGTCATCGACCTATGATATCAAGCCCTGCACGCTTAACTTTATGAATTGTTGTAATTGTATGTCATATGTGTATTGATAGTCAATCACCACGCACTAAAACGGTGAAGGAAAACATCGTGAGGAAACCTGCATACCGTAGCGATTCATAAGAATTTCTATGGTATGTAAGTCCATCAACCAGCATTAGGCCAGCGTGGTGGACTATATGGCCTAACCACACTTAATCGAACTCTCGATTTAGAGGAGGCCCGTGTCCTGCAGTGGGACGTATATGGGCTGATAAGAAAGAAGAGAGGAAGAAAATAATGTAGACGGAAAAATAGTGAACAACCCACTTAACTGAGTTTATGATCAACACTGCTTACTAAACTCCAAAAGCTACTAGGTGTGGGCGGATTTCAAGGGAGGAAGTCGAAGAGGGGGTAAGAATTGCTCGGCTTCCGGCAATCACACTAAAGGAAACGCGACAATAAAGCTATGACGTCACTTCGACATCAGAGACAGTATATAAGATAACACAAATGAAGCTAGAGTTGAGCATAAATAAAATGTTTATTTCTTATTATTTTTTTGTAAGCGAGTAGTCTTTGATCATTGGAATTGAATTAAAATTATTTATTTGAAAGACTAACAAAAACACTTAAAGATGAAACTTACTTAAAACAACCTTTGAAAGTAAGAAGACAATTCAAAATAAATACTACTATTGGGATACCAAAATCAATTATTTAACGCTTAATAAAATAATTGTAATAGTTTGTATTTAGTAGCATATTACTGATTTATTTATAGTCAACATGAAAATTATAATTGTGGGCAGGTAAAAATCGAAAGATCATACTAACATTATAAACACGACAGACTTAGTTTGTCATTTTTACTAACAGAATTATATCATCAGGAATCACGTCATATAATGATACCCTGAAAAACCATGCTCTTATAAAGTAAATCTGTATAAAAGGCTTGTCAAAAGGGATATAATATAATCCGAAAGGTGCTATACTCATTAAAATGAACAATCTTTATTATAAAGCCAACTCTGAAACGTGAAAAAAACTCTGCCCAAACGATAAAGGCGCTAAAGAATAATTAATGTTTTCTATAAGGTCCATTTTAAATAATATAATAAAAATATTCTACATAAAAAATATAAAGTAGAGAAACTCACATTACACAGCTAACAACCGCATTCGTAACAAGCAACGTGCGGCGCAAAGTTTAAGAAATATCAGAACGTGTATTGGTGTTGTCAGAATTTAAAACTTTGCCTAATTTTAGGGCAATATTGATACTAAAATGTGTATTTATAACTTACGATAATAAAGATACGATAACTTATCGTTTATTTCATATTTTTTCGTATTTTTAATAACACATTTTTTTTTGGTTTGCAATACACAATTTAACACACTTATTTATCCATAGAATATAACATAAACTAGAAAAAGTTTTTCTATATATCTACAATCATCATCCATCATCCGTATTTTTTACATAACAAAGTAATTAAGATTACGCTACAAATTAGGCTTACAATTATAGAAAGTGGTAGATCGAGTGTTATTCATTGTCATAAACCCTAAGACTTGCATAGCTTAATGAACTACATCGGCCGACCACAGAATGTAGATAGCGGGTAGGAGATCGCATGTCGACTTGCGCTTAGTGCGTCGACGCATGTTTACATCATGTTTTTTAATTAAATTTACATATTGTATTATATTTGTATCTTATTGAGAAAATATTTTTTAAGTGAATTGAGATGCTGCGCTCCTTGGATTTGACAGGGTTTGCTTTATAATGAAAATAAAAACACTAACCTGTTATGATATTATTCTGCATTGCCGTCGGTGAACAAGCAACAGTCAACAGCACAAACGCTATAAGAGTTTTGTGTCCACACCCGGCTATATGCATTGCGACATATATATTTATTTGACTAACTAACGTTATGTGACTAACATATATTTACACGTGCACTTTGACACTTGATTTTGACTTGTATTTTGTTTATTCCACACGACGCCGTCCGGTCCTGAAACAAAAAAAAAATATTTTGTTATTAATTGGACACTATATGTTTGCAGAAAGTTGGTAAGCAATTTCCTCAGTTACTCAGTACTACGGTTACATCACTGAGATCTCGGGCTATAATCCCGGATCGGGCAAAATGAAATCGAATTTTTCTATTAATTATCAGGCTGGAGCCTAGAATTTGTGCCTGATAATATGGCGATTGGCTCGCCCCTGTCTCATCTTGGGACGGAACACACAAGACAAAACGTAGGTGTCCTGGCAACACCTCTGCCTACCTCTTCTGGGGGAAAACGTATCTTTCTGTATGTGCTATTTTCAAATCATTGATAAAAAGGAACTTCGCTACAAATACGTTAATTTTCCCAAAACTGAAAATTCAATATTTAAATACAATTTATTAATTAAAATATCAGCTATTTCAATAACATCTATTAATTATTTACTAAAAATTAATACAAGAAAAGTCTGAAATTTTGTCGTGGAAAAATATTCACAAAGCGGCCTTCATAAATATTTAATTACTCGTAAATATTTCTTTGTAATTACATTGTTATAATATCTAGGATATCTGCTTTGTTTAAGGCGGGCCCTCAACCTTCAATGTTCATATTAAAACCTACCGAAGTTATTTTGTATCTATATGATATTCTTTTTATTACATTATATATTATATTATATTTAAGCCACTTCTAACTTTTGTAATAAGCACTAAATTGTAACCTGGTTTTGAAAACAGCAACGCTAGAGTTTCCTGACTGTTCATCTCTAGTGAAATCCGTTTTCTGCACCGGGTGGTAGATAAAAAATGACTGAATCTAAATGATGTAGAACAATAAAATGGATTCAATAAATTATTTTCATTTCATTGCATTACATGTTTAGTGATTATAATTAAAGGTTCTGTAGTGAGTACTAATACATAATAAATGTAGTATACAGGGTATATCAAGACTGCTACCGGAAACGAAGCCGGGTGGTAGTTTAAGCGACTTCAGACACAAAACTCAAAACTGACTATGAATAGAACCAAAATCGAAAGTTTTAAAATTAAAGTAAATTTATTTATTAAAGTCTATTACTCCCGCCAAACAGCAGTGTAAATGCACTGTTGTGTTTTAGTTTGTAGAATATTATAGCTAGAGTACTACTGGACATATTCTGACACAAAATCTAATGTCTCAAAATGGCGACCGCACTGGAATGCCACGCATTACTTTGGTAATTCAAGGTCTTGTTTGGTTTTCATACTGTTTGTGAGCAGTCATAAAGCTTACCATCTGACGAACAGCAAGCTCGGCTCAACATTTATTGCAATAAAAACATAATATTACAATAGTGTTTGTAACTCCAAAGTTGAGACATGAGGCATTTGGCATTTATTGATTCAATAATTGACTTGGTTTGAGCTTTCCTTCTCTTGTTTCCTACAATATTATGGCTTCTCATCCACTGTTTATGAAATCCTAAGTTCCGAAGCCGAACGATTGACTAACGCACTAAGTTTGTTTCTACATTAAGATGAATTGTGTCCAATCAAAATGAAGTAATGTCTGGTAGGTGTTTCATATGCGAGAGGCTGCCCGGTATCACCTATTTTTTTTTTTTTTATTGCTTTGAATGGCGAGACGAGCAAGCCGTTCGCCTGATGGTAAGCGATACGACCGCTCATGAACAGTAGCAACATTCCACTGCGCTCGCCATCCTGAGACATAAGATGTTAAGTCTCAATATGTCCAGTAGTTGCTCTGGCTACAATGTCCTTCAATCCGAAACACAACAGTGCATTTAAGCAGTGTTGTTTCACGGGAGAAATAGACATTGCGGTGGTACCTACCCAGATGGCCTCTCACATATGAGAGACCTACCACCAGTAGTTTCTCCCGCTAAACAGCAGTGTATTCGCATTTTCGTGTTCCGGTTTGAAGGACATTATAACTAAAGTAACTAATGGTCAGTTGAAGCTTAACATCTAATGTCTCAAGTTGTAGAGCCCAGTGGAATGCTACTGCAACTATACTTGAGCGGTCGTATCGCTAGCTGTTAGGCGAATGGTTCATTGCTCACCATCCATTCAATAATAAAAGGAGACGTAAAACTAAAAAGCCTTTAAAAAGTGTCTACGATTTTTAGCAGTTTTTCTGTATTCATATTTAATTATATTAGACATGTTAATAATGTTATACTCGTATTATGATTATAAATGTTTGTTGTTCATAATATCTCAAACAAAACGTAAATATATATTTTCAATTATTTTTTAATTGTTATTTAAATTAGGGGTTTTTGGCGATATGTTCACCATATCAACCCCATCATACTCTAAATTTTATTGTATATTATTGAAAAACTTAAAAATAACTATACCTGATTTAGAAAGTGGCTCTGATAAAATGATTTGAAAATATCCCAACATTTAGCAAATGAATTTTGAATATATAAAGAAAAATGTTATTGTAGTCCCAATTTTCTCCAAACGCTACTAGATTTTAAATGAATTATACTATTTCAACCTATTAGTCTATCCAAATACTCTTTAGTTAATAAGTAATCGCTTCTACGGGCATGATCATTTTTAATTCATATCTTTTCAAATTAGGACGATTAATTCCACAGTTCTCATAGGAAGAAGGAAATTAATAGGTTTATTTTACAAAATCATGATAGACTTCATTATTGGATTGTTAAATTCTTAATTGAGTGAACCCTTGGGATATAAAACATCATTGTGTGGGTACTACTTACAAAATAGCTTTGGGTATTTTGTTGGATGTTCATAAATATATAATATAGATATACCTACTACCTATATTCCTCCGACTACTGACTCTAGCCCTCTTCTTTTTCTCGTTCTTCTCTTTGAAGAGATTGAATAAGTCCATTACACTAGCCTAGTAAGGGTTCGGTTATCAAATAGTGGTATGTAAGGTATGTAGGTTTCATTGAAATAAAACTATTATTTACGGATTTTATAAATTCAATTCAATTCAATTTAATTCAATTAATTATTTCAATGTGTAACGTTCGCGTAAATCTAAGAAACCATTATGAAGGTTTCCTTATGCTATTTCCTATTAATTTTAAAATGAGCGATACGTTCCTACAAATATACACGTAATTTTAAAACTCAGCAGTTCCGTTAATATGTAATTACTGGATTGGAAACCCACTTACCAATCAACTTAGCTATATTATATCATATAATAACACATTTTCTGATTTTATTTATTTTTTGCATTACTGTACACCAAAATGAAAAAAGCGTAAATTATTACATACAGTATGAGAAAAACATATTTTATTTCATAATTACTTGTTTATTGCGGTTTCTCTTTAGTTACAAAAAATTGATGTTACGAGATATACAAAGTTCTGAATCTACCAAAGGGAAATGATGAGTAGCAAAAATTTGGAATTCCTTTTGTACTGCAGAGAGCATGTTAAGTCTACAATCAGTATGAAGTCCGCTACGGAAAATCTTTCCGTGGTTTCAAAATGTAGAAATAAAAATACTACTGTTATCGGGCATTTGGGACGAAGTGGGCGTAGATGTATTTATTTTATGTACCGGTCAAGAAAATCAGAAGAAAATTCTATCAGGAGAAGATTGAAATATTATTAAATATAATCATATCAGTGATTCGCATATTATGTATATGATTTTATTAGGCAACTATTAGGATCTTAGTGAATTTTAAATGTTGTAGACAAGTGTTCTATACAGGAGCCTCCAATTAAATTATTAGTAAAACGAAATAGAGGTTTTAAAAACCACACAAGTTTAATAGCATTGTAGTAATATAACACTACTTATCCCAAAATATTAAAAAAATCTATAAAAATTTATAAAATTTTTGTTTAATCCTCTAACGCCTTCGTATCTTAAAGATCGTTTCGTCTTTCTCCATGATTCGCTTTCAAGATCCTTGAGGTCGTCGGAGAACTTGAAACTAAGAATGCCCTTGCACTCCACTGTATTCATGGACAAATCATTTACTGTCCAAGCTGTCCGACTGTGGAACTCTCTACCAGCTGAGTTGCGACGGGCTGAAACACTGTCGTCATTTAAAATAAAGGTCAAAGAACATTTCCTCTCACAACAAGAGTGTAGCTGAAATAATTTGTCCATTCTCTTCCTGGTATATTTTAGGATAGGTATATAATATGTTTATGTATATGTAAGTATTATAGGTATGTTTGTATATGTGTATGTATATGGATATTTATATATATTTTGTGTGTTTATGTTATATTTTTAGTTATTAATTGTAGATGATTATTATTTCTTTTACGCCTTAGACTGCCCTTTCTATCTCCTGTTAGTATATCCATCCCATGGTTGCCTGTAAGAGATTACCTAGTGTGATAAGGCCGCCACTTGTACTATTATTCTTATTGTATAATATCTTCATAGTATTTCTGTACAGTGCAAAAAAGAATTAAATAAATAAATAAATTAATAAAAATCAAAGTTAATATTCCACACTTTTTCGTGTTCTAAGTTCGTTTCCAAGCAAAAAATCATAAACATACCAAGTATTTATCGAACCCAACATTCTACGCAGTCAATTTCATTGCTGCGCAAATCAGTCGTCACAATCTTACTTCCTCCTTCCGGGACATGACGTGCCGAGAGGCATTTATCTATTTTTTCCACCCTGCTTTCTCGCAGAAACCACACACAGGAAGGCCCTTAAGGTATATACGTCCCTTACAGAATACCCACTTAAAACGAGCCTTTGCCGAGAATCAGTATCTTGGTCATATGTATTACCAAATATTGACGTAGAAAAAGTTTTTAAATACACCCAACTGTCACATACAAAGTCATGACTTTTTTCTGCATGACAATTTCAATTGGGGAAGGTAAAAAATGAAAGACCGTAATAAACTTATAATACCCAAATAAATAACACCCAACTGTCAAATACATAGATCTAAACCCATAGTAAGACCGAGGATTTGAAGTAAATAATATTAAACTGTAATATTTTGTTGTAATAGTATTTAGTCCAAGGGTTAGTTATTTTTCTCTTCATGTGAATAATTTCGTTTTTAATTAAATGTATAGTTTTTTTTGTGTTGTTGTTTTAGTTTCATCAATGTTTTATTGTTTTCTCAATATTAATTAAGTTTATATTTTTTTGTTCCGTTTCTTATTTTCACAATTTATACGCTTTTTATTTAATCTGTGCTTTCCAACACTTGACATTGGCAAAATTGTCGAGTCTGCGACAGAGCCATTAAAAACAAAAATTGAACTGAACTGAACTGAAGACCGAGGCTTATGCCATGGGCAACAGAAACTCCAAGAGACTTTTCGGTTTCACTAACACCCAGACACGAAACAAGTAAAAGTAGCCGAACCCGCGGTCTCACATTTCACAGCCAGTGTTACAACCTAACCAACGCGTCAAATTTATTACGATATTCATGATTAGAAGGTCAAAATACGTTATTATACCAAATATCATATTATCAATAGACATATAAGATGGGTACCTTTAGTTAGTCATATCTTGAATTGCCTCCACATAAATAGATTGCCGAATCCATCGTCAAACTGATCGATTCTATCATGGTCAATGGTATGTTCAATCCTATAGCCAGATCTATTATCATGTATATGTATAGATGTATATATACATATATATATAAAATTTGTCGGTGTTTTTGCAATATTTTGCACAAAGAAAATAATTAGCAAAAGTAATATGTATTCTTAAAAACAAACATTTTAACTTCTTTCCAAATAGATTCATGATTCTACATATGATTTTATATGGTACATAAATACTTATGTACTATGTAGAATTATGAAACTATGTATATAGAAGTTTAAATGTTTTCTTTTTTTATAAAATTTCTAAAAATCTTTGATTAGGGGGAATGTTATCAAACTTAAGAAGCAACCAATTAGCATCATAGAAAAAGTGTAACAAAAATCGTTTGAATGTTAACTACAACTAAGAATACAAAAAGGTAATGTCTACTCCAATTTGCATCGCACAGTACTTGTATCCGAATTTCTTGTATGTTAATTCTTGTTCTAGATTGCCACAGGGTTGTACGCCACCCTGACTTTGATTATCTCGTCGCAATCCAAGTCTAAATTAGTGAAAGCGGTCAAAATTATTCATTTACAGTCTCTGAAGTTTGAGTCAACACAATCAGCAGTGGAAATTACACCACATTACGCATACAACTCGAAATTTCGGGCTGAAATGTTCATTATATTGGGTGTCTGTTGTTCTCTAGCTTATTAGTAAGTCTTTCATGTGACTTTTCAAAGTCGATAGGTATTCGAAATAATTGTTTAAGAATTATTATTATTTAGATTGGTATGAAAAAATGACTTCAATTTATACTAGTAATTATAAATACAGTGCAACCCAAATAGAGATCCTGAGACGTAAGATGTTAAGTCTCTATATGTCTAGCAATTACTCTGGCTACAATGTCCTTCAGATCGAAATACAACAGTGCGTTTACACTGCAGTTTGGCGGGAGAAATACACATTGCAGCGGTACCTACCCAGGCGGCCTCTCACATGTGAAAGACCTACCAGAATACTATATTTTATGAATTAGTATAATATTTTCTGTTTGCTCAAAAATTATGCAAGCTATATTTTTAAACCGAACAACTTACGTGGAGCTAGTAATAAAGGTATTATGGTATTGTTTTCCATACCGTATCTGGGCAAATATGAATAACAGGCAGGTGGTAGCAGCCTATAGTCCAGTTATATCCTATAGTCTGTGATACTTTTCACTCATTGAACATCAAATAACATTTATTCTACTATATTTTCTCAAATATGGGTCTAACATAATATATATTTTTTAGTATTTGAATTTGGTAGATATAGCCACAAAGCTTATCATTTTAATAATGTTTTTATAATGAAGTAAAATTCACAGAATATATGGAATGAAATAATTGTTTTTAATTTTTTTATGAATTTTTAAACTTTATCGGTGTTTTTGACATATTTTTCAAAAAGAAAATATATCGCAAAAATAATATTTATTCTTAAAATGATAATATTTTAAAATATACAAAAACCACCTACGTGACACACGTTTTTATGAAGTGAAAACATATTTGTTAGCTCTGAGTATTGTTAAATTGAAGTCTTACGTGATGCCCACGACGCAAGTCAAGCTATTGTGATCAGCAAAACACTTTTGGATTTTAGTTGACTATTTATTTATAAGTATAACGCAAAGATTTTCTCACCTGTATCTGTTTTACACCTTATACGTCCGATTACAGTGGATGGACCTCTTCTACATCGAGAATACGCTTGAGAGAGGTTAGGCCATACAGTCTAACATGCTCGCGTAGTGCGGGATGGTGGACTTTAGATACCATATCATACATATGGTAAATCTCCATGGCATGCATATCTTATAATAAGAAATAAATTAAACATAATTGTTGTTTTTATGCGCAAAATAAGATAGACAAAAGGTTACCTATTTTAACAGCGTATTTAACCATCAATATTATGACAACTTTAATTTTACATTTAAATTACATAATTCAATTAACTCCAAAAACAATACATCAAAGAAAAAGCCGTAAATCATTCGAACTAGACCTGATTAAAGAAGCAACAAACCTAATTGAACTCTTCAAAGAGAAACATCCAACCGCAAGATGAAACAATAAATGTATAATAAGCCTTACAAAACTTGGTAAATACGTCTGGTTGCTGAGACAAAGTCGCGTCCTGTCGACAAACACCGAGCCACGATGAAATATTCATCCCATCAATAACAACACCATGAATAAAAGGTGGGGTACCAGCGAGCGTTCACCAAAAGCGAAAGCCGTGTAGTAACGCGTGTGGTTAATCGAGTTTCATTTAAAAAAGTGTTTTGAAATTTATTTTTGATAGTACATCCTATTAACAATGGAAGTAGGTCATTCTGAATTTTAACGCCAATATTTTAAACACAGCTATAGGTATTTTATAATGAGGTTCAGGTAAGGATTAGCACATAAATAAAATTGCATAATCACCGATAGAGAGCACGCTATCGTTTCTAAATAAACGTATTGTTGGTTTAGGTTTTATGAAATTTAAGGAGTATTATGGATGTATTTAAAACTTTAATATTGAAATATAACATACAGATCACTGAGAGACAAGTGATCAAAGTCCCACAAGAACATTCACGGCTACGTTTATGTCTATATTTTGTCTTGAGTAACCGAAATAATCGTAATATTCAAGGAACTAAGCACGGTAACTAAACTAATTACGTAATTAAGCCAGTGATCTAGTAACACTGGCTCGGAGGCGTAGTTGTATTACAAAGCTGAGGTCTCGAGTTTCAATCCCAAGTCAAGGAAAGTGATAGTGGATTTTTTAATTCATTATCAGCACGAACTCAAGAAAGAATATGTACCTGATATGTCAAGAGGCCCGCACGCTATCACATCGTGGGACGAAACAAACAAGGGGAAATGTGGGTGTACTGGTTGCTACCAGCACTTGTGCCTACCCCTTCTGAGAAAAAGGCGTGAGTTTATGTATCTATGTATGTATCTAGAAATAATAATACAATCGTCCGCACACGATCAGGTTAGCTCCTTCCAACCTTTTCCAGTACTCCAGCTTCAAAAACACCTCAATTGCAGTCATATGACTTAGTTACTTCAGGACTATAATACTAAACGTTTCCCGATCAGAATTCATATCAAATTATTCAAAAAGTATTACCCATCCACGTATTTATACTCATTCATGGTAATGGAAATTTATTCACAACTCCAAACAAAGTAATTTTCAGTCACGAAATTTGTGATTGCCGTGGCTGTGCCGATTATATTTATTTCGTGAGGTTCCGTCGTAACTTTAACCTTGATCGGGGAAGTTATGGTTTCAGTTGCGGAAGCAGTACCATTTTTGTTTTGGTGTAAAAATGAAAATTATGGAGGCATTGCTACCACATAATGATGTTATAATTGTGGATATTATATTATTTAATTTTATTAGTGAAAGAAGCGAAAGCAGTATGCCAGGATCAAGCAAAGTGAAAATCCGTAATCTCTGCCTACTCCTTTGGGATACAGGCGTGAATTTTATACATGTAAGTTTATTTAATTACTGGCTCATGATTTCAATGATTATGATTATTATTCAGTAATATTTAGTCTTTATGAAAGAAATTTAAACCATTACGCAACGCTTTTATCTAATAATAGCGTCACGGCCTAGCTCCATCCATCCATCCATCCATCAGCCAAAGGAAGTCCACTGCTGAATATAGGCCTCCCCAGTGATTTCCACAGAGACCTGTTGGAGGCAGCCTGCATCCAGCGACGTCCCGCGACCTTTACCAGGTCGTCGGACCATCTTGTGGGTGGACGTCCTACGCTGCGCTTTCCGCTACGTGGCCTCCATTCGAGCACTTTCCGACTCCCATCGGTCATCAGATCTATCTATCTATCGTGCTATGTGCCCTGCCCATTGCCACTTCAACTTGCTAATCCGGTGACGGCCTAGCTCCGCCCGGGTGATATTACACTAGTTCGAGAATATTTCAACACCTATCAGGAATAATATATACTTCTTATGGTGAAAGAATTTTTCAAATTTGTGTCGTAGTTCCAGAGCCTATTCAATACAAATAATGAAATATTTCGTATTTATATTAGTTTCGATATACAATGCAAATTTTGGTAACCTAGATTTCAGTATAAACGAAAAATAAAAACTTATTTAATCATTCTGCTCTGGAGTGAGCGATGCCCTTGCGTATCATGTTACCCGATCAGTATCGCTTTAGCCTTTTTGCGGGAAACCCTTGTTGCCTTTATTCGTAGCTTAGTAGGCCACGCTACAGTTCGAATGCGATGGTTGCATAGGGAAGCAGAGACTTATACAGGGTGGTTTTGACATATGGTTTGTCATCACCCCAGATGATATTGTACAATATTTGAAAAAAATCCGAGGAGATTTTTTGTCAATAAGCTTGATTTTAGTTTTCACGGTGGCTGACCATCCTGTATGGATATGAGTAACTATAGAACAAATGAGTACAAAGACAAAAAGAAGAACTTGACTATTACTTACTTGACAACGTATTTATTTACTGGTGGTAGGTCTCTCATATATGAGAGGCCATCTGGGTAGGTACCACCGCAATGTTTATTTCTCCCGTGAAACAACACTGCGTAAATGCACAGAGTAACTACTGGACAAATTGAGACTTAACATCTTATGTCTCAGGATGGCGAGCGCAGTGGAATGTTGCTACTGTTTATGAGCGGTCGTATCGCTTACCATCAGGCGAAACGGCTTGCTCGTCTCGTCATTCCTGGCAATAAAAAAAATAAAAAAAAAACGAAAATCTTTATATTCAAAAATAAAATATATAGAAATTATCGCTTTAAGCAATCTCTAACGTACAACTCTGACTTAAAAGGAGGAGAAAGAAAGGGCTGTGTATGAAATAAATAATAGATGCTATGTTAAGTAACACTGAAACTAATTAAACATATAAATTTATCAACATAATATACATATGTATATAACACATTGCATAGACATATAAATATATAATGTTGTAAAGATTATATTTTAGTAAGCCTTCAAAGAGTTAACTGTTGATTAAAATTCGACGTAAAATAAAACTGAATTTGTTTAGTACTTATTAAGGTTACTGTAGCGTTAATTATAATTATGTAGAAATAATGAGGCCTTCGGTACTTGTTAGGTAATGTAGATTTTGCTGGGGAGTGATGTTTTTCTCTCATTATATTATATATTTTTAATAAAGGGTAAAGGTTATTTAAATATCTCAATCGGTAGTGGATTGTAGAGGAGGCCCGTGCCCTGCAGTGGGACGTATATGGGCTGATACAGAAAGGTTATTTAATAAGAGAAATCAGTATTTCCAGGCCGATTTTCAAACAGGTTCCTATTGAGATTTCTATGTACATATTTATATATATATATACAATGAATTTCAAAACAAGCATTCCATTCGCCTGATGGTAAGCGAAATGACCGCTCATGGACAGTAGCAAAACCAAACAACACAATGATTTACAAGCCAATGCTTAGTATTCCACTGCGCTCGCCATCTTGAGAATCCTAAAATACATCCTATGTTTGTATGCCTTTGAGCGACAAGACCGCCAATTGTACTTTTTATGTCCATTCCAATTGTATTTGTTTGTCTTTTATGTGTGCAATAAAGCATTTATATATATATATATATATATATATATATATATATATATATATACAGGGTATATCAAGACTGCTACCGAAAACGAAGCCGGGTGGTAGTTTAAGCGACTTCAGACACAATGCAACAGAAAAAGTTGCAAAAAAAAGCGACAATTTTTTTTTGTTATTTTTTTTCCTATGGCCATATTTGGGTGGTAAATACATTTTTTCTTAAAATAATAGTGTATGCCCTTTTATTTATAAATACTCTAAGGTATAAAAGAGTTTTAAAATATTATTTTAGCAAAAACTATGGATTTACCACCCAAAAACGACGATATTTAAAAAATCATAAAAAATAATTGTCGCGTTTCTATGCGAAATTTTTAATTGCATTGTGTTTGTAGCCACTAAAACTATCACCCGGCTTCGTTTTCGGTAGCAGTCTTGATATACCCGGTATATATATATATTAGCGGCCCGGCCCAGCTTCGCCCGGGTACAAATAGATTTCTCTACAATAATATGTACGTATTATTAGAATACATATAAACCTTCCTATATAGGCACGCTGCCGCCCCGGCCGGCCAGTACCGCCGCAAGCGCTACGTCCCGCAATTTTAAATCTGTCATATCTTCGAAAATATTCATTTAAATCTTGTGCTGTAACTGACCATATAGATCTATATTAAATCAATAATGTATTAAAGCTATTTAATTGGATAAGGATTAATGCTGTATTGGTTAAAATCGCTTCGAAAATTAGCCATTATTTGTCGTAAAAAGTAAATGACAAAAAAACATTATTGTGGGATATCCATAAGAGATAGACATATACCATCGCGGAGTTTTCTGTAGACCTTTTCAATGTGTACAAATATATAGTACATTATTTTGATAAATCTCGTAGGGTTCAGCCTGCGTTTGCAATGTAAGCGGAAAAAAAAATTATAATTAACGACAGCACATTAGAAACCTCAAAAATAACAATATTTCTCCACTATTTAATGGATGTTATTATACATGTAAACCTTTCTATTGAATCATTCTATCTATTAAAAAAACACATCAAAATCCGTTGCGTAGTTTTAAAGATTTAAGCAAACAAGGAGACATAGGGACAGCGACTTTGTTTTATACTATGTAGTGATATATACACATATATATAATTGAAAAATGAGATTTTTAACATCATATTTTCAGAAGTTTGCACTTCAATGCACCTGATAATAATTACTATGCGTTTCAAATAAATTAGAATAATTATTATTTCTCTTAATACAATTATACTGGTACTCGTACTAGCCTGAAACCTAATACACAGAGTGGTTTCTTAGATTTACGCGAAAGTTACACATTCAAATAAAACTTTTATTTACGGATATTATATTAAGCAGTTTCGTTATCGTTAAAAAAGTAAAAATCAAACCAATCCGCAATAAAATTAATAAATAATAGTTTTATTTCAACCTAACATACAGGTTAAGTCCGAATTACGGCACGCTTGAGAGGTTCATCTTTTGATTGAGACTGTTTTCTTGGACGAGAATTATTAAGCCGTGACCACTCTCGAGACTGTCATAAGCCTTAATTCTCCTATCCCAATTTACTCAGACTAATATCCCTTAAAATGGTTTCAAAAGAAGTCTTAGTAGGCTTTATAACCTTATACATAAAACTTTTAATAGTTACACGAAAATTTCATTAAAATAAAATCAAACCCGTAAACAAAGCTACGCCCGGCCTTCCATTTTCCTTCACAACTCGCCTTCATAATGAGCGAACAAAAAAATATTTTAGAATACTTAATAATTATGAACGTGCCAGTAAATAGGGAACTTTCTCGAACAACGGGAAATACGACGCGATTTAACAAAGAAATCTCAAAATCTAATTTGCTATTTTTTAAGTAACCGCATTACGTTTAAAGCCTAAAGCTTTGTTCACAGTTATTTATGCTAATCGAAATTGCGAATTCCCACCGCCCAATGCACAACAAGGCGTTATTTTGCTAATAAAATATGGCAGTATTGATCAAGATTTACTGTTCCTTTGGTAGAAAACCCGTTAACATTGAAAGGGAGCGTTTTTAATGTCGGAGTAAAAAAGGTTTAGTACGCCATTTGGGGAACGTATTGAAATGTTACATTACCGGTGAGAAATACCCTGTTACCTTTTACGAATAAATTCAATTATAATGATGGTATTTGATTTTGCAAAATTTTTACGGAGATCGTCGCGGTGCCTGACTTTGAGTATATTGATATTCCGCTTAGTGATAATATCACGTTTTCCCTCATTTTACAATTGCTTGAGATCATTATTTAATGTAATGATTTAAAAAGTATTTGGCTCGAATTTTATCTAGCGTTAAACCTTGTATTTCAGGTCGGAGTACTTTTAAACCTGACATGGCAATGAAGCTACACCGCACTGGATTGTGGGTGGTAGTGGGCAGATGGAGTGGTTTGTCGTCCAAATAAGTGATAATTTTATATAAATTGTGGAATTGAAAAGGTTACTAAACCTGACCTGACTTGGAGGTCGTACTTACTGATCAAACAAAAATATTTTCAATCGCAACTATTCTAAGGAGACTAAATTATATTTTCACATAACAGGATATTTTTAGGACTGCCTAGGTGGCATAGTTGCACTAAGGTACGGTTACAAAGCTAAGGTCTTGTGTTCGAAGCCCAGGTTGGGCTACGTGATATTGGATTTATCTATTCATTATCAGCCCGGAGTCAGAAATTTGTGCATGATATGGCGATAGGCTCACCTTCTATGACATCGTGAGACGGTAGAAGGGGTAGCGTTCTGGGAAAAAGAGGTAAATTTATGTATGTAGGAAATCAATCATTTCACATTCCAAATTAAATCGAATAAATTATTTAAAGCGAAAGGACTAAAATTCCTCACAGCAAGGTTTCCGCAGCTTTACTGCATAAAAGTAATGTCAAACTCAGTGTGCACAAGGCGCTATAAAATCGATTTTTATTACTCTACTATGTAGGGGAATAAGGTTAGTGGAGTAATGTTAAAGTTTTTAATTATAACGAAAATGCAAACAAAAGCGTGGCTCCATATTAAGTACAGGCGCAATGCAGATCCTGGGATCTTTAGGAGATCTATATTCTGTTACATTATACGGTTACAAATATTTTTGAGTTTCAGTTTATGTGTCATAAAAAGCGTTTGTGAACTCGTTTATAAATTCCCTTAACGTTATTCAACATCCACATGTTTTGACAGCTTAACACTGTTGACATTTTTTACCAATCAAACGTAGCATTACTTTTATTTGGTTTGAGGCCCAGAGTAATGATCAACGAATTTCGAACTCTAATTTCAAATAGCACGTCCAAAAATGAAATTCCTAGGCGTTCATTTCCGTCTATTCGTCAGCGCTACCGCACATTTTTCCAGTTGATTACTCGATCACATCGTCACGGGCACCCAACACGGTTGTAATTTGAGCGTTGGTCGGCATTCGCTTCCATAATTCTGCCATCGCTCACGCCGGTCGATGAGACCGCCTTTATCCATCTTCCGACGACACTTTTGATCCCAAATGTGGATGTATGCTTTTTTTTTCATTTCCCAACGTATACGTTTTTCGTAAATGACCAGCGAAATTGATGACGTAATTTCAGCGGTCGAAGAAAAAATGCATAAAAGTCAAATAATGCGGAATTGTTGGCAAATGGCAATTACGTTTGTAGTTAAAAATACATTACGGTGTAATAAAGTTTTTTTTATGCTCACAGGGATACTAGGTAGTTAGCGGTTACCTTTTTTATCAATGCTCTAATTTGGAGGTAATTTGGTCGGGTCTACGTAATATTGCGATGTTGCCTATTTTGATATATTTTTATATTGGTTTGATAATGAGTAAAGTCTATAAGGTTGATTTTGGATGTTCTAATTTTTTTTTTTATATTTACCCTCTAATACTTTTGGAATTGTTAATATTACAATCGTTCACTATAAAAAATATTACTGATTTACTTTTATAAAGGATAGTTTCATCGATTAGTGTCAATAAATATTATTGAAACGTTACCGAATATAACCAGTTTTAGTAGAACAGCGATTAAATATTCTGTTTTCACAGGGAATTTGTTGGTAAAAATGTTTGAACGAAATTTAGTATTTTTCTAGTTTGATACATGTTTTATACACCTGTGAGATTAATTATTCAATTTGTTGAAATCTATTATCCTACAATTATGAATAATAATATTTAAATAGTGATACACCGATAAAGTAGCAAAGAAATTTCTTATATTGGTAGTAGATGGATAAGATCTTTTTATTCTAAAGAAATGCAGCATGAAGATAATTATTTATCGGCTCTGTATTTATCGTCAACTAAATAATATTTTTTGATGATGATATTTTCCACAGCAGAATAAAGATAACTTTGAAACACAACACTTATATGGAATAAAACGTAAGTAGCAGGAAATCGGTTAAGATAAAAAAAACTATAATATTATGTACATGTATGGTTAGTTAAACAAAACAATTCACTAAAAATGTGAAATAACAAAATATTAAAAACGAATAAAGCAATGAATTCTACCAATGTTTCGGGATATCAGGCAATACAAAACACAGCAATATTACAATCTCACTAATTGAAATCGTGTACCGGAAAAATAAAATCAAAAATTCTTTGAAGGATTTGGAATGTCACAATTAAATTTAAGTTGATGGCAGATCAGCCACTTAGGCGCTCTAACTCAAGTCACGTCATCTGGACCTAAACTTAATTCAGTTTATTAAAGCGTTGTCACCGGGAGGACTAAACTTACGAGAGCATTATATCCAAACTTATTTGCGTTAGCTAAACGTATTTTGGACTTTGTTGCTTAAATTATTTATGAGTTACGGTTGAGTTTAAAATACGTAAGATCCGTTTATAAATTCAATGCTTGATCGAATAATGTATGAAATAATGAGTTCAATTCATTGTACATTATAATTTAGATAATTAAATTCAACTGTATTATCCTGTTCAAGTTAAGATACAAGTCCTTTCTCGTAGATATCAGAAACTACATGAATTATAGAGACTTACCGCACACTCTCATCACTGCAACTCCTGTCAGCTAGGTTCAACAATCATGCAAAGAATTGACGCCAAATTTCGGAGCTCCGCGAGTTTCTTAGGAGTACTAGCAACTACATACTTATCACACCACCCAGATTAATAGTTTTGTGCATCACAAAATTAAATTGCATTATACTCTTTGATGAGTTTGATTCCACCACATAACTCCTCTAAAGTTGAAAAGTGATAAAATCTGTGCATGAGCATTTACTACTACTAGTAGGGTAGTAATCCCTAAGGATTATAAAAATTTTAGTATATTTCCAAGATGATTTCTGAAGAAGAACAAGATGAGTGATGCAAGATGAGTTCTGCTAGAGTAGAGTCTGTGAAAATCCCATTCATCGAAAAAGACGCTGATTTTTTAATTTGATCCATAAGACAGAAGCTCGAAGTCAAAATTAAATCATATTATGAATACTTGTTGATTACTGTAAAAAGAAACCGAATTAACCCTAAATTATATAAACACCTGTCAATGATAAAATCTTACAGCACAAAACATTCCACAAAGATTTAGTTTGCAACGCCCAACACTGGTTGGTCGTGACGCGCTATTTTCTCAGACACAGCCCGTAAAGTTTCAAGCACCCAATGACCCGGATTTCCGGGACCCCCATTTACTCTGTATGACACTTCAACAATTTGAACATTCCCTTTTCAAATAGAAACAAGGGCATAATGTGTTTGACTGGGGACCGCGTTCCGGATTTTTTCCACTAGCTATTTCATTTTTCACCGAAACGCCCCGACGTCTACATTCAGCCAGTATGAATTATTGAATTTAAACGCGTTGTTACGTGCCCATATTGTTTGGCAGCTCGCGGGTTTTGTGTGTTAGAGCCAGGTAAGTAAAAGTGGATGATGCGATTACGTACAATTTTAAGAGGCGACATTGAAAACAGCTTGAACGTTATTTATTATAGACATCTAGCAACCCGCACTATGTCAGTTTAGTAGATTATACGGCCTAATCACTCTCAGTCGTATTCTCAATTATAGAGGAGGCCTATACCCTGCAGTGACAGGTATATGAGCTGTAATAGATAGTGTTTATGTTGCATTTTGCTTGGTCAGCGTAAAATACGTGGATTCTTTCCTTCCCTTTCTTTTTTCATCGCTTCCTTTTTTTAAAAGCTAGCAATTATACCTACGATTTCCCTTACACCATGGAAATTCCCGCTTAAGTTATTATTCAATAAAAAGTATGGTCTTCACTTCGTCCTCGTCCTAGTATAAATAGGACAATAACTATAACCTGTATCTATATTTCCTTATGAAATTATATTAAAGCAAAATTTTCAAAGACGAAATCTAATTCAAAGACTCAATTACATGATAGATGAAATTCAACAGCGTACATCTCAAGATTCCCACGGAATAAATAGCAGGGTATTCAGTATTCTTAGGCTCCACCTCTCTGCTAAGTAGGTCATTAATTAGATTTAAATGCTAAGATGTTTATTAAGATTACCTCTTAGCTCGTGTAAAGCTGATAATCCCGAAATAATTTATGAGGATTTTCAGGTAATGATAAATATTATATGCGTACCAAGGTACCAAGTTGTGTTGTGTTCAAGATTAATAAATATAATTAAAAAACAACTATTATTTTTTATATTGAAGTCAAAGTCTTTTTGTCAATTTGTGATAGTGAAATTATAAAAAAAAAGGTTGAACAACGTAATATGTATCATAATTTATTATTTTGATGATGATCTTATATTTTAGTTGAATTTTGATATATTTGCAAGAGGATCGGAGAATTAGAAAGTGATTTTCATTCGTCACATTTAAATATCTTTATAACCTAGTAAATGAGAACTCCATTATACCAAAATATGAATTCAAGTTTTGCCACCCAGCCATCACTTTACCAGTAAGTTTGTGTCAGGCAGTTGAAAGGAGGGCATGAATTAGTATGCACCACTCGTAGCTACAATACGGAGTAGCGCCAATCTTGAAAAGAATTGCTGGTGCCCCAACGCAGATGATATGCGCTGTTCGCATTCGTACAAATTGTACAAGCAATACGAAGATTACATTCAGTACGCTGACGTTGCATTTTGTACAGAAATACAGGCAGAATTGTCCTGTGAATATTTTTGTGCATGACAGAGGCTCAACTATTGATAAATGTTCAGTTTTTATTATATTTTTATTGAAATAGCTCGTAAATGTGGCTACCCTATATTTTTTTTTCTTTTTGTATCTGATAGTAACTGCAGTGGGTATAGGATTGACGTTAAAGAAGAAAAGAAAATCTAAAAGGAAGAGGGATCTCAAGCGACTAAAGTTTTCAGCATGATGATGTGAGAGACTTACAAACCAACGAACGTCTACGTTTGGGTTAAGGAGACAGTACATAATAAACTGAGAATTCATCAGCTACGCGTGGATCAGTTCTGCAAATGGGAGGGTGGAAAGTATATTTCTATAATTATTTACGCTGCAAATATACTGCTGTATGAAACTGTTGGAGAAATGTAACCTCCGTTGTGGTTATTTTATATTTAAACACTGGATAGTAGAATAAATTATTATGTTCTAATTTTCATAATATACTTTTGTCTTTCTAGCCTTAGTTTTTTCAGTACTTCAATTATACACTTCTGTCAGTCAACATCTCTTTTTATTTATTTCAATCTTTATATATTTAACATTTTAATCTTATTATTATTACAACAGAAGCATATGTACAATTTTATTATTGCATACGGACCAGCAAACGAGCAAACACTGCCGCTCATCATATTGGGAGGAAAGCAAAGGGTAAAAGGATAGCAACACGAAAGGGGTATTGGGCATCCAGCAATCGCACATATCGAACGAAAAGAGTGAGCAAAGCTTAGCGTTAATGTTCTGTGCGACTGTAGTACCGCCCCCATCGAGTCTATGCATTATACTGCACTATGACTGACAACAACATGGCTCTACCGTTTTCTGAAGATACAATGGATGCTGAACCCAATACCCCCGAATAAAAAGGCAGAAATAATACAAGTGTCACTCTTATTTGTGATAAAAATAGGAAAGGTGAATTAATCAGGTTCGTCAGAAATTTCACACAGTCAGATATACTCCCATAGAAATGAAGCAACGACAGTATGGTATATTTTTAAGATCCTGCTAATAAACATTAAGATAAAAAAGGAGCGCATTCCAATTACGTTTTACTTTACAGACATGTATCGCGAAATACACTCGGTTGGGAACTCGTGTGAAGCTAAAGGAAAATATATTTGCATTCATGTTCTGTTTAAAGCACGCACTCGTTATTTCAATATGGTGCTGTGTTACTTGATTCGCTTGGTATAGTTTTAGCCCTAAGTATATAAAAAATGGTCCCTCATTACTACAATATACTATATTTGATTAATTTGTCTGTTATCTTCCCTTATCAATTGGAGTCATTTTTATGAGTAATGTTATAGAAATTTTCAAATGGAACAGAAATTAATTTGGCGAATTGTATTGTCACACCAGCGGTACTGCTACTCCCCTTTTGAAAGTTACAGGCGTAAGCTTATGATCTTGCTAATACCATTTAATTGGAGAAAGATTGACACCGCGACAACTAATTTAATAATAAAAAATCTACTTCACCACAACAAATCAACGCAGCCAAAATAACGAGAATAGCACACTTTGACATAATTTTTCCCCAAACCCGTGTCCGTTCAACAATAAATAAAGAACAAGAAATTCTAGCGCTCATTTCTCGCCAACTCGGAGTCGCCACAATAACGACAATCCGATTAGTAACGCCGCTGAATCTATAGAGATGGCCGGATAATCCCCACCTAATATAATCGTGGCACGTACAAGTCATATCATGTAATTATTACGGCCAATCTATAAATTACATGTGTTGGAAGAGATTTATCGACGGTGGGTTTGGCGGACTTACTGATGTGACTATGAGTGTGTATGTTGTATTATTAAGTAAATGCTACCCTTTTACAGTTAGTAAATCGTTATATACTTAGATGAGCTTTAAGTATTTCCTTCTTTATATATTCGAAGGTATACAATTCTGTGCAAATTATTAATATAGTAATACCATCTCCGATAAAATAAAAAAGCTTATAGCTATAATATAATATTTTAAGTGTAATATTAGAGGTCCAAACAGTTATATCAAAAATTGTGTTTATTTTTCTTTACATGAAATTCAAGGGTTTTGATTGTAACCTCAATTATGTGTAAATAGCAATGTAGACTTTTGTATCTAATCTGAAAACTTCAATGTACCAAAACTAATGTTAACATTTTCAGGTTTGATTACAGCACTTTACTTCCACAACTCGATGCAATCTCAAACAAAATCATGACAAATTAGCTAGAAAAAGCCTCCTAAATAATACAAACTATAAAAAAAAAACACAAAGATTCAGAAACGCTACACTGATTAGTAAGCCGGAAGCAGTGCGGTTAGAGGCTGTCTCGAGGGAGCCACTTATTTTCTGACAATACTTTTCTGCCAGCAACCTCGTGTGGGCTAGGACTTTTCTGTACATTTATTTTATTTGACGACTGACGTAATCTACGTTATGATGTTATTTAATAACTTGTCCGAGGTTTTTTATATCAGATGATATTGCGGGCGTATTCTTAATATAGGGTGAAGAAAAATCCTTGCACTTATATGCAAGGATTTTAGTAACTTCAAATAGACGAGGTTATCCTCTATCTATCTCTCTGTCTATTTGAAGTTACTACCAAATATGGATGGAAAATATTACATGCATATGGCCTTTAGGAATTCCCAGTTTACATTATTATAAATCGCACCAGAAATAGGGTAACATTTTAATATTGCATTGCCTAATGGTATATTACTAAAATACATAAATTTTAATGGTAATTGCAACTCACAAAGGTTCTTTCATGCCCGTCACATACGTACATAGTCATGACCCTATACTAAGACTGAGTCTTGTGTCGTGGGTATCAGAAACTAAGAGACTAGATCCTACAAATAGCCACATCCGAAACATTATGATCAACTTGACCAAAATTTGAAGATTATAAAATTCACAAATACGAGAACCATTTATTGGCTATACAACCAAGGCACCAAGTTTGACCAGGAGGTCAAACTGACCGATTCACGCCAAAATCTGAACCACGATGAACAACATCAAACTTTATATTGCATAAAGAAAGTTAAACAGACTCCAAATCGAAACTACAGGTCACAGCACATGATCAAAGCCAGTAGGTCAGTGATGCAAATTTGATTAGCCCAAAAAGCTATTAAGCTTTTTGGGCTTCTGGTGCGATTTAACCGGTCACTAATTATAGTGACCGGTTGAAGGCGTGAATCATGTTGACTCCTGTTATATCTATTAGATTACATGTAAGCGCGTGTGATTGTCTCGTGTAATATAATTAAGTGTGATACGCTCCAATTGATCCTGTGTTTATACACACAAGTATATTGATATACTGTATCGGACTCGAGTATTGTATGTTGCATATATACAAAAGACTAATAATTACAGAATCATGAGTTAGTACGCATAATTAAGGAAAACTATATTTCATTTCAAAAACAAAGCTTTGATAACGCGATAGAGAGAAATCGATCGGAGAACAAAAGCAAGTGAACAAAAATAAAATTATGTTTTTCTGTGTGGGAATCGAACTCGCTACATTTCGTTTCAGTTACTGAATTTTGTGTGTGATTACATTTATTTATGACTCCAAATATAACCAACCAAATCAATGCCGAGAATTTCATATTAAAATCCGCAGAATTTAATAACCCACATACGGATATAACCATTGGCGAAATGGGTCACGACTATTACAGGAAAAGATATATACAATGGAAGATATTCCCATTAGAACCACTTATTAGCAGGGTGCAGCGGTAAGGAAAACAGTTTGTTTATGTGTGATTAATGTTCCGTGAGCGTTAATTTATCCAGCCTTATGGGTATTGATTCCCACTGTCCGTGTTTACTTGCCTTTCTGAGTCTCATTTACTGTGGGCTTTGTTTAATTTCTTCCCTTGCTAGCGTAGTTGTATGATTACAAAACTGAGGTCTTAGGGTCGAATCCCGGGTCGGGTGAAGTGAAAGTGGATTTTCAATTTACTATCAGCCCGGAGTCAGGAATTTCTGCCCAATACGGTGATAGGCCCTGTCATATGGTGCCCTCGCATCTCTGCCTACCCCTTCTGGTAAGAAGGCGGGAGTTTATGAATTTTTATGTTCTTTTTTTTTATATTATTTATTTGCTTCACAAACTGGTTACAAAATAGAAAGTACACACAACAATTGTTCAACAATATAAACATACGGACAATTTATAACCTATTAAAGTGAAGACAGCATACACTAAAAACAAGATAAAAAAGCTCAACAGATCATTATATAAAAAAAAAGATATCAGTGCTTAAGAACTACTTATTGCTAATGAATCTGTGTACAATTTATGAAGCTTATCTTTTATTGAGGTCAAAGAACCAGTAAAAATGTCTAAATTACTACTGATGGAATTATAAGACGATGTGATGCGAGAGATACACGAGTGTTGGCCAACATTGGTTGTGTGGAAAGGAACTACAAATGTCTTTCGGTTTTGGAGCCGACTACTACGACGAGGGACTTGAATTTTCAATGCAGCAACTCAGGACAATCTACGCAACAGTTTATAATCTTATAAAAAAAAGCGATATCAAGTATCTTTCTACGATTTTGGAGAGACGTCATATGGAAAAAATCCAAACGATCCTTATAAGATTTGAGTTCTTTACATTTATTGGAACTGTAAGTTATAAGATACAGAAAGCGTTTCTGGATGCGCTCTAGTCGGTCAGAATGAACATGATATCCAGGGTTCCATATAGTGCTGCAATATTCGAGTATACTCCTTATTAAACTGGAATATACCAAAATACTTAGACTGGGTTCCCGGAATATTTTACATTGGCGGCTAATAAAACCTGATAATTGAGATGCTTTCTTACAATGGCATCAAAATTCAATCTAAAGATAAGGTGGTTGTCAAATATTACTCCAAGATCCCGGATATTGGTCACCTCAGACAGAGGCATGCCTTTAATAAAGTATGTTGCAGGAGTAGGCAAGTGCTTGTTGGAAAATTTTATATGGTAACACTTTTCGGTGTTCAATTCCATTGTGTTTTGTATACACCCGTTTTGTGTACGGTTGAGGTCGTTTTGCAACAATTCAATATCCGAAAGAGACTCTATAACACGATATACTTTCAAGTCATCAGCGTACATTTTAAAGGGAGATTCAATAACCTGGCAAAGATCATTAATAAAAATTATAAAAAAGAGAGGACCTAAATGCGAGCCCTGTGGTACTCCTGAGGTGACACCGCGAGTAACCGACTTATATCCATAGGGACACCAACTGAGACCGATGTCTCAGATAAGATTCGCACCACCTTAGCAGTGAACCATGCATACAAAAGTTACTTAATTTTTTTAAAAGTGTGTCGTGTCGGATGTATTCACATGTTTACTATTTTTGCTCCCCCCCCCCTCCCTTCGCGCCTACCCCTTTTTCCCTCAACCACTGTAGCCTAGCTTTTTTACTGAACCCAATGCAAAAAGAACCGTTGAAATCCTATTAAATTTTGAGGAGTTCTACTCTCCAGGTCCGAACATGATAATCAGATCTTAATGTTGTGTTCCTGGGATCAACCTGTTAATACGTTCTTTCCAATGAAAAAGAATACACTAAAATCGGTTATAAGCTGCTGAAGATATTAGTATTTACGTGTATTTTAACGTTAACACCCCCCCCCCCTCACCCCTACCCTTTTCTCCCTCCCTCACTGTAGCTTAACTTTTATAATAAACCTAATGCAAAAAGAACCATTGGAATCCTACTAAATTTTGAAGAGTTCTATTCTCCAGGTCCGAACATAATCATCAGATCTTCATGTTGTATTTCTGGGATCAACCTGTCAATACGTTTTTTCCAATGAAAAATAAATCACTAAAATCGGTTTAAAGCTGCCGAAGATATTAGAATTTACGTGTATTTTAATTTTATCACCCACCCCCCCTCACCCCCTCCCCTTTTTCCCTCTCTCACTGTAACTTAACTTTTCTAGTGAACGTAATGCAAAAAGAACCATTGCAATTCTCCTTAATTTTAAGGAGTTCCCCTCTCCAGGTCCGAAGATATTCATCAGATCTTCACCATATTTTTATGCGACCAAACGACAAGCACCAGCTTTCAATCAAAGAAAGAATGATTGAAATCGGTTCACACAGTACAGAGAAACGAGGTAACAAACATAAAAAAAAAAAAGCAACATACAGTCGAATTGAGAACCTCCTCCTTTTTTGAAATCGGTTAAAAATATAATAAATAGCGATGCGTCGATGCCTCTCAACCCCTCGGTACAAGTGACCCTTTTACTTTATATCTTCCTAACGGTATTGTGATCAAACGCACTTTGCTTCAGATGTCGTCACGTTTTTATGTATGCACGGGTCGGCAGTGTAATGAGACACTTTTTTTTTTTATTGCAGTGAATGGCGAGACGAGCATGCCGTTCGCCTGATGGTAAGCGATGCGACCGCTCATGAACAGAAGCAAAACCAAACAACACCTTGATTTACAAAGCAATGCTTGGCATTCCACTGCGCTCGCCATCCTGAGACATAAGATGTTAAGTCTCAATATGTCCAGTAGTTACTCTGGCTACAATGTCCTTCAATCCGAAACACAACAGTGCATTTAAACTGCTGTTTGACGGGAGAAATAGACATTGCGGTGGTACCAACCCAGGCAGCCTGTCACATATGAGAGACCTACCACCAATAAACATACCGACGATGCAATTTCTTTCTACTTATATAAACAAATTATCCGGTACTATATAGTCATAAAAACTGCTCCAAGCCTTGGATTTAAAAGCTTCTTCTAAGCTTAACATAATAGCACTGAGAAATTTTCCGTTACTCTTTCTGTCCCTAACTCCTTTACTATTTTTAATGGCTTCTTAGATTTACGCGAATGTTACACATTGAAATAAAACTACTATTTACGGATTTTATCGCGAATTTAGTTTAATTTTTTACATTTTTGACTTACCGTCGATAATTTTCGCGATAAAATCCGTAAATAGTAGTTTTATTTTACTATTTTATGTTGCTAAACATAGATTCTTACCTATTCTCCAAGATGATATTTTTCAAAACAGCTAGCATAACAGACACAAAAATTGGCCAATATTATGTTTTATTATTATTATATTTAATAAGTCTAAACCGACTTCAAAATGGTAATAAAAACAGAGAAATGAACCTAATTTTTTAACGAATATGAAATACCTAAATACCATACTAACATTTTTTAAGGTGATTATAAATGAATATATTGAGGCTGGTTTTAGAGTCACGCTGGCTGCGCGCTGGGGGTCAGCGCTGACAACTACGCGTTGTTCTAAAACGCTCCTTAAAAACCCATACATTTCAACTGTCAGCGCGGACGGTCAGCGTGTGACTCTAAAATCAGCCTGAGTATAATTATCTGAAAATTTCCATATAAAATTAACAAAAGGTTTTATTGAATAAAATAGTACCGAAGTTTATGAATGGAACGTGACGCAGCAATGCTCGTACAATTTCTCACTACGGTTTGGATTTACTAATTCCACTACACAAGCATTTTACTACGAACAAATCACTTGATTTGAGTACTACTGCTGGTGGAATTTTAATTCGCAATACTGGGGTATTGGAGTAAAAATTTTCAAAAATAAAACTAATAAAAAATATTTTGCTGGTATTTGCTCTCATAGCAATATTTAGATTATGGCATAAACCCTTGATCTCGTTAATATACAGTTTGTAAACCCATTTCAGATAGCGGAATTTTTGTCCCTTTCGAATTACTTTTGAATCCTTTTTGAGTGGAGAAGATAAAAAAAAAACATAAAATTTTAAATTTTCTATGAATATGGTTCTACGATTATGACGCGTCTTAGACCAAATCAGCATAATTATTATATTTGGTTATTATTCGCTTTACTGCACTGGACTTATATCAGGTGTAGGTATATCTATTCCAGTGCATTTAAATTATTGTGACTGCGTAAAAAAGAATTCCTCAAAATATTATTTACATAGCAACCTTAAACCATTGTAGAATTATAAATTTATCACAGAAAACCAGAAAAACAACATCGAATATACGTAATACAATGTAAATCCATCACTTTCATATAATGATGATTGATTGACACAGTAGCTATGGAAGTGGCTTTTAGCTGAAAAAATGTGACTTCAAAGTCCAGAGGAATAAATATTAAAAGTCATCTATATATTTTTTTCAACTTCAAACTGAGCGATCAAGTATGTAAAAAAATCGAACAAAAATAATTCAAGGAAATAAATAAATAATAAATAACACCCAACAGTCACATACATAGACCTCACACTAAGATCGAGTACGAGACTCGATCTTAGTGTGGGGTCGTGGGTATCAGGAAATACGAGATTTTTCGGTCTCACAAACACCCAGACCCGGAAGAAATATTTGTGGGCCGCACAAACATTTCTCTCGGTGCGGGGATCGAACCCGCGGCCTCTCGTTTCACAGGCGGCGTCTAACCAACTACGCCACGGAGGCTGTCAAATGTACGACAAAATCGCTTACTTTTTTATCTTTAGTCCTTTAATACGTTACAGAAAAACTACAATGAATAGAAAACAACGGCAGCCCTAGCCACAATCTCAACATGCCAACGGGCAGGCCACTCGACATTTCAACCACTAAACGTGTTCTCTCCATTCCAATTTCGAACCCGGGACACTCAAGCGAAATAGAGAAATGGCTCGATACGGACAATAACGTATCGGAACGTCAGTCCACTCCAGCTATTCTGAGAACGGAACAACTAAGCTCCTGTGTATAATATTGATTTACCTATACTTTTCTTAAGTTGGACGAAAAGTCTACTTAGCTACCTACTACGAATCGCCTTAACCCGTAGGAAGTAGAAATAAACCAAAAAAGGTATTTTTTTCACATTTAAAAACTTTAAACTGATAATCTGGAGACGGCATTAATCTCTTAAATTAATTCATAATACTAAAATAAATAAAATTAGAAGTTAAACATACTGGTGGTAGGTCTCTCATATGTGACAGGCTGCCTGGGTGGATACCACCGCAATGTCTATTTCTCCCGTCAAATAGCAGTTTAAATGCACTGTTGTGTTTCGGATTGAAGGACATTGTAGCCAGAGTAATTACTGGACATATTGAGACCTAACATCTTATGTCTCAGGATGGCGGGCGCAGTGGAAAGCCAAACATTGCTTTTTAATTCAAGGTGTTGTGTGGTTTTGCTACTGTTCATAAGCGGTCGCATCGCTTACCATCAGGCGAACGGCACGCTCGTCTCGCCATACACTGCAATAAAAAAAAAAACATAACACAATTTTAATGACTCAAATATGAAAACCTTGGCAGGGGCCTAGCACTAGATGTTGTGTAGATGATGAACATCATAAAATTCAGTAATAAATAGACACGAAAAATAAAACGAGATACATCACGTTCCTTCAAGGGAAAGTCGTAAAGGTTTTATTTGAAATGATTCAATAAACAAAAATGAAACTCCAAAAAGTTTTAATGAGTTAGCGTGGCGAACTGGGCTGTATTAAAAGGATTATCTTGTAATACAAATGTGTTTTATGGGCCATGAGAAAATATTGTGTGTAAAAACGTCCGACGTACTAATCGGTGTTTACAAACAGAATTTTAAGCCCCATTTGCGAATATACATAAAATATTTTTTACCTCAAACTTATTTAGCATTACTAAAACAACATTAAATATTTGTTGACTTACCTTTTTACACTAAGCTTTGACTAAAAGTAGGTTGTTACTCAAAAACAGCTTTTTAGTGACCGAAAATATATCTAATATTTTTTTATTATTCTGTCCTGTCCGTTTATAGTATTAACTATTTTTATTTCTTCGGTCAATAATTCACGAGAAATATTACGTTTTGTTGGAAAGTCGTTTGTTTTTTTTTATCAGCACCTTATGATTATAGACAAGCAAGAAAGGAATTATACTAAGCAGCCGACAACAGCCTCTGGACGCAATTAGACGCTGACTGTGAAACGAGAGGCCACGGCTTCCATTCCCACACCTACACAAATGTTTGTATGGCCCACAAGTATTTGTCTCAGGTGTTAGTGAAACAGAAATGTCTCTCTTAGTTTCTGATAAACACGATGCAAGACTTAATTGATCTTAATGTGGGATTAAGAGCAGATATGTGACGTTTGCGTGTATATTATACAGGGTATATCAAGACTGCTACCGAAATCGAAGCCGGATGGTAGTTTTAGTGAATAGACACAACGCAACTAAAAATTTCGCAAAGCCGATCTTAGTGTCAGTAGTCAGTAATATGTATGTGACTATTGGGTGTTATTTATTTATTAATTTGAATACAAAACTTACTCCAATGTGACTTCAGACCTAATGCATCTAAAAATATTGAAAAAAGAAAGCGACGAATCTTTTGTTATATTTTTCCTATTGTCTCATTTTTTTTTTAAATAGTATTCACCCTTTTATTATGATAGACGAATGGTAAGCAAGGGTTTAAATCAAAATAATCATCAAAATCAATCAATCAAAATAAATTTTAGCATAAACTATGGATTTGAAATGAAATGAAATGAAATGTATTTATTGGTCACGTAGGCAATTTAAAAGCTCTTATGACAAGTCAATACACATAGAACTTAATCTCTATAAACAATATATTTCCTATACTTAGTATTACTTATTTTAATTTCTTGGTTTAATTAATTAATTTATGTAATTTATTTATTTTAAATTAATTTTATTTTTATTTAGCATTAGTTTATGTTTTTTTTTTTTTGTTTTTTTTTTATTGCAGTGAATGGCGAGACGAGCAAGCCGTTCGCCTGATGGTAAGCGATACGACCGCTCATAAACAGTAGCAACATTCCACTGCGCTCGCCATCTTAAGACATAAGATGTTAAGTCTCAATATGTCCAGTAGTTACTCTGGTTACAATGTCCTTCAATCCGAAACACAACAGTGCATTTAAGCAGTGTTGTTTGACGGGAGAAATAGACATTGCGGTGGTACCTACCCAGATGGCCTCTCACATATGAGAGACCTACCACCAGTATTATTTGTTTCCTTTTTATTCTTATTTTATTTAAAGTATTAGTTATGACTTTATGGTAATTTATTTTTCAAAGAAATACAATATGTACGTTGGTCAAATTAAATTAAATTAAATTAATTAATTAATGGACCATGAATATTATTACAACGGTGCGTAGCGGTTTATTGTTACCACCGGATCCAACGCGGCCCTTCCAGAGAAGACCCGGCGAAACAAACTCAGTGGGCTTACACTACCACTGGAACTACGCGACGCGACCCAATCCTGAGTATATCCAGCGAATAAGACTCAGTGGGCTTGTTTTGGGTCCAATTTAAGACAACGACCATAAGTATTTCCGAAACGTCCCGTATGTTTAGGCTTACTGCCGGATCCAACGCGGCCCTGACTGAGAAGACCCGGCGAACAAACTCAGCGGGCTTTACTTTACTACTGGATACTACGCGGCGCGACCCATTTCTGAGTAGATCCAGCGAGTCAAACTCAGTGGGCTTGGTTTTGGTCAATTTACTAAAATAAACATTTGTGACTTGTCTTACAAAGATTTGCCATATTTTTATTTGTTTTCTCGATCGGTCGTCATATGATTTTAATTGGCATTAATTAATCATTATATATTTAGTTATAATTTAGTTGATTAATTTAATTGTATATTGATCAATTTTTAAGTTTAAAATTTTTAATTATTTAAATTAGGGGATGTAATGAGTGAATAGTGCAGGGCCCCAGGAGGTCGCAATGTGCAAGAGAACACCTAATCCCAGGCTTTTTTATCCTCAATATATTCCTTAATATTATAATAACCCCTAGTCATAAGTTTGTTTTTAATATGTGCCCTAAATAGTTTATCCGGTAGCTGCGTTATCCTATTGGGAAGTTTATTATAAAATTTAATACAACTACCAAAGAAAGATTTTTTTGACTTTTCTAGTCTAAACGAGGGTATTGCAAGTTTATTTTTATTCCGCGTATTAATAGTGTGGGTGTCACTGACCTTCTAAAACTTGTTAATATTTTTATGAACGTGCATTATATTCTGAAAGATGTATTCAGATGACACGGTTAGTATATTGCTTTCCTTAAAAACAGATCGCAAAGAATCGCGGCTCCCTAGATTATAAATAGCACGGACTGCTCTTTTTTGTAAGATGAATATGGATTCGATATCAGCCGCTGATCCCCATAAAATAATGCCGTATGACATTATACTATGAAAATAAGCAAAATATACTAATCTAGCCGTTGCAACGTCAGTTAGTTGTCTTATTTTTCGGACCGCGAACGCTGCGCTGCTAAGTTTAGCTGATAATCTCTCAATTTGTGGACCCCATTGTAATTTTTTATCTAGAGTGATACCTAAAAAAATTGTGGAATTAGCTAAATTTAGAATTTCCGAATTTAATTCGATACGCGTGTTTACGCTTGCCACGTTCGGTAAAGCAAAACGGACGCATTTATTCTTACTAGCATTTAATAGTAAATTATTAGCAGAAAACCAATCCGAAATTAAATTAAGAATATTGTTAGGTGTATCTAGATTATCGTCTTTCCGATTAACTTTAAATATTATAGAGGTGTCGTCAGCGAATAAAACTATGTCTGACCACTTCTGAACCATGCAAGGAAGATCATTTATGTAAACTAGGAATAAAAAGGGGCCCAGAATGGAACCCTGCGGAACCCCAATTTTAACTTTTGATCCTACCGAAGTGAGCCCGTCCAAAGAAACCTTTTGTTCACGACCCGACAAGTAAGACATTACGAGATCCAGTGACGTATCACTGATTCCGTAGTACCTTAGCTTCATAATAAGTGTTTGGTGGTCAACACAGTCGAAAGCCTTGGAGAGATCACAAAAAACTCCTAGAGCATCTTGAGATGCCTCCCAGGCTTCTAAAACCGACGTGATTAGTGATATCCCGGCATCTTGAGTTGAGCGACCCTTTGTGAAACCAAATTGATTCCTATGTATTAACTTATTTTCATCAAAATGTGCTAGCATTTGATTAAGCAAAAGCTTTTCGAAGATTTTGCTAAGAGCCGGTAGTATAGAAATGGGTCTATAATTCGACGGATTGTTCGAACATCCCGACTTAAAAATGGGTACAACTTTACTAATTTTCATTAAGTCGGGAAAGATACCGTCACTTAGGCAGGAATTAAAATAGTAGCTAATAACGGTGCAATGTCAACAATAATAGCTTCTATAGCTTTAACAGATAGTCCCCAGTACTAACACAATATGAATAACTTTACCATCGGACAGTTAAACCTCCATAATGATAGGGTAGCAACGTCGGAATTAGATACGTTAATTCGCGAGTATAAGTTAAATATCGTACTAGTACAGGAGCAATATCAACATGCGCGTATATCTAGTAAGGTCGTACAACTTGATAGCAACTCACGAGCAGGTATTTTTGTGTCGGGTTCAAATCTTACCGTAACCTCTGTGCGTAATCTTATGACGTCACACTGTGCTGTCGCTGAGGTGTCTAGTCCGATTTGTAAGGTTTATGTTGTGAGCTGTTATTTTCAATACTCAGATCCTGTGGGTCCTCACCTGTGTCACCTCCGCTATGTCTTGCGGTCCCTCGCTGGACATAAAATTATTATAGGTGCTGACGTTAATGCGTCATCTGTCCTTTGGTATGGCAAATATCGCTCCACTGATACCGAGCGACGTTGCGCTGTAGAAGATTTCATTGCAGAGATGAATCTCGAAATACACAACACCCCTGATGCACCACCTACTTACAGTAGCCCTATGGGCGAATCTTCTATTGACGTCACACTTTCTAGTGGAGACGTCCGTATTGATAGGTGGCGCGTCCTACCGGACGCGTCGTGTAGTGACCATCGCCTGATTGTGTACGAGTTCTTGCCTAGATTGACGCAGGGTCCGGTACATAATAATTTTAATTTTAAATATAAATCCCGAGGCGCAGACTGGGATTTATTTAGCTCGCTATTTGCTCGGCATGCTGGGGACTTCACTCGCAATGATCTGTCAGCTGAAACCTGTGCGGAGATTATGTCGGACACGTTTACATATTGCGCAGACGTTACCATCGGTCGAGGTTCCATCACTAACGCTCGGAGGTGTGATTGGTGGAATGATTTACTAGTCCAACTACGTCGGACTTTTCGCAGAGCGCGTAGGCGTTTTAATGGGCTTAAGAGACGTTCTGTCACAGGGGAAGCAATTACATCTGCTTTAAATAAACTGAGAGTTGCCAGATCGCATTATAAAGCGGCCGTCCAAAAATCTAAGGGTAATTTATTACGAAAAGTTGTGGCTCGGTTAGATAGTGAGGGTCCGTGGTCTCCTTTATACCATGAATTCAAGCAAATAGGTCAATCAATTTGGCATATATTGAGAATTTAAAAATTGACAACAACTACACCACTGGTATTGAGGAGACAACGGACGCTCTGTTACAATCGTTAATTCCGGATGATAATGTTGAAAATGACACAGAATACCACAAGCAGATTAGGATGTGGGCCGGGGAACTGCCGAACTCTTCGGATTCAAATCTGTCGTCGTTTGATGAATTTAGTGAAATCGTACGATCTTTGCCCCTAAACAAGGCTTCCGGTGACGATAAAATATCGAACAAAATGATTAAAGAGGCGTGTAAATCGGCAGGCGATGCGTTACTTACAGTTTATAACAGATGCATTGCTGAAGGGGTATTTCCGCGAGTATGGCGTACCGGTTTCATTCGGATAATACCCAAGAGTGGCGATAAACCTCCACATGATCCTAAGTCGTATAGACCTATTACACTCTTGCCGTCGCTAGGTAAACTTTTAGAACGTCTTATCGTCCCTCGATTGCTACCGGGCGGACCAAAATTTCACGAAAATCAGTTCGGTTTTACTACGGGTAAGTCAACTATCGACGCGGCAATTTCGGTTAGAAGAGCGGTAAGTACATCGGTGTGTAAATATGTACTCGGTATTTTTCTGGACATCTCCGGTGCTTTCGACAACGCTTGGTGGCCAATGCTGCTTCTTAAGTTGAAATTACGAGGTTGCTTTAAAAATATATATTCACTTATTTACTCGTATTTCTCGCATGGAACAACAAAACTTAAACTTGGACACTATGCCGTGTCGAAACCACTGACGATGGGTTGTCCACAAGGCTCGGTCTTAGGTCCTTATTTGTGGAATTTAGGCTTCGACGATTTTCTTACAATCCCCTTACCGTCGGGGTGTTCTTTGACCTGATATGCGGACGATGGCCTCTTGCTTATAGAGTCAAACAGTAGGTCGGGATTAGAAAATATGGCAGATGCGTGTTTAAAATTAATATGTGATTGGGGACATCGAAATCGCTTACAGTTTGCACCACATAAAACGTTCCAATTACTTCTAAAAGGAACTTTAAAATCACCGCCGCGAATTAAATTTAATAGTATCACTGTAAAGAAAAAAGAATCGGTTTGTTATCTCGGTTTAATTTTGGAAAGGAATTTTTCCTTTCTGGAACATATTAAGAACGTCGGGGAAAAGTCGAAAAGGAACTTTTTTACTTTGACAAGAATATCGAAATCAACGTGGGGGCTATCTTTCAATACACTAAAAATCATCTATGGAGCAACTTACTTAGGATGTATTTGTTATGGATCTCCCGTATGGGCTGATAGGGCTACTATCGGTGCTGTGCGAAGAAAACTGCTCCAGAGCCAACGTTTGGCGTTGATATTCTTGTGCAAGGCATATAGAACTGTTAGTACCGAAGCTTTGCCTGTCCTGGCGGGTGTACTTCCAGTCGATCTGGAGGTGCAACGTCGCGCCGCCATGTATTACTCTACTAAGGAGAATATGGATCAAAGATTTTTAACTGCACGTGAACTCTTAAAAGTCGACAGATTATTTAAACCGCTTCATATGGTATATAGCGAACTATTAGATGAATGGCAAAATAGATGGGAGGTATCTTTGAAGGGACGGCATTTATACCAATATTTTCCTTGCGTGCGTGATCGTTTGACGAAGACATGGCTAAATGTCGATTATTGCGTATCACAGTTCCTCACAGGCCATGGTAACTTTAAGTCTAAACTATACTCTTTTAAGCTTGTGGAATCGCCTGCGTGCCCATGTTCAACAGCAAATTGCGAATATGAACAATCCGCGCATCATATACTTTGGGAGTGTAGTCTTTGGCAGAATGAGCGTAAAACCATGCTGGATAGTATGCAAATATCATCTGGAGTTGTATACTACACGGACCTTGTAGAGACTAGGACGAATTTCCGTGCTTTCCGGCGTTTTTGCCATACCTATTACTGGAATCAAGTGTAACAGCTCACATATTAGGTCCCATTTAAATGTAATAAGGATTTGATCCGTGGTGCTTTACAGCTGGCTTCTCCGGCTGTAAAAGTCTTTTTGCGAGGTTATTTACCTCTTTATTTCATCGTTTTGTCACCCGCTTTGCACGGAGGGAAGTGGACAATAATTTATTTCCAACTCCTCCTATTAATTTAACTTTCTGATTGATTTCGTTGCGGGTTAAAGACAAGTTAGACATTCCCGGAGACTCGCCGAGCTTCAATGCTTGGTGTCATTACATTGCGTGCCACTGTTGATCCTGGCTTACAGGAGTTGCAGTGGTGGGTGTGAGGGCGGGACAGTCTCCAGATAGTCCCCATATATTTTCCGTAGTTTTTATTTTAATTTGCTTGAAAGCCTTTATTATTTTACTACCCAAACACGACGATATTTAAACAAGTCAAAAAATACTATCGTGAAATTCTTAGTTGCCTTGTGTTTATAGTCACTAAAACTAAAACCCAACCTAGTTTTCGATAGTAGTCTTGATATATATCATATGCTATCACCTATAGGAGGAAAGCAGTAGTGATATTTCTAGCAAATACGGGGAAATTTTGTTCGGTTTTCGTGGTCCGATTGGTCGATTTTCTAAACTGATAGTCAGAATTAAACATTTTGACCGCCATTTTAAAACGTGTATGCACCCGGGCGGAGCCAAGCCCAACCGCTAGTATTATATAGTTATACTGCTTAAACATACAAAACCACAAATGACGTCCAACCCCATCGATTCCCCAAGAAACCAGAGTTCACTTCCCGGGGTATTACAATGAGTCATTCTAAACTTATACATTACGCATTATCGAAGTTAAATCGTGGGGGAGCGTATGTATCATAGGAAGAATTTATAGAAAATGGTCACTTTTATTTAAGGCGCATATTGCCAACCTAAAATAATAACATTGGAGTAAGTTTTGTATTCAAATTAATAAATAAATAACACCCAATAGTCATATACATAGTCCTGTCTCCACGTTAAGATCGAGTCTTGAGTTGCGGTTATCAGGAACTTTTTGGTCCCACAATACAGATCCGAGACAAATAAATAAATTACACCCAAGAGTCACATGAATAGTCCTGACTCCACACTAAAATCGGCTATGCGAAATTTTTCGTTGCGTTGTGTCTATTCACCGAAACTACCACCCGGCTTCGTTTTCGGTAGCCGTCTTGATATACCCTGTATTAAATTATGATAGTAACCATTATATAAAATAGACATGACATTACCTAACGTTAATAAACTCCACGAATACCATTCACGTACTCAGAACAGCAACAAAACTGTGACAGCACATGCAATATCCGTCAGACTCGTATGAATAAACTAGTTCTATAAAGTCTATTTTTCGTGTTGGCAAAATTATCGCATAGCCTTGTTTGGCCTCGCCTGGCCTTGCTTGGACTGGGCGTGTTTACGACATTCAAGTCTAAAACCGGACCAGACGAAACTAACACTAAAGGTGCCCTTTAGCTGTGATTTAAAAACAAATAGTTCCAGTCTAGATTTTAGATTTGTTTTTTCTGGATGGAATTTCGACTGTTGGGTAACATTTAAATGATTGGAGTTTCGAAAATCTATTTGGAAAAGTATTGCATTATTATAGAGTGGAGAAAGGACGTGGTTGTATTAAATACCTGTGATTTTTTTACCATAGTGCGACAAAGTGAAAGTCATGCATGAATTTGATACCTGTACAGTACAATCTCATTAGAGCCATAAGTATTCACTCGCCAAATATATATATGCCAATACTAAATGTTGATTATAAATTTCACCATCTGTATGACTTAAAAGGATTAAAGTTTTTATTGGAAGAGTATCACAGTTGATCGTTTACAAGTCAAGTGATAAAATAAGTTCATGGACAATGAGATCCTAGACAATAAGAATTGGTTCCCTAGTCAATGCACTTGATAATGATGAATGAAAATTCTCATTTGATTTCTTTCCTTCCACTAGATATTGATCTATTCAATTTTAGTCGATACTATTTTAATTTTTAAACCTAATTTAGCTTCTACTATATAATAATATTTAGTTTATAAAATTAGGTTTAAAAATTAAAATAGTATCGAATAAAATTAAATGTGGTCATGCAGTGAAAATTGAAATACTCAAGAGATTGTGTCATATTATAGATTGTTATTAATGAATGAGGCAATTAAACGGACAGACGGATAGCCTACGATTCATACAACGTCAATTTGATGTCAAGGATTCTTTAAAATAAAGTCAATGACCGTACGTAAGTCTATTCTGCTTCGTCCGTATGATCGTGACGTATATTATATAATCTCTGTTCGGCTATTGCGTGATACAATTTCACTAGCCATCATAGATAAAAAGGCTATGCAACACCAAAAATATTTTGTTCTAATTTTTATTTAGTAAGATTAGCGCGTTCAAACAAACACGCATACAAACTCTTCAGCTTCAATTAATAAAAAAAAATTAATATAATTTTAAATAAATAATGGTTTCTTAAAGCTAGACTAACTTCGCGATAAAATCTGGAAACGATAGTTTTATTTAATCGAAGATATTTTAATTTATTCCACTGTTAATTTACAATAACACAAGTTAGGTGTAATAAATGATTGATTGTTATAATTAAATATTATACGAAAGATAAAATCAATTTTACACAAACAAGGTTTGACCTATAGCATCTAAGCCAAGCTTATCTTGTGACTATTATATTTATGATTCAATATAACTACTGATTATTTTAATTAGTTTGTTTTCATTTTATTTAATTATGATAATTATATATTTTAATTGAAAATACTTATTGTGTACTTATGTAATTTTCCAGTGTGAATCTTACAAAGTTAACACAACATCTTATGTATATATTTAATATGTAAAACTCGTCCACTCCGTGACCACGAATGATATAAAGTAATCGAAACGTCGCGTCGGGAAGTTAAAAATTTTAACAAATTGCGATCAGAGAAAATCCGATAAAGATTTAATCCGTAGAGAATTGTTTTATTTAAATTTTCGCGGTAAATTATTCCCGTCAATCCATGAAAAAATAATATCAAACTATTTTTGATAGACAAACATTATTAATAAGACTATACTATTGTTCCATATAATATATACTATTATTAATGAACATAATCCTCTTTACGATAAGAGTTAGTCCAGATAACGGGCCTAGTGCGGATTGAGAATCATTATATTTCAAATTCTTATAAATAATCCTTTGATGCTAAGGTTTACTTCAACATTTTTTACATAAATTGCTTTTACTATATTATTAATTTACATATCTGGATGTAATTTAAAACATTAAGTGCCCGCGCATGAAATACCAAAATAGCTTAACAATAAATCAAATAAACAAATTCTATTTGCTATCAAAATGAGAAAACTTACCGAGTGTAGATCACTGCGGTTTAAATTATCTTTAAAGCCTACGGAACACGAAGTTACTGCCCTCAATGGGGTAAATCGATAATTTTATTTCAATATAAAAATCTATAATTATATACACTACTTATATCACAATATTTTATAATAATAATTTAAAAGTTAAATAATTACGTTATAGAAAAATATAATTTTTCAGAAATTCTGAAACACAATCCCAGGAAGTCTTGTAAAATGCTTTCACACCCTTTATTTCTGTCGTATATAACTTAAAATTTAAAAATTTAATTACATCTTTAATTAAATTATACACTACAATTGTTAATGATTTAGAAGTAAAATAAGTATTTTTTATAAATAATTTGGAAAATGTCATATAAGTAACTTTATCAATAGCCACCGGTTTTATTTTATGAATTTAATCGTGAATATAAAAAGTCAATACATCAAAATATTTTGCGGATTCTTAGACATTCGTATAAAAATTTACTGAAACATAATGTAGAAAATAGCAGGAACATTTTCCCGTACCTACATTTTTTTTATTTATTAAATTATCATTAGCTTATGCAAATAATTATCTCTGAAGACGATCTTCAATATAAATCTTAATTGCAGTACCATATTTGAAAATCCCATTCCCAATTAATATTATAAACTTTAAACTGATATTTTTTCATAAAAAGGACATACTATTTCAAATATCAATAAAATAACAACCTTAATATTTAACAACACGCAATTAAGTCGCCACAAGATTTTCGAGGTCACTAAAAACGTTTAATAGTCACCCAAAATTCATACCAAAATTAACCAGAACCCCAACAAAACATCACAATTCAATAAAAAACCACAAAACCATTCATAAATCCCGCAAGCCATCAATAAACACTAAAAATAAGCACTTACCGCAAATTGAAATAAACATTCCACCTTACTTAGGCACATCGTTCACAAACACCAAAGGGCTGTAAACACAGTAACGCAGGGCTGAAAACCCTTAAAAAACCCTTATCATCAGCACACGCGATGTTTTCAAACATATCTCATTATAAATTCACACAACTTTTTTTCTCTAATTCACGTGCATTTTTCGCTAGTTCGTTAATGAAAACATCGTGGATTTCTCAGTTGTATGTTTCGTGCGCGCGGTGCCAGAGTCGCGAGCACACTACATGAGGGCGTATCTTGATAGATCCTCATTGCGCCTGCGTAAAGCCGAGTGACTCTTCGCCCTGGCGGACTTATTCAAGAGTTAATTAATATATCAACTTTTCTCAGTCCCTCCGTATTAACCGTCACCCCCTTATAAAATATTTGGCTTGGTGTCTTTACGGACTGAGCGACCCTAACCCTGAGTTTTAGCGCTCAACCGGCGAACTTACCAATTACCGCGCTAATAAGTTTGCGATCCTGAGTGATACGACTTAGCGAAAATTATTAACACATATTGCGTTGCTATGATAGGAGTCGTTGACTTTATTTCTATGAAATTTAAATTACTGCAATAAAATTTAATTTTGAAAAATAGGGTTTATGGTTGAAGTACCATTTAATTAAACTGTCATACTTATATGTACGGGCATCTTTTTCGATTAAGAGGGTAAGGTTTTGTCAACTACGCTGCCTTACTGCGGGTTGGAGGACTTCACACCTCTTCGGTCTTCTTGTTGAGAACACTTAAATAGACAGGGTTTCGTCGTCATTATTTCTATTGCCATTAACGGAGGGAATAATTTAGTAGGTTTACTACAGAGCACGGGACTCCTCTGCAATCGAAAGTGCGATTGAGAAGGGTTATACCACATAGTCACCACACTGGATAGTGCGGGTTGAAAACCATAGAAATTCTTAAAAATCCCTAGCAGGTTAACTCATAATGTTATTCTTCACTGTTATAGAGCGTAGTGATTGACCATCAATACACACGACCCCTAAAAGTTAGAGTTGAGCCCTGGGATTTGAACGAAAAAATTACTATACTGTACTGTACTGTATCAGCCCATATACGTCCCACTGCAGGGCACGGGCCTACTCTACAATCGAAAGTACGATTGAGAGTGGTTAGGCCATATAGTCCACCACGCTGGCCTAGTGCGGGTTGGCATACGCATGACTGTAATTACTTAAATTTGGAAAATTAATAAAAAGCGCTATATGGCCTAACCACTCTCAATCGTTCTCTCGATTGTAGAGGAGGCCCGTGCCCTGTAGTGGGACGTATATGGGCAGATACAGAATAAAAAGCGCGAAATCCAACGGCTCGTGTTTATTTATACTTCCTCTTCTAAGCAAACTATTGCTCACGTTTTCATTTAATGAATTGTTGGATTTGTTATAATATTAGACGTTAAATATTTAGAAACTCTCTGGAAATATTACCAAAGCTATTCAATTGAAACTAATTAGAGCTCCTTGGTAAATGATCTTATAACAAAATCTCACTTTTCATCCTTCCACCCTCATTAATCAATAAACGACTTAGGACTCATCATCGGCAAAGATTTTTCGCTCCAACTTATCCATGTTAATAAATTAATTTTAAGTGTTCAGAGACTGAGTGCTATTCGCTAATGACTATCTTGGACAGCGGCATTGCTAATTACTTTGTAAATTAAATTCGAGTCCGGAAACTTTGACGGATCAATTTATTATTATCGCGTCAATTTTGTATCTTGATTGTAATTTGGGAACTTGTATGATGGGAACAGTTTGGTGGTTTCATCTTCATCGTAGAATCATATCGTAATGAAATAAGGTTGCAGGAAAAAAATATATTTTCTACCGGGGGTAGAGTAACATATCGAAGATTATCAACATTGGCAAAGACTTCTGTTGCCTGCAGAATTGTCGACATCGGCACTGCTTGCCATTGATAAAAGACTGAACTAAAAAAAAAACTGACTTCTGTTGCCAATACATAGATATCACAAAGGGTAGAGGGAACCAAAAAGGTTGCTATGGAGAAAATGAAATTATTAAATTTACTTAAACTATCAATAACTAATGAAATGGAATGGATGTCAACTTCTTAGTTTTTTTTTATAAATTATGTATTTCTTATTAAAATAATAAATAAAAAAAAAACACAAAGAATTTGACATCCATTTGTAGCAAACTAAACCCAATAATTAGCCAAGATATGACAAAACAAAAGCAGATATTCTGAAATTCGTATTTGAAATAAATCAGCCGATTTCGATTCATACCCAGTGATCTGTCTAGATTAATAATGGAATTGGAACAATGCGTCCGATATTAAACTTGGCGGGAATCACTTCAAACATGACAAGTGGACGAGTTTAGTCAAAGGAAATAACCACCCGTGCCAATGTCGAGTATTTCAGTTAATAACTAAATGCTCTAATATTGAAGGTGTAAATTGGAGGATTCCTAACTAAGTTTTGAGGTCAGACTGATCTAGTATTTGCTGATAATAATGGCCATGAATTATCCATTGTGTTGAAGTTCTGATATTTGCGTTTTATTGACGTATTCTAAAATAATTAAACTCGTACTTTCACGATAAATAGTTTTTTTTTCTTTTCTTATGCAATGTATCTGCATCTGTATCAGCCTATACAGCCATTGCAGGTCACAGGCCTCCTCTACAATCGAAAGAGTACGATCGCGAACGGTGAGGTCAGAAATAGTCCGCATTCCACCACGCTGGCCTAGTGCGGGTTGGCAACCTGTACATGTCATAAAAATTCTTACAAATCTCTGTAGTATGCAGGTTTCCTCACAATGTTTTCCTTCACCGTTATAGTTCGTGGTGATCGACTATCAATGAACAAATGACCCCAAAAAATTATAGGTGCAATCGATACGGTTATAGAAATATCTTTAGGCATGGGTTATAGGCATAATATGCAAGCCCTGAATTTATTGCACGTAGTAATTTAATAAATTTAGGTCAAGAGTTTATTTAAACACCCATCATTTAATAAAAACACGCGTAATAAGTAACAAAAGAAAATTTATTGTTTCGCAAAAAAGTCTCTTTAACGTGTAGACAGCTTAGTTCAGCTGAGTTGCCCTTATTTTTGTCCTTGCGTGTCAATGACCTCTTACGTTGTAACTCCCGCGCATCGCTCAGCATGCGAGAGTCCATACAATACAAAACAAACGAGTGATTTTCGCGCGGGCGAGGTCATGTTCAAGGATCGTTAGCTCTATTATAGCTTGATAAATGCGGTGTTCGTTAATAATATTATTTAAAATAATTTCATCACAAATAATATGAAAATATGTGTATATTTTATGTAATTGAGAATTATAAATTTAATTTCCCGTTTTAATAACTCTTTCACTAAATCTCCTATTTATTACAATGATCGATATAAAAAATATGGATTCAATATCATCAAAATTATAACGTAATACCTCAATTGAAAATAAATTTATAAGCTGATAATAAAACACAAATATCTATTTTTAAGTCCAGTCATTCATAATGCAGTGATTTGACTAGAGGAAATCAGCGCTGCAGTGGCTAAACTTTTCAAGAGTGTCGCTTAGAACGATGAATTTCAAGATTTCTCCACTAACTGCAGTCATCTATTCAAGAGGCTCCATCTATTTTTGAACGACGTTACCGGAATAGTGACGATTCATCGGTGACAAGTTACTCCCTGTGATCAATTGATTGTAGGTAAAAACTTGCTAATTATCTATATGTTCATTAATCAACATTTATTCATTGCAATTGAGACTATGTATAGGTCGAGGGTTATTTAATTATTTATTTTAATCTTTCCTTGATGAAGTAAACTTCTAAGCGCCTCAGAAGAAAGCGCAGTAGGTTTGTCACCAATACAGTGCAGCCAAATATAAAAAGGTCGAACAGGAAGTTTTTTTTTTTAATAAATGGCGAGATAGCATGCCTTTCACCTGATGATAAGCGATACGACCGCTCATGAACAGTAGCAAAACCAAAGAACGCCTCGAATAACAAAGCAATCGGCATTCTACTGTGATCGCCATCCGAAGACATAAGATATTAAGTCTCAATAATATATCCAGTAGTTACTCCGTCTACAATGTCCTTCAATCCGAAAAACACTAAAGTGCATTCAAACTGCTGTTTGGCGGAAGAAATAGACATTACGGTGGTACCTATCCAGGTGGCCTGTCATGTATGAGGGACCTACTACCAGAAATTTTGTGCCGCATAATAAATGCATCGTCTTCAGCCCATCCCGTGGCTGCATTTTATTTCTAAACACAGAATATAGTAACAAAACAATAAATAGGTACACCCATAAGTCACATATGTATAGTCAGCTACATAAGTCGCTACATAGTCACGAGATTTGGAACTGTCTTATCATCCAAAATAATAATTGTTTTCAATATCGTATGGCACTTCTCGGCATAGGTGACTTTACTTGGTTATATTTTACTAATACAGAGTAGTACGTACAAATTTTAATTCATAAAAAGGTTATCAAAAAATGTGAAGTGTTCAGCGACTTATGTTGCTGACTGTACATAGTCATGGCCCCACACTAAAATTGATTCTTTTATCGTAGAAAATAAGAAAGTTCAAGAGACTTTTCGCTCTCGCAAACAGTCAGACCCAAAACAAATACCTGTGTATCACACATTTTGTCTCGTGAAGGGATCGAACCCGCGGCCTTTTGTTACACAGCCGTAGTCTAACTTAATGCGCCACGGAAACTGGATTAAGTGTACATTACATGTTAATGTTATTGTTTTCAGTATTTATTTATTTTATTATGTGTTTAAAAAACATTATTTAATGCTACATGTTTTACTAGAAAAGTTGTTTGTTTTGTGTAAAATATGTCCCATATTCAGATGGTTTGTCATATCATGTTCTACACAAAGTTTTTAGAATATTTCGTTTCAAATGAAATTTGCAACTATTTATTCACGTTTAAATAAAGTTGCAAATTTAATTTGTAATATAATAATACTTATATTTTAGAGTTCCGGCAATTTAATTAATTATAATTAACAACATGAAATATGTCCCATTATTGATCTCCGTGATCAACAACTCTATAATATTTTGACAGCCTCCTTAGCGCAGTTGGTTAGACGCCGCCTGTGAAACGAGAGGCCGCGGGTTCGATCCCCGCACCGAGAGAAATGTTTGTGCGGCCCACAAATATTTCTTCCGGGTCTGGGTGTTTGTGAGACCGAAAAGTCTCTCGTAGTTCCTGATACCCACGACACAAGACTCGATCTTAGTGTGGGGTCAGGACTATGTATGTGACTGTTGGGTGTATTTATATTTATATAACTTTGGTAAGTTCAGTCCTTTATCCAACTCTCTTAAAAATGCATTTTCTTCTTGGTACGAAAAATGTATAGACTTTATTATGGCTTAACCACATACAGAAGGCCAGTGCCCTGCAGTGAGACGTTTATAGGTTGATAAACGAAAAATTTATTTCAATGAAGATTTTATTTGAATATCAATCAAGTGTGTGGTGGCCTGTTGGTAAACGCGGCTGCCAAAATGTTCACGCTCATACCAGGGCACACCTCATACTTTTCTAATTAAGTAGGTATGCATTGACAGTCAATCATCACGCGTGATAACGTTGAAGGAAAAATCGTGAGGAAACCTGCATAACAAAGCGATTTTAAAGAATTTCTATGGTATGTACGTTCCGCAAAGACGCACTAGGCCAGCGTGGAAGACTATATGGGCTAACCACTCTCAAAAGTACTTGAGAATGTAAATACTTGAGAAGAGGCCTGTGCCTCGTAACCCGTGTCGTATACGGGCTGATACTGATTATTTGGAGTTCAATCCAAATAAAGGTGGTATGGATAGACAACAAAACAAATCCGACATCGGTAGACACAATAATAATTATACTCGTCTGTTCAAAACCAGAGAGTCTCTCATAGTTTTTGGATACCCATTATATGACCGACATTACACATTACGCGATCTTAGTGTGGGTTCAGGACTATGTATGTGGCTGTTGGATGAATTTGTTTATTTAACGTCATGTAAATTTTTATAAGTCTGTGGCATTTACCTAAGTTAGTAGACTATGCTGTATTTTATGCAGACTTACAATAATATTTTTATACATTGCTAAAAAAAGCGACAGGTACTAATTAGGTAAAAATCGCTCTGCAAAGAAAGAAAGTAGAATTCTCAATGTATCTTTTTTCTTTAGTAAATATTTCACTAAATTTGTGTCACACAATTTTTTTTTTATTTAATTTGAAGTGCTCTATTTGCATACGTTCGGATTTAGTGTATGTATCCATAATTTTCACCGTTGACCTATTTTTTGTGAGTGTCATACTATCCACTAGACATATGACGGGTGAGAGTTTTATGGCCTTTATGCCGACGGTCCGGCCAGCAGGATTGTGCCACGCGGGTATACTAGCGGTAACACCAAGCTAGGTGGTATGCCATGCATTGCTTTGTTATTCCAGTTGTGGTTTGGTTCTACTACTGTTTATGAGCGGTCGTATCGCTTATCAAGCGAACGGCATGCTCGTCTCGCCATTCTAGCAATAAAAAAAAGATGTTAAGTCTCAATATGTCCAGTAGTTACTCTGACATAAAAAGTAGCCTATTAATCCAGGGTGTAATTTCTATGCTAAATTTCATTAAAATGGATCGAGTCGTTTCTGCGTGGAAGAGGAACAAACATCAATACTTAAAAACTTCCCTTTTTATAATATGAATAAGGATATCTAGACTAAATTTTTTTTTTTATTTTGTTCGTTGTTTGTCCATTTCGGGATCGAGCTTCAAACATTGTACCGCAAAACCTCTAATTATTCACTGCCCCAATCGATGTTCGATTAAAAGGTCACTTTTGTTATTGTATGTATAACTATGAAGTTCGTCCGAGTTGCCATGCAAAGGTCATTTGGAATCTTGATAGGAGGACTCAATGTCACTAGTTTTAGTCTTCGTTATCACGTCTGGGATCTAAAGAAAATGTAGTCGAAAATAGATTTAATATTCATTTATTTATGAGGTGAAATAAATACGTATATTAAGTAAGGAATTATGGACTGACGATGAGTCTTTTCATAGAAAGTTTTTACTTATACCTTGAATTATTTATACTTTTGTATTCTTCCCTCAACTGAATTTTACAGTCGTTAGAAAGGCTCAGAACATTAGACAAATAAATAGGTTAATAAACTCTATAAAGAAGGCTGTTAATCTATACTAATATTATAAACCTGCAGAGTTTGTTTGTTTGTTTGAACGCGCTAATTTTTGGAACTACTGGTCCGATTTGAATGATTCTTTCAGTGTTGGGGAGTCCATTTATCGAGGAAGGCTATAGGCTATATATCATCACGCTATGACCTATAGGAGGAAAGCAGTAGTGATATTTCTAGCAAATACGAGGAAATTTTGTTCGTTTTTCGTGGTCCTATTGGTCGATATTCTAAACTGATAGTCAGAATTAAACATTTTGACCGCCATTTTAAAACGTGTATGCACCCGGGCGGAACCGGGCCCGACCGCTAGTATTTACTAAAACTGGTGTTACTATCACTCTGGAAGGACGGTATGTTATTAAAAAATAAAATTGATTATGAAATTAATTTAATGAAACCCTCACATTAAAAGCCATCACTAAATTTAAAGCTAATGCAGTTATTCTAAAAATGAATCCACACATGATACAAAGCCACATCAATTTACTTGCAATAAAGTTTTAATTACTCTGAAACTAATTAGTTCAGGACACAAAATTCTAAAGCAACGAAATTAAATCCAGCCTATGTGACGTAGCTAAACAAATGTTTTATTTGACAAGCGTATTATTTACTAAAAGTTAATTACGAAAGTAAATATTAATTGGCGCCGTTGCTCATGCACGCACAATTGTACGGCACAATATACAATGGGGGCAAAGATAAAAGAAATAAAAGAGATGGGTCGATCTGTAAAATACTGATTGAATTATATTAATTAAAATTAGAGCCTTCGTACAAATGAAGTCAACGCTAGATGAATAGATTTGTTTTTTTTTGGGTTCAAGGTTGTAGCAAGGTCAATGTTTAAAGTCCTCCTTCGAAATATTTCTTTCTATATGCAAAGGCCAGCTACGCATCCCCAACTCTCTAAATTATACTGTCCAAATATACTCAATTGTCATCAAGTTTTACATTCGGATTTATTTTACATACAGATTACATAAACTGACGCCTTTTTCTTTTGTTTTTTTTTTTTTTTGTTAGGCAGCGATGTAATCAGGTTTAATAACCAGTGCAACCAGTATACCCACGTTTCGCCTTTTAGTCCCACGATGTGAGTGGCGAGCATCGGGCACAAATTTCTGACTCTGGGTTGATAACGACTTGAAAAATCCACTATCACTTCGCCTGATCCAGGCTTCAAACACGAGAATTCGATTTATTTAGTATTTCTTATATTTGAACTGAGATTTTTTAGCTTATGGAAGATAAGGAACAACCGAAACGTGGGTGGCCTGGTTGCTACCATATTATGAAGCTCTGCTTACAATTTCTTAGAAAAAGGCGTGGGTATATGTATGTGGAATTGTATGAGAAAACTCCTCTTTGACTAGGAATTAATAATTTCTAGAAAACACCAATTACAATTCACTTAGGAAATTGTATTAATCTAATCAAGTAAATTCATATTGAAGTAGTCTTAAGTATTAGTAATAAAATATTGGTACGACATAATGATGACAGTCACGCTCTTATCAAAATATAAAATCGTATACTTACATCACCTATACGTTGAAATTTGAAATAAATTGACAGTAACGAATTGAACTTTAAAAAAATGTTAATTACGTCAGACTAGGAACTAAAATACATTTCGAGTATTTTATTCTGTATTAGCTCATCATCATCAGCCTTTTCACACCCACTGCTGGACATAAGGGTCTCCCATGGCATGCCAAGGGGCTCGATCTTCAGCCCATTCAATTTTGTGTTGGCTTTTAATAGTCAATATATATCAAAGAATGTGATATCGCTGGGATTTGGTAAACCCTAGAAAGATACTATTGTCATTGATCTACTTACAGCTAAGAATAATAATAATTTGTGGTAGTCATATTAATCAGTTAAATATCACTTGATGCAAAATGCGAAAGCCCATTATTATCTACAAGAACGGTGTGATCGAAGTGAAAATTTATAGGTATAATTTCGACATTTGAGATTAGGATATTAAAAATTAAGATAGACAAGCAAAAATAATATCCGTCAGGAATTATTGACATTCCTTTCCATTCCATTCCTTTCCATACAGCAAATATGACAACAAAACTATTAAGCTTGTTATAAAGTTTGATCATCCGTAAATGCAAATCCGGGCAACTAATAAATAACTCCCATAAACTATTATAACAGAACATTCCAGAACTACCCGCTCTGTAATCGCTAATTCTTTGCTTATCCCGTGATATACGCACTCCCGCGTTCCGAATTCCGATACAACCAAATATTTGGAACATCCGCTATTGAATGAATATTAAATGCTAATTTTATTACCAATCCAGGTACGAAGGAACCCAGCAAGCCTTTAATTCAATTAACCATGTTGCCCTTCGAATGTATAATAGATTCCGTTTGTGTTTAGACAATTTCAATTATTGATTTATTATGATGTGTTATAGTAGTTTCAGTATTCATTCCGGTAATTATATTAGTTTTAATGTTTTACAATAATTGGTGATGTTTTATAATCACTGGTGGTAGGTCTCTCATATGTGAGAGGCCCTCTGGGTAGGTACCACCGCAATGTCTATTTCTCCCGTGAAACAACAATGCGTAAATGCACTGTTGTGTTTCGGATTGAAGGACATTGTAGCCAGAATAACTACTGGACATATTGAGACTTAACATATTATGTCTCAAAATGGCGAGCGCAGTGGAATGTTGCTACTGTTTATGAGCGGTCGTATCGCTTACCATCAGGCAAACGGCTTGCTCGCCTCGCCATTCATTGCAATAAAAAAAATTATTAACACAGGGAAATTTAATTTAAATTGTTATTTTTCCTGTTTAGCATCCTGAAAAACATAATAAATAATGTTTTTGTTAGTGTCTCCAAAAGGTCGATGTGGAAATTCTTTATGCAGACGTTCAGCAATCGACTTTTAGTGGCTGAAGATTATGTCAATGAAACAGAAAAAGTAGAAACAGTATATGGCGCAGAACTCATAAATGAAAAAATAAACAATATACTGAAAAGCAAATCGCAGCTAATCAATTTAAGTGCAGTAATAACCATCGCAAACAAACTTCAACACAACATAAAAGATCAACACATAGCTCCACAAAAAGCAGAAAATTACATGTTATTTTTATGAAACAATAAAACATTAACAACAATAAATAACCAAGGAGCTAATACGGAGCAGGGCAACTCCCGCGGGCCGCCTATGGGCTTTTGATAGAACACACCCGTATGGGTAATAAATTATGAATAAATTAATTTATGCTAAGTGGCTTATGTCACTTTTGTGTTAAATAATGCGGCCCGTTAGCGGTTTTGTCCACGATAATATTAGTGTCGGTTATTTGGTGTGTTTGTTTATCACCAACGTTAACAGATTCCTCTATTAGGTCGTGATTACTGGATTTTGGATTAATTATATCAGAAATTTTAGCGTTAACAAACAATTACATTGGTGTATTAATTGTAAGCGTAATATTGTTGCGAGGGAAACAGATAGGCTTATAAAGCGTATTATGGAATTTGAGTATTGATGTATGTACGTAAATGTGGATTATATTAGTATGACATGTTTTACTTACATATAAATGAAATAGCGTATGTATTTTTATTTTGACTTTCTTTCACTCATTATTAAAGCATATTGTTACGACTTCTTCAGAAGGCGTTGTTTACTGATCATTGAATGACATAGGCTATTTATTTATGTTAGAAATAAAATATGGTCTTATATAGTCTAAACATCTAGATCTTCGATCAAATATACACTAGATACACAGTTCCCTGTAAATGTTCTGTTAAAAAGTGGCACTGATGCATTGAAACAAAAAAAGTAAACAAAAAGATCACATATTCCTGGAGCTTATACTAGCTTTTCACATAATATTGTCTAAAGTTCTGCGACGTTTTAGAAGCAACGGTCGGTGCGTGACTGAAGGCGAAAGAGTGCTTAAAGCATTCTTTTTTGGTGCCATTTTCTAAGCGTATTCATATTTCTCACGTTGTATCTAGTGTATATTTGATCGAAGATTTAGATAATAAATAATTCTACCCGGACAAATCAACCGAGAATTAAATTCACAAAAAGTATTTAATTCTCGGTTGATTTTATCTTATAACTAGCGGCCCGACCCAGCTTCGCCTGGGTGCATATATTTTTTGATTCCACTCCACACCAAATACATGTTATTTTTCGTATTAATCTCTTGTATACCTAAACTTGACATAGCTATCCTACTGTCTGGCTCAATCCCGTCTCATCCGTCTGTTCAGTCTCTTCCCGATCCGTCCCGTCCTTTTTCTTTTATTATCCATCCCGTCTTATAACGTGCATTTACATTTCGTCCTATCAAATCTGTCAGCTATCCCAGCCCTCTCCCGTACCTTCCACTCTATTATATCCCGTCTCTCCATATACATGTACATATAAAGATTGCCTTATAAAATTTTGACATTAAAAACTTTAGCGTTTTTTATTGTCCATCCAATATTCCGTCCCTTATTTCAGCACCAAAATGCTGTTTTTCCTAATAATATTGCACGCCATTACTTTTTGTTAGTAATAAAGTAATAATAACAATTTAAAAAAAGAATTGGCCAAATTGGTCCAGGCGTTGTTGAGTTATGCGCTTACCAACACATTTTGCGATTCATTTTTATATTATAGAAGAAGATATTATAGTCCACCCTGCTGGCTTAGTGCGGGTTGGCGGATTTTATTTCACGTAGAATTTAATCCGAAAAGTCAGAGGTGTGCCCTGGGATTTGAACCCGTGACCATCGTTAACTTGTTGGCAGTCGCGTCTAGTACGTTACCATATACAAATTAATAAAACCTTCATACTGCCTTACCAGGTGACGTAAGTAATAGAACAAATATTTAAAAATATAAAACTGCATATCGTTTCGTTATAATGTCTAGATACGGCATCAACGTACCAATATTCTTTTTATTCTTGAGTCTAAAAACAATATTAATGCGAAATTTAAATATGTCCCCCAGCGCATCTAAAAGTATCAATTCAAAAACAATGTCGTTTATGAAAACGAAAAATTATAATTAGATATATTTTGGTGTACTCCGGCAAAACGCTTCGATAGAGTATACCTTGTTTAAAACTGTTGCAATAATCTCAAAAAACAATGGGCGATTTTGGTAGATATGGACATGATTTCAATTTACATTTCACAAAATTATGCGCAAGACGCCGTATCTAGATAATATTATATACACGATATACACGATGTACACATTTTTTGAATTTTGTTCTATTTCGTCAGCCGTCAATGAAAGACAATGGAAAGATAGATCATTTTACGTTGGATGGTAGTTGAAGCTGGACCGTCTTTACGTCTCCCGTCAAATAAACAAAGATCATCCTATATTGGCTGGACGCATCACGCTTAAACGATACCCAAAAAAAGGTTTTTAGTATCTTCCTCAGAAATTTTCCTATTTTTCTCACCCCTAAAACCTTCCCAGGACTTCCACGAATATTTCAAGACCAAAATCAGCCAAATTGGTCCAGGCGTTGTTGAATTATGCGGTTACCAACACATTTTGCGATTCATTTTTATATATAAGATAGGTACTTTTGATCTCTTACGGCCGATGCCGATAATCAATCGAAAAAATTAGATTGAAGTCCATCTGGGTTGTTTTCTACTTTTCGATTGGTCTCTGGTCATGTTGCAATAATTTTTCACTACTTAGATTGATTATTGGCAATATAGTATCAGAAAAAAGATTGAGCTGTCAATCTTGTTTCTAAAACCGTCTAAAACGGCAAATTTTGGATTGGGATTGTTTATTGGTAGCGGCTGAAGTCATTATATTTGAAAGTAGATTACATTTGAAAGCCGTCAACGAATTTCCACCTCCAAATTAAAATCTGATTATAATTCTTAAGCATAAACTAAGACCCTTATTCTTTTGTGGTACCAAATAGTTATAAAAAAGAATTCATGCTATCTTTAAAAATTATGCCACAGCATACATTTCCGCGTGTAGACGATGAACTGAAAATATTAATTTCTAATTATACGATTCCCGTTTTACCCCTCAGAGCAGTCAATCTATTAATAGTCTTACAATGGAAAAGCTTTCTCGGAACTTTCATTTACAATTGATGGTTGACGTCATATCGATGACAGCTCAGTCGTATACTTAGAACAAATTACTTAATTCTTAAGCAAACGTTTGTATTGCTGTTCATATACGTTGTATTTTTTGGGTAATTACCACTTCCAAAGGAAAACATGTCATTCCAAAGTAGTGACTTATCGATCCACAAAAACGACTATATTTTACTTCTTAATCAATTTGAATGTAACAACTGTCTTGCAATCGCTGGAAGGTTCAAAATGTTATCATATTAATTATAAATTTCATGATTTGTACTTGAATATGAGTTTCAGCACCAAATGAAGCTATCAATATGTAATGTTAATCATCATTAGAAAAATATTTTTTTAAAATAGGGTCGGATGATTTTATGCTGGTATATTGTCAATATTTTAAGAGTAGGTTTCAGTTTAATAGAAAACATATTAGGTTTCCGTTATGCAACATTTTTTAGAGTATTTGACCCTCTTTTCATCATTTTTCCTTCCCGCTTCCCCCCCTATTGATGTGCTGGCAACGCATCAATGATCCAAACTCTATTTATGTTCATAGTTGGCAGTGTTCACTTACCATTAGGATTATCCGATAGTAAGTGACCCACTTTACTAAACCAAGCAATAAAATACCTTTAGTTTCAAACATCGTGCATAAATAAACATACATGCTCCTTGCAAATCTGTTTATTATACAACACTGAAGTGAATAACAATAAGTGACCTACATCAATAGCAAACCTTCGCAAAAAACCTTGACATATTCATCCATCCAACCGTACATTTATCATACCAACAATACATTAAACAATTGAAACGAGCAAAAACAATAGGCAAAACTATTATGCCGGTAAGTACTCTCCATCAATAAACCGACGCCATTAAAACATCAGGTGGAATGACTCATTACTCGGATAAGGCCTCTTCCAATGAAATTGACGATCGAGCAAACGATTCAAATAAAAAAAAAAGACATGGTTCAAACTAAATGGATTTTAATTACTGACTTGAATGCGCGGACAAGCTTCGACTTGTACTATCACGATATCTGTATTTATCCGTCGTGATATCTATATTTTGTAGTTCTTTGAAATTTTGTGAGTCAGTTTGAAGTTTTTTGCCTATTATAATAATTGTAGTATGTTTTTGAATGTCGGCCCACACTGGTCTAATCATTGCTTGACTGACTAATTATAAGATTGAGACTTTTTTTGTCTTTAGTTTTAAACGCTTCCTTAGATTTGGTACTATCACTGTCAAAAATTAGACTCAAAAATGAATTTCTTTTAATATTGTATATATATATATATATATATATATATACACAATATTTATATATATATATATATATATATATATATATATATATATATATATATCCTAAACCAAATAGAAGATCTAATCAAAATGATGACACCTTGAAAATACATAAAAATTTACAAGATGGTACACACATATCGTCGTGCTCGCAACTACGTGAGAAAAAAACTACCTGCAAAGCTGTTAGGTCATAAGTAACATCCAAGGCATGCGTAACACAAGAGGACACAGGCCTCCTCACCTATTAAAAGGGGTTCAGTTAGTCAATGGGTCTCAATAATGGTCGGTGCATCCAGGAAGATAGCGTCAAAGGAATTATGGCTAACAGCTCCCATTATAAGGACGAGGGATGGACATAAAGAAGAGAGAGAATAGAAGGGCTACTTATTACGAGGTGTATGGGATGTGATATCCATCTTTATAAGATATTGGCTTTATTATTCCAGTTTAAGTGCATTTTTGTTCTACGAAAATTTTGTTGTATGATGTTTACTTCGGTATGACGTCTACTTCGTTTGCCCAATTGTTGTCCAGGTTTTTTTTTCACTGCGAAAAATGGCGAGATGGGCATGCCATTTGTCTGATGATAAGCGATACAACGACACATGGATAGTAGCGTAACCAAACAATACTTTGAATTATAAAGCGGCGCTTGGCATTCCACTGCACTCGCCATCCTGAGATATAAGTTAAGTCAATTTTTTTTTTCATTGTTGTTAATGTCATAACGAAATATCAGATAAATAAAACAGCTTTCATATACATTGTAAAATTTAAATTTTCAAAATGTATATCTCACTTGATTGTTCAACTCATACGCACCAGGCCTGTGTGTTTTACTTCGTCTAATTAATCCTAGTGCTAATAGTAAATTTTCATTTTCCGTACATTCAATGCCTATTTAATAAAGATCCAATCTTATAAACACGATATTATTAATCCTAATTACAATCATAAAATGAAGTAAGTACACAGAACTACACGAACTGCGTTCATTTCTCCCTAAGCGTTGTTGCACAATATCCAGGATAACCTCATAGGTAATCCTCATTGTTGCCAGAAACAAGCATTATTCTATTAAATTTTCCACTACAACCTGTGCTGAATGTAAAGCGCCGAGCATATTCCTTATTATCTCGACGCTGTGGGTGAATTTTGTTGGTACTGAAACGGGTAAAAGATTTTAAAGCATGGCTGGGAAAAGATAACGGAGTGAAAATTAATAACCTTACGCGACAAAATTATATTAGGAACTGCGTTGAAGGTAAAGACTTTCAAAAGAATTTCAGATCAGTAGATCAAGAAACGTGATGGCCTATTGGCGACGGACCAGACGCAGCTGCTGACATATTTACGGTGTTCGCGGGTTCAACTCCCAGGGCAGAATTTTGAATTTTTAAAGACATGTGTGTTTTTATAGTCAATCACCACTCACTATAACGGTGTAAATTACGACTTTATTTGGTGTATTAAGTCCTCGAACCCGCACTAGGCCAGTGTGCACTATATGGCCTAATCCCTCGGAATCGTATTCTCGATTATAAAGGGGCTTGTGCCCTGTAATGTGACTTATATGGGCTGATACAGATGCAGATGAATAAATAAAAATAATAATAAGTATATTACTATAGACTCGTAGCTGGATGAAATCAGTGACGTATGTATGTTAGATGAGAGATAACCGAAATTGTTGGAAAAAGGCATTGCGATGTAATGATAATTCAAATGTCCGAAATATTCCTTTGCCTTGCCTCTTACCCAGATCAGGCAGGCATAGGTGCTACCAAGACACCCGCGTTTTGCCTTGTGCATTACGTCCTATCATGTGAAAGGCACGCTTTTCGCCATAACGCACAAATTCCTAACTCAAGTTGATAATGAGTAGAAAAATCCAATATCACTGCCTTAATCTGGATTTGAACACGAGGCCTCAACTCTGCAATAATACCATAGCACAACTGCAGGATCGAGGCAGGCTGGTATAAAAAAAAAAAACTACTATTGCCAGAATTGTTTATGTGCCCGTTAGGGGCACGAAGTATGCTCTGGGCGTGCTCTAACCCAATGAAAAGTTGGGTTCACTCCCCTTACTTATCAAACGGTCAAAGTCGTCCTAATAGCTCTAAGGGAATAAAGTTACACTCATTTGCATACATTACCTTGGCTTCTTAAGAAAGTTAGGTTTAAAGGTGTGTTCCGCTTGTGATGTTTGTATAAACTAAAAATATTTTTTATTGATGTATATTATTTTGCCATGAATATTTTGAGATTTCTGAAGCATATACAGCCTGGTTATAGTTAGAAATTAATGCCGTCAATTGAATCGCGTATCGACTATTCAAATTCAGTTGTAATAACCTCGAGTTATATTTGGCGTAAAGAGCATCGTTGACTGGTCAAACCTTGTAAATACATACTACTTGAGAATATCCATAGATATCCGTCCAGATTCCTTGGCGTTTTAATAATTAAAAGAAGCTGATTTCAGATTTGCCTCTACCTGGTCTACAAAAAACATTTTTTTTGTAATTAATTTGTAAGCAAGGTATATAAAATTCACAGGATTTGGATCACAGATCTTTTACCCATCAAAGCGGTAGAGGAAAGGAATCAGGGAAAGGTAAAAATAATGGGAAGAGGAAAGGGGTTTAGGCATCAGGCAATCTCACTCACCGAACAAAATGGTCGCTAAAGTTCGAACATTGTTTCAATTTTACAGTGACCCAACGCTAAGTAGATATAGTGTCATTTTTTATTAATAAAATAATATTATTTTGCCGTTGGGTAAACAATAATTGAAACGTAAATTAATTACATTGAAAAGTATATCATGGCAGCTTTGAAAAATGAATTTCAGCTTAAATTAAGTATATACCCTAAGGACTTGCAATACGAAACTTTGAATTTATTCAAATTAGTCACAAATACGTTTTTTATATCAATATTCATTTAAATATTTTCTTAGATACTGAATAATACAATAAGTATTAAAACGCTATGGAACATACTTGAAGAGGCTAAAAACAATATGTATTTTACTTTGGCCAGTGTGCATTTTCAGTTTGTCTGTCAGACCCTGAATGATTATAATCTGATTAGATATTTATTCAACAATTATCTAATCTAATTACAATGAACCCACTACTTACACTACTTTCAGGTTCTATGAAGATATTGGAGTTGTTCACATTTTCCTTTGTTTGTTATTTATTTATATCCCTTATATATATATAAGGTGTGTATATGTGTGTGTGTGTGTGTGTGTGTATATATATATATATATATACATATACATAGGTATATATATTATATGTGTGTTTTGTATATTTGTTGAATTATTCGTACACCTGAAGCTCCAACTTTCGTTCTTTTCGTTTATCTATCCCATAGTTGTCTGGTAGAGATTGGTTTAAGCAATAAGACCGCCACTTGTGCATATATTTTTTTTCATTTTGTTTGACATTTTGATGTATATGGTGTACAATAAAGTGTTAAATAAACCAAACAAGGATCAAAATAAATCTGGTCCAGTACAAAGCTATATCTTCGAGGCAACCTTTGTATGGAGATAAGAGAAAGGAGGCAGAAAGGGCAGTCTTAGGTACATAGAGACAAAAATATAATAATTAATAGGTAGCAAAAGGAACACACCAAGAGTAAGCAGCTCCACCAACGCACGAGAAATAAATTCCGTGAAGTTCCCAATGCTCTCATTCTATGGTGATTACACGGTATAAAGTTTAAGATAACCATTTAGCAAAATGTTTCGAGCTCAAGTTGTACCGCGCTGGATGTGTTACTGGTAACGTCGACGCTGAACTATTAGCTACTTGAAATACGAGCTGGAAAGAATGTTGCCAATTTCGTTTCAGTTCAAGGATATTTAAAGAAATACTGGTCCTAATTTGAGCTGGAACTGCAGATGGTATTTGAATTTACTATACCGATGTGTATGGAATAAAAATTTCAAGCTAATTGTATTTGGGCCTTTATGATAAAAAGTAATCGATGGGTGGAAGAAAAAACGTATAAAAGGCTAAAAAGAAAGATAAATATAGGCTTACATTAATTTTATTCATTGCACTGGAGAAACTAGTTTTCTAATTCTTTAATTTTCTCTAATTCTTCGTTCGTTCGACTTTGTGTAACTCAGATATAACGTAAACATGTTTGTGTTCAAAATGTATATTGCTTGTAAAGTATTACAAATTATCAGTGAACTGCTCTGATTTAAATCACTTGTACTGTATCAGCCCATATACGTCCCACTGCAGGGCACGGGGTCCTCCTCTACAATCGACAGTACGATTGAGAGTGGTTAGGCCATATAGTCCACCACGCTGGCCTAGTGCGGGTTGGCGGACTTACATACCATAGAAATTTTTATAAATCGCTATGGTATGCAGGTTTCCTCACGATGTTTTCCTTCACCGTTTTAGTGCGTGGTGATTGACTATCAATACACACGTGACTCCGAAAAGTCAGAGGTGTGCCTATGGATTCAAACCCGCGACCACCGTGAACATGTTGGCAGTCGCGTCTAGTCCGTTTACCAACAGGCCACCACGCACTATATACTTTTACTCCATTACTCTTTTATACTTGCATTTATTAAATATGTTGCTAACCAATTTTGTAATATGATTCTTTAAGTACGTGGTAAACATGCTCACGGTGGCCGCGGGTCTAAATTCACGGGTACATTTGTACTTTTCGGAGTCATGTGGGTATCACTTGTAACTTTTGTCATAATCGCTATATTGTAAACTGGTTTTGGAAAGCGCAACACTAGTTTCTTGCCCATTCTTCTCTTGTAAAAACTGATTTCCAGATCTAGTGGTATATAAAAAAATGACTGAATCTAAACGATGTTGAAAATTTTAAAGAATTCAAAGAATTATTTTCATTTTCTAAAAATTCAACAGGGATTTAACGAGCATTATAGTTTTAATGACCAATGTGGTTCATAGTTATAATGTACTTATACATTAATTTTACATCAATATTGAAACGCTAAAATAAATCACACATTATATAATTTCGCGTCCTCTAATAACATACAAATTTTGTCTGAAGTATTAATATCTATGAAGTATAAGTTCATCCGGAAATCCTTAATTGTATATGTAAAAGAGACATTTATTCAGCCGAGTGCTTTTTTATTGCAATGGATGGCAAGATCAGCATGCCGTTCACCTGTTAGTAAAGGATACGACCGCTTATGAACGGTGGCAAGACCAAACAAGACCTTGAATTAAAAAACAAAAGAATTCCACTGCACCCGCCATCCTGAGACATAAGATGTTAACTCTTAATATATCCAGTAGTTACTCTGGTTACAATATCCTACAATCCGAAATACAACAGTGAATTTACACTGCTGTTTGGCTGAAGAATACTGATTGCAGTGGTACCTAACCAGGAGGCTTCTCACATATGAGAGACCTACCACCAGTCATTTTATAAATAGCACTTATTAATTCTGTGCCAAGCTATCGCGATTCACTATCGCTGACAATTCAGAACGGAACCATTAGTAAACTTCCCATACGATGCGTATCAACGGTCGTGGGAAGATTTTTGCACTAAATGCACATCGCCCATTATGTCATCGATAAAAATCTGGAATCTGAACTGTGTCGAGTCCAAGTTTATTTTAAACGTTTGTTTGTGTACAGGATATATTGTTTAAATACTCCATTGTTTATAGATACCTATTTCATTTCACACTCAAATAACTTAGTAGAAACGATCGATGCTATATTTCTAAAAGTTTACTTGGAACCGGATATGTAAGAGCCACAGATACGAACTGAAGTCTAAACGCATCAAAACTGCGCGTAGTTTTTTTTAATTTTCAATTCCTTGCAAGGCTCGCGTACCATGCGCCTAATATATAATAATAATAATGGTAAGCAATACAACCGATAATATACTACTGTACTGCGTTTGTAATTAATGGTATTTTTAGGTTCTTCTACTGCAGAAAAACAACAAAGCAATGCTGAGCTCGAGATCCTGAGGTATAAGATCTTAAAGCTCACTATGTCCAGTAGTTACTTCGGGTACAATGCCCTTTAAACAACAGTACATTTACACTGGTGCTTGGTGGGGGAATAGACATATCTCACATATCAGAACCACCAATAAGCTTAAGTTTAGCGTAAATGAGTTATATTTACAACCCAATCAAGAGCTTAAACATTCGTCATCAGATATTATAGTACTATAAGACGGTAAAATCTTCCTTGCGATCGTGTTGCCCGCTGGCAAAATCAGCATAAGTAACTTTTAATGATTGGCTAATAAAATATTCTTACTTATCAGTGCAACCACTTTATGCAAAACAGCGCATTATACATTACACTCTAAACGAGTGGTGGGAACGTTTTAATTATCATCATTGATTTCGCACACAATCAAGAAACGTAATTTATTAAGTTATAAAATATATATATCCGCATCACTTATTTCTCCATGTCCAACAATTTAAATTTGGACAAATATATTTTTTATGTAGGTATGAATAAATTTCACGCCGTTAAGTGGATTTGCATAATTTTAAAATAATAAACCAGCTGTACTCGGACAAGAGTTGAATTAATTTACGATCTTTCAGTGGACGTAATTTTCAAAGGTAATATAATTATCGGAATATATCGTTGAAGTTGACAAATAAGATACTTTATTCGATTTATATTAATGACGTAAATGCATTCCAATTAAATTATTATGGGAATATCTTCGCATTTATTGTTATGATAGTAATATACTTTTAATATTCTGTATCACCCCATATATATCTCACTACAGGACAAGCTGCTCTACAATCCACGATACGATACGGGTACGATTGAGAGTGTTTAGGCCATATAGTCTACTATACTCATAAACATAATATACGCCCGGTATAAATCTAATAAATTGTTATGTTTTCAACAGCTACTGTAGCGTAGTGAGTTTCAGTATAGTTGTTTTAAAACTACAATAAACAAGCTTAAGCGAAGTCTGAGTTTTATACTTCTTTCCAAAATATTAAACTTGAATGCAATAAATGGCTGAGTTTTTGACACATGCTGAGCTGACGACTTTTATAATATATGCTCATTTTTGTTACATATTTTATAACATTGTGATTATGTTCAGTATGGGTATTGATTTCTTTCAGTGTATAAAATCTCGAGTATTCTCAAATGCACAAATCTTACCGGCAGGTCTTTTATCTACATAAATTTATCAGAACTAAACTGAACATAAAAATATTGAAACAAATAATTGCTCATTTTCTTCCACAACAATTGTAAGAATAATACTGAATTATTACCTAATATTCTCCGATAAATATAAAGACTTAGGAATAGACAATCTAAATTAAACCAATACAGACAAATATTTACACGTGCCATGAATTGGGAGCTTCTACTCGTAAATATAAAAAAGATCCTACAAACTTCTGAGATTAAAAGATTACCAATTCCATTTCTAAGGTAAAGACAACACGGTTAAAACTTCGCCCACACAATGTATTAATTTTCGCGATTACTTACATTGATTGATGCGTGCGCACTTCGTAATCTGTTCCCAGCGTTTCCGTAACGAAACTCCGCGCCAAGTTTTATCTAAGATTCAAAGTGTGGCTGTCTGCTATGTTTGCCTTACTTTCACGTGGGAGAAATATTAAAAATATATTGGTGTTCGTTTGTTTATAAGTGAAATTATCATTGCAATAGTCTTTAAATTATTTTGTGTTCATTTCTAAGTTTTTTCTTAATGTATAATAAATTTGATATGCATTTGATAAGAAAGTATAAAATATATGAAGATATTTTTTAATCGATTAATGATAAAAAATAAATACCTAATATTATTGATATAAAGTAATATTCCTACACTGTTGCTTTATTATTTCATTACTATATAACCTGAAATAACTTGCGAAGTAAACAAAAATACAAAGTGGTATACACAAAACTATTGAAACTCGCATCAACTACAAACATAGAAACAAAAAAAAAACACCGAAACCCCAAACGAGCTAGCAAAGTATAAATAAAAGTTACAGACATAAAAGTCCTATAAGTCTTGCTTACCTTTCACTTACTGACACCGTAAATATGACTTACAGCAATGAACACTGAGATTTTACAGCGAAAATTTATCATTAGCACTCAACAAAAAACATTTTAAAACCGTAAAATGATATCACAATGTCATAACAATTTAATTTCATTTAACGAATAATTTATTCAAATTAATTTATTATCTTCGCGATTGTTTATTTAAATAATTTAACGAATAATTTATTCATTAATAAAATTAATTTCTTTTCTGTTACACAACGTTGAGGAAGAGTCGGCGCAACCGTGCGTAACATACACGAATGAATTAGTCACATTGTAAAGTATGAGTTTAATAACAACCCTTGGTACCACCAATTACAGTTAATTGTATTGACCTAAGCTCACCCGGCTGATCTAATTCGGTGCCATATGCAGTGACTTACTGTGTCGTTTGTCATGACTTCTCTTTGTTTATTGGTAAATAGTGCAAATGGTGTTGATTTTGGGCTATTTTTGGCTTTTACTGTCTTAAATCAATGGAAGGTCGGTTCATGGACGACTGAAATTTATAACCTAAAAACCAGTCGATATAAAATGTCTCCGTTTTATGTCTGAGTCCACATTTCAAACTTAAATAAAATTAAGTCTTATATTTATTGGATGAAAGGATAATATAATACGTAAATGTATGGATAGCGAGAAAAATAACACGAAGGGTTTAAAATTAGATATGTATTTTGTTTTGTATTAGTACCTATTGGTGACATAGTAGGCTAAAATCGAATCTGAAAAGTCAGATATGAAATACATTTGATCATAATATTGATAGTGTAGCATCAACATGTTTGAAATATTAACTGATAACCACGTAAATTACGTATTGAAGATGCGAATTTTAATTTAATATCATATCTGATAGATGTATGAAAGTCTAGTTTATTTATTCAACAAATTAAAGTACACACAGGAATATATCCCAATCATTTTATTACTATTCCAAAGATAAATTTAAGTGTACATACGTCAAAAATTAGGGTTGGTAGTAATTGATTTGAAACACACCTTGGTCACCCCTATATTGGGGTGCGTCAACGTAGGCGAGGGTCTTAAATTGGAGGGGTGATAATTGTTTGCGGGTGCCACGATGTCATAGGGGCGTGTGGCGGTTTTGATTTTGAAAAATTGCTGTCTTCGCTACTCGTTTAATTGCGTTGTCAATTTATAGTGATTTGTGTTCTGATTTTTGAGTCATTCTTTTGGATTTATATTATTAGATAGAGATGAATGGTGTTAAAGCTGGTAATATTATGTTCTTATTACACTAGTTTACTGACTTTTTTTGGATGCTACACTATTTTGCTCGCGATTCAATACCGATAATCAGTATAAGCTGTAAAGTTTATGCCAATTGGCACCATGTTGAAAACTAGCATCTAGTATCTTTCATTCATCGGTCGCACAGAGATGTGATATTCACAAACGCCTCCGAATTTATATTGAGACTTCAAATCTTTTGTCTCAGGAAGTGAATGGACTGACGTCATGCCATTCATTGCAATAAAAAAATACGCCATCTTGTTTAAAACTGAATACCGCTGGCTGATTCCGTAGGTAAACAGGAATAACAGGAGGTCCTTACAACCATTCAACGACAGCTAAATCTTTTGAGTCATGTCGGCGCGTGTGTACAATTACAGTGGTTAGTCATGCCCCGACATGCTTTAATAGCAGCTGTGATGGCGTCATCCGGAATGCGTTGTGAAGACAGGAATTGAATGATGACGTAGTTTTTAAGGGAAATGCGAGAGTAGGGATGTTCTAATGTTTAATTTCGAACAGTTTTGAATAATCAATTTTTCAAACATCTAATTTTGGAAAAGTTTTATAATAGTAGTATTATTATAGTATTATCAGGTCATTGTGGAGATCCTTGGGGGAGGCCTATGTTCAGCAGTGGACTTCCTGTGGCTGAGATAATGATGATTATTATTTTAACACAGCACCAATATCGATCATACAGTGTCAAGGAAGATATGAGGGTCAATGGCCTTATTATTGAGGATGCCGAAGATCGGGCGTAATGGAGGAGAATTTGCCGGAAGGCGGACCCTGGCATCGGCCGGGATAACGCCAGGTAGAAGAAGAAGAAGTGTCAGATATAATTAATCAATGTCAGATTAATATTTTGGTAATGCAGTGGGAGTCCCCGCTTTCTCTTTCAAACCCACGCGTCTTATGGAAGTTGATATCACAGCATGATAGTTGCATAATATTCTATTCCTCCTACCATCAAATTAAAAATAATTATATCTTGTTTCGTATTAAACGGATTTCAATAATATATGTTTGAGATTTTGCGTAACGTAACCTTTCGATGAAATAGAAAATTTTTATATCGATAAAATAGAATTGAGTTATTAGTTTCAACGCCCTTATTATTTTTTTAGTTACACTCATCATATGTAGACGAATATGTTTTGGTGTTTTATTTTGATAGCAATGATTAATGGTAAATTGCGGTGTTTTTCGATTTAGAAATTTAACTAGATTGCAAGTTGCAACTGATGGTAAGTATAAAGCCATTCTGATAAAGTATTGACTGGCCAAAGTCTAGTTTCCCGCTATTGGATGCAATTGTTTCACAGAGCACCGCACAGCAATAATAGAGCCACATGGCCTGGAAAAATGTTTCGCAGATTGGTGATGCAGTAAAAAATGAAATCATTGAATATTTTTGTATCAGGTGGGTGTTTATGTGAGAAGAAAGTCTTTCGTAGTTCCTGATGCCCACGACATAAGACTCGATCTTAGTGTGGGGTCAGGACTATGTACATATGTGCGTGATGGATGTATTTATTATTCATTTAATATTGTTTGTATTCAGTATTGATTTTTTTTTAGGTAAAACCTTTTATTTTATAAAAGTGTCTTAAATTATGTTTATTGTATTAACCATTTGACATATCAATTAAAAAAAACATTAGGTGTATACATCCAATGCAAAGCTATATCCATAAAAATTATTTTTCAGTATAAAAAAAAATTAAAAATATTACAATATTTGTGTTCTTTGCTCACATTCGTGTCATTAATAAGATGATGCGATAACTGTACCCGCAGTCCGAGAGAGGAAATGAAACACGTCATTCGTAATATGATATTTTAACGTTCACTGACATTCCATTTCTTCTTACTTTACATTTACATTAATCTTAAATATATTATACGACACGTATATAATATACATATTATATATTATGTTGATAATATTGTATGTGTATTGGTCGTCATCATTGGTATATTGTGTAGTGCGTGGTGGCCTGTTGGTAAACGGACTAGACGCGACTGCCAACATGTTCACGGTGGTCGCGGGTTCGAATCCCAGGGCACACCTCTGACTTATTATTATATGGAGTCATGTGTGTATTGATAGTCAATCACCACGCACTAAAACGGCGAAGGAAAACATCGTGAGGAAACCTGCATACCATAGCAATTCATAAAAATTTCTTTGGTATGTAAGTCCGCCAACCCGCACTAGGCCAGCGTGGTGGACTATATGGCCTAACCACTCTCTATCGTATTCTCGATTATAGAGTAGGCCCGTGCCCTGCAGTGGGACGTATATGGGCTGATACAGATATAGATACAGATTGGTTGTCATCTGCAATTATGTATACATAATAAATTATCGTCAATTTATTAATAATTGCTTAACGGGTAATAGAATGCAGGGTACCAGGCTTATAAACAAAGTAATAAATGTTGAAATTTGATGAATATTGGATATATTGGTCAAACGTCATCCATACATTGCCCTAATAATAAATGATGTCTACATCTCTTATAATATAAAACTAAAACAATTATAGACGTTGGTCGTGAAATAGCACTTCCTAGTCCAGATTGGTTTATTGAAAGCAAGACGGGCGCGTAAATGCCGAGTCCGGGGATCCATCCGTAGGAAACTCAGTTAGACCAACTAAAACTTTGTTATACCGTCCAAACTTCTAAGTGTATTCTATTTTGCGAATTTATCTACGTAAACATTTTTAACTGTTTTAAAGAGGGGACAACGGACGGCGCCCATTAAAACTTTTTGTTGAGCCGTAAATATTATGAGGACACATATTTTGTTTCAATATTATCACGACCTATTGGAATTGGGATATAGTAGTTGGATATTATGCTATGGAATATTTTTTCACACAGGTATTTGCCTGACAATATGTAGAACATTTTTTGTTACAGGGCTACGAAGTATGCATCATCAAAATGTGTGTATCAGTCAATTTAAAATAGTTTCATCTTTTTTATTTAATAAATGTAAACATTACTAAGGTTAGGATGTAGAGATAATGTTGACTCAATTATGGAGGCACGTTCATCGTACCATCAACTAATAAACTCTTATTTATTATTAAGAAACCTTTACACAATTGGAAAGGCGTCAAGGCTTCTAAGATTTGAAGTTCCAGGTTTTATCCCAGACTGAATTGATGACGTTACGTGAAGACATCTAGAAATATCGCTTTGTTCTAATACGTAAAATCAATTAAAACTTTTAACAGGGGACAAAAATATCCGATAAGGCGTAAACACCATTCATCGCTGCAATTGATCTGCTTGATTGCACAGGAACTCGAAATATAAGTACCGATAAGGAATGGTTCATAAAGGCCCGACTGTATGTAATTTCGTTCCCCTATCGAGATTTGAAACCACAACGTTTAAGCGCACTGTTATGAATCAAAACGCTTTTTTATTGCACAGTACCGGTAGGTAAGTTGCTGATAGCTTTTACTGATGAAACTAATGAAACTGCGGAATATGGTTCGATTTTTGGGCATGTACATCTGATTTGTGATGTAACACGTCAATGTATTCCTTTACTATGAGACTTATTTTGCCTTTTTAAGACAACATTTAATATTATTTAAAATATTAATTTTATATTATTAAAGTTGTGTCAAGAAGCTGCTAATCAATTCCTAGAAATAAAATATTTTTTTACAATTACAAGTCTTTTTTTTAGTACGTATGTCTACCAAACGAGTCAGTTAAGTTTCTTAATCTTTACTACCTTCTTGGATTGCAATGTCCTTCAAACAAGAATGTAACAGACTGCTTTTTAGCTACAATTAAAGAAGTTTCAATTAAATTTAAAATGAAATAGTAATTTTATTATGTAACTGGCATGGAGCTCTCAAAATATGCAAATTGATGAAATATATTTTGATGAAAGTCATATTTATTATTGGGAGTGATCAATGGAATTGCAATGTGTAAATTTACAGCGTACAAAATTGTTTGTATTAAAATATTTTTGTTTTATTTTGTTGTTTTTATTTCTATTCGGGTCAATGAATTGCGTGTGATTGATGTTGTTAATGTACGTATTAAAAGCGAGATATATGAAGAAATATATTTTTTCATGAATTCCAACGAATTTAAACCTAAGAAAAAGTAAATCCTACATACTGGTTTATGAAAAAATAAACCTATTACCACCTATTAGCTGGTAGTCTAAAGTTTTCAATGACAATCAATGGAGGACGAAAATCAAATGGTTATAAATCCAGCCCAAAATCTTGGTGTCAAGTGAAAATTAAATTGAATCTGTCGTATCTTACCCCGTTATGATATAGTTTATATTCGTGTAAAATTGCTCGACTAAGTTTGTAACGTGCCGGCAAGTTGGTGTGTTTAGTCCGTATTCATACTTGCGACTCGGACTTGCGATTGTGTAATAATCATATCATATCTGTTTAAAACAAAATGAAAAAGTTAATCCTGAGTGCATAAGTTCATCATCATCATCATCATCAGCCGCAGGAAGTCCACTGCTGAACATAGGCCTCCCCCAAGGATCTCCACAATGACCTGTTGGAATTGGCCTGCATCCAGCGACTTCCTGCAACCTTAGTCAGATCGTCCGTTACATTAGTTCTGTAGCAGTCCATATACGTCCCACTGCAGGGCACGGGCCTCCTCTAAAATCGACAGTACGATTGAGAGTGGTTAGGCCATATAATCCACCACGCTGGCAAAATGCGGGTTGGCGGACTTACATACCATAGATATATTTTTTTTATAAATCGCTATGGTATGCAGGTTTCCTCACGATGTTTTCCTTCACCGTTTTAGTGCGTGGTGATTGACTATCAATACACACATGACATAAGTTACTTGTCCTTAAATATATCATGAACCAAAAAAAAATTGCTTAATAAAGTTAATCAGGTATTCAGATAGAGACACGAAAAAAATTGGATATTGTAACTATAGATAGTATTTTGTAGATCCGAAGACCTCAGCCTTATTTCCCCCTTACACGCCTTTCAATGTCAAAAAAAAATATTATTATTTCTATTAGGGTTATAGATATGATTTAAAAAATAATATCTTTAATTATTTTCTTACATTAGAAAGTTCACGTACCAAATTGTTTGATTAAAGTCCCCGAATATTAACACAGAGACTTTATGAATATCCTACAAATAGACAAAATACTTAAAAGAGAGTAATAGCAATTATAATTAATAATATCCCATCTTTATGTAAAATTGCTTATTTATATTTTTATTCAAGGCTTAAGAAATAAATATAAACATCAATAAACATAATTGTAACACGACAAAAACTACTTTGTCACTAGTGAAATGTGATAAAATTAGATTACTGTAAAAAGTAATAAAATTGACCTGAATCTGACAAAGATTAAAAAACGAAGCGCTCAAATAAAACTGCGACGGAATTGCAAATATGCAAAGGACCTAATACAAAATACTGATAAATTCAGCCGACCGGACAGTCCCAGGGGAGTCGGGGGAAAGTTGGACAACTAATTTGCATACATCGCACGGGATTTTGAGATGATTTCACCGAGACCGTAGTGTTTTCGTTTATTTTTAAAGTTGAATGTAGTGCAATAAAAATTTCAATTAAGACATGGACTGAAACGAAAAAATAATAACGTAGAGTAAAAACGAAGTAATAAAAATCACCTCTGACTTTTCGGACGTATATTTTTGGCGTCAATGATGTATTTGTGTATTTTGTCAATGGCGTCAATGATGTATTATATGATAGGCATATCTCTCAGGGTTGAAATCCGCAATGAGAAGATCTAGCAACAAACAGGGTTGTTTGATGTGGGACAATTTATTGCTGGGCTCAAATGGAGACTACTAAACTTGGCCAGACGAACAGACTCCAGGTTGACTAAAGCGGTAACGGATTGGACGGAGGCCTAGAGAAGCCAAGAGAAAGATAGGCAGACCACCCGCTCGATGGATGGATGACATCTTTAAGTTTCAATGCAAATTGTGGATGAGACATGCACAGGATCGACAAAAATGGTGCGATAGAGAAAAATCCTATGTCCAGTAGTGGGTAAATTCGGGTTGTTTTTTTTTTTTTTACTGCAGTGAATGGCGAGACGAGCAAGCCGTTCGCCTGATGGTAAGCGATACGACCGCTCATAAACAGTAGCAACATTCCACTACGCTCGCCATCCTGAGACACTAGATGTTAAGTCTCAATATGTCCAGTAGTTGCTCTGACTACAATGTCCTTCAATCCGAAACACAACAGTGCATTTAAGCAGTGTTGTTTCACGGGAGAAATAGACATTGCGGTGGTACCTACCCAGATGGCCTCTCACATATGAGAGACCTACCACCAGTAAGCTGATATGATGATAGATAGTTAGATTTTTTATAAACAAGAATATCAATACCCGTCATATAAAAATACGACAAGCCATATAGTCTCTCGAGCGTGCCTAAGAAATATACATATATACATACATACATATAAGCGAAAAACATAACCCACCTTCTCGCATCGCAGTCGGGTAAAAATGCTTCTATACTAAAACTATTTTTGAAATTGACTTTTTAAAATTGACTCAAAAAGATGTAAATCAACGGCCTCTTCTCTTTTCGTCGAAAAATCCAAACCTAATTCATGAAAGCGAGCGGTTTTTTCTGATAAAAACAGATTTCACCCTTCATTAATTTCAATCGGCCGGCATCGCAGTGCTGTGAACCCCTACCTACCTTGCACACGCAGGCACTCCTTTATGGGCTATCTATGTGTGCCACTATTGATCGGGGATAGGTTTAAGAAAAATCCGTAAATAAACACGAGAAATATTAGCTGCTTGCACACTTATCCGTGCAGCTGAGTTTGAAAGTAAATATTTGTGTTGGAACCAATTATCGTCGGTATTTTATTTTTAAACATATCAGGTTCTTGTTTTATGCATTACTAGCGGCCCGGCCCAGCTTCGCCCGGGTATAAATAGATTTTTGTACAATAATATGTACGTATTATTATTATACATATAAACATCCCTATATAGGCACGCTGCCGCCGCGCCGCCCCGGCCGGCCAGTACCGCCGCAAGCGCTACGTCCCGCAATTTTAAATCTATAATATCTTCGAAAATATTCATTTAAATCTTGTGCTGTAAAGGACTACATAGATCTATATTAAATCAACAATGTATTTAAGCTATTTAATTGGATAAGGATTAATGCTGTATTGGTTAAAATCGCTTCGAAAATTAGCCATTATTTGTCGTAAATGACAAAAAAATGTTACTGTGGGATATCCATAAGAGATAGACATATACCATCGCACAGTTTTCTGTAGACCTTTTCAATGTATACAAATATGTAGTACATTATTTTGATAAATCTCGTAGGGTTCAGCCTGCGTTTGCAATGTAAGCGGAAAAATATTGATAATTAACGACATCACATTAGAAACCTCAAAAATAACAATATTTCTCCACTATTTATTGCATGTTATTATACATTGAAAGGAGTATGTTGGGCGTGACGCTAAAAGACCGTAAAAAAGCAGCAGACATTAGATCTACAACAAAGGTGGAAGACGTACTAAAGAAAATAAGACGGTTAAAATGGCGATGGACAGGACATATGACAAGGGAAAGCAGAATGAAATGGACTAAAATTATGAAAGAATGGCAGCCACGTGATGGCAAAAGAAAAAGAGGTAGACAAGCTAGAAGATGGGCAGATGATATCAAGATGATTCGAGGGACGATCTGGTCAAGAAAAGCTACCAATAGAGAAGAATGGAAGCAGCTGGAAGAGGCCTATGTGTCACTGGACACGCTGACCACTAAACCGGGAAACCCGATGTACTAGGTTTAAGTTAAAACAATTTGTATGTAAAAATCATTGTTTAGTATCAGCAATAAAGGCTAGTAATAAAAAATTATACATATAAACCTTTCTATTGAATGACTATCTATTAAAAAAAAAAACGCATCAAAATCCATTGCGTAGTTTTAAAGATTTAAGCGAACAAGAAAACTAGGGACAGAAAAAGCGACTTTGTTTTATACTATGTAGTGATTAACGTTGAGAAAGTAGACACATGTGGTCTACTAATATTAACGTGATGGTAGAAAATTCGTATTTTTAAAAATGGTTAGCGTCACATAGGCGACCGGTAACAAAGTTTCAAAACAGATCATTTTAAAAAAATATGTTTAATATAGTGTTTCAATCACAGAACAGTTAAATATGGTTAGAATGGCAATAGCCGTCAAATTTTATAAAAACCAGCGTCGTCGTTTTCGAAACACAAAACCTCTACAAATTCAATATAGAAAGCTTGCTTGAATAGTCGATTTAAAATATCGATAAAATTATGAAAATATGTTTTTGTAATAAGACCGGAATTTATTTTATCGATATTCCTAACGGTTTTTCCTGATACAGTTATTTAATTAGTATTATGTTGATGGACGGAAAATAAATGAGACTACAATATCTAGTATAGAAAGCTAGTTGTTATTTGTGTACTATTTTACAAATCTATATTATGTACAGGATTTTAAAAATTTTCAGCTGTGTGCAAGATATTCACAATTTTATTATTGGAAAAGCACATATATGCAATTATTACGATAAAATTATGATTTCTTTACGTCATTAGCTTCAGTGGTTTTATTTTTCATACAATAATTCTTAATTTCACCCCCATTATACAGATTTTCCATAAGCGTTGCACGTAATTATTTTTGGTTTGTGTATTGCTTATGATACAGATTTTTTTATCATCTTTTGTTTCAACAAATCGTACTGGATTTTGTAGGAATCCAGTTGTCTCTACCTGTTGCCTTTATCGACTCACTCTCGGAAACCTATAAACGAATTAATTATAATTATAAAGTATATTCAGACACAAAATATGTTCTCAAGTTGGCGGAGTTATGACATTAGAACATAAGGATAGGTCGTCGACGTTATCAGACGTTACGATTTAAAATTACTAAAGGATTTGATTTAATTTTCTTTGTTCAATGTCTATGAAAACTTATTTACAAGTATACGAAATCTATAACTATATCGATATAGTTACTATGTTCATAACTACAACACTGTGTGACATGTGACAAATTTCAAAGTTGACATAAGAAAAATAAGTCGTATGCATTGCGTAGGAACTTGGCATTTGCGTACATTATATGTACGCGTAATCAGCAATGTATATTTTTGATATGCCGTCTATCATATTATCGACTTCTTCAAAAGGTCGTAATTAGAAACCGTTTTTGGAAATAAAGGTGAAAATCAATAAAATCGGGTTTGATAGTGGTATAAAATTCTTCCTCTATTGATATTCGACGCTTTAGTATTGGAACTGCAAGATAAAATAGCACAAATCTGAATTATTACTCTATTTTGCCGGAGCATCACACTCCAAGGCAATTCGACAACGACTAATTTGACAAATCATCCGTTCCGCGGCAGTGGTGCTTTTATGCACCACCTTGCGACGCGTCAAACGCTAGTATTTCCCTTCTAACCATATTAATCTGTTCTGTGGTTTCAACGTATAGTTTTTCAGAATTCAGAATGGTAAATAAATCTAACAAAAACATATAACAAACATCATTTTTTCAAAACCTGACAGTTCATTTTCAACCACATACAAAATCCATGAAAGTAAGTACCTCTTCTCTATTGACCCAACCCTAAACAAATTTAAAAAGAAACCTCTAAATCGTACCAATCAATCAAAATCTTTATTCCCAATATTATACATCCAGGGTGATAAACGGTATCGAATCTTCGATCCAAATAGGACAGGGTTCCCACACCACAACAAGTTTAGCGGGCATTTGATGCATTTCGTCCATTACTTGTGGAGTAGGGCTGTCAGTAACAAGCCAACGTCTCAATCGATGTTCATCCAGGAATAAGCCCCATCTAAATAATAAATTACTCTTCGGTGTAAATAATGTGGCATCCATGGAGCCACAGAGTACGAAAATTAAGCGGTTTTACAAATTGCTTTTTTACAATAATGAGGAAATTGTATTGTAATAATATAAGGAATGAGGAAAGAAATTAATGTTAAAAGTACAATAGATGAAAAAGCTAATAAAATATATTTTTCCAGAATTAGTTAATAATGGTTAGGCAATTCTGACATTAAATGGAGATAAATGATTTATGCAAAGTAAAATTTTCTAATAAATGATGGTTTCGGAATATGGTTTTATTTAAACGAATCATTGCATTAAGATATTTATGAAGTTTAATGTTATCCTGCTATAAATATCACGATATTTAATTCAACAAGTATTTTTAATTTATTGGCTGCTGTATATTTTTTCGTTCTTCTGTCTCTCTCAATCTCCGTCCAGACACTAAAAATAAATTGCTGCACAAAGGATTTATTTTATTGTTATGAATGGCGAGACGAGCATTTCATTCGCCTGATGGTACAAGCAATACGACCGCTCATGGACAGTAGCAAAACCAAACAAACCCAGTAATTACAAAGCAATGCTTGGCATTTCACTACGCTCGTCATCCTGAGACATAAGTCTTAATATATGCAATAGTTACTTAGGCAACAATTTCCTTCAAAACGGAACACAATAGTGCTTTTACACTGGTTTTTGGCGGAAGAAATAAATATTATGGTGGTACCTAGGGGGCCTCACACATATTATGAGAGACCTTCCACCAAGTTATGTTTGATTTCACAATTCTATGTAAGTTTGTATACGTATGTAAATGTTTTTTTCATTCTTTATTATACACTGCCCTTTCTTTCTCTTTTTTATTTTAAATCCATCCAATAGTTGTTTGGTACAGATTGGTTTAGCGCCATAAGACTACCATTTATATTTTGTTGTGTCATTGTATCTATTAACTGTTATACTTATTATGTTCAATAACGAATAACTAAATATTACGTGGTACTTTATCGAACCCACATAAAAACATCCAACTAGTATAGTTAACAAACGTTTCCATTTAACCCATACAAGAAAGTACAAGAGCGGCCAGAGACACACATGTACACAAGTCCAATATAGAATCGTTTCATCTACTCTGTGGCTCAGCCGTTTGACTTAATAATTACTTACCACCAGCCAGGCAGACTGCATTATACTAAAGCGTTTGTAATCCACACTAGTTCTCTTGAATATGACTGCTGTAATTATCAATTGTGTTGTGTTGACCGTAATGGAAATGCTTGGAAATTTTGTATCGGTTTCCAAGATGCGTTTGTGGGTTCGAAATTCAATGTATTTATTAAATCCTTTTTGCACTGTTTAAAATATGATTACCAAAAGATTTTTACCTTTAAATTACATAATAAATCCCTGTGCAAAATGGAAAGTTTCTTCAGCAATTTTCATCTATACGTTCTTTATTGTCTCTAACAATTTTATTAAGTAGATAAAAAGGGCAACAAACATCAAATAAATTGGTACAGGTCACCTGTTACTGGGTACTAAAAGTCCTTATCCATTACCCCAGGCTCTGAATTAATATTTTTTTGTTTGGTCAAAAATCCTTGACAAGGCTTTAAAAGCCAAACAGGATAATAAATGCCCTCAAAGTCAGCGTGGGCTGGCTTTTACATATTGTTTTGATGTATGACTTGAATTAATATGGCCGTAACATTTCTCTTTGTTCATTTAACTCATATATCTTTCCGAACAAATGTATGGTATTTCATACAAAGTTATTGTTATATCAATATTTTTGGCAAATATTTTCCCTGTACTAATCTGGAAGTATTTCTATGGGTTTAGTGATTCTTAAGTAACTTTGAAATACGAAATTGAATTTAAATTGTTAATAAATAAAATAATAAAATATAAGTTGTTTCTCTTAATTTATTAATATGAGTAAACATAGTATAAGGCCTTCGCGACACGTACAAATTGAACCAAAATGAATCTCCATAATTAATGCTGCAGTGTCTTTCAACCCAGAAAAAATAGTGCATGATTATAGACTGCTGTTTGGCGAATAGATATTGCGGTTGTAAATACCCAGGCGGGTTCTCACTAACAATGAGAGACCTACCACTAGTAAGATCTTAACAATTCTTGTACCATTCAATAAATACATGCAAATTGCAATAGCAGTTTATAAAAATAACAAAAATAAACGTGTTCAACCACTCCCACCTCTCCTTCTGATGTAGCGATAAGGCGGCCAAAATCTAACAATTTAAACTTTCATTCAAGGCGTACAATGCAGTACAAGGTTATCGCGCGGCATGAAGCCGTGATGTGACAAAAACGCCAACCTGACCACTACCAGCCTTAATTAGCTATTCACAAAATTTCAGGTCCTCTTAAATTCTAGGCTTTGTTATTCATATAATAGGCGCGCAACGATAAAATCTGAATATTACGTACTTTGAGTGGCATAAAATCTATTATACCTTCGCAAGCATGCCCTGAAACGTGTTGGAAAGTTCATTAATAAATAATTAAGTATGGTATGATTAAAACCATGTGTTCCAAACTTATTTTGTGAGCTGTAAGGTTGAGAATGGCGTGTGAATTTTGGTAAGTCGTCCGGAAAATTTTATGACGCAGCCTTACGTTACGGCGAAAAAATTCACGGCCATGTTAAAAGGTACGGTCTTTTATGTGGGGAAAAGTAGTTAATCAGATTTTCAGTCGGTACAGTTGTTGAGGTGAGTTTATGGACGCTTTTTACAGCCAGTTGTTTATTGTTATTGAATCTTTTATGGAAATTAAACTAACAAAGTAATTTTGATGCTGTTTTTCATGTAATTAAGTGTTTTGAGAATTCGGTAAAATAGACGAATTTGGGCGATGGCCTGTTGGTAAACGGACTAGACGCGACTGCCAACATGTTCACGTTGGTCGCGGGTTTGAATCCATAGGCACACCTCTGACTTTTCGGAGTCATGTGTAAATTGATAATCAATCATCACGCACTAAAACGGCGGAGGAAAACATCGTGAGGAAACCTGCATACCATAGCGATTTATAAAAACAAATCTATGGTATGTAAGTCCGCCAACCCGCACTAGGTCAGCGTGGTGGACTATATGGCCTAACCACTCTCAAACGTACTGTCGATTTTAGAGGAGGCCCGTGCCCTGCAGTGGGACGTAAATGGTCTGATACAGATACAGATACAGATACAGACGAATGAGACGTGTTCTTGTATTAAGACCACGCAACCTCGGCAAGCGTAGGACGCCCTTCAGCCAGGGGGAGTGATGATTTTCTAAAGTTGGCTGGTAGCGGTTGGAGATGATGGGCTGAAGATCGAGCCCAGTGCTATAAGAGAGGCCAATGTCCAGCAGTGGACGCGGATGGGCTGATGATGATGAGATGGGTGAATTAAGTTGATAAAATAAATAATAACTATGTGGAATAAGTTTTGCATATTCACATCAATTTCATGAAACCAACTTATGATCAGAATCATTGAATAATTCGTTGGGATCCGTTGTTACCTTAAATTCTCTACGATAAAAATTAAGTTAATCTTCTTAATTTTTACAGCAAAAATAATGTTCATCTCCTTTCGTTCCGTATACTGAACTAATTCAAAGTAAAAAGAAAAAACCCAACCCCCTTAAACCTAATCACAAATAATCATGTTCTTCAAATTCGAAAATAGTTGTGTTATTTTGCCTCAACCAAGAGTCGAACCCTATAGCTCACAATTCACCATCCTACCACGCTGCCTCTAATCCTAATTGCTTTAACAATAAATTTACACAAAAACAACGAGTAACATCCACGTTGAATGGTAACCCAATATGCTAATTAACGTAAAAAAAATATGAAGTTGTCCTAAAGCATGAAAAACTAATTAAAAGCTGTATTTTTAGAGCGCACACATCACTGAGCTTACAGTTGGCCATTCCACATTTTCCACCGAAAAGCACACACAGTATTGTTAATAAAATATATTTAAAAAACGCTTTCAATAGTAAAATGTTGGGTGAAATAACAAGATCACGCAGTGCTGTTAATTAAAACCTAGCCGGCGTTTCCTTTAGTGAAATTACAAGAAAAAAAAAAATTCTGGCCTGTAAATATTTTTAATTGGACCGCATCGTTCGACGGAATTATTCGACGTTTAAAATTTCTTATAGAGTGTGTTTTGTGAACTGGTTCGGTTTGACTTCGCCTGGGTGGAAATTCCTTGTAAGAACACGTAGGATGGCTTAGAATTCCTTCAGTTATTTGTTCAGACGTTGTGTTTGATCATTACTTTACACTTGTATGTACAGAATTGTTATCATTGTCTCGATTGCGTAGTTGTACAACGGAACGATTGTAGCTCAGAAGTCTCGAGTTCCGAGGCGGGCAAACTGATATGAGATTTTTTGTCTATTATTAGCCCAGAATCAGGTGCGTTGGACCTATCAAATCATGGGATGGAACAAGTAAGGCGAAACGTAGGTGTCCTGATAGAACCACTGCCTACCAATATAAACAGCAGAAATAAGATACATCACATTTCCTCTAATTTCGCCTAACACAGACATCGTTTTCTATATTATTTTGTATTTAGGTCGTTGGTTAATTAATTATATTTTGTTTTACCTTGGGATTTATTTTGCTTTAATGGACATAGTTGGAGTATCCTTGATTGCTGACTAAGACAATGTTTGATAATATTTTAATAAGAACGTTAATTACTTTTCCTTATAGATGCTTAGTGACTTTATTTAGTCGGAGGCAATAAAGTAACTACAAAGTGCTTTATTTCAAAGACCAACAGATTGTTGGTCGTCAAATGAATGGTTATCTGTCGCACGTGCTTTAAATTTTATCGTCATTTGAATTTTAATTTAGATGGCACTGCGCTTCTTTCACTTATAAATCTTGTTTCAAAATAATAAAAATAAATGTCACCATCCAAAAACTTTATCCTACAAATGCCATAACAATAGTATTTTTTATAATGAACATATTATAAAAAAAACTATTGTTTTATTTTTATTTCAATACTAGATAAACGCTCACCAAACAAAACGTATTATAAATAAACATTCCCAATACAATTGACTGAGATAAGTCAAAAGAAAACGATATCAACCGAACCTACCCAATCTTAATTAAATTAATGTTTATATCACTCGACCCAACAAAGTCCTTTATTCTTCTGTTTCGTCTCTGCCTCTATTGGGGATTTGTTAATTAGCTTCGAAGAAACAGACCTCTTTATTAACTACCGCCGATGTCAATTTGATGTTTGAAACGTTACGAGACGTTTACAAAAGATTTTACTGGAAATAAATAGTAGGTGGTTTTGTATGGAATATTCCAGCAATCGAAACGTCGGCATAAAAGTATGTTTTGCATGGCGCTTACCATATATAATCATAATATAACGTGTTCAATTAAGGAGCTTAAAATTAATCATACATAAACTCACGCCTTGTTCTCAGAAGGGGTAGGCAGAGGTGCCAGGGCACCCACATTTCGCCTTGTATGTTCCGTCCCACAATGTGATAGGTGGCGAGCCTATCGCCATATCGGGCACAAATTCCTGACTCTGGGCTTATACTGAATAGAAAAATCCAATATCACTTTGCCCAACCCGGGATTCGAACCCGAGACCTCAGCTTTGTAACCGTACCGTAGTACAACTACGCCACCGAGGCAGTCTTGCAGATGTAATAAATTGAATTTTAACCAAATTCAAAATAAATACAAGAATTTAAAATACCTTCAAAACCACTAAATGCAAAGCAAAATAGAAATTATAAATTTAATTTATTACAACGCTTTTTAGAATGATGAATGATATCCTACGTTTTGCTATTTTGCCAGTACGACCCCTATAATTACCCACCCCTTTAGATATTCAAAACAATGTGTCACCCTTGCACGTGGTCAATGACACTCGCTTTTTATTGGCTTGTAAGCTCATAGACTGAAGGAAACGGATTTCCCTCCTCGCTTGTCTAGACTTCGTGAAAATAGCATTTAGACTTTTTCCTTGGCTTATGAAATGAAATGAAAATTGTTCATTGCAGGCAATCAAAGAATTCTTATGACAAGTCGATATATATAGTACTTAATCTTTCTATACAAAATATTCTATTATAGTATTATTTATATTAATTTATTTTTATTTATTAATGATTATTTTTATTTGATTAAATAAAGTCTTAGATTAAAGATGTATGGTTTAATTGCTTCGCAGATGGGATCGACAAATTTTATGGTGGAGGCAACGCAACGTATGGGCAATTGAAACTAGTGAAATTATACTGTTGAAAGAAGATATGGGAAAAACTAGTGGTGGGTGGATACGGGAATTTTTTAAGGATAACTAATTAAAAAAGTAGTCTTCATGTGGCTGATGATGGGATGAAGCATAAAATGAATAGTTTGATTACGTCACTTGCCATTCAACTTTGTGGAGTAATAAATAGAAACTCAAATAATCAAAGATTATCTTTCTTATTGAAATGTTATTCATATGAAATAATCAACAATAGTGTAAATTTCGATTAAAAAATAAACAATAGATAAACAGCATTGTAACAGGTCCACAAAGTAGAAAAAAACTACCAAACACAAGTACAATCGAAGTCCAATTGATTTATACACACAAACTCATGAATTTTCATTTTGTAACAACCACACTGCACCTTCGCTAAGTGAATAAGAGCCCATTAATCTCTCTTGGCTACGTAATGGCTCCCACAGTGAGATAACTGAAAGGAGCCATGACTACTTTTTTGAATTGACAATAGGTTTAGATGTTTTGATATTATTATCGAAAAATCTTTTAGATTCTCACCAAGATTGTGAACTAGATATTACATTTTCTCTGAATTTGCAATATGGTATATGCTATCACAACGAATATTATTTGAATAATGCGTTATGTTGAGGGGCACTAATTAATAATGGTCAAAGTGGAAATTCTTTGTGAAGGTCCAGGCTCAAAAATCAGCCTACTCTAGAAAATTATGATAGTCCCGAAATGCATTCATCTTTTCCGACATAAATTAAGAATTAATTTTGTGATGATTTTTCTGTGACGATTTGGTTTGTTTACAATTAAAACAGTATGTTTAAATATATTCTGGCCACTTTATTTTAATCAAGCCTTCATGACTCACTTGTACTAATATTATTTAATATTTCATAAGCTGTTTGCATTGAGATTGGGCAAAGAAGACGTTATGAAAATTCACTTTCATTTTATTAATCACGACCAAATCCTGTGTACAGAACAAAGTAATAAATGAATACTTCAAACACAAGATCTGATAAAGTTTTGCTTCATTGTCTTAAAATATTATTTTTTGATAGATATATTTGTAACTTTCCTTTAAATAATAAATTATAATATTTCTATAAAATGATTTATGCAACATTTACACATGCGTGTTTTAGCGCTAGTAATATTAGGTGCAGGTTCAAAAATCCACATTCGTTATTCTAAAAGGCTTAGACAAAAATAATAACTACGCTCATGGACATAATGAGGATATTCAAAAATACACCTTTAACTTGGTATTCAAAATCCTTTACTAATAGAGGCACCGATAACACCAAAAGCTACATAAAACCACACTAATTCCCACAAAACATCAAAAGTCAACAACCAACCTAAGATTAGCGATAAAACATCGCCGAAGACACCGCTAATCTAGCATTAAGCCCATTTTCACATTAAAGAGGAAATTAACCAAAATTTATTATCAAGTTTCCATCTTTATTTCATCACGTCCCAACGACAGGCCATTACTTGGAGTGAGTCTTAAAAATTTAATTTTCAAAGTGTTTACTGTAAAATAATTTTATTACCACAGAAGGTGGCAATGGTGATTAAAATGACAAATGTACAAAGGCAACCGCTTTCCTCGAACAATTTTTGAATGAAACAAGTTTTGTTGAATGTCGTACGCTCGATGGAGTATTTGGGGCCTTCAGCAAAAGTGGGGAAACGAGCGAGCGACGAAATTTGCTTTGTTAGTTTTCCGAGCGGAATTATAAATTTTCATGTTTAGAATCAAAGCGCTATGTGAAAATTGAGTCCAATGTTCTAGCAAAGGGGGTATTATGCGCAGTGACGAAAAACTTATAAATTCAAAGTCTAATTCGCTGGCGAAGCTTCAGAATTAATATCGAAATAACATATTTTATTCACTCCAGCACTGACTCGCCTCTACCGAGCGTCCTACCGCACAGGTGTTGTGCCGGAATCTTGGAGGGAGGCCAATGTGCAACCGGTCCCCAAAAAGGGTGATCGATCGGACCCTACCAATTACCGCCCTATCGCTATCACCTCAGTGATGTGTAAGGTCATGGAGCGGATTATAAACGCTCAATTAGTCCGCTACCTGGAGGATCACTCGTTGATTAGTGACCGACAATACGGATTCCGCCATAATCGATCGACGGGTGATCTTCTAGCCTTTGTCCTGCATCGCTGGGGTGAGGCGATAGACCGGCGTGGCGAGGCTCTTGCTGTGAGCCTTGACATTGCCAAGGCGTTTGATAGGGTCTGGCACCGTGGTCTTCTGTCCAAGCTTCCGGCATACGGTCTACCCGGCAACCTGTGTTCGTGGATTTCCGGCTTTCTGCATGGGCGTAGAATACGTGTAGTCGTAGACGGACACGCTTCGGCGCTCATGTCGGTAAATGCCGGAGTTCCTCAGGGCTCGGTGCTGTCGCCCACCTTGTTTATTCTGCATATCAATGACATGTTGTCGCTTGGCAACATTCATTGCTATGCAGATGACAGCACGGTTCATGGGCGATACCACTGCGGGCCTCCAGGTTGCCGTGTCGAAACTGTGAAGGGACGCGAAGATCTTGTCATTGAGCTCAACCAGACCTTGGATCTCATTTCTACATGGGGTTCCAGGAATATGGTTGAGTTCAATGCCAAGAAAACCCAGGTGTGTGCGTTCACGTGCAAAAAATCCCCGTTCTCTCCCCTCCCCATTCTGCAGGGTACTCCCCTCTCAGTGCGGAATGACCTGTGTATCCTTGGTGTGGATATCCGCTGTGATCTCAATCCAAGGAATCACATCGAGGGCGTAATATCTGCCACATCACGCAGGGTTGGAGTCCTGAACAGGGTGCGTCGGTTTTTCACGCCCGGTCAGCTTTGCCGCTTATATAAAGCGCAGGTCCGGCCGGGTATGGAGTACTGCTCGCACCTTTGGGATGGATCCGCCCAGTACCTACTCGATGCCTTGGATGGATTGCAGCGGCGGGCCATCCGCATTGTGAATGATGCAGACGTTACGAGCAACTTGGAGTCGCTACAACTCCGGAGAGATGTCGCCTCTCTAAGCGTGTTCTACCGCCTGTATCACGGTGAGTGCTCTGAGGAATTGTTCAACTTGCTCCCCTCCTCTCCATTCCTAACCAGAACCACGCGTGCTAGCTTGCGAAGCCATAGCTTGACGGTCCACACCATCCCGGCGCGAACCAAACGGTTCTCAAATTCGTTTCTGTGCCGCACCGTCAGGCTGTGGAATTGTTTGCCGGCGCACGTGTTCCCTCCTTCCTACAATCCTGGGTCCTTCCGCCGTGGTGTGAAGAGGCACCTAAGCAGGCCGGCATAATTGTTTCCATTGGCATGGGACTGCCGTCCGATGCCAATGGATACTCTGCCTGGGCGGCATTGGCACTTTCCATCAGGTGCAATGCCGCCACTATGCCAGGCCACTATAAAAAAAAAAAAAAAAAAAAACTCAGTTCAAAATATGTTTGTTGAACAAAGGGTAATGATAAATTTAAAAGTCTTCGAAAATAAGTTGAAGTCAACATAAGCATAAATATTGAAATAATTGAATGAATAACTTACGCTTGACATATATAAATACAGTAAAAATGAACGACTAAAATAAATCTAATACGAAATATATACCATCATCATCATCATCAGCCCCCAGCAGTCCACTGCTGGAAATATATACCACGCAACATTAATAATATAATTTATTTGTATTAAAAAAAGGAAGATCTTTATAAAAATATAGGTAGTTAAAAGAGATGAAAATTATTTATTTATTAAAACATAAACTTAAATATTTAGACACAATTAATTTTCACATTTGCTGAATTAGATTTTTTAATTAACCCTTTGTTTTCGTAAGTCAAAGCTGTCATGAAAATGCCTCTGATCTCTTGTGATAGCGTTTACAAGGCAATAAATGTACTTAAGAAATTTAAATAGAAATAAAGAGAGTCTGACATAAAACGCACTTCGTAAAATAAATACGCCGGCATTATACCCAGTGTTTATATATATGCAAACATGAACTCACGCCTTTTTATATCAGGGGTAGGCAGAGAAGCTACGACACCCATATTTCGCCTTGTATTTTCCGTCCTACGATATGGCAGGGGGCGAGCCTATCGCTATACAGGGTACAAACTCCTGATCCTGGGCTAATAATTAATAAAATAAATCAAATATCACTTTGCCCGACCTGGGATTGGAACCTGAGACTTCAGCTTGTAGCACAAATGCGCCACCGAGGCATTTATATAATGGATGGTAAATATAAATAATTTGTAGTTTTAAAAACAATTTGTGTAGGGTATGACTTGTGCGGATTTCAATTCTATTCACAAGTCTTATTCGATGAGGTTAGCATTGTGTATTATCTATGGAGGTTAGTGTCAAAAAATATTTTTCGTAATATAATTGTGACATGTGATAAAAAATAATGTAGTAATCATCTTTAACTTTTGTAACGAGTAAGCAGTTTGCTCGTTTGACGCATTTACTTGTGTGTAAAAATCTATGCCACATTCTGCCTACCCTTTTCGACATAAAAAAGTAATTGTACATCATACTTTAATAACACGATAAGTTGAAAGGATAAAGAACCCAACAAGCTTACAAATATAATCCTATTATCTAGTAACCTACTTATTTAATCATAGCAAAAACTGCTCCTAATGGATTAATGCTTCTTAAATCATAAAAAAATGTATGAAAAAACTACAGATAGATGCAAATTTATCTCATAATTTATGTATAAGCTTGTAGACGTGAAATCCAGGGTTCAATAATCAATTTTTGCAATCGAATTATATTCTATAAAATATATACAGCCATTTTGTTTTGGGCACCTGGTGGCAATGGTATTGAAGAAAACAGTAAAAAAGTTTAAAAAACAAAAAAAAAAACACGCTTTAGTAATCTGTATCTGTATCTGTATCAGCTCATATACGTCCCACTGCATGGCACGGGCCTCCTCTACAATTGAAAGTGCGATTGAGAGTGGTTATGCCATATAGTCAACCACCCTAGCCTAGTGCGAGTTGGTGCGCTTTAGTAAATGTCCTAACTAAAAGTAATATAATTGTTAATGATTTTAAGATTTGACCATGGAGTAAAATGTTAGTAGTTAGTGTAGTTTATGGTTAAAAAACTAAGGTGCTTGATTATAAGGGCCGGTGTATGATGTAGCCGATGTGATGAGAATCACCGACAAAATACATAATTGCAAATTAAATATTGAGATCTGCGAACACAAGTAAATTTGCTTTTTTATTGCATTGAATGGATGCATGCTAGTCGCAGCATACCATTAGCCTGATGGTAAGCGATACGACCGCTCATGGAGAGTACTGTACTGTACTGTATCAGCCCATATACGTCCCACTGCAGGGCACGGGCCTACTCTTCAATTGAGAATACGATTGAGAGTGGTTAGGCCATATAGTCCACCACGCTGGCCTAGTGCGGGTTGGCGGACTTACACACCATAGAAACTCCTATGAATCGCTATGGTATGCAGGTTTCCTCACGATGTTTTCCTTCACCGTTTTAGTGCGTGGTGATTGACTATCAATACACACATGACTCCGAAAAGTCAGAGGTGTGCCCTGGGATTCGAACCCGCGACCACCGTGAACATGTTGGCAGCTGCGTCTAGTCCGTTTACCAACAGGCCACCACGCACTTGTGTATGCCATGGAGAGTACCAAAACCAATACCATGAATTACAAAGCAACGCTTCGCATTCCCCTGCGCGCGCCATCTTGAAACATAAGATGTTAAGTCTCATTATGTCCAGTAGTTACTCTTGCTACAATTTCCTTCAAACCGGAACACAACAGTGTATTTACAATGCTGCTTGGTGGTAGAAGTAAACATTTCGGTGCTACCTACCCAAGCAGCCTCACATATGAGAGACCTACCATCCGTTGCTGTCACAACTATAGGCAATAACTAAATGACATCAATACTTCCCATCCCACACGTAGAATTGTAACCCAATCTTAAATTTTACCAAACCAAAAATATCTTAGCAAAAATTCAATATTGAAGGATAGAACTGCATTTAACTTCATATTTCGAGCTTAATGGTGCCCTGTGCAAGTCTGTTTGTTAGTTTTAAACAATAGGTGACCTAGTTATGATTCTCGCAGACTTCATTTATCCGTTTCCCTTTAACTGAAAAGATCTTTGACTGTGGCCGTTGGAATTCAATGTTGAACTGGTCTCTTTCAGAATAATGCTTCTATTATGCCCTATCTTTATTGTTTTATGTGTATATGTTATGGGCCAAGTGATTAATCGGGCATTATTCATAATGCTCGGGCAATATAAATAATGCCCAATAAGAGCGGGTAATGTGATTATAGCAATCAATTTATCACATTGCCCGTGCATTATGAATAATGCCAAGTGCCTATTGGGCAGAGTGATGTAAAGCGAATCAAAATCAAAACAAGCAGCACGAGGGGGTGGGTTGGGAGGAGTGGAGGGGAGGGGAGTGTCGCACCTCCCCTGGTACCACTCCCATGAAAAGGTAACGCACTATTCCTGAGAAATATCTATTATAGCAACCTAACCCTTCAAACACTTGTTGTCAATACAAATTAGCTTCTGCATCGTCTCCGGCGCTACGGGAAGTTCAGCCCCTTCGCCCTTGCGTAACAAAAGATAGGCACCTATTTATTTAGGTTACAGCGGGCGGGGGCTGCTCTCCCTCCGCGCCTCCGGCTTTTACATACACTCTAGGGTCGGTAGCCAAAAGACTACGTGAAGTCGGGGTATTCCGAGTCGGTTTTGGAGCACAGTCGACCTAACTGATCCATAAAGTGGGTACACTAATTTTCTTCTGAAGATAATGTTTCGGGACGTTAAAAACAACTAAACATAAGCAGATCCAATTCAACCTTTCTAATTTATGGGTCTATCGCAGATGCGACAATGCAGCAGCGCACCACGTAAAAATCAACCTATTAATCACATTGCCCAATCATCATGTAGCCATATTCATAATGACCGGGCAATGTGATAAATAGGTGAGTTTAGATGTAATTAATCACTTGGCCCGATATGGCTCGGCAATATTCATACTGCCCGGGCATTATGAATACTGCCCGCATTAATCACTTGGCCATAACATATATACTATGATCTTATAGCAGGAGTGTCTAATTCAAATAAGTTATAATATATGGCTTCGCATCCTAAGACGATTTTCTGTATATATTAAAATATAATGTATATTTCTTTCCCGAACACCACTTTTAAACATACTGTTGTGTTCCGGTTTGAAAGGCATTGCAATCAGAATAAATACTGGACATATTGAAAGTTAATAATAATTTACAAATAATGTTTTTAAGAAAAGTATTTACAGGAAAAATTTAAAATGTATCTACTATTTTGGATTATTCACGTTTATATCTACAACTGAACATGAACTATATTCATGATGAAAATCTCGATTTTGTCTTTTTTTAACACTACATTGATAAGAAATATGTGTAGTAACTGGAATACACACATTTATCACATAATATGATTACATATCTGTAATGTTGTTACCCACGTATAACGCCATTATTACGTAAGTGTACCTACTGAACAAGGCATACTAATCTAATATAATTACATTCGCTGTTATTTTAAACGCCAACAAAAGTTCAAGAGTTTTGGGTCGTTATCGCCTATAAAATGGCGTGTTAAACGACAATTTATAAACACACGAAAATCACCCAATAATTTACTGTATTATGCTGCTAATTAAATACTGACACGAACATTTTGACTGATAATGTAATCTAACAAGAAATTATTTTTTGTGTAACAGATTTCCTACAGATACACTTTTGTTTATTCTTACAACATTCACTGAGCTGATTTTACTTCCTACTTCGATAAGAGTAGTTTCAATGCCGCTAAATGTCACTAAATTATTGTATTTTATACCGATTTGTAGATAAAGTTAGAGTTAGTATAAAATGTAACAAAAAAATTTTTATGTATATAATTTCCATACAAATATACAGTCTTTGTTGAACTGCAACGAAGCGTAGTATAGTAACATATCCTTCATTATTTGATTGTAATTAAATCGTCCAGCGCTACAAATATAAACTTGCCAATTGCTTTGGGAATAACAAAATTAGAGCGAGACTGGCTAGTCAATGTTTGCATACTAAAACAATTTTGGATAAAAATAGACACAAAAGGTGCCATAATTCCAGGGGGAGGTGCGAATTATTTTCAATTTGGAATATCTCCACAAAAATGCATTGCTTAAAAAACACAAAACCAAATTAACATTTCGTGCTGTGAGTTACTAAAGGAAATTAATATGGTAAGCAACAAAGCCAAGTTAT